>CM034155.1:74549824-77153229 GCA_019776745.2 Taxus chinensis | reverse complement strand
CATGCTCTGAAATGAGCCTGACTGACGACAACTCTATGTTTGGCTCTATACTAGCTAGATATCTTATTAGGCACGACTTGATCCTTTTGGTTTTCCTACTTTCTTGAATCTCAATCCAACAAATGGGATCATCATTTTAGAACATCCGTCAAGAATTGTTTTCAGCTAGGTCCCGTGACGTTATGGTTCTACAAATAATTATATCTCCATAATTGTGCCCTTTGAAAGTAGATGATATTATTTTAAAACAAGTGCCCTCTTTTTCTCTCTTTTTGTGACTTCATACACCTAATCAGATTCATGCCATTCTTTAATAGTTATACAATCACTGAATATGATGACAGTATTAGGGGATGATGCATAGGTAAGGGGTTGTTTTTTTGCAGCATAGTTAGACATAGGGGACTCGGAATAATATGGGAGGATGGGAATGGAGAGAAAACATGTGGGAGGAATGGAAATTATTACAGGAGGAATGGAGGTGGAGGGATGAAGGTGAGATGGAAGGGGAGAGGATGAAGAAATGTAATTCTTAATGGGGATAGTAGGTTAGGAAGAAGGAATGGAGGGGATGTAGGATGTAGGGAAGTAGGGTGGTAGAAATATATATTCATGAGACTCCATTTCTTCATCCCATTCTGTAATTTGGGGCAGCATCTCAATAATAAAGTGCAGATCCTACTAGCTTGGCATAGAACCAAACCATAAACAGGTACCTTGAAGAAAACTCTAGCTACCTTTATAGATCATTTAACTTTGAACTGCATCGTTTTCATCTCCATTTCTTACACCTTCCTTTGAAAATCAGCATCTGCTATAGCAATACCACCATCATCTACAAAAACTTGTTCTTAGAAAACAAAATGGTTAGAAGGATAACCATATGGATCGATGGGGCTTGGGTTATATGTATATTCTTGATCGGGCTCAAAAAAATGATTAGGAGGAAGGTTTTGAAACTATGGAAATTGAAGGGACCGATATTGCTGCTGCAAATGAGAGTTTCAGGAAGGAAAAGAAGTCATGATTACATGACTTTAAAAGATATAAATATAACAATGGAAGAAAGGAAATGGTTGAAAGGAAGGAGTGGAATGGTATTTGAATGATATTATGGGTTGGTTAAAATAGTGGAGTCACTAGATATATTAAAGGATTCCTCCAAAGGTTGGATCTCAACAATAATACACCAAACTAGTCCTACTAAATGTGCCAAAAATTGTTGGAGCTCAAACTTGCACCCATCCTAGATATGGTTCAACTAGGTTGTTGAGGGAACAATGGGACTGTCTCCAAGGTATTGGACCTTGCACGTTGGACAGACCTCTAGAGAAGGTTAAGTTTCCTCTACCCTGATTTCTCTACTAATACTATTATTCCTAATCCTAGAAATGAAGCTATATATCGTTACTCTATGATTCCAAGGGAATGGGGTGAGAAGGGGATGCATTAAGTAAATCCTAAGCTAAGGGAAGGTGATAGTGCCAAAAATAGGGTCAATCAATCTCCACGAGGGAAAGAAACGAGGGGAAACCTGGGAGAGAGTGTGGATAGGCATGTGCCATAGATAAGAACCATGTAGACTGATTTTCCCCACGCGGGAACAACACATAAAAATAGAAATTCTAAGAATTAAATTCAAAGAACATTCCAAAAAACATGAATAGAGAGGCGAGAACACATAAAATGTGAGAGTAGGGAAAAAATAGCCTCAAAACTTTATTTTATTGCTTGACTAATGCATAGTCATTTACACTCATGGTAGGAGGTGAGAATACATTAGATACACCATGTTCAATGTCTGAAACTCATGGGAATTCAGCCACCATTTTGGCATTGTTTTTTACAAACAAAGAGGGACCATTTTATAGTGAACATTCATTATAATTTATGAAGAAGAAGGAGAGACGAGGATGAGAAAGAAGAGGGAAACTCATATTCAAACTTCCACCCACCAAAATCAAGCAATGAATTCCTACAAATCCACCGGTAATGGTGTTAGATGCACCTATCGATGTCTATTTGGCATATAGAAGAAGAAAGAAGGTCAAATCTGAAGAAAATCTAGTGGTTGAGTGGATTATATGTGTGCATTAATGATTAGAAAGACATTTCCTTGTTTTATTCCTACCAAATCCCCAAAAAATATGATTTTGGAAATTTCAACATGTAGCACACATTAACAGCTTTCAAACAAGACCAAGAAGATGCATGTTAGAGCCATGTAGCAAAAGTTATTACGATATGAATGCTAAAATGAAATCTGAACACAAAATAACATGTGGCGCATGGTGATTCGCTAAAGATTGGCCAACTATTCATATGTTTGGTCATTTCTACCATGTTTTACACATCGGTTCGTCATAAGGATAAGGTGTCATGTTGGCATACTTCGAGTGGTTGCATGTAACACACTTGAGTCTAATATATTTCCATGTGGCACAGAAGAAGGTGCAAGGGGGCACACGAAACAAGAGGTGCAAAAATGTAAAAGATGGGTGCAAAAAAGAGTTATGGGTGGAAGTGGAAGAAATATGATATATACAAAATGATACAAGTATACAAGTAGAGTGTGGGAATTTTTTGAGGAATGTGTGGCAACAGAGAGGAAAAATTACACATAACAAGCCAGGAAGGAAGGAAATGTGCAGGACGTAAGTGGAAAGGATTAATGCCACATGGAAGAATGTAGAACTGAAGAGGAAAGTCATGCATCTAGGAGGCATTCCAGGTGAGTTAGTTGAATTAGAAGGCAAGTCTATAGATCTGCATGCAGGGAGTGTGTGACAAACTGGGAATGAAACAAGGTGCATAAAAGGAAGGAGCGAAGCATCTTTGAAAGGAGATAGAAGAATATAGAGGGAAGAGGGAGTGCATAAAATATGTGTGAGGGGATGTACAGGAATAATAAAACATGAGGAGTCTATAAGAAGGGAGCGTGAGGGCACATGGAAGAACTGCAAATAGGAAAAATGTACCAAGGGAGCAACCAGAGTTCATGCAACCTACAATAATTGAACTTCAAAGTTAGAATGAAGATGTAAGTTTTCAAATTTACTAGGGGGTTGTTTTAGACAACAATAATTTCACACAGAAACCTTCCTAAGTTTCTTTGAACTTGGGTAGGAAATATACATTTGATTCATAACTTGAAAACTTGAAATTCTCATGGTAGGATTTTTTTGAACTTGATTGACACCTTGAAAAACCAACACACTTGTCAAAGGTTTGAAACCTATTAGTGCCTTGTAAATATTATCATAGTAGGCAATAACATTGATCTTGATAAACACCTTTGGAATCTAAAAGCATAACTTGGAAAATTAAAACTTTTTCTGCACCATTGAAATGTGGACACAATCTTGTCAGAGTCTGTTGTTTTCCTGGAACACATAAAATATTTACAATGAAATTTCATGGATTAAGATATGCTTAACATGTTAAAAATCCATAAATCTTATATTTTGGGTATTTTTTACTTTCTTTTAACCTCAAAAACCTGAACACAAGGTGGGGTTTTCAACCATTACATGCAGGTTGATACTCTTAACACACCTTGTTAGGGGTTTTGACCTATATGTGAAGATGGGAAATCCTTACTAGTGTTGAACTTAGGTTTTTGGATCAAATTATCTTCTCATACAAGAAAGAATAAAAGTAATAAATGAATAATAAAACCAACTAAACCCTAGAAAATAAAAACATGGAGTGGGGAGAAGGGAAAAAAAATAGGGGTCTTTTACCGAAAAGGGGAGAACAAATTAAAAATTAGTAAAAATTTGTCAAAAAATGTAATCAAAATTTGATGAACTTTAAATTACTCATTGAAATACTGAATGCATAGGGAAAATATTTAATATTTGACAACAAAGGAGGAAAATCACGAGTGGGGTTTTGAGGGTCAAAAACAAATCACCATGGTAGAAACTTGAATTCTTGCAAGGTAAAAATGGTGTCAAAAAATTGGGTTATATGATTGGATATCATTTATTACACATTGATTAACACATACAGAGGTCAAATACAACCTAGAATGTTTTGTGTTGATTCAAAGATCAAGACCTTGACTACATTTAACAATCCATGTATTCATTCATTCAGGTCTTGCAAACTTGACACATTAGAACCATCTACTTTTCATGGATTGGGGTTTGGATTACACAAATAATATCTTTAAATCATCATTTTTTTATGCCTTATATCTTTGAAAAACCAATACATTATAGTTTGTTGGGTTTTGGAGTCTGGGAAACATCTAACCCTTGATAGTCTTTTATGTTCCCAAAGTATGACAACCTAAAAAACTATAGGGTATCAAGTTTTAGGAATTGGGAAGTATTTAACATGTAGTAAGCTTACATGCTTGGGATGCCTAAAAATATGAAAAACGTAGAAGTTTCAAAATTTAGGCCAAAAACATGGATTTTTTTGGAAAAATGACTAACTCCAATAAATCCCAAGAACAAAAATTTGGTAGTTTACCCAAAAATTTATCGAGAAACTAAAATTTTGGGATAACACATCCAAAAAGAACAAACATAAATTTTTTTACAATTAGGGATAATGGTTGATGTGGGGATAAACATGGAGACATTGTACATTGGGGAACTTGGTTCTCCCATAGATATAGGCATAATTAAATTAAGAAAAAAATATATCTCTATATGAAATTGAGAATCTTGTTTAAGTTTCTCTTGGGAAGCATATAGAAGAAGATAAATATGAGACAGATTCTCATGTAAGAGCTACTCACTTTTTTGTGCCTCATATTCGGGAAGAGCATGAAAATGATTGGAAAAGTTAACATTAGACCCTATACCCGTATATGATCAACGATAATGGTCATAATAGAATTAACAAACATATCAATAATAGAATAAAAGGCAATATTAGGGGCCATTGTACCTCGATGTATGAAAACATAAGGAGAATAATATCTCATGGAAATGAAATATTGAGAACCTCCAACCTTAAGGAAAATATTATAAAAGAGATGATGATTGACCATGATGATATATATAAAATACAATATAGTACTAATAATTGATGATATGATTAGAAACATAATAAACCCTAGGGAAACTAAGGTTTTGAGAAATGAATATAAGATTCATGTCACATTCACCAAAATGTTTACACCATTTTTTATATTAAAAACGTTTTGTTTTGAAATACACAAATAAAGAAAGGAATGTAAGGTCTAGATACTAGGAGCTATTATGATAAATTAATTTCCAATATCAATTATAAAAAATCAAAAAATAATATTGGTTATTAAAATATAGTTATACATGCTCAAAATGTACAAGAAAATTTAGGAAGAAAGATAAGAGAAAATAGAAGTGTATATCCCCGAAAAGCTTCATTGTCGAAACTATGATTTGAATATCTACTAGTGCATGACCTTATGGTTTAATTAGGATGTATAATCCATTCATGCACCCGTTGTATGGACTGGGATTCCCTCATAATGGCATTATGTGACTTTTTAGGTTCTTTAGTGGATTGGAAATGTGCTTCGCTATCAAACCCTAGTTGTTACAAAATATTGATATCATTAATAATGATATGAATCACTCTAAACCCTAACCATGGGTAGTGTTTAAACCCTAATTATATTTAACATGAAACCTAGTTAATTATAATGATTTAGTACACTAAAGGATGTAAGGGATAGCAATATATCGATATTATGATTAATTAACTTTCAACATTAATTATCATAATCAAAATAATGATTTTATATTAGTAACTAATATTCCATATAAGATACGAACTTGAAAAAATAATGGATCGAGTGCACTTAGCTGAGTACTAATGATTTTGGATGTTTCTAGGAGGATGTACTATAAGAACATGGAAAAATCAACTATAAAAATCTTGTTTCTAGAGACTGTCACTATAAAATAGACTAGAGTAGGAATGTACCAATATGTCAGGACCATACTATATGGTTTTGCACCTCTAGTATGGTATTAGAACTGTGGGGATATGGGATCTGTAAATTTTTGGCATTGTTAATTATCTAAAACTGTCTATCACTATTAAATCCTAGTTTGTGATCATTATGTGAAGAACTCTAAATACTTTGATCATTATCTCAAAACCTAGTCTAAGATGAGAAGTATGGTAAAAAAACATTATTTAGGTTGTGCGCACCTCCATCCATTGCCAATGTTGGCACTACTCTAATTAGAACTTAAACCACATATCATTCTCGACATAACATATGATATCTAGATGAATGAAACTAGATTTGAAAACCATATTTGACCATGCTTGAATTGATTTTTCCCCTTGCTAAGATACTTTGGAACAGGATCTTTGAGTTCTTGGAGATAAGAGATATTTCTGTCTTAACCTAGTAAGAACCCTTATACCTTTATACATTTATGCCCTAATTGTTGTAGATACGCTATAGTGAGATTCATGGAGCCTTGAGTGCCTTTTACAATTATAAAAAGTGAGTGTATCAATATAGTTCATTGATATTCCAAGGTTAGTAATTGAGGTAGTGTTTACTTGTTTATATAAGGTTACATAGATGATTTATTAATGAAATTATGACCATTTGAGATTATAAGACACAATAAAATCTATAAATTTGAAATCAAATTTAGAGGACATGTTTATGTAAGAACATACAAGTCGGTTAGGACTATATGTACTATCCTAACAAATCTATATGACCCTACCCAAGGAAGGAAAATATACAAACTGAAGTGTGAGACTTGTTGTTTAATGTTTGTCTATGGATTGTATTAATTTCTCTCTCAAAAATTGCTAACATGTCAATGTGAAAGGATAATCAAGATAAACACGAGACCTTAAAATATACTAAGTGGGAATTGGAAATTTGTATTTACTTTAGCAAGAGGGTATTGCTAGACCTAGAAGTGTCAAAGATTTAATTACCAAATTTGAGTATCTAAATTTCCCCCAAATTTATGTATGAAATTAAATTAAATGATTAAAGGAAAAGATACTTGAGTGTGTAGACATAGTTTTTCTTCACTTGAATTTTTGTTTTACAGAATCCCATTCTAGTTAGCATTGGCATGATCCATGACGAAACTTGCAACAAGGAGTGTAGTCAATTTCCATGATAAAGAATTGAAATTTAAATCAAATGTAAAGTGTACCATGAAAGATTTACATTTTCATAAGAATGAAATTAAATATATGTAAACAAGGAAGGAACATAATTTTTTATTTGTGGAGGGAGAAACCCTCATGATTTTCTTGTGCTTAAAGATGTTGCAATATCAATTTCGCTGGACTTTGTTGAAGGATTGGGGGTGATGAGTCTCTAATTGTGATGATTAGAAATCAAAGTGTTACGAACATGATACCTGACTCATAATGTCGAGGAGAGAAAAATAAGAATGGGGTAACGAAACATCCCACTAACGAAGAAGACCAGGTATCAAAGGTATTCAATAACTATGAAATATTGCCCTTTGATTACAAGATGAGAGGAAAATATTCCTATGAAGAATTTCGTTTGATTACAAGATGAGAGGAAAATTTTCCTATGAAGAACTTAGGTACATTGAAACTCTCCATAACCCTATGAACCACACCACTACAGATGGATCTAGGTCTAGTTTTTTAAATTAGCACACAGTAGAAAAGAGAAGGGATGCTCTCATGCCCTTCCCATGTGCCACATAACTGAATATAAACTTAAATGTGCTCAAATACTAACGAATAAAGAAGAATCATGCCCCCAAGATCTCAAAAATTGTATTATAAACTTAATTACATAGTGAATAATGAGTTAAGTACTTTACGTCCCCCATACAAGCTTGAATTGAGTCTAAAATTGTGCCAAAATCCTAAGAATGTAGCTGAAAACATGAAATTATTAATAAAAATGATATTTTTTTCCCTAGGTAGAAATGTATTGTAAGGTCAAGTCCATACATATGATATTTACCAATCTATATGGTTCCAATCTTTTACATTTTTATTTCATTTTCTATGCTTGATTAGATTTATGTGTATACTTACCCTATTTTTACTTTGATGTTACCTTAGAATTATGCTTGTTCCTTCTCTAAGTGTATAGTATACCAGAATGAATGCCCCCTATTTTAATTCATGTAAGAGAATTGTGTTGAGAACTTTTATAAAATGTAATAAATTTCTTCTCATCTAGAATATATATGTGAATATGTGAGGACTATAACATGTTGAAGAGGTGGAAAACTTGAATAACATGTACCTACAAAAAGGAAGGTGTTTCTATGTTGGGAACCATGACGTACAAGAAAAATACTTATAGTGATAGGTAAAAACCACATATCTAATAACAATAACATTCTAAATGTATGTAAATACAAGAATAGTACAATTAGATGTAAGAAGTATGAAAACAATGTCACATAAAAGGCATAAAGATGTAAACATCATACACCCATGGTGTCACAAGATAATCAAGGCATGAAGGCTTGAAAATAAGAGAGAATAATAGAAAACAAGATAGGCATAATGCCACAAACATGGGACACCCATGGTGTCATAAAACAATTAAGGAACATAGGCCAAAAACAATGAAATCAAGTAAGAAAAAATATACAAAAACTAGCAAGTATGCATGAAACAAGAGTTTCAAAACATGATAACATGATATAGTAGTCAATATAGGTGAAAATACATGACACAAGACATGTCAATTATGCACAAGACATGTGTGTTAGTCCTATTAGATCAAAAGATAACATATACACAATAGTTATAATCAAGCATAATGAGTAATTAAAAGTTACTATAAGAGAACAATAACAATTGTATATGGTGTGAAATAGATGCTCCTAAATATATAGGAAGTTTGGGTAAATTTATAACTGACACCTATCATTGTGTATCATTTTGTATATGTCTTACATCATGCTAAACATACCTCATGAATGCATGTGTCTAAAGAGTGAATAAATATGCTATCTATCAAAATAAATAGACAAACAACATGTCTAATGTAAAGTGATAATAACTCAAGTAAAATGCTTAGGTCCATATCTTGTATTTTTGTAAATATATAAAAAAAATTATATTTTCAAATTTCTTACCTATATTTTCAGAAGACCTAATAGAGCTAGAGCTGTGAAAGGAAATGTGTGTAACCAAAGGTGTATAAAGAGGCTTAGGAGAGCTAGAAATTTAAGAAGTATAGAGTGACACCATAGAAACAAGGAGAAACTTGGTAGGGATAGAACTACAATAGACATTGTGCAAAACCAAAGACCTATCCAAAGATGCACTAGGTATAGGAATATGATCCAAAGAGGGATGAATACAAAAAATAGAATTAGAAGAAGAAAATGGAATACCTTGAATGGTGATAAATGTTTGGTTATGGATAAACTTTACACATTTTTGGATGATCAAAGAATATACCTAGGAGCATGTTATTGAAAATTACCCCCAGGGTTAGTTTGGCTTTAAAATCTTGTAAAAATGGACTTAGCCATTTTTATAGGTTTGTGACAGTTAAACTGTTGTCAAATTGCAATTCCCAAATTCATTGGTAGTTGGTATTAAAAAACCTGTGGGAGCGCAATTTTAAACATTGGCAGGTTGGTTATAAAAGATGAATGACATTCAAATACCCATCAAGTTTAGCATTGGCATAAATAAATACACATGGTAGAATCTCAGTGTTCCAGACCCATGATACATATGGTGGACAACTTCAAAGAAAAAAAAATTCTAAGTCCCCCACACTTCGAAACTACGATGCAAAGAGCTACGTGGTGCCATTTCATTAGCTTACACTTTCATAGTCTGAAAAATGTGAAGGTCCATCAAGTCAGATCCAAACACAAAGAATAAATACTAACATGTTTTGACACTGTGGAAATGTGGAGCTTCCTCATTTACCCATGTTTCATAGATTGTCAATGGGGTTCAAATAAAAGGTCTAACAGTGCAAAGGCTTGGAGATTTCTTATTGGCTCACACTTCCTATTTGTCATAGGAAATTATAAAAGATCTAACAACGCATCAAGGTGTGGAGCTTTGTCATTGGCCAATGGTTCGCGGATGTTAGAGGCTGAAGACTAAAAGGATTGACATGGGAAGTGCATGGAACCTTTTTATTGGCTCACATTTCACAATGGTAAGTCGAGGGGAAAATTGTGAAGAAATGTGGTCATTTCTTATTAGCTCATGTTTTTGGGGGTTTCACAAGGTCTGAAATGTGAAAGGGCATGGATCCTTTTCACTGGTCCATGTTTCATGGAGACTAAAAGAGGAAAAGGATAGTCCGATATTCTGAAGGAATGTGATAGAGTTTTATTGGCCCGTATTTTCATGAAGCCAAAGCCAAGGAAAAGAAAGGAAAGATGGCGGGAAGGGAAGTAAGAGCTCAATATTGCAAAATAGTGGGAGACTAACACTTGGAAAAAACAAAAGTAAGTACACGTTGGTAGAGGTCAATCCCTAAACCAATTAAAGGGTGCCATGTGTAAATTTTTTTTTCCTCCCGACAAAAAATTATTCAAATGGCCATATCTTCTGATCCCAATCTCCAAATCAGACAAAATTTATATCATTGGAAAGCTCTCATCGAGATCTTTAATTTGACATAATCAAAATCTGATTTTGGTGGATTTTGGTTTTTCAAAATAGAAAAAATGGATTTTTGAGGCAGAATAAGACTTTATTAGCACGCAAATGATCAAATCAGTTGGCTCAACCACCAAAATTGATGAAGCATTGCTTCATTTTATTTTACAGAATGAAATAGACTGAATGATTTCTCTATAAGGGTCCTATGTGCTTTGTAGAGGATTTTAGTGTGGAATGTTGGTGGTTGAAGTCTTGAAAAGTCATGCCCCTTCTTTTTTCCCTAGTCTCTTTCTTCCTTCTCTTTCATTTAAGCTATATATTGTAAAACTCTTTCATTTTGAAAAGATGGACATTAAAAAAATTTAATGGAGCTCTATCAAACTTGTTCCAAAACATCTATGATTTGTCAAACCTCCATTTTGGACATGGCAATGTGTTCTTGTGCCTTCCTCTATAACTATAATGGTTTGTGCATACTTTTATTGCAATAAAGCTTGTTTTCTGACACATTTGTCTTGCCTTGCTCGTTTTAGCTTCAACCTTGACTCTCTTTTACTTATTGCATTTTGTTCTACATGTATTTCTCTTTACAATTTCATTATGTTATGTTTCATGTCTAAATAAATGGTAAATGAAGCTTTGGGTTTTTGTCACTTATGTCTGGCCTCTCCCTTCTTCATTAATTTCTCTTTCTCCCTTCACTGGAGTGTCTATCACCCATTTTTTGGCGCTATCACCACCTTTTATCTTAGATTTAACCCTTTCATGCATCTTTCTAACCCCTTCTCTCTGTGGTCCCTTGGTATGGTTAGTTTAGGATTAGTTAGCTTCATTTTCCTTTCTAGGAGTAGGATTAGTGTAGCATTAGATTAGGAAGAGAAATCCAGACTTCTCTTGATGGTTATCTCATGTTCACAAGTCCCACAACTTGGGTGATAAGCCCATGTTATAAACAAGTAGAGATCTGCATTGCTAAATCTCAGGGCGCTACTTTTTGTGATAACAATTTCGACACACCTGGTGGCACAGGTTTGAAGAGCTTTACATTTTCATTTCATCGTTTTTCTTGCGCTATTGGTGAAATATCATCCTTTGGAGGAGTGTTCAAGTAAAACTGGCATCTCCAATCATCAAAATAACCCGTTATCTCAAATGCAGACCTCTGCATTTGTTCATCCATTGATTTTAATGTTTCCATTTCAAGGCCTGGAGGAAGAGTTTATTGAAAGTTAGAAAGATGTTTTCAAGGAATTCAATGATCCTCATTACTCTGCATGTCTAGATCTTGCTGAAATTTTTATGGTGGATCAGGATGGAAAAAAATGGGTAAATCCATGGAAAAATAGGTCCAAAATCAGCAGCCATGAAAGTGGAAATAGAGTTGTTTGTCAAGGAGACAATACCAATTCCAAATCAGCATACAAACAACCACATTTAGGAACAAATTATGTAAGATCACTCCATTCATGGAGTTAAGATTCATAGCAATAAGAAAACTTCAAGGATCATACCTTACCCAATAAGGTACTTAGATTTATTGGAGCCAAAGGAGAAGCCACAATTGGTCATGATTACTTCTAAGCATGAGGATGAGTCTCATAACACCAAAGATCAGGACTAAATCCTCTAAAACCCAAATAATGAACTTCTTGGGGAGGTATTCTTTTTGTTTGATGTTGATACTTTGGCTAGTTGGGTGGAAGAAAATTTTCCACACTTATTAAAGGCCATGTCCATTGCTAAATTAATTACATGGCCACACTTTGTAAAGAAGGGAAGCCATATCTCCCATCTTGTTGCATTCTTTGTTTAGCTTTCCCTTATTTTGGTTAGAGTAGGGTTTGTAGGTTTTCTTTCAATAGAAGAAGTGCATTATGCATACTCTGCATGTTTTCACTTGAACCCTGTATGGTTTTCATCTTTTGTACATAGTTTTTGTGTGTTGCATAGTTCAGTTCAATTCAAGAAGTCTTTCTTGGCCAAATCAGATATGGAGCAAGCTTAAATGCTAAATCATTCAGCCCCAAGGATCAATTTTAGTCCAAATCCTGTGGTGCCTTTTTAATGGAAAAATCAGATAGTTAGAGTAGTTTCAAAGCTTTATTTAGAGCTCTACATATCAACTTCAAGATTTTAGACCTTATTAAGTTAATTTCATGCTTCATACAGTCCCAAGGAAAGAATATTAAATGTTACAAACTAGTTTAAAGTTTTTGACTTGACTCTATGCTCAATGGTCTACATAAGGCTATTGATCTAATCTAGCAGGAAGATTACCCTGAGAGGTCACCAAATATTTACCCAGAATTACCCCCCTTAGGGTTATTTTGGCTTTAACAACTTTAAAAAATGGACTTAGCCATTTTTATAGGTCTGTGACTGTCAAATAGCCGTTAAATTTAACTTCCCAAATTCACTAGCCATTGGTATTCAAAAACCCGCGGGAGCACATTTTAAAATATTGGTGGGTTTGTTATAAAATCCAACTGACATTTAAATTCTCATCAAGTTCAACGTTGGCATCAGTGGGGACACATGGCCAAAATTCAATGGTCCAGGCCCATGAGATAACTAGTGGCCAACTTCAAAGCCAAAAAAATTCTAAGTCCACCAGATTTAGAAACTGTGATGCGAAGAGCTACGTGACACCATTTCATTAGCTCACACTTTTGTAGTCTTAAAAATGTGAAGGCCCATCTAATAAGTTCCAAACATGAAGAATATTGATTTATAGGTTAAGAAACTGTAGAAACATGGAGCTTCCTCATTTTCACATTTTTCACAAATTGTCATTAGTGTTCAAAGAAAATGTCTAACAACGTAAAGGCGTGGAGATTTCTTATTGGCTCACACATCTCATTTTTCAGAGGAGATTATAAAATGTATAACAATGTAACAGGTTGTGGAGATTCCTCATTATCTGATAGTTCATGGATGTCAAAGGATGAAGATCAAAATGACTGAAATGTGAAGTGCGTGGAGCCTTTCTATTGTCTCACCTTTCGTAATGGTCAATCGAGGGGAAAATTGTGAAGAAATTTGGTCATTTCTTATTGGCTCATATTTCTAAGGGTTTGACAAGGTTTGAAATGTGAAAGGGCATGGATCCTTTTAATTGGTCTAGTTTCATGGAGACTAACAAAGGCAAAGGACATTCTGGCATTCCGAAGGAATGTGGCAGAGTTTTACCGACCCGTATTTTCATAAAGCCAAAGCCAAGGAAAAGAAAGGATAGATAGTGGGTGGGGAATTAAGAGCCTAATATTGTGAACTAGTGGGAGAGTAAAACCTGGTAAAAATAAAATAAAAAAAAATGTTGGTAGTGGCGGATCCCTGAACCAATTAAAGGGTGCCATGTGTCAAATTTTTGTTCCTCTTGACAGGAAAATCTTCAAATTGCCATATCTTCTAATCCCGAGCTCAGAATAAGACAAAATTTATATCGTTGGAAATATCTCATTGAGATCTTCAATTTGAAATCATAAAAATTTAATTTTTATGGCTATTGGTGGGTAAAAAGGTAAAAAATCTATTTTGGAGGTAGAAGAAAACTATTTTAGCACACAAACAACCAAATCAGGTAGCTCTACCACTAGAATTGATGAAGCATGGCTTCATTTACTTCTGTAGAATGAAATATACTAAATGATGGCTCTATAAAGTGCCCATGTGATTTGTAAAGGATTTTAATTTAAATTGTTGGTGGTTGAAGTCTAGAAAAGTGGAGCCCCTTATTTTTCCCCTCTTCTCTTTCTTCCTAATCTTTCATTCGAGCTATATATTGTAAAAATATTTAATTTTGAAAGGATGGACATTCAAAAAATATAATAGAAATTTGTAAAAATTGTTCCAAAGTAGTTGTGAGCCATCAAACCTCCATTTTGGACTTGGAAACGTGTTCTTGTTCCTTCCTCTGCAACTGTAATGGTCTGTGCATACTTTTATTACAATAAATCTTGTTTTGTGTCACATTTGTCTATCCTTGCTCATTTTTTTTTGCAACCTTGCCCCTATTTTACTTATTGCATTGTGTTTTGTATGCATTTATCCTTACGAGTTCATTATGTTTTGTTTCATGTGAGAACATATGGTAAATGAAGCTTTGGGTTTGTGTCACTTATGTCTAGCCTCTCCCTTCTTCATTTCTTTCTTTTTCTCCCTCACTAGAGTGTCTCTCACCCCTTTTATGGTGTTATCACTACCTTTTAGCTTAGGATTTCCCTTTTATGCATCCTTCTAATGCTCTCTATCTCTCTCCCTAGTCCCTTGGTATTGTTAGTTTAGGATTAGTTAGCCGTATTTTCCTTTCTGGGAGTAGGAGTAGTTTAAAATTAGATTAGGAAGAGGAATACGACCTTCTCAGGAGAATTATCTAAAGTTCACAAGTTGCAAAGCTTGAGGGATAACCCCATGTTAGCAAAAAGTAGAGATCTGCGTTACAAAATATCAGGGTGTTACTTTTTTGTGATAACAGAGAACATAACCAAGGGATACCCAAATGTAGGGTACCAAAACTAAGTGTAGCAACATCCACTAATGAATTCAAATTAGTGATACAACTAACAGTGATGGGTAGAGTAATATGTCGATATCAAGGATTAGTATTAAGTTTCATATTATATGTAGAAATGCTAAGAGATTGAAGTAGTGTGAGAATGTATCCATTATCTGTATTTTTTGGGTTAAATAAAACACCACATATATGGACTTGATTAATATAGACAAGGATGGATAGAATTAAAAAAATAAGTGTGTCATCTATATCAGATTCATCAAAAGTAATGAGTTGTGTAGGAGATGATGTATGGGTGATAGTGCCAATCATTACATCTAAGGGTGATCATAATAGGGTGGTAGTGGCAGCATGCGATAAGTATTGTGTACCTCAAACGTACATTTAACATTTGTATGCTTAGAAAGTGGATCACTAAATATTTTGAGTTTAGAACTATCATTGGTTTGTCTAAAGGATTCCATGGATTTATTTCATTCAATAACATGGGAGTATATAATATATTTAGATGATGTTGATAATATTAAGATACATATTGAAGAAATGGATGATACATCAATGATATTTGAAGTAAGTGTTGATATCAAAAATCTTTATTTGAGGATTTCTAGTATAAATCTCAAATCATGGAGGGAGAGACATAACATCAAACTTGAGTAGTTATATACAATGTGTGGGTCTCATGGTAAGAGAGTAAACTATCAGCGGGTGGTTTGAACTTACAACTTAGCTGGTTGAGAAACAACATTAATTATGTCCTTATAATTAACTTTAGTGTCATTAGTGTTTCCTTTGAATGAGAATTTATTTGTAAATTTTTCATTAGGTGTGGTAGGATTGATAATAACATACTTGAGCTTAATCATATGTAGTAACTATTGAAAATTATAATTTTACCCTGATTTGGATCATGAAAAATCTAGAATCATAGGCCAACATGGGATTATATCCAAGTGTGGTACTTGCAACTTCATACAAACCTCGAGAAAAGGCTAGATCCTCCACCTATAAAGTAATTCTAACACCACTCCTATAAATAAAAACACAAATATATAAGCATAATCTAAGAATTCACATGGACCACATTTAGGGAGGTGTCAGAAATGAAATTCTAAATAAATAAAGGAGGTGATAACACCAGAAAGAATGGATGAAAACTCTCCATGAGGGGGGAAAGGAAGGAAAAGGTAGGAAGAAATGGCATACAAATGTTCCATAGACCAACACTCTTGTCGTTCCAATATCTCACACATTAACAACACATGGAAATAAAGAAATATGTAAATGTGAAACAAAACATACTAGGAGTGAACATACAAGAGAGAATGAAATAAATACAAGCATAGGGTAGAGAATATCCATAAACACATGATTTGATTGTTTAACAGGTGCACAATTTATTAGAATAATAATAGATGGTTTAAAATCCATTAAAATTTAGATTCAAGGTCTAGAACTCATGGGAAGTTAACCCCCATTTTGGCATGGTGTTGTTACAACAAAAGAGATATCCTTTTCAAAAGAACGAGTTTGATATTTATAGAGAAATAAGGAGAAGAGGGAGAGAAGAGGTACCATTAATTTCTATAGACAAGGAATAGGGTTACTTGACATCACTTCTACCACATGCCATCCGATTTTGTAGGTAAAGGGATCAGAGCTATTTATATTTAAATTTAGGTGGGTGAAGTGGTTGGGAATCGATTCGAATAAAACATGCAAGGATTTGAGGTGCTCGATGGAATTCTGAGTTGAGACCAAAATTATTAACTTTTAATACTTGCAAGATTTCAAATTTTTTATTTTCGTTTATTCTTCCAATTCCTTATACGATTTTTTTCAACTTGACATGTGATTTAAAAAATATTGAATTTGTAAAACCCTAACAAGCAATCGCACGTGAGTAGTGCAATGTGAACACTGAAAGGGATTGGGTTGAGGAGTGAAGAGGGGAGGAGGCGTGAATGATTTAATTTTAAGAAAATAAATATGTTTGTGGATTTCAGCAAACAATAACTCAGAGTGATGGGATAGATGGATAAAAAAAAGAATGAGATGGGGAAGCTTGAAAATGTCTTTTACCATATTGTCAAGTGTGTTAAATTATCTCGATTTAGAATTTAAAAAGTTCTAATGTGTTTTTTTAAATAGAAGAAAAAGTTAAATTAGTTTAGAAATTTGAATGGCGAAGGTGTGCGTTGTTGGAGGAGTACACGACATAAAATATCATGTCAATGTAGTTTTGTTCAAGTGGGAGGGGCAAAGTATGCTCTCTCGGTAATGAGGGTGGTGCTATGTGAGGTGTAATTGTAGTGCAGGATTTAAACTACGTAGAAGATATGTGGAAGTGCAAGCTCGTGAACCCCGGATTTACCTTTGCTTCCAATTTCTTCTCACCCTCCAAGGCTTTGTAGTGTCTCATGCATTTCTTCCTATAAAAAGGAAGCTTGCATATGGTTGAGTGTGTCACACATAACCACATTGGTGTCCACAATGAGAGAGGACCAAGTGGACGAAATCACAAAGTTTCCTTGACCCCTGCATGTAGATAGGGAAGCTTGTTTCTCTTTCCTATCACTGTATCTACCTCATCTTGAACTTTCATTCTAGAAAGTGATATACATAAATTAATTCCCCACCAAGTATAATGAAAATCAGAAATTAGAGAGATAATTAAAAAATATGTTGTATTGTACCCAAGGATCATTTATAGAATGCATCTTTCCCATCGACTCTATCCTCCAAGTCAAACGAGGGCATAAATCCACACGTAGAGTAAATTTATTTAAATCAAATAGTTTGCTAGCATTGTTTGCGCTTCAAATGCATGGATTTTCATCAAAGCTAAATATTTTTTTGAAACAATGTAAATCAAGAAAAAGCTAGTGGAATTTGTTTTTTCATAAAATCAATGGGTTCAACATAGCGGCTGAGATTTTAGTATATGAATATGCAGATTATTCTAAGGAGCCCTTATCTTCTCTCACCTCCATTTAACGAAGATGATGAATACAATGATGACGAAGTGAAATGGTTCCATGGTGAATGTGTGTGTGCTAGTCTTGATAGAGTGAAAATACTATGACGATATTTAGTTGTAAATGCCACACTTCATTTTAAAAAGGCATTTGTAAAGTCCATCTACCACACTTTCATTGAACAACATAGAAATTCCTTGAATATATCATATGGATGGATCCTTATAAACTTTGTGTCAATGAACATTAATTGAGGAATCCTTCATTCTCAAAGAGCACATGCAATAGTGTGTTAAGTATTAATATACAATACATACAGATATTAATATAACTTGTTTATAAATGTATATAAAAATAAGAAACATTTTAAATTCTAAAACAAAATAAGTGTGATTGAATATAAATCTTGTACAAGTGAACAACACATAATTCTTATATTGATTACTACCAATAATTGAAGGGTTCCCATTAATTCACTTGTAGCAAGATCTCTACATCATACCTTAATTCTTATTTTTTCTTAAGATTTACACCTTGGTGGATGGAGAAAATGCACCTATTACACTACCATACACAATTTGAACTACAACCCATGCCACAAAATCTAGTGCCTAGCCACATTCTAATGCATGAACAAGTAGAACACAGTAATGGGATTATCTCATTTGTTATTTATTTATTTCTTATTCCATGAAATGCTTTGACAAGTAAAAGCTTAAAACATAATAAATCATCATTTTCTTAATCAAATGAAAATGAACAACCTTGTTTTTGAGTGTGTGGGTCAACATCAACAATAATAGATTACAATATTTCAAAGATGTGAGACAACATTTGTAAAATATGGTATTGACACTATTTTGAAAAGTTAATAATAAAATAACTTATGAAATATCCCTCTAACACCAAATAGGAGACAATTTCGAAACATTAGAAATATGAATGAAATAACACATATTAGACAATTAAATGTGCGAAATGTATTAGTATCTAACATTGCCTTTTTCATGGTAGCCGAAGGGACTCATACTACTTCCCCAACAAATGAAATTATTTCTATTTGGATAGATAGGATGACACATCCTTGGTTAACACAAGGTTAGATATTACCAACTCTTTACACTTTCCAATTGTATTCACATGAAAGTTTGTAAGGTATTTTCAACAAACCCATTTTGCATATTTTTCAGGTATTTTACCTAACAAGTTCCATGATTCCACATTTTCCAACATGTTAAAATGGAAGAAGAGATGTAGGAGAGACATCAAGACGTCAAAATATGTCAGATACACCTCTACCATTTATATGCAAAAGCTTTGTACGAAACCATGCATTATTTTTTATTTAACTTTTCTGGGTTGTAAGGTTTAATGGTTTTCAAATTGATTACCATTAAATTTGAAGGTGCAAATGAAGAGGTGAAAATAAAAAAAATTGAATTAAATACCTGCATATACCACAAATATTCAATGACTTTGATTCTTAATACCCAAATAATATACTACGTTATCTTTGTTCCACTTTATCTTCGACGTATAACGGACATTGTGAGTCAAATTTGCACTTAAAATGGTCCCAAAGAAATTAAAAATTGGGATAATCCAATAAGCTAAAGTTTTAAAACCCAAGTCTCGATGCATTAGTATTGTACCCCCTTATCAATTTCAAATTGAATAATTTTTGGAAAATGATCCAAAACAAGGCCACGTTGTGGCAATAGTACCTTTCGATAATGTGGTTGCAAGGGCATGTTTGATTTTTTTATTATTTTATCAAGCCATGAGTTGTATTTTGTTACGTGTCTAACTTGTAAATTGTATTGTAACTCCACATACTGCAACTACACAAATTTAGTTTATATCAATGATAAACGAGGTGCAGAGAAATTTCAATCCAGAAGAGGGCAAGTTGTGAAGTTGTTATACTTTCATTAATTAATCTTTGTGAGAAAAAAACATTCTTTTTATGAATGAGAATGCATATAGTTCAAATCATCACCATATATATAAGTTCTATAAGGGATCTAAATTGCAAAAAAAAAAATACTGATAATCAATTGTTGTTTGATACATAATGCCACTACATGTGATGTAATTTTCCATTTATTCTTAGCTTATCATCTTGTTATATTTATTATGCATTCATATGCCACATAATAATAACAAATGAGCTTCTTATAGGATAAATAGTTAATCTAAAATACATGCCACTCTATCAAGCATATAGTTTCTATGACCACACTGGAGTACTAATATAGAAGTCTTCAAATAGCATACGTTACCAACAGAGGCAATTCAAAAGGTTGTGTGAGATGTTAAATTAGACGACCACGAAAGAAACATAAATAGAAGCCACAAAATCACCAATTGATGACACAACCAAACATTTATGCCTTGTAATGTATACTAGTTCACAAGACATCGTAGTTTAAACCTGAAGGTAATGTGTAAATGATAGTCACAAATTGTAATGGTTAAATAAGAATTTCATTAAAAAATCACAATGGAATCTAAGAAAAGAAAGAAATACAAGAAATCAATTATGTCATGAGGAAATTTTCTTTACGAGATAATTATATTTGTTTGTATCTTAGTAATTATATTTAGATATGAAATAGCTCTATCCTTATTCATTTACCCTTGCACCCTGATTTAGAATGACTTTTTTGTACCTTTATCCATATAGGCTTTCTACATGACCATGGTGTTAATTTTTGAATCTTATGTTTTGAGAACAAGGGTAGAGGATGTACAAAACTAGTGTTAGAAAATGGTGCTAAGTAGTATAGCGTTGGAACCTATTTTGCTTACATAGATTTATGCAAAATGGGAATAGAAATAAGCCTTAGACATTTATCATTGGGAAGGCAATGTTATCACAACAACCATCATGAGGTGGTTGAGCCTCTCATGATGCAAGGGAATATTAATTAAGATTGTTGTTCAGACTGGAATATGATTTTGTAGCATAAGGGAAGAAGAAAGGAACAACACCAAAATCTTTAATTTTTGTCAAATTTCTTGTTTTAATCATGATAGGATAATTTTTTTACAATGAAAATACCAAGTTGTTCTTACTGAACCACATAATTCATTATTCAAAAAATGATTACAGATTGATATTTCTCTGAAATGTTAAATATGATAAAAATGAGGCTAAAAGTCAACAAAATGTTGCCAAACTACTTTTTTTTACTTCAGAATCCATGTTAAATGTCCTTAAGTTGATATAGTTGAACTGCAAAATTCTTTCCTCCTTTAAATGTAGGTCGAATTATGTATGTAAAGTTGTATTGGATTAATGGAGATTGTGGATTAGTTTTTTTAGTTGATAATTTATAAATGTGTTAGGTTATATTCCACGATGTACATTTTGGATTCTTACTTTTGTGATCTTTTTTGTTTATTCCCAGCAGGATTGACTTCTTCGTGTATTGTTATAGATCATCACTATAGCTTTGATGACTTGGAGGGGAATGATGATATATGAGCGGATTTCACTTGTCCATTTTTATATGAAGATTTTCACATTGAATTTTTTTACTACCATCTTCAGGATGGACATTGATTTTCGAAAAAGAACGTGGTATGTAGAAATATAATATTTTGCTATTGATTTTGAATGTTTTACATTTATGTCTTTTGGCTTGTAGTAATTTTTCATGCCCCATTTTTTTTCTCAGATAGAAGGAAGTGATGGAGAGTCCATGTTCTTCTTACAACTGTCTCCAAACATAGTATAAATGCACTCATGATTTGAGGAAAAATCTATTCAAATTTTATGATGATAGAGGGAAACATATTCAAATATGATGATGCCAAGAGGAAAATATTAAAATAGTAACTCTTGTTTTTGCTTGGGATTGACATGGTAGAAAGAATACAAAAAAATCCTCGAAAAAATTCACCACCGAAGAAACCAACCTAACAACTATCATTTAAATTAGTTAACAAAATTGAGAATTTACTCCATGTTTAATGACACCCATTTAAATAATAAAACGAAATAAAGGATATTTATTATGATTGTAAGAATGACTATTTGAATTTAGAAAACTAATAAGAGGGTTTACTTCAACTTTATCATCACCCAATTGAATTAGAAAACATAATAATGGATTTTCTCCAATTTAAACAAAAACCCATTTAAATAAGTGAACTAAATGCAAGATTTACTTGTATTTCAATGGCAATCATTTAAAGTATAAATTACAAAATAAAATGAAGAATTATTTGGATTTGAAATAGGAAACAAATTATAAAACAAAATAAAAGATTTATTCCCATATTAATTGCACCCATTTCAAATAGAAAACTAAATAGGGCATTTACTCCAAAATTTCATATGGCCCCCAATTTAACAACACTCTAAAAAAAACAATAAGCACATTGGTCAGTGCAACTTATCTCCCACCTCATCCTAAAAACCATGGAAATATTGAACTGTAAGAGTACATGCAAAAATTATGGTATCTTTATAATTTATCAGTTTGTAATGAGATATTTAGGTTCACAATGGACATGGCTTGCTAATGATATACACTCGTGATGACGTTCCTCTCAGCCGACGAATAAAACAACATGACAAGGCCTCTATTTACAAGTTGTATCGGCCTCCTTTAATTGTTTTAGCTGATCAAGGTATGTCTTTCCACCCTTTCCTCTGGTAAAGAGGTTTTGCAACTGTTCCTGATAAGAGGAGGCCCCATATATTGCAGGATCCCCTTAATTTTCCTCTCTGTTCGATGATATCATATTTTTCAATGCTTACTAACTATACCAAATACTCCAAATTTAAAACTATTTGGCCATTAATAACTCGTTAAATTTCATTTTGGGATAACTATATCACACCTCAAATCTAACCTCCCTGCACGGTGGAGACTATTAAGAGAATAAAAAGGAAAATATTTTAAGAGAAGAAAAGTAAACCAGAAATTTATGAAAAGAACAATAGAGAAGACATTTTTGAGCAGAAAAATCAGTTCAAACAGAGGGAATGCCGAATCTCCAAGGTTTCCTTCTCGAGTTCTCCAATACACGTTTCCTTGCCTCTCAATCGATGCAATAACATCCAAATTACCTCACATTTGATGCTCGAGACAGGGGAGACTAACAAATGATATTAGTTTGGAAACGACAGAGAGGTCAAGGGCCTTCTTGTTGATAAAGTAAAGCCGTGCGGCGAGAGATGATTCAGTAGAAGGCTTCTTCTTCTTAACAGTGCTAAATACTTCATACAACGTCGCAAATATTCCACATAAGCTATTGGATATTTTCATTAAGAAAAACTAAGTGTGGCTAGGCACAACCGCAATTAAAAAACCAAATCTAAAAAAAGTTTTTCATGCACTCATAATATCAAAAAATTCACCGGATCACTTGCAAACAAAGCCATCCCTCATGAATGGCGAAGAGGCCTAACGCCTTCCTAGTACGAAACCACGACCCGTGTTATAGGGGGAAAACCATTTTTATATACAAGTGCGCACGTTTTAATTCGATTAATTCACAAAACCTGATCACCTGCAATTTCTCCAAGCATTTCAGACCATGCGGAGGTTGTTACGAATTAATTTGCAATGGTGAAATAATACGAACTGTCAAAATTCCTAGCAAGGAAGGATTTCCAAGTGGACAACTCACATGATTGCGTGCTTCAACGCATGTCTACCCCTTCACTTCAGCCGTGGAAGCCTTTATCCAGACGTAATCACGCGTGACGCAGATGTTCCACTTTACCTGAATGCCACATGTTGTAGCCATAGCAGCATTACTTTGTCAAACTAATAGACTGGAATAGGAATCTTTGCCCAAGGACATGCAGATGATCATAATACGATCGTAGTTCAACGTCCCCTGTGTGCTAATCTCAGTCCTCCATATCCCTATCGATTTTTTGAATTGGGTGGGCTCATTTAACTTATAGCACACCTTTCGTG
Organism: Taxus chinensis; assembly: GCA_019776745.2. NCBI lineage: Eukaryota > Viridiplantae > Streptophyta > Pinopsida > Cupressales > Taxaceae > Taxus > Taxus chinensis. Next base: position 77,129,224 of record CM034155.1, on the reverse strand, counting down.
TAATTACAAAGTCATGTATGATAAAAACATACTAAAAAATTGTTGAAATATAAATGACAAAAGAAATAAGCTATATAATAATGAAACCCTAAGTGTAAGATATGTAAGTAAAGACTTCGTTGATTTGCATTATCCTTGGTATTATTCTGGACTGGAAGACTAATGAAAAAAAGGAAGACTATCACAACTGAGTACAGAAAATTATGGAACTTCTGGATGAGCTTGAACTAGGGCGCATGGAATAATACTAGGATGCCTAAGCACTAGGTACCTCTATTGGGTGCCTGTGACCACACAGGAGCTCATAAACTTATTTTTACTATGTTACAGAAGTCTCACTAACCTTTTCTTTTGGTCATTTATATGTTGCTGAATGATTACCGAATTAATTTGTAACCTGAGAACTTGTAAACATTAATTCCCAGAAATAAAAGATGCAAAATGAGGAGTTGAACTAACCCCGACATTCACCCAACTGAGTGATCTTACAACCGATCACTGCACTACATTTTAGACTCCATATAGTTCTTGTGTGTGTGTGTGTGTGATAGAATTGTGACATAGGATCCCTTGTGCAAGTTTGCATGATTGTGGGCGATATCTAGATGTAGCATTGTAAATAGATGTTTCGATGAAAGAATGAACGTCTACTCCTATGCGTGTATGCATAAAATGTATTCCCTTATCCCTTGAGTGAGTGCTAGATGGATGCCTTGACACTCATAGAATGTCTTTGGATCCAACCTTACTGGTGATAGTAGATGCTTAGAGCTTGGTATTTTATTTTGGTCACATAGCTTTATATTTATATGATTCTGTTGGTTGAATTTTGCAATTGAAAATTGGAAGGATGACCCATAAGAAAATAAGATGCCTAAAAGATAAAAGATGCCCAAAAAGAGTGAGTAAAGTAAATAGATGTCAGGGGCTCCTAGAAGGATGAGGGTGCTGAGGCCCTAGGGTCTAGAGTCGTGAAATATAAAGCAATAAAGTACTGACTAGGCTATAGGGTGTAGAAGGTAAAATCTAAAATAAGAAACACATACAAACAACTAAAGATAGTTTTTAATTGCAAGTTTTCTCACTCATAGAAATGTATCCAAGTGTGTGATTTTGTGTTTACATTTTCCACTACTGTATGTTTTTTATTTAATACTCTATAACATAAATTACTTTAGAGTTTACGTACCTTTGTTCCTTGTAGATTGATGGTGAAAGTGTGTCGAGGAGACAATTGAAAGTGTGAAGGGATAAAAATAAAGTGTGGAAGATTAAAAAAAAGGAAGTGCCCTAGGGGTGAAGCATATGTGTTGTGTCAAGTTGTACCTATTGTTGTTCTTGTTTTCACTAATGTGGGCTTACTTCTTGTTGTGTATTAAGGATGGAATTGTAAAATAAGTAGTCAAATATGTGTACATGAAAAATTTCTAAAAACATGGAAAAGTATGTAAAATGTGTAACAAGGAAAGTGTGCACTTGATCCATGAAGAGTAAAAGGGATAGAAAATGTCCTGAATTGCTGTAGAAGAGAGATATTTTTGGGCGATCTCATGCCAAGAGTGAGTTTTTTGGATGATATGACGCCAAGAATGTATTTTTTGGGTGATTTCATGCCAAGTTTGAGGTTTTTTAATGTAGCCAAATTATGAACAAATTTGATACACTGCAAATAATATGAACTCCAAAAGAAAATAGATCTCCTTCTTTGTTACTGAATTATGAATTAGAATGTTTCCTAAATAGGAAAACAACTCCCAACTTGAGTTGCCAAGAAAACTCTAACTCTAACTAAATCTACTCTAGGTGGCGGAAATTACTATTTTTAGCAGTTTACTAGAACTTGCTATTCTTAGTAAGCTTGCATGCTTATTCGTACGGGCACAAAAATTGCCACGCATCTTCTACATCCCTAAATTAGAGGAATTTCCAACTTTCTAACTCATAATGCAACTAATACACTAAAATTAACTAATGCCCAAAAATAGAAAAAAACCGAACTATAACTTAAATCCTAATTTTCGGCCTCAAGATGGCGGATTTAGGGCCTGAAAACTTGTCAAAAACTTGCCCCAACTGGTGGGGCTGGTTTCCGTTGCGTTCGTCTCATTGAAACATGTGGTTTCAAAAAGAAAAAATACTCAAACAGACACCCAGAGCTCAAGTTATGACCTTGTCAAGTTCCTACTAATTTTGGCGCATCATTCTCCCATGCTTGGAAAAAACACAACTCCTGCAAGTTGTCTTCTTCAAACTGCTTCCATTTATCTGCATCCAACTTTCTAATCTCCCACTCTATGACCCAAGTATTGTCCTCTTGTTCCAGTCCTTTCCAATGTACCAAATATTTGTTGAATTTCCCATGTCGGGTGTCCATTGTTTTCTTATCTAGAATCTGACCCACTTCTTCTTTCTTCTTCACCAGAACCTATTGCCTCCAATCTACTACTTCATCAATAACTTCCCCTTCTGAATGATCCTCATGAAAAGAATACAAATCTGAAACATTAAACACTGGAGAAATATCAAAATTCCCTGGCAATTCTACCTCATAAGCCTTATCATTTATTTTTTTCATGATTTTGTAGGGACCAATCTTCTTGTACTTCAGTTTGTTATAGGTTCCTTTTGGAAAACTTTCCTTCCGTAGATATACCATAAACAATTCACCAACTGTAAATACCTTTCTCCGTATGTGCACATCTACTATTTCCTTATACTTATCATTACTATTTTATAGCTTCTTTTGCACTTCTTTCTGCAATTGTTGTATATGTTCAGAAAATGCTTTTGCATCATCACTGACTCTGCCATCAACTGGTAGCTATACCAAATCTAACACTCAATTTGGATTACTCCCATACACAATTGAAAATGGACACTTTCCCATTGATCTGTTTATGGAACTATTATATGCAAACTCAGCTTGTGGTAATGTTAAGCCCCATTGTTTCAGCTTTTACCCAACAATGCACCTTAACAGGTTTCCTAAACTTTGATTTACCACCTTTGTTTGCCCATCAGTCTGCAGATGATAGGCACTACTGAACTTTAGTTGAGTTCCGAATTTCTTCCATAAAGTCCACCAAAAGTGACTTAAGAACCTTGTGTCCCTATCTGAAGTAATGGTTTTCAGAACACCATGCAAATGAACAACTTCTCTGAAAAACAAATTTGCTACACTTGTTGCATCACTTATTTTCTTGTAAGCAATAAAATGAACCATCTTAGAAAACCTATCAACAACCACAAAAATTGAGTCATTACCTCATTGTGTTTTTGGTAATCCCAAAACAAAATCCATACTCAAATCTGTCCACGACCCTTTAGGAACAGGTAACGGCATATACAACCCTGTATTATGTGCATGGCCTTTTGAGACTTGGAAAATTTGACATCTCTCCACATATCTTACCACATCTCTTTTTAGGTTTGGCCAATAGTATTTGTCTCCTACCAAGGCTATCATCTTATCTTTACCAAAATTTCCAGCCAACCCTCCGCTATGCAACTCTTTCACTATATTCTCTCTCATAGACCCAACTGGAATACATAGTTGGCATCCCTTAAATAGGTAGCCATCCTGTAAAATATACTCATACAAGACATCTCCTGCATTGTCTGAAAATGGACTAATTAGTCTTTCAACAATATCCTTGAAATCAGAATCAGAAGAATACAAACCCTTTATTGCTTCAAAACCCACCACCTCATTTTCCATAGTGGTAAACAAAGTCACATGCCTACTCAATGCATCTGTAACTTGATTCTGTTTTCCGGATTTATGTTTTAGAGGAAAAGTATAACCCTGCAAAAATGATACCCACTTTGCATGCCTACTATTCAACTTCTTTTAGGTATTCACATACTTCAGGGCTATGTGGTCTGTAAATAACACAAACTCCTTAGGCACTAAGTAATGCCTCCAATGCCTTAATGCTTGTACAATTGCATAAAATTCCACATCATAAGTAGAGTAGTTCTTTCTTACCTCATTCAATTTATCACTAAAGAAAGCTATTGGATTTCCTCCTTGACTTAGAACAGCTCCAATACCCACATTTGATGTGTCACAATCAACCTCAAACACTTTATTAAAAACTAGTAGTGCCAAAATGGGTGCCTCTATCACCTTCTTCTTCAAGAATTGAAAACTATCCTTAGTTGCCTTTTTCCACAAAAACTCCCTTCCTTTTGTGTAATCTGTTATAGGTGCTACAATAGTGCTGAAATTTTTAATAAATTTTCTGTAAAATGTTGCTAGACCATGAAAGCTTCTTACCTCTATTATACTCCATGGAGTAGGCCATTCAATAATTTCCTTTATCTTTTCTGAGTCCATCTATACCCCATCTACTGAAATAATAAAGCCCAAGAATATCAAACTCTCTTCCATAAATGTGCACTTCTTCATATTTGCATAGAGTTTCTCTTTCCTTAACACTTCAAATACCAACCTTAGATTCCTCAAATGTTCTTCTTTAGTTTTACTAAAGATCAAGATATCATCAAAATAAACCACAACAAACTTACCATTATACTCCTATAGCACGATGTTCATCAATCTCCTAAAAGTACTAGGTGCATTCGATAACCCGAATGGCATCACCAACCACTCATATAATCCATATCCTATCTTGAATGTTGTTTTCCACTCATCTCCTTCTCTGATCCAAATCTGATGATAACCACTTCGAAGATCAATCTTGGTGAAATACTTAGATCCAGCAAGCACATCCATCATATCAACAAGGTGAGGTATTGGGAACCTATACCTGATTGTAATTTTATTGATTGCTCTACTATCAGTGCACATTCTCCATGTTTCATTCTTCTTTGGTGTTAATAAAGCTGGTGTTGCACACAGACTCATGCTCTCCCTTATGACCCCCTTTCGCATGAGCTCTACCACTTGCCTATTCAACTCTGCATGCAATATTAGGCTCATCCTATAAGCCACTTGATTTGGGAGTGAAGACCCTAGAATCAAATCAATATGGTGTTGAATATATCTTTTGGGTGGTAATCCATCTGGTATCTCATCAAGAATAACATCCGAAAATTCTTCTATTAATTCTACTGTTTCTATTGGTATTTGTGCACTTACAGGTTCATCCTTATTTGCAACTAGTGCATAACAACAACTGGTTGCCTTTGCCTCCTTCAAAAATTCTTTTGTAGAAAGCATATTTTCAGCCTTCCCCTCTTCTTTAAGAGGTAGCAAAACTATTTTTGTGCCATCCTTCCAAAAAGTATATGTATTCTTTCCCCCATTCATGAATAACTTTTCTATCAAATTTCCATGGTCTTCCTAGCAGCATATGACATGCATCCATAAGAATAACATCATACCAAATCTCATCCTTATAACTATTCCCAATAGAAAAGCTTATTAAACATCTTTTATCAATAGTAACTTCATTACCCTTATTAAACCATGCAATATGATAAGGTTAGCATTCTTCTCACAATGCAGACCCAATTTATCAACCATCTCATTTGAAACCATGTTCTCACAACTACTACCATCAATAATAACATTACATACCTTTTCTCCTGAAGTGCATCTTGTTCTGAAAATATTTGTACCTAGCCATGCATCCCCCTTGACCTCCTTTCTTGGAGAAATCATCGTCCTCTTGATCATCATATTTTCTCCAACATCTGGTGGAATTTCCAGGTCCTGTTCATCTTCTACTTGTTTAGCTTCAACAAGATTTACTCTTGGAGCATCTCCTTGTCTTTTTTCATGTGTATAAGTATGCGGGCATTCAAAATCCTAATGCCCTTCTTCACCACATCTATAACAAACAAATGGTCTTCGTGGAGCCTCCCATCCTCTATCCCTAGAAAATCCTCTACCTCTTTGTTGATTATGGAAATATTTTCTCGTATCCTCTTGCTTTTCCAATCCACAAGATGATTCTCTCTTGCCTTGGCTGAAACCAGCTCTCCCCTAAAGGAAGATGGGGCCCCCCTATTCATTCCAGGTGATCTCCTACAACTTTGATGATTTTGTTTTTCCTCGGCCTTTAAGGCTAATTGATAGGCATCCTCCATGCTTTTAATCCTATGCATACTTATCTCATATTGAATAGAAAATTTTAATCCATTAACATACCTTGTAGTGATTTGTTCCTCAATTTCTTCATGCTCTACATGAATGTAAAACTTGTAGAACTCATCTATGTATTCTTGCACTGTTTGTAATTTTTGTCTGAGATTCTGAAACCTCCTGTAAAGGGTTTGTGCATAATCCATGGGGAGAAATTTATCTTTCAGCTTCTTCCCCATCTTACTCCACATCCTAATTCTTTCTTTCCCCTTTCTTGACCCCTCTTTTTGTAGGTGATCCCACCATAACATAGCATGACCTTTCAATTTTGTGCATGCAAATTTTGCCTTCTTTTCTTTTGACATAGCCTTCCACTAAAAAAAAATTCCCATGCTAGTCAACCAGTCTATCAGCTCCTCTAGTTTTATACTACCACCATACTCTGAAACATCAAATCTTATCCCATCATTCTTTCCTTCTAATGCTCAAAGCATCCTTTCTTCAAAAGCTAATGGTGGTGCTTGAATTTCCTCCTCTTCACAAACTTCTTCTTCATATGTGTCATCTCCACCTTGATTTCCTCTTTGGGTTATCATTGCAACAAGCACAACAACTTGTCTCTGTAGATCTTGCATATTTCTATTCATCTAGGTAATACGGCCTCCTCTTCCTCTTTGTCATCCTGCCATTTTTAAAAAAAATACTTCGAACCTACTCTGATACCAGATAATGTAGCCAAATTATGAACAAACCTGATATACTGCAAATAATATGAACTCCAAAAGAAAATAGATCTCCTTCTTTGTTATTGAATTATGAATTACAATGTTTCCTAAATAGGAAAACAACTCCCAACTTGATTTTCCAAGCAAACTCTAACTAACTCTGACTAAATCTACTCTAGGTGGCGGAAATTACTATTTTTAGCAGTTTACTAGAACTTGTTATTCTTAGTAAGTTCACATGCTTATTCATACGGGCACAAAAATTGCCACGCATCTTCTACATCCCTAAATTAGAGGAATTACCAACTTTCTAACTCATAATGCAACTAATAGACTAAAATTAACTAATTCCCAAAAATAGGAAAAAACTGAAATATAACTTAAATCCTAATTTTCAGCCTCAAGATGGCGGATTTAGGGCCGAAAAACATATCAAAATCTTGCCCTAAATAGTAGGGTTGGTTTGCGCTACATTTTTCTCATAGAAACACGTGGTTTCAAAAAACAAACGGACTCAAACGAACACCCAGAGCTCAAGTTATGACCTTGTCAAGTTCCTGCTAATTCTGGCACATCATATTTGGATGATCTCATGCCACGACTAAAGAGTATTACGGAGAAAGGTCTAGTGTTATTCTCCTTTCATGATTGCTTCCCAAATTTATACACCAATTCCGCTGGTGTGATCTATGTTTAGTTCCATGTTGTTCCAGTTCAATCTAATTAGAAAAAGGAGATAAAATGCATTCTGATTGTTAGAGTATTGTGCCTTGTATAATGAATTGTTGAAAACTGTGCTGATATGAGAAAGTAACTATAATTGTCCCTGGTCATAGGAATCAAAGAAATGTTAGGATTTCTAAGGAACTGGTGTCTATAACTGGTAGCTAGTGTTTGTGATTAATTGAGGACACAAGTTAGAATCAATGTCATTCTATAACTGTAACTTTATTCTATTCCTATACGGTGCAGGCCTATACTAAAGCTCTAAGCTGCTATATGGGGTGATTGATTCACCAAATATATTTTCCCCTCATTTGGGGTGAATGCGATGTCACTAGTAGAATTCTGCCAAAAGGAGAGGACTGGATGTTGATCTAAAACTAATACCCTATAGGGGAGGGAATGTGCATGGTAGAAATCAAGGCACATACAAACAAAGTGGCTGGAAACATGTCATAGAAGACAATTAAAACAAGCAATAGTGCAGGCAAAGTAGACCGCGAAAATTGGGTTTCAAACATGTGACATCATTCACAATGTTGCAAGACAACTAGGGAAAAAGCAACAAAAATTGTATAAGAAATGAACATACAAGACATATGGCATAGCCCGCAAACAATGGCATACAATAGAAGACAAGAGAAAGAAAAGTGTAACAAACAACCATGGTGTAAAATAGTTCCTGCAAGACAAATGTTGCACATGAAGAAACCATTAGCATGATAGAAAGATAAATTATATATCAAAGCATGTATAGATCCATGGAAAATAATGTGCTAATAATAATATGAAGTAGTAGAAAATGGAACAATAACATCTTTAGTGTGTAGAAATGTACATGCCCCAAAGAGCCTTGTTGGGACTGGTAAGAGATACAATGCCAAACATCACTATTGTGTGTAGAGGTTTGTAGAAGGTCTTCATCCACAACTAGAGAGAAAGTGAACATGCATGTGTATATGATAAAGATAATTCCATACTAGATATCCATTTAACATAGTAAGAAAATTGTAACACGTGATTATAAGAAAACAAGAATAAGTGCAGCCAAGATATGCAACATGTTGTGAATGAGAGAAATGGAATGATATGCAATATGGATGTGATAGGAGAAACATGCCCCTCGAGAAGATGTGTATGAGTATGAGATGATTTTCATTTATAAAATACCCCTTAACAATAATGAATGAACCATTGAACAAGATTGCATCATTGGGAAATGGTTTGAAAATGTGTGCTACAAACATAGATCAATGAAGCATAAAGCGTAGAGTGTAGAAGAGGATAATATGATGTATATCATGAAGTGCATAGTGTAAAATGTGTACTATGTGATTTTCATGGATGTTGTATGCCCTCAAGATTCAAGTGTGAACCTTACCATGAGATTACATCATAGGGTAATGACGATAAAAGTTATATCAAGTTGTTTAATGATGCTTAGAAATAGAGAGTATGAAGCATGGAGCAAATGAGTACAAATAATAGATACCTTAGAATGTTAGAAGGGGGGAGAGAACTAAGCATGATGACACACACACACACACACACATGTATGACGATGAGTAAGATATCTGACAAAAGTGAAGGGAAAGGGTCCTCCACCCAATGCTTGCATTGATAAAGGTGTGTAACCATGCATTGAGATTAGTGATATATGATTTATATGTGATGGAAGCTGAGGAGGTGATGAACTATGTGAAAGAGATGGAGGAGGTAATGAGAACCTGTATGAAGTATACCTAGGAGGTGATGATAAACTATATGAAGGAGATCGAGGAGGTGATGACCACCTAGATGAATTAGACCTAGGAAGTGAAAGAGGTGATGAATTCCTATGTGAAGGGGCTTCCCAAGAAGGGGACTTATGCTGAGAAAATGGACTAGCAGACCGATGAGGATGATTAGGTCATGTGCAAATGGGTGAGATAGGTGTAGAAATGCTTTAGATTTGAGAGGTCTATGGGACCTAGATGCTTTATCTAGTGCAATGACAACCTAAAGAGGAAGTTGTGGTCATAGTGTACATGGAAAAACACCCATGATAATGATAACATGTTTGTTGTGAATGCATTTTAGACACAAGTGACTCATGGAAATGATAGCCTTAGTGATATGGAGCTAAGGAAGATGTAAAAGCATATCATAACCTTTGATTAAAGGTGCCACAATTAATAACACAAGCATGGTGAGAGGCCCAAATATAACTGGAATCTTTACATAACCATAATATTTAGGAATTAGATATGAATTAGGAGAGTAGATAGTTGATAGTGAAAAAGAGTGCAATAGAGCACATACCCATATGAATTGATGGATCGATCATTGTATTATTGATAGCATGACATCCAATGGAAGCCTTTATATGTAGTTTATTAGAAGATAATGTAGCATGATAATTTTGATTAGAGAAAGTACTAAATGGTGGTGATGCATTAACATGAAAAACAAGAACATTGACACCCCCCGATGAAGGAAGAGGGACAACATATTATGTATGTTTAGATTAAGAGTCAACATTTTTCTTTTCATGCTTAGGGAGAGGATTATTAAATATTTTTAGATTTTTCTTTTCATTGACTATCGTAGGTGCCAAAGGCTTAGGGAGTTTGATTGCATTGTTCTCAATAAGATCTTAAATAATATGTTGGAGTTTGAAACATCGTTTGGTAGAATGCCCAATGCATTGATGATAATCACATCTAGTATTTTCATTATAAGTGTGTCCTTTATGGTGAAATGGATCTAGGTTAAGTGGAGGAGGAAGTGTAATAAGATTGATCTCAATAACTCTTGGCAATATAATCTACGAAGCATAAGGAAATTTTGTGAATGCAAACTTTGGAGGCTTCTATTGAAGCTTTTTAGGGGTAGAGACAATGTTAACAATAGATTTTGCTTCAGTGGGCTTAGTAGATGTCTTGAAAGTAGATTTTTGTTGAAACTGAGTAGAAGATGAAGCCTGATCATGATATTTAAGCTTGCCCCATAGATAATAATTTGTTTTTTCGTAACTTAAGCGTATGACATAGCTGATCAAATGACGGAGAGGTCTCAAAGATGATACTTTCTTGCAATGGATACAAAAGACTTTGGACAAAGAGATACTGAAATTCAGAGTCCACGAGTACGTTAGACATCTTAGTTAAGTTCTTGTATCGTAAGACATAATCCATTAGATGCTCATTAGGTCATTGTTTGATTTGTGCAAGTTTAGCATATGATATCTTAAAACCAGTATTTATTGAAAATTGAGCGAGAAAAGCATCAGCCAAATGTCTAAATGATGTTATTGAATGGAAATTTAGATTGTAGAACTAACTCATAGCATAATCTTAGAGGCTTTTAGGAAATATCTTTCCTACTAAAATATGATCATCCGCATAATCTAGACATCCAACATGAAAATAATGGATATGCTCTTTAGGATCACCGTGGACATTGAAGGTGGGTAGCTTAGGGTTGATGCAGTTTGGATGAAGTGCATAAGTGGAAATAATGGGTATGAAAGGAGTATGAAGGAGTAAAGTGGAGTTAAGAGATGGAGATGCATGAGAAGTAACTATTTGAAGTTGACAAAATTGAGTTTGAAGATCTTGATATAAAGAGTTTAAATCAAGGGTGTTTGAAAAAGATCTGGGTTATGCAACAAAATTATTAGATCAAATGATTGGAGTGGTAGTTGTGGGATTGGAAGTAGGAATATGAAGGGGCTGAGTGGAGGCCATTGTAGCTAAGGATGAACCTAAAAGGGGTGCAGAAATATCATCTCAAGATTTTTTAGTAGCCATCAAAGGATGGAGAATATGCAGAAGATGCATAGGATTGTCATGTAAATCTAGAAAGAAATTAGTAATGTTTTATAATTAATCTTGATCAATGCCAGGGTATGTGCAACAAGTTGGGGGACCAAAACAGGGTCATAAGTGTACGTAATATTCCAAAAAAGTGAAATCTCAACTTATAGGGATTATTCCCAATACGCGCACTTAAAATTAGAAAAATTTATACAAATATGAATCATAACATCCATAATATATTTTCTAAAATACTAATTTAAAAAAAAAACAACTTTAGATATATTAAACACTCAAAATTCTATGACTTGGTTTTTCTTTTTGACAACACCTACCACATTGTAGTCCGTTTGCCGGCGATTTGGATGACCAAATATTGTTAATTTTTTTTTCCTTTGGTGAAAAGTTAGATGTCGTTGTCTATCTTGGGATGGACTTTATTTTGTATTTTTACGAGCAATATTTTTTTAATGATTTTTTCCATGAAAGTGGTCTAATTTTTTTAAGAAAATGGAGAACTTTCCATTTTCCCGCCATAACTACATCAAAAAATATCAAAATCAAATACTTTTTTTTAATATGTTTAGAATTTCGCAACACTTGGGATGGTATAGGTTTTATCACATTCTGACAAACAAAAAAATATCTGCAGTATTAAACGTAGACATGAAAATTCATGGGAAAAAATGTCTTAAAGACCTACTATTAGTAAAAAAATATAAAATGATATTTATCTTATTGTATTCACTTTAAAATAAATATTTCTACAAATCTAACAATCTCCCCTATGTGATGGTACCATTTTTGTGATATGTTTTTTATTTTTCAGCATGGTTCAAGTCCACATGAGAGAAAATTTACTATTTTTGGCCTTTTACACACTATAATGACCTCTCATAGCTCTAGTTGGGAAAGAATAGAGATTTACCGAGCCTTGAGGGTCGTATTTGATGATACAGTAAGAACCATAATCACAATCTTAATAATGGAACCGTGAATGTGTTTTATAATCTATGATCACATTTCTTAAATCATATTAATAAGATTCCTAATGTTAAATTTTACCATGTGATTTTTACTGTCTGACCTTACTGTACAAATTACCTGTGAAATTCTCTCGTTTTATGCACATTTTTCTTATCATCGGAAGAAAAACATCATGGGAGAAAAGAAAAAAATTCAAAAAAGGAAATTAATAAATAATAAAATACCAGATGAATTAGAGGAAAAAATATTGTAAGATGCTGAGTGAATGCAGAAACTCTTTGAATCTAGAAGAGGTTCATCTTCAACCCCTACTATTGTAAGCAATGAGGAACTGGGTAATGTTTCTACTGTCAATGTTGAAGATGAATTAAATACTCATGGTGAAGATAATTTTACTGTCAATGTTGATTATGAATTAAATACTCGTGATGTATTTGATGTTGAAATTGAAAGAGACAATGAAAATGTTAATTATGAAATTCAGGTTGAAACTGTAGACAAGCAAAAATTGATAAAAACACCTCTTAGGATTTTACATAAGATACGTACTTATTTTATTGAAATTGATGAGAAAATTTTGAAACCAATGTCTGAAAAAATTTCTGAATAGAAAATCAGAAGAAAAGCCACTCAAATTTAGGATAATCATTTTAAAATTTTAAATGATTCCCAAAGATGTCAGTTATTGGTTAGCTTGATGAAATTGAATAAAATGAGACCTACATTAGACACCTTAGGATTGACAATATCTAATATACATGGTCAAACCTCTGCAATTGTTGAAAACCTTCATGATACATATCACACTATTGGTGTTAAGATACACACAAGGGATAGTAATGTTGTGCGTCGTGTACTTATTACTAGTATTGTTAGTGAATAAACAAAAAAACAACGTTTGATTAAGAAAACAATTCAAATGTTGAATGTTAATTGAAAAAATATAATGAAAACAATTAAAAGGTGTAATATCCTTTAATAACTCAATAACATTGATTTTTGGGAATTTTCTACTAGAGCACCACGTAAAGACAAAGATATATCTGATGCTATAAGAGAAGATGTTATTCAATTTTAGCATGGTAACACTAGAGTTTACCTAATACAAGAGATGTTGTAAAATAGAGAGTTGGTTCTACTAATCATGAACCACATCCAAAAAAAAATTTAGGTATAACTCAAACTCAATTTTTTCGTAAGTTTGACTAGGAGCATCCAGAAATTAAAATTAGTCAATGTTTTTTTTGAAATGTTGAAACCATTCTATGTGAAAATAAACCACTCTCGTACCACTTATTATTGTAGGAAACATGTTGAATTTGTGATGGATTATGCTAAATTTTTACGCATTCATTATGAAACTATGTTACCAGAATGTGGTGTTCAATTTCCAACAATATCTTCTAGGGATTTCATTCCTATGATATTTTGTGAAAGAGAAGTTGGACCATTTTTTTATAGTCATGATTGTTTAAATGGAAGTTGTGATACATGCAGTGGATTACCTGAATTGAAAAGTTATATCCATGAGAAAATTAGAGGTGCAATAGGACATAATTTAGTTGAGTTTGATAAATATAAATCATTACCATACTAATTGAAATAAGGAAAGGAGTCTAAAAGGTGTGAGCTAGCAAAAAAACATATACCTGTTTTTCAATTTATGAGAAAATTAACGGATGAAATTGTTATGAATATGCTAGGTATAAACACAAAGATCGATAGTTGGATGAATAGTTCAATATATGCAAGGACACATTTCCTATTGGTACTATTGTTTCAGTGGAATATTTTATAGAGAATTACACTTTGTAACCACAAATGGTGGTTCAATCGTAATATTACAACTCAGTATAGGTTGCCATTTTTGTGCATATAACATTTATACATTGTCCTAACAGTACAAAGAATGATCAATTTTTTTTAAGAGAGTACCAATTTTATATAAGTGATGATCATACTCATTCTATTGAATTTTTGCAAGGGCGATTCCAGTTATTTTATGAAAACTTTTTTGATAGGGACATTTGCTTCAATCAACATTATATATGGTCATATAAATTCACATATCAATTTAAGAATGAAAAAATGTGGTCTTGGATGAGATGGATGCATGTCAAGATGGGTGTTCACAATATTTAGAGTTTCAATGAGGGTGGACATGGAAAAGGAGAGCATGATGGTGCAAGGGCATGTGTGAAAAGAGCTCTTGTAAGAGAAGACTTGAAGTATAAAGATGGTGCTAAATTTAAAGATGAAAAGAGCATAATGGAATGGTGTATTGACAACATGGCCTGTGGTTCTCAAGAAAACTTCATATTTCATAGATATTTTTGGTTGATAGAAGAACAAAAAATTGCTAACTACGAGAATTTATGACACTCATAAGGTCCAGTGATCTACACTCATTTTGTAGCTTAGACACTACTTCATGGGCCACATGAACAATAAATTTAGCATGTTTTAGTGCATCTTGTATGAATTTTTTTAATGTTGAGTGTGATTCACAAGAATGGGTGGATGGATGTATTTGTAGGCCTCTAACTCCACTTCCCACTTAACAGGAATTATGACTTATTTTTCCAAATGAAGTTACAACATCAAAGGAATTTGATGACATTTCAATTTTGGTGAGACAAGATAAATGATTATTTATTTATTTTTTACATTGTGTTATGTCTATTAAAATTAATATGTAATTTAAATTTGACTTAAAACCTCTATTTGTTTTGTAGGACATGTGTTTGTAGTTATTACGAAAAAAGAAAATGAAGAAGGGCCAAACTATTTCTTATGTCGATGCATAGATGAAGGAAATAAGTTGACTTCTCATGTTATAGATGGCAAAGATATTAAGTAGCCTATAAGGTCAGTGGTAGTTACTGGAACTTGGATTCGATGGTATCCATTAAAAAATTCTTCTGTTTGAGTGTTTGAAGACTTTTAGACACACAAGAAAATACTCTTATATTTACATCTAGTTCTAGCAAAAAATATTCACCTGTATAGATATCGAGGAAGGCCTAATAACAAGATTATTTAAAAGGTTTGAGATTCAGATCATGAAGCAATCGTGCCCATTATTCAAAGTAGATCTGATTTGGATGGTTCATTGGAATAATTTTACATGCTCGTCTGATATATATAATTTATTTGAAGTGTTTAAACTTTTCAACTATAATCAATTTAATATATTTTATTAGTTTTTTTATTTTGTATATATCTATTATGGTTTTGATTCAACTTAAATTTCTTTGAATGACACTTTTATGTAGGTTAGTGGTGCTAGGAAATCTTCCACCTTCACGTCCTGATGGTTCATTGGAATGAATGTACATGCTCGTCTGGTATATATAATTTATTTGAAGTGTTAAATTTGTCAACTAGATTCAAGTTCATATATTTTATTAAATTTTTGTATTTTGTATATATCTAGTATTGGTTTTCTTTCAACTTAAATTTCTTTGAATAATTTTTTATGGAGGTTAGTGGTGTAAGAAAAGATTCTACCCTCATGTGGTTAGCACTATTAGTAAATAATTTTATATTCTCGAAGCTAAGAGAAGCTTTCATTATTTTAAAAGCAAAGAGAAGCAACTAATAATAGTTTATGTACCTGTGGAGGGGATTCTTGGCTCCGAAGGAGGTATCCTAAAAGCATCGAGAGCATAGGGAACCAAAACAAAACCACCCCAAGAATTTATTAGGCCATCCCTATGTGTGTGCACAGTAGGTTGTGTCACATGAGCTTCAGTTTACAAAATATAGCATTTGACAGACTTATAATAACTCAAACTACACTATTTGGTGTGTTTGCAAACAATAGGGCAGTGAGAGCACCAATTAGATATGGGAAAAACTGAAAAAATATATTGTGTAGGGTCCCTACGTGCAGATGTAGGATCTAACAAGACATATCTAGGTGTCATGGAGACCGAGTAATCACCTATTAAAGTTGTATTGTTTTTTGGTCTCAGGGCTCTTAAGAGATTACACCTAAACGAAGTATCTTGGAAGAAATGGCATTTTCCAAAACTGAAACGATGTCTCCCTTAGTATTTACCTAGCCACCTAGAAATTTTACACAGTCGTTTTAGTCCCACGATCTTCTATTTGTAATATAGCATTTGACAACCTTACACTGACTCAAATTGTAGTATTTGGTGTGTTTGCAAACAATAGGGAAGTGAGAGCACTGATTTGAGATGGAAAAAACTGAGAAATGATATTGAATAGGGTCCTTAAATGGGGGTGTAGGATTTGACGACAGCGAGAGAACTGATTGGATATGGAAAAAACTATTACATACTATTGTATAGGGTCCCTACATGGAGGTTTAGGATCTAATCAAATGCCTCTAGGTGCCATAGATACCGAGAAATCACCTGTCAAAGTTATATAATTTTTTAATCTCAGGGATTTTAAGGGACTACGCCAAAACAAAGTATCCTAGAAGCAACAACATTGTCTCGAACCTAAAAGACACCTCCCCTAGCATTTACCTAGCCCCCTAGACATTTTTGTGCATTCAATTTGGTGCCATGACCCACTGTTTGTAAAAGATGGCATTTGACAACCTTACACTGACTCAAATTACACTATCTGTTGCATTTACAAATAATAGGGTAGTGAGAGCACAAATTTGATATGAAAAAAAGTGAGACAAAATATTGTAGAGGGTCCCTACGTGTAGGTGTAGGATTTGATGAGACATCTGTAGGTGCCACGGAGACCGAGTAATCACCCATCAAAGTTATACAATTTTTTGGTCTCAAGGCTCTTAAGGAACTATGCCTGAAAAAAGTATCCCGGAAGGAAGGAAATTTTCCCACACCAAAAAAAGGCCTCCCATAGTACTTAACTAACCACCCAAGCATGTTGGCATAGTCGGTTTGGTGCCACAATGTCCTTAGGCATGAATAATCACTACTTGGCTCTGTTCATTTCTTAGGAATGCCTAGAAAAGGAAGTTTGAAAACAATTATGCCATGAAATCTCAAGGAATGCCATGATCTTGACTTATTGGGTGCTATTAGAGGCCTCCTTCAATCAAATTTTGGCTCAGATGGTTCTTTTTTTGGATGACCGAGTGCCAAGTTGTGATCGTCAGAAATATCTGTTGATAACATGAATTTGGATGAATAGGGAAGGGGTTCTTTGCTCTGTATTGGGTGGTCTGAATCCAAACTGGGCCTCCCTGGAGCCCTCCATAGCACCCAAACGCATATTCCCCCCAAAATGGATGTGTTGGTAGTGGAAGTTCACTCCCTCTCGGGGTATGATTTCTCATTACTTGGCTCGCATCAATGAGATTGCAACAAGGTAAACACATTACCATGTAAATAATCTAATAATTGTTTGATCTCTATTTAAGGCATGTAAGTACATAATAGAGTGATAAGAATATTTTTTACATGTAAATACATAATAGAGTGATAAGAATATTTTTTGCATGTAAATACTAAACTACAATGTTTATGTATTTTTTTTATACAAGTGTATTCAAATTAGGACCTTATTTTATTTTTATTATTGGTAAAAGGTTTTGGAGGGACATTACCCAAGTTTACAACAAAAGGCTCAACATCCAAGATAATAAAATTACAACAGTGTGATTTTTTATTGTGTGGGGTCCACACCCTAACCAAAAGTAGTAAAAAACAAAGGCAGGGGCCAACTGCCTACAAAGAGCCCAGAAACAACAAATTGGCAGCAAAATTATAGCTATGCAACAACACAAAAACTATTGCACCAAGAACAAGGAACTAACATTATTAATCAATAGACTTGTTAAAAACATTGACAACCACCCTAAAATCCTGGTAGAGTTTTAGGGCAATGGCAATGGTGGGATCCTAGTTTGAAGATTTGAGCTTTCTTGTAATATTTCCATTCTTCCAAGCCATATCCGAGATGCCATTGGAGTCACAGATTTGTTGGATGTGTACCTACATAAAGTCCATTATAGCACTATGCATATCCAAGAAATTGTTGTATTTGTCCTCTAGAGTCTTAAACTTTGTTTCTAAATAAATAATTTTATATTTGACGCGTGTATTAGGGTGTGAGGCTTGCTCTGTAATAGTTGACTTAAGAAGTAAATTTACATTTTCTTCAAGGGTTTTAACCACATTAGCCTGCATGTTAAATTTATTTTCCAAACTGGTGCCAACATCAATATCAGGGAAAAAAGAGGGTGGGCTATCATCTACCACAATTTCTTCACCCTTCATGTAAGAGCCCACAACTTCCTTACCTTTACTGTTGCTACGGAGAACCCTTTTTTGGGGTGGCTCCAAGACAGAGTCTCTATACATGATTTTTTTAGAAAAGATACGGGTTTACTTATGGAGGGGAGAAACAATTAGTACCTTATTGTTACACACATCAATAACACTTTATTTGGACTAATACTTAACAAACGAATTGTAAGTACACTAAAACCATATAAAATTACTTGTAATAAATCCCTCAAGACCATTTTTAATTGTTTACATTTATTCCAACATTAGAGTGTGTTAACCACATGCTTAAAATAAGAAAAATAATATAAATCCACACTTTAATCTCTTTAACAAAAAATTATCTTGCACCTAAGAACCTGTTATCTGAAATAAGCTCATGCTTATTTTTGGTTAACTGCACCCATTTTCCCTCTGTTAGTGTTTCAATAATTTTTTTTAGATATTCTAAGCACTTAAGGATTCCTAAAAGCATTTTCATCAGATAGGAAATTTCTTCCCCTTTCCAGATATATAAAGAAGTCCTTCTAACTCATCATATTTTGCAAGTTATGGGCTAGCGGGCCTTGGAAGGGATTTTAACCCAAGGATGGGCTGGCAGACCTAGGGAAGACTTTTTGCCAAATGGAAAAAGCAAACTGATGGGCCTTTGGGGAGTTTTGGAACTTTGCGATTTTTGTAAATGGGGTACAAAGTGAATTTTCAGCCCGCAAGCCCATGGGGGATCTTAAAGCCAAATGAATAAAAATACCTAAGGCCCGCAAAAGAACATGTGGTCATGTTGAAAAGTCAAAGTGGGAAGGTGGGTCGTCGGAAGCAATTTGAATTTTTTTCCCTGAGAATGCATAAAGTGAAAAAATGAGCTGCACCTCCATCGATTCCTAGGGGACTCACATGTCAAGCCTCAATTGCATGTGGGCTGACGGGCCTTGGAGTGATTTTTTGCCCAAATGGAAAATGTGGGATGGCTAGCCTGAAGATGATTTTTTTCCAAAAATAAATTGCGAGGCTACGTGGTAATTTTTTACATTTTGTATTTTTAGTGCCCAAAGACACAAAGGGAATTTTAGGCCCGTGGACCCGTTGTGCTAACTGGTTTTCACCAATTTTGTACGGACCCAACTCGAAACATTCAAATAGACATATATTTCGACCTAGTGCCTGAAACCTAAAAAAATTTACACTGTTGAAAATATCTCGACCTCCTTTATGCCATGGAAGCATAATATATCATTTATAGCAGGTGTTGGTGGGTGAAAATGGGAAAACATCTTTCAAGCCATCAATATGGGATCTAATTGTTTCAACAACCCAGATTTGATTTGATTCGCTATTCTTCCTTCTCTAACACTCCAAAGTAGACATGCAGAGGAAGATTTGATAGACTATAGATGAATTTACAGGGAATTAATGGTGAGTGGTTGAATTATCAAAATAGGGTCCATTTTTCTCCTTTATATCTATTTTTTCTTTGTAAAAAACTTCTATATACTGTAACACTTCTCATTTGAGAAGTAGAGAGAGAAATTTTGGGTGTAGGGAAACTCTGTCAAAATTTGTTTTCCGACTCCATTTGAGTAAAAATCCTTCTCCTACACCTGATAAGTGGATTTGTGTCTCTGAGAAAAATATGTAATGGTTTGTGCACCCTTTAAGATAAATAAAAATGTGTTTTGTGGTGTTTCTTAAACTCTTTGCATTATTTTTTGTTTCCCGTGTCTCTCCCTTTCAAATTTGTTCCGTATGCATGTATTTCACATTTGCAGGTGTAGGGTGTTGTGTTTTATGGAGTTTTGATCATGGATTTCAATCTGGGTTTATGTCACTTTTGTTTGACCTTCCCATCTCCCCTTTTCCTCTATTTCATTCTCCCTCAATAGAGTATCTCACCCCTTTCCTTCAATGGTGTATCACCACTTTAGTGTAGGATTTCTTCCACGCTCTCTTCTTCTCTAGTTCATGTTAGTGTAGAATCACAACACCCCTGAATGCTTGTAACCAGATGGGTTGAGACTCTCAATGTGATCAAAATACATGGAGCATCTCTCAAAGTGTGGGACCTTCTGAGTTGAGAGAGCTCTCTGGATTAAGGTTGGTTCCTATTCCTCTATTCAGGTGCATACAAATGTATTGTAGAGGATCTATTTTTAATCTACTCTATTTTACCAAGGAGACAGGGTTGAGGAGATGTGATAAAATAAACCTAAACTAACGAGGTGATGTGCCAAAGGAATGTTAAACACTCATTTTGCAAGCTAACATAGACCATAAAAAATACAATGCAAATGCCAAACTCAGATAGCCAAACTACAATGAGAGATCAGAAGACAACAATAAACACATGAGAGGGTCGAGAATCATCCACAGACATATATTATTGCTCTAAAAATTGATACAGTAAATTACAGTGGCCAAGAGGCGAGGAAATTCATATTACAATTTGAATGGGACGTTTGAAAAGCTCCACAAATCTAATTGCAAACAAAAGGAAAAGGGAGGGCACAAAACAGAAATGTCCAACCTTTTACAATGAGCCCCGAACCTTCATTTATAGATTTAGAACAAAGAGAAGGAGAGAGAAATGAGAAAATTAATTCAAGTCTCAGCTACTGGCCATCAATGCCTCCTACTAATCTACCCCAAATCTTTCATGTCTACATCAATTACTTGTTTGGCGTGTTGAAGGAGGAAGAATGGTGGATTAGATCAAATCCGATATGGTTGTTGGAGCAAACAGATCTTATATTAATGGCACGGAGACTTCTTTTTTTCATTTTTTCCCCACCTAACTTCTTAAAAATTAAATTTTCAGATCTCCATGGTGTGGATGAGGTTGAGATCTTTCCAACAGGGCCAAATTTTATTAGATTTCAAGCACTGAATCAAAAGATATGTTCATTTGAATATTTGAGTTGGGCCCATACCAAAATGGCAGAAACCGGTTAACAAAATGGGTCTTTTGGAAATTAGACATGTGGAGGGTTGGTGTGTGTTTGGGGACCACTTTTTGATTTTTCTTTTAAAGTTGCACCGAGATGACACGTGGAATCCTCCACGGCTTGCTCAGTTTCCTCATATTTTGGCTAAGTCCTTATTCTTGGCAGGGCCATACATTTAACCAGGGGCACTTGGAGGCTTGGCTCCTGTTTGGAAACCCATCCCAAATTTTAATTTTGAAGTAGCATCATGCTGACACTTGGCTCTTTCCACTTACTGTTATCAAATTTCCCCCCCCAGGGTAAATTTCGATAACATGCATCAAAGGTGGCAGAAAGGCAAATAGGTTGATTCAGAAAAAAGTGAAAAAATTGGCTAAGTCCTGCTAAAGGGAGAAACTAGGACATTTGGGACGTCAAGGCGCGGATTGGCCGAAAAGCCTCCAGGTGGCCCAATATGCATTTGGGACAATCAGGCCAGAAGTACGCGAAAGGCGCGAAAAGCCGATCCGGCCGAAGGAGGAGGAAGAAATTGGCTAAGTGTTGCTCAAGATGTTTGGGACAGAAAGGCCTGAACCGGCCGAACCGGGTGAAATAAGCACAAAGAGCCCAAAAAAAAAGTGGGACAAGTGGTACAAATGGGCCCGAATCGGCCAAACCGGGCGAAATTGTCCCAAGCGGTCCAAAGGAAAATGGAACAATCGGGCCAGAGGTACGCGAACCGGTCGAATCGGCCGAAATTGTCACAAAGGGTCCAAAATCAAATGGGACATCCGGGACAGATGGACATGAAGTACGCGGAAGACCCGGCAGGCCCGCGGACTAATCAAAAGCTGCCACGTGTCCTCACAAGAGAAAGGTTAAAAAGTTAAAGGGGCAAGGTTTGAAGCGCTGGCCCGAGCTAATAGGAATTGGACACGTGTCCAATAGAGCAGTAAAGTGCGGAGCTCGGGAGGAAGTTAGAGAATTTGGTTGAGTTCCCCAAAAAAGGGCTAAAAGTAAAGGAAGCCCCGCGCCCTATCCTCCAACAAGATCATGCCACGTGTCATCCAAATGGCGGGAGCGCGGGAAAGGGGTGAAAAAAGTCCCAAAATCATTAAAAGTCAAAATTTCAAAGGACAGCCCGCCGAAAAGACAGAGGAGAGAGAATTTCTCATCCTATCAGAGTGTGCCAGGTATCATCCAAGTGGCAGAGCGCGGGAAGAAATTCAAAATCTGTTTTCACCTGTTCCGTGCCCTAAAACTTTAGATCGACATAACTTTCGATCCAGAGCTCAGATTTGCGCGTTCTTTATATCAACGAAAAGCTTGTGAGATTCTCTACACATTTCCAGGGTCAATCTTGCATTTTGGTTCAGTTTGAAGAAATAAAATTAGAAGACGCCTCTGGCACAAAATAATAAGCAGAAGTGATGCTCAACTAACAACTTTAATGCAGCGGACAGTTCGCCGCCTCTGCTAGACAGCTCGCCGTTTTGCCGAGATCCGCCGCTTCCATCATTATGAGATGAGTTAAGTGCATTCTAGAGGTGGTTGGGACAGATTTCGAATTCCTCTCTCTTTTCTCTCTCATTCTTCCTATAAATTTTAAGGAGGGGCTTCTTTCTAATGTTGGACATTCTTGTTTTGCAAGCCCTCCCTTCTCTCCTTCTTGTAGGAGAATTCGTGGAGTTTTCAAACCTCCCATATAGACTGTAACACCATTTTTTGCCTTTTGGCCATTGCAATATATGGAATCGATCCTTGAGCAATATATATATGTCTGTGATTGAACTTAAATCCTCTCATGTATTCATTGTTGTCATTCTGATCTCTCATTGCACTTCGGTTACCTGTGCATGGTGTGGTATTGCATCTATATGATCTGTGTTTATGTTGCAAAGCTTATGTTCTTCATTCCTCGGTGCATCACCTCCTTAGCTTAGGTTTATTTATATGCATTTCTCTCTCCCTGTCTCCTTGGTAGTTAGTTTAGTTTTTCTTGGGTAAACCTCTGCGTTTCATTTGTGCATCTAAACAGAGGAATAGGAACCAGCCTTTCTCTGGAGAATTCTTTCTCATTTTTTTCAAGTCCCACACTTGGAGAAAGGATTCAATGTTATGCAATCACACTGGATATTAGTTTGATCAACCTAGAAATCTGATCAACATCCAGGGGTGCTGTGATTTTGCATCAACAGTTTTGGCACACCCGGTGGGACCTAGAGGTCTCATTTTTATTGCAGCAAAGTTGATATGCATCTGTTGCAATTTTCTTGCCTAAAAAAGAGCTATTATTTGCATATCTGGCGACTCCAAAGGGAAGCATCAACTGGTTTCAGCAGTACAGGCCTAAAAGCTTATGAGAAGAATCACAAGGTCAAGAGCTGGAGAAGAGGAAGTGCTGTTTGAGTACCTGCAACTGTCTCCAAGAAGAAGGCAAAGAGGAAGAAGGATTCAAAGGTCTCCATCTCCACCAAACAGAACTCTCTCAACTCCTCCACCTGAGTGGCCTTTCTTTCAGTATACAAGGGTTTTAAGACCAATCAGAATGGCGCAACCAGTAAACCCCTATGTCAACTTCACAGGCAGCAGCCCACTTGCTCTCAATGCACAAAATCCAATCCCAGTAGCAGCATTGAAGAACATTCCATATTTTACTGGAGAAAATCAGACCACTCCTGGTGATCATGTCAAGGACATTGCTAACATTTGTGCTATCCATGAGATTAATGAGATGCAAGTAGCTGTCAAATTGTTGGCGTCTTCATTCAAGGGAAAAGCATTGCAATGGTTTAGGAGCCTTGAAGCTGGCTCTATCACAAACTGGAATCAGCTGTGTATTGCACTTCATAATCAATTTGGAGAGAAGGGAGACAACTTGTCTCTTTTGGAGCAGCTGACAACCATCAAGAGAGCTTCCAATGAGCAGCTGACTGACTTCAACTTCAGATTTCAAAGGTCTTGGGATAGAATTCCAGTAGCAGTCAGGCCGACAGCAGAAGGTGCTTTTCTGTATTACCTTAAAGCTTTAAATTCTGATATTTCTATGTTGATTCAATCTATGGGAGTCACAACTATCCCCGCTGCTTATAGTATTGCTATTAGAGCTGAAAATTGTCTGATTCAAGCTGGCAAGCTAGCTCCTAGGCCTCCAATGCCATTATATCCAAGTTTAGAGAGCCCAAGTACTAGTCAAGCACCTGTCTTAGCTCCTTCTCCCACTCCTAGAAATCAGAGTTCAAATGAAGCTTCCACTTCATCTCTAAGTGCCCCAAATGAGCTTCAAGAAGTCATGAAGCAGCTGCAAAATTTAGGTAATGAGCTGGTCACTCTAAAAAGACAGCAAGCTCAAGGTTTTAGACCTTCGTATCAGCCTCAAGATCAACCTAATAGGCAGCCATATCAGCCTCAAAGGCCACCTAATCCAGCTGCAAATATGAATCAAACAAGGCCTCCTGCCAATAGACCATTCCAGCCCTATAATCCAAATGCCATATCTGCCTCTAAGGCATTAGTACCAGCACAAAACAACATTGCCCAGGAGTATGAATGGTGTTTCCCATGTAATGAACCCCATAATCAATCCATGTGCTATAATGGTGCTTTAACCCAAGCTTTAATGGTAACAAGTGTTGGTGTGGAGGGTGAAAGTAGTCAAGAAAACAGCCAACAACAAGAAACATTCCAACAGCAACCTGCCCCAAATGACACCACATTGGTAAATTGGCAGGCAGAGGATTTCTGTGGTATGAATCAGGTAGTCTCTCAAGGTGTTGCAGCCAACACAAGGTCAAGAAGGAGAAATTTGGGTGAAGAACAGCCGTTAGCCCCAGCCAATCCACAACCTTCCATAGCTCCACAAATGATTGGCAAGCAAAACCCAGTTTCAAATGCACGAGGGCAACCAAGAACAACCCCTTGGCCAAATCAAATGCCAGCTGTTGCTGCCCATATTCAAGGAGCAAATGTGCAAATCAAGGGACAACAGAGAGATCCTTCATCACCATTCAGTATCATTGATCAGATGAAGAAAACAAACGTCAATATATCTATGTGGGAATCCCTATCCATCCCAGGCCAAAGAGATTTGCTGTAAGCTACTATGAAGGACTGGCCAACTTCGAATCAGCAGGTTCAGAGGCAAGACAAAGTGCTTACAAATGCTGCCCAGCCTGAAGGAAATCATGGAGCACAACAAGGTAAAATGCTGAAGCCCCCTCCATTTTATGTTTCATTGATCATAGGAGACAAGTTGGTACATAATTGCATGATTGACTCTGGGGCAAGTAGCTCAGTTATGCCTAAACAGATAGCTGATCAGTTAGGGCTCCAGTATGAAATAACATCTAAGGGAGTAGTGCAGCTGGATGGGACAGCAATAGCAACAGTTGGAGTGATTAGAAATTTGAGTCTTACCTTGCATGCATGTCCAAATGTTGTTGTCTTACAAGATATATCAGTCATAGACCTTCCACCACTCTTTGCCCTTTGCTTGTCAAGAGATTTCACAGCCAAGATTGGGGGATATTTGTCCGCTGATTGGTCTCACATGCTATTCAGAACGAGATATGGGACTAAGGCCACAATTAGGTCAGAACCTATTGCAGATTTCCATATTGAGCCCTATACTCCAAGTCATATTAATACCAATTGCTTAGCATTTGATCAAGAAGATCACCTTGGCACTGATGAAGCCGACACTAAGGTTGGAAGTATCCCAGATTTGACTCTTGATGAATGGGCAAGCAAGATGCATTCTTTTGATCCTTATCAAGAAGTAGAAGAATCTGAGCTAGGGGTCTATTGTATACACGAAGAAAGTCAACCTATTCCTAGCATCACCAAGCCAAGCCACAAGGATGACAACGAGGTATGGCAACTGTTTTTTGATGGATCAAGAAGTAGACAAGGCGCAGGAGGTGGAGCCGTGCTTATTTCACCTCAAGGAGTAAAGTATTATTCAGCTTTTAGATTTCAATTTGCATGCTCCAATAACACTGCTGAATATGAAGCCTTGGTGCAAGGGATGCATTGGGCAATAAAGAGAAAAATAAAGAACTTGTAAGTTTTTGGGGACAGTGAGCTGATTGTAAATCAGGTCAAGGGACAGCATGCCGCCAAAAATGATATACTCAGGTGCTACAAGAACAGGGTATGGGACCTCATGGAAGATTTTGAGGGTTTCGGCATCAAGGCCATTCCTAGGAAAGAGAATCAAGTTGCTGACAGGCTTGCAACAGTAGGGGCAGCCTTTGACATTGTAGAAAACATTCAACAAGAAAAGGTACAGCCAAACATCCACGTGATTGTGAGGCCTTCAGTGCCGGATAACAATGTCAGTTGGAAAGTATTTGAGAATGACCAGCAAATCATCCACTTCTTGCAAGAAGAAGCTGAGTTCTCAGCCAAGAATCAAGCGAAGTTGGAACAGCAATATGGTAACCAGGTGATACAGCTGAGAACTGACAAGCTGCCCAAGGGACTTATCACTTTGGAGTCCATTTTTAATCCCAATGATCAGTTTAGAAAGGAGAAAGCAAACATTCAGGTCAAAAGAGAAGATTCGGTATCCATCTTGGTAGAAGAGAACAAGCAATTGCAAGTTGGCAAGATGACAACTGAGCAAGAAAGGTATGAGTTCATACAGCTATGTCAAGAATTCCCCGACGTGTTTGCTTGGAGCTATGAAGACTTGAAAGGTTTCAATCCCAACTTAGCTCAGCATACCATTGAATTGGACCCAAATACTAAGCCTATCAGGCAGAAACAGAGACCAGTCAATCCACACATGGAGCCTCTCATGAGGAAAGAACTAGACAAGCTGATTGAGTCAAGAATCATATTCCCAATCAAGCATTCTAGTTGGGTTGCCAACTTAGTTCCAGTCAGAAAGAAGAGTGGAGAGATCAGGCTATGTGTTGACTTCCGAGACCTCAATAGAGCCTCTCTCAAGGACCATTATCCACTCCCTTCCATGGAGCAAATATTGCAGGTCGTAGCTGGTGCAGAAAGGTTTTCACTACTTGATGGTTACTCAGGCTTCAATCAGATTATGGTAAAGGAGGAAGACCAGTTCAAGACAACCTTCACAACCAAATGGGGCACATATGCTTATAAGAAGATGCCATTTGGACTGTCGAACGCAGGAGCAACATTCCAGCGAGCTATGGATATGGCATTCAAAGGCTTGATCAATAACATAGTGCTGATATACCTAGATGATATCACTATCTTCTCAAAGAATGCTGCAGACCATCTCTTTCACCTCAGGCAAGTTTTTCAGAGGTGTAGAAAGTTTGGAGTGTCTTTGAATCCTAAGAAGTGCATCTTTCTTGCACATGAAGGTAAACTCCTTGGCCATATTGTTTCAAAGGAGGGATTAGCAATTGATCTAGAGAGGGTTGAAGCCATAAGAGCTCTACCATTGCCAAGTCACAAGAAAGCCCTTCAGAGTTTCCTGGGAAGGATAAACTTTGTTCGAAGATTTGTCCCAAACTTTGCAGCCCTTGTCAAGCCCATCACCAAAATGTTAAGGAAAAGCATGGCTTTCAAATGGACGACAGAAGGCAAGGAGAGTTTTGAAGCAATCAAAGAAGCCATCTCCCAGGCACCCACTCTCATCAACCCGGACTTTTCCAAGGATTTCATCCTCTATGCATTTGGAGGTGATGACACTATTTCTGCCATTTTGGTACAACAGAACAAAGATAATGAGGAGCAGCTGATTGCTTTCTTCAGCCAGAGCCTAAATGACTGCGAGGTGAGGTACTCTTTTATTGAAAAGCATGTGCTTGCAGTAATCAGAAGCTTGAAGAAATTCAAGCATTTAGTCTCAAACAACAAGGTCCAGTTATTGGTCTCACATGCTGGGGTTAAGGACTTCCTCCTCAACAAGGATTTGAGTGAGAAAAGGGCAGGATGGATCACCCGTGTCATGGAATATGACATTGAGATCAAGATCACCAAGCTGGTAAGAGGCAAAGGTTTGTGTGAGCAGCTCGCTTCCAAACAACCAGACAGCCCAGAAGATGAAGAAGACGCTGTCTTGCTGTTACAAGATGATCAAAAACAGGAAAATGATGATGTGTCCACTCCCTGTTGGACTCAGAATATAATACATTTCCTACAAACGGGCATGTGCCCTCCAGAAATGAGCAAAGCGAAAAGAAGGTACTTCAGATTACAAGCAGTTCCTTATGTGCTTGTTGATAATGTTTTGTTTAAAAGGGACATCAACGGTGTTCTATTGAGATGCATCGGGACAGGTCAGATCGAGAGGATCTTACAAGAGTTCCATGACGGGGAGGCAGGAGGCCATTTCACCCCACGAGTAACAGCTCTCAAAATTATGAAAGCTGGTTACTATTGGCCTACTGTATTCAATGATTGCTACTCATGGGTTAAGAAATGCAAGAAATGTGCATTCTTCACAGGGAAAGGAAGGTTAGCAGCACTTCCCCTTCGTCCAATTTCAGTAGAACATCCATTCATGCAGTGGGGATTGGACTTCATTGGAGTCATCAATCCCAATTTGATTAAAGGCCACAAGTGGATTCTTACAGTGACAGACTATTTCACCAAGTGGACCGAAGCAGTAGCGCTCAAAGAGGCAAGTGAGTCTAGCATACTAGACTTTTATGAAGGGATAGTAACTAGGTTCGGTGTGCTAGCCACCATCATATCAGATAATGCATTAGCATTCATAGGTTTAAAAATTACACAATGGGCTGTCAAGAATGGAATCTATTTGAGCACCTCTTCAAATTATTACCCGCAGGGTAATGGAAAGGCAGAGTCCACAAACAAGAATTTGCTAAAAATCATCAGAAGGACTCTAGATGAAAATCAAAGAACATGGCATACAAGGCTAAAATCAGCGTTATGGGCTGACAGAATAACAACAAAGAGGTCTACAGGTAATTCTCCCTACAAGTTAGTCTATGGGAAAGAGGCGGTGTTGCCTATATCATTGGAATTGCCAGCCTTGGAGATCATGAAGCAGCTTGAGTTATCTGAGTTCGAGCCAATGGAGGTCAGGTATGCGGAATTGATGGAATTAGAAGAAATCAGAGAACATGCATTTCAGACGATTGAAAAGGATCAGGCCGTAGTAAAAAGATGGTTTGATAAGAGAGCTAGAGCAAGAACCTTCCAGGAAGGGGACCTGGTTCTGAAATGGGATGCAGATCGGGAAAAACCGGGGAGACATTCCAAGTTTGATGCCATCTGGAGTGGTCCCTATGTGGTCACGGGATGCAAAAATAGTAATGCTTTCCAATTGTCTGCATTGGATGGAGAGGAACTTCAGATCCCGGTTAACGGAATCTATCTTAAACATTGCTACTAAGAGAAACGTTTTGCCCTTGTAAATATTAGTTTAGAGTTTTCTTAATTCCTCTAAGTGCATATGCACATTGTCCTGTTGTAGTTAGGTTTCTATTTCCCTACGTGCTTTGGCACAGGTTTTGCTGCTCTCAGGTTGTTTTCTACAGTTCAGAGTGTTGCTGGAGAGGAAGTTGCAGTATCAGGCTTGTTTCAGGTTAGTGCTTAACTCCATGCCCAATGGACCGCTAAAAGGCCACTGATCTTCTACCTAGCAGGCAGGTGACCCCGCTGAGTCGTCAAAACTGTTATCAAATTTCCCCCCCAGGGTAAATTTCGATAACATGCATCAAAGGTGGCAGAAAGGTAAATAGGTTGATTCAGAAAAAAGTGAAAAAATTGGCTAAGTCCTGCTAAAGGGAGCAACTGGGACATTTGGGACGTCAAGGCGCGGATCAGCCAAAAAGCCTCCAGGCGGCCCAAATTGCATTTGGGACAATCGGGCTAGAAGTACGCGAAAGGCGCGAAAAGCTGATCCGGCCGAAGGAGGAGGAAGAAATTAGCTAAGTGTTGCTCAGGACGTTTGGGACAGAAAGGCCCGAACCGGCCGAACCGGGTGAAATAAGCACAAAGGGCCCAAAAACAAAGTGGGACAAGTGGTACAAATGGGCCAGAACCGGCCAAACCAGGCGAAATTGTCCCAAGCGGTCCAAAGGAAAATGGAACAATCGGGCTAGAGGTATGCGAACCGGTCGAATCGGCTGAAATTGTCACAAAGGGTCCAAAATCAAATGGGACATCCGGGACAGATGGACGCGAAGTACGCGGAAGACCCGGCAGGCCCGTGGACTAATCAAAAGCTGCCACGTGTCCTCACAAGAGAAAGGTTAAAAAGTCAAAGGGGCAAGGTTTGAAGCGCTGGCCCGAGCCAATAGGAATTGGACACGTGTCCAATAGAGCAGTAAAGTGCGGAGCTCGGGAGGAAGTTAGAGAATTTGGTTGAGTTCCCCAAAAAAGGGCTAAAAGTAAAGGAAGCCCTACGCCCTGTCCTCCAACAAGATCATGCCACGTGTCATCCAAATGGCGGGAGCGCGGGAAAGGGGTGAAAAAAGTCCCAAAATCATTAAAAGTCAAAATTTCAAAGGACAACCTGCCGAAAAGATGGAGGAGAGAGAATTGCTCGTCCTATCAGAGTGTGCCATGTATCATCCAAGTGGCAGAGCGCGGGAAGAAATTCAAAATCCGTTTTCACCTGTTCCGTGCCCTAAAACTTCAAATCGACATAACTTTCGATCCAGAGCTCAGATTTGCGCGTTCTTTATATCAACGGAAAGCTTGTGAGATTCTCTACACGTTTCTAGGGTCAATCTTGCATTTTGGTTCAGTTTGAAGAAAGAAAATCAGAAGACGCCTCTGGCATGAAATAATAAGCAGAAGTGATGCTCAACTAACAAATTTAATGCAGCGAACAGTTCGCCGCCTCTGCTAGATAGCTCACTGTTTTGCCGAGATCCGCCGCTTCCATCATTATGAGATGAGTTAAGTGCATTCTGGAGGTGGTTGGGACAAATTTCGAATTCCTCTCTCTTTTCTCTCTCATTCTTCCTATAAATTGTAAGGAGGGGCTTCTTTCTAATGTTGGACATTCTTGTTTTGCAAGCCCTCCCTTCTCTCCTTCTTGTAGGAGAATTCGTGGAGTTTTCAAACCTCCCATATAGACTGTAACACTGTTTTTTGTCTTTTGGCCATTGCAATATATGGAATCGATCCTTGAGCAATATATATATGTCTGTGATTGAACTTAAATCCTCTCATGTATTCATTGTTGTCATTCTGATCTCTCATTGCACTTCGGTTACCTGTGCATGGTGTGGTATTGCATCTATATGATCTGTGTTTATGTTGCAAAGCTTATGTTCTTCATTCCTCAGTGCATCACCTCCTTAGCTTAGGTTTATTTATATGCATTTCTCTCTCCCTGTCTCCTTGGTAGTTAGTTTAGTTTTTCTTGGGTAAACCTCTGCGTTTCATTTGTGCATCTAAATAGAGGAATAGGAACCATCCTTTCTCTGGAGAATTCTTTCTCACTTTTTCAAGTCCCACACTTGGAGAAAGGATTCAATGTTATGCAATCACACTAGATATTAGTTTGATCAACCTAGAAATCTGATCAACATCCAGGGGTGCTGTGATTTTGCATCAACACTTACCTTTTGTACTTAGCTTATTCGAGATTGCCCCCCTTTTTAGATGCGAGACACTAGGCAAGCTGCCGCTCATTTGGGGATCTATTTTGGGTCGTGCCTTTGAAATTACACTGATGCGACATGTGGCACCCTCCACTAGTCTATGAATTTTCAATAGCCAATGAGACCTTTCTATTACTCTGGGACATGTGTCAAGCTAGCGCTCTTTTGAGGATTTCTCTTTGGAATCAACTTTGGTGTTGCACTGAGATGACGTGTGGAGGCTTCTGCTGGCCTGTCCTGAGCTTGGATTTTTCAATGAATGGATTTATTTCCCTTTAGGACCTGGGACACATGGAGGATTTGTGCTCATCTAGGGACCTCCTTTGGCTTTGAATCTTGGAGGTTCACCATTTAGATACATGGAGGCTTCCGCTGGTCCTCTATACTTAGTCATTTTGGGCCCTCTTTATCCCTTTGTTGACTCTGGGACATGTGGAAGCTTGGCGCTTGTTTGGGGTCTCCTCTTTGGATTTAACCTTTGGATAAGCACCGATGAGGCACGTGTAAGCTTCCGCTGATTTTTCCATACTTAATTAATTTAGGATCGCTCTAGATTTATTTGTAATGCCTGAA
Source organism: Taxus chinensis (assembly GCA_019776745.2). Lineage (NCBI taxonomy): Eukaryota > Viridiplantae > Streptophyta > Pinopsida > Cupressales > Taxaceae > Taxus > Taxus chinensis. The sequence continues at coordinate 77,096,636 of CM034155.1, read as the reverse complement.
GACTTTGAACCTTTCTTCATTTCTCACTTCTGAGCCCATGGTTTCCTTGACACTATTTACTTCCTTATCGACCCTCCTCCTCCATTTTTGAGTCCACCTGTAACTTGACTATCGGTATTTGGATCGTAGGATATTTGACTGAAATGGCCTTTCAATTTCTTACTATGCAGGTTCGTGTTTGCCTCCTTTAGGCCTTTAGTTTCTTTTGTGTTGTTCAACCTCATTTTGACCCTGCGCTCCTTGAGTCAAGCTTTCATGTCCCTTTATTTTTCATTTTGGAATGTGATCTCATGAGTCTAAATCATCCCCTTCAGATTTTCTCTATGTGTGAGGTCTTTTTTGACCAAATTTTTCGGGGGCGAATTTGGGATAACAATTTGGTGACTCACGGGGACATCTTCCTACTAGATGAAGAGATTAGTAGGCTTGAAGCATCCATTGGGCATGGAGTCATGAATGATAGCTTGGTACTAACCCTTTATTGAAATGGACTTCCCGACTACTTGCACTTTCTATGTTCCACATGACCCTGAGCCTGCCCACGCATCTGCATTCTCAATTTTCATAAGAAATATTGGAACAAGGCTTCTGAGAGTAGAAAATTGTTTGACCTGGGGCTTTCACCTATCCCCCATTGAACTTTAAGCATACCACAATACATGGTGAAACAACCTCGGAGCAACAAAATAAAACACCATGAACCATGTACAAAATATCAAATCATATGTGCCTCAAATGAGACATGCAGAGTGTACACAAGCACTTCTTCTACTGAAAATAAAATCTACTCCTACTCCTATACTAACAAGAGAGAAAAGGGACTTAAAAAAATCCTACAAATGGCAAGGAGAAGTAGATTCCCTTCCTTAAAAGGGGCATCCATGGAAATAATTTTACACTCAATATGGCTACCTGTATGAGTGAAAAATTGACTATAAGCCAGTCCTCCACCCAAATCATCAAGGTATATACATCAACCAAAAATACCTCCTCGAGTTGATTTAGATTGGACTCCTGGAGGTGTTGATGGTGACCCTTACTACTTTAGAGCTCTTCCTCATGTCCTGAAGTGGGCATGAATGGTTTTGGCTTCTCCATTGGCTCTAATGAAGCCAAGTGCTTGATTCAGCACACTTTGGTCCTTAGAATATACCCCTGGTTCTAGACTTCAACTCCAAGAATGGATTCTTCTTGCTAACCTTCCTAGGTGGATGGTGTGAGATGGATGATGACATCCTCTTGCTCCTTCCCTTCCTTCTGCTATGAAAAACATGGAAGACTCATATCTTCCAACCTTGGTTCTAGAGGACTGTTGTGAAGTGTAGGCTGTTGCACTTAGATGTTCTCCTTTATGGAAGCAAGCTTATATGCTTGGAAGGTGGATGATGGAGGAGAAAATTATGTTATCTCCTCAGGCTCCTTTCCATCAAAGTACTCCTCTAATTCTGATAGGTAATCTACCTCCTTCTTGTCTTGATGCATGTATTCAACCTCCTCCATGGTGTCCCCCTAGTCTGAAACTAGCTCACCATGGTTCCCTTCTTCCTCAAACATGAAGTTTTAAATCACAAACTCTCATTCAACATCAGAGCCTGAAGGGGATGAAGTGGGAGGAAGAACTGAAGGTTCCTCTATGGCATTCTTTACACTTGGATCCTCTAAAACTACATGGTCCTTCTCCACAGCCAGAGTGTAGTCCTCTTCTTTTGGAGTTGGAGGAGATCCTTCTTCTTTTGCTTGTGTTGTAGCTGGAGCTTACAGCACTTGTGGCTTGACCTTAGCCTCCTCCATAGGTTTAACCAATAAGGTAATTCTTGTAAACTCAAATCTAGTAGCCCAACTCCTTAGATTTTCTATCATTTCTTCTCCGTTGGGTTCCTCTACTTGATATTCTCTTTAGCTAACTTTTGGGGTCTCTTCCCAATATATACTTAGGAGGGAAAGAGGAAGAGTGGTGGGTGGGGTATCCACTAGTTTTTTCTTGTTTTTGGTAGAGGGGAAGGCTTTGCTTTTGGCTCTTGTGGAGGGGACACAGATTCAGAAGGGAAAAGGGAAGAGGAAAGAAAATGAGATGAAAGACTAGAATATGGGGAATGAGAATCAACACTTGGGGCAGCAGATGGGAAGATTGCCTCTTGATCATGCTGAGATGATGGATTTTGAGAAAGAGAAAATGAAGGACAAGGAGCTAGTGACTAACTTACCCATTGACAAGGTTGTCTTATATCCAACTCATAAGCCTCAATCCCCTCAATACACTGTGTTAGTATAAGAAGCACTTCAACCATGAATTCAAGATTCTCTTGAGGGATGTAATGTCTTGGGAAAGGGCTAGCCATTGGACAAGGTGCCCTATAACCAATTTTGAATGCATTCATCTATGTTATATCCCTAGATTACACCATGCTAGCCTCCATTCTTTGAATCTTGTCCAGAAGATCAACATTCTTAGTGTAGTTGTCACCATTGTATGCGTTCCCTTGTTCTTGATAATCTCCATGGTCAAACTATTTTTGACTCTACTCATATGTGTAAGCACAATGGTTCTGGATTTGATCATACTATTGATCTGGAGGAGTTGGAAAATACATTGGAGGCTGGATGCACCATGGTTGCTAAAAGTGTGAGTTCTAAGAAGGAAATGAAGTCATGATTTCCCAACTTCATGGAAATGGAAGGAAAATGAAAGAGATGGAAGAATAATAGATGGGAAATGGATGGAAAAGATCTGCAACTCAGAGATGGAGTCACCAGATGTGATTTTCATGAGCCTCAAAAGGTTAAACCTTAACAGGAACACATCAACATGCTAAGATGAAGTCGTAAGGTACTTCAGACCTATCCTACTGGGTGTGCCAAAAGTGTTAGTGTAGAATCAAAACACCCCTAAATGATTGAAACTAGATGGGTTGATACTCTTAGTGTGATTACACAACATGGAGCATCTCTCAAAGTGTGGGACCTTACGAGTTGAGGGAGCTCTCCATATTAAGGTCGGTTCCTATTCCCTTATTTAGGTACATACAAATATATTGCAGAGGATCTATTTTAAATATACTCTATTTTACCAAGGACACAGGGTTGAGGAGATATGAGAAAATAAACCTAAACTAACGAGGTGATGCACCAAAGGAATTTTAAGCAATCGTTTTGTAAGCTAACATAGACCATAAAAATGCAATTCAAATGCCAAACCTAGATATCCAAACTACAATGAGAGATCAGAAGACAACAATAAACACACGAGAGGGTTGAGAATCATCCAAAGACATATATTATTGCTCTAAAAATTGATACAGTACATTACAGTGGCCAAGAGGTGAGGAACTTTGTATTATAGTTCAAATGGGACATTTGAAAGGCTCCATAAATCCACTTGAGAACAAAAGTAAAAGGGTGGGCGTAAAATAGAAATTTCTCACCTTTTACAATGAGCCCCAAACCTTCCTTTATAGATTCAACATAGAGAGAAACAAGAAAATTAATTTGAGTCTCACTTACTGGCCATCAATGCCTCCTGATAATCTGCCCCAAATTTGTCATGTCTGCATCGATTACTTGTTTGGTGCATTGAAGGAGGAAGAATGACAGATAAGATCAAATCTGATGTGGTTGTTAGAGAAAATAGATCTTATATTAATGGTACAAAGATGTTTTTTCATTTTTTCCCCACCTAACTTCTTTAAAATTAAAGTTTCAGATCTCCATGGTGTGGGTGAGGTCGAGAAATTTCCAATGGTGCCAAATTTTGTCATATTTCAAGTACTGAATCAAAATATATGTTCATTTGAATATTTGATTCGGGCCCATACCAAAATGGTGGAAACTGATTAAGAAAATGGGTCTTTTGGAAATTGGACATGTGGAGAGCGGGCGCGTGTTTGGGGACCACTTTTTTTATTTTTATTTTGAATTTGTGCTCAGCTGACATGTGGCATCCTCCACGGCTTGCGTAGTTTCCTCATGTTTTGGATAAGTCCTTTTTCTCAGCGGGGCCATACATCTGACCAGGGGCATGTGGAGGCTTGGTGCTTGTTTTGAAACTCGCCCCAAATTTTACTTTTGAAGTAGCTCTACGTTAACACTTGGATATTTCCACTTACCTTTTATGCTTATCCAATTTGAACCTGCCCCCTTTTTGGAACTAGGACACACGGCAAGCTGGAAATCATTTGGGGATTTGTTTTGGGTTGTGCCTTTGAAATTGAGCTGATTCAACACGTGGTGCACTCCACTAGTCTATGAATTTTCAATGGCCGATGATACCTTTCTCTAACTCTGAGACACGTGTCGAGATGGCACTCATTTAAGGATCACTCTTTGGACCCAACTTTTGTGTTATGCTGAGATGACACATGGAGGCTTCTACTGGCCTATCCAAAGCTTGGAATTTTCAATGACTGTCTCTTTTTCCCTTTTGGACCTGGGATACGTGGAGGCTCTGCGCTCATCTAGAGACCTCCTTTGGCTTCGACTCTTGGAGGTGCACCATTTGGACATGTGGAGGATTTTTTTGGTCCTCTATACTTAGTTATTTTGGTCCTGCTTTGTCCCTTTGTTGACTCTGGGACATGTGGAAGCTTGACGCTTGTTTAGGGTATCCTCTTTAGACTTAACCTTTGTATAAGCACCGATGAGGCACGTGGAAGTTTCCACTAATTCTTCCATACTTAACCAATTTGGGCTCACTCTAGATTTATTTGTAAAGCACAAAGACTTTGAACCTTTCTTTATTTCTCACTTCTGAGCCCCTGGTTTCCTTGACACTATTTACATCCTTGTCGATCCTGCTCCTCCATTTTCAAGTCCACTTGCAACCTGACTATCAATATTTGAAACATAGGTTATTCAACTGAAATGGTCTTTTGATTTCTTCTTGTGTAGGGTTGTGTTTGCCTCCTTTTGGCCTATGGTTTCTTTTGTGTTGTTCATCATCATTTTGACCCTATGCTCCTTGAGTCAAGATTCCTTGTCCCTTTATTTGTCATTCTAGAATGTGAGCTTGCGGGTCTAAATCGTCCCCTTCAGATTTTCTTTATGTGCGAGGTATTGTTTAACCAAATTTTCTGGGGGAAAATTTGGGATAACAGTTCCTTGGAATGGTTAGATTAGGATTAGTTAGATTCTGCCTGCATTGGAGTAGCTTGTGGTAGGTAGAATAGGAAGCAAGAACCAAATTTCTCTGGAGGTCCATCTCAAGTTTTGGAAGTCCCACAGCTTGAGAGATGGTCCCATGTTATGTAATCACACTAAATTTCCCACTCACAATAAGGCCATTTGGTGGTGTTGTGATTCTGCACTAACAGTTTTAGCATGCTCAGTGGGCCATTGAGGTTAGATTTTCTCATCATTCTGAGGTGTCTCATTATCAATAGCAAATCTTAAGCCACCGTGCGACTGCACTAACATTTTTGGCACAACCGGTGGGACACTAAGGTTATATTTTGTCATCTTTCCAAGGTGTGTCATTATCAATAGTGAATCTTAAACCACCTTCTGACCACACTAATAGTTTTGGCAGGCTCGGTGGGAGAGGTTTGAAGCACCTTACAACTTCATTTCATCAAGTTGATGTGTTCTTGGTGAGATTCAACCTTTGGAGGCACAAGAAAAGCACATCTGGTGACTCCATCTAGTCAACAACCCAATCTCTAAAGTTATAGACCTTTTTTCCATCCATTTTCATTCATTTTCTTCCACATATTTCATTTTCTTCCATTTCATGAGGTTATGCAATCATGACTTCATTTACATCTTGGGATTCACACTTGCACTAGATGTGTTATTCATATCCATCTCCAGGTTACTTTAATACACCTCTAGAATGGTTTCTCAATGAAAATCAGCACTATGGATATCCAGGTGACCTAGATTCAAATCAGTTTGGTCATTTGCCAAACTTTATAGCTATTATAGAGCATAGATATACAGATTTTGGAGGTAGTTCCACACCTGAAGAAGTTAATCTGCTGGAGAAGATTCAAAAAGTGGAGGCTAACATGATTCAATCCAGGCCATTACATAAATGATGGCATTCAGGATTGGTTTTAGGGCACCTCTTCCATGGGTCGGCCCTTTTCCAAGAAATTACAACCCTCATAAGAAGCTTAACTTCATGGTTGAAGTACTGTGTCAACTTACACAGTGGATTGGGGATATTAAGGCATATGATTTGGACATAAGACAACCTTATCAATGGGTAAGTCCACTACCTTATAGATTTTCTTTTCCTCTTTCTCAATCAATATCATTTCAATAGTGTCAATAGTCAAGCTTCCCATCTTCTGCCCTAAGTGTTGATTTCCCTTCTCCATTTCCTAATCTTCCATCTAATCCCAATTCTTCTACCCATTTTATTCCCAAAAAGTCATTCCCTCCAAACAAACAAGAAGTTCCACTTCCCTCTCCACCACAAACAACAAAACTGGTTGAATTTCAACTTACTACTCCTCTTTTTTTCCCAAACCCATGTTGGGAACAAACTCAAGAATCCAGTCAAGGAGAATAGTAAAAAGAGGATCCCAATAGAAAATAAATGATAGATAATATGAAGAGTTTGGCTGCCAAATTTTGGTTCACAAAGATCCCCTTGATGGTTAAGCCTATAGAGGATATCAGGGTTGAAGAGCCAGTGGTGGCTGAGGCTGATTTTTCAGCAGAAGAAGAACAAGAACAAAAAGAAATGATCAATAATCTATTTTCTCTGACTGCAATGTCTATAATGACACTTTGTCTAAAGAAAATGCTGATTTGATCCAAGTTGCATAGCCAGTTGAGGAGGAGGAACAATGAACTCTAAGTCCCATTGAAGAGGAGTAGCTGGGAGAGATCAAATGAAAGTTTAGGTCACTCAATGAAGAAAGCATCATTGAAGATTTTTTGATTTCATTTCAAGGGCCTGATTTGATTAATGAACCCATAATGGAGGACCATATAGTTTTAGAGGCTCCAAGTGTGGAGCAGGCCATAGAATAACCCTTAGTTATTCCTCCCACTTCATCCCCTTCATGATCTGATATTAAAGAAGAGTTTGAGGTTTCAAACTTCATGTTTAAAGATGAGGGGGACCATGGTGAGAAAGTTTCAAATCAGGAGGACACCATGAAGGAGGTTAAGCACATGCAACAGGAAAACAAGGAGGAAGATTATCTGTCTAACTTGGAGGATTGATTTGATGGAGAAGAGCCCATGGAGATCACATCATTTTCTCCTCCATCATCCACCTTCCAAGTATATGAGCCTACTACCATAAAGGATAGCATTCAAGGACAACAACATGCATTTCACAACAGCCCTCTGGAACCAAGGCTAGAAGACATGAATCTTCCATATTCTTCATAAGAGGAGGAAGGAAAAGACCAAGAGGATGTCATCATCTCTTCCACACCATCCATCCAAGAAGATCTGATAGAAGACTCCATTCTTGGAGTTAAATATTAGAGAAGTGGGAAAATTCAAAGGATTAGACCTTTCCCAATCAGGTACTTAGCATCATTGGAGCCAAGGGAGAAGCCAAAACTAGTCATGCTTACTTTTGAGCATGAGGATTAGTTTCAAAGTACCAAGGATAGGATGCAATACCTCCTCAATCCAAATGTTGAGCAACTAAAAGATGTTTTTTTCCTATTTACGGTTAACACCTTGAGAATCTTGGTGGAGGACCAACTTATAGTCAATTTTTCACTCATTCAAGTAGCCATATTCAATGTCAAATCATTTTCATGGCTGCCCCTTTTGAGAAAGGGAAGCTACTTCTCCCTGCCAATTGCAAGATTTGTTTGAGCTCTCTTTCTCTCTCATTAAGATAGAGTAGGTAGGTTTTCTTTCAGTAGAATAATTACTTGTATACACTCTACATATCCCACTTGGGGTGTGTATGATTTCTAATTTTGTACATAGTGTGTTGTGGTGTTTTTTAACTCTTACACATTATATTGAAAATGGCATTTAGAGATCAACCCCCATTTCAGTGGTTTCTAAGTGGCTCAAGGATCATATTTTCATAGTTCAGATCAGATTTTTGTTTACTAGGAAGACTCCATGCCCAATGGATGCTTCAAGGCCACTGATATTTTCATCTAGTAGGCAGATGTCCCCTATGAGTCACCAAATTGTTATCCAAAATAAGATCATGTTTATTTTTGGTTAACTGCACCCATTTTCCCTCCTTTAGTGTTTCAATCAATTTTTTCATATATTATAAGCACTTAAGGCTTCTTGAAAGCATTTTCCATCAGATAGGAAATATCTTCCCCTTTCCAAAGATATAAAGAATTCCTTCTAAATCCTCATATTTTGCAAGTTATGGGTCGGCTGGCCTTGGAAGGATTTTTCACCCAAGGGCGGGCCAATGGACCTGAGGAAGACTTTTCACCAAATGAAAAAAGAGGGCTGGTAGCCCTGTGGTGAGTCTTGGAACTTTTCTCTTTTTACAAATGGAGTGCAAAGAAAATTTTAGGCTTGCAATCCCGTGGGGGATCTTAATGCCAAATGAATAAAAATACCTAAGGTCCGTAAAAGAGCATGTGGTCATGTTGAAAAGTCAAAGCGGGAAGGTGGGTCGTTGGAGGAAATTTGAAATTTTTTCCCTATGAAGGCATAAAGTGAAAAAATGATCCATACCTCCACTGATGCCTAGGGGAGCCACGTGTCAAGCCTCAATTGCATGTGGGCTAGCAGGCCTTGGAGTGATTTTTTTCCCAAATGGAAAATGTAGGACGGCGAGCTTGAAGATGATTTTTTGCCAAAAGTTAATTGTGGGGTTGCGGGGCAATTTTTGCATTTTTTATTTTTGGTGCCAAAAGGCACAAAGTGAGTTTCGGGCTCGTGGATCCATTCTGCTAACTGGCTTTCACCATTTTTGTATGAACCCAACTCAAAAAATTCAAATAGATATATCTTTCGACCCAGTGCCTGAAACCTAACAAATTTGGCACCGTTGGAAAGATCTCGACCTCCTCTATGCCATGGAAACATAAAATATCATTTTTAATAGGTGTTGGTGGGTGAAAAATGGAAAAAACATCTTTTAATCCATCAATACGGGATCTGATTGTTTTAACAACCTAGATTTGATCTAATTCTCTATTCTTCCTTCTCTAACATGCCATAGTAGACATGGAGAGGCAAATTTGACAGATTATAGGAAAATTTGTATGGCATTAATGGTGGGTGGTTAAATTCTCAAAAAAGGGCCAGTTTTCCTCCTTTCTCTCTATTTTTTCATCGTAAAAAACTTCTATATATTGTAACACTTCTCATTTGAGAAGCAGAGAGAGACATTCTGGGCATAGGGAAACTCTGTCAAAATTGGTTTCCTAACTCCATTTGAGTAAAAAACCTTCTCCTATGCCTAGCAAACAGATTTGTGCCTCTGAGAAAAAAATGTAATGGTTTGTGCATCCTTTAAGAGCAGTAAAATGTGTTTTTTTGTGTTTCTTGAACCCTTTGCATTATTTTGTTATTTCTCGTACCTCTCCCTTTAAAATTTTTCCTTGTGCATGTATTTCACATTTGTAGGTACAAGGTATTGTGTTTCATGGAGTTTTGATCATGGATTTAGATTTGGGTTCATGTCACTTCTGTTTGACCTTCCCATCTCCCTTTTTCCTCTATTTCATCCTCCCTCAACAACGTATCTTACCCCTTTCCTTCTCTAGTGTATCACCACTTTAGTGTAGGCTTTCTATCACTCTCTCTTTCTCTCTGGTTCCTTGGAATAGTTAGATTAGGATTAGTTAGATTCTTCCTACATTGGAGTAGCTTGTGACATGTAGTTTAGGAAGAAAGAATTGGATTTTTGTAGAGGTCCATCTCAATTTTTGCATGTCCCACAACTTCAGAGATGGTCCCATGTTGTGTAATCACACCAAATTCCCTACTTATAACAAGGCCATTCGGGGGTGTTGTGATTCTGCACTAACAAAACCTTCAAAACCATTATATAACATAACATCATTTATCATAAGAATAACCTCTTAGTAGTTCATAACATGGTACATATCTACAGTATTATGGAAAACCATAATATATAAGTCAACACTTGAATCTCTTGAACCAATAATGATCACATGGTAGTGAGTTAACAAAATATAGAAATAATAGTGAGTTATTAGTCCTCAAAATATAGCAATGACAATCATAAGAAAATCATTTGCAGTTTTTTTCTCAATGACCATCACAAGTACATTAATGATATGGAAAATGCTCACATAATCAATGCCATCAAATCAAATTAAACATACAAGTAATACGGTTATGAAAACAAACATATAAGTATATATCATGTGTAATGAAATCAAATCAAATATATAAGTAATGTGGTTATGAAAACCAACATGGATATAATGTATCAAACTAAGTGTGCCATGTCTCTGAAAATATAAGAATAATGTATCAAGATAAGTGTGCAATACATATAGGACCACACGCAGTCGCATAAGGCTGTATACATGGACTATGAAGAATCATGAACTAGGACTAGATGACATATACATGTATACATGGGTCTTATGAATCTAATCATGAAACATCTTACCTCTCTTGGACATATTAGTAGAAGCATTTCCATGACCTGTGGATGTAGTGGAGGGAGATACCACTATGTATTTCATCCATGTGGTCCTAGGCATCTCTAAGTTGGCTTGAAAATTATCCTGCACATTCATAAACATCAAATTTTTAACACCCAAATTTTAAAAATACATTCAAAATTTAGAAACTTAGAATTTTTAATGCATGTGAAATCTTACTGTAATCTCATAATCCCTATAAATTTTTCTTTGACGCACTGTAGGGTCAATGATAGACTCACAAGGGGTAGGATGCATACAAATAAGTAGTTAAAATTAAATATTTCATGTATAATTTGATATTGTAGATAAGTAGTAAGAAAAAATTCATCCAAAATTTAACAAACATGAAAAATTGTACCTAATTTAGTGGATCTTCAGATGTTATGGCAGCATCTACAGTAGCCTCCAAAGTCTACATATAGGGAGGAGTCTCTTTGGAAGTCATAATTTGTACAAACAACATTTAGATCAATATTAATTGAAAACTATCCAGGAGAATGGTATTTAAGGTATGATCAAATTTCTTCCTTAGAAACTTATATCTTGTAAGAGGACTCCATTATTCAAATGAAAATGTGGGTGTAAAGATAAAGGATATGTTTGTAAAAGAGGTTATGTTTGTTAATGCAACAACTAGGTTTATATAAGTGAGATAGTTGTTTATGCCTAAGGAAATTTTGTTGTACTAAGAGGCCAGAATTAGGATTTAGAACATGTTGATCTAGCATGTAGAGATGTAATTTTATCCTCCTCCAAATTTAGATTTTGTTTAGCACTATAAGGAATTAAGAATAAGGGTTCTAGGGAGGCTAGTAAGAAATAGAGGGAGCTATTCAAAGGATTTGATGATGATATATGGAGGATCAAGATGTAATAGAGATAATTATTAAGAAAGGAATACATGTGTTTATATTAGAGAAAAAAAATTGTGTGAATTTTGTTTAAATTATTATTTTTGAATGGATTGTATGTATGCTCCTCTACTTAGGCTGAAAAATATGAGATACACCGGTATTAGCATGAGAAGAGGACAAGTAAAAATAATGCGTAAAACATAGAGTTATGTAATATTACAAGTGTATGACTGAACCAAGAGTAAGAGTGGATAAATAAGACTTGCAATTCTCATCTTTAAGTAGGATTAGAGTATTTGTATGGATTTCCAAGAATTAATGGTATTATCTAAGCTAGGAAGGTTGTTGAGTCTTCTTAGGGGCTATTGATTTAGTTTAGGAGATTGTTTAAGACTCTATAATTAGTCAATGTACACCTATTCATAGGTGACTCAAGTGCATTGAAGTAAGATGGAGGTTCTTGAGATTTGAAAATGGTGAATAAAGTATGTATGATGATTTGGAGAAATAATATACTTCTGTTGGCATGAAATTTCCATGTTTCCAATGGACTGTGTTAAAGAAGTCTTCTAGGAAAGTGGTGTTTAAACCCTCAGTCCTATTTATTTACATAATCTCTCTTGAATGTTAATATGGAAAGTTCCTACAGGTGATGTAGATCACAATCATAATTTGTATGTGTTTTGATATTGCATAATTTCGTTTTTAGAGCAAATTGTAAGCTCTCAGGATCTATCTAATGCTCTGTGTAACTTTTGATTGTACATGTGAATCTTGCTAGAAATTTCAAATTATCTTTTTTATTTGCATGAAGTAGAAGACACTTGAAGCATGATGAGAAAATTCTATTGAAAATTTATTATGCCTCGAAAACCTTCCAATTCTATTGAAGACATTGAATTGGACATTTAAGAACCTTGATATACCTAGGGGCATAATTACAAGAATACATAATTGAAGTTAGTTGCTTGAGTATTCATCAAGGAGTCTAATGGTTTAAATTTTATGTCTTAAACACCTTAAACTTGTGGAGGAGGTCTTGTGATTGCATATAAAAGACTCCATTGTAAAGAGAGGTGTGTTTTCTAAGAACCTCATAAGTGGAATTTATAGCTAGAAACATTCCCTCATGTGAATGTAGGAGAATTATACATCTATCAGACATTGACTCAGTGATCATAAAGTGATCAACCCTGATCAATTGATTATATAAAATCCCTTATAGTTTTTATGAGCATGTATTAGGTCTCAGTGGACCTCAAGGTGTTTGGAGCATACAAATGGTGTTATTAAATATCAAAAGGGAGATCCTGTAGGAAGTGGTAGGTATAGGTTGGTCATTTGAGCGAGTTTAAGTTCTTTGATATTGTGAAGTAGCCATTGTGAATAGTAAACCTTTAAAGAAAAATAGTTAAATCCCAAGTTCAAACATAACCCCTACATTAATATTTAAGAAGTAATTCATTAAAGATGTGGAATGTATTTGGTATGTAGAACTTGGTTCTAGGCCTCACCAAGCTATATCCATTGTACACAAGAATGAAAATATAGAGAAACTTGATGAATAATAGATATAATATGAGATTGGGTGTATAGAATTTCATAGGGGGTATCGGTGATAAAAATGAACCAAGGGACCCATGATATATTTAGAAGTGTAGGTAATTTATCCCATATTGTCATATCTTTGTTGTTTAGAGAGAAGAGGGTTAATAAAGAGTGCATATAACTAATAATGTTGGCAAGGTCAATTATGCATAAATACTAAGAAGCTAAAAGAGATCCTTAGAGGCAGGGGATGATGGAGAAAGAATTAGATATGGAGTTCTCTAGAAACATGTCTAACATGGAGGTAAGTATCCATGATCATGATAAAAGGAGAGTTTTGTATATATAGGTTAGTGTTTACTTAACCCTTGCATCATAAGAGCTTAATGTTATGATCAAATTGTAATGGCTAGAGTTATGGGATTGCAAACTATTAGAGAATTCCACAATTAGAAACAAAATGTAAAGAGAAACTGACCTGCATAAAATTCATGTGAGGCATTATAGTAGCCTCAATGCCCAGAGAAGATGTTGACAGGCTCCTGCATAGAAAATACAAACATATTAATATGTACATGTATACGTGAAACACTATACATGAACATTAAAGTGTATTTAATAAAAAAGGTGCAATCAAATGAAATTTTAAATTTAAGTAACTTGAAACTTACGTTTGTAACATGCCCAGCTGCAATAGCTAACATGTCAATGTCCAATGTGTCCTTCACCAACTCTTGTTGTTTAAAATAAAAAATATTAGTTTTTACATGTATGTATGACATAATGAACTACATATATAATAAAATCTCAAATGAAATAATATATTGTATATATATTATATTTATTTGAGATTTACCTGTGAAAGAATAAGATCATTTGCACTAGTTCCAAAAACATTTTCCATCATCTCATCTAGAGAAAAGAAATAATGTGATCCAACAAATGATGTCTCGCTTATAGTGCATATGGCACCACATGATCCACAGGTGTGTGGTGCACTAGAACTGGTGCCTCCACCAACATCACCAGATGTAATCTAGCTACTATGTTGGGTTATAGTGTTAGTGAGCTCTCTCAATGCATGTAGTGTGTCAATCTCCATAACCTCCTTCACTCTAGGAGGTATAACTAAAATCAGTTGGGGTTTTGGGGCATGGGGGATCCTAGGTTAACAAATGCGTGCACCTATTGTACTCTGTGCATAGCCACCTCCTCACCCATAAAACTCAAAAAAGTAAAAATACCTCATTAAGCACAAACTCACAATACCATTTCTTCAAAAAATAGAGAGGAACCTAATTTATGTTGCATGGTGGATAATAAAAAACCATCAACCATCAGTCTCAAAAATTGTTCTTGATTTGGTCTTCATGGCACCAATGGATTGGGAACCATTTACACGTAGTCACAGGAAGGGCACTGATTCTCAGGTTATTAAATGCTGCACAAATGCGGTCTTTTGCAATTTTTGTGTCTTTTACAGTCACATGGGATAATTTATTTTCATACCACTATGTACAATCAGATCTAAATGTATTTCATCTGTCTATTTAGTTAGTTGTGGAGTTGAATTCACCAATCAATGTTTGCAATGTGTTGGCTAAAGTCATGCGGGACATATTTGTGCCATGATTTTGTCTTATTGTCTGAATAAGGTTCTCAATGGCAGTTTTATTTTGTCATAATCTTCCAACGATATCAGCTTGTGTTCCTGCTAGTTCCATGGGGACAAAAAGAGCCATAGGAGGTGAGTTTAAATTTGCAGGATGGTTTTAAGGAATGTTTGGAGAGTTTTGAGAAATATTTGGATGGTTAGGTGTATTATGAGCTTGCCAAACAACTGAAAAAACTAAGAAATTGTATACATAAACAAAAAATTAAAAAACCCATTAAAATCCCAAAAAAACCTAAAATGTAATAAATTTGATCAAAATCAAGGTCTTACCTCTTCATCTTGGTGAAATCATTTAAAATTTCATGATCCAGAAGTTTGAAGAGAAATTTTTAAGGGATATTCAAAGCACAAGTGCCAACAATGGGAGAGAAATTTTGCTTAGCAGGGGGAAATGGGGGAAAATTAAGGGTCGCGGATCTATTATTTTTGTCTCAGAGGACTGCAATTGTGATCTATAAACTACAATCATGGGCTGTAAACTACGATTGTGATTTTAGGTTTAGAAATTCCCAAACCTAAAGAAAACAACCCGTGATCGTGATATGTGAATTTGAGGTTTTCATGTCCACTTTTGCCCCCCCAACTTATTGCACTTACCCGTCATTATCCTCATCATACAATTTCTTACTATCAGATATTTTAATGTTTTCATGAGGCACATTTTGAGAGTTGATAGAGGGGTTATTAGATTCAGGAATTGATTTTGAAACATTACGGGAAGATAGATGGAGCTCAATTTTCACAAAAGAGCCAAAGCAACCACTACGGGTAACGAGCATAAGAAGAAATCCTTAGAAAGAAGGTGGAATTAAAGTGATGGGTTCACCATTGATTCAACAAATATAAAATTTATAAAACCCTAATTCTAGGGTCATGTATGATAAACAAATGCTAATCAACTGCTGGAATATAAATGACATAAGCAATAAGCTATATAAGAATGAAATCCTAAGTGAAAGAGAGGGAAGTAAAGAATTAGCTGATTTACGTTATCCCTGGGACTATTTTTTACTCGAAGACTGATGAAAAAAAATGAAGATTTTCATAAATGATGATAAAAATTTCTAGAACTGTTGAATGATCCTGGATTAGGGCGCTTGGAATAAGAATAGGAAACTTAGGCACTAGAGAACTTTTTTGGGCATCTGTGACCTTACAGGAACTTACAAACTTGTTTTCGTTGTGTCACACAAGTATCACTAATGTTCATTTTGGTTTTTTTTATGTCATTGGATGATTTACGAATTTACCTAACACCTAAAAAGATAAAATGACCTGCAAAAACCTCAAACTACATCAAATCCCAAAAATAAAAGAAGAAAAATGAGGATTTAGACTAGCCCCCGCAGTCACCTGACTAAGTGAGCTTACAACTGAGTGTTGCACTACACTTCATGCTCCATATAGTACTTACTTTTGTGTGATATAATCATTCCCTAGGAATATATTGTGCAAGTGCATGTGATAGTGAGTGATATCTAGATGTAGTAATGTAAATAGATGTGTGGATGATAGAATCAACTTCTACTCCTATGCATGTATGCAGAAAATGTAGTCCCTTGTCCCTTAAGTTAGTTCTATATGGATACATTGATGCTCTTAAAATTCCTTTGGATGCAACCTTAAGTGGTGATAATAGATGTTTAGAGCATAGTTCTTTATGTTGGTCTCATAGCTTTGTATTTATTGATTTTTCTTAGTTGAATTTTGCAATTAACAACAGGAAAGCAGACCCATAAGAAAATAATATTCCCAAAAAGAGTGACTAAATTAAAAAGAGGTTAGGGGAACCCAAAAGGATGAGGGTTCTTGAGCATTGGTGTCATGTCTAGGCGATGGTGCCTAGAGTCCTTAAATATAAAGAAATAAAGTACCGATTAGGTTATAGGGTGTAGAAGGTAAAATATAAAATAAGAAACATAGACAAAAGGCCAAAGATAGATGTCAATTCCTCATTTTCTCACTTAGGAATCATATAAATAGTAGTATGTGATTAGGACCTAGAAATTTATCCAGGTGCATGATTTTGTTTCTACAACATGTTCCCTAACCTTTTGAACATTTTTTGGATTTCAAACATGATATTTCCCACGGACTTAGAAACCCACAAGACGCTAAATTTTACATATCATCTATGGAACTCCTCACTCTCATTACCATGGACTTTAACCTCTCACACTTGGTCCCTCACATATCCTACTCTTTTTCATACTCACCTCAAAATGTTTGAAGGATTTTATTTCCTTTACTTACTTCACTCATTCTGCTGACTTATAAATTTGTGGAATACTGTGTTAGAAAAAACCACGGAACAATAAGATAGTGTTTTGTAGTTTTTACACATATCCATTTCTCAACTTGCTCTACTACCTCACATGTCTAACAACACTTTCACCATGCATTATGGATTTTCACCTTTTCATCTCGTGAAGTGCCATTACTTCATTCATCCCATGAAAATCCACCTCGCGAATATGCTCCTTTGTTACATGGAAATTGTTAAAATACATGAAATGCTATATTTTCATCTTTTTCATGGAGTAATGCCTACTAACCAACTGTAACATGTGGGTTCAACACTTAGAAAATTTTCAATCGTAATTTGATGCAAACATTTCTATAGAGATCTGTTTCACTTCAAACATGTGATAGAAAACATTTGACTTGCCCAGAGGATCTAGATTATTACTCCCTCATTCTACGGATTAGGAGAATCCATGGAATACCATATTTTTGATAGTGCATCCTCATGTATTTTAAACATCCAATTTTGGACTCCCAAAATCATTCTTTGAGAATCCATAGAATACCATGTTCCAACACTCTAGAGCTTTTCAGAAAAAGTTTCCTAAGTCCAAAATTTGAATAAGTTGTTCAAATTTTCATGGGGTACAATTTGGAACAACAATACCTTAGCTTCACACTATTTAAATGTGTGACGTAGGTTATCTAAAGATCATAATTTTTTAAATAATATGGATTCTTGCAAATGGGGAAATAAGATTTGGATTAATAGATCTTGGAATTCACTATCAACTAATATGTTACTCATCCTAGTAAGCATGGTCTTGTATTGTAATACATAATACTTGATATGGTAAATGGACCCTTGTCATAATTTACATAATTATGTATAAGATACTTTTTCCCCAATGTTAGCAGAAAATTTTCCCAAGAAGTGATTTTCCAAAGTGGTAAATAGCACACATAATGTGCAGGGAGATAATAAAACCATTGCATTTCAAAATCCTTAAAAATCTTGGAAAAGAGCTTACTAAGAAATATATCATTAGAAGTGTAATCAAAACAAGTAACACAAAAGGAATTAAGATTCTTAGTGGGGTTTCCTTTTCCATCATAATCAAAAAATTTAGGAGAAACAAAATGAATGGGAATATAATAAGAGACCACTTGTGGTGCAAGGGGATTGTGAAATTGTTGACTAGAATCCATATCATAAGTAGAAGTAGATACAATCTATTCTAATTATAATATTTGAGCTTGAAGAGTATGAAAAAGGGTTTCAATATCTTGTGTGTTAGTGAAAGAATTTTGAAAAAACATTAGGAGTGGATATAGGATGTGTAGTAGAAATAATGATGGCATGTATATGCATAGAAATATTATGTATGGAAATATTAGGTGCTCCTAAAAAGGTAGGAAATGTAAATTTAGGAATAACGGATGTATCACTATTATAGAGTGAAGAATTCTTAAGTTAATCCTTTGTAGTATAGGAGAAGATAAACATGTGCATGATTCTCTTGTACGAATCTTGTAAGGTGTTTTACTTCATCTTTGTGAAGATCATGAGATTTAGTAGCATGGTTGTTATTAGAACCTTAATCTTTATTAGGATAAACATTTATGGTAAATATTATATAAAAAAATATGTCATTTGTATAATAGAATTCTAGAGTAGGTTTCATGGTGTCATGATGTATACCGACATATGGGGAGTAATATATCATAGTAAAAGAGGATTTATAACCCCTAGGTTGATGGAAAATGTTTTAGAAAAGTTGAGGGTTAATCATGATGATAGACATGAAATTAAGTACAACACCAAAAGAAAACAAGATCATAAGTATTCCCTAGGGCAACGATGATAGATGCTAAGATTGAATCACAAGTCAGGTTCACAAAATATTTACACCCTAATTAGATTTAAAATAAAACATAGTTTATTTTAGTGATTTAGTACACTAAAGGATGTAATGGTTAACGATAAGTGAATATTCTAGTTAACTAACTTCCAACATTAGTCATCAAAATTAGAATAACAATTTTATACAAGTAATTGATGTGTTAGATAAGATATGAACTTACAAAACATAAGGGAATGAACGCACTTATTTTTTTACTAATGATTATGGAAGGTTATGGTAGGATGCACTATAGGAACATGGAGATCTAAAATGGAAAAAAAATGTAAATACTAGTAATAGAAAATGGACTGGGGCAGGACAATAGTTAGTACCGTATTGTATGGTTATGCACCTCCTACACTATCTTAGACTTTTTGGAATCTAGGATTTATAAATTATTGACAATTTAAGTTGTCAAAAACTCTTAATCACTTTCAAACCCTATTTTTCAATCATTATGTGAAGCTCTATGAATACTCTAATCATCATCTCAAACCATAGCTATGGATAAGAAGTCCTAACAAATAAACATTGGTTGGGTTGTGAGCACTCCCGTACACCACCAACATTATCACAATTCCTTAAAAAACATTAATTCTCCATATAACATGTGATATTTTAATAAATGCAACTAGATTTAATAACCATCCTTGACAAATCTTGAAAAAAAAATTCCTCTTGTTAAGATACTTGGGAAAGGGATCTTTGAGTACTTTTAGATTTGAGAGATCACCATACTAACATGGTAAGAAGATTCAAACCTATATAAATTTATTCCCTAATTACCATAGATGTTCTATTGCAAGATTTAAAGAGTCTTTGGTTCCTTTTACAAGTGTAGGGCGTGAGTGTAGCAATGTACTTCCATGAGATTTATAGGTTAGTATATGAGGTAGTGTTTACTTTCTTATATAGGGTTTTATAGAGGATTTATCAATGAAAGGCCAACCTAGAGAGATTAGAATACTAAAAAAATATGATTTTGAAAGAAAAATTGGAGAGCATGTTGGTATAAGACCTCACAAGCTAGTTATGATTGTATGTATTATCCTAACCAATCTATACGACCTTCCTGAAGGAAGAAAAACATGAAAACTGAAGTTTAGAAATTATTTCTTGATTTTTTCTATTGATTTTATGCATTTTGTTCTTCATTATTAATGACATTTCACTGTGCAAGGATCATTAAGCTAAACATAAGACCTTCGAATGTACCAAGTAGGAATGGGAAAGTTGTATTATCTTAGAGAGAGTGCATTGTCAAAACTAGTAGTGTTAAAGAGTGAATTACCAAATTTGAGTGTCTACAAGTAGAAAAATTGATAGTAAGGTTATTTTTTTTGTTTTGGTACACCCTATGCACCACCTACATTGGAAATACTATGAATAGTCCTAAAACCACTCATAGTTCTCCACCTAGAATGTAATATCTATATAGATACATCTAGTTGGCAACTTCAACCCCTTTAATCATTTTTTATTGTATTGTGCTCTTGTTAAGACCCAAAAATGGGAACTTGGTGTGTTTGGATGTGAGAGAAGATAAAATCCTTAACCCAGTTGAGTTATTCATATCTTTAAAGGTGGATACCCTAATGTATGGTCATCAAATTTAGGAAGATTTAGGGATCGTTAAGTGCCTTTTATGCTAGTGTTGGGTAGTAGAAATGGATACATATTATCCATGCATTGAGCATGAAGGTCATAACAAGAGGATGCACCTAAGAAAAAAAGGGATTAAAAAGTTATAACCATGTGGAAGTATGTAAAAAAGTAGAAAGCCAATACAAAACAATGTGTGAAAGTATGTGCACAAGATCAGGCAATGAAGATAGGTCAATGCAAGAAGATGTGTGCAACTTAGAGAAGGATGAGTTCGATGCACAAATATTAGTGTATGCACAAGGATCTAAGGCTTATCCAATATCCAAGTAGAGGTAAAAAATAGGGAAAAGCACATCTGGTGTATCATGCAAGAAAGGTCTAGAAATAGGGAAATAAGCATAAAGCACATGCAATATAATATAAGTATGACATATGGAGTTCCATTTATATGAATAATTCATGGATGAGGCTAAGCTATTTAGAGATCAGTATAGAGTTAAGTAAAGGTTTTAAGAAAAAGTATGTAACCTCTATTTAAGGTGTCTATTAATAGGATTAACACATGTAAGCAATGAAGAGAAAGTCCCCACCATGTATAAATAGATGTTGTTCTCATTTTAAAATGGGGTTAAGTGTGATTTTGAGATATTACGATGTATGTGTAGCATGTTAAGTGAATATTATAAGTTTTATGGTTGCACACGTGGATGTAATCAATGTATGGATGTAATCAACATATATATGTAATGAATTATGCTTACGATGCACAATTGTGTATGTTAGGAATATTAGTGCTCCATTATATTGTACGAATAAATATTAATGTGTGGAATATACTAATCTAATAATAAAATAATATTAGTTATTAGGTTTTACATGAGTTGTTTGAACAACTCACCTAATATGGTGGTTTGTTGTATGAGTTAAAATAGTACTCCTACATATTAGGAGTTCATCCTGCTATATCTATGTAATTCATCAAATGATTAATACACAAAAATAGTATTTTTTGGTGTGTGTAATCACCATTACTAATCACTTAATATCTCAGGACCACCAACCTATCACCCATCCTAATTGGGTGCTCACCCGAGGCACATGCAAGCTCTGACACTCTCCTTTATATGAGATTTACAAGAATGTTTATCAACATTAGAGGGATAATGCATAGGTATAATTACATGCATTATAAGATAGAAAAAAGGAAACTAGATCTAAGAACAAATGCACCATAATATAGATGAGAACATCACAATAACAAGGGGGAATCAAATATGGACCATGAGCATCATCAAGAACATAAGCATTTGGATCCATAAACATAAAATAAAACATACAGATCAAGATCCATGACTCAGACATTTAGAACATTCCCATTGTATGAATTCCTCAATATTAAAGTAGCCAAGTACATTAAATAAACCATTAATGGAGCTAATACAACAACAATGTCCCCATATATTCTCTATAATAGCTTCATTACAGAGATTACACCCATAGTTTCCTTAGCTCTCTCTCTCCACATGTTCATACATTGTATTTTATTCTTGTGACCCCCACCTTTCTTGCCATGAAAAATAATACATAAGAAGTAATTGGAAGGAATCTCATATAACCAATTCATCATTACCCAAGAACATGCAAAATTTCATCATGTCTTTCCCTAATCGAGTATCCTCAGCATGCAAGTGCCAACTAATCCATAACTGATTTCACTTTACAACTCCTAATCTTGTCATGATAACCATAATTATTCCTTGGAATATCCTTTCCTTAAGTTACAAGTATTTTATAATTTACCTTTATCCATTCTTGCTTTTGGTCACCTTTCCATGTGTTCCCCAAATGTGACTTTGAGCAAGGCCCAAAAGTGACTAAGTATCAAACCTTCCCCACCTGGGCGTGAGAATTTGTGCATTCCCAAAACTTACATCTATGTGTGCTTTCATGCCTTTCATCCATGCGTGAGAACCCTCTACACCTCACGTAATTGGTTATTTCAATGGCTCAACATCACCTGACACTAACTCAATTTATGCACATGGAAATACTTCGTGCTCTCTGAACAAAAATTTATCGACTAAAAAATATCTAACACAAAGAGAAATTTATCTGCCACCACCACCTAGAGGACTAAATGCATTAACTCTTGGAATTATACATATATTTCACCCTTCAAATTTTTCCATGCCTCCATCTCTGTCAATGCCTTCCCTGACACCTCTCCTGCTAAACTGGGTACTTGGTCTAGTGTGATCCCTTTCATTTTCTCCTTCAACTCCTTAATCACCACCATCAGCTCCATGAAAATACCATCAAACTCATCCATACATTCAGTGATGGAGTCCTGTAGTTTGCAAATATAGAAATCTAACTTCTCATGCTTGGTCTTTATTTTATCCTTCTGTGCTATGGTATAAATAATCAAATGTGTGCACTTAGATTTGCTAGTTGGGACCTTCTCCTGCAAGGCCATTAGGGTGGCCTCCTCATCTATTACTCACATGTGAATGATGTGTTCACACATTTGTCAGTTATCAAAATCATTATTTGCTAGTATATTTACTTCCTTGAGTTGGGTGAGTAAGTTCTCCAACTCAGTGAGATGGGTTTCTACAATGATCTTATTGTTTTATTTTTCCTCGGTGAGTTCTTCAGTGGTAGGACCCATGCCATCCTTTATGTTGGCTAGAAAAATCTCCATAAGGTCCTCTCGATACTCTATTTCATCACCATAGTCTATCCTAGCTTGGCTTACCAATGTTAGAAATTTCCCCAAAAGACTCTTAACTAGGGTTCCTACTTGATCATACGCCTCCTTGGTTTGTGCCTGCTACCCCTTTAACCCTTGGCAAAATCTCTCTATTTCCTTCTCCTTCCCTGTCTTGTCTGTAACCAAGGTTCAAATAGTTTCCCTTGTATCCAAGTTGTGTCTTACCACCTCCAAAGATATCTTTTGTAGTGCATTTCACATATATTCATCGGTAACGTGGCTTGAATCCACCACCTTGTATGTCTCTTCTTCCTTCTTCTTCAGATGAATTGTCTTGATTTCATGATCATTTACCTCAAACTCAAGCTCCTCTATATGGAAATGTAGGTTTTATCTTATCATATTCCTAGTTCTTTTCATGCCCCCACTTTGATCCAAAATATCTCACAAATTTAGCTTCTCCAGAAGGAGGGTACCTTGAAATATCATGTGCAACACCTTTATAAGATCATTCATGAAGTCCATATGTAGGGATTTAGGCTTCCACTTCTTCCTTATAGCCTTGCGCTTTGTTCCTTGCTTTTTTAATCTTGGATTGAATCCTTTATCCTTCTTTATTTTCTTCCTTTTTTTGGTGGGATGTGTAGGAGGAGACCCTCACACTAGAATCTCAGGTTTCTCCACAGATTGATACTTCTATTTGGCATGCGCATCAACTGATGCCTTGGTGTTTTCCTCATCCCTTCTCTTCTCTTTTTCCTCAAGCTCATACTCAAGTTCCTCCCTGAAGGTTGTGGTATCTTTTTCTGAGCCTATTTATGTTTCCAAACTGAAAATATCATGTACCTTTTGTTTCTTTTGTTTTAGCTCCTCTCCTCCAGGTAATTCACCTTCCTCATGCTCTTCTTGTGATTCCTCAGTGTTGTTTGGTTGTGATGTACATGCACCCCAACTTATACCTCATTGCATATAGTATCTTCTCATTCAGGAAGTGTCCAACTTCCCTTCATCCTCTTCTTCTTATCTTCCTGGAAAAAAATTATTAGTGGGATCGACGCTTCACTTGGCCTTGGGAAGGTGGCATCTCTAACCTACACCTCAACTCCTCCCTGCGTCTTAGGGAAAAACTCTAAAAATACCTGGTGGATGTAGCCCTTGATGGTAACATTTATTATAGGTTCAGATCCATAAATTCATTGTTACTTTCCCTAGAGCCACCCTTGTGATTTGATAATCTGTGACCATTATATCATCCTTAGTTTTATCAGCCACGGTAGCAGCAATCTCCGCAAATTTATGCCATGAGGCATCCACTAAAATCCTTGAGACTGTTTTGGGTTTCTTGGCCGACTTGGTAGGAGTGACTTTTAGGGAACTAAAATAAAAGGCGTGTAATGGAACAACCACCTTCATCTTCCTTAGAGTCTGATCTATTAATCATTGAGGTGTATTGGAAGAATTTTCTCCCATTGTAGGTGTTATGGTCACATCCTTAGGTGGAGGAAGGTTAGTTTGTCGAGTGGTGACCACTACAAGTGTAGCATCTGTGGTAATGGATTTAGGGAATGAAGGTGTAGAAGGAGGAGGCATGTCCATGGTTAACTGGGGTCCAGTGGGGAGAGGTGAGAGGCCAAAGAAGACACTAGCCATGGTTGAAGAACTTGGTGAAGAAATATGAGGCAAGGAAGGTTGAATGGGAGGAGGCAAGGATTTTGAAATTAGAGATTGAGAGGTAAGAGGAAGACTTACCTCTGATGAACTTTTGACCAAAAGAGTAATCGAAGGTTGAACAATCTCTTCTCTTGAAGGAGGATTCCTTTGTTCTAGTTGTGGAGGTGAATGAGGAACCTCAACTATTTGTGCGAGAGTGGCCACTGGTGTAGTTACTTGATCTTCTCCCTTTCTTACAAACTTAACCTTCATTGGCCTTTTGGAAGGGTTCTTATCCTTTTCATTTTTTCCCTTGGAGGGTCCCACTTCCAAAGTATCTAGCTTTGCAAAATTCCCTTCTCTATAACTCATTCCCTAAGAAATAAGCCACGCTCTAGTATGGGTAATAATTTTTGTAGCTCTTCCCATGATAGAAGATTTCTCAGCAATGGACCAATTAATGGATGAGAATACATATTGATCTTCATTCAAGCCATCATACGAGGTGTCAAGGACACTCTTGTTATCCTTAGTGCCTTTTGACATGTTAGATAAATCCAACATCTAGATTTCTTCAATTTTCAACCTATTATTGTTCTTTCTTTGGATGGCAACCTCATCCCAAAGATCAACCAAAATATCTTCTATGTTGGGAACATGTAGATATAAAGTCCCATATGATTTAAGGACTCCTCAGAAATTAAATCCATCTCTGTGCTTCATGTGCTTCTTCAACTTGTCCTGAAGCTCATGCACCACGTTCTTAGCTTTAACCACCATCGAGCACATGTACCTTCTAATGGAAATAGGGAAGGATATGGCAGCCTTATGTTTTCTTTGTTGGAATTTGTGGAAATCCAACAATTGTCTTACCAACTCCATTAGGATCAACTTATCACCTGGGAATTTGGGCAATTGGAAAGGATCACCCAGGTACATGACCACCGAGAGGTATGTGAACTTCTTGAACTACAAGAAGATACAACTCCACTTTTTTACTTTGGCCCATGCTTAGTCAGAGACTCTTCTTTTCCTTAGATCAGGGTTCATCCTGCAGATATTTTCATAAAAGAAAGCATCGTTCACTCTTCTGAATTGATCCTCAGAACCCTTTGTTGTCAGCTAATGGAAGTACCGATATATGTATTTTGTTACCCTATCTCCTTTTGCATCCAACCCTAGATAATTTCTCATGTTGGCTGCTGCATAGGTGACATATGACGACATATAAAATTTACTAGTAGTCAAGACTATCTTCATCTGGGAATCAATCTCATCACTTATAAGACTGCTCCAATCGATCCCTTGTTCATTCTTCTTCATAATGACCATGAATTTATAAATCCATCCTTGGAAGTCTCTTACCTTGGGGAGTCCAAATACTCAACTTAGCAGGGTGATGATGTTGCTGATTTCAAGGGTGAAATCACTCATAGGGACAAACTTGGGAAACCTTGAGAGAGTTGGCTTGGACTTGATCAAGAACTTTTTATTCACATGCCTAATGCAGTCTTCTTGATCTTTGTCTTGGGCTTTATGTGCTGACTTAAGATCTATGTTGACATATTCTTGAAATTTGGGTAATCTTAAGAGGTCATCAAAGTAACCCCCGTCCAACTTCACTATGACTTCTCCTGCTTGATTTTTCATTGAGCGAGAATCTGAGTCATAATTGGAAGCACAAGACAAAATGAACTCGAGGCATTGAGCAAACACTGGTAATCTTGCTGTAAGAGGGAGGCCACTGCTGGTTATTGACTTCATCTAGGGACTCTGAGAAGAATCCTTGGTTCTGTTCCAAAAGTATTCCATGTCATTGTTTCCAAGCTCTGTATCTCAGATGTTGTAATTACAATCTATGTAGGAGGGGGATTCCTATTTTTGGTACTTGTATTTCATCTTCCCTAACCTATATGACTTATCCTTAGATGACCCAGGATCTAAAATGATAAATCCTGAAGAAAAAATGCCTAGACAACTCATGTTTGAACAGTTAGACTTGGAATCTTGCTGAGCAAACCCATAGACCCGCCACACTATTAGAATTTAAAACTTGCAAACCACCTGATGAAACCCAAAACACTAGAAGATATGTCAGAAATAAGGTCTTATCAAACACTTCACAAAACCCAATAGACTGCAGAGGGTGTTAGAACTTAGTAGATGTCAAACACTTTGTAAAACCTAATACACTTGGTGGAAGTCGGAAGATGTTGAACACCCTGCAAGACCCGATACACTGCAAAGTGTATGTTGGAGGTTAATAGATGTTTGGAACTTGTAAAAACCTGATAGAAGGGTGGAACTTGGAGATTTTTGAGCACTCGATGAAGCTCAAAAAATTGTAGAAGCAAGAAGATGTTGAACACCCTGCAAAACCTAAAAATAAAGGAATCGGGTTTTTGAGGTGTCTAGACATGCAAAATTCCTGCCAGTTCACTAGTTAGGATTTTTAGATTTTTTTCAATAACTAAAAGGGTATAATCCATGGGATAAAACAAAGAAACACCCTAGGGTTGAATTCCAAACAAGAAATTTCATTGGAATACAACATAAAATGAAGAAAACGATCTAAAACTCTAAACATAGGGGAAAAATAGGAAAGGTAGGAGAACACCAAAATAATACCTCAAAAACAAATGAAAAATACCTCAAATTGGCAAGAAAAGCAAAATACCTTCAGTAATCTTGAAAATTAATCAAAAATAGAACACGAAATGGATCAAGAAGCTTGATCGGGTTTTGAGGTCGCAGGTGCAAGTACAAAAAATCCACGCAACAAAAGTACAATAGGTAAAAATGATGTGTAAAATTGGGCTATTTATAAAACCCTAGAATTTATTACACTTCACCTGACACATGTACCAACTACCCAACAACTCAGCATTAATGCCGTCATCATGCTTAGAGTGTCCGAAAACCCGATACAAAGGATTAGCTATCAATTCGGGTTTCGGGTTTCAGGAAACAGGTGATATGAGGCATGAGATGTTTGGGTGTTCCAAGGTTCTAAAAACCCGTCAGACTGACTTGTTTCAGGTTTCAATTTTCAGGAAACAATTTTCATGTAGCATGTAAAAAATATGTTTTCATGTTGTTGAAACCCGAAAATCTGAAAATCTCCTCAAAAGGGAATTTTAGGAGATTTTTCCAAAAAAATTCTATGCTTGTCTTAATTTTATCTGGAATCACTAAAATGAGATAACATATAGTAGGGCTTCAACCTACTCCCATAAAAGAAACTAGGAAACCTTGTGCCATCCAACACTTATAACTGGAAAGTTCCTGGATCAAGTATATAAGTGATAGTATATGGTCCCAAACAATGTATCTTAAGCTTCCTTGAGTGGCACAAAAACATAGAATCATAATGTATAAGAATCTTCTCAACCTCAAACTTCTAGTTTTTAATGTGATGATCATGTCATGCCTTCTTTTATGCCTTCTCCACCTTCTGATTCCATCTGAAAATGACATGCCTCTCATCCAACTCCATAAGTTTATCAATGCTCTCCTTTAATGCTTGTTCATCATCCAATCCTCCTACATGTGTAATATGCATATATGAAAACATGAATTCAACAGGAAGAACTACCTTCGCACCAAAAAAAAATTGAAAGGGTGTGGCCTTCTTTAACCATTTGTAAGTTATTCTATATAACCATAACACTGCAGAGAATTTCTCATCCTAGTCTCTTCTTCTGACATCATAAATATTTGTTAATGTGTGGCATAATATCTTGTTAAATGCCTCATCAGTTCCATTATCCTGAGGGTGATAGGGTGTAGTTTTGTGATGCACCACCGTAAACTATCCCAATAAGATTTGAATAATCTCATTTAAGAAATGTGTACCCTATCACTTGTTAATCTCAACAGAAATCCATACTTCTTGATTATTTTCTCCCATAAGAACCTATCTGTTGTTTCCATTGTGAAATCCTTTGTAGGAGCCACTTCTGCACACCTTGTAAGATAATCTATATAAGTGATAATATAGCATGAACCTCTCCTACACATGGATGGGGAAATAGGGCCCACAAAGTCAATTACCCACTTTTCAAATGGATCTGCACTAGAAATAGGTCTTAGTGGAATTTCATCTCTTCTTCTAGGTTTACCAAGGTGCTCGCAATGATCAAAGGCCTTTTAATATTCAATACAATCCTTGTAAAATGTTTCCCACCAATTTCATGCGAACAGGATCTTGCACGTTGTAGCATTTCCTACACAGTGACCTCCTGAAATGCCACCATGGGCTTCTTCTATGATTACAGTATGCTCATGTTCCAACACACACCAACATAAAACCTCATCTCAGCCTAGTTTGTACAAGTCTTCACCAATAACCATATAGGGCATGGCACATATAGCCAACTTCTTTTTCTCTAAGGCCTTCATCACTTATAATGCCACACTTGTTTGTAAGAAAACAAAAATATCCTCCAAGTCATATGGAGTGCACTATAATATAAATAATTGTGCATCTGACATTGTGTCCTCAATTCTTTGCATGTCCTCTCTTGAGTCAATCTGTGATAAATGGTCAGGTTTGAAATTGCTCTTCCCTAGTTTCCCCACAACTGTAAACTCAAACTCTTGAAACAATAAGACCCATTGATGTATGTGCCCTTGTAAAATGGGATTTTTTACTGAGTAATTTAATTTCATGTGGTATATGTAGAAAATGAAAGGCATTGCTAACAAATCCTTCCTAAATATGTGCATCACGTAGATCATTGATAGTTCCTCGCATTGTGTGGTTGTATAATTATGTTCTGTAGGTGTTAAATTCATACTAGCAAAATGCAAGGGATGGTTAACAATCCCCTCTCTAGGATATGCTAAGACCACTACAATTTCCATTCTTGATGCATCTATGTGGAAATGAAAGGGCTTATCCCAAGAGGGAAAGTGCATGATGGGTGTAGTGGTAAGTTTTTCCTTTAGTGTGTCAAAAGCCATCTGATGCGCCTTGCCCCAAAGGAATTTACCCTTGTGTTTCAACAAATCCTCTAATGGTGCAACATTATTGACATAGCCTTTAATAAATTTTCTGTAATATCCCATGTTCCCTAAGAATCCATGCACAGTGTTTTAACTAGTAGGCTCCTCCAAACCCAAGAAAATAACCATTTTTGCAGGGTCTACCAATAAGCCTTCCTTAAATATGATGTGACCAAGTAAAATTCCAAATTGGGTACCAAAGACACACTTCTTAATGTTAAGTGAGATACTCAACTTCTTGCATCTCTCAAACATCAAGCTTAGATTGTCATAATGGCCTCTTACTAGCCCATACATTGTCTAATCATCTAGGCAAACTTGCATAAACTTATGGATGAAGTATTGAAAGGCCTATACTATAATGCATGAGAACAGAGTAGGTGTGTTATTCAATCCAAAAGGTATGAATGTATAAGAAAAAATTCCCAATTTAGTGGTGAAAGTAGTCTTCTCCTAGTCTTCCTTCACAATTCTTACCTGGTGATAACCCTAGAATCCATCTGTAAAAGAATAGATCTCCTGCGCTGCTATGCCTTCCATGATTTCCTCAGTAAATGGGGTTATAAAATGATCTATGACACACACAACATTCAAGTCCCTATAGTCAACACAAATCGTTATCCTTCCATCCTTTTTAATACTAATTACCATTATGTCACCCACTCATTTTGTTCAATTGCCTCAATGATACTGAAGCTTATCATTTTATCAATATCCTCCTTAACCTTGACACACAGATTCATATTCATCCTATAAGGTCTCTTCTGAATTGGGCATGCACACTATTTTAACTTAATCCTCATTTCTCCCAAGGAGGGATATTCTCCTTTTAATTCATGGTACCTTCACAGGAACAAATATTGGAATTCATGCAGTAGATCAATGATTTTTGACACTTCTTGTCCCATATAGTAGTCTCTAATGAAAACTTCCTTTTCCTCTATCTCTGTACTGATGTTAAATTTGTTTTTTTTCAAGGGCTCATGGTATGCGTGCACTCAGTCATCTGCTTTATCTAATACTTCATGCGTACCTTCTATATGGTTAACATCCAATTTTTCCACCTCCTCATCATCTATCAAATAGACTAACTTTACTTTTTATTTCTCTAGGAAGGTGTGCTCAAGTTGCACCTCCTTTGTCTCTTCTTCTACTTCTTCTACGAAGCGCACCCCTAACTCAGGTTCTCCTAATTTTAGACATCTATAATTTAGCTCCAACAATTTAATTACTTAAATTGTGCTAATTATCTCCTTTGCTGTAAATTGACGACATAACATCAATAATGCTCATTTTCTCTTCTATCACCATTAATTAGTTACATTGCATTAATTTATTAACTCTTCTATCTAGCAAATATGCCAATTAACAACCTTCCGTTAACTAATCCACCTTTCTATTTAGACTAATTACTTACTATTAATTAATTAGCTTACTCTTCCATTAAATCAATAAATCATCATTTATTTGATTAAATTGCTCTCATAGTCTAAATAGTGCTAATTATTCCTCTAAAAAGCTTCTATAAGATTTCTCACTTATTATTTAATCACTTGGGTTAATTAATAAATCTCCTCAAATTTCATGAGTCACTAAAGGAAAAAATAAACTCTCCTAAGGTTGAATCAATCCCCTTGTAACCATCCTTATCCACAACTAACTCAACATCTCTATTATACCACACGTAAAGGTATGTATGGATTCTTTCATCCATTGGGATATATAAGGATCCCTCCTCCTACCTTTCTATTTACACACCTTTACACACCTTGCATTTTTATATATAATCTATAGGCATTTTTTCTTATAGCATATTTCATTTGAGCTAATAACCTCATTCATGCATTTCATTCATACAAGTTATAGGGTCATATGGAGAGAATCAAAATGGTCTTGTAGCCAAAAATTGATGAGCTTCCATTCCCAAACCTTTATACATCAAACAATCAACTTTGATTGACATGGATCTATCTATGATCATTTAGTGTTTTTTGTGATCTAATGACTAGAGATTCAAATGCTTAGCATATTAGTTTGATTTCTATTTCAATTTCTAATGCATAATGTTAGTATTTAGTCTTGTTTAGCTCTTAACATGATGATCTTTGTGTAGTTAATTCATGTTTTGAACTATTAAGGTTTTAGATTCAATTCCCTTTGCATAGCTAACAAATTACATTGATACATTTTGCACACTTGGTGGGACTTACTCCATTATCCTTTTCACTTAATTTCAAGTTTTTGTGGTTTAGTTTAATTTTTTGTTACTAACCCTCTTTTTGCATATATTGACATAACTTGTTTTTTTTAACTTGTTTTGTTGAGTTTGAATGTGTTGAGTCTTCCATGTAGGTATAAAGGAGGTGAAGTGATTTCAAAATTGGAATCGATAAGAAAATTTCAAGATTTATCAATGTTTTCATTTTTAGAGCATACTTTGTCAACATTTTACATGCTAGTTTTGTCAATTGCTTGAAAATCTTAAATTATTGAGAATTTAGGTTAGTGTTTCATAGTGATGAGTATTCTATTTACATATTAATGTGGTGAGGGGCTGTAAAAATTGAATCTTGGTGAGAAAATTTCAATATTTCATCACGTTTTCATTTTTAGAGCTTACTATTTCATCATTCTACATGCTAGTTTTTCCAATTTCTTGAAATTCTTAAATTCTTAAGCATGTATGTTAATGTTTGATAGCGTTAAATATTATATTCATATATTAATGTGATGGGTTGTTGTCAAAATTGAATATTGGTTGGAAATTTTTTACCATTTTGTAGATTAAGGGACATTTTTTTGACATTTTTTGAGTGCATGTCAAGTGCATACCCATGAGCATAAGAGCATATGTGCAACCCATCTTTCGAAGACCTTAACTTGTGCTCCTAAAATTGAAATGACTACATTTGTTTTAAGTTGGAAATTTATTAAAGTTAACTATGCAATGAAAACATATATTCAGGATTTATACTTACAAAAATAGTAGATTTTCCTTTTATTTTAAAACTGGTCATTTTCAAACATGCTTAATGTTTTCATGAATGTTGTATTTCCATGCTTTACTTGATTTAGAAAAAAGCATGTATATTCTCTTCTCTTGCACCTTTTGGTGATCTTGAGAATAAAAAACAACTTTGATCTCTATCTTTTTAACATTGGGATTAAATTTGGAAACTTGATTATTCATTTTGCTTAAGGAAATGAACCTTTTACAAAGCATTTTTCAATGGTCCTTTGATTTGAAGTTTTCCACTTCTCTATAGATGGGATAAAAAAAAATTATTATCTTCTCTTTGAACCTTAGGGTGATCTTGAGAATCAAAAGCAATTTTATTCTTCATTTTATAACATTTGGTAAATTAGAAACTTTGTCTTTCATTTCGGTTTAAGGGAATGAACATTTATCAAGATTTTTGTATGGTTCATTGATTGCAAATATTTTCTTTAATTTATTATTTGGATTATTTGTTGTGTATGCTCTTCTCCATCATCCTTAGATGATATTGAGAATCAAAAGTAAATCTTAATCCTATTTTAAATAATGTGATTTTCTTGCAAAACTACTAATGCTTGAGTGCAAGACCTAAAAATTCTTGTCAAAGAAAGGAGTTTGAAACAAATTGTTATAACTAAACGTGTGTTATGGATTGCCAAACAGTGAACGACTAAACTACATTAAGTCTAAGAGATAAAAAACACCACATTCAAAACAATTGATTTGCAGGTTTAGATAAGGGTACGCCCTGTTCACTTAAAACTAGGACATAACCCCTTTGGCATAAGCCTTAAGTTACAACAATGGGGGTGGTCCTAAGAACCCCAAATTAGTCCACACAAGAGGGAACCTTGTGGAAAAAATGGGAAGTGCTCCACACAACTTACTTGACTAGTTCTTACCATTTGTGAGATTTAGCATCAAAGTTATCTATTTCGTGACCCTAGTGAGAGTACATGGTGGACACATTTATTTCCCACTGTGGTTGAAGGGGGTAAAGTAAAATCGAGATACTCCATGAATCAGTCAATGCAAATTTTCTTGGCAAATCGAGCTCACTCTCAGATAACTTGTGACACCTAGTTGAGTGAACCACCTAGAAAGCCATCTTTAACCAAGATTCAACTTGAACCATATCAAAAACACTTTGAATTGAGAGCTATCATTCATCAGGAAACATGTGAAGCATTACTTTTTCTTAGTTTTTCACTTTCCCTAAGGTGAGGTGAAACTCTGCCGAAGCGAGGCCAACATTTCTCAACACCAATTACTCTACTTCCTTCACTTTATTTTGACACTTTGTTGATCAGAAGAAGAGTGACTACCCTTATATTGCTAATTGATTGTATTCACCTATTTTGTGTTTGTTTATGCTCATCCATATTTGTGGCTGAGTTTTTAAATGTCTAAAGTGTGTGGAGACATTTTTATATCATTGGTAGCCTTTTTTATCTTGATAACCAAGTCAAGATCGTCATCGTAGTTAGGCTTGGTTCATCACTTTGATTATCCTTTGAATGATTATTTTGTTTATATCGTGTCACTACAATTTTGGCATTTACGTATTGTTTCTTGTAAACTTGACCTAAATATCTATATTGTAAGGTTATGCTATATACACTTTAGCAATTCCTAGGTATATTATCGCTTTAGTTTGATTCCAATTATTACCTCAATTATGAGAAGTGTTAAGTGTAACAACTTGTGCATGTTATATTAATATCATCTTGATATCAATACCTTAATTTCTAACAAATTTTGGTTAACATATCTTGGTGAAATTGTTGTGTCACTCACAATCATAACTGACACTTTTTGGAATATAGGTCTTGATTGAATTTTGGCTTGCTTTCAGTATAATTTGTTTGGAAGTCGTATTAACTTCTTGTTATTACTTATGCCTTGTTCATTTTTATGAACTAAACATAATTAGGGACATTTTGTTAACCATCTTATGACACCAAATACCCTTTTTTAGAACAGATTTAGGAAGTACTTCATTTGATTGATTGGTTTGAAACTAAACATTATGTGATTGAATCTTTATTTGTCACTATTAACTCATTCATTTAAGAGCAATCAATTTTTCACATTGGTTCTTTGATATTCATAATATTCCTTGAATTCTTGACATTATTTTTGCATTTCACTTAAGTCACAAGAACCTTAGTGAAACTATTACATGTCATGGCTCCTAAAACAAGATTAGGGCTCAAAAAGTAGGCTTTGGAAATAAGACAAACAAAAACTTGGGAAATGCCAAACAAGAAAGGGTAAAATCCCTTTATTGGCCATGATTTTGGGCCTTTATTCTCTATGGAGAAAGAAGTAGAAGAAATGATAGATCATAGCGGTGATGAATTAGAATTGCCACACGCATAATTTAATTTCAACCCCACCTTGTTAGATGAAATCCTCTTTAGAAAAAAATATCGGGTACTAGCACAAGTGGTGGATTTAGGGGCTAGAATTCCTATAGAAAAATAAATAATCCCACCAAAAAACAATGATAATTAAGAGGAGAAACCTCTTATTAACATGGAGGATATCTTAACACATGGACATACTTCTACCTCTAACGTGGGAAATGATAATGTAATGGGATGTAGAATGTCTTTAATCAAAGTACCACGTAAAGTTAGAATAGAACACGAAAAATGTTGAAAGACCTCCACGTAATGAAGAAGAAGAAGAAACTCTTGAATAAGAAGTCGTTATTCAACAAAAAATCCAAAACCTTAGTTGACAATTAGTTTTTTTAACATCTAATGTACAAAAGACAAAACCTAAGGTCAAAATTAGTGAACTTCACATGGATAGTCAAGGAGTAGACAATATGGAATATAATCAAATATATATATCCATGCTTCTCATACTAAAGAATAATTACTTGTAAAAGAAATGAAATCTATGAAAGTGATGCTTACAAGCCTTCAAGAGAGTACTGCTGGGAATAAGAAAAAATATCAATACTAAGAAATATGTCCCCATCCATTTGATAAAACTATGATGCTTCAACCCTTCCCCAAGAAGTTCGACATGCCGAAATTTTAAAAATATAGATGGAAAGGTGACCTGCAAGATCATGTGAACAATTTTTACATATGCCAATAATTGGCTTATAGCAACAATTAACTCATTTGAATCTTTCCAAAGAGTCTAGGGGTCCAATCCTTGGAATGGTTCACTTGCTTACCTTGTCGGTCTATTTTCACATGGCTTGAACTGGCAAAAAGGTTTGTTTGAAACTTATTATACAACATAGAAAGTGATATAACCATGGAAGACTTGTGTGGCACTAAAAAATTCCCCAACGAGACATTCACTAGCTTATTGCAAAGATGGAGAGGGATAGCTAGTCACTTCCCTTGCGTGTTTCCTAAAAAATAGCTTTATAGTATCTTTGTGCCCAACCTAAACCCAGACATCACATTTCATCTACAATTGCATTTTGTTCTCACCTTTAAAGAGGTAATTGAAAGGGGAATTCAAATAGGAAAAACCCTTATTGCCAAAGGAACCATTAAATCACACTCTAAGGATAACCAAAACATCAAACCCATGGAAAAGCTAAAAATATCTAACAAAAACAAGAATTTGGTGGAAGATATGATCACAGATTCCAAATGTGTACAAACAGTTCAAGCTAGTTAACCTTTTAAACTAACCAAGGGACCTATTCAACCACCACCCAAACATAGAACATTCACTCCTTCAATGAGCATTTTTCTGCAGTATTGAAGCAATCAGATGTAGCTCACATGGTGACTTATCCCATGACACAGATAAATGAGCCCATGACTATTTTGAATTACATCGTGTCAAGGGCAACAAAATATACAAATGTGTATGACTTCATCACCACATCTAAGATATCATTGAAAATGGGGAGATAG
Organism: Taxus chinensis; assembly: GCA_019776745.2. Taxonomy (NCBI): domain Eukaryota; kingdom Viridiplantae; phylum Streptophyta; class Pinopsida; order Cupressales; family Taxaceae; genus Taxus; species Taxus chinensis. Next base: position 77,059,968 of record CM034155.1, on the reverse strand, counting down.
AAGTTATCACCCTGGAGAAAACTCAGATGCCAAATGAAAATATGGGAATATTCAAAGAACCATTCCGTAAACATGGTAAGTCAGATGAGAAAAATATGGATCAAGGAGATTCATCCCACAGTTACAAAGCGTTGAATTATCTATATACCAAAAGTGACAATAACCATTACAATTCACTGATTCGATGGATCCTCTCTCCTCATAAACATATGATAACTATTCAGATCAATGGGGAGGATTACACTGAAGTAACAAGGAGCGCTCATCTCATGATCCCTAAAACCTCTCCGTCAACCCCGTACGATGGTCAATATAACCTCTTGGAACAATTTGAGAAGACATCGTCCAAGATTTCAATCTTGGATCTTCTTAAAATATCATATGTACATAAATACATCTTATACAAAACTTTACAGGGGTCAAGAGTTCTGCTAGAGGTAAACCCTTTGCATTTCCAATTTATGGTGGAAAACATTACACCAACTGAGTACATATCCTTTAATCATAGAGAGATCCCTATTGAGGATCCTGCACATAATCTCCCCCTATATATTGAGGTATTTGGTACCCACCAAAAGATAAAATAGGTGTTTTTGGACAACATATCAGGGTAAAATATATGCACTTTGAAACTGATTAAGCAATTGGGACATACAAAAGAATATCTAAAGTCCCATATTATTACCATAACTACTTATGACAACGCAGGGTAGGGATCAAATAGAAAAATTGCATTGTTAATGGAAGTAGGACCAACTTGTCATTGAACGAAGTTTCATGTCTTAGAATTGGAACTTCCATATAATATGCTTCTTGGCCAACAATGGATTCATACCATATAAGATATACCATCAACATTCCATCAGTGCATCAAAATGAAACATGGGGGAAAATTTTTCACAATACAAGGAGATCCAGAGCCCTTCGCTCACTATAGAGCTCTCAATATTTTTATGTGTAAGGGTGCCTAGAAGTGTCCCTCTGCTGATATAGTAGCTCCTCTTCAATCCAAAGCCGTGGAATCATGGGTAGATTTAGATTCCCTAAGTTCTTGTACCTGTGAAGATTCTATATCGACTTCTCCTTTTGATTCATGGGAGATGAAGGTTATAGAATATGGTTGTAGAGAATATAATGTGCAACAAGATCTCCTAGTTTTAGACCTATCATTGTAACCTAAAACTATAGGCCGACCTAACTATCATTTTAGACATTGTAGAGATGAGGGAACTATTGAGACATTCTTACCTGGAGGGTTATTTGTTGAAGATAAATTATTGAACCCACCTATGACTTGTGTCTCGGAAGATACTCAACCAACTTGTTACCAAATCCTTGAGTATGAGAAGTCTAGCCAAATGATGTATTCTATGGGCTAAAAGGGTCTAGGATGTTGAAAGAATGAGAAATGACTGAGAGAACCAATTCCACTCCCACATTTCAAGACAAAAAGATATGGTATCAAAATTTGACCATATGGTTCACACCCCAATGATCAAGACACTACCTATTTTGAGTGTGAAGATAGCTCTAATTATTTATACAGTGACAAAAATTCCCACTGTAGCCAATACGAGGATATTTCCTCCACAAACCTATTCATGGATACTATTTTCCTTACCTTAACCCCCACTGAACCTAAAATTGACCTTGTTTACCCTTGCCTTGTCCAATGTGACCAACAATGTCACATACCACTGGACCTCTTAGAAAATTATGAGGCTATTAAAAATTTTGTGGGCATTTGAGATATAATTCAAATTAGGGACCATCAGAAGGGTTTCTACATTGACTTAGATACATGCACATAATTTAGCGAGAAAGCTAAGCTTCGTGGTCAGAAAAACTTAAGAAAAAGTGAGGGAAAAATTTCCCACAAAAAGCCTTGGAAAAAAAAAATTCCAAGTCACACAGTGAAAAACTCTTTGAGGCACTAGCTAACAAGAAAGTAAAAAAATCAATGGACAAGAAAAGTGACCTCGCAAAGGGTGAAAATATCATAGAGACACCATTGGTAGAAGATCTCAACCTTCCTCTTGATCTTATGCATGTGGAGGATTTTTCAAAAATTCTAGTGGAAGAAACCATCGATGTGAATGTTGGAATAAAAGACAACCCAAAGATATTCAAACTGGGAGATTCACTCTTAGCACAAGAAAAAATGACATTCACCATGCTTCTATAGGAATTTATAGATATATTTGTATGGTCCTATAAGGATTTTTCAGGATTGGATCTAACTTTGGTGCTGCATAACCTATTTTTACACACAGACTCCAAGCCCATCAAACAGAAACTCAGAAAAATGCATCCGCTGGTGGTTTTGCTAGTTAAAGAAGAGCTAGAAATATTACTGGAAGAAGGCTTCATTAGACCTATTGACTAATCAAAATGGATATCAAATATAGCCCCCCTACAAAAGAAACCTATTGGGATTAGAATATGTACAAATTTTAGAGATATCAATAAGGTGTGCCCAAAAGATGATTTCTCGTTTCCCAATATTGATATGATTATTGACTTAACTGCGGGATATGAGATGATATATCTTAGGATTAATTTTCAAGTTATAATTAGATCAAAATAACATATGATGATCAACACAAGACAAAATTCACAACCCTCTAGGGACTTTCTTTTATCAGGTAATGCCCTTTGGCCTAAAAAATGCAAGTGCAACATATCAAAGCGAAATGAAAGTGATTTTTCATGATATGATTCATGACATTATATAGGACTATGTGGATGATATCCTTGGGAAATCCAAAATGAGAGTAGATCACCCTGACATTTTGTGGCATATATTCAAACACTTATGTGAATACAAATTCAGATTGAATCCAAATAAGTGTGTGTTTGGCATGATTTCAAGAAAGTTTCTTAGATTCATTATATCACAAAGAGGGATTGAGGTAGTCCCAACTAAATTTACTGCCATTACTGAAATGCATCCTCCATAAAACATCAAACAACTGCACAATTTGCAAGGAAAGATACAAACCATTCGCCACTTCATTTCCAAACTTGCTGACAAATTCCATTCATTCACCCATATGTTTAAAAAATATGTTTCCTTTATTTGGGGACCAAAAAAACAACATGCTTCACCTTGTTTAAGAAATACTTAGCCAATCCACCTATCCTCATGCCTCCAACTCCCATGAGCCACTCTTGTTGTATATTTTTGGTACTCAATTTTGTATTGGCTCGTTGCTCACCCAATATGACCTTGGCTACAAATAAAAATTTGTGTACTATCTTAGTCGTACTCTAATTTTGTATGAGCTCAACTACCCTTAGACTGAAAAATCTTGTTTGGCTATAAATTTTACTTTCCAAATTGTTTTCCATTTCCTATTGAATACTAAAACCAAGCTTATAAGCAAAGTTGACCCGCTAAAGTACCTATTTTCGAAACCCGCCCTTATAAGTAGAATGGCTAATTGGATCATTCTAATAAGTGAATTTGACATTGAGTATGTACACAATAAGTTATCTACAGGAAAAGTACCCACCGATCAGTTAGCAAAAGCACCATTACTAGGAACAAAGCCTATAAATATGGATCTACTAGATGCTTCATTAATGTATATTGAGGAATCTGTCATGTGGAAAGTGCACTTTGATGGATATTTTACTTATCATGGTTCAAGGGAAGGTGTGGTATTAAATACTCCTTTAGGTGACCCCATACCTCAGGATTTTCACCCTGGTTTTCCTTGTCTAAATAATATTACAGAATATGAGGTGCTCATCATTGGGATAAAAATAGAAATCAAATGGGATATCCACCATGTCAAGTCTGTTGGTTAATCACAATTGATCATTAAACAAGTCAACAATGAATAAAAATTTAAGGATGAAATATCATCCCCTACAATAAAATGGTGGAAACTTTGAAATAATATTTTGTGCGTATTACATTCGAGAAAATTCCAAGGGCACAAAATAGATCAATAGATGCAATGGGAACTATAGGTTCCATGATATGAATTCCACCAGAGAGTAATGATATTTCATTCTTTGTTGAAAATCTACGATAGCCTATGTATGATATGCCATAATCTTGTTTGGCTTGTGAAATTTTTGGTCCCTATTCTGCATGATATGCACACTTCTATGTCTATCTTAAACACAATACATTTCCTCTTGATATCTCCCTCTCCGAGAAGAAAATATTGATCCACCTGATAGCCCATTACACCCTCTTAGGAGATATGCTCTATCATCATGGCTATGATGGGAATCTATTACGTTGTCTAGATGTAACGGATTTAGTCCAAGTAATCAAATAGGTACATGAAGGGGTGTGCGGTGCCCATACAAATAGAATGGTTTTAGCTAAGAAATTGTTAAGAGTAGGCTGCTATTGGTGTACTATGGAAAACAAATGTTGTAATTATGTTAGGAAGTGTGTGCTCTATCAAAAGTATGGAAATTTCATCCATGCACCATCACAACCATTGTAGCCAATCAAAACCCCATGGCCATTTTCAAAATGGGGACTTGATTTAATAAGGAAGATCACCCCCACCTCATCTGACTACCATACCCACATCATCACAGCTAAAAAATATTTTACTAAGTGGGTGAAAGTCATTCCTTTGACTTATGTTACAGGTGCTTATATTTCAAAGTTGATCATGAATCACCTTATCTTCCGGTATGTCATTCCAATGGCCATAGTTACTGACAATGGAAAATCATTCAAGAACAATACAATGAAGTACATTTTTCATCAGTTTCAAATAAAATAAAAGTGGTCTATGCCATATTACCTTTAATGTAATGGGAAAGTTAAAGCCAGTAAGAAAACATTAGTTCAGATCATGGAAAAGATGGTGAGTAACATAGATCGCAACTGGAATTTTTAAATTCACCCAACCCTCTGGGCTTATAGGAGGTCTTATAAGCCTCTCTTATAATTTCAACGTCCTCATCATCCTCATTACCTCCATCAATATAGAACAACTTCTTCTCAAAATATTTTTGTCTCGGTCCATATTTGCTATCACAGTTAAAAGATAATCCTTTTTCTCTCTTTTCTTCCATTTGTTGAGGAGTCAGTCTAATTAGCCTAGAAAATGAAGGGGAAGAGATACTATGGTCTTTGGTGTTAATGAAAGGTGGCCTTCTACTACAAAGAACTTTTTCCTCTACTTTGCGTGCCATGATTATAGAATCAGAAAGCTTGAGTGGATTAAACATATGTACCTCATGCTCATTGTGGTCCTTAAGACCCCCTAGAAATAGGTCATTCAGATTCTCTTCTGGTATATTCTCCACCCTTAAGGATAGGTTTTGGAATTGATGCACATAATCTTTGACTGATCCTATTTTTCATAAATTTTCTAATTGAATAAATTAGTTCTCTAAAACACTGGAACTATAGTGCAATTGCAAATCCTTTGTTAAAACTGTCCAAGTGACACTGAGACCATTCTTCTACCTCTGAGTACATAACCATCGATACCAAATGAACTAGTCTGGTTCAAGATACAGGGATGCCAATGTCACCTTTTTTCCTAATGGTGTTTGATGTAGCTCAAATAAGTTCTCCATTTGATTTATCCAATTTAGGGGATCTTTACCATCAAATTTGTGCATATCCACTTTTGGCACCATGTTCCGTGGTTGCCAATAAGTTGGATTCTAATAGGGCTAGAAAAGTGATCCAACATGGTTATTTTGTCCATGATTTTCAACTGAATATCCTCCTTGGTTGATATGGGATGGATTTGGGCCATACTATTTACCCTATACATGTTGCATGATATCATCCAACTGATGATTGATTTGGGCTATGTCTCCTTTAGAGGCCATCTCAGATTGTACATTTCGCAGCTCATACTCAAGTTGGCTCACCTTATGATCAACTGAAGTAAACCCTAGTGCCAAGGAATCTATATTTACCCCTTCTAAATCCATGTCTTTAATCACTATCCCATCTTTATCTGGGGTTTTACCTGGAGTAGCTGGATTCTTTTTTTCTTATGTGGAAGGCCTCGCCATGATATCAAACCTTAGGGCTTAGGGTTTCGATAAAAATTCGGAGGAACAGGAAAAAACACAAAGAATGTACTAATAATATTATTTTTAGGGATTTCTGGAAATGTAAAGAACTTGAAAAAATTCCACAATTTGCACCCTAGTGAGTGATTTTATAAAAAAATCTAAAATTGCAATAACTTGTGAAAAATAAATTAAAAAAGTCTGAAATTTTTAGGGAACCTTACTTGACATATTTTTCAACTCTTGTAAAAATACTTACCACCAATTCACTTTGGTTCGAAATATATCATGGAAACAAAAAATTAGGGGTTTTCCCCTAATTTTGGCCTAGATCGCAGCTCTAATACCACTTGTAATGAAATCACTAGTATAATTCATATTATGAGCAGCAATATAACACCAAATAACACAATATTTTGGAATAATTATCTCAATATGCAATTATAATAGCTTCGCCACTTTGAGGGGGCAACCTGTAAACCATATAATAAGACTCAAATGCTCAAATTGATGATGAACTACTACCTATAATCCCCTATATATACTATTCATATGTTATGGCCATCACCCAGGCTGGCCTATTAAGCATGAGAAAGTATAAATGATATAATAAAATGATATGGTAAGCCACTAGTCAGCTACTCATATTCTAATACAAGCAATAGGTTAAGGGCGTAGCATGCCCTTCCCCTTCAAACCAACATTGTCCTAAATGTTGAATAATCTTGGATGTTGCTATAGAAAACCTTCATCCTCCCAGGCTGCATCTTCTATGCTCAGATTCTTCTACTTGATAAGATATTCCTTAATGTCTCTGGTTCTCAACCTCTTAGTACGTGTTTGCAAAATATTTTCTAACTCCAAAATTATTCTTCCTTTCTCATCAAGTACTGGTAACTCTATATGGGATTCAAATTTCTGTCCAATAACCTTCTTTAGGCATGAAACATGGAATACTAGGTGTATGTGTGAAGATGGAGGAAACTCTAATTTATAAGCAACACTGCCAATTTTCTATAGAACCTGATAAGGGCCATAGTATTTAGGTGAAAGTTTTTTGTCCTTTTTATGTTGCTTTAGAGACATTTGTTTGTAAGGCTGGAGATGTACAAAAACCCAGTCACCAATTTCAAAATGTCTTTCACTACGATGTTGATCTTCTAGTTGTTTCATCCTATTTTTTGCTAATGCTAAATTCTCCTTCAAACTAGCCAAAACCTATTGTTGATGTTGAATGTGTTCCTCAACATCTCTGACCTTATTTTGTACCCTCAAGGAGGAAGTGATAGAAGGTGGATGGAAACCATATAATGCTAAAAGTGGGGTCATTTGAGAAGAGGTATGAAAATATGTGTTATACCACCATTCTGCAAGTGGTAGCCATTTAATCCATCTTTCTTGCTTATCTAATACAAAACAATGTAGATACCCCTCTAAGAATTTGTTGACCACTTCTATTTTCCCATCATTTTGAGGATGATAAGATGAACTATGAGCTAGTTGAGTACCCAAACATGAAAATAATTCTATCCAAAAATTACTTGTGAAAATAGGATCACGATCATGTACAATTATCTTTTGGGTTCCATGTATCCTTTGAACTGTCTCCAAATAAATAGCTGTAAATGGATGTGATAGGGAAAAAAAGGGCATATTTTGTGAGCCTATCCATAATCATGAAAATAAAATTCTTACGCTCTGAACAAGGCAATCCAGTGATGAAATCCATGGAGACCTCCTCCCATCACTGGCTAGGAATTGGTAAGGGTTACAAAAGACCTGGTGTCTTAATTATTTCCCCTTTGTTCTGTTGGCACACTAAACACTCTAATAAAAAATTTTATACATCCCCCTTGAGTCCTTCCCAAAATAATTCTCTTTTTATTCTATGATATGTCTTCAAAAACCCAGAGTGTCCTCCAACAAGTGAGGCATGTAGCTCTGTAAGAATCTTATGCTTCAACTCAGAATATTTAGTCAATTATAACCTGTCCTTATACCATAGGGCATTACCTTTCCACTCAAATTTGTTAGATTTCATAGATCCTTGCTTGATATTCTATATTAGATATTGTGTGTCCTTGTCTTGATCCCATTCCAATCTTGCTTCATCCACCCAATCGTCCATCAACATGGACATTCCACATAGTAAGGCATCTGCAGATGTATCCCTTCTAGACAATGCATCGGCTACTAAATTTTCTGTACCCTTTTTGTATATGATTTCAAAATCATAACCCAAAATTTTTGTTACCCACTTTTGTTATTCCTCAGATGATAAGCTTTGCTCCAAAAAGTATTTGAGACTATCATGATCAGTTTTTACCTTGAAGTGTCTACCCATGAGATAGGGCCTCCATTGCTTGACTGCGTGAAGAATAGCCATCATTTCTTTCTCATAGACAGGTTTGAGAAGATCTTTTCCTTTGAATTGGTGACTCTCAAATACAATTTGTCTTCCGTTTTGCATTAGAAATGCTCCCAATCCTGATCCTGAAGCATCACATTCAACAATGAAGGTTTTTGAGAAGTTAGGAGTAGCCAAAAATGGGGTGCTGCATAAGGATTCCTTCAACTACTCAAAGGATTTAGCGGCTAATTCTGTCCAATGGAAGGAACCCTTCTTTAGTAATGTAGTGAGTGGGGTTTCTATTCTACCATATCCCCACACAAATATTTTGTAGTACCTTGTTAGTCCTAGAAACCGACGAAGATTTTTTAGAGTTTTGGGCCTTGGTGATTCCACCATAGCTTTGATCTTCTGAGGATCAACTTTGAAACCTTCATGGGATACAATGTGACCTAAGTACTCTACCTCTTGTACACAAAAAGAATATTTAGATGGATTTTCATAGAGAGTATGTTTCTCCAAAACTTCCAACACTTTATTTACATGTTGTAAGTGTTCTTCCCATGCCTTACTGTAAATCAATATGTCATCAAAGAAAACTAGTACAAATTTCCTTAAAAATGGCCTGAAAACAATGTTCATCAAGCTTTGAAAGGTTGAAGGCACATTTGTAAGACCAAAATGCATTACCAAAAACTCATAATGGCCCTCATAAGTCCTGAAAGTCATTTTATGAACATCTTCCTCTTTTATTCTAATTTGATGGTACCCCAAACAGAGATCTAATTTTGTGAAATAAATAACACCATGAAATTCATCAAGTAAATCATCAATTACTGGAATAAGAAAATTATCTTTTATGGTGTACTTGTTGAGTTCTTGGTAATATTAACACATCCTCCATGTTTCATCCTTCTTACGTACCATGACCATTGGTGAAGAATATGCACTCTGGCTAGGCCTGATGATACCTGTCTTCAAAATTTTTGAACCATTTTCTCGATCTCACTTTTCTAGGAATATGAGTATCTGTATGGTCTGATGTTAGGTGTTTGGCTCCCTGGAATCAACTGAACGGCATGATCATGATCCCTAACTTGTGGTAGCCCCTTTGGAATTGCATCAAAAATAGATGAGTGAGCATCAACAATCTTCTGAAGATTGGGTGGCATTGAAGACTCTGTATTTTGTACTTCTATGGAAAATAACTTTGCTATAAATCCATCTACTCCTTTTCTAAGAACCTTCTACATTTAATGAGAGCTAATAATCTGTGGAGAATTATCTACCATCCCATTCAATTGTATTGTCCTTCCATCTGAATGAAATCGCATGAACAATTCTTGGAAATTCATCTTTATAGTAGCTAAGGTCATGAGCCATTGGACACCCAAAACAATATCTACCCCTCCCATAGAAATAACAAACATAGGGGAGTCTAACATGTAGTCTCCCTAGAAAGCTTGATACTATGGAACTTTCCTGTGCACTTGATTGTCCCACCATCCAAAATCATAACTTGCATTTCTGGAGCTAGGTAAATAAAACAATTGATGTGGGTAGCTAACTTACTATTTATGAAGTTATGATTACTCCCTAAGTTAATCAATAGTTTCACCTTATGTTTTTTGAGATAGCCAATAACCTTAAGTGTTTGAGGAGTACTAATACCTGAAAATGCATGGACAAGAATTGTAGCTGGTGATCCTCTACTTCCTCTTCTACTGGTTCCTCAGCATCTCTTATAATTTAAACATTCTCATCATCCTCATTACCTCTGTCAATATAAAACAACTTCTTCTCAACACATTTTTGTCCTGGTCCATATTTTATATCACATTTAAAACATAATCCTTTTGATCTCTTTTCTTCCATTTGTTGAGGAGTCAGTCTAATTGGCCTAGAAAATGAAGGGGAAGAGATACTATGGTCTTTGGTGTTAATGAAAGGAGGCCTCCTACTAAAAAGAAAATTTTCCACTTCTCGACGTGCCATGATTATAGAATCAGAAAGCTTGAGTGGATTAAACATACGTACCTCATGCTCGATGTGGTTCTTAAGACCCTCTAGAAATAGGTCATTCAGATTCTCTTCTGATATATTCTTCACCCTTAAGGATAGGTTCTAGAATTGATGCACATAATATTTGACTGATCCTATTTTTCGTAACTTTTCTAATTGACTAAAGTAGTTCTCTGAAACACTGGAACTATAGTGCAATTGTAAATCCTCAGTAAAAACTGTCCAAGTGACACCGAGACCATTCTTCTACCTCTAAGCACATAACCATCGATACCAAACAAATTGGTCTGGTTCAAGATACAAGGATGAAAATTTCACCTTTTATCCTGATGGTGTTTGATGTAGCTCAAAGAATTTCTCCATTTGATTTATCCAATTCAGGGGATCTTTACCATCAAATTTGTGCATATCCACTTTTGGCACCATGTTCCATGGTTGCGAATAAGTTGGATTCTGATGGGGCTGGAAAAGTGATCCAACATGGTTATTTTTTCCATGATTTTGAAATGAATATCCTCCTTGGTTGAAATGGGATGGATTTGGGCCATACTGTTTACCCTGTACATATTGCATGATATCATCCAGCTGATGATTGATTTGGGCTATGTCTCCTTTAGAGGCCATCTCAGATTGTACATTTTACAGCTCATACTCAATTTGGCTCACCTTATGATCAACTGAAGTAAACCCTAGTGCTGAGGAATCTATATTTACCCCTTCTAACTCCATCTCTTCAATCATTATCCCATCTTTATTTGGGGTTTTACCCAGAGTAACTAGATTCTTTTTTGCTCTTGTGGAAGGCCCTGCCATGATATCAAACCTTAGGGCTTAGGGTTTTGATAAAAATTCGACCAAACAAGAAAAAACATAGAGAATATACTAATACTACTATTTTTAGGGCTTTTCGAAAATGTAAAGAACTTGAAAAAATTCCACAATTTGCACCATAGGGAGTGGTTTTATGAAAAAACGTAAATTTGTAATAACTTGTGAAAAATAAATTTAAAAAGTCTAAAATTTTCAGGGAACCTTACAGGAAATATTCTGCAACTCTAGTAAAAATATCTCCCACCAATTCGCTTTGGTTCGAAATATATCATTGAAACAAAAAATTAGGGTTTTTGGCCCTAATTTTGGCCCAGATTGCAGCTCTGATACTACTTGTAATGAAATTACTAGTATAATTCAGATTATGAGCAGCAATATAACACCAAATAACACAATATTTTAGAATAATTATCTCAATATGCAATTATAATAGCTTTGCCACTTTGAGGGGGCAACCTTCAAACCATATAATAAGACTCAAATGCTCAAAATGATGATGAACTACTACCTATAATCCCCAATATATACTATTCATATGTTATGGCCATCACCCAGGCCGACCTATTAAGCATGAGAAAGTATAAATGATATAATAAAATGATATGGTAAGCCACAAGTCGGCTACTCATATCCTAATACAAGTAATAGGTTAAGGTCGTAGCAAGGTCCCTTAGTGAAAAATGGTTTTCGGCACCTTGGGAGGATTCGTTGTTCACAACCATCTTGCATCTGGAGGGTACTTTTACGTAGCCTAAGGATAGTTTCGCACCTGCATCCGATATTCCCTATGAACATATGTTGTCAAGTCTTGATCTGGTTTTTTCTCCTCTTGTAAATTGGTGAAGGGATGGTCTTTGTATATTCCCCATCTAACGTTGGGGGAAATTCCATGACTTCACCTTCCCTTATATACTATCCATATAATGTTAGGGGCATCCATGTTTCTCAGTTACCTGTGCATAGCTCTAGAAAACCTTAGAAAATCATAAAAACATTCAAATATGTTCGAAAATCGAAAAAACATTCAAATATGTTCGAAAATTACAAAAACATTCAAATATGTTTGACAATCATAAAAACATTCAAATATGTTCGAAAATCACAAAAACATTCATATATGTTCAAAAATTACAAAAACATTTAGATATGTTTGAAAATAAAATCAAAATCAAATATTTTTGAAAATCGCAAAAACATTCAAATATGATCAAAATCAATAATAATAGAAAAACACACAACACAAAAATAGTAGCAAAGTGTTTCACAAAACAATCTTGCAGAAACATAACTTTAGTTTACTTACTTTATCTTGTTTCTTTCTTTGTTTGTGTACATTGTTTGCTTCTATAGTTGTTGTTTGTTTGTACATTTGTATAGTTTGATGCTTATACATACTTTGATAAGATTCATCTTTTTTTTCTTAGATTAGATTCATTATTACTTATACATATGAAGTGTGTTTTTGCATGCTTGTAAATAATTGTACATAGTTGTGTTAATTCATGTTAGTTAGCACTGTATATTTGGTTAGGTTTGTTAACATTTTCTTGTGTCTTCTTGTCGCATGTCCATAGTTTTGTTATCACATCATCATATCTCCATCAATATCATCACATCTAACATCATCTATACATCATATATAAATAAATAGCTAAGTATATATCAAACATGAATGCTAAGATAATCATCACATATCGTATCATCAAATGGAGGAAAGAGGGGTTGCAAATATCGAAATCTATCCCCCTACACTAATATCATCGTGTCATCCCATCCACTAATCTAGAGCATCACATGTCCAATATAATTGATATCATCTATGGATCCATCATGTCAAAATTAAACACATGTGGTAAAAACATATCAACTATCATCATGATACATACAAAAGTGTGAAATAAAACCATATAACATCACACTCTAACTCTTCTTCTACTCGCCATGAATAGTTATTTTATTTAAATAATTATTTACCTTACTTTTTCGTCCTGTTGGGGAATTATTTGCCATCTGTTACTCATTTCTTCTCACTAGGACAATTTTATTTCTCCTAGGCGATGTTTCTTCTTCTGCACACTCCATCAAATAATTATTTTTATTAAATAATTATTCTGTTAATCTTTCCATTGTGCTTGGGCATTATTTGTCGTATTTTCCTTCTTTCTTCTCCCTAGGGAACTTCTTTTGCTCTTGGGAGATTCTTGTTGATTCTTATAACTTATCCTCTATCCAAACCATCAAAATTCTAAAAAAATCTAAAAATAATAATAAAATCAATTCAAAATTCATAAAAAATTCAAAACTTTTTCGAAAATCCTAAAAATTGTAAAATTTCCAAAACTAGGTAAACCATCTCATAATGGCTGAAAATTATGTCTTGCACATGGTATTCATTCCATATCTTGTTGGAATTTTCACATGTTCATAGGTCAAACAACTCATGGATCACTCAATTTACAGCCATTTACAAAGTTATCCTACTTGCTTCATCGGTACTCTGGGGTACATCTAGTTGCATGATACTGTTTCATTGCACACGAACGCTTTATTCTAAGACTCGGGTGTCCTTTATCATCTCCCCTTGCATGTATCCTTGCTAGGGACAACATTTTAAAACCCTTTTCATCAATCACAAACATTTGGGGATCTTCAACTTGATAACAAAAAAATTGTAAAACCGTCTTGACTGTTGTTGGTTGGAATATGTGTGCTTCTACTTGTTTTCCCTAATAAATGAGCTTGTTTCCTTCTCATATTGCATTACTTTTCATATGTTGCGTTGAGATGGTGTTTTTAGCAATGTGAAATTGTTTTTAGTATGTCTTTTCATATCATTCTACTTTTTTTTTATGCTTGTATTTTTAATAAGGAGCGATGACGTAGATCTTTGGTAATATGATGACACTAAGGTTGTTGCCAATGCAAGGAATCAAAGCTATTTCTTCTCTCTACTTCTCCATATTTCTTCTACATCACCCTCCTATCAACACTATTCTTCTGATTAACCTGGGGCATCCTTCCCCTACCCATTTCTCTCACCTTTTTTGATCATTTATTGCCTTCTTTCATCACCCCATCGACACTAGAGGGGGCATCTCTCACTTCTACTAATTTTTCTTCTACCTATTCAAAAATTTACCTATCTACTATCTTTGAAGTGGCATCACTTACACCATACCAAACAGGGGAAAATGTAGACACCTATAATTTATCTCTAGCAATTTAAATACTTAAATTGTGCTAATTATCCCCTTTCCCAAAAACTGACGACATATAATCAATAATTCTCATTTTATATTCTATCACCATTAATTAGTTACATTACATTAATTAATTAGCTCTTCTATCCAGAAAATATGCCAATTAATGACCTTCCGTTAATTAATCCCCCTTTATATTTAGACTAATTAATTATCATTTATTAGATTAAATTCCTCTCATATTCTAAATCATGCTAATTATTCCGCTAAAAATCTTCCATAAGATTTCTCACCTATTATTTAATCACTTGGGTTACTTAATAAATCCCCTCAAAGCCCATGAGTCACTAAAGGACAAAATAAACTCTCCTAAGGTCGACTCAACCCCCTTTCAACCATCTTTATCCACAACTAACTCAACATATCTATTATCCCACATGTAAATGGATGTAGGGATTCTTTTATCCATTGGGATATATAAGGAGCCCTCCTCCTACCTTTCTATTTACACACATTCACACACCTTTCATGTTTATAGCTAATGTATAGGCATTTTATCTTATATCATATTTCATTTGAGCTAATAGCCTCATTATTTCATTTCATTCATCCAAAATTTTGGGTCATATGGAGAGAATTAAAATGGCCTTATAGCCATACTTTAATGAGATTTCATTCCAAAAACCTTGAAGATAAAAAAATCAACTTTGATTGCCATGGATCTATCTAGGTTAAAATGATTAGCATATTAGTTTGATTTCTATTTAAATTTCTAATGCATAATATTGGTATTTAGTCTTGTTTAGCTCTTAACATGATGATATTTGTGTAGTTATTTAATGTTTTGAAACTATTAAGGTGTTAGTTTCAATTCCCTTTACATAGCTAAAAAGTACAATGATACACTATTAACTCCAGAATTTGGTCCTCAGCCATAACACTATCTCCCATAGTAAGGTGCTTGACTACCTATAATGCCTCATTCACTGATGGCTTCAAGATTTGATACCTAGAAGTGTAAATAATATCCACTTCCAATCCCTACCAATTTCCTATCTGATGAAACATCTATGAATGAATATACCATGTGCGTGCACAACTCTGAAGGGTGGAATAGAACTTATGCACCCATAGTGAAGGAGGTAAGGCTTCTACACCCATCATCCAAGTTCTCTCATAATCTTGGACATGAAATGAGGTAGACTCCTTCCCATGATAGTTGTGTATTGTAAAAGGTGCATTAATTTTTAGAAACCTTATAGAGCTAGCGATTCTCACTTCACGCCACTCTAGAAGGTTTCCCTGATGGGTCAATGTACATACCCAAACTTGTAAGGTACTGTATTGTCGGAACAACGTAACAAGTACCCCAATTGAGATACAAGTCTCTTCGTAAGGTGTTCAGGATCCGGAAAAATCTCTCCTAGTGTGTGTTAACATCCCGCATGCCCCGCTTAGCCCCCGCGTGCCTTGTTTTTCCCTTTTCCCCTTTTTTCTTGGCGTTTTGCTCTTCACTGACGAAACCAACGCCCTGCCTGGGTGGCGGTCCTTTACACGTTTTCCAGAAAGCTCTTTTAACATGACTCACGTAAATTTCAATGATTCACCATATTTTTTTAACCACCATAAGCTTTCATTAATGATTCTGGTTCCCTGGAATAGTGTTTTGCCATTGTTTATAGTTTAAGAGTTCTATTTGGTTTTTACCTTGGGTAAATCCAAATGCTATAAATAGTTGGCTTGTGCTCAAGAAAATGGCCCCTCAAATTTGCCTCTAAATTTCTCATTGCCATAGATTAGTCTCTTGTTTTTTTAGGAATTCTTAGTTTCTTTCATTGCATGTCTAGTTAGTGTTGTTTTGCTATTAGAAAGCCACATATCCATCTTGTGCAGGTGTTGTTGATATTTCATCCAATCCATTGGAGTAGAATAGTTTTGTTCTCAATAGGAAGCCATTAAAGTTATAGGTTTTGTTCTTCAAACATGATAGTTTCAGGTTCTGGACGTTTTATGTTGCATGAATCATAATAAATCCCACTAGGAATTGCATAAGCCAAGCTTTGTATTCTTGTGCTATCTCTCTCCTACTCGCATTATATTCAGTCTGTATCCTAAGCTACCTTTGTCCCAATATCTACTTCTATTGATGCTAGCATTACACGCTTTTCTGGATCCAAGTAAACATGAAGGAACGAGGAGATCACACTGATGGGACAAGATCACACACACCATCATATTTGCCACTGTTCTGTGGAATTCAGGTTCCAGCTTTCAAAGTTCTAAATTAGAAGCATATCAAATAGAGTAGCCAATCAATTTATTTCAGTCAAATTTTACTTTCGATATTGCTAGGGAAGCTGTGGGGATTGATAGTTTTAGAGAAACTATGATTCATTTCTCACTTCTAAGGTAGGATCGAGAGTCTTGCAAATAGATTAGATCAGTTATTTCATTGTTTAGAATAGATCTACAAATTACATAGACAAATAGCTATACTCAGTTATTTTGTTTGTTTTAAATTGTTATTTTAGCTGTCAATTCTAGATATGTTAAACAGTTACTCTTTTAGATTCATTCAAAAATTTCATCAGAAAAACACAAAAATATAGAAATTAGATATGTTCTAGATATATTTCATATAGTTAATCTTTCTTCGTTGCATTTTATTTACATTGTTACTTCTGTATGACAATCATGGGACATAGGGAGCCCAGAGAATACATATTCGAGCCAATCGTGCCCCAACCCAATCTTGTTACAGCAATAACTGATATAGATCAAAATCTTAGAATTGAAGTCTTCCGAACAACGGTAAACTTGCAACAAATCAGTTTCCAACTCCACGGGTTAAACATAGAAGATGACCAAGCACACACATTTTGGTCAAGTCAACCAAACTACATATTACCCTAGATACATGTCCACATGACTGTGGAGGTGTTTGAAAGAGAGAAAACGTTTGGTTATTTTCCTTTGGTCCCACAGCCGGATGCAGGAGACACCCTCATAGATATAGATACTAGCCTAAGAATTCAAGTTACATGAACAAATGTAAGATATTCTGAGAAGATTACACAGTTATTGATTCTAAATATAGAAGCTGAGAAAGCATACGATTACTGGATATTAGGGATTAGGGATTGATTCCATACATGACCATAGCAGGACTATAACAACCATGAATATATGGTTGTGACCCAAAAATCCCACAGCCCAATGAATCCACAGGTGAATCAGACATAGATACTGGCCTACGTACAATAGTATTCAGATCTACCCCACTTCCACCTATCATCATCAAACAGTTATCCTTGTTAGACATAGCAGCTAACGAAGCTAAGGAGTTCTGGACTAGGCCAAAAAATCACCCATAGATTCATTTATATTTACCATCTGCCCTATGATCTTATCAGGAGACATACACAAAACTATCCCAGGTCATTTTCCACGTATTCCACAACCCATAGACTGAATCATGCTAGAGCTCGATATTGATTAGAGCCTTCGAGTAGTCATCCTTGCCGATCGATCTATCACACCAGTTCAGGTTAGGAGGTCCTTCTTTGCCTTAGATTCACAATTTCCACTAGTGCGCGTCGAAGACATCAAATTACCTAACTAGTTTGTCTACATCTGACGCATATTCAATCCCCACCGGCTATCTCGGCATGACCTCGGGAGGTCGGGTGTGAGGAAAAGTTATTTGTAGATTCCCATGCTCGCTTTTCACTTTTCCATCGTACAAAATTGGTGAACCTGACGTAAAATTTTCTACTTTCTGCTTTGGAGTCAGATTTCTACTAGTTCTTTCAAATTAAATGACTCTTTTGTCTTTACTACCTCATTATATTTTACCATCACCTTCGCTCCTTCCCATTATTCTGCGGGTATTCATATACCCCCCGAATATATCAGGATTCGATGCATATGGCAGACCCCTCTTGAGTCTTGAGGCATACTACGCCCAACAGAATAGACCCTCACTCTTAGTATGGGGTGATAAGTACTCAACTAACTAGTTGTCAACAAAAAATCCAAGGATTAGATATACCTCATTCCTCCAAACAGAGGAGTTGGATCAGTTTGCTCAAACATGACAAATAGATCCTTCAGGCTCGAACAATATGACGCTCACAGGAGCATCAAGTTCGTCTCCTCAGGTACTACTTAGACCACAAATTAGTAGACAATCAGACTCATACCCGGGTTTAGATGATGAACATGTGATACGTTATGCCAGGAATGAACAATGTTCTCGAGGTATGTACCCACCTATAGGAGGTTTACAAACACAACCCGAGGTTTTTTTTTGAGAAAATACCTCTATGCCACTGCATACAGAAAATACCCTTGGAGAAACTTGGCAAGGTAGTGATCAGTTCATAGCAGGATATCACATGCCTATACAACACCATGATATACAAAAAAATTCTGCCAAGGCAAAGTATCAGGACTTCACCAAATGAATTCATTTCAACTCTAGTAGAAAAGGTTAGGGAGTTAGAACTTGCCCAAGCAAGTCAAAATTCACAATTTATGCAGGCAGGAAGTTCCAATCCTCCACACCATCCCAGCCAAGTAGACCTCCTCACAGGAGTAGGCATGTTAGGCATGACTCCTTAGTATTCACAACAAACCCCAACAAGGGCTGCCATTCCTAACACCGCTCCTCATGGTCTAATAAAAAGTAATCTATTTTTGGACAGTACCCCTGCATACTTAAACATGTAATCCAAATCACCACAAGGGGATATGTTCTCCTCTCCTAGCATGGTTCCTCCAACACAGGGGTTTCCTTATGCCCCCGCTAACATGTACGATATGCCATGTCAACAACCCATTCCACCGCCACTCCCTCAACAGGAACCATCAATGGTCGAAACCTATGCGATAAGGACCTACTCAGAATATTTGAAAGAGCCCTTAGATTTCACCATACAAAGTGTCATGCTTCCAAGACCTCTTCCCAACCTGCCCAAATACAAAGGTGAGGGAGATCCGAATGCACACATCAAGGCTTACGCTACAGCCATTCGAGAACTACTCCCATGGGATGGGGTTGTTGCTAAAATATTCCCAAAAACCTTGGAAGGCATCGCTCTTGATTGGTATTATAGAATACCTGAGGCTTCCATCCATTCATTCAAGAAACTCATGTCAGAATTCATCAAGGCCTTTGACATGAACAAATTATTAAGGACAGGAATCAGGGAATTCTTACACATCAAGCAAGAACACAACGCATCTGTCGCCCATTTCATCCAAAGGTGGTGTATAGTTCTTTATTCTTCGGAAAGTGCTCCAAACATGGATCAGATGGAACTATGTGATTTATTCCTTCATTCTCTTAGTAGAGAGGTGAAGGAAGAATTCTAGAAGTTCCCATTAAAAACTTACGATGAAGTACTTAAGAGTGCTCTCCGAATAGATCAAGCAGCAATAGATAGTGGTCACAAAACATATGGAGCAAATGGGAGGATAATCACCTCCAACTAGAACACTAAAACTTATCCTACTACCATGAACGTCAATCAAGGACCTAAAATCCTTAATAAAAAATGGGGTGTAACAACAGATGGAGTAACCAACTAGCCTAAAAAGGTAAATGTTGTCAATACTCCATCACAAATAAACAACCAACGAAACAACAACTTTACCTCGACAATCAATACAGTGGATTTTAATCATCCTCAACAACAACAACAGAAAAATCCCACACAGGGTCCAAGCCAAAATTCAACTAGGTACCAAAACTAGAATTCAAACCAAAGGCAACAAACGCAAAATTTTAATCCTAATAGGCAACAGTTTGATAAAAATTTTGGGCCACAATACGCACCAAACAAACAAACTAGGAATTACAATCCTAATTCGTATTTTGGTTTCCACAAAATTCAGGGCCATGACACTAGAACATGTCATGACTACAATAAATTAATGCAATGCTTGCCAGATAAACAAAGACAACTTTTCATAGATATGTTCTTGCGAGATCCTATGTCACCAGCATCAAATACTTTTTTAGGGGTAGTTTCCCCTAAAAATGCACCCCTCAAGATCTTTAATGATCCGCTCCCAAATCATGATAACAATAGGATAAATCTAACTGGGACAAACAAGAGCATAATGACAGGAAACAATGATCATGAAGCTTCAACTTCGCTAAATCCATTAGTTGTGCCACAATTAGGGAGTCAGCCACGACCTAAGATAGTCAGTTTAGTAGAGTTAGATGCCGAACTACCCATCGAATCTGTAACAAGGACACGAGAGTATTTCTCTCAGCCAAGTCCAAGCCACCTGCCAGGGATGGATAACATCCAACAAATAGTATCAAAACATGTGGGTGCCTATGATTTAATTAATGACCTAACAAAAACCTTCTCACACATTTCATTTTTAGACTTACTAAAGAACTCTCCTACCCACAGGGCCGCTCTTTTAGAGGCATTAGGTTTAGGTCATTTAGTTAACATCACCCCACCTCTTGAAACACAAGTAAATCACATAGACTTTGATGTTCATCCTCTGGGGCAGGCAGATAGGGACACCGAATTCATATTCGAAATAAACAAAATGCCGATAGATGCTGAGATTGCACGTCGAGGTGATCCATCCTTACATTTGCAAGTATGGGTTTATAACAACTATGTAAGCGTGTAATGATAGATGATGGGGCAGTAGTCAACATAGTCCCCTTTTCTTTTCTTCAAAAGCTAGGGTATGGAGAAACCCATTGTTCCATAACTCGAAACACACTAAGAGGCTATGATAGCCTTAAAGCCATCTTGGTTGGAACTATAATATTACTGGTCACCTTAGGACCCAAAACCACCCTGACTAAGTTTTATATTATAGATTGGGAAACTAACTATAATATGATCCTTGGCTGACCATGGATACATTGCATAAAGGCAATCCCTTCTACACTATTTCAAGAAGTAAGGTTTTTACACTTAGGGAAGATATTCGTCGCCAAAGGTGATCCAAATCCATTCGATGTACACCTAGATGAATTAAAGAAAAGACCAGGCATGCACTCAAAGTTTTAACTCCCAACAAACCAACTTAACAAACCTACCGATGCAAAACCAGAAGAAAAGTTGGTACCTACAACAGAATTTGAAACTATGAGCCTAGCTAAGGCAACCCTAGCCCCCAAAGATAAGGCTAACGGTGTAGAAACAGTATCGTTAGGAACTACTGCAAAAATTATTGAATTATTAGAATAGGATCTACTAATGTTCCTACCATTTGATTATGTAGGTGTGGGATATTCCCTAGGTGTCGGTTCTCTCCCAGCGGTAGATCTCTACATGGTAGAGGTAGAAGATGTTAACACAACAAATATCCCAACATCTATACTCCCAACTAAATATTGGAATCTCCATTTTGATGGAGCTAGATGTCATTATGGAGCTGGGGCAGGTATAATCCTTACTTCTCCCGAGGGAAAAGTCCTACCATTCGCCTTTAAAATAAATTTCAAATGCACAAACAATGGCGCTGAGTACGAATCCCTCCTCCTTGGCCTCATCTTAGCTAAGAGAATCAGTGTTGATAACATCAAAGTCTTAGGAGACTCATAATTGGTAGCGAACCAAGTCTCTGAGATATATGAAATGAAAGCTAAGCACTTATAGCTTTACAAAATAGATGTATTAGATTTAAGCAAAGAGTTTGACTTCATATCAATTGAAGCAATCCCACGAGAGAAAAATCTTCTCGCTGATTCAATAGCAACTTCAGCATCACGCTTCACTCCAAACAGTAAGTTAGAGGATAACCGTTTCATGGTATCCCTTCGTGATGAACCATTGATAAAAGCAATGTCAAGCCCTCTTTTAATGAACAAAGATGAGGACAAATCTACTATCCTAACACACATTGATAGTGATACAACCACTCTTGATTTCTTAAATGCCTATGCAGCATTACATCTCTCCCATCACATGATAGATTTTTCCTTAATCCCACATTCATCTTCCTATTACGGGAATCCCATGATGGAGCTTCTCCCACAAAAGGAACTTAGCATATACTCAGTTGAGAATGGAGACGATTTAGATTTACCTCCAGCCCTGCCTAAGTTTGAAGAAGGTAACACCTCTTTGATTGAAGAAATAATTGATATTAACATTAGAATAGAGGATGAACCAAGGATCTTAAAACTAGGATCCTCGTTAACTCCATCAGAAGTAGAAATACACACTCGAATCCTCAAAGAACATCAGAAGGCTTTCACATTTAGTTATAAAGAAATGACAGGAGTTACACCACACATTGTGGTACATAACCTTGTCACTAAATCAGATGCAAAGCCAATTAAACAAAAATCGAGACCAATGAAACCTAAGGTAGCTCTCATGATGAAAGAAGAGGTGATAAAGCTCCTCTAAGTAGGATTCATCAAACCATTCGATTACTCTCAATGGGTTTCTAATATCGTTCCCGTTCTAAAAAAAAATGGGAAGATATGCATCTGCATAGATTTCTGAGACATTAACAAAGCGTGTCCTAAAGATGACTTCCCGTTGCCATCCATTGATGTCATTATTGATGCAATAGCTGGATTTGAACTGCCGTCTCTCATGGATGGATTCTCGGGATACAATCAAATCAGAATATCTGAACAAGATCAAGCTAAAACCACGTTCATAACTCCTTGGGGAACCTATTGCTATGCTGCTATGCCATTTGGTCTCAAGAACGCTGGTGCTACATACCAGCAAGCTATGACATATATATTTCACGATCTAATTCATAAAATCATGGAATCCTACGTAGATGACTTGTTGGCTAAGGCCAAGAAGCATTGTGACCATCCGGAAGTACTTCACATCATTCTTTCACGTCTGATAGAATACGGAGTCACGCTAAATCCAGAAAAATACGTCTTTGGTGTAACAAGAGGAAAGCTTCTAGGATACATCATATCATCATGAGGGATAGATGTTGACCCAACCAAAATTTGGGTTGTCCTCAAAATGGTCCCACCCTCGGATGAATCTGGAATCATGTCATTTCATGGAAAGCTTGGTGCAATCCGGAGATTCATCCTGAACTTAAGTTTCGCCATTCATCCAATCAACAATATACTCAAGAAATATTATAGCAATGATTGGACTGAAGATTACAATGAAGCTTTCAACACAGTTAAGCATTTCTTGTTATCACCACCTACGCTAATGCCACCTAAGCTAGATCACCTGTTAATTTTATACTCGCGAGCTACCAATGTCTTACTAGCCTGTATGCTGGCTCAAGAAGATGATGACAAGAGAGAACGTGTAATTTATTTCATTAGCTAAACATTACTCGACTATGAAATAGATTATACACAAGAAAAATGAGAATGCCTTGCCATAGTCTTTGCAACCAAATGCTTAAGACATTATATGCTAAATCAAGAAATAAGGGTCATGGTAAAAACAAACCATTTACAAACTTTCCTCACGCGAGGTTCCTTGTCTAAAAAGGCTGGATGTTTTATAACCTTAATGGGAGAATTCAAATTAACATTTGTAAATAAGAAGTCTGTTAAGGGACAAATCATTGCAGATTGGTTAGCTGATAACCCATTAGATGGAGGTGATCTAGTAGATCTGGATTTTCAAGATGAGTGCGTATACTACATTGAAACCAAACCTCATATCTCGGAGTGTCCTTGGTACACTGATATCATTAATTATATCATGGACCATACGTATCCAAAAAGTGCTACTCTGCAACAAAGAAGGCAATTATGCATTATCGTAGAAAAATACGTCATTATATAGTAAGTGCTCTATTGAAAAGCATTCAATGGAATGCTTCTAAGATGTGTCAATGCAGAAGAATCCAAGAAGATTCTCCATGAATCTCACAGTGGAATGTGTGGGGGTCACTTCGGGGGCCATGCCACCGCTCGTAAAATACATCAAATGGGCTATTTCTGGCCCACTCTAGAACACGACGCAGTAGAGTTTGTATGCAGATGTCATAAGTGTCAAGAATTCTCCCATGAGATTCACATGCCAGCACAAGCTCTACAACCGATCATTACTCCATGGCCCTTTTCCACATGGGGCCTAGATTTGATAGGTAAATTCTCTCCCTCGTCCATCAACGGCCATAATTTTATAATCACAGCCACCGAATATTTTACCAAGTGGGTGGAGGCTATGCCTCTTACTACTGTACCGGGTTCTGTAATCACCAAGTTCATTTTGAACTAAATCATTTGCAGGTACAGTATCCCACAAATCATTATCTCAGATAATGGAACTTCTTTTAAGAATGACGAAGTTTGCGAATTGTGCAATAAATTTAAAATAAGCCATCATACGGCTGCGTTATATTACCCTCAAGCCAATGGAAAGGCTGAGGTGACAAACAAAACATTAAAATCCATTCTCCTTAAAACGGTGAAAGAAAACAAACGAGATTGGCATTTGAAGTTATATTTGGCCTTATGGGCCCACCGAACCTCAATAAGAACAACAACAGGAGTGACTCCTTTCTCGCTAGTATTCGCAGTAGAAGCAGTTCTCCCGCTTGAGGTTGAAATACCTAGTCTCTGTATTTCATTACAAGGGATCCTTGATGACGACACTTATAGAGAAGCACGTCTTTCCCAACTAGAAAGCCTAGATGAAGATAGTTTAGATGCTGAACAGTGCAAAAGAGTCTATGCTGACTGGATGTGCCGGTAGTATAACAAGAAAGTCTATGAGCACAACATATATGAAGGTGATCTGGTGATAAGGCTAGATAACCGGATTGACAAAAATACCGGCAAAGGAAGGAAGTTCCAGCCCAAATGGTTAGGCCCATACCGAGTCATGAAGGACTATGGAAATGGTGCATACCTCTTATGTACGTTGGAAGGTGAGGAATTTGGTGAAACAGTCAATTCCCTACACCTCAAACGATTCTACACGTAAGCAACTAGCACTATTTATAATTACATCTACATTGCATCTTCATATAGATTAGGATCATTTTGTCCGCTTGTTTTATGTAAAAAAAAAATATGATCAAGGAATTTGTTCTGAAAGCAATTCATTACAAACTCATGATGTTGTTGGCATAAACACTCTAATCATACTTCTCCATTTCCATGATATCATCAAACTATCTCAGAATCATTTCATCAAATAAAGCTAGATATGACAAGGTCTTAACGGTAACCATGCCAAGATTTGCGGGTTTATTCTCACATTTGGTTTCTTCTTAGGATAGGTGTGTTGCCTATGGTCTGTTCTAGAAGCTTCATGGTGTCACATCTATCCCATATGTATATCTCTTTGGAAATAAGCACATACTGACATTTTACTCAAGTAAACAAGTCAAATATTGATCAAACAGAAAATTTTAATTTTACACATTTCCTTGCCCCACCAACCTTCGGTGATGAGCTTGCATCTCTTACTAGTGACGTAGGGTTGGGAAAGGATGGAAATTCCCTTACTCGCCTATGCCTTGCCCATGGTGATAAACTCACGCTTCTTACTAGTAGCATGGGGCAAAGTATAAGGGGTCCTCTTAACAAATAAATGCAAAAGGTCATAGACAAACAAATCAAATCTTGAAGTCTTGAGTCAAAAACAAATGAATCAGATGTCCAAAATTCCAAGAGAATTAAAAACCTAAAAACCCAGATTTTGTCTACCATGTGGCCATCTATGGATCTAAGTCTAGATAAACCACAAAGAAAGTTGCATTCCAAAACTATGAAGTCACTCGAGTAGAGTAAGCTTGTGGCATCCTAATTTGGTTCCGCCAAAGCTTTGTCTATCTTTCATCACTATCATTTCAACACATTTCATAACTTGCACCCTTCCTAACTCTCGGTGATGAGCCCTCGCATTTTACTAGTTGCGTGGAGTTAGGAGTAGGGGCAGGTTTATCTGCTCATCATATCAGTTTATCTTCACCACTTTGCCAAAACAAATATGAGGCATCCAAAATTGTTTACAGAAACTAAGATTCAAAATCACATTATATCTACATTATCATATATCAGCATCATGAAATACAAAAAGAAAGTAAAACACTTGCATCATTTGTTCTCCATTGCATACATTCTAAAGAGCATACAAACATAACATCATAATTTACGTGAGGAAGATGGAAAGGAAACAAAGCCATAAATGCCAAAAGTCTGATCCAAAAAGAATATATATATATGGTCAAAGTTTCTGTACAATGCCATCATGTGCTAAGCATGGTAAAAATGCTCAAAGAGCTCAGGATATACAAAAGAATATATCATACAAAATCTAAGAGAGCCAAGTGGCTTCTCAATCCCTACGAGACCCCTCTAAAGGTGCACGCCCATGCCTAGGACTCCAGCTATGCTGGCGCTCTGAGTGCACGGAGGGCTCAGGATCCCGAGGGGCAGCCGCAGTCTCACCATGAGAATGACTCCTCATCAAGCGCTCGGAAGTCCTATACCCCGCTAGCTCCGTGTGGAGATTCGATACCATCCTGGCCATATGCCAGAATGGGGCAAAGACGTCAGTATGTCTATTAGCTACTGAGGGCTCCCCAGTGTCCACAGACAACTCTGTGCGGGTCCTCTCCATGGGGATCATTAGGGTATCAGTGCATACCCTATGAATCAAGTCCCGCCACTCATTGGCAGTCTCTGCAAACAAAGGAGAAAACAAATTAAAAACAAAAAAAAGAGATTAGAAATAAAAGATAAAAAAAAGAGATATAGCAACTAAGGAAGTCCTAACTAAAAACAAACATTAAAAGGAAGGATGGTAACTTACTCGGATCACCAGGCCTCCAGGATGGATCGCTAGGGTTAGCACCTACCACGGATGCCGCCACTGACTGGGGTGCTGCTCCTGTGACTGGAGCAACATAGTGTCCCACAATAGAATCATCCTCCCCACCATGGCCCTGTGAGGGTGGCTCCTCTAAGACCAGAGTAACTCTCTCTGCACTCTACTCAGCCCTCGCTGCCTGCATAATATCCTGACTGTCATGCCACTCAAGATCGTTGTCCTCCTCTATCTCTTTCCCTGTAAACTCCTCAAACTTAGAGTCTATGTCAATGGGGTCATTGCTACTATGGGCATTGCCCACGGCAATCTAAAGCAAGGGTGCCTGAGGCACACCAACTCTCCCTCTGGCACGTACTACCCTCCTGGCCGTAATAGGATCGCTAGGAGTAACCATTGTCCAACCCCGGCGTTTAGGACCCCCTCTGGCCTCTCGAACGGACCTGTATATTGGCGCTACTGGGGGAAGCATGCCCATGTAGGGTAGGCCAAACTACTGAGGAACTCGGCCAAAGGGGTGTATCTCCACTCGTCCCACTCTGTTAATAAGCTGCCCTGTAGTGGAGAAGGAGATCAAAGTAAGAGCCTCCTCGCCCCATATACCTGCCATAGTCTGATACGGTGTGGCCTCCATGTCAGTAGTGGTCAGTGAAGCAACTGGCTGATGAGGTGCTTAGAGCACTGACATATCTGTCCATCTAGCTGCCCTCACAGCTCCAGGATCTGTCACCTCTACGCCTCTACCATAAGGAATGAAGTGCTCATAAACCCAACTCATGACCAGGGTTGGGTAGCTCAAGGACTGCCCCTGTAAACGGACTACCCTGTATAAATCATGGTAGGTAGTCCCAAGTATGTCTGCTCCCCAGGCATATATCTGGCCATGTCCCTCTATCTATGCAATGATGGGGGACCAGTAGTTTAGCAGTGTGTCTCCTCCCTTGTCCCCGATCAGTCTCTAGGAAATAATCCCCATAATAGCCTGACGAAGCAAGGGGATGGGCAAACTAGGAATGGATCAAACTCTGACCCCCTTCTTTGAACCTGTGGAGAAGACTGCATCTCCCATGTATGTGGCCCACTGTGCTATCTGAGCCCATGAGCCTACTATCTCAAGGGTTAGACGTCTCCTAATGATTGGGACCCCCAGAATGTGTTAAACATCCTCTAAAGTGATGTTCCACTCACCGCGGACCCCTGGTAATCCGAAGGTGTTCCGATCAACATCCCAATATGAGAATAGGTCACAAAGAATGTGACTGGATGGTGTAACATGTGGAACGCGTGAGATATGTAGTATCCCACCCCTCTGAAGAGTGTCCTCCTCATCCTGTGAAAGGGCATCTAGTACTCCTGGGAGCCAGTCACAGTCCCTCTCTCGGCTCCACCGGATATACTCCTCTCTCACCTGTATACACCCAAAAACACACAAAAAAAATCAAGTTAGCATCTGAGTGATATTATAAAAATCATGAAAACACGTAGAAATGCTAAAAACACAAAAAACAACCTCAAACAGATATTCTTTTGGCATTCTGTGCAAAACTTCCACCCTGGGCAGGGAGGTGGATTTGTAACCGCCACCTTAAGGGTGGTAGTCGTGTAACTGCCACCCTGGGCAGGGTGGCGGTCATGTGCCAAAAACACACACGTGTTTTATAATTTAAAAGGCCTAAAAATGCTTTAAAAAAAACGTTTTGGCTAAAAACAAAGCCTACCCAGTAGGCACCCCCCTTAGATGGACCTTTTAAACCTAGAATTTTCAAAAATTACCCCCCCATGACAAAGATTTTAGCATTTTAAAATTAAGAAGGTAAAAAGGATAAATTGAAGAAAACTAACCTGTGATCTCGCGGGTCGATGTTCCACTCGTGGAGGCATGACCATTATCCTGTCATGAATGTTTTGAATCTACTCGCGCAAGAAACCATCACCGTGGGTTCCAGAGCTCAGAATCAATTAAATCAACTTGCGCAAATGAATAGGAAAATGGGCCCACTTTCATATATATAGCAAACCTGACTTGTTTTAAAAATGCCTTTTTTGTAGATTTGGAGCACCAACAGAGGTAAGTTCTTATCCCCGCACGAATGGTACGTTCTCGTTTCCTATTATTTTAGCATTTATTTTCCAAATTATTGTGTCTATCTGCACTTGAGTTCTCTTTTCGTTTTGCAGATGGCAAGAATTTTGGACGGTGTCATTTCAACACATGGACATATCAGGTATAACTTCTAACTTCCCATTTTGGGACCACCATACTCGGACCCACCGTTTTGTACCTCTTCATGGCTAAACCACTTCTCCGAGGGGGGAATATGTATGTACCCAAAATTGTAAGGTACCATACTGCCAGAACAATGTAACAAGTACCCCAATGATGATACAGGTCTCTTCGCAAGGTGTTCAGGATCCAGAAAATCTCTCCCAGTGTGCATTAACATCCCACATGCCCCGTTTAGCCCCCGCGTGCCTTGTTTTTCCATTTTCCCCTTTTTTCTTGGCCTTTTTCTCTTCAGTGATGAAACTGCCGCCCTGCGTGGGCGGTGGTCTCATGACCGCCACCCTGAATAGGGAGGCAGTCCTGTAACCGCCGCCCTGCTCAGGGCGGTGGTCCTTTACGTGTTTTCCAGAAAGCTCTTTTAACATGAATCACGTAAATTTCAACAATTCACCACCTTTTTTTCACCACCATAAGCTTGCATTAATGATTCCGGTTCCCTGGAATAGTGTTTTGCCATTGTTTATAGTTTAAGAGTTCTATTTGCAAGTGAACATTATTCTTATAGCACCATGGGTGTGTAAGTAGGGCTAGGAAGTTATCTCCCTCGGAAAGTGCTAAGACTTAAAAGTCTATAGTAAATGTTTCCCCTTGGATGGTTATGGATGCATCCTTTAATACTCCGACGAGCATAGCCTTTGTCCTATTTGTGATATAAAACACATTTGAAGATGTCTATAATGGGGGTCTTCCCATCTGATTCCATGCATCTAAAGTAAGAACATTGACCTCATTTCCCATGTTAATAAGGATTTTTCTCAAAATCCATCCATCCATAACTACATTTAATGTGATGTTAATAAGGATGTTGCTCAAAATTCATCCATCCAAAATTGCATTCAATGTGATTTCCTTGTCATAGTGAATATTTGTGAGGGGGTAGATTAGCATGCAAGACCTACCTCTCGCGCTTACCTCCATCTTGTGATACTTTTTCTCTTAGCCAATTTCCTAGCAGATGGATAATATTATCCTGGCATAACATCCTACACACTTATCTGACCTCATCCATGTGCTTCTGAGGGACTTCAGTGCTTTTATTCTGCTCCAAATTCCTGAATTTCTCCTTTAAAAATTGAATCTTCCCTTGATAGTTTCTAATTATCTCCAGGGTCTCTTGGTAAACCTACTTCTAATTAGGTAGATTAGGATACTTCCCATGTAACACCTATTCTCTTATAATAAGAGGTATTTGCTTTGGTTTTTCGCTGGAGCACGTGGATTTCTCCCATGTGGTTACTAAGACAGGTTCCAACTCAGAGTCATGCACCACCCTAGGCATCCATAACATATCAATCCACTTCACACTAACCATTCTCATGCCCCTATCCTTCTTTTGGTTCTTGATCATTTGTTTATACAATTTAGGGAACTCCTCATACTTGTGCTTCTTCATGCACCATGAGCATTATAACAAATCTAGACACTCACGCTTGTAGTGTTTAGTCAATCCATAATTGTAATAGGTTCAGTGGGGAAATTCACTCCTACCTCCTTGAATACCATAGCCTCTGAATCCTCCATAAAATCTTCTTCCTCGATCACCTCCATCTGCATGCCCTTCAAATTGAAAACCTTTCTTCTTAGAATTATTCCCAATGCTGGTCTTGCACACACCAATATCAATAACATCATGGATTTGGTGTATCAATCAATAGTCATTTGTATCATGCATCGTAGATGAGAAAATTTTACAATAGGAGGACACATTCTTGTGGAGCATGTGCTGTAATAATGGGAATTTACTTGGATCATGATCTTCGTGATAGATCTCATAATCTAATGACATGGCACACATAATTTTTTGTGGGAAAATATCTATTGTGTGTCCTTCTACCTCACAATCCATGCACCATAGTCCACTGCGAGTCTCATGAGTTGATTTTGTAGATAGTTTCTCAAGGTGTTTTTCCATGGTAGTGATATATGCTTCTAAAAATGGGCTTACTCTAGTTTCAATTCTTCCAACAACCTCAATGCATAAAACAACCTCCAAGGGCTCACACGGATCCATGAAAGTCTTGTGGGAAAGTTCTCATCTTAAAGGCATGATCAATCCTCCAACAAACCATTGAGCATGCTGAGAGGGATGGATATCATAAGAAAATTTTCACAGAAGAGTTTTAAAGTGTGTATCATATTCCCCACACACTCTCTGCCATCCCTTATTGAATCTCCTTTAATGCGCTGATGCTCTTTTTCTCAAACTCAAGAATTTGGAATTCCACCAAGAAGTCATCACACAACACAGTATAATCCACCAATGTTTTGTGTGGGTCATACTTCCAATACCAGATATGTGAGCACCCTTGCAACATTGTTATAAAATGACTTGTTTTCTGATCCATAGTAGTGATTACATGAGTATACACCTATAAATTTGTACTTGAGTAAGAAGCAGCTTCAATCGTAGAGAGTTTTCAATACCCTTGCAAGGTCAGGACACCTATAGAGAAAACTCATAAAACACTTGTTGCATTCACACCAGATGTTGTTTTCCTTAGAAAAGCAGATCCATAACTCATTTGGGGGTGTTATGAATTTGCACTAACAATTACTCTATTGCCATCCAGACATCCCAGGTAAGGGGTCTGATAGAGATGCACAGAATGTATCCACCATAGAGATATTATTGAGGTGGATTTTATTTGATATTTTAAATTTGGATATGATTTTCATTTTTTTGTTTTTTATATTTGGATTTTTTTTTCATAAAGAGGTGTCACTCTCATGAGTGGCTTGATGGGGGGATGGAAATGAGTGTGTTTCTAGATACAAATTCACTGAATACTTATATCAACCAGGACACGCCCAAGGGTCTTCACCACCAAGTACCATTACCAACTGTGTTAACAGTTTGTAGATATCTCAGGAATTGGAAATTTAGCTTGAATGTTATCAGGGTAATGATAACCAAGGTGGGCTACACGGTGTGCTAGCTAGGTACTATCCTGGCTCCACAAAATGTGATGTCACTAGAAGTCTGATTGATTGTTTCATCTACCATGGAATCCAAGATGGGGTATTATATGGACTGTGATGATAATCCACACCCTCCGCATTAGACCTGCAAATGGATTGATTTTGGATGGAAGGAGGATGGGTGGGAAGGAAATCCATCACTCTAGGACACAAGCAACGAATTATGTGCTCAACTCAAATTTCTAGGTGCTTTGGTATACTTGTAGGGGGATCGCTAAATGATTTGTAAGTGGGTTGAGTGGTTGGGGATCTACCATCTATCAAAAAGAGGAGTTGTAGAAATGGGTTCTGATGGACCTAGTGGGAGGGATGTTAGTTAGTGTTAGGAAATGTAACCTCCATCCTAAGAGTGATCATGAGGATTTTGATGGCTAAGGGCAGATCACGTTTGCGAATGATCCTTGTTCACTCTAATGCCTAATACTTCATACCTCACCATATTTCATATCAGTGAATACATATGTTTGGCTATATCCCAAGGTATGAATGTGGATGTGGACAGACCTGATGCCACTAGTGAGCAACATCATGATACTAGAGGATTGTGGTACTCTTCTTGGGTCCACACTAAGAGGTTGGACTTGATAAAGGATGGGAGGTGAGATTGATTTTGGTTTTTGTTTAGTGAGGATGTCTATGGATGTAACTCCACTGTAGAACAACAAAATGGATGATATCATAGATCTCATGGATTTACAAGTTGTTCCTCTACCCATTTGGATGGTGGAATTCATGGTTAGGTCCAGAGGATTAAATCACTGAGAAATGTGGTGGATAAAGAGGTATAAGGACAAGTTTTTAAGCCCTTGGTTCCAATGTCAGGCATTATGTACATAAGACACTAAATTAAGTACAACGACTTGGTCTAAGATGTCCATGGGTGTGAATGCAAGTCACAATAATAGTTTTTCCAATACCAAGATGGTTCTGGGAATCATTTTGTATCCAAGCCATGTGATTTTATTAGGGGATGACCTGATCATGTTGAAGGTTTTTAGATGATGGAACTCATGGGTGGTCAAGGATTCTCCTTTAAAGAAGGTTTGCAAGAATGTTTGGGTTAACATGGTTTTGGGGGACACTAGGACAGATATAAGGTGTGGGATTGGGTGGATAATATGATATAAGAACATCACAATAGTATTTGGGATTTATGAGTTGGACCATGAGATTATTGTGGCTTAGAAGATGAAGGGAATGGATCCACAAACGAGGGGGGAAAAACATGGAAATCAAGATTTATGACTTGTACATGTCGAACATTCCCAGGTTTGGTTAATTCCTGAATTGGTTGGATTATAGCCAAGTACATTGGAGGTAGAATGGTTTTGAGCTAATAGATTAGAGATTTTGGTCCCCATATAGTATCTATAATAGCTTCATGACAGGGGATGAGTGTACACCCATGGGGTTCACATTAGATTCTGGGTGATGTTGGAGATGAAGGATACATTCTGGAATATGGGTGTGGTCCTAGGAACCACCACCCTTAGATTTCCATGCAATTTAGGGGATACGAAGTAGACTGGAAGGAATGGCATATGAGCCTCAGTAGATGGGGTACCCAGAGACATGCCAAATGGTCATTAGATTTTTCCCTAATTGAGTATCCTGGGAGTATGAAAGTGACCAGTTAGGATTCAATTTATATGTTTTAGGTGTGGCGGACTGGTGGATCCCATCATGAATAACCGTAATTATAAGCCCTAGGAATAGTGTTAGGTCCTTAGATGATGCAAGGGGTTAATATATGACCTTAATCTCATTCTGGATGAAAAGGATGAGGGTGGTGTCCAGGATGTTCCCCAAATGAGACTTTGACCATGAGTCCCAAAATTTTGACTAGGATTGGGCTTAGACCTTCCCTACCTAGGCAGGGGCCTTCACACATAGGCTGAGATGCTGAATTCTGATGGTGGACCTTCATGGGATGCTTGAGACTATGCTAGAACAAATCCCGCGCCTTGGGTACTTGGTTATTTCAAGGGCTTAATGTAACATCCTCATTTTAGACAATAGAACAAGTCAATTTTTTTTTTTTTTTGATAAATACATCTTAGTTCTAAATACATAATTTAGAACTCACAAATCAAATAACCATTTCATATAACAGATAACCATATGCAGCTGTAATGACTCGGAGTTACCTCCGATCTATTCATTTCATGACTCGGTAATCTACCGATCTATTCATGAGTAATAAGAGTTGACGTTATTATTTAACACTTCACTCCTGTGGTTTCTCTTCCCTATTCTGGGGATTCAGAGATGCTTTGTCCAAGGAACCTAACATGAATAATTGTTACCATTATTCATCAGCATCTCATCCCTTAGACTAGGTGAATTAGGACAACGCAATCAGCATCTTGCGATACTTTGGCCAAAGATTTGAAACATACTGCTTATGTCTCGTATTCCTTAAACGGCATACTCATCAATCTGGAATACGTCCTTCACCGCCCATTCCTCATGTTATGTAGAATGTCTTTATACCGACTTCTGTCAGTCCCTTTTATCCCAAGTTAATTAATCGGGAACGGATTAGTAAGGTGATACCACGTTATATGGATGCTCCCGAAGACTAGGGATAAAGATGACATACTGGGTCAATCCTAATTAAACCAGTGTGTCAAGATACCCCGAGTCTCCTAGGCTGCCATATAATGTGACCACAATACCTAATCGGTCCAAAAGTAACTTGTACGAGATCAAGAGTGTAAATCTTAGCGATCAATGCAAGGGGTGTCGTCATAAGTCACACCGCATTATTGTAACTTCGAGAAGATCCTAATCTTCTCGGAGGTACAACCCAGCAGTTGACTTGCATGCCGTCAACCTTTAAATCTACCTCGAAAAGATCTACTTAATAATATGCGTTATGCACACGTTGAGTTTTAAATTACATTAAAGACTTTCCCCTAAGGTTAGCCTTTCCCGATCCCTGGATTCTTCGTCTTAAGATGACCTTCCTCAATAAAACCCATTGCATAGTGGAGATATTAAGGCTAAGGTCTCATCAAGGAGTTTTTAGAATATACATGATTCTAAAACAGCAGCATTGGACAATATCTCATAAAACTTCACATGAGATTGCCATCTGAACCCCATTAGATTTATATCAGTTCTCCTAACTGAATTTATATCATAATTATTAGTATAAAGATATAAATGATTAAGAATCCAAATTTAATGTTGTTCCTGTCATACTCAGGGCTAGGGATTAGTAATTTAATCCAGCTTGATTATGCGTTCGTGCTTAGGTATCATTTTATCCCTATCTTTTAGAAATGATAATGATTTAAATTTCAATCTAGCTTCTCGATAGAAACAAATTAGGAACTACTAAGCACTCATAAGAATTCAATCACATTTTCATATAAAGCTTTCATTGACAATCACAAAAGTCATCCAAAATACACAATAGATAACATTACCACTCCGGATCATATAAACCGAAGAAGGTCAAACTAACAAAATTAAGAATACAAACACATAAGTAACAATATACTTATTTCCATTCCTTTCAGAACTAATACAATTACATTTTATGTAAGCAGCATACTTGATACAACGCTTCAATAGAAAAAGAACATCTTTCCTCATATTGAACATTTAGAAAATCAAGCTGTAATTCATTATAAATCAAATTTAAGCAACTCTGATCATCCTGTCAGATCTGCATGCTTTTTACCACTTACGGCAACCATCTATAAAATTTTTCAACATGGGTCAGTTTGATGAACTGAGCATGATAAGCACTAACTCTTAAAACAATTGCAATCCACCAACTGTTTTCATTAAACAACCTGTTTAAATGAGATCATTTCACCAAACTAGTATACATATTTCAGACTATGCTGATGTAATACAAAAATGACCACAAACTTGTAACTCTATTATCATTACAGAATAGTCCTAAATACTTCCCAAATATTTCATCACAATATTAGAAATCAAGAAGAATGAAAGTATCCATATCATCTATC
The DNA here is from genome assembly GCA_019776745.2 of Taxus chinensis. NCBI lineage: Eukaryota > Viridiplantae > Streptophyta > Pinopsida > Cupressales > Taxaceae > Taxus > Taxus chinensis. The sequence goes on along the minus strand of CM034155.1, from coordinate 77,023,528 downwards.
CATCTAAATTCCAAAAACAGCAAACTTCAGACAGATCATTTCATTCAACAGTAAAAGGAATATCATAATAAATCATGATTCCGTACATAGGCTCAAAACAGTTCCAACAGTTAGATAAAAATATCATCATATATTTTCACAACAGAAGAGAAAGAAAACAAGTCATTCAAATTTCCCTTCAACAAGCTCATGACTGTACCATTTCCTTAAATGGAAAACATTCACCTTACATGCATACAAAAAAGTCAGACGAGTCACAAGAAGAATCACTGTTTTGTTAACATCAAATATAATAAAACTTCTGTACAGTAGCTATCACACCAACAGTGATGACTATCTACCAAACAGACTCCACATGACCTTCCACATGAAACAACCAACAAGAAGATATTCCCCACATCGCCCGTCAAGGTGCAGTCGATGGCTCATAGTTCAGTCAAGCTCAAGGCAGGATAGTCATGCAACAGAATACGTAAACATGACTACAATCCCATACATTAACCTACAGTCCCCTTCTAGTTCATAATAAACACTACAAGGCTTTCAGACCCAAGGTTGAAATCAAAGAGCTTCAATTATTCACAGTCAACAATACACTCCCTAGCATTGAGCAATTGATGTTTCCCTAAGACAATGCTGAGGTAATCACACAGAATTCCCGCAACATGCACAACCTCAAACTGACTGGAATATATAGAAAGTAAACATAACATGTCTATTCTCATCTCGACGCATTCAGAGTTTAAAGTATGGTATTCACGTCTCACTTCAATAGAGCCAGGACACATGATAACTATCTATACTCAAGGAACTTCCACAGTGACAAAAACAACAGTGTACCAAATCAGGTTTAATTTGAGGCAAAAATACAGGTTACCTTCCAAGATTCAACTGAATCCGAACAACAGTAACAATATAAATAAATTAAATGATTCCATCTGTGCCAATCAATGGTACACATTTAAAAATCAGGAAAAAGTAAATCTAAATACTGATTTCAAAACAAGGAATCCGACTGAACCCTTATCAATTTTTTGCACAAGTTTGCACAGAATGTAAACGTAAAAATACACCCAAAGATTCTGTACCACAAAATCCTTGTAACACGAAGGTATTCTGACAAAATAACAGAGGTCGTAATACATGTTATTCCTTCAAGTCTCTGGCACATCAATTACCAATATTCAATTATATTTAGCTTAAACAGTGGTCCAAATATATGAATCATTCAATCGACTCCATAGAGTCGTTTCGATTACAACAAACATAAATATATACATATTGCATACAATCAACGGGTTGAAACCCATAACGACAACGCAAGGAAAAACAACCTCAACAGGGTCACGATGAGATACAGTAACACAGCAAGTTATTTATTAACAAATAACTTTAAATTTCAATCAAAACCCAACAAGAATCTATAACCACAACCAATATTTACCATGATAGAGCTTACAAATAGTTCAATAAAACTGAGCAATCAAACAAAAGTCCATCAGTATTCCTTTCTACAAGTAACCACAACCAATATTGACGGCAAGTATCAACAACAAGCATCGACTACGAGAATCAATCAACAAGCATCACAGTAGCCTGAACCTAGCAAGGGAATCATGCACGAGTTCTCACAGAGTAGGATAAGTACCCTTCAAGCATACGTTTCACAGGATTACTCCAGAATGTAAAATGCAATAAAACAGAATAACAGTTCGAAATACAACACACACCCTTCAAGGGTTAAATTTGAAAATCGAACATCAAGAAGATACAGTAACAAAATCACCCGTAATTGCCATAAAATCATCTAAACCCATAAATCATTTGAACAGAGTTGTTCTAATGAAATCACTTGAAAGACAGCAAGATTTTTAAAGGTTAGGGCCTAACATGCCTGGATATTTTCTCAAAATTCCGAAGCAGACCACTGAAAGAGCTTGAACCTTCTCTTTCTTTTCCAAGTTAGAGTCACCAACAAAAATTTGCTATTTCCATGACTTAAATATTTTCCTTGTCAGAGGAAAGAGCTAGTTATGCTCATTCTTGCCATGCAACACCAAGAAGACTGGTACGAATAACCAGTGAACAGACAGAAGGAAAACCGGAGCACATGCAAAACTAAACAAACCATTAACTTTCCATTTTGCATGCCTTCTCGCAGAATCCGAGCTCGATTACTGAGTTCATTAATGGAATTTACTCCCATTTTCCCGCTCAAACTCCACTGCCACCGACCACCATAGTTGGCGATAGACAAATGAAATTCCAAGACCATTTCCAATTTTGGCGACCTGCCACGTCGGCTCAAGATAGCCGTTATAAAACCTCCACCAAATTACCTGTCTTTCATACTTATCCACGCATTTAATAACATAGAAACTAGCACCCATGGTTCGCACCCTTTCCATAGGTCCCCTTAATTCCTTGCTCAAAAGTTAGGTTAGTAACTTAGGTTAGGATTTAGGATAACACCTAGTCTAACCTCTTAGAACATAGTTACTAACTTTGAACATTAGCTCTTAGCCTAGGTCTAGGTTAGATTAACACTAACCCCTAGGTTAATTTTAGTTTTAGGTTACTAAAATTAATAATTCCAGTTAGGTCTAACATTTCATATGCTCAGAAAAAGAACCTACAACATGCATTCTCGAACAGGGTTCACTCCTGTACTGCCATTAGGCTACAAAATTACATGTAACTGAATTATTACCTGGTCCATGATCAAGACCTTCCAGATATACTTCGATATCGGGAACCAATCCATTTCACACGATCAACCTGAGTTATACTCCGAACTAGCTTACTCAATGCATCCAGACCTTGCAACCTGTTCAAGGTCTGTAATTTTAATTCATCACGAACAAACTTAAAGCAATACTTGGATCAATTCCACTGATCCAAGGCTAGGTCTTATAGATGGATAACTCCATAATTCATTCCGAGATCAGATTAAACTCAGGTGTGAAATGAAAGAAATAAAAGAGTCCAATCATATCCCGACTTAGTCAAAGATCTGCAATCTACAAAGAAGATACAATACATATCAAGCATGACTTCTCAATCAAGGAACACATCCTTTTTACAAAGAAATCACAAATCAACACTTGTATGCTCAGGAGGAAGTAACAATAGTTCAGGGTGTTACACTTAATGGTGTGAAAATATTGTTGTACCATTTTATTTGGTATTAGAGTGACTGAATCCAAGATGAGAGTCTCTGAATTCATGATTTGATCATCCAACATCAAATTTTGTAGTTTTGATATGTGACTGAGGGAAAATAAATTTCAAATTCATTTTTTATTAATAAAATTCGATATTAGAAGTCTCTGTAAAGGTCTATCATGATGCACCTATCAGCTACCTAGATTGCACATTCCAACTATGTGCCCCTATACGAAGAGTCTGTATCTACTTGGGGGGGCTCGAATGGAGTTGGGATTTTCTCTTTTGCAATCTCGGGTTGTTTTATTTGCATCTACATGGTTATTATGGCAGTCTATAGTGGTATGTGAATTACACTTTTTTTTGTTCACTGTTTCTCATATAGAATCATTAGAATTTAACCTCGAATTTGATATTGTTGTCAAAATTTCATGGTTTCCAAAAAATAAGAAGCTTGGTATTTGATTGTAGATTTTTGGTTTTTGTGTAATTAGTGTATCCAACGTGGTGAGCAAAAGGGAAACAAAGATGTCACAATAGTAAAGGACATAATAAACTCATATGTGGTTTAATATTCATTTCCTATCATATTATGTGGATGTGTAGTCAGTAGTTACACATGCTAGGAAGATAAGAGTGGATCTGACACAATCTACATTCCGAAGAGAACTCCTGGGACTCCTCATCATATCTTTTCTCACATTGCACTCATGCTCAGTGGATATCAGTTTGGAAACATGGATTTACACTCAAAAAATGATCCCCACAGTTTAGATCTCATCTCGACTGCAACATGACTTGAGTGTTATCCCTCCAATCTAGGCAATAAGTGGCCATGAATTAACCCAAATTTGCCATCTTAATAGTTGTCTCAAAAATTTGAAATAAAAGGCATTTTTTAATTAAAAAAATAAAACTAATATAAGTCTAGTGTGATTAATAGTATTATTATTTTCTCCTAAGTGGGTCAATGGATTATTAGGATATGTGTAGTACCTTAATGTTTTTGTTGGTCCTACATATCATTGTATCAACATAGTGTAGCTATCCTCAATTTTTTTGATTCCAATGTTATGAGAAATAGTATGAAGTCATAAGTCTCTCATATTGTAATGTATGTGCCTTGGTCAATATGTAGAAGTTATAAAATTCTTGTAAAATATAGTCATCATAGTCAAATGTGTAGTGTTGCCAAAATTTATTGTAAAAATAAATAATGAATATAACAAAATTGCCTTACGGACACATTTTCGGTGTTACCCGACATCTGGAAAATAAAAATTTCAAATTGTAAAGGGGAGATAAAATAAACACAATGTGGAAATGATTGAGTGACATGTTCACATCCCACTAAGGTATCAACGTCATCGAGTTTTTCACTGCCTCATATGCCATAAACTATTTTAGTGACACCTTTTTTCATGTGTGAAGAATAAGAACAGATGAGCATCATGTTCTTGTGTGCAGTATAGTGTTTGTGTTTTCCCTATGATGATGATGATGTAGAGATTTGTTCCATTGATACTATAGCAGGAAGTGTTTTTGATCAAATTGAATTGATGGTTGATGTAAACTTGTTGATGGGTCCTAATTCATGCATTCACCTAGATAGGCAGATGGGCCCCTATTCATGGATGATGTAGCTCCCACAATCAGTGTCGAGGATCGACACTATGTGCAAGCTATGAAGCAGCATGCTACTTGGTTGAAGATGGTGTCTTTCCCCATGTTTGCACTAAGGGGGGATGTTAGGAATATTATTGCTCCAATATATTGTATGAATAAATGTTAATGTGTGGAAGATGCTAATGCAGAAATACACTAATATAAGTTATTAGGTGTTACGTGAGTTGTTTGAATAACTCACCTAATATGGTGGTTTATTATACGAGTTAAAATAAGACTCCTACATATTAGGAGTTCATCCTCCTATATATCTATGTAATTATTTGAATGATTAATGCACATCAATAATATTGTTTGGTGTGAAAATATGGTTCTACCATTTTAGTGTATAGATTATTATGGTTATTATTGATGAAATTAATGTATCAGAGTTCCAAGTGTTGATGTTAGTGATTTGTGTTAGTTAATTTCCTTATTACAAGTTTTTCCATTGCTATATTTTTTTTATCTCCATTCATGGTATAATGGTTAAATATGTTAATCAAAACTTGTTAAGTAACTAAAGAGGGACTTGGTGGGTGTGCATGCTTCGGGTGATCATTCAGAAATTTATCCAAATGACATGCCAGTGTGCCCAACTAAGAATTGGTAAATAAAAAATAATACATTTTGGTTCTGCTTCTGGGACCTCTTTTCATTTTTCTCACTGGGATGTGGTATTCATATGGTATTCTAGCTATCATTAGAGAATATTGTTGGGTAGATGATGGCTAGGAAGAATTTTCCCTGAGTTACAACACATAATAATTTGATGCTCACAAGTAGGTGGAAGAAAATATATATGATTATTTGTATGCGATATTCTTTAGTTTCTTTCCGGTAGATTCTTACAAGTGGCTATCATCTTATATGTAAAACAAGGGTGTCAGACTAGGAAAGAAGCAATTGTGGAGCCAAGATACATAAAAATCACTCTCATATTTGGATAAATCATTGAAAAGAGTTGTATATCATTGGTTAGAAGGTGTGTTGTGTAATTATACCTTGGAGTATATAATTTCAACATACTCGTTCCTAGATAAAGTAGAATTCTAGTTTTATCATGAAACTAGGGGATCATACTTATGCATGCTACCTTTATCAATGAAGATCTTGATGATTGAGATAGAAATAGAGACCTTACCTATAGAATGCTAAAAATCCACCATGTCCAGGGGTAGGAAGCATGTTTTGAAAGGATGGCATTGGTTTAAGTGGAAGTAAGGGATAAAGAAGAAATATCGCATAGGTATAATGATGTGCAAGAGAGGGTAGTTTAAAAGGAGATGATACTGAGAGGAATGATGTCATGTGGGAGTGATGAGAACTCTGTAGAAGGTAAGGAACTGTAAGATCATGTATTTCCAATATCAAGAAAGTGAAACAGAATGACCCCTTTAGCATCAGATGAGATCGAGTTTGAGGAGATAATGAGAACCATTTGCATGCATCTAACCTAGCTTGGAAACCTATACCTTGTTCATAGTGCTTAAAATTTGGAAGTTGTTATAGAAGATCATTATAGTGAAAATGAGCAAGAGGGAAATCAAGGAACACAATGTTGGATTAGAGATACAAGCAGACACGTATTAATATCAACACAAGAGTTGCAATAGATTAAGGTCATGCATATGACAGTGAAACAAGCCCCTATGTTTTGATAATCTTTGTTTGGAATGAATTTTGTAGGCACTTCATCAAGAAAAAGTAGTGGCGCACTGCTCGTTAGAGGTAATTTTTTAGGTGGAGTAATAGGAAAAACTATTGGTATGCATTTCAGCACTACTACGTGGACATAAGGTAGTACTTCTACAAGTTTCTAGGTCGTGACAAGAGGCTTAGAGGGATCAAGACCTTCACCAGGCAGATGAAATCCTAGTAGAGGATCAGGCTCATGGTCTTTCCCCACTCCCTAACAAGGGAAAAAATATCCATCATAACAACCTCAGCTACCATAACATCAAACCCCTCAATTTTTATTTGAGATTTCCATTCATTTACCAAAACATTAAGGTGTGTAAGATTCAACAAAGCATGTGTACAAGTGTGAAATTGTATGGAGGTCCGAGGGAATAAAAAATCCAAATCAAAAGGTCAGTCAGTTTGCAACAACACATCATAGTTGCACACATAACTAGTACATGAAGTATGATCCACATCATAAAATAGTAAAATATGATACATTTCATTTTGCCTTCTTACCTAAATTTCAAATACCTAAATTTGAGTAGCATAGCATTAGTGTGCCAAAGGAAATTAAACATGGCTTATCTGAGAGTGCTAGGGAATATGATACATGTTGAAAAACCTTGTTGTCCAATATTTCCTATGCCATCCATCAATTACATCATACATAATGGTGTTTAGGAATCTTACTGACACCTTTGCAAAGGGTCTTATCATACAAGACATTTACCGACCCATGCGAGGCTATGGAAGAATCATTACATGGTGAAGAGGTTTGAAGTGTAGATACTGGGGTAAGTCCATTCCTTGAAACTTAGATTGCAAAAATGAACACTTAGTTGGAGAAATTATCTACTAATTCATCTCATGAGACATGAAATGGACTCTGTTGTACTGATTGAGAGGTAGAAGGACATTCTAAGGATATTTGTCCACATAGAAATATGCATGCACTATTGAGAGTTTGTAATTTTTTCATAAGAATCGTGATGTCCCTAACTATTCTCTTTTGCAATGTGTTACAAAAAAGAATATTTTTGTGTATTTAAAAATATGTGATACACATACTCATGACACAACTAATTTTCATTTGACATATAAGATTCAAGAAGATTATGAAACAGGGTTGCACCAGACCAGTGTGGAGAGTAGCTCGCAGGCATAAGAATGACAAAATAATGAAGGGAATAATAATGGGAATGGAGGATTTAGAGGTGTATATTGAAGCAAAGGTCATGGTGGTCAAGGAAGGTATTAACGAGGAACATGTTACACTAATGGCTTGCTTGATCACTATCAACATGAGTTCCCAAAGAATCAAATATGCACATATTGTGGAAAGGTACATAAGGTTGAATATTATATTGATTTTTGTGCCCACATGTTTAAGAATAAAAAGAAAGATAAGGAATAAACCATGATTAAGGTTGAACATACCAAGCAGGGGCAATGCACGCCTAATAATTCAGCTAGAGTAACACCTTAGCCATTACTAGTCACCATGCACATAGAGGTAGTTCAAACGAGAAAGGAAAATACATACCACTTATTAAAAGGGGGGAGGTTATTCATACAAATTATTTGGATGCAGGCCTAGAGAAGGAGATATATCAAGAGACTATGGGTGTCATTAGGGAAATCCATGGAGAAATACAATGTTTTAAAGAGAGATCACACAAGAGGGAATACACAAAGAATATTGAATTACAACAAAAAGATGTCGATGATCTTAGAGAGTTATGTAAAATTGTTAAAGGTAGGAGAACATTATACCATTTCTAGGAGAATGGTTACAGGATAAGATATCCCACACAGGTGTAGAAAGGGAAAACCATATTCTCCATGATAATTTACCACCACAATATCATGAGTATGAAAAATAAATCACATTGGATGTTGTGATAAATGGGTGGCTTGTAAGTAATATCCTCATTAATACAGACATGGAAGAAAATTTTCTCATCCTTTATGCTTGGAACCAAATGGGAAGGTTTGCATTACAACCATCCTCAAATATGTTGTATATGGCTAACAAGACAAGGTACATGCCCATTAGGGTACTAAAGGACTATCCTATCACCATTCAGGGAGCCATGTTCATGGGTGACTTTGAGGTCTTGGATCTAGCTGAAGTAGACATCTTCCCTATGCTACTAGGCCATCCTTAGTGTTATACCAAAAATGTAGACCTATGCTTTAAGTAGTGCATCTACCATATATGCATGCATGAGTAAAGGTGGATTTTCCTAGTGGCCTTGTTGTCAGGGATCCAATAGGGGAACTCTATTGACCCTTCAGAAAAGCTAGAAATATCTTGCTAGGGACGAATTTCTTTGAAGATTGGGAAAGTGGAGTGAGAAAATAGGTAGGAGAACTAATGTTGCAAGTAGAAAATCATATTCTTGCACACACTAGTTAGAAATGTCAACACATGCATTTATAAGAAGAAATAAAATCTGTAAATAGCAATAAGACCAAATATAATTTATTGATCACAAAGTATCAAGAAACCCATTATTGAAAGAAATATAAAAAATCCTTCTTCTTATATTGATTGCTTAAAAAAAATTTGTACATAGTGTGGGAATGGAGGAAAAATAGAGTGGAGGAAAGTAGAAGAAAATGGCTATCTCCTTTGCTTTCTCTAAGTACAATGCAATATTGAGTTTACAAGATCAATTTCTAACCCTTTGAAATGGGAATGGATTTACAATTTATAGAATGAGATATGACTCTTCATCCACCCCCAATGCTTTTTCATGTCTTCACACAACTTAAAAAATTTCAACTTCCTAAGAAACTTGTAAGTCCCATTTTATAACATAAAGGTGAATTATTACATTAGGAACATTAATACATATGAAAAAGTACAACCCCAACACAAAATTAGAACATTGAGAAGAGAGAGAAAGTTGGGGGAAGAAGAGAGAGAAAGAGCAAGAGAAGAAGAAGCGGATATTTCATTCCCGATGAAGTCCATTGATCCTCAATGAGGGAAAGTTCAATGTGATGAAACTTGAAATATTCAAACTTGTGTGAAACTCCTTCCAATTATCTCATATATACTTTGGAATGAGTGTTTAAAAGTACTGTCAAATGGTTCTGCCAATGACCACAACTCCCAACTTATGTATGATATACCTGTGACCTGAACTATGTAGTGAGTAATGAAAAACATTGTCTAGTTCCTTGAGATGGATCTCAAATTCCTTATGATTAATGCCCATGGATGATCTAGAATGATGGTGTTGACCTGAATGATCATCCCTCTATGTCCCATTATGCCAAAGTTGAATTTAGAGAACAACATGATATTTTTATAATATGAACCCATGCTCTACTATTCTGCGACATATCACATGTCTTGCTCTAGTTTCATCTTTTGAACCTTATATCATATACCAACCTCCTCTATTTCCAAGATATTGATATTTTAAGAAAACTTCTATTTCTAGCAATTTGCTATTTGGGGACTTTCTATTTTTGGAAGAAGTCATTTTCTATCTTATTTTCCATTTTACCCCTTTTCTGATTATCTGAAAATTCATTAAAATCTTGAAAACCAGTGTAGGAAGAAACAAACCATATTTTTATGTTTATTCCTCTATTATAGACCATCAAAAATATACTTTCAAACTCTCCTCTCGTGCAACAAATAATTCATAGCAAAAAAATATCCTTTCCAGCTCATTAAATAAATTTTTTAATTTCCCATCATATTGGTTGTTGGATTGAATTAAAATTTCATGTGAAGCACTAGAAGCAAAAACCTATCACAATGGACTTGATTTCATCACGAATGGAGACAAAAACTAAACTTGTAAATCTAAAGCTGCACTAATGGCTGCCATGCATAGATTACTACAACAACAACAACAATATTTCTATTGGAGAACAACATCAGTAGGTATGGTTTTCCATTGAGCCTTACTAGTGATAGGGGAACTCACTTCCTAAATGAGACAATAAGATTATTGTTGGAAGAGTTCATGTTAGCACATCATAATACTACCCCTATAAACCACAAGAAAATGGTGTTGTGAAGGATTTTAGTAATATTATGGGATAGACATTAAAAAATATCTCTAATTGAAGGAGAAATTATCGAGATGAAAAAGTCACAACTATGTTATGGGCATATAAAAATACATATAAGAGGTTGAATAAGGCCACACCTTTTCAATTAGTGTTTGGTGCAGAGGTATTTTTACCTCTAGAATTCATATTACCCTCCCTACATATTGCATTGACAAACTAATGCAATTGGATGAGCAACACATGATTGTGTGATTAACCTAGAAATAGAGAAATATAGATAAAAAGCTTGACATGATAGGCATATTAAGAATAAGTTTTTTTCTATGGGGACGATGTTGTTTTTTTATGACATTGTGTTTACACACCATCCTGGGAAGCTTAAAGTGCATTGGGTAGGACCATTTTTAGTAACCCAGATACTGAATTAGGTCCATGTCAATTATATGTACTAGATAGAACTATGCTTCCTTGTTGCTTCAATGGGAGTAGGATGAAGCCCTACTATAAATACTATTATTTTGTATTTGTAATAAGGTAATATTTCCACTTAGATTAGATTTCCTTTCTATTTTTTTTACGTTCTGTTTTGTTGTAATAAGTGCATTCACATATAAGAGCTGATTTCTCTAGGTTAGACTGATCCACAAAATACCAGACATACTTTTAATGTGGGGTGAGAAGGCAAAGTATGTTGAAGTAAAAATGGGATGTTGGTTATTCTTGAGAAGTTGATAAATGTGCTTGTGATGGTCAGAGAGAATGGTGCATGGTGAACAAATATAGTTGTGCCCAAAAGGAAGTGTCATAAGATATATATACATTGTGAAAGTGCAAGTAAACTTAAAGATGATGGAATTAATCACTTATAAACCACATGAATGGAAAAACATGTAGTGTAATGCGAGGGAGGTAGAAATAAGGTAGAATAATCAGCAAATAATTTAGAGGAATAATGTGTGCAACACAAGAATATGCACTTAAGAGTTTTTGCAACATGAGAAGTTGTGGTATGCCAGAAGGTTATGACTACCACACGTGGAAGAAATAAGAGGAAAAAATGTGGGAAAAGTAGAAAAAGAGATTTAAAAGATAAAACCAGATATAGGTGAGGAGTAATTAATGCGGTTGGAAATTGTAAACTATATAAATACGCACGAGAAAAATAATTCTTACCTTAAATTGAATAAATTATGTGATTGAAGAGATTAATTGTGATAAAGTGTGAAGTGTGAAGTGTGAAGTGTGAAGAGTGAACTAGTGAAGCTATGGTTGAAGAGTGAACCAAAGTGATTAAAGAATGAGTACAAAAATAGGTTGATAGAGAGCTCCTTGTGGAAATTAGAAGTTGGGTGAAGGGATTGATGAAAAGAACAAGTTAGGCTTCATAGAAGAGGACACAAATATAGGGTTCATAGAGCTAGGGCACATTATTTTGAGGGATGAATTAGGGCACTTTTTTTTGGTAAAATAGTCTAAGGGTTTGTTGGGACCCCAAAATAGTGGCTAAGTACACAAAGGTACACAAGGACTAGTTGAAAAAAGTGCGCAAGATAAGGCATGTAAGGAAGGGTTCAAGTAGGGTTTTGGTAGAACCCGGGATGCACACCCACGGAGTAGAATCTGAGACTTAGCTATTTTTGACCTATCAGGTAGGACATGAGAAAAACATGACCCAAGTGGATAAGATGCCAGCCTAGCGACAAGGTGGCCTGGAAGGAATATACTCTGTGATAGAAAATTATAGAAGGACATTATGGCAAGGAGTGGAGACCTCAGGCTTGGAGAAGCATGCTCCCATGGAGGACCACATCCAAACACTTGGCATTGGATTTGAGGCTGCAAAAGGATGAGTTGGCACTTTGGGTTGCCTATATATGCAAGTTCCCATAGGAGAAAAATAGATATAGATCCGATAGATGGAGGGAGAGATCAGATAGAAAGGAAAGGAGATTATAGGGAGTGGAGCTCTGTAGAAATACTGCAAGAACTCTATGGGATTAGGTAGAGGCTATATAAAGGAGTAATTTATTAAGGGGCTGGGTTGTAAATTTTTCTTTCTATGGATGAAGGACATGATCCTTGTTGTGATGCATGACTTCGCTCTAATCTCTTGGTATCCAAATTTGTTCTCCCTTTCAATTCGAGTAGTAACATAGATTGAATGTGAAGCTTAGAGGTAGATAGATCATAGTGTGTGTCATTTTGTAGCCAGGGATGAAATCTAATTGACCCTTTGTTACTTAGATTTATGGAGATATAGATAACACCTTTAAGAGGATTTGACCTATCCTCACTACTTTAGGTCGTGCCTCTTCGACCAGGGTGAGAGGAACCTTAGTGTAACCTCTTTTTGATGAAGGAGATGGAGATATCCTTTGTTTGGAAAAATATTATGAAGAAAACTTTGGGAAAAAATGGTCAATACTCCTTAATTTAACTCTTAAGAGTTGTCACTTCTAAATGATGGAGATACTTTCAACACAAGGCTAAGGTTACTGAAGACAATAAGAAATCTCGAGTGTTATGCATATTTTAGTAAGTAGATTTTGTTCGTTTGTTGATATACAGGGCAAAAAGGGGTAGTTCAGGATGGATCAATGGTTTTTGAATGATTTTGGTGGGAGATGAAGCAAGATAAAGTTGATTATAGCAGATCTTTAAAGGGACTTCACAATAATGAACAACTCAACAATAGAAAACTTTAGAATAGTTAAGATGTTACTTCAACCAGATGGTGTGCTTCAATGGAGGCCTAGATCAATAAATTTTCACATAATCTTTGAGACTATAACACAAAGGCTCGAATTGAAAGACTCAACTAAACACCAAAGTCTTTGATCAATCATGCCTAAGGTACACCCGAAGACTTAAAGACAATCTTTATCAATAAATGATAGTGAATTGATTTTAAATTTGTTTATCTCATCCAAGATGAAGGTTATTATTGAAATGAAATTAAAAATACCATTAAACTGTCACAGGGACAAGATACTGTGTGATTTCACAAAGATTTCAATGTAAGATTCCAATAGGAATGAAAGAAACTATTTGTAGACATATTAAAATAAAGAAGACACAAATTTCTAGAGATTAGACAAAAATTAATTTCAAAATTGCTTAGATTCATCAGTACAGGAAAGCTTCAAGAGCAATCTCAGTGCTCGTCAATAACTATACATATGTAACTAGCTTGAAATGATAGAAAATATAACATAGAATAAAATAACATGTTATATCAGCTTTGGTCTCTCACAAAGAAGGCTTTATCAAATTTTCTCTTAGGAATTCAAACTTCAACCAGTTGCAAGAGTATTCTCATTGAATTTATACATTTTACTCACTCAATTTTCCCCCCAAAAAGAAAGAATATTTGAGGGACCTTTGCTTGTTAACAATTTTCTTTAGAAAGCGACATTTAATAAATTCAGATCCAAAAGCTTCTAGGTGGACCAATTGTGAACTGATCACATTTCTTAGGCCCTAAACTAATGACTAGGATGTCATGCCACAAATTTTTGGCAATCCTTCTAATCATTCTGATTCTTTCATGCAAGAAATACCCCTTTTAATCATTTTATGGAGACTCTGCACAGGTGGATATGACAGGTTATCCTTTTCACTCTTAAGGAAACACCTTTTTCATCTTTTGCACCTGCACTTTCATCATTTCATCCCTTTTCCCTTCTCTTTCCTATGTAATTCTTGTTTTTAAAAGTGCCTGAACAATTCTAAATTCAAAATATCGATCTTAACAAACCTTGGACTCAAAAATTAAGTTTTGAATCCATTCAATGGCACTTTATGTAACACTCTGAACTATTGTTACTTCCTCCTAAGCATTCAAGTGTTGATATATGATTTATTCTATAAAAGGATGTGTTCCTTTGATTGTGAAGTCATGCTTGATATGGACTCTATCTTCTTTGCAATTGAAGATCTTTGACTGAGTCGGAATATGATTGGACTCTTTTATTTCTTTCATTTTGCACCTGAGTTTAATCTGATCTTGGAATGAATTGTGGATTTATCCATCTATAAGACCCAGCCTTGGATCAGTGGCATTGATCCAAGAGATGCTTTAAGTTTATTCGGGATGAACAAAAATTATAGACCTTACGCAGGTTGCAATGTCTGAATGCGTTGGATAAGATATTCCAGAGTCTAACTCAAGCTGATCGTGTTAAATGAATTGGTTCCTGATATTGTAATATCAAGAAGGTCTTGATCGTGGGCCAGGTAATAAATTCATATACATTTATTCAACTAGCTTATTGGTAGTGCTGGAGTGAATCCTTTTCGTGAATGTATATCTGTAGGTTCTTATTCTGAACATTCTAAATGTTAGACCTAAACTAGATTTATTAAGGTTAATAACCTATGGGTTAGATTAGTGCTAACCTAGGCCTAAGCTATAAACTAAATGTTCTAAGGTTAGTGACCTAGCGCTAAGGAGGTTAGACTAAGTATCATCTTAAATCCTAACCTATGTTTCTAACCTAACAAATGTTAGTGGAGGAAGGGGACCTATGAAGGGGTGTGAGCCATGGGTGGTAGTTTCTATGGCATTAAATGAAGGAGATAAGCATGAAGGACAAGGAAATAGCGGAAGTTTCAAATGGCTAGTGAAAGCCAACGTGGTAGAGTCGCCAAAGTTAGAAATGGTCTTTGACTTGAAATTGTCCATCGCCAACTATGGCGGTCGGTGGCAATGGAGATTGAGCAGGAATTTTGGAGTTAATACAATTAATGAACTCGGTCTTCAAGCTTAGATTTCTCGGGAAGACATGCAAAATGGAAAACTAGTAGTTTGTTTGGTTTTTCATGCGCTCCGGTTTTCTCTCTATTTGATTACTGGTTCTTCGCACCAGTCTACTTGGTGTTGCATGGAAAATATGAGAGTAACTAGCTCTTTTCTCTGTCAAGGAAAGTTTATAAGGCATGGAAATAACAAATTATTGTTGTTGAATCTAACGTGGAAAAAGAGGAGAAGGCTCGAGCTCTTTCAGTGGTCTTCTTCGGATTTTAAAGCAACATTACCAGGCATGTTAGGCCCTAACTTTTAAAAATATTGCTTTCTTTCAAATGATTTCGTTAGAACAACTCTATTCAAATGATTTTTGGGATTAGTTGGTTTTTATGGTAGCTTTGTGTGAATTGTTGTTGTATCTTCTTACTGGCTCGATTTTTCAAGTGAACCCTTGATGGGTGTGCATTTTGTTTCGAACGGATGTACCATCTTACTGTGTTTTGCATTCCAGTTAGATTTTGTAGGAATGTTGCAAGGAAAATATACGAATTCGGCTCTGTAAGAGTCCATGAATTGTTTTCTTGTTTGATTCAGACTTCAGTCGATACCTTGCTGTTTCCACTTATTGAAAATGATACTGTTTGATTTCTTGAATGTACAATATATATGACTTCTTTAAAATTTTTGTCGTGAGTAATATATGTTATGGTTGCTGAATCTTGTTGGATCTTGCTATAATACTTAAGTTACTTCTGATTGGATAACTTGCTGTGTTTATAGTATTTGAATGTGACTTTGTAGAAGTTCCCCCCCCCCCTTGTGTTGCAATTATGGGATTTAATCCGTTAAGAGTTTGCAATATATTTATTTATATACGAAATGACTCTGTGGAGTCCTTGGAATGTTTCGTATATTTTGGACTTCTGTAGAAGTCATAAATGTGAATACTATTAGTTTGATTCAGTTGGAGTCCTTGAGGGGTAACTGGTAATATGACTTCTGTTGCCTTGTTATGAATACTTTCGCTTAGCAATGAATTTCGTGGTACAGACTCAGTTGGAGTTCTTTTTATGTTTCGTCTTCTGCTTAAGCTTAGAGCGAATACTGTTGATATGGATTTAGTTGAAGTCCTTGATATGAAACCAGTGTTTCTGCTTCTGTATAAGCATGGTTACGAATACTTATTGTTATTGGCTCTATTGAAATCCTTAGTATATATTTATATCTTGTATTTTGGGCTTCTGTAGAATTTAATCGTGAATACCATACGTTTCTACGTCTGAAGGAGTTCAGATGTGAATACGGTATGTTATTGTTTTGGTTGGAATTCTTGAATTTGATATGTATCTTGTATCTTTCTACTTCTGTAGAAGTTTATTTGAAGAATACCACATGGATAAGACTCCTTTTTAATCCTGGAGGCGTATATTATGTTTTCTCTTCTGAATAATCTCAGTTGTGAATATTGTTGTTATGGAATCAGTTGGAATCCTTGATATGTAGCTAGTGTTTCTACTTCTGTGTAAGCCCAGTTGTGATTACGGTCGATATTGACTCAGTGAGAGTCCTTGAAAGGTATCTAGTATTTTAAACTTTTGTCAAGCTGGGTTATGAATGCTATTGTTTTATTATGAATACTAAATGTCACCGACTTCGATGGAGTCACTGAAAAGTAATTTATGTTGTAACTTCTGTAGAAGTTTTTGCTGTGAGTACTTTTAGGATCCTTGAATTGTTATCATATGAAATCAACTTCAATTTAAACCTTTAATATAAGTATTGGTTGAATTTGGCACTGTTGGAGCCCATGATATGTTGTGTGTTGGCTCGATTCTCGATTTTTGTCCTTGCTATGTTTTAGTAGGGATTAGATTGAACTGTAGTTCTTCCTGTGGTCTCGAATGGCTTAGTCACAGGTATATAATGTGATTGCATTACTCTTAAGTGGACGGTACAGTCATGAGCATGTTTGGAAGGGACATCTGAATGTCTCGGTTTCTTTCTCTTCTGCTGTAAAGTATATGTTGATAAATTTATATTTAATTATTGGATTTGTAAAACATATTGATGGATTCAAGAATTGTTAGGATATTCATTTTGTTGAATATAATGGCCTGTTAGATGTTGTTGTCCTTGGGATTCAGACGGATAGTTTTTTTAGATGCATTTTTTCTTCTTGGTCACTAACATTTATGAAGAAATACATGAAAAGTATCTAGAACTATTTAGTAACTATAATATGAGTTACGCGTTTATAGTCATGTTTGTATTACAAGAGCATAGTCTGAAATATGTTTACATGTTTGGTGAAATGATTTCATTTAAACAGGTTGTTTAATGAAAATAATTGGTGGATTGCAATTGTTTTAAGAGTTAGTGCTTATCATGCTCAGTTCATCGAACTGACCCGTGTTGACAATTTTTGCAGATGGTTGCCGTAAGTGGTAAAAGCACGCAGATCTGATAGGATGATCAGATTGTTTAATTAGGTTTTATGATGAATTACAGCTTGATTCTCTGAATGTACTACTTGAAGAAAGATGTTCTTTTGCTGTTGAGTATTGTATCAAGTATGCTGAATGCATAAAATGTAATTGATTAGCTTGAAAGGAATGAAAAGAGTTATTTGTTACTATGTTTGTATTCGTATCTTGATGGTTTGACCTTCTTCAGTTCGAATGATCTTGAAAGCATTATTATTATTGTATAAAGTGGAGACTTTTGTGATTATCTAAGTAAGCTTGCAAGATTATGTGACTGAATACTTATGATTGTTTAGTAGGTCTAGTATGTTCTATCTAAAGCTAAATTGGAATTTAGATCACTGTCTTTCTGGAAGCTAGGGTTAAAATAAACCTGAGTAGGAAGCTAAACAAGCTGAATAAATTATTACTTCCTAGTCTTGATCTAAGTCAGGACAACGTTTAATTGGATTCTTAATCACTATATCTCGATGCTAATAAGTAAGATATAAATTTAGTTATGAGAACTGATATAAACCTAAAAAGGGTTTGGTTAGCAATCTCATGTGAAGGTTGAGGGTTATTGTCCAATTTCGTTGATTTAGAATTATGTATATTCTATGAACTCCTTGAAGGGACCTCTAGTCTTAATAACTTCTCTTGTGTAAAGGGTTTTACTATGAAAGGTAATTCTAAGGTGAGGAACCCAGGGATTGGGAAAGACTAACCTTAAGGGAGTGTCTTATAGTATAATTTTAACTCAACGTATGTAACACTTATTAATAAGTAGATCTTTTCGAGGTGGATTTAAAGGTTGAAGGCACAAGTCAACTGCAGGGTTATACGTTCGAGAAGATTAGGATATTCTCGAAGATACAACAATGCAGGTGACTTATGATGACACCCTTTTCATTGATCGTTAATATTTACACCTTAAAATCGAACAAGTTACTCTGGGACTGATTAGGAATGTGGTCACGTTATAAGGCTGCCCTAGGAGACTCGGGGTATCTTGACACACTGGATTAACTAGGGTTGACCCAGTATGTCCGTGTATCCCTAGTCCTCGGGAGCATCCCCATAACGTTGTCATCTTACTAATCCGTTCCTGAGTGAATAACTTGGGACAGGAGAGTCTGACAGAAGTCAGTATAAGAGATTCTACATAACATAGGAATGGGGTGAAGGACGTATTCCAGATTGACAAGTATGCCATCAAGGAATACGAGACATAAGCGGTATGTTTCAAATCTTTGGCCAAAGTATCGCAAGCTGCTGATTGCGTTGTCCTAAGTCACCTAGTCTGAGGGATGAGATGCCGATGAATAATGGTAACAATTATTCAGATAGGTTCCTTGGACAGAGCATTCTGAATCCCAGAATAGGGAAGAGAACCGCAAGAGTGATGTGTTAAATAAAACACCAACTCTTAGTACTCATGAATAGACCGGAGGTACTCTGAGTCATTACAGCTGCATATGGTTATCTATTATGAGAATGGTTGTTTTGATTTGTGAGTTCTAAATTATGTATTTAGAACCAGGAAGCATTTATCAAAAAATAAATTACTTGTTCTAATGTATAAAAATGAGGATGTTACACTTTATAGACAGAGACGACAAGGAATTTCATCAAAAATGATGAAAAAAAGTGCATATTCACGTCTCTATGAATCTTGGAGAAAAATGGTGAAAAAATAGATGTAATACAAAGTAACCATTGATTCTTCCCCTTTTCCACTTTATATCATAGTCGTCCACATGTTTCCTTGGTGTAACTACAAAGAATAAGCATAGAGGCAAGTCCTGAACAAGCGCAAGCCTTCCACATGCCTTGGGCCCAAGAAAAACACCTTTTGGCCTTTGAAAAGCCTCAGTGTAAAAAAGAGCCAATGGAAGCCTCCACGTGTCTCAATGGTGAATTTTGAGATGGTCCCCAAAAGAAAAGATCAAAAACAAGTGTGGGCTCAACACATGTCTCAGTCTGGAATAATTTTTTTTAAAATTTGAAGGTTCAGCAGAAGGCACCATGTATCTAGGGTCTGAGAAATTTTTCTTTGGCCGTTGAAAATTCCAAGCAAAGGGAAAAGTGAGCAGAAGCCTCCAAGTGTCCTCCTGGAACTTCTTCAAAATAAAACTTAGGGGCCAGTCCCCAAACAGGTGTGGTCCCTCCACGTGTCCCAGGCCTTTAGAAATATGCTTGAAAATTCTAAGTATGGGAAGACATGAAGGAATCCTCCACGTGTCTTCATGGTACAACTTCAAGATGGTGCCCAAGAGTAGAGACCTTGAACAAGCGTGGGCTCACAACGTGTCCCAGGCCTTAGAAAATTACTTTGAAAATTTTAACTACAAAGCGGAGCTGGCAAAAGACTCCACATGTTTCCTTGTCATAATTGTTAAGGTGGGACCCTGAGGTAGATCCTCAAATGAGTGTTAGCCCTCCACATGTCCATGGTCCATCAAAACTATACCAGTTGCATGAAAAAATTTGTCTAAGTCTAGGCAAAACAACGTAAACCTCCACCTGTCCCCCCAGCGCAACTTCAAGGCCAAACCAAAAGGTGAATTTTCAAATGAGGGTCATTCTTCCACGTGGACAATATTTGGGTTCAAGTGAGCCTTACAGTTTTTAAAGTGCCCTTTCGAGC
This sequence comes from Taxus chinensis, assembly GCA_019776745.2. Taxonomy (NCBI): domain Eukaryota; kingdom Viridiplantae; phylum Streptophyta; class Pinopsida; order Cupressales; family Taxaceae; genus Taxus; species Taxus chinensis. The sequence goes on along the minus strand of CM034155.1, from coordinate 77,003,115 downwards.
CACATCCAACCAAAAAGGGCCACGTTTCCACTAATGTTGAGATGTAAATTTGACCAGGAAAAATACACTAGTTAAACCATAAAATGTAGGAAAATTTCCATTTGAGCCTGGAAATGAATCTTTCGTCAAGGATTGAGAATTTGGAAATATTATAAGGCTCAAATATGATCCTTCAAGCTACATCCAATCATGTTTCCATAGGTATTTTGGATAAAAATTATAGGGAAAAAAAAATGTGACTATGAAAAATAGAAGGAAAGGAAAAACCCAAGTTCTTCGCCCAAGTTACAGACTCTTTCAGATGGACAGAGGAATGAAAAAAAAATTCTTGACCTTTAAGTGATCCTCGACCAAGGAAGGGACTGATCATGGCGAAAAAATGGAGGAAAAAGTTTTTATGCATTAATATGGGAGATAGAAAAAATGACAAATCCCGTAAACTCGAGAATTTTAATGACAAACGGGGCGAGACGAATTTGATCACCAACATCAGCTCTGAATTGTGGATGGGCACTCCCTGTGAGTGCCACAAGAACAAATAGCAGACCAAGTGCCAAAAATAGACCATTGGGTAATGGATTCAAAGAATAAGCTTGGAAACCAGAACAATCATAACCATCCTCAAAAAATGAACTGAGAAACCAGCAAAACTAGGTCGATAAGGACCAGAACGAACAAAAACACAAAAGTAGACAAGAATAAAGAACTATACACTGTAAAAATGGAATATACCTTGATCATGAGAAATCAATCAAGGAAAATTTTCAAATGCCTGCCATTAACATGTAATTTAAGCAGTTCCCCATCTAAGTATTTTAAGAAGAAGGTATTTTCACCAATTCGAATATCAATGAAATAAGGGACCATCCACAATACATCAAATTTACCATGTCTTCCCTTATCTTCATGCCTACTATCCCATAAAATGACAATATCCCCAATGCTGAAAGCTCTGGGAGTCACCTTTTTGTCAAATAACTTCTTCAAAATTTCTCTAAACTTCACATGCCACTGATGGGATGCCCTTCTTTATTCATCCTAATCAATAATCTTATTGATTCGAGCATCATATGGACTAACTTCTTGGTCTTCAATTTGTTGAAAAAAATGAAATGAAGACAATTGCAAATGAAGGGGCAGAAAAGATTGAGTTCTATATACCAATGTAGACACCAAATTCGTGTCTTACGACCCCTTGTGACCCGCATCCCATTTCGCAACCTAACCTCATTACCTAAACCTTACATAATTATTTATTAATTACCTTGTAATTGATAAATCCCCATCACCTCACCTTCCCCCTCATTTTGCCACCTCATCATGACCTAGCCCTAATCCTAAACTAACCTAATTAAAACCTAAAACTTGGTCTACACCTACACCCATGACTAAGGACCCCTTTCTCGCACCTAAAACCGACCTTCTAGTCACTTGACCAAGCCCGCAACTAATCTCTCGGGAGAAAAGCAGGGAAGGTGGGTTGTTTTACTAAAAATAGCCTACTTTTTCCTTACTGATGCTGGTTCCTACTCGACCGCCGTCGGTTACACAACCGCCATCGGCTCCCTGTAAATGGGCTCCCCAAACCAAAAAAAAGAGATCGGAATTTCATTTTTGGATAAGAGAAAAGGATTCTTTGAATCAAGAAAGAGCATCAGGAGCGATCGAGAAAACCCTGATCTTTACTTGACTGAGCAGAGACAAGTGAAGAGACAAGGAGAGTTAGCAGCAAGGGAGAGCAAGCCCAGGACTGCAACTGGATACCAGAGCCCTGTGATACTCAGCTGATTTGATCTGCTGTGTGCCAGACCATCCTACCTCAGTTTTGCCTTTGCCATCAGAGCTCTTGGACTTGCATCTCCGCGAATAATCAGTAAGCTACTTCTTGCATGTACTCTTTAATAACATTTCTTTGACTTTTTGAATCATAAGTCCTCACAAATCCATTCTTGGATCCACTACCCAACGTGTCATTGCATCTAACTGTCATTCATCTAGATCTCATCACCCTATTTCCTAATATTACCTATATACAGCCCTACAAATAACACAATAACCAAATAACACCATCACCCCACAAAGCAACTAACCTTCAGATCCTGGACTCTACCGATATCAGTCATCAGTAACCACCATCGGTTATTAGTAACCGCCATCAGTTATACTGACTATAACCAATAACCAGCCTTTCCCCTACCCAGTTCAACAAAGCAATTTAATTGATATCTTATATTCTTTTGTGTTAATTCATATTAGCAAGGGAACTGACCACCTTCGAAAGGAAGTTTTATATTTCTTGGGCCCAAGGCAGTTTCCTCATTTATTGTCTAATTAAAATCTTGTGGTCTTGTGTTCTTATTTGCAGGTAGTCCTTCCAAGACAAAAAGGAGTTCTTCGCAGTCAGCCTGATCTTTCTCTATGGTACACCCACATTATCTTGGCATTCTACAGGTATTCCTCCTAGCCCCAACCCTTATCTGTTTCTAAAAGAAACGAAACATTCCGAGTGAAACATTTTGGCACGCCCGGTGGGACCCATCTTGGGTTTCTGTTTCTCTTGCTTATTTTCATTTTAGGAAGCATACTTGCTGTTGCTGCTTTTGTTATATATTTTGTAAAGAATTTGTCTTGCTTTCCTAGTTTCGCATTAGTGAAAGTCATCTCTCTTGCTTCATCGAACATAATTTTTGATTTGGGTTTAAAACATGTGCATTGCATTCCTGCTTGTTGTTTTTCAATTCTAGTGAACGTAGATTAAGTAACAGGTCGTACACGTTGGGGTGATATCCACGGTATTGACAGGAAATTAATCTTACATTCACTGCACAACACATACCGAATCACTTCACAATTAACACAACAGCTCAAACATCCCCCCTTTTTCCGCGGTATTCCTCCTCCCGATTGAGGTAACCTTATAAGCCAAAACAACTTGACATTTCCCCTAAGTCTCTTGTTTAGGATTCTGACATCATTCTACGTCTAAAGGCATAAGCCCACGATAATTAAAATTAACCCTAGGGTTAATCTCTGGATTTGCGTGTGCATCTTGCTTGTTTTTAGTTCTGTTTTCTTTCTCATACTCTATCTTCTGTGATCAATAATTGGACAAGTATACTAAACGTTGTTAAAAATCAAGTTAGCAGCCTTTTTATATCTTGTTAGCCAAGACTTCTTACACCAACATCGGTTACCTGACCGACGTCGGCTATAGTATAACCGACATCGGTTACTAGACCGATATCGGTTACTGTCTTTTCCAATTCCTGACAAACCAGCAACCTACCAATTTTACCAGTCTGAGTTTGTTTCTATTCCTGACAGATTGAAACCCTACTGTGAACTCCTGTCCATGGTTGTTATCACTCGAAAGCAAGCCGCCGCCATGGTTTCACATGCTTGCTCTGTTTCTTTGCCTGAATCACCCCCTTCACATTCTGTGGGGAATCCTACGGATACCAGCGAGGTTCCTAAAATTCCTGTGGGAGATAAGGACTTCGCCAAGTTTCTGGATGCTAATTCTAGCGCTGTACAATACTAGTTGTCCCATACCCCTGACCGTACGCCTGATGGTCAGCTCCTTGTTGGTATGCCTATTAGTATAGCTGCTCATTTAGCTCCCACTCCGCCTGATAATACCACCTTGCTTCCTGCATCTCTAGCCTCGTCTCCCAATCCGACGGCTTCAGAGGTTCATACGACTCAGATTGGCTTTCCATTGGTTAACCTCGGACCCCACATATCATTACCGCCGACTGCCCCTACCTCATCTCTCTTACAGACTGCTCCGTTCATGACTTGCTCTCTGCCACCTATCCACACGAGATTTACTTCTCAAGCTCCACCTACCTTTTCATTCCCATACACGTATCCAGTGACCTCAACATCCTATATGGGACATCCCTATTCGGTTGCCTCAACATATTCATCCTCCACACCTTATCAACAATTAACCCCACCAGGGTCTAGCGGTGGTCCTTGGCCCAATTTGCCTCCGTTTACCACCACCACACCATCATCTCATCCAACTACTGATCTAATTAAACAAATGATGGACAAAATGCAAAACCTGGAGGCTTCTGTTTCAGGAAGTCGTAGCGCCTTGACATACGAGCAAGTTTTTCAGGAGCCCATTCACCCTTCTGTCCCCCTTCATTCATATCCTCCTCAATGGGAGTTGCCGAAATTTACTCGTTTTAATAGTAAAGAGGATCCTCAACAACACTTGTGATCATTTAGACATGCTTGTTATTTGATTGCCCATGATGATGCCTTGTTACTCCGCACCTTTCCCATGTCCTTATCAGGACCTGCCTTGGAGTGGTACAGTGCTTTAACCCAGCACTCAATCTTCTCTTTTAACCAACTAGCCCAATCTTTCTTGGATCACTTCTCCATTAACATTGCTAAGAAAGTATCCATCACCGACCTTTATGCCATTCGACAATTCGAAGACGAATCTATCGCAGATTTCATCAGACGATGGCGCGGCCTTATCAACCAACTTACATATGCCTTGCCTCAGACTGAACTTATCGAACTTTTCACGTGGGCATGTGCTAAGCACATGTCTCCTACTCTCCAAATTCAAACTTTCTGTACATTCGATGAAGCCTTTACTATGGCTCGAAAACTAGAGATTCGAGCCTTAGAGGAAGAGAAATTGCGGTTGCGTAACAAAAACCCCAATTTCCGAACTCCTGATTCTACCAATAAACCAAATACCACCACTCCTCACGCGTCCACTTCTTCTAAATCAAAAGGAGCTGTCCACGCGGTGATGGTCAAATCTCAAGTGCCGTCCAATACTCCACCAAAAACCACCTATAAGTAAAAAGCCGAGCCCATCAACTACACTCCCTTGGGAGAAACATATGGTGTGATATTGGAAAAATTGCTCAAAGCAGGAGCCATTACATTACCTCCTGTTAAACCTCATTCCAGGTTTGATTCCACTCGCGCCATACCTTCCTGGTACAAAGAAAATGACTTCTGTAACTTCCACCACGTGAAGGGACACAGTCATGAGAACTGCAAGATGTTGAAAAACATAGTGCAGGAAATGGTTGACGCAGGGGATATAACCCTCGATAATCCTAATGCCCCTGCCAACCGAAATTTGAAAATCTTCAACAAACCATTCCCGAATCACTCTTCCAACAACAACGTAAACCAGGATATCTTAGCCAAGGAGAGTGTTCATGAGATCCATGCAGTCTTTGATACCCAGCCCAAAGCCTCTATCGAGAAAATTTTGAATCAAGCCTCTTCACTAACACAGGAGCCCGAACCTCCTTTACCACCATCGAACCAAAGCGAAATCATTCCTTTACCCATAAAGGAGTTAACTGCCCAGACTTCTCTTCCCATCGATGAGTCTTCTTATACCACATCCCTACAAGATTGCGAACGGATGTTATCTAACCTATCTATTTCCCAGATTTCCCCTTCTACCCCTCTTACTGCACAAGAGGGAGATATGCCACTCCTTTTGACATCCTTAGACGAGGAATCTCTTGCACCGACATCACCAAATTCTTTAACCATGACGGATCCTCTCGAACATGCCCTCTTACCTATTAGTTCTTCATGGCCTAAATCTTTTCAACGACCGGTTGACCTCTTGACATCTATTGATACAGTGCCTCGTTTACCCCCTGTATCACACCCACAGTGGACCGGAATCACAACCCACCTTTCTTCCGTACAAAATTTACAATTCAAACCTGAAGACTGTCATTCTCCAGAAGATAGACGAATCTTATGGGAACGTTTGAGTACTCCCTATTCTACTCAAATGCAGATGACCGATCCCGATACCTCTACCATATACCCGAAGTGTTTACAGAAACTCAAAATGCCTATGTCCTCACTCTCACCCCCCCCGTATCTATACTCAATATCCCATCCACCTCTATCAACCTAACCAAATCTTCCCCTACACTTGGGACCTCACCAATACCCAGTCTAACACACCCGCCTAAGCGACTAGATTTGTCCAAGAATAAAGCCGCCCCGCCACTTAGGAGATACACTCAACCCGTGCCTCTATCACAATCAAAACCATCATCGTCATACCTACCTTCCATATTGGGACCTCTTCCTTCCACCTTGCACCAATATATCATACCTCCTGCGTTTTCTTCAAAATGACCTACGCCTTCTGCACCCATACAGGGATCAAAGGGTATATCAACATTATCACTCCGCGTATCCTGTCCACCTATCAACCCTAAACAAATTCCATCATCAAAAGATTTGTTTTCGGTCACTCCTATTTCCCTGTGGTTGTTTTCTGATACCACACCATCTGTGGCCTCATCATCCAATATAGCTTCTGCGCCAAAGAAACCACGTTTAGTGAAAAACACGTGTCAACACCCCTCGGCTAAACCACCACCCATATGAACCAACCACACCCAAACATTACGAAAACCCACGCAATCAATACCCTCATCCTCTTCTGATTTTGACCCACTTAAAGGATCTTACGCCAAAATCCTTGCTATGTTAGTAGATAATGCGACCATTTCCCTACCCCCACTTAGACCTTATGACCCGTATAAACCTCGACCTATAGGTTATGATGAGTCTAAGATCTTCTCTTATCACCGCACACTAGGACATGATGTGGAGGGATGCAAAGCTTTAAAAACCATCCTTCGTCAGTCACCGCTCCCAGATAGAAAGGTTAAGAAAGACAACTTACGAAGGGGGAGACCTTTAGTTTCCATTCCCTCTCCTATACCATCTGTCCCCGCCTCACCAAGATCTGTCATTATTACAACCCCACCTCTTCAAGACCATGATTTATCCCAATCATCTTCTTCATCTCCGGTCTACGAGATTAATATGATTAGTGTTACTACTCGAGCGCAGAAAAACAATGAGAAAGCGAAAGTAAGCACACCTGCGTCCTCTCCTTCTCCGTCCAGCATCCCGATTGCACCACCACCCAAAGTGGTTATTCATGGACCCGCTTACCCCATCTCTAATGGAGCTGCCCATCGATCCATGATCAAACAACTTCACCAATCACCTGTAAAAATGACACTATATGATCTCATTCAGACTTCTGAATCTCATTGACAAGCTCTCGTTGAAATTCTTTAGGGGATCGAGGTCTTACCTAATGAAACCCTACCCGTTGCCTCCATTCTAACACCCAATCACGTTGCCTCTCTCACCAAACAACCCACCGCCCCAACCACTTCTGTCTCTGTACCACAAACTGCTGCTGTCAGTTTCTCTGAAGATGAAATTGTTGACTTTGGTACAGAAGATCCTGACCTTGCCCTGTTCATCTCAGCTTACGTCCGGGACATTCGTGTACGTCATGTTATGATCGACGAGGGTGCTAGCCTAAACATCATCTCTTCAAAATATTTTCAACAAATGAATATCCCTTCTAGCTACATGTGTGCCAACCCCATCATGTTGTGGTCATTCAATGACGCTATTACCTCTACCTTAGGCACCGTGATCCTCAACATTCAGGTAGGACCACGTACTTTACCCTCTTCTATGTCCTTGAGGGAGAGTTCCAATATAATATATTGCTGGGTCATCCTTTGATCCGGGCCATGGGATGCGTTCCCTCAACATTACATAGATGCATAAAATTTGAGTACGAGGGGAAGTCCTACACCGTAAAAGCTGATCCTCCCCCCTTTAAAACCTACAATATGTTATACCGCCCTAACGATGTGCTTATACCAATCAAGACATACATTCAACCCAACCATCCTCTTCAAATGTACCTCAACCATCCACCTCAACCGCGCCTACGCCTTCAACTGATGAAACCACCGTTGCAAAAACCACTTCCCTTCCCGCAGCTAACATCCCAACCTCCGACTCCTTAGTAGATGTTTTTCAACGCCTTACGCTGGGGGAGTACCGCCTATATAACGTTAGTTCTTTCCCTACCCCGTAGGAGTACGGACAATTACATGCACATCCCACCTACGACCGTCGCGTGGGGGAGGTAATCTCTTACGGACCACCCCATTGCCGCACTAACCTAACGTATGGGGGTGTTGACGCATCCTCCATTACCCCCTGAACCTCCTCTTGGTGTGGTTCCCTTCCAATCTGATTTTTAGTACCTGACAAATCGTCGCTTCGCCCTCACCTTCTTGACTTGCTGTGCTTGGAAAGGCTTTGGTTTTGGTCTTTATGAACAAGGCCGACATACGCTCATCCCCATCACCACACGCAAACATAATGATCGTAGTGGTCTCAGATTTCTGGAAACACTTACATCGACGGAAAATCACATCAGTTGTCTTCTGGAAGAAGACGACATCACCCCTACCAAACCATCATCACCCACTTTGCCATCATCACCCATAGAATCTATACACCCTGAATCTATCCCTCCTAACTTTTTTTTTCATAAATGCTATCTTCATAGGTCCTCTCACTTATCATCGCGATAATGAGGACCCATCTTCTCTTCCCCTTCTGTATCCAGACATGATCGAAGAGGATTCGCCTTTGATTAATGTTGTTGAGTGTCAGGATGATGACTCCATCCTCACTTACCTTGGCACGGATGACTCTTATATTCAACGAGCCTTACCATCGGAAACCCAAACCATGCTGAATGAATCTACTATAGAAATCAACATCCACACGGAGGAGGATCCTCACATTGTGAAGATCGGACAATCCCTTAACGCATCATAACAAGTCGCCTTTACTACTTTCCTCCGTGCTCGCAACCAAGCTTTCGCTTGGTCCTACACTGACATGCTAGGAATTGATCCTACCATTGCCGTCCATAACATCACTCTAAACCCTGATTCCAAACCAGTCAAACAAAAATTGAGAAAAATGCATCCACGCATTGCCCTCTTGGTCAAAGAAGAGCTTTAACGACTTCTTTCTGTTTCCTTCATCTTGGCTATTGACTAAAGCGACGGGGGGACTTCGGATATGCACGGATTTCCGGGATCTTAACCTTGCTTGCCCTAAGGATGACTTCCCCCTCCCAAGTATTGATCAACTTGTTGATCTCACTGCGGGTCATGAAATGCTTTCTCTCATGGATGGATTTTCAGGATACAACCAAATTTTGGTTGCCCCTGCCGATCAACACAAAACTGCCTTCATAACTCCTTGGGGAACCTTCTGTTACAGTGTAATGCGATTTGGCCTTAAGAATGCTGGTGCGACCTATCAGCGGGCTATGACCTATATTTTTCATGACATTATGCACACTATCCTTGAAGATTACATCGACGATCTTCTTGGCAAGTCTAAACATCGCAGTGAACATCTCAATGTTTTAACCATTATTTTTGATTTCCTGTTACAATATTTTGTCCGTCTTCAACTAAAGAAATGTGTCTTTGGTGTCCTTTCGGGAAAGCTTCTTGGTTTTATCATCTCTTTGCGTGGCATTGAGGTCGATCCATCTAAATTCAAAGCTATCATAGAAATGCCCCCACCTACTAATCTCAAACAATTGCGTAGCTTACAAGGTAAGAGGTAAGTGCACCAAGTTGGGGGACAATTAAGTGGACATAAAATCCTGAATTTTACATTAAAAACAGCAAAACATCAAATTTAGTCTTCCGCAGACTTGAACCATGCCGAAAAGTAAAAACTATGTCATAAAAATGGTACCATTGCGTAGGGGAGACTATTAGCTTTGTAAAAATACTAATTTTAAAGTGAATAGAAGAGGATAAATATCATTTTATAATTTTTTACTAATAGTAGGTCTTTAAGACACTTTTTCCTGTGAATGTTTATGTCTACGTTTAAGACTGCAAAATTTGTTTCACTTATCAGAATGTGATAAAACTTATACCATCCCAACCATGGTGAAATTATATACATGTTCAAAAAAAAAATTATTTGATTTCAATATTTTTTGATGAAGTTATGGCGGGCAAACGGAAAGTGCTCTGTTTTCTTTATGTTTTCATACCACTTTAACGGAAAAAATCATAAAAAATAAAATATTACTCAAAAAAATATAAAATAAAATCCATCCCAAGATAAATAGTGGTATATAAATTCTCACCAAAGGAAAAAAATATATATCAATTTTTGGTCATCCAAATTGTGGGCAAACGGACTATAATCTTATCGGCGTTTTTAAAAAAAAAATACCAAGTCATTGAATTTTGAGTGTTTAATATAGCTAATCTTGTCCATTTTTTACAAAAATTAGTATTTTAGAAACTAGATTCCAGATGCTACGATTCATATTAATATAATTTTGTCTAATTTTGAGTGTATGTATTGTTAATAATCCCTACAAGTTTATATTATGTTGTTATTTGCAATATGATGTCCACGGATGACCCTATATTTGTCCATCAACTTCCTGCACTTACCCTAAGTTACAATCTATCCGACGTTTCATCTCCCAACTCTCGGATCGATGTCAACCTTTCCATCACCTCCTTAAAAAGGAAATTGAGTTTCAATGGAGTGAAGAGTGCCACCAAGCCTTTGAAGCTCTCAAAACTTATCTCTTGCAGCCACCCGTGCTTATCCCACCTCAAGACGACTGCCCTTTCTACCTTTACCTTTCCGCCACTGACCACACTGTAGGGGCCATGCTTGCACATCGTGACTCTGAAAATCGAGAACAAGCCGTTTATTATATAAGTCGTCCTTTGGTGGATTATGAGACTAGGTATACACATGTAGAAAAGTTGTGCCTAGCCCTATCATTCGTGGCTACCAAGCTCCAACACTACCTTCTGAATCACAAAACTTTCGTCATCACCAACATGGACCCCATCCATTACATGTATGCCAAACCTCATCTAAACCAATGCATCGCCCGATGGCTCATGCTCCTTACCGACCTCGACCTTGAGTTCGTCCACCAGAAATCAATCAAAGGACAAACCATCGTAGACCAACTTGTGGAAGCCCCTTTACCTGGGGAACAATTTACCAATTTTACATTCCCCGACGAACTCATCGCCACTCTTTCACTCAAGGAGGAGTCATATCCAATGACTCTCTTCTTCGATGGATCCAAATGCCAACGCGGTGGAGGAGCCGGCATTGTTCTTATTCCTCTCGACGCCGAGCCTATGCCTCTTTCATTCCGACTCGATTTCCCTTGCACTAATAATACAGCAGAATACGAGGCCCTTGTTCTGGGTCTCCAAGTTGCGCTGCACTTAGGTATCAAATCTATCAATATTTTTGGCGACTCTCAATTGGTAGTCAATCAAGTTATGGTCATCTACCAATGCAAAAATGAGGAACTTCAAAAGTACAAATACTACGTGGACTCACTTCTAGCCTTATTTACTCACTATTCTATCCAAACCATTCCCCGCTCCACTAACAAATTTACGGATACTATGGCTTGCTTAGCCTCGCAAATTCCAGCTTCATCAACTGACTCTGAATTATTCGTCGTGGTCCAACAAATTTTTGCCACATCCTACTCAACCCCGGTAGTTTGTATTATAAAAAATGTGTCTGCTAATTCACAGGATACTTGGTATCACCAATTTCACGACTACCTTACAACCTCTGTTCTCCCAACTGACCTTACTAGTACTGGTAAACGCGCTTTTCTTAAACGCATTTCTCGTTATGTAGTTATGGGGGGACTCCTTTATAAACGTGGCTTTGATGGCATCCTCCTTCGATGTCTAACCGGTGCGGAGGTCACCCATACCATCCAACAGGTCCATGACGGTATTTGTGGTGGACATTTTAGTGGCCTTGCCGTGGCTAAACGAATCCTTCGCCTAGGTTATTATTGGCCTACTCTCAATAACGACTACTACGAATATGTTAAGCGTTGTGTTATGTGTCAACAACATGCTAACCTTCAACATACTCCTAGCCATCCGCTGCAGGTCGCACGAGATCTTTGGCCTTTCTCACAATGGGGTTTAGACCTTATTGGTGAGATTCACCTGTCCTCTTCACAATGTCACCGATGGATAATCACAGCCACCGAATATTACACAAAATGGGTGGAGGCCATTCCACTCGTTTCGATCAAAAAGGAAAAAAATTTCGAATTCATTAACCATCACATTATCTGTCGTTTTGGTATTCCTCATCGCCTAATAACAGATAATGGTAAATCTTTTAAAAACAAGTTGTTACAAGACCTTTGTGACAACTTTGGTATCAAACTTAGTTTCTCATCACCTTATTATCCGCAGGCCAATGGTCAAGCTGAATCTTCTAATAAAACCCTAACCAAAATCCTCATGAAAGTTGCCAATGAATCCGGAAGAAATTGGCACGATCACATTCCCTTTGCCCTTTGGACTTATCGTACTAGCATTCGTACCTCTACTAATGCCACACCTTTTTCTTTGGTATACAGTACCAAGGCTATTTTGCCTCTCGAAATACAAATACCCTCCCTTAGAATATCTCTTCAGGATATTCTCACCAACGATGATTTCCGCCAAGAGCGGTTAGCCCAATTGGAGCTTCTTGATGAACGTCGTCTTACAGCTCTTGATCACCTTCAAATCTATCAAAAACGCATCAAACATGCTTATGATAAGCGACTTCATGAGCGTACCTTTAAGGTTGGTGATCTTTTCCTCAAAGAGAATCAACATGTCACCAAACTAGAAAAGAGCAAACGTGGAAAATTTGCTCCCAATTGGATTGGGCCTTATATAATCACTCACACCTATGGATCAGGCACTTATCGTTTAGCTTCGCTTAATGGTAAACCTGAGCCTGAACCCCTTAATGCCTTGCATCTTCGACTATTCTACTGTTGAATTTAGTGTTATATCACTTCTTATCTACCTGCTGCTCGTCCCTTGAGCTCACATACCACCACATGCACTTCGTTTCCTACACCTCATAATAAAAATCAAGCTCACATAGTTTGATTCTCACCTCACCTAAATGATGCCTTCCCCTTTTTAGTCTATTCCATGACTTCAAAGTATTAAAATAAGCCGTATTCTTATGGGATTTTCTTGAGTCAAACTTCCTACCAAACTAGATGCTTCACGCCAAAAGAACATCTAGCTATCTAAATTATATATAGACTGTTCCCTCGAAGGACAGCTATATGCCAAATTATTGCTGCTATTTTATATAGACTACTCCCCCGAAGGACAACTATGTACTAAAATCATATCTGCTACTATAAATAGACTGCTCCCTCGAAGGACAGCTATACACAGTCAGCCTTTATCAAAAGCTTCTCGCATTGATCAGCTTCGTGAAAACCTCAAGAATAGCACAATCAATATCCCTTGTAGACTTCCCGCATCGATCAGTCTATATTCAGTAAAATAAAGGCCTCATTCAAAAGAACTTTTTGGGTCATGGACTTGTCTATTTAGGGTAGGTTCTCTTTCGTCAGAACACTCACTTTGTAATAAATTCTCTATACCTCAGCTATATCATCCACCTCACCTCACCATTTGTTTCAACTCAAGGGACGTAACGTACACCCGATATATTGTGATCATACAACTCTTTTCACCTATGGACTTCTCGTCTATGCACGGAACCTAGGGCTTCAAGCTCGTTCTACATTTTGTGGTTTGTTTAGCTCTTTTCACCTACGGAGCACTCTTTCCGCTTTGCCTTGCGTCTAGGATTGTGTGTTGATCTTAATCAGGACATGGCTCCCTTCTACTTGGGTAGGCTGACTTTCGCTTCCCTTATACCTTTTACAACATCACCAATTCATTACCGACACCAACAACCTTACCTTACCAATATTAATATCAATATTCTTACCAACCAACCAATTGCCTAAACCATACCAAATTACCTGAATTCGCCTCTCCCTGATCCTAAGGGAGAACTACATCGGTCTGAGGTTCCTCCTTGCTTTGTGCAAAGGGCTATGTAGGCAGCACTTCGGAGACATGGGGTCTCCCAAGGTTAGCTCGACCATCCCCTACCATAACCTATCATGTGTGGTAAATATAAATATTTTTGTGTATTTCTATTTAATCACATTCCTCTTTATCCTTTTTCAAAACACCGAAAGTCAAAACAATAACATTCTTATTATTATAACTCAAATCAACATACATATCTCGTTTTATTTAGATGTTAAAAAAATACATCTTCTCTATCATCGACACGCAGGTCGGTACTCTTATTTATTCTTATACCTTGCTAACATTTATTTAGACCCTCACGCCTCATCCCGAACTAGGTGATGATCGTGATCGTCGACCCCTCTCGCCAGGCCTCTCTATCCTCAATGGTACCATGGCTATTGGTATCACCCACTGATCTGCCAATCTCTCCTGTAACATATGAATACGCCCTCTTGCATGGAGGACTCCAGCCTCTAGTCTCTCCGCCCGTGACTCCACAACCACTAACAATCCTCTTGTCTCATTCACCTGCGTTTGGAGCTGCTAAACCAAACGCTGCAGACGATCCCTCTCTACTGTAATCACTGCTATGTCAGGATGATCACGTACACCTTGTAGTTCTACTACCCACCATAATCTATAGGCCTCTTTCGTTCCTGCATCCATTACCCTGCGATCGGCTGCTACCTCTTCAAGCCCTTCTGGAGGTGTTGGCTGGGGAGGTGAGAATACTGCCTCTGCATCGATCCTCATATAGGGTCTATAAGCCTGGGGTATATCCTACACAAATCCAAATTGTCGCCGCACGCGATCTAGAGGAATCCTCTCATACTCACCTGGCCTGTGCCCTGTGATCCACCTCAATCGCTCTACACCCCTCAACTCCTCAGCTATATTCTCTGTTACCATATAGTTCTCATAAGGCCACCAAAAGATATCCACAATCGTCACCCTCTCCCATACCTACCTATAATACTCAATGTCACCCATCACAGCCTGGGATCTTTCCTCTTGTTCTGTTTGGACCCATTGTCTGAATCCCAACCTCTGTACTCTGGTCTCTCCTGACTGGATGGGTCGGCCTATTGGTCGCACACAAACAATGTGCTCATAGGCCCAACAGTGTAATAAGTATGAACAATCCAGTGTCATTTTGTGATTTCGCCTATAAGCCCATAAACCCCTATATAGCTCTGCCAAATATGTAGGTGCCCATGCAAACGTCACGTTCCTTTCTATCATCTCCCAAATAACACACATCAATGCCTTTGGAAATCTTCCCCCTTCTGCCCTCGGTAATGCATAATACCCTACCGCTATCATTAATATTACTGCTAACCTTGTCTCCTCAAGATGTGATGCATACATTATCCCATACGTAAATGACAAACCTCGCTGTGTTAAATCTCATGCGTATGGACCAAATACTGCTGTTATCACTCCCCGTGCCGCGCTAGGTAATGTTTGATATACTGGTTTTCCTATAATTGGGAGTCTCAAAATACGGAACACATCTTCCAATGTTACTATCATTTCCCCTATTGGCAGATAGAAGGTATTTTTCTCAGGATTCCATCTCTCAATCAACGCTTGTAACATAGCATGGTTACGTGCGATCCGTGAATAATAGCGGATTCCACTTAACCCCAAACGATTTATCAATGTCCATTCAGCTGGCGTTACATCCGCTTGGATTCGTGACAACAGCGCTGGTACACTATCATTCATCCTCAACCCTGCCTCTACCTGCATACATCCAAATAACAAACAACCATTCAATTCCTCAAATCCCCCCAGGTTTTTTCTCAAATTCTGAAAATTCCTACAGCAACCGGTATCGTTTACATCTAACCGGTACCGGTTGAGTAACCGATACCGGTTATCCCTAACCAATATCGGTCACTGTTACTTTCATACACCTTGCCTAAACAACCACCTACGACAATAAATTGCTCGTTTATTCCTCTCTGTATACACAGACATACCCAAAACCCTTGATTACCTACCATGTAACACTCACCTCATTTATAACCCTTGTTATCATCTTTTCTTTCTCATATCTACCCACTTACTCTCCCTCAGCTTATTCCCAAAACATGCAGTAGTCAAATTATAAACAAAATGTTACCTCTTGGGTTGCAGTAGCTTGAGGTGGCCCTTGTCTTCCCTCTTGTCCCTGCCTGCTGGATGTTTCTCCTCATCCTGCCATTATCACCACCTTTTTCAAACCTGCCTTTCTGTCTTCTGAATCTCAGATCACAATCACTTTCCCTGTCTCTTTACTCCTAATCACTCAAATCTCTCATGCAATTACATGTCTCAGTCGTAAAAAAGCGTCGCGTTCGCGTATTTAACTTCTTGCATGGCTCTCAAAATTAGAACTTAAGTTTCCACCCTAGCTTTTTTATTTTTAGAAAAGCTCATACCTAAATAACCGGTATCGGTTATGTAACCGATATCGGTCTACTATCTACCGACGTCGGTTATCTAACCGATATCGGTTATACACCTGCCTTTTTGAAACATGGTTCTTTTCTTCGTTTTTTACCTAATTTTTGTCGTGCCCGCCTCTTTTCCTGCATCTCATCACCATTATCCATATTTGTCCATCCACCACACATATCATTACAATTTCATTAACATCATCTATTTTACAAAAACAAACAAGTCATCAACTAAGGATACCAAAACAAAACAAAAAACTATCTATCTATACATCATTTGGATCCAACTCATCAGATACATATATAACAATGTCATAAAACCAGCCCAAAACATGCAACATTTCATCATATAACACATCATCCATATATCAACATGTCAATTAAACTCATCATACATTCTATATACCACAAACCATTGACGAAATACTTAAAAACATTTTGAACACAACATGTGGATCAAAACATCATCTCTATATATATATATATATATATACAAGTTTTCAAATATACACTATGCCCTACATCGGGGCCTCTGTGATCTCATAATCCAACAAAGCCGGCACGCAGGCCACAATAACTATCAATAATCTCGACTTGGCTCGCAGGCCTGTCCCTCATATCAAAAATATACTAGGCTCGCAGGCCGGTACCAACTGTACAACCCGTACTCGGCTCGCAGGCCGGTATGCAATGAATGAATGAATGAATAAATGAGTAATATGTAGGCACGCAGGCCTCTATAAACATAACCGGTTTGCAGACCGGTGCCCATATCCAATATACAAATACAAAAACCATGTCGGGCTCCCTCAGCTCTCCCCACCGCCCTCAGCGCCTCTCCCCGCTGGTCCCTGTGGTGCCTCTCGCCTCCTGCCTGTCACAGACACGCCGGCTGTGGCTGCACCTCCCTGAGATCTCTGGCTGTGAGAGGTCTCTGCTCTATGAGCTGCATAAGGCTGATACTCAACTTCGGTACCATCAAGAATATCCTGATAGTATCAGGCCTCCGCTCTAACCTCCATATAGCGCTCTCGAGCCACTGAAGGAGCTGGGGCTGGTCCCCTGGCACCTAATACTAGTACCCCCTATGCCTGTGCTGGTGGTGCCTGTGGCTGTGCTGCTGCTGGTGGTGGTATCTGTACCTATGCCTGGGGTTGTGGCTGCGCCGCTGCTGGTGGTGGTGCCGGTACCTATGCTGCTACTAGTACTGCTACCTGTACCTATACCTGCACCTGTGGCTGTGCTGCTGGTGGTGGTGCTGCCTGTGCCTGTCCCTGAGCCTGGGCTAGCTGCCCCTGTAAGACCCCTATCTGTGCCTGCACAGCAACAAGCTGCCCCTATAAGAGCTGCACCTGACCCCTGAGCTGATCTCTCTCTGCCGTCACAGCTGCCAAGTCTGGCTGTGCGGGCTGTGCTACTCTCGCCGCTCTCTGACCAGCCCACCACACCATGTATGCTCCTGTACAACCAGCATCATCTACTGTGTCATCTGCTGGCCTCTCAGCAGCCCAATCTGGATCCAAGGGCTGTGGTGCAGGCAGTGGGGCCTCTACATCATCCCTCCTGTACTGAGGGAAGGGAGGTGGCTCGTCCTGTCGCAGCCCCATCTGCCTGCGTACCCTCTCTAGGGGTATCCTCTCGTACTCCCCTGGCCTCCGTCCTGCTATCCAGAATGTGTACTGGATCAGACGCAACTGTAAGCGGGCTCCTCCGTGAGGGTGATGACCTCTGTAAGGTCTTCATACAATATCTACCACTGTCAGGCCCTCTAATAAATGCCTGTAGTAGGCAACGTCTCTCCCCGCAAGCACTGCTCGTGGCTGCCCCACGACTCCCAACCAACTCTGAAAGCCGTATCTGTATATAACCTGTGGCCCTGGCTGCTGGGGCAGCCCTACTGGTCTGATGCATATGATGTGCTCATATGCCCAACAGTGAAGTAAAAAAGTCGAACAAATACCAAATCGCCGCATCCGGCGATAACCCCAGAGCTCTCTGTATAGCTGCACCAGATACACTAGTGCCCACGCATAGCAAGTATGCTCCTCCACCATCTCAAGCAGCACCCCCATCAATGCCCGTGGAAAACGGCCTCCCTCTGAGTCTGGGATGACGAAGCAGGTGATCCCAATCATCATCAACACGGCCAGTCATGTCTCGTGTCGGTGCGCACGGTACATGTCACCATACCCGATACTCACGCTGTGATAGGTAAGTAGCGCGGCTGCATCTCCAAAAACCTGCAGGATGTTGTCCATCGCCATCTCCGAATCTACCTGGAACACTGCCTCTCCCTCGATCGGCAGTCGAAGGATGCGATACACATCCTCTAATGTGATGGTCATCTCTCCGGTCGGGAGATGGAACACATTGGTCGCCGGATCCCATCTCTCGATGAGGGCGACCATCAGGCTGTGATCTCTATCAATAGCTCTGTATCGCTGGACTCCGCCGAGTCCCACCTCGCGCATGATCACCCAATGAGCCACAGATACGTGTGGCCGCATCCGCACCAACAGCGGGGGCATCCTATCCCGCATCGTCAACTGCTGATGTGCCTGCAAAACCAACCCACATCCTTAGACCTACTCTTTATCACAACATCTACTTTACCCTCTAAACCCCCTTTTATCCCCCCAACCACACCCCAACTCTATACCACCCCCCTCTAGCAACCTACGTTCAACCACCCCACCCAAAACCCGAAACCCAACCAGCCCAAAACCAAACCCACCCCACCCACACCCCAAAACACACCAACACAAAACCCACCCCACCCAAAACAAACCAACCCAAAACCTGAAACCCAACCAGCCCAAAACCAAACCCACCCCACCCAAAACAAACCCCACCCATACCCCAAAACACACCAACACAAAACCCACCCAACCCAAAACCAAACCCACCCCACCCAAAACCCACCCAGCCCAAAACCAAACCCACCCCACCCAAAACAAAACAAACCCACACAAACCCCCAATAAACCCCAGACCGGTACCGGTCCCAAACAACCGACCACGGCCATCTTCCCACCAACGCCGGTCAACCACCGACTGACGCCGGTCACCCACACAGAACCCAGCCCCTAAAATTTTGCGACCGATGCCGGTCGCTTAGCGACCGACATCGGTCACTGTCATTTCCCAGAGCCGAACCCCCGCGCGGCCCCCCTTCCCACATTTTTGTATTTTTCTACTTATCTACCCACCCAAACACCCTAAAAACCTACCCACCCAGCCGCCTTGCCCTATTTTACCCATCTATCCTCTTCGTTTTTCAAATTACGTCCATTTACTCATTATTTCCTAAAACATGTAAATTCCTACCCAAACCCCCAATTTAGCTTAATACCATTCAAATGCACACAATACAGAGTTCCGAACATACCCGAACGATGACACGTCGTCGTGGTGGGATGGGTGGTGGTGGTCCAGCTGGTCCAGCCCCTCCTGCTCCTCCTGCCTATGCCATAGCTCCAATTCTGATCTGCTGGGTCCCCGGCCAATCAACTGCTGCCTCCTCCTCACTCGGGCCCGCAAACAACTCACTCCTCCAGCAAAATAGCTCCACCTCACTCAATAAAACCTCCAATCTCAACTCTCCACGTCAGACAAATCAATTTGGTTTTCAAATAACAAAAGTGACAAAAACAAGCCGTATTTTTCTTTTTATAGGTTTTTCGCCCATAACCGATATCGGTTTCATTTTGCCCTAATGAACCGGTATCGGTCCCTTAACCGATATCGGTCATGTAGAATCGACATCGGTTTTTCTGCCAACTTTCCCCCAATTTTTTTTTTTTTTTGCCCCTATTTACCATTTGCCCCTTATTTTTTCACATATCGCCTATATTTACCTTTGCTGAACACCATTTGTTTACCTATTCGGCCCGCCCAAGGCCTCAACCTACCTATTCGGCCCGACCCAAGGCCTCAACCTACCTATTCGGCCCGACCCAAGGCCTCGACCTACCCATTCGGCCCGAACCTCAACCTACCTATTCGGCCCGACCCAAGGCCTCAACCTACCTATTCGGCCCGACCCAAGGCCTCAACCTACCTATTTGGCCCGACCCAAGGCCTCGCCCTACCCATTTGGCCCAACCCAAGGCCTCAACCTACGCATTTGGCCCGACCCAAGGCCTCAACCTACTTATTCGGCCCGACCCAAGGCCTCAACCTACCTATTTGGCCTGACCCAAGGCCTCAACCTACCTATTCGGCCCGACCTAAGGCCTGACCCAACCTCAACCTACCTATTCGGCCCAACCCAAGGCCCCAACCCAAGGCCTCAACCTACCCATTTGGCCCGACCCAAGGCCTCAACCTACCTATTTGGCCCGACCCAAGGCCTCAACCTACCCATTTGGCCCGACCCAAGGCCTCAACCTACCCATTTGGCCCGACCCAAGGCCTCAACCTACCCATTCGGCCCGACCCAAGGCCTCAACCTACCTATTTGGCCTGACCCAAGGCCTCAACCTACCTATTTGGCCCGACCCAAGACCTCAACCTACCCATCCGACCTGACCCAAAGCCGCCACCCAACAACTTGGCCCGACCCAAGGCCTCACCCTAACCATCCGGCCCGACCCAAGGCTGTAACCTAACAACTTGGCCCGACCCACGGCCGTATCACTTCAATACCATACCCACAATCAACGTTTTATTTTATCCATCCATCCTGTACCTTTTGTTCAATCGAGCTCACCTGTTTGTGTTTTAGCATGACTAGGGTCCTTGACTTGATCTATCGACCAACTTTGCCTAGACCTAGACCGTGACGTTTATCTCAACCAAACCAACCATTTGGTACTGTCGAACACGCCTAAACGTTCCTGTACCTTACCTATTATATACCCTGGAGCTACTTCCTATGCCTTGCATACCAGGAATATATCACCCTTGTTTGGATAAACTATCAACCTTTGCCTATACATTGCTAGTTTGCTCGCCAAATCATGTACCCTAGTCGCCCTATTGCATTTCAACATGCATCTGCTGCCTTGGACCTCCCCCACCACCTTACCATCCTCTCTACAACATGTACCCTTTATCAACCCTATCCCTGATTTCCTGTTCACTCAATCCGTGATAGATTTGAGGGGGATTACCTATATCCTTAACAGGAGAAACCACTTCATATTATTGTCCGCGCAGCTTTACAACACAAGCTACACGACAATAAGGGGCTAATGTAGACACCAAATTCATGTCTTACGACCCCTTGTGACCCGCATCCCATTTCGCAACCTAACCTCATTACCTAAACCTTACACAATTATTTATTAATTACCTTGTAATTGATAAATCCCCATCACCTCACCTGCCACCTCATTTTGCCACCTCATCATGACCTAGCCCTAATCCTAAACTAACCTAATTAAAACCTAAAACTTGGTCTACACCTACACCCATGACTAAGGACCCCTTTCTTGCACCTAAAATTGACCTTCTAGTCACTTGACCAAGCCCGCAACTAATCTCTCGGGAGAAAAGCAGGGAAGGTGGGCTGTTTTACTAAAAATAGCCTACTTTTTCCTTACTGATGCCGGTTCCTACTCGACCCTGCCGTCGGTTACGCAACCGCCATCGGTTCCCAGTAAATGGGCTCCCCAAACCAAAAACAAAGGATCGGAATTTCATTTTTGGATGAGAGAAAAGGATTCTTTGAATCAAGAAAGACATCAGGAGCTGATGATCTTTACTTGACTGAGCAGAGACAAGTGAAGAGACAAGGAGAGTTAGCAGCAAGGGAGAGCAAGCCCAGGACTGCAACTGGATACCAGAGCCCTGTGATACTCAGCTGATTTGATCTGCTGTGTGCCAGACCATCCTACCTCAGTTCTGCCTTTGCCATCAGAGCTCTTGGACTTGCATCTCCGCGAATAATCAGTAAGCTACTTCTTGCATGTACTCTTTAATAACATTTCTTCGACTTTTTGAATCATAAGTCCTCACAAATCCATTCTTGGATCCACTACCCAACGTGTCATTGCATCTAACTGTCATTCATCTAGATCTCATCACCCTATTTCCTAATATTACCTATATACAGCCCTACAAATAACACAACTACCGAATAACACCACCACCCCACAAAGCAACTAACCTTCAGATCCTGACTCTACCGATATCGGTCATCAGTAACCGCCATTGGTTATCAGTAACCGCCATCGGTTATACTAACTATAACCAATAACCAGCCTTTCCCCACCCAGTTCAACAAAGCAATTTAATTGATATCTTATAGTCTTTTGTGTTAATTCATATTAGCAAGGGAACTGACCACCTTCGAAAGGAAGTTTTATATTTCCTGGGCCCAAGGCAGTTTCCTCATTTATTGTCTAATTAAAATCTTGTGGTCTTGTGTTCTTATTTGCAGGTAGTCCTTCCAAGACAAAAAGGAGTTCTTCGCAGTCAGCCTGATCTTTCTCTACGGTACAACGCACATCATCTCGACATTCTACAGGTATTCCTCCTAGCCCCAACCCTTATCTGTTTCTAAAAGGAACGAAACATTCCGAGTGAAACATACCAGATCAAATGGGATTTACAGCTAGGAGATCAACTTGACAGTGATTTTGTCTGCCCAAACAACAGTAAGTTCACATGCTTGCCCCACTGTCCTCTTGTTCAGCTCCAACATTCTTCTTATGCTCTTTGAATCTCAGTCCTCCTAAATCCGTTTCTGAATCTAGCTTGTCCATTTCGTTTGCCATTGCAGTCTAGACTGAATATGTCAAATTGACCTCTCATCATCTCATTTCCTACATATGCCATCCATAAGGTTTGCCTCTACAAACTCATGGCATTAGCTACCAAGAATTTTATCCTAGAACTCCACCAGTATCGGTTATCAGTTGATTCGCCATCGAAGTCCATGAATAACTTGCCATCGTGTTATCAGTAACTTGCCATCGGGATTATCAGTAACCACCCACTCAGTGAAATAATCAGTAACCGCTACATTGGTTCCATCTATGATCAAAACCAGAAGGACTAGAAATTTCCCCTACCCAGTTAAATCGAAACCCCATTGTCTGAATTGATACTTTAACAGTCTTTTGTGTTAATTCATATTAGCAGGGAAACTGAAGCTTTTATTATTCCAGAAAAACCATGGCAAGTTTTATATTTCGTAACTAATAGAGTTGCATCCTTAAAGAGTAGTTTGCCTCCATTTATTGTTTAATCAAATCTTAAGATGGTCTATGTGTTCTTACTCTTGCAGGTAAATGTCCCCCACAAACTCCTCCATGGAGATCAAAAAGGATTTTGGGGGCTTCATCAATTAGTAATGAATCTCAAGAGAACTCCCTCACGGTACTTCGCACACCTATCCTCGACATTAGTACAGGACATTCCTCCTGAGCCCCTAACTCTTAGAGTTCTGTTTCTAAAAGGAACTCAAACATTCTGAGTGAAACCTAGATCTATTGAGTTAAAATAGTAGAGTCTTTTTGCCAAAAACTGTTGGTCCGAAAATATCTGTCGCTTGGGCAGATCTATGGATAAACGAGCCAACAGTGTGCAGGGCATAGCCCCTCTTTGAGTCAGCAAAGTGAAACTGGTTTATTGCTATTCTACCAGCAGGAATCTATGCAAGTCTCACAGATTCTACCTTCGGGGGTTTGGGATCTCATCCCAGTAGAAGTATTTCCGGCTGCGAAGAGAAAGGAATGAAAGAGAGGAGGGAGAAGGAACAGGTCCGAAGGGAGAAAATAAATGAATTCCAAAGTAGAAAGGTCAGAAGATTTATGTTTTTGGATTGGTAGTAAACAGAGCCAAACCTACTTGCATAAATAAACAAAGCAATACTGATGATAAATAAATGACAATAAAATAGAAGCAGATCCAACAGAATAAATACACAGATCTAACATAAGAAAGATCTAATGTATATAACACAGGAATTCAGCACAAAGTCTAAATATTGTATTACTAATTTTCTTCTGTTACAAAAACCTCAAAGTCTTTTCTCCTTACTCCTATTTCTCATCTGAAAGATATTCATCCATCCCTCAACACAACAAGTGTTGGGGTATTTATAGAAGAAGGAGGAGAAAAGAAGGCCAAAAAGGAACCAAGAACTTATTTACAAAGATATTTACAAAATATCTAAAAGTCATGTTGACTTTTTACAACTTGATGGATGACATCATCCCATGATGCAACATGGATGATGTCATTTTTTGTATCAACTTACTTCAGATATTTCCAACAAGAAAGATCGGAGAAGAGAGAGAAGAAGAAGAAGAAGAAGAAGAAGAAGAAGGAGCAGCTATTCGTCATCGTCATCATCCTACAGCCGAAAGGGAATAGACTGCTTTTGATGCTGCTCAGGTGATGAGATATGGAACTGAGCGCGGTATTCCAAAAACTTGTTAATCATTGGCTCAAATTGATCCTGAGAAGGATCCTTGTGCAGTTCGCTGATCGCCTCACAAGTCTCCCGCTCATCTATGAGCTTCTCTGGGAGTTTGGAATAATCCTTTTCCGCCTCAATGAGGAACCCTACGAAGTCCCTACAGGCCAGCAGGTTGTTGATAGATTCAGTGTCAAATGTGACCTCTGGCCCTGTTCCTTGAGAAGCGATCTCCTTGAAGATTCTGGATGGTTTCATCAGCGGACCTTAAAGGTGAAGGAAGGAGTGAGCAACCCTGGAGACATGTTGAGAACAATCTCGCACCATCTGATGCATTGCATCCAGGGCTTCTTCCTTAACCTTGTCGATTTTTTCCAGAATAAATTCAAGCTGATCTATCTGATAGTCCAGAGTGGACATGGTTTTGTTGAGGGCCCTTGGATGGCCGAAGACACTGAACTTGACCAGATCTTCGACTGAACAGTCGAACATCTATTGAAAGGTCTCGTGTTGGAGTCTAGCATGATCCAGCTCTTCTGATATGGGCCCTGCTAATACTTGGAGCTCTTTGTTCGTCTTTCCTGATGCTCAGATACAAGTCAGACAAACTCGGTGATCACTCTTTTCACTGTCCTTGAGGATCTGGCTCCTCCAAGTGGAAACGGCCCCATACCCTGCTCGCCGAATATTTGCATATTCATTGATTTTCTCCTAGCTGAGAAGCTCAGAAGTCTTCGGCGGGTAGTTGTGGGAGGTGCACTACCCATCTTCTGTAAGGCTTGAAGCAGATATTTGTTCTACTCCTTCAGTAGCCTTTTCTCTTCTTTTGTCTCTTGAAGCTTCTTGACAGAGGGCGTCGAATGCACGGAAAGAGCTTCCCCCTTGGAGACTTTCAGAAGATGTCTCCATTGTGAATTGGGTAATGGTAAAATCTGTCGGAGACAGATCCTTTTTCTCTTTGAGGGGATCGGGGTATGTAATTTCCATGATTCTCTCACCCGCAGCACTTTTAGAGAAGCGTGTGTGAACAGACTTTTGCTTCTTTGCCCCCTTAGATGGGATCACGGAAAAGTCCATCGGAGAGATGGGAACTTTTCTCTTTTGCTGGCTCAGCTGCTGAGAGATCCAGGCTGGTCCTATGGAAGAAGGACCAGAAACAGAGGAGGGGACAGCTGCAGTAGAAGAGGGGAAAAACATGGAGACGCGCGGCGGCGGCATTGAAAGAATAGCCGAAGAAATGCCCACAGAAGGAAGGGAAACTGCAGCAGTGGAAGATATAGGAAGGGAAGGGAGCTCAGAGATGAGGGAAGAAATGGAGGAGGATAGATCGGTGAGGGAAGAGAAGATGGACGAAGAGGCGAGGGGAACAGTAGTAGAAGAAGGGGAAGAGGACACGACCAAAGGGATGGTCGCTTGAGTCAGTCGAGGAGGGGAAGGAATAGAAGAAGAAGGGATAGAAGGGACCTCTGTTGTTGTAATAATGCCGACATCTTGAGTGGATGGGCCTATGGGACTATCATCTGCTACTTCTTTCTCTGGCGTAATCCAAAGTTATTACCTATTTGGGTGCCACTGTGGAAGGAGGACTTTCACGGGCTTCTTCCTCCTGAACGGTGCTGGATTTACCTTCTACACCTTTGCCCTTACCTTAAGGCTGCTGTCTTGGATCGTGGAGGTGCGATTACCCAGTGGGGAGGTAGTGAAATAAACCCTGAGGTAGATTAGGCCGTTCATTCGACACCATTGTTATGTCCTCCGCAAAGTCTCCTTGACCCTTTCCTCAATTGTTTGAGGAGCCTTAGTTCTATCAATGGCCAGAAAGGGCCAATCGTCCCCATCTGTATCATTATATACCTTGTCCACTTCATCCTCTGTAGTCTGGTAGCCCTTGGGGACAATGGCTGTCTCCATATTGGATGATTTCCGCCAATGCTAGGTGAGAATGATCCTTTCTCCTGAACTCCACCTCATGGATGACGTCAATGTAAATTTCCTCGATCTGAGGGACGTGGATTGGATCAAGTTTCATCCTTGGCAGATAGCTCCTTGGGTCGGAGGTAGGCCTGATGGGAAATCATGTCTTAAATTGAGTACTCCAGCTCTGGTAAACATTCCTTCGCATTGTGGTGGGTGTTGAGAGCATGTAATCTGGCCACTGTGAGGGGAAAGGAGTTCCACCTTTTCTTTTCTTTTTAGGCATGTTATCGTTTGGTAATGTGATCGCTACCTTGAAGCTCCAACAGAACAGTTTAGGTCCAGCATACCTCGGTAGACTGGTTGGCTCTCCATAAAAAATTGGCAGCCCTTCGATAGGTGAATGTGGGGAAAACTGGGTGAACAGGGCCCCCATTTCTTAGTGCGCTAATATGCTTTTGGTCATGCGACCATTAACATATTCACGGCTCAATAGGAAGATGATGTGATAGAAAAACATCGTTAATTGGTCGTGGAATTGGGAGATGCTATTTCCAAGCCCTCAATTTAGGTAGTACTCGTATATTCTTGTCTTGAGGATTTGGCTCTCAAGCGGAAAACGGCCATCCCTGCTCGCCGATCTTGGCATACTCATTATTTTCTCTGGCTGAGAAGCTTAGAAGTTTCGGCGGTAGTTGTGGGAGGGCACCTAACCCATATTCTATAAGGTTGGAGCAGATATTTGTTTTTCTCCTTCAAGTTGCCTTTTCTCTCCTTTATCTCTTTAAGCTTCTTGCAGAGGGCCTCAATGCAGAAAGATCTCCCCCTGAAGACTTTTAGAAGATGTCCCCATGGACTTGGGTCATAGAAATTATCCGAGACAGATCCTTTTCTTGACGGGGATTGGGGTATGAGATTTCCATAACTCTCTCTCCTACAACACTTTAGAGAAGCGTGTGACAGCTTCTACTCTTTGCCCCTAGATGGAGATCACGGAACAGTCCCATCGGAGCGCTGGGAACTTCCTATTCGGGGACCTTAGTGCTGAGAGATCCAGGTCGCCTATGGTAGAAGGCCCGACTAGAGGAGGGGACAATGCAGTAGTAGAGGGGAAAAGTGAGACACGTGGTGGCGGCATTGAGAGAACGCCGCAGGGAAGTGCCCACGGAAGGAGCAAAACTTGCAGCAGGGAAGAATAGGAAGGGGAAGGGAGTCAGAGATGAGGAAAAGAAATGGAGAGGACAGATCAGGAGGGAAGAGAGATAGACGAAGAGGCGGGGGACTAGTAGAAGAAGAAGGGGGAGCGGACTCGACAAAGGGATGTCGCCTAAGTCACTCGAGGGAAGGGGAGGGAAGAGAAGAAGAAGGGCTAGCAGGACCTCAGTTGTTGCAGCAATGCGACATCATGAGGGATGGGCTATGGAATAATCCTCTCTAACTTCTTCTCTGTGTGTAACCAGAGTATACCTGTTGGGTGCCACGAAAGGAGGACTCTCAGGGGTTCTTCCTGAATGGTGATGGATTCACCTTCTACGCCGTTGCCCTTACCTAAGGCTTACTGTTTGGATCAGTGGAGGTTGCGTTACCAATGGGGAGGTGTGAAACAACCCCGAGGTAGATTAGTCGTTCATCCGACACCAAGCTTGTCTATGAGCGTATCCTGACCCGCTCTCACTAGTTTGAGGGCCGTAGTCCATCAATGGCAGAAAGGCCAATTGTCCCCAATCTGTGTTAGTAATATACCCTTGTCTATTATCTCCCGTAGTTTGGAAGCCTTTGGGACAATGGCGGTCCCATATGGATGATGATACCAATGCTAGGCGAGAATGATCCTTTCGACCTGAACTCCACCTCATGGATGACGTCCAATGAAATTCCCTCCGATTTGAGGACGTGATTGGATCAAGTTTATCATTGGCAGATCGCTACTTGGGTCGGAGGTAGGCCTTGGATGGGACATCCTGTCTTAAATTGCGTAGCTCCAGCTCTGTAAAACTTTCCTCGCCCTTTGTGGTGGGTAGAGATGTATATCGGCCAAATGTGAGGGGGAAAGGAGTTCCACCCTTCTTCTTTTTAGGCATTGCTGTTGGGTAGTGATAACAAAAAAAAAAGGGGGGGCTACGGACAGCTCCACAGAAATCAGTTCGGTCCAGCCTACCTCGGTAGCTGGTGGCTCTCTAAAATTGGCAGGCTTAGATAGGTGAATGGGGAAAAACTGGGTGAACAGGGCCCCCCCTTTTAGTGGCGCTACTAGCTTTTGGTCATGGCGACCATAATTCAATTCGGCTCACTAGGAGATGATGTGATAGAAAAATACCAGCGTTAATTTTGTGAATTGGGAGATGCTATTTCTCCAGCCTCAATTCTAGTGTACTCGTATATCGTGCTGAGGCCAACTCCACTCCGCATCATGCCGGATAGTCCCTCTTGAGGCACAGCCGTAGACACGTAGGAGTTCATAGGGAAGGTCCCGTTGTGCTAAATTGTTGTAGCTGCTCAGCGATTGGTTGTTTATAATTTTTCCCAGCAAAAAGCGTCTGCTCAGGCATATTCTTGTTCATGGTCTCTAAGACCGCAAAATCCATGATGGAACATAATGGGTGTCAGAAAGCCTGAAGACCTACTCGGGATGTAATTGGTGTCATGAGCTCTCTGAGAAGTCACTGCGGTGGATGATTTGGGGCCACCGGGTACTACCTTTTTTATTGTTCAAGTAAACCCTCATTTCATCAGTTGCCAACACTGATCTGCATTGTCATCCCAGGCATTAATGAATCTTCTTGACCGACGGCCACAAAGTGTGTGGTGGGTCTGCCGAGTCTTACCCAAAGTGCCGGGCAGTGAAGTTAATGATACCGCAGCCCTTGCTGTTTACGACAACCTGTGTCTTGTGTTGACGGTGACTGACCGTGCTTTGCTTAGGTGAAGTTTGCAGGGCACTGCCTATTCAGTTGGTCCATCATGGACTCTTGTGACTTTATGAGTTCTGGCCAAAATTCCTCATATCAATATGCCAATTGTGAGTCTCTGACACCAGGCTACCACTCGGCCTTGTGATGGGCATTCTGACCCTTGATATTTGTATTTCATCTCTCTCTGTAATTTTTGGCCTTTCCTTTGGAATTGGTGGGTCTCGTGCTGGATGTTGACATATGTGCTTCAAGTTTATTTGCTGATTACACAAGAAAAGCAGAGGGACACAATCCAAAAAGGTTGAATAGCCATTTGATTTCCATTGAACGTGTTGAACGAAGAAAGAGTTATGTAGTTTGAGCTCAGGGCGCATGGCGCATGAAAGCTTACAGCTTACAGGGCTAACATAGGTAAGGAAAATAGGGACAAGGGTGTTGCAAGGGTTAAACTGGCGCCAGAGGCACAGGCGATGAAAGATGCATGGTGCGACGTGAGGTGCGCATGTTATACGATGCAGCAAGGAAGGTTGGTTTGCCAAGGTGGGAGTACGGCTAGTGATGCATTATGTGAAGGAGGCGCGCATTGAGGGCGCAACGGTATTTGATGCAAAAACATGATGGGGTGCATTGGTGTGGTTTTTATTATGCTGCGAGGGGGGACAGATGTGCCAAGGCAAAAACAGAGTTTTTTACACAGTTGGCCGTCTCCTTACTCCTCTCTTTTCCATATTTGTTGGGAAATTAAAATGGTTAATTCACAGGATCAGACCACTGCTTTTAGAGAAGTTCCTCTACAAGCAGATCTGGAAAGAGAGGGAGGGAATTGGAAAGACAACAAAGGGGGAGGCTAGATCAAAATTCAATCCTCCAAAACCACAACCAGACACGGAAAA
The DNA here is from genome assembly GCA_019776745.2 of Taxus chinensis. Lineage (NCBI taxonomy): Eukaryota > Viridiplantae > Streptophyta > Pinopsida > Cupressales > Taxaceae > Taxus > Taxus chinensis. Next base: position 76,972,771 of record CM034155.1, on the reverse strand, counting down.
GCAATAAAGAATCCAAAAACGTTAAAACGCACGAGGAGAAATAAGAACCTCTTACTAGAGAAATAGTGAGAAACGTGCAACGGGTCACAACGCGTTGACAACGACGAGGCAGGGAGCTGAAGGTTCAGAGCAATACAAAATCACGTGCTTGGCATCTGGTGAAAATGAAATTTGTGGGTGCGCCAATGAATATATTAGGGGGAGCTAGCCATAAACTTTGTTAAGGCGCAGAAAAATTTTGTCAAATAGGAAAGCATGTGCCCTTTGGTGCACCAAAGTATTCGCCAGAATGGAACTAAGCGGCCTTTGGCCACACCAAAAGTTGTGTCGCCATGAGATTCTGTGCACCTCTGGCTGCACCAAAGGTGGACGCAACAAAAATTTTGCCAACATGAAGGGCACAGCGCCTTTGGCGGCACGCAGGGACGACTCAAATACAAGGGCACCGAAAGGGTGTCGACCGGAAAATATGCGCCAAAGGCTTGAAAGGGGGCACCAACATTGGGGTTACATAGTATTTCCATGTGCCCAGTCAAAAAGACCAAATACTAAGTTCGGAAAACTAGATTTTCCCAGAAAGGGATTTGCAATGTTCCCAAATCGCAAGGGATTCCCTAACGCGGGATCGAAACAAAATTTTCGGATATCGTCTCGGTACCTTCCATGATCATTTTACGGGTAACAGCTGGGCTCTTTTGGGGACTATCCTGAGAAACTCAGGGGTAGAGAAATTCCCAGATATCATGTGCCTATACTTGGGTAACAGAGTCAAAACAAGGGGCCAGAGGGGAGCAAAAGAAAAAACAACAAACAACCAAAGCAACACACAACGAAAACAAACCACAACGAAAGAAAAACGGTACAAGAGGAGAGCAGCTCTACTTCCTGAAATTTTCAGCTGTTGCCCGCTAGAAGGAAGCGGCGCTCGGTTCCATCAGAATGCGAGATGAAGCCTATTATCTCTGTTGAGCTGCTTTATCTGAAGGGTCCTCTCCACAAGGAATCCAACTTTCCATACATGCCTTTGGTCTCTTTTGTGTACCACAAAAAGAAGAGATCGCCCAATTGAAACTCCTCTGTTGGCAGTCTTAGCGAACAGTCTGTGAACTGATTGATGATGTTCGGTGATCCTGTCGACCACCCTTACTTCTTTTCTTCAATTTCTGCCAGATCCATGATCCTCTTTTCTAGAAAATCTAGAAAGTTATCTTCACTGGCTGTGCCCCGTGGCCAGAGCAGGGAGTCAAACAGAAATGGGAAGCTCGGCATCAGTGCCAATAAACTTGACAAGGGAATACCGAGCGACCTCTTGGGAGTACTACGCTCAGGCCCCACAAGCGGTACAAAGACTTGTGGCACATTCGTGATTCTCATCCACTAACTTCGTTGATGGTCACAAGTTCTTGTTGCTAGATTCTGCCTAACCCATTCACTGAGGGGAATAATTGAGGCCATGCGGAACGTTATCCCATATTATAGCACAAAAAGCCAATACCCTCCCGTGAGGAGAAGTTAGAAGCATTTTAGCAAGGATTTGTGGCACGCGAAACTGCAATGCTACTTCTTAATGAAATTGCAAAACCACCTCAGAAGTGGGCCTGCTGACAGGCATGGCTTCCCCCACGTGGTGAAGCTAATCCATTGCGTAAGGACATAGGCTATGGCCGCCTCGATGAGGATTGGAGTGCACCAATAAAATCAATTCCCCATTGCTGAAGGTTCGCTTGATAATGACAGGACTAAGGGAAAAAGTAGCCAACTTGGGCTGCGACGAATTGCTGCCAAGGTTCACACTTTGACCACCAAGTGGTGTATCTTGGAGAGGTTCGGACAATAGTACCTGGCTCGAATGATCTTGTGGCATTCGCGGAGGAAGAGAACTGCCCCCCCCAGGCTGAATGTGAAACTCTTTCGAGAATTACCTGCTGGGGTTGTCAAACCAAATCGCAAAAAGATGCCATCGTATCCCACTTTATATCAACGTCATCCAGATGACATATTAGCGATTAAGTTATCGGTGCTTCTCCCCTGTGAAGTTAGGGCATTGGGATTTCCGTAGGTGAGGCAGAAAGTGATATTGAATACATATATCACTGGATCGCAACAAAATAGGGGACCAGCGGTCAGGCGAGCGGGTTGTTTAGCCGGTCCTTGAGTCATCGGTGTCGTCACGTTTCATAAAGTTTCGGATATTGTTTCAGCATAAGCTGACACAGGCCCTTGCCCTCACCAGCTTGGTTGGTTTAATATCTAGTCATACTCCTCGGACCTTTACGACCCAATTTCCGCAAGTTCCTAACTCTCTGAGTAGAATTGATTTTCACCGCCGTGTCAGGGACCAGCACCCACCGTATGCGAGTTTAGATGTAATACCTGCAATCTCACTATTGACAAGGCAAAGGCAGTTTTCCAATTGATAATTTTTAGTTTGGAGGCTTGAGGGGAGAACTCATGAACGCAATCGGAGATTCACCATCCGTCTAAAGTTCTTGCATCAAGATTGCGGACATCAGTATGCTCAGATGCGTACTATAATGAGAGTCCTGGAGAATGGGACATACCAGGACTGGGGCATGAGCAACGGAAGATTTTATTTCTTCAAATGACCTTTTCCCCTCTTGATCCATCTGAAAGTGGGGACCCCTCATATGTTCAATATCGTGATGCGTCTCTCAGCAAAAGTCAGGAACACCACATCTCAGAAATTTTCACCTTTCCGAAGGAAAAGAATGAACACCAGTCTTTCTTTAGGAGAGTAAGGCTTTGAATAGCCTTAACTCTTTCAGTATCTATTTGTTCCTCTTGCTAACCATATCCTAGAACTTTCCTTTGTGACTCCAAAACGGACTTTTTTGGATTAGGGAACTCCCGTTTCGGCACCTGGCCATACTTGCTCCAAAGATCACATGCTCATTTCATTGTTTAGAGAACCGTAAGTCATCTAGATAACCCAAAATGAATTTCCCCTTCATAACTTTGAATGCAAAACAATGGCCGCTGAAAAGTTAGTGCCGCATTAGATTTAGACCAAAAGTGAATCCTGCTGTAGGCAAATGAACCCCCGGGAGTAGTGAATGCTGTGTTAAATTGTTTCAAGGCAACTTCAATCTGATTATAGCCTGAAAAACCATCAAGCATGGGACAACTCTCTGCTCCAGTTCCTACTTGCAGAATTGATCATTATCAGAGGGGTAGTTGTTTCAAGGAAGCCTGATCAAATTGTGGAAAGTCTACGCATATGCGATCTCCACATTTTCTTGTGCACCTGGCACCAATATTTTGCTACCCAAGTACCTTGATGGATAGGAAATAGGATCTCGCACTACAGACATTTCTAAATTTCGGCCTGGGATAGATCCCGAGATCTTAGGATTATAGTGCCTCTGCTTTGGCGGGGAAAGGCTTTGACATCTTCTTTAACAGGATGTCATGATAACAACGTCCTTTGGCTTAAAAGACTTTAGATCGGCATAGGACCCCATGCCAAAACGTCCATATTTTTTGCAGAAACTGGACAAATTCGTTTCTCCCAGGGGGCAAACATTGCCAATGTTCACAAATTACGGGGATCGATCGAACTTATTGACCGGTTCAGTTTCTGGGGCTGAGTCAGGGTCATCTCGCTTGCTTTCATAAACGTCATGACTGTAGAACAACAGTCCAGAGAACTAGGCCCTTTGGGATTTTATTCTGAGCTGAATATGCATCGTTCCTCAGATTTCATGCCTTATCGGTGACTGATCCGCAAAGTGGAAGTTAGATCCTTCAAAGTGATTTCTTTCAAATTTTCCGCCGTCTCTAGAAAGGACATGAGTTGATATCATCGTTGAACCCCGCCAAGCTGAGAATTATATGGCACGCTCAGGCGGAAAACCCACCCTCATGTGTATTGTTTGTTTCAAGCTGGTGAGGAAGCAGAGGGAGTGCTCAAATAGCCAATGAATCGGCCATGTCATTTTGGGCTCTGGGAATGGATTCAATCGAAAAAGCAATCAAAAATCTTCAATGCTGTCCCATCCTGCATTCGGTAATTCCTGAGCCTTCATTCTTACTTGGTAAATCCTTTTAACTGATACAACTAGCTCCGCATCACTTGTACTTTGAGATTTTTAATCCCGCTTTCTTTTGAGGCTTGCATGAAGTAACAAAGATTCCTATCAGCAGTATTATTGTGTTAAAAACTGTAACTGAAAGAGAGGAGGAATGACTTCTCTGGGGAGATATTAAGCACGCTCCGGAGCACTCCGCTGGTTGAAGCTGCCATGAAATGCAAGCCAGATCTTGTTAAGATTACTTCTTGAAACGAGAACAACCATTTTATCAGACTCGGTAGACAAAAAAATAGTCCATCCCGATGATTCAAAAAAGGATTTGAGCTTTGGGTCCTCAGAGCTAGTAACAAGTACTTTCCTTTTGTGATTCCAGCTCCCACGTATGCCTTATGCCTTTGACGGGAATCTAGCTTTAGACCAGTCCCTATGAATTCCCCACCAACTTCGCTAACAAAAAACTTTCTCCCACAAAATTCCATAGGCTGCTGAATGTCAGAACGAGACTGTCCTCTTACTCTTTTTATATTGGATGCCGCAAATGCAAATGTGATCTTTAATGTGGCCAATCAATTGAAACCTACTTGTTCCAAGGAATAAAATCTACCGAAAGGCTTGGTAAGAGTGAGGCCCAGAGGCCATGGGTGATGTGGCCAGCATGCACTTGATCGAGCCCCGGAATCAATTATGCCGTCCTCAGATTGTGTCCATGATTCGGAGGGAGAGATAGAAAGGCTCTATCTTGCCTGATGCCGATGTTGACGCAACATTATGTGGATTAGGGGGAGTGAAAGGATTCCTTTGGGGGAACCTGCTTAGATATAACAGCTGGACTCTGAATATATTGTCAATCTTGACCAAGCTATTAGCGGATTGACTGAGTTACTACAGCTTCAGCATTGGATCTTGGCTTTTTTCATTGATCTATGTATCAAACGTGGCCAAAGGTTTGCGTTGTGAAGGCATGAGTCCCTTACTTCCGATGATGGAATAGGATACTGGTCTTGGGAGGAACGTGAGAGGACTGATTTGGAGGAGAGGATGGGGGGAAAGGATTTCTTGTAAAAAGATTTCCAAAGGAGTGGAGTAGGAAGAGGGATACCTCTTTTAAGCATGCTCGGAGGAGCGTTTGAAACGGCACTTCTCTGCTGGACCCAGGGAGCAACTTCACTTCTTTTCCTTGTGAGTGAGTAAAAACAACGTATGATGTCCACTGGACATTATCCCTGGGGTACCCTCTTCTCATCAGATTCTTCCTCATCAAATTCATTTATACCCGATAGTAGAGTCGCCAGTCGGTTCACTGACCATCTGATCATCTTTCCATGAGACGAAGCGTTCTTCTAAACTGATCTTCTTCTTCGATTTAAGGCCAGAGCGTTGGACCGGAGGAGCCTTCAAGTGCCACCGCGGAGCGGTTGCGGGGCAAGCGCAGCCTTTGTGAAACATTGTTAGGGACAAAATGCCTCCAGAGGAATATCCCGGTATGAGGAAACTGGGGGAGGCTTGAGGCCAACTGCTTCTTTAATGCAAGCACTCATTGCCAATCTTTTGAAAGGCTGGATTTGGATTAGATGAAGTAGTGGGCGAAGGACCAAAGATTTAGGCTTGGCTTTGATTCCATTTTTCAATTCGCCAGATATTATCAAATTATCTTCTATGCCGAATGGTTAGCGGCGTGCGGCGAGAAGTAAGGTAGCTACTCACTCTTGAAGGAGTAAGAAGAGTGTAAGGCAGAACTAACTTGAGCTCATAGTGTTCCCGAAGAAGAAGAAAGAAAGAAACAATTTGATTTCCAGCATTGGAGCATGGGCAACAGGGGGACACGGTGATTATTGATTAGTGCATTGAAACCGGGTGATGGTTGATAAAAATCTTTGCATGGTCTCATTGACCTCCTTCTTTATGTGTGAGGGATCCATGATAATAATGCAAACGGCATCCTCTGAAGGCTTGTATCTGTCTTCAAAAGAATCCCGCAACGGTGGCCCAACTGGTGGGGTAATAGATCCGGCTGGTAAATGTTGAAACTTCAGCTGCAAGGTCCTTGTAGGGTTTCCAGAAAAAGGCGACACCGACACATCTTCATGAGTACATCCAAAATACTGCATGACATGAGAATGTAGAATGATGGGGATCTGCTACTTCGATTTCCGCTCCCAGTCAAATTTGGGAAAAAAATTTCAGCTTCCGTGACCCCCCCGGGGAGCGTGTGAAACTGGATGTGGTAACACCCCACCGCCCCCAAGCGCCGCCCCGCCAACCCCACGAGCACACCCTTTCCCATGGTACCGTCCCCCCCCATTTGAAAGGCTCGAAAAAGAGCATGGGCTGGAATCACGGTTCCACTGATAACAAGGGGGGGGACCACTACAAAGGGATGTGGACGCCGCGAAGATTCTTCCTGCTTGAAGGCGAGAAGACACTATGGATGACCTGTAAGAACCGAGCTTAGCGCTGAAAAGTGTGCCGGGTGTTATCTTGGTTTTGTTTTTTTTTTTGTTTTTTTTTTTTTTTTTTTTTGCTGAAATTATGCCTTTGAAGCAGATCGAAAGTAGGGATCAAGCTTAGGCCATGGGCTCTCCTGTTGTGTGTAAAAGTTCACCCGCCAGTTGTACCTTCCAGGATCTTCAACGTATGGCGGTAGATTTGAAATTTCTTTTTGGCTGTACTTGCTGATTTTTCTAGTTTTTCTGTCAAAAACCAGCAGCATAGCATTACTTTTTAAATATTTAAAAACTACCTTTTCAGAAAAACGATTTGCTTTTAAATGACAAAATAACAATGAGGATATAAAAATGATTAGAGAAGATTAGCAAGCTGATTTTCAGATCTGGTTTGGACTTTTTCAAGAGTTTAAAACTTTTGGGTAATTAAATAGTCAAAATTCAGATCTACGGAAAAAAATACTGAATTTTTATAAAAACTTAGCAAACTAAAATTTGTACAGGGCCAGATCTTGGATCTCCAGGAAGAAAATTTTCAATTTGGAGTTGCTTTTGCAAAAATTTTGGATTTTTAACAAAAATTTGGAGATTGCCAACAGGGGCCGGTGGATTTTTCTGATTTTTTCTATTTTGGTATCCTACCACCATCATAGATCTGATTAGATTGTTCAGATCCCCAGTAGAGTCGCAAAAAACTGTTGGGCTGAAAAATCATCGCTGGACAGACATATGGATTAGACGAGCCAAAAGTGTGCAGGGCAAGCAACTCTTTGAGTCAGCCAATGGATCAAAACATCATCTCTCTATATATATATATAATGTTTTCAAATATACACTGTGCCCTACATCGGGGCCTCTGTGATCTCATAATCCAACAAGCCGGCACGCAGGCCACAATAACTATCAATAATCTCGACTCGGCTCGCAGGCCTGTCCCTCATATCAAAAAATATACTCGGCTCGCAGGCCGGGGTACCAAATGTACAACCCCGTACTCGGCTCGCAGGCCGGTATATAATGAATGAATGAATGAATAAATGGTAATATGTAGGCACGCAGGCCTCTATAAACATAACCGGTTCGCAGACCGGTGCCCATATCCAATATACAAATACAAAAAACATGCCGGGATCCCTCAGCTCTCCCCACCGCCCTCAAGGCCTCTCCCTGATGGTCCCTGTGGCGCCTCTCGCCTCCTGCCTGTAACAGACACGCCGACTGTGGCTTGCACCTCCCTGAGATCTCTGACTAGCGGTCTCTGCTCTATGAGCTGCGCATAAGGCTGATACTCAACTCCGGTACCATCAAGAATATCCTGATAGTATCGGGCCTCCGCTCTAACCTCCATATAGCGCTCTCGAGCCACATGAAGGAGCTGGGGCTGGTCCCCCCTGGCAACTGCCTAATACTAGTACCCCCTGTGCCTGTGCTGGTGGTGAACTGTGGATGTGCCGCTGCTTGGCGGTGGTATCTGTACCTGTGCCTGGGTTGTGGCTGGTGATGGCTGCTGCATGGTGGTGGTACCTGTGTTTGTGCGCTGCTGGTACCTATGCTGCTACTAGTACTGCTACCTGTACCTATACCTGCACCTGTGGCTGTGCTGCTGGTGGTGGTGTTGCCTGTGCCTTGTACCTGAGCTGGGCTAGCTGCCCCTGTAAGACCCCTATCTGTGCCTGTGCAGCAACAAGCTGCCCCTGTAAGAGCTGCACCTGACCCCTGAGCTGATCTCTCTCTGCCGTCACAGCTGCCAAGTCTGGCTGTGCGGGCTGTGCTACCCTCGCCGCTCTCTGACCAGCCCACCCACACCATGTATGCTCCTGTACAACCAGCATCATCTACTACTGTGTCATCTGCTGGCCTTCTCAGCAACCCAATCTGGATCCAAGGGCTGTGGTGCAGGCAGTGGGGCCTCTACATCATCCCTCCTGTACTGAGGGAAGGGAGGTGGCTCGTCCTGTCGCAGCCCCATCTGCCTGCGTACCCTCTCTAGGGGTATCCTCTCGTACTCTCCTGGCCTCCGTCCTGCTATCCAGAATGTGTACTGGATCAGACGCAACTGTAAGCGGCCTCCTCGTGTGGGGTGGGTGATGACCTCTGTAAGGTCTCCATACAATATCTACCGCTGTCAGGCCCTCTAATAAATGCCTGTAGTAGGCAACGTCTCTCCCCGCAAAGCACTGCTCGTGGCTGCCCCACGACCCCCAACCACCTCTGAAGCCGTATCTGTATATAACCTGTGGCCCTGGCTGCTGGGCAGCCCTACTGGTCTGATGCATATGATGTGCTCATATGCCCAACAGTGAAGTAAAAAAGTCGAACAAATACCAAATCGCCGCATCCGGCGATAACCCCAGAGCTCTCTATATAGCTGCACCAGATACACTAGTGCCCACGCATAGCAAGTATGCTCCTCCACCATCTCAAGTAGCACCCCCATCAATGCCCGTGGAAAACGGCCTCCCTCTGAGTCTGGGATGACGAAGCAGGTGATCCCAATCATCATCAACACGGCCAGTCGTGTCTCGTGTCGGTGCGCACGGTACGTGTCACCATACCCGATACTCGCGCTGTGATAGGTAAGTAGCGCGGCTGCATCTCCAAAAACCTGCAGGATGTTGTCCATTGCCATCTCCGAATCTACCTGGAACACTGCCTCTCCCTCGATTGGCAGTCGAAGGATGCGATACACATCCTCTAATGTGATAGTCATCTCCCCAGTCGGGAGATGGAACACATTGGTCGCCGGATCCCATCTCTCGATGAGGGCGGACCATCAGGCTGTGATCTCTATCAATAGCTCTGTATCGCTGGACTCCGCCGAGTCCCACCTCGCGCATGATTGCGCCAATGAGCCGGCAGATACGTGTGGCTGCATCCGCAGCCGCAGATGATCGTGCTGACGTGCCTGCCCAACCACAACATTAGACGGCGACTTGGATCACAACATCACTTTACCGGGGGCATCCCCCGACCACACCCCGACTCTTATCCAAGGCCAAGTAACTGTCCCAATTTAACGCCATGAATCCCTGAACCACACTGGATACAAACTCAACCGCATCCCCACCAAAAACCAAAACCACAACTCAAAATGAAAAAAATGAAACCCCCACCCAAAATTTAGGCCCACAACCCGCAACGCTTAAAGCCAAAAGGACAAAAAAAACTCCAGACCAAACCCAGAAAAAAAAAAAAAAAAAAAAAAGAAAACCAACCCCCCAAATGTAAACTTCCCCTTGACTCCGGCGAAAAGAAAAAACCAAAAACAAACCAAAAACCCAACCCAAAAAAAAATATACACTAATGCCAAAACCAAACAACCCAAAAATTTCGGAACCCAACCCACACGCCCAAACAAAAAACACCCACAACCAAAACACACCCAAAAAAAAAACCCCACCCAAACCCACCAAAACAAAAAAAACAAATCCACACCAACCCTCAAACCCCAACCAAACCAAACCCAAAAAAAAAAACCAACACCACCCAAAAAAACAAACAACACAAAAAAAACCCACCACCTCAAAAACCCAACCCACCCCACCCAAACCCACCCAGCCCAAAACCAAACCCACCCAACCAAAACAAAACAAAACACCACACAAACCCCCAATAAAACCCCAGACCGGTACCGGTCCCAAAACAACCGACCACGGCCATCTTTCCCACCAACGCCGGTCAACCCACCGACTGACGCCGGTCAATGCCCACACAGAACCCAGCCCCTAAAATTTTGCGACGATGCCGGTCGCTTAGCGACCGACATCGGTCACTGTCATTTCCCGAGCCGAACCCACGCGTAGCCCCCCCTTCCCCACATTTTGCATTTTTTACTTATCTACCCACCCAAACACCCCTAAAAAAACCTACCCAACCAGCCGCCTTGCCCTATTTTAAACCCATCTATCCTCTTCGTTTTTCAAATTACGTCCATTTACTCATTATTTACTAAAACATGTAAATTCCTACCCAAAACCCCCATTTTAGCTTAATACCATTCAAATGCACACAAATACAGAGTTCCGAACCTACCCGAACGAACATGGGTCAATCGTCGTGGTGGGATGGGTGGTGGTGGTCCAGCTGGTCCAGCCCCTCCTGCTCCTCCTGCCTGCCATAGCTCCAATTCTATCTGCTGGGTCCCCGGCCAATCAAACTGCCTGCCTCCTCAACTCGGGCCCGCAAACAAACAACTCAACTCCTCCAGTAAAATAGCTCCACCTCACTCAATAAAACCTCCAATCTCAAACTCTCCACCGTCAGACAAATCAATTTGGTTTTCAAATAACAAAAGTGATAATGACAAGCCGTATTTTTCTTTTTTATAGGTTTTTTGCCCATAACCGATATCGGTTTCATTTTTGCCCTAATGAACTGGTATCGGTCCCTTAACCGATATCGGTCATGTAGAATCGACATCGGTTTTTTCTTATTCTGCCAACTTTCCCCCAATTTTTTTTTTTTTATCCATTTGCCCCTATTTACCATTTGCCCCTTTTTTTTCACATATCGCCTATAGGCCCGCCACCTTTGCTGAACACCATTGGTTTGCTATTTGGCCCGCCCAAGGCCTCAACCTACCTATTCGGCCCGACCCAAGGCCTCAACCTCACCTATGTCGGCCCGACCCAAGGCCTCTTAACCTACCCATTCGGCCCGACCCCAAGCCTCAACCTACATATTCGGCCCGACCCAAGGCCTCACCTACCTATTTGGCCCGACCCAAGGCCTCGCCCTAACCCATTCGGCCCGACCCAAGGCCCTAACCTACCTAGTTGGCCCGACCCAAGGACCTCCCAAGCCCCTACCCCTATTTATTCAGCCCGACCAAGGCCTCAACCTTACCTATTTGGCCCGACCCAAGGCCTAAAAAGGAAACCACCCATTCGGCCCGACCCAAGGCCTCAACCCTACCTATTCCTGGCCCGACCCAAGGCCTCAACCTACCTACCCAATTTCAACTCTACCCATTTGGCCCGGACCCAAGGCCTCAACCTACCTATTCGGCCCAACCCAAGGCCTCAAACCTACCTCTTTGGCCCGACCAAGGCCTCAACCTACCCATTTGGCCCGACCCAAGGCCTCAACCTACCTATTTGGCCCGACCCAAGGCCTCGCCAACCATTTGGCCCGACCCAAGGCCTCAAACCCTACCCATTTGGCCCGACCCAAAGGCCTCAACCCTACCCATTTGGCCCGACCCAAGGCCTCAAACCTACCTATTTGGCCTGACCCAAGGCCTCACCCTACCATTGGCCCGACCCCAAAGCCTCAACCTACCCATCTGACCCGACCCAAATGCCGCCACCCTTCAAACTTGGCCCGACCAAGGCCTCACCCTAACCATCCGGCCTGACCCAAGGTTGTAAACCCCCTAACAACTTGGCCCGACCCACGGCGGTATCACTTCAATACCATACCCACAATCAACGTTTTATTTTATCCATCCATCCTGTACCTTTTGTTCAATCGAGCTCACCTGTTCGTTTTAGCATGAACTTAGGGTCCTTGACTTGATCTGTCGACCAACTTTGCCTAGACCTAGACCGTGACGTTTATCTCAACCAAACCAAACCATTTGTACTGTCGAACACGCCTAAACGTTCCTATACCTTACCTGTTATATACCCTGGAGCTACTTCCTATGCCTTGCATACCAGGAATATATCACCCTTGTTTGGATAAACTATCAACCTTTGCCTATACATTGCTAGTTTGCTCGCCAAATCGTGTACCCTAGTCGCCCTATTGCATTTCAACATGCATCTGCTGCCTTGGACCTCCCCCACCACCTTACCATCCTCTCTACAACATGTACCCTTTATCAACCCTATCCCTGATTTCCTGTTCACTCAATCCGTGATAGATTTGAGGGGGATTACCTATATCCTTAACAGGAGAAACCACTTCATATTATTGTCTACGCAGCTTTACAACACAAGCTACACGACAATAAGGGTCTAATGTAGACACCAAATTCATGTCTTACGACCCCTTGTGACCCGCATCCCATTTCGCAACCTAACCTCATTACCTAAACCTTACACAATTATTTATTAATTACCTTGTAATTGATAAATCCCCATCACCTCACCTGCCACCTCATTTTGCCACCTCATCATGACCTAGCCCTAATCCTAAAATAACCTAATTAAAACCTAAAACTTGGTCTACACCTACACCCATGACTAAGGACACCTTTCTCGCACCTAAAATTGACCTTCTAGTCACTTGACCAAGCCCGCAACTAATCTCTCGGGAGAAAAGCAGGGAAGGTGGGCTGTTTTACTAAAAATAGCCTACTTTTTCCTTACCGATGCCGGTTCCTACTCGACCGCCGTCAGTTACGCAACCGCCATCGGTTCCCAGTAAATGGGCTCCCCAAACCAAAAACAAGAGCGATCGAGAAAACCCTGATCTTTACTTGACTGAGCAGAGACAAGTGAAGAGACAAGGAGAGTTAGCAGCAAGGGAGAGCAAGCCCAGGACTGCAACTGGATACCAGAGCCCTGTGATACTCAGCTGATTTGATCTGCTGTGTGCCAGACCATCCTACCTCAGTTCTGCCTTTGCCATCAGAGCTCTTGGACTTGCATCTCTGCGAATAATCAGTAAGCTACTTCTTGCATGTACTCTTTAATAACATTTCTTCGACTTTTTGAATCATAAGTCCTCACAAATCCATTCTTGGATCCACTACCCAACGTGTCATTGCATCTAACTGTCATTCATCTAGATCTCATCACCCTATTTCCTAATATTACCTATATACAGCCCTACAAATAACACAACTACCAAATAACACCACCACCCCACAAAGCAACTAACCTTCAGATCCTGGACTCTACCGATATCGGTCATCAGTAACCGCCATTGGTTATCAGTAACCGCCATCGGTTATACTAACTATAACCAATAACCATCCTTTCCCCAACCCAGTTCAACAAAGCAATTTAATTGATATCTTATAGTATTTTATGTTAATTCATATTAGCAAGGGAACTGACCACCTTCGGAAGGAAGTTTTATATTTCCTGGGCCCAAGGTAGTTTCCTCATTTATTGTCTAATTAAAATCTTGTGGTCTTGTGTTCTTATTTACAGGTAGTCCTTCCAAGACAAAAAGGAGTTCTTCGCAGTCAGCCTGATCTTTCTCTACGGTACGCGCACATCATCTCGACATTCTATAGGTATTCCTCCTAGCCCCAACCCTTATCTATTTCTAAAAGGAATGAAACATTCCGAGTGAAACAACCAAATCAAATGGGATTTTACTAGTAGCTCTTTTGACAGTGATTTTGTCTGCCCAAACAACAAACTTCACTTGCTCACCCCACTTCCTTTTGTTCAGCTCCAAGGTTCTTCTAATGATCTTGAAAAAGTGTTTATTGTTGGACTTAGCTTGTCCATTTCCTTTGGGATTGTAGTTAGAAGAATATGTCAAATTGATTCCATACTCTTTACACATTGCCACCAAAGGTTTGGCTCTAAAACTCATGGCATTATTAGCAACAATTTTATTTGGCACTCCAAATTTGCATATGATTTGATTCGGCATGAAGTCCATGATAACTTGGTGTGTTTCCTTCTTGGTGGGGATTTCTTCCACCCACTTAGTGAAATAATCAGTGGCTACAAGAATCCATTTATGACCAGCACTGGAAGGATTAGAAATTTCCCCAATGAAATCCACTCCCCATTGTCTGAATGGGGATTCAACTGACATAGGCTACAAATGAAGGGAACCTGAAGCTTTTATTATTCCAGAAAAACCATGGCAAATTTCAAATTTCGTAACTAATAGAGTTGCATCCTTAAAGAGAGTTTGCCACCAATAACCAGCCCTTAAGATTTTATGTGTTGTAACTCTTCCAGCAAAATGTCCCCCACAAACTCCTCCATGGAGATCAACAATTATTTTGGGGGCCTCATCTTTAGTAATGAATCTCAAGAGAACTCCCTCAGGGTTCTTCCAAGCTAACCTAAAATTAGTAATGACATACTTTTGAGAGGCTAACTTAAGAGTTCTTTTCTTATTTTTACTCAAATATTCAGGGAAACCTAGATGTTTGAGATAAAATATTATATCTTTTTGCCATTTGTTGGTCCAAAAAGCTGTCGCTTGGACAGATCTATGGATAGACGAGCCAACAGTGTGCAGGGCATAGCCCCTCTTTGAGTTAGCAAAGTGAAACTAGTTTATTGCTATTCTGCCAGCAGGAATCTATGCAAGTCTCACAGATTCTACCTTCAGGGGTTTGGGATCTCATCCCAGTAGGGGTGTTTCCGACTGTGAAAAGAAAGGAAAGGAAGAGGGGATGAAGAAAGAGCAGGTCCGAAGGAAGAAAAGAAATAAATTCCAAAGCAAAAAAGTCAGAAGGTTTATGTTTTGGGATTGGTAGTAAACAGAGCCAAACCTACTTGCATAAACGAGCAAAGCAATATTGATGATAAATAAATGACAATAAAACAGAAGCATATCTAACAGAATAAACACACAGATCTAACGTAAGAAAGATCTAATGCACATAACACATGTATTCAGCACAAAGTCTAAATGTTGTATTAATATTTTTCTTCTGTTACAAAAAGCTCAAAGTCTTTTTTCTTTACTTCTATTTTTCATCTAAAAGATATTCATCCATCTCACAATACAACAAGTATTGGAGTATTTATAGAAGAAGGAGAGAAAATAAGGCCAAAAAGGAGCCAACAACTTATTTACAAAGATATTTACAAAATATCTAAAAGTCATGTTGACCTTTTACAACTTGATGGATGACATCATCCCATGATGCAAAATGGATGACATCATCATTTGTATCAACATACTCCAGATATTTCCAAAAAGAAAGATGAAGAAGAGAAAGAGAAGAATAAGAAGAAGAAGAAGAAGCAGCAGCTATTCGTCATCGTCATCTTGCAGCCGAAAGGGGGTGGACTGCTTTTGTTGCTACTCAGGTGACAAGATATGGAACTAAGAGCGGTATTCCATGAACTTGTTGATTATTGGCCCTAGTTGATCCTGGGAAGGATCCTTGTGCCGCTCACTGATCGCCTTACAAGTCTCCCGCTCATGTATGAGATTCTCTGGGAGTTTGAAATAGTCCTTTTATGCCTCAATGAGGAACCCGATGAAGTCACTACAGGCCAGCAGGTTGTTGATAGACTCTGTGTCAAATGTGACCTCTGGCCCCGTTCCTTGAGAAGCGATCTCTTTGAAGATTCGGGTGGTTTCATCAGCTTTCCTTAAAGTGAAGGAAGGAGTAAGTAACCCTGGTGACATATTAAGAACAATCTGTTCCATTTGGTGCATCGCATCCAGGGCTTCTTCCTTGACTTTGTCAATCTTTTCTAGAATAAATTCTAGCTGATCCACCCGGTAGTCCAGAGTGGACATGATTTTGTTGAGGGCCCTTGGATGGCCGAAGACGCCGAACTTGACCAAATCTTCGACTGAACAGTTGAACATCTGCTGAAAGGTCTTGTGCTGCAGTCTAGCATGTTCCAGCTCTTCTGATATGGGCCCTGCTAACACTTGGAGCTCTTTATTCACCTTACTGATGTTTAGGTACAAGTCAGAGAACTCGGCGATCACTTTTTCACTGTCTTTGAGGATTTGGCTCCTCCAAGCGGAAACGGCCATACCCTGCTCGCCGATCTTGGCATACTCATTAATTTTCTCCTGGCTGAGAAGCTTAGAAGTTTCGGCGGTAGTTGTGGGAGGCGCACTACCCATCTTCTATAAGGCTTGGAGCAGATATTTGTTTTTCTCCTTCAGTTGCCTTTTCTCTTCCTTTATCTCTTTAAGCTTCTTGCAGAGGGCCTCAAATGCAGAAAGATCCTCCCCCTGAAGACTTTTAGAAGATGTCCCCATTGTGACTTGGGTCATAGTAAAATCTATCAGAGACAGATCCTTTTTCTCTTTGAGGGGATTGGGGTATGCGATTTCCATAACTCTCTCTCCTACAACACTTTTAGAGAAGCGTGTGACAGGCTTCTACTTCTTTGCCCCCTTAGATGGGATCACGGAAAAGTCCATCGGAGCGATGGGAACTTTCCTTTTTTCTGACTTAGCTGCTGAGAGATCCAGGCTAGACCTATGGTAGAAGGACCAGAAATAGAGGAGGGGACAACTGCAGTAGTAGAGGGGAAAAACGTGGAGACACGTGGTGGCGGCATTGAGAGAATAGCCGAAGAAGTGCCCACGGAAGGAAGCAAAACTGCAGCAGTGGAAGACATAGGAAGGGAAGGGAGCTCAGAGATGAGGGAAGAAATGGAGGAGGACAGATCAGTGAGGGAAGAGAAGATAGACGAAGAGGCGAGGGGAATAGTAGAAGAAGAAGGGGGAGAGGACTCGACCAAAGGGATGGTCGCCTAAGTCACTCGAGGAGGGGAAGGAAGAGAAGAAGAAGGGATAGAAGGGACCTCAGTTGTTGCAGCAATGCCGACATCCTGAGTGGATGGGCCTATGGGAATATCCTCTTCTACTTCTTTCTCTGGTGTAACCAGAGTTATTACCTGTTCGGGTGCCACGAAAGGAGGACTCTCAGGGGCTTCTTCCTGAATGGTGCTGGATTCACCTTCTACGCCTTTGCCCTTACCTTAAGGCTACTGTTTGGATCGTGGAGGTGCGTTACCCAATGGGGAGGTTGTGAAATCAACCCCGAGGTAGATTAGTCCATTCATCCGACACCAATGCTCTGTCCTATGCAGAGTCTCCTTGACCCTCTCCTCAATAGTTTGAGGGGCCTTAGTCCTATCAATGGCCAGAAAGGGCCAATTGTCCCCATCTGTGTTAGTATATACCTTGTCTATTTCATCTTCCGTAGTTTGGAAGCCTTTGGGGACAATGGCTGTCCCATATTGGATGATTTATACCAAGGCTAGGCGAGAATGATCCTTTCTCCTGAACTCCACCTCATGGATGACGTCAATGTAAATTTCCTCGATCTGAGGGACGTGGATTGGATCAAGTTTCATCCTTGGCAGATAGCTCCTTGGGTCGGAGGTAGGCCTGGATGGGAAATCATGTCTTAAATTGAGTAGCTCCAGCTCTGTAAACATTTCCTTCGCCTTGTGGTGGGTAGAGCATGTATATCGGCCAACTGTGAGGGGGAAAGGAGTTCCACCCTTCTTTCTTTTTAGGCATTTCTCGTGGTATGTGATCAGCTACCTTGACAGCTCCAACAGAATCAGTTTAGGTCCAGCATACCTCGGTAGCCTGGTTGGCTCTCCTAAAAATTTGGCAGCCCTTAGATAGGTGAATGTGGGAAACTGGGTGAACAGGGCCCCCCATTTCTTAGTGGCTGCTACTATGCTTTTGGTCATGCGACCATAATTCATATTCGGCCTCAATAGGCAGATGATGTGATAGAAAAATACATCGTTAATTTTTGTGAATTGGGAGATGCTATTCTCCAGCCTCAATTCTAGGTAGTACTCGTATATCTTGACCTGAGGCCAAACTCCACTCCGCATCATGCCTGGATAGTCCCTCTCTGATGCTACAGCATAGACCACGTAGGAGTTCATATGGAATGTCCCTGTTGTGCTAAATTGTTGTAGCTGCTCAGAGATTGTGCTGCTTATAATTTCTCCCCAGAAAAAGCGCTGATCAGGCATATTCTTGTTCATGGTCTCTAAGTACCGCAACATCCATTTATGGAAATAATGGGTGTCAGAAAGCCTGAAGACCCTACTCAGGAATGTAATGGTGTCATTGAGCTCCTCTGAGAAGTCACTGCGGTGGATGATTTGGGGCCACCGGGTTACTACCTTTTTATTTTTCAAGTAAACCTCATTCATCAGTTGCATACACTGATCTGCATTGTCATCCCAGGCCTTAATGCAATCTTCTTGACTGACGGCCACAAAGTGCTAGTGGTGAGGTATGCCGAGTATTACCTCAAAGTGACGGGCAGTGAGATTAATGACTACCTCGCCCTTGCTGTTTACGACACACCTTGTGTCTTTGTTGTTGACGGTACTGACCGGGATTGCTTAGGTGAAGTGCAGGGCACTGCCTATCAGTTTGTCCATCCATGGACTCCTTGTGACTTTCTGAGTTCTGGCCCAAAATTCCTCCATATCAATATGCCCCAATTTTGAGTCTCTGACATCCAGGCTACACTCGGCCTGGGACTCGGGCATTCTGACCCTCTGATATTTGTATTTCATCTCTTCTTCTGTAATTTTGGCCTTTCCTTTGGATTTGGTGGGTCTCTTGCTGGATGTTGACATATGTTCTTCCAAGTTTATTTGCTGATCTACACGAAGAAGAAGCGAGACCCAATCCAAAAAGGTTGAATTAGCCATTTGATTTTCCATTGAAGTGTGAACAGAAGAAAGAGTTATTTAGTTTGAGGCTCAGGGCGCATGGCGCATGAAAGCTACAGCTTACAGGGCTAAATAGGTAAGGCACATAGGAAAAGGGTGTTGCAAGGGTTAAACTGGCGCCAGAGGCACATGGCGCATGAAAGCTGCAGGGTGCGCCTTGAGGGGCGCATGTTAATACGATGCAGCAAGGAAGGTTGGTTTGCCAAGGTGGGAGTAAGGCTAGTGCTTGCATTATGTGAAGGAGGCGCGCCTTGAGGGCGCAAAGGTATTTGATGCAACAAACATGATGGGTGTGCCATTGGTGTGGATTTTATTCATGCTGCGAGGGGGACAGATGTGCCAAAGGGAAAAACAGAGTTTTTTACACAGTTTGGCCTCTCCTTTATCCTCTCTTTTCCAATATTTGTTTGGGAAATAAAATGGTTAATTCAAAGGGATTCAGACCATGCTTTTTAGAAGAAGTTCCTCTACCAGCAGATCTGGAAAGAGAGGGAGGGATATGGAAAGACAACAAAGGGGGAGGCTAGATCAAAATTTCAATACTTCCAAACCACAACCAGACCACGAAGCACATAAAGAACCAAAAACGTAAAACGCACGAGAGAAATAAGAACCTCTTACCTAGATAAATAGTGAGAAACGTGCAACGGGTCCACAACGCGTTGAAAACGACGAGGCAGGGGCTGACAGGCTCAGAGAATAAAAATCACGTGCTTTGCATCTGGTGAAAATGACATTTGTGGGTGCGCAAATGCATATATATTTAGGGGTGAGCTAGCCATAACTTTGTTAAGGGCGCATGAAAATTTCTGTCAACATAGGAAAGCATGTGCCCTTTGGTGCACCAAAGTATTCGCCAGAATGGAACTAAGCGCGCCTTTGGCACACCAAAAGTTGTGTCGCCATGAGATTATGTGCACCTCTGGTGCACCAAAAGGTGGCGCAACAAAAATTTTGCCAACATGAAGGCACATGCGCCTTGGCGCACGCAGGGAAGACTCAACATACAAGGTGCACCGAAAGGTGTGTCGACACAGGAAAATATGCGCCAAAGGCTTTAAAGGGGGTGCACCAAAAGTTGGTGTTACATAGTATTTCCATGTGCCCAGTCAAAAAAGACCCAAAATACTAAGTTCGGAAAACCAGATTTTCCCAGAAAGGGATTTTGCAATGTTCCAAACGCAAGGGATCCCTAACGAGGGATCGAAACAAAATTTTCGGTATAGTTATCGGTAAAATTTCCCTGATCAATTTTACGGGATAACAGCTGGCTCTTTCTGGGGACTATCCCTGAGAAAACTCAGGGGTAGAGAATCCCAGATCTCATGTGCCTATCCATTGGGTAACAGAGTCAAAAACAAGGGTGACCAGAGGGAGAGCAAAAGAAACACACAACAAACCAAAAGCAACCACACAACGAAAAACAAACACACAACGAAAGAAAACTGTACAAAGAAGAGAGCAAGCTCTACTTCCTGAAAATTTTCAGATGTTGCCCGCTATAAGGAAGCGGGAGCTCGGTTCCATCCAGATATGAGAGATAGAAGCTATTCTCTCTGTTGAGCTGCTTTATCTTGAAGGGTCCTCTCCACAGGGAATCCAACTTTCCATACATGCCCTTTGGCTCTCTTTGCTTGTCCCACAAAAGGACGAGATCTCCCACTTGAAAATCCCTCTGCTTGGCCTTCTTATCGAACAGTCTCTTAACTTGATTATGATGTTCGGTGATCCTGTCGACCACCCTTACTCTCTTTTCTTCAAGTTCTGCCAGATACATGATCCTCTTTTCTAGAAAATTCTAGAAAGTTTCATCTTCAATGGCTCGTGCCAAGTGCAGAGCAGGGAGTTCAACAGAAATGGGAAGCTCGGCATCAGTGCCATATAACACTTGAAAAGGTGATATACCGAGAGACCTCTTGGGAGTAATACGATCGGCCCACAAAGCGTTGTACAAAGACTTGTGCCACATTCGCTGATTCTCATCCACTAACTTCCGTATGATGGTCACCAAGTTCTTGTTGCTAGATTCTGCCTAACCATTTCCCTGAGGGTAATAATCTGAGGCATGAGCCAAAGTTATCCCATATTCATAGCAAAAGCCAATAACCTCCCGTGAGGAGAAGTTAGAAGCATTATTAGCAATGATTTTGTTGGGCACGCCGAACCTGACAATGATACTTTCTTTAATGAAATTGCAAACCACCTCAGAAGTGGCATGCTTGACAGGCATGGCTTCCACCCACTTGGTGAAGTAATCCATTGCTGTAAGGACATAGCTATGTCCGACACTCGATTGAGGATTGAGTGCACCAATAAAATCAATTCCCCATTGCCTGAATGGTTCGTTGATAATGACAGGCCTAAGGGGAAAAGTAGCCAACTTGGGCTTGCCGACGAATTGCTGCCAAGGTTCACACTTTGCCACCCAAGTGGCTGTATCTTGGAAGAGCGTCGGACAATAGTACCTGGCTCGAATGATCTTGTGTGCATTCACGGAGGAAGAGAAATGCCCCCCACAGGCTGAATTGTGAAAACTTTCTAGAATTTTACCTGCTGGGGTTTGTCAACACATCGCAAAAAGATGCCATCTATCCCACATTTATATAAACTGTCATCCCAGATGACATATTTAGCTGCTCTAAGCTTTATAGTGTGCTTCTCCTTTGCAGTTAGGTGCATTGGGCATTTTCCGTAGGTGAGGAAGAAAGTGATATTGGAATACCATTCATCACTGGTCGCAACAAATAGGACCAGAGGCAGCGAATCGGGTTTTTCTAGCCGGTCCTGTGCTTCATCGGTGTAGTCACCCCTTTCATCAAGTTTTTCTGAATATTTGTTTTCAGCCATAAGCTGACACAGGCCCTTGCCCCTCACCAGCTTGGTTGGTTTAATATCTAGGTCATACTCCTGGACCTTTACGATCCAATTTCCTCGCAAGATTCCTAACTCCTGCTGAGTTAGAATTGATTTCACCGCCGTGTCAGGGACCAGCACCACCGTATGCGAGTTTAGAATGTAATACCTGAAATTCTTCACTACTTTGACAACGGCAAAGGCATGTTTTTCCAATTGAGTCATTTTTAGTTTGTGAGGCTTGAGGGGAGAACTCATGAACGCAATCGGAGATTCAACATCGTCTAAGTTCTTTTGCATCAAGATTGCGGACATAGTATGCTCAGATGCGTAACTATACATGATGAAGTCCTTGGAGAAATCGGGACATACCAGGACTGGTGCATGAGCAACGGAAGATTTTATTTCTTCAAATGACCTTTTCCCCTCTTCGCTCCATCTGAAAGTTGGTGACCCCTTCATCATGTTCAATATGTGATGAGTCTTCTCAGCAAAGTCAGGAACAAAACATCTCAGAAATTTCACCTTTCCGAAGAAAGAATGAACACCAGTCTTTCTTGTAGGCAGAGTAAGGCTTTGAATAGCCTTAACTCTTTCAGTATCTATCTTTGTTCCTTCTTTGCTAACCATATTCCCTAGCAACTTTCCTTCTGTGACTCCAAAAACAGACTTTTTTGGATTTAGGGAAATCCCATGTTCTCGGCACCTGGCCAATACTTGCTCCAAATGATCACAATGATCATTTCATTGTTTAGAGAACACGGATAAGTCATCTAGATAAACCAAAATGACTTTCCCCATCATAACTTTGAATGCAAAATCCATGGCCCGCTGAAAAGTGGTGCCAGCATTAGTTAGACCAAAAGGCATCCTGCTGTAGGCAAATGTACCCCAGGGAGTAGTGAATGCTGTTTTAAATTGATCTTCAAGTGAAACTTCAATCTGATTATAGCCTGAAAAACCATCAAGCATGGACAACATCTCTGATCCAGTTACTACTTGCAGAACTTGATCCATTATCAGAAGTGGGTAGTTGTCTTTCAAGGAAGCCTGATTCAAATTGTGAAAGTCTACGCATATGCGTATCTCACCATTTTTCTTGTGCACTGGCACAATATTTGCTACCCAAGTACTATGATGGATAGGAAATATGATTCTCGCATCCAACATTTTCTAAATTTCGGCCTGGATAATACCCGAGATCTTAGGATTATAGTGCCTCTGCTTTTGGCGGAAGGCTTTGACATCTTCTTTCAACAGGATGTCATGCTAAACGTCCTTTGGCTTAAAAGACTTTAGATCGGCATAGGACCATGCCAACACGTCCATATATTTTTTCAGCAACTTGACAAATTTCCGTTTCTCCTCAGGCGTGCAACATTTTCCAATGTTCACAAATTACGGGTGCTCTATTGAACCTATATTGACCGGTTCAGTTTCTGGGGATGAGTCAGGGTCATCTCGCCTCTTCTTTTTCATAAAACGGTCATGCCTGTCGAACAACCGCTCCAGAGAAACTAGGCCCTTTGGGATTTTATTTCCTTTGAGCTGACATATGCCATCGTTCCCTTCAGATTCATCGCCTTGATCGGTGACTGATTCACGGCAAGTGGAAGTAGATCCTTCAAAGTGTAATTCTTTAAAATTTTCCGCCTTCTCTAGAAAGGAAATGAGTTGATTATCATCGTTGAACACCTGCCAATGCTGAGAATTATCTGGCACGCTCAGGCGGAAAACCACCTCAATGGTGTATTTGTTTGTTTTCAAAGCTAGGTGAGGAAGCATGAGGGATGCTAAAATAGCCAATGAATCGGCCATGTCATTTTGGGCTCTTGGAATGGATTCAATCGAAAAAGCATCAAAATCTTCAATGCTGTCCCATACTGCATTACGGTAATTCCTGAGCCTTTCATTCTTCACTTGGTAAATCCTTTTAACTTGATTCACAACTAGCTCCGCATCACCTTGTACTTTTAGATTTTTAATCCCTCTTTCTTTTGAGGCTTGCATGCCAAGTAACAAAGATTCATACTCAGCAGTATTATTTGTGTTAAAAAACTGTAACTTGAAAGAGAGAGGAATGACTTCTTCCTTGGGAGATATTAGCACGGCTCCGGAGCCACATCCGCTGGTTGCACAGCTGCCATCGAACTGCAAGGTCCAGATCTTGTTAAGATCTCCTTCTTGAACGAGAACAACCATTTTATCAGACTCGGTAGACAAAAAATAGTTCCCCATCCCTGATGATTCAAAAAGGATTTGAGCTTTGGGGTCCTCAGAGCTAGTAACCAAGTACTTCTTTTGTGATTCCAGCTCCAAAGTATGCATTATGCCTTTGACGGGAATTCTAGCTTTAGACCAGTCCATATGAATTTCCCCACCAACTTCGCTACAAAAACTTCTTCCCAGCAAAATTCCATAGGCTGCTGGAATGTCAGCAACGAGGACTGTCATCTTTACTCTTTTATCTTGGAATGCCGCAAATGCAAATTGTGCATCTTTAATTTGGCCAATCAATGAAACCTACTTGGTTTCCAAGGAATAAAATCTACCGAAAGGCTTGGTAAGAGTGAGGCCCAGAGCATGGGTGAATTTTGCCAGCATGACGTTATCAGAAGCCCCGGAATCAATTATGCAGTTACTCAGCTTGTGTCCATTGATTAGGAGGGAGAGATAGAAAGGCTCTATCTTGCCTGATGCCGATGTTGAAGCAACATTTATGTGGGATTCAGGGGGAGTGGAAAGGATTCCTTTTGGGGAAACCTGATTAGATATAACAGCTTGACTCTGAATATATTTGGTCAATCTTACAAGCTATTCGGGATTTGACTGAAGGTACTCAGCTTCAGACATTTGGATCTTGGTCTTTTTTACATGATCTATGATATCAAACGTGGCCAAGGGTTGCGTTGGTGAAGGAATGAGTCCCTTACTTCACGATGATGGAATAGGATTACTGGTCTTGGTAGGAACGTGAGAGGACTGATTTGGAGGAGAGATGGGGGGAAAGGATTTCCTTGTAAAAGATTTGCCAAGGAGTTGAGTAGGAAGAGGATTACCTCTTTTAGCAATGATCGGAGGCGCGTTTGACACGGCCTTCTCCTGCTGGACATGGGCAGCAACTTCCACTTCTTTTCCTTGTGAGTGAGTAAAAACAACGTATGACTGTCCACTTGCATATCCCTGGGTACCCTCTTCTTCATCAGATTCTTCCTCATCAAATTCCATATACCCGATAGTAGAGTCGCCAGTCGGTTCACTGACATCTTGATCATCTTTTCCCTGAGACGAAGGTTCTTCATAATACTGCTCTTCTTCTTCGATTTCAGCCAGAGCGTTGACCGGAGGGAGCCTCAAGTGCCAACCGCGGAGCGGTTGCGGGTAAGCGCAGCCTTTGTGAAACATTGTTAGGGACAAAATTCCTCCGCGGAATATCCCGGTATGAGGAACTGGGGGAGGCTTGGGCCAACTGCTTCTTTAATGCAAGCAAGTCATTTGCCATCTTTTGAAAGGCTGGATTAGATGAAGTAGTGGGCGAAGGACCCAAAGATTTAGGCTTGGCTGATTCCTTTTTCAATTCGCCAGATATTATCAAATTATCTTCTATGCGAATGGTAGCGGCTTGGGCGAGAATTAAGGTAGCTACTCACTCTTGAAGGAGTAAGAAACTAACTTTTGAGCTCATAGTGTTCACGAAGAAACACTTTTGATTTTCCAGCATTGGAAGCATGGCAACAGGGACACGGTTGATTAGTGCATTGAACCGGGTGATAAAATCTTGCATGGTCTCATTGACCTCCTTCTTTAGGTGAGTGATCCATGATAATAATGCAAACGCATCCTCTGAAGGCTTGTATCTGTCTTCAAAAGCATCCCGCAAGGTGGCCCAACTGGTAATAGATCCGGCTGGTAAATGTTGAAACCATTCAGCTGCAGGTCCTTGTAGGGTTTCCAGAAAAAGGCGAACCGACACATCTTCATGAGTTACATCCAAAATACTGCATGACATGATGAATGCAGATATGTGGGAATCTGTACTTTGATTTCCGCTCCCGTCAAATTTGGGAAAAAAATTTCAGTTTCCGTGAGGGAGCGTGTGAACTGGATGTGGTAAAGCCAAGGGACCCATAGCATTTCCCCATGGTACCGCCATTTGAAAGGCTCGAAAAAGAGCATGGGCTGGAATCACGGTTCCACTGAGTAACAAGGCACTACAAAGGGATGTGGACGCCCCTTGCGAAAGATTCTTCCTTCGTGAAGGCGAGACACTCCTGGATGACCGGTCAGCCGAGCTTAGCGCTGAAAAGTGTGCCGGTGTTATGCTGAAATTATGCCTTTGAAGCAGATCGAAAGTAGGATCAGCTTCTCCATGGGCTCTCCTGTTGTGTGTAAAAGGTTCACCCGCCAGTGTACCTTCCAGATCTTCAACGTTATGGCGTAGATTTGAAATTTCTTTTTGGCTGTACTTGCTGATTTTCTAGTTTTTCTGTCAAAAACCAGCAGCATATACTTTTCTAAATATTTAAAAACTATCCTTTTCAGAAAACCGATTGCTTTTAATGACAAATAACAATGAGGATAAAATGATAGAGAAGATTAGCAAGCTGATTTTCAGATCTGGTTTTGACTTTTTCAAAGAGTTTCAAACTTTTGGTAAATAGTCAAAAATTCAGATCTACGGAAAAATACTGATTTTTATAAAAACTTAGCAAACTAAAGATTTGTAACTAGGCCAGATCTATGGATCTCAGAAGAAAATTTTCAATTTGGAGTGCTTTTGCAAAATTTTGGATTTTTAACAAAAATTTTGAGATTGCAAACAGGCGGTGATTTTTCTGATTTTTTCTATTTTTGTATCCTACCACCATCATAGATCTGATAGATCTGTTCGATCCCCAGTAGAGTCGCCAAAAACTGTTGGTCTGAAAATCTATCGCTTGGACAGATCTATGGATAGACGAGCCAACAGTGTGCAGGGCATAGCCCCTCTTTGAGTCAGCAAAGCGAAACTGGTTTATTGCTATTCTACCAGTAGGAATCTATGCAAGTCTCACAGATTCTACCTCCGGGGGTTTGGGATATCATCCCAGTAGGGGTGTTTCTGATTGCAAAAAGAAAGGAAAGGAAGAGGGGATGAAGAAAGAGCAGGTCCAAAGGAAGAAAAGAAATGAATTCCAAAGCAGAAAGGTCAGAAGGTTTATGTTTTGGGATTGGTAGTAAACAGAGCCAAACCTACTTGCATAAACGAGTAAAGCAATACTGATGATGAATAAATGACAATAAAATAGAAGCAGATCTAACAGAATAAACACACAGATCTAACGCAAGAAAGATCTAATGCACATAACACATGTATTCAGCACAAAGTCTAAATATTGTATTAATATTTTTCTTCTGTTACAAAAAGCTCAAAGTCTTTTTTCTTCACTTCTATTTTTCATCTGAAAGATATTCATCCATCTCACAATACAACAAGTATTGGAGTATTTATAGAAGAAGGAGAGAAAAGAAGGCCAAAAAGGAGCCAACAACTTATTGACAAAGATATTTACAAAATATCTAAAAGTCATGTTGACCTTTTACAACTTGATGGATGACATCATCCCATGATGCAAAATGGATGACATCATCATTTGTATCAACATACTCTAGATATTTCCAAAAAGAAAGACGAAGAAGAGAAAGAGAAGAAGAAGCAACAGCTATTCTTCATCGTCATCTTGCGGCCTCTGTGTCAGATGTGACCTCTGGCCCCGTTCCTTGAGAAGCGATCTCTTTGAAGATCCAGGTGGTTTCATCAGCTTTCCTTAAAGTGAAGGAAGGAGTAAGTAACCCTGGTGACATATTAAGAACAATCTGTTCCATTTGGTGCATTGCATCCAGGACTTCTTCCTTGACTTTGTCAATCTTTTCTAGAATAAATTCTAGCTGATCCACCCGGTAGTCCAGAGTGGACATGATTTTGTTGAGGACCCTTGGATGGCCGAAGACGCCGAACTTAACCAGATCTTCGACTGAACAGTCGAATATCTGTTGAAAGGTCTCATGCTGCAGTCTAGCATGTTCTAGCTCTTCTGATATGGGCCCTGCTAATGCTTGGAGATCTTTATTCACCTTACTGATGTTCAGGTACAAGTCGGAGAACTCGGCGATCAATTTTTCACTGTCTTTGAGGATTTGGCTCTCCAAGCAAAAACGGCCATACCCTGCTTGCTGATCTTGGCATACTCATTAATTTTCTCCTGGCTGAGAAGCTTAGAAGTTTCGGCGGTAGTTGTGGGAGGCGCACTACCCATCTTCTGTAAGGCTTGGAGCAGATATTTGTTTTTCTCCTTCAGTTGCCTTTTCTCTTCCTTTATCTCTTTAAGCTTCTTACAGAGGGCCTTAACTGCAGAAAGAGCCTCCCCCTGAAGACTTTCGGGAGATGTCCCCATTGTGACTTGGGTCACAGTAAAATCTATCGGAGACAGATCCTTTTTCTCTTTGAGGGGATTGGGGTATGCGATTTCCATAACTCTCTCTCCTACAGCACTTTTAGAGAAGCGTGTGACAGGCTTCTGCTTCTTCGCCCCCTTAGATGGTATCATGGAAAAGTGCATCAGAGCAATGGGAACTTTCCTTTTTTGCTAACTTAGCTGCTGAGAGATCCAGGCTGGACCTATGGTAGAAGGACCAGAAACAGAGGAGGGGACAACTGCAGTAGTAGAGGGGAAAAACATAGAGACACGTGGCGGCGGCATTGAGAGAATAGCCAAAGAAGTGCCCATGGAAGGAAGGGAAACTGCAGCAGTGGAAGACATAGGAAGGGAAGGGAGCTCGGAGATGAGGGAAGAAATGGAGGAGGACAGATCAGTGAGGGAAGAGAAGATAGACGAAGAGGCGAGGGGAACAGTAGAAGAAGAAGGGGGAGAGGACACGACCAAAGGGATGGTCTCCTGAGTCACTTGAGGAGGGGAAGGAAGAGAAGAAGAAGGGATAGAATGGACCTCAGTTGTTGCAGCAATGCCGACATCCTAAGTGGATGGGCCTATGGGAATATCCTCTTCTGCTTCTTTCTCTGGTGTAACCAGAGTTATTACCTACTCGGGTGCCGCGGAAGGAGGACTCTCAGGGGCTTCTTCCTGAATGGTGTTAGATTCACTTTCTATGCCTTTTCCCTTGCCTTGAGGCTACTGTTTGGATCGTGGAGGTGCCTTACCCAATGGGGAGGTTGTGAAATCAACCCCGAGGTAGATTAGTCCGTTCATCCAGCACCAATGCTCTATCCTACGCAGAGTCTCCTTGACCATATCCTCAATTGTGTGAGGGGCCTTAGTCCTACCAATGGCTGGAAAGGGCCAATTGTCCCCATCTATGTCAGTATATACCTTGTCTATTTCATCTTCCATAGTTTGGAAGCCTTTGAGGACAATGGCTATCCCATATTAGATGATTTCTGCCAAGGCTAGGTGAGAATGATCCTTTCTCCTGAACTCCACCTCATGGATGACGTCAATGTAAATGTCCTTGATCTGAGGGGCATGGATTGGATCAAGTTTCGCCCTTGGCAGATAGCTCCTTGGGTCGAAGGTAGGCCTGGCTGGGAAATCATGTCTTAAATTAAGCAGCTCCAGCTCTGCAAACATTTCCTTCGCCTTGTGGTGGGTAGAGCATGTATATCGGCCCACTGTGAGGGGGAAAGGAGTTCCACCCTTCTTTCTTTTCAGGCATTTCTCGTGGTATGTGATCAGCTGCCTTGACAGCTCAAGCAGAATCAGTTTAGGTCCAGCATACCTCGGTAGCCTGGTTGGCTCTCCTAAAAATTTTGCAGCCCTTAGATAGGTGAATGTGGGAAACTGGGTGAACAGGGCCCCCCATTTCTCAGTGGCTACTACTATGCTTTTGGTCATGCGACCATAAGTCATATTCGGCCTCAATAGGCAGATGATGTGATAGAAAAAACACATCGTTAATTTTTGTGAATTGGGAGATGCTATTCTCCAGCCTCAATTCCGGGTAGTACTCGTATATCTTGACCTGAGGCCAAACTCCACTCCGCATCATGCCTGGATAGTCCCTCTCTGATGCTATAGCGTAGACCACGTAGGAGTTCATATGGAATGTCCCCGTTGTGCTAAATTGTTGTAGCTGCTCAGAGATTGTGCTGCTTATAATTTCTCCCCAACAAAAGTGCTGATCAGGCATATTCTTGTTCATGGTCTCTAAGTACCGCAACATCCATTTATGGAAATAATGGGCGTGAGAAAGCTCGAAGACCCTGCTCAGGAACGTAATGGTGTCGCTGAGCTCCTCTGAGAAGTTGCTGCGGTGGATGACTTGGGGCCACCGGGTTACTACCTTTTTGTTTTTCAAGTAAACCTCATTCATCAATTGCATACACTGATCTGCATTTTCATCCCAGGCCTTAATGTAATCTGCTTGACTGACGACCACAAAGTGCCGGTGGTGAGGTATGCCGAGTATTACCTCAAAGTGACGGGCAGTGAGGTTAATGAATACCTCACCCTTGCTGTTTACGACACACCTTGTGTCTTTGTTGTAACATTGGGCAATCATCATCATGAATTCTTTGTTGACGGTACTGACCGGGATTCCTCCGGTGAAGTGCAGGGCACTGCCTATCAATTTTTCCATCCATGGACTCCTTGTGACTTTCTGAGTTCTGGCCCAGAATTCCTCCATATCAATATGCCCCAATTCTGAGTCTCTGACGTCCAGGCTACACTCAGCCTGGGACTCGTGCATTCTGACCCTCTGATATTTGTATTTCATCTCTTCTTCTGTAAGTTTGGCCTTTCCTTTGGATTTGGTGGGTCTCTTGCTAGATGTTGACATATGTTCTTCTAAGTTTATTTGATGATCTGCATGAAGAAGAAGCGAGACCCAATCCAAAAATGTTGAATTAGCCATTTTATTTTCCATTGAAGTGTTAACAGAAGAAAGAGTTAGTTATTTTGAGGCTCAGGGCGCATGGCGCATGAAAGCTGCAACTTACAGGGCTAAATAGGTAAGGTGCATAGGAAAAGGGTGTTGCAAGGGTTAAACTGGCGCCAGAGGTGCATGGCGCATGAAAGCTAAAGGGTGCGCCTTGAGGGGCACATGTTAATGTGATGCAGCAAGGAAGGTTGGTGCGCCAAGGTGGGCGCAAGGCTAGTGCTTTCATTATGTGAAGGAGGCGCGCCTTGAGGGCGCAAAGGTATTTGATGCAACAAGCATTATGGGTGCGCCATTGGCGTGGATTTTATTCATGCTGCGAGGGGGACAGATGCGCCAAAGGGAAAAATAGAGTTTTTAACACATTTTAGCCTCTCCTTTATCCTCTCTTTTTCAAGATTTGTTTGGGAAATAAAATGGTTAATCCAAAGGGATTCAGACCATGCTTTTTAGAAGAACTTCCTCTACCAACAGATCTGGAAAGAGGGGGAGGGATATGGAAAGACAGCAAAGGGGGAGGCTAGATCAAAATTTCAATACTTCCAAACCACAACCAGACCACGAAGCACATAAAGAACCAAAAACATAAAACGCACGAGAGAAATAAGAACCTCTTACCTGGATAAATAGTGAGAAACGTGCAACAGGTCCACAACGCGTTGAAAACAACGAGGCAGGGGCTGACAAGCTTAGAGAATAAAAATCACGTGCTTTGTGTCTGGTGAAAATGACATTTGTGGACACGCAAATGCATATATATATATAGGGGTGAGCTAGCCATAAATGCGCCACCAACTTTGTTAAGTGCGCATGAAAATTGCTGTCGACATAGGAAAGCATGCGCCCTTTGGTGCACCAAAGCATTCGCCAGCATGGAACTAAGTGCCTTTGGCGCACCAAAAGTTGTGTCGCCATGAGATTATGTGCACCTCTAGCACACCAAAACGTGGTGCAACAAAAGTTTTGCCAACATGAAGGCGCATGCGCCTTGGCGCACACAGGGAAGACTCAACATACAAGGCACACCGAAAGGTGTGTCGACACAGGAAAATATGCGCCAAAGGCTTTAAAGGGGGTGCACCAAAAGTTGGTGTTACATAGTATTTCCATGCACCCAGCCAAAAAAGACCCAAAAGACTAAGTTCGGAAAACCATATTTTCCCGAAAAGGGATTTTGCAACGTTCTGACCGCAAGGGATCCCTAACGAGGGATCAAAACAAAATTTTCGGTATGGTTATCGGTAAAATTGCCCTTGTAAATTTTACGGGATAACACCATTCATAAATTACAAATTTTTCAAGGACATCCATCATTTCTTTTTCTACTTCACTCACCTCAATGGTTTACAAGTTGCTCTCAGCCATAAGATTACCTAGGCCCAAACCTCTTACCAATTTCATGGTTTGGATATCCATGTCATACTCCTACAACTTTTTCACCCATCTGCATATTTTTCTTGAGACCTTCATCTCTGATAAGATGTCTTTCACCATGGTGTGAGGAACATAAGCAAAAAATTTAGATCTCAAGATGTCGGGTCTGAAAACCTTTTTTGCTTTCACCAAGGTAAATTCTTTCTTCTCCATGATGGTGTACTTCAACTCAGCTCCCTATAATGCCTTACTGAAAAAGGCAATTGGTCTCTCAACCCCTTCATCATCCTTCTGTAATAAAACAGATGCAATGGTGTTTTATGAAGAAGAAGAAAACACTTAAAAAGGCTTCTTGTAATTTGGGGCTACCAAAATAGGGGCATGCTTTAGTGATTCTTTTATCCCGTTGAAAGCTTGAATGGAAAATTCTTCCCATTTGATAACCTAGCCCTTCTTTAGCATACTAGTAATGGGGATGGTCAGCTCAACAAAGTTAGACACAAATCTTCTGATAAAGTTTATTTTTCCAAAAAATGATTGAATTCCCTTCTTAGTTCTTGGAATTGGAACCTTGTTGATGGCCTCCACTCTCTATGGATCAATCATGACCCCTTATTTTTATACAATGTGACCAAGTAGCTTTGCCTTTTGCAATCAAAAGTGGCACTTCTTTAGATTCAATGATATTCCATACTCTCTACACCTAATCCACATTCTCTTCAAGTGTTGCAAGTGATCATTTATTTTTCTATAAAATATAGCTATATTATCTTGATAAATAACATTGAAGTCATTGATATAATCAACAAATTCTACATCCATTGCTCTTTAGAAATTTGCTCTAGCATTCATTAATCCAAAAGACATCCAGACATAGAAATAAGTTCCCTAAGGAGTGGTAAAGGCAGTCTTTATTATTTTTGACTCCTTCATAACAACTTGATTATAGCTAGAGAAACCATCCGGAGTGGATAATAGTTCAGAGCCAGTTACCAATTGTAGTATATTCTCCATGTTTGGCATAGGGTAATTATCTTTCAATGATGCTTTGTTCAGGTTCTTGAAATCTACACACAACCTTATATCACCAATCTTTTTTCTAACAGGCACTAGTTGTGCAACCCAAGATGAGTACCTTGTGGGCTGAATGATCCCTCCATCCCTCAAATTCTTCAGTTCTTCTTACATCTTTAAATAAAGAAGCATATTGATGGGCATCTATTTTTTCCTGAAAGGCTTGGCATTAGATTCAAGAGGAATCTCAAGTTGGAACAAATCTTCCCTGTATGCCTTCAAATCAAAGTAAGACCAAGCTAGGCAGTCTTGATATTTCCTCAATAATTGAATATAGGACTAATGTTGAGATTTCTTCCTAACCAGATTTTACGTGGCTTTTCCTTTGTGCCTAGGTATTTCTCTTCTACTTCTCTTGAAACCGACATACTCCTTTTAATAATATAATCAACATTATCAAATTTTCACTCAAGAGCCACCAAACCTTTGGGAATCATTTTTGTCTTCAGTTGGATGATGTCTTTGCCAAATAAATTTTCCTTTCCTTTAGCAACAGACACCATTGGTTCCTAATCTATATTTTGGTCAGCAAACTTGCCTTGGTTCTACAGAAACCATTTCACTTGGGCATCATCATCAAACACTTACAAATTTTTAACATTATCATGGACAGATGGCCTTGTTAGTATTTCAACATCATACTCACAACATGAAGACACTGTATAATTCCCAAATCTTGATCCAAGCACTACTAACTTGTCTGCAACATCATTAAACTTTCTATCATGGTGCACAATATTAAAAGAGTCAAACATTTCAATCAAATCCCAGACCATATGTTTGTAATGTTTCATTCTCTGATTTTTAGTAACATATAGTTTTCTAATTTGCTTTACAATCAATTTTGAATCCCCTTTGATAAGGATATCCTTTATACCTATTGGTCCGAAAATATGTCGGGAGGGTAGATCTATGGATAGACAAGCTAATAGTGTGCAGGGCATAGCCCCTCTTTGAGATAGCAAAGTGAAACTGGTTTATTACTATTCTACTAGCAGGAATTTGTGTAAGTCCCACAATATTATGCCTTCAGGGGTTTGGGATCTCGTCCCAATTGGGGTATTTCCAACTGCAAAAATAAGGGAAAGAAGTGAGGAGAGGAGATAGGATAGATCTGAAGGGAGAAAAGAAAAGAATTCCAAAGCAGAAAGGTCAGAGGGTATACGTTTTGGGGTGGTAGTAAATAGAGCCAAACCTACTTGCATAGACAAACAAAGCAATATAGATGAACAAGTGACAAAAAAGTAGAGATAGATCTAAAAGAATAAACACATAGATCTAACATAGGAAAGATCAAATGCACATAACACATGTATTCAGCACAAAGTTTTAATATTTATATTAATGTTTTCTTCTATTACAAAAAGTACAAAGCCTTTTCTTCTCACTTCTATTTTTCATCTAAAAAGTGTCCACACTTGAATACAAAAACATTCAAGTATATATAGAAGGAGAAGGAGAGAGAAGGAAAAAACAAACCAACGACTTAATTACAAAATATCTAAAAGTCAAATGTTGACTTTGGGGCAACTTGGTGGATAACAACATCCCATGGTGCAACATGGATGATGTCATCATTTGTGTCAACATACTTTTAAATATTTTACAAAAATGAGAAGAAAGCCAAGAAGAGGAAGGCTATTCATCATTGTCTTGTTGCTGGAAAGGGGTATCCTGCTTTCTCTTAGGAGAGGAAATGTGGAATTGAGCCCAATACTCCATGAATTTTCTAATCATCGGTTGGAGTTGATCCTAGGTGGGACCGTTGGTGTGATCACCGATGAATTCACAAGTCTCCTATTCATCTCTGAGATTTTCTAGGAGTTTGAAGTACTCATTTCCTGCCTCCATCAGGTAACCCATGAAGTCGCAGCAAGCCAGAAGGTTGTTGATGGATTCCGTGTCAAAAGTAGCTTCTGAGCCTAACCCTTGCAAGACAATCTCTTTGAAGAGCCGGATGGTTTCATCTACCTTCCTCAAGGCATATGAAGGAGTGAGCAAGCTTGGAGACATTCTCAGGACAATTTACTCCATTTGATGCATTTCATCCAAGGCTTCCTCCTTGACTTTGTCTATCTTCTCCATGACAAATTCCATCTGATCGACCCAGTAGTCCAAAGTAGCAAGAACTTTGTTGGGTGCTCTAGGGTGATCGAAGACGCTGAATTTAACTAAATCATCGAATGAGAAATCGAGTATCATTTGGAACGTCTCATGTTGTAACCTAGCATGGTCCAAATATTGGGAGATAGGTCCTGCAATCACCTAGAGTTCCTTGTTTTCCTGACCAATATTCTGATATAGCTCAATGAACTTCACGATTACTTCCTCACTATCTTTGAGGATTTGGTCTCTCCAGGCGGATACTGCCATGCCTTGTTCACCAATCTTGGCATATTCATTTATCTTTTCCTAACTAAGGGCCTCAGGAGTTTCAGTGGCAGTTGTAGGAGGTGCACTGCCCATTTTCTACAGGGCTTGGAAAAGATGTTTGTTTTGTTGTTTTAGTGTCCTCTTCTCTTCCTTTGCTTCTTGAAGCTTCTTGTAAAGGGCATCCACTGCAGATAAGGCCTCTCCTTGCAGGCTCTCAGAGGATGTTCCCATTGTGACCTATTTCACTGTATAATCTGTAGGAGACAGATCCTTTTTTTCCTTTTTGGGATCAAGGTAGGCAATCTCCATTACTCTTTCACCTGAGGCACTCTGAGAGAAGCGGGTTATTGGATTTTTCTTCTTAGCTCCTTTTGTTGGAATGACGAAGAAGTCCATAGGTGCAATGGGGAATTTCCTCTTATGATGGCTCAGGTGTTGGGAGATCCATGTTGTGATTAAGGGAGTGGGACCAGCAGGAGAAGAGGGAATGGCGGAAGAAGAAGGAGAAACTACATTTTACTCAGGGAAATGGGTTGAGATTCTTGGTGGCAGCATTGATAAAGAAGTTGAACCTCCAATGAACATAGGGGTAGGAGTTACTGTAGGAGAGGAAAATGTGGGGGCAGAAGGGAGCTAAGAGATGACGAAAGAAATACTAGGGGACAACTTTGCGAGGGAAGAGAAGATGGAGGAAGAGGAAGGAGGAATATTAGAAGAAGGGGGAGAAGACACAACTAAAGGAATGGTTGCTTGAGTGATGTGAGGAGGAGAAGGAGAAGCGAGAGAAGGAGAAGTGGGAACCTTAATGGTTACAGTAGGGGAAACATCCTGAGTGGAGGTGCCTGTTGGAATACTTACCGCCACTTCTTTCTCTGGGGATACTAGTGTTACAACTTGTTCCTGGGCGGCAGAAGGAGGACTCTCGGGAGCTTGCTCTTGAGTAGCACTTGATTCCCCTTCCTTATCTTTCCCTTTTCCCTTTGGAAAATTTTTTGGCCTGGCAGATGCATTACCTAAGGGCGACATGGTGAAGTCTACCCCAAGGTAGATGAGACCATTAAATCTGCACCGATGTTCTGTGTGCTGTAAAGTGACTTTAACCATTTCCTCGATAGTCTGAGGTGCCCTTATTCTATCTATTTCAGAAAATGACCAGTTCTCCCCATCCATATCTAGATAGACCTGATCAAATTGTTGATCACTCATTTGGAAACCTTTTGGGATAATGGCCACACCATATTGGATGATCTCTGCTAAGGCCAGGTCAGAGTGGTCTTTCCTCCTGAGCTCAACCTCGTAGTACAGGTCGATGTAAATATCCTCAATATGTGGGATGTGGATTGGATTGAGCTTTTCTTGTGGGAGGTAAATTTTTGGATCAAAGGTTGGCCTTGTCGGGAAATTGTGCTTCAGATTGAGCAGCTCTAGTTCTACAAACTTTTCTTGGACGTTGGTGTGAGAAGTGCAAGTGTACCTACCCACTATGAGGGGGAAAGGAGTTCCACCATTCTTTCTTTTTAGGAACTTCTCATTATATGTGATGAGATGTTTGGATAGCTCCAATAGGATCAACTTTGGCCCCACATATCTTGGCAACTTGGTGGGCTCCCCCAAGAAGTTGGTGGCTCT
Organism: Taxus chinensis; assembly: GCA_019776745.2. Lineage (NCBI taxonomy): Eukaryota > Viridiplantae > Streptophyta > Pinopsida > Cupressales > Taxaceae > Taxus > Taxus chinensis. Next base: position 76,935,700 of record CM034155.1, on the reverse strand, counting down.
CAGATAAGTAAAAGTGGGGAATTGCGTAAATAATGCCCCCCACTTCTCTGTTGTGGTCACAATGCTCTTGGTTGTTCGACCATGAGTCATATTGGGCCTCAAAAGGAAGATGATGCCATAGAAGAAGGCATCGTTGATCTTGGTGAACTGTGGGATGTTGTTTTCCAGTCTCAACTCTGGATAATATTTGTATATTTTCACTTGGGGCCATACCCCGTATCGTCTCAGTGCCGAGTAATCTCTCTCAGAGGTAGTAGCGTAGACCATGTAGGAGTTCATGTAGAACCTCCCCATTGTTGAGAGTTGTTGGAGTTGTTTGAAGATGGTGCTGTTGATGATCTCTACCCACTCAAAATGTTGATCAGGCACATTTTTGTTCATTGTCTCCAGATACTTGAGCATCCATTTGTGGAAGTAATGGGCATCAGGAAGCCCAAACACCCTGCTCAAGAAGGTAATGGTGTCACTCAGCTCCTCCAAAAAGTCACTGTAATGAATAACCTGGGGCCACCTTGTTATTACCTTCTTATTTTTCAGGTATACTTCGTTCATGAGCTGCATACATTTGTCCTCATTCTCATCCCACGCTTTTATGCAGTCTTCCTGACTCACGGCCACAAAGTGCTGGTGGTGGGGGATACCCAGCATGATTTCAAAGTGTCAGGTAGTGAGGTTGATTATAACCTCACCCTTCTCATTCTCAACACACCTTGTGTCCTTGTTGTAGCAGCGGGCCACCACCATCATGAATTCATTATTTACTGCACTTACAGGAATTCCCCCAGCGAAGTGTAGACCACTACCAACCAATTTGTCCATCCAAGGACTTCCTGTGACCCTTCTGGTTTTGGCCAAAAAATCTTCCATGTCGATTTGGCCAAGTTTAGCATCCCTGATGTGTAAGTCACACTCTGCATGGGACTCAGGCATCCTGACCCTTTGATACTTATACTTCATTTCTTCCTCTATGAGTTTGGCCTTACCCTTAGACTTGGTCGGCCTCTTACTTGATGAAGACATATGCGATTTTGAGTTCAGATTCTGATCTACAAGAAGAAGTGAATTCCATCACAAAAGAGCCATGTTAGCTGTTAGATCATCCATCAAAGCTTTATAGTAAGAGAGTTAGCAATTTAGATGCTTCTGGGTGTAGGGTGCAACTATACTGTAGGCTATAGGGTCAGAAAAAGCAAGGAACACTGATGTAGAGTGTTGCAAGGAAGAAAAAAGCACCAAAGGGCATAGGGCACAAGAATATTACACATATCATGCAATGTTGATGTTAAAAGATATGTGCCTACGCCATTACATAAGGTTTAAACTGGATGCAAATAAATTTGGTGTTGTATGGCAGCAGGATGCGCTAATGGCGTAGGTCTGGAACATGTTGCAAATAGTTTTGGTGTGCCAATGGGGCACATGTTTAAATGGTGTATCACTGACTTGAGGTGCGCCAGTTCTTAGCCTTTGGCGTGGCGCAGAAAAAACTTGCATAACATTCATGTGTCGGTGTAGGTGGGATTGCGCTTGCGCCTGTGTAGGATTTTCAGAGTTTGATAGGGCATAGGGAAGACGTGTGCTTCAGGGAGGGATAGTGTGCCCTTTGGTGCAACTGTGTTTTATGCAACAGAGTGTTTGTTTGTGCCAATGGATAAAGCCGTGGGTTTGGATCATAATAACTCAAGATTTATTTCCTTTTCGATTGGTTCATGCAGTTTTTAGGGCTCTTTAGCATAGATCTGGACAATGAAGGGGGAAAGAGCAAAGAGGATCTTGGATCACTTTTGAGACAAAGCCCTCCAGGCCAGTAGATCTGGGAGGAGGGAGAAACTGGTTTGGGGGGAGAGAATATTGCAAAATGGGCTGGAGGGTGCATATTGTTTCTTTAGATTCATTTCTTTGTTTTTTAAACAAAATCAACCCCATAGACCACCAAACCAAAACAAAAACCATAAGAAAAGCAAGGACCACTTACCAGGAATATATAGGCTGGAAAAAATGATGCGGGGTCCATGAATACAACATAAAGTGACATGGGGATGACAGGAGTGCTAACAGGTGCAGAGAAAAGAGCTTTTCACGTGTTTTACAATCATGAAAATGATAGGTTAGATGCGCCTATATATAGAAAAAGGTGCAATAAATGCACCACCAAGTTTTCAAAGGGTGCACCAAAATGACTGTCATCATGAAATTATTTGTGCCATTGGTGTAGTTATGCATATGTTAACATGGGGTTTTTAACGCTTTGGCACATCGCTTAAGGGCGCAACATTTTTAGTGTCGACAGGTTGGCGCATGTGCCTCGACACAAGTTAGAAGGGCGCAACATGGGGAGGCACAACAATTTTTATGTCAACACTCCAAAGGATGTGCCAAAGGAATAGAAGGGGGCACAAATTCATTTAGTGTTGCATGAAAAAAATTTGTGCCCAACCAAAAAAGGACTAAAAGAGTTAGTTCGAAAAACTAGATTCTCCAAAAAGGGATATTATTCCATTCCAAACACTAAGGCACTTCGGTAGGGACCCAAAACAAAATTTTGGTACGGTTACCTACAAAATTTCCCTTGTCAATTTTACAGGATAACAGCTGGCTCTTTCTGGGGACTATCTTTTAGTGAAACTCAAAAGGTAGAGAATCCCATATCAACATGTGCCTATCCATTGGGTTACAGAGTCAAAAAAAAGGGCGATGACAAAAGGGAAAATACAAAGCTGACAAAAAGAAAACATATGATGAAAACAAACACACAACATAAAGCAAACTGTACAAAGAAGAGAGCAAGCTCTACTTCATGAATATTTTGAGATGCTGCCCACTATAGGGAAGCAGGAGTTCAATCCCATCTAGATATGAGAGATAGAAGCTATTCTCTCCATTGAGCTGCTTGATCTTGAAAGGTCCTCTCCATAGAGAATCAAAATTTCCATGCATGCCTTTTGGCTCTCTTCACTTGTCCCATAAAAGGACGAGATCTCCGCACCTGAAAAATATCTTTGCTTGGCCTTTTATCGAATAGTCTCTTGACTTGATTCTGATGTTTGGTGATCCTATCGACCACTTTTACTCTCTTTTCTTCAAGCTCTTGTCAGCTACATGACCCTCTTTTCAGGAGAATTCTGGAAAGTTTCATCTTTGATCACTCGTGCCAAGCGTAGAGCAGGAAGTTCCGCAGAAATGGGAAGTTTGGCATCGATTCCATATAGCACTTGAAAATGTGACATACCGAGGGACATCTTTGGAGTAATACGGTCTTCCCACAAAGAATCATACAGTGACTTGTGTTATGACCGCTGATTCTCATCAACTAGCTTCCGTATGATGGTCACTAAGTTCTTATTACTGGATTCTACCTAACCATTTACCTTGGGATAATAATATGATGTGTGGGCCAAGATTATCCCATATTCATAGAAAAAAATGATGACTTCCCGTGAGGAGAAGTTGGAAGCATTATCGGTGACAATTTTTGTGTGGAACACTAAACCTCACTGATGATATTTTCCTTTGATGAAGTTGCAAACAACTTCATAAGTGGCATGTTTGACAGGTATGGCCTCCACCCATTTGGTGAAGTAATCTGTTACTGTTAGGACATAACTATGTCTGGCACTTGATTGGGGATGGAGTGCTCCAATGAAGTCAATTCCCCATTGCCTGAATGGTTCATCAATAATGACTGGCCTGAGGGGAAAAGGAACCAATTTTGGTTTGCCAACAAATTGTTGGCAGAGCCCGCATTTTTCTACCCAGGTGGCTATATCCTACAATAGCGTTGGCCAATAGTACTTGGCCCGGATGATCTTGTGTGCTGTGACAAAAGAGGAAAAGTGACCACCACAAGCTGATTCATGAAAAATTTCTAGCAATTTTACCTATTGTGGATTGTTAACGCATTGCAAGAAGATGCCATCAATCCCACGCTTGTATAAACCGTCATCCCAGATGATATACCTGGATGCCCTGAGCTTTATAGTACGCTTTTCCTTTGAAGTTAGATGAGCTGGAAACTCACCGTAAGTGAGAAAGAAAGTGATGTCTGAATACCATTTGTTGCTAGTTACAACAAACAAAACCATAGGTAGAGAATCAAATTTCTCCAACTGGCCTTGCATTCCATTGATGCAATCCTGTTTTCTTTCAGGGACCTCTAAATCCTTGTTTTAAGCCATAAGCTGACATAGGCCCTTTCCTCTTACCAGCTTGATTGGTTTTATGTCTAGGTCATACTCTTGGACCTTTGCGATCTAATTCCCTCATAATCTTCCTAACTTCTATTGATTTAGGATTGACTTGACTGCTGTGTCGGGAACCAACACCACTGTATGAGAGTTCAGGATGTAGTACCAAAAAAATTGACTACTTTGACAACGGAGAAGGTGTGTTTTTACAATTGACACATATTCAATTCATGATTCTAGAGAGGATAACTCATGAACGTGATTAGAGATTCAACATCCTTAGAATTCTTTTGTATTAAGATGGCCGATATAGTATGCTCAAGATGCATAATTGTACATGATAAAATCCTTGGAGATGTCGATGACAAACCAAGACTGGTGCATGGGCTATAAAGGCCTTTATGTCCTCGAATGATCCCTTTCCTTCTTCGCTCCACCAGAAAGTTTGTGTGATCCTTTCATCATATTTGATATGCGGTGAGTCTTTTTAGTAAAGTCAGGAACAAAGCACCTGAGAAAATTTACTCTTTCTGAAGAAAGAGAGTGAACGTCGGTCTTGCTTGTGGGTAAAAGTAAAGCTCTAAATAGCTTTAAACCCCTTTTGACATCTATCTGTATCGCCTTCCTTGCTTTCAACGTGTCTTAGACAACTTTTCCTTCAGTGACCCCGAAAATAGAATTTTTCAAATTTTTTGGAGATCGTGTGTTCTTGGCATCTAATCAATACTTTCTCGCAAATGATCACAGTGATCACTTCGCGTATTTAGAGAACAAAGTTAAGTCATCTAGAGTAAACCCATGATAACCTTTCCCAGCATACCCTTTGAATATGAAGTCCATCGCTCGTTAAAAGGTAGCACCAGCATTGGTTAAGCCAAGAAAGGCATCCTGCTATAGGCGAATGTGCCCCAGGGAGCCTAGGTCGAAGTGCTCTGTTTTAAATCGGTCCTGCAGAGAGAGACTTCAATCTGATTATAGTCCTGACAAAAACCGTCAAGCATGGACCAATATTTCTTGAACCAGTTACTGCCTGTCAGAACCTGATCCATTATGGGTAGTGGGTAGTTGTCCTTCAAGGATGCTTGATTCAAGTTGCCAAAAATCTATGCATATGCGTATCTCACCATTCTTCTTTCATAACTAGAATGATATTTTTGCGACCCACGGTACTATGATGGATGGGAAAAAATGATCCTTGCATCTAGAATCTTCTATATTTCTATTTGGATGGTACCTGAGACCTTGGGATTATAGTGCCTCTATTTTCTGGGCAAAAGGGGTTTGACATCCTCTTTTAACGGGATGTCACGCTGAATGTCCCTTTGGCTTGAAAGACTTTAGATCAGCATAAGACTGTGCCAATACGTCCATATATTTCTTCAGTAATTTGACAAACTTTGACTTTTCTTCAGGTGTGCAACATTTCCCAATGTTCACAAGTTACAGGTGTTCCATAGTACCTAGATTAACCGATTCGGTCTCTAGAGAGGAGTTAGGATCATTTTGCCACTTCTTCTTGACAAAACGATCATATTTGTCAAACAATCATTCTAGAGAAACTAAACCTTTTGGGATTTTATTTCCTTTGAGCTGACATATGTCATCACCCTCTTTTGATTCGTTCACTTGATAAATGACGGATTCATGGCATGCAAAAGTAGATCCTTGAAAGTGAAGCTCACTGAAATTCTCCACCTTCTCTAGAAAGGCAATAAGTTGATTGTCATCGTTGAATACCTTCCAGTGCTGAGAATTGTCTTAGCACACTTGGGCGGAAGATTACCTCAATATTATATGTGTCTATTTTTAACCCTGGGTGAGGGAGCATGAGAGACAGCTGAGACGGCCAGTGAATCGGCCATATCATTCTGAGCTCTTGGAATGGATTTTATTGAGAAGACATCAAATTCCTCAATGTTGTCCCACACTACATTGTGGTAATGCCTGAGCCTTTCATTCTTTACTTGGTATATTCTTTTTACTTAATTCATGACTAGCTCGGCATCACCTTGTACCTTCAAGTTCTTGATTTCCCATTTGTTTTGTAGTTTGCATGCCAAGTAGCAAAGATTCGTATTTAGTAGTATTATTCATGTTGAAAAACTGTAACTTGAAAGAGAGAGGAAAAACCTCCTCCTTAGGAGATATTAGCACAACTTCAGCACTGCATCCTCTAATTGTACAACTGCCATCAAACTATAGCGTCCATATCTTGTTAAGGTCCTCTTCTTGGATGAGAACGCCCATTTTTTCAGACTCAGTAGATAAGAATTATTTTCCCATCCTTGATGATTCAAAGAGAATTTGGGCTTTGGGGTCGTCAGAATTGGTGACCAAGTACTTCTTTTGTGGTTTAGGCTCCAATGTCTACATTACACCTTTGACAGGGATTCTGGCTTTGGACCAGTCCATATAAATCTCTCCACCAACTTCTCTACAAAAGCTCCTTCCTAGTAGAATTCCATACGCTGCACGGATATCAGCAACAAGGATGGTCATTTTTACTCTTTTTTTGGGAATGCCGCAAAGGCAAACTATGCGTCTTTGATTTGACCAATCAATGGAACCTGTTTGGTTTCCATGGAGTAACATCTACCGAAAGGCTTGGTAAGAGTGAGGCCTAAGGCATGAGTGACCTTTACTAGCATGACATTATCCGAAGCCCCATAATCAATTATATAGTTGCTTAGCTTGTGACCATTGATTAGGTGGGAGAGATAAAAAGGTTCAATTTTGCCTGATAGAGAAGTTGAGGCAACATTTATGCAAGATGCAGGAGGAGTGGAAAGGATTCCTTTCAGGGAAACATGGGATTTTATGGCAGCTTGATTTTGGATATAATTGGTCAATCTTATGAGTTTCTTAGGATTAGACTGAAGATATTAAGCCTCAGACATTTGAATCTTGGTCTTTTTAGCATGATCGATTATATTGAATGCGAGCAAGGGTTCCATTGATGGAGGAATGAGTCCCTCACTTCGTGGTGGTAGGGTAGGATTACTGGTCTTCATGGGAATAGAAGAAGGCTGATTTGGAGGAGAGATGGGGGGAAAATATTTTTTTGTAAAAGATTTAATCGGAGGTTGAGCAGGAAGGGGATTACCTCTTTTAGCAATAGCTGGAGGCGTGCTAGATGCAACCTTCTCTTTTTCTATCCTGGTAGCAAATTCTGATTCTTTTCCCTGAGAGTAGGTGAAAACAGCATAGGACTACCCACTTACATACCCTTGGGTACCCTCTTCTTCATTAGATTCCTCATCTTCAAACTCCATATACCAAATTCTAGAGTCGTCAGTCGGTTCACCGACATCTTACCTTGGGATGAAGGTTCTTCATAATTTCATTCCTCTTCTTCAATCCCAACCAGGGCATTGACTGGAGGAACCTCAAGTTCCAACCGCAGAGCATTTGTAGGTAAATGCAGCCTTTGTGGGGTGTTGTTGGAAGTGAAATTTCTCCATGGGATATCCCGGTATGAAGTGCTAGGGGAAGCTTGAGCTAACTGCTTCTTTAACGCGAGCAAGTCGTTCTCCATCTTTTGGAATGCTGGATCTGATGAAGTGGTTTGAGAAGGAGTTGAAACTTTGGGCTTGGATGACTCTCATTTTAATTCGCCAGATATAAGCAAGTTGTCTTCTCTTTGAATGGTAGCAGCTTGAGCGAGAACCGAGGTGGTAATTTGCTCTTGTAAGAGTAAGAAACTTACTCTTGAGCTCATGGTGTTCATAAAGAAACAATTTTGTTTCTCAGGTGTTGGTAGCATGGCAGGTGGAACAAGGTTAATGAGTGAATTGAAATGAGGGATAAAATCACACATGGTTTCATTGAATTCCTTCTTTAGGTGAGTGATCTTGGACAGTAACACAAACGCATCTTCTGAAGGTTTATATCACTCTTCAAATGCAGTTCGTAATGTGGCCCAACTAGTGATAGATCCGGCTGGCAGATGTTGGAACCATTCTGCTGCGGGTCCTTGCAAGGTCTATAGAAAGAGGTGAACTGACACATCTTCATGGGTCACATCTAGGATGCTACATGACATGATGAATTCAGATATATGTGAGTCTGTGCTTTGGTTTCCACTCCCATCAAATCTTGGTAAATTATTTCAGTTTCCATGAGGGAGTGTGTGAATAGGATGTGGCAAAGAAAGAGGGCCCATAGCATTTCCCCATGGTACTGCCATTTGAAAATCCAAAAAAAGGACACAAGCTAGAAGCATGGTTCTGCTGAGCAACAAAGCACTACAAAGGGATGTGGATGCTCCTTGCGAAAAATGGTTCTTTCGTGGAGGCGAGATACTTCTAGCTGTCCGATTAGCTAAACTCAGCAATGAGAAGTGTGTTGGTGTAATACTGAAGTTGTGCCTTTGAAGTAGATCGAAAATAGGATTGAATTCCCCACAAGCTCTCCTACTACGAGTAAATGGTTCACCCGCCAGTGTATCTTTCAGATCTGTAATGTTTCAGAGTGGATTTAAAAACTCTTTTTGGTTGTACTTGCTGATTTTTTGATTTTTCTGACAAATATTAGTTGCATGCACTTTTCTAAATATTATATTTTATCCCTCTTTTGAAAACTGATTGCGGTTTAATGACAAAGATCAATGAGGATAAAATGATGGTTAAACTTAGCAAGATGATTTTTAGATTTTAGAGTTGACTTTTGCAAGGGTTTGAAACTTTTTGTAAAAATCTCAAGATCTCAGATCTACAGAAAAATACGGGTTTTCATAAAAACTCAGTGAACTAAAGATCTCTAACTAGTCCAGATCTATGGATCTCTAAACAAAATTTTCAGTTTGGATCACTTTTGCAAAAAAATTGGATTTCAAGCAAAAGCTAAGATTTGCAAATAGGTAGTGATTTTTAAAGTTTTATTGATTTTCTTAGTTACTTTAGCAATTTGTTAGTGTCCTTTAACTGACAAAACATTCACATAGATCTGTTCAATCCCCAGTAGATTCGCCAAAACCTATTGGTCCGAAAATCTGTTGGGAGGGCAGATCTATCGATAAACGAGCCAACAGTGTGCAGGGCATGGCCCCTCTTTGAGACAACAAAGTGAAACTGGTTTATTGTTATTCTCCCAGTAGGAATTTGTGCAAGTCCCACAGTATTCTGCCTTCAGGGGTTTTGGATCTCATCCCAGTTGGGGTATTTCCGACTACGAAAAGGAGGGAAAGAAGTGAGGAGAGGAGATAGGATAGATCTTAAGGGAGAAAAGAAATGAATTCCAAAGCAGAAAGGTCAGAGGGTCTACGTTTTGGGTTGGTAGTAAACAGAGCCGAACCTACTTGCATAGACGAACAAAGCAATACTGATGAACAAGTGACAAAAAAGTAGAGATAGATCTAACAGAATAAACACACAGATCTAACATAGGAAAGATCAAATGCACATAACACATGCATTCAGTACAAATTCTTAATATTTATATTAATGTTTTCTTCTGTTACAAAAAGTACAAAGCCTTTTCTTCTCACATTTATTTTTCATCTAAAAAGTGTCCACACCTGAATACAAAAACATTCAAGTATATATAGAAGGAGAAGAAGAGATAAGGAAAAAATAAACCAACGACTTAATTACAAAATATCTAAAAGTCAAATGTTGACTTTGGGGTAACTTGGTGGATAACAACATCCCATGGTGCAATATGGATGATGTCATCATTTGTGTCAACATACTTTTAAATATTTTACAAAAATGAGAAGAAAGCCAAGAAGAGGAAGGCTGTTTGTCGTCATCTCATGGCTAGAAAGGGGTATCCTGCTTCTACTCAAAAGAGGAAATGTGGAATTGAGCCCAGTACTCCATGAATTTGCTAATCATTGGTTGAAGTTGATCCTAGGCAGGACCCTTAGTGTGATCACCAATGACTTCACAAGTATCTTGTTCATCTCTAATATTTTCTGGGAGTTTGAAGTACTCATTTCCTACCTCCATCAGGTAACCCACAAAGTCACGGCAAGCCAGAAGGTTGTTGATGGATTCCATGTCAAAAGTAGCTTATGAGCCTAACCCTTGCAAGACAATCTCTTTGAAGATTCAGATGGTTTCATCTTCCTTCCTCAAGGCGTATGAAGGAGTGAGCAAGCCTGGAGACATTCTCAGGACAATTTGCTCCATTTGATGCATTGCATCCAAGGCTTTCTCCTTGACTTTGTCTATCTTCTCCAAGACAAATTCCATCTGATTGACCCGGTATTCCAAAGCAGCAAGAACTTTTTTGGGTGCTCTGGGGTGATCGAAGACACCAAATTTAACTAAATCATCAACTGAGCAATCGAGTATCTTCTGGAACGTCTCATATTGTAACCTAGCATGGTCCAACTCTTGGGAGATAGGTCCTGCAATCACCTGGAGTTCCTTGTTCACCTGACCAATATACTGATATAGCTCAGTGAACTTCACAATTACTTCCTCACTATCTTTGAGGATTTGGTCTCTCAGAGCATATATTTCCATGCCTTGTTCGCCAATCTTGGCATATTCATTTATCTTTTCCTAACTAAGGGCCTCAGGAGTTTCAGTGGTAGTTGTAGGAGGTGCACTACCCATTTTCTGCGGGGCTTAGAGAAGATGTTTGTTTTGTTCTTACAGTATCCTCTTCTCTTCCTTTATCCTCTTCTCTTCCTTTGCTTCCTGAAGCTTCTTGCAAAGGGCATCCACTGCAAATAAGGCCTCTCCTTGTAGGCTCTCAGAGGACGTTCCCATTATGACCTGTGTCACTGTATAATCTATAGGAGACAGATCCTTTTTGTCCTTTATGGGATCAGGGTACGTGATCTCCATTACTCTTTCACCCGAGGCGCTTTGAGAGAAGCGGGTTATTGGCTTTTGCTTCTTAGATCCTTTTGTTGGAATGACGGAGAAGTCCATAGGTGCAATGGGGAATTTCCTCTTGTGCTAGCTCAAGTGTTAGGAGATCCATGCTGGAATTAAGGGAGTGGGACCAGTGGGAGAAGAGGGAACAATAGAAGAAGGAGTAACTATAGTGTACTCGGGGAAATGGGTTAAGACAATTGGCAGTGGCATTGATAAAGAAGTTGAACCTCCAACACTCACAGGGGTAGGAGTTACTGTAGGAGAGCAAATTATGGGGGCGGAAGGGAGCTGAGAGATGAGGGAAAAAATGTTGGGGGACAGCTCCGTGAGGGAAGAGAGGATGGAGGAAGAGGAAGGGGGAACAATAGAAGAAGGGGGAGAAGACACAACTAAAGGAATGGTTACTTGAGTGATGCGAGGAGGAGAAGGAGGAGCGAGAGAAGGAGTGGTGGGAACCTTAGTGGTTACAGCAGTGGCAACATCCTGAGTGGAGGTTCCCATTGTAATACTTACCGCCGCTTCTTTCTCTAGAGATACTAGGGTTACAACCTGTTCCTGGGTGGCAGAAGGAGGACTCTCGGGAGCTTGTTCTTGAGTAGCACTTGATTCCCCTTCCTTATCTTTCCCTTTGCCCTTTGGAAAATGTTTCGGCCTGGCAAGTGCATTACCTAAGGGAGACGTGGTGAAGTCTACCCCAAGGTAGATGAGACCATTAAATACGCACATATGTTCTATGTGCTGCAGAGTGCCTTTAACCCTTTCCTCGATAGTCTGAGGTGCCCTTGTTTTGTCTATTTCAGCAAATGGCCAGTTGTCTCCATCTGTATCTAGATAGACCTGATCAACTTCTTGATCAGTTGTTTGGAAACCTTTCAGAACAATGGCCACACCATACTGGATGATCTCTACTAAGGCCACGTGGGAGTGGTCTTTCCTCCTGAGCTCGACCTCGTGGTACAGGTCGATGTAGATATCCTCGATTTGTGGGATGTGGATCAAATCGAGCTTTGCCTTTGGGAGGTAATTTCATGGATCAAAGGTTGGCCTTGCCAGGAAATTGTGCTTTAGATTGAGCAGCTCCAATTCTGCAAACATTTCCCAGGCCTTGGTGTGAGAAGTGCAAGTGTACCTACCCACTATGAGGGGGAAAGGAGTTCCACCCTTCTTTCTTTTCAGGCACTTCTCATGATATGTGATGAGATGTTTGGATAGCTCTAATAGGATCAACTTTGGCCCCGCATATCTTGGCAACTTGGTGGGCTCCCCCAAGAAGTTGGCAGCTCTCAGATAAGTAAAAGTGGGGAATTGCATAAATAACACCCCCCACTTCTCTGTTGTGGTCACAATGCTCTTGGTTGTTTGACCATGAGTCATATTGGGCCTCAAAAGGTAGATGATGCCATAGAAGAAGGCATCGTTGATCTTGGTGAACTGTGGGATGTTATTTTCCAGTCTCAACTCTGAATAATATTTGTATATTTTCACTTGGGGCCATACCCCGCATCGGCTCAGTGCCAGGTTATCTCTCTCAGAGGCAGCAGCGTAGACCATGTAGGAGTTCATGTAGAACCTCCCCGTTGTTGAGATTTATTGGATTTGTTTGGAGATGGTGTTGTTGATGATCTCTACCCACTCAAAACGCTGATCAGGCACATTTTTGTTCATTGTCTCCAGATACCTAAGCATCCATTTGTGGAAGTAATGGGCATCAGGAAGCCCAAACACCCTGCTGAGGAAGGTAATTGTGTCACTCGGCTCCTCTGAAAATTCACAGCGATGAATAACCTGGGACCACCTGGTTATTAACTTCTTATTTTTCAGGTATACTTCGCTCATGAGCTGCATACATTTTTCCTCATTCTCATCCCATGCTTTTATGCAATCTTCCTGACTCATGGCCACAAAGTGTCGGTGGTGGGGGATACCCAGCATGATTTCAAAGTGTCAGGCAGTGAGGTTGATTATAACCTCGCCCTTCTCATTCTCAACACACCTTGTGTCCTTTTTGTAGCAGCAGGCCACCACCATCATGAATTCATTATTTACTGCACTTACAGGAATTCCCCTAGCAAAGTGTAGACCACTAACAACCAATTTTTCCATCCAAGGACTACCTGTGACCCTTCTGGTTCTGGCCCAAAAATATTCCATGTCGATGTGGCCAAGTTCAGCGTCCCCGATGTCTGAGTCACACTCTACATGGGACTCGGGCATCCTGACCCTTTTACACTTATACTTCATTTCTTCCTCTGTGAGTTTGGCCTTACCCTTAGACTTGGTTGACCTCTTACTTGATGAATACATATGCTCGATTATGAGTTTAGCTGCTGATCTGCAAGAAGGAGTGAAGTCCATTGCAAAAGAGCCATGTTAGCTGTTAGATCGTCCATCAAAGCTTTATAGTAAGAGAGTTAGAAATTCAGATGCTTCTGGGCATAGGGCACAGCTATACTGCAGGCTACAAGGCCAGAAAAAGTAAGGTGCACTGATGCAGAGTGTTGCAAAGAAGAAAACAGCACCAAAGGGCATAGGGTGCAAGAATATTACACATATCATGCAATGTTGATGTTAAAATATATGCACCTGCGCCATTACGTAAGGTTTAAACTAGACGTAAATAAATTTGGTGTTGCATGGCAGCAGGATGCGCTAATGGCGCAGGTCTGGAACATGTTGTAAATAGTTTTGGTGCACCAATGGGGCACATGTTTAAATGGTGTATCACTGACTTGAGGTGCACCAGTTCTTAACCTTTGGCATGGTGCAGAAAAAACTTGCATGACATTCATGTGTCGGTGTAGGTGGGATTGCGCTTGCGCCTATGTAGGATTTTTGGAGTTTGATAGGGCATAGGGAAGATGTGTGCTTCAGGGAGGGATAGTGTGCCCTTTGGCACGACTATATTTTATGAAACAGAGCATTTGTTTGCACCAATGGAGAAAGCCGCAGGTTTGGACCATAACAACTCAAGATTTCTTTCCTTTTTGATTGGTTCATGCCGTTTTTTTAGGGCTCTTTAGCATAGATTTGGACAGTGAAGGGGGAAAGAGCAAAGAGGATCTTGGATCACTTTTGAGACAAATCCCTCTAGGCCAGCAGATCTAAGAGTAGGGTGAAACCTGGTTTGGGGGGAGAGAAGATTACAAAATGGGCTGGAGGGTGCATATTGTTTCTTTAGATTCATTTCTTTGTTTTTTAAACAAAATCAACCCCACAAACCTCCAAACCAAAAAAAACAACCATAAGAAAAGCAAGGACCACTTACCAGGAATATATAGGCTAGAAAAAATGATGCGGGGTCCATGAATATGATGTAAAGCGACATGGGGATGATAGGAGTGCTGACAGGTGTAGAGAAAATAGCTTTTTACGTGTTTTACAATCGTGAAAATAACAAGTCAAATGCACCTATATATAGCAAAAGGTGCAAAAAATGTGCCACCAAACTTTTCAAAGGGCACACCAAAATGACTGTCAGCATGAAATTATTTGCGCCATTGGCGCAGTTATGTGTCTATCAACATGGGGTTTTTAACGCTTTGGCACACCTCTTAAGGGTGCAACGTTTTTAGTGTCGACAGGTTGGCGCATGCACATCGGTGTAGGTTATAAGGGCATAACATTGGGAGGTGCAACAATTTTGATGTCAACACTCCAAAGGATGCAGCAAAGGAATATAAGGGGGTGAAAATTCATTTGGTGTTGCATGAACAAAATATGTGCCCAGCCAAAAAAAGGACCGAAAGATTCAGTTCGAAAAACCAGATTCTCCAGAAAGGGATATTTTTCCATTCCAAATGCTAAGGCACTTCGGTGGGGACCCAAAACAAAATTTTGGTATGGTTACCTACAAAATTTCCCTTGTCAATTTTATAGGATAACAATACCATATTTCCATGTAATTCTCAAGCCTAATAACAATGATTTATATTTAGCAATGTTGTTAGTGCATTTAAAGTTAAGTTTGAAAGAAAAGACAAACTCTTCTTGGCCTGGAGAAATCAAAACAATGCCAACACCATTTCCAAACTTGGAATAGGCTCCATCAAATAACAATGTCAAAGGTAAACCCACTTGTTCAATACATTTACACTGATCAATCTTGTGCTTCTTGCCATCAGCAAACCCCACAAATTTATCTGCATCTACATCAACATATAACACTTCATTAGAAGAATTATTTGGATCTTCAATGAGGTGCAACATTTTCTTCTCTCCATACAACTTTATAAGGTTGCCTTCAATTGGAATGGTGGAAAAAGACATATCCATCTGAACACTTGCACCAACACTTGTAGCCCACTTTCTTGATAACAACATGTCTCATTTAGTAGGGCAATCAACAATGACAACATCAAGTTTTAGGTTCTTACCCTAATAAGCTATAAGTTGTACCACCAAACCTTTCACACACCCTACAACTGGGACCTCTCTAGAATCCATTACCTTACACTTGCCATAAGCTGCTGTCATTTTAATGTTTAATTCATTCATGACTTCCAGAGGCATAACATTTGATGATGCTCCAGAGTCAAACATACAATTGTGTAGTAGTTTGTCTTTAATAATCCGTGTTGTAAAAAATGGATCAACATTTAACTGAGACTGAACTAAATATGTCCCCAAGTAGACTTCAAGTGGTTCACCTATATCCTCTAATGCTGGTGTTTTTTATAGGTCTACAATGGTTGAAGGAGGGGTGTTTACATTATTTATATTTCTACCTTAGGCACTCATATCTTCTTCCAACCCCAAATACTCAAATTCCCTCTTCTTATTCTCAGGAATCCTAAGCAATTCAACAATTGGGACAAAAATCTTGATCTGACTCAAGACTTGGGAAATGTCATAGGGAATGTATTTGGGAAAAGAATAACTTAGAGAAAGGTTGAAAATCTCATCATATGGCACAAGGTTTCTAACATTTTGGGAATGGATGGGAACACTAGTTCTACTTGAGACAATAAGGCCTTTGCCAGATGCATCTTTCTTTGGAGCCTCTTTTGGGACATTGGTGAGAATTGGGGTCTTTGGTTTGGCTTCAGGACCTACCCCTTTGACAACTTTAATTCTTATGTTATGCTCTTTTTCTTGAGCCATAACAACATTCATTAGTAGTTTCATATCCTCTTCTGATGGGATTCCTCCATGGTACTTCTTAATCATTAGAGCTCTTAGGTACTCAAAATCATTATTAGGAAGTTAAAATGCTTGTACCATATCTATTTCTAAGGCATGAGAGGGAGGAAGAAGAGGTATCTGGTGAATGCAGTTCCAAAACCTTGTAGCAGTTCTTGCACTTATTACCTTAGTTGAAGTTGCTCCTTGTTATGACTTGTAGATCAATACACCATGCATGCATCATCATCATTTTTTTCATCATCATCAGCTTCTTCAACTTTCTGATCTATTTCACATGTCGGATGGGGTAAGAAGCATTTATCACACTAATCCATTTTATTTATCTCTTAAACAACAACTCTAGAATTTAAAGGATCAAGAACTACTCTATTTTCCCTGGCCTGGGGTTGTCTAGCTCCCATAGGTCCTTTACCTTTTTCATCAAACCTCTAATCATTTCTAGGATGTTTTTTAAGTTTTTCTTATCCTTGTTTCCTTTGCTAACCCTGAGAACCTTGTCTAATTCCTTTCTCTTCCATGGCAAACTTGTAAGATATTTCTTTGATAGACCTGACTAAAGTCCTTACAAATTCCTCAAGATCCATAACCTTACTTGATTGAGGCTTATAAGGGTTGATCAATTTAAAACCCTCCCTCTTAGGAGGTTTTCTAACTACTTTAATTTTATTCTCAATTTGCAGAGCCATGGTAAAGGCCTGCCTCAAATTCCTAGGGTTCTTATCCCTCAAATAGTAAGCAACTTTCTTATCAAATGCATTTGAATACTTTATCAAACATGATTCATCACATGGATTCAAATAAACATGTAGTCTTCTCAATGTTTTGTTAAATATAGTATTGAAATCATGCACTGATTCATTAGGATTTTTTTTATATTTTCAAACTCTAATAAAAGAAACCTAGGGTCTGTTTTATCACCATACTGCATTCTAAAAGCATTTTTCATCTTTGTACAAGAATAAGTGGAACTATCTGGCAAAGATTTATACCAGTCCCTTGCATCTTCTTCTATAGTATGGATAAAAAATTTAATGTATATATCCTTAAATTATCTTTCAAAGTCCTTCATCATATTAACAAAGAGCTTCAAGTGTTGATCACCAGTGATTGCATTATTTCCTTGAAACTTGGGCAATATATGTCTTACATCTTGTGGAACAACATTTGGATACCCAGCCATACCTCTAGAATTGATGGGACAAAAATTATTAACGACAAATGGAGGTCTGGGTGGAGGCTGAGCCATACTATTTTGAGGAGGTGATCTTACAAAAGAAACAAAATGATGAGGCATGAGGGGTCTGTATGGTACAGGGATGCAATTCTCATAATGATTTTTCTCTAAAAACTCTGTTTCTTGGAATATCCTATCAATTTTGGAGAATACAGGGATAGAATGAGATGCAAATCTTTCAAATACAAAAGAAGGACCCTATCCAGTTGGAGAATTCGGATTTACAAAGAGACTACCTAATTTAGAAGCACTTGAGGAAGTACTGTAATCTTCAATCATAGGCTGATCAGTTTAACCAATGGAGATCTCTTTTCTTGATGCTTGATCTCTAATAACCTTCCAAATTCCCTTTCCTTCTGAATTAGACTTTCCCAACTCTTGAAACAACCATCTACTAGGGTCCCTAGTGAAGACATATCTTCTTCCTTCCATCTTTATAGATATTAGTGACAAATATTACTTGATATATGTTAACAAACTGGTATTTGTAAAGAATTTAAACATCACAGAGTCACCACTAAGGATTTTCACCTTATTTTGTGAAAATGCACTTATGAAAGACCTATCAAATGTCTATCAATACCATATTCATGTAAATATTACAAGATCTACTCTTCTTCTACCTAAATTTATCAATGATGATACAAACTTTAGTGCAATAAATGTATAAGCTGGAAATATTACACTCATAACTCACAACTTTGAACAATTCTTATAGATCTGAATAGATAATGATGTTTCAACAATGTATTTACACTTTAAAATATGTAAAAAGCATTACCAAGGTCTGTATGTGTACAAATTTGTTCAAATACTTCAAAGAGTCCCCAACAATGGCACCACGAGTGATGTTGATGGGCCAAATGGATATGAACTGGTAATAAATAAACAAATTATGCCCAGCAACGGTGCCACCAGTGTTGGTATAAAAATTTGTTCTCCCTTTCAAGCTGAGTAGTAACATAGATTAGACTTGGAGCTTAGAGGCAGATAGATCATAATGTGTGTCGTTTTGTAGTTGGGGATGAAATATAACTAGCCCTTTGTTACTCAGATTTATGGAGACATGGATAACACCTTTAAGAGGATTTTACCTATCCTCACTACTTTATGTCGTGCCTCTTCGACAAGGGAGAGAGGACCCTTAGTGTAACATTTGTTTGCTGATGGAGATAGAGATACCCTTCGTTCGGACAAATCTTATGAAGAAAACCTTGGGAAAATAAGGTCAATAATCCATAATTTAATTCTTAAGAGTTGTCACTTCCAAAAAATGGAGATACTTTCAACATAAAGCTAGGGTTATGAAATAAATTAAGAAATCCTGAGTGTTATGCATATTTTAGTAAGTAGATTTTGTTCCTTTGTTGATATACAGGGAAAACAGGGGTAATTCAGGATGGATCAATGGTTTTTGAATGATTTTGGTGGGAGATGAAGCAAGATAAATTTTATTATACCAGATCGTTGAAGTGACTTTACAATAATGAACAACACAACAACAGAAAAATCTAGAACAGTTAAGAGGTCCCTTGAACCAGAAGGTGTGCTTCAATGGAGGCCCAGTTCAACATGTTTTCACATAATCTTTGAGACTCTGACATGAAGTCTTGAATTGAAAGACTCAATTAAACACCAAAGTCTCTGATCAATCATACCTAAGGCACACCAGAAGACTTAAAGACAATCTTTATCAACAAATGACAGTCAATTGATTTTAAATTTGTTTATCTCTTCCAAGATGAAGTATCTTCTTGAAATGAAATTGCAAATACCATTAAATTGTCACAGGGACAAGATCCTATGTGATTTCACAAAGATTTCAATATAATATTGTAATTGGAAGGAAAGAAACTATTTGTAGATATTTTGAAACAAATAAGACACAAATTAATTTCAAAATTGCTTAGATTCATTAGCAGGGTAAAGCTTCTAGAGAAATCTCAGTGCTTGGCAATGGCTATACATATGCAACCAGCTTGACATGATAGAAAATCTAACATAGAAGAAAATAACAGGTTATCTTGGCTTTGGTCTCTCACAAAGATGGATTTCTCAAATTTTTTCTGAGGAATTAAAACTTTGACCATTTGTAAGAGTATTCTCATTGCATTTATACATTTTAATCACTCAATTTTCCCCCCAAAAATAAAGAATATTAGAGGGACCTTTGCTTGTTAATAATTTTCTTCAGAAAGTGACATTTAACAAATTCATATCCGAAAGCTGCCAGGTGGACCAATTGTAAATTGATCACGTTTCTTGGGCCCTCAATTAATGACTAGGATGCCATGCCACAAATTTTTGTCAATCCTTCTAATCATTCTAATTTTGTCATGCAAGAAATCCCCCTTTTAATCTTTTTTTAGAGACTCTACATTATTGGATATGACAGGTAATCCTTTTTGCTATCAAGGAAACACATTTTTCATCCTTTGTGCCTGCACTTTCCTCTTCAATTATGTCCTGCATCCATCTCCTCTGGTAATTCCCAATTTTGCAAGTGTTTGAATAACTCTAACTTCAAAATATGAATCTTAACAAGCCTTAGACTCAAAAATTAAGTTTCAAATGCATTCAATAGAGCTTTATAGATAGAGACAACAAGGAATTTCATCAAAAATGATGAAAAAAAGTGTGTATTTGGGTCTCCAGGAATCTTGGAGCAAAAATGGGGAAAAGGAAAATGCAATACACATCAACTATTGATTCTACCCCTTTTCCACTTTATATCATAGCCATCCATGTGTTTCCTTAACACAATTACAAAGGAGAAGTATAAAGACAAGTCCCTAACAAGCGTGGGCCTTCCACATTCCCAAGACCCAAGAAAAACACCTTTTGTTCTTTGGAAAGCCTCAGTGTAAAAAGGATCCAGCGGAATCCTCCACATGTCTCAATGGTGCATTTTGAGATGGTCCCCATAAGTAGAGATCCCAAACAAGTGCGGGCTCAACATGTGTCTCAGTCTAATAGAGTTTGTTAAAAAATTTGAAGGTTCAGTGGAAGGTGCCATGTGTCTAGGGTCCAAGACATTTTTCTTTGGCCATTGAAAGTCAAAGAAAAGGGCAGATTGAGTGTAAGTATCCAAGTGCCCTCCTGGCGCTTATTCAAAATAAAACTTAGGGGCTGGTCCCCAAATAGGAATGGTCCCTCCATGGGTCGCAGGCCTTTAGAAAGTTTCTTGAAAAGTCTAAGTATGGGAAGAACTAGAAGAAGCCTCCATGTGTCTTCATGGCACAACTTCAAGATGGTGCCAAAGAGTGGAGACCCTGAACAAACGTGGGTTCAACATGTGTCCTAGGCCTTAGAAAATTGCTTTAAAAAATTTAAGTACAAAGCGGAGCTGACAAAAGCCTCCACATGTTTCCCTATCACAATTGTTAAGGTGGGACCCTGAGGTAGATCCTTAAATGAGTGTCAGCTCTCCACGTGTCCATGGTATACCAAAATTTTACTGGCTACATGAAAAATTTGTCTAAGTCTGGGTAAAGCAGTGGAAACCTCCACGTGTCCCCCTGGCACAACTCCAAGGCCAAACCAAAAGGTGAATTTTCAAATGAGCTTCATTCCTCCATGTGGAAAAGTTTTAGGTTGAAGAGAGCCTTAGGTTTTTAAAGTGCCCCACCCAGCCACATCTAACCAAAAAGTGCCATGTTTCCACTTATTCTGAGATGTAAATTTGACTGGGAAACATACACCCGTAAAAACAAAAAATGCAGGAAAATCACCATTTGAGCCTGGAAATGAATATTTCTTCAAGGACATAGAATTTGGAAATGTTATAAGGCTCAAATATGATCCTTCAAGCTACATCCAATCACCTTTCCACAGGTATTTGGGAAAAAAATGACAGGGACAACAAAAGGTGATTGTGGAAAATGGAAGGAAAGGAAAAACCTGATTTTTACGCCCTAGTTATAGACTCTTTCAGATGGAAAAAGAAATGAAAAACAAATTCTATACCTTTAAGTGATCCTCGACCAAGGAAGGGACTGATCATGGCAACCAAATGGAGGATAGAGTTTTTATGCATCAATACGAAAGATAGAGAAAATAACATATCTCACAAACTAGAGAACTTCAATGACAAACAGGGCGAGACTAATTTGAGCACCAACATGATCAAGCTGTGGTAGTATAATGGATCCATTGAATGTAATGAGGTTACCAGTTTATGTGAATATAAAAATTAATGCTTCTGATGCATACATCCTTCTTCATAGCTCTTTTTCATTTATGTTTATGAACTAATTATGAATGCCTGTACAACTTCCTTTCTATTTTAATGTAAGTTCTATAATCTATTAAGAACTTTTCTATTTGGAGTGACTACAAGGATCTAGAAGCCGTTCTGAGCTCTATGATGCTTATATTTCTTATTTCCTCTCAAATCTCTTAAACTTGGATCATAGATGATTTTTCTCACTAAAATCAAATAAAGGAGAGACTCGGCACCCGTACATGCCTCAGGTGAGCACCCAGTGCCCACTAGGTGATAGGATGATGTGCATCAGGTTTCCTTGTTCTTTGATGGGTGTAAAAATGACTGCATATTGGTTCCATTGTTGGGACCTCTTTTGAAAGTTATAGTGGGACATAGCATATATCATGATCTATGTAATGAGTGATGATAGAGAATTTAACTTTGGAAAGTGTTGAATCGTGGTTCAAGAGCATGAATGATGAATTTACTCAGAGATTCAGCAGTAGATCTAAGTTTGATGCATGTAGATGGGTAAAAGAGAACCTATACCATGATTTGTATGAAACTTTTCTTTGTTGCTTGCCCATTGAACTGTATGAATGGCTCTCAGCATATGTTTCTAGATCAAGATGGTATTGTTTCGCGCGGAATGTTTTGGCTCTGCAGAATAGACTTGCTTCTATCCTATCATTCCTTTGAGAAACAGATAAGGGTTAGGGCTGGGAGGAATACCTGTTGAATGTTGAGATGGTGTGCACATACCGTAGAGAAAGATCAGATGAACTGCGAAGAACTCCTTTTTGTCTTGGAAGGACTACCTGCAAGTAAGAATACAAGACCACCAAATTTTAATTAGACAATAAATGAGGGATCTACCTTAGGCCCAGGAAATATAAAACTTCCTTTCGAAGGTGGTCAGTTCCCCTTTTAATACGAATTAACACAAATGATAATAAAGAAAGCTATTACAAAATCACGATTTAGGTATCTCGTTACAAAGCAATAGAAGCTAAATTATCAATAATAAAGCGTCACGTTGTTTGTTCGGTTACTGGTCGTTGATACGTTCAGGTTGAGTTAGAGGGATAAACCAGACTGGATCTGAGGTTGTTAGGTGGCAAATAGGTGAGAAAAAGGTTTTGGGAGTATAAGTCACAGTGACCGATGTCGGTCACTGGATAACCGACCACGGTTAGAGAACCACTGCCGGTAGGGGATAAACGATACCGGTAGGGTCAGCAATCTAAGTGCTTCTGGATAGAGGTTAGTTGCAAGGTGATTGTGGGGTTATTAAGATTGGTGGATGGCTGAGGGGAATGATGGGAGGATAGGGAAGACTCAGAGTGTGGTAAAATGGATTTCTGGGCAATATGAGGATGTATGGGTGAAGGTTAAGTGCAGTATGTTACTGGTAGTAGATCTAGGAATAAACTTATGATTATTATTAATCAACAGGTTCAAGAAAATGGTGCTTAGAAACATATAAAACACTACTTACTCGTCCCTGATGCAGGTGCAGGTTTCAGGACTGCGATGATGAAGACAGGACCCAAGTTGGATGATCTGACAATCCAAGATGAGTTATCTCCTCTTCTGATGCTCGGATGAGTGTTACTGGGCTCTGGTTATTCAGTTGCAGTCTTGGGCTTGATGTCTCTTCTCTACAAACTCTTCCTGTTTCTTCACTTGTCTCTGCTCGGCCAAGCAAATCTGGATCCTCTCGATGATTTCTCCTCCTTTTTCGATCAAATGAAAAATTCGATCATTTGTCTTTTGGTTGGAAGTGGTCATTTACGGGGAACCGATGGTGGTTACATAACCGATGGTGATCGAGTAGGAACCGGTATCGGTTAGGGTCAAAGCGGGCTATTTTTGGTGAAATAGCCAGCTTTCCCTCCTTTTCTTCCGAGGGATTGGTTGCGGGCTTGGTCAAATCATTATGAAGTTGGTTTTAGGTGCTGCGTGAGGAGTAATTAGTCATAGGTGTGGAATGTGGACCAAGTTATAGGTCTTAATTAGGTTAGTTTAGGGTTAAGACTAGGTCATGATGAGGTGGCGACATGAGGTGGCAGGTATGGCGATGTGGATTTTATTAATTATAAGGTAATTAATAAATAATCGTGTAAGGTTTAGGTGATGAGGTTAGGTTGCAAAATGGGATGCGGGGTACAGGGTGTCGTAATGACAAAAATTTGGTGTCTACATTTAGCCCACATTTAGCCCCTTGTTGTCGTGTAGTTTGTCTTTGTTAAAGCTGCACGGACAATAATAAGAAGTTGGTTACCCCTGTTAAGGGTATAGGTAATCCCCCTCAAATCTATCACAGATTGAGGTAGCGTGAAAGCAGGGATAGGGTTGAAAAAGGGTAAATGCTGTTGAGAGAATGGTAAGATGGTGGGGTAGGTCCAAGGAAGAAGACGCACGTTGACATGCAGTAGTGTGACCAGGGTACATGATTTGAAGAGCAAACAAACAATTCATAGGCAAAGGTCGATAGTTTATCCAAACAAGGGCGATATAATCCTGGTATCCAAGGCATAGGAAGTAGCCCCAGGGTATATAACGGGTAAGGTATAGGAACGTTTGGGCATGTTCGGCAGTACCAAATGGTTTGCTTTGATTGAGATAAACGTCACGGTCTAAGTCTAGGCAAAGTTGGTTGACTGATCAAGTCAAGGATCCTGATCATTCTAAAACACGAACAAAAGGTACATGATGGATGGATAAAATAAAACGTTGATTGTGGGTATGGTAAATTGGTGCGGCCTTAGGTCGGGCCAAATGGTTAGGTGCGGCCTTAGGTCAGACCAAATGGGTTGGTTGCGGGCCATGGTATCGGGCCAAATGGTTAGGTGCGGCCTTGGGTCGAGCCAAATGGGTTGGTTGCGGCCGTGGTTCGGGCCAAATAGGTTGGTTGCGGCCTTAGGTCGGGCCAAATAGGTTAGGTTACGGCCTTGGGTCGGGCCAAATGGGTTTGGTTACGGCCGTGGGTTGGGCCAAATAGGTTGGTTGCGGCCTTGGGTCGGGCCAAATAGGTTGTTTGCGGCCGTGGGTCGGGCCAAATGGTAGGTGACGGGCTTGGGTCAGGCCAAATGGGTTAGGTTGCGGCCGTGGGTCAGGCCAAATGGGTTGGTTGCGGCCGTGGGTCGGGCCAAATAGGTTGGTTGTGGCCTTGGGTCGGGCCAAATGGTGGGTGACGGCCTTGGGTCGGGCCAATGAAGTTAACAAAGGGTTGTCAACGAAGGTGGATATACACGATGTTGGTAGAAAGGGCTATTAGAAAATAAGGGCCGAAATTGGGGTAGAGGTGAGATAGAAACCGATATCGAT
This sequence comes from Taxus chinensis, assembly GCA_019776745.2. Classification (NCBI taxonomy): domain Eukaryota; kingdom Viridiplantae; phylum Streptophyta; class Pinopsida; order Cupressales; family Taxaceae; genus Taxus; species Taxus chinensis. Next base: position 76,910,773 of record CM034155.1, on the reverse strand, counting down.
TGTGTATGACCGATATCGGTTAGATGACCAATATCGGTTCCTTAGGGCACAATAAAACCGATATCGATTATAGGTCAAAAACCTATAAAAAGAAAAATATGGCTGGTCATTGTCACATTGTCAATTTGAAAACCAATTGGAGTTTTCTGAGGTGGATTGTTGAGATTGGAGAATTTTTTGGTTGAGGTGGCGCTATTTGAGTGGAGAATTGAGTGTTTAGTTGATCCTAGTGAGTAGGAGGCAGCAGTTGATTGGTGGAGGACCCAGCAGAGGAGAGTTTATAGCCATGGCACAGCTAGGAGGAGCAGGAGGTGCTGGACCAGCTGGACCACCAGCACCCATCCCACCACGACGATGTGTCGTCGTACTGGTAGGTTCAAAACCCTTCATTGTGTGAATTTGATGTATGTTAGGCTGTATTTTTGGGGGTTTCGGGTAGGAATGTTATGATTTTGGTAAAATAATGAATAAATTGAAGTTATTTAAAAAACGAAGAGGATAGATGGGTAAAATAGGGTAAGGCGGCTAGGGTGGGTAGATTTTTAGGGTGTTTGGGTGGGTAAATAGGTATAAATAGGCAAGAAAATGGATTTTGGGGGGGCCGCGTCGGGTTCGGCTCCGTGATTTTTCAATGACCAGAATGCTGGTCACTAAGCGACCGGCATCGGTCAAGAAATTTTTGGTGGCAGGGTGAGTTTACGTGAGTGACCGTTGTCAGTCATACAGTCGACTGGTACCGGTCGGTGGAGTTATTTTTACCGGTTGTTGGTCATGGGTGACCGGTACCGGTTCGTCTGAATTGTTTGGTTGTTGTTTGGGTGTTTGGGTATTAGTGGTTTGGGTTGTTGTGTTTTTGGGGGTGAAGAGGGAAGGGGTAGAGTGTGTAATAAGAATGGTTGATTGGTGAGTGGTGGGGGAAAAATGGGGCGATTGTGTGAGTTGGTGCGGTTCGGTATAGAGTAGGTGTTTTGGCATTGAATGGGGAGGTGTATAATATTGGTAGGGGCATAAGTAAATAGCGAGAGTAGAGCTGAGTAAATGGTAGTGTGCGAGTGTTTTGGTAGGGGATATCGTAAAGTTGTTTAGGGTGTGAAGAGTGTGTGTTATAGAGTCGAGGTTTTGGTCGGGTAAGGTAAAAAGAGGTGTATAGAAGGGTATAAAGTAGATAGTTGTGATGAAGGGAAGGTCTAATGCAGTGGGTTGATTTTGTGCAGGCACGTCAGCAGCTGACTATGTGGGATAGGATGCCTCCGCTGTTGAGATGGATGCGGCCACACGTGTCCGCAGCGCAGTGGGGTATCATGCGCAAGGTGGGACTCAGCAGAGTCCAAGCGATACAGAGTGATTGACAGGGATCACAGTTTGATGGTCGCCCCTCATCGAGAGATGGGATCCGGTGAACAATGTGTTCCATCTCTCGACTGGAGAGATGACCATCATATTGGAGGATATGTATTGCATCCTTCGATTACCGATTGATGGAGAGGCAGTCTTTCAGGTTGACGCTGAGACAGCCATGGATAGCATCCTACACATATTCAGGGATGCAGCTGTACTACTGACATATCACAGCGCGAGTATCGCGTATGGGGATATGTACCGAGCCCATCGCCATGAGACATGGGCTTGCCGTGCTGATGATGATCGGGATAACCGGCTTCGCCCTCCCAGACTGGAGATGGAGGACCGGTTTCCACGGGTGCTTATGGGTGACCGGTACCAGTCCGTCTGTTGTTTGGGTGTTTGGGTGTTTGGGTATTAGTGGTTTGGGTGTTGTGTTTGTGGGGGTGAAGAGGGAAGGGGTAGAGGTTAATAAGAAGGTTGATTGGTGAGTGGGGGGGGAAAATGGGGTGATTGTGTGGTTGGTGCGGTTCGGATAGAGTAGGTGTTGGGCATGAATGGGGAGGTGTTAAATTGGTAGGGGCATAGGTAAATGGCGAGAGTAGAGCTGAGTAAATGGTAGTATGTGAGATAAGGCAAGGGGATATCGTAAAGTTTTTAGGGTGTAGGTGTGTGATACTAAGATGGATCCAGTATACTGCTGGATTGCAGGACGGAGGCCCGGGAGTATGAGAGGATACCCTGGAGGAGGGTACGCGAGGCAAGATGGGCTACGATTAGATGAGGCCCCTTGCTTCCCTCATACCAGAGGGATGATGTAGGAGGATTCCATACCTACCACCCAAAGCCCGTGGGACCAAGATTGGGTGCTGAGACGGCCGGAGATGATAACGTAGATTATTGGGCCCATTTTTTGGTTAAAGTGGCACTATTGAGTGGAAAGTGAGTGATTAGTGGGCCCGAGTGAGTAGGAGGCAGCAGTTGATTGGTTGAGACCAGCAGAGGAAGAGGATGGCAAGCTATGGCTCAGCCAGGAGGAGAAAAGAGGTGCTGGGGGACCAGCTGGACCACCACCACCAATCCCACCACGATGACGTGTCATCGTACCGGGTAGGTTCGAAGCCCATCATTGTGGGGATTTGAGTATTTTATGTTGTATTGGGTTTCGGGGTAGTAATGTTAGATTTTGATAAAATAAGTAATAAAGGAAATGATTTGAAAAAAGGAGGGGTTAGATGTAGATAGTGTTAAATGGCCAAAGCAAGAGGAGTGGGTAGGTTTTTAGGGTGTTGGCGCGCGGTATAGAGGGAGAAATAGGAAGAAAAGGATTTGGGGGGGGGGGGGGCGAAGGGTTCGCTCCAGAATTTACAGCGACGGCATCTGTCATGATTTTTTTGGTGGACGGAGTTTGTGAGTGGCCGGTGTCGGTCATAAGTGACCGGTACGGTCCTTAGTTATTTTTAGGTTTGTTGGTTGGTTTGTTTTTAGTTTGAATTGTTAGTTGTTGTGGGTGTTTTGGTATTATTTGGGTTGATTTGTTGGGTTTTGTGGTATTGGTAGCGCTGTGTGGTATGGTTTGCGGTTATGGTGGGGTGTTTTGGTATTGTTTGAGTGTTTTGGTATTGTTTTAGGTGTTTGGTATTGTTTGGTGTGTTGATATGGTTTGGGTTGTGGTGGAGGTGTTTAGGTATTGTTTGAGTGTTTTGGTATGGTTTAGGTGTTGTTTGGGTGTGAAGAGGGAGGGGATATCGTAGAGGTTTTTAGGGTAAGATAGGTGGGTGTAGAGGGTATAAGTAGATGTTGTGATAAAGAGTAGGGCTAATGTAGTGAGTTGGTTTTGCAGGCACGTCAGCAGCTGACGATGCGGGATCGGATGCCCCCGCTGTTGAGACGGATGTGGCCACACGTGTCCGCAGCACAGTGGGGTATCATGCGCGAGGTGGGACTCGGCGGAGTCCAGCGATACAGATTGATTGACAGGGATCACAGTTTGATGGTCACCCTCATCGAGAGATGGGATCTGGCGACCAATGTGTTCCATATCTCGACTGGAGAGATGACCATCATATTGGAGGATGTGTATTGTATCCTTCGATTACCGATTGATGGAGAGGCAGTCTTTCAGGTTGACACTGAGACAGCCATGGACAACATCCTATATGTATTCGGGGATGTAGCTGCGCTACTGACATATCACAGCGTGAGTATCGCGTATGGGGATATGTACCGAGCCCACCACCATGAGACACGGCTTGCCGTGCTAATGATGATCGGGATAACCTGCTTCGCCCTCCCAGACTCAGATGGAGGCCGCTTTCCACGGGTGCTTATGGGGGTGCTACATGAGATGGTGGAGGAGCACACATGTTATGCTTGGGCACCAGTATACCTGGTGCAGTTATACTGAGAGCTGTGGGGCTATCGCCGGATGAGGCGATTCGGGATTTGCTCGACATTTTTACTACACTGTTGGGCATATGAGCATATCATATGCATTAGACTAGTAGGGCTGCCCCAGCAGCCAGGGCCACAGGTCATCTATAGATATGGCTTTCAAAGGTGGTTGGGGGTCGTGGGCCAGCCACGAGCAGTGCTTGCAGGGCGGGATGTCACTTATTACAGACATATGTTAGAGGGCCTGACAGTGGTAGATATTGTATGGAGAGCGTATAGAGGTCATCACCCACACGGAGGAGCCCGAGCACAGTTCAAGCGGATCCAGTATACATTCTGGATAGCGGGGGACGGAGGCCCGGGAGAGTATGAGAGGATACTCCTGGAGAGGGTACGCAGGCAGATGGGGCTACGACAGGATGAGCCACCTTGCACTTCCCTTAGTACCTAGAGGGATGATGTAGAGGCTCCACTGCCTGCACCACAGCCCGTGGACCCAGATTGGGGTTGCAGAGAGGCCGACAGATGATACCGTAGATGATATCGGCTGCACAGGAGCATTTTTGGGTTGGTGGGCCGGAGAGAGAGCTGCGAGGATAGCATAGCCCGCACAGCCAGACTTAACGGCTGTTAGAGTAGAGAGGGACCAGCTCATAGGGCCAGGTAAAGTTATTACAGGGGCAAGCTTGCTGCTGCACAGGCACAGATAGGTGTCTTACAGGGGCAGCTAGCACAGGCTCAGGTACAGGTATAGGCACAGGCACCAGCAGCAGCACCACCAGCGGCACCGGCACAGCCGTAGGTACAGGTACCACCACAGCCACAGGCACCACCAGTGGCACCAGCACAGGCACAGGGGGCACTGGTAGTAGGATGTCAAGGGACCAGCCCCAACACCTACGGTGGCTTGAGATCGTTATATGGAGGCTAGAGCGGAGGCCCGGTACCTATCAGGATATTCTGGGATGGTACCGGGGCTGATTATCAGCCATATGCGGCACATAGAGCAGAGACCTCTCGGAGCCAAAGATCTCAGGGAGGTGCAGCCATAGCCGGTGGGGTCTGTGATAGGCTAGGAGGCGAGAGGCAGCACAGGGACCAGCAAGCAGACAGGCAGAGGGCGGTAGAGAGAGCTGAGGGGTCCCTGCATATTTTTGTATTGGTTCATTGGATATGGGCACCGGTCTGCGAACTGGCTATGGTTATAGAGGGCCTGCGTGCCTAGATATTATGTATTCATTTATTCATTCTTTCATTTATTGTATATACCGGCCTGCGAGCTAAGTACGGGTTTGTACAGTGGATACCAGCTTACGAGCCGAGTATGTTTTTGATATGAGAGACCGGCCTTCGAGCCGAGTCGAGATGATTGACAGTTATTGTGGCCTGCGTGCCGGCTTTGTTGTATTATGAGATCACATAGGCCCCGATGCAGGGCACATTGTATATTTGAAACTTTTTATATATATAGATATGATGATTTGACCCACATGTTGTGCATAAAAAAATGTGTTAAGTGTTTTGAAAATGGTTTGTGATATTTAATGTATGATGAGTTTGATTGACATGGCGTTCTATATTAATGATGTTGATGTCTTTTTTTGATGGGATGTATGTATGTATATATAAATGATGAGTTTAGTTGACATGTTATATTATGAAATGTTGTATGTTTTGTCGTTGGTTTTGTGAAATTGAATGTATGTAGCTATTAAGGTGGATCCAAATAGTGTATAGATTGATAGCTTTTGATATCGTTAGTGGATGGCTTGTGTGTTTTTGTAATGTAGATAGATGATGTTGATGAAATTGTAATGAGATGTGGATTTAATGTATGATTATAGATAACAGTGTTGTTATGTAGGAAAAAGGGACGACGCCACAAAAAATTATGTAGAAAATAAAGAAAAGAACTATGTTTTTTTTAAAAAGGTAGGTATATGACCGATGTCAATTAAATAACCGATGTCGGTATGAAGTAGACCGATATCAGTTAGATAACCGATACCGGTTATCTTTAGAGAGGGAGCTTTTCTAAAAATAGAAAAGCGGGGGTGGCAACTGAAGTTCTTATTTTGAGAGCCATGCAAGAAGTTAAATACGTGAATGCGACACTTTTTGACGACTGAGACAGGTAATTGCATGAGAGATTTGAGTGATAAGGAGAAAAGAGACAGGGAGAGTGAATGTGAGCGGAGATTCAGCAAGCAGAAAGGCAAATTGGAAAAGGGTGGTGAACATGGCAGAACGAGGTGAAGCATCCAGCAGGTAGGGACAAGAGGGAAGACAAGTGCCACCTCAAGCTGCTGCAGCCCAAGAGGTAAACGTATTGGTTGTAATTTGATTCTTGCATGGGATGAGGGAGATTAAGTAGATAAAGATGAGAAAGAAAAGGTGATAGACAATGAATCAGGATAGGGTGAATGTAATGGGGTAGGTAGTCAAGGGTTTTGGGAATGTTTGTATGTACAGAGAGGGATAAACGATCAAATTATTGTCATAGGTGGTGTTTTTAGGCAGGGTGTGTAAAGTCGATATTGACTGATATCGGCTTAAGATAACTGGTATCGGTTGTGGCACCGATACCGGTTATCTAAAACCGATGCCGGTTACTGCAGGAATTTCAAGAATGTGAGAAAGAACCCTTGGGAATTTGAGTTATTGATTGGCTGTGTGTCGTTTTGATGTGTGCAGGCAGAGGCAGGGTTCAGGATGAACGATACTGTGCCAGCGCTATTGTCACAAATCTGAGCGGATGTAACACCAGCTGAATGGACATTGATAAATCGTTTGGGGTTAAGTGGAATCCACTATTATTCACGAATCACACGTAACGATGCTATGTTACAGGTGTTGATTGAGAGATGGAATCCAGACATGAATACCTTCTATCTGCCAACAGGGGAGATGATAGTGACTTTGGAAGATGTTTTCCATATTTTGAGACTCCCAATGATAGGGAAAATAGTGTATCAGGTGTTGCCCAGCGCGGGGCGGGCAGCGATAACAACAGTATTTGGGTCAGTTGCACGAGATTTGACACAACGAGGTTTATCATTTACGTATGGTACAATGTATGCAACACACCCTGAGGAAACAAGGTTGGCCGTGCTATTAATGATAGCGGTGGGGTATTATGCATTACCGAGGGCGGAAGGTGGAAGATTTCCTAAAGCATTGATGAGTGTTATTTGGGAAATGATAGAAATGAGCGTGACATTCGCATGGGCACCTGCATATCTGGCAGAGTTATATAGGGGTTTATGGGCTTGCAAGTGAAAACACATGACGACACTGGATTGTTCGTACTTATTACATTGTTAGGCCTATGAGCATATTGTTTGTGTGTATCCAATAGGCCGACCCATTGAGTCGGGAGAGGCAGGAGTGCAAAGGTTGGGATTCAGACGATGGGTCCAGACAGAACAAGAAGCGAGATCCCAGGCCGTGATAGATGACATCGAGTAGTATAGACAGGTATGGGAGATGGTGACGATTGCGGATATTTGTTGGAGGCCGTACGGTAACTATATGGTGACAGAGCACATAGCTGAGGAGTTGAGGGGTGTAGAGCGATTGAGGTGGATCGCAGGGCATAGGCCGGGTGAGTACAAGAGGATTCCTCTAGATCGCGTGCGGTGACAATTTGGGTTTGTTCAGGATATTCCTATGACATATATACCATACATGAGGATTGGCGCCGAGGCAACATTCTCACCTCCCCGGCCTACACCTCCAGAAGGGCCAGAAGAGATAGCAGCCGATCATAGGGTTATGGATGCGGGAACGACAGAGGCGTATAGAGTATGGTGGGTAACAGAGCTGCGAGGTGCACGTGAGTGCCCTGACATAGCTGTGATTACAGCGGAGAGAGATCATCTGTAGGATTTGGCTCGCCAGCTTCAAACACAGGTGAATGAGACAATGGGATTGTTAGAGGCTTCACAGTTACGAGTGGAGAGACTGGAGGCAAGATTCCTCCACGCGAGAGGACGTATTCGTATGTTACAAGAGATGTTGGCAGATCAATGGGAGGAACCAATGGCAGTGGCACCTTTGAGGATGGAGAGGCCCACTAAGGGGCATCGATGATCACGATCACCACTTGATTCAGGAGGAGGTGCAAGGATCTGAGTGAACTTTATAGGAATATAAGAATAAATAAGGATGCCGGCCTACGAGTTGATGATAGAGAAGATGCATTTGTTTAACATCTAAAATAAAACTAAAGATGTATGTGGTTTTGAGTGATGATAATAATAATAATGGTTGTGTTTTAAATGTTGGTTTTGTTTGTTTTGAAAAAGGATAAAGAGGGATGTTGGCAAATAGAAATACACAAAAAATATTTATATTGACAACACATGATAGGGTATGGTAGGGGATGGTCGAGCTAACCTTGGGAGACTCCATGTCTCCTAAGTGTTGTCTACATAGCCCATTGCACAAAGCAAGGAAGGGCCTCAGACAGATGTAGTTCTCCCTTAGGATCAGGGAGAGGTGAGTTCAAGCAATTTGGTTATGGTTAGGAAATTTGTAGGTTGGTAAAAATTTGATGGTGGTAGGGTAATGTTGTTGGTGTTGGTAGGGTAAAGCGAAAGTTAGCACACCCAAGTAGTAGGGAATCATGTCATGATTAAGGTCAACACACAATCCTAGAGCTGAGAAAAAGAGGCAAGAGTGTCTGGTAGTTGAGAAGAGATAAACAAACCACATATTAATGTAGGATGAGCTTGAATCCCTAGGTACCTTGCATAGGCGAGAAGTCGATAGGTGAAAAGAGTGGTATAATCACAATATATTGGATATACGTCACGTACCTTGAGTTTTTTTGTTTTGACAAATGGTGAGGTGAGGTGGTTGATGTGGGCGAGGGTGCAGAGAACTTATTATAAGATGATTATTCTGACAAAAGAAAACCAAACCTAAATAGACAAGTCCATGACTCAAAAGTGCTTTGAAAAACTGCTTTTATTTTACTGAATATAGACTGATCGATGTGGGAAGTCTACAAGGGATATTGATCGTACTATTCTTGAGGTCTTCACGAAGTTGATCAATGCGAGAAGCTTCTGATAAAGGCTGACTATGTATAGCTATCCTTCAAGGGAGCAGTCTATTTATAGTAGCAGATGTGATTTTAGTGCATAGATGTCCTTCGGGGGAGCAGTCTATATATAATAGCAGCAATAGTTTGGCATATAGCTATCCTTCGAGGGAGCAGTCTATATATAATTTAGAGAGCCAGATGTCCTTTTTGCGTAAAGCATCTATTTTGGTAGAAAGTTTGACTCAAGAAAATCCCATAAGCATATAATTAAGAATGTGTCATTTTAATACTTTGAAGTCATGGACTAGACTAAAAAGGGAAGGCATCGTTAAGGGGAGGTGGGAATCAAACTATGTGAGCTTGATTTGATTCTGAGATGTAAGAAACAAAGTGTATGCGGTGGTAAATGAGCTCAAGGGATGAGTGTAAGGTAGATAAGAAGTGATATAACACTAATTTCAACAGTAGAATGGTCGAAGATGCAAGGCATTAAGGGGCTTAGTCTCAGGTTTACCATTAAGTGAAGCTAAATGATAAGTGCCTGATCCATACGTGTGAGTGATAATGTAAGGCCCAATCCAATTAGGAGCAAAAATTCCATGTTTGCTCTTTTCTAGTTTGGTTACATGTTGATTCTCTTTGAGGACAAGATCACCAACCTTAAAAGTACGCTCATGAAGTTGTTTATCATAAGCACGCTTGATGCATTTTTGGTAGATTTGAAGGTGATCAAGAGCCGTAAGATGACGCTTGTCAAGAAGCTCTAATTGAGCTAACCGCTCTTAGCGGAAATCATCATTGGTGAGAATATCCTGAAGAGATATTCTGAGGGAGGGTATTTGTACTTCGAGAGGCAAGACAACCTCGGTACCATATACCAAAGAAAATGGTGTGGCATTAGTGGAGGTACGAATGCCAGTACGATAAGCCCAAAGGGCAAACCGAATGTGATCATGCCAGTTTCTTCCGGACTCATTGACAACTTTCATGAGGATTTTGGTTAGGGTTTTATTAGAAGACTCAGCTTGACCATTGGCCTGTGGATAGTAAGGGGATGAAAAGCTAAGTTTAATACCAAAGTTGTCACAAAGGTCTTGCAACAACTTATTTTTGAAAGATTTACCATTATCTGTTATTAGGCGATGAGGAATACCAAAATGACAGATAATGTGATGGTTAATGAATTCGACAATTTTTTCTTTTTTGATTGAAATGAGTGGAATGGCCTCCACCCATTTTGTGTAATATTTGGTTGCTGTGAGTATCCAACGGTGACGTTACGAAGAGGGTGGGTGGATCTCACCAATAAGGTCTAAACCCCATTGTGAGAAAGGCCAAAGATCTCGTGCGACCTGTAGCGGATGGCTAGGAGTATGTTAAAGGTTGGCATGTTGTTGACACATAACACAACGCTTAACATATTCGTAGCAATCGTTATTAAGAGTAGGCCAATAATAACCTAGGCGAAGGATTCGTTTAGCCACGGCAAGGCCACTAAAATGTCCACCACAAATACCATCGTGGATTTGTTGGATGGTATAGGTGACCTCCACACCGGTTAGACATCAAAGGAGGATGCCATCAAAGCCACGTTTATAGAGGAGTCCCCCATGACAACATAACGAGAAACACTTTTAAGAAAAGGACATTTTCTGTTACTAGTAAGGTCAGGTGGGAGAACAGAGGTTGTAAGGTAGTCGTGAAATTGGTGGTACCAGGTATCTTGTGAATTAGCAGACACATTATTTATCATACAAACAACCGGGGTTGAGTAGGATGGGGAAAAAAGTTGTTGGACCAAGACAAATATGTCAGAGTCAGTTGGTGAGGTAGGAATTTGCGAGGCTAAGCAAGCCATAGTATCCGCAAATTTGTTAGTGGAGCGGGGAATGGTCTGGATAGAATAACGAGTAAATGAGGTCAAAAGTGAATCCACGTAATGTTTGTACTTTTGAAGTTCCTCATTCTTACATTGGTAGATGCCCATAACTTGATTGACTACCAATTGAGAGTCGCCAAAAATATTAATGGATTTGACACCTAAGTGTAACACAACCTAGAGACCCAAAACAAGGGCCTCGTATTCCGCTGTATTATTAGTGCAGGGGAAATCGAGCCGGAATGAAAGAGACATAGGTTCAATGTCAAGAGGAATGAGAACAACGTCGGCTCCTCCACCGCGCTGGCATTTGGATCCATCAAAAAAGAGGGTCATTTGATATGACTCTTCCCTGAGTGAAAGAGTGGTGATGAGTTCGTCGAGGAAATTAAAATTGGTGAATTGTTCCCCAGGTAAAGGGGCCTCCACAAGTTGGTCCACAATAGTTTGTCCTTTGATTGACTTCTGTTGTACAAACTCAAGGTCAAGGTCAGCGAGGAGCATAAGCCATCGGGTGATGCATTGGTTTAGATGTGGTTTGGCATACATATAATGAATGGGGTCTGTGTTGGTGATGCAAAAAGTTTTTTGATTCAGGAGGTAATGTCGGAGTTTGGTGGCTACGAATGATAGGGCTAGGCACAATTTTTCTACATGTGTATACCTAGTCTCGTAATCCACGAGAGTACGACTTATATAATAAATGGCTTGTTCTCGACGTGACAAGTCCCGATGTACGAGCATGGCTCCTATAGCATGGTCAGTGGCAGAAAGGTAAAGGTAGAAAGGGTGATCATCCTGAGGTGGAATAAGCACGGGTGGCTGCAAGAGATAGGCTTTGAGAGCTTCAAAGGCTTGGTGACACTCGTCACTCCATTGAAAGGAAATGTCCTTTTTAAGAAGGTGATGGAAAGGTTGACATCGATCCGAGAGTTGGGAGATGAAATGCCGGATGGATTGAAGTTTACCCTGCAAACTACGTAATTGTTTGAGGTTAGTAGGTGGGGGCATTTCTAGGATAGCTTTGAGTTTAGATGGGTCGACCTCAATGCCACACAAAGAGACGATAAAGCCAAGAAGTTTTCCCGAAAGGACACCAAAGACACATTTATTTGGTTGAAGACGGACAGAATATTGTAACAGGTGATCAAAAATAATGGTTAAAACATCGAGATGTTCACTACGATGTTTAGATTTGCCAAGAAGATCATCGACGTAATATTCAAGGATAGTGTGCATAATGTCATGAAAAATGTAGGTCATAGCCCGCTGATAGGTTGTACCAGCATTCTTAAGGCCAAATGGCATTACACGATAACAGAAGGTTCCCCAAGGAGTTATGAAGGCAGTTTTATGTTGATCGGCAGGGGCAACCAAAATTTGGTTGTATCCTGAAAAGCCATCCATGAGAGAAAGCATTTCATGGTCCGCAGTGAGATCAACAAGTTGATCAATACTTGGGAGGGGGAAGTCATCCTTGGGGCAAGTGAGTTTAAGGTCTCAGAAATTTGTGCATATTCGAAGTCCCCCCGTCGCTTTAGTGACAGGTACGATGTTAGAAATCCATTAAGGATAGTCAATAGTTAAGATGAAGGAAACAGAAAGGAGTCGTTGAAGCTCTTCTTTGACCAAGAGGGCAATGCGTGGATGCATTTTTCTCAGTTTTTGTTTGACTGGTTTGGAATCGGGGTTTAGGGTGATGTTATGGACAGCAATGGTAGGATCAATTCCTGGCATGTCAGTGTAGGACCAAGCGAAAGCTTGGTTGCGGGTACGGAGAAAGGTAGTAAAGGCAGCTTGTTCTGATGTGTTAAGGGATTGTCTGATCTTCACAACGTGAGGATCCTCCTTGGTGTGGATGTTGATTTCTATAGTCGACTCATTCAACATGGTTTGTGTTTCAGACGGTAGGGTGCGTTGAATATAGGAGTCGTCCGCACCAAGATAAGTGAGGATGGAATCCTCATCCTGGCACTCAACAACATTAATCGAAGGTGAATCCTCCTCAATCATGTCTGGATATAGAAGGGGAAGAGAAGATGGGTCCTCATTATCACGTTGATAAGTGAGAGGACCTATGAAGATAGCATTTATGAAAAAAAAAAGTTAGGAGGGATAGATTCAGGGTCTATCGACTCTGTGGGTGATGATGGCAAAGTGGGTGATGATGGTTCGGTAGGGGTGACGTCGTCATCCTCCAGGATACAACTGACACGAGGTTTCTCTGGTGTAGGTGTTTTAGGAAAACTGAGACCACTACGATCATTGTGTTTGCGTGTAGTCACAGGAATGAGTGTATGTCGGCCTTGTTCATAAAGACCAAAACCAAAGCCTTTCCAAGCACAACGAGTCAAGAAGGTGAGGGCGAAACGATGATTTGTCAAGTATTGAAAATTGGATTGGAAGGGAACCACACCAAGAGGAGGTTTAGGGGTAACGGAGGATGCGTCAACACCCCCATATGTTAGGTTGGTGTGGCAATGGGGTGGTCCGTAAGAGATTACCTCCCCCATGTGACGGTCGTAGGTGGGATGTGCATGTAACTATCCGTACTCCTGCGGGGTATGGAAAGAGCTAACGTTATATAGGCGGTACTCCCCCAGCATAAGGCGTTGAAAAACATCTACTAAGGGGTCGGAGGTTGGGATGTTTATCTGTGGGAAAAGGAAGTAATATTTGTAACGGTGGTTTCATTGGTTGAAGGTGTAGGTGCGTTGGAAGTAGATGGCTGGGTTGGATGAATGGGTGTCTTGACTGGTACAAGCACATCATTAGGGCGATACAACATATTGCAAGTTTTGAAGGGGGGAGGATCAGATTTTATGATGTAGGACTTCCCCTCGTACTCAAATTTTATGCATCTATGTAAGGTGGAGGGAACGCATCCCATAGCCCGGATCTAAGGGCGACCTAGCAGTATATTGTATTGGAACTCTCCCTCAAGGATATAGAAGAGTTCAGGTAAAGTACATGGTCCTACACGAATGTTAAGGATCACGGTGCCTAAGGTAGAGGTAATAGCATCATTGAACGACCGCAACATGATGGGGTTGGGCACACATGTAGCTAGAAGGGATATTCATTTGTTGGAAGGCTTTTGAAGAGATGATGTTTTAGGCTAGCGCCCCCGTCGATCATAACACGACGTACCCAAATATCCCGAACGTACGCTGAGATGAAAAGAGCAGGGTCAGGATCTTCGGCACCAAAGTCGATAATTTCATCTTCGGAGAAACTGACAGCAGCGGCCTGCTGTACAGAGACAGAAGTGGTTGGGGAGATAGATTGTTTGGTGAGCAAAGCAACGTGATTGGGTGTTAGAATAGAGGTAACAGGCAAGGTTTCATCAGGTAAAACCTCTATCCCTTGAAGGATTTCAACAAGAGCTTGTCAATGAAATTCAGAAGTCTGAATGAGATCATACAGTGTCATTTTTATAGGTGATTGGTGAAGCTGTTTGATCATGGCTCAGTGGGAAACTCCATTAGAGACGGGGTAAGCGGGTCCACGAATAACCACTTTAGGTGGTGGTGCGATCGGGATGGTGGACGGAGAAAGAGAGGACACAGGTGTGCTTTCTTTCACTTTCTCATTGTTTTTCTGTGCTCGAGTAGCAACACTAATCATATTAATCTCGTGGACCTGAGATGAAGATGGTCGGGATAAATCATGGTCTTCGAGAGGTGGGGTTGTAATAATGATAGATATTGGTGAGGCGGGGACAGGTGGTATAGTAGAGGGAATTGAAGCTAAAGGTCTCTCCCTTTGTAAGTTGTCTTTCTTAACCTTTCTATCTGAGAGAGGTGACTGACGAAGGATGGCTTTTAAAGCTTTTCATCCCTCCACATCATGTCCTGGTGTGCGGTGATAAGCGCAGATGTTAGACTCATCGTAACCTATTGGTCGAGGTTTAGATGGATCATAAGGTCTAAGTGGGGGTAGGGAAATGGTTGCATTCTCTACCAACATAGCAAGGATTTTGGCGTAAGACCCTTTGAGTGGGTCAAAGTCAGAGGAAAATGAGGCTATTGACTGGGTCGATTCTGGTGATGACGTGGTGTGGTTGGTTTGTATGGGGGGTGGTTTAGCCAAGGAGTTTTGATAATGGGTTTTAACTAACTGTGGTTTGTTTGACGTAGAAGCTATGTTTAGCTGGTTGGATGATGAGGCCACAGATGATGTGGTATCAGAAAACAACCATGAATAAATAGGAGTGATAGAAAACAAATCTTTTGATGATGGAATTTTTTTATGGTTGATAGGTGGACAGGATACGCGGGGTGACGGTGTTGCTATACCCTTGGATTTCTGTATGGGTGCAGAAGGCATAGGTCACTTTAAAGAAAACACAGGAGGTATGATATATTGATGTAAGGTAGAGGGATGGGGTCCTAATATGGAAGGTAGGTGTGACAACGAGGGTTTTAGTTGTGTTAGCGGCATAGATTGAGGAGATTGAGTCTGTATCCTAATGGGATGGACGGATTTATTTTTAGATAAATCAAGCCGCTTAGGTGGGTGTGTTAGACTAGGTATGGGTGAGGTCCCAATCGTAGGGGAAGATTTGGTTAGGTTAATAGAAGTGGATGAGGTATTTGGTAGAGATGAGGGGGGTGAAGATGAGGACATAGGCATTTTAAGCTTCTGTAAACACTTCGGGTATATGGTAGAGGCATCAGGATCGGTCATTTGCATTTGAGTAGAATATGGTGTACTCAAACATTCCCATAGGACCTGTTTATCTTCTGGGGAATAATAGTCCTCACGTGTGAATAGGAACTCTTGTATGGAAGAAAGGTGGGTTGTGATTCCGGTCCATTGTGGGTGTGATACAAGGGGTATATGAGGCACTGTATCAATGGGCATTAAGAGGTCAACCGGTTGCTGAAAAGATTTAGGTGATGACGGACTAATAGGTAGGGGGCATGTTTGAGAGGATCTGTCATGTTTAAAGAATGTGGTGATGTTGGTTCAAGAGGTTTCTCATCTAAGGATGACAAAAGAAGTGGTGAACCTTCCTCTTGTACAGCAAGAATGGTAGAAGGAGACGTTTGGGAAATAGATAAATTAGATAACATCCACTCACAGTCTTACAAGGATGTGGTGTAAGAAGGCTCATTTGTGAGAAGGGAACTCTGGGTAGTTAATTCCTTGATGGGTAAAGGAACGGCAAGGATTTCAGTTTGTCTTGATGGCGAGGAAGGGGGTTCGGTTTCCTGCGTTAGTGAAGAGGTTTTATTTAGAATTTGTTCGATAGAGGTCTTTGGCTGGGAATCGAAGATTGCATGGATCTCATGAACACTCTCCTCAGCTAAGATATCTTGGTTTAGATTACTGTTAGAAGAATGATTCGGGAATGGTTTGTTGAATATTTTCAAATTTCGGTTAGCAGGGGCGTTAGGATTATCGAGGGCTATATCCCCCGCATCAACCATTTCTTGCACTATGTTTTTCAACATCTTGCAGTTTTCATGACTGTGTCCCTTCACGTGGTGGAAGTTACAAAAGTCATTTTCTTTGTACCAAGAAGGTATGGCGTGAGTGGAATCAAACCCGGAATGAGGTTTAACAGGAGGTAAGGTAATGGCTCCTACTTTAAGCAATTTTTCCAATATTACACCATATGTTTCTCCCAAGGGAGTGTAGTTGATGGGCTCTGCTTTATACTTATAGGTGGTTTTTGGCGGGGTATTAGATGGTGGTTGGGATTTGACCATCACCGCGTGCACGGCTCCTTTTGATTTCGAAGCAGTTGATGGGTGAGGATTGGTGGTGTTAGGTTTGTTGGTGGAATCTGGAGTCCAGAAATTGGGGTTTTTGTTGCGCAACCACAATTTCTCTTCTTCTAAGGCTTGAGTTTCTAGTTTCCGAGCCATGGTAAAGGCCTTGTCAAATGTGTGGAAAGTTTGAATTTGAAGGGTAGGAGAAATGTGCTTAGCGCATGCCCGCGTAAAAAGTTCAATAAGTTCAACCTGAGGCAAGGCATATGTAAGTTGGTTGATAAGGCCCCACCACCATCCAACGAAATCTGTGATAGATTCGTCTTCAAATTGTCGGATGGCATAGAGGTCGGTGATAGATACTTTCTTGGCAATGTTAATGGAGAAATGATCCAAGAAAGATTAGGCTAGTTAGTTAAAAGAGAAGATTGAGTGCTGGGTTAAAGCACTGTACCACTCCAAGGCGGGTCCTGATAAGGACTTGGGAAAGGTGCGGAGTAACAAGGCATCATCATGAGCAATCAAATAACAAGCATGTCTAAATGATCGCAAGTGTTGTTGAGGATCCTCTTTACTATTAAAACGAGTAAATTTTGGCAATTCCCATTGAGGAGGATATGAATGAAAGGGGATAGAAGGGTGAATAGGCTCCCGACAAACTTGCTCGTATGTCAAGGCACTACGACTTCCTGAAACAGAAGCCTCTAGATTTTGCATTTTGTCCATCATTTGTTTAATTAAATCAGTAGTTGGATGAGATGATGGTGTGGTTGTGGTAAATGGAGGCCAATTGGGCCAAGGGCCATCGCTAGACAATTGTGGGATTAAATGTTGATAAGGTATGGAGGACGAATGCGTTGAGGTGACCGAATAGGGATGTCCCATATAAGATGTTGAGGTCATAGGATACGTGTATGGGAATGAAAAGGTAGGCAGAGCTTGAGAAGGAAAGCTCGTGTGGATAGGTGGCAGAGAGAAAGTCATGAATGGAGCAGTCTGCAAGAGAGATGAGGTAGGAGGAGTTGGCGGTAATGATATGTGGGGTCCAAGATTAACCAAAGGAAAGCCAATTTGTGTCGTATGAACCTCTGAAGCCGTCGGATTGGGAGACGGGGCTAAAGATGCAGGAAGCAAGGCGGTGTTATCAGGCAGAGTGGGAGCTAAATGAGTAGCTATACTAATAGGCATGCCAACAAGGAGTTGACCATCAGGCGTACGGTCAGGGGCATGAGACAAATAGTATTGTACAGCGCTAGGATTAGCATCCAGAAATTTGGCAAATTCCTTATCTCCTACAGGAATTTTGGGGATCTCACTGGTGTCCGTAGGGTTCCCTATAGAATGTGAAGGGGGTGATTCAGGAAAAGGCACAGAGCAAGCATGTGAAACCATGGCAACAACTTGCTTTTGAGTGATAACAACCATGGATAGGAGTACCCAGTAGGGTTTCAATCTATCAAGAACAGAAACAGACTCAGAATGGTGAAATTGGTAGGTTGCTGGTTTGTCAGAAACTGTAAAAGACAGTAACTGCTATCAGTCTGATAACCAATGTCAGTTAGACTATAGCTGACGTCGGTCAGTTAACCGATATCAGTGTAATAAGACTAGTATAAGAAAATATAAGAAGCTACTGACTTGATTGTTAACAAAGCTTAGTACATTTATCAATTGTTCTGAGGTGATGATAGAAGACAGTGTATAACAGAGAAAACAGAACTGAAAACAAACAAGATTCACACGCAAATCCAGAGACTAACCCTAGGGTTAATTTAAATTATTGTGGGCTTATGCCTTTAGACGTAAAATGATGTCAGAATCCTAAAAGAAGACTTAGAGGAAATGTCAAGTTTGTTTTGGCTTATAAGGTTACCTCAATCGGGCGGAGGAATACCGCGGAAAAGGGGGGATGTTTTGAGCTGTTGTGTTAATTATGAAGTGATTCGGTATGTTTTGTGTAGTGAAAATAAGATTAATTTCCTGTCAATACCATGGAAATCACCCCCACATGTACGACCTGTTACTTAGTCTATGTTCACTAGAATTGAAAACAACAAGCAAGAATGTAATGCACGTGTTTTAAACCCAAATCGAAAATGATATTCGATGAAGCAAATAAGATGACTTTCACTAATGCAAAACTAGGAAAGCAAGACAAATTCCTTTACTAAATATAACAAAAACAACAACAACAAGTATGCTCCCTAAATGAAAGCAAATAAGAGAAACAGAAACCCAAAATGGGTCCCACCGGGCATGCCAAAATGTTTCGTGCGGAATGTTTCGACTCTGCATAATAGACTTGCTTTTATCCTATCATTCCTTTGAGAAATAGATAAGGGTTAGGGCTAGGAGGAATACCTATTAAATGTTGAGATGGTGTGCGTGTACCGTAGAGAAAGATCAGATCGACTGCGAAGAACTCCTTTTTGTCTTGGAAGGACTACCTGCAAGTAAGAATACAGGACCACCAGATTTTAATTAGACAATAAATGAGGGAGCTGCCTTGGGCCCAGGAAATATAAAACTTCCTTTTGAAGGTGGTTAGTTCCCCTTTTAATACAAATTAACACAAATGATAACAAAGAAAGCTATTGCAAAATCACGATTTAGGTATCTCGTTACAAAGCAATAGAAGCTAAATTATCAATAAAAAGCGTCACGTTGTTTGTTCGGTTACTAGTCGTTGATACGTTCAGGTTGAGTTATAGGGATAAACCAGACTAGATCTGAGGTTGTTAGGTGGCAAATAGGTGAGAAAAAGGTTTTGGGGTATAAGTCACAGTGACCGACGCCAGTCACTGGGTAACCGACCGTGATTAGATAACCGCTGCCGGTAGGGGATGATCGACACCGGTAGGGTCAGTAATCTAGGTGCTTCTGGGTAGAGGTTGGTTGCAGGGTGATTGTGGGATTATTAAGATTGGTAGATGGATGAGGGGAATAATAAGAGGATAGGGAAGACTTAGAGTGTGATAAAATGGCCTTCTGGGTAATATCAAGATGTATGGGTGAAGGTTAAGTGCAGTATGTTGCTGGTAGTAGACCTAGGAATAAACTTATGATTACTATTAATCAACAGGCTCAAGAAAATGGTGCTTAGAAACATATAAAACACTACTTACTCATCCCTGATGCAGATGCAGATTTCAGGACTGTGATGATGAAGACAGGACCCAAGTTGGATGATCTGATAATCCAAGATGAGTTATGTCCTCTTCTGATGCTCGGATGAGTGTTACTAGGCTCTGGTTATTCAGTTGTAGTCTTGGGCTTGATGTCCTTCTCTGCAAACTCTTCTTGGTTGTTCACTTGTCTCTACTCGGCCAAGAAAATCCAGATTCTCCCAATGATTTCTCTTTCTTTTTCGATCAAATGAAAATATGATCCTTTGTTTTTTGTTGGAAGTGGTCATTTACGGGGAACCGATGGTGGTTACGCAACCGACGGCGGTCGAGTAGGAATCGGTATTGGTCAGGTCAAAGTGGGCTATTTTTGGTAAAATAGACAGCTTTCCCTCCTTTTCTCCCGAGGGATTAGTTGCGGGCTTGGTCAAGTCATTATGAGGTCAGTTTTGGGTGTGGGTGAGGAGTAATTAGTCATAGGTGTGGATGTAGACCAAGTTATAGGTCTTAATTAGGTTAGTTTAGGGTTAAGACTAGGTCATGATGAGGTGGCGAAATGAGGTGGCAGGTATGGCAATGTGGATTTATTAATTATAAGGTAATTAATAAATAATTGTATAAGGTTTAGGTGATGAGGTTAGGTTGTGAAATGAGATGTGAGGCACAGGGTGTCGTAAGACACAAATTTGGTGTCTACAGGTATTATAGATCACGTGCATGGACTCAATAGGAATATGAGAGGTTGCAATATTTAAATCTGATGTGGACTCGTGTTGTGGATTATTGGTGGAAGGGAGTGATGGCTAGTTACACTTTGGAATATGCTATTTCCATGTATTCTTGTCTGGAAGTTGCTGAGTTTGAGTTCCTGAGGGAGCCTAGAGGATCATTTCTACGTGCTATTCCTTTTGTAATGAAGATAGTGATCATGACCATGAGTTTAGAGGCATTTCCAATGGCCAGCTAAACCATTCTGAGTGCTAGGAAAGGAAGCTATGGTGAAGGAAGATGGTAGATATTATGATGGGGAAAGAAAGGGAGGAGAGGTGACTCAAGTATAGTGAAGGATGTGAAAGGGAGATTTCTAGACAACATAAGGTTGTAAGTGTGATAGATCTATGGAGGTAGACGTTACAGGAAGGAGTTGAGGTTCATGTGGAGGATGTGGAACCTGAGCAGTCTATGCTACACCATCTTAGAAAGTGCATAAGAGAGAACCCTTCAGCTTCTGATGAGGGTTCATTACATGGAGAGATAAGATTCGTTGGCATGTATCTAAACCCACCTAATGACCAAACCTTGGTGCTTGGTTTTCCTGATCAAGGAAGGAGTACCATTGACCTAGTTGGTATCAGTGGAAGTGATAGATCTGTGCCTAGGAGATACAATTTTTAGTTTCCCACTTCTATGGCTATGCATATTCCAGTATTCAAAGGAATTTTTGGACATGGAACAAGTACACAAGCCTTCGGTCTCGCATATGGGAGTGGCGCAGGGTACACTAGTGGTAGTGAGGCATTATCACAGACTATTGGCACACAGTTTAGTGGAACCTTGGGGACCCTTGACATGACCACTATAGGACTTGGTGGACCTATTAGATTTGGTGGATCCGACAGTAGAGGAAACACCAGAGGAAACCAAGGCTTTGGCTCAGGAGGACAAAGGCCCCAACCACCCCCTCAAGTCTTCTTTGAGATGTCTTTACATTTGCTAGATTAGAGAGGTATTGAAGATACTACAGAACATGTTCACAAGTGATAGCTGCAATGGTGCACAAAGGGGATCACAACCCCATAGTAGAAGGCTATTCAGTTTATAATGATGTTGTAAGGGTGCATGTATATTTGGTATAGGAAATATGAACCTTATCAAATAGTGGTGGATTATACTGCTCTACAGAATTCCTTCTTGGCAGAATTCCACATCCTTGTGTTTGAACAAAAGAGCATCAACATCCTGAAAGAGATTCAATAGGGAATGGCAGAGAGTGTGCTGGAGTATGATGCACGGTTCAACACCCTCCTATAAAAATTTTCATATGACATTCACCCTTCACAACATGCTCAATGCTTTGTTGGGGGTTGATAACTCCATTTAGAAGAGCTTTATCTCATAAAAATTTTACAGATCCGCGCGAAGCATTAAAATCTTCTCTACATGCCGAGGCTGTTGGAAATGTCGATATTGGTTTTAGCCCATTCCTAGAGGCTCAAATTGCTATTATGGCTAAGAAACTAGAGAATTTTTTTGTGAACTTAGCCCATGAGACTCATAGTGGTATATGGTGTACATATTGTGAAGTGGAGGAGCATGTCAAGGATAGTTTCCTCCATAGGATGGTATGTGCCATAATAGTAGACTGTGAAATTTGACATGGGGACCATGATGCAAGTAGATGTCCCTTATTACAACACATAATTCAGAAGAATGTGTCTTGCTACTATAATATCTATACCTCTGCGACCCATGATACTAAGGATTGTAGGCTTATTGACCAAATCCACAAGGCCATTTATCATGGGGTGCACCAGACCAGCATTTCCAATAGTTCTAAAGGTGCTGACCACCATTATGAGGAGTGCACAAATGGAGGCAAGTATGGAAGGGGATTTTGCGGAGGATTTTTTGGTCGTGGTAACCACGGAGGATGAAGAAGTGAGTTCCCATGTGGAACATGTTTTAATTGTGGGTCTATAGAGCATTACAAACAAGAGTGCCTAGACTTGTTGCAGTGCTCATGGTACGGGAAGAAACACAATTATGAGGAGTGCCCTGAGTTGTTTGAGCACATGAATCAAAAACACCAGAAAGACAAGGGCTCTATAATGGTAATAATTAAGAAGGTGAATGCACAATGGATGCCATAGGTGACATGTGATGCGGGTTTGGAATCTGTTAGGGTAAAAACAAGAGCAAAGGCCAAGTGCACAAAGGAAATACCAATGTAGAAGAACCTAGTTTCAAAGGAAGAAGTGGTACATGGGAAGTACCTAGACCCTACGCATCAAAAGGAGGCATATCAAGATACCATAGAAGTCATTTGGAGGTTACAAGGAGAAATCTAGTGTCTAAAGGAGAATTCCAAGAGGGAGGAACAAAGAAGGAAGGTTGAGGCACTAAGAGATGACCTACATGAGGTCAAGGAAGTATGTAAAATGCTAAGGTAAGAGGATATTATTCCCTTTCTAGGAGCATGGTTGAGAGAGAAGGTATCACACACTGGATAAGAGTGTGAGAGGAAGGTATTGTATGCAAACCTTCCCCCTCAAATCCTTGAGTATGATAGGGAGATCATGTTAAATGAGGTCATGGATGGATGGCTACTTAGTAATGACATCATTGACATAGGTGCGGAGGTCAATGTTCTCACCTTGGATGCATGGCATCTGATGAGAAGCCCTACATTACAGCTATCTTCAAATGTGATGTATATGGAAAAGAAAATGAAGGCAATGCCCATCCATTCTTAAAGGATGGTGCTATCACCATTCAGGGAGCTAAGTTTACTGGTGACTTCAAATTCTTGGCACTCGCAGAGGTAGACAATTTCCCAACACTACTTAGGTGCCCATGGTGTTATAAGAACAATGTAGGTCTACAGTTCAAAAAGGGGTACATAAGCTTTGAAAATGAGGAGGAACACGTCATCATACCCCTGGATGATGGGAAGTCAACACCCAATATTGAACCTTTGGGAGAAGAGGGCATGGATAGAATATATATGTGCTCAATTAGGGATCCATAGATAATCCATCCTACTGACATAATTATCTAGTTCAAGGATGCTCAGTAGGTAAGTGACACCACTAGTCTAGCATGTGATAATTGGGCACATAGAACCTATGAGTTGATCAAATAACATTTAAGAGGATCAGTGACAAAGGTGACAAAGGTGCACACAATCCGGTGCCTAAGAGGAAAGGAGCTACCTAAGTACTCAGGAGGAGCCTCCCCTGAGGTGTTTTTTCAGAAGATGGAAGCTTAGTGGAAGGAGGAAAATAAACAAAGGGGGATGTTAAGTTACATCCTACTAGGAACTGTTGCGTGCTGGTGGGAAACACATTAGGATAATCTCTTAGAATGACATGAAATGAGAATTTTCTTCTCTATTCATTTCTCTAGAAGCAACGTTCCCACTACCATCAAGGACTACCATGGTAAGGAGCCTACCTCTTTCCACATCCAAGTCTGTGAGAGGGTCTAGAGAGAAGGCACAAAGGCTTTATCACCATCCCTCTGGGTATACAAATTGTATTCTACACTAGAGGGTTGTGCGTGTGTATGGTACATCCACTATGAGACAAGCCACCAAAGAGGGAATTGGTAAGAACTAGTGGTTGATCTCATCCAAGCATTTGAGTATCGAAGCACCAAACCATCGGTGGATAAGGCATTGTAGGAGATCAAGTGAATTTCGATGGGGGATAGTGCCATGGTAGAATATAGGCTACTGGAGTTGTTAAGTGAACCTGGCCTAGAGGTGCGCTTTGAGGAAAAAGACACAGAAGAGATACAGTTTGAGTGTGCATGCACAAAGAAATAAAAAGGCAAGATGGTCTATGTCAAATATGGTGAAGAGATGGAAAATTTAGAGGTTAACCATTCTCTAGGCTCGCGCAAAGTGATAGATAGTGTTGATGAAAGAACGTGCACCTATCATGAGCCTTTAAATACAATTTTTTTATATATTTGGTCAGAGGCGGAACCCAAGGAAGCTATCATTGCAGATTATTGGTCAGAGAAGGAAGTCTCTAAGATAATTTATCTTTTACATGAATTTGAGGATTTATTCCCATGTAGGGATCATGAAATCAAAGGTTTTCACCATTTTTGGGGGGAAATGAATATTAAGTTGACGGAAGGTGCGCACCCGGTCCGGAAGAGACCATACCGAATGAATCCTAACATGCGCTTTAAGGTTAAGGAGGAAATAGATATGATAATAGCATCAAGAATCATAGAGGCTATGGAGGAGTCATAATGGATAAGTACAATGGTGATTAGCATAAAAAAGGATGGAAGGATATGTGCTGATTATAGGGATTTGAATGCAGTGTGTGTCATTGATCCATTCCCAACACCATTCAATGAAGAAATCTTGGAAGGAGTGGCAGGGCATAAAGTCTAATCTTTCATAGATGGGTTCTCAGGATATCACCTGGTGAGGATTGCAAAGGAATACCAAAGAAAGACAACCTTTTCCATTGAGTGGGGAAGTTTTTCCTATATGGTCATGCCTTTTGGGTTGAAGAACATGCCTAATATATTCTCACGCATTGTAGTGCATGCATTCTGAGATTTCATCCACAAGTTTAACTAGGTCTACCTTAATGATTGGACAATGTATGGACTGGTCAAGGACCATTGTGACAATCTAAGGTTGATGTTTGAAAATTGTCAGAAGTTGAGGATATCCCTCAACATCAAGAAGTGTGTATTTTCTACCCTGTTTGGGACCCTGTTAGGACACATCATATGCAAAGAAGGCTTGCTGGTGGATCCTACCAAAATTATAGTGATTATGGGATTGGGGGAACCAACTAGTCAGAGCATAGTGCATGGATTTCTTGGACATGCGGGCTACTATCAAAAGTTCATCAAGGGGTATGCCAAGATCACCTCACCTTTAGAAGAGTTACTCAGACATAAAAGTGCCTTTCATTGGGGAGAGGTGCAGTAGAAGGAATTTGACACATTTAAGGATAGGATTGTCACCGTGCCTATATTACATTTCCCCTCTTGGGATAAGCCCTTCCATGTTCATGTGGATACCTCTGGAATGGCCATTTTGGCAGTGCTTACAAAACCTAGTGAGGGAATTATTGATCACCCCCTATGCTTTGCAAACAGGAAGTTAACACCATCAGAAAAAAATTACATTATGACTAAGCACGAAGCATTGTCAATGATCTATGCACTTCACAAGTTCAGAAAATATCTACATACAAATCCCTTTATATTTTACACTAACCACATGGCATTAAAATATTTGGTGAACAATCTCGTCCTACAAGGGCGCATTTGTCGGTGGGTTCTATTATTTCAAGAATTTGAGTTCATGGTAGTTGTGAAGCCTGGAAAGAGTAATTGTGGACATGATCATTTGTCAAGAATTGATCAGTGGAGGATACACAGAGCATTGAAGAGACTATGCCAGATGCACAAATGTTTAGGTTGTGGCACACTCCCTTGGATTTGGAGGAAATTGTAGTATTTCTAAAGGAAGGTGTGGCAATGGAAGGGATGAAGGTGTTGAGGAAAAATAAGTTAGCTATACATGCCACACTCTACATGTTAATTAATGGAGACCTGTAAAAAATGGGCCATGATGAGGTTTTGTAATGATGTATGCTATAGCATGAATGCGTTGCTATAATAGAAGAAACGCATGGTGGGATTGCAAGAGGACACTATGTAAGGCCTGTGACCATTGCCAACACCTTGGAAAACATAGAAAGAGGGATGAAATGCCCTTGTGACCAATACCAAGCATGGAAACATTTGAGAAATGGACTATTGACTTTGTTGGACCAATCTCACCAGCAGCGTGAAGGAATGGTTCGTGGTATATCATTGCTTTTACTGATTATTTGACGAGGTGGGAAGAGGCAATGCCCACTAAGGATTGTACCATAACTACAACTACTAGATTTTTATGGGAGAACATAATCAGTACGTATGAATGCCCATTGATCTTGACAAGTGATAGAGGTATGCACTTTCACAATGAAATGGTCAGGATTTTGTTATCAGAATTCATGTTAGCCCATCAAAAGACTACTCCTATCACCCTTAAAAAAATGGAACTACTGAGGGGTTAAACAAAATACTTAGTCACACGTTGACTAAGATATGTGATGTTGGTAGGTAGGATTGGAATGATAAAGTATCATTCATTTGTTGGGCATACAAAACAACCTACAAAAGGTTAAATAAGGCCACACCATTTAAATTGGTTTTTGGCATTAAGGTTGTCTTACCAGTTGAGTTTATGTTACCTTTCATTGCGTATAGAACGCGCGGGAGGGTTGGATGATGAACAAGCACTGGAAGAGAGAATTGATGAATTGATTAAGCTAGATGAAATATGATCACTAGCTAGGTAGAGCCAGCCAACTAAAAAATAAAAACAGAAGGCATGGCATGATCGCCACATTAAGAAAAAGAAGTTTGAGGTTAGGTAGATGGTGTTGTTGTATGATTCAAAGTTTTTTCGCCACCCTAGGAAGTTAAAGGTCCATTAGTTAGGTCCCTATATAATCTCATACATCCTTGATTTGGGAATGTGTCAGTTACAATTGTTGGATGGAATGAAATTACCTGGATACTTCAATGGGAGTAGGCTGAAGCCCTACTATAAATAAGGCTTCTTGGTGTTTGTAAATAAGGTAGTTTTTCCAGATAGTTTAGAATTTCCTTTATGCATTTCCTTTCTTGTGTTTCCCTTTCACATTGTTGTTTTGTTTTATGCCTTGGGAGATGGTAACCTTGTTAATTTTTGAGGGTTTTGAATGTGCAGAGGATCGCACAATGTTTTAATGTGGGGTGGAGTAATGTGAAGGAAAGCGTGGGTAAAGTGCTAAGGAGGATTATGTTGGAATGCCTGGTCAAATGGCCCTGTTGAAAGAGGTGCATGAAAGAAAAGGTGGAAAAGGATAGTTGGTGTCAAGATAAGGCTACTTTTAGATCCCACATGCAAAGGAAGAAGAAGCACAAAAACAACATGAGGTAGGTGAAAGAAAAAATCATGATAGAAGAAGTGCCTTTGACACCGATGACATGCTTGTGAGAGTCTCTTGTCAAGATGGATTGGTTTTGTGCCAGAAGGTTGGAAGATTGTCCACATAGGATTGGGCACGTGAGTTAGGGCACAAAATTTGGGCTTTGTTTGAAAAATATGCATTAAACGTTAAAAGTATGGTGGTAGGTGAAGTAACATTTAATGCTTAAAAATGGGAAAAACTATAAATAGAGGTTCATACATTTCATTATTCACTTTACTAATATAAAGAGAAGAGATTTTGTGAACTAGTGTTTCTAGAGTTGATCCATGTGAACAAAAAATGCAAGAATTTGAGCGTGAGTGTCAAGTTTGGATTTACAAACTAGAAAGGAAGTGATTCAAGGGCATGGGAAGAGTTGTGGAGAAGCTTCTTCTAGTGAAAAGAGATTCCAATTAGGGTTGGGTATCTAGGGCACGAGGCAAAAAAGAGTTTCTTCTCCAGTTTGAGATCTAAACTTGGAGAGGGGTAGTAAAACAAAGCAAGTGAAAGAAGTTGAAGTGTTAACATAAACAATGGCACCCAAGAAACTAGTGGACACACCTAGTAAGCGAAAGGGAAAAGGAAAGAGCAAGTAATAAGAAATTGTCTTGAGTACAAATGAAGAGTGGTATGAAAAAATGCAATACCCAGACGGAGTATTGCTTGGGTGAGAATGGGAGTCCCATTTAAGAAAAATGTCAATAAATTATTACAATCATCGCTCGAGCATGATGAATAAAATGACACTAGAGGGTTTTCCCATCTATAACGATGAGGTAAAAGTGAAGTTGGAGAAGTCAGGATTATTGCAAATCTTTGAGTTACCCTACTTCGGAAAGCCTAAGCACCTCTATCAATGGTTGATGTTACATGTGCATGAAGATTACTTTCACTTCATAGGGCATAAGATGTTCATTACCCCTCAGCTTGTTTCACATTTCATAGGCCTCATTTGTGAAGGAGAAAGTTTTGAGGACAACGTATGCGACAAGGAGGCAATTAAGGAAACCATCACTACCTATGTGTACAAAAAGGGGTCGAGGTACTTTGATATCACAAACATCAAGGACCTGATGATGAAGATGGTCATGCACCTTGTGACAAAGATAAATGGCCATGAGAGATGGACCCAGGTAAACAAGTCCTGGCTGAATGTTTGCGAGAGGATTTTGGAGGGCAACATTTACAACTTGTCTACATACATCGTGGATGAGATTGTCAACAACATGCAAAAAGGTGATAAAATCCACTTTGGTAATGTCTTGTTAACCATTGTGTTCTTAGATATTGGAGTGCTAGATGTAGTGGAAAAATTCCTATGGGAGTACCCTACTTAAGACCCTTCACCTAAAAAGATTTTTGAGAAGTACATCTATGATAATATGATGGTCATGCACAAGACGTGCTTGGAGAAATGGTATACATGCCTAAGGAACACATTCGGGGTGGAATGGAGGATCATTGAACAACTGCCAATGACCACCAAGGGATAAGCTGAGTTTGGTGTGTACCAACATTTCTGCCTTGTCAGATTTAAAATGATAGATGAGATATAGAGCCCATGGTGCAAGCTCCCTTTTTCCTTCACAACTCAACACTTCTAAGCAGGAGTGAATAGGTTCAAAGAGTCCAAGAAGTTAAAGCTGGAACTTGGTAAACTAGACCGAGACCACAAAGAATTGTGCAAAGGGTTGGTCTTCCCTAACAAGCATGTGTACATGGAGAGTTATGTGTCACATGAGGTCCAAATGGTGAAATCCATGACTTTTCCCATTGTAGTAGGGTTCGCGGTGCAAGTATACCTCTGCATAAGACCCAGATTTGAGAAGAGGCATATTTGGAGAATGAGTTGTCCATACATAAGGACCTAACTAGTAGGAAGAGACATGTGCCCAAACAGGAAGAAAAAGAACCAAATAAGAAAGTACCAAGTGTAGTGGATACACAGGTAATAGGTACTGTATGATGGAAAAGTGACAAGTGAGCATGGGAATCTACAAGTAAATCTTCCACACACCCGACCTTCTAAGGTCATGACGAGAAAGCCAGTGGGGATGGAATATACGTGGGGTTCAAAAAAACTAGTTAGGTAATCTTATGTCTTCGATGCGCACTAATGGAATATGTGAATATAAGGCAAAGAAGGCCCTCCTAACCTGAACTGGCGTGATAGATCACTTGGTGAGGATGACTACTTGAAGGGTCCAATCAATACCGAGCTCTGGCGTGATCTGATCTATAGGTTATGGGATACCTGGAAGATAACATGTGGGTGCTTCGTAGATATCCCTTGACAAGGTCATGAAAAATGGATGATGGATTCTATGGGTGATTCTCTGGTCTAGTCCAGAAATCCTTAGCTTGATTAGTTGTTATGTCTAGTGAGGATAGTTGTGTGATAATGATTGGTGGAAGTGGAGAGGATCTGCATACTAACGTGTGTAAATTAGCATCAACATCTGACTGACCCATGGGCCCGTTGGGTTGTGGGACCTGTGGATCACAACTGTAGGTTCATGGTCATTGCAGGCCTCCTATGGTCATGTGTAGAATCAATCCCTAATCTCTAATATCAAGTAGTCATATGATTTTTCGTCCTCTATGTTTATAACTAAAAATTATGCAATCTTCTCAGAGTACCTTACAGGTGTTCTGGCAATTTGAATTCTTAAGCTAGTGTCTATGTCAATGAGTATGTTTCCCACATCTCGCTGTGGGACCAAAGGATCAAAACCGTATGTTTTCTCTCTTTCAAGCCCTTCTACAGTCATACGGATATTTATTAGGGAAATATGTAGTTTGGCTAGTTTGACCAAAACGTATGTGCTTTGTCATCTTTTATGTTTAATCCTCTTAACTGTGAGTTAATTTATTTTAGGTCTGTTGTTGTTCGAAAGATCTGAATTCTGAGATTTTGGTCTATGTTAGTTATTGCTATAACAAGATTAAGTTGAGACATGATTGGCTCGAATACGTATTCTCTGGGCTCCCTAGGTATCGTGATTGTCATACAAAAGAAACAGTATAAATCTAACTAAAGCAAAGTAAACTAATTATGCAAAGTATATCCACAGCACATATAAATTCTCTATTTTGGTATTTTTGACAAAATATTTAACAGAATTAAGATAACAACTATTTAATATATCTAGAAAATGATAACTAACCTAATAAAAGAATTAAAAACAAAAAAAGGTAGCTGAGTATAGCTACTTGTCTGTGTAGTTGTGAATCTATTCCAAATAACTAAATAACTGATCTAATTTAATTGAAAGATTTTCAGTCCTACCTCAGAAGTGAGGAACGAATCATAGTTTCTCAGAAACTATCGATCCCCATAGCTTCCCTGGAAATATCGAAAATGAACGTAACCGAAATGAAGTAATTCACTACTCTATTTGGTATATTTTAACTAGAAATTTGAAAGCTTGAACCTGGATTTTGCAGGACAATGGTGAATCTGATTGTGTGTGCCTTTGTCCCCTCAGTGTGGTCTCCTCATTCCTTCGTGATCACGTGAATCCAAAAAAGGGTGTAATGCTAGCATCAACAGAAGTAGGTATTGGAATAATGGAAGCTTTGGATATAGAATGAATAATATGCGAGTAGGAGAGGGATAGCGCAAGAGAATAGAGCTTGGCTTATGCAATTCCTAGCCAGATTTATTGCAAGTCATACAACACAAAACATCTAGAACTTGAAACTATCCTTCTTGATGAAAAAAACCTACAACTCTAATGGATTCAGACTAAAAAATGAAACTATCCTATCTCAATTGATTATATGAAACAATAATAACAATTGAATAAGAAGATGATGTGGCTTCTAAGCAGCAAAAGAAGACTAACTATGCATGCAACAAATGAAAACTATTGAAATGAGAGGATGAGGGGTAGTTTTGAGGGGCCATTTTCTTGTAATCAAACCAGCTATTTATAGAATTCCCATTCACCCAAAGGTAAATCCAACTAGGACTCTTTTACTATAAACAATGAAGAAACACTATTCCAGGGAACCAAAATCATAAATACAAGCAAAAACGGATGAGAAAGCTAGTAAAAGTTGAAAAATTACCCAAGTCGTGATCAGAAAAGCGTGCTAGAAAACACGTGAAGGACCACCACCCTGAGCAGGGGGTAGTTACAGGACCGCTGCCCTGCCTGGGTGGCAATCATGAGACTGCCTCCCAGACAAGGCGGCAGTTTCATCACTGAAGACAAAATACAAAGGAAAAAGGGGGAAAAGAGCAAAAAAAAGAACGTGGAGGCTAAGCAGGGCATGTGGGATGTTAACATACACTTGGAGAGATTTTATTGATCCCGAGCACCTTACGAGGAGACTTGTATCATCATTGGGGCATGTGTAACATCATTTTGGCAGTGTGGTACCCTTACAATTTTTGGTACATACATATTGCCCCCTCAGAGAATAATTTTAGCCATGAAGAGGTGTAAAACGGTAAGTCCAACTATGGTGGTCCCGAAATGGGAAACTAGAAATTATACCTGACACGTCCATGTGTCGAAATGACGCCATCCAAAATTCCTGCTACTTGCAAAATGAAAAGAAGACTCAAGTGCAGATAGATAAAATAAATCAAAAAATAAATACTAAAATAATATGAATTGAGGACTTACCATCTGTGCAAGGATAATAAATTACCTCCGTCAGTGCTCCAAACCTACGAAACGGGCATTCAAAACGAGTCAAAATTCTATATATTTAAAAACGGGCCCATTTTCCTATTCATTTGTGCATGTTGATTTGATTGATTTTGAGCTCTGGAACCCACAGTGATGGTTTTTGATGAGAGTATAGTCGAAACGTTCGTGACGAGATAGTGATCATGCCTCTGCAAGCGGAACATTAACCCGTGAGATCTTAGGTTAGTTCTTCTCGATTTACCATTTTTATACCTAAAATGTAAAAATTATGAAATCTTCGCCATGGGGGGGTGATTTTAGAAATTTCTAGTTTTAAATGTGTCGTTAGGGAGGGATGCTTAATGGGTAGGCTCTCATTTTAGTCAAAATGGTCGTTTTTTGTGTTTTTAAGCATTTTTTAGGGCATGTGACCCATTTGGAAACGCGAGAAACGACCACCACCCTGAGTAGGGTGGCGGTTATAGTTCTGCCGCCCTTCAAAGCGGTGGTTATGGAACCACCGGCCTGCTCAGGGCATATGTTCTCTTCAGAATGTTAAAACTACTTAAATTATATTGAGTTCATTTTTGCAATTTTATCATCTTTACTTGCTTTAATGATTTTTACAATGTAATTTTGGTACTAAGTTACTCCTTTTTGCATGTTTTTGTGTGTTTTGCAGAAGAAGGAAGAGTACATCAGATGGAGCCATGAGAGAGAGAGTGTGATTGGCTTCTAGTAGTGTTGGATGCACTTTCTTAGGCTGAGCAGGATACTCTTCAGAGGGCCAGTATATTACGTATATCACAGGTTCCTCATGTCACACCTTCTAGTCACATATTATGTGACCTATTTTCATATTGGGATGCTGATCGAAACACTTTCTGATTTGTAGGAGTCAAGGGTGAGTAGACTATTACCCTAGAGGATGTCTACCACATCTTGGGAGTCCCGATCATCGAGAGACGACTTACACTTGAGACAACGGGGTCACGGGCTCAGATAGCTCAGTGGGCTAGATATATGGGAGATGCAGTTGTCTCCACTAGTTCGAAGAAGGGGGTGAGGGTCCATTCCATTCCTAGCTTGCATATCCCTTTGATTTGTCAAGCCATTATGGATATCCTCACCTCAAGATTGATCGGGGACAAGGGAGGGGACACCTTACTCTACTGTTGGTCCCCTATTATTACACAGATTGAGGCACATGGTCAAATTTATGCCTGGGGAGCTGATATACTTGGGACCACCTATCACGACTTGTACAGGGTGGTTCACTTACAGGGACAATATTTGAGCCATCCGACCTTGGTTATGAGCTGGGTCTATGAGCATATCATCCCCTATGGAAGAGGCATAGAGGTGGCAGATCCAGGAGCCATGAGGGCAGCCAGATGGACAGAGATGTTGGTGCTTAGAGCACCCCACCAGCCAGTTGCTTCCCTGACTACTGATGATATGGAGGCCACAGCTTATCAGGCTATGGCAGGGTTGTGGGGTAAGGAGACCCTCACTTTGATTTCCTACTCCACTACAGGGAAGCTTGTGGATAGGACGGGGAAGGTAGAGACACACCCTTTTGATCGAGTGCCTTAGTAGTTCGGCCTTGCTTACGTTGATATGCTTCCCCTAGTGGTGCCAGTGTTTAAATCAGTTTAGGAGGCTAGGCCAAGGTTGGATTGTTGTTACTCCTGGCGTCCCTATTGCAGCTAGGTGGGTGGTACGTACCTAAGAGAGAGTCGGTGCTCCTCATGTACCTTTACTTTGGATTTCCGCCGGTCCTGCCCATAGCAATGATGACCGTATTGATATAGACTCTGAGTCTGAAGAGTTCACAGGGGGAGAGATGGAGGAGGAGACTGAGGACATGGAGGTCAGTGATTCAAGTGAAGAGCATGATAGCGATCCCAAGTGGCATGACACTCAAAAGATCCTACAGGCCGAGAGGGAAGAGTAGAGTGCGGAGAGGGTGACTCTAGTCTTAGAGGAGTTGCCCTCTTAGGACCTAGGTGGAGAGGATGAGTCCATAGTAGGACGCTATGTTGCCCCAGACACAGGAGGAGGACATCAGTTAGTGGTGGCATCTATGGTAGGCACTGATCCTAGGGATCCCTCTTAGAGGCCCAGAGATCTGAGTGAGTTGTCACTCTTCTTTTAATATAGGTTTTTATCTAGGATTTCCTTAGTTACTATCTCTTCTTTTGTTCATTTTTGTTTTTATCTTTTGATTATTTCCTAATTTTTTTTCTCCTTTTCTTGCAGAGACCACTGATGAGTGGCGAGACTTGATTCGCCGGGTATGTACTGATACCCTGATGTTCCCCATGGAGAAGACTCGTGCCGAGATGTTGGTGGATGCGGGGGAGCCTTCAGTAGCTGGTAGGCATAGTGATGTCTTTTCCCCTATCTGGCATGTGGCCAAGATGGTGACTTCCCTCTATACTAAGTTAGTCGGGTATTGGACTACAGAGTGCCTGATGAGGAGCCACTCTAATAGTGAGGCCACATCTACTATTCGGGACCGTGAGCCTTCAGTGCACTTAGAGCGCTGACGTAGCCGAAGTCCTAGACATGTTTGTGTACCTTTGGAGGGATCTCATAGGGGTTGAGAGGTCACTTGTCTCTTTTTGTAATGACTCTTCCTAGATTCCTTATATGATCATTTTGTATTTTTCGGGCTC
The DNA here is from genome assembly GCA_019776745.2 of Taxus chinensis. NCBI lineage: Eukaryota > Viridiplantae > Streptophyta > Pinopsida > Cupressales > Taxaceae > Taxus > Taxus chinensis. Next base: position 76,876,174 of record CM034155.1, on the reverse strand, counting down.
ATTCAGTGTTTTGACCATGCCTAGCGCATGATGGCATTGTACATAAAATTTGATTATATATATATATACTTTTCTTTGGATCATACTCTTGGTGTCTAGGATTTTGTGATTTATTTCCACATGTATATTAGATACTTATTATTATTTTTTTATATTTTTTAGAATGTATGCAATGGATAACAAATGACACAAATGCTTTCTTTCATTTTGTATTTTGTGATGCTAATGTATGATGATGCAAATGAACTTGTGACCTTGAACTTTAGCTTCTATAAGAAATTTTCTGATAATTCATATTTGTTTTGAAAAAATGTGATGATGAACTGGTATGATGAGAAGATGTACTTGCCCCACTCCTAACTCCACGCAACTAGTAAGATGCAAGGGCTCACCACCGAGAGCTAGAAAGGGCACAAGCTATGAGGTGTGTTGAAATGGTAATGATGGGAGATAGACAAAGAGTTGGTGGAACCAAATTAGGAAGCTACAAACCTACCCTTCTCAAGTGACTCCATAGTTTAGAATGTGACTTGCTTTGCAGTTTATCTAGACTTAGATCCATAGATGGCCACTTGGTTGACAAAATCTAGTTTTCAGGGTTTTAAACTCTCTTGGAATTTTGGACATCTGATTCATTTGTTTTTGACTCAATATTTCAAAGGTTTATTTGAACTATTTTCTTATGACCTTCAACATTTATTGTCAAGAGGACCCCCTACACCTTGCCCCATGCTACTAGTAGGAAGCATGGGCTTATCACCATGGAAAAGGTACAGGTGAGTAAGGGCATTCCCATCCTTTCCCAACCCTATGTCACTTGTAAGAGATGCAAGTTTATCACCGAAGGTTGGTAGGGCAAGGAAATGTGTAAAAGTAAAATTTTCTGTTTGATCTATATTCAACTTATTTATTTGAGCAAAATGTCAGGATGTTCTTATTTCCAAAGAGATCTATATATGGGATAGATGTGACACCATGAAGCTTCTAGAACAGACCATAGGAAAGACACCTATCCTAGGAAGAAAATGTTAGGAAATAAGAGATAAAATATGTAGAATAATCCCTTACAGAATCGCAACAGTAGAAACTAATATGCAGAAAATATTACAAATCTCAAATAAAAGTGTAGAATAAATAACACAACATAGAGAGAAGATTTAACGTGGTTCACCCAATTTGGGCTACATCCACTAAGAATCACTTGCTCAAATTTTATTACAAGCCTCCACTCTCTCAATATAATACCCAGATCCATTTGGAGCTATGCTAAAAAAAGTCTATAGAATTCACACCTGAATTCAAAACACATCTGCAATACATTTTCTTGTCTATCTATCATATGCATAAGACCATATAAATATACAATTGCTTAAGTAGTTTGATACAAAACCGTGGGTATCAAAACCATGGGCAAAAACTGTGGGTATCAAAACAATGGGAAAAAACTGTGGGTATCAAAACAATGGGTACAGAAAAACCATGGGCCCAGAAATAGTCCATAATGGTTAACCATTACCCATGGGTTAATAAACCACCCATGAAAATTTCCTTTAGAGGATTCACCCCCGAACCCCCTGACCCGCTCACCGGCAAGCAAGACTGCCATAAAAATACCTGAGTGTAACACATAGAAGGTGTACCACACTCTAACATGAAAATAGGATCCACAAATATTACAGAAACAAAAGTGAGAACAAGCATGTAGGCCTTGGTATGGCTACCATTAAGAATTTATCATATCTAGTTTTAATTGATGAAATGATTCTGAAATAGTTGATGATGTTATGAAAATGAAGAAGTATGATTTGAATGCTTCTGCCAATACCATAAGAAGTTTGTAATGAATTACTTAAGAATAAGTCCCTTGATCACCAAATTTTACGAAATAAGCAAACAAAATGAACCTATCTAAATGAAGATGCAATGTAGATATAATTATACAAATAGTGTTGATGCTTCATGCATAAAACCATTTAAGGTGCAAGGAATTGATAGTTTCACCAAATTCTTCACCTTCTAGTGTGTATAAGAGATACACACCATTTTCATAGTCCCTCATAACTCGATATGGGCCCAACCACTTGGGCTGGAACTTTCTTCCTTCACCAATTTTCTTATCGATCCGGCTGTCTAGTTTTAGATCTAGATCTCCTTCATATATTTCTCATTCATAGAAATTTTTGTTATACTTCTGGCACATCCAGTCAGCATAGAATCTGTGCCACTAATTAGCGTTTAACCTAGCCTCATCCAGGATATCTAGTTGGGAGAGGCATGCCTCTCTATAAGCTTCCACACCCATAATCCCTTGTAGTGAGATGTGAAGACTGGGTATTTCAACTTCAAGTGGGAGAACTACTTCTGATCGGAATACCAATGAGAAAGGATTTTCTCCTATTGGTGTTCTTATTGAGGTTTGGTGGGCCCACAAGGCCAGATATAACTTTAAATTCCAATCTCATTTGTTTTCTTTTATGGTTTTTAAGAGAATGGAATTTAGAGTTTTATTCGTAGCCCCAGCCTATCTGTTGGCTTGAGGGTAATACAGGGAGGCCGTATGATGGTTTATTTTAAATTTACTGCATAGCTCATGGACCTCATCATTTTTAAAGGACGTGCCATTATCTAAGATAATGACTTGTGGGACACCGTACTTGTAAATGATCTAGTTCAAAATGAACTTGGCGATCACGACACTTGGTATAGTGGTAAGAGGCATAGCCTCTACCCATTTGGTAAAATATTTGATGGCTGTGATTATGAAGTTATGGCCATCTATTGATGAGGGAGGAAATTTCCCTATCAAATATAAGGCCCCATGTAGAAAAGGGCCATGGAGTCACGATTGGTTGTAGAGATTGTGCCGGTATGTGAATTTTGTGTGAAAATTCTTGGCATTTATGGCATCTGCGTATAAAATCTAGTGTACCATGTTCAAGAGTGGGCCAAAAATAGCCCATTTGATGTATTTTATGAGTGGTAGTGTGACCACCAAAGTGGCCTCCACATATTCCACTATGGGATTCGCAGAGAATCTTCTTGGATTCTTCTGTTTCAACACACCTTAGAAGCATTCCATCGAAAGCTTTACAATAGAGCACTTGTTCTATAATAACGTATTTAGCTACGATAATGTGTAACCGCCTTCTTTGTTGTGGTGTAGCACCCTCTGGATACGTATGGTCCATGATAAAATTGATAATATTAATATACCAAGGACATTCAGAGATTTTCTCCATCTAACAGGTTGTCGGGTAACCAATCTACAATGATTTGTCCCTTAACAGACTTTTGGTTTACAAAAGTTAATTTGAATTAACCCATTAAGGTTATAAAGCATCCAACCTTTTTAGACAAAGAACCTTGCATGAGGAAAGTTCATAAATGGTATATTTTTAGAATGACCCTTGTTTCTTGATTTAGCATGTAATGTCTTAAGCGTTTGGTTGCAAAGACTATGGCAAGGCATTCTTGTTCTACCTACATATAACGTGTTTCATAATCAAGCAACGTTCGGATAATAAAATAGACTGCACATTCTTGTTTATCATCGTCTTCTTGAGCTAACATACAAGCTAGTGAGACATCCATAGCTCATGAATATAAGATCAAAGGATGATCTGGTCTAGGTGGCATTAGCGTGGGAGGAGAAAGTAAGAAGTTTTTAACTACTTTGAAGGCCTCATGGAATTCCTTTGTCCAAATAACACAGCAATCCTTTTTCAAAAAATTATTGATCGGATGAACAACAAAACTCAAGTCCAGAATGAATCTCTAGATTGCACCTACCTTTCCAAGAAATGATCTAGTGCCAGAGTGGTCTGATGGTGGGATCATCTCAAGAACATCCTAGATTTTGGCTGGGTCTACATCGATCCCTCGTGATGATATAATGTAACCTAGGAGTTTCCCTCTTGTCATACCAAATATGCATTTTTCTAGGTTTAGTGTGACTCCGTATTCGATCAAACATGAAAGAACGATGCGGAGCACTTCCAGGTAATTACGGTGCTTCCTGGCCTTGGCCAACAAGTCATCTACATAGGATGCCATGATTTTATGAATAAGATCATGAAATATGTATGTCATTTCCCGCTGGTAAGTAGCGCCAGTGTTCTTAAGACCGAATGGCATAACAACGTAGCAATAAGCTCCCCAAGGAGTTATAAACGTGGTTTTGGTTTGTTCTTGTTTAGATATTCTGATTTGATTGTATCCCGAGAACCCATCTATGAGAGACAAAAGCTCAAATCCAGCTGTTGTGTCAATGATGACGTCAATGGATGGTAATGGGAAGTTTTCCTTGGGGCACGCCTTGTTAATGTCTCGGAAGTCTATGCAGATGTGTATCTTCCCATTCTTTTTTAGAACGGGGATGATATTAGATACCCAATGAGAATAATTGACCGGTTTGATGAACCCTACCTGGAGAAGCTTCATTACTTCGTCCTTCACCATGAGAGGTACCTTGGGTTTCATTGGTCTCAAATTTTTTTTGATTGGATTTGCATCTGATTTGGTGATGAGGTTATGTACCATGATGTGTGGTGTAATTCCCGTCATTTATTTATAATTAAATGTAAAAGTTTTTTGATGTTCTTTGAGGATTCGAGTGTGTGTTTTTATCTCTTTTGGAGTTAACGAAGATCCTAGTTTCAATATCTTTGGTTCTTCCTTCGTTCCAATGTTTATATCAATGGTTTCTTCTATCAAAGAAGTGTTACCTTCTTCAAACTCAGACAAGGCTAGAGGTAGTTCCATATATTCTCCATTCTCTACTGCATATATGTCGAGTTCCTTTTTTGGAGGAAGCTCTACCATGGGATTTCCAAAGTAAGAAGACAAATGTGGGATTAAGGACAAATCTACCATGTGATGGGTGAGATGTAACTCTGCATAGGCATTTAGGTAATCAAGAGTGGCTCTATCACTGTCAACTAGTCCTAAGATAGTAGATTTATTTTCAGCTGTGCGTTAGAATAGGGTATGTTGACATTTTCTTTACTAATGGTTTAGTATGAAGGGATACCATGAAACGGGTGTCTTCCAACTCACTGTTTGGAGTGAAACGTGAATCTGAGGTTGCTATCGAATATGCGAGAAGGTTTTGTTCTCACGGGATTGCTTCAATTGATATGAAGTTAAATCCTTTGCTCAAATCTAATATTGTTGTTTTGTAGAGATGTAAATGTTCAACTCTAGTCTCATACACCTCAGAGACTTGGTTTGATACTAATTGAGAGTCTCCTAACACTTTGATGTCATTAACACTGAGCCTTTTAGCTATGATGATGCCAAGGAGGAGGGCTTCGTACTCAGTGCCATTGTTTGTACATTCAAAATTTTATTTTAAAGGAAAATGTTAGGATCTTTCCCTCGGGAGAAGTAAAGATCACACCTACCCCAACCCCATAACAACATCTAGCTCCATCAAAGTGGAGAGTCCAATGTTTATTTGGGAAGATGGATGTTGGGACATTAATTACATCTATTTCTTATGCTTCAGTTACTTCTACCATGCAGAGTTCCTCTGCTGGAAGAGAACCAACTCCTAGGGTACATCCCATACCTGTGGAATCAAATGGTAGGAAAATTGGTAGATCTTGTTCTAGCAACTCAAAAATTTTTGCAGCAGTTCCTAATAACACTGTTTCTACAACATTACTTCATGCTTGAGGGCTAGGATGCTCTTGACTAGGTTCGTGATCTCTAGTTCTGTTGTAGGCATTAATTTTTCTTCTAGTTTTGAGTTGATTGGTTTGTTAAGTTGGTTTGTTGGGAATTTAAAATCAGAGTGAATACCTAGCCTTTTCTTCAGGTTTGCTAGGTGTCTATCGAATGGTTTTGGATCACCTTTTGCTACGAATATCTTTCCTAAGTGCAAGAATATTATTTCTTGAAATAACGTAGAAGGGATTGCCTTCATACGGTGTATCCATGGTCGGTCGAGGATCATATTATAGTTGGTTTCCCAATCTATAATATAAAACTCAGTGAGGATTGTTTTGGGTCCTAAGGTGACTGATAGTATTATAGTTCCAATCGAAGTGGCTTTAAGGCTATCATAGCCTCTTAGTGTATTTTGAGTCGTGGAACAATTTGTCTCTCCATACCCTAGATTTTGAAGGAAAGAGAAGGGGAATATGTTAACTACTGCCCCATCTTCAACCATTACACGTTTAATGTAATTTTTATAAACCCACACTTGTAAATGTAAGGCTGGATCACCTCTATGTGTAATCTCAACGTCTATTGGCATTTTTCTTATGTTGAATATAAACTCGGTATCCCTATCCGGCTGCCTCAGAGGGTGGATATCAAAGTCTATATGGTTTACTTGTGTTTCGGGAGGAGGAGTGGTATTAATTAAATGAACTAAACCTAATTCTTCTAAAATATCAGCCCTATGGGTAGGAGAGTTCTTCAGCAAGTCCAAAAAGGAGATGTGAGAGAAGGTCTTTGTTAGGTCATTAATTAAATCATAGGAACCTACGGGTTTTACTAATGTTTGTTGAATGTTATCTGGCTCTAGTGGGCAACTTGGATTTGGCTGAGAGGAATACTCTCATGTCCTTGTTATGGCTTCCACGTGTAGCTCAGTGTCTAATTCCACTAAAGCAGCTATCTTGGTTTGTGGTTGATTTCATAATTATGGTGCGACAGGTGGATTTAGTGAAGTCGAGGCTTCATGATCATTGTTTCCTATCATTACAACCTTTTTCATCCCATTTGGATTTAATTTTTTGGTATTGTGATTTGGGAGCGGATCATTGAAGATCTTGAGGGGTGCATTTTGAGGGGAGACTTCTCCCGTGAAAGTGTTTGGTGCAGGTGATGCAGGATCTGCTAAGAACATATCTATGAAAAGTTGTCTTTATTCCTTTGGAAAACGTTGCATGAATTTATTGTAGTCATGGCAAGTCCTAGTGTCATGGCCTCAAATTTTATGGAAACCACAATATGAGTTGGGATTGTAATTCCTAGGTTGTTGGTTTGGCACGTGTTGTGGTCCAAAACTCTGATTAAACCATTGACTATTAGGATTAAAGTTTTACGTGTGTTGCCTTTGGTTTTGATATCGAGTTGAGTTTTGATTTGAACCTTATGTCTGGATCTTCCATTGTTGTTGTTGTTGTTGTTGTGGGTGATTAAAATCCACCGCGTTGATTGTTGGGGTAAAATTTTTGTTTCATTGATTGTTAACTGGTGGTGGAGCATTAACAACATTTTCCTTTTTTACTTGGTCAGTTACTCCATCTGTTGTGACCCTGCAGTTTTTTTTAAGGATTTTAGGTCCTTGATTGGTGTTTTTGGTAGTAGGATAAGTCGTAGTATTTTGGTTGGGGATGATTAACCTCCCATTTGTTCCATATGCCTTGTAATTGCTATCTATTGCAGCTTGATCTATTCAGAGAGCACTCTCAAGCACTTCATCATAAGTTCTTAGTGGGAACTTTTGGACTTCTTCCTTTATCTCTCTGCTGAGAGAATGAAGGAACACATTGCATAGTTCCATCCGATCCATGTTTGGAGCGCTTGCTGAAGAATAGAGGACTGTATGCCATCTTTGGATGAAATGAGCAACAGATTCATTGTGTTCTTGTTTAATATGCAAGAATTCCCCAATTCCTATTCTCAACAATTTTTTCATGTCGAACACCTTGATGAACTCTGAAACTAGTTGTTTAAATGAATGTATTGAGGCTTCAGGTATTCTATAATACCAATCGAGGGCGATGCCCTTTAAAGTTTTGGGGAATATTTTAGCAACAACTCCATCCCAAGGGAGTAGTTCTGAAATGGCTGTGGCATAGGCCTTAATATATGAATTTGGATCTCCCTCCCCTTTGTACTTGGGAAAATCAGGAATAGGTCTTGGAAGCATGACACTTCGTATAGTGAATTCTAAGGGATCTTTCAAATATTTTGAATAAGTCCCTATCACATAGGTTTCAACCATCGATGATGCCTGCTGAGGGGGTGGAGGTGGAATGGGTTGTTGATATGGCATAGCGTATGCATTTACAGGGACATAAGGAAATCCCTGTGGTTAAGAAAACATGCCAATAGAAGAGAACATATCTCCATGTGGTGACTTGCAATACATGTTTAAATATGGAGGAACATTGTTAAGAAATGGATTGTTTTGTACTAAACTAGGAGGTATCATAATTTCCACTGGAGCGGCATTAGAGAATGCAGTTCTAGTTGGCATTTGTTGTGAATACTAAGGAGGCATGCCCAATGTGCCTATTCCTATGAGGAGGTCTACTTGGCTAGGATGATGTAGAGGATTGGAATTTCCTTCCTCCATGAATTACAAATTTTGACTTGCTTGAACAAGTTCCAACCCTCTAACTTTATCAACTAAGGCTGAGATGGCCTCATTTGGTGAAGATACAGTATTTTTCCTTAGTGGTGTTTGTTGAGGTTGTATAGGCATATGGTACCCAGCTATGAATTGATCAGTGCCCTACCAAGTTTCACCGAGGGCATTTCCTATAGGTGGAGGAATGGAGGTGTTTTCTTGAAAAGAGACCTCGGGTTGTGTTTGTAAACCTCCTATAGGTGGGTACATACTTTGAGAGTGTTGTTCACTCCTGGCATAACGCGCTAAATGTTCATCATCTAAAAATAGATATAGATCTAATTGTCTACTGATTTACGGTCTAAGCAACACCTAAGGAGATGAACCAGATTCTCCAGTGAGTGTTATGTTGTTCGAGCCTAAAGGCTTTGGTTGTTATGTTTGAGTGAGCTGATCCAAATCCTCTATTTGGAAAGAAGAACTATATCTAGTCCTTTGAGGCAGATTTTGTGTTAAAAGCTAGTTAATTGAATAGTTGTCACCCCATGCTGAGAGTGAGGGTGATGGTTGTCTATTCAGTTGATCATAGTATGCTTCAAGACCTAGGAGAGATCTTCCATATGCATCGAATCTTGACATATTTGGGGGGTATATGAATACCTGCAGAATAATGGGAAGAAGCGAAGACGGATGAAAGAAAACAAAACACTAAAAGGGAAAAGGTGAAAGTGAAGTAATTATTCCTTTCACGTTGGGTTCACCAATTTTTTTGTTGAAGCTGATGTGGAGGCTAATGAGGGGTGGAAAAGATGAAAACTATACTAATTGGAAGAACAAGTAGAAATAAGAGTCTGAATTAGAAGGTAGGAATTTCACACTGGGTTCACCAATTTTGTATGATGGAAAAGTGACAAGCGAGCATGGGAATCTACAAGTAACTCTTCCACACACTTGACCTCTTGAGGTTGTGCCGAGATAGCCGGTGGGGATGGAATATACGTGGGGCACAGACAAACTAGTTAGGCAATCTTATGTCTTTGACGTGCACTAGTGGAATCTACGAATGTAAGGCAAAGAATGCCCTCCTAACCTAAACTGGCATGATATATTGTTCAACGAGGATGACTGCTCGAAGGATCCAATCAATATCAAGCTTTGGCATGATTCAATCTATAGGTTGTGGGATACGTGGAAGATAACCTGTGGGTGATTCGTAGATATCCCCCGACAGGGTCATGAAAAATGGATGATGGATGTATGGTGGATTCTATGGGTGATTCTCTAGTCTAGTCCAAAAATTCTTAGCTTGATTAGCTATTATGTCTAGTGAGGATAGTTGTGTGATAATGATTTGTGGAAGTGGAGAGGATCTGAATACTAATGTGCGTAAATAAACATCAATGTCTGATTGACCTGTGGGCCCATTCTGTTGTGGGACCTGAGGATCACAACTGTAGGTTCATGGTAGTTTTGGGCCTCCTATGGTAATGTGCAGAATCAATCCCTAATCCCTAATATCCAGTAGTCATATGCCTTTTCAGACTCTATGTTTAGAACTAAAAATTATGCAATCTTCTCAGGGTACCTTACGGGCATTCTGGCAACTTGAATTCTTAAGCTAGTGTCTATGTCAATGAGGATGTCTCCCGCATCTGGCAGTGGGACCAAAGGATCATAAAAAAAAAAATTCTCTCTTTCAAGCCCTTCTATAGTCATACGGATATTTATTAGGGCAATCTGTAGTTTGGATGGTTTGACCAAAACATATGTGCTTTATCATCTTCTAAGTTTAATCCTCTTAACTGTGAGCTAATTTCTTGTAGGTCTATTATTATTCGGAAGATTTGAATTATGATATTTTGTTCTATGTCAGTTATTGCTGCAACAAGATTAGGTTGAGGCACGATTGGCTCGAATACGTATTCTTTGGGCTTCCTAGGTCCCGTGATTTTCATACAAAAGAAACAATATAAATCTAACTAAAGCAAAGTAAACTAATTATGCAAAGTATATACACAACATTATATAAATTCTCTATTTTGGTATTTTTGATAGAATATTTAACAGAATTAAGATAACAACTATTTAATATATCTAGAAAATGACAACTAACCTAATAACATAATTAAAAACACACAAGGTAGCTGAGTATAGCTACTTGTCTATGTAGTTGTGAATCTATTCTAAATAACTAAATAACTGATCTAATTTAATTGAAAGATTTTCAATCCTACATCAGAAGTGAGGAACGAATCATAGTTTCTCAAAAACTATCAATCCCCATGGCTTCCCCGACAATATAAAAAATGAACGTAACCGAAATGAAGTAATTCACTACTCTATTTGGTATATTTTAACTAGAAATTTGAAATCTTGAACCTGGATTTTGCAGGAAAGTGGTGAATCTAATTGTGTGTGGATTTGTCCCCTTAGTGTGGTCTCCTCGTTCTTTCATGCTCATGTGAATCCACAAAAGTGTGTAATGCTAGCATCAACAGAAGTAGGTATTGGAACAATGACAACTTTGGATATAGACTGAATACAATGTGAGTAGGAGATGGATAGCACAAGAGAATAGAGCTTGGCTTATGAAATTCCTAGCAGGATTTATTGCGAGTCATATAACACAAAACATCTAGAACTTGAAACTATCCTTCTTGATGAAGAAAACCTGCAACTCTAATGGATTCAGACTGAAAAATGAAACTATCCTATCTTAATTGATTGTATGAAACAGTAATAACACTTGAATAAGAAGATCATGTGGCTTCTAAGAAGCAAAAGAAGACTAAGTATGCATGCAAAAAATGAAAACTATTGAATTCCTAAGCAAGAACTAAAAGACTAAACTATTGAAATGACAGGATGAGGGGTAGTTTTGAGGGGCCATTTGCTTGTAATCAAACCAAATATTTATAGAATTCCCATTCACCCAAAGGTAACTCCTACTAGGACTCTTTTACTATAAACAACGAAGAAACACTATTCCAGGGAACCAAAATCATAAATACAAGCAAAAACGGATGAGAAAGCTAGTAAAATTTGAAAAATTATGCAAGTTGCGATCATAAAAGCATTCGAGAAAATGCGTGAAGGATTGTCACCCCGAGCAGGGGGCGGTTATAGGAATTCTGCCCTACCTGGGCGGTGGTCATGAGATCGCCTCCCAGACAGGGCAACAGTTTCATCACTGAAGACAAAATGTAAAGGAAAAGGGGGAAAAGAGCAAAAAAAGAACGCAGAGGCTAAACGGGGCATGCAGGATGTTAATGTACACTTGGAGAGCTTTTCTTGAGCCTGAGCACCTTGCGAGGAGACCTGTATCATCATTGGGGCATGTGTAACATCATTCTGGTAGCGTGGTACCATTACAATTTTTGGTACTTATAGGTACCCATGGGAAAAGTGCCAGAAAAAGTATGTATTCACGCAAGAAAAAGTCCATAGTCAAATATAAGACTTTAGAGCTAGAGAATTCATTAGACAAGGAGTCATCAGAAAAAGAAGAGGCAAAGTAACCTACACCTGAATCCCTAGTTAGAAAGAAGTAGAAGATGATGGAGGAGTTGGATTTTGAGCACACTGAGAGTTTGAGGGCCTACCAGGGTGAAAGGGATGATGATGAGGAAGATGAGGTTGAGGTTAATCAAGAGCCACCTGTCTTCAACGTGCATGATTCAAAAGAAGAGAGTGGAGAAAAATAACATGAGTTCCTTTTCGTGTGGTGCAAGGGTATCCAAGATGGGGAAGGCACCCAGGACTTGGGAAAAAGTGAGGAGGTCAGCACGAAGAAGCCAAAATCTCAAAGCCTTATGCAGAAGCAAGTAAACAAGGTGGTAGAAAGAGAAGCAACAAAAATAATTGAGGCCTTGGTAGAATAGGAATTGGAGCGGAGCACATACATAGTGATGGAAGAGGGTAAAGAGGAAAGCGTTGAGAAAGAACAAGTTAGTGTGGGAGGAGGTCCTAGTCTAACAACAAGTTTCCCTAAAGGCACATGCTTAACAAGGAAGATCCTTAATAAAAAATGAGGACAGGTCATGGGCTATGTTGATGACCAATGGAAGGTGTTACAAGCGCACTTCCAGAGCACTATACCCATAGAAGAACTTATAGCTATGGAGTCATTTGATGAAGAGGGTGCACACCCTAGGATAAGGAAGATTCTCTCTTGGGAATTTGAGTCCCATATTGATGAGCCAGAGTTCAAAATATACCAAGGGGAAATCATACCAGTACCATAGTATAAGGGAAAAAACCCCTTGGTAAATTCCCAACAGCTCTCGAATGAGTAGTTATGTAAAGCGCTGAACAAGGTTGAGGTCAAGACTGAAGCTAGGATCTTTGGAAGAAATGATAGAGTAAGATTTATAGAGGAAGGGCTAGAAAAGAAGGAAAAAGAGCTAGTTGAGAAAAATAAGGGCTTAAAACAAGAAGAACTGATCATCACCCAGTTGTAGCATGAGTTAAAGGACAAGAAGGCTAGAGTGCACAAAGTATACAAAAAGGTGGAGTCCATTACAAATGTAATAGTGTTGAAGCATCTGGACCTACCACCTCCTGTGTAAAAATATGGATCTTACCTAGAATACCTAGAGGACTTAACGAAAATCCTCGCCATGGAGAGGTAGCCGCTAGCCTTGGAATCTATAGAAGAAGTGGCCATGTGTTTATAAAAGGAGGATAAATTGAAAGTCATGGCACTCATAGCTGAATACATCAAGTTCCTTGCTAATGTACAGATTTCTTCTTGGATTGCTGAGGCCGTGTACGAAAACTGGGTAGACAAAGACAAAGTGGCAAGCATGTTGGTCGCCAATGATGAAGTAGAACTTAAATAGTTCCAGGAGAAGAATAAGCATAACAAAGTAGAGTGATAAAATATCCTCGCCAAGGTAGAAAATAAATCAGAAGCTATTGAGGCCTTACAAGGCTCAATTAAAAACTGGCTAAAGGAACTATACCCACAGATTACATGAAGGATGGTTATGCTAGAGGATATATGAAAGGAGTTAGAGAAAATTGTTGACACCATGAGCACACAAGGGGATGGGCTAGGTTTTGATCATGTGAGTGCCTTAGTAGGTGACCTTTGTCAGAGAGCACATAACGAAGTAGATTCTTGGAACAAGCTGGAGGCCAACCTAAAGAGGGACTTCCCACTCCCTTTGTAGTAATAATTACCCTTCCATTCTTCTATTCTTTCCCATTACTTCATCTCCTTATTCTTACTCTTCCAAAATTCTTTTATTATTCTGGAACATACTGTAATTATTTTGGATAAGTGTTCCTATAGACAGAGAACATGCGCAGTGTGGGGTGATTTCGGGACCCAAAAATAGTGGCTATGTACACAAAGTCATGTAGGTGTGCAATGCTTAGTTGAAAAAATCATGCAAGATAAGGCGCGCAGGGAGGGGTTCAAGTAGGGTTTTGGTAGAACCCACGATGTGTGCCCGTGGAGCATAATCTGGGACTTATCTATTTTTTACCAATCAGGAAGGATGTGAGAAAAATTTGACCCGATTGGATAAGATGCCAACTTGGTGACATGGTGGCCTGGAAGGAATATACTCTACAATAGAAACTTATAAAAGGACATCATGGCAAGGAGTGGAGAGCTTAGTCCTAGAGAAGCATGCTCGTATGGAGGACCAAATTTAGACACTTGGCATCAGATATGAGGCTACAGAAGGATGAGTTAGCACTTTGGGATGCCTATATATGTGAGTTCCTACAGGATAAAAATAGAAATAAATCAAATAGATGAATGGAGAGATCAACTAGAAAGGAGAGGAGCTCTGTAGAAGAACTGCGAGAAATATATGGGATTGGGTAGAGGCTATATAGAGGATTAATGTATTAAGGGGATGGGTTGTAAATTTTTCTTTGTATGGATGAAGTACGTGATCCCTATCATGATGCATGAATTCAGTTTGATCAAGTTGTGGTAGTTAATTTATCCATTGAATCTAATGAGGTTAGCAATTTATGTGAATATAAACATTAATGGTTTTGATGCATACATCCTTCTTCATAGCTCTTTTTCATTTATTTTTATGAACTACGTATGAATTCTTGTACAAATTCCTTTTTGTTTTGGTGTAAGTTCTATAATCTGTTAAGCACTTTTCTGTCTAGAATGACTGCAAGGATCTAGAATCCGTTTTGCACTCTATGATGCTTGTATGTCTTATTTCCTATCAAATCTATTAAACTTGGATCATAGATGATGTTTCCCCTATACTCACATAAAGGAGAGACTCAGCGCCTGCGCATGACTTGGGTGAGTGCCCAGTGCCCACTAGGTGATAGGCCGGTGCACATGGGGTTTCCTTGTTCTTTGATGGGTGTAAAAATTACTACAGGGTTGAGCAAGAAGTGAGAAAATAATATCACCAGAAGAAGTTAACAATTTTAGAAAGTAGGTGTGGAATTGTTGACACCTAGGTTAAACAAGTTCACGGAAAAAATAACTATACCAACCAAGAGAAAAAAAATTGCACCAAGAAAATTATTAAAGACCAAGAAGAATCAAGTTAATGAGACATCTGAAGAATGGTTTTTAGAAATGCAATACCCACCAGAGGTAATGGTATGGAAACCTTTGGCATCAAATACATGAACTTGTAAGATCAGTGAATAAAATCATCGTGTGCAAGGGCACGAGGTAAAAATCACTAAGGATGTCTTGCGTAAGTTAGGAAAAAGGACTATGGAAGGGGAAATTATCTTAGATGATTTGGTGTTTAGGACCTTAGAAGAGGTTGGGTATATTGAATTATTTGAGCTGCCTTAATTTGGGAGGTTTGAATGCCTGTTCCAGTGGTTGATGTCATGCATACATGATGATTAATTTTACGTCATGGGTAGAATATTTTGCTTGACTTCCAGGTTAATAAAAAATGTTACCAGTCTACATGAATCTATGGAGGAAATAAAAATGGATCTATGAGATGAGACCAAAATTGGAGAGATACCAACCAAATTATAATATTAGAGGGGGACATGTGCATTCAACATTGACAAGATTACTGACCCCGACATGAGAGTGGCCACACATCTAGTAAGTTACAAGTTGGGATCTTGAGAGTGCTAGACCTAGGTAAATAATAAATTCCTCCATACCATGCATAAGATGACACATAAAAAAAGTATGATATCACCTTATACAAAGGAGAAGTGATCATTGAAGAGACTAAGGCATAGAAAAAAATGGGACAAGACCACTTGGGGTTGAATCCTCTTGTTGATAGTGTTTTTGGAGACTGGGGTACTAGATGGCATGGAAGATAATATGTGGGTACATCCAGTTGAGGACAAGTCTCTGAAAAATTGTTTTCCAACTTCACTTGTGATGGCGTAATAAATAATCCCTACAAGGCTCGTGTCAAGAAGTGGTATAAGGTGTGCATTGAGAAGTGGTACCACCTACGTTTCACATCTTCATGCCCCATACAAGACAACGTGTAGAAGTACGCGTGTAAGATCAAGAAGTGAAGAAATTTCAATGCTCAAAGGTGCATGAAACTCAAAGAAGGAGTTCAACAATTGAAGGTTTCCACATGCACAAGGATCCAAGACTTAGCCAATTTCCAAGTAAAGGTTAAAAAAAAGGAAAAGAAAAGATGACGTATCATGTAAGAAAAGGCCTACAAATATATAAATAAGAGTAAATAACATGCAAGATAAGATAAGGATGGTGCATGGAGAAGTTCTATTTATAGGATTAAAGAATGAATGAATCTGATCTATTTATATCTCAGTATAGAGTTAAAATAAGGTTGTAAGATAAAAACATGCAGCTTATATTTAGGGTGCCTATTTATAGGACTAGCACATGTAAGTGGTCAAGGGAAAGTCCTCATGGTGTATAAATAGATGTTTTTCTCATTTTAAAATTGGGCTAAGTGTGCTTTTGAGATATTACTATCTATGTGAAACATGTTAAGTGAATAACGTAAATAGTATGGTTGCATGAATGGATGTAATCAATGCATGGATGAAATCATTAAGTATATGTAATGAATTATGCTTATGATGGACAATTGTGTATGAATTTTTATGGTTGTTATTGATGAAAGAAATGTAACAGAGTTAAATGTGCTAATGCTAACATGCTATGTGTTGGTTAATTTCCTTATTATATGTGTTGTCATTGCTATATTATGTTGTATCTCCATTCATGTTATAATGGTTAACTATGTTAACCACATCTTGTTAAGAAACTAAAGAGGGACGTGGGGGTTCTACACACTTAGGGTGAGCATTCATACCTTTGTATGGATGAAGATATAGTGCACCCAACTAAGCATTGGTAAATAAAAAGTCTACATGTAAGTTATGAAATTAGGTGATTTCAACTTTCTTGTATAGGGTTCTAAAGGTAAATTATTATGACAAGACAAAATTAGGAAAATAAAAATACATGAAAATGATATTTCATTGAAAAAAAAGTTAGAGATCGTGTCAGTGCAGGACTATACAAGTTAGTTATGACCTATTAGACAACTTGAATGAGATTTATAGTTTTGGAAAAGGAACAGGTAAATCAAATATGAAAATTTCATAATGATGGTAATATTTTAAGAATTGATTTTATGGATTTGGGATTTGTATTATAATTTTTTCAACACATCAGTATGTAGAAATAAGGAAGCTAGGAAAGAGAAGATAAGATATATTAAGTAGGAATTGGATGTGGGTGTGTACCTTTAAGAAGTATAATTGAAACAAATAGTTTCAAAAGGTTAAAATTCCAAAAAAAATGTTTCTACATTACATATGTTTTTTGTCACCATGGTTTGATTAATAGCATATATTTTCTAATCTTTACACATATGTGTTCATGAGGTATATTGAGTATTATATAGGACACATAGATCATTACATGTAAATAGGATCTAGATTGATTCCTTACATGATTACATTGGGGTATTCCTCCACATTATAAAAGAGTTATTATTTTATTATAGTTTCTTTCTACTCCCTCATTATGCTTGACTACATACATTTCATACATGTTATATTTTAAAATAAAAAGACAAATGCATGTGTTTTTACAACACTGACATATATTACTTCATGTTCCTTCTTATTACTTATACCTTTCTTATAATTATTTGACATAAATGTTTTATATACATGGCTTCTCCTTGCGTATGTTACTACTTTTCTATTTCTAATATACGTGGCTTGTGTACCTTGTTTTTCTTGTGACATCGTGGGTGTACCATGTTTGTTTCTTTATGACTTACTTGTGTAACATCAATTCTATTTTATGGGGCCTATGTTCTTTGATTGTCATGTGACACCATGATTGTCTCATATTTAAAACTCTATGCCTTTATGTAACTCTTCTCTACATGCTATGGATTTTGTTTTATCACTTGAGTACTTATGTCTCTACACTAGTTTGATTGTGTCTTCATTACTTCTATTAATTCTTCTCTTATTTATATCACTACTATAATTTCAATAAATGATATGTTTGTTTTTATCTTTTCACACCGTGGTATCCACCATGCAAACCCCCTTATTTTTGTACATGTTTTTAAAGGTGGCCACCAATTCATCATTCCACATCCTTCTACAACTTCTTAGGTATATAGTTCATGGGTTTAGAATTATTATTTTAATCTATACACTCAAATTATTTATCATAGGAACATAAAAATATGGGGAATTCATTAGTATCTATTCTACATCTACCGATGAACTTATGCGTTTATACATAGGTTTTCACAAGGAATAGTCCCTTCGAAAAATTTCTAGATACCTAAATTTGGCAGAAATTCAAATAGCTTCAATATTGAATAGAAACATCAGGATCATATGGAAATTCATGAACCTACCATACATTTATACCCTAAGGAAATTTACACTATATTTTTCTACAATTTTATATTTTCACGTATAAAACTAGGTTTTTAGCATAATCTTAAACGTAATAGACATAATTTATAGGAGGAATGAAATATTTGACTACTCCACTACAATAACTATTTCTAGTTACAACATATAGGGTTTTATGAACATGAGTATCCTCCATAATAAGTTCAACATCCTACATACTTCTACCTAGAATTATGACACATGGGAAGGGTATGTGGTTATATATTCTCTTTTATTCTTTTTTATATGTGAAAATTTAGGTGCAGATGAATTTGCATATGTTTGATTCACATAGTTATGGATATTATTGAAGTGGTTAAGTTCTTTGTAGGAAGTCTTTCATATACTATTTTCCAAGGGAAAGATATCATGATTACTAAAAAATTAATACATGGTCTTCTTACTTCATGAGGTATATTAGTACCTATCTCTTATTCTTTGCATATATCATATCTAGTTTTTAGTAACATGTACCCAATACTGTGATCTATCCTTTAGCACAGTTGGGGCTAATCACACCAATACTTTAGAAAAATTAGGAAAAAATACAAATCTCCGACTACAAGCAAGGAATGTGATATATTCCATTTGTAAAACAATCAAGTGTATTCCTTTCATGATTTTCATCTCTTTATTTCACCTTATACAAAGTTCAAATTCTATATTTATGTTTGTGTTATAGTTGAATTTCTACTATGGACATTGACTAACCTGTGTGTTACATGTATCATCATGGAGCATGTTAACACCGAAAAATATAAACAACAAAAACTATGAGAAAATACAAGATGTGTATACACACTCATGTATCCTTTTGTTTTAAGTGTGTAATTTTCATTTCATACTTTAAGTCGGGAAAATGTAGACACTTAAATCTATTAATTTATCATTTTGACACTATTGTTTGTGAATTTAATTCTTGGGTAAGACAAACATATACATCCTATCTCCATTCAATACATCTTTCTATCTCCCTCACATATTATGTATTCCTACATAATGAAATGTATAAAATTTATGAATATAAATCCATAACATCAATTTGTAACCTTCATTTTTCATTTAATGAAACTTCCAAATTTCACTAACCATATCCTTGTCCAAAACTCTATAGTAAGGTCAAGATGTGGAATTTGTTCCTAGGTAGCCTATATAGTCTAATAACGACACAAATCCAAACTTCTATTTCAATTCCATTATATTTTTTTGGTCTTTTCATTTTCTTGGTTATCATTTACATGAAAAATTACCTTTAAAGTCCTATATAAGTGATTTTATATCAGCTTATTTACTCTCTTGGAAATCATATAACAAATCACTTAGTATGCTCATTACAAATACATACAAAAGGAACACAAGGGTACATAAATATTCTAAATGATGATGCACATCCATTAGGTATGTCACTACTATAGTTTTGAATAACTTAACCAAGTCAAGGATTTTATCTTCCCTCATTTCAGAGAACTCAAATAGTCATTATCAATGTGTTAGCAAGAGCACAATCATCTCAAACATGATAAAAGTTATTCAAGTTGTCAACTAGATGCATTCATCTAGATATTACATGTTAGGTGGAGAAATACATGTGGTTTTCCTCAATGAAGTAGTTTCAATGTAGGAAGTGCATGCATTGCACTTAAAACCAAACACTAACCTTCTTGTAGGGTCCCCCACCCATGGTTATGATTTGATTTTAATTCAGTTGATTACATAGGGTTTTGGTATTGTGCAAAACTTAGTTTTTGATAGGGACACATTTTTACAATAACGAAGGGAACATAAAGGTATAGATCCTCACTCCAAGAAGATATAAGAAAATGTAGTAGTTCTAAGACCATACAACCGATTATGAAATATTTTTATGGGTTCCATATTAGGGATTTTTATAATGGTAGTGTTAAAAACAAAAATAATTTAGGACCACTACTCTATGTTTGTCTAATTCTTTAACCTAGATCTTTGTTATATCACTTTTTATATCTCTGTAAATATCTCATCTTGTATATTTGAGATTACACGATATTTTTATCACTAGTTAAAAGTATCAATGCAATATTTTGATATTGCACACTGGTATTGTTGGAAGTTAATTAGTTAAAGTAGCTCCTATTATTCTAACCATATATTCATTATTAGTTTTTTTTTTCATTCCATATCAATCTATCCTTAAGTAAATATTAAAAAGGGTGTAATAAACGTTAATGTGATCCATATAATTTAAAAAGAAAAAGTATTATTCTTTGTTTCCTTGTTAGATTAAATAATAGAGATTTTTGGGGCGTATGTCATTTCTTAATGTATCATCCTCCTCCTCCATCTCATATATTTTCTTATTCACTTTTCCCTTGTCCTTGTTGTAATCTTCATATATTTCCTCACTTATTTTAAAGGCATGATCCTGATACTTTTTAACCTTCTCTCATTCCAAATTTATTAGCATAGGGGGGTATTTTGGAGGTGAGATATGTCTTGCACAAAATTATTTAGTTTCTTGACCCTCACTCCCTTTAGATTAACCATCTACTATACCTTTTGGAGGGGAAGGTTCCCTTAGGAATTTTTTTCCTCATTGTTCCTCCTCTTCACCTTTTTATTCCACATGTGAAATGCACTCAACTTATTCACTTGTTTTCACTTTCTCTTTCATATATACTACCTACATGCATATTTGTAAAGATTCATCTTTCCTCTCTTCTTTTAAAACATGTTTGTAGGTCATTACATCTCGATCCAATAAATTATTTGTCTATACATGCAAACAAAAATTAGTGGCCTTACTGATGTAATATATTTTGATCTTCATCCTTCATCTGATGAATTATATGTACCCCTCCTGAATACAAAAGACATGGAATTGAAAGAGCTATATTAGATTGCAAAAATATGGAAAATTAAACATTTATAAAACCCTCACATTTTCTAGCATGTGCTTGATGCTATCACAAAAATGGATCCAACCATTAGGGGTATTTTTTATTTTTTATTTTATGTATCCTTTGGAAATCATTTCCTATGATCCTTATACATGGTATTTGAAGCATGTGATCTTACACATTCTCAGCATAGATTTACAATCTTCTCTTATCACCATGTAATTAGGGTATTGCATTTTAGAACTAATGTTGGTAATGGGTGTAGTGGATTTTCATTTCCTTTCACCTTCCTATTAGGCATCATTTTATATGCCCACTTATTTATTAATCTAATGGATTATGTTTTTTGGTGTGACTTCTCAATAACCAAATTTATGTTATAAATATATTCCACTCTGATCCTTTCCACTTCTTCCTCTTATTAAATTAAATCAAAGGATTTTCTCAATTTACTTTAACCACTCAATGAACTTGATTCATGAAATAAACTTAACTTGCACTCTTTCAAAATTATGAATCCATCCAAAATTTTCCTATTTCAAGAACATTACAAATACACTCTTGGGTAGTTTATGACTATAAAACCCTTATATTGATAGAAAATATCAACCCCCACATTAATGGAAGAAAATAATTGAAAACAATGTTCCCTCAACCCAGAACCTATAATTTTGTTTAGTATTTTTCTACCTTATTTCATAAATTATTCATCTTTACGAGATTGATTCCTTCAACATGGTAGAAAATGTTTTTTCATGTGTTATTAAATTTTCTGTACAATATTATGTTCTTATTTTTTACTAGATATTTAAATTTACATAAATGCAAGTGTTTGCAATTGAACTTCTATACTCCATTTATACACTTCTATATTTGGTATGTCAAGCCACATTGAATTATTTTGCATTCATGAAATCTCAACTCCCAACCTTCTATATCTATTTCCAAGTGGTGTATAAATATTTCCAAATTCTAGTTCTCACACATTTTGTGATTTCAAACTTATCTTAAGTGGGTGATGACATCGTCAAAATGAATATGTGGACCAAACTTTATGTGTATTTTAAGTTTTTTCTCCCCATGCTTTCAGATTCTCTCTTTGTTTATCTTCTTTTTTTGCATCACATACCTTGTGTGTTTAGTGCATATTTTTCATTATGTATGCATCCTAAACCCATAACTTATTTTTACACACTTATTTCTTCCTAGTTCCTATTTTTTATCCTCCAATCATCCTTTTCTTTATGAATTCTTTAAATATCCTATTTTTATCCTATTATTTAATTTTAAGAACAAGTTTACAAATCTTCATTATTTATAAGAGTTTTCTTCATTTCGTCCCATGCTCAATGTTTTATTATCCCTAGTGAAACAAAATACCATACATTTCCACCCCAGACTAATCTTTCACATACTACTTCACAAGTGTATTATTTCTTTAGGTTACTATACCTTTTTTGGAACAAAAAATATGAAAAATAACATTGGTTAAGGACAATTTATATAATAATTTGAGACAATGAGAGAGCATATCAAAATGAATTCAATTTCTAATATTGTGTGAAAATTACAAGCTAGTTTCAACAAAAGGAAATAATCAATTCAAATATATCTAATATCGAAGAATATTCTAACTGAGTTTCATGTCTCGTATTCATTCACAAAAAATACCCTAATGGGTGGTAGGGTTTTAGCATAATCATATTGAAGTGACCTAGTAATAAATATCCATTGAGATTTTTAAATTTACATACCCTTATGGGGAATATGTCATGTATTTCATAAGGTCCTAACTAATGGGTTTTCATTTTTTCTTGATAGCTTGTGAACTTTGGGTCATAGCATAGAACAAGTGAACCCATTGTGAAATTTATTGTTGTTAAATTTCAACCTTTCCATATTTTCTACCACACCTTTTCAATTCCTTGAGTCCAACATTCATGAGTGTAATTTTCATCTAGCTTTATAAAATGTTTTTTGCATTTTGTGATCAATTCCACATCACTAAATTTTTTTTTGTGCATGATTCTTATCGAGGATACCATTAACTCTATTATAAACATATATTCTCCTCCTAACATCAACTAGAAATGAGTAAATTTATTCAAGTGCCCATATGTTGTTCTATAGGCCCATATAACTACTCATACTTTATCATCCCAATATTTTCTTCCAAAATTGTATATCTTGGTTACAGTATTACTGAAAATATTATTGAAATTATCCTTAATTCAATTTTATTATAGATAATAAGGAATATTATTGTGATGCAAAATTATGAATTTAGAAAGTAAGTTTTGCATTGTCTCATTTAAGAACTGATTTCTTCTATCATTCATAAAAAACAATGGGAATACATACCTACTTTGATGTTTTACCACATGAATCTAGTTTATTTTATAAGAGTACAATATTTATTCAGTATGTGGTCTACCAATAAAGTGAGGTAATCAATATCCATGATTATATGACTCTTGCATGTTCACTACATAACTAGGTTTATGGGGGCAATGATGTCAATTTACAATTTTTCAAAAGGATCTCATGCATTTTTTGGGAGTACATGAATCTCATCATGATTTCTAGGTTTCTCTACATATTGAAAAGTTATAAAACATTTTCACATAGTATTTGGCATGTTGGAAACTATTCTGCCACAAAAATCCTACCATTAGTATTTTTGTGCTATCACATCCCATGCATAGTGTTTAGATGCGATTCCTTCATGTGATTCTCTTAGAATCCCTATTTCTCATTGTTTATGCATGTTTCTTACACAAGCTAAAAAGAATTGGAAAATAATCTTACTCATTTTATAACCCATACCATAAATATGCTTTAAAGTATTGAATGCTTTTGGATGTATAACTTTAATTCAAAAACTATGTGGCCAAGTGTTAACCCATGAAGGAATTAGTTAATTTTGGAAAATTCACCTATTTATAACTAATTCATCTAAACCTACTAATATTCACAATGGTTCTAAATATAATTGATTTGAGACCCCATTAAAAAATTAAAAATAAATAAAGGTAAGATAAACAAGAAACTAGAATCTCTTTAAATCACTAATCATAGTAAACACTTTATCTTATCTAAACCACACACATTCCAAACAATAAAACAAATAGTATTACCTAATTTTTTTATAAACTTAAAGAAATAAATCAAAAGAAAGAAAACACCAAGAATTGAAATTTTGTATCATCTCTATAAATAACTAAATTTCACTAAAAAAACCTTTATTAGAAGTTTTATTAACATAACAATTATTTAAGCTAACTAGATTCCATATATTCAAACAAAAAAAATCCATTTTGTAATATATATAAATCACTTAGTTTCTTAGTATTGTAAAGCATGAATATAGATATAGGTGTAAAAAAAACTAATGAGAGTGATATTATGAAGGCTCAATCACTTATCCTATGAATTCAGATAAAATAAGAACTGAAAAATCTAATTAATATTATATGTTATTATTTTTCTAGGCATCAAGACATGAATAAAAAATTTAAAACCCTTGAATCACTCAAAAAACCATGAGGAGATTCAAATTCAATCTATGTATTATTCTCCATGTAAATATTCTTTTACAATTAAGTTTGAAGGTATGTATATAGATATGGAACACAAACACATACTTTGCATGCTTTTTAACTCCTACGAAACAAAAATATAATATAAAAACTAAATTAGGAAAGATAAAATTAAAATAAAGATTAAAAACATGGAAAATCTATTATGATAACACCCTCTCATAATTCACAATGAATTTCCTAATTAGATTATCTATATTTTAGATTAACAAAAAATTTGAGTAATCCTATTTGGTGGTTCTTTGTTTAATTAACAAAATCTTCAAAGCTAAGAAAAACAATCCACTTTAATTCTCAACTCACAGGGGGAACTAAAATTTTCATTATCTACATGTGGTACACCTTTTTTTTAATTTGATAGATATTATCAACAAAAAAAATGTTAATGATTAGGGGATTGCATGGTTCCTCACTTTTATTTATAGGTTGAAAAAAATAGATAGATATTCCCACTAAAAATAGCTTAATAATCTTATAGATTTTGAGTTTTATTGACATGTTAAGGATGAAATCATGAATCCTTGTGTTGTTTGATTAGCTCATACTTACCAACTGTTGATCATAATATAAAATGTATGAATAATATATAAAATTAGTATACTAAATGTGCATACCAAACTAGATCTACAAGTTGAGATAACCCCACTTATGTAAATATAAAAATAATATTCTAATGGAATAGTTCAAAAAATTTATATACTACTAACAAAGAAGAAGGAACTTCTGAATGTTCAATTTTTTCCTTAGCTAGTTTGTTCTCTACTGTTATGGCCTCATCTATGCTCATAAGAGGTGCATTAGGAAAAAAATTGTTCTTGAAAATATCATAAATAACCTCTATTTTGTTTTTCAAGTCGATAACCTCCTTTTTAAGACTACCTTGCCTTAAACAATACCTTCCTTGTCCTTGGAAAAAGAGATATCGATGAAATTAGAAAATAAGTATTGTAAGGCTAGATTTATGTTATTGCAAAGAGTAAGAGAGTGCATATATTTGAACCCTTAACTATCATACTCTCTTACCTCATTCAAATATCATTTATCCATCCCAAAAGATGATTCCCTGATGTTGAATGGATCAATGTCTATCTCCTCTTCCCTTATTCATTTTGTGCAGAGATCCCTATTTTCCTCCTATATTCTTATAAACATTTATCTATGATAAGAAATAATTTTTCTTGTAGTTTACTTTAGTAACGTTTTCTCCCTTTTATTATGGTATAAAGAAAAATATGGAGGTTGATATGTAAGTGCTTGAGATATTTTCATTATTATCTACTATTTTCTCTTCTCTTTAGATAACTGAACTTGTTCTTTCCAGGATTATGATGTACTTCAAGTAGTAGAAGTAATGATGATAGAATATGTGGATGAAGAGATCATATGATCAGTGGTAGGTGAATCTTAAATAAATTTGTAATGTCTCATAATGGTTTGACACATAATAGGAGTGAAAAAGAGCATTTTTTCCCTAGTAATATGATTAACCATAGGAACTTGCTCAAGGAATTTGTAATCTAGGAACGAAAGGAATAGAGGTCCTAGACCAAGGAATCAATGTGATGGAGAGGCTCTAGATATATTCATCCCTTCTAATGTCATCATCTCCATGAAAGATATGGAATATTGAGGAACTATCTTTGGTGTAGGATTGATTATGGTTGCTAAGATGATATTTTATAGTGTGTGTGTTAATGGACATGTGTTATAGATGGCATGGGAACAATGGGAGAAAAAATGGAAGAAAGGGAAAAAAATCATTATATAAGAAGTACCATCATGAATTATAGTAACAATAGGAGTAATAGAACTCACTATAACATATGTAGAGGGAATTGAGATAGTAATTTGTAACTAATCCCATCTAAGTGAGCCTAAATGCTTTCAATAGTTGAGATGATATCAACCACTTATTGGTTTCCTTTATCTTTATCAGTAGGATATTCCATTTCTCCAACTGTTGGTCTCCTTGTAAGAAGTAATGAAACTAATGAAAATGATTCCATATGAGACATTAGACTTTTTGGTCTAATATGAATAGAGTTATAAGAGTATTCTATTAAGTTTAATACTCTTATGGCTTATGAAGGGGGTGGGGGATTAATCCTAAATATAATCATTTATAAAAAAATCCCTATATTTTATAGGGAGCTTGGTGGTATCTTTACACGAGAAACTTTAGGGTATTTGAATAACCATGTAACTTTAATATTTTCCAATACATCAACCACATTAACTAGATTTAAATAATATGGGTCCTTAGTAGAAAGAGAGTGCTCACAGAAATGAGGGTATATGATGAGCCAAAATTAGCAGGAACTTGACAAGGTCATAACTTGAGCTTCGGGTGTTTGTTTGAGTCTGTTTGTTTTTCAAACCATATGTTTTGATGAGAAAAACATAGAAGCAACTTGCCTTACTGGTTGGGGTAGATTTTGGCACATTTTAGGCCCTAAATCCACCATAGTGAGGCCGAAAATTATGATTTAAGTTATAGTTAAGGTTTTTCCTATTTTTGGGCATTAGTTAATTTTAGTCTATTATTTTCATTATGAGTTAGAAATTTGGCAATTCCTCTAATTTAATAATGCTGAATATGCATGGAAATTTCTTTTCCCGTACAAATAAGCATGCAAAATTACTAAGAATAGCAGGTTCTAGTAAACTGCTAAAAATAGTAATTTCCGCTACCTAGACTAGATTTAGTCAGAGTTAGTTAGAGTTTACTTGGAAACTCAAGTTGGGAGTTGTTTTCCTATTTAGGAAACATTGTAATTCATTATTCAATAACAAATAAGGAGACCTATTTTATCTGGAGTTCATATTATTTGCACTAAATCAAGTTTGGTTAGAATTTGGCTACATTAGTATCGGTAACTTATTCAAATGTCTATTTATCCTTCCACGAGGGTCCTATTTTTTTTGTAAAATCTCTTTCCCATATAATCATATGTCCTATGCTACATTGAAAAGTTTATAATATATTAGGTTAAGTAGTAAATTTGAAACTTTTCAATGAAAAGGGGAACAATGGATATGGTATTTGTGTAAGTGATTTACACCACCCTCTAGATCCAATGTTATAATGCCATCTCACCTCAATTATAACTAATCTTTGAAAAGATTTACTTGGTATCAAGTAGGGAGGTGTCAGGAATCCTTAAATTTTTGTTAGATTAAACTCCATATAATACCAATATGGTCAATTTTTTTGATAGATTATTAGAAAGTGTTGTCGTAATTTTTTACAAGGAAAAAATTCACACTTGAAAGCATAACAACCATACCCTACAGTGAATTTTTTTTCTTAAAGGTCATTTTGAGCCCTTGTCCAGATCACCCTAATCCCGTGTCGATATTATCCCATACTTATGAGTGGTTTAATGTGTTGTGTCATCATGTAAATAAGTCATTTAGGGATATCTAGTCTATTAAAGTAGACAAGGTAATTCTTCTAGTCTTCCTCGGGTTGGCACACCCCCCCCATCCCCAAGAGGAAAGAAAGAATAAAATTCAGTAAGGAGGAGTTAAAAAGAGATAATATTTTTTTAAAACTGGTTTTGGAATAATCTGGGAAGTTTCAAAGATTTTGAAACAGTTTCAATAAAAGTGGGTCCTGGAGGGTAAAACAGTTCATAGTGCAAAAACGGCTCTCGAGCTTTGGGAAGTGATTATGAGATTCCTGTAAGGAGTTAAAATCCAAAAAAATATCATAATAAATATAGTTTATATTTATATATAATGGTGGTATCACGCTTTTCACAAGACCTAGGTGGTTCTACCCATAACCTATTTTTCAAAATGCACAACCTTTGAGCCCGAAGAAAAAAAATATTTTTAGAGGATGTCAGGAAGAATCAAGGTATGATACCATCACCATTTTTTTCAAAATGAATCTTACAATAAATTTAATATAAATAAGTGTGTGAAAAGATGTCTAGGATCTCAAGTTATGTGTGTAACAAGTTGATCCAAAAGGTAAAGGAGTTAGTCATTTTTTTGGTGGAAAAATCAACCAATCAGAAGGTGACGCACTTTTTTGCACCAACCATCAAAAAATTTGGTATGATTGGTACAAAAAAGTGTTCCCAAGCTCATTTTATCCCCTTAAACCCTCATATGACCTCTGTTGAGCTTAACTAAGGTAGTTTATCCCCCATGCTCAAATTTCTAGCCCTAATCTTCATCCAACCACCTTCTGCCAAGTGGCCCAATCAGAGAGGGGAAAAATTTTGTTCGTCAACCATCCAAAAAAATTTGGATGATTGGGAGAAGAAAGTGCACTCGTGTTCGAGTTTTCCAAATTTCTAATTTTTTAATTTTAACTGTTACTTTTGGATGCTTCTGGTTCTTCTTGCACGCATGCATAAGAAATCATTTGCTACTATATTTCTCCATTTTCGCCATTTCCACTTCTTCCATTCACTAATATTTTCTCTCCTCTTTCATTTTTTATCCTTCCCCACTAATGAAATGCTAAATTATCACCTCTTCAAGCCATTACCATGCTCATTTTTTTGTTAGACGCCCTCGTAGGCAAAAACGAAGAATTTCTTGTATCTTACAAACCACAAAGAAGAATCTGAAAACAATTGGAGCATCTCTTCCTCTTTGAGGTGCCTTTATGTTGGAAAAAACCAAGTTTCAAATTTTCATTACATTATTTACATCATCCATTCAAATTTTTGTGCCCTATATCCTTCCCTTGCAATTTACTGTTATGCAGGAGAGCAGTTTGGCTTGAAATTTTGAATGAAGCACCCAAAAAAAAACAAAAGGAAAACAATGTTTTTTCATCAAACCTAGACCAGGAAGACCAAATTTGAAAAATATTAACTGCCACTGGTTTGAACTTGTTATTTTTAGTAACTTTCCTAAAACAACAAAACCCTTTAGAAGAGAAAACATCGAGAATAAAAAAGCTGAAAACTAGGGTACATGAGTCAAAGAAGAAAAAAAGATAAAAATAAAAAAGAAACATTTCTAGAAATGGAAGCTCCTATATCTCGATGGATAAAAATAGAAAGTTCCAATGTTGAGTACAAAATGTTGTAGTAGACTCCTTCATATATCTCTCTTCTTTTTTTTCATCTTCATAGGGCTTTGAATGGTTTCATACCCCAAACAAGTTAGTTCATACTTTTCTTAGGTTAAGAGCATATGCTCTCCCCTTGGTGAGTTGATTAAAATTAAACAAGGTCAGTGATATCCGTAAGCTAAAATAACTTGTAAAGTGAGCCAAGGAGATTTGGTTGGTTTAAGCTTTTCAAGACAAGAAGAGGTGATTCATAGCAATATATCTCTTTGGACAAGTTTCCATATATGTCTTCTTAAGGATTATATCTCCCCCGTAGTGATCAATATATGACCCCATAGCAATATTTTGTAGGCACTTTGGTGACCAACAACATGGTAACTCCCAAAGACTCATTTTCATGGATTCAAAAAGTTTTCGAGAGTGGGCCAAGAATAAAAAAATCATTTTCATTCATATTCTCATGGAAATATCTGCAATGTTGAAGCCCAGGAAAATAAATAAAGCCAAGATAGCTTCTTGATTCTTTAATGGCACCTCAAGTAAATAGTATGTTGAATTTTCTATGCCTAATATTGGAAATCCCATAGAGTAAATCACTCCATCTGATTATGAGTTGGACCACATATCATTGGGTCAAACTTCTCACAAAGGATACATTCACCTATTAACATAATCCACTTCCTATCTTCTTTCTCGGACTGAAGAATACAAGCGAACCATTGTGAAATTGGAGGAACATGTAAGAGTTATCAATGAATAAATTCAACTCTTTTTAGGATCTAGATTAACATCTCCCTTTTTGATCAAATATATCCTTCCAATTAGTAGTATCAACCCCAAGGAAATCAAGAAAACACATAAATACATGATGGGGGAAACCCTACAAAAAGTGGATTGACGAGATCATCAGGAAAGTCAAGGCATATTGTTTGTAAATCATTTCTCTCATCCATTATACTCGTGCAACATTATATAAAGTAAAAATATGGAGAAGGTGTTTGGAAATAAATTGTTCATTCAGAGGATGTACTTCCACTAGTGTCTGAAATGATTTCTTTCAATTCTCACACCTTCGTGAGAATGGAATTATTTTCATAAATTTCTGATGACTTGTCCTAGGTTTAGATTTGCATCATAGATGCACGGTATGCAATGCTCAATAATTCCACATCGAAATTGGACTCATACAAATGTTAGGTTTTTGGAATCTTGAATGATGTCTACCACTATGTTCAAACTTTTGAGTTCCCTCTGCTCACCGAGGACTCATCATCAGAGGAACTTGTCATTTCATTTCAAGAGATGGTTAAGAAGGAGGCATGTGACTTTTTTACTTCAATAAATAAAATTTAGAGTCCCTGGAAGGTATAAAGAGTTACATTGCCACAATTGCAATGGATCATGGAGGATGGCTTCATCAATGTAAAAGGATCATTGGTGTACCCAAGATGTGGACCAAGGTGTTAGGATACATTTGCATTGAAAGGGAAGATAATTCAATAGTCACAATATCTCAATTCAAAAAAGAATTAAATTAAAAGGAACCCATTAGAGATATCTACCATCATCAGGCATGATTTAGTAAGGTTCATCATCATAAGGAGCTTCTTCATCAAATACAATAACCTATTCCTTCCTCTCTCTTTATCCTTCTTATTTCTCTCCCTTTTCTAATTATTTGTTGGGCTTAATCATTGTATTTCGTCTCATTCACTTAAGTGACTTCATAAAGTAACATTATAAAATTACCTTTAATTTATAAATAGGGAACTTATTTCTCACTTCCTAGGAAGGTGAAAAGTCACAAGTTGAATAAGACAACAAAGAGTCATTTGGGGGTAATAAAAGAGTCAATTCACATTACTATAAATTGGGATGGATTCTCCATTCCAATGGATCCTGAAAATTATATACTTCGTAGCAATAGTGGATTGTAATATGTTTTTTGTACTTTGTTTCATCAATATACATGAAATAAATCTACTTTTCTTCCATTTTCCCTTTCTCATTTTTCCTCTTTTCGCTCTTATATGCACTTTATAATCATTGTGATTAAAGAGAGATTTGCATCTTTGATGATTGGGCCTCGTAGAACTATGTGTCTATGTGGGTTTCATTTGTCTCCTTGATAGAACATTGTTGATTTTTTCTATATTGAATGATTGATTGACTTTGGTTATTGGGTGTGAACTCTACAATTTTCCTACTCGCAACAATAACCCTCCTTTCCTAATTTCCCTCCTTCTCCTTACATCACCATAATTTTATCCCTTGTACCTCTATAAAAAAATCTTTCCACATGTTCATTGGAGTGTCCCTGTGTCATCCACAACATTTGTTTCCAACCCAGAACAATAGATAGGATTATATTAGTTTTCATTCAATAATGGGAGTTGCATCATTCAAATAAGAGGGGCATATCCCCGTGAACGTTGGTGGAGACCCCTAATTTTTCATACTGACATATTTTCTCACCAACACAAAGCAAGGAATACTCTTGTCCTTTCAACTTTGTGAATGCCATGATAAAATTTTGGATAAAATTCTCTAGAAATATCCTTCATTACTTAACTATGACTGTAGTTGCAAACCCTTGACAATCGACATTCAATAAGGTAGTATATGTGGGAAATGAATTGGAAAATGGGGCATTAAATGAAATTGAATCATAAAAATAAGTATACCAAGTAAAAATATATTAAAATTTCATCTAATTACTGTATGATCCTAATATATCTTGAATTTGAACTCTAGAAACTCTTCAAAATTAGGTTTCTTATCTTAATAATCATTCTTAATAAGGGGAACCATGTTTGGTTGACAATGTCATCCTTATAGACTCCACATAATATATTTAACAATATCATGACCAATTTTACCTTGAACCTAAACAATGGAATGGGGAGGAGAAATGTTTTTCTATGCTTAATTCTTGAAGCATTAATTTCCATCATACGCTTATTTACAGTGTCATACTTATAAGACTGAGTTGGAGGGTATATTTTTTACATACTATAAAATTTTCTTCTATTGTAAAGGAAATGAATTTTTAAATGCCTCTAGAAATAAATTTAGAATTTGACATAATGAATGTAGTGAAAAAATATATGATTAAGTATTTAAAGGGAAAACCTCAAGTTTCCTATATATATTATATATTCCAAAGTCCCTAAAAGACTAAATGTATTCATGTTGGAATAATTTTCATTGATGCCAAAGGAAGTTTAAGGAAATATCAGATTGGTTAGATTCATTGATGTCAAAAGATGTTATAGGATTTATTTGACAAAGCATAGTGTTAAAAGATTTTTGTCTATTGTTTCAGAGTCTCATACAAAATTCTTTGGAGTATGTCAAAATTTTGTTTGAATGATTCAAAGTCTATAAAATATTTGTGGTTTGTCTTTGTATGGGACCAAATTTTTTGCTCGACTATTGTAATGCATCCTTTGAATTCTGTTTGATTGCTTTAGGGTAAGTCTGAAGTGTGTTCTATTTTCTAGGAGTCTAAATTTAAGCTTTGAATTCTAAACTTCTAAAAAGAGAAGAGAGGAGAAAAAAATGAATACATATTTATAAGCCTAAAGTAGATTTCTTAGTATGGAATAACATCGAATCAAAAAAAGGAAGAGTTCTATCAAGTATGAAGTAATGCCAATATGTTGAAGAAGAGGAAGAAAAAACTCAAGAATATTTGAAGATGATATATTATTGAAGGAAGAAAAAATAAGAGCATGAATACTTGAGAAGAGGTGAAGCTGCATTCTGAGACGGAGAAGAGGTTAAATGAGAGAAATTAGATAAAAGTATGAAGAGATTGTTTGAAGAGTATAAAACAAGCTGATTTCATTAATTGGACTAACTTCCATGTTGGAAAACAAATATGATATGTTTAATTTAAGAGAATTATTGAAGAGTATAAAGTGATTTGATTTAATTTATTGGACCAACGTTCATGTTGGAAGAAGTATTTGATTTTTTAGTATGAAGAGAGTTATTAAAGATTATAAAGCGATTTGCTTTCATTAATTAGAGCAACATCCATATTGGAAGAAGGATCTGGTCTATGTGAATGAAGAGAATGATTGAAGAATATAAAGTGACTTGATTTCATTAATTGGACCAACATCCATGTTTGAAGATGGCTATGATTTATGTGTATGAAGAGATTGATTAAAGAGTATAAAGTGATTTGATTTCATTAATTGGAGTAACGTTTATTTTGGAAGAAGTATTTAAAATGTGTGTATAAAAAGAATGATTGAATTTCCATCATTAGGTTGATGAAGCAACTATATAAGTTGGTTATGTATATTTTTGGATTTTATGCCTCGCAATTTGGGGATTGATGTCTCTAGTAGGTTTGTTCCTGTGATTTAGCTGAGTTGGTACTTAGCATTTGGGATTGGTGTCTCTAATGAGTTATTGGTCACGAACTAGTTGAGTTGGTGCTCAACATTAGGCATTGGTGTCTAAAGTAGGTTAGTCCCTACAAATATGTATTGATATGTTTTGGGATGAATTTGGAAATTAGATCCAAGTAGTCTTTTCTTTTTGGTTTTCTCCTAAGAGGATTTACACATATATATTTTGTTCTATGGGTGTGAAATTTTTATATCTTATGCGATTTCTATTCTTATGGATGATAATGTTTAAATAATTGAAAGTGTGTATAATAATTATTTATCCCCTCTCAGTATTAGTGTGTGTTCAACAATTGGTATCAAATTTTATTCCTTTAGAATAATTTGACTACTGGAAGGTAGATATTCATAGCACACATGATAGGTCATGAAGGATTCTCTTCAAACACAACTCCATTATTTGATGGAACTAATTACTATTTTTTAAGTATAAGGATTCCCACCTATTTAATGTCTCTTGATTTTGAAATTTAGCAATCAGTTCTTGGTGGTTATGATACTCCATAAATATCCTCCAATAAATCAAACAAGTAAGAAGACTAGTGAAAGCAATGTGACATATATGAATGTAATTTTGGGTGGTTTGTCTGAATCAGAATTTGTGAAAGTGATGCACTATGTATATACAAAGGATATTTGGGATAAAATGAAAAAAAAAATGAAGTATATGTCAAAGTAAAGAAAACAAAGATCCAAACACATAGAAGCCAGTTTGAGGGTTTGAAGATGAAGGATGATGAAAACATTGCATCTTACCTTCTTTTTGTGGATAAATTTATTAGCACCATTAGAGGTCTTAGAGAAGAAATCAAAGATGAGGTTATTTTTTAAAAATTTCTCAAATCTCTTCCTTTGACTTTTTATACCAAAGTATCAACAATTGAAGAAATGAAGGATTTAAGTATTCTAACAATGGATGAAGTTCATGGGATTCTTACTACATAAGAGATAAGGACTAAAATAAATAAATTAACTAAGTGAGAGGTAGCCTCAAAGAATTAAAGAAGATGAAAAAAAAAAATCCTAAGTAAAATTACTACTCTAGTGTTGATTTAGATCATAAAGAATCTATTTTTTTCATAAATCTAAAAAGAGAAACTAGAAAAACCATAGGTATGTTACCACTAGATTGTTTTAATTATGATAAAATAGAATATTTTACCTCTATATGTCCAAATGTAAAAAAATAAAATCAATTATAGTGAGGGAAAACACAATATGAAGGAAAATAAAAAGTATCAGTCTTAAAATAACTACAAGAAAAGAAATTATGAGAACTTCCACAAGCACAAGAAAAATCTTTACACTAAAGAGGAAAGTAGCTACACATCTGAAGCGGGTGATGAAAGTGAATCTGCTAGTGATTAGTAGGAATCATTGTTCATGACAATAAATTCAAGAGAAATAAAATAAGATTTTGTTTTAGAAGATGAAGAAGATTTTGTGGTGGATCTTGAAGGAGAGATCATTAGTTCCCCACAAAAGATAAAGATTCTTAGAAAGAAGAACAAGAAAAAAATATCAACTTTAGACATTTGGAGAAGAATATGATGCTTCAAATTCAAATCTATCAAAAGACCTTGAATAATCCTAAAATATTATCAACAACCTAAAGAATCAACTTGAAGAGATGAATAATATCGATAAGGTTTTGATAACCCAGATGAAACAAAAAAAATGAAAATTGTGAGAAACATCAATCTTAAATAATGTTTTTGAGAAAGGAAGTTAAAAATAATAATGCTAAATTGAAAAATCACCTCAAGTTTGAGAAGAGTACTGAAATATTAGATGAAATTATTAGTAATCAGATATCACCCTTTACTAAATCCAATCTTGGG
Source organism: Taxus chinensis (assembly GCA_019776745.2). Lineage (NCBI taxonomy): Eukaryota > Viridiplantae > Streptophyta > Pinopsida > Cupressales > Taxaceae > Taxus > Taxus chinensis. The sequence goes on along the minus strand of CM034155.1, from coordinate 76,840,194 downwards.
TTCAAATAAGATTAGTGGACCTCTATAGAAGTTGTAGGAAAATCATAGACATGTAGATTCTCTTAAAGGTTCAATGCGAAATGGAGGCATTAAAGTGAGTGAGACTTGTGTTCCTCAAAGTATAAGTAATCAAGAATAAATAAATAAGAATAAGGAGATTCATGATCCTAAGAATACAGTAATTTCTCGCAAAGATATCTTAGAAAATGCAGAAGAACCTTTCCCCAAGACAATGTCACATAACCAAGTTACAACATTATTTTTATGGTTAATATTTCTCATGAAATTAGTTTGTCCATAGATATGTAGATTATAGATCTCATACAAGAATTTTTTATTAGAAGATGAATCCAAATGAAATTTATTATGGGGTTTCAAATAGAAACTACAATTCATTTTCAGAACCCAAAGGTAATGGGATTGTATGTTATAAATACCACAACTATGGGCATATAGCTCATTTTTTCAGAAGTATGGAAACTCTCGAGCATAATAAGAATGAGGATGGATGAAACAGAGTTACAGATGAATTTTCAAGTAGAATATTTAATTCTTTTACTCCTTTATCAGATTATTTTGTAATTTATAATTTTGACAAGTATGTACATAAGGCTAGATAGTGTAGAATTATATTTATGAAGAAAAACAAGAAAATGGATGAATGTGTTAAACTCAAAGGTGAATGCATTAAAGTTAGGAAGAGCAAGAAAAAGAAATGGGAGTTCCAATGAGGAAATAAAAGGTGAAGAGTTGATTAGTAAGGTGATGGTAGAATTTTATAATGATTTTCAGGAAGAACAAAATAAAATACAAAAAGAGGAGTCTCTATAGGGTTTTTAAATGGATGTTTCCCATGAGAATGAATAAGAGAAATTTGAGCTAGATGATGGATATCAAGATGAGGATATCTATGAATATGAAGAGGAATCAACATATAGTGATGAGGGTGAGATAATATTCTATAAATAATTATACATACATGTACTATAGGTGTGTGTTGTATTGGAATCCAGTGCCAAGGATGAAAAGGAAAAATAATGAAAAAGACTGATTTGTTTAGTCAAAAATGGAATAGGTATGTGTATACATTGTTTCTAGATTATGATGCATTTAATTTTGTAGAAGAAATTAAGTAATCTTGGTAGAAGAAGAAAACCCATGAAAATACTCAAATGAAAAGTATTCATATGCAAAGGTTATGCGGACTTTAAATTTGAATTAACAGTTTATGAAGAGACTAGTATTCAATGAGAGCACGAAGTGTCTGTACCATCATATATCTGATATTTTTTTTCATGAGTATAATGAAGATGTTGATATTTTTTTACAATAATGAGTTATAAGAAAAATAACAACATTGTCAAGATATGTAGCATCCATGGAAGGGTGTATAAAAGAAGCTATGAGAAAAAATCAATATCTTTAGAAAACCTGCAAGATTCAAGTGATGTGGATAGTGGTAAGCAGTTCACAAGTTGTTTTTTGTTTACAATTAGTGAATAAGAGGCAAATGAAAATATGTTTGATAGTGTTACAATATATTTATTGGATAAATCATGGAGATAATTCAATTAAAGTCATATAATCAATATATTGATTTATTAAGTGTTGATGACAGAAAGAGATTAAAAAGAGGAGATTTATTTTTGGATAACAATTTGATATTTTGGATAAACAAGAAGAAAGTATTCTATGGAAAAAGTAGATGGAATTGCAACAATATCATGATTTATAGAGGAATCATTACATCAAGGGAGAAAATGCTTTCCTTATCATAGTGAAGACAAGAGAGAAAGTGATCAGAAAATGCATACTCAAAGGGGGAGAGTTAGAGCAAGAAGAAGCAATATATATTTTTCAAAAAATTTGAAGTAAGAGGAAATAATAAAACAAGACATTACATAAAGAGGATATTTATTTATAATTTTACTGCTTTTCTATTGATGTCAAACGGGATAGATAAATCAAGGAGAATCAGTTCAATAGTATGAGGCTTTGTAGAAAGGCATAGAAATATACATACAATAAAATAAGGTGGTTGCCTATATAAGATGGTATGTTTCCATCAATGAAAAAGGAGGATATTGTTAGAATAATTTTCATTAATGTCAAATGAAGTTGAAGGAGATAACATATTTGTTAGATTCATTGATGTCAAAATATGTTGCAAGATTTATTTGACAAAGAAAAGTGTTTAAATATTGTTTTTGGTTGTTTAAGAGTTTTATATTGTCACTTCAGAGTCTCATACAAAATGCTTTATATTATGTCTGAAGTCTGTTCTAATGCTTTAGGGTTTTTAGTTTGTATGGGAACCATAGTTTTGGCTAACTATTGTAATTCATCCTTTGAAGTATGTTTGATCACTTTGGATTCTTTCCAAAGTGTATTCTATTTATGCGTAGTAAAAATTGAGTCCTTTAGAGTTTTTTCCAAAGTTTGTGGTTGGTGTTGGTTTGGGACCAATAGTTTGGGCCAACCATTGAAATGCATTTATGAGTTTTCTAGATCATTGTTTATGATCATATTTGGTCAAAAATTCCAAGGATTTAGAAACATATTTTTTATTTTTTAGTTTCTGGTAGAATATCTTTGTTTTTGGCAGTAAAAGGTTCCTTATATTCAATTGTTTACCCAACTTGAGTTTATCATTTCACTCTTGTATCTTGGAATTGATCATTTTTTTATAAATTCAGATTACCTTAATCTTCTTTGTATGCCAATGATAAGAACATGCACATGTATAAAAGGAGTTTTAGACTCGTGATTTTTGCAGTACTAGTGAAAAAAAAAAATATTAAAAGGAGAAGAAAGGAGAAGGGTGGAGTGATAAAAGAAGACATATTTTTAATCCTCAATAAGACTTATCAATATAGGTTAACAATGAATCAAAAAATAAGTAATAATTCCATCAAGTATGAAGTAATGGTGAAATGTTGAAGAAGAAGAGAAAAATTAAGAATATTTGAAGATGCCATATTTTTGAAGTAAGAGAAAAGCTTAACATGAAGATTTGAGAAGAGGTGAAGCTACATTCTAAGTGGGAGAAAAATTTCAAGAAGAGAAAGAAAATGAAAGTATGAAGAGAGTGATTAAATAGTATAATTTCAATAATTGGACCATCATCCATCTTGGAAGAAGGATTTGATCTATGTGAATAAACAAAATGATTGAAGAGTATAAAGTGATCTAATTTCATTAATTGTACTAGCATCCATGTTGGAAGATGGATCTAATTTTTGTGTATGAAGAGAGTGATTGAATAGTATAAAGTGATCTGATTTTATTAATTAGACCTGCATCTATGTTGGAAGAAGGATTTGGTTTGTGTGAATGAAGAGAATGATTGAAGAGTATGGAGTTATATGATTTCATTAATTGGACCAACATCCATGTTGGAAGAAAAATATGATTTATGTGTATAAAGAGAGTGATTAAAGAGTATAAAGTGATCTAATTTCATTAATTGGAACAATATCCATGTTGGAAGAAGGATATGAATTATGTGTATAAAAATAATGATTTAACTTCTATCATCAAGTTGAGGAAACAACTAAATAAGGTGGATTTGTGTAATGTTGGGTTTGGTGCCTCACAATTTGGAGATTGGTGTTTCCAATAGGTTTGTGCCTATGAATTAGATGAGTTGGTTCTCATCATAAGGTATTGGTATCGCTAGTGAGTTGGTGATCACAAAGTAGCTGATTTAGTGATCAATATTTGGGGTCGGTGTCTCAAGTAGGTTAGTTCCTACAAATATGTATAGAGATGTTTTGGGTTAGATTTGGAAAATAGATTCAAGCAATCTTTTCTCTATGGTTTTATCCCTAAAGGGTTTCCACATATATCTCATGTTTAATGGTTGTGAAATTGTTATATCTTATGTGATTGTTTTTTCTATGGATGATAATGTTTAAACAAGTAAAATTTTTTATAGTACTTATTCACCCCTCTCTCAGCATTAGTGTTTGTTCAACACTTCATAATATTTTTTATACTTCTTAGAGATATTTTTCTCTATAAAATTTATCATAGTAATTAATCTCCTAGAATAAATATGTATGATTCCTAACTTCGGATGGAAGAGCTTTGGTGTACTGAGTATCCCTAAGTTTCTACATTGGAGTGGAAATAAAGTCACCAGTCTCAGGTGCCATGATTTTTTTTATTATATACTTTGTTCATAATGAAAGGAACGATAACCAGATCATGCCAAGCCAATAAAACAGATGCTAATCAAATATCACGATCAATAAGATGAAAGTAATTCACCAGGATAACTTTACATAAACCTTTGTAAACAAATGAGCAGCAATATCATATATTATTATGGAACTCAATGCAATATATTGAGAATGGGCCTTGCTTAAATAGGCAAGGAATAACAATCTAAGAACCAGTCAAGGTCGTAGATCAAGCCATAAATCAAGGAAATAACTAGTCATCAAAGAACTAGTCAAGACCATAGATCAAGGAAAGAACTATACCTAACAACTAGATAATATCTCGTAATATCTAAATAAGATAAAAGAAATATCCACACACATAAGAGGGTGAGGATAAATACAATAAAGGTAAATAAAGTACTTAGGTGAACATGAGCTAAGGTAAATACTTACTCTAACACCCCCCTCAAGTGAAGCTAGGGGCCAAAATAGATGTGGCATGTCCACAGTATGAATCCTAGCAACTAGGCTTGATGAGGTACTCATGTAAAATAACTGGGAAAAAAGGGACACTGCAAGGTACCCAAAACTAGTAACAACAAAGTAAAGAGAGTAAAGACCCGCTCCAAGGCATCCCAAGAATCTCGGCTCAAAAAACTCATACAATGCCAAGAAATGAATGATAACCAGATCGTGCCAAGCCAAGAACATAGATGCTAATCAAACATCACGATCAATAAGATGAAAGTAATTCACTAGAATAACTTTACATAAACCTTTACAAACAAATGAGCAGCAATATCATATATTATTATGGAACTCAATGCAATATATTGAGAATAGACCTTGCTTAAATAGGAAAGTAATAACAATCTAAGAACCAGTCAAGGTCGTAGATCAAGCCATAAATCAAGGAAATAACTAGTCATCAAAGAACTAGTCAAGACCATAGATCAAGAAAAGAACTATACCTAACAACTAGATAATATCTCCTAATATCTAAATAAGATAAAAGAAATATCCACACACACAAGTGGGTGAGGATAAATACAATAAAGGTAAATAAAGTACCTAGGTGAACATGAGCTAAGGTAAATACCTACTCTAACACACAATTCAATTTACATATTAATCTTGTTTGACAGTGTAATTTCTTCAATAGACCTTTTTAAATCAAACAAGAAGTGACTTAAACTTGTTCAAATAGATATTTTATAAAAATGGAAATTTTTAAATCACTTTGAGTTAAATGAAAATTACTTTAATTATTTTCTCCTTTACATCCAGTTCATATGGATTAATCAAATTAATCATCTCGTGAAAACTATAGATTATGAATTTAGTGAATAATCTTTTTAATTAAATTCTTTAGCCCTATATAATCTTATGAACCTCCAATTCTCACTGATTATTGACATTTTTTTATCGTTGGTGTTATTTCTTCTCATATGGCTTGATGATTATATTTTCGATATTTATTTGATTGAGTAGATTTCTAATTATAAACGCATCTAGAGAACATCATCATTATTGTGTATGGATATTTCTTACACTCACTATCATGTATGATTATTGTATGGATCAATGAAACATGCTATTAATCAATGCTATAATCAAAATTGAGGTTTAAGTATATTAGTTGTGATGGATATTTAATGTGTTTCCTTATTCAGTGTAATATAAACCTTAAAATAATACAAAATGTTTTAATGGTGGATTTCCAACATGTGACTTCCATAGGATCCCTGTAATATCTTAGAGTAAAGACCCTTGGTTGAATGAGTATACCGTATTTTTGAATTCAAATCAATAAAACATGTGTACCATTAACATTTAGTTCAATTGTGAGTGTTTCAAAGTTATATATTTATGCAAGATCAACCTTTTTAGAATGCCAATTAATGAAACTTGGTAAACATCAATATCCTATATTCTTTTGAAACCTTAAACCCTTATATTTTAAATATAAAAATTTCAATATGCCTATTGATGAAACTTGGCTCATATCTATGTAATTTCAATCTTCAACAGAGTTTTTATTAAATGAGAATTGAAGGCTTCATCACAATGAAAGACCAGAGAGTGTAAACGTCAAATAAATTTTTTAAGAACAATTATTTCTTAGAGAACAAAAATATTTTTGATATTTTTATCTTTTTTTGGTATATACAATAAATCACTCAAACATGCCCATGAAAACACCATTTATAGAATTAAAAATGAAGTAATCAAAAGTATTTGAAATCATCAATGAGAAAAATTTAGTATATATCTAGATCAAGAGTAAGTTAAACTTTGAACCTTGGTAAACATGGTTCTAGATATCATATTTTAGTTTGAAGAGACTTCCATGGACTTGTTGGAAGTGTATGACTGTGTTTCATAGCTAAAAATAAAAGTAGGGCTCCATCTTATTACTAAAATAGGGTTTTATGGCTACAAAAAATGGAAACATATTTGGGTAAAATACTTTAAAAGTGTTTAGAACTTAGATTTTTAACCCGTTTCTTTTTCTTTTAAGGAAAGTGTTATGAAAAGGTATAAAATTTTGTTAATGAATATGTTATAATTTTTGTTCTCACTTTTTGATGTACTAAGTTAGCATACTTACAAGTGTCAACACATGTTTTCATGTGGATTAATCCCTCCTTTAGAATTTAAAATTAAATTAATCAAAAACTTTTAGATCATGTATCTGCATCATATAAAGGTTTTAAAACATTTTATTACTTTTTTACATGCTCCCAGAGTCCCGCATATTTCTCTACTCTGTCATACCCAGTCGTCAAGCATTTTATTAAGGTCACCACTTTTTGGTAAGTTTTATTTTTAGAAATTTCTATAGAGTATCCTAATTCATATCTCATTCAAAATTTCATACATTCATTATTAAGGAATACTTTCATTTAATTTAAACCATATTCTGAAGAGTTTGCTCTTTGTTTCATATTTGGTTCAATAATAAAAAACTTGTTCACTAATGGATAAACATACATCCATCATCAAATACCACGTCTTATACTTTTGATCAAAGCTATTTTCACATTCTCAATGGTTACATACAAAGCACAACATTATTTCTTTTTTATTTTCTCCAAACTATCCTTAGACTCCCCAACTTGAATAAGAAAAAACATGCAAATTTGAACCTTAATCCTTAACTGAACTACCTAGACATATACCTTTTATAATGCTCATTATAATGAAATATCAAGAACTACTATGATCAAAAATGACCCAAAACTTCAATCTCACCTTCACTTCTCCAAATTGAACTCATTTAGCTCTAAAGGACCATGCTCCTGGTGGTTTCATTGTTGGCGTGACTAAAAATTGAATACATTTTCAAATACCCTTTTCCCTTTTTATGGTGTGTGGTAAATTTAAAAATATAACTCCTTAAACTCCCTTCTCAACTTCCACTCTCACATTCCTAGTCTTCTAATCTCTACTAGCCCTGCAATTTCACATTTTAATGCATAACTTCTCCTATAGGGGGTTCCAAACCATAAGGCTGAATTTTCCTAGTACCCATTTTTTTCATTTATCCCCAAAGTTTTAAAGATTGTTCCTAAAGAAAAAAACCTCTTTTCTTGTCAACCTTAGCCTTCAAATTATGTTTGCATACTATCACAAGACTGTATCAATAGTCTGACAAGTTTTTAACAAAACTCACCCATGGAATTTATCAAATTCAATAAACATATTCTATAATACCCTTCCACAATTATATCTATCAAGTTTAAACCCAAGATTCAATGGTACAAGCTCTTAATTTAGTTACTTTAACCAAAATCTAGCTAAAACCCCTATCACAATCCTTTAAGAGGACAAACTCTCAAGGATAATAAAGGGAATATTCCCTTCCTAACATTTACAACATTTTCAAATAGTTTCTATATATTTCTCATAGGTTTTTGGAATATTTCATGTCTTGAAAAGCAAAGAGGAGGCATTAATAAACATTTATGTGCTAAACCCTTGTTGTGCTATGAGACCACCCGTAAAAAAATTAATTTCCTAGATATGTAAAATGAGTAATTTGAAAACCATGATATTTCACCACAAGTTATTGTTATCATCATGCAAGATATCATATGGTGAGTAAGCTACTTAATTGTTCTCAACCCATTATTCTCAATCAAATTTCTAAAAGTAAACGAGGAAATCAGAGTTCTATTATTTCTTGCATAAATTTGATTGATTAATTTATTTGTACACTCTTACTAGAACCTACAAAAACTATAAACAAAGTTAACATACTCCATTCTTTGTATTCATCATTAGAATAGCTTTATCATTATATCACCAATTCAGTGTACATCACAAAGTCTTGCAAAAAACAATTTTACTATCATACACAATATAAGCATTAACCTTCCAGATAAAAAATAGGGAATTCACAAATCAAAATATTCATGTTTGAATAATAAAATCAACCACTAATTAATAAACATAAATACCAAAAACTCCATCATTGTCAAGGAAGAAACCATATTACAATGTCAAAGACAAAGTTCCTTCATATTAACTATAAATTTCATACATAAGTTCATGTCTCTTCCTTCACTTCATACTTATTTCTCAAGGAATTAATCCATAACTGACTCTTTTCTCAAGTTTGATCTCATTCTTCCCCCATTCATAACACTAAATAAGCTTTTTGATAAATCTTATGACTCTTCATCACATCCTTTCTAATACTTATTGACTTGTACACAACCTATGACCTATGACAACATGTCCAAGTACACTTACACACGCTTGAAATCCTTCAATTATCCTTAAAAATCCATTCTTTTCACTTTACATAGATATTTTGAATTCATAAATGGAGGGAAACGTCTAATTTGAAATTCTGGAAAATTGACTCCAATTAGCACCTTGACTTTCCACTTAGACTACTCCTTATAACTTCATCACACTTTAGCAAGCTAACTTTACCTCAAAAACATGACATTAGGTAAAATTTTATACTTGGTTTCTTCTTCCTTTGATGCTCCTACATCATACCCAATCTAAGCCCTATTGATCCTTGTCATGAATTCAATTTGGTGTCTTGGTGTGGACTTAATTTTACAAGTTATTTAACCTGAGATAATAATAATAGTGATAATGATATCATTTTATTTCTATTGATTTTAATATATATATATATATATATATATATATATATATATATATATATATATATATAGTGATATTAAATAAAATTAAATAATAAAATAAACAAAAAAAATCAAAATTATTTGTTCTATGGGAATGAGTGGGCGGTTTCTTGGTAGGTGAGTGTGTGAAGATGGAGGAAAAGGAAATTTAATCGTCGTAGGAGGGGGATTGTCATGTATTAGTAAGAAACATGCCTCATGAATGCCTTGTGTGTTGGGAATGCATAAACCAAGTTTTATGAAATATCCTTTGAAACTTATATTGATATGTGTAGGGGAAAACTCCCTAGCCTTTTTCCATACCTCCACACCTAGGCCAATCTAAATAGTTTACCTCGTAACAAACCTTTTACAGGTATTTTCACTTCAAACTAGTTTTGGGTGAGGGTTAACCCCTGGATATAAATACTAAAAGCCAACATTATTTGGAGCCTTGGTTAATTCATGGTAGGTTGAAATTGGATTACTCTACCATTACCTATCCATGTTTCATTTTTCATAGTATCCTACAAGGATCTTAGGTTCAGAATGAAGCCAATACATTTTAAAAATTGTAGTACCATCGTGTGCACCTCCCTAAATTTTTGTGTAGGACCAACATTTGATGGAAACACGTGGAATGAGTTAAGCCTCTTAGAATCTATATATGTACATATGGGTTTGTTTAAAAGATGGTAGACTAGGTTTGTGCCTCTACCACATTCTTCCATACATGTTCCAAATGAGTCTATTACAAGTTTTACATGACACACCTTGTTATAGTGGTATTCTATGCTTACATATTGTTTCTCATAGCATTATCAATAATATATATAAGAAATTTGTTTTTTGGGACATTGGAACCAGTTTACATCTCTCAATAGTTTTGTTGTCTTGCAAAAATCTTGGATATGGACTTGTTTTTAGTCGATGCATATTTAAAGGATTTTAATAACTCTAATAATTATCCCAGTAACATGTTTAATAGTACAAGTGCATTGGCTAATGTCTCATTATGGTGGAAAAAGGAATTATTTTCCTTGTTCATGTATTTTAGTAAATGTTTTAAATATGGAAATATCCTAATGAATTCTTATCCCAAGATAATGTCTCAATATTTTCATTAATCTCCTGTGCTTTTAGGGTTATGTGGATTTGTTTTCTTGGTTGCTTATTTTTACCAAAATAACCGAGGAGTTTTCTATAAAATTTTGCATCTGGATTTATTAATCCTTTGTTCCCTCCTCGGTGATCCATTTGACATGTGTTTACACCCAATATTAGAATTTAATGTATAAAATTCACTTATGGCCAAAAATCTATATTTATATTCTCACTAAAACAAGGTTTGAGTTATTGAAGGGATTTAAATGACTAAATTAATGATATCTATTCATAAAATTCCTCAACCACATGTGACTTCATATAAAGCAATAATGTATGGAAATACAAAAAATATACATATTGAAGGGGCCTTAGAAACTATTGTTACTTAAAGTTACACGCTTGCTGAATCAATAATTTAATATTCCAATGAAAAAATGAGGGACCTTGAAGGCATGGGTTCAATCAAGGCCTATTCTCAAATGAAAGGACTAGATTCTCTCACCCCGGTTCACTGCAACTAGACTAACCAACCTCTAGTATAACACTATATAATTCCTAAACAAAGAATCTAAGGAGAAAGGGGGGAGAGAGAAAACTAGAAAAAAGGGGAGGTGATGCAAAAAAATTGAATATGGATGAATTCTATTTCTAGAAGACACAAATATGAACCTGCGAATTAAGCTAGAAGAGATGTACACTACTTTGATAGAAATAAAATAAAAAATAATGAAGGTTTGTAAGAGGATAAAAATGTTCACATTAAACATATAACATTTAAAGAAAAAATCCACACTTTTAATAATATCAAATGTTGGCCATTTACAAACACAAATCCGAGGTAATAAGTCTTCATGTGTGAGTTATAGAGGCTGTAAGCAATAATTTTTGAGCTAAAAATAAGAGCTCTAGATTTTTGGAAATCAAAAATATATTATGTCATTTGAATTTGAGAGAGAAATATGGAAGAAGAGATTGATCACAACAAGTGATTAATGAAATCAAGCACCTTCCATCATTAAGGACCAATCACAGGTTTGGTATGGGTTCCTAACATCACCCCAAATGCACATCATTAGATTGCTTGTATAGGAGGATGATGCCACTAAAAATTAAATTCGGGTTGGTCTAGTAGTTGAAAATATATTTCAAACTAGATGTGGCTTTTTCATGCCTCATGGAATTTAGATGATGTTGCTTTAATCCATGAATTTCTCTTTCATTTAGTATCTTTTCATGTTCTATGGCCCTAATGTATTTTACATTCAACTTACCATTTCTAAATGTTTTGGTGTCCCACTTATAGAATTGTGACAATTTCCCTTGTTGTTTGAGAACCCACGAACCAAATAATTCTTGTTTCTTGGCCTCTAACCTTACCCACATTTAAAATTTCTTACATCTTTACCTTGTCGTGTCCTATGAAATGTTTCTTTGTACTGTGGATTTTCCTAGGTGGACTACATGCTTTGTTGCATAAAATTAATTAACCCCATGGAATTCCATATTTTCGAAGTCCACATAACATTTTATGATGGTGAAAATTAGCTTGCAGTAATTAATATGTTGTTTACTAATTCAAAGTCATTTAATCCTTAAACAAAGGAATGCAAAATTTCAATAATGCTAGTGTTGTATACACAATTACAAAGCATTTAGGAGGTATGGAAATAAATTTTTATCACTTCAATACTTGAAAATAACAAAGATTGAAAGTACAATGCTTGAAAAAAGACTCAAAACTGAAAGTAAATGGCTTCTAACAATATGTTTCTAAGAAAGTAATAGCTTAGTAAATTTAGAATGCAGATAAGGAAGATAAATTACTTTCTAACCTACTCATGTAATAAAACAAAACAAAAAAACTATGGAGGGGTTTAGACAAACCACAAGTGGGCCTTGCCTTCTGGTACTAATCCTTCCTAAGGGTTGTAACTAAAAGCTAATGAATAAGAACTCAAATTCTTTATTAAATTGGAATGAATATTATATTTAGGAACAAATAAACTTCTTTATCTATGCATATCCTTTATTATCTAATTCTCCAATCTTTTAAATATCTCTACATCCCTTTCTAGAGATTTGATATATCTCAATCTCTTATAATCCTTAATTAAAAAAACATGTGGGAAGAAGAGTTCAACTAGGAGTTCAAATAGAATAAGTAAAATATCTTCAATGAAACAAGTGGAAGATCTTGAACTAGATCAACATGATTTCCAACACATACAACAATAATTAATTAACAAGTGTTCAAATATCAAACACATAACTGCAAGTACCCATTAAGTTCCTTATATCACATGTTTAACTGATTAATCAGTTCTTCAGAAAGTTGCAATAAATAATTCAGATCTATTGCTGAGTTATCTTACAGTTCTCACGTACTAGTTTGTAACTACCTCTTCGACGACACGTATAAACATTGGAGTCATCATTCCTTCACTTTCGAAGAGTTTTTCATAACCACGAGCTACTGTCCTTTAGGATGATGGAAGAGTGACTGCATATGGAAGTTCCTTACGGAAATGTAGGTTGGATCCCTTTGGATGCAGATGAGTTTATGTGGCATAAGGGTCCTTTGCTACATACAATTTTCTTCAATATAACAAGTTGCTTACAAACAAGAGTGGCATCACATAAAGAATCATTCAACCAACTTATTGAAATCATAGAGAATAAATGCATACTCAAAATACCACAAAATAAAGATAACTAGTTATAACTATATTAATCAGTATTCATGCCAATAAGTTCAAGTTATGATGATAATAGCTCAACAGTATAACTAGAAAATACAAGGACATAAATCTCAACGGATTAAAAAAAGTACAGAGGATGAGGATGTGTTTATAAAGGAGTATTTACATGAACTCATCAGGAACACTAAGGAATAATTGGTTAAATCTCCAAAGAAATAAACTAATTTTATTATGTTTCTTCGAGGAATGGTGTTGTAATACAGGAAATGTACATCTATACCGTATCATAATTAGAGAAAAGAGGTGCCTTCCAGTTGCGTGGATGATAGTAATTTGGATTTTTGGGTCCTGAACTTTTTTCACACACCCCTCTTTTGTGGTATATTATTTCATTGAAGGGTTAATCACCTGAACATAATCTAGTATCAAATGAGTGAGAAGTAAGAATTTGATAAATTAATTATAGGCTAGTTATAAACCACTTTTTTGAACATGCAATATAAATATCATTGTAATCCATTCAATCTTTGTAGGATTTAGTATGATATTAATGATAAGAGTGGGAAATACCTAATATAACTAGTTCTATATAGTACTAATCTATAGATATCACAGATGCATACATGTTCATTTTATAGAAAATATGACACTTTCTCCTCATAAGGTCACTTTAATCATGTCCTTGACTATCCTCATGTTTTTCTTTCCTCAAAAATCAATACCCTCATTTTGATCACCTAATTATTCACATACTTTCCATGGTTCTCTATAACTTCTGATAGGAGGTATTAGCTTCAACTCTAGACCATCATAGGTTATGAAGGGGTTGGTCCAAAGTCCTATAGTCCTTAAAATATATTTATCTATCCAACTCAATCATGAAGATATGACCAATGTGCTTTAACCATAACATCTCCAATGTATAGGACTGGAATCCAATGTGTCTAAGAAGTACGTGAGAAGAAAAAAGTGACTATTATTTAGAGTGCTTAAAGTAGAATATGAATTTCATGAGGGCTACTCAGAAATGTCAAAATTAAAAGAACCCTGTAGCTCCCCTAATTGATGTATATGGGTATCTAAGGTACTAATGCATGTAAGATCCTGATTTACACCATCATAACCCTTAGAATATGAATACCATAAACATTGGAGGGAGGCCTAAATATAATTAATATTACTCATATGCCACTTGAAAGTGTAGACTTCTAAAATTTGGTAATTTATCATTTTACAATTTCTCTATATTTTACCTCAATTTATTGCTTGTGATGGAATATGAGTTCTTATTTTTACCTTTCCCACTTTCCTTATAACCCATTTACATAGGTTTACAATTGATTTACCACACTAATCATGTCAGAAAAACTCTGATAGTGCAATGCACAAAATCCATAGACAAACATCAATTGACAAGTTCTCTTATTACTTCATTTGTTAACATGATTTTTGGTTCCCAGTCAGGTGCCATTTAGATGTTGAATGGTTAAGAATTTGGTATCCAATCATAGTGGTGACCTATATGTTATTGGACTGACATGTCTTCCAAATCTGTTTTAATATTGATATATTTTGTTGGGTCTTATACTTCATTTGGTTCACAGACTTTTACTCTGGATCAATCATTTATGGATCCCTATAGTGATAAAGTAAACTACTACTTCATTTGCTCAGTACCTTTTGATACATGAACTATTTGGTAATGCACCGATCTTTCACTAACTTCCTATCACATACAAAAAGAACTCACAACCTCCCTAAATATCACAATATCACATATACAATCATTAGCGAAGCACTGCTTCACTGATCCTCTATGAACTCCTTAGGGTACTCAGGTAAAAAAACATTTTCCATCCTCATCTTCCTAATAAATCTACATGACACCTCCTTCACACTCACTATTGCCACAGTATGTTAGGCATGATACAATTGTCAAAGCATGTGATATGTCAAAGAAGTTTTTTTCACAAATATGTATGCATCAATACCTTCCTAGACTGCTTCACATGTTGGCATGGGCTAACGACATGTTTTCCTATGTACTTCAAATCACTATTGAGTCTAATTTTGGTCTGGTGCATTGTTTTGGATTGTAGCCCAAGAATGTAACTAATGTTATTTTTTCAGATGAATGCCTAATCCAGTGTAGTGTGCATGGACATACGAAGATGTTATCCTTACCCTTTGAGATCTGTGATTACATGATTGACAATTCTAGGAGGGTTTGATGAGACAATTCCTTTAAGTAGATATAGGAATTATGACTATTTCTTTAAGCCATGGTATATTATCAATAAATTAGATTTAAGACTGTGAATAGGGTATTGAGACTGTATATTAGGCCCTCCTACATATTTTATAGTTGAAGAGCTTCTCAGTTTGAATCTTCTTCCAGGTCTTAGATTCCAATCTTTTCATAATTACACGATCTTGAAAATTTCTAGACCACCTTATGAACATAATATACCTCTACACACATTCGGCTATGAAAGAGCCCATCCAAGTGGTGATGAGATCAATTGTATTAAATGCATCACAACCTACCCCTTTGTGATCCAAGGCTACCCATTGTGTAATTAATATTGGAAGCTTTCAAGTTAATGGGTGGTGACACATATCCACTTGGGCTATGTATTCTAAAAGGTTGATTTATGCACATTTAAAGTGAATATGTACCTCACTAAAGTCATCTTCCCTCAGATGTAAAATACTTGATAGTAGTAATTTAATCTTTATTCAAAAATGTTCTAAATAGAAGTAGTTCATATGAACCTATATTTGAAAGAATGTCTAGGAAGTACACATTTTATTCACTATAGATACCCTACAGGGTGGAAGACAAGGATTTATAATGATCTACTGGAAGATGGGTTCAATTAATGTGCAAGTAATCCATGTCAACTTTAAGATCAATTTGTTATTCTCATTACTCAACCTAAACTTAAATTTATTCAGGAACATAGCCCCACACATAAGTATGAAATATGGGGAAAAATTCAGACCGAGGAGCTCACATTCCAGAATGACCTCATAAAGAATACTCTAGAAATTTGATTTCTTCAAGATGTTTACTCTATTGTAAACTAAAAACCATCGCAGCCATGAATGATACCCTAATGGAGAAACTTGCAATACAAAATTAATGTAAATATTGGTTTTTTAATATTCATCAATACAAAAAGAAGTATCCTTGAAACTGGACAGATCCGTTGGAACAAACCCATGTTTTAAATCCAATTTTTTTTGAGATTTGACATAAACAAAACTACAAATAGATTTCGATACTTATGGGTTTAAACATTCAATTACGACTAAAATGTCACAACTTTAACCAAAATAGGCTTTACATTAGGGTATTAGAAACCAAAGAAATAAGCAAATTGAAGTGTTTTGTGGCTTGGGAAAACCCATGTTGATTGAATGACCCCAAAACATAGATTACACATGAAAAATGTTGGTAAAGCCTATGTAGATTCCAAGGATATTGCACACCTTTAAAAAAATTAAAACAATAGCAGAGAATGATGCATGGCCATGTACACGCTTGTCCACATCTGATGTAAAAATTTGTAGGAGAAGTGGACTTTTAGACTCTAAAATGATTAGGATCCATGTCCTACAAAAACACACTGGTGGAATGACCAAGCAAAACTATTTACATGGACATGCACCTTCAAGGGGACAAATTGAATTAAAGGTGTTCAACTATTAACTGGTACGGTATATGCTTCTTATGTCACTCTAGGCCTGAATGTGAATTCCATACACCTTAGGTAATCTTTGAAAAATTGAGATGATTTTCAAGTAGAAGTCTACATGTTGCATCTAAGTATATTCAATGTGGGATTCAAAGTAGAAAAGACTAAATTAGCGATCCTTAACATCTTGTCCTGGTGCATCTAAACTGAGATAGCGGCTTATACTCCCTTATGCATGCATTTGTGAAAGAGTGCATGAAAAATTAGAAGCTAGTGGAGGGATCTACAGTGTAAACATCTCCTGTCTACCTCAAAGATAGCATTTGAAAAGATGTCGAGAAGAGTGAGTTTTTATGGAAAGCATGCAAGTTCATGACAAACTCCAGGGAAGAACTTTAGGTGAAAACAAAATCTAGGTGACTAAGGGGAAATGATATTAAAGGTGTACTATTTTCAGGAGGAAAAAAATAGCCTTACCACCCCAAAAGATCATGGGTACAAACTTTCAAGTGTGAGAGTCAGGGGAGTGTACATTCAAATGAGATCCTTAGGTTTTTACCATGGGACTCGTAAATGATGCACTGATCGTTCAATATAATTGCATGACACGCAGACCCTACAATAGTCACAACTAAGTAGCCATAGCTTGCCTTGATGTGGAAAATTAATCAGACTTTGGTTAACTTAGGATGAAGTTTGGCCTTGAAAATGTCAGCAAACCCTATTATGAAATGGAAGCACAAAATACTATTTTTACCCATGCTTTCTATGGGTCCCAAAATTAGCAAAACCCAGTCTGAAAAAAATCCACCATTGGATAGAAAAATACATTGCCAACAAACCTAAGATTTTATTAATCACTGTTTTCTCAGGTCACTCAAGGAGCCCAATGAGGTACCCATGTACAAAAGGGAAATCAGACTCAAAAAGATTATAGGTTCGGAGAAGAGAGGGAAATGAGATTTCAATGGTGGTGTTATGCCATTCTTCACCCCCCATGGTAAAGAATGATGAACATCATCAAGAAGTACTCAAGTCCCAGTAAGATAGATCTCGATGACGTAGGTCCTCTTCCTCTATTGTTGAAGAAGAGTCACCCTACCAGATTGTTTTTCAAACTCGATCATGTTGAGAAGGACTTGAAAAGAGGACAGTTTGGAAACTTGTGACTCAATCTGTGACAATTGTCTTATGACTTGGGCCAGGAAAAATCATGAACAATAGATAAGTCCTTGTAAACATCGAAGTAGCATGGGACTGTAGGAAAATTTCTATTGCATGAATCAGCTTGAAAGGCAAATTGGTAGTCTGCGAAAAAAAGGTACTTTCTCTCTCCTCTCTCTATCTCTCTCCTTGTCTTTGGAAAGCAACATACGGCCGAATGGAGTATTACAATTTTTACTCCTCTTTGATATATGCTAAATAGTTAGTTTCATTATGGGCCATGAGAACGCAAAGGACGTGAATCTACCCGAATTTGACTTATGTACATGAGAACTTCATGCTCCTGGGATCATACTCTCCACAGTGGGAATTGTTAGACGTGAAAATGGTACCGGCAGACTCGTTTTTTGTGGCTAACTCAAATCATGACACTTGCCTCTCTTGTGGGAAACGTCTACATTTTTTGATTTTCAAAGGCACTCAAGGCTTTCTAGAAATGGCCCGAGCCAATCAGATAGAGAGCTCTCTCAGCTTTCCAATGGAATAGGTAAAAGTTTGGACCTCGGGGAAAATCCTTGAAGATTTTGGCCAAGTTATGGCTCAGCGGAGTTTTTTGTGGAAAATTTTGCCCCATTTGAGGCCCTGTCGAGCCAATAGGAATGCATGCCACGTGGTCCCAGAGTGAGTTCGGGGGGTCGGAGGCAAATATGAATTTTTTTCCAAAAGAGTCATCAAAAAGGTCGATTTTCAAAGGAAAACCCGTGGGTAAAGAGAAGGAGAGAGAATTCCAGATTGAATCAGAGCTTGCCACGTGGCATCCAGGTGCCAGCAGAGCATGGGGAATTTTTGAAAAATTTTCCAAAGACAAAAAAAGGGGTAAAATTTGAAAATTTTTCCCGCTGATCCGTTTTTGGGGCCGTTTTTGCCCTAAATCTTCAAATCAATCATATCTTTTGATCCAGAGCTCAGATTTTCACGTTCTTTATATCATTTGAAAGCTTTTAAAATTCTCTACATTATTTTATGGTCAATTTCTGAATTTTGGTGTCAGTTTGGATAGAGAAAATTCAAAAACATGGTTATGACGTACGAGTCCATGGCTAGAAATGACATTTCAACAACCAAATTTAATACAGAATGGGTCGCATTCTTCTCCAATATCAGTAAAAAATGACAAGGTATGGGTTTGTAAGGTCCTCCATTCCATGTTTTAATGCATTTTCCATCAATGAGGGATGGGCTCCCATGCGTTTTTCCACGTTTTCTCCCTCCTGGGCTCGACCCATGTACTGTAAAAAGCCAGATTTGGCTCATTTCTTCAGGTGGTTGAACACTTTTTGGGCATAGAAAACTTCTTCTTTCACCTCCAGCAAGTGATAGTTTGTAAGAATGAGACCTTTTTCAAAGTATTGTAGTAGGTTTATACCTCTTTGAGGGTGGAATGCAAGAGATTTTTACACTGGAATTGACAGTGTAAACTCTGTCAATGAGTTTCAGTCCTCTGTTTGTATTGTTTTACTTCATTTTAAGACCTCTAAATTACATCTTATCAATCTTGTGTATGTTTTTCCTTGTTGCATTCTCATGAATTTTTGTCTATTTACATGGCAAAGAAATGTTTCATCACTCCTTTTGGTGGATCACCATCTTTAGTTTAGTTTCAATTTTTGCATTTTTTATCCCTGTCTCCTTGCATTTTAGAGTAGGATTAGGATCTGAACCTATGTAGTTGTGCAAAATATAGATCTAAATCAGAGGAGTTTGAGGAACCAGCCTCTAATCTGGAGATTCCTCTCTCATTTTCACAAGTTCCACACTTGGAGAGAGGTTTCCATGTTGTGCAATCACACTGGATGCCTTAAAGTGATCAACCTCAGAAGCCTTGATTTGCATCCAGGGGTGCTGCTGATTCTGCAACAATCAGTTTTGGCACGCCCAGTGGGACCTTAGAGGTCTCATTTTTATTGTAGAAAAGTTGATGTGCATCTACTACAATTTTTTTTTCTTGAAAAGAGCTATAATTTGCATATCTAGCGACTCCAAGGGGAAGAATCAACTAGTTTTAGTAGTGCAAGCCTAAAAAACTCATGAGAAGAATCACCACAAGGTCAAGAGCTTGGAGAAGAAGAGGTGCTATTTGAATATCTGTAGTTATCTCCAAGAAGTAAGGGCAAAGTGGGAGGAGAATCCAAAGGTCTCCATCTCCACCAAACAGAACTCTCTCAACTCCTCCACCTGGTAGGCCTTCCGTTCAATCAACAAGGGTTCTAAGACCAATTAGAATGGCACAAAACAACCCCTATGTCAACTTCACAGGTAGCAGCCCACTTTCCCTCAATGCACAACATCCAATTCCAATTGCAGCCTTGAAGAACATTCCCTAATTCACTGGAGAAAATCAGACTACTCCAGGTGATCATGTTAAAGACATTGCCAATCTTTGTGCAATTCATGAAATCAATGAGATGTAAGTGGCTGTCAAATTGTTGGCATCTTCATTCAAGGGGAAAGCATTGAAATGGTTTAGAAGCCTTGGAGCTAGTTCTATCACAAATTGGAATAAGCTATGTATAGCACTTCATGAGTAATTTGGAGAGAAGGGAGACAACTTGTCTCTTTTGGAGCAGCTGACAACCATCAAGAGAGCTCCTAATGAGTAGCTGACTGATTTCAACTTCAAATTTTAAAAGACTTGGGAGAGAATTCCAGTGGGCAGTCAGACCAACAGTAGAAGGTGCTTTTCTCTACTATCTCAAAGCTCTAAATTCTGATATTTCTATGTTGATTCAGTCCATGGGAGGCATAACTATCCCTATGGCTTATAGCATTTCCATTAGGGCTGAAAATTATTTGATCCAAGCTGGAAAACTAGCCCCTAGACCTCTCATGCCATTATTTCCAAGTTTAGAGAGTCCAAATACCAATCAAGAACCTAATTTGGCTCCTTCTCCTACTCCTAGAAATTAGAGTTCAAATGAAGCTTCCACTTCATCTCCAAGTGCCCCAAATGAGCTTCAAGAAGTCATGAAGCAATTGCAAAACCTAGGCAATGAGCTAGTTACTCTCAAGAGGCAACAAGCCCAAGGTCTTAGACCTTCTTATCAACCCCAAGCTCAGCCTAATAGACAGCCATACCAACCACAAAGGCCACCTAATCTAGTTGTGAATATGAATCAAACAAGGCCTCCTTCCAACAGACCATTTCAGCCCTATAATCCAAATGCCATATCTTCCTCTAAGGCATTGGTGCCAACACAAAACAACATTGCTCAGGAATATGATTGGTTTTCCATGCAATGAGCCTCATAACCAATCCATGTGCTTCAATGGTGCTTTGAATCAAGCACTAATGGTGACAACTACTGGTGTGGAGGGTGAGAGAAGTCAAGGAAATAATCAACTACCAGAAACATTCCAATAGCAATCAGCCCCAAATGACACCACATTGGTAAATTGGCAAGCAGAAGATTTCTGTGGCATGAACCAGGTGGTTTCTCAAGGTGTTGCAGCCAACACAAGGTCGAAGAGGAGGAATTTGGGTGAAGAACAACCATTAGCCCCAACCAATCCACAACCTTCCATGGTTCAACAAGTGGTTGGCAAGCAAAGTCCAGTTTCAAATGCACAAGGGAAGCCAAGAACAACCCCTAGGCCAACTCAAATGCCAGTTGTTGCTGGCCACATGCAAGGAGTGAATGTGCAAACCAAGGGACAGCAAAAGGATACTTCATCCCCATTCAACATCATTGACTAGATGAAGAAGACAAACGTCAATATATCAATGTGGGAATCCCTATCCATCCCAGGCCAAAGAGATTTGCTACAAGATGCCATGAAAGACGGGCCAACTTTGAATCAGAAAGTTCAGATGCAAGACAAAGTGCTTACAAATGCTGCCCACCCTGAGGGAAATCATGGAGAATAGCAAGTTAAGATGTTGAAGCCCCCTCCTTTCTATGTTTCATTGATCATTGAAAATCAGCTAGTGCACAATTTCATGATAGAATCCGGAGCAAGTAGCTCAGTAATGCCTAAACAAATAGCTGATCAGCTAGGGCTCTAGTATGAAACAACATCCAAAGGGATAGTGCAATTGGATGGGACAGCAGTAGCAACAGTTGGAGTGATTAGAAACTTGAGTCTTACCTTGCATGCATGTCCAAATGTTGTTGTTTTACAAGATGTATCAGTCATAGACCTCCCACCACTCTTTTCCCTTTGTTTTTCAAGGGACTTCACAGCCAAGATTAGAGGCTATCTTTCTAATGATTGGTCACACATGCTGTTCAAAACGAGGTATGGAACTAAGGCTACAATCAGGTCAGAACCTATTGCAAACTTCCATATTGAGACTTACACTCCAAGTCAGATTAATGCCAATTGCTCAGCATTTGACCAAGAGGATCACCCAAGCATTGATGAGGCTGACACCAAGGTCGGAAGCATCCCAAATCTAACTCTTGATGAATGGGCAAGCAAGGTGCATGCTTTTGATCATTATCAAGAAATAGAAGAATCTGAGCTAGGAGTTTATTGTTTACATGAAGAGAATCAACCTCTCCCCAGCATCACCAAGCCAGATCATAAGGACAAGAATGAAGTATGGAAATTGTTCTTTGATGGGTCAAGGAGTAGACAAGGTGTAGGAGGAGGGGCTATGCTCATTTCACCACAAGGTATAAAGTATTACTCAGCCTTCCGTTTTCAGTTTTCTTGCTCAAACAATACAACTGAGTATGAAGCCTTAATTCATGGACTGCACTGGGCAAAGAAGAAAGGCATCAGGAATTTACAAGTATTTGGTGATAGTGAGCTGATTGTAAACCAAGTCAAAGAAAAAAATGCTGCCAAGAATGATCTACTCAGATGCTACAAGAATCGGGTATGGGATCTTATTGAAGATTTTGAAGCTTTTAGCATCAATTGCATCCCAAGAAAAAAGAATGAAGCCATTGACAGGCTAGCAACAATTGGGGCTGTGTTTGATGTTGTAGAAAGTATCAGAAGTGAGAAATATCAGCCTCATATCAAATTGGTTATGAGACCAGCTGTTCCAGATAACAATACAAGTTGGCAAGTCTTTGAGAATGATCAACAAATTGTTAATTTCCTACAAGAAGAAGATGAGTTCTCCACTAGGAATCAAGACAAGCTGCAGCAGCAGTATGGTGACCAAGTGGTGCAGCTAAGAACTAACAAATTACCAAAAGGCCTCATAACCTTGGAGTCAATCTTCAACCTGAATGATTAGTTCCGGAAAGAGAAAGCGAACATTCAAGTAAAGGGATAAGATTCAGAGCCTATTTTACTGGAAGAAGGCAAAACATTGCAAATTGGCAAAGTAAGTACCTCACAAGAGAAATCTGATTTTGTTTAGCTTTGTCAAGAGTTCCTAGATGTCTTTGCTTGGACTTACGAAGATCTAAGAGGTTTCAACCCAGAGTTGGCACAACATACTATTGAGCTGGATCTAGAATCCAAGCCTGTCAGGCAAAAGCAAAGGCCAGTGAATCCCCATATTGAACCTCTCATGAGAAAAGAATTAAGCAAGCTTAATTGAGGCCAGTATCTCTTCCCCATCAAACACTCAAGTTGGGTTGCAAACTTGGTGCTAGTAAGAAAGAAGAGTGGAGAGATCAGACTATGTGTTGACTTCAGAGACTTGAAATAGCCTCTCTCAAGGACCATTACCCACTCCCTTCCATGGAGCAAATATTGGAGGTTGTAGCTGGTTCAGAAAGGTTCTCATTGCTTGATGGCTACTCAGGCTATAATTAGATCATGGTGAAGGAAGAAGATCAATTTAAGATGGCCTTCACTACAAAATGGGGCACATATGCTTACAATAAGATGCCATTTGGACTGTTGAATGCCAGAGAAACATTCCAGCGAGCTATGGATATGGCGTTCAAAGGCTTGATCATCAAGATAGTGCTGGTATACCTAGATGATATCACTGTTTTCTCAAAGAATGTAGCAGACCATCTCTTTCACCTCAGGCAAGTGTTTCAGAGGTGTAGAAGGTTCGGAGTGTCTTTGAATCCTAAGAAGTGCATCTTTCTTACACATGAAGGAAAGCTCCTTGGCCATATTGTCTCCAAGGAAGGATTAGCAATAATAGATCTAATATTGGGGATTGTGAGGAACCAACCTCTAATCTGGAGATTCCTCTCTCAGTTTCACAAGTCCCACACTTGGAGAGAGGTTTCCATGTTGTGTAATCACACTGGATGCTAGAGTGATCAACCTAGAAGCCTGATCTGCATCCAGGGGCGCTGTGAGTCTGCAAAAATAGGTGGTTGAGCTTTCAAATCAGGATTCAATGCATATCTCCAGGTGGTTGAAGCAAGATTCAAATTTTCCCTCTTGTCTCTCTTATTCTTTGTATGCATTGTAATACTTCTCATTTTGAGAAGGAGAGACATTTTGGGTGTAGGGAAACTATTTCAAAGTCATTTCCGGAATCCTTTTTAATTGTAGGCCTTCTACGATTCCTAGAGAATGTATTTGTGCCTCTAAGAACCACATGTAATAGTCTGTGCACTTTATAGAGCAATAAAACCTTGCTTCGTGGCATCTTTCAACCCTTAGCATTGTTATGTTTTTTCTCTATGCCTCTCTATCTTGTGTTTCCTCCATGTGCATTTCTTTTGCATTTGCAAGTGTAGGACGTCATGCTTCATGGAGTTTCTATGGCAGATCTAGATCTGGTTCTGTGTCACTTCTGTCTAACCTCCCTCAGTTCCCTTTTCCCTATTTCATTCTCCCTAAACATAATATCTCGCACTTCCCTTTCTGGTGTATCACCTCTTAGTGTAGGATATTTCACCTTCTCTCTTTCTCTATGTTCCCTTGGAATAGTTAGATTAGGATTAGTTAGACTCTGTCTACACTGGAGTAGATTTTGGTAGGTAGATTAGGATACAAGAACCAACTTTTTCCGGAGGGTCATCTTAGGTTTGCCAGTCCCACATCTTGAGAGATGGTCCCATGTTTTACAATCACACCAAATGCCCCACTTCACAATCAAGACATTTGGGGGTGTTGTGATTCAACACTAACAGTTTTGGAACACCCGGTGGAATGGGGTTTGAAGTACCTTACCACTTCATTTCATCAAGTTGATGTGTTCTTGGTGAGGTTCAACCTTTAGGAGGCACATGCAAAGCACATCTGGTGACTCCATCTGGTCAACAACCCATCTTTGAAGTTGCAGACCTTTTTCCCATCCATTTTGATTCATCTTTCTTTCCACATCTTTCATTTCCTCCCATTACATGAATTTGTGCAATCATGACTTCATTCCCCTCATAGAACTCAAACTTGTAGCAATGCATCCAACCTCCAATGTATTTTCAAAATCTTCCAGATCATAAGTATGATTAAATCTAGAATCATTATGCTTACCCATATAAGTAGAGTCAAAACTAGTTTGGCTATGTAGCTTATCAAGAACAAGGGGACGCATACAATGGTGACAACAACATGGAGAATGCTCATCTACTGGAGAAGATTCAAAAAATAGAGGTTGGCATGGTTTAGTCAAGGGCCATAGAAAAAATGAAGGCATTTAATATTTTTTGTAGGGCACCTTGTCCATAGGAAGGCCCTTTTGTAAGACATTATAGCCCTCAGGAGAAGCTTGAATTCATGGTTGAAGTGTTTCCTGAGCTTACACAGTGGATAAAGGACATTGAGGCTTATGAGAAAAGTACAAGATAACCTTGTCAATGGGTAAGTCAATCTCTAGCTCCATGTCCTTCATTTTCTCTTTCTCAAACTTTATCATTTTAGCATGATTAAGAGTCAAGCCCCTCAGTTGTTGCCCTGAGTGTTGATTTCACTTATCCATCTCCTGATCTTCCACCCCATTTCAATTCTTCTCCCCCCTTTTATTCCCAAGAATTCATTCCCTCCAAAGAAACAAGAAGCTCCACCTCCCTCCCCACCAAAAAAAATTGCAAAGTTGGTTGAACCCAAACCTATCACTCCTCTTTCTTTCTTAAGTCCAATTTGGGAAGAGACTCAAGAATCCAGTCAAGGAAAAAAGTAAGAAGGGGAGCCCAATAGAGACTAAATGATAGATATTCTAAAGAGTTGGGCTGTCAAATTTGGGTTTACAAAGATCCCCTTGATGGTTAAGCCAATAGAGGAGGTCAGGGTTGAAGAACCTATGGTGGATGAGGCTGAGTTTGTAGCAAAAGAAGAGCAAGAATGAGAGGAAGAAAATCAGAAGTCTATTTATGGCACTGTGTCTAAAGAGGATGTTGATCTAATCCAAGCTACACAAATAGTTAAGGAGGAAGAAGAACTAGCTCCAAGTCTCATTAAAGAAGAGAAGTTGGGAGAGATCAAATCATAGTTGAGCCACTCAATGAAGAAGGCATCATTGAATATTTTTTGCTTTCATTTCAAGGGCCTGATTTGACTGATGAACCCATGATGGAGGAGGACCATATAGTTCCAGAGGATATAAGTGTAAAGAAGGTCACAAAAGAACCTTTAGTTCTTCCTCTCACTTCATCCCCTTCAAGCTCTGATTTTGAAGAAGAGTTTGATCTTTCAAACTTCATGTTAGAGGATGAAGGGAGCCATGGTAAGCTATTTGTAGATCAATAGGACACCATGGAGGAGGTAGAACACTTACAGAATGACAACAAGGAGATAGACTGCCTGTCAGACTTAGAAGATTACTTCAATGGAGAGGATCTCGAGGAGATAACATAATTTTCTCCTCCATCATCCACCTTCCAAGCAGATTAGCCTGATGCCATGAAGGATTACATCGAAGTGCAACAACCTGCACTTCATAGAAGCCCTCCCAAACCAAGGTTGGAAGATATGAATCCTCCATGTTCTTCACATGAGAAAGAAGAGAAAAGGTAGGAGAATGTCATCATTTCTCTCTCACCATCCATCCAAGAAGATCTACAAGAAGTATCCATTTTTGGAGGTAAGGATCAAAGAAGTGGGCATATTCAAAGGATCAATTTGTGCCCAATTAGGTACTTAGCTTCATTGGAGCCAGGGGAAAAGCCACAACTAGTCATGCTTACTTCTAAGCATGAGGATGAGCTATAAAGTACCAAGGATCAACTACAATGCCTCTTTAATCTAAATGAAGAACAACTAAAAGAGGCATCTATCTTGTTTCCAGTTGACACTTTGATGATTTGGGTGGAGGACCAACTTATTGTTAGTTGTTCACTTATACAGGAAGCCATATTTAGTGTCAAATCATTTTCATGGTTGACCCTCTTGAGAAATGTAAGCTACTTCTCCCTCCCAGTTGCAGGGTTTATTTGAGTCCCTTTTCTCTCTAATTAGTTTAAGAGTAGGAGTAAATTTTCTTTCAGCAGAAAAAGTGCTTTTGCACACTCTGCATGTCTCATTTGAGGCATGAATGATTTGATATTTGTACATAGTGCATGTTGTTGTGTTTTATTTCTCCAATGTTGTATTGCCATCCAGTTTGACGTGCCTACAATCTATTTTAGGGAAAAATAAAATCCCCAGGTCAAACAATTTTCTACTCTTAGAAGCCTTATTCTAAGATTTGTTATGAAAATTGAGTGTAGATGCGTGAGTAGGCTCAGGGTCAAGAAGAACATAGAAAGCATAAGCAATCAGGGAGTCCATTTCAATGAAGGGTCAGTACCAGGATATCATTCATGAATCCATGCACAATGGATGCTTCAAGGGTACTGGTCTCTTCATCTTGTAGGTAGATGTCCACGTGAGTTGCTAAATTGTTATCCCAAATTCGCCCCCAGAAAATTTAGTTAGAACAAGCCCCAAAAATAAAGGAAATATGAAGGGAATGATTCATACACACGAGCTCACTTTCCATAATGACAAATAAGGGACATGCAAGTTCAACTCAAGGAACGTAGGGTAAAAAATGAGTCTGAATGACACAAAGAAACTAGAGGCCCAAAGGAGTCAAGAAATGACCTTGCATAGGAAGAAATTGAAAGGACAGCTCCATCCAACAAACCCACACTTCAAATCCAACAAACAGGTTACAGGAGGACTTTAAAATGGAATATCAAGGTTGAGGAAGAGAATACAATGTCAAATAAATAGAAGGCTCAAAGGGAAAAGAAATGGCGAAGGCTCGAAGTCTTCAGGATCTGTAAATGATTTAGGAATGAGCCCCAAAATTGACTACGCATAAAGGTGTTGGTAGAAGCTGTCAAGTTTCCAAGCGGCGCACCTCTAAAGGTTAAATCCAAAAAGTAGGCTTGAACAAGTGTTAGGATTCCACATGTCCCAGAGTAAAAAAAGGTTGAATTTCGAGACCAAAACGATTAAGTTTAGTAGACTGGTGGAAGCCTCCATGTGTGCAAATGGTTCACCTTCAAGGGGAAAAGAAAAAGGTGATCCCCAGACAAGCACAAAGCTTCTATGTGTCTCAATCCTAAAAAAAAATAGATCCAATCGTTTAAAAGTCTGAACAAGTGGAAGGAAACACGTGTTGTATCAGTGCAGTCTCAAGTGGAAGTCAAAGAGCAAAGACCCAAATGAGTGTGGTCTTGCCACATGTCCCAGGTTCAAAAGGGATGAAGTTAGGGGATTGAATATTCAAAGGAAAGGTAGGTGACTGGAGGGAGCCAAGTGTCAATGCGACGCTACTTCAAAGGTAGAGTCTGGAGGTAGTTTTAAGACAAGTGCCAAGTCTCCACATGTCCATGGTAAGACATTTAGCCCACCAAGAAAAATACTAAGGGGAAGATACAAAGGAGCTTGAGGAGCCTATGGAAGCCACCACGTGTCTCATGGGTGTAATTTCAAGAGTGAGGGTAGGGAGAAAAACTCAAATGAGCGTAGACCTACCACATGGACTTGATACAGATAGACTCATTCAAATATTACACGCCTGTGACCCTAAACTTCAAATAGCCATATATTTTGACTGGAAACTCGTATTTGGGTGGGAGAAGACTTTTTGAGAATGTATCGACACCCTCTATGCCATGGAGGCATAAAATACTATTTTTAGAAGGCTTTTATGGGTGAAAATTAGGAAATTGTCTCTCAGAACATTAATGAAGGATCCTATTGCCTCAACCACCTGGATTCAATTTTATCTGCCGTTCTTCTTCTTGAACATGCCAAACGTACATAGGGATCCAAAATCAATAGATTTTAGGTGGATTTTAGAGGGACTTTGATAAATGGTGGTTGAGCTTTCAAAGTAGGATTCAAAGTGTATCTTCAGCTAGTTGAAGCACGATTCAAATTTTCCCTATTCTCTCACTTATTCTTTTTATATATTGTAATACTTCTCATTTTGAGAAGGAGAGGCATTCTGGGTGTAGGGAAACTTTGCAAAAGTCATTTCCCAAATCCATTTTAGTTTTAGGCCTTCTCGGATGCATGGATAATGTATTTGTGCCTCTGAGCACCACACGTAATAGTCTATGCACCTTACAGAGAAATAAAACCTTGTTTCATGGTATCTTTCAACCCTTAGCATTGTTCTATTATTTCTTTGTGCCTCTCTATCTCATGTTTTCTCCCTATGCATGTATTTCACATTTATAGGTGCAAGACATCATGCTTCATGGAGTTTCTATGGAGGATCTAGATATGGGTTTGTGTCACTTCTTTCTGACCTCCCTCAGTTCCCTTTTCCCTATTTCATTCTCCCTCAGTAGAATATCTTGCACTTCCCTTTCTGGTGTATCACCACTTAGTGTAAGATTTTTCACCCTCTCTCTTTCTCTTTGTCCCCATGGAATGGTTAGATTATGATTAGTTAGACTCTGTCTGCACTGGAGTAGCTTGTGGCAGGTAGATTAGGAGGCAAGAACCACTTTTCTCCAGAGGGTCATCTCAGGTTTGCAAGTCCCACAACTTGAGAGATGGTCCCATGTTGTGCAATCACACTGAATGCTCCACTTCACAATCAGGACATTCAGGGGTGCTATGATTCTACACTAACAATCATCACTAATTCTTATTGATAAAACATTTAACTTTTCTTAACCATTACTGAGTGTATTAGTAAACACTTCAACCATTAATTCATTGAAACCTTGGAACCAGTTTATGTAGTCTAGCCATTTGTCATCTAAAAAATAATGTAAAATTTTAGGGTTGCTAATAAGATGAGAGTACTTTGTGGGTTCATGGTGAGTCAATTCTCCTCCCATTGTGAATTTGCAGCTTGCTCTAGTCTCAACATGCAAACACACATTTTTTTCTTCAAGAAATATGCACAATTGATTTGTGTGAATGTTTTAAGTATTTTCAAATTTTGAGTCCAAAAGGATATATAACATGGTTATAGGAGAGATCATTGATTGATGTGACCACATGAAGTGTGTTAATTGAATTGATTTGATAATATGGGCTTATTTTGTGGGACACATCATGACATGAAAGGTAGAAGTATTTGAAATGCATTGAATACTCACTGAATTGGCATAAATACTAATCAATAAGAATCATTCTAAATATACTTTAATAAAGTGGTAGGAGTGCACTTATCTCAATTCATGTTTAGAATGATGATTATGTGTGCTTTATTGAATTTTCTCCCTTTCTGCATGTTGGCTTGCTATTATGTTGCAGACATTGCTATGATATTGTAGACGTGCATTGGATTTATATTGGTTGTTCATTACTAAAACCAGATAACTCCGAAAGAGGGAACACTTATCTATTAGGGTACCAACTATCTTTTTTCATCTCTGAAACATGTAAATATCTTTTATCTTCTTCATCTAATTATGAGCTATGTAAAATGTGAAAAAAAATAGGGGTATGTTGCATGCTGCTGTAAGTGGACCTTTAGTCATTGCATCTTGTCCTTGTGATTGAGATCATGTACTCTTGCAACCATGTAACATCAAAACCTTGCAAAACAGAAACTCTAAGAAATAAAACATGTTAGTTGAGTGATACTAATCAGTAAAGGGGCTGATCATAATACTTTAATTTTCCTGTGGAATATTCAGCAAGTTGAATATACCAAGGCCACTGAAATTTCTCAATCCTATGGAATCTTTGAGATGAACCGGTTGGCTCAACTTCTAATTTCCATTCTAATGTCCTTACTTCCATATTGGTTTGATCTCTTCTGAATTGTTGCATGAATGTAATTTTATTAATTGGTTTTTTTACAATATCATTTTGTGACCATTCACCAATAGCATAAACCTCACAAGATCTATGGTGGTGAGTTTTATAACTCCGTTGGGAAATATTTTCTCAATCTCATTGGGGTCTAGCCACCTTATCCTTTGTTTTCCCATATGGTCCTTATACTTGGAGTCAAACAAGAGTGCCCAATCACCTTCTTTAAATTATCTTGTCTTGATGTACTTATCATGTCATTTGAGTCTTTTTTTATGCACTACCTTTTTATTATGCATATCCAATCTTCTCATTTAATTCAACTCATTGAGTTGGAGAATTATTTGTCTTTATGCCTCAAATAAATCTATGCCTAGATCAAGTGTAGTCCTTACTATTTTGTGCTCAAATTTAATTTGAAAAACAACAATCTAACCATATAATATTTTAAATGGCATGAAACTAGTTGTTGTTTTCAATGTTGTGTTGAATTCCCATACTACGGACCTGTAAATTTTTCTTCCCAATCTTTCCTATGGAGTGCAATGGTATTTGTGAAGATAGGTTCCATCTCCTTGTTTGTTACCTCTAACTAGCAATTAGATTGGGGATGGTATGGAGTAGACTTCCTATGCCTGATTTCATATTATTTAGCTAGATCAGATATTACATCAGCAGTAAAGTTTGTAATTAATCAATGACGATTGATGTGAAGAATAATCAACCAATGATTTTAGGTCTCATACTCATTTTTTCATTAAATGTTAACCTAGGGGCATAATAATTTTAAAGGTCCTACAAAATATATGCTATAGTACTTTGAAGTGAGGTATTTGTAGGCTAGAATCATCAAAGAGTATAAAGTAATGCTTGTGCAAATTGGAAAGTAAACTATGGATGTTGTCGATCTACAGATATAAAATCAACACACTATGCACTCATTATATTTTAGAAATGAAATGAATAACTGATAATCAATCCAGACAACATAAATAGGAAATGGAGGAATAGGATATTCCCTGCAATTCCTTTTGAGGGGGCCCTTCCTCATGCAGAAGTGAGTTTCGATCCTACCCTAGAAAATCACAGAACTTTTAAAGAAGATAAATGATTCATCTATTAAGATGTAGCAATTAAAGATTGCTACATCAAATAAATTACAATGAACTTAAGAGCACAAAATCACATTAATATATCATGTCTTCACACATTCATAATTCTACTTCTCTTATATAGCTATCACTTCATTCCTTAATCTATTACTCTATATCTATTACATTTCTATCTGAATATATATACACAGATCACTAACTTATTATATGCTAGGAATATGATCAAAAACCACTCAAACAAATTATAGTTGTTCTTCTTCATATTTTTTGAGTGGAGATAGCTAATTCTTTTCTTATTTACACGATAAGAACTGATTACAAAACTACTTAACAAAGTAACCGTAACATTACATATGAAGTGTTAGGATAGTTGGTACTTTTTTTCTTATACTACGGTGTGATCTGGATAAGTTCTCTTTGGCTATAGGCAGCTAGAGGTGCATACTGCTATGTTGCAGCAGGTAGTTCTAGAAGATGCTACGGGCAGGTATAGAGCTTTATACAGGTAAGATAAATCACCCAAATACTTCTCAGACTTGTCTAAACAATGATGCCACTTGGTTAACGCTTTTTCCAGCTTCATATACTCAGCTTCATATACTTCATGATGCCTCATTGTTGTTGGATGTCATGATTCTCTCTTATCATTTCCCAGCCAGTGGCTATGGGATACTGTAGGAGCACAACCAGAGTGCTACGAGCTAGGGCCTACTACTTAAAAATATTATGGAATCTTGTAATTTCTTCATGGAGACATCAGAAACATTAGTTTTCACAAAAGACAAGATTCACCAAAGTAAATAAGTATATTAGATCTTAATGAACATACAAAACTAAATATATGCAAAATCATAACTTTATCTCATATCAACCATCAAGAGGAGATCAAAGTCTCAAAATTGTATGTGTAAGAGGCTTCAAAAAGGATTTATATGGGGCCAAAACATGCCAATATGTGGCCTCATCACACCCCCTAACTTAGCTTCTTGATCATCCCTGAGCAAGTTGGCTCATCTTGAGGGCACAATATGTTTTTTAGTCATAGGGGTCTTGATTACGTACCTAGCCATATCCATAGAGACCTCCCCTTATCCCAAGTTCATGCCATAAGGCTACTTATTTTTCTTTATCCAAAGGTACTATTTTCCTCTAATCTAGAATGGGATACCAGAAGATGGGAGGATGAAACCTCAATCCTAACCATCATTCCTTTTTCATTCTTACTAGTTCTATGTAATCATGAACCCTTTTTAAGTCATGCATAAAATTTGTAGGTGAGTTTGGCTCTTTATTTCTCAATATAGTGGGAAACTCATCCCATCTTGATTTGCAAGATACATAAGTTGTTTTACCTTCTTTTTCCAGGATTATCAAATATCGGTTCTGGACAGCTATCTACCTTTACCTAACCCATGTAGCCAATCTATCCTCTGATAAAAACTCTTCCCATTCTTCTACAATGTCCTTAGGGTAACCACTTTCTCCCCTTATCATTAAGGCAAACTATTTTTCCATTTCTAGATACTCATTTGCGTCTTATTTTCTTCTCTTCTCATTTTTCAGGTAGGATGTGAAGGCATCTATAAGTATGTCACCCAGGTAAATGTTAGGATTCCACTTTACATTATAAGGAACAACAAAGTTATGGATATAAAACTCACTTAGCTGTGCCTGAGTGTCAGGATCAGATTATCTATATATGTTGTAGAATTTTTTGGGGTCATCCATAGCATAGGGAAGGTTATTGTATACTTTCTCATATTTGAAATGTAACCATTTCTCCTATAGATATAGAGCATATAATAGTGGTGGAGGTATACATTCTAAAATCCAAGTAGAAAGATCATACATATCTTCTACTTTCATCTTGAATCTCCATATTAGAGGTTGGTTCCTTAACTCCTCTAATTAGGTATATTATTTGCAAGTTACAGAGGGTTTGAATTCAAGATCCTACTCTAAATTCCAAAGGGGACATAGATAGAGAATGAAAAAAACTAAAACTAGTGCTAATAAGGTGATGCACCAAAGGAGTGGTGAGCATTTTTTACTTTTGTAGATTGACACAAATCATAGAAATGTAACAAAAATTCATGCAAAAACTGATAAACTTTAATGGAAGGTCAGAAATGAATCAAACAACACAAAAAGAGGATTAAAACTCATTCACAGAGCCTGCATTGTCATTTTTAACATCAAAAAACACTTGCATTACAACATCTAAGAGGAAAAAATAGGTTGAAGTCTTAGAAGAGGTCTGATATTCCACAAAATCACTTTTCAAGGTGAAAAAGAGAGCCTACAATACATGAAAAATGTTCAACCTCCCAAAAATGAGCCAAATCTGGATTTTAGCATGCAAAAAATGAGCCCAGGAGAGAGAAATGTGGGAAAACATGGGAGAGGTTCAACCACTGACTAAAAATGAAATAAAATAGCATGGGCATCCTTACAAGTCCATTCCCTGACATTTTTCACCATGCTGGGAGAGAATGTGAGCCATTCTCTATTAAAAATGGTGGTTGAAACATCATTTCTGCTTGTTACCGCATGCGAGAGGTGTTTTTTGATTTTATCTCTCCAAACTCCATCAAAATACAAAATTGACCCTGGAATCTTGTAGATAATTTCACCAACTTTCCATTGATATAAATAATGTGAAAAACCGAGCTCTGGATCGAAAGTTATGGCCATTTGAAATTTTAGGGAAAAACAGGGCCAAAACAGATTAGTGGGTGAAAAATTTGAAAGTTTCCACTTTTTGCATTTGGGAAAATTTCCCAAAAAATCCCCACACTCCGTCATTCTGGGTACCATGTGGCACAATTCCATTGCCATGGGATTTTCCTTTCCTTTTTCCCGTGCGGGCCTGTCCTGCATTTTTTTCCGCCACTGGACATGTGGCAAGATGCCATTGGTTCGCGTTTGGGGGGCGGAATTTTTCTTTTGAAATTTCCTTTGTTTTGCTTTGGGAAAATTTCCAATTTTTCCCCCGCATTCCAAAGCTCTGGTGTCATGTGGCAGGCTCCCATTGGGCATGGGCCCTAGGGGAAAACATCTCCTTTTGCACTTACCTTTGGGAAAAATTCCCAATCTCTCCCCGCTGTCTGACGTTTTGATTCCCCGGGGACACGTGGCGAGCTCTGACTAGTCGGTGGGGTGGCGGGCCAAAAAATTCTCCTTTCCTCTCACCAAAACACTTCACCAAATTTTAAAATCTTCCCCCGTGGTCCGCCGGTCCTGGGACACGTGGCATCATTTGATTCACCCGGGCCTTTTTGGAGATTTTTTATGGTGCCAACACTTAGTCAAATTTTCCATTTTAACTCTACCCTCTGCCCCTCCTTTCCTCCCAAGACACATGGGAAAATATGATTCGATGCAGGCCTAACATCAAAAAAAATTCTTGGATCAACCCTTAGAAAAATTTCCAATTTCCTTTCCTTGGACACGTGGCAGCATCTCATTCGTCGGTGGGCCTTCGGGGTGAAATGTTCCTTTTGAAAACTTGTCAAATCACTTATTAAAAATTCCAAGTTAACCTCCGCCCTCTGCCACTCTTGAGGACACGTGGCACCATATTACTGGCTGCGGGTCTTTCAAGGGAAAATTTCCAACAAAAACTCCACTGAGCTATAACTTCAAAAGTACATGGAGTTAGGAGGAAAACTTTACCTTTTTGGAAAGATGAGAAAAAACTCTATCCAATGGTGCCATTTCCAGAAGGTCTTGAGTGCCTGAAAAGCAAAAATTATGACTGAGGCACAAGAGAGGGAAGAATGAAGGGTGTTAGCGACAAAAATGAGTAAGGGGCTCATTTGGATAACAATTTTGGCGACTTAGAGGGGTCATCTGCTTGCTAGATGAAGTTACCAGTTTCCTGAAGCAATCCATTGTGCATGGAGTCATGAAATTCTCTGCTTGGTACCCCAACTAATTAGAACACTGGAAGGAGGAAGATGGAGGGTGGCAGATAACCTGATTGGGGCAAGGCCTATAAAACACATTTCCTAGGACAACAAGCTTGTGCCAAAGCATTTAGGGAAAGCAAAACTAATCTACGACAAAAAAATGTGCATAAGCACTTGGAGGAATGAAAGCCTAAGCTAATATGTACAAGGTGGGGAATTCCCTTCAGTAGTAATGCTTTAGATGGATTCCATTGACTGGAATCAGCAATTATTTGTCATCTAATGAAGACAATTGGAAAGCATTGTTGTCCTTACACTTTGTGACCATGTATGGGTCACTCCAAATGGCATTAAATTTTGAATGCCTTCCTAGTTTTTCTCTATCTGCATCCCATTTTAACACTAGATCTCCAACTTGGAAAGATCTATTCTTGGCCTTCCTATCAAAGGTCTTCTTGATCAAAGATTGATCCTTCTCCATTGCTTGGGATGCTTGATTCCTGATTTCTTGGAGCTCCATCAATTCTACATATCTAACCTCCATGGGCCCAAACTCCAACAACTCCAAATATTTTATGAGTTCCAATGTTGGCAACTCAAGTGACATGGGCAAAATTTCCTCTCTTCCATAAACAAGCCTGAATGGAGAATTACCTGTAGATCTCTTAGGAGTTATCCTATCAGCCCATAAGGCTGATTTCAATTTGGTATGCCAAGACCTCTGATTTTCATCAAGAGTCCTCCTAATGATCCTTAACAAGTTCTTGTTTGTAGATTCAGCTTGGCCATTACCCTGAGGGTAATAATTTGATGAAGTGTTTAGGTATATCCCATTCTTGACAGCCCATTCAATTACCTTAGACCCAATGAATACCAATGCATTATCTGATATTATTGTATTAGGTATGCCAAATCTGGTTGCTATTCCCTCATAGAAGTCTAGGATGCTAGATTCATTTGCTTCTTTGAGTGCTACTGCTTTGGTCCACTTGGTGAAGTAATATGTTGCTGTTAGAATCCATTTGTGTCCTTGGCTTGAATTTGGGTAAATGACTCCAATGAAGTCCAAACCCCATTGCATGAATGGCTGGTCAACTGAAATTGGATGCAATGGAAGGGAAGCTAGTCTCTCCTTACCCGTGAAGAATGCACAATTCTTGCTCCTCTTGATCCATGCATAACAATCACTGAAAATCTTGAGCCAATAATAGCCATCCCTCATGATATTTAAAGTTTTCAATCTCAGTGCAAAATGACCACCAGCTGATCCACCATGGAACTCTTCCAACACCCTATGAATCTGATTTGTACCAATGCATCTCAACAACACTCCATTCACATCCTTTTTCAACAAAACACTATCAACAAGGGCATATGAGACAACCTACAATCTAAAGTGTCTTCTTTTGGTCTTGTTCATCTCTAGAGGGCATAGACCTATGCATAGGAATTACATTATGTCTTGGGTCCAGTAAGGAGTGAGGAAATCATCATTTTTCTTTTGAGTGCTTCCTTGCTGCTGGCTATCCTGCAATGCCAAAATAGTCTCCTTATCATTGCATGCTTCCTTGTGTTTGTTCAAGACCAGCTGCTCACACAATTATTTTCCTCTAACCAAATTGGTGAATTTGATCTCAATGTCATACTCCATGACACAAGTAATCCAACCTGCTCTCTTTTCATTCAGGTCTCTGTTGAGGAGGAAGTCTTTAATTCTTGCATGAGAAACCAACAATTGAACCTTGTTGTTTGAAACTAGATGCTTGAATTTCTTCAAGCTCCTGATTACTACAAGAACATGCTTCTCAATGAAATAATATCTCACCTCATAGTCCTCCAGGATTTGGCTAAAGAAAGTAATTGGCTTCTCATCATTGTCTTTGTTCTATTGTACCAAAATTGTAGAAATAGTATCATCACCCCCAAATGCATAGAGGATGAAATCCTTGGAGAAATCTGGGTTAATGAGAGTTGGGGATTAAGATATGGCTTCTTTGATTGCTTAAAAAATTTCCTTGCCTTCTACTGTCCATTTGAAAGCCATGCTTTTCTTTAACATCTTCATGATAGGCTTGACTAGGGCTGCAAAATTTGGGACAAACCTCCGAACAAAATTTATTCTCCCCAAGAAACTTTGAAGGTCCTTCTTATGGCTTGGAAATGGTAATGCTCTTATGGCTTAAAATCTTTCTAGATCAATTTCTAATCCTTCTTTGGAGACAATGTGGCCAAGGAGCTTTCCTTCATGGGCTAGAAAAATACACTTTTTAGGATTCAAGGATACTCCAAATTTTTTGCACCTTTGGAACACTTGTCTCAAATGAAAGAGATGGTCTGCTGCATTTTTTGAAAAAATAGTGACATCATCAAGATACATCAGCACCATGTTGTTAATCAAATCCTTGAACGCCATGTCCATTGCTCTTTGGAAAGTAGCTCCAGTGTTGGACAGCCCAAATGGCATTTTCCTGTATGCATAAGTTCCCCATTTGGTTGTAAAGGCTGTCTTGAACTGATCCTCTTCTTTCACCATAATCTAATTTTACCCTAAATAGCCATCAAGTAATGAAAACCTCTCAGAGCCAACAATAACTTGTAAAATATTCTCCATAGAAGGAAGTGGATAATGATCCTTGAGAGATGCTCTATTCAAATATCTGAAGTCAACACACAATCTGATTTCCCCACTCTTCTTTCTAACTGGAACCAAGTTAGCCACCCAACTAGAATGCTTGATAGGGAATATGATTCTTGACTCTATCAACTTATTCGATTCTTTTCTCATGAGAGGCTCCATGTGTGGATTGAATGACCTTTGTTTTTGCCTTATGGGTTTAGTACTTGGATCCAATTCAATGGTGTGTTGAGCTAACACGGGATTGAAACCTTTCAAATCTTCATAGCTCCAAGCAAACACATCAAGAAATTCTTGACAAAGTTGTATGAACTCATACCTTTCTTGCTCAGTTGTCACTTTACCAACTTGGAGTGATTTTCCTTATTCTACCAAGATGGACACTGAATCTTCTCACTTGACTTGGATGTTTGCTTTCTCCTTGCTAAACTGATCATTAGGATTGAAAATGGACTCCAAAGTAATAAGTCCCTTTGGTAGTTTGTTGGTTCTTAGCTGTACCACTTTGTCACCATATTGCTTTTCAAACTTTTCCTGATTTTTAGTTGAGAACTTAGCCTCTTCTTGCAAGAAATGGATGATTTTTTGATCACTTTCAAACACTTTCCAACTCAGATTGTTGTCTAGCACTGAAGGCCTTACAATCACATGGATGTTTGGCTATACCTTTTCTTTTTGAATGCTTTCAAAAACTTCAAAGGCTGCTCCAATTGCTGCAAGCTTGTCAGCAGCTTGGTTCTCTTTTCTAGGAATGAATTTGATGCCAAAGCCCTCAAAATATTCAATGAGGTCCCACACCCTGTTTTTGTAAAACTTGAGAAAATCATTCTTAACAGCATGCTGCCCCTTAACTTGGTTGACAATCAGCTCACTGTCACCAAAGACTTGCAAGTTCTTTATTCTTCTCTTGATTGACCAATGCAATCCTTGTATCAAAGCTTCATATTCAGCAGTGTTATTAGAGCATGCAAATTAGAATCTAAAAACTGAGTAATACTTAACTCCTTTAAGTGAAACAAGCATAGCTCCCCCTCCTACACCTTGTATACTCCTTGATCCATCAAAAAACAACTGCCATACCTCATTTTCATCCTTGTGGTTTGGCTTGGTGATGCTAGGAATAGGCTGATTTTCTTCATGCATGCAATAGACTCCTAGCTCATATTCTTCTATTTCTTGATAAGGATCAAAAGCATGCACTTTGTTTTCCCATTCATCAAGATTCAGATATGGGATACTTCCAACCTTGGTGTTAGCTTCATCAGTGCTTGGATAATCCTCTTGATCAAACGCTGACCAATTGGTATTGATTTGACTTGGAGTGTGAAGCTCAACGTGAAAGTTTGCAATAGGTTCAGATCTGATTGTGGCCTTGGTTCCATATCTTGTTCTGAACAACATGTGTGACCAATCAGCAGATAAGTAACCTCCAATATTAGTTGTGAAATCCCTTGACAAACATAGGGAAAAGAGTGCTGGAAGATCTATTACTGAGACATCTTGCAAAACAACAACATTGGGGCATGCATGCAAAGTAAGACTCAATTTTTTTATCACTCCAACTGTTATTACTTATATCCCATCCAATTGCACTACCCCTTTGGATATGACTTCGTATTGAATTCCCAACTGATCAGCTATTTTCTTGGGCATTACTGAACTACTTTCTCCAGAATCAATCATGCAGTTGTGTACTAAATGGTTTCCAATGATCAATGAAACATAGAATGGAGGGGGCTTTAACATTTTACCTTGCTGTCCTCCATGATTCCCCTTAGGCTGGGCAGAATTTTTGAGTACCTTCTCTTGCATTTGGACCTACTGATTTGAAGTTGACTAGTCCTTCATGGTAGCTTGTAGCAAATCTCTTTGGCCTGGGATGGATAGTGATTCCCGCATTGATATGTTTACATTTGTCTTCTTCATTTGATCAATAATGTTGAATGGAGATGAAGCATGTCTCTATTGTCCCTTTGCCTAAAAATTCATTCCTTGCACATGGGCAGCAACAATTGGCATTTGAGTTGGCCTAGGAGCTGTTTTAGGCAGCCCTTACGTGTTTGGAACTGCATTTTGTTTGCCAATAATTTGTGGAGTGATAGAAGATTGTGGATTACTTGGAGCCAATGGTTTTTCTTCACCCAAATTCCTCATTTTTGACCTTGTGTTGGCTGCAACACTTTGGGGAATCATTTGATTCATGCCACAAAAAAAATTTTCTTGGTAGTTTACAAGTGTGTCATCATTTGGAGCTGATTGTTGCCGGAATGTTTCTGGTTGTTGGTTATTTCCTTAACTCCCTTCACCATCCACACTAGTTGTAGTCACCATTAATTCTTGATTTAAGGCACTGTTGAAACACATAGACTGGTTGTGAGGTTCATTTCATGGGAAACACCAATCTTACTCTTGATCAATGTTGTTTTTCACTGGCACTATGGCTTTAGATGCAGATGTAACATTGGGATTATAGGGCTGAAATTTTTTGTTGGCAAGAGGTCTTGCTTGATTTAAATTTGTAGCTAGATTGGGTGGTCTTTGGGGCTGATATGGCTACCTATTAGGCTAAGCTTGAGGCTGGAAAGAAGGTCTAAAATTTTGGGCTTGCTGCCTCTTGAGTGTAACCAGCTCGTTACATAATTTTGCAATTGCTTCATGACTTCTTAAAGTTCATTTGAGGCACTAGAAGATGAAGCAGAAGCTTCACTTGGATTCTGAATTCTAGGAGTGGGAATAAGAGCTAAAATAGGCACTTGACTAGTACTTGGGTATAATGGCATTGGAGGCCTAGGAGCTAGCTTTCCAGCTTGAATCAAACAATTTTCAGCTCTAATGGAAATGCTATAAGCAACAGGGATAGTTGTGCCTCCCATGGATTGAATTAACATAGAAATATCAGAATTTAAAGCTTTAAGGTAATATAGAAAAGCACCTTCTACTGCTGGCCTTACTTCCACTGGAATTATTTACCAAGTCATTTGAGACCTGAAGTTGAAGTCAGTCAGCTACTCATTGGGAGCTCTCTTTATAGTTGTAAACTGTTCCAAAAGGGACAAGTTATCTCCCTTTTCTCCAAACTTCTCATGGAGGGCTATACATAGTTGGTTCTAATTTTGGATAGAACCTAAGGCAAGACTCCTGAACCATTGCAAAGCTTTCCCTTTGAATTAATATGCCAACAGTTTGACAGTAACTTGCATCTCATTAATCTCATGGATTGCACAAATATTAGCAATATCCTTAACATGATCACCAGGAGTGGTCTGATTCTCTCCAGTAAAGTATGGAATGTTCTTCAATGCTGCAACTGGGATTAGATTTTGTGCATTGAGAGCAGGTGGGCTACTTCCAGTGAAATTGACATAGGGGTTGTGTTGTGCCATTCTGATTGGCCTTAGAACCCTTGTTGATTGAATGAAAGGCCTACCAGGTGGAGGAGTTGATAGAGTTCTATTTGGTGGAGATGGAGACCTTTGAATTCTCCTTCCTCTTTACCTTCTTCTTGGATATAATTGTAGATACTCAAACAACACCTCTTCTTCTCCAACTCTTGACCTTGTGGTGATTCTTCTCATGAGTTTTCAGGTCTGCATTGCTAAAACTAGCCGACTCTTCTTCCTTGGAGTCGTCAGATGTGCAATTTAGGGATCTTTTAAGCAAGGAACTTGTAAAAAATGCACATAAATTTGTTGTAATGAAGATGAAGACCTCTAAGGTCCCACCGGGTGTGCCAAAATTGTTGGTACAAATCAGTAGCACCCCTGGATGTTGATCAAATTTCTATTTTGACACTTTGGACATCCAGTGTGATTGCACAACATTGAACCTTTTCCCCAAGCACGGGACTTGTAAAAATGGGAAAATAATCTCTAGATTAGAGGTAGGTTACTCAACTCCTCTGATCAGGTATATTATTTACAAGTTACATAGGGTATGAATTCAAGATCCTACTCTAAATTCCAAAGGGGACATAGATAGAGAATGCAAAAAACTAAAACTAGTGCTAATAAGGTGATGCACCAAAGGAGTGGTGAGCATTTTTTACTTCTATAGATTGACACAAATCATATAAATGTAAAAAACTTCATGCACAAACTGATAAATTGTATTAGAAGGTCATAAATGAATCAAACAACACAAACAAAGGATTAAAACTCATTCACAGAGCCTGCATTGTCATTTTTAACATCAAAAAACACTTACATTACAACATCTGAGAGGAAAAAATAGGTTACAGTCTTGGAAGAGGTCAGATATTCCACAAAATCACTTTTCAAGGTGAAAAAGAGAGCCTGCAATACATGAAAAATGTTCAACCTCCCAAAAATGAGCCAAATCTAGCTTTTACCATGCAAAAAATGA
Source organism: Taxus chinensis (assembly GCA_019776745.2). Classification (NCBI taxonomy): domain Eukaryota; kingdom Viridiplantae; phylum Streptophyta; class Pinopsida; order Cupressales; family Taxaceae; genus Taxus; species Taxus chinensis. The sequence continues at coordinate 76,797,107 of CM034155.1, read as the reverse complement.
GCCTAGGAGACAGAAACATGGAAAAACATGGGAGAGCTTCAACCACTAACCAAAAATGCAATAAAACAACATGGGCATCCTTACAAGTCCATTCCCTGGCTTTTTTAACTATGCTAGGAGAGAATGCAAGCCATTCTCCATTAAAAATGGTGGTTGAAATGTCATTTCTACTTATTACCATGTGCCAGATGCATTTTTCAATTTTATCTCTCCAAACTCCATCAAAATACAAAATTGACCATAGAATCTTGTAGATAATTTCACCATATTTCCGTTGATATAAAGAACGTGAAAAACTGAGCTCTAGATCGAAAGTTATGGCCATTTGAAATTTTAGGGAAAAACAGGGCCAAAACGGATTAGCGGGTGAAAATTTTGAAATTTTCCACTTTTTACATTTGGGAAAATTTCCCAAAAAATCCCCAAGCTCAACCGTTCTGGGTACCACATGGCATGATTCCATTTTCCGTGGGATTTTCCTTTTGTTTTTCCCATACAGGCCTGTCATGTATTTTTTACCGCCACTGGACATGTGGCAAGATTCCATTGGTTTGTGTTTGGGGGGCGGAATTTTTCTTTTGAAATTTCCTTTGTTTTGCTTTGGGAAAATTTCCAATTTTTCCCCCGCATTCCAAAGCTCTGGTTTCACGTGGCAGGCTCCCATTGGGTGTGGGCCCAAGGGGCAAACATCTCCTTTTGTGCTTACCTTTGGGAAAAATTCCCAATCTCTCCCCGCGGTCTGACGTTTTGATTCCCTAGGGACACGTGGCAAGCTCTGACTAGTCGGAGAGGGGGCGGGCCAAAAACTTCTCCTTTCCTCTTGCCAAAACAATTCACCAAATTTTAAAATATTCCCCCATTGTACACCGGTCCTGGGACATGTGGCATCATTTGATTCACCTGGGCCTTTTTGGAGATTTTTTATGGCGCCAACACTTAGTCAAATTTTCCATTTTAACTCCACCCTCCACCACTCCTTTCCTCCCAAGAGATGTGGCACAATATGATTCGATGTGGGCCTAGCATCAAAAATTTTGCTTGGATCAACCCTTAGAAAATTTTCCAATTTCCTTTCCTTGGACATGTGGCAGCATCTCATTCACTGACAGGCCTTCAGGGTGAAATGTTCCTTTTGAAAACTTGCCGAATCACTTAGTAAAAATTCCAAGTTTACCTCCACCCTCCACCACTCCCGAGGACACGTGTCACCATATTATTGGTTGTGGACCTTTCAGGGGAAAATTTCCCACAAAAACTCTGCCGAGCCATAACTTCAAAAATACATGGAGTTAGGAGGAAAAATTTACCTTTCTGGAAAGCTGAGAGAAAGCTCTATCCAATGGTGCCATTTCCAGAAGGTCTTGAGTGCCTGAAAAGAAAAAATTATGACTGAGGCACAAGAGAGGGAAGAATGAAGGGAGTTAGCTGCAAAAATGAGCAAGGGGCTCATTTGGATAACAGTCCCTCTATTTTTGCTTCCTATTTTTCCACCTTCTTCACCAATGTGTCATGTTTCTGCCTTGCTTCAACATGCCCTTTAAATATTTGTACTAGCCATTAAAAAACATTATAATCTTTAAGAAAAATTTATTCTAAGAATGTATATAGGTCATCCTTAGGGCCAGCTGAATAGGTTTTTTTAGAAGTAAGGTCAAAGTGTATTACCTTAAGCTCTACTGTAGTCTATTTTTTTTCTCTATATGGGACCATTTGGCGTAAATACTCATCCTTTCATCCCTTGTATTTACCTTCATATTTTGGTTCAGTTTCAGGTTCTTCTTCTTTTTATTCTTCCATGGGAGTATTTTCCAAAGCTTCTACTACTCCTATCAGGGCATCCAATCCTCTTGTTCCCTCTAGGTTTCTTATAATGCTTCTCAAAATGATGATTTACTTCACTGCTTTCTCTAGAGTTTGGAATTTAAGTTCTTGTTTTCCTTCACTTTTATACTCTTCAATTTCTACCTGCTGTGGTATCTCAGGAGGTATTTGTTCTTGCTTCTCCTCTTCTTCTAAATTGTCCATCTCTCTTGCTATCTCAAAACCTTCCTTTGTGATAAAGACTTATTCCTTCTTCTTCTTTTGAGTTGCTTCTTCACTAATTTCTATGGTCTTTGTTTTTCTTTTTCTTTTCCTTCTTATCCTATGAGATCTTCTTACAACTGTTATTTTTCTCTTTTGTTATTTCTTGGGGGTAACTTCCTCTACTACCTTTTCTTTTCCTTTTTCCTTAGGTGCTGAGGTAGTCTTAGTTTCTTCAGGTGCCTCCTCTATTATAGGTGTAGGGGATTTTTCTTCCTTTTCCTGCATGTTATGCTCCCTAGTAGGTGATGTTTCCTCTACACCTTTCATCTTCATGGAGATAAAGCCCCTTGATTCTATAGAAAAAGATGCATGAGGGCTACTTTTCTTACTCCCTACCTCTTCTTTGGTTTCCTTTTCTGAGGAAATGATGAGCCTCCTTCTTATTCTTCCTGTATCAGTAGAGCTCCTATTATTTCTTGTTACAGGTACGCTAGACTCCTCTTCTCTCTCCTTAGGGGCCCTTATGATATGCTTTATTTTTGACCTCCTTTCTCGGTGTGGATGTTTCTCAGGGGTTTCTTCTTTTTCCACTCTTTCTTCAACTTTTTCTTGACTCTTCTCTTCTTTAAGTGCTGCAGGTTGCTAGTTTGGATTCCCTATTACCTGGTTTAAATCAATCCTAGGTTGGATGTTTTGGACACCTTGCTTGGTGATTAGCCAGATCAGACAGTGATGAGACAAGGCTTTCTTCACCCCTTTTTGATATTCTTTTTCCATTTTCTTTAGGCTATTCAACAAGTGGTTTGGGATGTTTATTACTATTACATGTCTCAAGTGATTTAAGTATTTAAATTACATTGTATAGAGTAGGGAATGCCTTCCTTCACATGTAAATTACTTGATGATGAATGTAACAATTTCTCTCCAGGCCTCAGGTAGGCTTCTTCTCTAAATACCCACTTTTGTCTGATTGTATTTCTCCCTTGGAAGAATTGTTGTCTGATTTGTTGTGCATTGGGTTTCTCCTCCCAATTTTCTCCATTTTGAGGGAGTCTTGTCACTTTCCCAATCAAGTCTTCTGGTACTGGAAATGATATGCTAGCTACTGTGGCTTGCTATCCATTGAATGTTCTTATAAATTGCTCTGCTGTCTCATTTGAGTAATTGGTTAGCAGTTGGAAGTAATTTTTCCATCTAGCCCTTTCAAATATATCCTAGCAATGAGGGTCATTTATCAAGGGTGTGACATCAGTGGGATCTCTGTGAACAACTATTCCTCCTATAACTTCTATAGACAGGTTTTTTTTCTACGTGGAAGTATATATTTTTTTATTTCTCTTCTTTTCTTGATTTTCACCCTTTTTTTTTGCTTAATCGCATCTCAGGGGCAATATTTAATTTTCCACTTTAATCAAGGTGTGCCTCATCATTCCATAGGTCCTTGTGTTGTGGCTAATTATATCTTCTCGTAGTGAGATCCAATCCTGCTTCCTCCCCCGGACAGATGTCCCTCATCTCAAGGTGAAAAAACATTTCACGCGTGCCATTTTTCCGTCAAATTATTGTTGAAGGGACTTATTAATGTCCCCTCATGATGGTGATTGAAAAAAAAAATATTAAGGCACATATTTTATTTTAACATGTCTTTTCAATAAATAGATACTTGCTACTTTTAGATATTACCTTTTTACCATAGTGCCACCTATTTGTCCTTCACATGACACCTTTTTATGGGAATATTCTTTGTCCAAGGGCTTGGCATGTAACACTTTTTCCAATGAGTAATTTGATTGCAAGGATTATCTAAAAAATGATTTCTCTTCTGGAATTTGTTTCTGCAATTTTGATGCTTAGGTAGATCGGACACGAGGTTCCTCTTGGACTTGGCTGGAGGTCCTTATTTCTATTTTTGAATTTGCAACATGTGAAAACCTACAAAAATGATACCTCTTTGCATGATGCTTGTGATTTTTATAAACTTACATTCCTTCTTCTTCTTTTGTATGATGACTACAAGTTCTAGAGTGGATTTGTGCATCTCTTTTCTTGACTACCCATAACACTGATTTGCTGCAACACTCTGAAATTGTGCCCATAGTGACCATGAGGTGGCCTAGCACTGAACAGGTAGCTTGATTTAACCAAGGGGTTGCTCATAGCAAGTAAGGAATGTTTGTAGGAAGGGAAAGAGTACTTGTAGCATGAATTCTACTTTGTGCAATTTTTTGTGATTCAACTTTTACCTTATCTCCTTTTGAATATGTCTGTGGCTGACCAAAAATCTACCTATAGCACTTTTAGAAAGTGCTTGTAGTAACTGTTTGAGGAGCTTGTAGAAACTAGAACGTTGCCCATAGCAACTAGAAGGTTTCCCGTAGCAACTGGAAGTGGCAAAAGCAATGTGTTAAGAAGGTTTGGCTGAGGTGTTTTTCTTTCCATCCTTCTTGAAAAATACACATTTTTTTCTTCTCCTTTCCTTGTTTTTTTTTCATTTTTTTCCCCTGAATGGCCAACGAGCTGGTTTTCCATTCAGGCCCTTTTTCACAGTTTTGAGTAGCCAGCAGGCTATTTTTCTACCCATAATCTGCTAAAAATGCCAAAAAAAAGTTTTCATTATTGGTTTTTTTTTTATCCTGCTACTTCCTGTAGCAGAATGTTTATTATGGCCCTATTAACGTCCATATACAATATTTAAATCTTCTTCCCATGGGAGGTAGAGATCACCCTCCATTCCTTCCTCATCAATCTCCTTTTCCTTTAAACTTGGTGGGTCAATATGAGGGTTTTTCTGCATGGATTGCTGCACTTGCTGTGAAAATTGCTCCATTGATAAGGGTTTATTGTATACTTTGAGTCTGTGACCGTTAACCAAGAGTTTGAATCTTACTGGATCAATTGTTCGTAGTTGGATTGCACTATTTTCATGGACATGTTTGATCTCGTATGGTACAATCCATCTTGTTTGTAATTTTCCTTTATGGTCTTTTTATTTTGAATTGAACAGTAGGGACCAATATCCATGTGTGAACTGTCTAGGTTTTATGTATTTGTCATGCCATCCTATTCGCTGCTGCTGTATCAATTCTATGTTCTGAAGTGATTGTTGTTTGTACTCATCCAAAGCATTGAGCTACATCAATATTTACTTGTGTTCTTTGGAAATATCAATTCCCAGCTCTACTGTAGTCCCCAGATTTTTGTGTTCCAATTCTATTGACAGTATTGGTTTCTTCCCATACACTAGCTCATATGGTGTGAAGCCAATATTTTTTTTCTATTTGATAGATTGAATATTTTGGTCAGGATATTTTCTAATTCTCTATTTGTGACTTCAACTTGGCCATTGGACTATGGATGGTATAGTGTGGACTTCTTGTGTCTTATCATATATTCTTTCACTAGGTCAGCAATGAGATCAACAGTAAACTGAGGCCCTTGATCTATAACTATTTCCCTTGGTACACTGTATCTTGTGAATATCTCTTCATATAAGAACGTTGATACTTTCTCATCTCAAGCATGTGTTAGTGCTTTTACTTTATCCCATTTGGTGACATAATATGTAAAAATAAAGATGTACTCTTTGTTGTTTGATATGGTGTCTATGGGCCCAAAAAATTCCAGCCCCCATTTGTCAAAAATTTCCAGTTGCAGCTAAGGCTATAATGGCATCTTATTTGACCTTATAGGCCTCCCCATATGCCAGCATTTATCACACTAGGTTGTATATATGTTTTCATCCTTATGCAACGTAGGCTAGTAGTATCTTGTAGTCAGGATTTTGACTATTGTTCTTTTGGCTGCAAAGTGTCCTCCACATGGCTTGTCATGACATGCATTGAGAATTTCAACTACTTCATCTTCTCATAGATATATCCATATTACACAATTAGGTGCAGTATAGAAGAGAAAACTAGAAATACAAGAGTAACTACTGCTTTTCCGTATCAAGGAATGCTTCTCTTTTGAGGAAAAGTGATGTGGTAGATGTCTGGAAATGAGGTAGTTTACTACATCAGCAAACTAGGGTGTAGAGATAGTGAGGGTGAAGAGGTTATCATCAAGAAATGATTCATCCACTATGCCATCCTCTTGATTGATTTATAATTTTGAAAGGAAGTCAGCTATAACGTTGTCCTTCCCTGGTTTATCTAGTATGGTAATGTCAAATTCTTGCAACAAGAGAAGCCATCTTACCACTCTTTCAGATACTGATGGCAGCATGATCTATGTGTATGAAATTTTGATAGCTTGTGATGTAATGTTTGAACTTTTTGATTGCATATACAACTATCAATAATTATTTCTCCGTCACTGTGTAGTTCATCTCTACCGCTTACATATTTTTTCTTACAAAGAAAATAACATAGCTGAGATGGCCTTCTTTCTATCCTAGTACTGCACCTAGGGTAGTATCAGAGGCATTTGTATGTATGTGAAAAGGAAATGCCCATTTTGGTCACATAATATGGGGGTTGATATGAGTAACTTCTTCAGTAGATTAAATGCTTCAATATAGGTGGGAGTCCATGCAAAATCACCATATTTGTTTAGCAAGGTGAACAATGGGGCTACCATTTTACTGAAATTGTTGATGAACCTCTGATAGTAACCAACATAACCTAAGAAGCTGTGAACATCTTTTTGTTTTTGCGGTACTGACAGGTCCTTGATGAAAGAAATCTTGGTTGGGTCCACTCTAATCCCCTTTTCGGATACATGGTGTTCTAGCACTATCCCTTCCTCCATGAGCATGAAACACTTCTTATGAATTAGGGAGAGATGATTTTCTTGACAACATATTAATACTTTTTCCAAGTTATTTAGAAATACCTCAAATGTGTCTCTGTAGACAGTGAAGTCATTCATATATATCTCTACACGGTCATGTGAGAGATCTGAAAATATGCTGAGGACTGCCCGCTAAAATGTGGTAGGTGCATTGCATAATCTAAATGGTAGGATAGCATATGAAAATGTTCCCCATGGGCATGTGAACATGGTCTTTTCTTGATCCTTAGGAGTAATGCAGATCTGATTGTATCCACTGAAACCATCTAGGAATGCAAAGTATTTCTTCCGTACAAGTGTATCTAGCACTTAATCAATAAATGATAGCAGGAAATGGTCCTTCCTTGTAGCTATGTTCAATTATATGTAGTCCATATATATACACCACTCACCTCCTTTCTTGGGTATAATGATTAGTAGAGAAAACCAATGGTTGTCAGAGATTGGATAAATGAATCTTACATCAAAGAGTTTCTGTATTTCAGCTTTGACTATTTCTTTCACTGATGGGTTCATCCACCTTTGTGGTTGGTGTATGGGTTTGCATTCCTCTTTGATGTAAATGTGGTGTGTACACTTTTCTGGGCTGATGCCTTGCATTTCTTCATAGTCCCATACAAAGGCTTCTTTGTTTGCATGTAATATGGCTATCAATTTTCTTTCTTCTTCGACACTTAATTTGTTATTTATGCGGAGTGTCTTGCCTGACATCATTTCTATGGATTTTGTGGCTTCTGTCATTTTCTCTATGTTGCTAATTGATCGTATGTGGCTGCAGCTATGTGGCAACAGCTGATGGAAGATCCTTTCAACACTTTCAGCTAGTTCTTCTTTTGACCATAGATTAGAAAAAGGACAATGAATGCAAGGCAATTCTTCAGGAGTGGATTGTTGTACCTGATAGTTGTTTTGCAATATGTTGGAGATGATGGTATCCTCTTCTATATCTTCTAATGTGTATGCATGATATATTGTTAAAGTAGGGCAGAGGGTTACCTCTTCTTCTTCTTTAATCTAGACAGGCTGGTCCTTGTCTTGTGATACCTGTGCTAGTGGGTACAAAACCAATTACTTGGTGATGTTCCCATTTGAAATCAGCATGTTTCCAAATACACAGCTGATTAATGCATCTACAGTGGCCAACCATGGTCTTCCCAAGATCAGAGGATTTCCTCCAAGTTTTGTTTTTGGCTGCAATATAATAAAATCTTCAGGGTACTCCCATGAATCTACTGATATGACCAGATCTTTTATGATTCCTTCTAGTCGTAATGTGGATTTGTCTACCATTTGCAACATTATAGATGTGGGACGAATATGTTACAGGTCTAATTTATGCATTGTTTCCATTGTTATAACATTGATGATAGCTCTAAGGTCGATCAAGCTATTATGGAATTTTTGTCCATTGATCTAAATAGTGACAATTGGACGCCTGGGTCTACATATTTCTATGGTAGTGTTCTTCCCAGCATGATTTCCACCAATTGTCCAATGACATGGATTGTATTAGGATCTTTCTTCTACCTTCCAAGTTTCCAAAGGCACAAATATCTGACTGCCTTGGAATAAATGGGGACATTATTAATGGCCTGAAACAAATGGATATTTACACAAACATTCTTTAGATGCCCTAGGATATCAAAATCATGTTTAGTAGGAGTGCATTGAAGGTTTAGACATTCTAGGAAGGGTGGTGATATTTTTTCTGCATTCTCTTTATTGGCTTGTTTAGGATCCTCCTGTGGTTTTGGTGTAGACTGTGGAATGGATATTGTGGGATTTTTCATTATGGGAAGACTTGGAGGTGGTATATTTCTTCCTAAACACAAGTGGACTTCATTTATGTCCATTATATAATCAGGTTACTATGTTATTTCAGAAATACATGTTGGTTAAGCCAACTTATTAGAAGGATTTGACAAAGTTTGAGTAAGTATTTGAGCCAATATTACTGGTTATGTGTTCAGAATTATTGTAGGATGTTGTGGTAACCCACCTTACTGATTTCCCCAAGGTTTTTTCCCTCTCCATGGTTGCTACCATGGGTTTGCAAGATTTTGTGCACCTTGGGTTAGCTGGTTTTGCCATTGATTATGTGGAGGCTGTCATGGTTGATTTTGCGAGGGTGGATTATGATGTTGCTACCATTGATTGGGGTTATATGGTTATTGCATATGTCAATGTGGGTTGGGAGGTGCTGGGGGAATCCAAGGATTACTCTAGTTGGGCATGTTATTTACATTTTGATTGTAAAATGATGATTTTGAAAATGGTGAATTCGATCCCATACCTGGATAGTTTGTCCTTGGCTACCAAGGTTTCCTTTATTCCATGTAGAAAACTTGGTCTTCATCTCCTCCTATGACATGCAGTGTTACAAAATCAGGTTCTTCAGATGTAATGCTTGCTACCTTCATCTTTATAACTTGACACTTGCAATCAGCTTGCTTCTTCCGACAATTTGGGTAGTAGACCATAAGGGCTTGGTCCATTGCTTGTTGTTTCTGTCTGGTGTGTAGTGTATCCAGCTGTGTGGCCATGTGGCTGATTATATCCATCCTCATGTCCCATAGAAGATTACTTACATCAGATTTAGAGATCCCATTAGCTGATGCTGGCAGCATTTTGTTATTCCAAATTTTACCCAATGTTGATCTTGAATAATTCTTCCCCAGTTATTGCATCTCCTCGAAGGTTAGCTGAGATGTATCTCCTCCACTCATGAGGTATAAGGATTCTAAGAAGTCATCCTGGATTCCTTTCAAAAATACTAGCTTGAGTGTGTCTGGGCTGATATTAGTTTTCTTATGCTTCTGCAGAGTGAATTTGAAACTCTCCGTGTAGTCTTCCAAACATTCATCCTCGTCTTGAGTCATGTAGAATATGTCATTTCTTCTGAAGTTTTTTCCTTTTCCATATTCTTGATATTTGGCTAGAAACTTTTTCTTCATCTCATCCCAACTACTGACTATGTTCCCCCTAGTCCCATAAACCATCTTAGTGTTGCATCCTTCAGGGTGGTTGGAAAGAGCTTGAGATTTTTTTAATCCATTCGGTAGTCGTAGCTTCAGCATAACACATCATACTCAAATAGGAATGTATCTGGATCCTCATTGAACATCCCCCTAAATTATGGGAGGGATGAGGGTGGAATATTCTTCATAGGAGTATCTTTTGTGGTTTCAGCAATTAGGAATTCAAAAGTGGAGGTAGCATGTCCTCTACCTTCAACTTCATTTCTTGATGCTTGATCCATGGAATATTTCCTTGTTATACAGATCCCAAGAGATTTCAGAATAATGTCCTCGAATTTCCTTGTTAGTGTGAATGAAAATTGGATAACTTGAAATGTAGTGCTTAAATTTATTATATTACATAAATTTTCCAAGAAATCCTTCTCTATTACTATGTAGTTGATTTTAGGATGCTGCAACTTCTTACTAACATAATAAATTGCATAATTCATAAATCCATCCTTCTTTCCTAATACAACTCTAATGGCATGGTCTGATGCATCAGTATGAATGTGGAAGGGTAGGTTCCAATTAGGTCCTCTTAATACAGGAGTAGTAGTTAACAATTTTTGAAATTTTGGGATGCAGTCTCATATTTTTCAGTCCACTCAAAGGAAACATATTTCCCTAATAATAAAAACAATGGCACTAGAATCTTGTATGAATCTCTTCTAATAACCAACATGGCCTAGAAAGATCCTAACATTCTTTTTGTTCCTTAGTGTCACAAGATTTACAATAACAGATATCTTGGCTAGATCAACTTGAATTCCATTAGGAGAAAGAGAGTTTCCCAAAACTATACCTTCAGACATCATCATGTAGCATTTTTCACTGATTAAGGATAGATTGTGCCCCTTGCATCTCTTAAAAAAGTTATCCATATTTGGCATAGATTTCTCAAAAGTTTTTTCATGTGTCATGAATTCAGCTATGCATACCTTCATGTATTCATTTATTAGATCTAAAAATATGCTTAAGACTTCCCTCTAGAATATAGCAGGTGCATTACACAACCAAAATGTAATAAAAAAATAATTAAATATTCCCCATGGGCATGTGAAGGTAGTTTTTTCTTGATCCTCTACTGCAATCTGAATTTGATTATAGCCACTATATCCATCAATAAAAAATTTTTTTTTACAAGTCAAAGTGTTAAGTACCCGATAAATGAAAGGAAATGAGAAATGATCTTTCTTTTTTGCTGCATTCAACCCTCTATAAGCTATGCAGGTCCTCCATTTTCCATTATTCTCTAGCACAATGACAAGAGGTGACACCCACCAACTATCTAATTTTGGGTATATAAATCCAACATCCATTTGCTTCTTCAATTCCCCTTTTACAATATCTTTTACTGCTTGGTTATTCTTCTTTTTGGTTTCCTGATTGGTTTACAACTTTCTTTGATATAACTCTTGTGTGTGCAGAGCCTAGGATGAATTCCATACATGTCACCATAATCCCATGCAAATGATGCTTTATGTTTTTATAGAGGGGAAATTAACAATTTCTATTACGGCATTCTTAGCATCTTGTTTACATTAAGTGGCATTCTTGGAGTTATTTCTACTTGCTTGGAGAGATCAATCATTAAATATAATTTTCTCCTCACAGAATTTGACATGCAATCATGTGGAAGAAGTTAATGGATAATATAATTCTTACCTGAAATATCCATGGTGCTTTATTTTGGTAGAACTTGGTTCAAGGGCCAATTTAAACACCTTAATTTTCCATCCACTTCTTCATTTTTCCATATTTATTCTGAAATACATTGGATAGAACAACATCCTTTTCTTTCCCTTCAATTATAAAATACTTATCTAGCATCATTATTTTTTGTACAATGTTATGATCTACTTCTAGTTCTTCAACCCATATTATCTTATCTTCATCATCTAAAAGTTGGGCATAAGGATAGAGAATCAAATTTTTAGTACCATTTCCATTATAAATAATCATGTTTCTATACATGTAACCTATGAATGCCTCAACATTGGACAACCATGTCCTTCTTATAATGATATGATATCCTCCTAAACTTGTTTTTGGTTGAAGGAAAATAGATTCAATAGAAGGACAATAAATTCAGAAAAGTATTCCCAAGAGTCTACCACTACAACTATGTCCTCAAGTACTACTTTAAGTCTCACTTTCTATCTATCTACAAGTTTTAAGACTGTAGTTTTTGGCCTTAGTCCTTCTAATTTCAGATCATCCATAATTTTCTTAGTCATGACATTAATGGCTGCCCCTAAGTCCATCAAAGTATTCTTTATTTTTGTGTCATTGATTGGAACATTTAGCAAAGGACTTCCTAGATCTATATACTTTGGTAAAACTGAATTTACAAGCATAATTTTAGTCAATTATCCAATAACTTGTACAGTGGATGGATCCTTTCTTTTTCTTCTTAGTTTTTTAATTGATTGATCCTTAACGAACTTTTTGTAGATGGGAACATCCTTGATGACTTAAATAAGTAGAATTTTGACACAAATATCCTTTAGTTGGTAAGAAAAATCATAATCATATTCTGATTTAAGGTCAAAATTATTTTCTTGTAATATCTCTAGAAATGGTGGTTCATTAACTTGCACTTTACCCTTGCTGGAATTTTTTTAGGTTGTTCTAGATCAGCTTGCAGTGTGTTTTGAATTTTATATGGGTCAGTCTACAAAAACTCTGGTTCATCTACAATCTCTATAATGGTGGGTTTACTTGGTGGAAGAAGTGATCTTCCTAAGAGAAGATGGATGTTATTAACATCAACTGAATGCGTAGGGTATTGAGCTGATTCAATGGTGTAGGTTGTTTGAGAAAATATATTTCTATGGTTAGGTATTGGCTGAGATGGTAGTTGATTTTCTTTTAGTTGAGATCCAGATTAGCTATTTGGCATTAGAGCTTACTATTGTGGATAAGGAGGTTGTGTAGACACAAATCATGCACATTAGACAATACTTATCATGGTTTTATAATACTATTTAGAAGGTTATCAAGTGTACAAAGTACCAATTAATCCCACCTTTTTTCCATTTATGTTTTATATTTTACTTCATCTTTCCCGCATGTTTCCTACTACCTATCTACTCATTTCACAATTTCCCTGATATTCTATCCCCAATTCCGGGCACCCCACCCTATACTAGGGCACCCTGGTCCCACTCTAGGTACCTGATATTTTCTTAGTCTTTATCACTCCTTTTTGGGTCACTTCTAGTCATCGGTCATCTTTATCATTTCTTTAGTCGGTATTATTAGGATTAATTGTGAAATTAAACTTTAGAAACCTATAAATATAAAGCTTATAAGACCATAATAGGGGTCCTAGGTCATTGCATCCTATCGCTACTATAACTCCATATAGGGCTGCATATATTCCATCCACATAGCACCATAAATTCAAGCTAGGAATTCTGCATCACACACATTCTAAGAGGAGGAGGGATTTTATTCATTCCAATTTTACTATCTACATTTTCTATAGCTATCATAGCTCGCTACTTCACAAAGTGAAAATGGATCAATATCACCTAGGGCATGGCATATACACACTCACAAGAACTACATCAGGGTCTGTAATGTAGTGGAATGCTCATAAATAAGTCCACTAATAAGGTAGCTGAGGTCAGTCCAAGCCCTTCTTCTTCTTCTTATGTAGGGTGTCATCCAGTTCATCTAAAAAATCCAATGTGATAAACACAAAGTATTCAGAGACACTTAGCGACCGTGCCAAATTAGGGTTTTGAGAATTTTTAGTGTTATGTGCACCCATACTATAGGCCAAGGTGCCCCAATACACTCCAAGGTGTCTATGTCACTTCAGATAGTCCAATTCTTACCTCTTCTAGGCCCTTGAGTGTTCATCTATACTGTCAAGTTCCAGTTCTAGATTTGCAACAACCTACGACAGTATCCTTTTATCGGTTGATTATTTTACTTACTCCCCTCTTGTATTCTAGGGTTTTATTTCCATTAGATTAAATTATGAAATCACATTACATCATTGTAGCATATTAGTTTTCATTTATTTATTACTCTTTAGCCTCTTTATTGCAGTGTTTTAGTCCTCCTATTTAGATTAACACTAGAACCCTAAATACCCCAATTCAGGAACAATCATTCTGGTGAACCCAATCTCTCTTTATCTCTCTTCTTGTCCCTTTTAGGGTTCCAAATCCACACTTTCCACCATGGGTAACTTTTCTAGACATTCCTCTTCTCCTAAGTCTTTAGTTACTTTGCAATTTGATATCTTTTGTCGAGATTTCACAAATTCTCACACTACTACTAGTTTTAACCCTTGTCCTTCATTTATTGACCTTCCATCTTCTAGGATGGATCCTCAGGCTATTACAGATGTTTTTACCTCTTATTTATGCATTATTAATCATGTTACCTTATCCCAACTCATTGCCAAAGTTCAAGCTCTTCCTCTTGATCGAACCACTCTCTCACCCACCTTGGGCATAATTGACTATAATCCTACACCTACTTCTCCTCCCTTACCAACTCCACCTACCTTAGTCCCTACTGTTTTCATGGTTAAGCTAGTCCCTTCCACTTTTGTTGTTACTTCGACACCATCCACTAAACCCACCCTGCACTACTCGGTTTTTTTCCATATTCCTCCCCTATCACCCTTTCTGTATGAGATGTCATTTGTCACTCCTATCTGCATGATTAGCATTGTCTCTTCCACACCATTTTATCTTACCACCACTATTTTACCATACCAATTTTTTTTACCCTCTTTATATCTTGTCTCAACCTCTCCACCGCTATCACCTTCCTATGTGCATCTTCCATTCACTTTCACCCTCTTCATAAATAATTATTATTGAGAACACATACCACTTGACATATATTGTGCCACTAATATCTATTCCCACGAGGGTCTCCTCTAAATATGTTTTAACTCTAATGATCTCCATTCTCCTTTATGTCATCCACATCTATATCATAGTTGTGTCATGTTTACTGATGCATGTGGCCCACATTTTTTACATCTTGTAGTTCTTCATGCACATACTCCCATTACTATCCCACTCACTCTTGGATAATATTTGTTAGATTATAATAGAGGGGCACTTGATCCTAATTATGTTGATATCACTTTTCCCTTACCATTTGGTGATGTCTGCATTTGTAGAAAATCATTTCTCTTTTATTCACCTAACTACACTATTTGGTATGCCTTAGGATTTTCATTGCTTCCCTTCACGGATGAAAAATATGTCATGGCAATGCATATTTTACGCATTCACGATTATTTGGATGACCAACAACATACCCTTAGTTATTAAGTCTCCCATGTTTTCCATTATAATTTTGATGCCTATTGTTCCAATTCTCTAGAATATCTTCCCTCACCTTTACCCTCATGTGTTAACACCCATTTAGCTTCTCCTACCATCTACTCTTGCTCCTTTGATAAATTTTATGAATTTTACTTGGAAATTTCTTCTCCTAATGCACCCTTTTAGGAGGATATACATGTACTACACGTTTAGTGTCAATCCATGGAAGCCACAATTACATCCCTTCATGTTATGATTATGCAACTTTAGCATTCTCCTAGTCCTCCTACAACACCTACCCCACCCACCATCCCTACTGGTCCCCTCCCTAATCAACCAATTACACATTTTCCTTCACCCATTATCCTTCCCTTTAATGCTACACTGTAACACATTCTAGGTCACCTTATTTACAACCAACTTGTTACATTTCCACGTACTCACTTGTCTCCTCACTCACAATTAACCCACATCCATGACCAACCATTTTTTTATTATCACCATCTTCTGAGACACCATATAGATTCATTCTGTGTACTCACCTATGTTATTAGAGATGTCTAATGATTAGGCATCCTCTCATTTATCACCCCACCTCCTCCTAGCCTATGTATAACCGCTTAGGCTCACCTATTTCATGTGAGTCAAACTCAACCTATCAGCAAACCCTCTCACCACTAATCTATGGTATCATCTTCCTAATCTCAACATTATTTGCTTCACAATCCTTCACATGTATATTAGTCTCGCTCAGCGGAACCAACCCTCTTTACCATATCCCCACTGGTATATTATAGCCCTCCATTTGCATCATCTCAAGCTTCGATCACAGGACCTTACTCTTTCAACCTCATCAGATGATTTCTCCTTTCAACACACTTGGGGGCATGACAAATTATATTCTACCCCCTCTCTTTCCTCTCATACTTTCATAGGCTTACATTACATATTTTCTTTACATCTTCATCCTTTCCATAGGCATCCTATTTCATGAATCATAGAACCCTCGTTACTCGATGACGCACCCTAGTGCTTCAGTTCACACCGGACTATTGAGGGATTACCATTACACTCAACCCCACATACTACACCACAAGACCTATACATTTACATTATATCATCCAAAATTATGTCTCTATACCATACACTACACTATTCATCATCGTATATGATCCTAGTTTTGCATTCAATCCTCTCATTCTACATGTATATTAGGTCATGTTGTATATGAATCTAGCCTTATGTTCTACCCTCACATTGTATACCTAGACCTCTCATCGTATCTCCCACATTACATATACATCATACACACCCACATTACATTCATACATCTTACCTATTTTATATGCTACACTATATTTGCTTATACTTGTGTCTAGTTCTATCAAGCATCATTTATGCATTCTACTTTTACCTCTGTATTTACCACACATTCAAATAACTTTTCCTTTTACACTACATTGTTCCACGCGTTGCACCCACCACCTTATGATGCACTCTAGTTTCTTGTTCCATACTCAACTGCCAAAGATTTACCAATCAAATTGGCCTTACCTACTTGTAACATGTCATCATACCACATTCATTGGACCAGTGACCACTGCTCTAGGCTATATTATCACTGACATGCATCATCACATACAATAGTGGTATACACCTTAGGTTGAATCACCACTCTTTTAATCACTTCTACATCATCCTCTTACATCTTATCATCTGTTATTCTCTTCTCCTCTTACATTAATTCAATTCCAAAGGATCCCATTATCACACGTTCCATATTCCTGTAGTGGTATACACCTTAGGTTAAATCACCAATCCCTTCATCCATTCTACATTATCCTCTTAAATATGATCATCACCCATTCTATTACATTGTCATTCATCCTACTCATCCATTAGTGGTATATGCTTTAGGCTAAATCACTACCCTCACCTTATTCATCACATAGTGGTCTACACTTAGGGATAACATCACCAGCTTCTATTATTCATTACCTACTTATCTACACTTCATACAACCTCATCTCCCATCTAGTAGTGACATACGCCATAGGCTAGATCGTCACCTTCTTCTTCCATCTTATAGTGATATACGCTTAGGGATAAATCATCATTCACACATTCTACGAGTTGTGGTATACGCTCATGCTATACAGTCCACACACACCTTTATATATAATGCATTTCCATCCATTCATCTTAAAGTGATATACGCTTAGGGATAAATCATCACTTTTTCGATAAAAAAATTTGTGGTATACGCTTATGCTATACAGTCAATGTAAATATTCTCCCCATGTCACATTTCATCACCACTACACATACATACTCATCGCAGTGTGGTAGAAATAACCAACACTATTCCATTAGTTCCCAATGATGCACTATCATTTACAGTTCATTATTCACTGTGGAGGGGGAAAACAAAATGAACCTCACTGAATACACTTAGGAGGAATCTTTCTCTTATCATTCCATCTTGCATTCCATTCCATCCATCCCTTGCATATTACATTGTTGCATTGACTTGGTATCATTTACTATTGCTTCCTAGTGTTTTGCATGCTCATTCTATTTCACATGTTAGCTTTCTTTCCTATATGTTTTTATCATACACACATGCACATTCATGCCTTTCTTTAGTGTGATCATAGATACATGACATTTGCATGTGGCATGAATGTTGACCTTCTACCTTTACTATATTGATTGTTGAGGGCATCCACATTCATCTCATAGAGGTGTTATTGTTTAATTTTGTACTTAGCATCTTATATTACTTGCTTATACATGCTTTGACATATTTTTTTTCACTCTAACATGCTAATGGGTGTTCCATGTGCAACACTTGTTTTGATGGACTACATGTTTCCTTGACTACATGTTTGTTTTTTACTTTTATGCGTTGTTTTCTATTGTTTGAGGGATTTTCCCTTTGCTTGTGTGCACACTTTTATGTTTTTTGCAGCCATGATGGCCTTGCATGTCTTGTGACATTTGTGAGTGATTTCCCATGTTTGAAACCCGCTTTGTGTGGTTTTCTTGTTTTCTTTCATGTTTACACTACTTTGCTTAGTAGTTTTTACATTTTATGAGTATTTTACACTTATTTTCATACATGTGTTCTACCTGACACTTGTATTTAGCTAGGCATCCCATTTTTTACATGCCTATGTCTCTACCAAGAGCTTTCCTTCCCCCTGTAGGGTTCAGTTGGTTACAAGTTTGGAGTGTGGTTGGTCCTCTTTTGGGGCCACATTCTCCTTTCAGGGTCATCACATGTGCCCCAAAAGAGGGGGGAATCATTGAGGGTTTCTACTAACACAATGTATCTACACTGGTTCACACACAGTGAGTGATTTCAGACCAGTCTATGAAATCCATACACAACGGCCTTAACAAGACATGGTGTCCATCAGAAATTCTATGAAGTAGTCACAGGATCATGGGTTACAATGGATGGCCTCTCTACACTTCTTCATCCAGTGGCATAACATCACCCAAAATACCAGTGTAATATAGATATCTCTTCAATAAAATGAAGTAGAAGCGGTTAGAGTTGGAGGACAGTGAGCATTTCCTCCCTACACTTATTCAACCAGGGTAAGGTGAGAATGGCTGGAAAACTTGTGACATTATACGATATCCTTCTACACCCTTTTCCTCAACATGGATTAGGTGCACATATTCCATTTTTCTGTTTAAACTTTATATTCTAGTATACTTTACATTTCTGTACTTTACACAACATTTTTACATACATACTTACTTCACTACTTGATATTTTTCTCCATGCATGTCTGTTGTATGAGAAACAAGCAGCCAAATTTGGGGCAACAACAAAAGTGACAATGATGTTGAAAATGGAAACACACCATGACCATAATTTCCATACTAACCATGCAAGTACACCACACACCTACAAAAGCTACACACATGTTCTTCCTTAGGTTCAATCTCATCACTTTTTACACATTTTTCATTTTGAGAATATACACTCCTCCATATTTTTTTTCTTTTTTTCATTCCATGCTTATATTCCATCGATGTGTTTTCTTCTACACTATACACGGACATCAGGTACGCTTTTCTATCTACTTTATGTTACCGAGTTTTTCACTCACCAACATAAAGTGGGGGAAAATGTAGACACAAATATTGCACATTAGACAATATTTAGCCTAGTCTTATACTACTATTTAGAAGGTTCTCAAGTGTACAAAGTACCAAATAATCCCACCTTTTTACCATCTTTGTTTTATATTTTAATTTTTCTTTCCCATGTATTTCCTACTACCTATCTACCCAATTTGCAACTTCCTTGAGATTATATCCCTAATTCTGGTGCCCCACTTTGTACTGGGGCGTCCCAATCTATTTTTAGCCTCTTTCACTCCTTTTCAGGTCACATCTAGCCATTGGTCATCTTTATATTTTTTCCAGTCGGTATTTTTGGGATTAATTATGAAATTAAGCTTGAGAGCCCTATAAATATAAAGCTTATAAGACCTTAGTAGGGCTCTTAGGTGATTGCATCCTATCACTACTATCACTCCATATAGGGATGCATCTATTACATCACTTGCATCTACATAGCATTATACATTCAAGCTAGGAATTCTACATCACACACATTCTTAGAAGAGGAGGGATTTTATTCATTCAATTCTTACTATCTACATCTTCTATAGCTATCATGACTTGCTACTTCAAAAAGTACAACTAGCACAAGAGCACCTAGGGCACGACATACACATACTCACCAGAACTACATCAGGGTTCGTAACATAGTGTAGCGCTTAGTGATAAGTCCACCAGTTTGGAAAGTTGAGGTCAGTCCCACCCCTTCTTCTTTGTCTTGTGGAGGGCATCATCCAGTTCATATGACAAATCCAGTGCGATAGACACAAAGTATTTACAGATACTTATCGGTCATTCCAAATTACGGTTTAAAACATTTATATTGTTCCAAGCACCTAGACTGTAGACGAAGGTTCCCCGAGGCATCCTAGTCCACTCCCAGGATCCTATGTCACTTCAAACAGTCCAATTCTACCCTTTGTAGGGCCCCTGCATTTTTTTCTGCACTATTGAGTTCTAGTTCCAGATCGTAAAAACCTGCGACAGTCTTCTGTTATCATATGAGTCATTTCTTTACTCCCCTCTTGAATTCTAGGGTTTTATTTCTATTAGATAAAATTATGAAATTGTTTTACATCATTGTAGCATATAATTTTGTTGTTATTTATTATTCTTTATCCCCTTTATTACATTGTTTTAGTCCTCCTATTTATATTAACAATAGAACCTTAAATACCCCCATTTAGGAACCATCATTTTTGTTAATCAGGTTTCTAGTAATATTGTTGGTAATTAGGAGTTGGTTTATTCCATTGCTTCCCTCCTCTCCAATTCAGGTGCCACGATTGATGGGGTTGTTTCTATTGTTGTTGGCCTGAAAACTAAGGTTTCCATTATTGTTGATATTGTCTAGGGTATAGAGTCCAAAATTTCTACAGATTATCCCAAGGTTGGGGTTGCATTTATGGATTACTATCCCAATTATGAAAAGAGGGCATAGGGTCTTGTGACATACCTCATTTTCTTGGGGGCCATGGATTTCTTTGAGAAACATATAATACCTTTCCATCATTTATTTCTATAATCTTAAATTGTAGTCAAGCCTCACTTTCTTGTGCAATGCTGGCCAAAGTCAATTTTATTACTTCTACATGAATGGAATAACTTTGTATGTGTTACCTCTACATCTTCTATTTTCTTCATGGCATGAAGATAATCTAGTTGAGTGGCCATGTCATTGAAAATATCCTCCTTCATGTTCTTGAACATGTTTATAATCTCTGACTTGGATATGTCCCCAATTCCTTTGGTAAATAATTCAGCCCTTGATCTAACATTTCTTATACTCTTCATGGTGGCTCCGAAATAATTCTTATAGGCTTCAAAAAACTCATCAAAGGTTTTTTTTTGAAATTTCTCAAGATCCTATAAAATCTAGAGCATCCTTATCCTCCTCATTGATCCCATTCAATGAAATTAATTTGAGAAATTTAGGAGGTCGTCTTGTATGCCTTATGTTTTGAACATAGAAAAATAATCTTTCTAGATAGTTTTCTAGTTGCCCATCCTCATTCTGCACCATCTTGAATATTTCATGACTTCCTCTGCTACTTTTCCTGTATTAGTCTAAGTACTTCATGAGAAACTTCTCCTTCATCTGTGCCTAAGTGGAAATGACATCTCTTCCTAAACCCATTAACCATCTCAAGGCTGCGTCCTTGAGTGTGGCAGGGAAAAATATAGTTTATGTGCATTGGTTGTTTAATCATAGTTAATACATAATACATAGAACTCAAACAAAAAGGTGTTTGGGTCTTCAACATGGATCCATGAAATTTAGGAAGGTCTAACAGAGAAATATTCTTCATAGCAGTAGGATCCTCATTGTTGGAAATTGGAAACTAAAAGGTAGTTTCCATTTCTTCAAAATTTTAGTTTAGTTTTTCTTCCATGATGGGTTGATCTAGAAAAACCTCAGAAATTTCACTTGGAGGGTGATATTCTAATATTTATCCTTGTAATGAGGAAATTATGTCTTCTTCATAATCATATATAGAAACATGGGCTAATTGCGGATATGGTAAGAATCTACCATGGGCATATCTTGGATGGTCCATGCATAAAATACTCAACTCACTCATCATACATTAGTGGGGGATTTGGAGGTGAAATTTCGTAAACCTAAATTGTTCCTAATATATGAAAAGCCTCTCAAAAACCTTATAACTTAGCAGTATCCCCAAAAAAAGTTCCAAAAATGATGGTGTAAATTAACTTGCAACAATTAATATGTTGTGTACTAATTCACATTCATTTGATCATCAAACCAAGGGACATATACTTTTAATAATGCCAATGATGTATGCACAATTAAAAATAATTTAGCAAGTATGGGAATAAATATTTTTCACTACTATACTTAAAACAAAAATTCTTGAAATTATAATGCTTGAAACAAAACTCATAAATTAAAGTAATTGGCATCTAAAACAATGAGTGAAAGTAAAGCTTGTAAATTCATAATACAGATAAAGAGGTAAATTTATTCGTAGCCTAATAAAGCAATGAAACATAGAAAAAAACTATGGAGGGGTTTACGAGACCACTATTGAACCCTATCTTGGGTTTTAATCCCTGTAACTAAAAGCTACTAAATAGAAATAATATTCTTTATTGAATTTGCATGAAGATTACAACAATCAAATTCTCTATCTATGTATCCTCTATTATCTAATTCATTAATTATTTAAATATTTAATTATTCCTCTAGATCTCTACATCTCCATCTCTTATACTCCTCAATTACAGCAACACGTGAGAATAAGAGTTCAACTAGGAGTCAAAACCATCTAAGTAAAAGATCTTCAATGAAAAAAATGGAAGTTCTTAAAGAGAAAAAAATAAGTTCTAAAACATGCAACATAATTAATTAACAAGTTTTCAAATATCAAAAACATAACTAAAGTAACTGTTAAGTTCCTAAAATCATGTATTTCATTGATCAGTCAGTTCTTCAGCAAGTTGTAATGACTATTCAGGTCTTTTGTTGAGTTATCTTCAGTTCTCATGTTCCAATTTGATACTAACTCTTCCACAACATGTACAAACTTGGAGTGTAATCTTCCATGTTCAAATATATCTTCACAGTCATAGATAATTTGTTGTAGGTAATCATTTTTGGTTTTAAATGTGTTTTTATAGACAGGTACTTTGGCTGTAGGTGAATCCCTTTGGTTGTAAATGAGTTATTGTAGATGGGTCCTTTATTACATACAAGTTATTATATATAATAAGTTACTCACAAATAAGAGTGGAATCACACAAAGAATCATTAAAATAAATTATTGCAACCAAAATAATAAATACATACCTAAAATACCACAAAATAAAGATAAATAGTTATAACTATATTAATTAGTATTCATGCCATGAGTTCAAGTTATGATGATGATGTTCAACAGTATAACTCAGAAATACAAGGACAAAGTCTCAATGTCTTAACAAAAATATAGAGGATAAGTTATTTATAAAGGGGATTTAATCAACTCATCACATTACCTCTAAGCCACGAAGCACTAACATTTCTCACATGTCATGGAAGACTAGTCCTCTAATTTCTTCATTCTATGAGTCTTGAATCTAGAGTCACCTAAGTCGGAAATTTGAATGAGTTGTTCAAAAAATCATGGGATGCTATTTTGGAAAAAAATTTAGTGACCTTTAGGGTACATATTCCTACTAGATGTAAATAACAGTAACCTAGAAGCATCCATTGGGCTTGGAGTCAAATATGAACCTAAAAATTAATCTAAAACTTTTTATAAATATCCTTCAAACTCTATTTTGAAGCCAATATTTTCGGGATTTGAATGAATCTCTTTGAAAATTCCCCAAAATATTCTAAATTTTCACCTTATAGGGAGAAAACTAAAAAGTCATGCGTATAACTGCAATGGACTCCCAAAACCTATTTACATAAGGATAAGACCATACATGCTCCAAATGAAACATGGAGAGTGTGCACAAAATGTATTCAAATGATCACTACAAGGATTGCGGAAAAGGAACACAATCAGTGATCATATTACAATAGAAAGAGAAAAAATACAACACAATAATGAAAGGAAAAAAATAAAATCTATGTATAAGATGAAAGAAACCAACTTAAAGGGATGGTTTAAGATACATTCCACTAACTCTATGATTTTAGGTGCCTCCCTGTCAAGTTTTGTTAACTCAATAGAGTTGGTTTTCTTGCATGAAGTGATGATGTATGGCCCACTGTAACATGAATCACACTTAGAGTGTCTCCCTGGTTCAGATATTTCTACATCCCAATTTAGAACTAGATTACTTAATTTTAAAGCATGTTCTTTAGATATCTTGTCAAACCACTTCATGATCAAAATTTGGTGTTCTTATAATCTGATCATGAAAAACTTCCTAAATTCTTTGATTTCAACAAATTACTCCATTCTAATTGTTCTTTGATCTTCACCTTCAAAATCCAACTATGGATCCAACCCCAATGAGTGTAACTCCAAGGATAGTTGAAGCCTGTCATTTTTAACAGATCAAAAAGACAAAAAGAAAAATTTATAATTTCTCTTTTTGATGTGATCTTATCATCCCAAAAATCATTTTTCACCTTGGTGTTCCATTTTCTTTGATTGATCTCCATTGTTCTTCTCATGATTTTGATTAGGTTCTTATAAGTAGACTCTACCAAACCATTTCCATGAGGGTAATAACTAGAAGAGGTCTTCAATTATATTCCGTGTCGAAGATCAAAATAAGAGATTTAAAATCCTAGGAAGGATTTTACATTATCATAAATGATGGTTTGGAAATTCCCAAACCCTATCACAATGTCTTCAAGAAAATCAAACATACTTGGTTTAGTATCTTCCTTGAGTGCCATCTACTTGGTAAAGTAGTTAGTTTTTGTTAAGACCGATTTATGACCCTCACTTGACACATGATTAATCATACCAATAAAATCAAGTTGCCATTCAGAAAAGGGTTCATCTTTCTGAATGGGATGAAGTGGGAGGGAAATCATATTCTTTTTACCAATAAAGAGATTGCATTCTTTACATTTTTTGACACATTGATGATTATCCATGAATAGTGTGGGCCAACATTATCCCAAATTTATAATTTTTATCGTTTTGGAATTGTCTTAGAATTTTCCACTAGAGAAATAATTTTGGATCTCTACTAGGAATTTGTTCCCATTTTCACCCTTAATGCACCTTAGCAACATTGTATCAAGGTTTTTCTAAAAAAAAACTGCTAATCGATGCATAGAGAACCAATTGAAATATTAGGTGGCACTAATGCATAAAAATATATCCATATTATTTGTCCATCTATGGTTCTTAAGTTGATATCCTCTATTTTGTGTACTTGCTACATCTTGTGGGTATTTGGTGTTCTCTCCCTGCTCCTCTTATTTTAAGAAGGATGTTTCTTGATTATCCTAAGAATCCAAAGTAAGATAATAAAAAATTTCACTGCATTTTACCAATTTTGTGGCCTTGATGGTCACATCATATTCATAAATCTTGGTCACCCATCCATCTTTAATTTCATTAATAATTTATTTCCACTCCCATAATGAAATATCTCACACTTGGGTGTGAGACTAAGACTTTTATGCATCTCTTAGCAAGCATGCTCTTAAATTTCGTGAGAGATCTGATGATGGATAATAGTTTCCTTTCTACATGACTATATTTTATCGCATAATCCTTTAGTTTTTTATTGAAGAAGGGCACTGGTTACTTTGAGCCCTTATCATTTTGTTGTTTCCACACCATAGTAGTGATGAATTTAGCCCCATATGCATAAAGGATAAAATATTCTCACTAGTCAGGGTTAATAAGCATGGGAGCTTCAAAAATTTCCTGCTTAATCTTTGTAAAAATCTATTTTCCTTCTATGGTCCATTTGAAATTCGCATCATTCTTGAGAATCAAGGTAATGGGCTTGATAAGTCCTAAAAATTTAGTGATGAATTTACTAATGAAGTTAGTATTTTCAAGGAAATATTACAAAGCCTTCTTGTGAGTTTGAAAGGAGAGAGAAAGGATAGAATATATTATCTCATGGTCAATGGCAGTACCGTACATTGAAATAGTGTGACCTAAACATTTCCCCTGTGGAACTACAAAAATGTAATTCTTGGGGGTAAGAGATGCCCCAAATTCTTGACATCTTTCAAAAACATTCTCAAGATGACTGATATGCTTTTTAATTTCTTTTCAGAAAATAATGATATCTTCCAATTAGACGAGTATGAATTCACTTATATATCCCTTGAATACAATATTTATGTCTCTTTGAAATGTGCCACCCGTATTTGACAATCTAAATGGAATATTCTCATATGCATATATTATCCACTTGGTTGTAAATGTGGTCTTTTGTTGAACTTATTCTCTAACCATGATATAATTAAAACTTTAGTAGACATAAAGCATAGAAATACTTTCAGCTCTTGTTCCTTTCTACAAAATTTATTCCATAGAGGTCAGAGGATAATTGTCCTTTAAGGAGGATGTGTTCAAGTCCCTCAAATCCACACACATATTGATTTCTCTATTCTTATTCCTAATAGGGAACACATTGGCCACCCAAGAGGAGTACTTGATGGATAATATAATTCTTTTCCTGAATGAGTTTGGCTAACTTCTTTCTCACAAGGGGCTCCATTTTGAGATTGGAAAGATTTTGTTTCTATCTGGTTGTCTTGACACTATGAATAAGATCTATGACATGCTGAGTAATGATAGAATACAAACCATTATGATTTTCATAAATCCATGATAATATATCATTAACTCCTTAAATAAGGAGATAAAATCTTTTCATATCTATTGTAAACCTCTCCAAGAAATAACTCCTTACATTTTGTAATGGGGAAAAAAATTTAGTCCTCTTATTTTTTTGTTATATTATTTCTTTCACCTTTGTCTTCATCATCAGGGATGAAGATGTCTTCAAGACTGACTAAACCTTTAGGATTTTTTTTCCTTAGCTGAATGATATGATCACCATAACTATCTTACAAATTATATTACAATTTTGAGGAATGAACTTCATTTTGAATTAAATGAACATTTATTTCATCATTATCAAATATATTCCGGTTGAATTAATTGTCTAGGATTGATGGTCTCACAACCATCATAACATGATTCTCATTTCCTTGGATAAGGTCTTTAAGTAGTGAAATTTGTGATCCAATGGCCTCCATACGATATGATTCTTTTTATCTTCCTTAGTACTACTTGTAAGTTAGCAATAGAAAAATTCTCCAAGAGGTCCCAAATTCTATGTATATAATCTTTAAAAATAGTATTCTTGTCTACACATCTTTCTATAACTTGGTGAATATCCAATTCAATATTCCAAATACATGCAAGTCCTTACTTTTTTTTTTTTGATAAAAGTAATCCATTTATCGATGCCTCATATTCTACCATATTTTTTAAACAAGAGAATTGTAACCTATGAGAAAAAAATAGTTTTTTCCATTGAATAAACAAGAACTACACCCACCCCATCTCTATTTATGCTTGTAGAACCATCAAATAACGTATTATATAGACCAAAAGCATCATTTTTGTTTTTATGTGACAAGGGGGTTATAAATTCTTCTTCATGATTATAATAGGTACCTAGACCAGTCCCCATATTTCTATAATAAGGTTAGGTATTGACTAGGGAGGAGTAAGTTGTTACATTGATACCAATTCATACTCTTTATCTTTATGTATTATGAAATTATATTGGAGAGGAGTAGGTTCATAAGACTCAACATGATGATAAGAGATTGGATTATCTCTACTGGTGAATCATGTACCTTATCTAGTTCTTGAGAGCATGTGATACCCATAAAAAGAAAAATATCCACCCACCTTGGCTATAAAACCTCTTGATAGAAAAATGAAAGAAGAGGAAAGTCTATAACTAAGATATCTTAAGTTTTGGTTAGAATTGAAAAAGCATGGAAGGTTAACTCAAGATATTTGATCACTCTTAAAATATGGATAGTTGATCCATCAAGTTAGAAAACACCTTTATAAAATACATTATATTCAATGCCTAAAACAACAGTAATTATCATGGGCATTATGGAGGTGTTAGCACCCGATTCAATCATGGAATTATGCAATAGGTGTTTTCCTATAGTTAGAGACATGTAAAAGGGTGGGGGATTCTTAACCTTACTTGTTCCTCATTTATGTAGCATATGTCCCATCTTTAAGACTCTTGAATAATATTCTTATGGGATAGAATAGATAGGATGTCCCATGTTATCACATTCATATTTGTAATCTTCATCTACTAAACAATGTTGATGGGGATACCTTAGAATTTGTGCATCGAAAGTGCAACATTATCCTTAATTTTTTTCTTCATCCACTGAAGTTATTTAGTTGGAAAATTTTATCTTTTCCATGGACCCATTGTGCTTTGTTCATTTTCTATGCTCCACTGATTATTGGATAAATCCATAGTTTCAATTAATTCCACATATGGTCTATCTTTGAAATGGGGACTTTGAAATGAAGGGGATGGAGTTTTCATTTCAATCTTCCTCCTCTTTTAACTTGTGTGATCCACCACATGGAGTTGTAGCCTATTCAAGTTTTCTACATCTTGGTTAACCACACAAAAATCATAAGACCCAAAAAACATGAAGTTAGGCTTGGGGGAGGCCACCTGTGCTACTTTCATGTTAGTACTTGTCATTTCAATAACAAAATCTTGTTGATTGAAATAATTTTACACAATGAGGGACTGAAAGTGCATGCCACTTAATCAAGTATTCTAATTATTTTG
Organism: Taxus chinensis; assembly: GCA_019776745.2. NCBI lineage: Eukaryota > Viridiplantae > Streptophyta > Pinopsida > Cupressales > Taxaceae > Taxus > Taxus chinensis. The sequence continues at coordinate 76,768,531 of CM034155.1, read as the reverse complement.
TTGACTTCATGGAAAACACCATTCATATTCTTGTATTACATTATTTTGTACTAGAACAAGTTATTTACTTAAGTTAGCATTAGGAAGCAGCTGTGCAGGGAAAACTGTTTTAAGAGGTAGATGCGGGTTTTGGTCTTGTAATCTATCAATTTAATATTCATGGTTATATCTATGATTTGTGTATTGGGTTTTTTTGTCGATAACGTTGATTAAAAATATTTCATGAAGATTTCCCTTTGTTAAAAATTTGGTAATTTATAGATGATTGATATTTTTTCCTCTTCAGAGAGACTATTTTATTAGATAAGTTTATAAATAGGTTTTTAAGGTCATAATCATCATGCTACTTTTTAGTAAAAATAGGAAGTGGAGGAAAAAGATGAAACATTCGGATTTGGAACAAGAGGAAAAGAAGGCCGAGTATTTTGAGGAATTTTATGAAAAATAGGCATATGCAATATAGGGGATATGATTCTAGCTTGAATTAAATAATTCTTATCCCTAATTTATATTGGATATGCATCAAGTAATTATATAACATCCATATATTTTATCATTAAAACTACATCAGAATTGAAATCTCTCAAAAAATAAAGGAAATCTCTATTTGTGGAGTTGGTCTCAAAATAAATGGAATTTTGTCACATGTTTACTAAAATCTGAAATTAAAATCCACCATGAGTTCATTGGGGGATCTCTAGATAGATGTTAGTTGTTCTAAAAAATATATGTTTTTTCTTTCTTATCAAACTATTGATTAAGAGAAATTACAAGCTCATCCCATGTGTGAATGGAAGGACTCCAAATTCTATATGATTTTAGTGATTTTTTGGGAAGCAGAAATGGATAAGTGCTAGCCATGCGTGGAAGTTGGAGACTGCATGTAAGATTATGTATAGGAACTCAAAGGAAATAGTTAATGACCAGAAGGGATAAGTAGAAGCATGTACACAAGAATAATAAATGAAGAGAGGTCAATACACGAAGGTGCATGTAACACAGAGAATGAGGTCGATGATCAAAGGTCCATGCATACACATACAGGTTCAAGACTTGGCTAATTTCAAAGCTAAGAATAAAAATAGGAAAAATCACAGATGGTGTAGCATGAAAGAAAGTTACACAAATAGGTAAGTAAATGTTAAAACACATGTAGGGAATACATCTATTTATAAGATTAAATCATGGATGAGGCCAAGATATTTATAGCTCAATATAGAGTTAAAGAAGAGTTGTAAAAGGCATGCATATATTTAGGATGTCTATTATTAGGATTAATGCATCTAAACGGTGAAGGGAGAGTCCCCACCATATATAAATAGGTGTTTCACTCTTTATAAGGGCATGGTTATTGTGTGGATACAATAATTTTCAGCTAATATTATGTATGTAATCAAATTATGAATGTAATCAGTGAGTTTATTTAAAGGAATGGAATTTTCTTAAGATGGACAATTGTGGATTGTTATGATTACTAGTGATGGAAATGATGTTGTTATTGATCTATGTTGATTAATTTCCTTATTATATGTGTTTTCATTGTTATAATATGTTTTAACTTCATTCATGTTATAATGGTTAAGTATGCTAACCACATCTTGACAAGTGAACAAAGGAGGAACTCCATAGGTTACACATGCTTTGAGTGAGTGCTTAGACATCTGTCTAGGTGAAGTGCCAGTGTGCATGACCTTGTTAACTATTGGCTACTAGAATCCAACATTTTAGTTCTATTTTTGAGGCCTCTTTTCATTATACTCATTAAGATGTTGCGGACACATAGCATTTCATCTATCACTAGAGAATATTGAGTATTGGGTGGATGATGGATGTGAAATTTTTTCTCAAAGATAAAACACCAGATAATAATTTTATGTGTGCAAGTGGGTGAAATAAAATCTGTATGACTCATGATAGGAGACATTTTTCAATTTCTTCCTAGTACAGTTGTATGAGTTTCTATCATCTTACACATGGAATATGGTGTCCGACTAGGTAAGAAGAAAGTGTGGATCCATGAGAAGTACCAAATTTTTTTTAATTTGGATGTTCCATGGAAAAAAATTACAGATTTCTTGTGGAAAGGTGTTTTGTGAAATTATACCTTAGAGTATGCAATTTTGACATAATCACGCACGGAAGAATCATATTCTTTGTTTTTTCACAAACCTAGGGGATCATACTTACACGTGTTACCTTTAGAAATGAATATTTTGATGATTGACCTAGGAATGGAGAATTTAACTAGGGCATGCTAAAACTCCACCCCACACAAGGTCAAGAAGAAGGCTTGGGAAGGATAGTGTTAATCAAAGCAGAAGAAATGGATAGATAATGAATATTGTGCATGTATAATTATGCATGAGAAATTGTAGTTGAAGAGGCACTGATAATGAGAGGAATGATGATGAGCAGAAGTGATGAGAACCCTGATAATGTGAGGGACTATAGGATCATGTCCTTTCACTATGGGGAATCATAGTAAAAGGACCCATCGGCATCATATGAGAGGGATTCTAATGAAATAATGAGAACCATTCACATGCATTTAACCCATCTTAGATACCTATCCGTTGCGTATGGTGCTTGGAATTCAAACGTTGTTATATAATACCATCATATTGATAGTGAAAAAGAAGGAAATCAAGGATCACCACATTGGGTAAGATATATATATAGGCACATTTTAGTATCAATATAAGAAGCATAATAAATAAAGGCTACACATATGGTAGTGTAATATGCTCATGTGTTTGGGTAGACCATTTTTGGAAGTAATCTAGTAGGTTAGATTTTAGGAAAAAATAGTGGCACACTACCTATTGGAGGTAATCCTATAGGTGGACTAGTGGGATAAAGGTTTGGTGTGTAGTTCAGCACTACTATAGGGAAACAAGGTAGTACTTATATAGGTCCCCAAGTTGTGAAAGGAGGCTTGGGAGGTTAACGAACTCCACCATGTAGAGGAAATACTAGTGGAAGTTTAGCTTCAGGATTTGGACCCACTCTAGGATAAGGACCACAACAATGAACACAACAACCTTAACAACCAAAACAAGAAATCCCTTAGATATTTTTTGAAATGTTCCTTCATTTACCAAAATATAGAGGTGTTTAGGATGCAACTAATCATGTGCACAAGTGTGAATTTTTTTTGAATTCCAAGGAAATAATAACTCCATATCAGAAGGCTAGACAGCTTACAACAGTACTTCAGGGACGTGCGTATAGTTAGTATTAAAAATATGATCCTCACCAGACAGTAGTGGAATATGATGTATTTCACTTCACCTTATTTTCTGAATTCCACATACATGAGTTTGAGAAAAAAAATCAATTTGTGCATTGAATGACATTAAGAAGGGCTTGTCTGAGAGTGTTAGGGAATATGATGCACACTTTAATTACTTAATGTCTACACTTTCCTATGACATCCATTAGAACTATCATGCATAATGGTTTTTAGGAGGCTTTCATATAAATTTTTTAAGGGAACTATCACATAAGACATTTTCCAACCCACGTGAGGCTTTAGAAGTAGCATTACGTGCAGTAGTAGTTAGAAGCATAGATACTAGTGTAAGGCCCTTTCTTGAGGCCAAGATTGCAGTAATGGCCACTAAGTTGGAAAATTTATCTTCCAACTCAACTCACGGTATGCATAGTGGATTGTGGTGAAATGATTACAAAGTAGAAAAAAATTCAAAGGATAGCTATCAACACAAAAATGTGTGTGCGTTGTTAATAGCTTGCAATATTTTTCACAAGAATCATGATGTATAGAAATTGTCCTCTTTTGCAAAAGAATGTTTCCATTTATTACAAATCCATGATGTACATACTCATGACATGACCAATTGTCATCTAATTGATCATATTCATGAGGGTTTTGAAATAGGGTTGTCTAAGACCTGTGTAGAGATTATTTTATAGGCGTAAGAAGGATATAATAATGAAGGTGTGTTGGTACCCAAATAAATCCCACCTTGTAGGTCGATTAGCATCAATAGGATAAGATGGATGCTTAGGGGAATACAAACAATGATTTGAATTATTTTGTAGCTAGGGATAGATCTTGCAGTCTCTTTTCACTATGACTTGGGGAATATTAGATAACACCTCTACTAAGGGTATGACATATCATGCTACTTTAAGCACTACCTACAACCAGGGTGAGAGGACCCATTTTATAACATGTATTTGTAAAATAAGTGGATATAAGAGAATTATTTAAACACACTTTCTTAGGAATGTGTAAAGGAATCCTTAAGAAGATATGGTCAATACAACATTATCTAGCTCTGACGAGTTGTCACACTAGAAAATTCATATATCTTCTATAAAGGCTCCTGTTAGTAAAGATAGTTGTAAATTCCAACACTCTCTTGCATACTTTGGAAAAAGAGTAAAACAATTTAACAAATATCCATAGTATTTATGCATAAACGGTGCAATAAGGGGTAATTCATGTGGATCTGATGGTTATTGGTTGTGATTTTGATGTATTGTTGGGAAGTTAATCAAGATAAAGTTGATTATATAAAGAACTCAAATGAACCTTGCGAATTTTGTAGATAATTGTTCTTGATGTAAAATATGGATCACACAGTTTTAATGCATTCCTTTAACCAAAAGGTTTGTGTTCATGGACGCCCAAGAACACAGGATTTCACACAAACTTTGAGAATTCAAAACAAAAAAGATCATGAAAAATTCTCAACAAAATACTAACAATATTTGATCAAATATGTTCCAGATACGCTCAAGAATTGACAAAGATCTTAAGACAAACATCAAAAAATTGATTTTAAAACCATTTACGTCATCATGAATGAAAGATCCATAAATCATGTAATTGCAGTTACCAAATTATCACTATTTTAAACCAAATATTTGTGTAATTCAAAGACATTAATTAGCATAAGATTGTTAAAGAAATGCGGAAAATTCATTCAAACAATTCATCTTGAACAAAGTAATAACACTTGTGAAAATACACATAGGTTAATTCAAATAAATCCAATTCTTCAATAAGGGGACACAACAACTATGACCTCAATATTTACCAATGGTTGTACAATGCAACCATCTTAGCGAGAAGTTTTGGGAACAAATGAATAACTCAGGTTTCTCAGATTGGTTTAGTTTTAGTAAACACAAACATGATCTCTCCTTTTTTCTCTAAATATTAGAAAATTTAACCCCCCTATGTGAGAGTATTCTCATCGCATTTATACAATTTAAGTTGCTCAATTGTTTCCCATTTCCCCCCCAAAAACATGGATCTCAAAGAGAATATTCTTCTTTATAGCATATAATTTCATTTATTAGTATTCTCTTGGAAATATCTTGTCTTATGGTGCTAGGTGGAAAAGTTATGAACTAATCACGTTTTTCACTTCCTCAGATATGATTGGGATGTCATATCATCCCCTTTGAAAATTGTTTAATGTTTTCTCCAATTTTTGAGTAGATGGCCCCTTTTTGAAAATTTTTGAGTTCCTCCATATGGTTTGATTTGACATGTAATCACATTTAACTTTTCAAAATCTATCTTAGAGAACATTAATTTAATTTTGTGCCTTTCTTGGTTGATTATTCCCACATGGTCTTTTGTCATATTAGACTAATAATCATATTTTTCCTAATGTAAACTTATTTCATACTTATTTCTCTCGTGTGGATATCACATTTTTATCTTAGAGGCTATCTTACCATGATTACACTTATATCGATTTGTCTGCCTCGAATTTCTTATAAAGGCATACCATTTTCCTCTACCAATTAATATTTTATTTTCTAAGTGCAAGAATTTTGGGGAAATTTATCTGTAGCATGGCGAGAGCACCAGTAGCTGCCAACTTAAAAGACATATCCACCTAGGATTTACACTCAATATTTGATCTGTCGGGTCTTAATGAGGCATTATTAAGAATGCTATTTGAAATTATTGATCCTCAAGATTATATTGGGCCTCTATTAGCTCAATTTTTTCGGGTTGCATTAGTGATAAGACTTGTTAGGATAAGCCCTGCTTTTCCTTCTAGATGATGTATTTTCATCTCTTTAGACTAGAGCATCAAAAGACTCCTGATGAATTGAAGAATTTTTGGCTCATAAGCAGGCCTAATGTGTAAGGTTTGACCAATTACAAATGCACATTCATTTGTAATGAGGCATATTTTGTGAAGCAAATCCCATTATGGTTTTATCTGCTTGATCGAGAGATCTCACTAGGTATTTTTCCTACCCTCTTTCCTAAGATGAATGAACTAGAGAAACATGTCTCAATCTTGGATAATAAACCATCAGGTACCATACCTTCTCATCCTCCTGAAGCATCACCATTTTTTGTGAAGAAATGTAAGGGTGATTCTAGTTCTAGGCATCCTAATCAATCTGCTCTAGGATCATTTGTGGTTGCACTTCCAGATCATGCTTCCAAGAAATCCTCCACTTTCGAAGCAACAGGGAAAAATACCTTCCCTAAAGGAGGTTTAGACATGACTAGGTTTCGATGCTAGTGAAGAAAATTCCTATTTACGGAGAGGATTTTGTGGTGTTGGATGATTAGATTTCTTTTTCTTGTTTCCCCTTTTTGGATACAATTCTTGAAAATGTATGTGACTTTTTCTTCATGGGTTGGGGCCGCTATAGAACCCCATTTTTTACTTTTTTCCACAATATAAAAGGTAACAAACAATTTCATCAGTTTACATGCTTCATGATGGATTTGAAATCTTATCAAAGTAATATTAAATTCTAATGTATTGTATCAAATTACATATATGTATGAAAATAACAACTTCAAAGTGAATTTTAGTTTTTTATGAAATAAGAATAACTTTTGAAATAGAATGAAAAGGAATTTCAAAAAAAACAAGCCTAGGCTTGTCCATCATTCTTCACGTTTGTATCTTTATCTTCTTCATCTCCTTCTTCCTTAGGTTTCCTATCCACATATGCATCATAATTTTGGAATAGCTCTTTTATATCATCCTCATCTGGGAATGTATGGTGTTGAAATATCAAGGCTTCCCTACTCAGTGCATCCACGCATTGATCCATATTTTTTTTTACATTCCCATGATTTTTATTTTAACTCTGCAATTATGGTTGCTATAGTCATTAGTATCTTAATGCCTTCATAAGAATTTTTTTCTCTTTGGATATTTTTTTCAAAAGAACTGATTAAGAAGTAACTTTTTCATATCACCATAACTCTTTTTGAATTTATCAAATACCATGCATTCTAACTTTAGATCAATAGTGTCCATGTTATTCTCAACCCATTTCTTCTTTGTCTCCATTTTTTCTTTGATTCCATTCAAAACCACAAGTATGAGTCTATGGCTAAGTGTTCAATTGTATTCTAAGTTCCTGTGTGTTCAAATTTGTAGAATTCCTTCTTTCTCAACTAAGTCTTCATCTAATTGAGTAATACGATTAAGTTTGGGGAGAATTCCCTCAAAATAGAAAATCTCATTATCATAATGTTTAATTAACTCATCAATTTCATTGAGCTTATTCTTAAGCTCTTCATCTTTCATCCTAGATTTCTCAATGGCTTTCTTCACCTTTTCCAATAGCTTCTCCACCCAAGTATCAATAGATTTAACCTTTTTAACATATTTTTCAATATGTCCCTCAACTTTAGGAGTATCAGTATAGATATCTTCTTGGCATTCACTAGACTGGCCAACTAACTGTTGTAGACATGAACTAAATGATTTGACATGTTCTTTTAACTACCTTTTTTATATCCTTTCTTCATCCACTTTGTACAAAAAATCATGGACTGCTTCTAAAAATCCTTGCTTTAGTGCATCCCTTGAGGGTTTTCCCAAAGTAATAAGTTGAACATTATAGTCACTTACAGTTATACCACTTCTTGATTTTCCCTCGTATGGGATTGCAACCTCCAAAGTTCTTCATCCATATGGGTCAGTATGAATTCTAGTAATGACCCTATCATTTTTTGGAGCCTTTGTAGGTTTTGGGAAAGCCAAGGCTGTAATTTCTATGGATTTCATAGGTACAACCTCTTCTTCTTCTTCTTATTTTTAAATCAACTCTCATATCCATCCTTTTGTAAGAGAAATTCCCACCTTTGTCTCTTGAAATTCTAGTTGAGGTTTTTTAGGGACAACCACCAATTTCTTAGACATTTCTTGAACATTTTACACTAATGGATCCTTATGCTGCACTTTTTCCACTTCCAATGTTGATTTCTTGGGTTTCATCTTGTGTTGGCACTTCCCCCACTTGCTTCTTTCCTTGATCCTGAACTTGGGGCTGACCAACTTCCTTTTGATTCATATCAACATTTAGAACATGTTCTCTATTTGTCTCCTCAACTGATGTAGTCATAACCTCTACATTTTCCTTAGGAACCTCTTGGGGTGGTGTTGTTCCTTTAGGTAATTCTTTTTCTTCTGTAATTTCTACTTCCTTTAGAGGTTGTTGTTTAGTGGAGATATCCTCATGAACTGGTATACAAATTTCCTTTTGTTATTTTGATGCCTCATTTTGTGGCACGGTATGTTGGCTCCCAGTAGTTGATCCTTTACCTTTATAAATACCATGTATACTTTTAATGGCATCAACCTTTTCATTTGTAATGGTTTCTTTTGCAGTTTCAATCACCCTTTCTTTAGTAGACTTTTCCCTTTGAGGTGATCCACTACCTTTAGTAACCTTGGTTTCCTTTTGGGGATCCTTTTCACCTGGTGCCCCAATATCCATAATTTCTCCACCAAAAATTCCTTAAAATTTTTACTTTCTCATTTTTGAAGTAGTTTGGCCTTTAGAATATACTTCTGACATTAGAATTTCTGACTCAACAATTGGCACATGGGTGGATTCCTTCACTTCTTCACTTGACATGATAATGCCCGTATCTTCTACCACTTGTCTTTCAAATGATACTTCAAATTCCTTGAGTACAGGAATCTCCTCATTTGTTTCTATGTCCATTATTTCAATTGGGATTTTTGTTGATTCATGCAATTGATCAAAAAGAGGTATACTCACACCTTCAACTGGGGTTGCATCAAATTTCTTCAACCCTTGTTCTAACACAGAACTATCTAGATAGATTAGATGGGATATTACCTTGGGATACTTTTTCTTGAGTAATATCAGCTATTACTCCTCTTGGAGATAAAGTTGAAGCTAGAAACATTGGTTGTATACTTGGACTTACTTGAACATATTTTTGTTCTGGTGGTGGAGTTGTTTGATGAACCATGGAAGAATTTATTCCTTCTTGTTCCTTAGTGATCATGGGAGGATCAATCACTTCAGGATTCTTATGTTTGTGTTTCTTAGATGCATGATCACCTTTTCTTACCAAGGGTTGTTCAAATACAACTTTGTATCTCTTCTTTTCCCTTTCAAACTACTTGATATCTAGTGTCACCCTTTCCTTGACACTTTGTGACTTGGATTAGATGTTAGCACTTGTTATGGCTCCTCTCATCATCTTTTCAGTACCCTGGGATCCTGGTAAAATCTTAGGAGGGGAATTTTGTGTAGCTAAACCTTTTCCCTTTGTTTGGATTGGTAATGAAAAAGTAATAGGAGCATTTTTCATAGACTTTAGAATCATTTCCTTTTGTTCTCTACTTCAAAGAAAACGTGGAAGTTCCTGTTTCACTGGAAGCAATGGTCCATTCATCAATAATTCCTATGGTAGGTATTTTTGAAGGTAATTAGGGGGATTTCCCTCCTAAAGGATCCATCTTATCAGCTCTTTCCCTTAAAGGGGGAAGATCTTCCTTCAAAATCTCTAATTCCTTGAACTTATTCAAGAACCCTTGTATTATTCTGAATAGATAAATCTATGTTCTTTTTTTTAACCAAGTCAAAGTTCTCCTCATCACATGAGAAATCCTACCATACTGATCATCTGATTCTTTTTCATCCCATTTTATGGGGGTCATTGGTCATCCTTCTATCTTTTGATCAATATAAAATTGACTCACAATTTATTGGTCATCCATGATTCCTTTAGGCACCACAACAATTTTAAAATCAATGATATTCCTAAGAGTCATCCTTGAAAAATATTTGAGTCTGACTTCTTCCTCATCTCTATAGTTCATCCAATAATCCTCAAAATGAGGTTCATACTAAAAATAATTTCCCAAAGTGTTGACCACCCATCTAATATCATAGTTAGACCTTAATTCAAATTTCTCCATATCAAACCTCTCCATTTCCTCCTCCATTAACCTAAATTTTATAATAGAGGGGAAAGAATACCTTCCAATCCTAATGGGAAATTTGATGTTTGTCTTGTGTCTCCCAGTAATCAACTTATGAACAGGTGTTAGTTGTCTTGAAAATTCACACAAAGCCATCTTGTCATCTAAATACCTTGGTAATTTGCATGGTTTTCCCTCAAATCCATTGGCTCTAATGTATGTGAATCTCCTATATTGGATGAAAAAGTAACCATACTCCATTATTTTATTCCCGGCTTCTTCTAATATTTTGTATTACTCCCATTCATATTTGAACAAGCATATGATAGGTGAAAAGAATGCATCATTCACCAATCTTACATTTCCCTTTCAATTGCTCAATTGTAATTGGGGATAAACCTCATGCACCTTGTTTTATTTGAAAGGGACATGTGGTACAAGGCTAGGGAAATGTCTATGGCCTGTAATATTGTAAATTAAATATGTCATCATATAAAACTTGAAGCTCCCGAATACCACCCATTTTGATTTTTGCAGTCAGTGCTAACATATGGTCATGAATTGAATCATCTATGAGGGTTTCCCAAAAAATGCTTCCTTTCCTTTCTAAAACAACCCACATATATGGGCACATAAATTCTTTGAATTCATTTGTTGTTTCCAAGCCAACCATTCTACTTAGCAATACAACTAAATCCTCTACTTCTTCCACAAACTGTGACCTAACCAATTTTTTGGGAATCCTAGTGGTTACCTTTTTATCTACTAGCAGCCACTTGGTGTTTATAAATTTGGCATAATATTTCTTCTTGGATTCAAATTATTTTAGGGCTAATTCAACACTTAGGGTTACCAGAGTTTTTATCACTGATAATCTCATCATTATCCTGAAATCTTTGGGTGTTAAAGTCAATACTACCTCACCACTCCCATCCAAAACCTCCCTATTCTCTAGATTATAATTCATGGCACAAAGCATTACCAATTTAGGAAAATGCACTTGAAGGAGGGATAACACCAGTTGAAGCAATGTTACTATCCTCGATTGCTTCCATGAGTTCACTTTTGTCTGGGCTATTTAGTCTTTGCAAAAAGTCGTTCAAATCAACATTCATCAAGTCTGTGTCTGTAATTTTATCCAAGTCACTGGTAACACCAGATGTGACTTGAAAAATCAATGATGGCAATGACTTCATTTTTATTCCCTAGCTTCTACTTTTAATCTCTTTGCAAATTGTGGAGTAGAACAATGAAAGTATGAAGGTAGTACAATCCTTACTGGTTTTCTGTGTAAATTTCCATGTAATTCTTCTTTGCTTCTTAGATTTTCAAACTTTAGCTCTCAATCGATGCTCCTTCATTGATTTCACCTCGTTCCTTTGAAAATTATGATAGCAAGGGTATCCAAATATTCACATGCGATAATAAAAATCTCAAAAGTTTTTGAATGCTTCAAACAATTTTTCCTTGATTTGTGCAAAAATGCATTAATGGCGGAAGCCATAAATGCATTGAATCCTAAACATCCATCATGCCTCCCCTTTTTTAAATGTGGGTCATCCACGTGGAGAATTTTATGTTATGCGGGCTCAGGGGGTCTTTTTGTATTTTTGCACTACCTTTTAAAAGCATACGAGTTCACACATTTGACCCGAGCACCCACCTTTGAATTTTGTTATGATCATGACACATGTTCAAATCTTGGAGGTAGCAGAGCTACGGGACCTTTTTTCATATCTATCTATTTTCTTGATTGGGCACAAAACTACCAAGTTGACCTGAGGCCCTGCTTCTCCACCCTTTTCTTAAAAATATGCCACGTGTCCTTGGCGGGCCTCAGAGATTTTTTCTGCACTTTTTCACTTTGTCAACTCAATGTTAGGAAAACATTATTGGCCCGAATTCCCTGCTCCAATTACTCTTTTACACATATACTCTTTCGGGAGCAGGGTCAATATCTGATCTTGTATCCTTTGAATTTGAATATTCCCAGGAATATTCGTTGGGCCTCAGGGCCAAGTTTGTATTTTGTGATTATTATGTAATTTTTGTAACTTTGCAAACCAATCCCACAATGCCACAACCAATGGGAACCTTCCACGTATCTTCGGGTGGTGGAGAAAAATATGAAATTTTCAACAGAGGCCGAAGGATGATATATAAGGATATTTTTACAAGATTAAACCTGATTCATGACCAACTTTTTATAGGGATTTTCAAAGGCAACATGACTATTATGTTCCTCAACCAAAAAATAGGATTCACACCCTAAACATAGGGTTTTCATTCACATTCAACTTGATTACATCTTCAAATATATGCTTTTTACATGAGAAAACCAGTCACAGTAAAGTTTTCAAAAGCATATATTGGATAAAAGGGTGAGATCAAATCAAGCACTAACATTGGCTCCAACTCGGGGATGGGTGCCCCCTATGGGTGCCAAAATAACCACACAAACCAAACATATAACAGACCAAGTTTCTGAATCTCATTTGGTTACAGAGTCATTCAAAGCACATGCTAGGTCAAACAAAACCAACATACCTTAGAAAAACATACCAAGATACCGAGGTAACTGGTCACTGTAGACCATGAAAAAAAAGGAAAAAAACAAAAAAAATGACTATACACTGTACAATGATTCGTACCTTGTTTGTAATCAATCCAAGAAGTGTTTTAGATGTATGCCATTAACAGGAAATTCAAGAAAATATCCATCCAGGTCCTTTAGGAAAAAGGTGTTCTCACCAATTCTTATGTCAATATAATAGGGTCCCATCCATAAAGCATCAAATTTACCATGTTTCCCCTTATCCTCATGCCTGTTATCCCATAGTAAGACAAGATCTCCAACATTAAAATTTCTAGGGGTCACCTTTTTGTCAAATAACTTCTTAAGCTTCTCTTTGAACCTTATATGTCTTTGGTGAGACTCCCTTATTTCTTCATCCAACTCAACTATCTGATTAATCCTAGCCTCATAGGGGTTCACTTCTTCATCCTCAATTTTTTGTATGAACTGATAAGAAGATAATTGCATATGTAGGGGTAAAATGATCCTAGAATCCATAAAATAATTCAAAAGGACTCTTCCCAGTGGATATTTTAGCAGTAATTATATCTTCCCCTAAAGACAATTTCAATTTCTCAACCCACTTTCTTTTATTGATCTTCAATGTCCTCCTAATTATCTTTGAGAAAATTGTTATTGCTCGATTCAACTTGAACATTCACGTTTGGATTGTAGTTAGATACATATGTCAGACTTATCCCATATTCTTGGCACATAGCTACTAATGGCTTAGCTCAAAATCTCATGGCATTATCAACAACTATTTTTGTAGGTAATCCAAACCTACAAATTACATGATTTAAGATGAAATCTATGACAATTTGGTGAGATGATTTTTTAGTGGGGATATCTTCAACCCATTTGGTAAAATAATTAGTGGCCACCAGTATCCATTTTTTCCTTGCACTTGAGGGATCTTAGAACTCTACAATAAATTCCATGCCCCATTGTTTAAAAGGAGCTTCTATTGACACTGGTTGTAAAGGTAGAGCACCTTAAGCTTTCATTCTTCCTGAAAACCTTTGACAAATTTCACATTTCCTGACCAATAAAGGTTGCATATTTTAAAAGTGTGGGCCACCAATAACCTGCCCTTAAGATCTTATGAGCATTTATTCTTCAAGAAAAGTATACCTACACATACTCCCCCATGGAATTATGAAATAATTTTGGGAGCTTCTTCCTCTGTGATACATCTCAAAAGAACCCCTTCAGGATTCTTCCAAGCCAACCCATAATCAATTATGATATATTTTTGGGAGGCCAATTTGAGTTTCCTTCTTTGGATTTTGTCCAAATGGCTAGGACACTCCAAATTCTTGAGGTAAAATATTATGTCCTTATACCATGCGTAATTGATTACTTTTTCTAGGAAATCCATAGTTCCTTTCTTAATCTCATTCATTTACATTACTTGTAAGTTACTCTCTGCCATCAACCTTGTAAGGCCTAGACCTCTAACTAGCTTGGTGGTTTATATATCCATGTCATACTCTTATATCTTGTTCACCCATTGACATCTCTTTTTAGAAACTTTCATCCCTGATAAAATATCTTTGACCATGGTATGAGGAACATATGCTACAATCTTGGAACTCAAAATATAGGGCCTAAAAATTTTAGTGGCTATTACCAAAGAAAAATCCTACTTTTCCATGATGGTATATTTTAACTTAATACCCTACATGGTTTTACTAAAAAATTCAATAGGCCTTTCATTCCCTTTTCATCCTTTTATAATAACACAGATGCAATAGTATTTTCATATGCAAAAGAAAAAATCTGAAAGGCATTTTTATAATCAGGGGCCACCAATACTAGGGCATTCTTTAATGTTTCTTTTATTCTAGTGAAGACGTGGATAACTTATTCTTCACATTAGATAATATGGTCCTTTTTTATCATGTTTGTAATGGGAATAGTCATTTCAGAAAAATCATAAATGAATCTGTTGATGAAATTTATTTGGCTAAATAAGGACTAAATTCCTTTCTTTTTTAGGGATAGGAACCTTACCAATTGTTTCCACTCTCTCAGGATCAATCATAACCCCTTCTTTTGACACAATGTGCCCCAACAGCTTTACTTTTTGAACTCTAAAATGGTACTTTTTAGGATTCAATGAGATGTCATACTCTCTACATCTTATCAGTATCCTCTCCACATGGCTTAAGTGTCACTTCTCTTTCTAGAGAACATTGTCACATCATCTTGATAAACTACAATAAAATCATTGATGTAGCCTGAGAATGCAACATACATGGCTCTTTAGAATGTAGTTTCAACATTCATCAAACCAAATGGAATTCTTACATATACGTAAGTACCCCAAGGAGTGGTAAAAGTAGTTTTGATTTTTTTTTATTGCTTTAAAACTACTTGGATGTATCCTGAGAATTCATCCAATGTGGAAAGCAACTTAGATCTAATGACCAATTGTAGAATGTTATCCACATTAGGCAATGGATAGTTTTCTTTGATTGAGGCCTTGTTCAAATTTTTGAAATCCACACATAACCTTAATTCTCCATTCTTCTTTCTTATTGGCACTAGGTTTTCCACCCATGAAGAATACCTTGTAGGCTATATTATCCCTCCATCCCTTAAATTTTTGAACTATTCTTGCATATTAAGGGAGAGTATTGGATTGATAGGCCTTTTTCTTACCTAAATGGTTTAGCATTAGTTTCTAAAGGTATTTTATGTTGAAATATATCTTCCCTATATGTTTTAACCTCTGAGAAAGACCATGCTAAATAGTCTTGATATTTTTTTAATAATTCAACATATGACTACTTTTCATCCTTACTCAAACTAATTCCTATCCAAAATTTCCTGGGATTTTCTTTAGTTCCCAAATTGAATTCTTCAACATCCCTTGAAGAAGAGATGTGTTTATGAACCACCCTGACAATATTATCAAAAATTTATTCTAAAGCAACCTACCCTCTCGGAATGGTATTGGTTTTTAACTGAATGATATCTTTTCCAAACAAGGTTTCTTTGCCATCACAAACAGAAACCATTAGTTCCCATTCCATGCACTAATAGGTAAATTCTCATTTTTTTATACAAAAACCTTTGAACTTGGGCATAATTATCAAATACTAGCTGATATCTCACATTATCAGGAACAAATGGTCTTGATAATACTCAATATCATAATCACCATAAGGAGAAATAGTGCAGTTTTCAAACCTAGATCCAAGCACTGCTAACCTATCGGCTGCAGCATTTTGATTTCTGTCATGATACAAAATATTAAAGGAATCAAACATCTTAATAAAATCTCGTACTGCATGTTTATATTGTTTCATCCTTTGATTTTTTATAGCATATAATTTTCTAACTTGTTTGACTACCAACTCAAAGTCTCATTTAACAACTATGTCTTTTATACCATATTTCCAAGCAATCCTCAATCCCAAAAGTAATGCCTCATATTCTATAATATTATTTTTGCATTCAAATTTAAAGGAAAAATTAAAAATCTCATGGCCTAGAGATACAAGCACAACCCCAGCCTCATTCCCCATATTGGAGCAAAATCCATCAAACATTAAAGTCTAAGGGGCACTAATGTGCTCATATCATTCACTTTCATTAATACCATGCTCCTCAAATTCAGCATACCCAAAAAAATTATTAACATCCACATATGTATACAAAACTTCATAAGAAGCATTATTAGGATATTCAATTAGATGTAACATATTTTTCTCCCCATATAACTTGACAAGATTCCCTTCTATTGGTATGGTGGCATATGACATATCTATCCATACACTTCTACCAACATTGGAAGCCCACTTCCTTGATAAAAACATACCTCATTTAGTAGGGCAGTCCACAATGACTACATTCATGGTTAAATACTTACCAAGATAAGCTACTAATTACACTAGTAAACCCTTCACATACCCAATGATTGGTACTTCTCTTAAGTCCATAACAGTGCACTTTCCAAAGGCTGTTATTACTTTGATATCTAACTCATTCATAACTTCAAGGGGCATCACATTACATGAAGCTCCTAAATCAAACATGGAATTATGAACAAGCCTGTCATTAATATTCAAAGTAGTATAGAAGAGATCAACATCAAGTTGGGACTCAATAAGGGAAGTTCCTAGATATACTTCATGGGATTCCCCCAAATTTTCCAATGTCTGTGGCACCTCCAATTATTCAATAACAAGAGGAATATCAAGATTGTTAATATCTTTTCCTGGGGCCACTACCTCCTCCTTAAATCCCAAGTACTCAAATTCTCTTCTTCTGTGCTCAGGGATCCTACACAACTCAATGATGCATACAATGACCTTGATCTGGCTCAAAATTTGAGCCATATTGCAAGGGGTATACTTTGGTAGGGATATACTGAGAGGTAGGGTAATTACATTTTCTTGTGGTATGAGGTTCTTCATGGCTTGAGAAGGGTTATTGGGTTTATTAGAATTATCTGGAATTTTGGTTGACACATATTTCTTAGGGGGGTCATGTAGGATATTAGTGAGGAGGGGATTCTTTGGTTTGGGTATTGTCCCTCCCATTTTAACAATCTTATTTCTTAGATTATATTATTTCTCTTGGGCCATCATTGCATTCATTAACAACTTCCTATCCTTCTCAGAAGGGGTTCCACCATCATATTTTTTAATCATCAATTCCCTTAAGTACTCAAAATCATGATTGGGAAAGTCAAAATCCTAGACCATATCAACTTCAAGATCACTAGTAGAAGGAAGAGGAGATACCCGATCTATGTAGTTCCAAAAACTTTCCACAGTCCTGGCACTCAGTAATTCAATAGAAGTGGCTCCTTGTTGTGGAATTTCAGGGCACTCCATCATGCACACATCACCAAAAGGAGAATTATCATCAACCTCTTAACTTTCTTCTTTAAGGTCACATGGGGAATGTTTGTAGAAACATTTATCACACCACTCAATAACATGATTTTCGTATATCAAAGAAATTGTAGTAGCTAAAGGGTCAAAGGAAAATTTGTTTTCTATTGGTTTTTGTTGTTCATTTCCTGATCCCATGGGCCCTTTACCTCTCTCATCTGATCTACGATCACCCCTAGGTTGATTACCAATTTTTTGGTTTTGAGTTTGGTGCTGGCCTTGATAACTCTGTCTTTTTCCCTTCTCTACTCTAGCAAGCTTGTAGGAAATTTATTTCACTTCCCCTGCTAAAGTATTGACTATCTCTTCCAAATAAACTCCCTTACTATCTTGAGGATTTTAAGGATTTACTAACTTAAAACCATCCCTTTTAGGAGGTTTCCCTACTTCCTTTATATTGTTTTCAATCTGCACTACCATAGAGAAATTCTGCCTCAAATTCCTAGGGTTTTTTTCCCTAAAATAATACACAACTTTTTTAACAAAGGAATCGAAGTATTTTATCAGGAAGGATTCATTTCTTGGCCTCAAAATTATAGGTCAGTCAAGTTTATCAAGGTTTTGTTAAATTTAGTAATGAAATCTTGGATAGGTTCATTGGGATTCTTCTTTATGTTCTCAAATTCAAGATAAAATAAATTTGAGGGTAAGTCTTATCCCCATATTATGACCTAAATAAATTCTTCATCTCAATCCATGACTCAATTGAGTTATCTAGGTGAGGATTCATACTAATCCCAAACATCCTCTTCTAATGTTTGAATAAATAGTTTTACGATAGAGATACTCGTGTTTAATCTCAAAATCCTCCATAATATTCACAAACATTCTTAAGTTCTAATCACTAGTAATAACATTATTTCCTTGAAAATTACACAACCTATTCCTTATTTCTTGTGGAACTACATTAGGATAGCCCACCATACCATGAAAATCTTTGAGCCCAAAAACATTTACAACAAATTGAGGTCTAGGTGGAGGATGAGCCATGTTATTTTGAGGGGGTGTCCTAATAGAAGGATTAAAATGGTGTGGGATAGGGGGTCTTTGAGGTAATGGTGTATGATCCTCAAATTATTGGTCCTTTAATGATTCATTTTCATAGAAAACTCTATTACTTCTGAGTGGCAATGGAGGGAGATGAGAAATACCTATACTAATTATAAATGAAGGCCCCTCACCAGTTGGAGTGTACAAATTTGTGTAGGTATTAATTGATCTAGAACTATCTGAGGACCTAGAATACTCCTCTATCAAAGGCTGATAACTTTCAACCACAGACACTACTTTCTCTTCTAAGCTTTGATATCCCAATGCTCTCTAGACTTGTTTCTTAGTTGGATTTATTTTTTCTAGCTCTAGAAACAATTTTATAGAAAAATATTTCTCAAAGAAGGACCTTCTTCCTTCCATCTTTACAGATCTTGATAAAAAATTTATATTATTAAAGCTTGAGGCACTGGTATTTATCAAAAAATTTAAACAATGTGGAGTTGCCACTAAGGTCTTACACCTTAGATGTGTAAATCACTGCAAATGACTTCTCAATGTGAACCTTAATGATCAAATTTTAAAAATCTTAACAAATCTCAGCATCGTTTGTTAGTATTTACCCCTAGCCAAATAAATTTAATGGAAATCTTTCTTAAACTAGGAAAATATCAAGCAAATAACTACTGATCAAGCTCTTTTTTGTAAATATGAACTAAGGATGATGTCTAGATCATATATTTGCATCTAAACATATTTAATATACTACCAAAGGTCTATATTTATCTATATTTAAAGAAATAGTCCCAGGAAATGGCACCAAAAAGGTGTTGGTACCCAAATTTATCCCTCCTTGTAAGCCAAGCAATATCAACGAGCTAAACAGGAATCTTAGAGAAAGACAAACCAAAGAGTCATTTTGTAGCCAGGTATGGATTTTCTTTTTCACTCTCTAACTTGGGAATATTGGATAACACCTCATAAAGGGTATGGCCTACCCTACTACTTTGGGTTCTACCGACAACCAGAGTGAGAGGACCCATTTTGTAACTTGTATTTGTGAAAAGAAATGGATATAGAAACAATATTTAGACTCTTTCTTTCTGGGACATGAAAAAGGTAGCCTTCAAGAAGATATGGTCAATACAAACATCATCTAATTATCACAATTTGTCACACTAGAAAATGTAATATATCTTCTAAAAAGGATCAGGTTACTAAAGATAGTTGTAGATTCCAACTTTCTCTTGCATACTTTTAACAAAATAATCAACAAATTTAACAAATATCCATAGTATTTATGCATAAACAATGCAAGAAGGGGTAGTTTTGGTGGATATGATGGTTATTGGTTGTAATGTTGATTTATTGTTGGAAATTTAAGTAGGATAAAGTTTATTATACAAATAACTCAAATGAACCTTGCAAATATTGCAGACAATTGCTCTTGATGTAAAATATGGATCACACAGTCTAATGCATTCCTTCAACCAGAAGGTTTGTGTTCATGGAGGCCCAAGAACATAGGATTTCACACAAAATTTGAGAATTCAAAACACAAAATCTCATGAAAAATTCTCAACAAAATACTAATAATCTTTGATCAAATATGCTCTAGATACACTCAGAAACTTACAAATATCTTAAGAAAAAAAACTACAAATTGATTTTAAAACCATTTACCACATCATGAAGGAAAGCTCCATCAATCATGTAATTGTAGTTACCAAATTGTCACTATTTTAAACCAAATATTTGTGTAATTCAGAGAGATTAATTAGCATAAGATTGCAACAAAAATGTAGACAATTGATTCAAAACAATTCATCTTGAACAAAGTAACAACACTCGTGAAAATACACATATTAATTCAAAGAAATCTAATTCTTCAATAAGGGGAGACAACAACTATGACCTTAATATTTTCCAATGGTTATAAAGTGCAACCATCTTGGTGAGAAGGTTTTGGAGAAAATGAATAACTCAGGTTTCTCAAATTAGTTCAGTTTCAGCAAGCACAAACAAGTTCTCTCCTTTTTTCTCTAAAGCTTATAAAATTTAACCCCCCTATGCAAGAGTATTCTCATCACATTTATATAATTTTACTTCCTCACTCATTTCATGTTTTTCCCCAAAAATTCTAGATCTCAAAGAGAATATTATTCTTTATAGCATATAGTTTGATTTATTATTATTCTCTTGAAAATATCTTTTCTTATGTTTCTAGGTGGAAAAGTTATGAGCTAGTCACATTTTTCACTTCCTCAGATATGACTTGGATACACCATATCATCCCCTTTGAGAATTGTTTTAATGATTTATCTCCAATTTGTTAGTAGATGGCCCCGTTTTGATGATTTTCAAGCACCTCCATATGGTTTGATTTTACATGTAATCACATTTTACTTTTTGATAATTTCCTTTTGTCTTTCTGGATGAACACACATTTCCTTTTTCATGTTTTTCTTGGTTATTATTCCTACATGGAAATTTTGTCATATTAGACCAATCATGTGGGTTCACATAATGAACTTCTTATTTCATACTTATTTCTCCCTTGTGGATATCACATCTGGATCTTAGAGGCTATCTTACCATGATTACACTCATCTCGGCTTTCTTCCTCAAATTTCTTATAAAGTCATACCATTTTCCTTTACCAATTCACATTTTCTTTTCTAAGTGCAAGAAATTTGGGGAAATTTATCTATAGCATGGTGATAACACCCATAGTATCAAACTTAAAATACATATCCACCAAGGATTTTCACTCAATCTTTGATCTGTTAGGTCTTGATGAGGCATTCATAGGAATGCTATTTGAAATTGTTGATCCTAAAGATTATATTGGGCCTCTGATAGCTCAAGTTGTTCATGTTGCATTAGTGAGAAGACTTATCAGGATAATCCCTACTTTTTTTACCTTCTTGGATGATTTATTTTCATCTCTTCAGAATGAAGCATCAAAATACTCCTAATGAATTTAAGAATTTTTGGCTCATAAGCAGGCCTAGTGTGCAAGGTTTGACCAATTATAAAATAACCATTCATTTTTAATGAGGCATTTGTTGTGAAGGAAATCCCCTTAGGGTCCTATGTGCTTGATGGAGAGATCTCACTAGGTATTGTGCCTACCCTCTTTTGTAGGATGAATGAACTAGAGCAATGTGTCTCAATCTTGGAGAACAAACCATCATGGACCATACCTTCTCAGCCTCCTGAAACATCACCATTTTTTGTGAAGAAATGTAAGGTTGAGTCTAGCTCTAAGCCTCTTACTCCATCTACTCTAGGATCATTTGTGGTTGCACTTCTAGCTCAAGATTCCAAGCCATCCTCCACTTTCAAAGCAACAAGGAATAATTCATTCCCTAAAGGAGGTTTGTACATGACTAAATGGGTTGCCTCTTGTGAGAGGAGATCACAATTGCTTAGTCTTGGATGGTCCTATATCACAACTATTGATGAACTTAGGTCTTTAGGTATGTCTCACACACTGGCAAGAGAAATTGTGTTTGTTCAAATGGCATTAGGGACAAATGAATTTGTTCATAGGAAAAATAAGCTAGTGAAGAAACTTCCTCTTTACAGAGAGGATTTTGTGGTGGTGGATGATTAGGTTTCTTTTTCTTGTTTCCCTTTTTTTGATACAATTATTAAAAATTATGTAATTTTTTCTTCATGGTTTGGGGCCCCTATAGAACCCCATTTTTATTTTCTTCACAATATAATAGGTAACAAACAATTTAATTAGTTTACATGCTTCATGATGGATTTTAAATATTATCGAAGTAATATAAAAATCTAATGTATTGTATCAAATTACATATATCTCTGAAACTAGCAACTTCAAAGTGAATATCACTTTTTTATCAAAAAAGAATAACATTTGAAATATGATGAAAAGGGAGTTTAAGGAAAACAGTCCTAGGATTCTTCATCAATCTACATGTCTGTATCATTATCTTCTTCATCTCCTTCTTCCTTGGGTTTCATATCCTCATATGCATCATAATTTTTGAATATATCTTTTATATCATCCTCATCTGGGCTTGTATAGTTCTGAAATATCAAGGCTTTCCTGCTCAGTGCATCCAAGCATTGATCCATATTTTTTTATATTCCCATGGTTTTGATTTTAACTCTACAATTCTGGTTTCTATAGTCATTAGTGTCTTAATGACTTCATAAGAAAAAAATCTCTTTGGATATTTTTCTCAAAATAATTGATTAAGAAGTCAATTTTTTTTTATCACCATAACTCTTTTTGAATTTATCAAATACCATGTATTCTAACTTTAGATCAATAGTGTCTATACTCTTCTCAACCCATTTCTTCTCTATCTCCATTTTTTATCTGATTATATTCAAAACCTCAACTATGATTTTGGCCAAGTATTCAATCACTTACTAAGTTCCCATGTGTTCAATTGGTATAATTCCTTCATTCTCAAATAAGTCTTCATCTAATTGATTAATACAATTCAGTTTGGGGAGAATTCCCTCAAAATAGAAAAGCTCATTATCACATTGTTCAATTAACTCATCAATTTCATTGAGCTTATTCTTAAGTTATTCATATTTCATCCTAGATTTCTCAATGGATTTCTTCCCCTTTTCCATTAGCTTCTCCACCCAAGTATCAACAAATTTAAATTTTTCAACATCTTTTTCAATATGTCCCACATCTTCAGGAGTATGTATAGATATCTTCTTGGTGCATTCACTGGATTGGCCAACTAACTGTTGTAGACATGAACTCAATGATTTGACCCATTCTTTTAACTACCTTTTTATATCCTTTCTTCATCCACTTTGTGCAACAAACCATGGACTACTTCTTAAACTCCTTTCTTTAGTGCATCCCTTGAGGGTTTTCCTAAAGGAATAAGTTGAACATTATAGTCACTTGTAGTTATATCACTTCTTGATTTTTCCTCATGTGGGATTGCCACCTCCAAATTTCTTGATCCATATGGGTCAGTATGAGTTTTAGTAATGACCCTAGCCTTTTTTGGATCCTTTGTGGGTTTTGGGAAAGCCAAAGCTATAAGATCTATGGCTTTCACATGTACAACCTCTTCTTCTTCTTCTTATTTTGAAATCAACTCTTCATATCCATCCTTTTGTAAGAGCAGTTCCCACCTTTGTCTCTTGCAATTCATATTGAGTTTTTCAGGGACAACCCCAATTTCTTATACACTTCTTGAAATTTTTGCACTAATGGATCCTTATGCTACACTTTTCCACTTCCAATGTTGATTTCTTTGGTTCATCTTTTGTTGGCACTTCCCCCACTTACTTCTTTCCTTGATCCTGAACAAAGGGTTAATCAACTTCCTTTTGATTCATATCAACATTTGGAACGTGTTCTCTATTTGTATCCTCAAATTATGTAGTTATAACATCTATAATTTTCCTTGGGAACCTCTTGGGTTGGTGTTATTTCTTTAGACAATTATTTTTCTTCTGTAGTTTCTACTTCCTTTAGAGGTTGTTTTTTGGTGGAGATATCCTCATGAACTGGTATACCAATTTCCTTTTGTTATTTTGATACCTCCTTTTGTGGCACAGTGTGTATGGATCCTAGTAGCTAATCCTTTACCTTCATCAATACCCAATATACTCTAATTGTCATCAAATTTTTCCTTTGTAATGGTTTCATTTGTAGTTTCAATCACCCTTTCTTCAGTAGACTTTTCCCTTTGAGGTGATCCACTACCTTTGGTAACCTTGGTTTCCTTTTGGGGATCCTTTTCACCTTGGTGCCACAATATCCATAATTTCTCCACCAGAAATTCCTTAAAATTTTCACTTGCTCATTTCTGAAGTAGTTTGGCCTTCAAAAGATACTTCTGAAATTGAAAATTCTGATTCAACAATTAGCACATGGGTGGATTCCTTAACTCCTTCACATGACTGGAGAATACCTATATCTTATACCACTTGTATTTCAAATGATACTTCAAATGCATCGAGTACAGGAATCTCCTCATTTGTGTCTATGTCCATTATTTCAATTAGGATTTTTGTTTATTCATGCAATTGATCAAATAGAGGTATACTCATACCTTTAATTGGGGTTGCATAAAATTTCTTCAACCCTTATTGTAACACAGAACTATCTAATAGATTAGATGGGATATTACCTTTGGATACTTGTTCTTGAGTAATATCAGCTATTACTCCTCCTAGAGATAAAGCTGAAGCTAGAAACAATTGGTTGTATACTTGGAATTACTTGAACATCTTTTTGTTCTGGTGGTGGAGTTGTTTGATGAACCATGGAAGTAATTATTCCTTCTTGTTCCTTAGTGAGCATGGGAGGATCAATCACTTTAGGCTTCTTATGTTTGTGTTTCTTAGATGCATGATCACCTTCGCTTACCAAGGGTTGTTCAAATACAACTTTGTATCTCTTCTTTTCCCTTTCAAACTTCTTGATATCTGGTGCCACCCTTTCCTTGACACTATGTGAATTGGATTGGATGTTAGAACTTGTTATGGATCCTTTCATCATCTTTTAAGTACCCTGGGATTATGGTAAAACCTCTGGAGGGGAATTTTGTGTAGCTAAAGTTTTTTCCCGTTGTTTGGATTGGTACTGCAAAAGTAATAGGAGCATTTTGCATAGACTTTAGAAGCATTTCTTTTATTTTCTACTTCAAATCAGACATGGAAGTTCCTATTTCACTAGAAACAATGGTCCATTCATTAATAATTCCTATCATATGTATTTTTAAAGGTAATTTGGGGATTTCCTTTCTAAAGGATACATCTTATCAGCTCCTTCCCTTAAAGGGGGAAGATAGTTCCTTCAAAATATCTAATTCCTTGAACTTATTAAGTATCCTTATATTTTGAATAAATAAATATATGTTTTTTTTTAGCCAAGTCAAATTTCTCCTCATCACATGAGAAATCCTACCATACTGATCATCTGATTCTTTTTCATCCCATTTTATGTGGGTCATTAGTTTTCCTTCTATCTTTTGATCAATATAAAATTGACTCACAATTTTTTGGTCATCCATGATTCCTTGAGGCACCACAACAATTTTAAAATCAATGATCTGCATGAGAGTCATCCTTGAAAAATATCTGAGTCTGACTTCTTCCTCATCTCTACAATTCATCCAATAATCCTCAAAATGAGGTTCATGCTCAAAATAATTTCCCAAAGTGTTGACCACCCATCTAATATCATAGTTAGACCTTAATTAAAATTTCTCCATATCAAACCTCTCCATTTCCTCCTCCATCAACCTAGATTTTATAATAGAGGGGAATGAATACCTTCCAATCCTAATGGGAAATTTGATGTTTGTCTTATGTCTCCCAACAATAAACTTATGAACAAGTGTTATTTGTCTTGATAATTCACACAAAGACATCTTATCATCTAAATACCTTGGTAATTTGCATGGTTGTCCCTCAAATCCACTAGATCTAATGTATGTGAATCTCCTATATTGGATGAAAAAGCAACCATACTCCATTATTGTATTCCTGGCTTCTTCTGATATTCTGTATTGCTCCCATTCAGGTTTGAACAAACATATGATAGGTGCAAAGAATGCATCATTCACCAATCTTACATTTCCCTTCCAATTGCTCAATTGTAATTAGGGATAAACCTCATGCACCTTGTGTTGTTTGAAAGGGACATGTGGTACAAGGCTAGGGAAACATCTATGGCCTGCAATATTGTAAATTAGATATGTCATCATATAAAACTCAAGCTTCCCAGTACCACCCATTTTGATTTTTGTAGCCAGTGCTAACATATGGTCATGAATTGAATCAGCTATGAGGGTTTCCCAAAAAATGCTTCATTTCCTTTCTAAAACAACCCACATATATGGGCACATCCATTCTTTGAATTCATTTGTTGTTTCCAAGCCAACCATTCTACTTAGCAACATAATTAAATCCTCCACTTCTTCCACAAACTGTGACCTAACCAATTTTTTGGGAATCCTAGTGGTTACCTTTTTATCAGCTAGCAACCAATTGGTGTTTATAAATTTGGAGCATAATCTTTCTTATTGGCTTCAAAGTATTTTAGGGATAATTCAACACTTAGGGTTACTGGAGTTTTGATCATTGGTAATCTCATCATTATCCTAAAAGTTTTGGGTGTTAAATTCAATACTCCCTCACCACTCCCATCCAAAACCTCCCTATTCTCTAGATTATAATTCATGGTGCAAAGCCTTACCAATTAAGGAAAATGCACTGAAGGAGGGATAACACCAGCTGAAGAAATGTTACTAGCCTTGATTGCTTCCATGAGTTCACTTTTGTCTGGGCTATTTAGTCTTTGTAAAAAGAAATTCAAATCAGTATTCATCAAGAAAGTGTCCATAATTTTATCCAAGTCATTGGTAACACCAGATGTGACTTGAAAACCTGATGGAAATGACTTCATTTTTATGCCCTAGCTTCTACTTTCAATATCTTTGTGAATTGTGAAGTAGAACAATGAAAGTATGGAAGTAGTACAATCCTTATCAGGTTTCTGTGAAAATATCCATGTAATTCTCCTTTGAATTTTAGATTTTCAAGCCTTTAGCTTGAAATAAAAACTCCTTGATTGATTTCACCTGATTCCTTTGAAAATTATGATAGCAAGGGTATCCAAATCTTCACATGCGATAATAAAAAGCTCGAAGTGTTTGAATACTTCAAACAATTTTCCTTGATTTGTGCAAAAATGTTTTAATGGCGGCAATCATAAATGCATTGAATCTTGGCCATCCGTCTTGCCTCCTCTTTTTAAAATGTGGGTCATCCACGTGGAGAAATTTTATGTTATGCGGGATTAGGGGGTATTTTTGTATTTTTCACTACCTTTTAAAAGCATACAAGTCCACACATTTGACTTGAGCACCCACCTTTGAATTTTGTTATGATCATGACACATGTTCAAATCTTGGAGGTATCGGAGCTACGAGACCTTTTTGCATATCTATCTATTTTCTTGATTGGGCACAAAACTACCAAGTCAACCCGAGGCCCCGCTTCTCCGCCCTTTTTTTAAAAATATGCCACATGTCCTTGGCGGTCCTTGGAGATTGTTTCTGCACTTTTGCACTTTGTCAACTCAATGTTAGGAAAAAATTATTGGCCCAATTTCCCACTCCAATTACTCTTTTTCATGTATACTCTTTCGAGAGTAGGGTCAATATCTGATATTGTATCCTTTGACTTCAAATATTCCCAGGAATATTCATCGATGCCTCGTGGCCAAGTTTGTATTTTGTGATTATTATGTAATTATTGTAACTTTGCAAATCAAGCCAACAATGTCACAACCAATGGGAACCTTCCACATATCTTCAGGTGGTAGGAGAAAAATATGAAATTTGCAATAGAGGACGAAGGATGATATACAAGGATATTTTTACAAGGATTAAATCTGATTCATGACCAAATTTTTATAACGATTTTCAAAGGCAACATGAATATTACGTTCCTTAACCAAAAAAGAGGATTCACACCCTAAACATAGGGTTTTCATTCACATTCAACATGATTACATCTTCAAATATACACTTTTTACATGAGAAAACTAGTCAGAGTAAATTTTTCAAAAGCATACACTGGATAAAAGGGTGAGATCAAATCGAGCACTAACAGGGTGCAATAATGGTAATGGAGGCTTTAGATGTTAATACTAAAACAAATGACATGGTTTCCAAGGATTTTTTTCACAAGGAACATGTTATAATTGTGGGTCACTATTAGCTCCAGTTCTCGAAGAATCAAGCTTGTGCATACTTTTGCAAGGGGCATAAGGTTGAGGATTTTCTAGATCTACATTCCCACATGTGCAAGAATAACAAGAAGGATAAGGTAGCTTATGTGATTAAATTTTAATGCTCAATACACATGCTGAGGTAGTACACATGTGTAAGCAAGGAAAAAAATACCATTCATTAGAAGGGAGGAGGCTATTCATACAAAGTATCCAGATGTGGTCCAATAGAAGTAAGTTTATGAGGAAACCATGGCCATCATCATGGATCTCCAAGGGGAAATACAATGTTTGAAAGATTAAGCGCATGATAGAAAATACATGTAGAACATTGAATTACCACAGAAGGATGTGGATGACCTCAGGGAGATATGTAAAATGCTCAAGAAGGAGAATATCATCCCTCTACTAGGATAATGGTTATGGGACAAAATATTGCACTGAGGTGTAGAAAGGGAGCACTATATTCTTCATACCAACTTACCTCCTCAAGATCATGAATATGAAAACTAAATCACATTAGATGTAGTGATAAATTGCTAGCTAGCAGTTAATATTCTCATTGATACATGCATAGAAGTCAATGTCCTCACACTTGATGCTTGGACCCAAATGAGAAGGACACCATTGCATCCATCCTCAATTTTATTGGACATGGATAACAATAAAAGGGTTATGCCTATTGAGGTGCTAAAGGATTCTTATATCACCATTCAAGGATCCAATTTCAAAGGTGATTTTGAGGTATTGGAGTTGGCTGGAGCAAAAAACTTTCATGTGTTATTAGGTCATTCTGGGTGTTATGTCAACAATACAGAATTTAACTTTGACAAGTGATATGTGATATTTGATAACACATATGAATACGTTGGGATACCATTTGATGATAAAAATATTGCACCTTAAATAGAGGCCATCAATGAAGAATGTCTTAATTTAATTTAAACACATATTGTTCACAACCCAGAGCATATGGAGCCATCAAAGGAAGGTGTGCTTCGGTGGGAAGACACACAATTCATTAATGATAATACCAATGTGGATTGTGTTAATTGGGATAATGGTACTTATGAAATTATAGGTCACGAGGTTCAAGGAAGAGTGATTAGGTTCATTAGGTCTTGACCCATTAGGTGGTTGGGTAAGGTTAGTTTGTCAAAGTATACAAAAGAATATAATCCTGAATCATTCTTTCACACGATGAAAGGAAAGTGATGAAATAAGGAATATTGAATGAATATTATAATATACATGCTACAAATGATTGCAACACACTTATGGTCTACGCATAAAGATAACTTACTTGTATAATGTGAGATAAGAGTGGAATTATTGACAAGGTTTGTCAAGATTAATATCCCTTCATTGGTACTTGATTATGATGGGAAGAATTCTCCCATGGTACATGTTAAAAAAATTAGAACCATTGAATGGAAGGGTGATACAATCTCCCACCATCTCTGAGGGTACATAAGTGATATTCTACTTTGCGTGGTTGTGTGCATGCCTAGTGTGTACATGTTGAGCTAAAGCAAGAGGAAATTAATTGGTGTAATCTCACTTCAGGTATTACCCATACATTTGATAACTTTTATACTTAACCACATGTTCATGAAACTCTGTAGATTATGAATTCCATTACATTCAAGGGCAATGTGAAGGATAAATAATTGGTGACTCAGTTATTTAGAGAGGTTATACCTGAAGCATGTGATGACATAGTGGAATAAAAAGATACCATGTTGGGGTGCATTTGGAAATAAAAGGATAAAGGAAAGCTTGTCTACCTCATAGATGATGAAGAAGTATAATATCTGGATACCAAGCATATAGAGGGTGCACAGGAAATATTAGACTCCGTAGATGAGAAAGTGTGAACCTACCATGTACCGCTAAAGACTAATAAATTAAAAATTAGAACTGAATATGCACTAAACGAAGTGATTATTGGTTTAAACCAGATGTAACAAAAATCATAAAAATACTACATGAATTTTAGGATCTATTTCCTATAGGATACCATGAGTTAAAGGGATTACATCCAACATTAGGAGATTTGATAATCAAACTAAAAGATGGCACGTGACTGGTTTAGAAGAGACCATACTATATGAATCCTAATTTGCACATCAAGGTGAAATATGAAATGAATAAATAATCAATTCATGCATTATTGAGCCCATTGAGGAGTTATAATGGATAAGTATGATGGTTATAAACATTAAAAAGGATGTAAGGATAAGGATTTGTATAGATTATAGAGTTCTAAATGCTTCATGTGTCATTGATCCTTTTCCCACACCATTTACTAAAGAAATATTAGAATGTGTTTTTGGGTGTAAAATCTACTCTTTTATAGATGGATTTTTAGCTATCATCAGGTAAGGATTTCTCCTGAAGATTAGGAAAAGAAAACTTTTGTAACGTAATGGGAATTTTTTTAATATACGGTTATGCCCTCTATCTTGAATAATGCACCAGCAATGTTCTCCAGTATTGTTTTGCATGCATTTCAAGACTTTATTCATAAATTTATTTAGGTGTATTTGGATGATTGGATAGTATATGGCCTAGTTAAATACCATTGTGACTACTTGAGGTTAATGTTTGAAAGATGCAGGAAGCTTGTATCTCTTTGAATATTAAGAAGTGTAACTTTATAACACCATTTGGAAATTTTCTCGTACATATCATATGTAAGGAAGGATTTTCAGTAGACCCAATCAAGATTGCATTCATCTTAGAGTTGGAGGAACCAAATAATCAGATTGAAGTGTGTGGATTCCTTAGACATACTTTTTATTACCATAGATTTATCAAGCGGTATGCAAAGATTTTTATGTCACTTAAAGAATTGTTAAAAGAAAAGGAAAAATTGTATTGGGGTGACATATAATAGCTACTGTTTGATACCTTAAAGGATAATATAATCACCATGCCTATTTTAAAATTCAATTCTTAGAAAAAAAAAACATTTCATATTCATGTGGATGCTTCATGTACATCCATTGGGGTAGTATTAGAATAACCAGGGGAAGGAAATGTATATTATCCCATTTGTCTTACAAGATGGAAGTTGACACCAATCGAATAGAAATACATAACTATGGAGTGTGAAGTTTTTTCAATAGTTTACATGCTTCAAAAGTTTAGATAATATATTCTCATGATACCTTTTATTTTATATATTGATCACATGGAACTTACATATCTTGTTAACAAGCCAATTGTACAAGAATGCATTTGTCGTTGGATCCTTCTATTCTAAGATTTTTATTTTTTGGTGATAGTAAATCTCGACAAGATAAATTTGAGACCAAACCACTTGTTAAGAATTAACTCTAGTGAAGACACACAAATCATAGAGGTCACTTTTCCAGATGCTCATTTGTTTAGGTTAAACGACATGCGCACTAACTTAGAATATATCCCAGTATTCTTGTGCACATGAATTGTGCATGAAGGTGTGAAGACCCTAGAGAATAAGAAGCCAATGACTCACATGGTTCCTTGCTAGGTAATTGCAGTTTACTTATACAAGATGTTTATGGATGAATTCTTGTGTAGATGTGTATTAGAGCATGAGCGTGAAGCCATAATGGAAGAAGTGCATGATCAAACAAGTGTATGTAATTATTTAGGAGAAGAAACAATAAGTAAGATATTACTTGTTGGATTATGGTGGGATATGCTCTATAAGGATACTAAACATTTTTTCAAATCATGTGATCATTTTCAAAGGATAGATAAACAAGGAAATTGAAATAAAATGTCGTTGGGACCCATAACAAGCACATATGCATTTGAGAAGTGGGAAATGGAAATTTTTTTCCCTATTACACTAGTTGCATGGAGAATAGGAACATGTTACATCATTACATGCACAGATTACTTGAAAATTTTGGAAGAAGTTGCGTATATAAAGGATTTATCTACGAAAAAAATAACAATATTTTTTTATGGTAAAACACCATTAACAGTAATGGCTTCCATTGAGCCTTACTAATGAAAAGGGAACTCACTTCTTGAATAAGACAATAAGAATACTATTGGTAGAGTTCATGGTAGCTCATCATAAGACTACCCTCTATCACCCACAAGCCAATGGTACTGCAAAATATTTCATTAATATTTTGGGAATAAAAAATTTAAATATTCATTGTCTAGGAATAAAATATTAGGATGACAAAGTATTATCTATGTTATGGGAATATAGAACTACATACAAGAGGTTGAATAAGACCACATATTTTTAATTGGTATTTATCATAAGGATAGTTTTTCTCATGGATTTCATGTTACCCTCCTTGCATATTGTGTGTAAAGGAGGAATAAATGATGAAAAATTAGTAGAGTGCATTGATAAATTGATGCAGTTAGGTGAGAGGAATGTCATCACATGATCGAGTCAAAAGACAAAGAAATATAGACATAATTATTATCATGATGAAAATATTAAGAATAATTATTTTTCAATAGGTAAGATGGTGATTTTATATTACTCCAAGTTTGTGCGCCATCCTAGAAAGCTCAAAGTGCATTAGTTGGGACCATTTTTAGTAACAAAGATATTATGATCATGTCATTATTAGTTACAGGAATTGGATGGATATATGTTTCCCGGTTACTTCAATAGGAGTAGGCTAAATCCCTACTATAAGTAATTATTGTCATTTAAATTAGATTTGCATTTTTTGTTTTGTTTCTCTTTGTTGGAATAAGCATGTACACACATAGGAGCTGATTACTCTATGTTAGACTGATGCGTAGAGGATCGCGCATGATTTTATTTTGGGGTGAAGTAGGTATAGGTGTGAACATGAAAAATAGAGGATAAAAAATGGTAGGAATGCTAATGAATGGGTGCACATTAGAAGTAGAGGCAGGTGCGCATGAGAAAATTAAAGGTGCACATAGGTAGTTCTCTTAGGATAACATGCATATGTGTTTAATAATGGTGGTTCTTGAAGTTAGTGGAAGTTATCACTAGAAACCACTTGAAATAAAGAGTTACCAGGCGTAGAAAACTTGGAAAGTGACAAAAAGGAAGAATGTGTGTGGCATAGGAAGATGCGCGCAAGAAGTTCTATAGCTTGGGAAGTAGTGGTGCATTAGAAGGTTACCAAATGCTGCACATGGGAGATGTATTTTGATAAAGAAAGTGAAAAATTGGTGGTAGGTGAGGAATAATTAAATTGGGTGGAAATTGGGAAATCTATAAATAGGGCATGAATGAATTCATTCTTACCTTGCATTGAAGAACTTATGTGATATAGAGATTAATTACAACAAGTGTGAAGTACAAAGAATGTACCAGAGAGATAAGGTAAAGCAGGAACTAGGGTTGGGTGAGAATAAGCACGAAACCTTGATGGCCATGAGATCCTTGTGAAAGAGTGAAAGCTAGGTGAAGTGTTGATGATAGGAAGACAAGCTAGGGTTTATGGGTGAAAAAAGAGCTAGGGTTCATATGTGAAGACATAGAGCTAGAGAACAAATTTATCTAAGGCATGAAGTTGAAGTGGATGAGAGTAATGAATTAAGTAAGAAGTTTGGTTATTTGACACTACAAACATAAGTCAAACAAGAGGAATTTACAAACTAAGTGCATGCATTTTAGGGTTTGAGTAATTGCAAAATGACAATGGCACCAAATAATTCATCGAAGAATAAGAATACTATTGATGAGTAACCTAAATATTAGTTTTGGGAGATGCAATATCCACTAGAGGTAGTAGTAGGGAACTATACATACCCAAACTTGCACATGCTACATTGTCAGAAAACAGTTACAAAAGTCCCTAATGATAATTCATGTCTTTTCCAAAGGTGTTCAAGCTTCTAAACCTACTTGTAGCTTATATTTTTAGCCAATTTTTCCTTATTTAGCATTTACATGCTTTTCCTTAGCTTCCCACATCATTTATCTATTGTTTTGTCTTTTAGTTACAAAATTTCTGCCCTACCTGGGTGGCAGTATTGTAACTGCCACCCAGGTAGGATAGCGGGTTTGTACCCGCCACCCTCTACAGGTCGGCGGTCCTATAATCACTGCACTACATAAGGTGGCAGTCCTATGCACTTTTTCTAGAATCTTCCAACTTCAATTAAGACATGTGTTGCCCCAATCAAGTTCACTTTTAGCACACGTTTTTGAACCATTTTAGTTGATTTCAATCCTGATGGCCTTGTGGAATTATCTTCTTCACTTATAACTTGTAATTAATCATGATTGATTGTTCCAACTACCCCTTCATTGTTGATGTGGCACCCCATGGCTGTGAAGTATGATTGTGCAAAGTGCAACGAACCTTTTATAAATTAATCACTTATTCTTAAGCAAATTTCTAGAGATCATTTTCTGTATTCTTGTATTTCTAAGCTACCTCATTATTGCTAGAAATTACATAGCTAAGCTCCATTCTCTTGTGATATCTCTCTTTCACACACATTTTTACAAAATTTTCATTTAATTTGTCATTGCTCTAGAACCTTCTCATTTTTGTTTCTACTACATTCTGAATCCCTTGGCCTCACATGAGCATGGGAGATTGAAAAGAAAAATTGATGGGACAAAGCACAACACAATTGGATTTTCCATTACTCTATATTTCTAGGTTGTAGTTGATATTAGAATTCTGAATTTATTCATATTATTGTTTATGAATTGTATACATACATATATATTAAATAGATTACAAAAGAAGCATTTCCAATGTTGCAATCATTTATTAATTACAATGGATTAATTCATATAGGAAATCCTCCATATGAATGTTCTTTTATTTTTTAGGGAATTTGTAGGTAAGAAAATCTTCTAAGAAGCTATTACTTCTTCTCCTACTTCTAAAGCAAAATAGAAGGTTAGATTTGCATCCATAGTTAGTGAAGCTTTCATTATTTAAAAAAGAGTAGATTTCTTCTACACAGATAAGTAACTACATCTATTTGTTTTATTTGTTTTAGATTTTTTATAATAGAAGTTTTACATTTCTTTATTTCTTCTAAAATCCAAAAAAGACAAAAAAAATTATTTTATTAGAGTATTTTCCTAGTATTGTACTATTTTGTTTATATCTTGAAAATACCAAAAACATAGAATAGTTTTGATTCAATTAAACTAGTTGTTAATTTCTTAAGTAATTAGATATTTGAAAATTCATGACCATCAACGGTCCTCAACAAGAATGTACATATGGAAGTGATCCATAGGTACCACAACTGAATGGTCCTAAGTTAATTACGCATATATATATGAGACTTTGTCTTATTATCCTCATAACACCAACTCGATACAACATGAAGATTAAACAGTTAAACATCTTAAAAATTGCGGCTGATAAGGCCTATGAATTTTGGACTACCCTTGGCAATAGGGTTTAAATATAAATATGACCATATAAGGACCACAACTAGAGAGAATTTATGGGTGTGATGCAACGGTCCCCTAATCGAATGGGACCAAAGGCCAGTTAAACATAGACATTGGATAACAAGCATTGGTATTCAAATCATCTCCACTTCCACCTAACATCATAAGACAATTAAATGCCCTAAACAAAAAATATCACTGAGCCCTCACATTTTGTATCGCACCCACCAATCTTCCATAAAGCTATTAGAACCACTCCTAGTTTTCATTCATTCCATGACCTTGTTTTTAGATATTTACGAGGCCCCCATTGGTATTCCATGAATCCCATAACTAGTAGAAATGATCTATGTGGAGCTTGATATTGACTGGAGTCTCCATGTAGCTATTATTTCAGATCCATCTATCAGACCATTTTAGGTTAGAAGGGCTTTCCTTGCATTTGACGAGTAGATCTTGTTATTACTTATTGAGGACATTATTTTTCCTTGACAAATTTCCCATCCCATTTACATACACTTTAGTCCATATATCACATTATTCTATCATTTAGCCATCCAAATTTAAATATTGGATGCCTCAGCATGATTTTGGGGAGTCGAGTGCAGTCGAAGGTCACGTGTTGATTTTCATCTGTATAAATTAGTGAACCCAATGTGAAGATCTAGTCTCTTTTCATTCCCATTTCATTGAGCCATCTTCTCCTTCTTCGATTATTCTACAAGTATTCATATACCCCTCGAATATGTCAAGAAAATATGGATACATAAGGCCCATTTTAGGTGTTGAAGCATATTATTACCAAATGGGTAGGCCACAACGGTTTCCCTCAATATCAGCGTGTGTAGAAAACTACTCAATCCATCTCCCTATGTCTCAAACTCCTCCTCCTCAAGGTACTAATAATGGATCCTCGATCAGGATCAAGGAAATTGACCAAATTACAAAAACACAATAGCCTAAACCTTTAAGTTCTAATAATATGAAATTTTACAGAGAGTCAAGCTCATCTCATGAGGTTTTGTTTAGATCACAAATTAGTATGCACTCTAATCAACTCCCATTACTAAATGAGGAGTATCTAGAACGTTACGCCCATAATGATCAACACTTCCAAAACATGGATAGGATGGAAGGACATAGTGATGTCTTACTTTAGAATAACACCTCTACCCATCTCATAATAGAAAACATTCCTAATGAGGGGTCGAAAAATAATGAACAATTCATATCAGGATATCACACTCCTTTTCCGCCTAACAAAATTCAACAACATAAGCTAAAAAAAAAATCTATGTCATCACCAAGAGGGATCATCTCGATATTTTTGGAGAAGGTTAGAGGATTAGAACTTTCCCAATCTTCTCATGCTACATATTTTGATGGGAAAGAAAATATTCTCTATCAACCACATAATTATGGCCAAGTTCCTACTGTGTAAAATACTCTGATTTCCATGGGCATTCCTATCCTTAGGGATCTCCTTGCTAGGTTGGGCACCTTGGGTGTGCCACCTCATACTGCATATAGATACCCACAACATGAAACAACCAAAAATGTGTTCTCAAATGCCATCCCACCTAGAAATTCAACGTTTCTTGGCTTTGTGCCTCCAAATCCGTATTAGAATAATGTTCCCCCTTATGTAAACATGTATTCTAATTCTCTACAGGGGTACATGTACTCTTTCCCTAGTCCATATGGTCATCCACAAGGGATGTCATACCCATTAAAAAAATTAACCTGTACCATATCAACAACCCATTCCACCTCTATCTCACCAATAGGGGCCTTCCATGGTCAAGTCCTACGTAGTGGGGACCTAATCTGAATATCTAAAAGATCCCCTCGACTACACTATATGGAGTGTTATGCTCCCAAGTTCTTTGTGAGACCTTCCAAAATTCAAAGGGGAGGGATATCTAAATGCAAACATCAAAGCGTATGAAACTTCCATTTCAAAGCTACTCCCATGAGATGTAGTCATAGAAAATATATTCCCTAAGAATTTAGAAGGTATTACTCTCAATTTTTATCATAGGATACTTGAGGCTTCGATACATTCTTTTAAACAACTCATTTCCTAATTCATCAAATATTTTGACATGAAAAAGTTGCTAAGAACAAGAATTAGGGAGTTCCTACACATAAAACAGGAACACAATGAGTTTTTTTATAGATTTTATCCTGACATGGTGGAAAGTCATCTACTCTTCCACAAGAACTCCCAACATGGATCAGATAGAGCTCTATGATCTATTCCTTCCGTCTCTTAACCAAAAAATGAAGGATGAAGTCCATAAGTTCCCAGTTGGGAGCTATGAAGAGGTGTTAGAGGGTGTTCTTGGTATATATCAAGAAGTAATAGACATTTTTCACAAGACCTGTGGTTCAAATGGGATATTTATCACTCCCAATCAAGTTAATTCAAGTTACCTCAACAATGTAAACAAAAACCAAGGACCAAAGGTCCTAAAAAAACCATGATGTTACAACTGATGGTGTTACAGACCAACCAAAGAAACCAAATGTTGTTAACACTTCAAATACAAATAACATTAACAAAAACACAAGCGGTAACAATCAGAGCATTAAAAAATTTTCTCTTGTGATCAATGCAGTAGACCTCAATCATCCTCCACCCCAACAACAACAACAAGAAGTTCACACCTAAGGCCATAACCAGTACCCTAATGGGTACCAAAACCAATATCAAAATCAAGGGAAACAACCTCTAAACTTCAATTATAATAACCAACAATTGAAAAAAAAACAATCAGAACTTCGGGACACAATAAAAAACAAGCCAAAGACCTCAGGATTATGATCCTGGCCTATAGTTTGGTTTTCAGAGTGTCCGAGGGAATGATGCAAGAACATTCCACGATTGTAACAAGTTCTTATAATTCTTTCCAGAGGAACAAATATATCTCTTTGTTGAGATATTTTGGATAAATCCTATGGCAGCAACTCAATATACTTGGATGGGGCACCGAATCAATATACTTGCA
Source organism: Taxus chinensis (assembly GCA_019776745.2). NCBI lineage: Eukaryota > Viridiplantae > Streptophyta > Pinopsida > Cupressales > Taxaceae > Taxus > Taxus chinensis. The sequence goes on along the minus strand of CM034155.1, from coordinate 76,729,705 downwards.
TGTGACCTGTATCTACTCAAACATGTTGCTCAAGATCTTTAATGATCCCTTTCCAATGCATCCCAAAAATGGTAAGTTGGACACTATCTGCTCATATAAGGGTATCCCGGTGGGAAATAATGATCATGAAGCTTCGAATTCATCAAAACTATTGGTAGCACCTCTATTGGATGGTCGCCAATAGACTAAGATAGTGGGTTTGGTAAATTTAGAAACTAAACCCCAAATAAATGTTTCTACTAGAACTCAAGATTACTATACACATCCCATTCCTATTTACCCATATATATCAGATGATATTCATCAAATGCTTTCTAAGCCTGTGGGGGATTTTGACTTGATAATTGATTTAACAAAGACCTTTTCTCACATTTCCTTCTTGGATTTTTTGAAGAAATCCCTTGATCATATAGATGCTTTATTAGAAGCATTGGGTCTTGGACATTTGATTAATGTCACTCCTCCTCCAGAAGCATAAATAAACCACATAGAATCTGATGTCTATCCTCCTAGGAAGCCACAAAGAGATGTTGGATTTGTATTCGACATTAGTAAGATGCCAACTGACATTGAATTAACATGTAGAGGTGATATGGCTTTTTATCTATAGGTTTGGATTTACAAAAACTATTTATAACATGTAATGATTGATGATGGGGAGGTAGTCAAAATTTTCCCCTTTTCTTTTGTCCATAAGTTAGGCTACAGAGAGACAAATTTCTCTTCAATGAGAAACATGTGAAGAGGGTATGATAGCCTCAAAATTGTATCGATAAGAATCATAGGGTTGTCAGTTACCCTAGGGCCCAAGATTATTCTTATAGAGTTTTATATTATAGATTGGGAAAATAACTATAATATTATTCTTGGTCATTGTTGGATACATCGAATGAAGGTGATCCCTTCCACATTGTTTCTTGAAGTAAGATTCCTACATTTGGGGAAAGTCTTCATTGCGCAGGGTGACCCAAAGCCCTTTAAAATTCACCTAGCTAACATAACGAGGAAACCTGCGGTGCATGTTGAGTTTGAGATCATTACAAATTAATTGAACACGCCGATGAGTTCAAAACCTGAGAAAAAAATATTTCCCACCACAAAGTTAGAGACTTCCGGATGGATTGAAAGAATTCTGGTAGTCAAAGATGAAACTGTTATTGTAGAGACAATATAAAAAAAACCATGATGAATATTGTCAAGTTGTTTGAGAATGACTTACCCATTCTCCTTCTATTTGATTCCATGGGCATAGGACATGCTCTGGGACTCGGATCTCTTTTTGTCAGTGGGATTTTCATGGTTGAAGTCTCAACAATAAGGGAATAAGATAAAAAAAAGTGATTCAACATAAATATTCCCAAGAAACTATTTGAATATTAATTTTGACAGAGTTAAATGTTGCTTTGGTGGTGGGGCAGGTGTGATTCTCACTTCTCTTAAGGGGAAGGTCATGTCTTTTTCCTTTTACCTAGATTTCAAATGTACAAACAATGGTGTAGAATATAAGGATCTTTTTTTTTTCTCATATTAGCCAAAAGGATTGGTGTTTATAACATTAGAGTGTTGAGTGATTCACAACTAGTTGGTAATCAAGTATCATAAGTATATGAGACTAGGGCGGAGCACTTGTATCTCTATAAATATGATGTACTCAAGTTAAGAAAAGGTTTTGACTTCATTTCAATCAAGTCCATTCCATCTGAACAAAAAAAAAAATTTGATTCCATGGCTACTTTTGATTCTCTCTTCTATCTGAGAAAATAATTAGAAGATACCAACCTCACAGTTTTGGTTTGTGTTGAACCCTTAGTTCGCAAAATGTCAACAAATCTAATCTTGGCATACGTTGAGGCTAAGAATGAGCCTATTACCCTAGACTATGCAAAAAATGATGAGGTTATCTTAGGGTACCTTAATGCTTACACAAATATACATCCCCAACATCATAAGAGAGGATTTTCTCTCATTCCTCACTCTTCCTCCTATTTTGTAGATGACATAATCGATCCCTCTTCCTTAGAGGACCTGTTATATATATTTACCCCCCTGGGTAAATATAGATAAAAGCAAGGAGGATCGGGTTTACAAGGCGGAAAAACAGGGTGGAGAAACATGGTGGAACAACATGTCGGGGGGTCTTCAAAACCCACCAACAAGGAAAATATGTCATCGAGCCTCTAAAAACTGACATAAAGGCAAAGCGGGTTTCAGAGGCGGAGAAACATGGCACAGAAGCATGTCAGAGGGGCAGATAAACCTTACAGCAAAGAATCATGTCGGAAGGGTTGGAAAACCCGACATCAAAGGCAAATCAGGTTTCCGAGTCGGGAAAACAGGTCGGGTGAGCAAGTCAGGAAAGCATGTCAGAGGACCTCTTAAACCTGATGCATATGCAAGTCATACCTCCGAACCCGAAAACAAAGGAAATTTGGTAATAGCGGCGGATGCGGGTTTTGAGAAAGCATGAACATCAAACACATGCCGCGGTGTCCTCCAAGCCCGATGCGGATGCAGAGGAGAGTCCCGAACCCGACTGGAACAGACCCTGACGTGGGAAATATTCAGATCGCCATAACTTTTCACAGGGAGCTCGGATTCACACAAGGTTGGACTTTTCAGAAAGCTCTCGGCATCCTCTACGCAACTACGACTAGAAATATTTAATTGGGTGGGAACAATTTCTTAAAATGCAAAAATACAGTTCGCCATGTTTTGAGTTGTTTGGGATCCCACCTACCACCATGGTTTGTGGAAGTTAGGTGCAGTTTTGGAGGTGGTTGGGCAAATCTCGATTTTCTCACTTCTCCATCTCTTTTCCTTCTATAAAATGTAAGGAGGGGCTGTTTTTCAAAGGTTGGACATTTTTTGTTTTTTGCCTCCTCCTTTCTTCTCTTTGGCAGGTGGAGTTATGGAGCTCAAACCTCCCATTTGAAACTGTAATGCAGCCTTTGCCTCTTGGCATTTTTACAGTGTATTGTATCAAACCTTCGGAGCAATTAAATGCATGACTATGGATGTTTTCTCAACCCTCTATGTGTTTCATTTTGCATCCTCCTGATCTTTCACTGCGAATATGTTTATCCGTGCATGATATTGCATAGCATTTCTTATGGTTTGTGTTTATTTGGAAAAACATATGTTCTTCATTCCTCGGTGCATCACCTCCTTAGCTTAGGTTTATTTTCATGCATTTCTCTCTCCCTGTCCCCTTGGTAGTTAGATTAGGTTTTTGGGTAAACCTCTTTTATCATTGGTGCATCTGAACAAAGGAATAGGAGCCGGCCTTCATCTGGAGAGCTTTTCCGATTTCGCAAGGTCCCACACTTGGGAAAAGCTCCATGTTGTGCAATCACACTGAGACTTTCAACCCATCACATTGCAGAGTCCCAGGGGTGCTAGGTTTCGACACCAACAGGACCTTGAGATTTTTGAGGTAGAAGAGGAAGGGGAATTATAAATACCTCTACGCCCACCTTAATTTGAAGAGGGTAATGCCTCTTTGATCAAAGGGATGATCGATATCAATATTAATACGAAGGAAGACCCAAAAATTTTTAAGATAGGTTCTTCGCTTACTCCCGAAGAGGTAGAAATACAGACAAAAATTCTTAAGGAACATTCCAAATCCTTTGCATTTAGTTACAAAGAGATGACATGGATTTCTCCTCATGTGGTGGTCTATAACCTAGTGACCAATTCTAATGCTAAGGCCATCAAGCCAAAATCTATACCTAGGAAACCCAAGGTGGTACTAATGGTCAAAGAGGAATTCATGAAAATCCTATAGGTGGGGTTTATTAAGCTTGATGATTACTCAATGTTGATGTCTAAGATTGTACCCATCCTTAAAAATAATGGGAAAATTTGAATCTGCATAGAGTTTCAGGATATCAATAAAGCATTTCCCAAGAATGATTTCCCACTACCATCCATCGATGTTATTATTGATGCAACGTCTTGTTATGAGTTGTTGTCCCTAATGGATGGATTTTATGGGTTTAATAAAATTAGGATATTCAAGGAATATCAGACAAAGACAACCTTCATCACTCTATGGGGAACCTATTACAAAGTAGTCATACCGTTTGGTCTCAATAATGCTGGTGCCACTTACCAATGGGAAATGACTTACATATTCCATGATCTCATTCATAAGATTATGGAATCTTATATTGACGACCTTCTGGCTAAGGCCAAAACATGTTGTGATAACCCTGAGGTGCTTCACATCATCCTATCATGTCTAATCGAATACATCATTACACTAAATCTAGAAAATGTGTGTTTGGTGTGATAGGAGGAAATTTACTGGGGTACATCATCTCTTCACGATGGGTCGATGTAGATCTAGTAAAAATTTGAGTAGTTTTAGAAATGATCCCATTGTCAAATGAGTTGGGCATTAGGAATTTTTCTCAAAAATCTTCGTGCAATCCAAAGGTTAATTTCTAATTGGACCTTCGTTATTCATCTAATAAACAATTTATTAAAGTAATATTGTTGCAACATCTAGATGGATGAGTAGCATGAGGTATTTGAATAGGTCAAATAATTTTGACTATCACCTCCCATGCTTATGCCTCCCAAATCATAGTGCCCTCTCATTTTATATTCACAAGATCCAAATGTCGCATTAGCCTACATATTATCTCAAGAAGATGATGAAAAACAAGATCATGCAATCTAATTCATTAGTCATATGTTTCTCAAATATGAGACATGATATACACAAGTATACAAAGAATGTCTTATTATAGTTTTCACAACAGAGTGGTTAAGGCATTACATGCTTAACGAAGAAATGAGGTTCATTATTAAGAACAACCATTTACAAATGTTTCTAACACAAAGTTCTTTATATAAGAAATTTGGACGTTTCATGACTCTGATGGGTATAAGCTATTTTTGGAGATAGCATTTGGAGCACACATTGGGATGGATACTTGAGCAACACACAAATGGTATTTTGGGAGCGATCGATTGATAAGCGCCATGCATTATCTTGAGTTAATAATAGGATTTTTTATGTAAGTTAAATATAGAAGGCATATGGCTATTATCAACATGTGACCTATTTTGATAAGTGTGTAGGTAGTGAAGGGAAAGTCCCCACCCCTATAAGTATGTAATGAACTATGTAGTTTAGTACTAGTGAATTATTGTAGAGTTATGTTGTTGGATTTGATGTGTGCATGACTTATGGTGATACTTTATAATGTAACAAGCTTCTATGTTTTACAGTGTTTAATATAATGGAGTATGTTGGTTGGATAACGATGTTAAACATGATTCTAACTAGTTCATGTATGGTTAATCTTATTATAGTTATTGTTTAATTCATGATTCTCTAATATCTAGATTTGGAATATAATCTTTGGAATATTTATTGTTATTTATGGTTTTAAATATGCTTTATATTCATCACACTAACATCTTGCACAAGAAACTCTAAAGAGGGGTTTGGTACCTTTGTGAGCTTTGAGTGAGCACTCACCTCAAGCTGGGTGATGTGCAACACACCTATGATTTATATAGTGCATTCTAGGTTGCATCATTGGTTCCATTTCTGAGACCTCTTTTTCATATTTTTTCAGGATGGTTCATGATGGAGATGTAACAGTTGAATTTAACAAGTGTTAAGGAGTGGATAGAATATTTGGAAGAAGATTACGCTCAAAGGTTAAGCAATGGATCTAATTTTGATGCACATGCATGGGTGGAGTAGAATTTTTATGATTGATTATATGAGAGATTCTTTTCTATCTGTCCGGTAGAGTTGTACGAGTGGCTAGTGGCTTATACATCTATAAGGAATTGGAGGTAACACATACTTATTTAGATGTAGAAATAATTTCAGGTGCTCTATGATGCCTACCTGATTTGGAAACACGTTGTAGATATGTGGTTCTATGGTGTTTTGAATAGATATATTTTAGAGTAATCAATTTCTAATTACTCGTGCACAAAGGTAGCTGAGTTCCAATTTTTATGTTATCCAAGGGGAACTTATTTGCAAGGTATTCCATTAGTGATTAAAATCTTGATGGTGACCCCAAAATTGGAAGAGAATCCAATGGCTAGCTAAACCTCACCACGCGTAGGGGTAGGAGTAGGTTTGGTGAAGGATGGTGGACCTAACGGTAGAGAGGAAATGAGAAGAAATGCATCTTAAGTATAATGAGGCATGCAAGAGGGAGGTAGAGAAGCAACGTGATATTGTAGAGTGGATGGTATTTAGGAGAGAGATGGCTTGTAATGGATTTGGAGCTCATGTAGAAGGCATGGAGCTAGAGAATCTTGAACTCCCCCATTTGGGAAAGAATAATAGGGAACCCTCCTTGGCCTCACATGGGAGCACTCAAAAAACACAAAATGGTTCGTGAGTACACATCTAAATCTACCTGGTAACCTAGCCCTTGTGCTGGGTTTTCTAGTATTCAGTACAACCAGTAGTCAACAAGTTAGTTAAGGAAGTAGGAGAGTAGGAGTAAATTAGATAATAAGTACACCTATGGCTGAGAAAACTTCTTCTTTATTTTTTGGAGATGCTTTCTTAGATGCATCATCAGCATACAACATAAGCGCACAGAATTTTGGACTCATTTATGGGAGTAATGCCACCTCGCAAACTATAGGAGTTCAGTTTAGTACCAATTTTTGGACACAGGGTAGTGCATCCACTAGTCTTCTTCTAGCTACAAGTGGAGGATTAGGGGCCATATGTGGTTCTAGTTCTGGTGGATTTTGTGGTTCTTGAGGTAGAGGTAACACATGAGGTTCTAGATCAGATGGGAAGGGTCCTCATCAACCCCATAATATTTACATGGAGATGTCACTCTGTCTTTAGGAGTATAGGTGCATAGAAGATGTTGCTGAAAATATGCACATGTGTGAGATACTATGGCACACAAAAGGAATTACGACTTCTGAGTGCAAGGAAAGTCATTTTACAACTACATTATAGGGATGCACACACAGTTGGTATAGGAAGTTTGACCCTAATTAGAATTGTGTAGATTATGCAACATTTAAGGATGTTTTCCTCAAGGAGTTTCATATCCCTGAGTTTGAGAAGAAGAGTATAAGTGCACTCAAGGATATTAAGTAGGGAACTATAGAGAGCGTTTGAGATCATGATTACCATTTCAAGACATTGTTGTCTAAACTTTATTATTATATTCATGCAAGCTAACATGCACAGTGGTTTCTTTGAGGCTTGATCACACCTTTTGGATTGCGTGTTGAAGCAATCAAGACTATAGACACTAGAGTTAGCCCATTCCTAGAGGCACAGATTGCAGCTATGGAAAAGTAGTTAGAGAAAATATCAGCAAGTTCAGGACATGAGACATGCATTGGGATTTGGTGTACAAATTGTGAAGTGGAAGGGAATGCTAATGATAGTTTTCCCCACATATCAATGTGTTCATTTTTGTTAGATTGTGAGATATGTCATTTGGACCATGATGTAAGATGTTTCCTACTATTACAATGCATGATAAAAAAGAATGTATCTTGCTATTGTAATATTTTCCAGTCCATGACTTTGAATACAAAAGACTATAGGTTGTTTAGTAAGATCCATGATGCCATAGATATTAATATGTGACAGATAAGAGTATCAGATAACTCTAAAGGAAAAAGTGAGCACCATGATCATGACCATGCTCAAGAACACTATGATTGGAATGAAGGGTACTTTGAAGGATTTCGTGGTAGAGGTCGAGGATACCATGGTGGATTCGGGGGCTAAGGCCATGCTAGTGGATGAGGCAAGTTCCCTTGCAAAACATGTTTTACATGCAGGTCTCCTAACCACTACAGGCATGAATGTCCTCAAAATATTACTTGTTATTTTTGTGGGAAGAATCATAGCTATGAGGAATTCCCGAACTTATATGATTATCTTAGCAAGAAGCATAAAAAAGGAAAACAAGGGTGCAAGGATGGTTAAAATACAACATTCTATAGAAAACAAATGGATGCCAAAGTTGGCACCAGAACTTGAGGTATTACCTATGAAGATTACTATACGTACTGAAGATGCGTACACTAGGGAAGCATTACAGTAGAATCCTACCATCACTAAGGAGGAAGTTTTATATGCAAGGTACCCGGATCATGCACATCAAAATGAGGTTTATCAGGATACCTTGGAGGTACTCATAAATGTTCAAGGTTAAATACAGTGTTTAAAGGAACAGTCATGGAAGTTAGAACAAAATAAGGCATTAGAGACAATCCAATTGGATATTGATGACTTAAAAGAGGTATGCAAGATGTTGTGCCAGGAGAATATCATTCCATTATTAGGGAATTGGTTAAAGGAAAACACTCCACACAAAATTATTAAGACAAGATGATAGATCCTACATGTTAATATTCCCTCTCATAGTTTGGATTATGATAAGGAGATCAATCTTACTGTTGTTGTGGATGGGTGGTTCTTGAGCAATATATTGATTGAAACAGGTACAAAAGTTAATGTGCTTACTGTAGATGCATGGGTATAGATGGGGATACATCCATTTCAACCATCCTCTAATGTACTATTTATGGCTAATCGAAATAAGGTCACTCCCATAGGAGTTTTAAAGGAGGCATCCATTACTATACAGGGGCAAGTTTACTAGGGACTTTGAGGTCTTAACACTTGTAGAAGAAGATAGCTTCCTAGCTCTACTGGGGCACCCTTGGTGTTATGCAAATAATGCTAATCTACGGTTCAACAAGGGATATATATGTTTTGAGAATAAGGAAGAAATATTTATTATTCCTTTGACAGATGGGAAATCGGTACCTTATGTTGAACCTTTGAGTGAGGAAGACCTTTAAAGAATTTATGTACACACAATTCAAGACCCAAAAGTGTTTGAGCCATGTAAGGAAGGACTCCTCTAGTGTGAAGATGCATAGTCTATTAGCGATACTACAAATATTTCTTGTGATAACTATGTGCATGGAATCTATGAGATGGTTGGGATTGAAGTAAGAAGCACTTTTTTGTAGAGAAATCAAAACTCATTATGTTAGGAGGATAGATAACTTTGTACCTCGATATACTAGAGAAGGATACCCTATGGTATTCCTGTGCACCATGGAGAAGTAGTAGATGGATCAAGTTGAAAGAAGAAATATGTTAGTGTATACCTTATGCGGGACAATAATGCATTGGTGGGTGGTTCGCAAAGAAAATCTCATAGAATGGTGTGAATTTAAAATTTCTCTAACCACTTGGTTCTTCAGGAGCAATGTTCTTATGCAAATCTACATGTATCATGATAATCAACCTATTCAGCACCACCTTCAACAGTGTGAGAAAATCAGGAGAGAGGGACAGGAAGATTTACCACCATCACTTTGGGGGCACAAGTTTTATTCCACTTTAAAAGGTTGAGCATGCGCTTTGTATGTGTATGCGGAGCTGTATAGGGAGACTGGAAATTGGTAGGACTTGATTGCAGGAATGAAACAAAATTTTGAGTACTTTCTACTAAACCTCTGGTAGAAGAGGCATTAAGGGTTATAAAGTTCTTAACTATGGGAAATATTGCTTGGGCTAAAGAACTCATTCAAGAGAGTTTTTTGATGAGGTAGAATATTTTGACATAGATTATTCAGTATGTATGTGTGAAGTGTTATACAGTTTGGATAAGAATACATGTGCCTATCATGAACCTATGAACACAAAGAAAGTGGATATTGGCATGGATGCTGAGACTAAGGAGGAAATAATCAGGGATTATTGGTATGATTCTGAAGTGGCAAAGATAATTGAATTACTAAGTGATTTCCAAGATTTATTTCCTATGGGATACCATGAGTTAAAAATGATTGCATAAGTCATTAGGCAAGATGAAGATTAAGCTAAAGGAAGGAGTGCATCTAGTCAGGAGGATACCTTACATGATGAACCCAAACTTGCGCATAAAATTTAAGGAATAAATTTACAAAATATTGAAATCTGACATCATAAGCCCCTTAAGGAAGTGGAGTGGGTTAGCCCAATGGTAATCAATATAAAGTAAGATGGTATGATTAGGATCTATGTGTAGTACGGGAAACTAAATGTTGCATGTGTGATTGATCCTTTTTTCCTACACCTTTCACCAAGGAAATATTAGAAGGGGTTGCAAGGCGTAAAGTTTACTCTTTCACAGATGGATTCTCAGGGTATCACCATGTTAGAATCACTTAGGAGGATCAAGAGAAAATGACTTTTATCACTAAATGGGAAATTTTTACATATAATGTGATGCCCTTTGGTTTGAAATACATACTTGTTGCCTTTTTATGCATAGTTTTTAAAGCATTCCAAGATTTTATTCATGAATTCTTGCAGGTTTACTTGGATGATTGGATGGTATATGGGCTTGTTAGAGATCATTGTGAAAATTTGTGCTTAATTTTTGAAATATGTAGACCATTAAGCATCTACTTAAACATAAAGAAGTGCATTTTTACTACACCTTTTGGAACTCTATTAGGGAACATCATCTGCAAGGAATGTCTGTTAGTAGATCCAACTAAGATTGCAATTATTTTAGGCCTCGAGGAGCCTACTAGTCAGAGTGAGGTGCATGGATTCTTGGGCCACACAGGATATTACAGAAAACCTATCAAAGGGTATGTGAATATTTCCGCACCCCTGGAAGAGTTACTAAAAGGAAAAGGGACATTCTACTGGGGAGAACTATAGCAACACACATTTGAGGCATTAAAGGAGATACTTACTACAACGCCTATTATATGTTTTCCCTCATGGAACCAACCATTTCACGTACATGTGGATGCCTCTGGCACAACCATTGGTGTGGTGTTAGCTCAGCCTAGAGAAGGTATCATAGATCATCCTATCTATTTTTCTAGTACAAAGTTGACTCCTGTAGAATAGAATTACACAACTATAGAGCACAAGGCCTTGCCAATGATCTATGAGCTACATAAATTCAGATAGTATTTAATAGCAACACCCTTTATATTTTATCATGATCACATGACATTAAAATAATTGGTAAATAATCCCATTCTACATGGGCACATATGTAGATGGGTGCTCTTATTACAATAATTTCATTTTACAATCATGGCAAAACCAGGTAAAATTAATTCTGGCATGGACCACTTATCAAGGATTCAATCAGGGGAGGACACATACACAATTGAATATACAATGTTAGATGCACAGTTATACGTGTTAGTCACATGCCATAAAAATTGGAAGATATTGTTGTCTTTTTACCCATAGGTATGACTCTAGAAGGAATGAAATCATTAGTGAAGAAACAAATTGTAATTCATGAAGTATTGTTCCGGTGTGTACTAGTACATGAGAGAATAGATATCATGGAAGAGGCTCATGGTGGTATTACAGGTGGGTACTATGCAGGTGATGACACTACGTGTAATATTATACTCACTATATTATGGTTAGATACCCTATACAAAGATTGTAAAGTTTACTATAAGGCGTGTGATCACTTTCAGTGCCTTGGAAAACCTGGGCAAAGAGATGAAATGCCTTTGAGGCCCATTTCTAGTGCATAACCCTTTGAGAAATGGGCTATAGACTTTGTGGGTCCTATTTCCCTAGCCGTGTGTAGAAATGGATCATGTTCTATCACTACTTATATAGATTATCTTACTAGGTGGGTAGAAGAAGAACCTACAAAGGATTGTACAATAGCTACAACAACCAAGTTCTTATGGGAAAATATTCTTACTAGGTATGGATGTCCATTGATCTTGATAAGTGATAGGGGTACACACCTCTTGAATGAAAAAATCAGGATATTGTTGGATGAATTTATTGTTATGTAGAAAAAGACTACACCTTATCATCCTTAGACAAATGGCATTGTGGAGGCCTTCAACAAGATATTGAGCTAGACCTTGAAAAAAATTTGTGATGTTGGAAGGAAAGATTGAGAAGATCAAGTTTCTATTGTGCTTTGGGCATATAGAACAACCTACAAGAGGTTGAATAAGCCCATGCCATTTCAGTTGGTGTTTAGTGTAGAAGCAGTTCTTCTAATGGAATTCATGTTACCATCATTGCGTATTGCGCGTGCTCTAGGTCTATCTTATGAGAAAGAATTAGAGGAAACAATTGACAAGTTAATATAGTTGGATGAGAGGAGCACCATAGTACATTAGATTCAAAAGCAGGAAAAGGCTGGGTAGAAGGAATGACTTGACAAACACATTAGGGAAGAGAATCTTGAGTTTGGAAAAATGGTAATTCTTTATGATTCTAAGCTTCTGTGCCATCTAGACAAGCTTAAGGTGCATTAGTTAGGGCCATATGATATCACTCATATACTTGAATCAGGAACTTACGAGTTAGAGGCACTTAATGGAATATGGTTACCCGATTAATTTAATGAGAGTAGGTTGAAGACCTACTATAAATAAGTCTTCTTGGTGTTTGTAATAAGGCAATATTGACATTTAGTATAGGTTTCTCTTTCTATATTTCTTTTAATGTATTTCCTTCTTTGTCGCTATGATGTTTTAATTTAGTTTGGTGTTTTGTGTAATAAGTACATTTTCGCACTGGAAGCTAATTAAAATCTAAAGTATTTTATGTGTAGAGGAGTGCACATACCATTGGTGTGGATTGATTTTTATTTGTTTTTCATAAATAGGTACACATGAGAATAAACTGTTACAAGTGTTATTCAATCATGTAAACGAGTTGTTTGAATGGAGATTACTTCTAATTAAGACCATAGATGGAAATGAATGAATGAATAATATAACGTGAGGTAAGTAGTAGCCATGGAAACTACAAAAAGAGGGCACAGTAGTGAGGTACTTCACACATGGAATTGCATGGAAGAGAATCATGTAGCTAGAAGGTAGGAAGGTGCGCTAGAAGGTTATAGCTATGGTGCGAAGGTGTAACACGTGGAAATTGGGAAAATGGTCAATTAATGAGAGGATTGTTTATAGGTGAAGGAGTAATAAATGTACTAACTTTTTGAAAACCTATATAAGGATGTGATATGGGTTCATTTTTACCTTTGCGACCATAAGTTTTCTAGCAAGCTAAGTGTGACCAAGGAAAGTGAATCATATTGACATGTAGATAGCTATGAAACAAGATGTGGAGACCAGATTTATGCATGGAAGTGGCTTGCATCTGCATTAGTGAAGGGTTTGAGAGTAGAAGAAGCATTAAGAAGGAGATAGGGCATGTGATTTTGAGCTAGGGCACATGATTTTGAGCTAGGGTTTGAGTTTAATTGATATAAAAGATAAAATGTGGGATTTTTATGATGGCACTAAAGAAAGGACTTGCAGCAGGAAAAAAGGGAAAGAAAAAGGTGGAGGTCAAAGTTGAAGTTGTGCCTGAGAGTATATTTTTAGAAATGAAGTACCTAGAAGGAGTAATAGTTGGATGGGATTAGGAACCCCATATTCACCAATATAAATTAAGTGATTACAATCACTACAAAACCAACAACTAGGGATAATTAGATGCATTGTTGAACATAAAGAAAAACAAGTGCACGGTTAAGGACATGTCACTGTATGACGACGCTCGAGAGAAATTACTGAAGAAGGTAGGAGTTTATTTTTTTTATTATAGGTAAAATTTAGGGTTGAGGGGACCCTACCCCATTACAAAGAGTTATCGTTTTACTTACATATTGGCCAAAGTATTTATCTTCAAGGGCCAGTCATGATCCAAAGAAGGTAAGATTTTATCAGTTATATGGACTCCCATACTTTTAAAAACCAGAAGCTTTATACCAATGGTTTATGAGCAGATTCCATGAGGACTTTTTCTATTTTTCTAGATAGAGGGTAAAGATTATAGCAGCCCTAATTTCCACATTGACATGACTAAAGGGAACAGGGACATATATTATGATTTATTTGACTAATAAGGTATATGTTATAGCCACCAGCAAGGAGTTAGGATACTCCAAAGGTCTACACAGAATGGACATAGACAAATTGAAGAAGTTTCCTATAGTACAAATAAATGTACATCTGCTCACCAAGTTTAATGATCAAGAGAGATGGTCACAGGTAAATACCATGTGGCTACATATTGCAAAGAAAATCATAGAGGGATAAATATATAACTTGGTTGGATACATTACAGAGACTATTATTGTGGAAGCGTGTGTAGGTGAGAAAATAAGTTTTGGTGCTATCCTACTATCCCTTGTTTTTGTAGGAATTGGAGTGCCCAATGGGCCAAAGAAAAAAATTTGGGAATACCCCATTGAGAAGAAGTACCTCATGGAGAGGTTTGAGAAATATTTATGTGAAGGATCAATGAGTGGCCCATTAAAGAAAAGGACAGAACTGTGGTATGACTAACTTTGCATGGCATTTGAGGAGGAGTGGTGCATTATGATGGAGCTACCTACAGTAGTAGGTAAGGTAGTAGCAGCTGACTCTAGATATTTTCCCTTCTATATTTTTCTTGATTACACCACTTCCCTTGCATTTATAGAAGCTATTTATTAGTCGTTGCCAAAAATATATTTTCCACATTTGTAACGTGACCTAGATGAGAGAGTCATTTCCTTCTCAAAATTTAATTTTTCCTCGAAACTCGAGATCACATAGAAAATTTCAAATACATTTCCATAACGTCAATGATAATTAAATGATAGCAGCTGGATCAATATATTTCTTTGGTCTATGTGAAGTTCAAGTTGTGCACTTCGCCACAATAACCTGACAATTGTATCACCATCGAATTTTTTGAACCAACTCTTAATTTTTCCATGTTTGAACCAATTTTTATTTCCTTCCCCTATTTCAGTCCATATACCATCAATTAGTAGCTTTCCTTAACTTTTCTTTGTATCGTGGCTCTTCTATGTTTCTCGTGGATTTTATAATGTCTTGCAGCTTTCCTCCTTACTTGCTACCTTTCCACAACATTGTTCCATGTCTGCAACTCTATCTCTTCTACTTAAAATTTTTGTAGTATTCCTCGGCTATCATACGTCTTTATCAACTCCTTTAGTTATTGATGGTTTTTATTTTGTTCCATGGTTTTTCCTTCAACTTCCTTACCTTCACAGGTTTTCTTCTGACTTCCATTATTTCGTGACTTCTTCTTTTCTTTTGTTTACTTCCACATTTTTTTCCTTTGTGATATTCTCACTTTGTGACTTGTCCTTTGGATCCATTATCTTTGGTGACTTCATCCCTTTATCCACAGTACTCACTCTCCTTCTATGGTTTCTTCTAGTGCTTGGTGGATTTCTACTGACCTCAGTGACTACTCCAAATCTTCAACAGATCTCTCTAGACTTTTGTGGATGTTCCCTCATCTCCACGGCTTTCCCAAAAACTGAGTAAGTCCCTTAGGACTTATCCTTGATTATCCTGAAGCCTTTATGAGCTGACACTACTAATCAAACTTCATTGTTTCAACCTGATCACTTTACTAATTAACTCCTTTTTCCATCAATGTATCTTGATATCAACTCATCCATCTTGACATCAATGATAATATATACAAGAATGGAAAATATTCAACCATCTGTCCTTTTTTCATTGATGCCATCCAACCTATAGAAACCTTATAATATTTTGATGGAAAAATTCTTGCATACATGTATCCTCCTTTCTCCTATTCTTGTATATATGTGGACTAGTTTATGGTTTCTTCATTTCTCCCCCTTTTACAACAATCAAAAAGCGGCCATCTATGCCGCATATAGCTAAAAGTACTTGTAAATTGGTTTCTTCATGTGCTTACCTTAATAATCTCCCCCTAAGCTTATGATTCTTATCCATCTATTTTGGTGTTTCCATGACACTCCTCCCCCTAAGTTGATGCACACTTTGATAGATTTGATCTAAATATTAGCTCCCCCTTACTTTGGCATTGTTTAGGAGATGATATTTCTTAAGAACTCTCCCTTGTATTTTCTACATTGCCTCTAGTTCTTGGCGGGATCAAAAATGACCCCAAATTCATTCCTTATTTGCTCAAATGTTGCCTTTGGTAACCGCTTAGTCATTACATCTGTAATTTCTTCTTTAGTGCTCACATATTCTAGACTGGTCTTCCTATCATTCACTTGTTCCCTCGAGAAATTATATTTTATTGGTATATGCTTGGTTTTTTAGTGGAACACTAGATTCTTTGAGACAATAATTACACTTGTACTATCACACAATAAGGTAATTGGATGTTTAGATTTTACCTTATAATCCTTCAATGTATGCTTCATCAATAAAACCTAAGTGCAACACATCGCGATAGTTATATATTGATGGGTAATTGTATTCTCCAATCATTTAAATAATATATTCTTCTTCTAGAGTCATTATAAAACCAGGGTTGTGGCCTAGGTTGTATGCAATGAATCCATATACAACCAGTTATGTTGTTAGGTATTTCTTTGGGGGGGATTTTCTGCTAGATCTTCCTTCATTTTATACTAATCTATGGAAAATTAATGCTAAGATATGGAAATTAAATTACTATGATAGAAATAAGTTATGAAAGTGATATTCTTAACGCAAATTAAAATGTGAACACAATATTAAAATAATAAAATTGAAATTGCAATACAAGTAAAAACACATATTAAATAGAATTAACATAAAAGAAAATACACACTCTGAATGGAAATTGTGACTAATGGAAATTACGTAAAACACACTGAATGGAAATTGTAGTATAGGACATGAGAAAATTATGAATATTAGAAAACCACATTCATGTGTAAATGTAAACAACCTCTAGTCACCTTGGTCGAGTGGGCCCTTGCTCTTCCTTGGGATATAGGTAATCTTAACAACATGAGATACTCAGAACAATATCCACTTATATTGATTCAATGAAGTTCTATGACATATTTAGTGCATCTAGAGAGTAAATACTAACTGTTACAAACTATATTGTAGATTATCAATATTATCCAACTACTAAATTGTTCCTCAAGGAGATGTCTTTATATGGACATAGTCAGTTACATATCATGCCAAAATGATAAGCACTAAGTTCTTGTACTAAATTTTTTTTATTAAGGCTCATCAAACCCTACAAAGCTGCTAGAAACAAGACCCATGTTTATAGGTCGTTAATGGAAAAATTCCTCCACGACTACATACCGATTCTAGACTTGGACTTCTTGACTGCACTCCAAAACTGGTAGTAAAATTTCATTATTATCCTACACACATTACCGCATTTCACTCACAAAGGAAATTAGTAGGAATTTATATGATTAACAAGATGTATGAACAAAAGAAAATAAAATGCATTAAAATTACTAAGATATAACCATATAAAGCATCCCCATGGACTAGTAAATCATGTTTGAATGACAAAGTATCATTCATATAAATTATATAAATAAGTCAAATAAAGTACTCATCATCTCCCCTACACTTTACCTATTGCATGTCCTAATGCAACTAATTTTTTTCTACCTTTTGACCAAGTTGATGAGCCCTATTATACTCCTCAAATTGATCAAAATATTGTTTTTGGGTTCCCTTACATCCGTAATTTTTTGAAATCACTTCTACCCAAGCTATGAAACTTTCATGTGACTTGGAAAAATTATTTTTCTAGGTTGTAGTTGGACTCAAGAGAAGAGGTGGCCTCACCTGCAGTCCTATTCATTTGTCATTATATTGCTCGTCATTCCTTTCTGACAATTTCTAAATTATTGTGATGAGTGCATCACTTCATCTTATACTCCAACTTAAATTTTTAGGGGAGATAACCTCTCTCCCTTTTAATGGTAAACTCAAAGTATCCCACCTTCGGTCACAAACATGCCTTGCTTCTCCAAAATTCCATTAACTACAGACTTCAAATTCTTGTCCATATTTTAGTAGGATTTTTGAAGTATTTTATCCAATTCCAACCTTATAGTAAAGATATCTTAAATTCTTTCTCATGGCCACATCATTGTGATGGGTAGGCCTAATGTAGAATGCAATGGTGTGAGCTGTTTGATTGAAAATTTCCATTTTCTCTCCCCACACAATTTGATTCCTAAGTAGTGACGGGAAGGCCTTTAACTACAAATCTCCCACAAACAGGTTAATAAAGAAGGAACATTAGTGGCTAGCATGTTATGGAGGTAGAATTCACATAGCTGATTCTATATGTCAAGGGGATTGTCTTGATAAATTGATAGAAAGGTGTTACAATTAGGAGCTTCATAAGGTTCTTGACTACACAATCTCAGTAACTGCCAAGAGTAAAATTTTTGTTGAATAAACATAGTATAGATACAAGAATTTTTCCTACAAGCTACAAGATTATAGGCCAAAAAACAAACAAAGTCCAAAAGAGATTGTAACTTACTTTTCTCATTTGTTCCTGCCTTAAACTCTTCCTTTAATATTTTGTTTTCCTTTTTTAAATCTTTATTCTGAAGAGATAATTGATTGAAATCATCCAAAACTCTAAGGCCTATATCTTTTTGTCTATTTAGACTGCTAATTTCTACCTATAAAGTAGAAATTTCTCTAACTTTTTATATCATTCTTTGTGTGGATGTAGTTTGCAAAGATAAAAAAAATTCCTGTATACCTTTAAATTTTTCTTTGAGGGAGGTCATTTCTTCCAAATAACACTTTGGTACATCATCTTCATGTAACCCACTACCACCGGTCTCCATTGCAACTGATTCTGGAGTTGGGGTTTGTGTTTTAGGTTCTAAGGGTATTTCTGGAGCTGTTGAGTTGATTTTTGAAGATGCAAGAATATTTGAGAAATGTGTGGTAGGGATAGTTGTGGTGAATGCAACATCCCAAGATTTTTCCGTAGGGATAGTCGAGGTCGTAGCCTCTTCCTTTCCTTCGCAAATGGGAGCAGAATCATCATCAAAACCTTCTAGATGGGAAATTCTAGGTCTTTTCAAAGTACATGACCACCTTGTCATTAAAAAAATAGAAGAATAAAGTGGAAATATGTTATTACCCTTAGAATGTTGAGGCATAGAAGATGGGCTCCCCTAACTACCAGGTTCCTCCACATTCTCCTATGAAGGGTGACAGGCTAACTCGATCTTAGGTCGAATAATGGAAGATGGCCCCTTTTTGAGTTTCCTTGGTTTAGAACCCTCTCCCGCACTTATCTATTCAATACTTCTCTTCAGTCTTTAGAAAACTTGATGCGATAAGAGAAGTTGAATAAGCCCTAGGTGTTTTATCACTACCTCACTACCTCTATTCTTATATTTTTTTCCTACCTTGATGACTTAATCAACTAAATATTCAGGTAAATTTACCTTGGGTGCAGGGTTTATGCAGTTTTTCTTTAAATGAATTAGAATTATTAGCAAATCCCTACCAAGAATAGAGGATTTTCCATCACAGATGAAATATCTGTTGACCCCTTTAGCTACTTCTTTTCAAATGTCAGGAAAAATTTCCCTCTAAATCCCCTTCTGAGCACCATTGTAGGTGAGGATTACCTCTAGAAAAGCTTCACCATCCTCATGAAATAGGAGAATCAGGTCCTTAAGAGGAGCATTTTTCATAACCTTGAGACCAAAATACAGTAAACTAGATAGTTTAGAAACAACCTGACTATTGATTTCTACTCAATTTCCACTAATGCGTGAACAGTTGGCTTCAAAATTTACCAGTCCAACTCATCCACTAAATTTTCATCAAAGCCTTCAAATTTTCTAATGAAATCTAGTCAACTGACATCATAAAATACCTAGGAAATTACAACATTCCAGAGAAGTGGGTCTGAAGAGTTTGGTTTAAATTTTTTCTTTTTCCCCATAGTGTAGACAAATCCAAAGAGTGGAAAAGACAAAAAAAAGGTTTTTTTCTAAATGCACATAGTAACAGAGGAAAATGATAATGGTGTTCTAAAATCCACAAAGCAACCATAGAAAGTGATTAGTGAGTCACAATTTTAAATAAACCATAATCTTTTAGTTGTCTGTAGTTGGTTAAAAATTTGGTGGTGTGAAAATTTGACATAAACAGGTATGTGTGGGAAGTTTTAATGAGTGGTACATCACTTATCCCATCATTTTGAATAGTAATTCCACCTATCCTTCCTATAAAGCACTACGTCCTCTTCGTAGAAACTTGACACATGTGGTTTCCTTGATAATTAT
The DNA here is from genome assembly GCA_019776745.2 of Taxus chinensis. Taxonomy (NCBI): domain Eukaryota; kingdom Viridiplantae; phylum Streptophyta; class Pinopsida; order Cupressales; family Taxaceae; genus Taxus; species Taxus chinensis. Next base: position 76,709,618 of record CM034155.1, on the reverse strand, counting down.
GAGTCATTACACCCCACTCCATATATTAAGATTTGGAATGATATTCCCAATAAACACATTGAACATTTTGTAGTGATTTAATCATGCTAGGTACAAGTAATGGGGAATTGTTTCAAAAGGAAATATCCATAGTGAAGTAAAATGCACTTACCCTTTCCATCCCATCTTCCCAATATTCATTTATTTCCACATCCTGAACTCTTAGATAAAATGTGATTAGTGTTCATTCAAACAATGAATATTTATTCCTTATTGAAAGAAAAACATCTAAATAAGGGAAGAATTTATAAATCATTATCATCTTCCTTTATTCAAATTTGAAAAACAATCACTCCTGACAGGAAGAGTTGAACACCTCCACTAAGTCCATTTCCTCACATAGCAACATATCTTTGTTAAAGGTTTCCTTATCCAAAGGATGCTGATACATCTTGAGTATGTGTCCATTCACAAGAAGATTTCTTATGTCTCCACCAATTGGTAATAATCACATAGACCCATTATCAAACACTTATTCAATTTGGGATGGTAACAACCACTACTGTTGATATTTTGAATCAAAACATAAGACCCATTCTCCCTCGTTAAAATTCTCATATTTGATACGAGCGTCATGCCATGTTTTCCTCTGATGTTGGAAAATTTATGTTTTTTTTCTGTGCTTCCATCCTCATTTCATCCAATTTGTTCATCTTCATCACTCTCTCATGACGTGCTTCATCGAAGTCGATTCTAATTTCCAATGTTGTTCTCCATGTTCGCAACTTGATTTCTATGGTCAACAGTGATTTTTTTCCATATACCAATTCATAAGGGGAGAATCCCTTCGTAGTCTTCCAGATTGTGTTATAGGCCCATACCACTTATGGGAGTTTCGATACCCCATTTTTTCTATCTGTATTGACCATTGTGGTCAAAAAGTTCTCAAGTTCTTTGTTTGTGACTTCCACCTGCCCATTGGATTGGGGGTGATATGGTGAGGATTTTTGGTGCTTGATTCGGTATATTTCCATAAAAGCTTATATAATGTTAGATAAAAATTGAGGGCCTTGATTAGATAAAATTTCCCCAGGGGCACCAAATATTAGCATTATATGATTGTACATAAATTCAACAACAACATCCTCATTGGCAGATGCCAGTTCTTAAAATTTGGCCCATTTCATGGCATAGTCAGTACACACCAACATGTATTCTTTCCCTAAGGATGGGAGATCAAAAGGTCCAACAAAATCAATTCCCATTTCTCAAATGATCCTAAGACCAGCTGAGGGTTGAGAGGCATTTCCATGGACGATGTAGGATTTCCCATTATTTTACATGCATCACACTGCCATACGTACTTCTTGAAAAAATTGTGAAGAGAAGGCCACTAATACCCATCTCCAAGGACCTTGTGAATAGTACTCTTCATGGATTAATGTCCTCCTCCAAGCTCATCATGAAAAGCTCTTAGTATGTCATATACTTCATCCTCACAAGCACTCTTGCAAAGAACCATATGAGGACAACATTTGAATAAAAATTCATTACACCACTTATATGTTGCACTATTTTTAACTAATATTCATCGCTCTCTATTAGTAAAATAGGTAGGAAAATTCCTTGTAGTTAGATAATTTGCAAGATCAAAAAACCATGGAGGTTGATTTGATACTACAAACAAATGTTCATCTGGAAAATGATCCTATATTACTTCTTCATTACCTGAAACATTGAATCTTGAAAGAAAATCAGCAACAACATTAGATTTTCCTGGCTTATCAATAATGGATAAATTAAATTTCTATAACAATAGTAACCATATAATTATTATGCTCCCCATTGCTAGCTTATTCATCAAATACCTTATGGAAAAATGGTTAGTATAAGCAAAGATTTTGTACCCAGTAATATAATATCTGAATTTATTTAGAGAGTAAACAACAGCTAAAAATTCCTTTTCCGTAGTGGTGTAGTTTCTCTCTGTAGGGGTCAGATTCTTGCTAATAAAATAAATTGCATACATCTAATATTATTCATATTTTTTCCCAAGAACATGTCTGATGACTGTATTAGATGCATCAATGTGAATATGGAAAGGTTTCCCCCAATCAGGTCCTCTCAAGACTAGAGTGGTGGTTATCTTCTCTTAGATAATATAAAAATCCTACTTACATTGAGGATACCATTCAAAAACAAAATCTTTTGTCAGCAAATAAAACATAGGTGCAACAACTTTACTAATGTCTTTGATGAACCACCTATAATACCCTACATTTCTAGGGAAACTCTTAATGTCAGTCTTATTTGTTGGCATATGTAGCTAAGTAATTATTGTAATCTTTTTGGGGTTAACCTGTATTACTTTGGTAGAACTATGATGACCTAAGATAATTCTTTGATCAACCACAATAATATATTTTTCATGACTCAAGGATAGTTAGTGGTACTCACATCTAGTTAATAATTTTTCAAGTTTTTTTAGAGATTCATTAAAAGTGGATTTGTGGATAGTGAAGTTGTCCATGTAAACTTCAACACAGTCATTTGTAAGATCTGCAAAAATGGATAAAAATTATCTCTAGAAAGTAGTGGATGCATTACATAGTCCAAATGGTAAGACTCTATATGCAAATGTACCCTAGGGACAAGTGAAGGTGTTTCTATCCTAATCAGTAGGTGCAATACTAATTTGGTTATACTCACTAAACCCATCCAAGAAGGAAAAATATTTCTTACCTACAAGATTATCCAAAACCTTATCAATTAAGGGTAGGGGAAATTAGTCTTTCTTGGTGGATTTATTAAGTTCCCTATAGTCTACAAAAATTATCCATTTACTATTTTTTTTTGGAACTATAACTAGTGGTGATACCCACTGACTATCAGATATATGATAGATGAATCCTACCTTCAGCAATTTTTCTATCACATTTTTGAATATGTCTCTAAGTGTTGGATTAATTCTTCATTACAACTATCTTACGGGTTTAAAATCATCAATGCAGATATGGCAAGTGAAGATGCTTGGATGAATCCCCTTCATATTAGTATAATCCCAAACAAAATCTTTGGAATTCTTCCTCAATATTTCTAAAACCCTAGTCTCTTGGTTGGCCTCTAAGTTATTACTAATTCTTAGCTCTTTTCCTATGTCAACAATCACTTTCTTGGTATGTTTCAAAATAACGATATCTGCATCATCAATTAAAGAATTCAAGGGGAAAACATGAGGCTGAACCATGTGTAATATAGTCATATTTTTAAGAGACATAATCTTTGTTAAAGGACAATAGAAATCAATTACTACACATTCCACATTATAAGCATAGTTTTCTTTACAATTTTCATTGGAAATGTAACTTACCAAGGAAATAGTATATAATGTGTTCAAAATAGATGGTTCTGTAGCATTAGTTTCAATTTCCATATCCCTAGTTCTGATTTTTGTAGCCATAGTGTCCCCTTCATCAGGCATTGTGTATGGCTCAACAATTTTGGTCATGTGATTTTTCACTACAATGGTGGTCAGATAAGAAGAATTTAGAGGATTCATATCTAAATAATCTTCCCATACACATTCACAATCATACACATATGGATGGGCAGGAGGATATAATGAAATATTCTTTGATTTTAACCCATTTAAAATGGTCATTTTTCCTAACCTATAGTCAATATATGCAGCAACAATAGCCAACCAGAGTCTTCATAAGATGACTGGATATCCCAACTTCTGAGATTTAAGTTTTAAGACCACAAAATCGATGGGATAGTCCCAAGATTCAATCTTGACCATTACATCCTCAATCACTCCATCTGGTATGGAAATAGATTGATCTGTCAACTGAAGAACGATATTGGTTGGTTGCAATCTTATTAAAGACAACATATTGAACATATCTATTTTTATAACATTGATGGAAACACCAAGATCTATGAAAATGTTATATATTGACTAACCATTTACAAAAATAGAAATGATTGGACTCCTAGGATCCCATATTTTGGTGAAATAAGTATTCTAGCAACAAGATGAGCTAGATTCCCTTCCACTTTGAATTTTTTTTGGGTATTTCTTATTCCTTCATGGTGTCTTTATACACTTGTTTCTAACGGTTTGGTTTAATTAAGGAATGTCCCTTATTACTCTCAGAAGTGGGACCTTAATGTTCATCTTTTTCAACTCTTGAACTAGAGTTGTTTCTTTTGTAGTTTGAGTTTCTTGTAATCATTTTGGAAAAGAATTTGTATGCACATTATTATATTTTCCTTGAGCATCCCTAGTGTCTTACATTTTTGGAACATGTTTTGTTTCATAATTTTCCCTAGGTGTCTCTTCTTTCTCATTTTCTTTAGGTATTGCTACGATAACAATAGGAGGATGATTCAATTTTCTCCCAGACCTTAGTCACAAATTATTGATAGTATTAACCTACATTATATCACTCTATCTTGTTTCATTAATTGAATCTTTCTACTAATGTTTAGGGTTTGTTACATGATGGGCTAGAAGATGAGTTTTTCCTATTTTCCCATGTTGTTGATAGTTTTTTGGTGGGGCCAATAAATCATGTTGTCATTTCTCGAACCTCCTCTGTTGATTATAATTATATTCAGGAGCACATTGTTGGTTTTGATTAGAATTATATTAAGGTTCCCATTGTTGGTTTTTTCATGGATTTACATAAGCTAGTGGTGTCCAACCCTAGTGATTGTAGGGAGTCATCCATGGTGGTGGATGTGGGTAAGCCATCTAATTTGGTGGTGTCAAATCAGGTTGTCCCTAAGTAGGCTGAGGATCTTGATTGGGCCATGACATCCTCCAAGGGTTCTAATCAGGTCGAGTATCATACATAGCCTGATTATTTAGCCTTTGAAAAAATTTTACCTCTGCATCTAGTTTAGAGACGACATTCAATCCTTATTTCAACTGAGGTAAGAAAGTGCAATGTTTAGTATCATGATCAACGACATCACAGATCAAACACATGTCTGTGACATCCAAAGGACACTCTCTCAAGGGATGTCTCTTCGTGTATTTATGGAAATATGTCTAGAGGTTATTTTGCAGCATTGGTTTTGGATTTCAGTCCATATATGGTTGATTTCAATGCGACAAGATGTCTTTTTTCTTGTTAGCCATTTCCTCCAGAAGTTATGAGGTACCTAGGAAAATCTTGGAAGTTTTTATTTTCCTTATACCTCCTCGTGTTCTAGAGTAATTTCTACATAGCTTAGTGATATTCTCCATTCTAAGTTTGTGCGCATCACCTCATCCCATAAGATGGAGGGAATCCTTTTTTTCCTCATCAAGTCCTTTCAGGAAAATTGTCTTAGTGATTTCTTCATGTAACTCATAACCACTCCTATGATGGAGAAAGAGAAATCTATCTAGATAATCTTCTAGATTTTCATCTTCTTTTTGCTTTATCTGGAAGAACTCTTCTTCCCTATCCCTTCCACTCTAGTAGTCTTGATATTTATCAAAAAACTTTTTCCTCATGTTCTTTTAATAATGAATGGAGTTAGGGGACAATCCCATGAACCAAATCATATCAAAGTCTTTTAAATTAGAAGGAAATAGTTTGATTTTTTTATTTTCTATTATGTAGTCATATGTCTAGAAGAGAACTTTGAATTCAAAGAAGAACGTTGAAGTAATATGTGAGATATGTTTCATAGGTGCATCCTCATCTTCATCTAGGACAATGGGATAGGTAAAGTTTCTACCCAAGGGTCAGTTCTCATTATTCCCATTATCTCCCATTTCTAAATGTTGTTTTAGTTCTAAATAGGATGATGCAGAATGATCAGAAGGGATTCTAGGTGTTGGATTAGATTCAGTGTCGCTTTCAGTATTCCCTACTTGTACTTTGTTTGGAGATATTCTTTGGATATTAGATGGTATAAATCTCTCTTGAATTTCTTGTGGCCTATGAACCAATATTGGTTGTCTAAACAAGGTTTGGGACTCCTCTTGATTGCATAGACAAGCTTCATTAACACCCATAGCATGTAAGATAGATAAAATCGAAAGTTGTGTTTATGGTGTCCCCAAAACCGGCACTAAAAATTATGGGTCTTTGTATTCTCCAATCATTTAAATAATATATTCTTCTGCTAGTGTCATTATAAAACCAGGGTTGTGTCCTAGGTTGTATGCAATGAAGCCCTATATAACTAGTTATGATATTGGGTCTTTCTTTGGGGGGGTTCTACTAGATCTATCTTCCTTTTCTACTAATCTACCAAAACTCAATGCTAAGCTATGGAAATTAAATTACTGTGATATAAATAAGTTCTGGAAGATATATTCTTAACTAGAATGAAAATGCACAAAAAAAAGGAAAGGGGAATGGGTAGGAGAGGTGAACAAATGGGTGGGAAAGGAAAATAGGAGGAGGAGGAGGAGGGTCCGAACAATGATGGATGGGAAACTAAAAACAGGCATATCCCTCAAGGAGAGAAGACAGATGCTCGAGACCAATCTTTGAGGGAGAAAGGTACATGAGAGACTTTATCTGTGGACGGGAGTCATATGGAAAATGGTTCCCCTAAATCATATGCAAATATTTTGAACTTTGATAAGGAAAAAATATTAGGAATCATTCCTTAGCATAAATAGCATGGATTAGGTAAGTTCTTAGATATCCCTTGATAGGAAAACTGGTAAGGGGAGGGCCTAATATTGATTCCATTAGATCTTGTTATTTCTTGAAATGGAAACCCAAGGGGAATATGGATGTCACAACCCTACCAGATGGCTTCTTCCTATTTATCTTCAATAAATTTGAATACCCTCAGAGGATCATCTATGATAGCCCATGGTTCCTTTGGAAGCTTGGCATTTTTTGAGGAAATAGACTCCTAGGTTCAATTCTAATAGATAGAATATTAATTAGTTTCCTATCTAGGTGAGACTCCCAAGTTTACCTTTGGAACTATGGGATGTGGATATTATTAAAGGAGTTGCAAACACTCTTGGTAAATTTGTTTTTGTGGATAATGCGATGCTTACTAAATCAAGAGAGGTTTGCATGAGATTTTATATCTACTCATTGATGGGTTCATCTCTACCTAAATATATCTCTTTGCAGTCGAGATTGGGAAGTTGGGAACAATAAATCGAGTTTGAAAACTACCCTCAAAGATGTGAGAAATTTCAGGGTTGGGGACATGTAAAACAACAGTGCAAGATGATTGTATCAAAATTGTACTGGGAGAAGCATACCAAGGAAATGGAAAAAGGTAAGGAAATTACTCATTTGGTTATTAACACTCTCAATAATGTTAACCCTAATAAAGGTATTCAGATAATAGAAAACAATGGAGATGGATCTAATGGGAAAGAATCCAAGACGCTCAAGATTTTAGTTGAAGAGGGATTCATACCAGTAATAAATAAGAAAACCGAGTGGAAAGCTTTTTCAGAACCCTGGTTCTAGAAGGCTAAGCTCCACGTTCAAGCTGAAGAAGTTTTATCTTTAAAAAAATTGGATAATCTACTTAAGGAAGTTTCCAAGGAAAATATGCAATCAAAAGCAATGGATTGAAGAAGCATCAATGAATCTATATAAATGTTTTCTATTTTGTTTATAAATCTACTGGAAATTGAAAAAAAAAATGACTCTTGAAAATGAAAACTAGTAGGTTTTTAACAATAATCATAACATTATCCAGGAAGTTGTCTCTACTCAAACATATCCACTCTTTGATTTGAATGATTCTGAAAAGGGGGACCCCATTCAAGTTGAAAATGAGACTTCTCTAGTTACTCCTTTCAAAGGGAAAACATCTAAGGTGACACCAAAAGAGAAAAAAAATGGCTCAGGGCATCCCTCCAAATAGGTTATAAAGAAGAAATAGATTCAAATGGAAATAGATGATGGAACCCAATCTAGACTCAATCTTAAGAGATTTAGAAGAACAAAGATCCAAGTGGTTAAATGAATATTATTTCATGGAATTTCAGGTGATTGAACAACCCTGTTAAATGGAGGTTGATAAAGGATTTGGAGGTGACTCACAATTTTGAAATTTTGGATCAGCAGGAAACCAAGATGGAGGAGGGCCCTTTCTTGAAGGCTAGTGGAAGGTATTGCAAAAAAAAAATTAGGGGTTTCAATGTTATTTTGATTGGTACTATTGGTTGAATGGTAGTTATATGGAATGAGAAAAAAATCAAAGGAACGAAGCTTCTCAGTAGAAATAACCATATGGCTTTTCTTTTTCAAGATAAGAATTCCAAGGATTTTTGGATCTTATCTAATATTTAAGCACCAAACATTAAAGGTGAAATAAAAAATCTCTCAGCCAATCTTTCTAAATTCTAGTATGTTATTAAAGGGATGAAATGGGTGATTCTGGGGGATTTTAACACCCCCTTGTGTCCCAAGGAAAAGAAAGGGGGAAATATTGATTTTACTGAAAGTATGGAAGACCTTCAACATTTCATCTCTCTCAATAATCTTACGGATGTTGAGTTATGGGGTAGTAGATTTACTTGGTCAAATAGAAGAAAAGGTGATCAGTTGATTCAATTTAAACTTGAAAGAGCTCTATTTTCATGGGGATGGTTGAACAAATAAGATGGTATGTTCTCCCTTCCCCACAACGGGTCTAATCACAATCCTATCCTCTTCCAAATCAAGGATAAAGAGAGGAGGAGGACCCCATTTAGATTTGAGAAGATGTGGCTACAAGATAAGGATATTTTTTATTTAGCCAAGGGCCAGTGAAATGTTAAAATGAAAGGAACTACTATATTTAGGATTTCTAAAAATCTATCTCATGTGAAAAGAAAAATATGAAAAGATGGAATAAAATAAGTTTTGGTAACATTTTTGAGAAAAATCAGTCTCTGGCTAATGAGATTGCATCCCTCCAAGGTGATATGGAATCCTCTATTGTGTACAATCTACTACTCGATCAAGAAACAGAGAAGGAATTATTAGCCGAGTATCATAACATTCTCTTGAAGGAGGATTTTTTTTGGAAATATAAATCAAGGGTCCAATGGTTCAAAGAAGGTGACAAGAACAAAAATTTCTTTCATATCTCAACTCTTAAAAGAAGGATCTCTAATAGAATTCTTTGTATCGAGAATGAAGAAGGATTTCTTCTCAATGACACTAAGGAAATCCAAAAAGCTACTAGTTCTTATTTCAGCAGGCTTTTGGATTCTTCAAGAGCTTCTAACAACACTAAGGAAGAGTAGTTTTGGGATTGTATTCCCTGATTGATTAATGAAGAGGAAAATTATATGCTCACCAATCTATCTTTGCTGGAAGAAATTGAATTTTTGATGAAATCCCTAAACCCTGACAAAACTCTGGGACCGGATGGGATACCAACTCTCTTTTTCCAAAATTTCTAGGAGATTGTGAAGGATGATACTTGCAATGTTATTCAAGAATTATTTAAGAATAAAAATATTCTTCAAGAGTTAAATATAGCTTTTCTATCCTTGATCCCTAAGAATCATGATCCTAAGAATTTCAAAAAAATTAGACATATAATCCTATGTAACTATTTTTTACAAAATTTGCTCCAAAATCCTGGCTTTAAGAATTCAGCTTGTCTTTTCATCGATCATTTCTGGGCAACAAGGAGGTTTTGTTATGGGAAGACAGATCCAAGATGGTATAGTCACTATTCAGGAGACCCTTCATTTGGTTAAGTAGAATAAGTTCACTGGCCATTTCCCTTTGGCACCTTTTATTACTGATCATGATACTATTGACTATATGATGGACATCCTTATAGTTTGAATTTAGTATGGTGTTAGATGTCAGATCTTGGATTATTGTTGGATCTGATTCATATATGATGCATGATGATTATTGGAGACATTTTATATAGATGTTGACATGTTGTCGGACATGGTTATATTGTAGATGTTGTTCAAACATGTGATATTTGATATTTGGAGTAAACCTAGAAGATGGAAATTATTTGATGATGATATAGTTGTTGATTAAAAATGTAAATGATGTAGTTGTTACTTTGATGTTGTTGTGATTCATTTATATAGTTGGTTTTGTGATTTTATTTATATTCATTTTGAATGTTCTGATATGGCCACGAGGCTGAAGGAGGTATTTGTGTTTTGCAGGTTAAATATCACAACAAACATCAGGGGATCAGAGACCAACCACAATAGAATTCTAGGTGAATTCAACAAGGTCACCATGGCAACATGTCTTGTGTGTGTGTTGTATTTTGTTAGGGATTCCCATGAGGGGGATTTCCTTTATATGTGACCATGGGTTTGTGTATTTTATTAATGTGTTTCTTTTATTATTTTTGTATGTATTTTATTAGTAATATATTCCTTTAATTAATTATGTTGCGATAGAATTAATGTGAAAATCATATGATTAAAATTTAAATAAATTAAATTGGGATATAGGAAAGTAATCATAAGAGTTGTTGGTTGTTTGTATTTAATTATGTAAGGGATGTGTAAGTTGTGTAAGAGCTTGTGTAAATCAGATTTTGGAGTAAGAAATACTCCACCTCCATGGAAATTCGAATTTTTCATTGGGGGTTGTTTTTGGAGGCTTGTGGGACAAGTAAAAATTGTCCCATGCCTCTAAATTTAATCTACCAACCATACTCATGGATGGAGATGTGATTTGGGACTTTATAATGAATTTTATTAGTCATGTTGCTTGTTTTGGATTGCACTTTCTTACATTTTAATTAATTTGATGTCCTTTGAGGTGTGGGCTTTTTGGAGTGTGTAAATAACTTGTCATTTTTCACCCACCTCTTTATTGAGCTTTGGAGAATGAAATTTTTTCTTTTGTGTTTGAATTGGAGAATGTGTGAGGTGGCATCCTACATGGATCCAAATCATCCTCTTCTCTTCCCTCTTCTATTTAACTCAAACTCTTTGCTTGTTTTGGGGTGGTTGAATAATTTTGCAACTTCCTTGGGGGCGTATTTTTCTTGTGTGGAGCTCCTGTTTTTGGAGGAAGTTGGAGAAAGGTTTTCATGCTTAGAGTTTGCTTTTTTAAACTGTGTTTTGGAATTTGAAGCTTGCTATTTGGAGACAAAAGTAACTGTGGAGAGGTAGGAATTTAACTCTCTTTTATATGTTGTCATTTTCTTGTTGTATTGTGTGGGTAGTGCATGCTTTGTTTTATTTGTTTGCTGGTTGGGTAGACTGCCTTAGGGAAGGTGTAGGAGAAGGCTATGGGAAATCCATGTTGGGGGGGATAAGGAAATTCCATTGGCATCATAATTTTGTGGAGGGATTTTTTTTTTGGGATCCACCATGGAAAAGAAATAGCTTGCATTTCTTACTTTGTGGGGGGCATAAGGATTTGTGTGTGATGAATTTAATTTGGCGGTCTGTTATTGGTGGATTCAAAAATTCCAATTGGGAGGAATAAGTAGCTTCTTCCACAGACCTTGCTCCTTTGGCTTGCATGATAAATCTTGAGTTGTGATTTGAATGTTTTCTATTGCAGTTCTAAACTATTGTCTTGTATTGAATTATGTTGTATATTGAAATGTGCATGTTTGAAATAATGTCATTTTTTGTGGAAGATTTTTTTGTCATGGGTTGAATCACACCTTTGATTGTATTTCAGTTGGGGCTCATGGGCCAATGATGAAGGAAGGATTTTCCTTTCATTAGATGTCTTGGTTGGGTGGAGAGCGTTGCCTTACACCCTCTTTTGTTGTGATCAATTTGGAGAAAGAGAAGATGTGCATGTCGCTGTCCTGGAGCAAGGAAAAATGCAGTGTCTGCCAATCAGAGGCTACCATGTGTCCGCTTTGGCCCGTTGGGTGACACATGTCTTCAAGGGACCCACGGAGGTGCAGGAGAAAACTTAAATTTACACCGCGTGGGGTGAAAATTTTTTAAAGCTGCTCTACAACCCACCAGCCCACCAAAGGGGTTTTCCTCTACTCTTGACATGTGTCCCCTTGGGGAAAGTTTGACCCCTAAAGTATGCTTTCTCATATCTTGAGTTCCTGAAGGAGTTAGGAAGACTTCTTTATATTAACAGAAAGGTGAGAAAATTTCCTATCCAATGGAAATGATTTAGGGAAATTTTGAATGCATTAAGTGTGAGAAAAATAAATTTAAAACTATAAGCCTATTAGAAAGTGGGTAAAGTGATAATTTACCCCCTAAACCTAACTAAAACTTCTAACCCTAAATTTGGACCATGTGACCTTAATAGTTATCAATCAATGGAAAGTATGTCCTAGTGAAATTTAATTGTTCTATAATATGTTAGTGTTAACTTTTTTAAAGCTGCTCTACGACCCACTAACCCACCAAAGGGGTTTTCCTCTACTCTTGACGTGTGTCCCCTTGGGGAAAATTTGACCCCTAAAGTATGCTTTCTCATATCTTGAGTTCCTGAAGGAGTTAGGAAGAATTCTTTATATCAACAGAAAGGTCAGAAAATTTCCTATCTAATGGAAATGATTTAGGGAAATTTTGAATGCATTAAGTGTGAGAAAAATCAAGTTGAAACTCTAAGCCTATTAGAAAGTGGGTAAAGTGATAATTTACCCCCTAAACCTAACTAAAACTTCTAACCCTAAATTTGGACCATGTGACCTTAATAGTTATCAATCAATGGAAAGTATGTCCTAGTGAAATTTAATTGTTCTATAATATGTTAGTGTCAACTTTTTCCTTGTAACCTGGTTGTAGACACTCCTAATCAAGTTTTGGGAGTGGGTAAGTGAGACCCTACTCTGATGATTTAAATAGGTATTCCTTTCCTCACTGTAATTTAACCCTGCTCTTATCTTAGACCTTATGGAATTAAATACCTTGGGTATTTAATTGTTTTGGGTCCCTTAACCCTAAAATTTTATTCAGGGAATATTTAGCTAGATTGTCAATGTAATCAGTGATTAATTTAATCCCTAGGGAGATTTGAGCTAGGTGTGGACTTATTACACTTGTTGCTTTATAATGGGAATTTAGTAATTATTATAATGGGAAAAGTTATCAATTGAATTTAATTGTCTTTGAGACTTTGGTCATTAACTCCCAATCAAAAATAAATAAATATATAAATAAAAAATAAAAAAATATTCCATAATTTTCTAACTAAACCTAGGTTGTTCATGGGTCTCAAGTGGGTTTTTTTAACCAGGCATCACACTTGGTATCAGAGCAGTGGTTTGAAAGCTTGGACCATTGGGCACACTAGAAAACTTGAGACCTGAACTGTAAACCTAGCACACTTTTGAATCTAAGAAAACAACTTGTTTGAAAATTGAAGAAGAAATAAGTATGAAGAAATATTACATTACTCTGTTCATTTGAACTATCAAAATTAAAATCATAATAAAATAACAAGTTGTTTGAGTTGTTGTGCTTGTTTAGTGGCATTTTGGCTACACCCAAGTAACTAAGAATGTCAAATTAAATTGATTTTTGCTGAACTTCTGGTATAATGAAGACTTGGTTCCCCTTTGAAAATGTGTTATTTTACAAGTCCTAAAAATTGATTTAATTGTATGATGCATTAAGCCCTTTGTTGAGACCCTTCCTTATTGGAGTTGTTGGAATGATGAGTTGTATGATGTGATTCTTGTGGTTGGGTAGTAGTGGTTGTGTTTTGGGTTGGGAAGAGCTGATTAGAAGTTGTTTAGAGCTTCCTTCCTTCAGTGGTTAGGAAAGAGGGTCTAGTTGTCAGTTTTCCAGTTGTTACCCGTATGAGAGAGTGGACACTAAGTCTGGGTGTCGTTTAGGACCCAGTCCTGTGTATGTGTTTTTAGAACTAACGTCGAGATAGAGTACCCATATTGGCAGCCATGAAGGGTTGTGGAGTGAATGTGGTGTTAAATTTTGTGTTTTACATTCGTACTCTTGTGTATTTTATCAAGGACCAACATCTTATTTTATGATTGGATTGAGAAGCTCTGAGGATCTTTTATTTATTTATAATTGTTGCCAGAATTTTCAAACTTTACAATGCAGCTACTTAGCCACTTTTAATGATTGCTGATATTTCTTGGACTTGTTTGATCAGTGACTCGGAGCTCGTTATGTTGTTGGCTACTTAGCCAAGTATCACGTGATTCTCACTTGCATGTTGTTGAGTTGGTTCTATGTTGTTTGTCTCGTAATATTTTTTCGTATGGGCGTACACCCTAGGTGCCTGATATGTCTTCTTAGGTGCATTAAGTCATGCCTTGGCTATGGATGCATAGAACCTTAAGTGTGTCTAAGATCTTAGAGAGACCCTTTTGTTGCTTGACCTTGCTAGAAAGAAAGTTTGTTGTGTAGTGCGGTCTAGAGGGCAGTCTGACAGTGGTAGTGGTGGTTCTCTTACAATCTGGTAAGAGCTTGACCTCGTTAGAGTAGGACTGTTCAATTATGGGCTTTTAGATTTTGTTAGGATTGGATTTCCTTTTGGTTGACTGTAAATGTTGGTGGAAAAGTGTTGTTTCATCAATGACATGTTTAATTGTATCATGGATTCCTGGTTGCATCATAGAAAGTGCTAACTCGTGGAATGTATGCATCTTGGTAATTACAAAAAGATTTAAGCCCTTTCAAGTAGTGAGTTATTTAAGTGTACTTGTTTTTCTCTCTTGACTTATAAATAGGTCTACCCTTACCTTAAATTTCCTTTACTATGGATAACATTCTATGACCTATTAATCTTTGGGTTACTTGGAAACACTTATGGATGCTTTGGGTCTTTTGGATCTTCCTCTTAGAAATGTTAGTTTGGTAGATCTTAATAGTTAATTTCGATGGTGCTTGTATTGTACTTCCTCTTTTAAAAAAAACTGTAACTCTTGGCTGTAAAGTCCATGATTTGGTAAATTATTTGGATTCCCCATTACATTTGATGCTTTCTAGTGTGGATGTGGTGTCCTTGGAGTAAAGTTGCATTTCCATCTAGTTAATTGGATGGTGGTATCTTGTGGGGACATGAGTATTGATTAGAAAACCTTCATGGGTTATTAGGGGAGTAAAATGTTACCACCCTAAACAACAAAAATTGTTAAACCTTAATAGATTTGTAAAAGTAAGATTACACCTCTTTAATGAGCCTTCCTTGAAAATTTCTTGTGAGACTTGCAGAGACCCACTAAGAATGTGTAATGCTGCTTGAAATTATTTAGTGAATCTTTGAAATCTTGGTGTGATTCATGTTGGCTCATTGTTTCCTAGTTCTTACAAAAATTAATAGTGTGTTTTCTATGTTGAATGTCTCTTGTTCCTTTAGAATTAAAAATGTGGTGTGTTGATTTACACCTCTTTCCCATAAAATTAATTATGTGATATGTTTTAACCTTCTTTCTCACTAAATTTTGATTGATATGAAGACTCAACCAGAACACCATGAAACTATAATTAAAGAGATTTGACCTTGGAACTTAACAAATAAAATTGAGCATAGAAAAAGGGAAGTGATCCTTGTTGTACCCTTGGTAGATTAATAGAAGAAATAAAAACCATGTACAAGAATAGAAAGGAAACCTTGTCCTTCCACCTTCCTTATGAATAAGATTAAATGCTCTATGCCTATACAAAATGTTGAGACATCATGCCCACCGTAGTGGTGCTCTTTATAACATAAACCAATGATGTCATGATAGAAGGAATTTTGCAACTAAGGAATCATGAAAGGAATGTTCTTAACAAGCAAAGCTATAAATTTTGACTTAATGAGTTGATTTATAACATGGGTAAAATTTATGTGTATTGAGTACAATGTATAGTTGAACCTGTAGTTCTATCGTCTTCCTAAAAGTGTGAAACCCCAGTGGATAGTAATGTGTTCTAGTTGCTTATTACTTCTTTTCCATAGATGTATGTGCCTTTCTTATGGGAGTTTTTGGTCATCACACCCTTATCATCCTGTAGCTCGACGGATGTGATTTTTGGTCCTTTTAGGATTGAGATTTTTTTTTTTTTTGAGAAGCAACCTCCTTGTGTGTTATCTTGTCCTTGGAGACCTAAGTATTGTAATTTTAAGGCAACATATGTTAAGGATATAAAATAACTTCGAGAAGTCTTCTTTTCCTCATATTTTCTTGGGTCACCTTGTTGTTGTAGCCCTTTTTCCAATTAGGATGGAAAGTGAAAGATGATTTGATTCACCCTTGGATTTGATTGGACCCCGTGTTACTTGTTCTTCTCCCTAGCGACCTTGAGTGGTCCTTGATGTTTCTTGTGTGCCCTTTATGTTTATTCTGAGCTTAAGTAGCAAATAAGATAAATAAACCTCATTGTGATATAAGGTATGGTACTTGTATTGTTATGTTATTTGTTAGGGGAGATATAAATGTATATGTATATATTTTATTTTGCTAAATAGTTGACTTCTTTAGTTTGGTTGTTTGGTGTGTTCGATTCTTAAAACAAAAGTGTAAAAAATCAGACTATAGGAAACCTTATGGTCATGAATTTTCTTAGTATTATCATGAAAAGTTAAGTGTTCCCTCTCAAGTTATAGAAGTGCTTTCCTTGAATAGTTCCTTTTTTTTAAATTCTTGTTGATTTAGGTGTCCTTGTTGGTTAACCTCATCTTGTGTGATCTCAATTTGTGGGACCTTGAGTAGACTTGTTCCGCATACAAATTTGGTCATAGTTGATTTTGGTAGCCTTGTCTAAACAACGAACCTTAAAATCATGACTTAGACGTGTAGAAATCTTAACTTTTATTAATGTGATATGTGTATCATGAGGAAAATGTGTGGTCATCTCAAGTTATGGAAATTATCCCTGAAATTCACTTACTTGGTGGTTACTCTTAATAATATTTTAGAACTCTTCATGTTATATTGTTATGTGTTGTATCTTGTTTGATAGCGTAAAGTTACTCCTTAGATTTAAATGCTCATAGCTTTGCATGTAAAAAGTTTAGAACTCATCCCTTGCAATCTCCCTTCTCCTTGTTAAAATACATTGGAACAAATTGGAGTTCTATAGACCCACACTTGTTTGAAGCAAACAATCCCATAATGGGAGTGATACTTTTTTTTGTTGTAGTTATTCCTATCTCTCTTTCCTGTGACTTCCAGGAGGAAGTTGAATCTAAGGGGAGGGGGATGTACTACCCACTTCCCTTTGGAACCTTTTATTACTGATCATGATACTATAGAATATATGATGGAGATCCTTATAGTTTGGATTTAGTATGGTGTTAGATGTCATATCCTAGATTATTGTTGGATCTGATTCATATATGATGCATGATGATTGTTGGAGACATTTTATATAGATGTTGACATGTTGTCGGACATGGTTATATTGTAGATGTTGTTCGAACATGTGATATTTGATATTTGGGGTAAACCTAGAAGATGGAAATTATTTGATGATGATATAGTTGTTGATTAAAAATGTAAATGATGTAGTTGTTACTTTGATGTTGTTGTGATTCATTTATATAGTTGGTTTTGTGATTTTATTTATATTCATTTTGAATGTTCTGATATGGCCACGAGGCTGAAGGAGGTATTTGTGTTTTGCAGGTTAAATATCACAACAAACATCAGGGGATCAGAGACCAACCACAATAGAATTCTAGGTGAATTCAACAAGGTCACCATGGCAACATGTCTTGTGTGTGTGTTGTATTTTGTTAGGGATTCCCATGAGGGGGATTTCCTTTATATGTGACCATGGGTTTGTGTATTTTATTAATGTGTTTATTTTATTATTTTTGTATGTATTTTATTAGTAATGTATTCCTTTAATTAATTACGTTGCGATAGAATTAATGTGAAAATCATATGATTAAAATTTAAATAAATTAAATTGGTATATGGGAAAGTAATCATAAGAGTTGTTGGCTGTTTGTATTTAATTATGTAAGGGATGTGTAAGTTGTGTAAGAGCTTGTGTAAATCATATTTTGGAGTAAGAAATACTCCACCTCCATGGAAATTCGAATTTTTCATTGGGGGCTGTTTTTGGAGGCTTGTGGGACAAGTAAAACTTGTCCCATGCCTCTAAATTTAATCTACCAACCATACTTATGGATGGAGATGTGATTTGGGACTTTATAATGAATTTTATTAGTCATGTTTCTTGTTTTGGATTGCACTTTATTATATTTTAATTAATTTTTCGTCCCTTGAGGTGTGGGCTTTTTGGAGTGTGCAAGTAACTTGTCATTTTTCACCC
Source organism: Taxus chinensis (assembly GCA_019776745.2). Lineage (NCBI taxonomy): Eukaryota > Viridiplantae > Streptophyta > Pinopsida > Cupressales > Taxaceae > Taxus > Taxus chinensis. The sequence goes on along the minus strand of CM034155.1, from coordinate 76,691,500 downwards.
ACCTCTTTATTGAGCTTTGGAGAATGAAATTTTGTCTTTTGTGTTTGAATTAGAGAATGTGTGAGGTGGCATCCTACATGGATCCACATCATCCTCTTCTCTTCCCTCTTCTATTTAACTCAAACTCTTTGCTTGTTTTGGGGTGGTTGAATCATTTTGCAACTTCCTTGGGGGCACATTTTTCTTGTGTGCAGCTCTTATTTTTGGAGGTAGTTGGAGAAAGCTTTGCATACTTGGATTTTATTTTTTTGGAATCTATTTTGGCATTTGAAGCTTTTTGTTTGGAGACAAAAGTAACCATGGAGATGTAGGAATTTAACTCTCTTTTATATGTTTTCATTTTCTTGTTGTGTTGTGTGGGTAGTGCATGCTTTGTTTTATTTGTTGTCTGGTTGCGTAGACTTCCTTAGGGAAGGTATAGGAGAAGGCTATGAGAAATCCATGTGGGGGGCATAAGGGAATTCCATTGTCATAATAATTATGTGGAGGTAGTTTGGGTTTGGGATCCACCGTGGAAAAGAAATAGCTTGCATTTCTTACTTTGTGGGGGGCATAATCAAATCTGTGGGGGGCATAAGGATTTGTGTGTGATGAATTTAATTTGGTGGTTTGTTATTGGTGGATTCCCAAATTCCAATTGGGAGGCATAAGTAGCTTCCCCCATAGACTTTTCTCCTTTGGCTTGCATGATCAAGCTTGAGTTGTGATTTGAATGTTTTCTATTGCAGTTGTAAACTGTTGTTTTGTATTGAATTATGTTGTATATTGAAATATGCATGTTTGAAAGAATGTTTTATGTTGTGGAAGCCATTGTTGCCATGGGTTCAATCACACCTTTGATTGTATTTTGGTTGGGGCTCTAGGGCCAATGATGAAGGAAGACTTCTCGTTTCATTGGATGTCTTGGTTGGGTGGAGATCGTTGCCTTTCCCCCTCTTTTGTTGTGATCAATTTGGAGAAAGAGAAGATGTGCATGCTGTTGTCCTGGAGCAAGGAAAAATGCAGTTGGATTGTCCCTTGTGAAAACATATTTATTTGTAATCCTTTCCCACATGATGTGGATGAAATTGTAACAGTTATGTTATGGAGAAATGATGTTGTAATTGATTTTGAGAATGTATAGTTGAATTGAGAAATCCATTTGTTTTCTACTCTATACGTTAGAAGAAATAGGAATTCTGTTATTATACATTCAAAGATGTAAGTTGTATAATTGAAGTCAATATGGAATTGCAAGTTCATCTCTTATTTACATTGTTGTTATGAAATGGAAATATCAAATTGTGATTTGAAGCTCTGTTTATTTGCAAAGGAAAGAAAATGCGTATGAAGGAAGGATGTTGCTTGTTTCTTTTGGGAAATATGTGAAATTGAAAGTCAAACCTTATCATTTAGTCTTGGAAAATATTTGTTTAGAAACAACTGATTGTATTGGATTATTTTAGAAATGAAATTCCATAATTGACTGATAAAAAATATTATACAAATTTAATAGTAATTGATCTCTTGTAAATATTCAAAACTGATAATCAAACATAATAAAAATGCACAGTTCGGACTTGCACATTTAAATCAATTTGGAAACCTTAAAATTTAACATGATATAATATCAAGGAACTCAAATTAACAAAGAAAACTTTAGAAAAACAAGTTTAAACATTGCAAATTTGAACACAATCCCTTCCTCAGTCGTTTTCTGTCATTTGATGGACAAAATTCAAATTTAAATCAAATGAACAAAGTTAAATTCCTAAACCTTTCAAAATCCTTCCTAGAGTAATCCTCCATATTTTTTTGACATGTTGAGTGAAGGAGGAGACCCGATTTAATCAAAATTGAAAGTTGGAAATTACAAGTTGGCTTAATAAAAGCCTGCATATCCTTTTTGCAAAATTGACCCCTTAAAATTTATTAAAATGTAAAATTTATGTTTCCTATGCAAAGAGGGCATCGAGATATTTTCAAAAAGTCCTCGTTTTCCAAAACCAAGATTTCTAGATCAAGTTATGACACTTTGAAATTTTTGTGCCTCGGCAGGAAAATTTTGGAAAATTTTCCCTAGCAGGCTTGCAACCCAAAAATTTCCCATCAATTTGCCCTTAGAAATTTGTTTTAAATTTTTTTGGCTCGGGAGAAATTTCATCTTTTCCTCCACCATCTCACAACCAATCAGATTCTACCATGTGTCCTCGAGGGGTAGTGGCGGAGGCACGGCATCATTTTTCCCTTTCGATTTTTTGAAAATTTTTTTGAAAAAAATCACCTTTCTCCCCACCATCCCGCAGCCAACCAGAGGGTGCCACGTGGCACCTTGGGGTGTTAGTGAGGGAGGGAGAATTTCTTCACTTTAGAATTTTATGCCTTTGGGAAAATTTTCAAGAAAATCTCCATGGCCCCACACCCCCGCCCTTGTCTTGGGGAATCCCTTCCACGGGTGTGTGGACCCTCACGACCATCTTTCCCCTCTTTCCCTCCCTTCAGCGAGATTGCCCCAAGAAAATCCCGCTACTCCACCCTTCCTTCTCTTCTTCCCCACTTTGGCCCATTGGGTGACACATGTCTTCTGGGGTCCCACAGAGTCGTGAAAGAAAATTTAAATTTGCACCTTGCAGGGTGAAAATTTTCTTAATCCGCTCTGTGACCCGCCAACCTGCTAGAGGGGTTCTCCTCTCCTCTTGACACGTGTCCCCTTGGGAAAATTTTGACCCCTAAATTCCGCTTGCTCATATCTTGAGTTCCTGAAGGAGTTAGGAGGACTTCCTTATATCACCAAAAAGGTGAGAAAATTTCCTATCCAATGGGAATGATTTAGGGAAATTTTGAATGTGTTAAGTGTGAGAAAAATCAAGTTGAAACTATCAGCCTATTAGAAAGTGGGTAAGGTGATAATTTACCCCTTGAACCTAACTGAAACTTCTAACCCTAAATTTGGACCATGTGACCTTAATAATTATCAATCAATGGAAAGTATGTCCTAGTGAAATTGAATTGTTCTAGAATATGTTAGTGTCAGTTTTTTCCTTGTAACCTGGTTTTAGACACTCCTAATCAAGTTCTAGGAGTGGGTAAGTGAGACCCTACTCTGATGTTTTAAATAGGTATTCCTTTCCTCGCTGTAATTTAACCTTGCTCTTATCTTAGACCTTGTGGAATTAAATACCCTGGGTATTTAATTGTTTTGGGTCCCTTAACCCTAAAATTTTATTCAGGGAATATTTAGCTATATTGTCAATGTAATCAGTGATTAATTTAATCCCTATGGAGATTTGAGCTAGGTGTGGACTTATTACACTTGTTGTTTTATAATGGGAATTCAGTAATTATTATAATGGGAAAAGTTATCAGTTGAATTTAATTGTCTTTGAGACTTTGGATGTTAACTCCTGATAATAAATAAATAAATAAATAATTATTCCATAATTTTCTAACTAAACCTAGGTTGTTCATCAGTCTCAAGTGGGTTGTTTTTAACTAAGCATCACAATAACAAGGAATCCATGTTTATTAAACTTGATATGGAAAAATCCTATAATAGAGTCTCTTGGCCCTTCCTTTTGAAGGTTCTTAATAGGTTTTGCTTTGGTGAATACTTTAAGATGGTGATTCTCTCATGTATTTCCACAGCTAAGTTCTTGGTTCTGATTAATGGGACCCCTTGTGGTTTTTTTAACAACACGCTTGGATTAAGACAAGGTGATCCTATTTATCCCTTTCTTTTCACTATTATGGTCGAGACTCTTAGTAAAAATCTAAATAAGGTTCCCTTGGATAATAGGATCAGAGGTATTTCTCCCATGGTTAACTGTAATAGGGTTACTCGCCAACATTTATTTGATGACACTATGTTGGTTGGTGAAGATTCTTTCTTGGAGGCTATGGAATTTAAATAGTTAATGGGTGATTATGAGGATGTGTCAGATTAATTGATCAATTATGGGAAAAACTCAATTTTCTTTATCAACACCCTAGAAAGAAGATGCAGTAAACTTGCTGGAATTCTTGGTTGTGTGTATAAAACCCTCCCAACTAGGTATCTAGGCATGCTTATTGGGGTGGAAAAACCAAAGAAAACTGATTGGAATTTCTTAACTGATAGATTTTTGAAGAAACTTGATGGTTGGAAAGGTTCCCTGTTATCTTAATTTGGAAAGGTTATCCTCATCAAGTGCTTGATTCATAATTTACCTGTTTATACAATCTCTATATACAGGTTACCCTCTTGAATTGATATTAATCTAGAGTGTATTCAAAAAATATTTATATGGAGTGTCTCAGAACCCAAAGATAGAATTCCTCTAATTCCTTGGGAAATGGTTTATAGCCCTAAAAATATTGGAGGTCTTGGTATCAGAGATTGGACCAAAATGAATAAAGAAATGCTCTCAAAAATGACCTAGAGGCTGGTCAATGAAGAGAGTGTTTGGACTTCTATTATCAGAGGTAAATATTGGCCAAATCTATCCGCCAACAAATGGTGCTTCTACATCCAGGATTCTAATGGTTCTTATTTCTAGAAATCTATAAATTGTGCTAAACACGTAGTATTTGACGGTATCAAATGGATGGTTAGCAATGGGCGAACAATAAACTTTTGGGAGGAAAATGGTTAGGATACCTTCCTCTTAAGATCATTCACCCCACAGTCTATAGATATTCTATGACCAAATATAGGACCAAGGTCAGATATTTTTTCAACTTTGATGAACCCCTAGGACAATGGAATACCATTATTTTGGATGATTCTAAAAATATTGAGATTTCTTCTATTAAAAAAAAATTAAGGGGTGTTATTGTTAATAAGGAGAGCTTAGAAGAGGATAGTATTTATTGGTCTAAGGAGGATAGTGAAGTATTCTCGGTCAGAAGTCCCTATAACTCCTTGTTTTCTGAGGTGGGGAAAATGGAAAACTTCAATTGGGGATTTTTTTGAGTCAAAGAGTTAATCCCCAAGATTAATATGTTTTTGTGGTTAGTTATCCATGATAAGATTCTGATTGTCAACAACCTAAACAAGAAAAATTTCCATATGGTAAACATATGTTTGTTGTGTGAATCTGAGTGTGAAGACTCCTCCCACCTTTTTCTCAATTTCCCATTTTTGATCTCGGTTAGGAAGACCATTCTCAATCTTTTTGAAGTCAATTGGGTTTTCCTTGATTCCATAAAAATTTTGTGGTCCAAATGGTCCAATCCTTTTAAGAACCAAGGGTTGAAATATTTGCAGACCTTTTCTATTTTACATTTACCTTGGGAGATATGGAAGGAGAGAAATAGAAGAATCTTCAAAGAAAAGAAAGAGTCTTCCAAGAAATTTGGAGCACGTTGTGTTAATATCATTCTGGATAATTTCTCTAATTTGAACCCTCAAAATAATTCTATCTTTCAGAATGAATCCATATTTTCCTTAAAGTGGGGTTTGAGATCCACATATACTATTACCCCTTATCTAAACCCTAGACTCAAAGGATGGGTAAAACCTAGCAAGGAGTGTTTTAAGTTGAATTTTGATGATGCATCCAAAGGAAACCCTGGTAGAACTAGCTATGGTGGGGTTTTCTGGGATTCTGAAGGAAGATTTATCCTTGGGTACCATCACAACCTGGGAAATCAAACTAACCATGTTGCTGAAGTAGCGGGGTTTTTTTTGGGGTTGTCTATAGCTCTCCAATATAATTTTTCTGATTTGGAGGTGGAAGGAGACTCTCTAAACATAATTAATAGCATAAATGGGAAAGGTTCCATCTTTATTTCCATCCATAACTCTATTAAGATTATTAAGGAAATGTCAAATTTATTTGAATTTATTACCTTCAAGCATGTTTATAGGGAGGCTAACTTTGTGGCGTATTATTTTTCTAAGATAGGGGTTAATTGCGATGAGTTGATAGTTATCAATGAAATGGAAGATCTTGATCCCAAGGTGCGAGAAACCTTACATAATGACATAAATGGACACATCACAAAATAATGTCAAATACTGGTGCGTCAAATTCATCATGGTCATTTTCAGTAGGAATAGTGTGCACTTATTTATAAATAATGAGAATATCAGGGAGAGGATTTTCTCGTGTGTCTAGAAATCCTATAATGCCTCTCGTGCCTAGAGAAATTTCATTTTTGGGCCTAGGTGTAATCCACTAACTACCTGGAACTTGGGATTTTTCATGGAGGGTTTTTTGTGTGGCCAAATGGGTGGTGATCTGGTTAGAAATGAACCTACTAATCTTAAAGGAGTGATGTCTGAAGCCATCGCTTCGTTTAATAAGAAGGGTTTTACACCCTTCCTAAAAAAATTCAAAGGTCTTTTTGAAAATCTTAGCAAATATTTCGCTAACACCTAGAATACTACTAAAAATGGTGCAGTGGTTGAAATAAAGGGGATAAGCATGGAGAGTACTATGGATTTTGTCACCAAAGTGATGGGTATTCCTCATGTCAGGAGAGAGGTCTATAAGCCTAAAAAATAAGCCTCTAAAGAGATGAACTTAGTTCTCAAAGGTAATAAAAATCTCACTTCCCATTTTGTTGGTTATCTTCATCTATCTTAACCTAATCCATATGACGAGGTGGATCTCACCCTTATCAAATTTTTCACTCTTGAGGGTTGCCATAAATGTATATGCCTACCACCTGCCTATGCTTAATCACTTTAGAAATGGCCAATATTTTAGCTTCACCTAATTTCTTTATCGTTCTATGTGTGCCTCTATCTCTTAGGTCAAAACCAGAAGGGTCGATGTCCCACTCAATCAAGGATTTATTCTCACCCTTGTTAAAAGAGTTGACCAGCATATTGACAAGAATGGCTCCCTAACTAAAGTTCTGGAAGCTTATACGGATGGAGTCGAATTAGACTCGAAGGAAGAAGATTCGAGTGAAGATTCTAACTCTCATGAAGATGAATCAGAAGAGAATGAAGACGAGGTTGAGATTGTGGTGACCTAAAATATTAGGGAAACAAAATCTAAGCAGGCTCTTAGTGTCCCTTTGAACACCAAGGGGGAGTCTAGTAAACAAGATATTTCGAATCCTATCAATGTGTAATTGGAACAACAATTTGAGGCTATGGGAAATGTTGGACCTATGAAAGGGGAGAACCATTTGGCTAAAATGGTGGTGAATATTGAGGAACTCAAGGGAGATATGCAGCTCACCAAGAGATCGGTTCAGTTTTTCTTCAATGATTGGCATAGATGAAAGTGTTGGTTGAGGAAGTAGTCACCAATGGGAAAGGTGGAGAGATTGAGGTTTTAAAATCCAACTATGGTTTCATAACCAAAGAGTTAGACCATGTTCATGCTATTCTCCACAGCTACATGGAGTGGAGTGTATTCATGGTGAAATATACTCTGCAACATCTCCAGACTTTAGGTTAGCTCACTAATTCCTATAGTGTTATGGATAGTTAGGGAAGGAAAAGAAAGGTGACTCTTGATGGTTTTGACTTGGCATCTTTGGCTAGTAACATAGATGCTTTGGCAAAGGAATGGTCTAAGGTGTTGTAGGGGCTTAAAAAATCCTATAAATGATCTAGGGAGGGGTTTTTTGTTTTGTTTACTATCTCTGTAGCTTTTGGGTTGCTATTTTCTTCATTTTTGTTAGTTCCACTATGTTTCTTTGTTGTTGTTGTTTCACTTCTCTAGCTCTTGGGGGAGCTAGTATTATTATGAACTGTCATATTATCATTTTTTTGATGGTGTGGTAATGTATTTATCTGCTCTCATGGAGAGGTGAATCGTTTGGTGTAGGGTCCCCTCAACCCCTTTTTACCTCTAATAAAAAAACTGCACAAACAAAATTAAAATAACATAATTGAAATTGAAATAAAAGTAGAACCACATATTAAATAGAATTTGCATAGAAGGAAATACACATTTTGAATGGAAATTGTGACTAATGGAAATTGCATAAAACACACTAAATGGAAATTTCAGTAGAGGAAATGAGAAAATTATGACTTATCAGAAAACCACATTCATGTGTAAATGTAAACATCCTCCAGTCGCCTTGGTCAAGTTGGCCCTTGCACTTCCTTGGGATAGAGGTAATATCAAAAACATGAGATACTCAGAAAAATATCCACTTATATTGATTTAAAAAAGTTATATGACATATTCAGTGCATCTGGAAAGTAAATACTAAATTTTACAAACTATATTGCAGATTATCAATATTATCTAACTATTAAATTGCTCCTCAAGGAGATGTATTTATATAGAAACATTCGGTTACATATCATGCCAAAATGGTAGGCACTAAGTTCTTCCTCTAACAACATTTGATTAAGGCTCATAAAAATCTACAGAACTTATATAAACAAGACCCATGTTTATACGTCGTTAATGGAAAAATTCCTCCACCGTTGCATACCGACTCCAGACTCGGGCTCCTTGACTATGCTCCAAAACTGGTAGTAAATGTTCATTATTATCCTACACACGTTACCACATTTCACTCACAAAGGAAATTAGCAAGAATTTATATGGTTAACAAGTTGTATGAACAAAAGCAAGGAAAATGCATTAAAATCACAAATATATAACCGTATAAAGCATCCCTTGCACTAGTAAATCATGTTTAAATGACAAATTATCAATCATATAAATGATATAAATAGGTCAAATAATGTACTCATCATATACTCTACCTCACATGTTGAAAGAGCCACTGATGAATTTTTCTTTCTTAGCCAAGATACTAAGTAATTTCTAGCAAAGAATGCTCCACCACTCATACTCTTCCTATCATCAACACTTCCTTCCCAATCTACATTTGTATATGATTTGATGTTTAAATAATTACTTTCAGGGTACCATAGACCATACTAAATTGTGCCCATGAGATATCTCAGAATTCTCTTGACCGCCTTGAGGTGTATTCCCTTGGATCTTCTTGAAGTCTTCTAACAAGACCTACCACTTGCATGATGTCTAGTCTTGATGCGGTGGAGTAAATAGACTTCCTATCATGGATCTATACAATGTTTTTTCTACCTTTGGTGATTCATCATTTCTGCTCAACTTGCATCCAACTTCCATTGGTGTACCACTTGGTTTGCAGTCTTCCATCCTAAACCTTTTTAGCATTTCTTTGATGCACTTGGTTTGGGATATGAACACACCTTTATCTGATTGATTAATTTGTAGTCCCAAAAACAATGATAGATCTCCCAACATTGAAATCTCAAACTCTTATTTCATCATATCAGAAAACTCATATGTTACCTTATCATGGTCTTTGCTAAATATGATATCATCTATATAAACTATTATAATAAGAAAATTTCACCTTCTTCGTTGATGTAGAAATTATTGTCTACAACATATTTTATGAATCCTTTCTCAATGAGGTATGAGTCCAATCTATTGTACCAATCTCTGGGAGCTTGTTTTAATCCATACAAATATTTCTTCAATGTGCAAACATAGTCTTTATATTCAGTTAGTGAAAATCCATCACATTATTTGATGTACACCTCTTCATTTACAAAACCATTTAGGAAGGTTGATTTCACATCCATCTAGAACAATCTGATCTTGTTGTATGCCACGTGAGCTAGGAATCATCTTATTGATTCCATTCTTGCCATAGGTGCAAATGTCTCATCAAATTTAATTCCTTCCATTTGCTTGTATCCTTTGCACACTAGCCTTTTCTTGTTTCTTCTCACTTATCCTTTCTCATTCAACTTATTCTTGAATACCCATTTTGTGCCAATTACATTCTTTTTCCATGGTCTAGGTATTAGCTCCCATGTCTCATTCTTCTCAATCAGATCCATCTCCTCATTCATGGCGTCTACCCAATGTTGATCATTTCTTACTTCTGTAACATTATTGGGTTTTATCATTGACATGAGTGCTATATCATCATGGTCATGTTGTTCTCTAATCTTTCTTCTTGTGAGGATTCCACCATATTTGTTTCCAATGATCTGATTGGAAGGATAGCCTTTCTAACTTGCCTAGAGGTTGCCTTAGTGTCTGGACTTTCTTCTTCTTCATGCAGATTGTCTAATTCTTCATCATCTTCTTGTTTTTCATGGCCACAATTGTGTTAACTACCGGTTTTGGTGTTTTGAGTCTCATCCACCTTTACATTGGCGATTTTAACAATATTTTGCAACCATTTATTATCGCACCTGTAATCCATGATAATTGATGAGTAACCAATGAATACCCTTCATCACACCTAGAGTCAAATTTTCTCAAGCTGTCATCAACTATTTTGATATAGAATTTTCTGCCAAAATTCTTATGTGCTTCACATTTGCTAGTATCTTCTTCCATAATTCATAAGGATTATTTCCATTGTTTATTCTTATTCGATCTCTATTCAAAACATAGACCTTCATTAGACTGCTTCACTCCAATATTTTTTAGGGAGTTTGGATTCATTTAGCATTGTCCTTGCCATCTCCTATAAAGTCTTGTTCTTTCTTTGAACCACCCCATTTTGCTAAGAAAATGAGGTTTCCTTATGGATGAGAACTATCTCCTGATTCAATTTTCTTCACAAAATTCATTGAATTCATTTGACAATAATTCTTCACCTTTGTTTGATCTTAGGCATTTAATTTTCATGTTTTTCTCATTCTCCACCAGTTCCTTGAATTTCTTGAATCTATCTAAGGATTTTGATTTATGTTTCAAACATGACACCCATGTCATCCTAGTGTAATCATCAATTAGAGTCATAAAGTATGACTCACCATTTTTCCTTTAATCCTAGTGGGTCCACAGAGGTTTGTACGGATCAACTCCAGTGGTCTGGTTGTATAGTTCTCATTTTATTTGAATGACCTCTTGGTTTGTTTTCCTTGTAAACAATCCTTGCATAGTGTATCTGCAGGCTTCAAATTTTCAAAAATATGTCTAACACACCTTTTTGCACTCAATTTGACCAATTTTTCAAAACTTACATGTCCCAATATCATATGTCACATCCAATTATTATCAGTCTTACTAATGAAATATTATTCTTTATTTATCTCATTCAGAACATACATGTTGTTCTTTTTCACTTTTCCCCTTGCAAATTTCTTTCCCTTTTTTCAATTTATAATATCACAACCTTTATCATGAAATATTAAATTATATCCTTTTTGTATATTTGACTCACACTCAAGATATTGTGTTTACGACCTTGAACATATAAGACATTTACAGTCATAGTCTTTCCATTTTCTAAACTCAATGTTCCTTTTCCAGCTATGTTTACTGAGTTGTTACCACAAAATCTTACAACACCTCATGCATTATTGGATAAAGTAATGAAATTCCTTTTATCACCTATCATATGGCTTCAACATCCACTATCTAAGTACCGAATTTTATCCTTAATTTTTACATTAAATAGAGTTTGTACTATTGAACATGACTCTTTTCTTTTGCTTTCATCTTTCTTTGGAACATATAACAACTTATTTTATTTAGGTGGCTCTTGTTTTTTTGTTTAAACCACATGAATCATCTTCTGATAATGGTATTTTACATTATTATAGCCCAAACTGGTGTAAGATGGCCTAAAGTTTCTCCTATATCCTCCATAGAATTTTCTACACTTGGCAATTTTATGTCCAAACTAATTACAAGAATAACAATACCCATAAAAAGAGTGAGTGTACCTCATAGCATACGTGATCCTGAGTCCATTGGTTCTTCTTCTCATGGATTTGTTGAATCCTTCATTTGCAACATATGAGGTACTTAGGGTTTCCACAGACTTGTTTCTTTCCATCTTGGTTGGCTTTGTTTCTTTATTTTCTCCTTTGAAGCAGATTCCAAATTGATCAGTTATATCATGTTGAATGTTCAATATCTTTATCCAAAAAAATTATCCCTTTTCAATCTTTTCATATGTCTTCATTTTCCTACTCATTTCTTCCATCTCAGATTTCAATTTATCCAATTTTGATTTCATCTTGTTGCATTCATCCTCCTTTGATTTATAAGAATTTGAAATATTTTCAAGGTGGGTTTCCAACTTCTTGAGCTCATTTTCCTCTTCTTATTGCTCTCTTTGAGACTCCCTTTGTTCAAATATGAGGATTTTTTCTTCATAATATTTTTATTATGCATCTTAACTTCTAATTCTTTCTTCTACATAGACTTAGTTCTTTAATATCACACACTAGCTCTAATTCAAGATTTACCTCAGCTTCTTCTTCCTCATATTCTTCACCATCAATTGTGTACTTTCCTTTAGAGTTGTTTTCTTCATTTTCTTCCATGGTCATAAACAAAAATTCTAATTGATCCTCATCATTCTCATTTTCAGAAATACCATGAATGTCTAAGTCAGAGTCACTTAATTATTCCTTTGAATAGAAGTTTCTTTTATTCTTGAATAAATATTTCTTATTGTTTTTTGAATGACCATTATCTTTCTTGTAATATTTATGACAATATTATTCATGTTTAGCATTATTATCTTTGTTCTTGTTTGGACACTTTCTAGAAAAATGACCTACTTGCCCACATGAAAAACATTAAAGGGAAGTTTTTGTTTATACTTACCTGAGCCTCTTTTAAGTTTTCTAACAAATCTTACTTCAATATTTTCATCATCCAACTCATCTCCTGAAGCTGATTCTTATTCTTCTTGTTTAGACTGGTTTTCTTTCTTGACTTTCAATGCCACTTATTTCTAGTTAGTCTTAGATCTGATGGTCCTCATCTCATACACTGATAGATTGCTTTGCAATTCATCCATCATGAGAGTCTTCATGTATTTGGCTTCCTCTATGGCTGAAACGTTTGAATCATATTTTCCAGATAGGGATCTCAGAATGTTTTGAACAATAACAAACTCTTAAATATTTTCTCATAGGCCTTTGATCATGTTTATGAGTTCATCTGTTCTCCACATGTAGGCAGTTATGCTCTCATCATCCTGTATGTTAAGATTTTCAAACTAAGCTTTGTAGGTCTATAATTTTTCCAATTTGACCTTTTCATCACCTTTATAGATGCTCTACAGTTTGGTCCATATCTCCTCTTTTGTTGTGTAATGCATAAATTTCACAAACTCTTTCTCTGTCAATCCACATAGAAGGGAATTCATTTCTCTTAAGTTGAATTCATATTTTTCCTTTTCCATGGAGGAAGTAATCAGTTTGGCTGGAGATTTGTATCATTTCTCAATGCATTCCCAAATATCAAAACCAAATGACATAAAATATGTCCTCATTATTATTCCCTAGAATGCATAATTTGTACCAATGAAGAGAGGTGATCTAGATAGTGACAAACCACCTTTTTCCTGATTTTTTTCCATGCTTGTGATAGGAGGATATCCTTGAAGATGTTAATATTTTTTATAAGGACTTTGCTCTGATACCAATTTTTGAAGGTCACAAGCACAAATAAGGGGGTGAATCAATGTAGATTAAATTTTTTTACTTAGTTTTAATTTTAAACTCTTCAATGATGTGTATTTTTAAACTATGAGTAGACAATAAAATATAAATCATGCACGAAAACACTTAACATATAGATTTACTATAGGAAACCCTTTCAGGAGAAAAACCCACGACAAAACCATTGCTTATATTACATAAATCAAATAATCATAAGAATATAACACATCTTACAAGATTTGTTTAGTAAGGTATCGACCCTATAAGGAGAACCAACCCTTAAACCTCTGCTAATATTATTCTCAACAAAGGAGTCTAGTGAATATTACACATCACAAGAGATTTGTTCTGTAGGCACCCACCTACAAGGAAGCTACAACTCCCTGAATTTGCTAAGCTACAACTTATAGTTGTTTCTTATTCATACTTTGATCAAATAGTTATAAACATTGCTATTACAATGAATTATGATCACTTTCTTGGCTTGGTCTAGTTCTTTCATTCTCTTATACTCATAAAGTTTAATTATATCCCCTCTACTCAAACAATCTTCCACCCTAGTGCTCATTTCATCTGATAAATCTTCTCTTCATCAATCTTCTCTTCTATTTCCTTGTATAGCTCTTTCTCAGCTTGATTGCATCATTTATCCCTCTTCTACAGCTCTTACTTAGCTTGAGTAACTCTATTCACTTTCGATCAACCTATAAAATAGTTCCAAGTTTGAAATATATCACCATCGACCCATTCCATCACTTCGAATTGTGGGTCATTCACCATCCCACTTGGTCACCTTAGAATCCGAACTATTAAATGCATGTAGGTGACTCCAGATATTTTCCCTTCTATATTCGGCTTGAGGACACCACTTCCCATGCATTTTCGGAAGCCATTTATTAGTCATTTTCTAAAAATAGATTTTCCACATTTGTAGTGTGACCCAGATGAGAGAGTTGTTTCCTTCTCCAAATTTTATTTCTCCTTGAAACTCAAGATCACATAAAAAATTTCAACTACATTTCCATAAGGTTAATGAGCATTAAATGTGAGCAGATGGAATAATATATTTCTTCGGTCTATGTGAAGTTCAAGTTGTGCACTTAGTTACAATCACCTAATGATTGAATCACCATCAAATTTGGTGAAAAAACTCTTACTTTGTCCATGTTTAAACAATTTTTGATTTCCTTCACATATTTTAGTCCATATACCATCAATTTTTGGTTTTCCTTAACTTTTATTTATATCGCGACTCTTCTTCTTTTTTGGTGACTTTTTAGTTATCTACAGATCTTCTATGCTTCTTAGCTCTTTTATGCTTCTCATGTCTTTTATAATGTCTCACGGCTTTCCTCCTTTCTTGCTACATTTCCACAACATTGTTCCATGTCTACAACTTTATCTCTTCTTCTTGCGGCTTTTGTATTCTTCCACGACTATGATACATCGTTAGCGGATCCTCTAGTTCTTTGCCTTTTTTTTTTATTCCGTAGTTTTTCCTTTAACTTCCTTACCTTCATGGTTTTTCTTCTACATTCCTTTATTTTGTGGCTTCTTATTTTCTTTTCTTTACTTCCACATTTTTTCCTTTGGGCTATTCTCACTTTATGAATTTTCCTTTAACTCCTTTTGCTCTAGCGACTTCATCCCTTTATTGTATGTACTCACTCTCCTTCTGTGGTTTCTTCTAGTGTTTGGTGTCTTTCTACTGACTTTTGTGACTACTCCAAGTCTTCGGTGGATCTCTTTAGACTTTGGCAGATGTTCCCTCATCTCCACGGCTTGCCCAAAAATTTACTAAGTCCCTTAGGACTTATCCTTGATTATCCTGAAACTTATGAGAGCTGAAACTAACAATCAACCTTCATGGTTTCATCTTCCTCACTTTACCAATTCACTCCTTTTACCATGAATTTAACTTGATATCAACTCATCCATCTTGACATCAATGACAATATATATAACCAAGACAAATATTCAAAAAGTAGTGTTATAAATGCATCAAATATCTCCCTACAAATTGGTGATGTAACTTTACCAGTTCAAACTTAAGTTTAAACAATTTCTATGACCAAAATATTGCATGGGTCAATTGGCCATTTTTAGCCGTCATTATTATAAAATAATCAAACCTTAAAACTTAAACATGATGAGGTTTATTTCACCATATAATTACCAGTCTCAATTATAAACAATGGTTATGAAGTATGGTCGAAGACCATAGTCTAAAATTCATTTTATAGCCATTAATTATATATACATATACACCCTTTCACAACTTGCCATGATGAGGTCAAAATACCTTAGTTTGTAATAAGACCTTACCATAATTGCAATAACATTAAAAAATATAACTTAGGGCCAACAATTTAATGCCCTCTATCATGGTCTTAGACCATTTTTGTTTCTGTACCAACACTATTAACTTATTCTCTTTAAGGGCTTAGTCATAAAAATATAACCGGATAGTGACTCGTAACAATCTTATGAAATTTTCATGATCAATATGCCAAGTAGGAATTATTATGAAAACTTACAACATTTCAATACTTGTTAAGCCCAAGCTAGAATTTGATGATCAAAACAAAAATCATTATTTCTTTGTAAAAAGATGATACGAGTATAACTAAGAAATGCATCCTTATATCATAATTTTGACATTGGTTGCAAGCCATTAATTCCAGCAAGTGAGATGTACCAGCGCATTAATAATAGTTACTATAGTCAAGGAATCTATCAAATTGCCTCAAATCATCACTTTTGATAAGGAAAGTAACCTATTGCACTCACGACATAAAATGGTGCAAAACAAATATATAATATATATATATATATATATATATATATATATAACAAGTACAACAAAAAAATTCAACAATGCACTAAAAACATCATACATAATAAGGGTAAGCTATAAATGTTAAGTGTATTATAAACATTAGGAAATAAATGTTGTTGCACGGTTGTGTGGGTAATTACACGTATGTGTGTCTATTATTCTCACGATATACATACACATGTACAACTACACACACAACTACATGAGAAGGTTTATTGTTCTGCCTTCATAATGCATTCAACATTTTATGACTCATCCTCACTATAAATTAGCCTAAATTTGTGGGATGTGACATACTTCACCCTTAATGAATCATCATCCCAATGATTTTTACTCATTAATCGTAATTAGAATAATCATTCACAACATTATATATAATAGATAAGGAGAATAATCAACATTTTACCCAAAAACTTACAATTTTCAAGATTTATGTTCATCTGAAGTCAATCTTATTGGATATAGCAACCTTTTAAACAAAAAAAAATTGTCACATAGTCGAAAATATGACCTGATTTTTTTCGTTACAGCTAGTCATAGCATATAATATTATTTAATATATAATAAAGATAGTAAAAAAAATCCATATATCACATAAATAAATAAGGAAAAAATTGTTTTCAATTTCCCACAAGTCTTCCTAAGTTGTTTTGTTTCATTACTCATTTATTTTTTCAGACCTTTGCCTTGTGTAATACCCAATTTTATTTGAAATGCACCCAACGATATTCCTTTTTCCAACTGATTTTTATCCAAAAACATCCTTGGTTTTCACCTTCAGATATCTTCATCCTAAATTCATTGTCAATGATTACTTAAATCATCTAAACTATTCCTTTCTTTTCCATTTAGGCTTGTTTTTCTCGCTTGCTTCTAGGTACTAATTATCTTCCATATAAGCAAAAACATTGATTTATGCCAAAACAAGTAAAACTAATCACTATGTCTTTAGTCCCTTATAAAACTAATTTCTAACTCCAAATTTTGTGATGAATATTAAACAAGGTCAATGTTACATTAACACAAACATGTTTAAGATTTTAACCAAATTTCATTACATATGGTATGGGAAAATCAGCTTTTAATTTTCTATTTTCAGCTAATCACAAAATACAAGTAATTCAAATGTGTTAATATCAACTCTTAAAATAGTAATAAGAAGTTCTATTTCACTTATCTGGTGTCACATTAGGAAACTTGTTTCTTATTCTTATCTTATTATCCACATCAACATTGTTCTACTTCTTACTAGAAATTATAGAAAGTTATTTCTATTTATTTTCATCCAGGCAGTCCACATTTGATGCCATAATGTTTTCACTAATTTTC
This sequence comes from Taxus chinensis, assembly GCA_019776745.2. NCBI lineage: Eukaryota > Viridiplantae > Streptophyta > Pinopsida > Cupressales > Taxaceae > Taxus > Taxus chinensis. The sequence continues at coordinate 76,673,972 of CM034155.1, read as the reverse complement.
CCTAAATTTTCAGGTGAATAATACCTAATGCTCTTGTTATATTCTCTTATTATGAGTTGGAATTTTTACTACAGATTTTGTTTTATCCTTTTGGCTTTCCTGCACAATGATTTCACAATAGGCAGTCCATATTTTCTACTTCATCTACCCTATTTGGGTTTAATTTAATATTGGATTTAAGTTCCAAATATGTCCTCAAGAAAGTTCAACATTTAAGCAATCCCATTATTGATTTTTATCAATCAATTCAAGTTATTTACCTTGGCTGATCATTTTCACACTCAACGGTTTCTCCAAGAAAAAATTTAGCTTCGTGTGTCATGAAGGACTATTAGAGATTTTTTCTAACTTAATTATCACTGATCTTGAAGCATAAAAAGGCATAGTTCATTCTCCATGGTTCATCCTTCATATATCCATTATTTTCAGTTAATAAATTAAGACATTTTATTAGCGTAAGGAGCTAATTAGTCCAAGAGATGTAACCTTCATCTCTAATACCAAAATGTAACACATCTTATTTTATCTATCAAACTAAGGGAATTTTTTTGCACTAACTCATTTAATACAATTTATGTCTACAATGAATTTAACATGCAACCATTAAATTCTAGCACACAAGAGTTATAAATTACCTTAAGTTATTTCACAATGATCCTATTTAATTATCTTGATTCCTTCTTGATGGCTAATAGCTTTTAGAAAATTAGATTTAGCATTAATTAATGTTTAGAATCTAACTAAACAACCTATGATAACCATGTGCAATTGCAAGTGTTTACAGATCTTCATAACCCCCCTAAATCACTCCCCTTGAGTGTATTTGTAAAGTATAAAATTTGGTATAACCTTTCTAAAGGCTCAGAGAACTATGTGTATCTTCATAGTGTAGCCTCTCGGGTGTTACACAGAAGAAATGGTGATAGAAAATGCAATTAGTCATTTGCAATACTAGGCCCATATTTGTAGGGCATCACGTTAGCTAGCCTGGTTTTGTGATTGCATATAGGCCACATGAAAATTTCCCCTCTATTCACCACACATTTTTCTCAATCATGGTATTGGGATTCTTTTCCATTCTTAAGTTATTAAGTCCAATGTATAACAACTTAAGAATTCATCAAAGTCCATTATTAGTTACTAGGTTGATTCATCTTACTAGGACATATAAGTACGTGATGGAATCTAATCATTCTTACTGGTGTTTTCATTAATTCCAACTGACATTGATGGCAAAAATGGGTGATTGGTGAAGTGAAGAAGTCAGGGACATGAAGGTTGGTTAGTAGTGCCCTTTCAGGATGGTTTCTGATTTCTAATGAGAGGTGGCATATTTTTATAGGACATGGCAAGGTAATGTGAGCATGGGAGTCATATATGAATATTATCTACAACATGTGTGAGTAAAAATGAGACTCATTTTAGCTTGTGGAGTTAAAATTCAAGAATGCACAGAAAGTGACTTTGAGAACTAGTAATGTTCTTGCATGAAAATGAGATTGTTCAGATCTCCAAAAGAAAAAATATGGCTAAAAAACACCTGTAATGTATATAGGGTGTCTTTTAGTGCTCTAATTAAAATTTCATCAAATTCTAAAATGGGGAATTTGAGTTATTCAAGTTTTTCTAAACTTTCCTGTTGAAAAATGCATTTCGAGCTACATAGATTCTTTTGTGTCAAGAAAAAATATTAAGGATTATTCGGATAAATAATATAAGGAATTTTTGTATTAGACTCAAATATTGAGTTAATGCAAAATGTTTTAGATCAATTGGACTTGTTTTGAGAAAGTTATGAACAATTTTCTGAGCATGTCTTTTCAGGGTCCAAATAGAGTTCTGAATCGGTTAGAGCAAAAATCTGTACTTGTTCTCAAATCTTAATTTTGATTACTTCTAAAGTCTTTTGTATTACACTAATGAGTAGTTTAAAATTTCACATAGTGTTGGTACAGGTCAAGATGGCCAAAGTCACTTGTAACATCTAAAGGTTTTTTGACTTAGGTTGAATGGTGGTTCCTATAGTGTTAACTATACCAATCATAAAAAGCTTTCTGACATGAAGAAGGTGCTCATTAAGTGAAAATAGTTTCAATGTTTATTTATAGGCTCACTTCTGGGTCTAGGTTACTTGACATGTATCAAATCAAGCCTATTTTCCTAAGTTTATCTATATTGTCAAGAAAAATTGGCTTAAAGGTGTGACTGAAGGGTTCATTTTTGAAATGGATTCTCAAGTTCTTGAATAGGATCATGATACACCACTTGAATTCTAGGCAAAAATTATCTAAATCCACATGTGCACTTCAAGTAAAGAAGTAAGATATTGTTGGTAGAAGTCATCTTTTTTATGCCAATCACAATTCTCCCTGTAAAAGCAAACTTCATGATAAGAATGGTTTATTTCTCCTCAGGTATGGTCTCAATGTTTATCATTTCATATCTCTTGTGCTAAATATATTAGAATAGTCTAATGAGCTGGTGAGAACATGCTAACTCAAATGGAGTTCTTGGTTTAGTTTAAGCATGAGTGTGCAAAGATAGCTTATGCACCCATAGGTGAGAGATTGATTTCAAGAGAGGTGCCACATATCGTATTGAAGCTATAGAACATAAATTTTTCTTTTTCATGACTTGCAAAGCATATTTTTTAAACCTAAAGGTCAATTCTCATACTCTACAAGTGGTATTGTAGAAACTGTGAATACATGTTCACTTCTTCTCTGCTTTCTAAGAACAAATTGGTTCTTTACCAAGTGAAAGATTGCATGCAAAATATGTCTAGTATTCCTAACAGTCTATAAAAGTTTGAATTTTTTACGCTCATTATTTTTGGTGGGAGAAATTGATGGTAAAATCCTCTCGAGATTCAAATTCAGTGTAACCTTGATATAGGGTTTCCTGGAGAAATATTTTATTGAATCTTGCAAATGAACCAATGAAATTTCATGAAACTTGGAAATATTATCAATGGGTGGAATACAAAACATATGTAAAAAGAAATTTCTTGTTTCATTGTTCATAAATGAATAATTTGATAGCAAAAACTTGAAAATGTGTGTACAGTTAAGAGTGTGACTATGAAAAACCTTCTTCTTTGATTTTCAAGAACTCCTTTGCAAATCAAAGGGTAAAAACAATTGAATCTTGGTAGCTTCAGGATGAATGATATTTGAAGGGAATATTACATGATTGAGAAGAAATTGAATTCTTTAAATGGTTTAAATCTCAGAAGTAGCTACAATATTTGGAACATAGTGTTTTGGTATAGGATTAATGCAATCTCTACCTCATACCTGTTAATCCAATAAAAATTGCATGATATTTTTTGATGAAGTCAAGTACCATACTTCCGATACAATCTCAAATTGTGCTTTCAAAATTCAAATTCTCAAAATAAATTTTTGAAACATAACAATCTTCATTGTCTTTTTCCTACTTGATGAAGGTTCTTTGAGCTCCCAAGAAGAATATGAATAGTCAAATTCTTGAATGAATACGAATGGAATGTGAAAATCTCTGAGAAATATTTCAAGAGTCAATAAGATATTGAAGATTCATTTTGGTTGATTCCTTGGAAGAGGATGGGAAGAGTAGCTAGAAAACAGAGGAAGGGTGGTAGTGCAAAGTCCTTAAAGATGAAAAGAAAAGGTGTAAATATTTTGAAGTGTGTAAGAACTGTCAAACCCTCAAGACAATGGATGGAGATATATAGAAGGAATATGGAGAGATACAATGCATATATGATAGAGGAAAGTACAAAGTAAACTAAGAACTGTGATGATGATGTATGAATTAGTGAATGTTTACAAAAGTGAGAAGTTGAAGAGTTTGGAATACAACAAAGTTGATTGTTGATCTCCTTGATGAAGTGTATTATCTTTGTGTTAGAATGATGAGATATAAAATAAAGAAGAGGCATGGGGTCTCGAATTAGGAAGTGGTAGTGAAAAAAAATGAAGAGATATATGGAGTTTGAGATACACAAGTGAAAGAGGGTACTAACAGGAGAGATAGATATATGAAAATCAAGAAGCAAAGTATGGTTTTTGTAATGTGTATGAAGAGATAGAACATATATATAGAGGTAGGTGCATAAAGCATCAAGAATAAATGTAGAGAAAGAGTGAAAACAAGAAGTAGAAAAACATGACTCTCAACAAAGAATTAAGTCTGAGATAGAGGGTGAACAAGTGAAAACCAGAAAATAGGTGAATGGTTGATCTAAAATCAATGAAGGAAAACAAATAGTGAAGGTTTCTAAATTGAATGTTGGAGTAACCTAGTCATTACAGGAAATATTAAAAATGAAGTGAGAGGATATATGTAGGAGTGTTGTTGCCAATGAATAATGATTGTATCAGAAGTAGGAGCACAATAAATTGACCAAATATAAGTTGTTAATAGAGTTTAACAACAAAGAATACATTACCATGAGAAAGTTGACTATGTGAGACAATTTTAGGAGAAGAAGCATGTGAAAAAGGTGCTAAAACAAGAAGAAGAGAATGATATGAAGTTATAGAATATTTGAGATACATAAGAGATCATGATTTTTCGATGAAGCAACAAATAAATATATGATCAAATTGTAAAATTGTTATTGTATTTTCCTAAGCGGGTCCTTGGCTGACACGAGTATATTCTCTTTGCAAGTTGTAGCTTGTTAAACTAGTCTAGTAGGTGCTAGAAGGAGTGTGAAGTAGGTAATTCTTAGGTTGAGTGGGTACCTAACCAACATGGAATTCATTGTATGTTAAGAATGGGTGTTCTTAATAAAAGGCTTAATTTCAAGTGGATTTTCTCGCTCTAAGGGTTTCCCACTATAAATTTTGTGTCCTATAAATTTATCTTCTTGCATTCACCTTAATTTTTGTTCATGGTTTGATTCCTAATTCTATTCAAGAAGTTATAGAACTTTCTAATTTGATCAGAACTGATTCACCCTCCCCCCTCTCAGTGCTTGTGATATCCAACAGTACATTTTTACCCTATCCAAGTGATCTCAAGTACCCTTTCACTTCATTCCATACTTTCATGATTTTATCATATGACTATGATACTTAACCATGTGATTACATGTTGATGTTGTTGAGAAACAACAACTGATCTATATTATATAAATTTATTAGACCATCCTAGTTATCTAGAGTGTTAGATAAGTCCTTATGATATTTTTCTACGTATCGTCGTATAGAGGAATCATGTTGATCATAATACGACATTTCGTACTCAAAAGTGTAAGTAGATTCATTTAGAAGACAACAACATAGTTGTATTTTTTAAACATACTAACTGGTTTTATAAATTACTTTTCTTATATATGAGATGTCAAGTAATTATTTTATTTGTAACTCTCGGTTACAATTTAATATCGCTATACTAGATTACCTCCACCTTACAAGAGATGATGTTATCATAGCAACAGAATAAATTTACTTTACTTCATACATTATAAGATATTTAAAAATTTTAATCATACTTATCTTCCCCTGATGAATATTATGCTCTTAGATATTATCACTTGATTTGTAAACATGATATAGTTAGAAAGACACATACTAAAAATTTTCACCTTTCACTTTTATTACTAAACCACAACAAATACTTCTTAGCACTACTAACATATTTTTAGTCACATTTATATTTATACTAATAATATCTTTATTTATATAATATTCAATCATTCCAATGACCATTTAAGACGGTAATTTAATACAATAGGCTTGATTGCCTCTAATTTTCATCAGATAACACCTTCACTCAAATATAACTAATAACTTCATTCACAAATCCAATGAGAGACTAAAAGAGAGTCAATTATATTAATCTTAATAGCCTTCATATTGAAAAATGATGTCTTAACTTAAAATTCACATTCCAAAACATTCGTATCTTTCATGCATCCTAGTACAAAAAATAAATGCAAGTCATCCTTTCTTTAATCGTTGTGAATTCCTTTCACCCCTGTAACTATAAATGATGAAGTAAAAAATTATACATGGCCAGTTTCAACCGAAATGGCATGGAATAATCAACTCATATTCATGTTATTGTGTTTCGAACTACATGATCATAATACAATAATCGTACTCCTAAATATCTTCTTAATTGAAGAACTATAAAAGAAGAAACATATTTCATATCTTCTTAATTGAAGAACTATAAAATAAGTAAAATATTTCCTTCCACAAGTAAGTATAAACACATATCCCAATCTGGTAACATTCAATATTCCATCAAAATCTAGTTGACATACTGGGATTATTAAGAATGATGTAGATAAATGCATGAGTATCCTAGAACTTTAACAAGCCACATACCCCAACAAGAACGTTCTTTAAAATAAATTTATCTTTAGAAAGGGTTTAAAGCACCAAAGGATTTATCATTAACAACTATAACCCTCTATATCACATCGCCAGAAAGCATAATTCTTCCAAAATAATCAGTTTAGGACTCGAGCTATCTTATCTGTTTCCCACCTGTAGCTGTAAGTATAATAGCTCATAGATGAAAGTCAACTACTTATTTCACAATGCATCAAACTTATTCTTAATATCAATTGAGGTTTGCAATCCCATTAAGGGAGAATGTAAATCTCATTTTCTCCACTCTATCTTACAACCTTTTCTAAAATTTGAATAGTTCAATGGTTAAGCCCTGGTATGATAAAATTATTTTATAACCCCTATGGTGTATTTTAAAACAAGCGTAATACCATAAAGCCTATAAAATAAAATTCCTTCTAGGTTAGTTGATTCAAAGTCTAAATCTGAGAGATTCATCATTTAAGTAAAGAGTTTTTCCAAAGTATTAAAAAAAAGGGGAATAATAAGTCCCTAATTCTTTTGGGTTACACGATCTCTTTTTCTTGTGTTTACGAGCTTAATGCTCCACATAAGACTATCACAAAGGAAGAGTAATTGATTCCATAACTTAACTCAAGTTTTACCTTTGGATTTCAGACCTAGTATTTATTTCACAAATATATTTTCGAAAAGGAGAGAATATTTGATCAACTCAAACTCCTATTTTTCCTCAATACAAATTACTAGTCTATTTAATTATTAGGGCATTCAAAAATTTCCCCCAAATACACATTTCCCAAAATCAATTTCCACTCAATATTCAAACTCAAAAATAAAACCACGCATAAGTATGTAAAGTAGAAATCTTTTTTTTTAAAAACGCTTTAAGATTACCCAACAAGGAATAAATTTCAAAACTAATATTCTAAACCCATTCATATTTTCCCAATAAATCATTACAGAAAGAAAACCTTATTAATATTAATCATTTCAAAATATAATAGTAAGAAAATAAGTTGAATATCCCATGCCTGGAATTTAAAGAGCTTCCTACACTTTCCTAGATAATTCCTTGCAACGAAACATTTATGTCAAATGACATTGGGCAACTCCAAAATCCACACTGCTCTCCATCAGGAAGACATCTTACTCTTCAGTGAAGGTAGTTTCTATAGATATTTAAATAAGATTAGATTATTTAATTGGCAGGGAAGAATGTGGAAAAAACATATCAACCCGGCTTCTCCTCCTCACCGTGTACCGTTCCAGATTTGCAAAAATAATAACCCCAAGAATCCCCCTTCTTTTTTTTCTGATTTAAGCAGGTTTATATTCCCTTGGCTCAGATGATATATATCTAAGAAGAGTAATAAAAGGAATTAGTTGCATGCAACAGATAGAGAGAATGGCAGTTCAAACAGGCAGAAGGAACTCGCAAAACAACCATCTCCAAACAACAAAATGGTTTACAACTCTCCATGCAAATTTTGAGGTTTCTCGAAGAATCTTTTTAGATTCTCAGACTGCCTTTAATGCGTTTAAGACACGGGTGTTATAAATGCATCAAATATATCCATGAAAACTGGGAGTGTAACTTCACCAGTTCAAACTTAAGTTTAAATAATTTCTATTAGGTACTAAAAGCTTGCATGGGTCAAGTGGCAATTTTGGGCCGTCATATTTATTAAATAGAACTTAAACATGATGAGGTCGGTTTGACCATATAATTACCAATCTCAATTAATAACAATGGTTATGAAGTATGGTCGAATGAAATAGTATGGCATTCATTTTATAACCATTAATTATATATACACCCTTTCACAACTTACTACGATGAGGTCAAAATACCTTAGTTTAAAATAATAAGACCTTACCATAATTGCAGTAACATTAAAAACTAGCAATCGCATGTGTACTATGTAATGTAAACACTAAATGGTATATGTTATTTGATATAGAGGGATAGTTATTACTTTTGTAGTTGATGTTGATAAGGGGTGTGACTGATTTTATAAGTGTAGAAATGTAGATGAACCACTTCATTTAAAGGTTCTCTCTACATTTCAAACTTGTTACAAATTCGTACATATACATTTGCAAATCTTATATCATGAGTGGTAGCATTTTGCGGACTATTTTATTTGAACTTAACATGAATACATGAAGACTTCCATTTTGTGCAGATTTTATATCATGAGTGGTAGCCTTTTGTGGCAAATTTTTTTCGCTCTAAACATGAATACATTTGATTCTATTTTGGATAGTTAATTTCTTGTGTAGTTTATGTGGTTTGTATTTATTTCAAGGTAACTGTGTTAGTGTTGCATCAATTATTTGATTGGTCTTTTATTGAAAAAACCTTTTTTGTACACTCGATAAGGGGTGTGGTTAATAGTGGTAAAGAATATATATGAAACATTACATTGAAATGTTGTATGTGAACAATAAAAGAGAAATTAAGTGTTTGTAATCTTCACGTATATTCTTTGATCAACCAACCAATTCATCTGAAAAAAATTCTCTACAATTTATAAAATGCATCTCTAGAGTACTGTGATTTATGAAAACATTTCAACAGTTACAAGGAAAATGGTACAAATTTAAAATTGATCATATGCGCCCCTTGATAATTATTGTCATGTCTCCTTTGGACGGTGCACAAATGTCAGTCCAACTTTTTGTAAACAACATGTAACCATATTGGGACATATTTCCATGATGATTTTTTTCATATAGGTCTGGTCTATACAGTTGGATTGATGTACATTTTATAAAATAATATCATGATTGAGATTCTTCAAAAAATATGGAGAAGAATATTTTTAACAAAAAGAAAACAAATAGTAAGAAGATCACATTTGATATAAAAACTTTATTTATTTCAGTTAGTTAATATTGGTATTATACAGAGGAATTGCATAAGGAAGAGGAATGAAGGGGATTTAGATTCTTACTGAAAATTCCCTGAATCTATATCTCTCTGATTGTTCAACCAAACCCTTCACTCCCCTATTCAAAATCCAGATATCCAAACATGTACCAGATGGTGTATGGGATAATGCTTGGAGAGAAGCTTGACTTCAAACCCAATATGCTCATCTTGAAAATTTAATCTTAATAACAAATGAGATACATTTTCCTATTTTAGCTTATTAGTGAAAAATTAAAATTGACACTCGGTTGGTATGCTGAATTTGCCAACATATCTCACTTATTATCTTGTAGGGACATTTTTTTAACAAGAAGATTTCTAATTATAAGAGATAGTGAAAATCATAATCTGTCTTCAATATTTCAACTCCTCATTACAATTTTTTCATCCAAACTCTCCTCCAAATGGCAAAATGAGGGATGACACTAGGTGAGAGTCCTAGAAAATTATGACAGAATAACTCAAATCAAATATATAAGATATAACCCAAAGGGAATTATGACAGAATAACTCAAATCAAATATATAAGATATAACCCAATGAGAATATTCATACCATCCTGATCTGGTGTAGAATTACTGGTTTACCTTTATAGTTATGGGATGATGAGGTTCTTGTCAGCATAGTCATATCTATTGGATCTCCTATTGGCCCTGATAACTCCACAAGAAACAAATTAAGGCTAACCTTTTCTAGATTATGTGTTTCAACTGACATCGATCCGAATCTACCTGATCATGTGATGTTCCAAACTAAGGTGAGCATATAGAAATATCTGATTGAATGAGTTATTCAAGATAAGACTTGAAAGTTTCCGCAAGTTTGGTCATTTCACCAAGAAATTCCCCATTGTCAAAACCTGGCAAGAAAAGAAGGAACCGAAAGATTCATCAATGGATTCTAAAAAAGAAAAGGGATCTGACTTGACTCCACTTTAGAAAGGCTCAAACAATATTAAAAAAGGTAAAATTCAAGTCCCTAACTCCTTAGGGTTTACACATAAACAAAATACGAGTGGTAAAGTTAAAAATCCTTCTAAAAAATCCTTTATTTGTCAAACTCTTTGGAGGCACGAGACTCCCAAAACAAAGATTCAAAGTAAGGAAGAAGAGTCTAATAAAGAAAAGCTAGTGGGTCTTCTTTTCCAAGTGGACAAAACCAAAAAATGGTCAACGTGCACATGAACCAAAGGAAATAACAAGTTGGTAACTTCATGGAAGTAAACAACCTTGAAAAGGGGAACATGTTGAAGGATATATCTTTCTCAACACCCTTAAGGGTTAGCAACTTGCACTAGGGCTTATCTATGGAAACTATTTAAAAAGAACCATCAATGTAGCATTCAAATACTTCCTTGACTTCTTAGGGGATGCAAATTGGTTAGGATGGTATTATAAGCCTTTAAATATCAAGTTAATAGTTAAGAAGCAGAGATTTAACCACTAATCATAAAACAGAGCCAAGTAATTGTTCATAAAAAACATGATAAGGATAATCTAAACAACCACTTTTACTTCAGTGGAGATACAAGTTGGCTCATTTGGTGTTAGCAATTCTATAGCTGCTAATGCATAATTGGTAAAAGGTGACACATTTGACACCCATTAGTTAGATCTGGACAAAACCTACAACTGTATGTAGGATATCTTTAACAACTTGGATAAAGAATAAGGTGATCTTACCCCCACCAAAACCACATTATTGTTGATAGCACTAGCACTCTCACTCTTGGTAATCAGAAAAAATTTAAAACTCAAAAAAGGTAAGTTTACGAGGGGATTCAAGATGCCATGTTCTGTGATAAAAAGAAATCTCTATGAAACTAGGAATCTTCCTACTCCATAGTTACTAGATCAGCTAAAAAGAATTTGAATACAAGAGTAAACACCTCAAAAGGGAGGCCTTCGAATAATGATCAAAGGAAAAGAAAACCTAATAAGAGAATTGCAGATGGGACCCAATCTACATTAGACCATCAAAAAATCATCTTCCCTAATATTTTTAGATGAAGGTAGTCTCTTAGAACATCAAATGCCTTAATGGGGGTGAAAATAAGAGAACTCTCAAAGATTTAAGGAAAAATAGTGGACCTACCATTATGGCCATCCAAGAAACTAAGATGATTTCCGAAGCCATGAATAATTATAAAAGGTATATATGGAAAAAAGTGGAAATTGTTAGTGTGGACTCTATAGGTGTTTTTTGAGGTATCGTTGTTCGGTGCGATCCCTCTATAGTCTCCGGTAAGGTTATCTCATCTTCTCCTTATCATCTTGTTGTTTCCTTTCATACTACTGATGATTCTTTGACTTATATTCTTTCAAATATTTATACACCCAATAATCTTCATGGGAGAAGACATCTCTAGAAGGATATGAATATCTTTGGTTTAAGTTGTGGGCATCGACATTGGATAATTATTAGGGATTTTAACACCCCACTCTCTCAAGTGGAAAAAAGGAGGTTCCTCTTATTTAAATGCTAGTATGGATGATCTAATCGACTTCATTTCTTCCTCTAATCTTATATACCTAGATATTCATGGTAATCCCTTCACTTGGTGCGATAAAAGATTAGAATAGGATCACATTCAAGTCAGGGTTGATAGGGCAATCATTTCTGTTGATCGGATCTTGAATCAAAACTTTAATATTTTTTCTCTTCCTAGAATTATTTTAGACCATAACCATATTGTGTTAAGCATTATTGATTTTGCTAACGAGGCTCACTCCTCTTTTAAGTTTGAAAAATGTTGTTAGATCATCCTCAGCTTAGGGAAAGAGTTAAAGAATGGTGGGGTATTGAGGTGGAAGGAACAACCCAATTTAAATTCATTTAGAAACTAAAGAACATGAAAAAGAAATTCAAAATATGGAACAAGACAGTATCTAGGAATGTGTCCATCTAGAAAAAATAGGTTAAAGATGAACTTACCACTTTGGAAGAAAGGGATATTGTTATTGGTATGTCCCAGGATGATTATATGATGGAGAAAAAAAAAATTATCTAGGTTTTATAACATTTGTGTGAGAGAAGAGTCCTTCTGGAGAGAAAAATATAGATCCCTTTGGTTAAAATAAGGATACAGAACACAAAAAAATATCACATGATGGCTCTAAAACATAGATCCCATAATAAGATTTATGGAGTTTCCTTGGATGATGGTATTGTCACTTCTGATTTTGGTGTCATCAAAGATGAGGCTCTTACATTCTATAAAAAACTACTTAATGACAATACTCACCTTTCTTCAGATGTTGTTGATACCCTTCTTGAATCTATTCTTATAAATATCTCTCCTAAGGAATACTTTCTCAGCATCACCAATCTTATTTCTATTGATGAATTACAAACAAAAATTGTTCTCTCTTGAAGGAGATAAGTCCCCTAGACCTGATGGCTTCTCATAAAAATTTTATCACAAATTCTGGGACATTTTCTTAGAAGATATTCTTAAGGCCGTAAATGAGTTATTTAGAACTGGAAAGTTTCTCAAAGAGATCAACAACACTTTCACTGTTTTGGCTCCTAAGAAACTGGGTACCAAGGATTTTAAGAATTTTAGACCTATTAGCCTCACTAATTTTCTCCACAAGATCTTGACTAAGAATATGGCCACTAGAGTTTAACCTCTTCTTATGAATCCAATATCCAAGCAACATGGTGGATTTGTCAAAGGTAGAATCATCGAGGATAGTATGGTGATGGTCCATGAAACCATTCATTTTATGGTGAAAATTAAGAAAGATAGTATGGTCATTAAATTAGATATGAATAAATCTTTTGATAGGGTCTCTTAGACTTTTCTTAATAAGGTTATGGAGAATTATGTTTTTTCTATTCATTTATAAAGATCATCAGTTCTTGTATATCCACCCCTAGATTCTCTATCATTGTGAATGGTTTTCCGGTGGGATTTTTCTCTAGCAATAGAGGAATTTGGCAGGGTGAACTTATTTCTCCACTTTTTTTCATAATCATCGCTGATAGCGTCAGCCATACTATTACTAGAACTATAACTTTGGGCTAAAGGATTCAAACATACCTCCTTAGAGATCATTGTCTCACATCAATAATTTTCTTATGATACTATCCTACTGCTCCTTGCCTCTATTCTTGAAGCCAAGATGATGAAATACATTCTTAAGATTTATGAGAATGTTTTTGGTCTATTAATAATGTCAAAGAACAATGTTGTGTCCCACTTCGTGTCTGAAAAACATGAGTAAGAGGTTGGGAGGGATCTGAAATCAAGGGTGTTTGCGCTAACACCCCTTCGCCCGAACTACCATGTAGGCCAAAGAAAGTGGTTTGTGCAATTGGGGGTTCACGTGAATACTCCTTCGTGAGAACCCCTTTGGGTTCAAATAATTTTGGCGGCACCGAGTTATATATAAATATTTTTATAGTTTTGGGTAGCAAATTTAGGGTTTAGGGGGGTTTGAGCAAAGGGGAGTTCACACGAACCCCCCTTCGTGTGAACCCCACTATGTGGCACCTATGTGGCACATTTTGGCACAAAATCCATTTGGAGGATAATTTTATGCCAAAATTTTCCACTTAGGTGAGACTATCAGCGATGGAGAAAGCAATAGAGGTACTATCAGCGCAGTTTCTGTAGTTCTAGCCGCAGAATGTCTGCACACTTAGCCAAGAATAGCTGAGGAGAGGCTGCTTTCTAGCCAAAATCATATGGTTGTAAATTTGTAAGCTGAAAAAGTGGAAATGCGGGGATCCACACCTTTGGCTTGGAATAAGATTCTTCAAAGCCCTATCTTAAAAGTGGGTCTGCATTCTCCTGAAAGAGGTCAGTTCACATGGGAAAAGGACAGAGAAGGTGTCACCTTCCTGATGGTCCCAGATGGTTTCGTTGATAGGGCTTTGAGCAAAGTGAATCTCTCCCTTGTTGGTAAGTTTCTTGGCTCTAGACCTAATATTGATTTTATTAGAAAATGGACTCTGAGAAAGTCGAAACCTAAGGGGGATTTGAGTATTACCATCATGCCACGGGGTTTTTTTTTTTGCAAAATTTAATCAGCAGGCTGATTTGGAATTGGTGCTTCTGGGAGGACCATGGTGGCTGGGTAATATGGGCCTCTTTTTGAGAAAATAGTATCCTGGATTTGACCCTAACATTGAAAATATAAACACCATTCCAATCTGGTGTAGACTCCCTGGGCTATCGTTGCATTTTTGGGATGATGAAATTTCGCTAAACATTGTTAAGTCCTTAGGTGCTCCGATCGGGCTGGATGGGCCCACAAGAAATAGATCCAGACTTGCTTTTTCTCGATTCTGCATTTCTTTTGAAATGGAGCAGGAATTACTAGAGGACATCATCTTAAAATCTAGGTATGGGGTGTGCCTTCAAAAATTGAATTTGAAACTTTTCATTTAAGGTGTAAGCATTGTCATTGCATAGGACACTCCACCAAAAACTGTCCCAAAAAGGATATCCCTGGAGTGGAAGACATACACAAAATAAATGAATAACCTGTGGATGGCTTAGTTCTGAGTAAGGAACGCAGGGTTCTTGACACTGATAGCCTAAGAGAAGACAAAGCCCCTAGCCAAACTGAGCTAGACTACAATAGAAAGGGAAAAAGGGGGCTTTAGAACTCAAATAAGGAAACATTTGGTCTGACGTCCTAAAACCCCAGCGGTAACTTTTCTTGCAGCTCCTAGCAAAGAGGACATGGAAAATCCCATAAAGGTGTCTATGGAGGTGAACGAGCAAGAAGGATCTGTAAAGATAAATATCATCCCTAATTATCAATATCAGTATTTGAGCAATAAGGAAGTTGAGATAGATAAACCTTTGTGCATCATTGAGGAAATATTGGACATGGATAGCATGGATTTTGAAGAAACTTTGCAGAAAAGCACTCCTAGGGGCGATGGTAAATTATCTATAGATATACCTCCTTGCTTCAGCAACAGATCAGCAGTTTCACCTACTTGCTACAACATTAGAACAACAGATCCACACTCAATTGATAGCAATCAAAAAGAGCATGAAGAGGGAGAAGTAACGCCTATCAAAGAAGATGAGGAACTAACTTATAGATTCATAAAGTTCATTTCAAAAAAGAAAAAGAGAATGAAAGGATTTGAAATGATCCCAGAATCACTTTACAGTGATAAGAAAAAGAAAATGGACAACTGGGATACCTCAACATCCAGAACTACTAGATCTTCTGCAAGAAGACTAGTAGATTTTGGAGGTAGTTCTAAAAGAGGAAGGCCCTCAAAAAAGGCTCTTAGATCTAAGAGAACAGAGAGAGACATTGCAGATGACATTCAACGTCAATGGAGCCATCAGGCAATCCCAACTCCCAATCCTTCCAAATGAAGATTATTTCTTGGAACATCTGAGGTCTAAATGGAAACTCCAAGTAGAGAATCATCAAGGAGTTACGTGATTCTAGTAGTCCTAGTATTTTGATTTTGCAGGAAACTAAGATGAAAGCTAAGATCCTTGAAACTAATAAAACGAGTTTTTGGGAAAACTCTAAAATGGTGGCGGTGGAGTCTCAGGGAGCCTCTAGAGGTATGGATACTCTTTGGGATAAAAGGTACTATACTGGTATGGTTCTTAATGCTAGCACTACTCATCTTGCTATCAAATTTCTTGCTATTGAGAACAATGGTGAATGGATCCTTTCTAACATCGATGCCCCTAATACGGTTAGTGGGAGATGAAATTTTTTGAATGATCTTAAGATCTTTAAAAACCAATATAGTACAGCTAACTGGCTTATTATGGGTGATTTTAACTCTCCTCTAAACCCAAGTGAAAAATATGGAGGAATCTCCAGCTTTTCTATAGGTATGGTGGATTTTGCTGATTTTGTTGCTAAACTTAATCTCTTAGATGTGGATCTCCATGGGAATAAATACACTTGGAATAATAGAAGGTTGGGAAAATATCTTATCCAGGTTAGATTGGATAGAGCCCTGATTTATGCTAGCTAGATTCTTAGTCAAGACTTCCACCTCTCTTCCTTGCCCAGAATTGGATTGGACCACAATGTGATTGCTTTAAATCTTCTAAATTGGACTAAACCCATCAAAAGCTCATTCAAATTTGAAAAGATGTGGATGGAGCATGAAAACATCTATGAAAAATTTAAAGAATGGTGGGGTTGGAATGGTGAAGGCACTACTCAATTTAGATTGATTCAAAATCTCAAAAATGTTAAAAAGCAAGTTAAAATATGGAATAAAAGCGTTTTTGGAAATGTGTTTGATAATAAAAAGAAGTTAAAACAAAAGCTCCAGGATTTGGAAATCAAAATGGATACAATGGGGAGATCCGTTGAAGACCAAACTAATGAAAATAATATTCTTTAAGAACTGCATACGATTTGTAGCAGAGAAGAATCCTTATGGAGACTTAAATCTAGAGCTATCTGGCTTAAAGAAGGAGATAGGAATACGAAGTTTTTTCATATGACCACTTTGAAGCACAAAGCTTGTAATAGGATCATGGAAGTGGCTAAAAGTAATGGAAATATTATAAAATATCCCAATAGCATCAAGGAAGAAGCTCTAAATTTCTATAAAAAAACTTCTTAATGTGAGGAATATAATCAATGTTGAGGCTAATTCTTTTATGTTGGAGTCTATTCCCCAAGATAAAATTGAGGAGAAGAGATTTAAAAGTATCACCAAAGTTGTCACGCTTGAAGAGCTACAAAAATTTATGTTTACTTTAGAAGGCGACAAGGCTCCAGGCCTGGATGGTTTCTCCATTAATGTTTTCCAAATTTTTTGGGAAATTTGTTTGGATGATCTTCTCAGAGCGGTGAATGAATTCTACAAAACTGGAAATCTTTTGAAAGAGCTGAATAACACCCACATTGTGTTGGCCCCAAAAAAAATGGATGCTAAAGACTTCAAGGACATTAGACCCATCAGCCTGGTGAATACTATCTATAGAATTTTTATCAAAATTATTGCTACCAGGCTTGAACTCATTATGAATGATTTAATCTCAGGGTAGCAGAGTGGATTCATTAAAGGCGGGATTATCCAAGATGGAGTGATTATGGTTCATGAGACTATACATTCTATGGAGAATAATAAAAAATAAAATATGGTGCTTAAGCTCGATATGAATAAAGCATTTGACAAGGTTTCTTGGGTTTTTCTTGACAAAGTCTTAGCTAAATTTGGTTTTCCAGACAAATTCAAAAAAATTATTAAGGCTTGTATCTCTATGGTCAGATTCTCAGTGGTGGTTAATGGTGAGCTAGTGGGTTTTTTCACTAGCAGCAGAGGGCTAAGGCAAGGGGACCCCATCTCCCCCGTGCTCTTCATTCTTATGGCTGCCATTCTTAGTAGAACAATTGGTAAAGCAATCAATGATGGTCTTTTGAAAGGCTCAAAGCACACTTCCATCAGCCAAGTTGTCTCCCATCAGTAATTTTCAGATGATACAATCCTCCTTCTATTGGCTTCCGTCATTGAAGCTAAGGCTACCAAGGCTATTTTGCAGCTCTATGAATCTTATTCTAGGCAAGAGATCAATTATGATAAAAGCTCCATTTTCTTCTTCAACACTCCTGAAGAAAGATAGCTTAAAATTGCTAAAAATCTGGGCTGTAAAATAAGTGCGCTTCCAGCCACTTACTTGGGTCTTCCTCTCGGCACTAAAAAAGTCTCTAACAAGATGTGGGATGATTTATTGGAGAGATTTTAAAAAAAAATGGCTGGTTGGAAAGGAGCCATTTTATCTAGTGTTGGTAAGTGCCTACTCATAAAAAGTACTCTTCAAAATCTGCCCATTTATATCATGTCACTTTACAAGATCCCCTCTTCCTTTAGAGAAAAGATTGAGAGGATTCAGAAAAAATTCTTATGGCAGGGCATGGAGGAGAAGTTTAAATTTCACTTAGTTACTTGGGATAAGGTTTGTACTCCGAAGTCTATGGGAGGACTGGGTATAAAAAGACATCGAGAAAATGAATGAGGCTCTCATTATGAAAATGGTCTAGAGAATGCTTTCAGAGAAACAACCCTGGATAGATTTAATTAAGGCTAAATACCTAAATCAACAAACTGTCTTTTCTTTCCTGCAAGATGAGGACCTTCCCTATGGTTCCATTTTTTGAAACAATCTAGTAAAGAGCAGAAATTTCATTAAACAGGGAAGTAAATGGAAAGTGGGTAATGGTTGTGATATAAATTTTTGGGATGATAACTAGTTTAATGGCAGTCTTATGGACAGATTTGGGATGGTCAAGGACAATCTTGTAAATAAGTATGACACTAAAATCAAGGATTATATTGAGGGAAATGGCAACAAAAAGAAATGGAAAAAACTTTCTGTGGAGAGAGATGATCTGATCCAAAATATTTCCTCCCTTCAAGATCAGTTAGATCTTATTCCCTTAAGTCAGTTGGATATTAAGGATGAATTGGTCTGGAATAATTCTATTGATGGGGACTACTCTGTCAAAATTGGATATAATACTTTCTTCGACGATAGTAAAACTGAGTTCAAATGGAGTAGGATTTGGATGGCTGAGTTAACTCCTAAAATAAATTTCTTCCTTTGGCTGGCTATTAGAGGCAGGATTCTTACCACTGACAACCTGATGAGAAAAGGTTTCATAATGCCTAATAGATGTCATCTATGTAAAAAAGACTCTGAGGATATCAGTCATTTGTTTATCCATTGTGATTATGCTACCAGAATATGGAGTTTTTCCCTCTCTAAATTTGAAGCTTTCTGGGTGGTTCCAAATGATTTCAATCAGCTATGGACTCAATGGAGCCCACCCTATAAGAATTGTGTTGTTAGAAGGATTTGGAAGCTGTTTATTCCTCATATTATTTGGAGGATATGGAAAGATAGAAATAATATTATCTTTAGAAATAAAAATCAAAATTATAAGCTCAGTATTGGTAAAATTTCTAATGATATAAAAGAGAATATTGCTAGATTCAAACCCCCCAAGAACAAGAGTTATCTAGAAAATGAAGAACATGTCTTATCCCACTGGCAGATAGGAGTTGACAATAGCCGTAGTAATTCCGGTAATAGTATTAATAGATCTTTGATTCAATGGCATCCTCTTGATTTTAACTGGTATAAGTTGAAATTTGATGGGGCCTCTAAGGGTAACCCTGGGATTGCAGCAGGGGGAGGAGTGATCTGGGATCATAAAGGCAGTCTGATTACTACGTATGCTGGAAAAATGGGAATTCAAACCAATCATTTTACCAAAGCATTATCTGCTTTATGGGGCCTGAGAATTGCTCAGACTCATAATATCCAAAACCTCATTCTTGAAGGGGACTCACTTAATATCATTAATCATCTTAATCAGTGCTCACCTCCAAGTTGGAACATCAAGGATTTCATCTTGGAATCCATAAGTATTTTCCAAACCTTCAATAACATTTGGATCATGCATACTTACCGGGAGGGTAACAAGGTGGCATATGCATTGGCTAATTATGGCATTAATGTTAACCACATTGTTTGGGATAATAATAACATTCATGAACAACTTCAAAGTAGCATTCAAGCAGATATTTATGTACATGCAAATTCAAGATATGGGATATGAGCATTGGGAGTGGATTTGTATTAATAAAACTCCCACACGTGCTGAATTTAAAACAACACTCATACAAATCTTGACGGAAAATCAAGATTGTATGAAGTATAATGGGAAATTCAAGTGGATTTATATGGAAATGAAAGTCACGCATGCGGGCAATATTGAGCTCTCAACAACTTGTATACAAGGCTTTACAGATTCACAAGATAGAAATAAAGATAACGATGATCTGGAGTGGGCTAGAAAAAGGACTGTAGTTCCCACATGCAGATTTTTATAGGTTCATAACAGCAGTCACTCAAGTATTCGTGGGTAAAGCAACAATTATTCTAATAAGCATTCTCACCGCATGGATAATAATAGTGAAAGGTGGACTGATATTTGCACTCTTATGGATTCTAGAATTTTTATTTGCAAGTAGTTAAACACGGTGATAATGGGAGGAGCCCCTTGCCAAATTGAGCCCAACGCAGATCTAGAATGGAAGAATAATGAGGAAATTTGGAATCTTCTCAGTTAGGGAGGAATCACCAACTTTATGGAGAAGATTCAGGGCCACGATGAAAGTATTTTGGTTCATTTTGTGAAGGATTGGAAGGATCGCACTGTGGATTATGGAGGGCAGAAGATTTTGATAAACGAGGAGTTAATTGCTGAAGCAACTGGCCTTGGCATGGAGGGGTACCAATTTTTTAATAAAAGGGATGATAGAGAAGTTGAGGAGAGGAAATTTGTTGAGGGAAATGAGAAGCTTGTCTTTGTCACGGCAGACCTACAAGTTAGTTTGATCCCTTTCCCTTTTGACGAGGTTACCCGTATGATGGTGAGTTTTATTTCTTTGGAGGGGAGGTTCGTCACTGTGCCCTCTAAGCATCTTGTGTTCCTCAACCACTTCTGCAGGAGTTGGACAGTATGTTTCCCCCACTATCTACTTAAATCTCTTGAGCGCTCCATTTTGGAGTTTCAAAAGCATGCTCGTGCAGTTCCATTGCACCAGGGTCTCATTTTCTTGCTACATAAATTGTGTCTTCTTAGATCTCCTGGTATCCCTTCCTCCCCTAGCTGTGTTCCTCCTCTACCTAGCACCGCAGCCGCTAGCCCCATCTCTCCACCTTCTGTCTCTGCCACCACTGTTATCACCCCTCTTCCGGCCTTCTCGGCTCCATCTTCCATTCCCCCCACCTTTGCTCCCACCCCCTTCGCTTCCACTTTGGCCAGACCTGTTACCAGGTCTTCTAGAAGACTGAACCTTGATACCCCTGTTGTGGGGAAGGTCCCTCAAGAGATTGAAATTGCCCATAAACTCCTACATATTAGTAGTGCTAGTTCTTAGGAAGCACATATTGAGAGCTCCATAAAAAGGCTGGTAGCCTTAGAAGATGACATGAAGTTGTTGAAGAGGAAGAAGGAGGAGGAGGTGGTGATGGATAATAGTCAGGTTGAAGATATATATAAGAAGTTGAACTCCTTAGACACCCGTTTAGGGAAGGCAAAGACTCGCCATGATTGTAAAATGGCCATTTTTAATGCAATTGAAGATTTTATTTAACAACATTTCCGCAGCATCTCCAATCTCAGCGGAGTTCCAACAACCCTTTGGGGCATAGATAAGGAAAGCAAAAGGACCATTGAACAACTGGATGTTACTGACTCTGCCCACATCATGACATTGGCTATGTTCACCTCTTGGCAGAATATCAAATCTAGCATTGACAAAGCCACTAGGAAGTAATTGTGGGTGTTTTCGCTGCACTTCTTTGTAATTATTGTTGTATTTTTGCTGTCTTTTTGTTGCTTTCATGTAGTGTTCATATTGTTTCTGTTTTGATGGGGTAGCTGCTCTTGGGCTGCTTTGGGTTTCTTTGTCCCATTTGGATTTTGATCCTTTTTGTTCTGGTTCTCATTCCTATTCTGGCTTCTAGGCCCTCTTTTGTTCTCAAGGGTATAGTCCCTTTCAAAAAACTATTTGTCAAAAAAAAAAAAAAAAAATTAGGGTTAACGAATGAATAAAATTACAAAAATTTAACATAAAATACAAAATTTTATTAGCTTTCTAAAAACATATTTTTTTGTTTTTAAAAATTTCTTTTACTATTTATTTTTATATTTTGCTAACATATGGTATTTTAGAACAATCAATCATACAAAATCCACCCGAATTGAAAAATAGCAAAATATATGAAAAAATTTTGAAAAAAAATAAACATACTATTTGTTGAAGTCTTCTTCTTACTTGCGACAAAAAAAAAAATCAATTTCGATATAAATCTTAAAATTTATTGGTATTAACATTTGTACGTCATTTATTTGAAAATATTTTTACTAAATAATTAATTTAAAATATATATATAAGTTACAAAAATATGAAAATTTGATAGCACCTCAAAATTCAAATCTTGAACATATATCTAAAATTTCATGGTGAAAAAATAAATTATCATTTAAAAAACTACCCAGGGACAGTCATTCCTCTTTTATAACATAAGAAACAATGTATGAATAAAATTAAGAAAAAGACCATATTTTTTGCCATTTAAAAAAAAAATTACATGTATTCTACACTCTAAACACAACATTTCGTTAGTTTGTGGAATTTCATGAATGTGTATGGTTTTGTGGCTATTACCTTTAGAAAATCAATGAAACTAAAAATTCATGTTTATAAAGGTACAAAACATACCAAAAAGTGGGACATTTAATTGTGTTTTTACAACATGAGCAAATCAATTTTTAGAAAATTTCTCTTTTTTTCTTCAATACTCCACTCAGTAGGTAAAGGAAGATTTCTCAAATATTAGGTTGTGAGATTAACTCTCTCTAAACTACCCATCTTGGTCTCCCTTTGGGTAGTAATAAATTTTTTATGGTTGTTTGGAACTCTTTGCTTGACAAGTTCCACAAAAATCTTGTTGGATGGAAAGGGACTGTCGTCTCTAATGTTGGGAAATGTTTGCTTATCAAAGGCATGTTGCAAAATCTCTTTATTTATATCATGTCTATGTTATACATTCCTATATCTATGACATAATTGAAAGAATTCAAAATAAATTTCTTTGGACAAGTACATAATAAAAAAGGCTTCATCTTGTGGCTTGGGACAAATCTTTCTCTCACAAGAAGGTGGGAGGTCTAGGTATCCAGAATATTAAAACTATGAATGTAACACTCATATCCAAAATGAGTTGGTGGCTTTTAAAGGAGGAACATCCTTGGACTAAAATTATAATATCCAAATATCTTTCACAAGACACTGCTATGATATTTTTTAATGAAGAAACTCTTTGTATAGGCTTCCTTTTGTGGAAAAATCCTGTCAAAACAAGAAGGGACCTGAAGAAGGCTTGTAAATTTAATCTAGGAAATGGGAAAGATCTCTTATTATGGAAGGAAAATTTGGTGACTTTTTAGAACATTAATAACAAAAACTCTTGGGATCAACTTCAAGCTATCCTCACAACAGAGTTTGGGCACAAGGCTAGTGACTACATCACTTATGAAAATGGAAGATTTCAGTGGAAGAATATTCATATTAGAAGGTAAAATTTTAGAAGCCTTATTGATGACATATAAAAAATTATCACTAATATCTAGATCTTCCAAATCCAAGCTAGAGATCAATTCATTTGGGTTGATTCTGTTGATGGCTCCTATTCACTATAAAAAGGTTATCAGTCACTCTTAGGAGACTCTAATTGTGATTATGACTAGAGTAGAATATGGCATAAAGAAATAACCCCCAAAATTAATTATTTTTTATGGTTGGATCTCCAAAAAATAAATCTTACCATTGATAATTTGATCAATGGAGGCTCTAATATGCCTAACAGGTGTTATCTTTGTAGGACAAAGGATTAAATTATACACCATCTTTTCTCACATTTTCCTTATGCCTCAAGTCTATGAGAACTCATCTTGGCTAGCTTTGGAGTTGACAGGACTTTCCTAGATGATATTATACATGCATGGGAATAATGGCACCCCCTTTGAAACACAATATTCTTAGGAAGCTATGGAGGATTTATTTCTCCCTGTTTAGAGATATTTTTACCTTTATACTCAAATTAATGTAGTGAAACAGTAAAAACAAAACCAACCTTGGAATATGTGGGGTTAACTGATAACTGTAGAAATGGTTGTTGATAATGATGGATGAAATTAATTTCCTCCTTTCTCCGATAGAGGAACCTACAGATAACAAAAAATAAGAAGATGATGATATTAGATAGATATATGGTGGATTTCCTGGTAAAGGCCAGTCTTCGGAAGTAAACAAACTTCCTTGTAATGATGTCAATCCACGTTTAAGGAATCAATCTGATAATGAAAGGATAAAATGATATACAGAAAATATAAAAAACAATGCAAAGGAAAAGGAAATGATGAGGCCTAAGGCTATATAATGGTTTGATGGTGATACCTAATTCAAAGGAAGTCTAGGAATCATAAGATGGCTCAAAGGAGCAAGGATGTAGATAGTTGTGCACTTACAAAGGAAATCTAAGTGATAGATTTGATTAAGATAAATGATAAAGTGATAAATATGGCTTAAAGGATCTTCCTATGTTAGATAGATACTTGCAAAGGTAGATTGATGATTAATATTAAGATCTAGATGTCAGAAGGGTAGTTTGATGTGTTAAATGGTCTAAGAGACATGAATCATTGGCAATATAGGACGATCGCTGGCAATTGGAATGAATCATCGATAATTTGGCAAATTATCAATGATTATTGTAGTAGTGTGCATATTGATAACACACAAGGTAAATCTTTCAAATGAGAAATAAATAGGACAATGATGTAAATGTGAAGGCACTTACCTTGTTCCTGTGTTCATAATAAACTTGTACTGCTAAGAAAAGAAGCTAAAACCTAATAACTTCAAAGAAAAATTCAAAAATAAAATCTACCATGGAACCATCATGATAAGATCTTATAGAAACTAAGTTCTCCAATGATAAAAAAATAAATGTTAAGTTCTTTCCTACTCTTTAGATTGCTAACTACACATGAACCTAGTTAGATCATTTAGCAATCAAAGTTGATGTTGGTGACCTCAAGAATTGAGGATGGAATCTCACAAAGAAATGGCTACAAGGCCATTTTTGGATCTTCCCATACTACTCAATTTTGAGTAAATGCATGCAAGATGGAAAATCTATTTTTAAATCAATAAAGAATGCTAAAGATCATAATTCCTATAGTTTTCACTATTGCAAACGAGGTGTGTGTTTGGAAGGAAGGATAAGGGTTATTTATATAACCTTCCCTTTTGAGAATTATTTGCAACTTGGTGCATGTGGGATAAGGGTGAAGCAATATTAGGAATGGATAAGGCTTCTTCAGAAAAGGTAACCTTTATTTAGAAGAGTTTGATTTTTCATTAGCAAGTCATGGGAATTGGGGCATGTCTTTATTAATCTAAGGTGATTAATTAATAGGTAGAGACAAACTTATAGAAGCTAACTAGAGGAAAATTAGTATGATTTGGGGGTTGTGAGAGAGGAATTTGATGTAATAAAATGGTGATTTTTTGATTTAGAGTAGCAAGCATAATTAATTAATAATAATTAATTATCCCAATTAGAAGCAAACATTAATTAACGAAAGGTCGGTAATCAGAATCTTGAATTATAGTAAGGATAATTAATTAGTGAAATCAAATTAATTAATGGAAATAAAGGGAAAATGGTGGTTTATTGATGAAGTGTCATCAATTATCCAAAATAGAGTGAAGATTGTGGTTAATTAGTGAGAAATCTCTAATTATAACGAGAATGATAGAAGAGATGATAATTAGTGCAATTTTAGTAATAAAAATGTGTAAGTAGATTTTAGGTGTCTACCTTTTCCCTCTTTGGGGTGGTGTAAGTGATGCCACTTCAAAGATAGCAGACAAGTATAGACAAATAAATTTTGAAGGGATAGAACAAAAAATAGTAGAATTAAGGATGCCCCCTCGAGTGTCGATGGGGTGATGAAAGAGGTCGATTGACCATTGAAAAGATGAAGGAAATAGATAGAAGAAATAAGAATGGAGATGGGGAATAGAAGGCGATCCTAATCACCCCAAGTGATTTGGAATAATAGTATTGATAGAAGAAAATGATAGTGAAGAAAAATAAATATGAAGAGAATGGAAATAGCCTGCATCTAGATGATGTAGGAACACCTTTATATCATCATGTTGCTCGTGATCTACGTCATCAGTCTTTATTTAAATATACACATATAAAAAAGTGTAAAATGACATGAAAATCCATAATATGAACAATTTTTCATTGCCAAAACACTAACTCAATGCAACATACATAATGCAATGCAATACGAGAAAGTAAAAAAGCTAACCTAACAGGGAAACAAGTACAAACACACATACTCAAACAATTTTTTTTAAGAAGATTGCACTAATGTTTTTCTTATCAAGATTCATTTCTCAATTGTTTGATTTAACGAAAAGGGTTAAAAATCATTCCCCAAGAAAGGATACATGGAACGGGAATATACGAAGGACACATGGGTCCTATAACAAATCAATCATGTATTATGGAACGATACCAAGTAACTCGTTTTGCAAGGGAGTACAGACAAAGTAAGAAGACCAAGTTTGTTAATGGAGGTAGATCAAGATGATTCATGAGTTATTTATGAGAATAAGTGAGGAAAAAAGAATTTTTTTTTGTAGGATGCTTTGCAATGTTTGAGTACAATGCATTTAATACAGGCTTCAACTCCATGCATGATTCTTATTAATTTATGATGGTATTTTGAATTTGTATAATTTAATAGGATTTTTTATTTTTATAAATTTAAAGGATTTTTCTTAAATATTTCCGAAGCTATGTATAGGGAAAAAAAAGGAACGTGGATGCTCCCAACAGAAGATGGGAATATACAAGGGCAAATATCACACGTATATACAAGAAGAAGATAAATCGAATCAATGCAAAGATTGATATGTCCAACATGATGAGGAACTCAAACCAATGAAGTACTAGGAAGGAGAAATCATTCGCTCAGTGTAAGATGGCCAAGAAAAAGATGATAGATAGAAGTGGAAGGTTGTTTATTGAAACAAGGGCCAATTTCTCCCAAAAATGATAAAAAGGAAATCTTATACACATGGATGTTTCGAAGGAAGAAGAAGAACTAAAAATTTTATGAAAGGATATAGAAAATGTAGTTAGAATATTGGGGATGAAAATATGATTACCCCAAGGAAACAATCATGAGACACAATATAAACTATAATAAGAGTCTGAACAAGTTTCAAACAAAACCTAGTAACATACTAGTTATGTTTTATCATAAATATCCAGTGTGTGCATGTGGAAATGAATTACTTATCGAAGTGAAGATTTAATATGCAGAAAGTGAGGACAAACTAGCCAATGTGAAGGAATTATTGATTTGGAAATTTGATTTGTGAATGAAAGGTGGAAGGAGAGATTTATATTGATCCGCTACCAGCCAGACGTCCATAGCCCTGACAGAGATGTAATTTATTCTAATCGCAACATTTATCTACTACCAAATAAGCTTCCATAGCCTTGATAGAGATACTTGAAATACCCCAAGAGAGAGATATACATTCCTTTTCTTTTGTTTTTTTTTTATTTTTTGATTGATTTTTTTGCTTTCTGAGAAGTATTTCAGCTCTCTCATTGTTTTGACAAGGGGTTAATAACCACTTATGGCGTGATGGAAGGATATGGAAGTGATTGTAGTGAAAACATTGGTTAGTGTTAAAAAATACACCCAAACTTTCTTCACAATAAGTTTATTAGATGTAGAAAGTGATAGGATATTTAAGAGGTTCGTTATTCTTTAATTTACCAAGGTGATGAAATACCAAGGTCAAATGGATACCATAGATATAAATTCCACAAAATGTGCGTGAATAGACTAACCAAAATATCATCGAAGGGATGAAAATTGTGGATGAATTGCAGATGAATGGAAAGAAAGGGAAGAAATAGCATCCATGTGTATGCAATAGCTGATTACAATGTTTGATCCTTGTACCTTTTCATTTTTTGATAATTTTTTCTCATATATTTTTTTTTGTATTTTTTAATTTTTTTAATTTAGCTTTTAGATTTTGGGACAAAAAAATTCACTATGCATGATAGGATCAAAAAACGATGTTTGAAATTTATTTGATAATGGAGACTAGGAGTTTTTGCTTATCCAGAGTCAAATTTTCTCCAATCTCAATCATCGTGGTGAGCTCATTCTCAATAAATGACTGTGACTTATCTTAAAACAAGGATTTTCTATGTAGGAGCTTGGTTTCCCTATCCATATGTTTATGCACTTGGCACCATAATTTATGGTTTCATTGGTGTCCATTCTTTAATCACATTTGATTTTAAGACTTGTGAATGTTGGATTTTCTTGGAGCTTTGGAGCTTTTGAAATGTTTGATCCTAGCTTGATGAATACATTGTTTATGTCCTATACAAAGTAATTCATGATTTGTTTGATCCTGAGAAGTGGGAGAATAAATTGGATGTTTAGGATTGATGAGATGAATAGTATAAATGATGGAGGGGTTTCCATAATTGTTGATAAAAGGATGATATGATGAACAAAGAGGATATGGTCGAAGAATTGAAGAGGATGGGCTACCAAGAGGTGAGACACAGATAGAAGATGGAAGGCTACTAGGATGTGACCCCAATATAGAAGAACAAGGTCCACCTGAAGGTGAGCCAAAATAGAAGAAAAATAGCTAGTAGGATGTTTCCCAAGTATAAAATAAAACTGGCTGCTTGGATTTGGCCGATAAATAAAAGATGATGGGTTACTCAACGGTGATCCATAGATAGAAGATGAAGGGATAATACAATGTGTCCTAATTATATAAGATAATGGGATACTAGGAGGTTTCCCATATATGGAAGACGAAGGACTACTCAAATATGTCCCATAAATAGAATATGGAGTACTACTAGGTTGTGGCCCAAGTATAGAAGAAAATGTGCTATCAGGACATGACCAAAATATAGAAGATAAAGGGATACTAAGAGGTGAACCACACATAAAAGAAGATAACGGGCTACCAATATGTGACCCATGGCAATATTTTGATTGAGGAATTGTTATATATAAGGAATTATTGGGTGATGAGAAGATAGTTTATAGATAAATTATAGAACCATGTATTCCATCATGCAATGAAGATTGCAAAGATGGAATAATAAGAGGATGATCGAGTTTAATTATCATAGGGTATTCCTCTATTTCTTGAAAAAATGAATAAACCTCTTCCCAAAAATACTCAAATGCATCGAGGTCTAAAGAGAATCCTTACTCACAATCCTCTAGAGGAATATCTTTGTGTACCCCCATAAATGTTATGATTACTTCTTCATTCTAAAAGAATTTTTTTATGGGTTGTTGATCGCCCATAGGTGGTTGATTAGAAGAAAGAGTTAGAAAAAGCGTGGAATATTTAGAATATGTTTAATGATGTAGATGAGAAGAATTTTAGATCTTTTTTTTTCCACCAATGAATTGGATAGTGCTTCGAAAATATATCTTAGCACCTCACTTCTTGTGAATTGTTCTCCATGGACGTAATAATTAATATTTAGAATATTTATGAAGATAGAATAAAGAATGATCAAAATGAACCAAGGGCCAAGGAGGAATTTGAATTTGATTGATAGAAGAATATGAATTAGGAGATGAAGTATATTTGGAAGAAGATGTGGATTTAGAATTTGTTGGTATAGGTTTCCCTAGAAGGCAACATCATGACGGTAGATAAAGAGGATCACATAGATATTCATTGGATTGCAGTGTAGGAGTTGACTTGGACAATTGACTAGAAGGACTTTGAGTTGCACGAATCTTCAAAGGAGGAATATTTCATTGAGGAGAATGATAAAGGAAGTCTTATAGAGAAAGGGAAGACCACAACTCAAGAGTAAAATTAGGTGTTTGATTGAAGCGACTTGGATTCACATGGATATTCAATGGAAGAGGATGTTGTTAAGGAGATTGATAAAGGGGGTCCTCCAAAGAAAGGGAGGACCATGAATTAGAAGTCAAATTAGAGGAATCTTAATAATGATTCAGATCAAAATCATCAAAAGATTGAGAAGAATCAGAAGAATAGTTTGGATTAGAATCATCAGAATCACATTCCCAACTATGAGATGAAGATGGGGAAAGGGGTAACCAAAATAATTTTCCGGCGTGAAGAATGAAACGAGGTTTAGTCATGATGGGCATATTTTGATGTGAATGTTGAAACCTAGGTTCACTATTGTCTTAAGTGTGAGGAACCATGTGATAGTCAGTCATTGTTGGCGGTGTTTAGGTACAAATTCCTATGCCTAGATAGTGTGATATAACTTCTTAAAAGTGAAGAAATTTCATGTCGATTCAACCAACATAATGACAACCAGCTAGACATTTTGCAAACAAAGTGATGATTATGTGATTTTTCAAAGGGATTATAAGGAAAATAGACATTGTAACGAAACAATTTTGACAATCCAATAAGGTTTGGACAACAATCTGCAAGTGTAATTGTTAATATCATTGATGAAAAAGGATCAAAGGATCAAAATTATAGTCCTTACAAAAAACAATTTATAAGATGAATGATCACAAGGAACAATCATGAAAGTTTGGTAAACCAATCAACCAACAAGGAACTACTCCCTATGTAATTTTTTTCAATGGTAGTTCATCATAAGATGATCAACACAATTTCAACACTTAAGTAAATTTTAAGATAAACAAGGCATAAGTATTAACAATGGGTTGATGTGACTTCTAATCAAAGTATACCATAACTCATTTAGATACAAACAAGGCCTAAATCCCAAAATTTGGAAGTTACAAGTGCGAGCAATGCAACAATATCACTTAGATACGTTAACCAAGATTTTTGGAAAAGCAAGATATTAATATCAAAATAATATTGATATGATGCTAACAAAGTAAAAATAACACCTTTCAAGGTTGAGTAAATGTTTGAAAAGAAACAAGGCCAATGTATACCAAGGAATTGTTAAGATGCGAGCAATGTAATGGTACAATGCAGACACTTAGATCAAGTTTACAAGAAACAAGATGAAAGTATCAAAATTGTATCAAGGTGATGCAAGTAATGTAAAAATTCAAATGAAATTCAATGATGAATCAATCCTATCTACGAACAAGATCTTGACATGGGTATCAAGATCAAATGGCTATCAAGATGTGAAGATGTACCAACACACTTTCAACGTTTACCATCTAGTATCAAGTAAGGACAAATTTAAATGGGTGCAAAAGTGGTGGAAAAAATCAATCAATAAAACATGTATAATTCTCTTATTTTGATCCAAAATATCAATAAGAAATCAAAGGAGTAGACCAAGCAGGGTTGAAAAATACTTGGCCTCACTTAGGGAGAGTTTCTCCTCTCCTTATATAGTGAGTGAAAAAATAAGACAAAGTAATGATTCACAAAATTCATGATGAATGACACTTGGCTCAAACTTTTATGGACTCTCCCCTTGCTCTAGTAACAAGGTTTTGACTCTGAAAAAGTTTTTTCTTCACAAAATCTCTTTGAAACACGATTGGTTTTGAGTCGGTCAAGTTGGCTTCAAGACGAAATGGATTCCAAGTTAGTTCTCCAAACTATTTGTCACAAATTACCTCTACAAGTGTGGTTTTCCAAATAATTCTCACGGACTAAACCTCATAGTATCACATATTTAATTTACCACATTTGATAGAATGAACAATAAATACATTCAGTTGTATTTTCACTGGGTCGCGTGAAGATAATTTTGAATCTAAATCTAATAGGTGTAAACTAGAAAAATAGGTAAGTGGAGCGCTTCCGGTTTCATCCACAAGGTTCCCTCTTGCATGGACTACTTTTGGGTTCCTAAGAGCATTAATCTTGTTATCTTAAGGATTATGCCAAAGGGATTTTCTCCTTATTCAAAGCGGATGA
Source organism: Taxus chinensis (assembly GCA_019776745.2). Lineage (NCBI taxonomy): Eukaryota > Viridiplantae > Streptophyta > Pinopsida > Cupressales > Taxaceae > Taxus > Taxus chinensis. Next base: position 76,642,184 of record CM034155.1, on the reverse strand, counting down.
GCCGTAGCTCTTGACAAAAACTGACATATACAATGTTTTGAATGTGGTCTATTTTTTTAATCTTTGAGCTTAATGTGGTTTGGTTGTATACCATTTGAAAACCTACATTAAATTGTATAAGTATTTTTTAGATCTTGATTCTTTGACAAGTGTATTTAGGTCATGCACATGAAATATTAGTAGTTCTCCACAACATCAAAATATCATGAAAGAGGATTTAAGTTTTGATTTTGATTCCCAAGATCACCTAAAAGGTGCGATGGAAGAGGATACGCAATACAAAAACCTGACTATGATGAAAAAAATGAGAATACTTGCGAGATAAAAATGTAAAACGATTCATTTTAACCAAATTGTTGTTCATTCCCTTAATCAAGAATTTCAATAAAGTGTTTTAATAGCGTGAAAAATTCTTAGAGTTGTTTTTGATTCCCAAGATAACCTAAAAGGTGTGATGGAAGAGCATACGCAACTCTATCCTAGAAAATGAAAAAAAAATCATTAAATTCAATCAAATAAGTTAACCAAACACATGATTCAATAGATATCCTGTAAACAAGAGATAGCTCTAAAAATACTTGCAAGAAATGTTAGAAACACTCAAGTTAAAACCAAGCAACCCCTAAAAAAATTTAAGCTATACCTAATCACGCCTACATGGACCTAGCAACATGTATGCAACCCTAATAGTGGATACTCAAATATGATAAAAAATGACAAACAATTCAGCGTGTACGTGTCCAGTGAAGCACCTATGTGGCCCAAATAACATGTATGAGACCTGTAAGATGTATACATGTCTCTAATAAAATTGGAAACTAATAGACCACAAAGATGCAAATACGTGACCAGTGGAATTCCTACACAGCCAAGGAAGCACCTATGCGGCAGGGAGGCAGAGGAAAAACTATGCCAACATATACGTAGCCAATGAAGCACCTACACGGCCTAGAAAACACCTACACAACCCAGAAAACATGTATGTTGCCCTTTCAAAACTTATGCGGACTTCTAAACTTATACAAGGCCACCTGTAAATGATGTAAAAATTATAGCAGACTGACTCAAGAAACCTCAAAAAGGTAACAATTTTCCTAATTTAACTCAAAATTAATAACAACGCACCACACTTAAACCTGTGAAAGAGACTCAACGTATGTAAAGTTAGAAAAATACCCTAACAAATTCAAATTATTTAACATGGGCATAATAAGGGTTAGCAAAAATTTGAGATAAACTAATAAAACTTGATATTAAAAGCTAAGAGACTAAGGATCCATCCCATAGGTTGTACCAAATGTGTTCATAATAAACTTGCATAGCTAAACAAAAGAAGATAAAACTTGATAACTTCAAAGAAAAATAAAATCTACCATGGAACCATCATGATAAGATCTTATAGAAACTCACTTCTTCAATGCATAAACAACTAAATGCTAAGTTCTTTCCTACTCTTTACATTGCTAACTAAACATGAACCCAGTTAGATCATTAAGCAATCAAATTTGATGTTGGTGACCTTAATAATTGAGGATGGAATCTCACCAAGAAATGGCTACAAGGCCATGTTTAGATCTTCCCATACTACTGAATTTTTAGTAAATGGATGTAAGATGAAGAAGCTATTTCCCAGTCAATGGAGAATGCTCAACATTAAAATTCCTATAGTTTTCACTATTGTAAATGAGGTGTGTGTTTAGAAGGAAGGAGGAGGATTCTTTATATAACCTTCCTATTTGAGAAATATTTGCAACTTGGTGCATGTAGGATAAGGGTAATGCAATATTAGGAATATATAACGTTTCTTTAGAAAAGGTAACCTTGATTTAGAAGAGTTTAATTTGTCATTAGCAAGTCATGGGAATTGGGGGATGTCTTAATTAATAAAAGGTGATTAATTAATAGGTAAATACAAGCTTAAAGAAGACAACTAGAGGAAAATTAGTATGATTTGGGGTATGAGAGAGAGAAATTTTATCTAATAAAAAAGTGATTTATTGATTTAGAGTAGTAAGTGTAATTAATTAATAATAATTAACGAAAGGTAGTTAATCAACATCCTAGATGATAGGAAGGCTAATTAATTAGCAAAATGAAATTAATTAATGAGAATAGAAGGAAAATTGTGGTATATTGATGAAGTGCCATCAATTTTCCAAAAGAGAGTGAATATCGTGGTTAATTTGTGAGAAATCACTAATTACAATGAGAATGATAGAAGAGAGGATAATTAGTGCAATTTTAGTAATAAAACTACATAATCAAATTTTATGCCTCTAAATTTTCCCCTCTTTGTGGTGGCGCAAGTGATTCAACTTCAAATATAGTGGACAAGTACATAAAAATAAATTTTAAATAGATAGAAGAAAAATTAGTAGAATGGAGGATGCCCCCTTGAGTGTCGATGGGGTGATGAAAGAGGTCGATCGATGATCGAAAAGATGAAGGAAACAAATAGAAGAAACAAGAATGGAGAGGGAGAGATAGAAAGTGATCCTTGTTTCCCCAAGTGATTTGGAAGAATAATGTTGATAAAAGAAAATGAAAGGGAAGAAAACTAAAGATGAAGAGAATGGAAATAGTTTGCATCCATCTAGTGTAGGAACAACTTTATGTCATCATGTTGCTCCTGATCTATGTCATCGGTCCTTATTAAAATATACGCATACATTTTTTTTTAAAATGACATGAAAATCCATAATACGAATAATTTTTCAATACCAAAAAACTTACTCAATGTAATATACATAATGCAATGCAATGCAAGAAAGTAAACAAGATAACCTATCAGGGAAACCACTACAAACACACATACTCAAGCAAACAACTTTCAAGACGATTACACCAATATTTTTGTTATCAAGCTTCATTTCCCAATTGTTCGATTTAATGAAAAAAGGTTAAAAATAGTGTCCCAAGAAAGGATACATGCGAGGGGAATATATGGAGGAAACAAGGGTCCTATGAAAAATCAATCATGCACTATAAAATGGTACCAAGAAACTCATTTTGCAAGGGAGTACAGACATAGTAAGAAAAACAAATTTGTTAATGGAGGTAGATCTAGATGATCCGTGAGTCATTTGCGAGAATAAGTGAGGACCAAAGAAAGATGTTTTATAGTATGATTTGTGATGTTTAAGGATAATGAATTTTATACAGGATTCAACTGCGTGCATGCTTCTTACCAATTTTTGATGTTATTTTGAATTTTTACAATTTAATAGGATTTTTTATTTTTATAAATTTGAAGGATTTTTCTGAAATTTTTCTAAAGCTATATATAGGAAAACAAAGGAACTTGGATGCTCCCAGTGAGATATGAGAATATACAAGGAAAATCTCACACGTATAGACAAGAAGAATATAAGTCTGATCAAGGCCAAGATGGATATTTTCAACATGATGAGAAAATCAAACCAATGAAGTGCTAGGAAGGATCAATCATGCCTCCAATGTAAGCTGGCCAAGAAAAATATGATATATAGAAGTGAAAGGTTATTTATTGAAAGGAGGGAATGTTTAAGTAAAACATAGTAAAAGGCAATATTATACATATGGATGTTCCAAAGGAAGAAGAAGAACTGAAAAATGTTATGAAATGATATGGAAAATGTATCTAAAATATTGGCAATGAAAATGTGATTAGCCCAAGGAACAAATCATGAGACAAAATATAGACTATAACAAAAGTATAAAAATGTCCAAATAGAACCTAGTAACATACTATTCATGTTTGCTCATAGAGATCCAATGTGTGCACGTGGAAATGAATTACTTCTTCAAGTGAATATTTAATAGGAAACAAGTGAGGAAAAACTAGCCAATGTGAAGGAATGACTGATTTGGAAAGTTGATTTGTGAATGAAATGTGGAAGGAGATCCTTACATTGCTCCGCTACTAACCAGACAATAAATGTCTTTAATTCTAATCACAACATTTCTCTACTGCCATCTTGGCTTCCATAGCCTCGGTAGAGATGTTGGAAATAACCAAAGAGATAGTTATATATTACTTTTCTTATGATTTTTTTTAGTTTTTGATTGATTTACTGAAAAGCATTTCAGCTCTCTTGATTGTTTTGATAAGGGGTTAAGAACCACTAATGGCTTGATGGAAGGATATGGAACTGATTGTGATGACGAAATTGGCTAGTGTCAAAACATATGCCAAAAATTTATTCACAAGTTTCTTAGATGTAGATAGTGATAGGATATTTAAGAGGTCATTCGTTCTTTAATTTACCAAGGTGATGAAAGACCAAGGTCAAATGGATAACATAGAGATAAATGTCACAAAATGTGTGTGAATAAACTAACCAAAAAATCATCAAAGGGATTAAAATTGTGGATGAATTGCAGATGAATTGAAAGAAAGGGAAGAAAAAACATCTATGTGTATGTAATACCTGATTACAGTGTTTGATACTTGTACGTTTTCTTTTTTTGGTAAATTTTTAATGTTTTGTCATTTTTTTTGTATTTTTGAATTTGTTTTGATTTTTCTTTAAATTTTGGGAAGTTGGGACAAAAAATTTCACTTTGCATGATAGGATCCAATAACAATGTTTGAAATTTCATTGATAAGGTAGACTGGGTGTTTTTGCTTATCAAGAATCATATTATCTTCAATCTTGATGATCGTAGTGAGCTCCTACTTAATAAATGACTATGAATTATCTTGAAACAAGGATTTTGTATGCAAGAGATTGAGTTCCCTAGCCATATGTTTATGCACTTTATGCCATAATTTATGGTTGCATTGGTGTGCATTCTTGAATCACGTTCAATTTTTAGATTTATGAATGTTGGATTTGCTTGGATATTTGGAGCTCTTCATATGTTGGAACCTAGCTTGATGAAGACATTGTTTATGCTCTATACCAAGTAATGCATGAATTTTCTGATCTTGAGAAGTGGGATAAGAAATTGGATGTTTAGGATTGATGAGAGGAATGGTAGAAATTATTGTGGGCTTTCCACAATTGTTGATAGAAGGATTATATGATGAACGAAGAGGATACAATCCAAGAATTGAAGAGGACGGGATACTAGGAGGTGAGCCAGAGATAGAAAATGGTAGGCTACTAGGATGTGACCCCAAGATGGAAGAATAAAGGCTACCTGGAGGTGAGACAAAAATAAAAGACAAAGCGCTACTAGTATGTGGCCCAAGTATAGAATAAAATGGGCTAGTAGGATGTGGCCCAAGAATATAATATGATGGGATACTCAACAATGATCTATAGATAGAAGATGAAGGGCTACTAGGATGTGGCCCAAGTGTAGAAAATAATGGGCTACCAGAAGGTTTCCCATAGATGGAAGAAGAAGGAGTAACCAAAGGTGTCCCATAAATAGAAGATGTAGGACTAATTGGACGTGGACCAAGTATAGAAGAAAATGGGATACCCGGACATGACCTAAAAATATAAGATTAAGGGCTAATAGGATGTGGCCCAAACATAGAATAAGATGATGGGCTACCAAGACGTGACCCAAGGCAAGATTTTGATTGAGGAATCGTGATATGTAAGGAATGATTGGGTGATGATAAGATTGGCCATGGATCAATGATAGAACCATACATTCCATCATGCAATAAAGAATGTGAAGATGGAATAATAAGAGGAGAATCAAGTTTGATGATCATAGGATATTCCTATGCTTCTTGAAAAATTAATTAACCTCTTCCCCAAAATATGCAAATGCATCGAGGTCTAAATAGAATACTTGCTATAATCCTCTAGAGGAATATATTTGTGTACCCCCATATATGCTATGATATCTTCTTCATTCAGAAATAAATTTATTAGTATCAGTTTTTGATCAACCATATGAGGTTGAAAGAAATAGGTCCAACAAGTGTGGAAGATTTAGAAGATGTTTGATAATGTAGATGAGCAGAAGTTTTGATCTTACTTTACCCACTATTGAACTAGATAGTGCTTTGAAAAGATATCTTAGCACAAAGCTTCTTGTGAATTTTTCTCTGTGGACATAAACATTAATATTTAAAATATTGATGAAGATAGAATAAGGAATGATTGAAATGACCCAAGGACCAAGGAGGAATTGGAATTTGATTGATAGAATAAGATGATTCAAGAGATGAAGTATATATGGAAGAAGATGTGGATTTAGAAATAGTTAGTATAGGTTTTCCTAGAAGATGAAATAGTGCCAGTAGAAAAATATTATCACATATCTAGTCATTGGAGTGCATCATAGGAGTTGAATTGGATGATTGAGTAGAAGGAATTTCAGTTGCACGAATCTTCAAAGGAGGAAGACTTCATTTAGGTGACTAATAAAGGAGGTCCTGTAGAGAAACGGAGTACTACGACTCAAGAGTAAAATTATGTGTTTGATCGAAGGAACTTGGACTATCATAGATATTCAAAGGAATATTTTGTTGTTTAGGTGATTGATAAAGGGTGTCCTATAAAGAGAGGGATGACCATGACTTAGGAGTCGAATTAGAGGAATCTGAATAATAGTTCAGATCAGAAGATTAAGAAGAATTAGAATAATACTTTGGATTAGAATCATCAGAATATCATCCCCAACTATGAGATGAAGGAGGGGAAAGGGGTAATTGAAAAAAATTCCAGCACAAAGAATCACTTGAGGTTTATTCGTGACAGGAATCTTTTGATGTGAATGTTGAAACATAGGTTCCCTATTATTATAAGTGTGAGGAATCATGTAATAGTTAGTCATTGCTGGCATTATTTAGGTAAAAATTCCTAGACCTAGATGGTGACATAATCAAACTTATTCAAAGTGAAGAAATTTTCATGTTGATTTGGGCAGCATAATGATAACCAACTAGACATTTTGTAAAGAAAGGGATGTTTGTGTGATTTTCCAAAGGGAATCTAATGAAAATAGACATCGTAATGACACAATTTGTACAATCCAACAAGGTTTGGACAATAAGTTGCAAGTGTGAATGTCAATATGATTGATAAAAAAGGATCAAAGGATTTTCCTTAGAAACACAAGTTTACAAGACGAAAAATCACAAGGAACAATCACGTGATTTTGGTAAATCAATCAATCAACAAGAAACTACTCCCTATAAAAAAAATCAATGTAGAACCAAAGGGCTCGTGACCTATAGAAATATGAGTTAACGACCCAAAATATGATAGTTTGACGGGATCAAGGGATCAAAAATTGATGTTTCCACAAAGGTGGGCTTGCAAGGCCAATAAGTCAAGTGATTAAAAGGAACACTAATTAGATTGTGCCACTCCAAGAACTCAGATGCTAATCAAACACCACGATCAATAAGATAAAATAAATTCACTAGAATAACTTTAATAATACCTTTGCAAACAAATGGGCATCAATATCATATATTATTATGGAACTCAAGGAAATACAATGAGAATGAGCCTTGATTAGTTAGACTAGTAATAAAAATCAACGAACAAGTTAAGGTCGTAGATCAAGTCATAAACCAAGGAAAGAACTAGTCATCAAAGAACTAGTCAAAACCATAGATTTAGGAAAGAACTAGACGTCAAGGATCTAGTCAATACCATAGATCAAGGAAAGAACTATACCTAACAACTATATTATATACCCCTAATATCTAAATAAAATAAATATCCACACACATAAGTGGGTGAGGATAAATACAATAAAGGTAAATAAAGCACCTAGGTGAACATGAGCTAAGGTAAATACCTACTCTAAAAATGATAGGGGAACCAAATGGTTTGTGTTCTATAGACATACGACTTAATGGAGATGAGGTATGACATGATGATTTAGTGAGGTCAAAGGACCATAAATTGATATTGCAGAAATTTAGGCTTATATGGCCAATAATTCAAGTGATAGGGGAACTAAAAGGGTTTTTTTCCTATAGATGAATGAATTAATAATGAAAATATGATAAAATGATGATTTTATGAGGTCAAAGGACCATAAATTGATGTCACCACAAGGTGGGATTACGAGGCCTAGATTGGGGTCCCAATGGTGATCAAGGGAGTAGTGATGGAAGATGCATTTAGTTGAAGGATGCCATTTTTATTGAGTATATGCGATGTTTCTAACACAATGATGTAATGTTGATATGTGCTCATGATTTTGTGGATATTGAAAAATGTCTTTATGATGATAAATATTTTGATAAATGTGGATGTGGTAGGGTTAACAACTATTAAAGTTATGTTTTAGGTATGATCTATTATTTGATATTGATTTTAAAGTGATCTTAATGTTTTTCAAAACCATGGTCAATAATGAAATGTGGATTGATTGCTTTATACTGGATTTTATACATATGTTATTAGAAACAACAGAGTGAAGGTTCTTGCACTTTCGTCCTTTATAACAAATTATAACAAATGACTAATAATGGGTAGTCACACATAGGATCTTGGATATAGATGGAAATGAAATGTATACCTTCCTAGAACATGAGAAGGGTTGACATATGTAGGTTGTGTGGGAAAATAGGTTTCTCCTTTTCAACAATTTCACAAATAAATCCCCCAGCTATACATTTTATTTTTTATGCAAACTGATCGATGCAGGAAGTTTGCTTTAATGGGAAAGATGATCAATACGGGAAGCTTTCCTAGAATGAATTTTTTGAAGGTTGATCGATGAAAAAAACCTTTTTACATGGGTAGCCTTCATTCGATTGAATGGTCTACAATTTTGAATTTTGAATTTTATTTTCACAAATATTTGTTCTTCGAGGGATCGGTTTATATTTTTAATAGGTAGCTATCCTTTGAGGATTTTTTCTAATTTTATTCTTTTAATGAATTTCTATAAGAAGCATCCATAGGTAATTTTGAATATATTTTGAGCTGAGAGAAAACCCTAATAGAACATTTTAAGGGGGGAGGAGAAATGTGTATATGTACTAGACATGTGTACCCCACGACATGTCTTTTTTTGGTTGATAAGGTGGATGGATGTAATGATTGCAGGGTACCTGCTAAAGAGGAACTTGTGCATGTGAAAGATGTGATGAAAAAAGTTGTGGTGCTCATATTTAAGGGTTTGAGGATAGTGACGAAAAACCACATTGTTTCAAATCATTACAATGATAAGATGACTATTTGATGGTGGAAGAAGATATTTGATGTGACTACTATCATGATAGTTGATGTGTTAACAGTAGAAAGGTCACAAGTGCAAGGCATTCATAGGTTAACACATACTATATGGACCAATCCAACTAAGGGAAAACTTTCCACGTTTAATCCTTTCTAGAGTACTGAAATTTTGATTGGATTGAAAGGATAGGTTGGGTGAAGATGTACTAGGGGAATTTGTAAGGTAAGAATTTCTAAGTCTCAATAGTGAGGAGTCCTCCTAGCATGACACTGTGGATAGAGATAACATGCACTGAAAGGAACGATATCTTTCAAGTTAGGATGATGGAAGTTTTGATCTTGATTGATTAAGTATATGGTAAATAAAGGAACCCTTAATAAAGGAGAATTTGAAAAATTGGATAGGATATGAGAGGAAAATTGATGATGAGGGGTAGATGACAACACTTTGATTTTACCTTTTATTCATGTATGATGATTCTAGGTTTGCGTGGGTGGGTGGACTATAATGATTTGAGATGAGGGACCTTCAATGGAAGGTGATGAGAAGACGTATGATAAATATTTATCAAGATCTGATTGAGGATGGCTCCCTTGTCTTGTCGATGTCGGTGAGAACACTTCCAGTGACTTGGGTGTAGATGTTGATGAGATTGAAAGACATTTGAGGGAAGGTATGGAAATTGAAAATATTGAGATACCTTCAATAGAAGGTGTTAAAGATATGTCTAACAAATTTTTGTTGACAATAATTTGAGGATATCACCCTTAACCTATATATGTCGTTGTAGGTACTGAAAAGGGTGGAGGTGTAGATGATATTGATGAGGGATTAGGCTAGTATTCTTCTGGGATAATATCATCAATGAGAAAGAGTCATTAGATTTTGGATTGAAGTTCTTTACAACTCTTCTTGTTATGACTTGGAATTCTATGGTAGGCATAGGTTTTATTTTGATCGTACCAAGTAGATTTCTAGGTATGAGGATTTAGTGTTTTGATATGTAGTAATGTGATAAGGGAAGTATGTATAATCCTCTCAAGGATGTCAATGTCAATCCCTTTTAAGGGATTTGGATTAATTGGTTTTGATTTTGATTTATAAGAACACATAGTAAAACACGTCTTATTTTTGGATGGGGGTGGATTCATAGTTTTCGTACGGTGTTAAAACATTATAGGGGTGTTATGAGGTTGATAGAAGAGAAGATATGATAAAAGAATGGGATATGATCAAGGATTTATAAAATTGGATGATGAATGAGGTCTCAAAATAGACAAAGAGGGATGGATTATGGATAAGATATGGTACAATTGTGTGGCGTGATATTGAGATAAAGGATGGGTCATAAAATTCATGGTAAGGGTGGGACCGCAGATTTGATAGATTTAGATTGTGAAAAAGGATGAGGTAATAAAATGGATGGTAAGGTTAAAATCTTAGATGATGTGTGTTTTTTATTTTTTAATGTTGATTTTAGGTAAAGGAGGGGGTTTTATAACAAATTATGAGGATGAGGTCGTGGATGTGATATATTTTAATTTTTTAAGGTGATAGGACAAGGTCATGGATGTGATAGGTTTAAATTTTGTAATGTTTTATTTATAGAGAGGAGAGGGTCTCACATCTAATGATGAATGTGAGGCTATGTATGTGATGGTATTTGATTATATAGTGTTTGATTTAGGATAGGTTTCTAGAGTGGATGACAAGTGAGCATCCAAGGATAGGATTGAGTCTTGTTCGGATGAGGGATATGTTGTTTTGAGACATCATTGAGGTGGGTTATATTTATGAGAGTTGCTCAGTTCTTTGATTGGTTTAGAAATTGGTTAGATGTCAAGATATTTTATTATGAATGCTTCCTTAGTAACCATCTCTAAGGTAGATTTTAAGGGTTTTAATTAGGTAATGGATGATTTAATAGGTGATACAGATGATATCTATGTGTGAGGATCATTGAAAAGAGGATCCATGGATTATCATTTTTGAAGAGGAAGCATTGGTGATGAACATGTCTCCTTATGGGGAAGATCATATGTAATAGTGTTGATGATGTGACTCAAGGGATGTCAGTATCTATATGGACCAAATGTATCAAGTGTGTTAGGTCAAGAAGATAAGTAATGGAATCATCTATGATAGTTTCATTGGGTTCATAGGAAGACATAGGAGAATCATATGGGACATGTGTAGATTGAGGATTGAGATGACCTTGTTCGAGGGCTTGGATTTCTAATTTTCTTTCCATGGTGAACGATTCGCCAAAATTATGAAATGTGTGGATCTAGAGGATAGATGAGATGTGATGGGAACATGATTGAGGAAACAACATGATCATTTCTGATTGAGGAAGTGAGAAGGTCACTTGATTTATAATGATTTTCCACCTAGTGAAAAAGTTGACAATGGATTCATTTTCAGATTGTTTAATGGTAGAAAGGTCAGAAATGGTGATTTTTTTAGTAACGTTGATAGTGAATTGCTTAAGAAATAATAGGGATAGATGCGTGAAAGAGAATAAAGAGTTTCAAGGGAGGGAGTTGTACCAATCTAAGGAAAATCTTGTTAGTAACATATGAAAGGTTCTAAGGAGGAGATATTGATTGTGGATGATGAGATACACATGAATGTCTAAAGGATAGTATGTGTTGTTGAGGATCCTCATCACCATGAAACTTGGTAAACTCTGAAAATTTCCAATGTGGAGGATAGGGATTATATGGTACTTACGGATGGATGGTTTGTTAGGAATTAGTGAACAAATATGTGGAAAAAATTCCTCAAACCACAGCATTAGGAAACTATATAGCAGAATTATACATGCAGAAATATAACAACATAAATAAATAATGCACAAAAGAATACAAGACAAGATTTAATGTGGTTCACCCAATGTGGGATATGTCCACCAAGACTTTCTCATATTTTATTATCAACAAGAGTAAAACAAATATCACAATCTTTTCTAATTTATGAATTCACAATAGAATTCCAAAGATGCTAAACCACAATTGACACCCAATTGCTTAACCATGATCATTATTGATCACCTACTCAAGACCTCTTGAACACACAAGATATCTTCAAGATACCCTAACACCTCTATTTATTGGATTACAATCCTCTACGAATTCCAAAAGATGACCCTAGAAGTTTAAAAGTCATGACCTTTCATCTTACCATGGCTGGAAAAGAAACTATCATGACCTTTCATCTTCCCATAGTTGGAAAAGAAATGTTCATGACCTTTAATTTTCCCATAGCTAGAAAAGAAACGGTCACGATCTTTCATCTTCCCAATTCAAACTTCATACTTGAATAATGATTTGAGAAGACCAAAAAATAGGCTCCACACCCCAAAAATCTCCCACTTGGAGACTATTCCTATTGAGAAAAGTTCTCAACCCTTCATCATCAACCATGAAGGCCAATCAAAGTTGAACACAACTTCAATGTCTCCCTTGTGACCACCTTGGTCATCATATCTACAAGATTCTGACTGGTATGAATCTTTTCAAGATTCAATTTATCTTCTTCCAAAGCTTCCTTGATGAAATGATATGTCAGCTGAATGTGCTTTGTCCTAGAGTGAAAAGTGGAGTTCTTCGCTAAATGAATAGTACTCTAACTATCACTGTGTAGTCTCCCAAATTCTTTCTTATGACGAAACTCATCAAGCAACTTCTGTAGCCAAATCATCTCCTTGCTTGCCTCTGTGGCAGCAACATACTCAACCTCTATGGTTGACAAACCCACAACCTTTTGTAACCGTGAAATCTAACTCACCATTGTATCACCAAACGTAAATACATAGCCTCTCATGCTCCTCCTGCTGTCCAAATCTCCTACCATGCTTGAATCTACATAACCACACAATGTAGTGTCCAATCCATCGAAACACAATGCTTCTCTCATGGTCCCTCTTAAATACTGAAGGATCTACTTCACTACCTACCGGTGCTCTATACCTGGATCACTCATAAACCTACTCACTACTCCCACTACACGGGAAATGTCAGGCCTAGTACATACCATAACATACATCAAGCTACCAACTGCTGATTAGTACGATACCCTAGACATTTGGTTTTTGTCCTCCTCAGTATTGGGACTCTACTCCATTGATAATTTAAAGTGACCTACCAAAGGAGTACTAACTGGTTTAGCATCATGTATACTAAACCTCTCCAAGACCTTCTTTATGTACTCTTCTTGAGATAATACCAAATTCCTCTCCTTCCTATTCTAAGTTATTCTCATACCAAGGATTTTTTTTCTTCCCCCAACTCCTTCATAGCAAAGGAATCACCTAGCTGCTTCTTGAGTACCTTTATTTCCTGTATGTTCTTCCCTATAACAAGCATATCATCCACATACTGGAACAAAATAATATAACTACCATCAAGAAACTTCTTGATGTACAAAAAATGGTCTGAGTGACCCCTAGAGTAACACTCCTCCTACATAAAACTTTCAAAATTCTTGTACCACTGTCGTGGAGCTTGTTTTAGGCCATACATGCTCTTCTTCAATTGAAAAACTAACCTATCCTTCCCATTAACCTCATAACCTTGTGGCTACTGTATATACAATTCCTCCTCCAAGTCATCATGAAGGAATGCACTCTTCACATCTAACTTCTCTAAGTGCAATTCTTCTACTAATACTAAACCAAGAATAGTCCTAATAGAAGTCATTTTAACAACAAAAGAAATTTTTTTATCAAAGTTTATACCTTTCTTTTGTGAAAATCCCTTGACCACCAACTATTCCTTGTATCTTTTCCTGCCTCCATCTTCCTCATTAATTATATACACCCACTTTTTTTGTAATGCTCTCTTTCCCTTGGGTAGCTCCACCATATCCCAAGTCTATTTTTCCATAAGAGATTTATGCTCTTCATCCATGGCCTACTCCCACTTCTTCCTAGCATCCACCTGCACTACTTCCTTAAATCACTCTGGATATCCACTGTCAGTGAGCAATAAATAATTGAAAGATGGAGTAAATCATTCATGTTCCCTTTTTACCCTAGAAGACCTTCTCACCTCAGGAGTTTGGGGTTCCTGATGAGTAGGTTCCTAAACTGCATGTGCCAGAACATGCTACATCTGAACCGGTCCCTTAGACACCTTGTTGTTTGGAATGTCCTCTAACATTGTGTATTCTTTCTTTGATTCTAGTGGCAGCCCTGCGTGTAACCTCATGCACCTCACATGCTCCATGATTTTCCTATTCATTCTCTTTGACACTCCATTTTCCTATGGAGTATTTGGAACCATTCGTTGTCTGCGGGTCCCATTTACCAAAAACTAATCTAGAAATTCATTTCTGCAATACTCCCATCCATTATCTAACCTGAGAAATTTCAACTTGAGACCTATTTCATTCTCAACCAAGCCTTTCCATATTTTGAAGGTTTCAAACACATTAGATTTCTTTCTAATGCAATATACCCAAACATTTCTAGTTGCATCATCAATGAAAGTGACATAATAATATGAACCACCAATAGAGCTTACCTTAGCTGACCCCCATACATCTGTATGCACTAAATCCAACTTACCCTCCTTCTTGGTAGGTCCAACCTTGAGGAATATCACCCGGTTCTATTTTCCATAAACACAGTCCTCACAGAAGTCTAAATCTAACTCCTTTAATCCGATCAACTTGTCCTTTATAATCTGCATGCCCTTTTGACTCATATGACCAAGTCTCTAGTGCCAAAAAGTTGCATCTCTATCTGTAGCAACTAAATTACAATAATCAGCACCACTAGTTAAATACAATGTACCAGTTTTCTTACCTCTTGCAAGCACAAGATCTCCCTTAGTAACCTTCCAAGAATCTGCTATAAAACTGATTACACAGCTATCACTGACTAGCTGACCTACTGATATCAAGTTATACATCAACTTAGGCACATGCTTGACATCCTTAAGTAGCCATGTGTTCCCCTTCTACATTTTTACCTGAACACAACATTTCCCTACTATTCTACATGGTTCATCATCACCAAGATATACATGTCCAAAATCTCCTTGAAAAAAATCAATAAAGTAATGTCTATGTGGGGTGGCATGGAAAGAAGCCCCTTAATCTAACACCCAAGACTCATCAATATTATCTAAAGAAAGAATTAAGGCATCCTGACAAACATCACCTGCTACCACATTTACCTCTTTAGTTTCCTCCTTGTTTTTCTTATCCCGAAGAGCCCAACAATCTTTCTTAGCATGACCAACCTTCCCACAGTATCAAAATTCTAACTTACTCTTGGACTTTGACCTTCCATGATCATTCGACTTCCCACAGTTACCTTTCCCTTTATTCTTTTATCTCCCTCTTCTCTCCACTGTCAAATTGTTTCCAGAAGTAGAAGAATCTTCAGTGCTCTTGTTGTCCAAAATTCACCCCCCCTTGGTAATTTTGATAACATGCATCAGAATATTCAAGTCTCAGGCACATTGATTGATTCAGAGCAAACATCATGTTTCTGAGGTTCCCTCAGATATTTTTCTAACTCCCCTGGCTGAAGAAGGAAGGAGCAAGCTCTGAGAAAATGTGAAAAAGTTACAGAAAGGCAAGTAGGTTGATCCAGGAAAAATCATGAAAATTGGCTAAGTCCTGCTCAAGGTCACCTTTGGGATGTGTGGGACAGGAAGACGTGGATCGGCCGAAAATCCTACAGGTGGCCCGCTAAGCATTTGGGACAATCGGGCCAGAAGTACGCGGCGGGCGCTAGAAGCCGATCTGGCCGAAAGAGGAAGAAAAACGACTAAGTGTTGCTCGAGACGTTTGGGACAAAGAGGCGCGAACCAGCCGGTTCGGCCGAAATGGAAACAAATGGTCCAAAAGCAAATGGGACATTTGGGCCGCGAGTACGCGAACTGGCCGAACCGGGTGAAAAAGGTCAAGGCAGTTCGGAAGCACAGGGACATTTGGGACAAATGGACGTGAATCGGCCGGTTCGGAAGAAATCAGCACAAGGAGCACAAAGAAAAACGGGACAAAGGGACGCGTGGGACGTGGATCGCCGAAAGATCCGAAAGCCAATGAAGCAGCGCCACATGTCATCGGCCGAATGAGGGACAAGGAAGCCCATTTCAGGCGGATCGGAGGTTTATGTCCCAAACGGTTTGGGACATCTGGGAAAAATGGACGTGGTGGACGCGAAAGAGCCGAAAGGGTGGAGAACCAACCAGATCACGACACGTGTCGCAAGGGAGGTAGTCCAAAAGTCAAAGGGTGAAGTTTCTAGCACTGACCCGAACCAATGAAATAGCGCCACGTGTCCAAGTTTAAGGGGCCCACAAGGAAATTTCAAAAGAAATCCCACCAAAAGGTAGAGGAGAGAGAATCACGTGACCAATCAATGCATGCCACGTGTCATCCAGGTGGCAGAGCGCGAGAAAGATTTCAAAACACGTTTTCGCCTGTTTTGTGCCCTAAAACTTCAGACCTCCATAACTTTCGATCCAGAGCTCAGATTTGCACGTTATTTATATCAACGGAAAGCTTATGAAATTCTCTACATGATTCTGGGATCAATTTTGAGTTTTGGTGTAGTTTGAAGAGAGAAAATCGAGAAACAGTGCTGACGCGTGATAATGGCCAGAAGCGACATTTCAACAACCTGTTTTAATGCACATGGGTCGCATTCTCCTCCAAAATCACTCAAAGTGACAGGGTATGGGTTGGTAAGATCCTCCATGCTGATTTAATGCATCTGCAGTCAATGAGGAATGGGCTTGCACGTTTTCCCACGTTTCTGTCCCCTGGGCTCGACCCATGCAATGTAAAAAGCCAGATTTGGCTCATTTTAAAAAAAAGTGTGGTTCATTCTTTCTGCACTGCCCTCCCTTCTTTTCTTCTCTAGGGTTGAAAATGGAGTTCGAGCCTCCTCCCTTGCTCTGTAATGGTTTTTTTGCCTTTTACTAATGGAATTATGTTCTGTGTAAACTTCTGGAGCAACAAAACATGTTTTGTGATGCATCTGTCCATCCTTTCTCATTTTTGCTTGTTCTCTTCTTGCCTCTCTTCATTGCAGGTATTTGTGCATGTTTGAATGTTCATTGTAGGTCTGGAGCTGTGTTCATGGAGTTTTCAGACATTTTCTGTGTGAAATCTATCCTTGGGCCTGTGATGCATCTGTCCATCCTTCCCATTGCTCACCTCTCTTTGTCCCATGGCAGTTTTGATAGATGTCCAACATCCTCCTTCTCTGGTGTATCACCGTTTTAGTGTAGGATTTTTCTATTTTTCCCTTCTCTCTCTCTCTCTGTCTCCTTGGCATGGTTAGATTAGGATTAGATTAGCTTTCCTGCACTAGAATAGCTTGTGGCAGGTAGTTTAGGAGCAGGAACCAGCCTTCTCTGGAGATTCCTCTCTCGGTTTCACAAGTCCCACGCTTGGAGAGAGGTTTCCATGTTATGCAATCACACTGGATGCCAAAGTAATCAACCTAGAAACCTGATCTACGTCCAGGGGTGCTGTGATTTTGCATCAACAGCTCTTCCTTTGCATTTCCTCACTTAGGATCACACCTATTACATCCTCAAACTTCATCTTTGAATTATTAGAGACTGAATTACTTATAACCATAACCAAGTTATCCCATATATCTGGTAAGGAGTGTAAAATCAACAAATCCCTGACCTCATCATCAAATTCAATTTATAATGAGTTTAACATACTCACAACCATATTAAATTCATTCAAATGAACAACAATAGAACCATTATCAGACATCTTCATATTAAATAACTTTTTCATCAAAAATATTTTATTCGAGGCAAAGGGTTTTTCATATAACTTCCCCAATGCACTCAAGAGACCTTCTGTGGTCTTCTCCTGTGATATGTTGAAAGCAACCAAAGATGCAAGGCATAACTGAATTTCCCCACGTGCCTTTCTATCCAGCAACTCCTAATCCTCATTCGACATGGCTATAGGTTTCTTTGATTTCCCATCCAAAGGAACATGGATGTCATTTTGATATAAGTAATCCTCCATTTGCATCTTCCACAAACCAAAGTTATGCCCATTGAACTTATCAACCCTTGATCTGCCCTCATCCATCATAGCTCCCACTCAAGCTAAACTTTCCCAATGATTTACCACTTCAGAAAAAAAAACCACCAAAGCTCTGATACCAGCTGTTAGGAATTAGTGAAAAAATATGTGGAAATAATTCCTCAAACCACAACAGTAGGAAACTATATAATAAAAATTATACATATAGAAATATAACAACACAAATAAATAATGCACAAAAGAAGAAAAGATAAGATTTAACGTGGTTCACCCAATGTGGGATACGTCTGCCAAGAACTTGCTCAAATTTTATTATTAACAATAGTAAAAAAACTCTCATAGTCTTCTCTCAATTATGAACTCGCAACAAAATTCCAAAGATGCTCAACCACATCTAAAGCACAATTGACACCTAATTTCTTAAACTTGATCACTCTTGATCACCTCTTGATCACTAAGACTCAAGACCTCTTGAACACGCAAGATATCTGTAAGATACCCTAACACCTCTATTTATAGGATTACAATCCTTTAAGAAGTCCAAAAGCTGACCCTAGAAGTTTGAAAGTCATGACCGTTCATCTTCCCACGGCTGGAAAAGAAATTGTCATGACCTTTCATCTTCCTAATTCAAACTCCACACTTCAATACTGATTTGAGAAGACCAAAAAATAGGCTCCACACCCCAACATGGTTTTATTAAAAACCTAATCATAGGTGATGGTGTGTTTAGGTCCCTTGGTAGTGGATTCCAAATTATATAATTTATTTAATAGAACTTGCATGGGATAGTTTTTAGGATTAGGCGTGAAGGAATTAAAATGTGAGTGCTGATGAGAGTGTGATTGATGAAAATTAGGAGTAGGATGGTTTTTTTGTGGATGGTCTTGATGTGGAGGTTAATAAGGGGTAGCTTGAGAAGATATCCTTTATAAATTAGGTTGTGATAAAGGGATGTGGGGAGACATATAGGGATGTCAGAAATGTTGTTGTTGTTGGATGAGAGGGATTGATTGGGCCTAAGTAGGTATGTGTGTATGGGTTTGGGATGTCTTAGGTAAAGAGAAATTTATTGAATTTGAAATAGGTTGATTGGATATTAGATTTGGGATGTGAATACTCTGATGAGTTTGTGATGGAGGGGATGTGAAAAAGACTAATTGATGGGATACACTAGATATGGGTTGAGGAGCGCTAGTTTGAAAGTAACTTGGTTGTGAAGGATAGTCATAGGGTGGTTGGATGGAGTTGTTGTAGGGTTATAGGATTGGATGAAAGGTAGAGGTTCCATAGGGGAAAAATGATGGCCTAGATGGATCTAAAAAATATAAGAGCTAATTAAGGTTGATTGAGATGTGATAGGTTGATAAGATTGATAAGTACTAGATCGTGTATAGGGGATATTTTTAAATTGATTGGGATAAAAAAATGTAGAGGTAGTGGATGAAGAAACTAAAGATTATTTTAAAAATGATGTATAAGGGGTAAAATAATATGTTGATGTATAGGATTGATCCATATTAAATGATAGTCAATTGATGATGATACAAAAAATCCCTAATAGAGATACAAATGTAACAAACAAGTAAAGCATGAGAATTTTAATTATCATGATTAAAATTTAGATGTGGAGGAACAAGCTCAGAGGTAACCTAATGATATTGTCATTTTACTATTGGTTTTAGGTAATGTTAAATTTTAGATTCATCGATATACCCAAAGGTACGTGAGGCCTAAATCCATGCAGGGTATCGGTACAAGGACTAGTATTGGGGCCTACCCCCTAAGTTCGTGGTTGCGCAGCGATAAGGGAGTTGGGTGCTTACCCAATATATCGACAACCAATTTTTTATACTTGGCCATAACACTGAGTTATTTTCCCTATTGGGTGATGAAATCCCAATAGTTATCACCTAGGTAGGAGTGTTTGATGAAAGTTTGATATTTGTTGTGGTTTGGCTGTGTGTGGGGGAAGAATTGAGTGAATGCAATAAATTAATCCATATAATTAATCTATGTGACCAAGAAGGATGTAAGATTTGTTTTAAATCCAAAAGAACAATTGAACTCGATGAGGAAAGAAAGCAAAATGTAATGTGGAAAACAAAAATAAAGGGAAAGGACTCACCTTAGAAATGCTTTCTTTTAATTTTTTTAATTTGTAATTTTTTTAATAATGCTGAAAACAAAGCCTCCAAAGAAAAAACCTGTAAAAAATGTTAGCAAAGGACAAAAAAAATAGAAAATAAGGATATGTGCTGATTGGCTAGGTAATCAAAATCAGTCACAAAAATCATCGGTGGTTGACAAAATTGTTGGCGATTCAACCAATTGTTGGCGATTTGACTAGATCGATGGATATTACAAAGTAGAAGGCCTAAAATGTAAGAAAAAATAACTAAAATGAAATAATCACAAATGAAGAAGGGACTAAGGTCCCATCAGGTGTGCCAAAATGTTTAGATATATTTTTACCTTTCTACTCAAATTAATGCATTGAAACAATAAAAACAAAACTAACCTCGACAGACTTGGGGTTTATTGATACCCATAGAAATGGATGTTAATATTGATGGATGAAATATCTTTCCTTATTTTGCGGATGGAGGAACCTATAAACCACAGACACTAATAAGAAGATGGGATTAGATAGATATATGGTGGATTTCCTAATAAAGGCCAGTCCCCATAAATCAAAGGAATTCCTTTCAAGGATGTCAATTCGCATTCAAGAAATCAATTTGATAATGATAAGATAAAATGATAAACAGTCGATATAACTAACGATGTAAAGGAAAAGGGACTAATGTGGTGCAAGGCTAGATGAATATGTGATGGTGATACTTGATCCAAAGGGAGTCTTGGAATCACAAGATGGGTCAAAGGAGAAAGGTTGTATATAGTTTTACACTTACAAAGGAAGGATAAGTGATAGATTTGATTAAGACAACTAATAAAGTGCGAAATATGGCTCAAAGGAGCTTGATATGATTGGATAGACACTTGTAAATGTAGAGTGATGATTAATATTGAGATCTAGATGTCATAAGGGTAATTTAATGTGTTAAATGTTCTAAAAGATAGGAATCGTTGGTGATTAAGGATGGTCGCCAAGGATTGGATTGAATTTTCGATGATTAGGTGAATCATCGGTGATTTTCTATAGCAGTGTGTAGGTTGATAAGAAATGCATTAAATCTTTCAAATGATAAATAAACATGATAATGATGTAAAAGTGAAGGAACTTACCTTGTTCTAGTTGATGAATAAAGTTAGGAGGATGATATTACAGGAGAGAAGAAGATTGTATATGTTGGAAGATTGTTTGTTTTGATTGCTAGATGCTCTAATGGATTATAAAGGTAGAAGAAGAGATATATGATGTGTTTGAATGTTGTTATGATGAAGTATAACTTTGTGGGAAGACTAGGATACAACAACGTTATAATGTGAGAGGAACATCCAGCTAGCAAGTCGAGATGGGAGAATCAAACCTTAAATGAATGCCCAAGACACATTTATATAGATTTATCTCAACAAGGGAGAATCACCAGTGATTCATTAGAATCACCGACGATCTGGGAAATACAGGAAAATGGTTGAAACACTTCCCAAATCAAGTTTCTGTTAGTTTTGAAAAAGTATGTATGTTGGGAATAGGTTATATGGGTTAGGGATGTTTGTTAAATGGTTGAGAAGGTGTTTATTTTGTTTTATTTTATTTTATTTTGGTTATAATGTGGTTTTATTTGTTTAGGAGAGGATAAAATAGGATTTATAGTTGTAGAAAAATATTTACGGGGAGAAAATATAAAGGGGCGACGAATAAGAGTTAGAATAATTATTTAAGGTATGCTATAATAGTGATGTGATAATGGATTTAATGTATAATATGATGGTGATGTCATAATGAAGGGGAGCTAGCAGACATAGACATTGGGATTAGCGGTGCTAATTTTAGGGGTCTACACCCCTATGTCATTTAAATAATCTGGAAGGCCAAAAACTCACTCATCTTCATGAATACTAAAAACAACAATAAGATACTTATGAAATAGATTACCGTAGAAATCAAGGAAAAATATTGAAATTCATATCTCCCAAGAATCAAATCTTCCCTAAAAAATAGGATATTTTTATACTCAACTAGAACACTTATTTAGAGGACATTCAAGATAGTCCTATCTCTTTTGACCACTCCCTCATCCAATGGATTCCTCCACCTGAAAATTGGTACAAAATTAATTTTGATGGTGCCTCTAGGGGAAATCCTATATCTACAGTTGGAGGTGGCACTATCAAAAATCATCTTGGTAATATTATAGTTGCATATGTTGTTCCTACAGGAACCTAGTCTAACCATTATGCATATCTTCTTGTTGCCTTATGGGGTCTATGAGTAGCTAAAAATCACAAGATAACTAAGATCATTGTTGAAGGTGACTCTCTCAATATCATTAATCATTTCAACGGTGTTAACCCTCATAGCTACACTATAAAGAATTTTATATGTGAGGCCATAAGTATATGTTGCATGATTTTATAAGTGTTTAATTTTGTCATACTTACAGGGATGGAAACAAGGAAGCAGACTCCACCAAATTTGGTGTGTTTAGAAAACACTTAAGTTATTTGGTTGATAATTACATAATCCCTCAAACCTCAAATGAGATCATTTACAAGAAAACTTTAGCCAGCTATCCCAATGAATAGTATAGGCTATCGGAGCCAAAAAATAAGATCTCATCACCATGATTATCTCACACACTTGGTGTGTGCTTATCCCATGTGGCCTAATCAAGACATTCACAAATTTATTTTAGGCATTGTTATTTTTGTTTTCGTTATACTCATTGGTTTTCATTCTCTTCCCACGAGCTCCCTATTTTCTGTTGACTCTCATTTCACTGCTATCGATGACCCACCTTATAGAACCAAGCTAGTATTTTATCCATACTATCAAGCTAATGAGGAGCTATAAAATTATCTTGATGTGGATGGATTCACCATATTTATGCAGAGGATTAAGGATTTTACAAAATGTATTTTTGTGATGTTTTCTAAGCATTGGAAGAACCAAACCGTCACATTCAAAGGTGAATAATTCCAAATCACTTAGAATTTGATATCTTTTGTTACAGGTCTGGGTATGAATGGTTTAAATTTCTTTAAAAATAATTTTGACAAGGATGTTGAATAAACAATATTTGTTGAGGCATTTGAAACCCTTAAGATTGTCAAAGTTCATCTAGTGTGCTCATTTATCCCTACCCCCTATAGTGACATTGATAGAATGGTGGTAAGGTTTGTTACCCTTGAAGGTATATTATCTACCATTCCCCCTCACCATCTGGTTCTTTTAAATCATTTCATAAGGTCTCTCAGAGTTATTCTATCCTATTACATTCAACAATCTCTAGAGAAGTTTATCTTAGAGGTTCACTCTCACTGAAGAGGCCTTCGTCTACACCAAGGAGTCATCTTACTGCTTCATGAATACTATCAGGATACTTTATCTAATAAATCCTCGAATTCCATTCTTCATCTTCAACCTCAACTATGTCCTAAAAAATAAAAAAAATCATGCCTCCCTCACTCCCACTGGCGAAAAGGGTTCTCATAAGTTATGCTAAAGACAAAGACTTGGACGTTGCTGAAAGCTTGATGTATATTAGCCAGACTAGACTAAATCCCTTGGCCATTAGGGATATGAGAACTTAGATAAAAGAACATGATGAGAAAATTAAACTCATTAGGGAGGATGTGGATGATCTTCTCAACGAAGGAGCAAAAGATAAACAAGACCCTTCCATCAGCATCGGGAGAAGGTTTGATGAAATTAATCAAAAGTAAAAGGTTGCAGAGGAAAAATTGGAGAGGATTGTTAGCAAACAAATTTAATCATCTCACTATTAAAAAGGATTTCCTCAACTTTATTCAAGTGAAGGTTAAACAAATTTGTGAAATCAATGGCATTCCATTTGCTATTTACAAAGGAGGCAAAGAAAAAAAACTTATAATTTCCTCCAGCAACAACGATCCAACACATTAGACAACACTTAATCTCTTTAAAGTGTTGGAGGATTTTAATTTTTTTTAACAAATCTCTTAATTAAAGGTTTATTTTTTCCTTTTGTTTTGTGTCTTTTTGTTTTTTTTGTGGTTCTGTAGTTGTTGCAATGTTGCATTGTAGCATTTTTTTGGCTCCATGATGGTATTTTTTCCACTGCATGTGTTTCATTAGAATTATCATAAAATTATAGCTTAGGTTTAGCAATTATTAAAATGTTCTAAGTTGTCACAATAATTCCTACTTAGTGAATTGATCATGATAATTTGATAGAATTGTTTTTTATTAGTGATAAATGGTTTTGGAAGGGACCATATCCTAAAGTACAAAAATCCCAAAGGTCAAATATAAAAAGAGATACAAAGTGGCTTTTTGACATGTGGGGGTCATACCCTAAAAGAAATGCCTAGTAGCCATTAATTTTGGCAAGTGAGATGCACCAGTGCATTAATGATAGTTAATGTATTCAAGGATGGTATTGAATTGCATCAAATCATCACTTTCAGTAGGAAAAGTAACCTACTGCACTCATGACATAAAATGGTGTAGAACATTATATATAACACAAGTACAACAAACAAAATTTCAATAATACACTGAAAACATCATACATAACAAGGGTAAGCTATAAATGTTAAGTGTATTATGGACACTGGGAAATAAACATTGTTGTGTGTTTGTGTTTGCAATTACACGTGTGTTTATATCCTTCTCATGATATACATAAGCGCATACAACTGCATACAAAACTATGCAACACGGCTTATTGTCTCACCTTCATAATTGACTCAACATTTTATGACTTATCCTCCTGACAAAGTAGACTGAATAGGATTAAAATAGTTTTTTACTCATTTTTTTAGGGTAGAAGATTATAAATAAAGGAAGATGATTGAATATGAAATTATGATGGGAGAGCCTAATATTAGTACTATTCTTGAGCAACTACATGCTAAAAGGGCCATTTCAAAGGAATGACAGAAGAATCTTCAGTGTAGAATAAGGGAGGAAGCTAGGAAATTAAGAGATGAGGGTGGATATGGAGAGAGATGGAGGGAGTGGTGGGGAGAAAAAAGAAATGGAGAATAGCTAGTTAAAAGGAAAATGTTAGATGTTGGATCTAGATAACATTTCATTCCACTAAGGGGACTACTGACGAAAAACAAGATATGCGAGATACCTCCAAGTTATAATTATGAGGAACGGTTATGAGTAATTTCATGTCATTTATTTGAAGCCAAAACCCTTTGAAAAATGGGACTATCTAATTAGAATATTAGACATGTTGGATTTGGTAGATTTTACATTTAGGGGAATGAAGAAACTAAATAGAGTGTAGAGAAGAGTGTAGGAAAATGCACTATTTATCATTGATAATTTTCTTTTGTGCGTAACCACAGGTGTTGGTAAGAGCAATGTTTCCATGTTAACCATATTTCAACATATTTCTCTCAATATGAATAGATACAGTTTCATTGATTTGTGTAAGTTTAAGATTTTTTACATGGAACCTATGAATGCACTGGTTACAAAGGTGGTCAGGACTTTTTCAAACCCTCAAATTCCTAACCACCTCTCCAACCAGTGCTTTCATAGGTGCTTAATAAAGAATATTAAACTTAATTGAATCAATGGAACCATCTAGACTCCTATTGATAGAATTTTGTTGAAGAATGATTAATGTGGAAACATTGGTATTACTAGCACCTGTGGGTGGTCACAAAAGAAAATTATCAGTAGTAAATATTTCATTTTCATATACTCTACTATGCATTCTATTCAATTTCTTACTCCCTTGACTATAAGTTTTCCAAGTCTAGTATGTTTGATATTTTGACAAGTTCCTCCCCTTCTGTAATGGGACATGAACTTCCTCATAAAATTTTCCTGATCACTCGAAATCAACTAGGAGTTACATCAAATGTATTTTTTCCATCAGTAGTCCCCTTTGGTAGAATGAAATTTTATCTAAATCTATTATTTTATGTTGTCCTCTTAACAATATATTCTCCATTTCTCTATCTCCCCTTTGCTCCCTCCCCCTCTCTCCATCTCCACCCTCATCTCTTAATTTAATAGCTTCCTCTTTGATGTTATGTTGAATATTATTCTATCATTCCTTGGTAGTGGCCCTTGTAGCATGTGGCTACTCAAAGATAGCAGAAAGGGTAGGATTTCCCATTATCATTTCATCTTCAATATTCTTCCCTTATTTAATATCCTATTCCCTATCCATACGAGTATGCCAAACTATTTTCATCCTAATACGTAAAATTAATTTAATAAGATAAAACTTTTCATAATTGAAAATCATCACCACATTTTTCTCCACATCTTGATCATTTCCCTCCACCATTTTATTTTAAACATCTTCAACAAGTCTCTGGTTATGCTGAGGGTCAATAAAATCAATCTAAATGAACCTAGAGGTATCTCACATATCTTATATGTCATTATCCTATCAACTACTAGGAATTTTATTTATTCAAATCACTGTATTTTAGTCTTAAAGGAATTTTAAAATTGAAAAGAACCATATTTCAAATAGTAAATAAATACTAGCGGATGTTAAGCAGTATAAAATAGAAACATGTTTTGTTTATAATTTTTCAATTTAATATTTGATTACATGAATTTTCCAGACACTTAAATTATTGAAGACCTCTGCAACTAGTGTTTTCATAGGTTCCACCTAAATAATATTAAACTTAATTGAATCAATGGAACCATTTGAACTCTTATTGAGATCAATCTATTGAATTATGGTTAACATGGAAACATTGGTCTTACCAGTACCTATGGGTGTGTACAAAATCATATTCTCAGTAGTGAATAGTATAGTTTCATACACTTTGCTCTACATTTTCTTAGTTGCTTCATTCCCCCCCTTCTTCAAGAGGTTTTGGATTCAAATTTGGGACAAGAATTTCCTCATAACCTTTGTTGGTCATTATAAATGAGCCTAGAGGTAGCTCATATCTCTTACTTTCCATAAGTATTCCCCCTTCGCCTAATGAAATGTTATCCAAATACAACATATGATGTTATCTTATTAACCAAATATTCTCCATTTCTATGTATCCCCACCACTCCCTCCCCCTCTCTCCATTTCTACCCTCATCTATTAATTTAAAATAATCCTCCTCAATTCTATGTTTAATATTATTTTATCGTTCCTTGGTAGTGGCCCTTATAACATGTGGTTTTTTAAGGATAAAAACAAGGGAAGGCTCTCCCATTTTCATTTCATCTTCAATCCTCTTCCTTTCTTTTAAATCCTCTTCCCTAGCCAAATGAGCCAACTAAACTATCTTGAGTATGCCACGTAAAATCAATTTAAAAATATCAAAATTTTCACAATCCAAAAGCATCACCAGCTTGTTCTCCACATCCCTATCATCCCAAAGTTTTAAAAATCTTAGCATCCTAACAACTGCAAGGCAGTATATTTACATATTGAAATACAATTATTTCACACATTATATAAAAACATTGAAATCCTTTTTCACAGTAAAGAAAAGCATTTTTTTTGCATTTTTCGTAACATGGTTGTGCAAATAATTTGTACCAATATGGTTATAAAATTAATTGTAATAACATTCCCCTACTTGGCCATATTTACATATTAAATCATTAATAAAGATATACTAAAACATTAAATAAAATTATATTACTCAAAATAGACTCCACCTTATAGAAAAAAAATTAATCATTTTTTGTCTACTAACATAACTATTGATAGAAAAACATTTTAATCCTTTTTCCTACTATAACATTACTAAATATAGACACACATTATACAAAATAACATTACTAAAAAAAAGACTCACGCATTATACATTTACATTTTAATTTTTTTTTGTAACGTGGTTATGCAATGGTATTACCATATCCTTTGTTGGATATATCTACATATAATACCATTACTAAAGATAGACTCACACATTAAAGAAATTAATTCTATGTTTATTTTGTTAACATAGTTATGCAATTATTTGGTATCAATATAGTAATATAACTAAGTGTAAAACCATTATATATATATTTACAAATTTAAATATGGATACAAATGTAATTATATTACCATTACTAAAGATAAAATCATGAATTATAGTAAAACATT
This sequence comes from Taxus chinensis, assembly GCA_019776745.2. Classification (NCBI taxonomy): domain Eukaryota; kingdom Viridiplantae; phylum Streptophyta; class Pinopsida; order Cupressales; family Taxaceae; genus Taxus; species Taxus chinensis. The sequence goes on along the minus strand of CM034155.1, from coordinate 76,613,862 downwards.
TAAAGCATTTTTGAAATTAATTATAGAAAAGTTCCCTCAAATAAATTTAAATACATATAATTTATCATAATTGGGTTGTTCATTTAATAACATCTTGGAAATATTCCACATCCTTCAATGGTTGCACCAAAGGACACAACTCATCAAACAAGTAGTTGTCTATAGATTTAGATATGATGTTAAATGTTTTAGCAATTGTGTAGTTCCCCACATTATTGAAAAAAATTTGTCTATTTTTTTTTCGATAAGAACTATATTACTACAATTTTAAGATGCATTAAACTAACACCAAACAATGCTAAGATTTTGGTGAATTAAGTTGGAATTCCCATAACCTATATAATCGGTACGTTTGAACTTGACTCAATCTTCTTATGTAAATATAAAGACGGATCTGCCAACATCTAAGACAATTTTTTCAATGAATTAAAGCATCATGTCATTAACATTTGAATGCATTTCTTATGTCCATAACACTATTTTGAAATTTTTTTGCAACGTTGTAATAAATCTTTGACATTTGGTCCAAGAAAATAATATTTATTTTTGAGCTCGATGCTGCCAAGGATTTTTAACATCTCATGTGATGAATCAAAGTTTTGGATGGTCTGTGCCAAAACACCATTTATATTGAGTATTATCAGTTTCATGTTCCATACGTTCTTATCTAAAAATGTAGAAAAATAGAATAAAATGGTTGTGGATGGTGAATTAATTTAAAAATAAAAGCATGTCCCTTTTTCATATTGTTATAAGAATATGTTTTTGGCATATTTTTTATTGAATAAAATGTAAATTTTGTGGGAAGAGAATCTTTACAAAATATAACTTATTTATTTCATTCCATATAAATGTGTTATACATCTTTTATTTTTTAAGCTTGCATAAAATATTAGTCAAGCACCAATTATGCATTGAAGGTTTTCAATGATCTACACATGTTCATGTGTTGTCCTACACATTTCATCCATGTACATATTTAAATGTAAATCAATGAATTAGTCATATATTTTCCATTAAATCTCCAACAAGTTGGGGTTTTGAGATTAATTTCCTCTTTAACCTCAAAAGACATGAATCTCTCGTCATCGACCAAAATAATATTGTTTTCACCATAGATATTACCCAAAATGTTTACTATCTAGTGACTAGTACTTGTTCTGATCTTACATTTTCCACTTCCCCAAATGGACACGAACTGGATCTAGATTGTAGCTAAAGAATTTTTTAAATGAAAATTTACTTCATAAGTCTTGAATCTATATATGAAGACCTTAAGGCAATATCAAAATATTATGTTACAGTTATTATCAACTCAACACTAAGTATTTATTCAATATATTTCTAGTTCTTGTGTGTAAAATATGGAACCCTATTACGAGATATTTTATCGCCAATACAAAAAAATCTGCACAACAAACCTTCAAATACCAAAACCATTAATTTACAAGGCTTCCTAACTGGATCTATAAAAATAGCTTAGAATTAATTTAGGCTTCCCAATTTCATCTATAAAAACAGACCATAATATTGTTACGATAATATTTTTGTTAATGTACTCACACAACTTATACATTTATACTCTCAACTTATAAGCGTTGAAGATATGAATGTACAATCACAACTTATAAAATAAATAGTAAACAAATGAATGTATCTTATTTTTAATGTTAAGAAGTATCTCAACATATAAAATAAAGAGTGAATATATGAATGTATCTTCTTTTCAATGGTAAGAAGTATTAATATAAAAAAAAATTATATTGATAACTATTTATTTAGTATCTGATTGTTCCAATTTTTGTACGCCCTCTGCAAAATTCAATCTTGAGACACTATTAGTGTTAAGTTTTTGTACAAATTTATCACCAACAACTTATCTTTGGAATAATTTTCTCCACTTATTTTCCTACCAACCATAAAAAATTGGAGTGTTTCTTTTTTCACTGACTATGATACATACTATGTCTTTACAAATGAAATAAATATCATATCTAATCCAAACCTTTTGTAGATCTCGTATTGTAATTTCATCATATATATATATATATATATATATTGTAATTTAATTTTCCCCACATAAGTATTGGATTCAATTTAGTTACTAATTTTTTATTTAAATCCTTTTTTTATCTTTTCAACCTCGGAAAAAGTGTTATTTTCAGACCAGAACCCCACTTCAAGTTTTGTTGATAGTAACTTTAAAAATACTTTAAGGCCACCTCTCGGGTTGATAGTATCCTTATTGAACTTGAATTTCATCTCATTATAGGATTGGTTTTTCTCATATAGAAATCCCTCCAAATGTAAAATAAGTAAATAATCCTTTTGTCTAACTATATGGAGGTAAACAATTTTATTTTCAATAGACTGCAATTCAATTATAACCAATTCAAATGAACAATAGTTTAGGAGGTTACCACTTACTCATTGAGCTTGCGATTATGCTATCATCACCCTCGCCTATTGTTGGTTCTTTAGATGCATGTTTTATTTCAAATAAACATCAAAAAATTCAAAATCAATTTCATGCCAAGGTAATTGAAAACATGATTCAACATTATTTAGTTGTAGTACCAAATCACAAAAAAATAATGGCCTCTAAGGTAATATGAATAGTTCAAGATCAATTTTTCTCTATTTTGGGGATGAATTTTAGTGATCGCTAGGCTACGTAAGTATTTGTTTGACTAACCTTTATTGGACAACATTTTAGAGAAATAGATGTATATAAATGACCATTACGCTACGCTATTATTGGCTAGACTACCCTTTGCTAGTCAACCTTTGAATAGCCTAACCAAGTGTTGTACTACATACCCACGAGCGTGAACAAGACTTATGTATTTCTATTTATTGTGATATTGAAAGTTATAATTATGTATGGAAAAATAATGTTAATTTAATGTAATTAGCTAGTATGCAGTAAGGAAATAATGGCATAATGTTGAAAGTATTAATTACCTCTAGTAACACAATTTTAATTCAATGCAATTAGCTACTATAATGTAGGGAAACATTACCTAGCACTTTCCAATCGTTATAACTACTGTAGTGAACACGGATGTATACCATCCGCTAAGTTATGTAGTTTCTCTTATATTCTTATCATACTTACAAATGGATATCCTTAAAATTTTGTTGTTATCATATATCACTTATTGAAAGTAATATTTGTTAGTTATCAAATGGTAATAAGCTGATTTATCTTTCATATATAACAAATAAGACCAAAATCCATACATTCACTCATAAGGAAAAGGATTTGTCTTTCCCCATAAGTCGATTTCACATGTAGTCACCAATTGCTATGAAATTTTCTCCATCCAATTACTTATGAATTTTTCTCTCTCATCATCATTAGCATCATAATTGAGCACCAATTATTATGTACATAATACACAAACTTTTAAATTTTCCATTTCTATTATAGAATCTTAAGCAACCATCCATAATTGATTCCCTCGTGTCTTTCTCCTTTTCCATGTATTTTTTTACTATGTCTCTTACCATTTTAGTATAAGCATTTGGTAAGAGAAAAAATCATAATACTATTCATTAGGATTCATCTGAAAACTGTAATCAAGTCCATTATTTCATCAAAAGAAATATCACTATATAAATTACAAAAAATTGTGATCACACATTCCGCATTAAATCGATTAATCGGTGGGATAGATGACATATTTGATAGAAGTTGAAAGGGATATGCACGTTGAAAAGTATAATTTTCTACGTCTTTCTCCCTTGTTGGCATATCTTATTCCTTTGAAATCACATAGTTGTTTAATTATTTGTTCCTCGGTGGGAAGAACTACTACTACCTGAGATTCAACTTTTTTATTGATTTTTCACTTCCTTGGGAATCAAATTTTCTTTTTCCTTTTCTCTCTTCTCCAAAGTTTATAGATAATTGGCGGTAACTAGATTCATGCAATCTAAATTTTTCAATAACTTTGGATTCATTTCAATCTTCCAATACAATATTATCTGGATGTTTATTTTTCAAATACTTTAGAATTTTTTCTCTCATTATTCAGTCACCTTTTACTCTTCAACAATAATATTCAAATGTCTATGCTATGATGTCACCCTCAATAGATCCAATTAGCCATACATCCCATGATTTCACTTTATTAAATGATATTGATAATGATTCATCAATCATTCCTCTTGCAACCCTATAGGAATTGGTCATGAATCTTACCAATGAATTTGGATGAAATTTAGGTTAATTTTCCTTAAAAGGAGAACAAACAAGCATAATGGATGTAAACAACTCAAATTTAATTTTCCATTTATTCCATATAAACTCATGCAACAATAAAAAAGTCTATTTTTGGTATAAACTCTCTAGCTTTTGCACAACGAAATTAGCAAGGCATTTCTTCTTAAAGATCTGCATTCAAAGGAAAATTAGTATTCTACTTTGTACATATTACAAAAATAGATGTTACTAACTAATGCAATAAAACTAAAATCCAGTATCTTCCACTCCTCATTCTTTGGGTTTTGTACTACGGACCTTTGAGGACATCTTAGTAAATTCCAAACTGATCGAGACTTATAGATAAAATCAATAAACTTAGTTTTAATCCATGTTTTTTTTACTTCATTTTATTTCTTGTAAATATTAACAATAGCCTCGCTTGATCCTTTTGAAGGGAGATTGTGATCCTTTCAAAACGCAACCTTGAATGTAAACTCTTTTAAGTGTCTTGCACTAAAATATATTTAGGAAAATATTAGATGTTGGTCATCTAGTATGTATTAATTCACATCAACCCTTTTTCTATTCACTCAGATAATCAAGTTCCATAACCTCCTTCATATATTGTCATAAGGGAAGAATAATGACGACCCTCTATGTAGGAATAACATTTATCAACATTAATGGCTAATAAGTTAAATATTCTTCTCATCTATAAGAAGGTACTGATACTTTGGAGGTGCTACATGGCACATTAAAATGTAAATTTATAATACATTACCATTAAACAAAAATAAATAAAACTATTGAATGGTTGAAGATTCTACTTTCTCCAATATATCAGTTTCTTTCTTCAATAATGCAACTGATTTATTATTCTTTTTTAACCCATGCAACTCTAAATTAGATAGGTCAATATCCAATTTATAAAGAATAATTTTTCCTTACCATAGTAAATAGCTTGCATATTTGTGAGGATAAATCAAACCTTTTATATTCAAATGATGACAAATAGAAGAGGTAGTATCGTATATATACAAATTTTCAAATACTCAAATCATACCATTATGAATTTTAACTCCATTTATGGTTTGTTTTTTCATATTTTATACATTTCCCCAAATTCCAACCATATTTGGAATAGGAACCAATATGATTTTATTTTAAGGATTGCATTTCCCGTTTCTTGAATAAGGAAACTTCCAACTCCATATCTAGAATAACACACTTATTTCTTTCAACGTCAATGCATTCGACCTGAACATGTAGTGTTCCCATATCAATAACTTTTGATGATAGATACATACCAACTTCATGTTGTACATCATCAATAACAAAAAAATAACCCCAAGTTAGCGCGGTAGTTTTTAGGGGAATGTATTTTAACAAACCATTGCTTGTCTATTTTCTTCCAAAAATTTGCGCCTTCAATGAATTACTTTTCACAAATGGAGTGTGACCAATGGAAGGCATATTCCCTTTAATTAGAATGAAACACATTGATAATTCTTAAATATATGAATCTTAGAATATGTTACTAGTTTACATTAACTCCATGCTAACTTTCATATATGTTTGTTAATATTTTCCATCAACTCCATGTTAATATATGTTTATAAAAAGAAAAGTAAAATGAATCCAAGTTAACTTTCATATACTTGACAAAAATTAAACATTATACTTTGTTTTTATTTACGACTTATAAAATAGAAAATCCTAGCGACCACCAAGCTGAAAATTTACATAAGTGCAATAAAAAATGTTATCATGAAAGTAGATTTGTTCTTCTTTATAAATTGTAAGAAAATTAAAAGTAATTATATCTTCTGCTAAGCAGGCGCTAGGAATTTCCTCAACAAGATATCACATACTCGCTCCTATTACTTTAATTATCTCGCATACAAATGGATATCATTAAACTTTAACTATTAATCTTATTTTCCTATTGAATTTGGGGTTAAAGAAACAAACCATATTAGTATAATAATTCAAGTTGACTATATGGAAAACAAAAAATTAAAAATAATAAATTCTTTAGCTTAGTGGTCAGTAGGAATCTCATGAACAAGATATCCATTACACTTTACCATGGAGTTTCTAATCTAACATGAAAATGGGTACCATTAATCTTCTTTTTTACTCTTTATCACCTATTGAAATTAGTATCAATATGTAACTAATCATTGTAAGAAATTCTAGAGCATAGTTGTCATCAAGATTCATCTCTAAATGTTTTTGAATACATATGGATATTAATTATGCTACCTGACATAAATATTGATAGCATTACACTTTTTTATGAACATTTTCTCATATTGAATATAAGGATTATCCTTATAGTCTTTCAGTCACAAAAATCTAATGTCTCTTACTCTGAATATTTGGTTAGATTAACAAATCATATTAATGGAACTTATCCAAAAGTATGATCCTTGAGTCGTACAACCTCTAATGTCCATTACATTATATAAAAGACATGTAAGATAATTTAGAGTTTAGCAATAGCTAGGATTCTCCTTGACATATAAATAGACAACATAAAGCATTCCTTGTTGATCATTAATACTTATTGAAAGGAATAGCTTCGTGGTTGCTAAGCTCTAATGTTTCTTATTTTGAGTTTTAGAATGGGAATAAAAAATCATAGTAAAGGATCTTAGCAGTCGCTAAACATTTTTTTATACAAGTCAATGTGAAATATGTGTGCAGTGGATAGTTTTTAGTCGATGTTATTATATGGATTTAACAGAGTAAAGTAAGATATTTAGTGCTTAGTAGTTGTTACGTAATACCTTAACAAGCTATCAATTTTTTTTTGGAAAGATTACTCTTTCTGTAAATGTAAGTACCTCCTATAACATTGTATATATTTCTGTGGACAAATATACTTTTGAAGGCCATAGAGGGATATTTCTAGTTGGGCAAGGAAGTACTAATAAAAAAATGTTAGCATATTCTACGTACTTGTTTTTTTATTATTAGACTAGTTGTTCTATATATTCCATTATTCTCTCCTTCTTATTTGTAACTTCTTCATCCATTTAGGGGAGTCTTGTTTATTCATGTACCTATAAATAATATATGTGGGTTCATTGTTCAATAGAATAATATGAGATAACATATCTCTATTCTTTCTCCTTTATTTTTGCCTCATAGTTTGGTATCAGAGCTTGTGTTTGAAGGAGCAAACATCTCTTCTTGTGCATTTGGAAGAAATACCAAGACTTGTTGTGTGCATATTGATTTAAACTAACTAGTTCTCTTGAGTTTAGCCTAATCCGTAGGCTACGTGGAGGAAGAGTCTTTGTCTGTGTTACTGTGTGGAAGAATTGTAGAGGATCGGCATGCATATAATTATGTGAAGACTTGCATGCAAATAATGTGAAGCTTGGAGTGTGTCACTTGCTACTACGTGGTGGATCAGACCAGCTACCTACATGGAAGTACATTCCATGTCAATTTTTTCTTGGAAATGTTTTTCTGATGCAAATGAATCTCCTCTCTGCGTTGAAAGTTGTGCATGAAGTAAGACCTACAACAAGAGACAAAGAAGGAGATATTTTTGCGCTAGAAGAAAAATAAGGATACCTGCGTGGAGGTCTTCTACAACCTGCTGTGTGGAGAAGCTACGTAGATATCTGAAACTACAGTCTGCGTGGAAGATTTTGCTGTCTCATTTACTATAGAAAATTCACATCCATCTGCCTAACTGTTGCGTGGAGAAAAGAATACCAACAAAGCATCTACAATTTCAACGTAGAATAAACTTGTGCATGAGGAATAGAAGAGATACGAGGGGTCTTTAGAAGAAAGTTTGAGTTGGTGTGTGGAAATTACATGGAAGTGTTCTACAATTTGTTTTTAATTTATTCTATTATGTGGTGGCTGTTTTTTTCCTACTGGTAGCTCATGTGAAGGTTTGAAAGATTCACTCTCTGCCTAGACGTTCGAAGTTGCTAGTGTGTGGAAGAGGACTGCGTGAAGAGATACTCCACCAAGACAACGAAGGACAAGAAGCGGATTCTACAACACTTCATCAAATGTCGAGTGTAGACAACTCGATTGAGAGTGTCAATAACACGATCGCCATAGCTGAAAGCCAGAACATCGACTCGCCAGTAAGAGAACACCATGAAGAATCTCCTGAGGGCTTCAGGTTCTACTTTGCATTGCTCAACGAGCTTCAGAAAACCAGTAATCTCACCTTCAACAAGCTAGTTCAAGAAGGACTTCTTAAATATTTCCTTTTTGACGTCAGCTGCCAAGAAAAGTGAGTACGGAAGGAATTAGAAGTCTAGTACAATGCTGACTATGATGACAAAGAAGAAATAACCACAAAGCATTGCCACCTCACAACATGTGAATATCGTGAGCATCTACAAGCCAGTAATTCTCATCAGTGAGTCAAAGTTGTAATAACTCTTGAAATAAATAAATAAATAACTTTTTTATTACGATGTCTGCTCTGAAGTTACTTCCTTCTGATGCTCATTTGCTCAAAAGGTCCAAATTTTGCAGCATGGAAGACAAAAATGAAGACAATCCTTTAGTTTGAAGGATTATGGGGCATTGTCACAGGGTCTGTGCCCACTCCCACAACCCCTGATGAATTAATAAAGTATGAGATGACAAGTGCAAAAGTCCTTGATGTTGATAATGCTCAGTATCAGTGATGATGTGCAACTTCATGTTCGGAATGTGGAGAAATCCAAAGGAGGCCTGGGACAAGTTGGCAACCATTTATGAAGCCAAAAATCAAACGAAGATTCTTCATCTTCAGTCAAAGCTGCACACCTTCTCTATGGGGTCAGATGAGAAAGTGGAGGATTTCTTATGTCGTGTGGCTAAGATGAGATTTGAGTTATTATCACTCGATGAAATGGTGGACGATAAACTTCTCATCGCAATTACCTTGACAGCACTCCCTTCTCAATTCCAAGTGTTCGTTATGACACTAAAGGTGTCTAAACAAACTAGTGACATTTGAAGAGCTTATGAATTTGCTGCAATAGGAAGAAGCCATCACTTCATCCCATGAGGAGTCTCAGGATAAATCCCTATTCTCAAAGCCTTACCATGCATAGAAGAATCAAAATGGTCCCCCAGAGAATCCAAATCAAGTGCAACCAAAACAACAACAAAAAGATCAAAATTCAAAGAGGTGGTGTCATATTTATAGAACCAACACTCACAACACTAATCACTACTAGTACAATAGCTTAAAACAAGGGTCTTCAAGTCAAACAGGCACATTAGGGCGCGAAGATTTTCAAAAGTCTAAATGACGTCCCTGCTGGAGAAAGCACAAGGGACATCTTACAGCCCAACAAGAAGATGATGAATCTGATGAGGATACATCAGAAGGAGCCCATTGTGGTAAGAACCTTGTACTCATCTCTCAAACTTCTCATCCCATGAAGAAAGTCTGGTTGATAGACTCTGGTGCAAGCAAGCATATGTCAGGTGACAAGAAGCTGTTTGATTCACTACATGAAGAACCAACTGGAGATCAAGTTTTGATAGTGGATGATAAAGAGTACATTGCAGAAGGAATAGGGAATGTCACCATTCCTCTGGGACCATGAAAATGTACACTTATAAAGGTACTATATGTTCTTGGCTTGATAAGAAATCTCTTGTTAGTTACTCAGCTCTTGAATCATCATCTTAAGGTAGAATTTTTTATCCAAAATGGCATTAAATCATGTTTAATCTCTAGAAAAGGTACGTTCTTGCTAAAGAATTTGTAAAAGATAAGTTATTTACTTTAGATATGGTTTCATCTTCTGCAGTAGCTTTATCTGCTTCAATAATAGAATCAATTGCCCTATGGCATTTTAGATATGGACACTTATCGATTAGTTCACTACACTAGATGATTTCAAAAGCAATGGTCCATGGACTACCCAAATTTTACAGTTCCTTTGTTATTTTCCTTGGTTTTCTTGCAAGAAAACAACATAGAGATCTATTTCAGGTGAGCACCTTTCATGTTAAGAAGCATCTGGAGGTAGTTCATACCAATCTAAATGGCCCATTGCCTACTTCATTTTCAGGATACAAGTACTTCTAACTATTCATGGATGACCACTCTCACAAGATGTGGGTATATTTCGTACAAAACAAAAGTGAGGTTCTTCAACATTTCCATAACTTCTATCATCATGTTGTGAAAGAGACCAGACAATCACTTCTTCTACTTCACTCAGATCGAGGGGGGCAATTTACATCAAAGAATTTCTTGGCCTTTCTAAACCAACATGGTGTTAAGCAGAACCTGACTACTCCCTACACACCCCAACAAAATGGAATTGTTGAGCGTCACAATCACATAGTGACGGAGATGGCTTGTTGCATGCTAACAACAACAAAGCTAGAGGAACGCTATTAGGCCGAAGTAGTACAAATAGTTGTATATCTTCTCAATAGGGCACTGACAAAAATTCTACAAAATAAAATGCCAGAAGAGGTATGGAGTGGTAGAAATCCATCAATTTCTCATTTACGAGTATTTGGTTGCATAGCATACATGCATGTCCTAGCTTAGAAGAGAAAGAAGGTTGAGCCAAAGTCACTCCCGTGCATCCTACTTGGCTATAGCACTACCTCGAAAGCATACCATCTCATGGATCATGAGACATAAAATATATGAGAGTTGGGATGTGGTTTGTGATGAGTCATCGTTTGACTCAATAGTATCAATAGAAGATCCACTTCCAACCACATCTCACCGATTAGTCTCCGAATCAGACGATGAGCTAGAGGAGACTACTAAGACAAAAGAGATGCTGCTAGGAGAGATATTTGTTGACCTTGGGGAACAAGAGAATGTGACTCAATGTCAATCAACATAGAAACGACAAATTTCTTCTCAAAAGTAGCCAATTTCTCGTCTGAAGTGGGTACAAAGCACCATCAAGGACTCACATTTGTAACAACTTCCAGATACATCTTCCGGATTCAAAACAAGGAGTCAAACAAGAAATGAGGTAAACTTTTCACACATGATTTCACTGATGAATAGCTCCGAGCTAGATAATGTTCATAAGGCACTCAGTCAACCTCAGTGGAAGGAAACCATGGATGCAGAATATGACTCACTCATGAAAAATTAGACATGGGAACTTGTCGATCTACCTACAAGAAAGAAACCCATAGGCTGCAAATGGGTTTTCAAGAAAAAATATAAGGTAGATGGATCCATCGACAAACAAAAAGCACGACTTATAGCAAAAGAATATGCTCAGAAAGAGGGTATCAACTATGAAGAAACATTTGCACCCATTGTGAAGATGAAGACCATCATATTAGTTTGTGCACTTGTAGCACAGAAAGGATGGAGACTTTAGTAAATGGACGTCAAGAGTGCTTTCCTAAATAGTGATTTGAAAGAATAAGTATACATGACCCAACCTGAAGGATTTGTTGATGAAGAGTAGCCTAAGAAGGTATGTCATCTCATCAAATCACTTTACATACTAAAAAAAGCTCCCAGGGCATGGTATATCAAGATCAATGATCACCATTTGCAACATTGATTCACTTATAGCCCCTCATATTCCAATTTGTATATAGAGAAGGTAGGCAAAGAAATTGTCATTCTTGTTGTGTATGTAGATGATCTTTTGATCACTGGAAATTCAAAAGATCAGGTTGATATTGTAAAGAATGATCTCAAAAGAACCTTCGACATGACAGGTTTGGGGCTACTACATTATTGTCTTGGCTTGGAGATATGGCAAAAGGAGCATCACATTTTTGTCTCCCAAACAAAGCATGTCAAGACACTCCTATAAAAGTACGGAATGTATAACTGTAAACCTATATCCACTCCCATGGAGAAAGGCTTACAACTTTCAAGAGTCCAGGACTCACCTCAAGTAGATGCTACTCTCTACAGACAACTTATTGGAGGGCTCATCTATTTGACATATACCAGACTAGATCTATGATATGCTATCAGCTATCTTTCCAGGTTCATGTAGGAGCTGAAGAAATGTCACTGGAATGCAGCAAAGTATGTTGTCTTGTTTATTCCTGTACCTATAAATAATGTACATGGGTTCTTTGTTCAACAGAATAATATGAGATAACATATCTCCATTCTTTCTCCTTTATTTCTGCCTCACAAAAAAGTTCATAGAGTACTCATACTACAAAGCTCTAATGTCTCCTACTCTAAATATTTGGTAAAATTAAAAATTCATAGTAATGGAAATTATCCCAAATATTTCAGGTCAATGCTCACGTATTGAAAGGATTATCCTCGAGTAATATAACCTCTAATGTTCCTAATATTGTATTAAAGTAACGTAAAAAAAATTAGAGTTTAGTGGTTGTTATGATTCTCCTCAATATATAAATAGAGATGATAAACCATTCCTTGTTGTTCATTAATACTTATTGAAAGGGATAGCTTAGTTGTCACTAAGCTCTAATGTTTCTTATATTGAATATAGAGTTGGAATAACAAATCATAGTAATGGATCTTAATGGTTGTTAAGAATTTTATTTTATACAAACTAATGTGAAATATGTGTGTAACATATATTTTGTAGTCAATATGATTATATGGATTTAAAAAATAAAAGTATTATATTTATAGATTTATTGTCATTATGTAATGCTTCAACAAGCTATCAAATACAAATGGTAAGGATTATGTTTTCCATAAATGTAAGTATGACGTATAACATTGTATCTATTTCTATGGATAAATGTAATCTCAAAGGCCATGGAGGACATTTCTTAGTTGGGAAAAGAAGTTAATGATTAACAAATTTCTGAACATACTCATACAACATCATGTTGAAGGGACATGTTGTCTAACATTTGGCTAAGGAATGCAAGATGTCCCTTCTACAGGAAGCGGAATGAGTACCCTACAAAATTTGTTAGTCATAACCATATTTTCCTGAATAGGGAGAGCTCTTCCTAGCCTTCGTGACTACATTCATCCATAGAAGTGGATACTATGTTATAGGTCCTACTTATATTTACAGAAGTAGACAAATGGATAGCCTTAAATTTCTTTTGTTTTTCATTACTACTTGTTGAAAGGAATGGACTAGTGGTTGTTAAGCTATATTTTTACTTATTTTGTACATCAAATTGTGGTGACAAAATGTAGGAATAGAGATGAGTAGATGATAGGCTCTTCTATTAAATAGGTTGACATAAAAAACATACATAGATCGATGCCTAAGATTTATGTGCCACAAAATAGGTTTACTACTATGAAAGGTAAATATCACTAGAAAATTGACCAAAATAAGGAGATATTATAAATTTCAAGTAACATGGCATCTTTGTAATGGATATTATATGAATAATAATGCTACAGGGTTATACAGTTCTCTAAATCACATGAGGGCTATTTAAAATTGTTTTCATACAGTTCTCCAAACGTAAACTTCTTACTGACTAATGGTGTTAATTGTAATGTGAAACAATTCTCAGGTAAAAAAAATGACTCATGTCAGATGTCAATTGGATAACTCTATTAAAATAATGTGCACACTATTTAGAAAAACTCATCAAATATATATTTTCCACTATAGAATAAAATTTAATAATTTGTTTAAAATTTATATCTTAAAAAAGGGGAAAATAATTTTTTCAAATTTCTCTTAAATTTGTAACAATGATTATAAAAATAAATATGACTCTAATTTGGGGTTTATTGCGAAGTATTTAACTTAAACATTTAAGGTTTTATGTTTTGTTTAGTTATCTTCAATTATTTTTTAATTAAATAAATTTTAGTTTCATTCTAGAGAATTCCTCTACCCTATCGGTTCAGTTACATATAGAGGACCCCATATCATATAGCGATAGGCCTTCGGGTCGCCATATATTAATCTGAACTAGGAGGGGGGGCATACCATATAGATAGATATAGGGGGCCCCTATATAACTTTAGGTATCTTTTCCTCTTTCTTCTCTTCCAAAGCATCTATCGCAGCGAGGCCGCTTGGTTGGATCTCATTGGTGCCACCTATAGGAAGGACATTTATTTTGTGTTTTATAACTCCTAGAACTATTCATAGTATGTTCTTATATTATTTTATTGTACTATTAAATTATGTTTAGAATTTATTAATTTTATTTAATTTTAATATCCTTTAATATTCTTATATGTAGTGTTATGTTGTATTTCTTATATTTCTTAATGTTCAACAAAATTAGTTTATTGTATGGTCATTAATAAATTACGTTATTTTGAATTTATGTTTGATTTCTCTATTTTTCTTTCATGTAATTTGTTTATTTCCAGTGAAATAATGATGTTTCAAAAATTTGAAATAAAAAATATCAAATTTCTAATTCCCTCCATTCGAAACAACATTTGAAACCCATTATTCCGCAAGTTTTTGAAAATTTTAATTTGAAAAGATATGAAATTTCAACATCCCACACTTTTGTTTAATAAAGGAGAAATTTAAATTTTCAAAACCACAAAAATACAAATTATGATGTTGCACACACTTCTAAGAAACAATTTCAATTTTCAATTTTCCCATATTTGACATAAGATTAGATAACTAATATCTCATAGGTTATTCAAATTTAAATTTCCCTCGTGTTTGATAAGGTTTGAAATTTCAATATCCCACACTTTTTCTTAAGGAAGGGGAAATTTAAAATTTAAAATTTCCATATCCTGCACTTTTTGAATTTTTGAAATTTCATGCGTGGAATGTGTGAATAAAATTAAATATCTCTAAGAAAAATTGGTTTGGATCTCCTGTTTTTTTAGTTTGGCAAGAAGTCGGTTTGAGAGATTTGAAAATAATACTTGCAAGTGTTAGATTGCATAGCCAAGAGGGGGTTACATGGAATAGGTATAAAAATGAGGTACACAAAGGAGGTTGCAGAGAGGATCATACAAAAAGGTTATTTCACAAAAGAGGAAAACAAGAGAGATACACAAAGGAGGTTGCAAAGGATCATATAGAAAGATTGTTTCACAAATAAGGAAAACAAGAGGAGGTTACACATACAATTTATCATCAAAAAATTGAAAAAGAGTGGTCACGTTACGACAAGGAGACAAACTGAAAGCATCTACATTCATCGATAAAAACTGAAAACAAGTATTGATGTATTTATGTACCATAGTGTTTATGTACCTATTGGATTGAGTTAATTTTTCAATTGATCATCTCCTCCTCTATAGATCTGCCCTAGATCAGCGCTTTTCTTTTTCACCACAGTCCAACCCTGCTTATTCCATACCGAACCCCTTTATGTTTCCTGTTCAACTCCACTTTTCCGCCTTGTTAAACCACCTTGCTATAGTTATACCCTATAATGAACCTTGTTTTTTTCCCTAATGAATTCCCAATGTTGGCTTTCTAGCTCCTCTATGCTGCCCTTTTAAACCACCTTGAAGTTTTCCTAAATGTTAATATCTTTCGCTCCTTGCACTATGTTTTCCCTTCTTTTCCCCTTTGCCTTTTTTGCCTTGATAATGAATGCATGTATCCACAATGATAAAACATTTGTTGCACATCCATAAATAATTTTTAATAGTAATGCTTTGTCAGACCCATAAAAAAGTGTATAATATTATATTATTTTAGGAAGATATTAATTAGGCCTTCCTATTGTCTACATTTAATATTTTTATTAATATGTTACAAATAAACATAGCTAATTATTACACTTACTTTGTTTATATATAATTTCAATTAATTGTCCAGTGGCAATAGTGAGTTGATAGCGGTAAAATTTCAATTTCAAATGTTCACAATTTCAAAAATGTTGATACAAGATAATAAATAGTTTACATATTTCCAATATAATTGTAAATTATAAATAATATTTGATTAAGACATCCTTGTGTATAATATTTTAAATAGGGCTTAAAGGTCACCAAAATAATTTCAAACTATATAACTATAATAGTTATTCACTTGTATTACATATATTTTAAAATATATATGTTTCCCTCTATATAAATGGTAAAATATAATTCAATGTGCATGTTTAACTATGTACCATGTTAGATATATTTATTGGAATTGACATATATGCATACATGTACTTACAAATATATAAGTGTACATATAATCAAATATAAATATCAATCTATTTACTTATAAATGCATCTTTAACTTTGCGCTCGCTAAGCTATGCAATAAAATCACATATCTTAGTGCTCACTATGCTATTCTTTTATTTCCACTTCTAAATGTGAAACCCAAAAAGGAGAGATTTGATTAAAACACAAATTTTAATATGTTATGGATGCCTAGTGGAATTTAGGGTTTTGTAAAATATGTAAATACACAATTGTAGACATTTATGTATGTATGTATTTATGTATATATATTTACACATACATGATTGTTCCTATCTGGAAATGATCCATATATGACCCTGCTGTATCAAGGACATATCCGTATATGGCAGGAAAAAATATGGTGTATCAGATATCTCTCTGCATCGAGATATGTATAAAATTTGTTGATAGAGCTACAACAGGGGTATCCAGTAACATAGCTTTCTGATATGTTTCTCAATTAGTAAAAATTTTAAGTATAGCTTTTGTATTAATATTATATAATAAAAATGACAAAATGCAGCGCATTTAGAGATTCCTGCAAAACATCCAGTGATTATAGTTCACAAAAATGAAAAATCCATAAAATTACTGTTGTGTATTGTAATAGTGAAAAATAATGTCCAAATTGATGTTGTTGGTGCTTTGAATGGAATGAATAACAATTTCCATTGCATTAATCTTCATTGGTTAACAAGCTTTATACATGTTACAAACAGAAATGTTTATGACGATGGAACTGTCTTGTTTGAAACCACATATTAGTCAAATTTCACCTACTGTAAGCAGACATGCGATATTAGTGACTTGATATGATAAGAGAACGACTATGTTTTCCCTTGAAATAGTAGATTACTATTAGTGATTGGATACCTCCCAGATTTGGTTGTGCCCATCCAAATACGGCTAAGAGTTGTCACTGCTGTATACAAGCCATATTAGTAAATGGCATGAAAAGTTTGTTGTATCACATACATATCAGCGAATACCCATATTCAGATATGTACCAAATACACCATTACAAATACAATAGCAGTAGTGTAGAGTATTTGGTAACTTTGCAAACTGATATGTTTCTTAATCAGTAAAGCTGAAAAGTAATATAATAAGAACCACAAAATGCAAGGACCTTACAAATTCCTGCATAATATCCAATGATTGCTATTCAAAAAAATCAATAACATCACTGTAGGTCATCTACACAGTGCGAAATCCTATGTCAAGCCCGAAAACTATATATATATATCTGTGTGTGCGTGTTTTCATTACCATATTTCCAGTTGGAGAAACTCTATCCTACATCGATCTATTTTCCTTCATTTACGTTATTATACACCCTATCGTGAAATAGTTGTTTAGCCTAGTGGCCACTAGGCTATATTGCTCTTGTTTAACCTCAAATATTTACAATTCAATTTCATATAATATTATTTTAAACTAGATAAAAGACTCTTCAATAACATAGTTGTTTAGATTAGAGGCCCCTATGCTCTATCCATTCAATCTTGTCTTTGTGAAAACTCTCTGTATACCTTCAAATCGCTATGCTTATTCTCCTGATTTTGTATATAGATAAAAAAAATTGGTGTTAAAGGTATTATATTATAAACCCTTTGGTGATATAGTAGTTTATCCTAGTGGAAGCTACGCTATATTTCTCTTGTTTTAACCACAAAAACTGACAATTCAATTTTATAATACAAGATCATTATAAACAAGATAAAATTATAGCTTACCTCCATCCATTGGATTCTAAGCTTTATCCATTGGATTATGTCATTGTAAAAAAACAATTATAGCTTAGCATTCGTTACACTCCAACTATTGATATCGTTGTTGTAAAAAATATTTGTATAGATTTCCCGCCACTAGTCTAAGTGTCTTGAATTTTCATATAATAAAAAAATTATTCATCTAATTTATATCAAAAATGTAACATATTTAAAAAAATAGGTTTCTTTTGCTAGCGTAACCTTGGCTAGACAATTATTATTGAACCAAGAAAATTGTTGCACTACATACCCTCTTGAGGAGAGAATCCTTATGTAGTTCTCATTAGTTATTTATCAAAGGTATTATGTTGTGGTATTATTTTCAAGGTATTACATTATACACCCTTTGCTGTAATAGATTTTTAGCCTAACCATTGCTAGTTCATTTTGCTCTTGTTTTAAGACAAAAGATTAAAAATTAAGTTGTATTATACAATATCATTTTAAACTAGCTAAAGCCCCCTTTAGTAATATAGTTATATAGATTAACATCTATTATTCCCCATCTATCGAACAATTAGAGATTAGCGTCCACTTGGCACATCCATTGGATTTTTTCATTGTAAAAAACTCTTTGCATAGCTTAGTGGTCATTAGGCTCTGACCATTAGATCTTGTTGTTGTAAAAATACTTTGTATAGCTTAGTGGCCTTGAGGATCCAATGATTATAAATTTTTGTCTTAAAAAAAGGACTTTGTATATATGTGCGGCCCTTTCGTTTCAAATATTTACAATCTCGTTTCATTATATAAGATTATTTTTAACTAGATAAAACCATCTTCATTAATATAGTTGTTTAGATTAGAGGCCCCCATGCTCTGTCAATTCGATCTTGTCTTTGTAAAAAACTCGTTGTATAACTTAACAACCTCTAGGCTCATTTTAATATAGAAAGACACATAAGTTTTACTATCCAAATTTTTTGTATTTTTATTTACTTGCTAAAAATTATCACTCAGTACCAATGTATTTATTGGGTACTGTGTTGAAGTGAATACTTGTAATTATTATTGTCAAAGTGATTTTTTCCTATGCTCCTTATTAGCGGTTTGGTCTTTGGATTTACTTTTTGGTGGCAACTTTGGGAATAAATCATTGAAGAATCTTATTCTCATGTATACACAACTATACATCGAACAATATATGTTATGATCCTCATGTGTGGATTTCACTAACACATCGAGGTTTTTGTGTAATGGTTCATTACATTTGGTATCATAGTGACCACACGTATTCAAATCCCACTTGGTTGGTTACTATAGTGCCCACTTCTCTTTGAAATTTATATGATTATGATTCTACTTATTATAGATTAGAGTTTTGGACATTTCTATCATAGTTTAGATATTGACAGATGGACATTGTTATTTTGATTAGTTAATTTATAGACAATATGGATGTTAGACTTATGACATGATTTACAAGATGGATTATATGCGTATTAGGATATATCGAATTGTTGATTTTGATCTTATATTGGACTAATGCATTTATTTTGATAATTATATGATGCTAGATGATGTATTTGATGTCGTGATCTTATTGTTAGTTGATAAAGTAATGAAATTGAAATAATTGGAATTGTGAACAATGGCAAATTACTTGTCTTGGTTTAAGTTGTGATAATTGATTATATGTATATGCATGTATTTTTACTATTTTGATGTTGTTAATATGGCCACGAGGCCAGAAAGGTATTGTCTTGACTTTTTAGGTGTTTGCAACACAATAAACCAAAGCGGGATAACAGATGGACAGTGAAATAATATGGATTATTATCAACAGCTTACCATGGCAACACGTGTATTCGTATGTTGTTTGTTGTTGTAGTTTGTTAGGAGGTCCCCATTGGGGGTGACCTCAAAAGTGACCTTGGGAATGTTTGTAATTTTCTCTTGTTGATTTTATTTAATTGTGAGTTATTGTATTTTTATTTGCATGTGGAGTCACTTTTATTAATTTTGTTTAGCACCCATCTTAAGTTAATTTAAAAGTATTTATCTAGTGTTAATTAGGATGTGACAAAAGAGGGGAAATAAATGTGAGTTGGTAGCCTTAATGTGTGTTGGCTTGGAATGAATATTAATGTGTTTTGGGGTAGTATGTACTCAATCTCCCTTGTGAAATTCGGATTTTTAGCTTCTAGACTATTTTGGAGACTTCAGGGACAAGCTAAGATTGTCCCACACCTTTTAAAGTCACCCACCCACCTAGCCTATGATTTGAGGGACTTATTTTAATCCTTATTTTGTGTTTTAATGAAGGAAAAGGGTAATTAATTACACTTTTCTTACATGGGTAATTAATTTTTTCCTTAAGGGGTGTGGGTTGGGGTTGAGTGTGTAAGAGGTTGGTCATTTACGCAACAACAAATTTATTATGATTTTGGGTTTGGGTTTGACCTTGGTAATGTGGGATGGAGAACAAATGATGTGGCATCCTACATGGAGCCACATCATCTCCATCTCCCTCTTTTCTATTTATTATAATTTTTGTGAAGTTTTGGGGGTTACTTGCTTGGTTTTTGGCTCTCTCATTTTGGAATGCTTTCTTTTTGGAGTGCTTGTTGGAGTTGAAGATTTCTTGGAATTGCTTGAGCTTGGAGGATTTTGGAACTTTCTTGTGGAGTGGATTCTTGCTATGGCAAGGTAGGGTCTTCACCCTTGGTTTCTTCTCTTTTCTTGTTTGTTTATGTGTGGAATTAATGTGTTTCTTGCTTGATGTTGTTGGGTAGTGAAATGGATTTTGGATGTGTATAAGAAAGTGAAATGGGGCTAAATGTTGTTGGGAGGCATAAGAGTTTCTCTTGGGTATTTAGGAGGGAGTGGGTTGAGTTCCCCACCTTGTTCTCATCTTGTTATTTTGTTCATTGTGGGAGACATAAGAGAAAAGGGGGCATAAGAGTGAGGGAGACATAAAATATAATTTATTTGTAGGGAGGCATAAGATATTTTTTGGTTTTGATGGATTTTTGGAGGTTTTTGAGGTGGGCATCCAAACCCTTGGGAGGCACAAGGGTATCCCCATATTCCTTTCTCTACTTGGCTTGTTTTAGAGCCAATGTTTTGGGAAGTTTATGTGTTAAAAAAATGAATGTTTTGTGGTTATTTTCTTGTGTGAATGTTGTGTGAAAGTAAGTGTGGAAGTCTTGTCTTTGTTGCCATGGTTGTCAAATATTCCATATTGTCTCATTGTTGGGACTCGGGGGCCAATGAGGAAGTAGGATTCACTTCCTCATTGGAGTATTGGTTGGGTGGAGAGTGTTTCCTACTCCCCCATTTTTGGTTGTGTGTTTGATCTTGGAAGAAGGTGGAGCTCAAAGGATGAATCATGTTTCTTGTAGCATTTGGAGAAAGAATAAAAAAACTCTATTGTTATATTTTATCATGTTGCCTCCATTATGTAAGGAGGGCTTGTAAACTTGTATTTTTTTAAGTGATTTTTTTAGTTGTCTTATTTATCAAAATGTGGTATTAGTTGATATTGTAAATGAAAGTAAAAGTTTGAAAATTATTTCATTACTTGTTGGAAGAGAAATAAGATTTTAGTGAAATAAGTTCTTGATAAGAAAATAATGAAATGTGATTGAAAATGAAAATACTTTGTTCTCATTTAGTTGTTTTATTGTCTTCAATAGGTGTGTTTTTCTTGTTTTAAAACTATTGGGAAATCTTGTTAAATACTTGTATGGAAATGATTAAAACTTGTATGTTGTAAAGAAAGAAAATATTTATTCCTATTGTATTACTTGAAAGGCATATTATAGCAAGTTAAACTATATTTGTTCATCTTTTTGTATTGATTGAAAGAAATTTTAAACTTTATATGTGATGATGGAAAAGCCTTAAAAAAAAAGGTTTTTTTCATTGGTTATTTATCTTGTCAATAATATAGATTGATCCCTTATATCTAATAGAGTAAAGGAAAATGCATGGTTACAAATTAGACCATAGTCTCATTTGATTGTATAAATTTATTATCAATTTTATTGTAAA
The DNA here is from genome assembly GCA_019776745.2 of Taxus chinensis. Lineage (NCBI taxonomy): Eukaryota > Viridiplantae > Streptophyta > Pinopsida > Cupressales > Taxaceae > Taxus > Taxus chinensis. The sequence goes on along the minus strand of CM034155.1, from coordinate 76,591,817 downwards.
TTTATATATAAACCCAATATTAAATAATGTAATAATATGTGGAGTTAGGATTGATTTTTAACATCTTATAAAATTCTTATCGAAATTACAAAAAAAAAATTAAATTGAAGGATTAAAAAAATGTTAACCTTATTAATACTTTAATATTATTACTATTATTAATAATAATAATAATATTAAAATATTAATGATTGTGTTATAGTATATATATATATATATATATATATATATATATATATATATATATATTGAATTAAAAACAAAACAAAAGTTTAAAAAACATTTGTTTGAAACTCATAGGTTGCGGCCTATGCTATTTGAAAAGGTAATGGTGATGGGGGAGGTAAATTGACACCATGCCCCTACCCCATATAACAAAAGATGGGGGGTGGGGTCGGCAACTGTAAAAACTAAACCCCAATATTTTAAACGAAACCCCATTTGCGGTAATCACTGCACCTTGCTGTCAGTTTGGCATTTTTTGTGTGGATTTCTTTGATGGTCAAACTCATGGGTGGGAACACACACACACACACACACACTTATATATAATAAAATCCATATTCATTTTCGGGTTTAAATAATAATGGGTTTCAATATATATATATTAATATATATACTTACCCACATCACACACACACACACACACACACATTTTACACACACACACACACACACACACACACACACACACACACACACACACACACACACACACACACACACACATGCCCCCAAAGTATATATATATACACCCCTATAAATTGGGTATATATGCATCATCCCAACCATTTCCCTAAAATAGGGTAAATACCCACATGCCCAATAGGGCAAATGCAAAAAGAATAAGTTAAACAAATAATAAATATGTGCAAACCCTAGGAGAGGGTGTGAATAGAATCTCGAACAAAATATTATTATTGTTCCTTCATGAGCTTGAGCTTGCCTCTCATGGCTTCCACCTCCTTCTCTTCTATTAGTAAAACTATAAGTCAAAACAAAGGAGATTTTTTTTTTTCATAAGCATACTTACGATTAGATGGATCTGTAAATCCAAGGGCTCAAATGAATCCATCCTATGGATGAGATTCATCCCTACAAAAAGTAATCGCTGGGACCTTGCTGTCAGTTTGCACGGTGGATTTCTTTGATAACTAATTATTTAATATACATATATATATACACATACACACAATAATACCCATATGCATTTTTGGGTTTAAATAATAATGGGTTTCAAATTAAATATATTAATATATATACTTACACACATACACACACACACACACACACACACACACACACACACACATACACACACACACACACACACACACACACACACACACACACACACACACACCTATACCCAATTGGGTATATATACATCATCCCAACCATTTCCCTAAAATAGGGAAAATACCCATATGCCCAATAGGGCAAACACAAAAATAATAAGTTAAACAAATAATAAATATGTGCAAACCCTAGGAGAGGGTGTAAATAGAATCTTGAAAAAATAAGATTATTGTTCCTTCATGAGCTTGAGCTTGCCTCTCATGGCTTCCACCTCCTTCTCCTACAAATCTACAAACAAAGAAAAGAAACAATAAGTCAAATGAAATGAAAAAGATTTTCATAAACATACTTAGGGTTAGATGGATCCCTAAATCAAAGGGCTCCAAATGAATCCATCCAATGGATGAGATTCATCCCTACAAAAATTAGGTGGGAAGTGGGTGAGATAAATTTTTCAAATTTAAAATGCATGGGTAGGATTTAATTGGGGCCACTCAAGTAGTGTAGGGGGGTGTTATTACTTTTCTAACCCAAATGTTTTATTAGACACCTTTTTAACTAATGCAAACCTTGACCCCTTGTGGGTATAGTAAATCTTTATTATTTAAATAACTAGACCACAATACCTTTGAAATTAATTTGAGCAAGTTTAATTAAGGTTGAATTAAATTGTATTAAAACAAATGGTAGGGGAGTCTAAGCCTTGCTTTAGACTAATTAAATTATTAAATGGTATTGAGAGATTTTCATTATTTTATTTAAAAGGGAGGTAAGGGGATTATGGCCCCCATTTGGAAATTAATATTAATTTAATGTAATTTTTTAATAAATACGAGAAAGTGTTGACTGTAAATTTTAACCTAGTGTTGTGAGTAGGGTTTACAAAAAAAATAAAAAATTATTCCATAATTTTTCTAGTTTGACCTATGTTTGTCTTGGGTTTCATGCAGGTAAATTTGTGGGCGTTACACTTGGTATCAGATCTGTGGGTTCAAATCTTGGACCCTTGGGCACACTTGAAAACACAAAACATGAACATTAAACCTAGCGCAACTCTAAACCTAGAAAACAACATTGTATGATATTTGTATAATATAGAAAACTTAGAAAACTGAAACAAAACCTAGAATGATGAACTAACTCTCACCTTGGTCTATGCAGAAGGTGCAGACAAGACGAGGGGTTCTTGCACATAGACCTAGACTTGCCACCTCCAGATCAGGTTGTAGCGGCTATTTTACCTCAGATATTACAGATGCTATAGGATGTCAATGCCGCTATATGTGGAGGATCCTTAGGAGGATGACCTGCCAGATAGGATAGAGAGCCATCAGTTAGAGGCTCATGCATCTCCATGACACAGAGATGAGCTTAGGGAAAGAAATACCATGTGGATTTGGCTAGAGTGGATTCACCTTAGAGGGGACATGGAGATAGGATTTCAGGATACAGAGATAGATCTCAGAGCCCTAGGCTGAGGGAGGAGCATGCAGAGAGACCTAGGGGTTGACAGCCATCAACTGTAGATCATATCAAGGAGATCCTGAAGCTATGCCCATCTCATTATTCTGGAGATACAAGTGGTTTTCAAGAAGAGGCTTGGTTAGTGAGCTTGATTCAGTGCTTCGATATTTTCCCATGTATTAGCAACACGAAAGCTAGTGTTGTGATCCATCTTCTACGGGATGGAGTAGGTGTCTTATGGATGAATGAGGAGCAGAAGCTCCATGTAGACTCAGAGACAGTTACCTAGGATCTCTTTGAGGAGTGGTTCAAGAGAAGATACTTATCCAGGAGGTTTATTCAGTAGAGGATAGATGAGTTCCATGACCTACGTCAGACATCCATGACTATAGCAGAGTACAAGAGTCAATTTCTAGACTTACTTCAGTATGTTGACTATATGCAGGATGAGCAGGTCAGGATTCACAGGTTCATCAGGGGCCTAAATTTGGATTTGGGAGGTGCGGTATGCATTCATTTCCCACAGACCTTAACAGAGGTCGTTGAGAAGGCCTACATTGCAGAAGAGACTAGGGGGAAGACTCAACAGACTAGGGATAGAGTGCGGAGTCGATTCCAGTAGATGCAGGATAACAAGTTGAGGGGGTCAGCTCCTCTTCTTTATTATCGACATGGCTCTACATAGTCTTCATTCAGGCCACCACAACAACCACCTCAGCAGCAATAGCAACATGGACTCATCCACCATTCAGAACTCCACATAGATTTCGACACTCATAGAGGGACAGAGTATGGGACCTCCCCCTAGGGTCCCATTAGGACACAAGGTGCACCAAGGGCTCAATCAGTAGGAGCTCATCAAAAATGACCTCAACAGTCCATAGCTAGATCATCAAGATCCATGACACAGACCACTAGAGTACTTGCTGGAGCCGTATCTCATTAAAGAGGACCATGTAGTTGTTATGGATGTGGTGTTCTTGGACATCATTGGAGAGAGTTCCCATAAAACCCCAGTAACAAGGGTAAGGCACCAATTTTATAGCCTACAGTTGGTGACATGGGATGTAGCCATCGATCTATGCAGCAGTTGAGAACTACTAGGCTAAGCATCAGGGCACTGTGATAGAGACTACAAGTAGCATTGGTGGTATTCCTACTTCTATTCTATTTGATTCTGGTTCATATGATTCCTTTATTGCACCATATTTAGTAGAGCGTTACAGGATGGTGGTAGTTAGGTAGGGCCTTAGTTTGGGACATCGATCATGGCTTCTGGAGCGAAAATATCTGTAGACCCCTTAGTTAAGGAGTGCATAGTGGATTTGGGACCCTTCACCACTACCTCAGATCTTTGTATCCTTCCATTGGGTTCGTATGGAGTCATCTTGGGCATGGATTGGTTATCTACACATAGAGCCAAAGTTGATTGTTACCATAAGACTATATCATGTACAAATGATTTGGGAGTTGAGTCAGTGATAGCTGGAGTTAGGAGACCCATTTCTATCTGCACTATTTTTACTATGCAGCTTAAGCAGTGTGCATGACATGGGTGTCAGTTGTACACTATTACTGTTAGTGATAGGTCAGAGGATGGGGCTAGTGGACCTTCACTTGATGACCACCCCATCTTGTAGGATTTTTCTGATGTCTTTTCTAGTGAACTGCTAGGGATTCCTCCCACATGTGAGATAGACTTCCACATTGACTTGGTTCCAGGAGCAGAACCTATCTCATGCACTCCTTATAGGATGACCACACTTGAGATTTGTGAGCTCAAGTTGCAGCTCTAGGGCCTTCTTGAGAAAGGCCTAATCCATCCTAGTGTATCCCCTTGGGGTGTACTAGTGATTTTTGTGAAGAAGGATGGATCCTTGCGCTTGTGTGTGGACTACAAAAAGATGAACAAAGTAACAATCAAGAATCGTTACCCCCTTCCTAGTATTGATGATTTGTTTGATCAGATGAAGGGGGCCACAGTATTTTCTAAGATTGATCTTAAGTCCAGATACCATCAGTTGAGGATTGCAGAGGTAGATATCCACAAGTTAGCTTTCCGCATGAGATATGGGCACTATGAGTTCACAGTTGTGCCTTTTGGTTTGACGAATGCCCCTGCAGTGTTCATGAGCTTGATGAATGGGGTGTTCAAGAAATTTTTGGATTGCTTCATGCTCATGTCTTTATTGACAACATTCTGATATTACTCACGTAGGAGTGAGGATCACCTTAGTCAGGTCCTACAGTGTCTTTGTGAGCAACAGATTTACGGGAACCTAGAGAAGTGTGCATTCTTTCAGTTAGAGGTGCATTATTTAGGTCATATCATTTCTGGGGAAGGTATCACATTCGATCCTTCCAAGATTAGAGCCATTATGGATTGGCTAGCACCCACTAGTGTGACCGAGGTGCGTAGTTTCATGGGTTTGGTAGGATACTATAAGAGATTTGTTCAGGACGTTTCTCGGGTTACGCACCCCATCACTTCCCTTCAGTAGAAAGGGAATAAGTTTTTATGGTTAGATAGATGTGAGTAAGCCTTCAAGAAACTAAACAAATACCTCACAAAAACACATATTCTTGTAGTGTCAAACCCTTAGGGAAAGTTCTTCATTTGCATAGATGCCACTTTGGCAGGAATTGGAGGCGTGTTGATGCAGGAGGGACGAGTGGTTACTTTTGAGTCTCAAAAACTCAAGGATTATGAGATAATTATAACTCATCACCTTGAGCTTGCAGTAGTTGTCCATGCCTTGGTTTGATGGATACATTTCCTTCTTGGCCAGAGATTTATACTCAGGACTGATCACTTGAGTCTTCGTCACCTCTTCACGTAGCTCAATCTCAATGCTCATCAGCGAAATTAGGATGGAGTTTCTTTGTGAGTATGACATGGAGATAGATCATGTGAAGGAGGAAGGAGAATTTGGTTGCATATGCCCTCAGTAGATGAAGACATGTGGTTATGGCTACTTTAGTGGGTACATATTTGTAGAGCAAGATTTATAATAACTTCCTCACAACAGCTTCTAGTTTGTAGCCAGATCAAAGATTGAGTCTTAGAAGCCCCCTGAGGGGAAATTTTATGTATTTTCATTAGAGGAAAATGGTCTTCTCAGAAACAAAGGTCAAATATATGTTCCTAGAGATGGAGGCTTGAGATAGGACATTTTTACAAAGGCTCATTATGCACCTTATTCAACCCATCCAGGGTGAAGAAGATGCATTCCACCTCGAGACATATGTACCATTGAAGGGGACTATGGAGAGACGTATCTCAGTTTGTGTCATTGTTTAGAGTGTCAAAAGGTGAAGGCCGAGCATCAGTACCTAGCTGGCCTTCTCTTTCCTCACGCCATACTAGAGTTGGAAATGGGACACCATTTCCATGGAATTTCATAGTTGGGTTACCGATGTTGAGATACCACCACAATGCCATCATGGTCACGGTGGATAAATTGATGAAAGTGGCTCACTTTTTCCTAGTGAATCCACCTACATAGCTAGTGCAGTGGCATGAGTATACCTTGATGAGATTGTTAGATTGCATGGGATTTCGTAGAAGATCATCTGTGAATGTGATCCCTTATACACTTCTCACTTCTGGACTACCATACAACATGCTCTCGGATATGAAGATAAAATTCAATACAACTTATCACCCTAAGAAAGATGGACAGACCGATTGGGTGAATCGGATCTTGGAGGACATGCTTAGGATGTACATCATGGACCATCAGTTAAGGTGGGAGGAGTACTTTTATCTGTTGGATTTTTCCTACAATAATAGTTGTTAGAGTTCGATAGGCATGGCTCCTTTTCAGGACCTATATGGCAAGGAGTGTAGGACATCGTTGAGTTGGGACAGATTGGAGGACAAGGTTTCTCTTGGGCCAGATTTACCATAGGATATGGAGTAGTAGGTTGTCATGATCAAGAAGAGATTACAGAGGCTCAGGCAAAACAAAATAAATATGCAGATCAACGGAGGAAAGATCATAGTTTTGAGGTAGGCACAAAGTTGTTTCTTTTTTAGGCCTCATAAGAGCCCTTTCCGTTACAGAAAAGGCTCTAATCTTGCTCCTAAATTTATGGGTCCTTTTGAAATATTGGAGGGTATTAGTCCTTTGGCCTATCGTCTAGAATTTCCACCCAACTTATCTCACATCCACAATGTATTTCATGTTTCGGTACTTAGGAGGTACATTGCATATCCTTCTCATGTATTAGATTGGACCTCATTACAGGTGTAGGATCAGGAAAAGGTGATGGTAGAGCTTGTTAGTATTTTAGAGCACATGACCTTGGGCCTTCAAGGTAGAGAGATTGATCAGGTTCCCGTTCAGTGGGATCAATATGACAAGACAATAGCTATGTTAGAGGACGCCACACCTCTGAGAGAAAAATTCACAAATTTATATGATTATGATTCTGCTTATTATAGATTAGAGTTTTGGACATTTCTATCACAGTTTAGATATTGACATATGGACTTTATTATTTTGAGTAGTTAATTTATAGACAATATGGATGTTAGACTTATGACATGATTTACAACATGGATTATATGCATATTTTGATATATCAAATTGTTGATTTCAAGATTATATTTGACTAATGCATTTATTTTGATAATCATATGATGCTAGATGATGTATTTCATGTCATGATCTTATTGCTAGTTGATAAAGTAATGAAATTGAAATAATTGGAATTGTTAGCGATAGCAAATTACTTGTCTTAGTTTAAGTTTTGATAATTGATCATAAGTATATGCATGTAATTTTACTATTTTGATGTTGTTAATATGGCCACGAGGCCAAAAATTTATTGTATTGACTTTTGCATGTGTTCACAATACAATAAACCAAATGGGGACAGGAGACCAAAAGTGAAAAAATATGGATTTTTGTCAACAGGTCATGATGGCAACACGTGTACTCATATGTTGTTTGTTGTTGTATTTTGTTAGGAGGTACCCATTGGGGGGTGACCTCAAAAGTGACCTTGGGACTATTTGTAATTTTGTCTTGTTGATTTTATCTAGTTGTGAGTTATTGTATTGTATTTGCATGTGGACTCACTTTTATGAATTTTGTTTAGCACCCCTCTTAATTCAATTTAAAAGTGTTTATCTAGTGCTAATTATGATGTGACAAAATGGGGGAAATAAATGTGAGTTGGTATCCTTAGTGTGTGTTGGCTTGGAATGAATATGAATGTTTTTTGGGGTAGTGTGTACTCAATCTCCCTTGTGAAATTCGGATTTTGACCTTCTAGGCTATTTTGAAAACTTTTGGGACAAGCTAAGCTTTTCCCACATATTTTTAAGTCACCCACCCACCTAGCCTATGATGTGTTTTAATGAAGGAAAAATGCAATTAATTGCACTTTTCTTACATTGGTAATTAATTTTGTCCTTAGGCAGTGTGGGTTGGGGTTGAGTGTGTAAAAGGGTGGTCATTGCCCCAACCAAAAATTTATTATACTTTCGGGCTTGGGTTTGACCTTGGTGATGTGATATGGATAAGAAATTATTTGGCAGCCTACATGGATCCACATCATCTTGCTATCCCTCTTTTCTATTTTTTATAATTTTTTGTGAAGTTTTGGGGGTTACTTGCTTGGTTATTTGGCTCTCTCATTTTGGAATGCTTTATTTTTTGAGTGCTTGTTGGAGTTGAAGATTTCTTTGAATTTCTTGATCTTGGAGGATTTTTGAACTTCCTTGTGGAGTGGATTTTTGCTATGGCAAGGTAGGGTCTTCACCCTTGGTTGCTTCTCTTCTCTTTTATGTTTATGTGTCAAATGAATGTGTTTCTTACTTGATTTTTTTGGGTAGTAAAATGGCTTTAGGATGTGTATGAGAAAGTGAAATGGGGATAAATTTTATTAGGAGGCATAAGAATTTCTCTTGGGTATTTAGAAGGGAGTGGGTTGGGTGCCCCAACTTGTTCTCATCTTGTTATTTTGTTCATTGTGGGAGACATAAGAGAGAGGGAGGCATAAGAGAGAGAAAGGAATATGACTGAGGGAGGCATAAGATATTTTTGTGGTGGATTGAGTTTTGGAGGTTTTTGAGGTGGTCATCCAAACCCTTGGGAGGTACAAGGGTATCCCCATATTCCTTTCTCCACTTGGCTTGTTTCATAGCCAATGTTTTGGGAAGTTTATGTGTAAAAAAAAAGAATGTTTTTCTCGTGTGAATGTTGTGTGAAAGTAAGTGTGGAAGTATTGTATTTTTTTCCATGGTTGTCAAATATTTCATATCGTCCCATTATTGGGGCTTAGGGGCCAATTAGGAAGCAGGCTTCATTTCCTCATAGCAGTAATGGTTGGGTGGAGATTGTTTCCTACTCCCCCATTTTTGGTTGTGTTTTTTATCTTGGAAGAAGGTGGAGCTCAAAGGAGGAGTCATGTTTCTTGTAGCATTTGGAGAAATAATCAAATAAAAAAACTCTCCTGTTATATTTTATCATGTTGTCTCCATTGTGTATGGAGGTCTTGTAAACTTGCATTCTTAAAGTGGAGATTCTTAGTTGTCTTATTTATTAAAATTGTAGTATTAGTTCTCTTTGGAAATGAAAGTAAAGGATTTAATATTACTTCTTTTCTTGTTGGGAAGAGAAACAATTATAGTGTAGCAAGTTCTTGATATAATGGAAATGTGATTGAAATAAGAATACTTTATTTTCAAGCTAGTAGTTTCATTGCCTCAAAGAGGAGTGATATTCATTTTAAAATATGGGGATATTTTGTTACAAACTATTGTTTGAAATTATTGAAATTCGTATTGTGTGATGAAACAAAGTAGTTACTTACATTTCACTACTTGAAAGGCATATGATAGCAAGTTAAACTATATTTGTTCATATTTTTGTATTGAGTGAAAGAAAGCTTAAACTTTGTATGTGTGGATGGAAAAGTACAAAAAAAAGGTAATACTTTTCATTGGTTATTTATCTTGTCAATAAAATAGATTAAGCCCTCAACTATAGTAGAGTAAAGGAATTACATGGTTACAAATTGGACCATACCTTTATTTGATATATATATATATAATATATATATATATATATATATATAGAAGGATATATATATCTATATAATAAAGTAATTATAAAGGGAAATAATTAATTTTATTGTAAATTTATATATTAACCCAATATTAAATAATGTAATAATAAGTGGAGTTAGGATTGATTTTTAACATCTTATAAAATATTATCGAATTACAAAATAAATTTAATTGAAGGATTAAAAACAAATTGTTAACCTTATTAATACTTTAATATTATTAATATTATTAATAATAATAGTAATATTAAAATTTTAATGATTGTATTATAAATATAATGATGTTAAATTTGAATTAATAAACAAAAGATTTTTTTAAAAAGAAATTGTTTGAAACTCATAGGCCGTGGCCTGTGCTATTTTAAAAGGAGAATGGTGGGGGGGAGGTTGCCAACACCATCCCCCACCCCATATATCATGGGATGGGGGGTAGGTTCAGCAATCTCCACCCCCCCCCCCACTAAACACTTAACCCTAATTTTTTTAAACCAAACCCCATTTGGGGTAGTCGCTGCACCTTGCTGTCAGTATACATTTTTTTGTGTGGCCGCGGATTTCTTTGAGGGCCGAACTCATTGTTAAATACATACACACACACATATATAATAATACCCATATGCATTTTTGGGTATAAATAAAATGAAACTTTAATAAAAATATAACATTTATATATACATTACAAATGTGTGTGTGTGTGTGTGTGTATATATATATATATATATATATATATATATATACACGTATATATATGTGTATGTACCCCTATAAATTGGGTATATATACATCATCCCAACAATTTCCCTAAAATAGGGAAATACCTACATGCCCAATAGGGAAAATACAAAAATAATAAGTTAAACAAATAATAAATATGTGCAGACACTAGGAGAGGGTGTGAATGGAATCTCCAACAAAAGATTATTTTGGGTCCTTCATGATCTTGAGCTTTCCTCTCATGGCTTCCACCTCTTTCTCCTCCAACCTATAAAATAATAAAAGAAACAATAAGTCAAAACAAAGGAGGAAAAAAGATTTTCATAAGCATACTTAGGGTTAGATGCATCCCTAAATCCAAGGGCTCCAAATGAATCCATCCTATGGATGAGATTCATCCCTACAAAAAGTAGGTGGAAAGTGGGTGAGATATTTTTTTCAAATTTAAAATACATGGGTAGGATTTAATTGGGGCCACTCAAGTAGTGTAGGGGGTGTTATTATTTATCTTACCCAAATGTCTTATTAGAGACCTTTTAATTAATGAAAACCTTGACCCTTTTGTGGGTATAGTAAAACTTTATTATTTATATAACTAGACCACAATACGTTTGAAACAAAGGGAGGGGAGTCTAAGCCTTGTTGTAAACTAATTAAATTATTAATTGGTATTGAAAGATTTTATTATTTTATTTAAAAGGGAGGTAAGGGGATTGTGGTCCCCATTTGAAAATTTGGATTAATTAAGTGCTCAATATCCAAGTAAGATCACAAATTAATCATGGTTAATATGCCTTTTAGACCATCTTATTCCTTGTAATTCGTGTTTAACCCAAACCCTGACCTACATAATTTTTTTTACAATAAAGGGTATTGGCTTGTTACTTATTCGACATTTCTCCTTCCTTAGACTCCTTCTTTTACTCTGATAGTTTACCCTATTTAAATGCAAGGGAAATGCATTTTTTAGCTGCAAGGGAAATGCATGCATTTTCAGACTATGAAAAGAAAAGTATAAGCAATAATTAAAATTTATTACTGTTATTACCATTATCTAGATTTCACAGAGCCTAATTTTTATTCGATCATAGAAATAACTCTCTTGGAACGCAACAAAGTTACCAATCCCTTTTACTCAAGTTCTAAACTTCATTTTTTGGTTAGAAAATTTGGACAGAGGCACATTTGTGATTCATTTTTACATGATAGATCAAAAAATTTATCTGCATGACCTAAGCAATAGTTCAAGTCACACACTCCCATAATCCCTTTTCTCCATCTGAGATGAGTATATACTTAAATTCTTTGTATTGTATTAGATAAAGAATACATAAGAGAAAATAGAAATCCGAGAAACATGATTTCTTATTTCCATCTTCCTAATTATATGGAAGAATAAATATTTGTGGTAATCATTACTATTACTAAAAAGAATAGGTTTTGAATACTAATTAAAAATTTAGATGTCCTTTCTATAAAGGACCTGAAATACCCTACTTGCGGATCATTAGAAAGTGCATTGACTTAAATACAACAGTAAGAAGGGGTAATATGAAAGTGTGTAAACTACAAAAATGAGTCAAGGTAGATTGACTCACACTAACACTTCCATGTAATAATTATACAAAAGGATATACTATTAAGGGAATAGCCTCAGGCACACCAGTTATAATTTTTACTGCCCAGTAACCAATTTGATCCCAGGGCAAAGAATAACCAGTTAAAAAAATTGAATTAATAAACAAAAGAAAAGTTTTTAAAAAAATGTTTGAAACTCATAGGCCATGGCCTGTGCTATTTTAAAAGGAGAATGGTGGAGGGGAGGTCACTGACCTCACCCCCCCACCCCATATACTATGGGATGGGGGATAGGGTCAACAACCTTCCCCCAAACTAAACACTAAACCCTAATCTTTAAAACCAAACCTCATTTGGGGTAGTCGTTGCATCTTGCTTTCAGTCTACATTCTTTTGTGTGGCCACGAATTTCTTTGAGGGCCAAACTCATTTTTAAATACACACACACACATATAATAATACCCATTTGCATTTTCGGGTTTCAATAATAATGGGTTTCAAAAAAAAATATATACTTACACACACATACACATGTGTGTGTGTGTATATACCCACATAAATTGGGTATGTATACATCATCCTAACCATTTCTCTAAAATAGGGAAAATACCCGCATGCCCAATAGGGAAAATACAAAAATAATAAGTTAAACAAATAATAAATATGTGCAAATGCTAGGAGAGGGTGTGAATGGAATCCCCAACAAAAGATTATTTTTGTTCCTTCATGATCTTGAGCTTTCCTCTCATAGCTTCTACCTCCTTCTCCTCCAATCTGTAAAACAATAAAAGAAACAATAAGTCAAAAAAAAGGAGAAAAAATCTTTTCATAAGCATACGTACTGTTAGATGCATCCCTAAATCCAAGGGCTCCAAATGAATCCATCTTATGGATGAGATTCATCCCTATAAAAAGTAGCTGCAAAGTGAGTGAGATATTTTTTTCAAATTTAAAATGCATGGGTAGGATTTAATTGGGGCCACTCAAGTAGTGTAGGGGGTGTTTTTTTTTTTCTAACCCAAATGTCTTATTAGAGACCTTTTAATTAATGCAAACCTTGACCCCTTTGTGGGTATAGTAAAACTTTATTATTTATATAACTAGACCACAATACCTTTGAAATTAATTTGAGAAAGTTTAATTAAGGTTGAATTAAATTGTATTAAAACAAAGGGAGGGGAGTCTAAGCCTTGTTGTAAACTAATTAAATTATTAAATGGTATTGAAATATTTTCTTATTATATTTAAAAGGGAGGTAAGGGGATTGTGGTCCCCATTTGGAAATTAATATTACTTATTAAATATAATTGTAATACGAGAAAGTTTTGACCATAAATTTTAACCTAATGTTGCGAGTGGGTTTTACAAAAAAAATAAAAATAATTCCATAATTTTTCCATTTTGACCTATGTTTTCCTTGGGTTTCGTGTATGTAAATTTGTTGGCATTATAGTTACGTCATGTAGTCAGGGTCTGTGGGGTGGCTAAATGTCAGTGAAGTGGGGATCGTAAGTGATTGTGGGTGCAAACCCAGCCCAAGGTTGGGCTTTACGGAAGCATGGTAGGATTTTATGATCCTCATGTGTGGATTTCACTAACGCCTAGAGGTTTTTGTGTAACATTTTGTTACAATATCTCCCTAGAAGGTTATCTTTCCAAGGATATACATAAAGTATTTTCTCTAGTCAAAAATGTTTCCTTGATATCTATTTTGATTTCCCAGAGTAGTGAGAGAGCCACCACTAGTAGTAGGAATAAATGACAAAATTGTTCGGAAGTGTGGAATAAAGTACTCAGGCCTATACTAGTGTAGAATTGGTCTTATTTGTAAAAACAAAATATATTTTTAATGCCAATTTTGGATAGAGACGGCAATTAAATCCTTTTTATTTTTAACCATATTTTTCTATGCATTCTAGGGATTCCAATTTACCCCACCTAATAAAAGTTAGGTATTTTGATTTGTACACAAATTAGTTACACATTTTATCAAGTGTGTCTGAATAAGCTAGACCTAATCGAGGGTAATTTCATTATATGATGGATGTTTATTTCAAAGGTGCATAATTTACAACTTAATTTATGTAATTCACTTTAACACTAATAATTTAAGCCTACTAGGACATCTATATGTTGTTGAATCTGGATGGTGATGGGGATGGGTCATTGGAATTTTTAGGAGCTTTCGACCTTAGCATAACACATATTAGGATGCCCATAAAATCTCAAAACCTTAGCAAGAACATGTATAGAGAATTCAGAGGCGGATAGAAGAAAATCACATAGTTTCTTAAAGGTCTTAAGACTGTAGGGGAGTGTGCTAGGACATTCAAGAGGAAATATCATGTGCCTATCATTATAAATAACTATAAAAGAGACCAAAATATGAGAATATTGGTATACGGTCTATGTATAGAATGAGAAAACAATAATGATGGTTATGAACCATGTTATAGTACTCTTTCATGATTGAATGAGGTTGATGGTTATGATACAAATTTTAGTTATAAACTGAGGAACACAAAATTGTTCAAAGATATTTAGGAAGAGGAATGTCATAAGAAACTACAAGAATCCATCCATATCTTTCTGACATAGTGTTAGAGTAGGTATTTACCTTAGCTCATGTTCACCTAGGTACTTTATTTACCTTTATTGTATTTATCCTCACCCACGTATGTGTGTGGATATTTATTTTATCTTATTTAGATACTAGGAAATATTATCTAGTTATTAGGTATAGTTCTTTTCTTGATCTATGGTATTGACTAGATCCTTGATGTCTAGTTCTCTCCTAAATCTATGGTCTTGACTAGTTCTTTGATGGCTGGTTATTTCCTTGATTTATGACTCGATCTACTACCTTGACTTGTTCTTAGATTTTTATTCTATGCCTATTTAAGGAAGGCTCATTCTCAGTGTATTGCATTGAGTTCCATAATAATATATGATATTGCTTCTCATTTATTTGTAAAGGTTTTATGTAAAGTTATTCTGGTGAATTGCTTTCATCTTATAGATCATGGTGTTTGATTAGCATCTGTGTTTTTGGATTGGTACAATCTAGTTATCATTCCTTTCATGGCTTCTATTGGATCCGGAAGGTGTGAAAACCCTAAGGTCAACTGTAAACTCAACGAATTCTAGAGGCAGTCAGTTTTTGTAGTTTTTTTATTTGTGCAGAGAAGCACACAAGAATGCCTCGAGATTCGAGCCAAAGAAAAAAAAAGTGATATTATTTATTCAGGTTTGTTGGATTTCTTGAGATTTGTATTGGATTTTTTTTCTGTTGCAGTGTATCTGTCTCGATTTGCACGTAGGAAGGTTTTCAGATCTTTCCTTTTTTAGTAGGGGTCCACGGATGTTGTGCACATTTTTAATGCTATGCAAATTCTTTACTATTTCATGAAAATCAGCAGGTTGCTATTTTCTAAAGGAAAAGGTCACTATATACATAGTCCAAAAATAATATTTTTTACCAGAAGAGGCAATTGGATGTGACTTTCTCGAAAACACGTGACACACCCCAAAATAGTAAGTTGTGCAAACACCCATTAAAATCCTTAGCCCTTGGTCATATGGTATGGTCATATGAGGGCTTAAAGCTTGTGATTCCTACTAGTAGGTGCTTAAAATTCATCCCCTTTAATTTTTTTTGTGTGGTGAAGGCAACAACATTTTATTTTGTTTTAGTGGCACCTAAAATAAATAACAGAGAAAAATATTTAAAAGCTTGTAACTTTTGATCGGTAACTCAGTTTTGAGTGTCGTATTTTACAAAAGTGCTTGTTTTTTCATGCTCTTTCCATTGGAAATATCTATTTTGATACTTTCACTATAATTATAAAGTGCTAAATATGGAGGAGTGTTGTAATCAATTATGGACATAATTTCGGCTGAGCCTGACGTCCTAAAATTTTGGGAGTTGCAGTTTGTACTTATCATGGATTTTGAGAATGATATGCTTTTCTCTGAAGTATGTGGACTTCAAGAGTATATTATAAAATTTTTGGAAGAAAATAGATTGCTCAAGAAGTGAAATTCTCTTCTACAATCACTCATTCACAATAAGGATACAATAATACACTCCCTGCAGAACAAACTTGTTGGCCTACAACATCACCATCATATTATGGATAGTCATATCCATGCTCCTAGTCCACTTGTAGCTATATATCTTGAACTACTGACATTGATATGTCAGTCTTTGAGCCTGAACCTACTTTTGATGCTTCTAAACCTATGAGGCTTGTTACTGCATGCTCTTCCACATCTGTGCCTATTACAATACCACATGTTGTGTATCCTACTTCTGCTCAGTTGCATGGATTTTTTGGGAAGCATACCACTGCATTCAGTTCTCGCATGCTCCGTTCTATGGGTCTTACTAGCAGATTCATTGGCAGAAATTCATAGGGTATTATTTCCTCTATTCCACATGTGAAGTGGAATTCTCGTCATGACATTGGTTTTTGAGTAGATACTTCATTGGGATCTCACATTGACAGAGGTCCTTTTTTTGTTCGCTCGACTCTTTCTGAGGATCTTGAGCAACACATGAGTTCTACATCTTCACTCAGGCTTGAGAAACCTAAGATTTCAATTGTCAGACATGATCAACTTGAAACACATTCTGATGTTCTTTTACATGCACCCATTGTGCATTTTACACCAAGTCATATGCAGGCATCTTCTTCATCCATCTGTGTTGATTTGGGGTGGATATCTAATCACTTGTGGAGGCGACATAGGAATTCATTGAGAGGACTCTACAGGCATGGCTCCTCCACCATTTGGCATCTTGCTCCACTTTTAATACCTTATGCATTGTGATGCTTCTTGTTTTGAGCATTTTTCTTTAGCAAGTGTAGTGTATCTCTCTTGTTTGTTGAGAGATTTTATATCTATATTTTAGACACTTTTGGCATGTTGACAGTCTCTCTTATGGGGGAGCTATTTTGGTGGAGCCCAGTGTTATTTTGTCATTGTTTGAGTAGTTGTTTTGACAAATCATACAAATTTATAGTGCCACTGCACCCATTCAATAGTATGGGAGGGTAAGGTGTTGATCCTACTTCTTTGGGTTTCATGTCCTTGCCTTTTTACCTTGACTTTTCTTAGATTGTGACACTCTAGATTTTGTGTCCTTGCCTTGTTTCTTTGGTTATTGTTCTTGGATCGTGGCACACCTATTTATAGTAGTTGATCGAATTATGTTTGGTGATTTTTTTACACTTCCAATATCACTCTGTTGACAGTCTCCTTGTATGGAGCTATTTTGGTGAAACCAAGTGTCAATTGTTTTTGAGTTTTGTGATCGAACAATGGATTCAAACCACAGTGCACACCAAACTTCTTCAACATTGTATGATTTTTTTGAGCTGAGCTTCTTGGGATGCCTTAGAGCGGGTCTTTACTCTCTTTACTTTGTTGTTATTGGTTTTGGGTACCTTGTGGTGTCCCTTTTTTTCGCAGTTATTGTACATGAGTACCTCATCAGGCCTAGTTATCAGGACTCATACTATGGACATGCTACTTCTATTTTGGCCCCTAGCTTCACTTGAGGGGGGGTGTTAGAGTAGGTATTTACCTTAGCTCATGTTCACCTAGGTACTTTATTTACCTTTATTATATTTATCCTCACCCACTTATGTGTTTGGATATTTATTTTATCTTATTTAGATATTAGGAGATATTATCTAGTTATTAGGTATAGTTATTTCCTTTATCTATGGTATTGACTAGATCCTTGATGTCTAGTTCTCTCCTAAATATATGGTCTTGACTAGTTCTTTGACAACTAGTTATTTCCTTGATTTATGGCTTGATCTATGACCTTGACTGGTCCTTAGATTGTTATTCTGTGCCTATTTAAGAAAGGCTCATTCTCAATGTATTACATTGAGTTCCATAATAATATATGATATTGCTTCTCATTTATTTGCAAAGGTTTTATGTAAAGTTATTCTGGCGAATTTCTTTCATCTTATAGATCGTGGTGTTTGATTAGCATCTATGTTCTTGGCTTGGTACGATCTGGTTATCGTTCCTTTCACAATTCCCTATTGAATCCATGGAGATTTAAATAGAGGTCTTTCATGTAGGATCAACCCATATAATGCATGAAGGTAAAGTATTTCTTGATGAAACAAAATTTTAAACTAATATTCATGAAACCCTTGATAGAATAGAGATTTTTTGTGTGCTACCTATAGAAGATTTGGTAAATGAGGTCAGTAAGGAAGGAAAAAATGATGTTGTAGATGATAAGTTATCACTTGATTTAGAGAATGTGATAAATTACCTTGTCCAAGGCCTTGAGGTAGATGTTTCCCATGAATTTGATTAGCCATTGCAAATTTATGATCCCCTAATTACTCCTATATCCTCTGACCCCGTGTCTCAATCATCCAATCTCCAGCCACATGTTATTTTACAAGAAGTCTTCTTAGAGTCCCCCTAGGCTAACCTTTAATAATATGGAAATACAGACCAACTTAGAGTATTGGGTGCAGAAGTTTGAGAACTATTGTAAAAGATTTCAAAGAAGATGAGAAAGAGAAAAAGAAGAGTTACTTTTCCAACACCAACAACATTTTGAGGAAAAATATAAGGAGATTGCACGGTTAAAGAAGAAGCAGGAGGACACAATACAAGTAACAAATTAAATCTTCAAGTGTCGGCTACCATCCAATGTCTACCCTATCTTTTTAAAAGAAAAAATGTTGCAACTAAAGTATACTTGTATTAATAGTGATATTTCATTTGACATTAGTGGAGAAAGGTCATTTTTCATAATATATCTCACAGTACCTCATGAACTCAAACTACTTCTTTGTGAACTTTATATGTACAACTATGCTTTAGAATATGACAAATATTGGATCCTTGTTCTATACATTGGCAATGTGCAAGTCTGAGCATTATTCTCTTATTTCAATAATGAAATCTACATGGAGAAAAATATGGTTTAATATAGGCAGTTGTGCAAGGAGCAACCATTGAAGATAAGAGCAGAGGAAAAAAATAAAAATGTAATGATTGAAGAATATGCAAAATTCATGGAGAAAAAGGAAATCAATAAGAGAGTCTATAGGCTGCAAGACAAAGCTCATGATGAGGTTAGAAACCACATTATGTACAATGCAGTTGAGATAACACAGTCATGTAGGAAGAGATGGGAAGAGATGTCACCAGAGCTAAAGAGAAAGGACATACATTCTTTTCCAAATATTATCCAATCTCTCTAGTGAGTCAACCCATATATTTAGGTAGTGAAGGGATGTGGATCAACTTAGTTCCCAATTGGGTATTATCCACCTATTTTCCATTTTCCAATCCCTCATTGGTCTAGAGATAGAGAACTTGACAAAGAAGTATGAGAAAGGATAATGGAATGGTACAATAAGCATGTTGGTTACTTCTTTATTGAGCATGAAGGAACATCCATGCCAACAGATTTTAGATAGCTCTGCAACATCATCCAAGTGGACCCCAAAAAGGAAAAGGAAAAATAGGACCACGCAGAAAAGGGTTAACAAAAACTTGCATGGGGTCATTAAAGAGATTAATTATGTGGGTATGATGAGACCCATTAATACTATTTTAATGGTCTCATCTTTTATAGTTTTTCATGTGTTTAATACCCTTGCACTCTATTACTTTGGTCATTTTGTCAAAACATTCCCACATGAGCCTAAGTATTGGCACTTATATATTAATTATTATAATTATTATTAAGTTACTTTATTTCATGGGTTTTGAATGTGCATTTTAATCTCTTCGATGAAATGAATTATTATCAAGTGCTTATCTAAATGATGTACATGTTTCAAGAATTTTTTATGTACCATTACTAACATGCAACCTAAGATACACTATCACGAGCAAGATAGACTCATCTGCAACAATTGACATATAACAACTGGGACTCGTCCGCAACAATACACCTATAACCAAGGGAAATATGCACATCTACACAACTGTGATTATGGGAAAGGGTATTGACAAGAATGCTTCATCTAAATTAACACCTGATAATGAAGGAGTAGTTATGTCAATAAAATTAGATATAATTCCAATGCCTAATTATTCTCTACATCTACAGCTTGAAACTAGTTGATCTAATTTCATAGCTGATTGTTTGGATAAGCAGTTAGTCATGTTGATATATTAGAAAACTTATCTTCAGTTTTGATTTCATGCATGTATTTCTTAGGATTGATATAGTACTCAATCAAAATGTGACGACTAGTTGAAAGAGTCTCTTCACGCCTCTCTGGAATATAAAGGGGACGATAAGACTATAGTAGATATAGATCCATAGGAGGAGAACTACTGGTAAATTTAATCTTCATGGTGATCAATAAAATATGAGTTATATCATTCTACCATATACACCAGCCTTAGGAAAAGATAACACCCAAGGTAGGGCCCACTTACGGTTACTAACCCCTTTTCTTTTTTTTGTTGTTTATGTTCTTGCATGAATATATTAGAATTGTAGTAGTTTAGTTCTCCACTTATGTTATGCTGTCATCTATTTCATATTTAGTTGTAGCATTTACCTTTCATCTCCAATGTAGTTTGTCTTTCCAAATTTATGTTTCTATTTTTGTGACAACAATATTTAATTTTATACATTATAAGCACATGTAACTATGCATACAACACTGAAAGAGTTTAAAGTATACATCCCTAGGTATGATGAATAAATGACTTTGGATTAGTAAATAACATACTAATTGCTACTAATTAATTTACACCACTAGTAAGGAGGCTAGACTTCCTTTATCACTTGAATTTTCTTTATTAGATCTAGCCTAGCAGCTGGAATTTGAGGGCATAGACCAAAGAGAAAGCATAATGGTAGAGCTGGTTGAACTTAAAGAATTGAGAAACTCTACCATGATCAAATTAGAACAACATTAGAGATTAAACAAGTAGTGTTTTAAAAATAAGGTTAGGCATCAAACTTTCAAAGTGGGTGATCTAGTCCTAAAATGGGATGCTAAAAGAGATAAACTTGGGTGTCATTCATAGTTTGATGTAATTTGGAGCGGCTTATATATCATTTGTTCTTGTAAGGAGGCCAAATATTTTGAGTTGTCTCATCTTGATAGAGATAGGCAACCAATCCCAGTCAATGGGATTTATCTCAAACATCTTCATTAAGATATTATTCTACATCATGTACATATTAAAATAGTTTTAATTCCTCTAAGTGTAATCTACACACACTATTTTATTTGTATATAGTTCTTTCCTCTTGCGTGATTCTCTATGCATGCTCTTTTATCACTTCTAGGATGGCAATTGGTTAAGGGATCTTCCAAAAGTTTTTGCACAAATTTCCACTCTCATAAATTCCAAATTAGAACATCTTCATATCAGAGCATCAGTTCTCTAAAGTCTAGACAATGTTTTCTAGTGACTTTAGGGTTGTTCTTGAAGTTACAAATAAAAAATTCATGATTTTAGGTAGAATCCATGCCCAATGGATGCTTCTAAGGTGATTAGTATCCTTCATCTAGTAGGAAAATTGCATTGAAATTTTCCAAACTGTTGTCCAAAATAACCACCCTGGTTATTTAGAAAACTTGCAGTTCCATTGTGGCTCTAACATCAAGTTTTCAGGTTGTGTATACTCTTAGTTGTATATCTTGGCACTTTTGCATGGTTACAGTTCTTTGCACATGTCCTTATGTGTGATTCTTTATTTTCCTTTGATATTTCCTTCCCTTTGCTTCCTACCACGCGATTTCACCTTCCTTCTCATTTCCAGTATTTCCTTCCATTTTCCCATGCACACCATCGTGCACCTACTTTCATCCCAAAAGTGTTGTTTACCCATTTGCGCACACCTACTGACTTACAATCTATTTTTCTAAGTCCTTAGCATGTTCTTACAACTCATTCCTTTCCTTCCTAAGTCCTGCATATCCCCTCATGCATACTCGTTCTCCTTTTTCATTCTTATTTCATTAATTATACCATTGCGCTTACCTTCCTACGTGTTCATGTTTTATCTACATGCATCTTCCTTGTTGTCACAGTGTACCCATTTTATCAAGTTCCCATGCCCACTTGTAAAATTATGTAACTTTAAATATATGCACCTTTCTTCCCATCCCTCATGCACCTTTTTACACATTCTCACATGTTTGTGTATGTGCCAAGTGTAATATCCCACGCCAATCATGGAGTGCCACATGTCAATGAGTCAGATGAAGTATAAAACACACAACCTATCATATCATTCTAGATGTGCACCGAATCCTCATATAAAATGAATGCATGACATGTGGCAAAAAATAGAAAATAAGAAAATAGTCAGTCGAATCCTTTGGTCGATCAGAGTGCACCATGTGGCTTGCGTGTTCAGTTTGCACTTCAAACTTCAAATCTCCATAACTTATTCTATAGAGATAAGATTCATGTGCTCTATGTATTGTTGGAAAGTTACAGTTGTGGGATATACTCTAGGCTATTTGAAATCAGATTTTGGTAGGAAGAAAATGGGGAAACGTAACACAAACCATTAATGCACACATCCAGTAGACTCAACCACTCAGCTTTGATTTGATCCTTCCTCCTTCCTTCTTCTACAAGCTAAGCTGACATGGGGAGGTGAATGTGACAATGATACATGCACATTTACAGGAAATTATTGCCTATTGTTGGTGCTTGGAATTTTGAATCCAATTTTTTCTCTCTTTCTCCCCTTTTCTCCAATTCTTCTATAATCATGAAAAATGCTCATTGTAAAAGGTTATACCCTCTTAGTTTTTTAAGTGCATAGTTCAACACATTATTCCTTGGCATTTTGAGTTACAGGCTTAGATCTGAGCCATTACATGTAGATCCTTTCCACTCTCACCATTGTAATCGATTGTGCATCACTTATAAACAATAAAATTTGTATTTTGTGGTTATTCTCTTCCCTAGTTCAAGTTTTATTGTATCTTCTTGCCTTATTTTGCATTTATATCTCTTGCAGAGTTTTTGTTTGTTGTGCTCTATGAAATCTAGTGCGTGAATGTTGTTATAAATGGTAGCACATATACCTTCCCTACTTGCGCATGTTTTCCCTCATTCTCACTCGGCCAAGATTGTTCATCACCCTCTTTTTGGTGTTATCACCTCCCCTTAGCTTAATTTTCCATTTAATGCATCTCCTTCTCACCCCGGTCCCTTGGAATCATAAAGTAGTGCTAGTTAGCTATATTGATCTTCCTATGAGTATTTTTAGTAGTAGAAGTAGGTAGAGGAAGTCGGCCTTCTCTGGAGGTCTGTATTAAGCGCAAGTCCCACCACTTGGAGATAATCCCATGTTTCCTGAAATTCTTAGTTCAACCTGATTTGGGATAGGTACAATTTTGAGCTCCAACATTTTTTTTGACTATAGTAGTTATCCATGTCAAGAGGTAGGGATTCCATTATATAATCATACATTGTCCTATCCTAGATTTTTCTTGGCCAAAAAAAAACTCCCCTGATCATGATATAATTAAGAAAGGAACTATCTAATAAATGTAAAACATTTTTACAATATGTTATCTTTGGAATCCAGAATGATTCACATCCATCTATTGAACTCTTTTCACAATGTGTAATGTATACCTGAATTCCTCTCTATAGGTCTATCATCTCTTCTAGTTCTTTGAAGGGTTCCAATGGAGGATTATCTTAAGGAAAGTATGGTTTCTCACCAACTATTTTATATATTTCATTTGGTTGAGACCATAAATCATCCATGATTGATGATTTATACTTTATCAAGGGAATGCTTTTTTATGACATGGAACTTACACATTTTTGGTTTATTGATACCCATTATCTCGTGGTTTCTAAATAATAGGTTTGGTTCCAAAAAGGCCTTAAAGTCATATACATATTTAATAAGGTATGGATTGAATGTGTTGGGCCCCTCTTGGCATGTTCTATAAGTGTCCATGATTTGTGGTAAAGAGAATGTTTCCAATTTACAGAGGCTTTTTATAATCACCCGAATGTCCCATTTATATCCTCATGTGTGCAACCCACTAGAAGGAAGATTATGTACACTATGTTGAAAATGATTTTTGTTTTCACTTGAAGCGCTATCTAGCTGTAAATAGAGAACTAGTGGGTTTTTTTAAATGCTCTTGTACATCTGCTTACAATATTATTTATTTGAGACTTCACATTTTTCTCATTGCAATCCTTCAATTTTTAATACACATCAATTTGCAATACTTCATCATGTAATGGGTTTTTTTATGTCCCACTACTATATAATAAATCACCATACTCATCAATCATTTTTTTATAGCTTCCTGATACACAGAACAAATGATGTTATTGTGAAGTTTGTTCCATGCTCAATAAAAGGTAGTTGAAAATGTTTAAAACTCCCATTGTTTCCATGTGTTAGCATACCAGTCAAAGTGACATGGAGCTTAATAATATTTCTTATTGGCTTTGGTTTTTTGCCCATCTTTGGTACACCAATTTTTAGCTTGTCCATTTTTTCATGTAAAATTCTCAAGAAGCTATTAGGTTGTTCCTATGATTACATTCTATGGGCATAGTAATTTATATAGTCCATAACTTCTTGTTCCGCTTCCATTAGTATGGTCTCACAATCATTCCCATCTATCTTTTCCTCCTCAATGTCTAGTGCTAGTGGATTATCTTTCCTAGAATTTGAAGGTTTTTTCTTTTGGGTGTTAAGTCTATGGGATATTCTTCGTGGTTCATAGGATTTGGAGGAAGATTTTTGTTTTCCCTTGGAAGAGGAAGATTTTGGGGTTGAGATATTTAACAATGCCTCTGCAACAAGAAATCATTCAGGAGATATAGGCTTGGGGATCTGTTGTGGAAGAGATATGTCCTTATAGACAAGTATTTCAGAAGGTAGGGAAACTTCAAGAGGAACTTGGGTTTCTGTAGGAAAAGGGTTTTTTGATGCAGGCAGAGAGGAACAAGCTGGACTCTGTTTCTCATATTTATCCTTCCATAACAAGTAATCAATATGGTTTGTTCTTATGAAATCTCCCCAATTCAATGTAGGATGTTTTATTGCCAATGTATGCTTTACAATTAGAGTAAAAAATAGTGATGGGAAAGTGCAGACCTTCCTCTCTGGGATTCCCTACTCATTTTCTTTAACCCTTCATGTAATAAATTTGGTACATTTACACACCTACCTTTCTTTAAATGATTTAACAATTTAAATTGGATAGTGTTCAATCAGGAATATCTACCTTCACATGTAAAATACTTGATGATGTAATTAGAAACATCTTCCCAAAAAGGCTTTAAATAATTATGCAGTGTACCTTGTCTATCCGCCATGAAATTTTCATCTTCATCGAAAAAATATTCTTGAGCTTCTTTAGGATTAGCTTTCACCTAATACAGTTCACCTTTCATGGGAAAACAAGCTATTGTTGCCAGTGTTTCATCGTCAACCTTAACTTTGAAGCCCTTCTCCATTGCATGGTCATCCCTAAATGTAGTTGTGAATGCTTCAACTATCGACTCATTAAAGCCTTAAAACCTATTTATATAATCCATCTAATCGTTGTCATGAAAATACTGAAGGATTTACGGATGACTCCACAATTTTGAATGATCAGTTGGTTAATTCTTGATTAAATCCCCTTCCATTGTAACTTTTTGTAACTCAAAAAAATCTACAAATTGGAGATTTTCTTCTTTTGGAACTGAGAATAGGAATGTAAATGAAAAACAACACAAGTGCTCTATAATTTTTTGTTGAAACTTGATTTGAAGTACACACATAGGGTTATTAATTTGAGTGGAGGCTTTCTCATGTGAAGTGATGGTCATTGGATGATGTGGGGGACAGGCCATGACTAAAAAGGAGGTGAAATATTATTGACACTAAATTTTAATAAACAAAATGGCACATTTATTAATTATATATAATTACGCTATCGATACTCAATCAAAGGGAATATAGTGCGACTAACTCAAAATATTCACTAAATAATGTTGACATATTCCATGTTTGGATTTTGTGCTGATGGATGCATGCATGATGCTACATAATGAGATACCCCATGGATGCAAGTAGTGTTATTGCAGGTGATACTGTATAGAATTATTTCATAATTATCTTCACATATTAAGTTTTCATGCAGTTGGGTTCTTGAATCTTCATAATCAGGTTCTATCAAAGAAAGAAAAATAGGGATTTGGTTGCATGTTGCTACAAGTGGACGTTCCAATATTTGCATCACCTCCGTTTATAAGAGGTTATGTACACCTTGCTGTAAATACTCCAAATCCTGAAAAACAAAAATACTAATGAAATAAAACATGTTAGTGGGTGTTAATGATCACCATGAGGTCCGATCACATCACCTTTTCTTCCTCCTTAAATTATCTAGAAAGATGGAATAACTAAGGCCAATGAATATCTCATTCCTCAAAAATATCAAAAGATGAAGCAACTAATTCAACTTTTGTTCTTAATTCTAATGTTCTTATTTCCATCCTACTTTGGCATCCTCTAAACTACTAGATAAATTTGCTCCTATCAGTTGGTTTTTTATACAATCTCAATCGACGGCCATTAACCATTAGTTTTAATCTTATTGGGTCAATGGTGGTGATTTTCATAGCTCCATTGGAAAATATCTTCTCAATTTCATATGGACCTATCCACCTTGTTCTAATTTTTCCCATGTGGTCCTTGTATTTGGATTCAAAGAGAAGTGCCCAATCCCCTTCTTAGAATTACCTTGTTTTGATGTAATTTTCATGCCACTTGATCCTTTTTTTGTACCACCTCTATATTATGGACAGATTGCCTCCTCTTTCAATATAACTCATTGAGTTGAAGAGCCCTTTGTCTTTATGCTTCATACAAATATATACCTAATTCCAATGTAGTTCTTAATGTCTTATGCTCAAACTCAATAGGGTGGAAAAAAATATTACCATATAATAGCTCAAAAGGTGTGAATCAAGTTGTTATCTTCCATGTGATATTGAATTCCCAAACTGCCTCAGGAAGTCTTTCAGACTAATCCATTCTATATAGTGTAATAGTCTTTATCAGGATGGGCTCAATTTCCCTATTTGTTACTTCAGCTTGGCCATTGGATTATGGATGATAAGTTGTGAACTTCTTGAACTGGATTTCATATTCTATAGCTAAATCATAAATAAAATTAGCAGTGAAGTGGGTACCTTGATCTGTGACAATCTCAATTGGAACACCATATCTTGTAAATATATGGTCGCATAGGAGTTTTTCCTTTACTTCTTTCCATTTGGTGAGGTAGTCTATGCATACTAAGATGCATTCATTTTGTTGAGACTATGGGTCAATGGGTTCTACTGTCACCAAATCATTGCACCCTCTGAATGGTCAGAATGTGAATAGGATGTTTGGTGTGATTAGGACACATGAGATCACCTCTCAAGCTGTGGGACTTGGGCTCAAGGTGAACCTTTGGAGAAGGCCAAATTTCTTTTCCTAAACTAAGTGTTGTACTACTCCTAGTGTAATAAAATGGCTATCTAGTCATATGCTAAAATTTTCATGGATTTTAGGGAAAGAGATTTGTAGAAATTAAACTATACTAGGGATGGTGATGCACCAAATAAATAATTTATCTAGACTAGATAAGGGCTAATTTGAAGAGGGTGTGTGCACCACAAATCAACTTCACCTATTGCAACTTAGAAAGGGTATATAATACCACAAACTAGGAATCACGCATTCCTTTGTTAAACCCAATTTGAAAAACAAATTATAAATCTTCCATTGAAAAAGGATGAACTTAAGAAGGGTGAACAAGCACCAAAACTCAGCTGCATGCAACACACCACCACTTGATAAGCATAGAAATCTAAGAACCTATAATAGAAATGTGAACTTGCACAGTGTACCTACAAGCATGAGAAAATTCATAAAGAAGTATAGAAGGATGAAAGGACTGAAATTATTCACAAACACACACTTTTATTACTTCAATAACATGCACAATGCATCATACATTCAGAAGAGGAGATGGTATCCGTTGTAGTCTTGGAAAGGAGGCTTGAAAGTTACCTCAACAAACAAGGACAACTTGCAGAATAGAGAGGACTCTTGAAAAATTTGCACATGCCTATGATATCTAACTTTCTAACCTATCTGACCTATTGGAACCCTTTAGAATGAGCTTCCAACTTAAATTTATAGAAAAATATGTGAGAGAGAAGAGGAAAGGTCATAATTACATTGTTAAATTAAAGGCACATTATGTATCATTAATACCTAGTTGACCTAGTTCTCCTTAATTAATTAAAAGAATATTTGAATTAAATATTTAAATAATAATAATAAATATTATTATTAAAATATTTAAGTAAAAAATATTAAATTAATTTACAAATAATGTCAGACCTCTATTGACCGGTTTACACTGAGGAGGGAGGGGTCCATGTGAATGAGTCAAAAAAACCAACTCAGTGGTTGGCTCGCCGAGTCAACTCACCAAGTTGGTCATGTGCTCCTCCTACATTTCATTGCAATCAAGCTGCTCAAAAATAACTAACCTCATTTTGCATCGATCTCCTCCATCGACTGAGTAGCAAGCTACATCTACCATTTGTTTAGTCTTTGCATTAACTCACGTAGTTGAGCTCGTAACCTGCACAACTTAGTCTTTGCTTCGACTCCCAAAGTTAAGCTCTATCTGTAGTGAGCTCATCTAATGATGATTGATTTCTTCACAAAATTGACTCACTCACCTTATAAATCTAATTCTCAGTCAATGTTTCAACTTTGGTGATTCTAATCCTTCTATTTTTGGGTAGAACAACTTGCTCACCCATCAAGTTCTACTTCTATATCGAGCCTAGATTGTACTGAGTGTCATGACCACTAATCAAGCATCTCCCACATTAAGCTCAAGCTATCATTTACACATAGTTTTTAATCTTGTGTGTGTCAAGTTAGGCCAATGAGTATATAACAAAATCTCACCATCAAGTATCTTGGCATTGCTATAACTCTCTCCGATTTGATCTTCCATTTGAGTTACTCTGAACACAACATTAATGCACTGAGTCAAAACTATCATTTGATTCCTAATTACCAATCTCTTCATCTCACCATATGAATATCTCACTTCATCTGATCTCTCTCGTAGATCTTATTACTCTTAAATATCCATTGGCATCATGCAAACTGAGCTTCATTCACTTCCTTCATATCAACAGATCTCATCTCAAGTTTTTTTGAGCCATCGAATGTGTTCTGCCCTTCTATGGCTCAATTCAGCTATATTCATTCAAATCACCATGAGATATCACTAAATGAGATGCCTCCAACTATACGTTGACCTCCAACAAGCTCGGGAAAACTTGTTCTTGATTAATACATGATACAATTTAGCTCATTTGAGAGAGTTCACAACATATCTCCATGGCATGTGTGTTCAACTCAGATGATCTCGTCGATGTCTTTATCACCTACCCATGAGATCTCAACCAATAATTTCTAATAAAATCATCTCATGGTTTCCAAGATCTCCTTTCCAACTACTTGCCATCATCAATATCCCATTACTGAGCTCGAATGAGCTCCCTCTTGCAACGTGATTTCAACTCGTGGAAGGAATTGCCCTTATCATATCATATCTTGGCCTACGAGATATTCTTAGGGTGTGGATGAGTTCACTCCCAGATAATCTTTTCTACTTCACCTGCGAACTATAATTCCTTGGCTTATAAGTTTAAAACAACGGTTCGTCGAGTATCTCCATTTTTCAATTCTGAGCTAACTAATGGAAACATTTCGCTTGACATATTCATTCGCTAAAATTCATCTTAGCTTGAGCCACTTGTTCTCATGAGCTAAGTCAACATGATCTTCTATGGAAATGTGATGCCATGACTTAGCTCTCAAGTTCCTCATTGATGGGATCCTAGCACTTAACTTGGAAAAGTTACATTCAAACTCTTTATGTCATCTTCTAAGCTTTCCTGTGAGCTCGAGCCATATCTACCAAGTTCCACACATAAATGATGGAAATCAACATCCCTCTATAAGCTCTGATTGCAATCTCACCACCAAGTGATTTGGTTTCAACTTGGCTCATCCCGAGTATCTTCATATTCCATGTTTGGCTAGACCCACGAGATGTACTTGCGAGCTCACTTCCTTCCTTGGCTTGTTTCAACATTTTTGATCCAACACGGATCGAGCTTTCCTAGCTCACTTCTACAAGATTTATTTTGCATCGTCTACATATCCTTCTCGAGCTCACCATTGGTCTCTCGCTAACTCAATCTCATCAATGCCAAGTCTATCAAACTAATACATCATTTCACCAGCTTCGCCGTGTTGGTCAGTCTCTTTAATAACCATCCGTATAACTCGGTGAACCATTCAAATATGCCTTCATTACCCTAACAACTTGCATGGTTTTTGGAAACCATCTTGGACCTCTTCTCTACGCAAAACTATCTTGATGGCTTGTCATTATGAAATCCCCATCAATTGGAAATTCTTTCATTGAAACTGATAGATCATCTCGCCATTATGTCATGGATTGTCCATTACCAAAGTCCGCATCCTTGTCAATTTGGCATCAATTACCCTATTGGCCATGACCTTTCTAAATTCCCTGAGTGGGAAATGCACTTGTTTCAACCATGTTTCTCCTCTAATTGGCTACGAATCTACAACTCAGAATTTCCCCCTCAGTGATCCAAAATAGATCACCTAGCAATTTACATCATATCACCTGCTTCTCCCACATTTCCACGATGAGTCTGATCTCCTTTAGGTGAAAAATCATTGTCCCTTCTGTTTCAAACGTCCACAGTGGTCGAGTTTTTTCAAATTTTCCCATATCTATGCTTTGGGTGCAAGGTTTAGGTCATTTCCCAACTCTGGCTATCTCTGATGCAAAATTCGTTGAGATCATCATGATCCTACCATAGCTTGAGGTGTTCAACTCCATTTCCCTCCATGAACACTAAGCTCTATTTCCTCCTTATCTGTAACTCAATTTTCCAAGTGCCAAAACCTGTGCACTTCTTGATCTCATGAGCCTACAACTTAAAACTCATGGCCTTGCCTTCACATAACTTGGCATTCTTCCAAGCCCACTTTGGGTTTTAGCACAACAGAAATCAATGCATTCACAACTGAGTTACTTAGCCTTTCCTATAATTCCTAATGAGATCCTTTGTCTTGGCTGAATGGCCTTGACTCTCCCATTTGCCACAAAATTTAAAATCTCTCTGAGTGTGGAAGTTTCACCACTCCACCGAGCCAAATTCATATGCCTCCTCCACTGATTAATTAAACTCTTCCTCGCCATGCACAAAGTATTGAGCTCTCTTCCATGGTGCCAAACACAAGCTCGATGTCGAGCCATTTCACTTGCATCGTGTCACTATGGAGCTCCTGAAAGTGGCTCAATACAATCGAACTGATTCGATCAACCTATTATCCACCGAGTTCCAGAAACCCAACACCTTGTTACTCGACTCCTGACTAACTCAATGCATCCTCTAAATATATCAAATGTTGAGCTCCCTCACTATCTTTACCATGACTGAGTCACTCACATTGTTTCCCTTCTAGTTTGGGCTCAACATATAAATGAAAATTTTGATTCCTCACTTTTCCTTGGATTGATGAGACATACAAGTTTGTTGAGTTATTTCTCTTATCCATGCATCGAGTTCCTAATTTTGCCAATTAAGCCATTGATTTCAATAGAAAAAATTACCTTTAAATCTAGTAGACATGGCTCTTGATCCCTTACTCCATTGTGCATTCTGAGCCCTCTATATCCTGCCGAGTTTCCTTCATCGAACCCTTAACTGATCTAACAAACTACCCCTGGAATTAATGCTATAAGCACCAATTTAGGTATTTTCCTAACTTGAGGATCTCTTGTATTATGTTGGGCATGATACCACCTCAGTACCATCTCACGCAAGTATCTTGGCTTACTTCGACATCATTTTATTCCTGATTTCTGAGCTCTTCGTCTCACCATATGAGTAACTCACTTCATCTAATTTCTTATAGAGCTTATTATTCTTAAAGATCCATTGGCATCACGTCAAATGAGATTCATTCACTTCCTTCAAATCAACCGATCTCATCTTGACATTTGGATGTATTCATTCGAATCTCCATGACATATCACTAAATAAGATACCTCCCACTATACACCGACCTCCAACAATCTCGAGAAAACTTGGTCTTGATTAATACATGATACGGTTTAGCTCAGGTTAGAGAGCTTGCAACATATATCCATGGCCTGTGTGTTCAACTCAGGTGAGCCCGTCGATGTCTTTATCACCTATCCATGTGATCTCAACTGATAACCACTAAGAAAATCATCTCATGGTTGCCAAGATCTCCTTACTAAATGCTTCTCATCATTGAAATCCCATTACCAAGCTCAAATGAGCTCCTTCTTGCAACATGATTTCAAATCATGGAAGGAATCACCCTTATCATCTCATAGCTCAGCCTACAATCTATTCTTAGGTCCCAACTAAGTGACATACTCCAACAATGAGTCTTTTAATCCTAGATAATCTTTTATACTTCTCATGTGAATTGTAATTCCTTGGCTTGTAAGTTGAAAACAATGGTTCGTCGAGCATCTCCGGTTTCAATTCTAAGCCGACTAATGGGATCGTTTCACTTGACATATTCATTTGCTACAATTCATCCTGGCTCGAGCTACTTGTTCTCACGATCTAAGTGCGTATGATCGTCTGTAGTGATGTGATGCCACAATTTGGCTCTCAGGTTCCTCATTGATGGGCTCTCAGCACTAAACTTTGAAAAGTTACATTCAAACTATTTATGTCATCCGCTAAGCTTTCCTGTGAACTTAATCTATATGTGTAAAGCTCTACACACAAATGATGGAACTCAACATCTCTTTATGAGATATGATTGCAATCTCACCGCCAAGTGATTTTGTTTCGACTTGGCTCATCCTGAGTCTCTTCATATTCCTCATTTGGCTAGATCCACGAGATCTAGTTGCAAGCTCACTGCCTTCCTTGGCTTGTTTCAACATTTTTTATCCAACACCAACCGAACTTTCCTAGCTAACTTCTGTTGGCTTCATTTTACATGTTACATATATCCTACTCGATCTCACCATTAGGCTCTTGCTAACTCAAGCTCATCCATTCCAATTCTATTAAACTAATGCACCATTTAACCAACTTCATTGTGTTGCTTGGTATTGTTAACAACCATCCGCATAACTCAGAGAACCATTCAAACATGCCTTGATTCCCCCAACCTGCATGGTTTTCGGCAACCATCTTGGAGATCTTCTCTATGTAGAACTATCATGATGGATTGCCATTATGAAATTCCTATTAATTTGAAATTGTTTCATGGGAACCCGCAGATCATCTCTCCATTATGTCATGGATTTTTCATTGTGAGATTCTACATCCTTGTCAATTTGGCATTAATTCCCCTATTGTTCATGACCTTTCTAAATTCCTTGAGTGGGGAATGCACTTTGTTCCACCATGTTTCTCCTACAATTGGCTACAACTCAAATTTATCCCACAATTCCAACTCGGAATTTCCCCTTCGGTGATCCAAAACAGCTCGCCTAGCGAGTTACATCATATCATCCGCTTCTCCCACATTTCCACGGTGAGTCTGATCTCCTTTGGGTGAAAACTCATTGTCCCTTCTATTTAAAACCTCCACCTTGGCTAGGTTTTTCTAAATTTCTCCATATCTAGGCATAGAGTGCAAGGTTTAGGTCATTTCCCGAACCTCCCCAAATTGATCTATCTCCCATGCGATCTTTGTTGAGATTTCCATGATCCTCCCATAGCTCGAGGTGGTCAACTCCATTTACCTCCATGAACACTGAGCTCTACTTCCGCCTTATTTGCAAGTCAATTTCTTCCAAGCACCAAAGCCCATACACTTATTGATCTCATGAGCCTAGAACTCAACACTCACGACCTTATTTTCACCATAACTTGACATTTTTCCAAGCCCAAGTTCAGTTTTAACTTGACGCCAAGTAATGCGTTCACACTCGAGTTACTCAGCCTTTCCCATAAATCTTACTGTGCTCCTCTATCTTGGCTGAATGGCCTTGACTCTCCCATTTTCCATAAAATTTAAAATCTCCCCGAGTGTAGAAGTTTCACCACTCCACCAAGAAAAATTTGTATGCCTCCTCCACTAATTGACTCAATTCTTCCTTACCATGTGCCAAGTACTGAGCTCTCTTCCGTACTGACAAACACAAGCTCAATGTTGAGCCATTTCCATTACACTTTGTCATTATCGAGCTCCTAAAAGTGGCTTGATTAAATCAAACTAATTCACTCGACCTATTATCCATCAATTTTGAGCCACCCAACACCTTGTGGCCTGACTCCTGACCAACCTGACGCGTCCTCTAAATATTTCAAATGTTGAGCTCCCTCACTATCTTTACCACGACTGAGCTGCTCACGTTATTTCCTTTCCAGTTCATGCTCAACATACCCACGACAAGATTTTTTCCTCTATTTTCCTTGGCTTGATGAGCCATGCAAGTTTGTTGAGTTATTTCTTTGTGCCATAAATCGAGTTCCTAATTTGAGAAATCAAGCCATTGATTTGAACAGAACAATTCACTTTTAAACTGGTAGACACCTGACCACCTTGACATGGCTCTTTATCCCTTACTCCATTGTGCATTCTAAGCCCTCTGTATCCTACTAAGTTGTCTTCTCCGAGCCCTTGGCTGATCTAAAATACCACCCCTAGCATCAATGCTATAAGCTCCAATTTAGGTGTTTTCCTAACTCAAGGATCTCCTATATTGTGCCAAGCACGATACCCCCTCACCACCATCACAAGCCATTATCTTGGCCAACTCCGGATTTTTCTTACTCTATTAAAAGCTTGATTCCATGGCTCGCTTGAGCCTCATGATTAATAACTAACCAAACTTTACTAAATCTTGAACCCAGAAACCTCCCGAACTCACACGACTATATTGGAATTCAACCT
This sequence comes from Taxus chinensis, assembly GCA_019776745.2. Classification (NCBI taxonomy): domain Eukaryota; kingdom Viridiplantae; phylum Streptophyta; class Pinopsida; order Cupressales; family Taxaceae; genus Taxus; species Taxus chinensis. The sequence goes on along the minus strand of CM034155.1, from coordinate 76,556,647 downwards.
CAATATGACCCTATGAAAATAAAAAATAAATGTCCTAAATTTTCTCAAAACAACTTGCTCATCCATTCACTCAACTAGCTTACCGAGTTTGTGGGCTCAATCCCTCACACTGAGCTGAGTTGTCTTCGTGTCATCGTAACCGAGATATTCATGTTATGACAAGTTTTATCTTTCCTCGATTAGATGAGTTCTCCTTGTGGCTATTTTTTGGAACTACACCTGTGATCTCAAATTTTCATTTCCCGAGATGTACTTAATATTTCCCCCACTATGTTCATCCTCACTTGACCAAACATCCGCTAAATCTCAATGCGGCTGAACTGTAATACCTTTCGAGCTACCCTTCAATGGTCAATGTCAAAACAAGTAGCTCGTTTAGTGGTGTAATCAGCTAACCATCTCGCCGAGTAGCTCACTAAGCTTCCCGGTGACCTATTCCCAGTTTATAACTCCTTGAGCCATCTTTTTCATCTTTTCAACCTTCTGCACTAACCTTTGGATTTTTCTCAAAACTAGAGGGTGGTGAAAATGAAATAAGACCCTTTTAAATATAATTTATCATTTTTTATCATTTTAACAGGAGGTGGGCCCACTAGGGCTAATTTTCCCATTCTAAGACCGATTTGAACCTCTAAGACATGAAAAAGAAAGAATAGTCCCATAAGATCCCAAAACCTTATGGAACAACATACAAGGCTCTCAAGTCTTGAAATTATGGGTGTAGTTTTAACGTCATTGTCCATTTTATCCTAAGAGAGAAAAAATTGACAACATTTTTGGTGACCTCTCGAGGATGCTTTCCTTTTAAACTTTAGGCCAGTGGCCTTACATATCCATTGGGCATGTATTCAATGTTGGAATGTTGAAAGTGATTTGATCTTCTGTGATACATACCAGAATCCTCTTGAGAAAATCTGATCTTTGACCACCCTAAAATGCTAGGCATGAGGTATACTTAATTTGTTGGATGTTTGGCATCATGAATAGTGTAGAATTTTGAATGAAGTAGACCATGAGACTCTTATGGAAACTTTAAACCTTCCTCTCTTTAACACCTCCAACGATGAAACAATGTGTAAGAACCACACAAAAACACAGCAACAAGGAAAGAAAAAGAACAACAAACAACAACAATGTGCATAAGCACTTAGATGAGTACACCTAACTAAATTATACAGGGGGTAGAATGATCTCAAAAGCAAGCTTTAAGATGTATCCCATTCAAATGAATGGGCAGTTATTCTCCATTGAGCCTGGATAGTGAAACGAATTCACCTCTTTGTAACTTGTGATGATGTATGGATTGCTGCAGAGAGCATCAAACTTGGCGTGCTTGCTTGGTTTGGCCCTATCTTCATCCCATTTGAGAATTAAATATCCCTCTTGAGAACACATGTTAGATGCCTTCTTGTCAAAATATTTCTTAACCTGAGTCTGATGTTGCTCTAAAGTATTCATAGCCTTGTTACGTACTTTTTCTAACTCCATGAACTCAACAAACCTGATTGTCAAAGGATTACTCTCCATAGCTTTGAGTTGATGAGCTAACTCCAAGGAGAGTGGAATTTTTTCTTCCCTTATATATACAAGCACGAAAGGAGAATTCCCTGTGGCCCTTTTAGGTATGATCCGATCAGCCCATAAGGCAATTTTAAGCTATGTATGACAAGCCCTCTTGTTAGTTTCCATCGTGTGCCTAATAATCCTTATAAGGTTTTTGTTACTAGACTCAGCCAATCCATTTCATTGGGGATAGTAATTTGATGAAGTCTTGAGGTAGACACCATTTTTAACAACCCATTCACTCAACTTCAAACTAAGAAAATCCATTACATTGTCAAAGATAAAAGTAAATTGAACACCAAATCTTGTCATTATACCTTCCATGAAATCTGGAACTTCATTTTCATTGCTCTCTTTCAATGCTACCACATATGTCCATCAGGTGAAATAATCTTTTGCAATAAGAACCCATTTATGTCCATCACTGGATGGAGGGTTGATCATCCCGATGAAATCTAACTCCCATTAAATGAAAGGTTGATCCACTTGAATAGGACATAGGGGAAGATCTTTTAGCTTCAATTTTCCCATAAAAAGGGTGCATTCCTTACACTTCCTTACCCAGAGATGGGCATATTTGAACAAATCTACCCAATAGTACCTGACTTGCATGATCTTGGTAGCAATTGTTCGTGTAGAATAAGGTCCTCTAGATAGGCCATTATGAAACTCTTATAGTATCTTACTTACCTGTTATGGTCCTACGCACCGAAGGAGAACACCGTTCAAATCCTTTTGAAAGATAACATTATCTACCAGAGCATATGGAATATACTACAAAGGGAAGGACCATCTTTGGTTTTTGTCCATGTTCATAGGATATACTCCTGAGAAGAGGAAATTCTTCATTTTAGATAACTAGTCAACTTGATCATTACTCTCAATAGTGTTTAGGAGATTCACATCCTCATCACATTTTGATTCCATGTCTGCAACAAGTTGTTGACACAAACCTTTACCTCTGACAAGTTTGGTAAATTTGATATGCACACCATACTCCATCACCTTCCTGATCCATCCAGCATGCTTTTTGTTCATATCTTTGTTCAGTAAAAATTCCTTGATGCCTGGATGAGACACCAATAGATGAATTACATTTTTGGACAACATATGCTTGAATTTATTCAAATCTTGAATAACCGTAAGGACTATTTTTTCAATGAATGAGTATTTGAGCTCATATTCTTTGAGGTACTAATTAAAGAAATAAATTGTTTGCTCCATCGGGTTTTCATTTTTCATGGTGAGGATACCTAAAATGCTCTCTTGACCTACAAAAGCATAAAGGATAATGTATTTATTAAACCTGGGGTTTACTAGCATGGGAGCTTGAGAAATTTATATTTTGATGGCTTCAAATCTCTCTCGTCCTTCCTTTTTCCATGAGAATGGCATGTTTTTATTGAGTATGGATGTTAGTGGTTTAGCTAATGTCAAAAAATGAGGGATGAATCTCCACATGAAATTTATGGTTTCCAAAAAACTCTAGAGACCCTTCTTGTGACTTGGGAGAGATAAGGACATAATTGAACGAATCCTAGGTAGATCAATTGATAGTCCTTCCACTGAAACAACATGCCCTAACAAATTTCCCTCATGCACTACAAAAATACATTTCTTGGTATTAAGTAAAACCCCAAATTCTCTACACCTTTGGAAAACCTTCCTTAGATGCGTGATGTGGACTTCTGCATGCTTAGAATATAAAGTTATATCATCAAGGTAAACCAAGATGATATCATTGATTAGTCCTTTAAACGCCATGTTCATGGATCTTTGGAAGGTAGCCCCAACATTAGACAATCTAAATGGAATTTTGTTGTAGGCATACGTGCCCCACTTGGTAGTCAAAGCCATTTTAAATTGATCAGATTCTTGGACTAGAATTTGATTGTAACCTGAATATCCATCAAGAAAAGAAAATCTTTGTGCTCCTGCCACCATTTGAAGGATCTATTCCATTGATGGAATAGCATAATGGTATTTCAATGACACATGATTCAAGTCCCTAAAATATATGCACAACTGAATCTCTTCATTCTTCTTCCTTATGGGCACTAGATGTTAGGAAATACGGGATATAATATGTGGAATAATACCTCACAAAATCACAATAGTAGAAACCAATATGCAGAAAAATATTACAGATCTCAAATAAAAGCGCAGAATAAAATAACACAACATAGAGAGTATTTAATGTGGTTCACCCAATTTGGGCTACGTCCACCAAGAATCACTTGCTCAATTTTATTACAAGCCACCACTCTCTCATTACAATACCTAGATATGTTTGGAACTATACTCAACAAACTCTACAGAATTCACACCTGAATTCAAAACACATATGCAATGTTACATTATTATCCTACCATATGCATAAAACCACATAAGTAGACAACTGCTTAAGTAGTTTTATAAAACCATGGGCCAAAACCATCTCATAAATATATGGGTCAAAAATCCCACCCATATGAGAAAATCACGTTTCCCAGTATAGCGGGCATGTTTTAAGGCCAAATTTTTTTTAGGGGTTACACCCCTGAACCCCTGCTATTGGGGGCTATGGCCCTCGGACCCTCACTCGGGGCCTAACCTGGCCCTCAGACCCCAGTGAGACAATTGTGGAAAGTGTACAATAATCTTAGTGTACAATGTTCAACACTTTGTCACATGAAAATAGGCTCCACAACCTAACACCAAATTGGCTACCCAAGAGGAGTTCTTGATGGGAAAAATAATACTGGCTTCAATGACTTTGGTTAGGTCCTTTCTCATTAGTGGCTCAATTTTGGGATTAATTAGCCTCTTCTTCTGACAAACTGGCTTGGAATAAGGATCTAGTTCAATGGTATGTTTTGCCATACCTGGATCAAAACAACGCAGGTCTTTATAGATCCATGTAAAAATGTCATGATACTCTTGAAAATTTTTGATGAAATATTCTTTCTCTTCAAAAGTACACACTTTTCCAATCTTTATAAACTTCTCATTTTCCACCTCAACTTCCTCAAAATATTCTTCTTTGACCATCATGTTAGAGCTTTTTCTTTTGGTTTGATCATCTGAATTGAGAATGGATTCTAGAGTGACTAATCCTTTTGGTAGTTTGGTTCTCTTTAATTGTATAATTTGATCACCATATGAATCTTACAACTTATCATAATTTTTTGCAGCAAACTCTGCCTCTTCTTGTAGGAAAAGGAAAAAAAAATTGTCACTGTCGAACACTTTCCAGCTACTCACATTATCATGGACTTCAGGTCAAACTACTATTTCGTCAAATTATTTCCCTTCTTTCATGATATCAACAGGTATGTCATATTGTGATCCAATTGTAGCAAGCCTATCGACATCTTGATTTTGATTTATAAGAACTGCATGGATCCCAAAAGCTTCAAAATCTTCAATCAAGTCCTAGATTCAGTTCTTGTATGATCTTAAAAGATCATTCTTAGATGCACTGCATGTCGTCACTTGATGAACAGCTAACTCATTGTCTCCAAAAATAGTTAGAGCTTTGATTATGTTATTTTAGGCTAGCTGAATTTCTTTCATAAGGGCCTCATATTCAACAACATTGTTTTTGCAACTGAACTGGAACCAAAAAGATGAAAAATATTTATCTCCCTCTAGAGAAATTAACATACACCAACACCAAATCCATTCTTACTTCTTGAGACGTTGAAAAATAATTGCCACTATCCTTTCGAATCACTTGGTGTTTTGACAAGTAGTGGTATGATCGTATCTTCTTCATGAATACAGTAGGTACCCAATCATGTTTCTTCCAAAAGTATAAAATAAGCTTCTTCTTCTACCAACACATTAGCATAGGGATCGTACTGATGATCTCCACTTACTTCATCTAGAACAACATCGGGGACTTCTTCAATGAGAGTGGTAGGTTCATGATCAACATCTTCTTCTTTCAGATATTTGATGCTGTAATTCCCATTTATAGGACTAACAGTGTAGGGTTCTACATGATTATGGAATAGTGGCTCTACCCTTATAGTCACTTTGGTTCCGTATCGAGTCCTGAGAATCATATGTGTTCAATTAGATGATAATAACCACCCATCTTGGAAGTGAAATCTCGTGATAGGCAGATGGTGAAGAGAGGAGGAAGATCAATGACTGATATGTCTTAGGTGAATGAAAAAATTATGCATGCATGGATGGTAAGTTGAATTCCTTTGGTAACTCCAATAGTCTTAACATCTATGTCATCCAGCTAAACAACTCCTTTTGTAATTGGTGTATATTGTATGCCTAGTGCATTTGTAATTTTTTTAGGAATCACTGAGCTACTGGCACCAAAATCGATCATGCAATTATGTACCATGTGGTTGTCAATGATCAAGGAAATATAGAATGGCGATGGTTTGTTAGCTTTAGGAATAATTTTCCCTTCTAGTTGACATAAACTCGTAGAAGCTGCTACTCCACAACCTGATGATCCGTCAGTTGTACCAAAACTATTTAGAGCCTCTCACAACAAATTTCTTTGAGAAATAATTGAAAGTGTGTTCCACATAGTAACACTCATAGTGGTTTTCTTCATTTGTTATACTATGCTAAAGGGAATAGCTCCAAATTTTCTTACACCTTTTTGGGCATTGAGATCTTCCTTTAGAAATTACTTGCTGGGTATCGTGATACCTGAAGATTCTTCTTTCCTTGTAGCTTGGCTAATAGGTATTTCTGGCAGTTTCTTTCCCGCATCTTTATCAACCACCACTTGTGTCTGAGGCTATTAATTGGATGCTTGATCAGATTTGGAAGTTTGAGGTTCCATCGCTCTCTTCTTGGAACGAGTGTTTTCTACCACTAATGAGTAATTTGTATTCAACCCACAAAAATATTCTTCTTGCCAGTTTAGAAAAGTGGTTTCTTCAGGTACCTATGGTTGATCTACTATTTCTTGCATAGATGTATTCTTTGTTAGCTCAAAAGGGGAAGATATGCTTTAAACCATAAGGGCCTAGCTAATAACTCCATTGGGATAAAGATTTTGATTGTGCGATTGAGACCAAGGATAACACCATTCGTAGTCTTAAACTAGATTATTATGGATAAGTACTATGGCTCTAGATGATCTAAGGGAAAGAGGGTACTTAAATTTCAAAGGCCTAACATTTGCAACTTGATTTGTAGATTTATTTTGTGGCTGATTTTTCCCTTGAAAAGGAGGACGGTTAGCCTGATAGTGCTGCGGATAATTGTATTTAAATAGCTGCCTCTTGAGTGCAACAAGATTATTTCCAAAAGTTTGCAGTAGTGAATTTACTTCAAATAGATCATTTGAAGAGGTAGGGGAAGACTAGGGTAATTTATTCTAGGCTGCTGGGATAGGAGCGATGATATGATGATTGTTCATAAGATATGGAGACAATGGAATTGGCGGTCATGGAGCTATCTTTCTAGCTTGAATCAAGGAATTTTCCACTCTTATGGCAATGTCATAGGCATCAGGTAATGTAGCCCCTCCCATGGACTAGATCATAACTGCTACATCGCTATTCAAGTCTCAAAAATAATACAAGAATGCATTATGTGGAGAAGGCTTTATAAGTTCCAAAATCCCATTCTAGGTCCTCTGGAATCAGAAGTTGAAATCACTCATGTATTCTTAGGGATTTCTCTTCATGGTAGTAAGTTGTTCCAAAAGCGATGGGTGATCACTCTTATCTTTAAAATATTTATAGATATTTTCTCCTAACTTGTCCTAAGTTTTTATATTGACAAAACTTAACCCTCGAAACCATTGAAATGCTTTTCCCTTGAAAGAGGTAGCTGTTATCCCAAATGTGCCCCCTGCTCATTTTGTGGCTAACTCCTTTACGTCTTTCCTTATCTTTTGCCTCAGTCAGAATATTTTGTTTTCTAGGCACTCAAAACCTTCTGGAAATGGCACCATTTGATAGAGCTCTCTCTCAGCTTTCTAGAAAGGTAAAGTTTTCCTCCTAAATCCTCAAATTTTTGAAGTTATGGCTCGACGGAGTTTTTGTGGGAAATTTTCCCTTCGAGGGCCCGTAGCCAATCAGAACGTGCCACATGGCACCTAGAGTGGCGGAGTGTGGGGAAAATTTGAATTTTTTTTCCGAAGACCAAATGGATAAACATTCAAACTTTTTGCCCGCCGATCCGATTTTGGCCTGTTTTTGCCCTAAATTTTCAAATCGCCATATCTTTCGATCCAGAGCTTAGATTTTCACGTTCTTTATATCAATGGAATGATGGTGAAATTATCTACATGATTATGGGGTCAATTTTTTATTTTGTTTCAGTTTGGAGAGAGAAAATCAAGAAACATTTCTGGCACGTGGTAATGGCCAGAAATGACGTTTCAACAACCAGTCTTAATTCAAAATGGGTCACATTCTTCTTCAGCATGGCCAAAAATGTCAAGGCATGGGTCTGTAAGGATGCCCATGCTGTTTTAATGCATCTTCATTCAATGGGGAATGGCTCCCATGTTTTTTACACGTTTTCTCTCTCCTGGGCTCGACCCATGCGTTGTAAAAGCTAGATTTGGCTCATTTTTTGTTGGTGGAACATTTTTTTGGGACAGCAAGCTTCTTCTTTCACCTTCAACAAGTGATTTTTGCAAGTATCAAACCTTCTTCATGATTGTAATAGGTTTCTACCTCTTTGATGTTGCAAATGCAAGGATTCTGACAGTGAAAAATGACAGTGCAGACTCTGTGATCAATTTTCAGTCCTTTGTTTGTATTGTCTTGCTTCATTTCAGACCTCTAATTGCATCTTATCAGCTTGTGTATGATGTTTCATGTTGCATTTTATGAAATTGTGTCAATTTGCATGAACAAGAAGTGTTCACCACTCCTTTGGTGTATCACATATTAGTTTAGTTTCAATTTTTGTACTTTCTATCTCTGTCTCCTTGGAATTTAGAGTAGGATTAGGATTCAAACCTCTGCAATTGTGTAAATAACAAATCTGATCAAAGGAGTTTGAGGAACCAACCTCTAATCTGGAGATTCCTCTCTCATTTTACAAGTCCCACACTTGGAGAGAGGTTTCAATGTTGTGCAATCACACTAGATGCCTGAAACATCAACTTAGAAACCTGATTTGCATCTAGGGGTGCTGTTGATTTGCAACAATAGTTTTGGCATGCCCGGTGGGACCTTAGAGGTCTCATTTTCATTGCAGCAAAGTTGATGTGCATCTGCTGTAATTTTCTTTCCTAAAAGAGCTATAAATTACACATCTGGTGACTCCAAGGAAGAAGAATCAGCTGGTTTTAGCAGTGCAGACCTGAAAACTCATGAGAAGAATCATTACAAGGTCAGGAGCTGGAGAAGAAGAGGCACTGTTTGAATATCTGCAATTATATCCAAGAGTAAGGCAAAGTGGGAGGAGAATCCAAAGGTCTCCATCTCCACCAAATAGAACTCTCTCAACTCCTCCACCTAGTAGGCCTTTCATTCAATCAACAAGGGTTCTAAGGCCAATTAGAATGGCACAAAACAACCCCTATGTCAATTTCACTGGCAGCAGCCCACTTGCTCTCAATGCATAAAATCCAATTCCAATTGCAGCCTTGAAGAACATTCCATACTTCACTGGAGAGAATCAGACTACTCCTGGTGATCATGTTAAAGACATTGCCAACCTTTGTGCAATTCATGAAATCAATGAGATGCAAGTTGCTGTCAAATTACTGGCATCTTCATTCAAGGGGAAGGCTTTGCAATGGTTTAGAAGCCTTGCCTCAGGTTCTATTCAAAATTGGAACCAGCTGTGTGTAGCACTTCATGAGCAATTTGGAGAGAAGGGAGACAACTTGTCTCTTTTGGAGCAGCTGACAACCATCAAGAGAGCTCCCAATGAGCAGCTAACTGATTTCAACTTCAGATTTCAAAGGACTAGGTAGAGAATTCCAGTGGCAGTCAAGCCAATATCAAAAGGTGATTTTCTTTACTATCTCAAAGCTCTAGATTCTGATATTTCTATGTTAATTTAGTCCATGGGAGGCACAACTATCCCCACTGCTTATAGCATTTCCATTAGAGCTAAAAATTGTTTGATTCAAGCTGACAAGCTGGCTCCTAGGCCTCCAATGCTATTATTTCCAAGTTTAGAGAGCCCAAGTACTAGCCAAGTGCCTGATTTAGCTTCTATTCCCACTCCTAGAAATAGGAATTCAAGTGAAGCTTCCACTTCATCTTCTAGTGTCTCAAATGAACTTCAATAAGTCATGAAGCAATTGTAAAATTTACGTAATGAGTTGGTTACTCTCAAGAGGCAATAAGCCCAAATTTTTAGACCTTCCTTCCAGCCTCAAGCTCAGCCTAACAGGCAGCCATATCAACCTCATAGACCACCCAATCTAGCTAAAAATCTAAATCAAACAAGGCCTCTTTCCAACATACCATTTCAACCCTATAATCCAAATGCTATATCTGCCTCTAAGGCATTGGTGCCAACACAAAACAACATTTCTCAGGAGTATGATTGGTGTTTTCCATGCAATGAACCTCACAACCAATCTATGTGTTTCAACGGTGCCTTGAATCAAGCATTAATGGTGACAACTACTGGTGTGGAGGGTGAGGGCAGTCAAGGAAACAACCAATAACAAGAAACATTCCAGTAGCAATCAGCTCCAAATGACACCACACTTGTGAACTGGTAGGAAGAGGATTTTTGTGGCATAAATCAAACAGTCTCTCAAGGTGTTTGCAGCCAACACAAGGTCAAAAAGAAGGAATTTGGGTGAAGAACAACCATTAGCTCCAACCAATCCACAACCTTTTATGGCTCCACAAATGGTTGGCAAAAAAAATCTAGTTGTAAATGCTCACGGGAAGCCAAGAATAGCTCCTAGACCAACTCAAATACCAGTTGTTACTGCCCACATGCAAGGGATGAATATGCAAACCAAGGGATAACAAAGAGATCCTTCATCACCATTTAGTATCATTGATCAGATGGAGAAGAAAAATGTAAATATATCAATGTGGGAATCCCTATCTATCCGAGGCCAGAGAGATTTGCTACAAGCTACCATGAAGGACTGGCCAACTTCGAATCAGCAAGTTCAAATGCAAGAGAAGGTGCTCACAAATGCTGCCCAGCCTGAAGGGAATCATGGAGGACAGCAAGGTAAAATGTTGAAGCCCCCTCCTTTTTATGTCTCATTAATCATTGGAAACCAATTGGTGCACAATTGCATGATTGATTCCAGGGCAAGTAGCTCAGTGATGCCCAAGCAAATAGCTGATCAACTAGGACTTCAATATGAAACCATATCCAAAGGGGTAGTGCAGTTGGATGGGACAGTAGTAACAATAGTTGGGGTGATTAGAAACTTGAGTCTTACCTTGTATGCATGTCCAAATGTTGTTGTTTTACAAGATGTATCAGTTATAGACCTTCCACCACTCTTTGCCCTATGTTTGTCAAGAGATTTCACATCCAAGATTGGTGGATATTTGTCTGCTGATTGGTCACACATGCTATTCAGAACGAGGTATGGAACCAAAGCTACAATCAGGTCTGAACCTATTACAAACTTCCACATTGAGCCCTACACTCCAAGTCATATCAATGCTAACTGTTTGGCATTTGATCAAGAAGATCACCCAAGCACTGATGAAGCTGACACCAAGGTTGGAAGCATCCCAGATCTAACTATTGATGAATGGGCAAACAAGGTGCATGCTTTTGATCCTTATCAAGAAGTAGAAGAATATGAGCTAGGGGTCTATTTCATACATCAAGAAGATCATCCCATTCCTAGCATCACCAAGCCAAACCACAAGGACAACAATGAGGTATGGCAGTTGTTTTTTGATGGATCAAGGAGTAGACAAGGTGCAGGAGGTGGAGCCTATGCTTATTTTCACCTCAAAGAGTAAAGTACTATTCAGCTTTTAGATTTTAGTTTGCATGCTCCAATAACACTGCTGAATATGAAGCCTTGGTGCAAGGGATGCACTGGGAAATAAAGAGAGGAATAAAGAACTTGCAAGTCTTCTGTGACAGTGAGTTGATTGTTAACCAGGTCAAGGGGCAGCATGTTGTCAAGAATGATCTACTCAAGTGCTACAAGAATAGGGTGTGGGACCTCATTGAATATTTTGATGGTTTTGGCATCAAATCAATTCCTAGGAAAGAGAACCAAGCTGCTAACAGGCTTGCAGAAGTTGGGGCAGCCTTTGACGTTATGGAGAGCATTCAAAAAGATAAGGTATAGCCAAACATCCATGTGATTGTGAGGCCTTTAGTGCCAGATAACAATGTAAATATGCAAGTGTTTGAGAATGACCAGCAAATCATCCATTTCTTACAAGAAGAAGCTGAGTTCTCAGCTAAAAATCAAGAAAAATTGGAACAGCAGTATGGTGACCAAGTGGTACAGCTGAGAACTAACAAGCTACCCAAGGGACTTATCACTTTGGAGTCCATTTTCAATCCCAATGATCAGTTTAGGAAAGAGAAAGAAAACATTCAGGTCAAGAGAGAAGATTCAGTATCCATCTTGGTGGAAGAGAACAAACCATTACAAATTGGAAAGATGACAATCTGAACAAGAAAGGTATGAGTTCATATAGCTGTGTCAAGAGTTCCCTAATGTGTTTTCTTAGAGCTACAAATATTTGAAAGGTTTCAATCCCAAGTTAGCTCAGCACACCATTGAGTTTGGACCCAAATACTAAGCCCATCAGGGCAGAAACAAAGGCCAGTCAATCCACACATGGAACCTCTCATGAGGAAGGAATTTGAACAAGTTGATTGAGTCAAGAATCATATTCCCAATAAAGCATTCTAGTTGGGTTTCCAACTTAGTTCCAGTCAGAAAGAAGAGTGGAGAGATCAGATTGTGTGTTGACTTCAGAGACTTGAATAGAGCATCTCTCAAGGACCATTACCCACTCCCTTCTATGGATAAAATTTTGAAAGTTGTGGCTGGCTCCGAGAGGTTTTCACTACTTGATGGCTACTCAGGCTACAATCAGATTATGGTGAAGGAAGAAGATCACTTCAATACAACCTTCACAACCAAATGGGGAACTTATGCATACAAGAAAATGCCATTTGGGTTGTCCAATGCTGGAGCTACCTTCCAAAGAGCAATGGACATGGCGTTCAAAGGCTTGATTAACAACGTGGTGCTGATATACCTTGATGATATCACTATTTTTTCAAAGAATGCAGCAGGCCACCTCTCTCATTTAAGACAAGTCTTCCAAAGGTGCAGGAGATTTGGAGTGCCTTTGAATCCTAAGAAGTGTATCTTCCTAGCACATGAAGGAAAGCTCCTTGGCCATATTGTCTCCAAAGAAGGATTAGCAATTGATCCAGAGAGGGTTGAAGCCATAAGAGCACTACCATTACCAAGCCATAAGCAGGCCCTTCAACGTTTCTTGGGAAGAATAAATTTTGTTTGGAGGTTTGTCCCAGATTTTGCAGCCCTTGTCAAACCTATCACCAAAATGTTAAAGAAAAGCATGGCTTTCAAGTGGACAACAGAAGGCAAGGATAGTTTTTGAAGCAATCAAAGAAGCCATCTCCCAAGCACCAACTCTCATCAACCCGGATTTCTCCAAGGATTTCATCCTCTATGCATTTGGAGGTAATGATACTATTTCTACCATTTTGGTACAGCAGAAAAAGGACAATGATGAGCAGCCAATTTCTTTCTTCAGCCAAATCCTAGATGACTATGAGGTGAGATATTCTTTTATTGAGAAGCATGTACTTGCAGTAATCACAAGCTTGAAGAAATTCAAGCATCTAGTCTCAAACAACAAGGTTCAGTTGTCGGTCTCTCATGCGGGAGTAAAGGACTTCCTCCTCAACAAGGATTTGAATGAGTAAAAAAGGGCAGGTTGGATCACTCGTGTCATGGAGTATGACATTGAGATCAAGGTCACCAAGCTAGTAAGAGGAAAAGGATTGTGTGAGCAGCTGATTTTGGGCAAGCAAAAAGGAGTATGCAATAAAGAAGAGGTTGTTTTAACATTTCAAGACAGCTATGTGCAAGGTAAGCACTCAAGAAGAGGATAATGTTGTCCCCACTCCTTGTTGGACCCAAGGTATAATGCACTTCCTAAGCACAGGCCTATGCCCTCCAGAGATGAACAAAACCCAAAGAAGACACTTCAGATTGCAGGCTGTCCCATATGCCATAGTAGACGGTGTTTTGTTCAAGAAAGATGTGAATGGAGTGCTACTGAGATGCATTAGCACAAATCAGATTCATAGGGTGTTGGAAGAGTTCCATGGTGGACCAGATGATGGTCATTTTGCACGAAGAGTGATTACTCTAAAAATCATGAAGGCTGGTTATTATTGGCCCAAGATTTTTAGTGATTGCTTTGCGTGGATCAAACGGTGCAAGAATTGTGCATTCTTCACAGATAAAGAGAGGCTTGTTGCCCTTCCATTGCATCCAATTTCAGTTGACCAGCCATTCATGCAATGGGGTTTGGACTTCATTGGAGTCATTAATCCCAATTCAAGCCAAGGGCATAAGTGGATTTTGATAGCCATAGACTACTTCACCAAGTGGACTGAAGTAGTAGCACTCAAGGAAGCAAATGAGTCTAGCATCTTAGACTTCTATGAGGGGATAGTAACTAGATTTGGCATACCTGCTACAATAATCTCAGATAATGCATTAGCATTCATTGGATTTAAGGTGACTGAGTGGGCTGTCAAGAACGGGATCTACCTAAGTACTTCATCAAACTACTACCCTCAGGGTAATGGCCAGGCTGAATCTACAAACAAGAACTTGTTGAGGATCATTAGGAGGACTCTTGATGAGAATTAGAGGTCTTGGCATACCAAACTGAAATCAACCTTATGGGCTGATAGGATAACTCCCAAGAGATCCACAGGTAACTCTCCATTCAGGCTTGTTTATGGAAGAGAGGCAATCTTGCCCATGTCACTTGAGTTGATAACATTGGAACTCATGAAGCAGTTAGAGTTGCTAGAGTTTGGGCCCATGGAGGTGAGATATGCAGAGTTGATCGAGCTCCAAGAGATCAGAGATCAGGCATCCCAAACAATGGATAAGGATCAAGCTTTGATCAAGAAGACCTTTGATAGGAAGGCCAAGAGTAGATCTTTCCAAGTTGGAGATCTAGTGTTAAAATGGGATGCAGATAGAGAAAAAATGGCAAGGCATTCAAAATTTGATGCCATTTGGAGTGGCCCATACATGGTCACAAAGTGTAAGGACAACAATGCCTTCCAATTGTCTTCATTAGATCACGAAGAACTACAGATTCCAGTCAATGGAATCTATCTAAAGCATTGCTACTAGAGAGAAATTCTCCACCTTGTAAATATTAGCTTAGGTTTTCATTCCTCCAAGTGCTTGTGCACATTGTTTTGTTGTAGGTTGTTTTGCTTTCCCTAAGTGCTTTGACACAGCTTGTTGTTCCTGGGAATGTGTTTACAGGCCTTGCTCCATCAGGGGATTTTCCATGTTCCTCTTTGTAACATTCTAGTCAGTTGGGGTATTAAACAAAGAATCAAGTGATTCCATGCCCAATGGATTGCTTCAGGCAACTGGTAACTTCATCCAGCAGGCAGATGACCCCTCTGAGTCACCAAAACTGTTATCCCAAATGTGCCCCCTACTCATTTTGTGGCTAACTCCTTTACATCTTTCCTTCTCTTGTGCCTCAGTTAGAATATTTTGTTTTCCATGCACTCAAAGCCTTCTGGAAATGGCACCATTGGATAGAGCTCTCTCTTAGCTTTCTATAAAGGTAAAGTTTTCCTCCTAACTCCTCATATTTTTCAAGTTATGGCTCGGCGGAGTTTTTGTGGGAAATTTTCCCTTAGAGGGCCCATAGCCAATCAGAATGTGCCACGTGGCACCTGGAGTGGTGAAGCATGGGGAAAATTTGAAAAAAAATTCCAAATACCAAACGGGTAAAAATTCAAACTTTTTGCCCGCCGATCCAATTTTGGCCTATTTTTGCCCTAAATTTTCAAATCGCCATATCTTTCGATCCAGAGCTAGGATTTTCGTGTTCTTTATATCAATGGAAAGCTGGTGAAATTATCTACAGGATTCTAGGGTCAATTTTTAATTTTGTTTCATTTTGGAGAGAGAAAATTAAGAAACGTCTCTGACACGTGGTAATGGCCAGAAATGATGTTTCAACAACCAGTCTTAATGCAAAATGGGTCGCATTCTTCTTCAGCATGGCCAAAAATGTCAAGGCATGGGTCTGTAAGGATGCCCATGCTATTTTAATGCATCTTCATTCAATGGGGAATGGATCCCATGTTTTTTACATGTTTTCTCTCTCCCAGGCTCGACCCATGTGTTGTAAAAGCTAGATTTGGCTCATTTTTTGTTGGTGGAACATTTTTTTGGGACAATAAGCTTCTTCTTTCACCTTCAACAAGTGATTTTTGCAAGTATCAGACCTTCTTCATGATTTTAATAGGTTTCTACCTCTTTTATGTTACAAATGCAAGGATTTTGGCAGTGAAAAATGACAGTGCAGACTCTGTGATCAATTTTCAGTCCTTTGTTTGTATTGTCTTGCTTCATTTCAGACCTCTAATTGCATCTTATCAGCCTGTGTATGATGTTTCATGTTGCATTTTATGAAATTGTGTCAATTTTCATGAACAAGAAGTGTTCACCACTCCTTTGGTGTATCACATATTAGTTTAGTTTCAATTTTTGTACTTTCTATCTCTATCTCCTTGGAATTTAGAGTAGGATTAGGATTCAAACCTCTGCAATTGTGCAAATAACAAATCTGATCAGAGGAGTTTGAGGAACCAGCCTCTAATCTGGAGATTCCTCTCTCATTTTACAAGTCCCACACTTGGAGAGAGGTTTCAATGTTGTGCAATCACACTGGATGCCTGAAACATCAACTTAGAAACCTGATTTGCATCTAGGGGTGCTGCTGATTTGTAAAAACAGTAGCAAGAATTCTAACCATAACGTTGTCCTCCATGATGTTATGTATAGAAAAAATGTTGGCTACATCAATAATATGTTCCACTAGAGTAACGTGAGTTTCCCATGTGTAAAAGGGTAAAATTTTGAGTGCTTCAATAGGTATAGGGTCACATTTGGGCAATTGAAGAGGATTGCTTGTATTGATTTAACTTGGTTTTGTGCCATAGCAGCAAGAGGTTGATTTTTCCTTGGTGGAGGGAACCCTCTGTACGGAGGATTTTAATGACCCGTATGAGGTAGAGCTGTAACTGGTGATGTTGAAACGCCTCTTCTTCTTCTCTTTGGAGGAGACAAGGAAAGTTTGATATGTTGATAATTTCCTTTCTTTGAAGAATCTCTTGTCTAAATTCTTCGCATAAGTTAACACACTGAGATTTGGGAATCTAGAGATATAGAGTTGCCAGGTACTTTGACTTTCATAAGTGAGAAGAGAAGTACAAAATCTATCCCACCGATTGTGCCAAAAACTATTTTCACCAAGTCAATGCACCCTCTGAATGGCCAGAATGTGAACAGAACATTCGGCGTGATTGGGACACAAGGAATCACCTCTCAAGTTATGGGACTTGGGCTCAATTTTAACCTCCTAAGAAGGACGTCTTCCTTTTTCTAAACTAAGTGTTGTACTACTTCTAGTGTAATAAAATGTCTATCTAGTCCTATGCTAACATTTTCATGGGTTTTAGGGAAAGAGATTTCCAGAAATGAAACTATACTAGGGATGGTGATGCACAAAATGAAGGATGTTTCTAGACTCAGGAAGGGTGAATTTGAAGAGGTTGTTTCACCTATTTCAACTTAGAGAGGGTATAAAATACCATAAACTAGGAAGCACACATTCCCTTTATTAAACTCGATCTGAGAAACAAATTATTAGTCTTCTATTGAAAAATGATGAACTTGAGAAGGGTGAAAAAGCACCACAACTCAACTGCAAGAAATGCTCCACCATTTGATAAGCACAGAAATTGAAGAACCTGCAATAGAAATGTGAACTTGCACAGTGTACCTATAAGCATGAGAAAAGGCACAAATAAGTATATAAGGATGAAAGAACTGAAATTAGTCACAAAACACACATGTTTATTGCTTAAATAGCATGCACAGTGCACTGTACATTTAGAAGAGGCAATGGTTATCATTATAGTCTTGGAAAGGAGACTTTAAAATTCCCTCAACATACAAGGACAACTTGCAGAGGAGAGAGGACTCTTGAAAAATTTCCACTTGCCTATGATATATAAATTTACAACCTATCTGACCTATTGGAACCATTTGGAATGAGCTTCCAACTTACATTTATAGAAGAATATGTAAGAGAGAAGAGGAAAGATCATAAGTACATTCCTAAATTAAAGGCACATTATGTATTTATTACAGTTGGTTGAACCACTTGAGAATGTTCCATTGTATATCATTAATACCTAGTTGACCTAGTTCTCCTCATTTAATTAAAAGAATTTTTAAATAAAATATTTCAATAATAATAATAAATATTATTATTAAAATATTTAAATAAAAATATTAAATTAATTAAAAAATAATGTGGGGCCTCATGTTGACTGGTTTGCACTAAGGAGGGAGGAGTCCATGTGAATGATTCAAAAAAACCAACTCAGTGGTTGGCTCACTGAGCCAACTCACCGAGTTGGTCTTTTTCTGGTCCAAAATTTCATTGCAATCGTGTTGCTTGAAAAAAACTAAGCTCATTTTGTATCGAGATCCTCCATCAACCAAGATATTTTACATATTTTGCTAAGCACCAAGCTATGACTACCATTTTCTTAGTCTTTGCATTAAATCACGTAGTTGAGATCATAACCTACATGGCTCAGTCTTTGCATCGGCTACCAAAGTTAAGCTCTATCAGCCGTGAGCTCATCCCATGATGATTGATTTCATCACAAACATGAATTTCTCACCTTATAAGTCTAATTCTCCATAAATGTTTCAACTTTGGAAATTCTAATCCTTTTATCTTTGGGCATAACAACTTGCTTTCCCATCGAGTTCTACTTCTGTATCGAGCTTGGATAGTACTGAGTGTCAGAACCACTGATCAATATTATCCCACATTGAGTTTGAACTATCTTTTAAACCTATTTTTTCATCAGGTATGTGTCAAGTTAGGCCAATGAGTATACAACAAACTCTCACCATCGAGTATCTCAGCATCATCGTAACTTGCTCTGAGTTGATCTTCCATTTGAGTCATTTTGAACACAACATTAATGCATTGAGCCAACACCGTCATTTGATTCCTGATTGTCGAGCTCTTCATCTCACCATATGAATAACTCACTTCATCTGAGATTTCTCGTAGAGCTTATTACTCTTAAATATCCATTGACATCATGTCAACTGAGATTCATTTGCTTCCTTCATATCAACCGGTCTCATCTCAACATTCATATATATTCATTCGAATCTCCATGACATATCACTAAATGAAATGCCTCCCATTGTACGCCGACCTCCAAAAAGCTTGGGCCAACTTGGTCTTGATTAATACATGATATGGTTTAGCTCAGGTGAGAGATCTTGTAACATATCTCCATGGCCTATGTGTTCAACTCAAGTGAGCCCATCGATGTCTTTATGACCTGGCCGTGAGCTCTCAACTGATAACCACCAAGTAACTCATCTCTTGATTTCTAGGAGCTCCTCACCAACTACTTTCCGTCACTGACATCACATTACCAAGCTTGAATTAGCTCCCTCTTGAAATGTGATTTCAACTCATAGAAGGAATCACCCTTATCATCTCATAGCTTAGCCTACAAGCTATTCTTAGGGCCCGAATGAGTTCCATACTTCAACACATAGTCTTTCAATCCCAAATAATATTTTATACTTCTCCTATGAATTGTAATTCCTTGCTTCATAAGTTGAAAAAAATGGTTCATTGAGCATCTACAGTTTCAATTCTGAGCCAACTGATGGGATCATTTCGCTTGACATATTCATCCTAGCTTGAGCCACTTTTTCTCATAAGCTAAGTGCGTATGATTGTCTATAGTGATGTGATGCCACGACTTGGCTCTCAAGTTCCTCATTGATGGGCGTTTAGCACTGAACTTGGAAAATTTACATTCAAACTATTTATGTCATCTGCGTAGCTCTCCTATGAGCTTGAGCTATATCTACAAACCTTTGCATGTAGCTGATGGAACTCAACCTCCCTCTATGAGATCTGATTGCAATATTTCCACCAAGTGATTTGGTTTCAACTTGGCTCACCCCGAGTCTCTTTATATTACTCATTTTTCTAGACCCACGAGATCTAGTTGCAAGCTCACTACCTTCCTTGGCTTGTTTCCACATTTTTTATCCAACATGGACCAAACTTTCCTAGCTCACTTCTATAGGCTTCATTTTACATATTGCATATATCTTGCTCGAGCTCACCATTGGGCTCTTACTATCTCAAGCTCATCAATTCTAATTCTATCAAACCAATGCACCATTCAACCAACTTTGTTGTATTTCTTGATCTCGTTAACAACTATCTGAATAACTTATAGAACCATTCATACATGCCTTGATTCCCCTAACAACCTACATGGCTTTTTTCAACCATCTTGGAGATCTTCTTTGTGCGGAACTATCATGGAAGCTTGCCTTTATGAAATCCCCATCAATTTGAAGTTGTTTCATGGGAACTCACAGATCATCTCTCCATTATGTCATGGATTGTTCATTGAAAAATTCCACATCCTTGTCGATTTGGCATAAATTCCCCTATTTTCCATGACCTTTCTAAATTTCTTGAGTGGGGAATGCCCTTTCTTCCACCATGTTTATCCTCTAATTGGCTACGACTCAAATTTATCCCACAATTCTGACTCAAAATTTCCCCCTCGGTGATCCAAAACTACTCATCTAACGAGTTACATCATATCACCCTCTTCTCCAACATTTCCATGGTGAGTCCAATCGCCTTTGGGTGAAAAATCATTTTCCCTTCTATTTCAAACCTCCACCATGGACGGTTTTATCTGAATTTTCCCATATCTATGCTTTGAGCGCAAGGTTTAGGTCATTTCCCGAACCTCCCCAACTCAGGCTATCTCCAATGTGATCTTTGTTGAGATCACCATGATCCTCCCATAGCTTGAGATGTTCAACTCCATTTCACTCCATGAACACTAAGCTCTATTTCCACCTTATCTGCAAGTCAATTTCTCCCAAGCACCAAAACCTGTGCACTTCTTGATCTCACAAGCATGCAACTCAAAACTCATGGCCTTGCTTTCACCATAACTCAATATTTTTCCAATCTTAACTTCAGTTTTAGCTTGAATCCAAGAAATGCATTCACACTCGAGTTACTTGGCCTTTCCCATAATTCCTAATGTGCTTCTATGTCTTGGACGAATGGCCTTGACTCTCCCATTGACCGTGAAATTTAAAATATCTCTGTGTGTGTATGTTTCACCACCTCATCAAGCCAAATTTGTATGCCTCCTCCACTAATTTACTTGAATCTTCCTCATCATGCACCAAGTACTGAGCTATCTTCCGTGTTGTCAAACACAAGCTCAATGTCGAGTCATTTCCCTTGTATTTTTTTTTTTCCATCTCTTGAAAGTGGCTTGTTCCAATCAAACTAAGTCGCTCGACCTAGTATCCACCGAGTTCGAGCCACCCAACACCTTGTCACCTGATCCTGACCAACCCAACACATCCTCTAAATATTTAAAATATTGATCTCCCTCACTGTCTTTACCGCAACTGAGCTACTCACATTATTTCCCTTCCAATTTAGGCTCATCATACCCACGACAAGCTTGCTTCCTCTCTTTTTCTTGGCTTGACGAGCCATATGTGTTTGTTGAGTTATTTCTCTTTTTCATACATTAAGTTCCTAATTTGGGAAATCAAGCCATTGATTTGAATAGAAAAAATCACCTTTAAACTGGTAGAAACCCGACTGCCTTAACATGGTTCTTGATCCCTTACTCCATTATGCATTCTAAGCCCTCTATATCCTTCCAAGTTATCTTCGCCAAGCCCTTGGCTGACCTAGCAAACCACCCCTGGTATCAATGCTATGATCTCTAATTTAGGTATTTTCCTAACTCAAGGATCTACTATATTATGTCGAGCATGACACCCCCTCAGCACCATCACGAGCCATTACCTTTTCTGACTCGGGCTTTATTTTACTCTATAGAAGCTTGATTTCATGGCTCACTTGAGCCTCATGCTTAATAACTCACCAAAATTTACTCAAGATCAAACCCAGACACCTCCTAAACTCACATGGATATATTGGAATTCAACCTCAATATGACCCTATGCAAATCAAAAATAAAAATCCTGAATTTACTCAAAATGACTCGCTCATCCATTCACTCGGCTAGTTTTTGGATTTTGTGGGCTCAATCTCTCGCACCAAGCTGAGTTGTCTTTGTGTCATCGTAAACAATATCTTCCTATTATGAAAAGTTATATGTTTTCTCAATTAGATGAGTTATCCTTGTGGATACTTTTTAGAACTACACCTGTGATCTTCCCTTTTCATTTCCTGAGCTCTACTTTATATTGCCCCCACCATGTTCATCCTCACTCGATCGAGCATCCATTAAATCTCAATGTGTCTGGACTATAATACCTTTTGAGCTACCCTTCAATGGTCAATGTCAAAACAAGTAGCTCGCTTAGTGGTGTAATCAACTCACTAGCTCGCTTAGTAGCTCATTGAGCTTCTCGGCGAGCTATCCCCATCTTATAACTTCTTGAGCCATATTTTTCATCTTTTCAACCTTCTACACTAACTTTTGGAATTTTCTTGAAACTAGAGGGTAGTGAAAATGAAATAAGACCCTTTTAAATATAATTTATCATTTTTATCATTTTGATAGGAGGTGGGTCCACTAGTGCTGATTTTCCCATTCTAAGACCTATTTGAACCTCCAAGACATGAAAAAGAAAGAACAACCCTAGAAGATCCCCAAACCTTCTTGAACAACATACAAGGCTCTCAAATCTTTAAATTATGGTTGTATTTTTAACCTTATTGTCCATTTTTTACTAAGAGGGAAAAATTTGACAACATGTCCCATAAAGTCCAATCCCTATTTATCAAATGGTTGTAATACTATCTGAGGTTGTAATGGTGTTTCATCTGATTTCATAGGCCTCCCCATTCTTTGGCACTTATCACATATTATTACATAAAATGTTGAATCCTTGTGCAATGTAGCCCAATAATACCCCGTTGTTAATACCTTTTGTGTTTTTCTCTTTATAGAAAAGTGTCCTCCACATGGTTCACTATGGCAGGCTTTGAGGAAATCATAAATTTCCTCATCATCAATACATATTCTCATAACATTATCATGTCCTTTATGGAATAAGAAACTATTTATCGAAGAGAAATTCAAAAAAATTCTCTACAACATATTGCTTTTCAAAATATAGATAGTGTGGAGGTTTCTTACCTAAAACCAAATAGTTAGCTATATTTACATACCAGGGTGTCTTGGTGGAAATTGAAAATAAGTTCTCATCTGGGAAATAATCATCCACTAATGCCTCTTCATTATTTTTTTCCATTCTTGAGAGAAAATATGCTAAAACATTGTCTTTTTCAGGCTTATCAAAAAAATTTACGTCGAACTCCTGTAAGTTCAGCAATCATCTTATTATTGTGATACTTACAGCTATTTTATTAATCAAATATTTAATGGCAACATGATCTGTATGGATTAGAATTAAATATCTTATGATGTAGTGCTTGAAATTTTTGATAGCATATACAACGGCTAAGAATTCCTTCTCAGTGACTATGTAATTAAGTTTAGCATGGTACATGATCTTTCCTACATAATAGATGGCATAATTTATTATCCCATACTTTTGTCCTAAGATAAAACCAATGGCGTTATTATAAGCATATGTATGTATATGAAATGACAAGTTTCCATTTGGTCCTCTCAAAATAGGTGCAAAGGTCAACATTTGGTTCAATGCTTGGAATGTAACTTCACATTTTTCTATCCATATGAATGCAACATCCTTTCCTAAAGAATCAAATAGAGGTGCTACAATTTTGCTAAAGTCCTGTATGAATCTTCGGTAATACATAGCATGACCTAAGAAGCTCCTTACAACCTTCTACTTTTTGGGTGTTGGAAAATTCATTATCATTGGTATTTTTGTTGGGTTCACTTGGATTCTAGCAGATGATAAATAGTGACCCAATATTATCCCCTCAAACATCATCATCTAGAATTTTTCATTTCTTAAGAACATATTATGCTATTTACATCTCTTGAGGACCTTATCTGATTTCTTCATCGCTTCATCAAAAGTGTTTCCATGGACTGTAAAATCATTTCTATATATACCTCTATACAGTCACTAGTAAAATCTGAGAAAATAATTAGAATTTCCCTTTGAAATGTTGCAAATGCGTTACACACTCCAAATAGAAGAATAGAGTAATAAAATTTCCCCCATGGGCATCTGAGTGTGGATTTTACCTAATCCTCAGGAGCAATCTATATTTAATTTTAGCCATTACAACCATCAAGGAAAGAAAAATACTTTTTCTAGCAAGATAGTCAAGTACCTGATCAATAAAAGGAAGTGGGAAATGATCCTTTTTAATTGTTGATTTTAGCTCCCTGTAATACACAAAAATCCTCAATTTTCCATTCTTTTTTGTGATAATAATGAGGAGCGACACCCATTGATTTTCTGAGATTGGATATATGAATCCAACATCCAAAAATTTCTTTAATTCCTACTTCACTATGTCCCTTACTATTAGGTTCAATCTTATTTTTGGTTGTCTTACTTACAGTTGTATCTGATGTAAATCATATGAGTACATATTTTAAGATGGATTCCATGCATATCTCCATAATCCCATGCAAATGATGTATTGTGATTTTTTAGAAGAACAACTAATAGCAATTCTTGTTGCATGCTTAATGTCTTGTTCACATTTAGTGGCTTACCATGTATGATATCCACTTGCTTGGAAAGATCAGTCATGGAGCATATGCTTATATTTATGGAATTCAAGATACACTCATGAGGAAGAAGTTGATGTAGGATGCAGTTCTTACCTGGAATATTCTTAGTATTTTGTTGAGGCAAGATTTGACATTCAGATAATCTTATGCATTATAATTTTCTCCTCTTTAACCTTTCTATAATTACTTTAGAGAATGTTTGAAATAAAAATATCCTCCTCCTATCCTTATATTATGAAATACTTCTCCAACATCATGAGCTATTGTACTAAATTCTGATCTTCCTCTAGTTCTTCCACCTAAATAGTTTGATCCTCTTCATTGAATGGTTGTGCAGGTAGGTAGAGCACAAGATTTTTGGTCCCACTTCCATTGGAGATAATCATGTTACCAGATCTACATCTAATAAATGCATTAGAAATTGCTAACCATGGTCTTCCTAGGATGATAGGATATCCTCCTAAGCTTGATTTTGATTGTAGAACGATGAAGTTAGAAGGGTACTCCCAGGAGTCTACCACTACTACCACATCCTCCAAAACTTCTTTAGGCTTTACTATGGATCTGTTTGTAAGATACAAGATTGTGGTTGTTGGTCTTAACCCTTTTAATTTTAGATCATCCATTACTTTCTTTTTCATTACATTTATTATCACTCCTAAGTAAATTAAAGTATTTTTTTATTATTATACCATTGATTGTGACATTGACTATCGGGATACCTAGATCAATATACTTGGGTACAACTGAGTTCCCAAGCATAATATCTGATAGCTATCTAATGACTTGTATAGTAGATGGATCCTGCCTCTTCCTACCTAGATTATTAATGTAGAGGTCATTAACTAGCTTGTTGTAGATAGGAACATCTTTGATAGATTTTATTAATGGTATCTTGAAAAAAATGTCTTTAAGCTGATTGAAAAATTTAGAATCAAATTCTGTTCTAGGATCGGTCATTTTTTCTTGTAATATTTTAGGGAATGGTTTCTCATTATCTTGTGTTTTATGCTTGCCAGAGTTTTTCTCAGGTTTTTGTGGATCATCTTGCATCATATTTTGTGCTTGTTGTGGGTCATCATGCATAAATTGTGGTTCCTGTGTAATTTCAGTGATTGTTGGTCCAGTTGGTGGAGGGAGTGCTCTTCCTGAGTAAAGATGGATATTATTGATGTCAATAGAATAAGTAGGAATTTATCTTGTTCAGTGGAATAGGCTAGTTGGGAAGCTTTATTGTTAGGGTTAGGCGTTGGTTTAGAGGGTTGTTTTTTATCTTTTAGTTTGGAGCTTGATTGGGGATTAGACATCATAGCTTGCTACTACTGGTAGGGAGGTTGTTGATAATTTTATTGGTAATTAGGAGGTGGGTTATTCCACTATTATCCCCTCCATGGTTGTTTCCATGATTGGGGAGGTTTTTTCCATTTTTTTTTTGTTGGCCTTGGTAGGGAGGTTGGTACTCATTAGGATATGGGGCCAAACCTTGAGGGTTATTCCAAGGTGGGGGTTGTATATATGAATTATTAGAAATTTTTTGAAATGAATGCATAGGATTTTATTTCATACCTCCTTTCCTAGGTGGCCATAGTTTTCTTTGAGGAACATAGAAAAATTTCCCATATTCTATTTCCAACATTTTGAAATCAAGTGAAGCCTATCTTTCTTGAGAAATGTTGGCCAATTCTCTCCATTTACAGTCTGATTTCTTCCTTCTACATGAATGACAGTACTCTATGAGTGTCGTATCTGCATCTTCTTTCTTATTTTTGGCATGTAGAGAATCTAATAGATTATCCATATCATTTACGATATCTTTCTTCATATTTTTTAACATGATAACAATCTAAGACTTATAGACGTCCCCCATTTATTTGGTAGATAATCCACCTCTTGATCTTGAATTTCTTAATCTTTTCATGGTATCTCTTGAATAATTTTTATAGGAATCACATATATCTTCAAAGTTGGCCTTAGAAATGTCTCCTACTCCTATCAAGTCTAGAGCATCCATGTCTTCATCACTAAATCCCTTCAAAAAGTGTATGTTGAGGGAGTCATGTGGTATATTAGTGGTGTGTCTTGACTTCTGAACATGAAATAAGAACCAATCCTCTAATGGTTCATCCTCCTTTTGTTGCATTCTATAGATTTCATCACTTCCTATGTTGCTTGGTCTACAATAGTATTGATACTTACTAAGGAATTTCACCTTCATCTGTGACCATGTATTAATAAAATTCCTTCCTAATCTCATGAACTACCTTAAATCAACATCTATGAGTGTTGTAGGAAACATTTTCAATTTATGTGTATTAGTAGTATAATCATACCTTCATCACAAAACATCAAACTCAAAGAGAAAGTTGTCTGGATCTTTTGATATGGCTCCATGGAAATTTGGAAAGGATGGTGGAGAAATATTCTTCATCCTAAAAATTACATCATCATTATTGATGGGGAACTCAAAAGTGGTTTCCCCATTCTGAGAATTTTGATCTACTTCTTCTGCCATCCTTGGCTGTTTAGGGGAAGCTACAGAATTATCACTTAGAGGATTGTCTTTAAAAATTAAACCGATTACAAAGGTTCTTTCCTCAGAATCTTCAAAATATTTAGAGGTAAATGATGAGATTTTTGCTACTTGTGGGTTAGGTTAAAATCTACCATGGGCATCCCTTGGACAGTGCATGCATCAACTACTCAGATCTTCAATGGTAATTAGTTGGGGGGGTTTATTCTAAGGTACATTCCTAAACCTAGAGTGCTTCTAAGGAGTGGATTAAACCTCACAAAAACCTTATAACTTGTAAGTGTCCCTAGAAACGGTGCCAAAATGGTGGTGTGAATTAATTAGTAGCAATTCATATGTTATTCACTAATCCAGATTCATTTATTCATCAGACCTAGGGACATAGACTTTCAACTCTGTCAATTTTGTATGCACAGTTACATGTTTTTATAAGGTATAAACTTAAAGATTGTTGTCACAAAAATAGAAACATAATGTTGGAAAGATAAACTATGTTGTAGATGAAACGTAAATGCTACAACTGAATATGAAATATATTAAATCATAACATGAGTGGAGAACTAAACTACTGCAAGTATAATCTATTCATGTAAGAAATTAAACAACAAATAGGAAGAAAAGGGGTTAGCAACTGCAAGTGGGCCCTGCCTTGGGTTCTATCCTTTCTTAAAGATGGTGTCTATGGAATAATAATGGAACTCATATTTTATTGATCATCATGAATATTACAATTACTAATAATTCTCCTCCTATGGATCTATATCTGCTATAGTCTTATTGTTCACTTTATATTCTAGAGAGACATGAAAAGACTCTTTCAATTATTAGTTACATTTTTATTGAGTACTAGATCACTCCTAAGAAATATGTGCATGAAATTAGAACTGAAGATAAGTGTTCTAATATATCAACACGACTAACTACTTATTCAAACAACCAGCTGTAAAATTAGATCAACTAGTTTCAAGTTGTAGATGTAGAGAATAATTAGGCATTGGCATTAGATCTACTTTTATCGACATAACTACTCCTCTATTAGCAAGTGTTAATTTAGATGAAGAATTCTTGTCAATCACCTTCTTAGTGCTCAAATTGATCTCACCCCATTTATCCTTAAAATTATTTAGTTTGCAGGCCCTATAGTCTTCTCTATCTTCCCGTATTGATGCATTAAAACTATGTGTCCCATTTGGTTGCCATGATTAGTCCCTTCCTTGGTCAAGGATAACTTAAAATTCCAAAAAAAAAAAATTGTTCCTCTGTCCATGAGGAAGAATCTGTAACTTGGGCATAAAACTTGGGTTTCTCCTTTCCTTCCATTTTCCATAGTCATGTTTTGTTGTCCCTATCATTTTTGTCCAAAAAATCTATGGAAATGTGATTGGACATGACTCAGAGGATCATATTTGGGCCTTATATCATTTCCAAATTCTCTATCCTTGAAGAAGGATTCATTTTTGGGTACAAATGGTGATTTTCCTACATTTTACGGTTTGACGGGTTTATTTTTCCCAGTCAAATTTACATCTCAGCATCTGTGGAAACATGGCCCTTTTTGGTTGGATGCAGCTCAGCGCGGCACTTTGGAAATTCTAAGGCCCACTTCAACTCAAAATTTGTCCACGTGGAGGGCCAGCACTCATTAGAAAATTTTCCTTTTACTTTGGCCTTGGAGTTGTGCCGGGGAGACACGTGGCGGTTTCCACTACCTTGCCCAGACTTAGACAAGTTTTTCATGCGGCCGGTATAGCTTTGGTGAACCATGGACATGTGGGGGATAGGCACTCATTTGAGGATCAGCTTCAGGGTCCCACCTTAACAATTGCGATAGGGAGACATGTGGAGGCTTTCGCTAGCTTCACTGTATACTTAAACTTTCCAAAGCAATATTCTAAGGCCTGGGACATGTGGAGGGAATGTACCTTTTTTGGGACTAGACCCTAAATTTTATTTTGAAGAAGCACCAAGAGGACACTTGGAGGCTTCTGCTCACTCTGCCTTTTCTTGGACTTTTCAACGGCTAAGGAAAATTGTCTCACACCCTAGACACATGGCGCCTTCTACTGATATTTAAAATTTTTAACAAATTTTCCTGATTGAGATGTGTGGTGAGCTCACACTCATTTAGGGTCTCCATTTTTGGGCACCATACCAAAGGTGCACCAAGGCGATAAGTGGAGGCTTCCTCTAGCTCCTTTTTATTGATACTTTTTCAAAGGCCAATTTTTTTTTTCTTGGGCCCATGGCATGTGGAAGGCCCAGGCTTGTTTTGAAGCTTGCCCCTATACTTCTCCTTTGTATTTGCACCAAGGAAACATGTGGATGGTTATAAAATAAAGTATAAAAGGGGCAGAATCAATGAATTTTGTGTATTACATTTATTTTTCCACCTTTTTTGCTCCAAGACTCTTGAGATGTGAATACACACTATTTTTCCTCATTTTTTGATGAAATTCCTTGTCGTCTCTGTCTGTATAGTGCCATTAAATGGATTCAGAACTTAATTTGTGAGTCCAAGGATTGTTAAGATTGATATTTTGAAGTTGGAATTTCTCAGGCACTTGTAAAAATAGGAATTACCAAAGAAGTTGGATGTTAGACAAAGTTGTAGAGGAAGGAAAGGGAAAAGGATGAAATGATGAAATTTGTAGGTGTAAAATATGAAAAAGGTGTTTCCTCGAGACTAAAAAGTATTACCTATCATATCCAGCTGTGTAGAGCCTCTAGAAAATGATTAAAAAGGGGATTTATCCCATGACAAAATCATAATTATTAGAAGGATTGCCAAAAATTTGTGGTATGGCTTTCTAGTCATTAGTCAAGGGCCCAAGAAACGTGATCAAATCATAATTGGTCCACCTAGAAGCTTTCGGATGTAAATTTGTTAAACGTCACTTTCTGAGACAAATGGATAACAAGAAAAGGTCCCTTAAATATTTTTCTCTTTTGGGGGAAAATTGAGTGAGTAAAATGTATAAATGCAATGAGAATACTCTTTCAAAGGGTCAGGGATTAAATTTCATAAGAAAAATTTGAGAAAATCCGTATTCTGAGAAACCCTTATGAGATACCTGGTTAATTTCCTTTGTGTTTTATTTTCTATCATGTCAAGTTGGTTACACATGTATAGCCATTGACGAGCACTAAGATTGCTTTGGAAGCTTTCCCCTACTGATGAATTTAAGAAATTTTGAAATTAATTTATGTAAATCTTGGAGAAATTAGTGTTTTCTTTGTTTAATATTGTCTACAAGTAGTTTTTCTTGTTCCTATTGCAATATTACACTGAAATATTTGTGAAATCACACAGGATCTTATCCATGTGATAGTTTAGTAGCATTTATAATTTTGTTTCAGGAAGAGCCTTCATCCTGTGATGAGATAAACAAATTTAAAATCATTCCATTATCATTTGTTGATAAATAATTGTTTGTAAGTATTTGGGTGTACGTTATGGAGTGATTAATTAGAGATTTTGATGTTTAATTGAGTCTTTTAGCTCTAGCCTTCATGCTAGATTCTCAAAGATTGTGTGAAAACGTGCTGATCTGAGCCTCCATTGAAGCACACCTTCTAGTTGAAGGAACATCTTAACTATTATGAAGTTTTCTATTATTGAGTTGTCCATTGTTGTGAAGTTTCTCAGAGATCTAGTTTAATCAACTTTATCCTGCTTAATCACCCACCAAAATTATTCAAAAACTGTGAATCCATCCTGAACTACCCTTGTTTTCCCTATATATCAACAAAGGAACAAAATCCATTTACTAAAATATTCAGAACAATTAGGATCCCATAGTGTCTTCAGTAACCTTAGCATTGTTTTGAAAGTATCTCCATCCTTTAGAAGTGACAACTCTTGATAGTTAAATTATGGATTATTGACCGTAATTTCCCAAGGTTTTCTTCATAAAATTCATACAAAAGAAGGATATCTCCATCTCCTTCATCAAACAGAGGTTACACTACGGGTCCTCTCTCCCTGGTCAAAAGGTGTGGCCTAAAGTAGTGAGGATAGGTCAAATCCTCTTGAAAGTGCTATCCATCTCTCCACAAATTTGAGTGACAAAGGGCCAGTTAGATCTCATCCCTGGCTAAAAAATGACATACATCAAGATCTATCTATCTCTAAGCTCTGTGCCAAATCTGTGATGCTACTCAGCTTGAAAAGGAGAACAAATTTGGATACCAGCACACCTTTCCCATAATCATGGATATGTAGATGTGCATATTTCCATTGTCTATAAGTGCATTTCTGTGGACTATTCCCAGTTGTTACATGTCAGTTATTGCGAATGAGTCTATCTTGCTTGTGATAGAGTATCTTAGGTTACATGTTAGTAATGGTACATAACAACTTCTTGCAACATGTACATCATTTAGATAAGCACTTAATAATACTTCATTACATCCAAGAGATTAAAATGCACATTCCAAACCCATGAAATAAAGTAACTTATTAGTAATTATAATAATTAATATATAAGTGCCAATACTTAGGTTCAAGTGGGAATGTTTTGAAAAAATGACCAAAGTAACAAAGTGCAAGGGTATTCAACACATGACAGACTATAAAATATGAGACCATTAAAATAGTATTAATGGCTCTCATCACCTACCATAGATGAGTTTATAAGGTGAAGTACCTATTTCCTTCTTCATTATGATTTTGTCTACCTAGAACGAGCATGAAACATTTGTATGCCATTACGTCTAGTTAATGTTAATTATTCACTTCATGATTTGGATCAGGTTGTTATTAGTAGACTCTACCAAGCCATTACCATAAGGGTAGTATTCTAAAGAAGTTTTCAAATAAATTCCAAGGATGAGATCCTAATCAGAATTTTTTGTACCAAGGATTTTTCATCATCAAAGCTAATGGTTTGTGGAACACAAAACCTTATTACAATACCCTTGAGAAAGTCAAGGATGAGTGTCTAGGTTAATTCTTTGAGTGCGACAAATTTTGTTCATATGGTGAAGTAATTGTTGTAAATATATCCCCCCAAGTAGATATAGACAAACAGAAGACTATGAAAATCAAAAAAACTCAGACCCCGATATTTATTGAGTCGGCGCATGAAAATGGATGTCGACATGAAAATATATGCACCAGGCGTAGGTCATAAGGGTATGTCAACATAAGGATGGATGCGCCAAGGCACACCTTTGGGAGGGCGCATGAAAATGGATGTTGACATGAAAATATATGCGCCAAGGTGTAGGTCAAGGGTGCATGAAAATGGATGTCGACATGAAAATATATGCGCCTAGGCGCAGGTTAGAGGCGCATGAAAAATGATGTCGACACAGAAAAAGTTGCACCCTAGGTGCATGTTAGAGGGCACATGAAAATGGATGTCGACATGAAAATATATGTGCCTAGGTACAGGTTAGAGGCACATGAAAAATGATGTCGACAAAGAAAAAGTTGTGCCCAAGGCGTAGGTAAAGGGCGCATGAAAATGGATGTCAACATGTAAATGGATGCCCCAAGGTGCAGGTAAAGGGCACATGAAAATGGATGTCGACATGATAGAATTTGTGCCCATGGTGCATAGCAAGGGTATTTTGACATAAGGATGGATGTGCCAAGGCACACCTTCGGGAGGCGCAACATTTTGAGCGCTGACAGGAAGCAGACCCTGGCGCAGATATTCAGATGGCCATAACTTTTGACAGGGAGCTCAGATTCATGCAAGGTTGGACTTTTCGGAAAGCTTACAAGGTCCTCTGTCCAACTATGACTGGATATATTTAATTTGGTGATAAAAAATTCTTAAAAATGCAAAATACAGTTCGTCACTTTTTGGGGTTGCTAGGGTTCTCACCTACCACCATAATGAGATGAATTAAATGAAACCTAGAGGTGGTTGGGGTAGATGTGGAATTCCTCTCTCTTTTCTCTCTCATTCTTCCTATAAATTGTAAGGAGGGGATTCTTTCTAAAGGTTGGACATTCTTGTTTTTACCCTCCCTTCTTCTCTTTGGCAGGTGAATTTGTGGAGTTCAAACCTCCCACCTAAAACTGTAATGCAACTTTGCCTCTTGGAATTTTGTAGTGTATTGTATCAATCTTTGGAGAAAATAATATATGTCTATGGATGATTCTCAACCCTCTCTGTGTTCATTTGCATCCTCTTGATCTTTCATTGCAAATCAGTTATCTGTGCATGATCTTGCATTGCATTTTAGTGGTTTGTGTTTATTAACAAGATAGATGTTCTTCATTCCTCGGTGCATCACCTTTGTAGTTTAGGTTTTATTTTATGCATCTTCTTCCCCCATCTCCTTGGCAAGTTAGTTTAGGTTTTTTGAGTAAACCCTCTGCATTTTTACATGTGCATCTGAACAGAGGAATAGGAACCGGCCTTTATCTGGAGAGATTTTCCGATTTCGCAAGGTCCCACACTTGGGAAAAGCTCCATGTTATGCAATCGCACTGACATTCAGGGGTGCTCTGATTTGCCATCAATAGTAATTTTTGGCTATCAAAACCCACTTGTGACTAGTGCTCAAAGGAGGGTTGATCATGCTGATTAAATATAGGCCCTATTGTGTAAAAGTTTGATTCACTTAGATTGGTCAGAGGGGAAACAAAAAGAATTTCTTATTACATGAAAAGAAAGCACAATCTTTTCATTTATGACCCACTTATGTGCATCTGAAAAATAGGGTAGGCCAAAAGTATTATGCTTAATGATCTTCATCAATGTTTCCTTAGTAGATAAGTGACCACTAGAGAATTCAACATGAAATTATACTAACACTTTGTTGAATTACACACCATCAATACATCCCAACAGCAAGCCATCAAGATTTATTTTGAAGAGAACACCATCAATCAACTTATATGGAATATATTACAGCCTCATATGTTTTATTTTTTCTTTGTTTAAACCAGGAGGGTATGCATCAAAAGAAAGAAAGGTTGTCATGTCCTCTATCTAGGTGCATGCACTAGGATCTTCATTCTACTCATGTTTTTTTAGGAAGGC
Organism: Taxus chinensis; assembly: GCA_019776745.2. Classification (NCBI taxonomy): domain Eukaryota; kingdom Viridiplantae; phylum Streptophyta; class Pinopsida; order Cupressales; family Taxaceae; genus Taxus; species Taxus chinensis. Next base: position 76,522,585 of record CM034155.1, on the reverse strand, counting down.
TCTTCATCCAGAAAGTTGTATCACATATATAATAAAATAGAATAGACATATAAATATATTTAGTATCCATAAGCACCCGCCCCAAATATAGTTCAAAGGAACTCAGTCCTCCCAAATACTCTATATGGACCTCACATATAGATACTCTAGATGGGGATGGGGGGTCGAGAAACTCTATGTCTGACCATCGGTGTGAACACAGTGGTCTCTGACTTGAGGAAGGACTAGGAAAAAATTCAAATTTGGATCCTAAAAAGCAAGTGTTTTTTCACTGTGAACATGGAAATCTCAAAGCATAGTGTATTTAACACTCCCATATAATAATTCTATATGGGGTTTGGGGTGGGTGAGAAAAACCTCAATGCATGGTGGGGTAGAAAGAGGGGGTTCGCGGGGGAGAGAGTAGGGGTGAGGGGTGAGTGTACCATTCGTCCTAGAGAGACAAAGGGGAGAAACATAAAATATGGGGATGGGTTCCAGCCCCCTATCTCTATACGGTGGTGGAGGCCTATCGGGAGGGGGAGGGAAGTTATATCTAGTCAACACTCGACCCCACCCACCATCTTCAACCAATTTTTTATAGAGTGCATATCCCCTAACAAGATTAGTGGCTTTGATAGTCATATCAAAATCCATGATTTAAGTCACCCATTTATATCTCTTATCATTTATTTCTTCTCTCATGATGAACTCTCTCACATCTGAGTGTAAAAATAACACCTTGATATGAATTGTGGTAAGCATAATCTTGAATTTTTTTAGAGCATGCATGATAGCAAAGACCTATTTTTACATGTGATTGTATTTTAATTCATAATCCTTCAGTATTTTACTGAATAAAACAATTGGTTACTCCAATCCTTTTTTATTTTCTTGTGTCAATAAAACAACAACACTTGCATCAGATCCATAAGCATGAAGGATGAAATCCTTTGAGCAATTCGGATTGATGAGTGCTGCTGTTTAAGAAATTTCTTTCTTGATTTTGTTAAATATATATTTTCCTTCTATTATTCACCTGAATACTGTGTCCTTCTTAAACATGAGGGTGATGGGCCTAACCAATCCTACAAAGTTAGGAATGAATCTTCTAACAAAATTTAGTTTTTCTAGGAATGATTGGAAGGAATTTTTGTGCACTAGAAAGGAAAGATATAGGATGGTTAAGATGTGCTCAAGAACAATGGAAATGTCATTAAGAGACCACATGGCCTAGAATATTTCCTTGTGCAACAACAAAGTTATACTTCTTAGGGTTGAGAGATACCCTAATTCTCTACATCTCATAAATACTTTCTACAAATGTGTCATGTGATTTGTGCTCTACTTTGAGAAGACAATTATATAATCCATGTAAATTAGGATGAATTCATCAATATATCCTTTGAAGGCAATGTACATACATTTAAGAAATAGTGTGCTTTCATTTGTTGAACCTAAAGGCATTTTCTGATAAGAATATGTTACCCATTTGGTTTTAATTTTTTTTGAACTGATCCTCTTCCTTGATCATGATCTGACTGGATCCTAAATGCCCATCCAACATGGAGAATCTTTACATGCCAACCACTGTATATAGAATCATCTCCATATAAGGCAAAGGATAGTGATCCTTCAATGATGCCTTATTCAAATCTCTAAAATTAATGCAACTTCTGATTTCACCATTATTTTTATGTACTGGAATAAGATTCACAACCCAACTATGTTATTTGATGGGAAATATTATCTTTTCCTCAATGAGTTTGGATAATTCCTTCCTCAAAATGGGGTCTATCTTAGGATTTATGGGCCTTTGCTTTTATCTAATGGGATCAATGAAGTGTTGAGAAAAACTAGGATCAAATCCTTTTAGGGATTCATACTCTCATGAAAATATGTCACTGATTTTTTCACATAGAGAGATGAAGGTTTGTTTTTCATATTGCACATATTATTTACCAAGAAGAAACTCTTTGTCATGCATAATAGTGACTAGTTAACATTCTTCTTACACTATGTACATATACTTCTCTTCACCCTTGAACTCATAATCAGGGCTTAATATGTTCTCTATGGTGACCATCCCTTTAGGAAACTTATTTTTATTTAGTTGAATCACTTGGTCACCATAACTATCATACAAGTCATATTGTATGTTTGAGGAGAACTTAGCTTCATTCTAGATGAACTGGAAAATCTACACATTAGTTTCAAACACTTTCCATTTAGTTTCATTATCTAGAATGGATAACATGATCACCATCTTGATGTGTTGTGAATTTCCTTGAAGAAAATCTTAAGCTGGAAATAATTGTTAACCAAGGGCCTCCATCTGATATGCTTCCTTGTTTAATTTCCTTGGTAGCACCTATACATTTAGATCTTAAAATCTCTCCAAAAGTTCCAAAACTCTATTTTTATAATATTTCAAAATATTATTTTGTGATGTGCACTTGTTTTTGACTTGGTGGATGACTAACTTACTGTCCCCAAAGATCTGCAATTCCTTGATTTATCTATTTTTAGAATTAAGGAGACCAGACACCAATGCTTCATATTTTTCTACTTTATTGGAGTATGTGAACTTTATCCCATGCATGAAGATTAATTTATCACTTGTGGGATATATGAGAATGAAACTTGTGCTTGTGCCATTTCTGGTTCTAGAACCATCAAAGTACATTTTCCAGAGTAAATAATTTTCATCATTTTCCTTGAGCATGGTATGTAAAATAAATTTTTCCTCAAGGATGTAATATGTTCCAAGACCAGTTTCAATAGGTGTATCATAGGGATCAAATTCATAGTGCTCTTTTTCCCATTCATCTAAAAATAGATTAGGTATGGATGGAGATATGGGGTGTTGTTCTAGAACTAAATCTTGTTCCTGGAATTCTTGGATAAGGCAATTAGCTCTGGGAGGGGACAGGTCATATGACTCGACATGATAATAAATATATGTTAATATTTTATGATAAACCTGGTACCATAATTTGTTCTTGGTAACATATGAGACCAATCAAAAGACAAGTAGCCACCCACCTTGCCAGTGAAATCTCTTGATAAGGAAAACAAAAAAAAATCGAGGAAAGTCAATGATTGACACATATTGAGTTATAGTAAGACTTGGACATGCATGAAGGGTTAACTCAAGATCCATGATGACGTGATGAAATTTGATCCATCAAGTTGCAAGACTCCTTTAGACATGGGGATGTACTTAAGACCTATGTAATAAAAAAAAATTGGCATGACATAAGTATTGGCGCCTGAATCAATCATATAATTTTGAGCAATATGTTTTCCTACTATCAAGGACATATATAAGGGTGGGGTTTTGATATTTTTGTGAACTTACTTATCCTCTTCTTGACATAGATTGACAAGAGCATGAGATCTTTGGATAAATGGGTCAACGTATAAAAGTTACACCATAGATTCATGCAAAAATTCATGCTTATATGGAATGGGTAGGGAATCCCACATTTTTTACATTTACATTTGTCTTCTTCATCTGGTCCACAATGTTGAATAGAAGGCCTGTGGACTTGTGCATTTGAGGAAAAGCAACATCTTTTCTTTATTTTTCAGGTGTAGAGGTAGGGGCCTTAACTTGCATAGAGGATTTATCTACCCAAGGATAAATGTGTGTCACTTATGTTGGAGAATTATGTAGAACCTCATGTGTAGAAACATGCACGCTAAATTTTTTAGGATGATGAGATTTATCTCTTCTCTTCTTAGAATCAATATAATTTATAGGAGCTGAAAACTGTGCACTTACTTTTAGCATTCTCTTCTTATACATTGTGTTGTCAACAACATGTGTGCATGGCCTATTTGAATTGTCCACAACTTGGTTGATTGTATAGAAGTCCTCATCACTAAAGAACATAAGGTTGGTCTCAGGAGGAAATTTTGATTTTTCTTCATTTTTTGGTTCACATGCGCTAGTGGAAGGCTCAAAACTTGAATAATTTTGAATCATGTAGGATTGTGCACCTAAGGCATTTACGTAGTTGTATTGACTATGTGGAAAATTGTAAGGAAAACACCATTTTGTCTCTTGGACCATGTTGTTCTATATTGGAACTAGTGCTTTGTTTGTGTGGGGCACATGAAGGGGTTGTGTAGGAAAAACTCTCTAAAGAGGATGATGCATGTTAGCATGCCATCTATCATTCTATTGGTTCTTCCCATATCTTTGGTTTGAGTATTTATTTCTAAAGGGCTGATGGATTTTATTGATTCCTTCATTAGAATTTTTTGTAAAGGCTTGTGCCTACTACTTTTCCAAAGATATGAATTTATTGGATAAATTTATAATCAAGGCCTTCATCTCTTTTTTATTCATGGGAGAATATGATGTAGAGGTAATTGGTTGAGAACTATGCTCAGGAATGGGGAAACTAAAGGCTGAGCTACTTGAGGGATTTTAGGAAACAAGGGTGTAGGTGGTCTAGGGGATATCTTTCCATCTTAAATTAGACAATTTTCTTCCCTAGTGGTTATAGTATAGGAATTACAAAGCTACACGCCACCCATAGACCATATCATTATTGCAATGTCATATATCAGAGCTCTTATGAACTAAAGAAAATCACCTTGTGGAGTTGGTCTTAAGAGGGATATATTTCTATCCCATGTCTTCTGAAATCTGAAATTGAAATCAGCCATGAGCTCATTATGATATCTCTTGATCATTTTGAGTTTTTATAATAATAATATATTATCTAATTTCTCCCCAAACTGATTGCAAAGTGAAATTCCAAGTCCATCCCAGTTAGTTATAGAGGCAAGCATTAGGCTTATGAACCATTGAAGCATTTTACCCTCGAGTGAAGATGCAAAAATACTTACAGCTACATCATCTTTAGTAAATAGATGAAGAGAACACACATTTGCAATGTCTTGAATGTGTTCACCAAGGGTAAATTTATTATCACTAGTGAAAAATGGTATACTTTTGAGCACATCTACTAGTATATCATGTTACGCAGGAAGATCTAGAGGAATCTCGTTGTTGAAGTACAAAAAGGGCATATTTATCTGTGCCATGGATAGAAAGGGTCTGAATACCCTGGTAGAGCACTCAGGAGGTCTACCAAGAGGAGGGGTTAAAAGTGCTCTACACACGAGAGATGGAGACGCACGCCCTGAATTTTTTTTCCTTCTTCTTCTTAGAGACAACTAAATATATTCAAAGGATTCTTCAGTTGTTGTACTCTACGTGATATGTATTCTTCTCATGAAAAGGTTGCATGGACTGTTGAAATCAGTAGATTTGGATGTTTTGGAGTCACCAGATATGTTGAAAAATTTCTCTAAAGGCTATAAATCACTAAATCACACACCAGAACTTAGTAATAAAAAAATTTAATCTTTTAATATTGGTCCCACTAGGTGTGCCAAAAATTGTTGGAGAAAAAACTTGTACCCATCCCAGATCAGGATGAACTAGGGCTTTGAGGTAACATGGGACTATCTCTAATTTGTGGGACTTGTGCTTGATACAGATCTCCAGATAAGGTCGACTTCCTCTAGCTACTTTTACTACTAAAAACTACTCATATGAAGGGAAATGTAGATACCTATCACTACTCTATGATTTCAAGAGACTATGCTAAGAAGGAGATGCATGAAATCGAAACCTAAGATAAGGGGAGGTGAGATCACTAGAAAGAGGGGGATGAAAAATCTTGAATGAGTTAAAATGGGGGAAAACATGCACATGGAGGGTAGGCATATGTGCCATAGTATGCAAAAACATTCATGCACTATCTCTCATGTAACACAAAAAACAAAAATCCAACAAGAGATATGAAAAATTCACAACATATCAAAAGTGCAAAAGAAGGCAAGAAGATAAAAATAAAACTTGAAATCAGGTAGAGAATAGCCACAAAATACAACTTTTATTGCGTTCAAGTAATGCACAATCGATTATAATTGTGAGATAGGAAAGGATCTACTTAAAAAGACACATATTTTATGCATTCAACTCAAAATTACAAGTAACAATGCACTTAGAAAACCAAGAGGATAAAATATTTTAAAATGAGAATTGATCATGAATATATAGAAGAATGGGAGAGAAGGAAGGGGAGAAAAAGAAGGAAAATCAGATTTAAACTTCCAAACACTAATAACAAGAAATGAATGTTTATAAATGCACTTGTAGCACTATCAGATCCACGTCCTCATGTTAACTTAACTTGTATAAGAAGGACAGAGGAAGGATCAAATAAAATTAGGGTGGTTTAGTCAACTAGATGTGTGTATTAATTATCTATTTTATATTTCCTCATTTTCTACCTACCAAATCCTAGCAAAATATTATTGTGGATAGCCTATAGTGTAGCCCACATTAGTATCTTTCTAAAAATACCTATATTTCATGAATCTGATCTCTACAACAGAAGTTATGGCTATCTAAAGTTCGTAGTGAAAAATGAACACACAAGCCACGTGACACGCTCTTATTAGTTGAAGGATTTAACTAACTATTTAATTATTTTGTTATTTTTTACATGTTTCCTGCATTCATTTGATATTATGATTTGGCACATATCTAGTATGATCTGATAGGTTCTATGTTATATACTTCATCTAACTTTTTGACATGTGGCACTTCATGATTTGCACAGAAGATTACACTTGACACATGCGCAAGAGAAAGGGGAATGAGAGGGAAGAATGTCGAGGCCTACGAGCGTGCACAAAAATGTGTTTAAGGGATGGAAAGAAAGGTGCATATCTGCAAATGTATATAAGTATGCAATGGGTGTGAGCACTTGATCAAATGAGTGCACATTGATAAGAAGGAAGAGGTGTGTGGATAAAACATGAGCTTGTAGGAAAGTGAGCACAAGGGTATAATACATGAAAGAATAATTTAGAAGGGGAATTATTAATCGGGACTTAGGAAGGAAGGTAATGCATGGGGAGAGCATGTCAGGGGGTTATTAAAATAGATTGCAATTCAACAAGTGTTTCTAAAAGGGTGTGCAACATTTTTAGGATGAAATTGGGTGCATGATGGTGAGTGTGGGAAAATGGAAGGAAATAGAGGAATGAAGAAGGATGGTGAAATAACACAGAAGGAAGTGAAGGGGAGGAAAAATAAAATTAAAATTAGGAAGGAAATTCGATGATGTGCATGTAGAACAAAAGCTATGAAAAAATTATAAGGTATAAAACAAAGAGCGAGTGTAACCTTAAAACTTGATGTCTGCCAGAATGGAACTGTAAGTTGTCTGAATAACTAGGATGGTTATTTTGGCCAATAATTTCCTTTTAAATAAGGATATATATGTTGTTCCTACTTGTGATAAATCTTGAGATAAATTCAATCCAATAATATATTTGAATGATGGTAACATGATACTAGTAATACCAGCTGATGGTAATGTACCTATATGGATGGGTAGGGTATAACGGGTTCCAATACATGGTGTTCACAAAAAGGCTCAAAAGATAAGAGTAAAATGGTGGAAAACATGGGAAAATAAAATATAAAAAAGCAAAGTATCAAGAATGCTTAAAGAAAAATCCATGGTAGAGAAAATAAAGGGAAACATAAAATAGTGAAATAGACATCATCATCTAGACATGGACACCAAGTAAAATATGGAAAGTATATCATATCAAAATACCAAATCGGGGACATGAATGCATTCAAGAATATCCTGCATAACTTTAATAACCCTAATTAATGCATTGTAGTTAACATTAGTTTGAATACATACCCTCGAGAGGGATCAAGCATTATGTATTTCTCATTACATTGATCCCAAAGGTATTGATTTCCCTCTGCTATACATTATCAAATTAATGTGTCAAATCAGTGTGTTTAGCATTAAACTTTCTCTTTTGTTCTTTATGATGTATAGAATGAAAAATCCTAGTGACCACTAAGTGTATTGTTAGTGCAAAATCACAACACCCCTGGATGCAGATCAGGCTTCTAGGTTGATCACTTAGGCATCCAGTGTGATTGCACAACATGGAAACCTCTCTCCAAGCGTGGGACTTGTGAAACTGAGAGAGGAATCTCCAGAGAAGGTTGGTTCCTGCTCCTAAACTACCTGCCACAAGCTATTCCAGTGCAAACAAGCTAATCTAATCCTAATCTAACCATGCCAAGGAGACAGAGAGAGAGAGAGAAGGGAAAAACACAAAAGCCTACACTAAAATGGTGATACACCAGAGAAGAAGAATGTTGAACATCTATCAAAAATACCATGGGACAAAGAGAGGTGAGCAATGGGAAGGATGGACAGATGCATCACAGGCCCAAGGATAGATTTCACACAGAAAATGTCCCAAAACTCCATGAACACAGCTCCAAACCTGCAATGAACATTCAAACATGCACAAATACCTGCAATGAAGAGAGGCAAGAAGAGAACAAGCAAAAACGAGCAAGGATGGACAGATGCATCACAAAACATGCTTTTTGTTGCTCCAGAAGTTTGCACAGAACATCATTCCATTAGTAAAAGGCAAAAATGCCATTACAGAGCAAGGGAGGAGGTTCAAGCTCCATTTTCAACCCTGGAGAAGAAAAGAAGGGAGGGCAGAGCAGAAAGATGAACAACTACTATAAAATGAGCCAAATCTGGCTTTTACATTGCATGGGTCGAGCCCAGGGGACAGAAACGTGGGAAAACATGTAAGCAGCCAAATGCAACCATTACCATACCAAAACCTTGCATTCTTCATTAAAATCGGTGGTTGAGACATCACTTCTGGCCATGCTGAAGGAGAATGCGACCCATGTGCATTAAAAATGGTTGTTGAAACGTCGCTTCTGGCCATTATCACGCGCCAGAGATGTTTCTCAATTTTCTCTCTCCAAACTGCACCAAAATTCAAGATTGATCCCAGAATCATGTAGATAATTTCAACAGCTTTCCGTTGATATAAAGAACGTGCAAATCTGAGCTCTGGATCGAAAGATATGTCGATCTGAAGATTTAGGGCACAAAACAGGCAAAAACGGATTTTTAAATCTTTTCCCGTGCTTCTGCCACCTGGATGACACATGGCAGGGTTCTGATTCGCTGAGATAATTCTCTCTCCTCCACCTTTCGGTGGGTTCTCCTTTGAAATTTCCTTGTGGGCCCTAGCTGAGACACGTGGCACTATCCCATTGGTTCGGGCTTGACCCTTCAAATCTCGCCCCTTTGACCTTATCGACCTTTTCCTTTGTGACACGTGTCATGATTTCATTGGTTCTCGGCCCTTTCGGCCTTCGCGCCCTTCGCGTCCTGGATGTCCCAAACTACTTGTTCCATTTGTCCTCGTCTCTCATTTGGCCGATGTCCGTGGCATGCATTGATTGGCTTTCGGCTCCTTCGGCGATCCGCATCCCGCACGCCCCTTCGTCCCGGATGTCCCAGTACGAACTTTCCCTATTTCAGCCAAACCGGCCGGTTCGTGTCCATTTGTACTAAATGTCCCAGTGCTTCGTGGGACAAATTCTTCCAGTTCGCCCGATCCGGCCGATTCGCGTCCATTTGTCCCAAATGTCCCAAACTGTTTAGTGCGGAAGTTCTTCTTTTCGGCTGAACTGGCCGATTCGCGTACTCAAGGCCCAAATGTCCAGAACTGTCCCACTCAGTAGTTAGTCGTTTTTCTTCCTCTTTCAGCCAGATCGGCTTCTCGCACCCGCTACGTACTTCTAGCCCGATTGTCCCAAATGCTTAGCGGGCTGCCTTGAGGCTTTTCGGCCGATCCGCGCTTTGACATCCCAAATGTCCCGACTGTCCTGGGGACTAGGACTTAGCCGATTTTCACATTTTTTTCTGGCCCAAGCTTATCTTCTGCAACTTTTTCGCATCTTCTCAGAGCTTGCTCTTTTCAACCTGGACAGGAGAGTTAGAAATTTTTTTGAAGGGACCCTAGAAACATGACTTTTTGCCCTGAATCAATTTATCTACCTGGGACTTGAATATTCTGATGCATGTTATCAAAATTACCCTGGGGGGTGAATTTTGGATAACAATTTGGCGACTCAGCGGGGTCATCTGCCTGCTAGATGAAGTTACCAGTTGCCTGAAGCATCCATTGGGCATGGAGTCCTGAGTTGTAACCTGCAACTGATCTGAACTTTGAAAACCTCCCTCTGAACCGTTTGAAACCCACCAGACATGGAGTTGTTCTCACCAAAATGCCACTGAAATGAACTGTGCAAGAGCAGAAACCAGCAACACCAAAAACTATGTACAGAACTGAAAATCATACATGCCCTAAATGGAACATGCAGAGTGTGCACAAGCACTTCTTCTGCTGAAAACAAACCTACCTACTCTACTCTAACTGGAAGCAAAAGCAAGCTAAACAAACCCTACAATTGGTTGTGAGAAATAGATTCCCTTTCTCAAAAGTGGCAGCCATGCAATTGATTTGGCACTGATCATGGCTGTTTGGATGGATGGAAAATCAACAAGAAGCTGGTCTTCTATCCAAATCATCAAGGTATCAACTGAAAAATCCAATACCTCTTTTAGTTGCTCTGCATTTGGATTGGAGAGGTATGGCATCTGATCCTTGGTACTTCGTAGCTCATCCTCATGCCCAGAAGCGAGCATGACTGGTTGTGGCTTCTCCTTTGGCTCCAATGAAGCCAAATACATGATTGGGCAAGGTATGGTCCTTTGAGTATGCCCATAGCTCTGATTTTCAACTCCAAGAATGGAGTTCTCTTGGAGACCTTCTATGGATGGTGTGGAAGAAATGGTGAAATTCCTTTGTCCTTTCTCTTCCTCCGATGAAGAACATGGAAGATTTAAATCTTCCAATTTTGATTCCAAAGAGCTGCTATAAGATGCAGGCTGCTGCAAATGAATGTTCTCCTCCACGACAGCAGGCTCTGGTGTTTGGAATGTGGATGATGAAAGAGAGAATGGTGGAAACTCAACCGGCTCTTTTCCATCAAAACAGTCCTCCAAAACTGACAGGTAAACTGCCTCATTGCTGTCCTGCTGCTCGTATTCAACTTCCTCCATGGTGCCCTCTTGATCTGTAATTTGACCACCATGGTTTCTTTCTCCCTCAACATTGATTTTGAGAGGTCAAACTCCTCTTCAGCACTGGAACTTGAGAGAGGTGAAGTAGAAAGAAGAACTGAAGGTTCTCCTGTAGCCTGCTTTGTGCTCAAAGCCCTTGGATCTGCACTTTTTTCCCCCACAGCTGGAATGTGCTCCTCTTCTTTTGGATTTGGAGCAGCTTCTCCTTCCTCAAAAGTTTGAAGACAATCTTGCTCTTGATTGAACTCTTCCTCCAGCATAAATTTTGTCAGGTCAAACTCTTCAATCTGTTGCTCTAGAGGACAAGTTGGGACTGCAAGATCTTCTTCAAGGAATTCTTCCTCCATGGCTGATTGTGCAACTTGGATTGTATCAGCATTTCCTTCAAATAGAGTGCCAACATGGACACTACACTCTGAGCAAACTGATTGCTGATTTGCTTCTTCCTTTTTCTCTTCTTCTGCTGCAACAGAATCAGTTATGACCACCATTTTTTCAACCTTAGCCTCTTCTGTAGGCTTAACCATCAAGGGGATCTTTGTTATCCCAAATTTGGCAGCCCAAAACTTCAAGCTGTCTGTCATTTCCTTTCTTTTTGGCTCTTCCTCTTGTTGTCCTTGATGACTGATTTTTTCAATTTCTTCTTCCCCACATGGAATTGGGGATGCAAGAGGGGGGATAGGTTGAAACTCAACTGATTTTACAATTTTTTGTGGTGGTGGAGGAGGTTTGGATTTGGAAGAGAAGAGGGCAGAAAAACTGAGATGGGATGGAAGACTGAGAGATGGAGACATGGAATCAACATTTGGGACAGTAGATGGAGAGTTTAAAGTTTGCAAGTCCAAATGAGATGATGCTGCTTGAGTAATGGGAAGAGAAAAACTGGATGATGGTGTAGAACTTACCCACTGACAAGGTTGTTCAACACCGAATGTATAGGCCTCTATTTCTGTTGTCCATTGTGCAAGTTTGGGTAGCATCTTTATCATGAAGTCCAGCTTCTCTTGAGGGCTGAAGTGTCTTGGAAAAGGGCCTCCCCATGGACAAGGAGTCTTGTAACCGATCCTGAAAGCTCTCATTTGAGCTGTTGCTCTGGACTGCACCATCTTTACCTCCATCTTTTGGATCTTCTCCAACAGACCAGCATCTTGGATCTGATGGTCTTCATTGTATGCACACCCTTGCTCTTGGAAAGCTCTATAGCCAAACTGACTTTGGCACAACTGCTCATATGGGTATGCATACTGATCTTGAATCTGCTCAAAATGCTGATTTGGAGGATTTGTAAAACATGTTGGAGGTGTGATATACTGCTGTTGTTGATGTGAATTCCATGATGGAAATGAAGTCATGATTGCACAACTTCATGGAATGGGAAAGAATGAAAGAGATGGAAAGAAGGATGAATGGAAAATGAATGGAAAGGAAGATCTGCAACTTCAGAGATGGGTTGTTGATCAGATGGAGTCGCCAGATGTGTTTGCAAGTGCCTCCAAAGGCTGAAATCTTCACAGGAACACATCAACCTGCAAAAGATGAAGTGGAAGACCTCTAAGGTCCCACCGGGTGTGCCAAAATTATTAGTGCAAAATCACAGCACCCCTGGATGCTGATCAGGCTTCTAGGTTGATCACTCAGGCATCCAGTGTGATTGCACAACATGGAAACCTCTCTCCAAGCATGGGACTTGTGAAACTGAGAGAGGAATCTCCAGAGAAGGCTGGTTCCTGCTCCTAAACTGCCTGCCACAAGCTATTCCAGTGCAAGCAAGCTAATCTAATCCTAATCTAACAATGTCAAGGAGAGAGAGAGAGAGAGAGAGAGAGAGAAAGGAAAAGAACAAAAGCCTACACTAAAACGGTGATACACCAGAGAAGGAGAATGTTGAACCTCTATCAAAACTACCATGAGACAAAGAGAGGTGAGCAATGGGAAGGATGGACAGATGCATCACAGGCCCAAGGATAGATTTCACATAGAAAATGTCCCAAAACTCCATGAACACAGCTCCAAACCTGCAATGAACATTCAAACATGCACAAATACCTGTAATGAAGAGAGGCAAGAAGAGAACAAGCAAAAATGAGCAAGGATGGGCAGATGCATCACAAAACACGTTTTGTTGTTCCAGAAGTTTGCACAGAACATCATTTCAATAGTAAAAGGAAAAAACGCCATTATAGAGCAAGGGAGGAGGTTCGAACTCCATTTTCAACCCTAGAGAAGAAAAGAAGGGAGGGCAGAGCAGAAAGATCAACAACTTCTTTTTTTTTTTAAATGAGCCAAATCTGGCTTTATACAATGCATGGGTCGAGCCCAGGCAGATAGAAAACATGGAAAACATGTAAGTAGCCCAACCATTGACCAAAATTAATTCTTCATTAAAATCGGTGGTTGAGACATCACTTCTGGCCATGCTGAAGGATAATGTGACCCATGTGCATTAAAACTGGTTGTTGAAATGTCGCTTCAGGCCATTATCACGTGTCAGATCCGTTTCTCAATTTTCTCTCTCCAAACTACACCAAAATTCAATATTGATCCTAGAATCATGTAGAGAATTTCATAAGCTTTCCGTTTATATAAAGAACGTGGAAATCTGAGCTCTAGATCGAAAGTTATGGAGGTCTAAAGTTTTAGGGTGCGGAACAGACCAAAACGGGTTTTGAAATCTTTCCCGCGCTCTGCCACCTGGATGACACGTGGCACGCATTGATTCACTGAATAATTCTCTCTCCTCCACCTTTCCGCGGGCTCTCTTTTGAAATTTCCTTGTGGGACCTAGCTGAGACACGTGGCACTATCCCATTGGTTCGGGCTGACCCTTCAAAACTCGCCCCTTTGACTTTTCGACCTTTTCCTTTGTGACACGTGTCATGATTTCATTGGTCCTCGGCCCTTTTGGCTCCTTCGCGCCCTTCGCATATTTATGTCCTAGATGTCCCAAACTGCTTGGGCCCAAAACTTCTGATTCGCCCGAAATGGGCTTCCTTGTCTCTCATTTGGCTGATGACACGTGGCATGCATTGATTGGCTTTCGGCTCCTTCAGCGATCCGCGTCCCGCATGTCCCTTCATCCCGGATGTCCCAGTATGAACTTTCCCTGTTTCGAACGAACCAGCTGGTTCATGTCCATTTGTCCCAAATGTCCCAGTGCTTCGTGGGACAAATTCTTCCGGTTCACCCGATCCGGCCGATTCGCGTCCATTTGTCCCAAATGTCCCAAACTGTTTAGTGCGGAAGTTCTTCTTTTCGGCCGAACCGGCCGATTCACGTACTCAAGGCCCAAATGTCCCGAACTGTCCCGCTCAGCAGTTAGTTGTTTTTCTTCCTCTTTCGGCCGGATCGGCTTCTCGTGGCCGCCGTGTACTTCTGGCCCGATTGTCCCAAATGCTTAGCGGGCCGCCTTGAGGTTTTTCGGTTGATCCGCGCTTTGACGTCCCAAATGTCCCGACTGTCCTGGGGACTAGGACTTAGCCGATTTTCACATTTTTTTCTAGCCCAAGCTTATCTTCTACAACTTTTTCACATCTTCTCAGAGCTTTCTCTTTTCAACTTGGACAAGAGAGTTAGAAAAATTTCTGAAAGGACCCTAGAAACATGAATTTTTGCCCTGAATCAATTTATCTGCCTGGGACTTGAATATTCTGATGCATGTTATCAAAATTACCTTGGGGGGTGAATTTTGGATAACATGTATAGACCTAGTTTTTCATTTTTCATCTTTTATACCTATTACTAGTAGTTTCCTTTGTGTAGATAAGGTTCACTGATGTATTTATTTCTAGAGTGAGTGCCTTAAGGGGCTTTCTAGAAATGAGGAATAATTATAAATATAACCATTATGGGATAGAGACTACATGGAGAGAGTGTCACTATTTGGTCTTGGCCTTAGTTATCTTTGCACTAGTTATCCTTTTCCTCCTAGGTCTCATGCACATCACATTCACAATTTTGTGTTTACATCTCCCTATTTTGCACCTTTATTATCCACATTCATGATCTACAACACATTATTTTTTACTTTTTATGACACATTACCTCTTTTCACTACTCTTGGCCGATGCCATCATCTATGGGCGATGGTTTCAGTGTTATATTTTCCCATGGGTGATGGTGTTCTATATACACATACCACTCATTTGACATTCATAAGAAAAATAATCCAGATCATTCAAACTTAAATTTTCTATGTTTATTTTCACCATATTTTCATCTTCTCACCTAGCTCTTGGTTCATCTTGCATCTTTCTTAGATTAGATTGGATACTCTTCTTCTTAGGTGGTTTCATGCACTATTAGGTCACCTAGTGTGAGTTTAGGACATGAAAAATGTTCCCCGTCTCTACCTAATAGTGATTATATCTGTGTGTTGCTTATTTGGAGAGATATATGCATCAATGACCACCCTACATGTACAAGGTGAGTTCTCTAACCATTTTTTTTTTTCATTTTTAATAGATAAGTTCATTTCCTTTCCTCATTGTGCTATGTTAGCTTGGTATTACACATGTTTGAATGTTAGTTAGCATAGTAAACTTATCCATTATCAGCTTCTCAGCTACTACCATTTTCACTTTAGGTATATCATGCATTTTTATTGTTAATAAATACCTCTCCATACCAAAATAACAATATCTCAGTAAGGTTCCTTCCTCTATATTGACAATAGGCCTTGGAAACCCTATGTTGACCTAGGGTAGGGATTACTACCCTCTAGATATGTGACCATAGTTCTTGGTGTTTCCCTTTTAATTTTACCCCCTTGTATATCAGTACATGTTTGTTTCCCACTTGTTGCCTCATTTCCCTTGTAGAACGAATGATTTAGGAGTACAAGATATTGAGACACATGTTTGGCCCACATACATTCTCTAGTGAACCCAACGTGAATCCTACACCCTTTCTAATCAAGTACACCTCATTAAAAGAACCTATTTTTAAATTGGACTTCGTTTAAACACCCTAAGACCCATAAAACCTCAAAAACCCATATGTGCAGACAATAACACCCGTAGGAGATCCTGTTTGTTTCTATTTTATCATATCTTAATGAATTCCTCCCATATGCATACATGTTTACATAGTTGATCATGTTTGTCTTCTCAAATATACCTCCAAATTCCTTCGGCCCTTGTGTACACTCCACTATACAGTTGGTTGTGTGTGTAACCTTAACTTTAGGGCATCTTCTCAGCCAGATAAACACTCCATCATGGAGTATCTGGGAATAGGGTCCTCTAACTCTATTGTACATAAATTTCCATAATCATATCATCCTAAAGCTGAGTTTCCTTTTTGCATAGAATGTTGTGCCATATTTTCACTTAGAAAAAATCCTTCTACCCACTATAATGACCCACCTAAGGATGAGGAAGAGGAAAGTAATAATGAAAATACTTTTGATCATCCTCCTGAAATTCAAAAATTTCTACCTCAGTTTCCTCAAGACAAAAATTAATCAAAAGAGATACTCAACAAGCGTCTTCTTGAATTTGTTTTTGAACAACTTGATGATAGGGAATAAAAGGGAAACAATGCTGAAATAGGTTCATATAATAATGCCTCCAATTTTGACCCTACCATTCTCATTCTTCAACTCATTGACAAAATGAGCCAACAAAAATCCACTACCACGGATCAATTTCTCCAAATACAAGCCAACAAGGCTCAATTAGTCAGCCACCCTTCAATGTGCTCTTGGGGCACCATGCCCCCTCCTTTTACAAATGGGCCTAATGGGGTTACCATCACATAACACCCCATTAAAAAAAAAGTCTTACAAGAAGTCCAACAAGAGCCTTTAGCACCCTATATTCCTAGCATGAATATTGGTGGAATTTCTCCTTCAGTCTCTTACGATGGATTTACTAATCCCACCCTTCATATCAAGGCCTTTAGTAATATTTGTAAGGAGTGGATCATAACCAATTCATATGATTCCACTAAACTCCTAACAAAAAAACTTTCTAGAGATGTTTTATTTATGTACCATACTTTCCCTCCTAATTCTATAGTTGGCCTAGAGCCCCTAGTGACATCCCTAGTAAAAAAATTCCAATATTATGAACTACACAAAAACAATATCAATGCTTTCATCAATTGCCAAAAATTTGAGAAAAAATTATCACAATATTTCATTAAGCACTGGAAGAATATATCTACATGGGATGAGCATAATATGCCCAATGATAACCTCTTCTAATTTTTCTTACGATCCCTTGAGCCTCACCTTTAGTAAAAGGTGAGGTCCTTTTCTCCCACTTCCCTAGAATTTTACTTTGAACAAGCCAAAAGTAAATACTATCTCATGAGGGGATTTAAGAAATCTCCTCCCAAGACATGAGCCAAAAAACTAGTCCAAATCCTTCAATTCTCTAAGAATGAGAATGTGACGGATGATGGATTCTTAGATACTCTTCCTCTTGTCACTTCTTCATATAGGATCAATTTCAGTGTTGACCAAAAATATAATAACAACAAGAATCAACCCAACTTTCATCAACCACTAAGTAAGGAAGATTTTAATCATTCATTTCCTAAGAAGTTTACCATGATATTGGATCCCTCTCGACATTTTATTCATTGGCATGATAAGAGTAATTTTTTTTGTTTACACACTAATTGGGGTCACTCACATGAGAATTTTCATGAACTCCGAATGACTACCATTAAATTATTTTAGGACCCAAATTTTACTATGATTCCATCACTCACAAGTGTTTGATCAAAGCATTCAAAAATCGTGATGCAGCTCACCAAAACAATATTCATGATACTATTAACCAAGATATTGAAAAGATAAAAATATTCTCTAATCCTATGCCTAATCATGATGTAACCAAAATTTCTAGCGATAATTCTCTCAAGCAACACTAATAAAGTGCAAATATTGAAGGTTTTAACTATGCTCAAGATAAAACTCAGGAATAGATTGAGGGGTATTTGGCTTCTTATATCCTTCTTAGCCTTGGTAACAACACTGAAAAGAACAACAAGGACTTTATCCACAATTAATTAGAGTTCCAAAAATATGTTATTAATTGGGTTAGAAAGGATATCAGAGCTATTAGGGGGAATGTTAAGGACATTAATTCTAATAACAATGACAAGGAAACCTATAATTGTATATGGAAGGAAGTCAAACTGGAGGGTGTGGAAGACAAATTTAACATCTTTGTAGATGGCTTCATTATACAAAATGTTATCTTAAGCTCTTTCATGAAAGAGATAAATGATAAGGGAAACAAGGGTAACAATAATGAGGAAGCTAGGAGAAAGGATAGAGAAGAGAGAATAGTATATGAAATAGCTTATCTAGATCTCCAATCAATTGAAGAATAAAAAATGATTTATGGTTGTTTTGTTTGTTTGTGGCTAGATTTTGGCTGTACTTGGGTTGTTTTCATCAGTTATTTTTTTAGCTCTTATTTTGTTTCTTGTTATGTTTAATTTTATATCTATATGTTAGATCCATTTTGTGACATGGTAAGGTCCTTGGAAAAACCCTTTTTTTACCCATTATATAAAAAAAATGATGTCACCAAAATTTCTAAGAAGAAAGAAAATGCTACGACAAATGTAGTTAACAGAGATTTCCCTAGTTATAATTAACAATGTAAAATATCTCATAGATTATGAAGAACCAAGATATCTTATAGTATTCTAGCTTGAAACTCACAAATTCATATATCCTTTTATACCTAAGAATAAATATCCTCAAATAAAAAACTTGCTTACTCTAAATTCCATCACCCCCTATGAAAATTACCCTATAGGGATGATTGTGTCTATATATTCATATCTATCTACAGATACCATTAACCCTTGTGTAAATCAAACTTGTAAGGCCGATGGCGTAGGAACTGAGAAAAAAATAGTTTCAAAATTCTCCTTAATCACACCTACTCATTCTGGATTTGTTTTTGAGGACTTCCAACACTCTCTACCTATTGTATAGTCCATTCATGATGAGTGGAATCGTCTCAAGGCACTTTCCAAAATTATTGGTCCAATTCCATTCCGAGAATTCATGCATATGTCACCTCACCATCGTGAGCATATCATGACTATTCTATTTGAAATAAATCCATTTTCCTTCCTCTTTTGAGAAGATTCCTACATTACATGGCTCAGGATAAATCATCCATCAGCAATGTGAGAAAATCTTCATTCATACCGACCTCACTATAGATGCTCATTCTTGCATTCTCTTTCTTATAGATTTTATGATCCTAGATGATCATTTTATTTGTGTGGATGATCTGACCCTCTTTATTTTAGTTCATATTGGTCATACGATGGCTAAGTGTGAGCTCATCAATGAGGGAGAAGGCACATGTGTGGCCTCATTAGATTTCATGAAGGATCTTGGTTATTTTATTGATAACTTACAATCTAAACGAACCAGTTGTCAAGAATATGATCATCGATAGATGCCTCCTATGCGGTGTATTTAGTTACCCATCACCATTTTCCCTTGGAATGTCCACATAAAATTCATGGTTTTTAATTTTCCCTTATGTTATAATAATTTCTTAGGATGGCATTTGACTCATCGTATATGCACCATTACTTATTATATATGTCAGTGTGTGAAATTTTCTCCCCAACGATATTTTTATAAGATTTAAGGGGAAACTAACCCTTAGAACTATGATACACTTCATAAAAAGGGGACATACAAGATCGCCACATTTGATGAGCTATCATTATCCTCTTTTAATAATATCAACATTTTAAAAACCCTATAAATACTCTTCTCGGAAATGTCGATCACCCTAAGTTGGTCAGGTGCATGCCTCTCAATCTCTTAGAATCAGATGAAAATGAGGCAAATGAAGTCACCATAAGAATCAATACCTCTAATTTTATTAAACTTTTCATGTCTCAACTACCTCCTTCTTTGCATCCTCGCAAGAAGTAGCCTTCAATTCCTGTAGTTATCTCAAAAACACCGTATCCCCCATAACAACATATGGTCCAACTCAATACCATAGTCGATTATTCTATGGTTGATACTTCCATATCATATAATATTAATGGTTATGCTTTATATGACCCTCACTTATCCAGATATGCCTAAATTCATTATTGGAAAGTCTTATGATACCAAAAAACCCTACGTACAAAATAGTACAAGAGGAACCTCCAAATACAGATGACTATTCTTCCCCATTGATTCTTGAGCCTCATATTTCTCCACCATTTACAATCCCACATATCACAAATAATTTGGTCAACCCATTTTCCTTATCATAAATGGATGATCAGGTTGTAGGTTTTGACTAGGAAGTTGGTGATCTCACAGGTGATGATCCTATTTATTGTGCCTTGATTATTGGGTGACACACTACTCCATTGGTGTCATTCTCACCCATTACATAGGTACCCTCATCAAATACTCTCACTATCCCTCTATAGCCTATGATACCTCTCCCCATATCAATTTCCCTTATCAATACTCATACATCTACAACCAAGTTGTATTGCATATGACACGAGGCTTTGAGGTATGGTGTTTTTTATTGTAGAGCCTATCAATGCCACATGAAGAAGCTTGAAGCTAAGGTAAAATGTGACCAATAAAAAAGGATACAATTCTTCCACTCCATTTTCTTTCTTCTATTCTCATCATAGGTATTACACACACACCAACACCAACTATCAAGATCTATGTATAAATCATCTTGTTCCTGAAAATTCTTCCTGTAATTGAGAACATGGAGCCAATTCCTCTCTGAACTGACCACCTTCCCTGTGACCAGATAGAACACAAACTACTTATGGACCACTACCCTTCCCTGATCCTCATCCCACTATGGATGTTGTTTGATGTGACATACACACCCTACTAGAGGATATGATGGATGACACCTTACTCTCCATTTGGTCTGAAGTTCATTACAAAGTCACTATTACACAACATGCCATCGAGGACCTCATGAATCAAATTGATGACATTATTACTTGATACATTGTTATCTTTTTCCCCTCGTGGCTAGTTATCTATAACACCTTGATCACATCTTACTTTCTTTCATTAGCTTTATCCCTTGCATTCACTTGGGCTCTTGGCACCCTTGGGTTTATCACACTATCTCAAATATCTTGTTACATCCTTTCTTGGGTTGTTCTCTCCGCTTGCATTTATCACCATACGCCTTGTTTTCTCATACTATTACATTTTTTTGGTCCCAACTTATTGTATTTTTGGATATGATGTGCCTCAGCCTTTCCTATTATATCACCATGGTATTTTTCACATCCCTTTTTAGGCCTATGGCCTCACTTGGATTAATATACCCAATCGTACCCTGAAATCCTACCATTGGATGTCTTGGCCTTATTTTTCCTCTTGGGTTCTTCACATGATGTGAGTTAGGCACCAGATTTACCTATCTAATCTCATTATCATTATTCTTAAGTATCATCACATATATACATGTGTAAAGTAGGAAAACGATAATTAAAACAACATACAAACATTTAAAAAACATTAAAAATCATATATATCGAATCAGGATTTATACATCAACAAAAATCATACAATATGGCTCAAGCACCCACACCCCTTGTGGGGGCTCTCCATATGCTTTGGTTTGATGGGGTTTTGTTGGCATATCTTTTTATGTGAACTAGGGACACTTCCTTGTATCGGGCTCTAAAGGCCTCTCCTTATGTCCTTACTAGTTAGGTCTTTAATGATGTGATCTACGTCGTATCTCTATGGGAATCTACTAAGTGGGTTACCTACTCCTGGACCAGGGATTCCTATACCTAAAAAAGACTATGTAGCATCACATATATGTTTTCTATAGCCGTTAGTGCCTATGCATTCCCATATCTCCTCAATGTCTAGTATGCCTTGCCCACTAGATGAAATTACCTCAATGAATCCCCTAATTATGGTACTGTTGGATCCGTCGTCACTGTAGTATCATATACATCTAACATATGGTCTAGGATCTCATTGTGGGTACTCACAATCAGGGAGTGCCACTCCTCTACCATCCACTCTGTAAGACCAAAAATTGGCACATTTCACTAACAATATCAAACTTATTCCATAAAAAATCATATAAATAACATTTTATAACTCATACCTAGATTCCCAGGTGTCTCCATGATGGTCTCACCATATCCTTAAATGTCCACCTGTTCCTAGGAACCAATATCATATCTCCTCTTTTTTTTTGGTTTGGGCCTCTATCTTATATGCAATGCCATTTTTACTCTAACCAGCATCAAATACCCTCCTCCATGTCGTCGATTCTTATTCTCTCTAAGCCATGGCATTGGTTGTCCCAATCCATCCTGTGGTAATATATATGTGGATCCTCTATTAGATCCCTCCTCCAAAACACTCATTGCTATAATTTGTGGTGGGCCCTAAGCATCCCCACCATGCCAATGGTGTCTTTGACTTGGTGTGCCCATTGTTGATATCCTACAAGGTATAGTTGCGAGTACCCTCACCTCTACTCACATAGACCCTCTGGCATGATAATTTTTATATGGTGGAAATGGTGGTATCACCACTGGCGTCAGTAGCCCAAAATTCCTTATAACCCAGCTCACTGCCTAGGTATCCACCCAATAAACATAATGTCATGTCACCTCTATCATGGTATCAAATAACTCTACTCTGGGCTAGCTAGGCCACTGATCCATATTCCCCATATAGGGATACCATGTAACATCACCCAGACCCACCTATGCTAGTGGTTAATATGCTCTAAGTGTTCTCATTGTTGGCCCATGTGCCCACTGAAGTAATCTCAGGGCATCTTTTCCCACTTCTTGTTGTGTCCTTATAGGCTTATACATAGATAATTTCTCATATATCCATGTTATTAATAATATCACAAGTCCCACGACCCTTTGTCCTTTACATCACACCATGTACAAAACGTGCACCAAATGCACCCATATGGTGGTGTCTCAGCTGAATAGTACCCATGATCAACCAAATCTCTGCATATTATAACCAAACACAATGTGATGGCTCCATCTTACTTGTAGAACACTAGGCATGCCACCATGATCCCCATAACCACCTCCCAAATATATGGAATCCATGTTGTTTGTACTACACTAAGTCAAATACACAACATGCACACATCATATGA
This sequence comes from Taxus chinensis, assembly GCA_019776745.2. Lineage (NCBI taxonomy): Eukaryota > Viridiplantae > Streptophyta > Pinopsida > Cupressales > Taxaceae > Taxus > Taxus chinensis. The sequence goes on along the minus strand of CM034155.1, from coordinate 76,499,439 downwards.
ATTATTCCCCATAACCCACATATCCAATGCTCTCTTCTCTATAACATCTTGTGTCAGATCACAATACATATGGGTTCCTCCAATGTCAAGGCCATCTCCATAATCTCTTGTCCTATCCACCACCAAACAGTGTTCTACCTAGTCTCCCATGCGATCAAAAATATTTGTAATAAATCCATATCCAATGGTATCTTAGGCATCAACACAAATTTATATTTTTAAATGTGAAAAAATGAAAAAAATAAAATCCCTCCCAATACCACTTTTTTTATGACCTAACCTACATGATGATGTAATTTTGACTAAGAATGGCATGTTAAAGACTTTGCAAAATAAAAATAACTATATAACACCTAATCTTCTCAACAAAATTATATACAATGAATTACTTGTGGTAACTCCATGATGCATGCTCCTCTTCATTTTCCTCCATCACCACCTTTTTATCAAGCCATGACGTTGAAATAAACTTAAAATTTGGAATTCCAGATCTCAATTGACTCAATTCCAAAAATAACAATAAGCAAATAAAATTCAAAATCACGATATGAAACTCAATTTTCTATTCAAATTTACTCACAATCAACTTCAATATTCAAATCACCATCATTTTCACTTCCAAACTACACAACACATGTTATTTTTTGTGTCTTGAGATTAATCTCATGCCATTTATTTTGACCTATTACACGATTATTTTTGATGATCTTTGATTTTCACCTATTTTTACACCATACCATTATAACATCACGACACGATGACATGAAATCCATCCCATGGGCCCCTAATAAGGTTATTTATGTCTTATTTTATTGATTATCCTCTAGTGTTTTCTTTTGGTTTTTCTTCTTCGAGTTTTTTCCATCATTGCGCTTGCACATGAAAGGACAAGCAAAATTATCAAGTATGCATTTGTGGGTATATTTTATTTCAGCTAGTCCTTTCAACACTTACTTTTAGTATCATTGTTATATACTATCTTTTTACATTGACCATCCCATGTTTCTCTATAGCGACATGGGACAATCAATAACTGGGGCATATGTATACACCTAATTTTTTACTTTTCATCTTTCATACTTATTACTAATAATTTACTTTGTTAAAATAAGGGTCATTGATGCATATATTTCTAGATAATGTTCCTTAAGTAGTCTACCAAGAATGGGGAATGGTTTTTCATGGTTTTGATCTTAAAATTTTCACCCCTGGGTGGATTGAAAACAATTCTCTTTAATGGAAAAGAGGGGGAATTGCTTGGAATGGTGGTAGACTAGGTGAAATGCCATTTTGTATCCGGGGAGGGGTCTAACACTTTCCTTGGGATCAAACCTTTGAGTGATTGAGGGGAATGTATAAAGGAGATGGAATTTTCCTACTAATTTTGGTCCTTCCTTGAACCAGGGTGAGAGGACCTGAGGCATAACCTGAATGTAGAGGGGGGAGATGAATTATTTGTTTCTCCTGACTTGTAAACTAATGGATCACTTTGGGATAAGTATATCCATGGACATAGCACTCACTATCATGAGTTAATAAAATATATTTTTTGTATGCTTACCTTGCCAAACACAGGGTACTATAGAAAGTAAAGTTAGGTTTATCTTGTATTTAATTGAAAAATTAAGGCTAGAAGGAACCTTCAGTGATACTTAGAAGTAAAGCAACAAAATATCATTAAGAAGTTAGTATGATGGGATCAATTATCATAGTTTTAATTTTAAAGGGGGATTACAGAATATCATATTTCTTGTAATAAAGAATTTAACACTTACTAGAGCAGCTTGTTATTCTGTAAAGTACAAAAAACTTGATTAAGTAGTCACAGTTTCTCCAAAGGAAGATTTTCATTCATTAATACTTTAACATGTGAAAAGTTCCCACTAAATATCTAAAATACTAAACATAAAGTCTCGTGAAATTATTCTAATAAATTATTGAATACTTGTTCTCTTGTACGCCTAAGATACACTCAAAGGATAACAAAAATCACTACTACAAAATGGTTAGAGTAAGGATTTTAGAGTTATGTCCAATATTGCAAAGTAAATACTCATAGCACAATATTGAATTAATGACCAAAATACAACCATTACGGACTAATCTAGTGTACGATAAAGTGAAGTAATAAACAATAAATTATAGCATAAAATATAACTCATCAATCAAATATTCAACATATATAACCAAAAATATAGAAATCAAATCTCACAAGAAGAAATATTTCATTCAGATCTTGAATTTCTTAACTAGGTAATATAAAGAAAATGCTCTCAAATTTTATCAATGGTTGTATATTGCAACCACCTTGACACATAAGTTTGGGAAACCAAAATCTATATGCATTTCATAAAAGAAACATACATCGTTACAAGTATATCTTTCGACCTTTTTAATTAATGGAAAAACTAACATCCCTTAATATGAGGATAGGCCCCCATATTTATACAATTTTGGTGAATTATTTCAATTCATTTTTCCCAAAAATTTGGTAAGATAACGTTCCCCTTTCTTACAAATTTCTTTAATCTAAAATGAGAATACACACTTCCTAATTGAAAAGAGAACATCCTATCTTCTATTTAGACTTCTTAGGATTGGTCTCATGCATTTATTGTTATGTGTACAAGACAATTAATTGATTATATCAAGTGTGATTCTATTATTTTCATCTTTTTGGAAGTAACCATGTATCCCATCACCTTTTCCTACCTTCTGATGTCACTCCTTGCATTAATTTAATTTATCCCTTTTTTGAAATTCATACCTAATGAAATGAGTAAATTATTGACAAATGTTTTGAATTTAATGGTTTAACTCATGTCATTATATTAAATGATTTATACCTACCCTTTTTGGAGGATATGTTTTGGGAAATGGATAGTCATTAATATTTTCTTGATCTTTATGCTTCCTTTGTGTGAATTGTTGAATCAAGCCAAAAACCATCATTTGAAAGATATCAATATGTTTCCCCTTTTTCAAAACCCATGAGAGTATCCAACATTCATTTTGCATTTAATTGTGATATGATACCTCACACAATCACTCTAAAAATCCATCCCTATACAAATTATTCTTGATTTTTCATAATATTACACCTTCCTTTAAATATTCTGAGTGAAAAAGAGTTCATGTTAATATTTCTTAAGAAATGATGGATGTGGAATCAGGAACTAGTCTGAAGGATATTTCTTTGGAAACATTGCATGCAATCTTCAACCTTTCTATCTTAAATGAAGATTTTGTGAGGATATTATTCACAATTGAAGATCAAGTGGAAACTGAAGGACCATTAAGACCCCATGTAGTTCGGGTAACATTGATATGAAGGCTTATCAGTATGACTCCCTTATTCTCTTTTTTCATATTATGTATCATCATTTGTTCTATGTAGAGGATCACAAAACTCCTAAATTATTGAAGAATTTTTGGCTCCACTATAGGCATGTCATTAGCAAGAAAATCAACATATCTCTGTTATTTTTTAATGAGGAACTGGCATAGAAATAAATTCCATTTTATGTCTATGTAGTGCCAAATGATGATCCTGTAGAAGACATATCTTAAATTGCCTGTAGAATTTCCTAAATAGAGAAAATAATTATACGTCGCAAGAGAGCACCAGTGAAATATTATTCTAAGAGGGCCACTAAAGTACCATTTCCTTTATCGAAGAGACACAGATGGGGTGTACTCAATCCAATGTGTGTAATCCTACAAATTTCTGTAGATGAACCGCATACCTGAATCTACCCTAGCAGCACTAGCTGATGTTTCTATGCCATCTTCAACCTCAAAAAATGCTACCCAATGGGGTTCTAAGGCTTACCTCAAAGGTGGGTCTAATATTCTTTAATGGATCTCCTCTTATATCAGGAAATATTATTTGATCAAGATCTTGGAAGGCCCCAAAGAATACATTAGATAACTCATGAAGACAGGTATGTCCAATGACCTTGCAGGGGATATGTAATATATTTATGGGGCTCAGGACCGCAAATAGTTTGATTTTAGTAAGAATATGTTAAATTGGATTCCCGCCTTTGCAGAGGAATTTCTAACCATAAATTGACAATGTATCTCTTTTACAAGAACCTCCCTTTTGTGGCAAACTAGAAGTTATGTGAATTTAAAGGGTCAGAACCCTTATAAAATCCACATTTTGTCCTTTTTATAAACATAAGTAATACATAACATTTAAATATTCTTCATTTATGGCTTTTATTTTAACTATTTTTCCATCCAGTCTTTTTTAATTAATATTTTAACATTTTAGGCCTTAGGAGAATACAAAATTTAGAAAGTAAAAAAGTAAGAGAAAACATGAGGAAGAAGTGAAAGTTTAGGGAACAAGCCTATATTTAATCAAACCTAGTGACATCAGCTTCTTTTTCTCTTGTTTTCCTCTCTCTGTATGCATCATATCTATGGAACTTCTTAAAAATGTACTCTTCATCAGATCCAACATGAAACCTGAATATCAGTACTTGTTCCTTTATAATTTCATCAAACTTATGCATTACACCTTTGTTATTTTTCACCCTTTTTGATAGTTTGACCATTTGTTTCTCTAAGAGAAAAAATATCCGGATGTTGTCATACCTTAAACTTGAAGAGACAACATCCAGTTCTTTATTAATGTATTATTGAAATAATTGTATTAAGTTTTCGGTACGCAAATCTCCATATGTGAAATTTTCTTGTACTGATAGTACCTTTCCAAGTATTTTGCTATTTTTTCATGTTCTAGGATGATTTTTTTAAATTATTGATTCATATTTTTTACCCTTAGTATGATGGACCCTTTATATGTATGTTGTGTTCCTTTTTCTTCATGGGGAAAATCATTTCTTTTTCCATCAATTGATCATCTGGTCAAGTTATTGCTTCAATTTTGTGAAGGATTCCTTCCCAATATTGAAATCGATCCTCACATTTTTCCTTTTGATCCTTAGCATCACTCAATTATTTAGACAATTGGTTGTAGTATTTAATATTATCCTCTATGATCTTGCTTCCTTTTTAGATAATTCTTCTTTCCATTTAGATACAACATTAATTCTTTCTTTTGACATTTTATTGGTGTTATTACAATAGAGATCACTTATCCATCCACAAATTGTTGTATCCATTTTAGTAAATAATTTGACAATACTTTAAATTTTTCCCTCAATTGCTTCTGAGTTTCCTTATCTTTGTCAATATTCTAGATAAGGCCACCAAGATACATTGTAAACTCTTTCTTCAGGTTCTCTGTAGTTTTTTTTTCAATTGAATATGTGTGACTCGGTAGTCACTCATTGTAACCTCAGTCTTAAATTTATTTCCTTGTGGGGTAGAAAATTCCAATGTTTTATATCCATGTTTTTCAACATGGGTTGTTGACAGTATCTTAGCCCTTTTGGGAGCCCTTGTTGTATTTTAAAAAACAATATTCTTAATGTTAATGATCTCTACGTGAGCCACCTCCTCTTTACTTGTGAGGAGTTTTCCCAACCACCCTTTATTGGGGACATTTCCCCCTTTTGGTACTCTTGATGTGGGTTATGGTGCACCTGAGTACACCACCATTTCTAGGGAAGAAGCTTAAGGTGTTTGTTAAACTGTCATTTGCATATATGGGACTTCAGTTGTTACTGGTAGTTAATTTTGTTCAACATGGTGATTACTTCTTACTTTTTGCTCTACTTTCTATTTTTTATCCTCTAGATCCCTGGCTACCAATATTGTGTTGGTTGATTTTTGGGCCTTATCACTATCCAGTGTATCTTCCTTAACCTTAGCCTCTTTTGGACTTATGACAGCATCAGTAGCCTCTTTCAATGCTTCGTTTGTAGGGCTTACAATGTTACATGGTTTCTCCATCAATGTAATAGTTATCTCCTCCTGAGGTTTCTTCCCTATGGAAATAATCATCCCTTATGATGAATGTTTGATAATTCTTTGATTTAATGGTTCTTCCCCAACTGTTTTCATTGAATTCAAACTTGCACATCTTGAATTTCTACACTTGTCTCACCATCCCGGGGTTTTAGAATTTATAGCAATTAGAATTCCATTGAAGGTTTTTTTTCTTCCTTTACTTTTACTAATCTAAGTAATAAATCAGTGAACCCTAGTGAATGTGTCTCTTCTCTTTCATCTACATTTATTACCTCAATTGGTGCAGTCATTCTTTCCTTAGGCATAGTGACAAGAGCAGTTTGTTACCCCTCCCTTTGTGAAACTGATTGGATTACCTTGAATATTTCTTGTTCATGTTCTCCATAAGTTCTCATGAGCTATGTTGGTGCCCGTTTAGAGCTACCTCCTTTTATTTAAATGTGGCTTCAAAAAAATTTCATGTCTTATCTGTTAGAACTTTGAAATACGTTTTTTCAAATGATGAACCCATGTTAAACCTAGAAAAAATATCATGTTAAAGATGGTAAATCTATTGTAAATCCTCTTTTTTTGTTGAGGGAATTATAACCATATCGTTTCAATTAATTTTCTAAGAAAACATTATCGAATGATCATGTTAATTCTTGTAAACTTGCCTTGTGTGTCAATCCTTTGATCTTCAATGAAAATTGAAATTTATTCTCCGATGCCCGAAGATACATGGAATGACCTAATTAGTTGCACTATGTTGGGTTCTATTTGTACAATTACAAAAGCTACTTAATGGTTACAGATTGCAAACCAAACTCCAAATCCCAACAAAATATTCTAAAGAATATTCAAGTTATATAAAGCAAATTACAAATAAAACCCCTCTCATCAAAAGGAAAATGTGTTCAAATGTGATTTGTGTTGAGAATAAATCCTACCTCTTTAACTTAATTGAATAAACAAGAAAATAAGACTTACCTAACCTTAGAATGATGAAGTTTAGAGATACTCATTTATGTGGATGAATGATGTCTAATTATTGCGCTCTGTATTCAAAAGAGATATAAGATCCTTTCCTACAAGAAAACTTGCAAATCATAGAGACTAAACAAAATATGATAAATAAAATATGAGGCGGATTCTCTAGAAAAGGCCAGTCCCTACAGATTGAAGGACTTCCTGTCAAGGGTGTCCATCTACTTTACAATCAGGTGGATAGAAAAAAAAATTAACATACGATAAATGGTAATAATAAATGTGTTGACAAATTTTTCATTATTATAAAGATAAAGCTGATAAATGCTAAGAAATGATAGATATGAATCTATGGTTCAAAATCGGAATCTAAATCAGTATTTGAGTTCTCAGAGGAAGGGGAAATCTTTTCTTTAGTGGACTTTGGATCTTCTTCTTCAAAGAAATATGAAATGTATTCTAGATCTTCTTCTTCCATTTCGTTCTGATATTCAAAATCAGAATTTGAGCGCTTAGAATCAATTTTTTCTTCAAATTTGGTCTCCGAGATCAATTCTTATAATTCAACTTCATATTAAAATTCAAACCAGGCTAGATCAGCTCGAATACATAGGATATCAAAGTAGGCCTCCTAGAATTCATCTACAGCTTCACAGATATTCAAAGTAGACTCAAATATGGTTTGTAAATGATCAAAATGGGTGGAGTGGATGGCACAAAACTCAAGGTCATGTAGAATGTCCTATTGATCCTAGTGCAATGGGTGATGAAAAATAGGAAGAGAGTGGATACTATTAATTTCATGACTAGGGCCACTTATTTCCATATAATAGAATCCATTCTTGATAAAATGTTAGCAGAAAAAGAGATGTAATAGAAATTATTGGACATAGTTTTATAAATCTACAAGAAAAACAAAATAGGAAGGAATTGCAGGTGATTCTAGTAATCATAGGAATTTATTGGTAAATGATAACATGCTAATAAAAAGAAGGATTTAACTAATTCATTCAAAATTATGGTCTTTGATGGACTTAGATAATAATGCATGATAAATAAATGAACATTTTAGAGTTCCTAAATGAAACTACAAGATAAAATTTGACCTTAAATGAAGATGATGCAAGAGATTGATGAAACTTGCAGCTAAGTGAAAAGGCTGATCTGTAACATCCACTTTTAAAGACTAAGAAACAAGGGGGAAAAAAATTAAAACCATAATGTTCTTTGTTCTAAATTAATATAATTTAGAACACACATTTCATTGCCAATCCTTCTCATAACAGAAAACCATATGTAGCTGTAATAACTTAGTGAAACATTGATCTTTCATTCCATGAATTGGTATTAAACTGATCTCTCATGTTAACTTATTTAAGTGTATACTGTGTATACTTGGTTCCTTTACCCTTTTAGGGGCACCTAAGTTTTCTTATTTAGAAGACTATCTGAATATCTATTACTTATATTCATCTAAAATCCCGCATCTTAGACTAGGTGACATAAAACAATGCAACCAATAGCTTGCGATACTTTGGCCAAAGTTTTAAACATGTCTATCATGTTTAAATTCCAATATTACATACTTTTCAAAAGGAATATGTCCTTCACCACACTTGTAATTTTATCTATATTGGTCTTCCTTGACTACTGTCAACCCAAATCCAAATCAAATTTTCACACTAAACAAGGGCAACTACATGTACTGGTTTGGACGACTACCCATGGTGACTAACAATACATATACATACTCAACCAAATTTTTTTGATTGGGTTTGTCTAGTTACCCTAAGTCAACATGAGTTGACCACAACGCTAATCCATGCTTCTATCTCTGTTTAGAGTAGAACCACGAAACAAACTTCCATTTATGTTAGTTGAGTTAATTGAACTAAGTAGGGTGTTAAAGCATAGTTGAGTACATCAGAGTGTCCTCATAATGACTCTGATCATTAAGAGGGTAATTTTATGCAGTCCCTATGTTATAAAAACCAAGTTCCTTAAACTAAACTTACATATTTAAGAATATTAGATTATTAACCCAACAATTATTATCTTATAAATTTTATCGATAACAACACACTTAAGGGTCCACTATGCACGATTTACCCAAAGAAGGGTACAAAGTGTAATTTACACAAGAAAAGGGTAAGAAAATAAAATTTCCATTCCTTGTTATTCTTTTCTTATTCTTAACCGTTTATGTTCATTTATCGATATGTCTAAATTTGATATTAGGAAATTAAGATCATTGAGTTTTCTTACAGTGGTTAAACATTGTAAACAATCTTGTTAGAATGCTTATACTTTAGAATTTGGTATATCATAAAGTCTAAATCTTTCTAATAACTCTTTTAAGTGTCCATGCTCAAATTATAGATATTAGATATGGAACATACAATCAATCATCCTTATTATTTAATCATAATCATTTAACAAGATATCATACATAGTTCTTTATTTAATTACAAATGTAACTATCCTTTTCTTTCTTTATTAAGGAATGATGTCCTATTAGTGAAAATAGAAAATATATGCTTTAGTTTAATAATAAGAAGCCATAATCATTTATATAAGCTATCCATATTCCCTTTACAGGTTAAAGATCTATCAATGATTATCATCTTAGTAGTGCTCTTTCCAAAAGGAAAGAATCAAACCATAAGTAGAGTCTCCTTACTTCTATTCATATATCCGAGAATCTAATAGGTTATGAATATCAAATTCAAGTATTTCCATAAATTCCCACCATGCATGAAGTTATTTAATAATATATCACCTAAACCTGCATGATATTATTTAGTAATATTACACATACATAAGTCATGAAAGCCTTAGAAATAAATCAAATTTCAACATCTTTACCACAAAAATTCATTTATCAAAAAGAGAGTTCAATACTCTCCAAACATAATAAGTATTTCAAAGGTTTACACAAAATATCTTTCCATCATTGTAAAACTAAATTTAATACATATTCATGATTTCTTTTTCTAATAAGAAGTACATTTCAAGAATATGTCAATACATAGACATCTGAATGAAGTGATATGATTTCATTAGTAAAACAAATGTAAATTTCTATAAGTCTTTCTCCTTTCATCTCTTATGAACTCCATCTACAAAATTGTTAGCATGAGTCAGTTCATAAGAACTAAACATGATAAATGCTATAACGTTAAAAAATCTGTTTTTATCCAACTGTTTCACAAAAAGAACCCTATTGTCAATGAAAAGGTTATAAATACAAAAATAAGGCCAATCAGAAAGAATTTTCCCTAATGATTTCAAATATATATAGAGAGGATTCATAAACTCTACAAGTAATAATATTCAAGAATGAACTAATTAAACCAACACAATTAATTCTATCTCAAACATGATTATCAAAATCATTACAACATGATAATCATCCAATTAGAAACCAATTAAGAAAATAGTAATTAAAATTCATATCCTAATCTCAAACTTCTCAATATAATTTCCAAACTAACTTCCATAAAACTCAGCCAGTTCTTATCATTCAAAAGAAGGTGAATTGATCTAAATATATTGTCTTGACAAGAACAATATGTTGTTCTACTAACCATCAAAACATCAACAACCTGCTAATAAAATGGAATGATAAAACAAGAAATATCCAACTGGGATATCAACCCTTCCAAACAACCTTTTCATCCCAAGCCCTATTCTTATTTAAAAAGGATTATGTTGATCATGTAGCCAACCAGACAATACAAGAAAGAATAGTTGTATACAACACGAGATATGTGGTACAAAAAAAATAAAAAATTAACCAATGGTAACATCTCCTTGAGAACCTAACTTTCACATTTAGTTTAAAACTCAATAGAACAAAACATAGTTATCAGAATCCTTGCATCTTAAAAAATCACATTTGAATGTTCATTGTTTCCATAAGCTACAAATTGTGAAAGAACATATCGGTTTTACAAGAAAACACATAAGGTTTTTGTCTTACCCAAAAGACTGACCCCCAAGATCAAAGAAGAGTAACTTACTTACAATTATCAGTGCAGACATAACATTATCTCTCTACAAAAAAAAACTTACATACAAAAAGAACAAAATTCATCTCTTAAATACAACTAAGGATGCCAATACAGTCTTAAGGAGATAATCAAAGACTCAAATCAACCTGTAACCTTCATCAAGAAAAGATGACTATCAAACACAAGGCTCCAAGGATAGTAAGAGCTGAAATCATAATAAAATGACAATCTATACTCACGAAACCAAAATTTTCACACAGAAGTATATAATAAAAGGAAAATGAAACCAAGTTAAAAGTATAACAACCCAAGACTTTATTAAAATTTCAATCAAGTTCTAGGATAAGAACCAACTCAAAGAGAGTACTAAAAAAATGAATAATACAACCTCAAAAGAAAGAAACCGAGTTTAAGCAGACTATTATTTCATACAAAACCATTTTAAAGTTATGTCATGGCTTGGAATAGTCCAAACTATACATTATCCATTTTTTAGGCTAACCTGAAGGGTAATCATTCAATTTATCTCAACAAATGAGGAAAATATATTATTACCAGTCTCTGCAACTAAACAGATCCACCTGTGAAGGGTTAAAACTTCCATCTAATATAAAAAGATAGACAAAAAATCCAATAGTCATCCTCTTAAAATGCACTTATAGTGTTGAAAAAAAATCACAAATTTCCATTATGGGTCAAGACCAATCACCCAAAAATAAATAAAAAGATTCAGATATCTGTCTTGATACAATCCAATGAGTAACCAACAACTACAAAAGAAACTAAAAACCGTCATAACAAAAGTCGATCAAATAATGTTGGTCTCCAACCATTTAAGAACTAGGTAAACTGGCCAATACTAAAAATCTATAAATATTTCCACCATAAAACTGGCATACATGCCATGGATATAAGTTTCTAAATCAAGGTGAATAATCTAACCAAGAAAATTAATACAGTCTTCCCTTACATTTCATGGAGTTTGATAGATATAAAGCTAAGGAAAACACAATTGTTTTACGAAGAAAGGAAACCTATAATCATGATAAACAACTATATACACAGCATCACAATATATCTACAAGAAACCAAAAATGAGAAACGAAATTGACTCAAGAAGAAGAAAACAGAAAAAAAACTAATACCAAGAATGATTTCATAAAAGAGCATAGTTATTTTAATGAGATAGGGCCTATAATGCTTGGTAATGATCGTGTCTCCTTTTTATTTCCTCAATCCTTCATGCAAAATCTCTACTACAATATTTCCACGAAAACACCCAAACCAAGCCTCTAAAACTTTCTTCATTTCCTTGTTATAGCTTCCATGCTCTAATTTCATTATTATTTCTGCCATGCAAGGAAAGATTAAGCATGCTGAGATTTGAATTGGAGGTTCTAAAGATTGAAAAACCAAATGCAAAGTTCCAAAGATCCTAATAACTAAATGAAACAATAAAAACCAAAAACTGTCTATTCCTCCAACCTTCTCCTATTTCCCAAGTAGTTTTTTCTCTAGTCAAGAACATTAAATGCCAATAGGACTGCTAGTGTCCTTCCCAAACTTCTCGACACCACCAACTCTCGGTTGATTAAAACTAAAAATTAAAACTTCATGTAAATGAAATTATCATAGTTGACAACTAAGCATTCCCCTTAATTTCCATGCATTTGTCAAAATTGGCAATAACACCGTATTTAATGACACATTCAAATATTTAAATGTCTTAGAAATTGGTGCCACTAACACCCATCCAATTTCCATCCATGTTATCCCCTTTCCCTTTAGGCTAGCTTATTTCCCTTAGGTTATGTTTAGTTAATATTAGCTTATAAACCAAGATTAAGTCCTTTAGGAATAATTCTTATTTAGCTTTAGAATAAACTAATATTAAGACTTAGGATTACCCCCCCCCTTCCAAATAATTGACCACAATAATAAAATCACCTTAGGTTAACTTAGGATAAGATAGTAATAATAGGAACTTATATTAAATTAGGTCCCAACACCTAATCAATAACATTACCCTATGATGAATAAAAATGATGTTTTTAGATCATGATAAAGGGTATAGGCAAAAGATGTCACCTATGATCCTGCAGTAGCCTAGGTTTAGAAATCAAACATTCTACCTGGCTTGGTCAAATGACCTAAATTTCATAGAATCAAAAGCATGCCTTGGATCACTAAAATTGATCCAAGGTAGGGATATTCTGCATCAAAAAACAAATAGACTGAAGCATAAGTTTAAAAGAAAAATAGGCTATGAATGAGTTTAGACTGAATTTATCTCCTCCATCCACATGCAATGAACATTCAACAAAAATAAAGAATTAAATACTTCATTTTAAATTCAAAATTATCATGGCATGATTGTATTCATTTTTAGAAGATAAACATATCATCTACAAAAAACATGATTACTTTTTTCATAAGATTACATCGTGTTCAAACAAGAATCACATATCAACATTTGAAACTTTGATTATAGAAGTCATCAAGGATATCAACCATGGTAGAGGCATTACATGATCTACACGAGCTCCAAAATGTCTCCCAAGATGTTTTGGCAGTAAATCTAGATGATAACACGATCACAGTGATATAGAATAACACTAGTGAATTCCAATAGAAAACTCAAGCTCGAAAATGTCATTAGATGATCCTGAAAAGAGACTACAAAATTGGATTAATTAATCATTGGTGATTGATCCAATCGCTAGAAATTTTGGTCTGTTTGAGTTTGTTTACTAAATATTTGTAACAATTTGCTAATTTGAGATTTTTTTTAATTTCAAGGAGTGAGTTTTTAAGTAGTTCGAAATGTGTTGAGTTAGCGGGTGATGATATAATGAGCTAAATTTAGCTAGATTATTTTATGATTTTTCTAGGCTTATAAATAATTTTTTAATATTTTTATAGATGATAATGATAGGTTTGTTGAGATATGGGAGTTGGAGAATAGGTTAAAATTGGTTTTTAGGGAATATTTGGATAGTTAGGAAAATTATTAGGTTAGGTTAGGAAAATAATGATTTTCATAGGTGGATATATTAATTTGATTAAATGGTGTACATGTTATGAAATATTAAAAAAAATTAGTATGTGGTCTAAGGTATGTATCTAATTAATCAAATTAATTGATTAATTAAATAGAGATAAAGGGTGTTTTTTTTATGAGATGTCATGTGTTTAATTAATGATTTGGACAAATACGAGGGAGTGTAGATTTTTGGTGTCTACATTTTCCCTTTTTTTGGTAGTTTTAACGTCAAAGCATCAGACAAAAAATAATAAAAGTTGGTTTGAATGGGCGATCCAAGTGCAAAGCAATATGAAGAGCACCATTGTTTGTATATGATGTGTTCATAAAAGTTTCCCTAGTCCATGGGTTATCGAAACAGATGTGCTACAGAGGAATCAAATGATAGAGGAACCAAGAGGTTTAAAACCTATAGATGTATGATTCGTGAAGGTAGGCAAGATAGATGGGGAAAGTCAAGTGATGGGGGCCACATGGTAGGCATCTCATAGATATATGACGAATCCCAATGTTGATTTTGTTTGTTTGATTAATGTTTCAAGGACTGGGGTCCTTTTAAAGGGACAATTTTGTGAAAAAGAGTAATGATTGACATGATTTAGGGAAAAGGAGGGAATAATGATTAAAACTTAGACGAATTGCTAGTTGTTCATCTAATCGCTAGCAATTGATGAAATCACCAACAATTATGGCAATCATCGGTGATTTCCCCAAGGTAAAATTTAGGCTACAAATAGCCGATTGTGAGTTTATTTTACAACATTGTTATCATGGTGAAAATGGATCATCAGAGTGACTGGAGGGTAAAAAAAGAATTTTTGGGTCAAAACAGGCAATATTTGGACAAAATGGCATGTTCGAGCAGGCAACGCAAGCCCATGTAGTTGAGGTAAGTGATTTTAACCTATTTTGTTGACTTTTTTTCTTGATTTTTGTAGTTTTTGGATTTTTTCCATTTTAGGGGCATACAGATGCCCTAGTTTTAAATCACAAGAATCATCAGTGATTCATGAAATCACCAGCGATTGAAATGAATCACCAGTGATTCACCTGTAATATTGCCAATTTGCACTTTTGAATATTGACATGATTTTTAAGAGATGTTTCTAGTTTTGTATGGTGTTTTTTGTTCCAATCTAGTCATTCGTGTTGAATGTGTTAATGTAATTGATGTCATTATTGATTATACTTTATGATGATGTCAATGTTGATATCTAGGTAATTTTATATAATTACTTCTTTTTTACGAATGGAGAATTCTAATTTTGGACAACGATGTGCCATCGCAACATTTTTATGTTTTAGATGTTGTTGGTGTTTATTTGGATGATGATGTTGATGTTGATGTAAAGAAATTTTGATATTTTTCAAATGATGTTTTTGATATTTTTGGTGGCGATACTAATATTTGTTTCTATATTTTGTGTTTGTAGGTAGATTCTTAAATGAATTTTTGTGATCGTATACCACTGATTTTAGATGAGGTGTGGACTGATATGACATATGATGATTGGGAGCATGTTGATGGTGTTGTTTTTTGTCCCATGAGACATTATTGATGGATACACAAATGTTGAAGTTTGATGTTTACTTTGTTAGAGTGGTGGAATCCTTCCACCTGTACTATTTGGTTACCTACTAGGGAGATTATGATTACTCTGGAGGATGTACACCACATCTTGAGATTGACTATATGAGGATAGGGCATATATATCATTACTAAGGTACAGAGGGTCGGTGTGATGACTAGACTGTATGGAGATGATTCAGAGGATGTTAGATATGAGTCAGGGGCTTTTGATTAAGGTAGATTATATTCAGTTGAGATAGTGGGTTGTACCCAGATGACCATGATGATGATGGCCATCATTTGTTATGCGTTACAAGATTCTAGAGGTGACCATTTCCCATGGATGATGATTGGTGTTGTGGATGAGATGATGGAGCATCGCACATTTTTTTAGTGGGGTCCTACCCTACTTGAACAAACATTTAGAGATTTGTGGGCATGGAATTCCCACAAGTTGTATGGTATTGATATTGGGTTCTTATTACAGTCTTGGGCCTTCAAGAAAATTACTATTTCTTGTCCATCAGGGTTTCCATGGAGGACTAACGATGGGAATCCTAGTTTCATGAGGTGGAGATCAAATAGGGGTCATGCGGGGAAGAGGAGGAGGACATGATACTATTGATAGTTATTATCTGGATTGCAGGTGGGTGACGTGATTTGGAGATTGTATCAATATTTTCCTGTTCGGCCTGAGTTTTCCCATGAGTTCATAGGTTTGTAGTATGCTAGGTGGCTTCAGGCTCTCTGATTGGGCAAGCACAAGCTACTCCATTTTGATCATATTAGGAGACAACTTTGATTGGTACAAGGAGTTCTCAAGGAGCCTTTACATTACATGTAAGAAGATGGAGATACCGAGACTCCGAGGGCAGTGGTGATAGAGTGAAAGATTATGGTGGATCAGCGAGGGGCTATGGGTCCCGATGATGATGGAAATATTTCCTATTGATGATGTTGGGGTCACTCCTAAGTATACAACATGGTGGGCCCAAGCCTTGATTTTTGACCATACCCAAGTAGCACATATATTTATACAGGTACATGCTCGGGTAGAGGGAGAAGCATCAGTATATGAGGTAACTCAGGATGATAATGATGATAGTGAGGAGGAGGGTGATGATGACTGAGAAGGCCTTAGTAGAGGGAGGGAGAGATGTTGTTAGGAGAGAGAGGGATGACCTCCTATGATTTTGGGATACATTTATTGCTAAGCGCGATAGTTTGATTACTAAGAGAGATGAAATCAGAGTACAACTGCCTCAGTACATTAAAAATAGGGACATATATCATGAGTAGAGAGAAGTCCTAGGGAATTCCTTAGGGATTACCATACCTTTTGTTTCTAGTGTAGAGTGAGCAGAGATGCGACATGCCAATAGAAAAAGAGAGAAAGGCTAGCGGAAAGGCTAGTGGATTGAGACCACATGCCAGTGGATCAAGGACATCACATGTGGTACATGGGATGGTATTTTTTTAACATTATCAGTCATTATGGGCTGAGTTAGAGTACTATGTTGATATGGTGATTCTCAATTTTTCAGACGTAGTATTACATGTTGATCATTTGGCCGATAAGGCAGAAGGCCCTAGTACTAGTGCAATAAGTATGGGTCACCCACCTTAGATACCAAAGTGAGGAGGTGATAGTGAGAGAGGATATGGTGGAGATATTTGAGCCGTTGCTGGTGATGGTAATCAGGGAGGAGAGGGCATTATTGTACTAATTGATGATACTTTTGATGTAATTGATATATGGCTCATAAAATCCCCTTTTTGTATGACATTCATATGGTGATGATCATAGTGTATATGAACTTTATTTATATGATGATGATGAGGTTTTTAACTTATGTTGTTTTGAATTTCATGTGTTAGTATATGTTTAATGTATGTTTTTAATTTGGATGTGTTGGTATTAGATAGATTTTGATTGACACATTAGTTGTGATATTATGGTTTATGAATATATTTGATAAAATTTTGAATTGTTTAATTAATCAAATGACTTTAAAATGTGATTTGAAATGAACTATATCAAAAATATGACTAAGTAAAATAGGATAAAAATGAAATGATTTCCCCATGATGGGTTTCATACATATGCGAGGGGTTTTGAAATCTTATTTTAGCCTTAATGGATGTTGAGTGAAATCATTAATGGGTATTTACACAACTCTTAATAAGATGTTGGATTAAATGAATGTTCCTTTCTAGGATATAAAAGGGGTTTGAACATGCGTAGGTCGAGATAAGAATAAGGTTCTCCTTTTCCACAAGCTCGTAGAAAAATGCCCCATATTTATTTGATTTTAAATCTAATTGATCAATGCGGGAAGTTTGCTATGAGGGTAAAGATAATCAATGTAGAATATTTCCTGAATGATTTTGATATTGATGTATTTTTTTTAAGGTTGATCAATGTGGGAAGCCTTTTTTCATGGGTAGCCATCATTCTTAGGTATGGTCTACATTTTTGACTATTTATTTTTATAGATATTCATCCTTCGAGGGATTGGTCAATGAATTTTAAGGGTAGTTTTCCTTCGAGGAATCATTCTACGTTTTTCTTTATGACAATGATTTTATATTTTGAATAGTTTTCCTTGGAGAGATCAGTTTATCATTTGTTTTGATTTTTGAGAAATACATCCAAATGATTTCAATACATGTATTTTTAGCTAAGGGTGAATTCCTAATAGATCATTTCAAGGAGAGGATATGTTATATATGATCTACACATTCATGCCCCATGTCATTTATTTTATATGGTATGTGAGTGTAATGATTAAAGGGGTTCCTATGGAAGAGTAACTTGTCCAAAGTGAAATATGTGATGAACATAGTCTTAGTGCTCATCTTTAAGGTATATTTAGGATAATGAAGGCTAACCACATACTTTCAAATCATTACTATGAAAATATGGATTATTTGATGGAGTGACAATATTTTAACAATAGAAAGGCTATTAATGCAAGGCATTCAAAGGTTCCTTTTTTAAGCTCACCATTAAGAGAAGCAAGATGATATCCTCCTGATCTATACTTATGAGTGATGAAATATAGACCAATACAATTAGGGGAAATTTTTCCATGTTTACTCCATTCTAATTGAGTGACATTTTGATTTTATTTAAGCACAAGATCACCAATTTTAAATTTGCATTCTTTGACATGTTTTTATATGCTTTTTTGATGTTTTTTTTATAGACTTGATGATGTTCAAGGGCCATTAAACATTTTTCATCTAATAGTTCAAGTTTTTCCAGATGGTCTTGTTGATATTCTTCATCAGAAATAAAGTATTTAAGTGATACACGAAGTGATGGGATTTGAACTTCCAGTGGTAGGAAAGCTTCAAATCCATAGATGAGTGATAAGGGCGTAGCACCTGTAGGGGTACAAATGCTAGTTTGATAGGCCTAGAGAGTAAACGAGATTTGGAAATGCCAATTTTTTCTTGTATCATTTACTATTTTCATAAGGATTTTGTTAATTTTTTTATTTGAGGCTTCATCCTATCCATTTTCTTGGGGATAATATTGTGACAAAAAGTTGAGTTTAATGTTGATGTTATCATAGATCTTTTTAACTTCTTTATTTTTAAAGTATTCTCTATTATCTGTGATAAGTTTATATGGGATTTTGAAGCGACATATAATGTATTGATATATGAAATTGATAATAGGCCTTGATTTAGTTGATGTTAAAGGGATAGATTTAACCCATTTAGTAAATTATTCATTAATTGTGATAATAGAGTGATGTTGTTAAGATGATTTTGGATTGATTGCACCAATAAGGTATAACCCCCACTTAGAGAAAGGCCATAGGTCCTGAGTAGGTTATAATGCATGACTAAGGATATGGATGAGATCTAAATGAAGTTGACATTTAACATGTTTCTTGACATATTCACAACAATCTGAGGTGATAGTAGGCTAGTAGTATCCTAACCGTATGACACGTTTGGTGATGTAATTTCCACTTAAATGTCCTCCACAAACTCCATCATGGAATTATTTTATTACTTTAGTTTACTCATGTTATTTAAGTCACCTTAATATTATACCATCAAAACTATGTTTGTAAAGGATACCACCAATAATGAAAAAGTGAGTGGCACGTTGAAGAAATGATCATTTAGTGTTACATTATAAGTCAGACAAAATTTTTGATTTAGCAAGATAATCATAAATCTGAGTATACCACAAGTTAGTTGGATTATAGTCAATGATATTAATAGGAGGGAGCTATTTTTATTGAGAAGAATGATCTAATCATTAAATGAAAATGGATAGTTTCATGTTATCTTTTGACTCTTTAGTTTCTAATGGGATGAGGGCTCTTAAAGAGGACATTGTATCCACAAGCTTGATAGAAGATCGTGGGATGGTTTGGATGGTGTAATGATCAAAAGACCAAGGATAAAATCAATGTTGGCACTGCATTTTTGTAAAATTTAATTTTTAAACTTATATTCTCATTTAACTTGATTGATAACAAGTTGTGAATCTTCATAGATTTATAAGATGCTGACACCTACAAGAATAGCAGTTGTAAGGCCAATGATTAAAGCTTAGAATTTTTCCATATTATTAATGTATTCAAAGTTAAGTTTGAATGATAACAAAGGTAGAATTTCCCAAGGAGGTATGATAACAATACCAGCTCCTCCTCCTTGGCATTTAGAACCATTAAAAAAGATAGTCATTTTGACAAGGAAGAATTTATATTCATCGACATTACTGATGGATTCATCTAGAAAGTATTCATGAGGAATTTTATTATCAGGCAAGGGAGTGTCAACTAGCTAGTCTTTAATGGTTTGTCCCATAATATATTTCTATGATGTGATCTCGAGATCAAACCCAGTCATAATTTTAAGCCATCAGGTGATACGATCTCTATGATATAGTTTAGAGTGTATATTTTTGAGTGGATTGAAACTAGTGAAAACATAAATTTTTTATTAAGAAGATAATGATGAAACTTGGAAGTGTTGAAGTATAAAGCACAACATAGCTTTTATAC
This sequence comes from Taxus chinensis, assembly GCA_019776745.2. Classification (NCBI taxonomy): domain Eukaryota; kingdom Viridiplantae; phylum Streptophyta; class Pinopsida; order Cupressales; family Taxaceae; genus Taxus; species Taxus chinensis. The sequence continues at coordinate 76,478,928 of CM034155.1, read as the reverse complement.
TTTAGTCTAACAGGTTTTATATTCATGGAGTGTACGAATGATATAGTATATGGCTTGTTCATAACCTTAATTATCTAAGTGAGTGAGCATGGCTCTAAGAGCATGTTTTGAAGTAGATATATTTGTAAAATGGTTCCCCTTAAAGAGGTGGAGTAAGAACTAGTGGTGATAAAAGATTTTGTTTAATTTCGTTGAATGATTTTTGACAATTAGAATCTCGGTGAAAATCGACATCTTTATGGAGGAGATGATGAAATGGTTTACAACGATAAAAAATTTGTGATATAAAATGTTGGATGGACTTCAATTTACCCTAAATACTACGCAATTGTGTAATATTGGATGGTGAAGGCATTTCAATTTTGGCATTAACCTTTTCTAGGTCAACTTCAATACCTCAGATAGATATGATGAATCCTAAGATTTTTCCGGTGAGAACACAAAAAACACATTTTGTGGGATTGAGATGAAGAAAATAATAAATGAGATAGGAAAATATGGATTCAAGGACGTGAAGATGATCTTCGCATTGTTTATAATTTCCTAAAATGTCATCAACATAATCTTTGACCTTTTTTAATGAGATCAAGAAAAATGTAAGTCATGGCTTGTTGATAACTTGTTCCAGAATTTTTAAGGCAGAATGGCATGACACGATAGCAGAAGGTTACCCAAGGGGTAATGAAAGAGGTTTTATGTTGATCATTAGTGGCGATAAGAATTTGAGTATAACTATAAAATACACCCATAATGGAGAGCATTTCATGGCCATTTGTTAGGTCAACGAGGCTATATATGTTTGGAAGAGGGAAATCATCCTTAGGACATGCAAGATTGAGATGCGTGAAGTCTGTGCACATACCTAACTTTCCTAAGGCTTTGGTTATAGGGAAAATGTTAGAGATCCATTTAAGATAATAAATGGGCATAATAAAGTTAGCATATAAAAGGTGTTGTAGCTCTTCTTTGACAAGGAGGGCTATGTGTGGATGCATTTTGTAGAGTTTTTGTTTAATAGGCTTAGAATTTGGATATTTGACAATATTATGTATAAAAATGCTAGGATCAATTCCAGGCATATCACTATATGACCAGGAGAAAGCTTGATAATATTTTTCCAAAAATGAGGAAAATTCATCTAGCTCTTGCAGATTTAATGATTGACCTTCCTTAACTATGTAAGGATCCTGAGGGATTCCTAAGTTTACATTGATGGTGGATTCTTTAAGAAGAGATAGTGTATCAGAAGGTAGGGATATTTGGAAGAATTTATCCTCTGTTTCCATATGGGAAATAATGTCCTGGTAATCATGACATTGAAGGATGCCTATAGTGGGTAAACATTCTACAACCATTTTTGGCCAAATAATAGGATGTTGTTTAATGGCATGGTTGGAATGATAAGTGAGTGTTCTTAAGGATATTTTATTGATTAAAAAAAATTAGGCAGTATGGATACAACATCATCTACATCCATAAGATCTTTAGGGGCTATGGGTGACAATGTTTCTAATTCATTAATGTGCATGGATGTAGCAAGTTTGGATGTAGTGGATGTAGATGTTATGAAGTCAAGTTTCTTATAACCTAAACCATATTTTTCATAAGTTTTAAGGGAAATTTGGATAGCTAAATCATGTATTCCCAATTCATAATGGCAAAATCTAAAACCTCTCCACACACAATCGTGAACATACATATGAGTGAAATTTGGATTATCTAAATATTTGAAGTTTAATGTAAAATTCATGACATGGTGTTGATCAATAGTATGAGATGAAGGATGGTCGATTCCCACATAGACAATATTTTATTTGAGATAAGTGGGACCATACAAGATAACATCTCTTAGATTAGGGTCATATGTTGGTTGTTTTTCAAGGCAGCCATAAATCTTCAGTGAAGGAATGTGATTAAGCATGAGGAGATGGTATTCCCCCAATGTGAGGAATCGTACAACATCATTAAGGGAGGAATCATTTGGTAGTTTAGAGTAAGGGATGGGCGTACTAGTAGAGGCTTCATTAGATGATTCAGATGTGGAATTGGGAACAAGTATGTCATTTGGATGATACATCATGTAACAATCAGTGAAAGGATTTGGATCTACAAGAATGGTGAATGTCTCACCTTCATGTTCATATTTAAGACAATGATGGAGAGTTCATAAAATGCAACATATAGTGTGAATCCATGGGAATCCTAGTTATATATTATATCGATACTCTCCTTCTATTATGTTGAAGAGTTATGGTTGGGTTTTAACACCCAATTCAATATGTAGAATGTTAGTGCCTAATGTGGGAGTGATAATGTCATTGAAGGATTGTAGTAAGACTAGAGTATGACTGATAACAATGTTGGGTAGATTAGGTTTATCAAAAGTGAGGGATCCTATAATGTTAATAATGACACTACTATTAATCACAACCCTTGTGATATGGATGTCATTAATTTGGGCAGTGATGAAAAGTAATAAGTCATGATCTTATGGTTTAAGAGAAGGTATTTCAGATGGTTTGAATGATTGGTGGAAGATGCTTTTAGGGATCCTATAAAGTTTGTAAAGGATGAAGGATCATCGAAAGGTAATTTTATTGATCAGAGGGCCTCAATCATGGCTTGTTTGTGTAGAGGTGATGTTTGTATCAATTCATATGATGACATTTTAATAGGATCTTGGTGTAATTGTTTAATGAAAACTTTTTTCACCATAACAGATGGTGATAGTGGTGTGGCGATGATGGAAACATTATTTTTGGGTGTCATTGTTTAACCATATGTTTTGGGAGCTACGGAGATGGAAACTTTGGGTTTATCTGATGGAGCTTTATACTTCTAAAGGTGGAGGTATGCTACAATATTTTTACCTATTTGAGACTCAGACTGGTTTGTGTCATAATTCTATGAGTGAGTAGTGATATGTATGAAATTGACCTTATGGGAAGGAATTTTAGGCATGGGTTGCTTGGATTTAGAGAAATATGACAATGATGTTGATGTTGATGTTGCATGTGATTTAGAAGGAAGGGAAGATGGATTTCTAATATTCTGTGTAATCAGGTGGAAGGCCTTACAATTCTCTATAGAATGACCTCGTGTTCTATGATAAACACACGAAACGTTGAAGTCATACCAGACGAGTTTCCATCCTCGTGGATCTGATGGTTTTGGTGGTGGTAATGTTATGAGATATTTTTGGAGGAGGTCATTTACAATGGTTTTGTAATGCCCCTTAGGTGTTAATGTGGATGGTAATGAAGACATTGATTGTTTGTTTAGTTGTTTGTTGTTAATGAGTCCTCGATAATATAGTGAATGGGGGACAAGGACCTAGTAGGGAAGATTGATAAGTAGAACTTGGACATGGAATGGTAGGATGATTACTAGGAGTTAAAATGTCCCTTCTAGGAGGAGGTGGGGGAAGAGGCCGAAGACCACACAATCAATATGACTCAGGAAAACTATAAGAAGGAATTTTAAAAACTTGGACAAAACCTTGTTTATGAGGTATTTTCATGGTTTTGGATGAGATGGATGAGATGTGTATGGATGTAGAGGAATTTTTTGATGAAGAAAGGTGGGTTTGAATGATGCGATTGATGAGATCCAAGTGAGTTGTGGATTTTGTAGTTTAGGATTAGTTGATGTAAAGATCATTGATTTTGTAGATGGGGGACGAATACAATTCATATCTGCGTTAGGTGAAGGTTGTTATGTAATGAATGTTTCAAGTGGTATCATAGTTATGCTTGAAAAATGAGTCATATATTTGTATATAGATTCAGTAGTGACAGGTGATAAAGATGGGATAATACATTTGGTAGTATTTTTAACAGATGGGGATTCGGTAGATACAGGTTTAGGTTTAGTAAGTATTGTTATTGGTTATGTGGATGTGGATGTTGGTTCAGTAGATGTAGACATTGGTTCGATAGGTGTATATGTTGGTTCAGTAGGTGGGGATGTTGGTTTAGTAAGTGTGGATGTTGGTTCATTAAGTGTGTATGTTGGTTCAGGAATGGGTAATGTTTTCATAATGGTATTAATGGTGTGGTGAGCATGAAAAAGATTTATTTTTGGTTGATCAATGGATGGGGGATTATTTAAACATGTCAAGGTTTTGATTTGGGTGTGCATTTGGATTATCTAAGTGAATTTTACTCTTGTAAATCAAGTCTTGAAGAACATTGCGGAATGTATGAAATTTTTTAATGTCATTTCCTTTGACCCTATGGTATTTACAATAGTCATTATCTTGATACCAATAGGACTTAGATACATACGTATCGATAGGTTGAATGGGTGGGAGAGTTATCATATTTGCATTGATTAACTTATCAAAGACCACGCTATAAGTCTCTTACATTAGTGTGTAACTACATTTTGGATGAGAACATTCGGTAGTAGGACTTTCCTTGGGAGCAAATTTAACTACTATAGTGTTGGTAGAGAATTTGTATTTTTCAGAACTAGAGGATGACTTAGATGGGAGTTTAGTTCATGGTTTCTTAGGATGAAGTTTAACTTGACCATCTTCTAGAGCTCACAATTCTCATTTATGGGCCATGGTAAAATCTTTGTCAAAGGTTTTGAATGATTGAATTTGTAATGTTGACAAAATATGTTTAGTGCATGATTGACAGAAAACTTCAATAAAATCATTTTTTTGTAACAAAAAGGATAATTGATTGATTGTACCCCTCTAATGGGAAACAAAATCAGCAATGGATTCATCCTAAAAAAAATTATATCATAAAGGTCATTAATAGTGAATTTGTGGGATATATTTATAGAGAAATGTTATAAGAATAATTGTGCGAGTTGTGTGAAGAAAAAAAGGGAGTATTACGGAATGCTATTATACCAATCCAAAGCAAGACCGATGAGGGACATGGAAAAATTCCTCAACATGAGGTATTTTTCATGGGCTATTTGATAACAGGCATGGCAAAAAGCAAGAATATGATGTTGAGGATCTTCTTTGCTATATAATTTAATAAATTTTGGAAGTTCCCAATTGAAAGAGGGATTTGCGAGAACCGATGTTGAAAAGTGATGCACCACAATGAAGTTGCACTTTGATGGTAACGTCAAGCCAACGCAATACACAAGATTTGAAACAATGGAAAGAAGATTGCAAGTAAGAAGAATGGGTCTGCTCATGCTCATAGATCGAAAAATAGGAAGTAAAAATAGGGGTGCTGTGTAACCCCCATGCCTAAACATGGAAAGAAACTCAATGACGCCACTGATGCATATGATGCCACTAGAAGAGGAGTTACAATTCCAAATAAGGAATGTAACTCCTATGACGCATTGATGCAAATGACAATGTCAGATTCTATGACAGAATCTGACACTTGTCATTTGACTTCCTAAGACCTATGACTCTCACAAGGTGAGATGACTCACCTAGGTGATGCGGACGATGACTGGAAAATCACACACACCAACACCCCCCCTTCATCGAAGCCAAGGAAGAGGTCAAGGTAAGCCAGAATAGACAAAGAAGACTCCCCTAGACAACTAAGAAAGATGTGTCAATGGGCCCTGGCAACTAAAGGCCTGATAAGGTGCCCATGTACAAACAACATCTATCTGGAAAGAAGAAGAGGACAAGAAGGAGGACTATATAGCCCAAAGAAGATGGGCGGCTGCAGTAGACCTCACCCCAAGAAGAGACCACAAGTGAAGAAACTTCACCTCAGTGAAGGGCTTGGTGAAAATGTCTGCAACTTGATTAGCTGTCTGAACATACTGTATGTCGATGATGTTTTCATGTATCAGCTCCTGTATGAAGTGCATATGAATCTCAATGTGCTTCATCCACTGATGCTGAACTGGATTTCTACAAATTGAGATAGTGCTCATGTTGTCACAGTAGATAATGGTAGGCTGCTGAAAGTGGATGCCAAACTCTGTCATAATACCCTGTAACCAAATAGCTTCTGTGGCAGCATTAACTGCTCCTCTGTATTCTACTTCTGTCGATGATATGACAATGGCATTCTATTTCTTGCTGGACCAACTGACAGGACCTGAACCAAGAGTGAAACTATAGCCTGAGGTAGACTTTCGATGATCTAGATCACCAGCCCAATCTGAGTCTGTAAATCCAACCAAGTCAATCTCAGTCCCTCCTAAGTAATGAATACCATATGTCAGTGCCACAAACATAGTGAAGGATTCGATTTTCTACTTTTAAGTGCACCTCATGAGGCTCCTGCATAAATCTGGACACGATCCCGATGGCATATGATAGATCTGGCCGAGTGTGAGTAAGGTAGATCAAGCTTCCCACCAACTGTCGATAAAGGGTACCATCAGCCAAGGGGGAAGAGCAATCAAAAACCAACTTAATCCCGGAAAGAAAAGGAGTAGGTGAGGACTTGCAGTTGGACATGTGAAACTGAGCAAGCAAATCAAGAGAGTACTTAGGCTGCAAGATCATAATTCCTGAGTCAGATTGTGAAATCTAGATCCCAAGAAAGTAATGAAGCAATCCTAAGTCAGACATGGAGAACTTGTTGGCCAAGGATATCTTCATAGAATCAATGATAGAGGAAGAGCTACCGGTGATCAACAAGTCATCAACATAGAGAACAAGAATAAGCATGGAGTCATCCTGTCGTAGAATATACACATTTGGGTCAGAGTGACACTGAGTGAACCCTGATGCAAGTAAAAAGGAGTCCATCTTGGCATACCAAGCTCGAGGGGCTTGTTTAAGGCCGTAGAGAGACTTCTTTAATTTGTAAATGAGGGATGGATCATGGACATAACCCGGAGGTTGTTCCATATAGATCTCCTCGTCTAGGTCCCCATGAAGGAAGGCACTCTTAATGTCCATTTGGTGGACTTCCCATCTATTAGCGGCAGTGATGGCAAGGGTCAGTCGAATGGAATTCATCTTCGTAACCGGAGCAAAGGTTTCTGAGTAATCAATCCCAGTTACCTGGGAGAAACCCTTAGCTACAAGTCACGCTTTATACTTCTCAACTTTTCCATCAGCTCCATACTTTGTTCGATATACCCACCTACACCAAACTATTTTTCTTCCTTTCGGAAGAAGGGTAAGATCCCAAGTGTCATTCTTTATGAGTGAGGAATACTCCTCATCCATGGTAGAATCCCACTCAAGAATCCTAGAAGCTTCATGGAAAGATGGTGGATCAGAAGCAAAGGTGAAGAAGGAGTGAGGTCCAGTGAAGTCTGAGTGAGTACGTCTCTCATCCAAAGGATTTCCAACTAAATCTCCAGCACTTTGTAAAGTTTTCCTGGCCTAAAGAGGTCCCGACAGCTCAGGCTCCAAGTCGGAAGATTCTTCATTTAAGTGAGAAGGGACATATTCCTCATCATCACTACTGTCAGAATTAGAAGACTCAGAAGTTTGAGGATCGAGAGGAGCAGGGAGAGGTGGAACTCACTCAACAACATCATCATCTGAAGAGTCAGAATCTAAATCAGTGGGCAAAAGGACCTCAGTGGAAGTTGAATTCAAGGTTGACTCATCAAACTTCACACTCCTCTCAATATAAAGCTCATGGGTGGTAGGGTTCAACAATCAATATCCCTTCACACCATCAGGATACCCGACAAAGATACAAGGTTTGGATTGTGGATCCAATGCCTTGCGTTTCTTTTTAGGAATCCGAGCCATAGCCTTGGATCCAAAGACTCGAAAGTGCTCAACATCAAGGTTGTGTCCAAACCAAGCTTCAAAGGGTGTCATCCCTCTTACTGCCTTGTGTGGGACATGGTTTTAAATATAACAAGCACAATTCACTTCTTCAGCCCAATACTGTGGAGGAAGAGATTTCAAGTGAACCATACAAGTAGCCATCTCCTTTAAAGTTTGGTTCTTTCTTTCGGCAACTCCATTTTGGGAAGGGCTGTAAGCAACTGTACGCTGCAAAGCAATCCCCTCAAAAGTGCAGAAATCCTCAAACCTGTTGCTCACATACTCACCTCCATTGTCGGTTCGAAGAACCTTGATAGACTGTTCCGCTTGTTTCTCAGCAAGAGCCTTAAAGTTTTGAAAATGCTCAAAAACTTCAGACTTAAGCTTAAGAAAATATACCCAAGTATAACGTGAAAATTCATCAGTGAAGGTTAGTATATATAGAGCTCTAGTAAAAGAAGAAGATGGAAAAGGGCCAGAAATGTCACTATGAACAAGATCAAAGGGGCGAGTAGCTCTCTGGGATTTTCCCTTGTCAAATCCTTTTTCAGGGTGCTTTCCAAGGGTACAACCCTCACAAAGACCCTTAGAAAACTTAACTCGGGGTAGCCCATTGACCATTTCGTTTTGGCTCAATTATTCAAGGTAACGATAATTTAGATGCCCAAAATGCTCATGCCATAACTTGCTAACCTCATTTACATGAGTGAGCAAGGCATTGGGTGTCAAATCAGAAGAGAAGTGGGAAAAGGTATACAACCGTGAATGGTGATCTGCCTTTCCCTCAGCCACAGTGCAGTCAGAGTTAAGCTCATGAATAATCACCGAGTTAGGACCAAATTCCACTCACATTCCTTCACCAAGGTGGGTGATTTGGTAAACTGATAGGAGATTGGTAGAGAGATTGGGAACACTCAACACTTGGTTAAATGTTCCACCTTCAATCTCTACCAATCCACTACCGGAAACCGACACATGAGTGTCATCACCCAACGTGATTTGGGACATGCCACATGGTTCAATGCTAGAGAATTCAACCTCTAAAGAATCCATGTGGTGCGAGGCACCAAAATCGATAATCCAAGTTGATGATGGAGCCAATCTAGCTACGAGGGCCTTACCTTTCTTATTTTCATTTTTAGTCTCCTTTGCATTAGAAGACTCACTTTTCTGAGAATTTTGTTTAACGGATTCAGGAACACTTATTTTATTCTTCTCAAGTAAATGAGTTAAGTGATCAATTTGTTTCCGAAAACAATGTTGCTCGTCATGGCCAGTATTCTTACAATAGGAGCATTTATACTTTTCCTTCTTTGCTTTAGGCTCAGAAGTCAAAGTATGAGTGATGGGCTTAACTGGGGGTTGGTTGGTCCTTAGTTTCTTTCTTCTTTTCATTTTTCTTGCCCTTATTCGCCACAATGGCATGTGACTTGGATTTTAGAGTCCCCATTTGAATGAGTTTATCCTGTTCTCGAATGAGTTGGGACGAAAAATTGTCAAAGGAGGGCATAGTCCAAGTACTACCCAAGGTGGCTTTCGTGGCGTGAAAAGTTGAAACAAAAATAGAGTATTCAGGACCTAACTTAGAAAGAATCGACAAGATCAATTGAGAGTCTTTCTTATCCACTTTACATTCCTTTAGAAGCATTCTAGTGCAGACAAATTTTGAGAAGAAGGCCTGTAGGTTTTCAAAGTCACTAGGGTTTAACCCTAGTAGTTCGTTCTCCAACTCATGTGCTCTCATGTCATCTTGCTTCCCAAACATATCATCGAGCGTTTTCCACGCTTGATCGGGTGTTGAGGAAGTTTTGATGTGGAAGAGCAAGTCGAGGGAGACGAACATACAGATAAGACCTAAGGCTTCATCACAATGGTTGAACCATTTAGATTTTTCGGGTTCATCAGTAAGTTCGGTCTCTAACCCCATGGTAACTCGGTATAACCCTTTACTTCACAAAACCAATATAATTTTAGATTTCCATTCGAAGAAATTAAAAGGTGTGAGCACTGGTACTTTAGAGATATCCATAATGAAGAGATAGAACCAAGGAATGCAGAAGGAAAGAGAGAGAAAGGAAACAACCACCCCAGAACAAAATCACACCCCCCCGAGTTTGACACTTTATAATTTAGTGCGTTGATTACAACCAGATGCGACTATGTTCTGAGAACTAGTTTGTCACTCACCTTGCAATTAGCGTAATAACGTGCAATGGTGGAGACAACAATCAAGGTTCGTAGGGCACAACAGATCAACACTGCAAGCAAGCACAGAAAGAGAGAAGCAAGAGGGGGAAGAAAGAGCTTTGTGAGAAATAGTGTCTCACATCGCACAAAAGAATCCCTTTGTTGTAAGATTGTAGCGGACGCGCTCAAAAGTCCACAAAAAAGGAATAGAACAAAGCTAAAAAAAAATGAGCTAAATTAAGCAATGCAAAGACACCCCCCCAGAATGTGGCACTTTATAAAATTAGTGCGTTTATAAAACTAATGATCCCATCATCTAGAGTGCGAAAAAACATGCAACTTTGACTAAATGAGTGCTCAAAACTAAGCAACGAGTCAAAAGTTATAGCAAAAACCAATTCCCGTAGCTGATGAGGAAAAAGCCAATAAGCCTGCAAACAAATTTAAAAAGTGCCCTAAACACATGCAAAGGGTGTCGTATGTATGCTCGTTGGAAATGGCACGGAATTGGAGATAGGGTTTGTTTGTATTGCGAGGGGGGATTAGCAACTTGCCAATCCTGGACCTCACCCTTTGTCTTTGGCACTCGACAGAAGGTTAATAAAACAAGCCAAAAAACTTACAATGCCAATAAAATGTAATGTTATTACCTTATACCTTTTTAAAATAATGAAACAACACATTTTTTAGAAGAGTGATAAGATAAAAAGAATGCAACCACATTTTTTTAAGAAAAGTGAATAAAAAACGTATTTTTAGAGAGATATTACCTGGCAGCAGACTGAGAAAGCCACGTGGGGATGAAAGGCAAGTAAAAATAGATAATGCAATGACTGTCCATTGTCAGTAAATGCCAGCTGAAGGAAAAAACGCCTCAACAGTCCAAAAACGCCAGAACAACGTGCAAAAACACAGGAAAGGAGAAAAAACACCTTAGAACTGCTAAAAAAACACCTGGAACAATTGAAAATGCAGCCAGGTGATAGGAAAATGCTTGGAACAAGTTTAAACACCTGGAACAAAGGAGAAAATGCAGCCAGGGGAGAAAAACACCTGGAAGGGAGAAAATAGTCAGAAAGGCCCAAAAAAACATCTGGAACAGTTGAAAATGCTCAGAACAGAGGAAAAACGTGAGTAACTTTGCAAAAAACGTGAGAGACAAGGCAAAAACGTGAGAGGTTTTGCAAAAAATGTGAGAGGTTTACAAAAAACATTTTGAGACAGCAAGGAACCACAGCGATGAGGAAGAAGCTCGGAATAGTCTGAGTATACACCGGTGAAGAAAAAATAATGATCCCAACCAGTAATCACAGGTCCATGCCAAAAAACGAGCTCTTCTTTTACCCTGCAGCTGAATCTGAACACAACCAGCAAGAAATAACCCAGAAACAATAGCCACAAAGATCTAGAAATATCCAAATATGAACTCAGCTGATAAACAAACCAACCAAATACCTTAACTTGCAACTGCTGAAACCTCAATACGAGGTGAGCAATAATTCCAAAATGATAATAAAAAAAACTTACACACGAGGAAATGAGAAGAAACCATAAGTAATAAACAACTGAGAAACGAAGAGTGCACGTTTACTGAAACCAGCTCTGGTACCGTGAAAGAGGGATTCGCGAGAACCGATGTCAAAAAGTGATGCACCACAACGAAGTTGCACTCTGATGGTAACGTCAAGCCAATGCAATACACAAGATTTGAAATAATGGAAAGAAGATTGCAAGTAAGAAGAATGGGTCTGCTCATGCTCATAGATTGAAAAATAGGAAGTACAAATAGGGGTGCTGTGTAACCCCCATGCCTAAACATGGAAAGAAATCAATGACACCACTGATGCATATGACGTTGACTGATGCATATGACGCCACTAGAAGAGGAGTTACAATTCCAAATAAGGAATGTAACTCCTATGATGCATTGACGTAAATGACAATGTCAGATTCTATGACAGAATCTGACACTTGTCATTTGACTTCCTAAGACCTATGACTCTCACAAGGTGAGATGACTCACCTAGGTGATGTGGACGATGACTGGACAGTCACACACACCAACACCAATGTGGTGGATATGCTTAAAAGGGACTGAGGTATGAATAGGTTCATTGTAGATTTGATCATAGGAGAACACATTTTTGGGTGTAGAAGAGGTAGATTCCAGACTATATATATGACTCATGAGGGATTGAAGGGGGTCAGTTTGTGTTGGTTGTTACGAGGATGAGCCATGTTGGAATAAAAAATGGCTAGGTTGTGAGTACATCTGGTACTGTTGACGGATTTTTTTCTAGTAAAGAATGTTATGTTGAGGAACATTTTTTTGATAAGGAACATTTTGTTGCAGTATATTATAAATGAGTGGAATGTTTTTTTGAAGTGGAATATTATACTAAGGAATGCTTTGCTGAGGACTATACTATTGAGAAGGAATACTGTGTTGTAGAATGTTTTTCTGAGGAATGTTTTGTTGTGGGGTATACTTTTGTGATGGAATACTATAAGTAGGGATGTTTTTGTTATGGATTTTTTTTCTATGAGATGTACTGTTGTGATGGAATACTATAAGTAGGGATGTTTTTTTGTGGTATATTTTAATGGGGCAACATACCATAAGCTGGTTGAGACACTAATAGTTGTGATGGTTGAATATATTGATAAGGATTTGGAATGGATGTGATTACAAAGTTGGTAATTGAAATCGTATAACAGAGACACCAAAAGATGGTTCTTGTTGTGGAATTATTTGAGCAAGAAAATATTGTGGTATGTATTGTGAAACATGGTGAGTGGTGGTGATAGCACTAGTATTGATTAAAGGAATAGATGTCAGAATGGACAATGATATTTTGAATGTTTCTATTTTGTTCAGATATAATAGTAAAAGCAACAAAAAAAATTATTAGATCTTTTTGTGTAACCGGAGATGTTGGAGGGGTAGATGATTAAGCACTAGTATTGTTTAGTGGAGGTGTTGAGCTAGTATAAGGCCCAAGTGATGATGTATGTTGTTGGGTGGTTGTGTCTTGAGAGGAAACCATATGAAGACTAATAATAGGAATGGAAGATGAAAATTTTGACTTTTCAGATTGACTCAAAGGTGCATATAATTATATTTTTTGAACAACATGTTCCTAATTTGAATCAATAAGACTTGCAATACTAGATGAAGGATCATATGAAGGTGGTGATTTGGGTATAGATTGTTGATTTAAATAAATGGGCTGTGAAGAATCATGAATACTTAACAATGGTTCAGTTTCCAATTGTTTTGAAGAACTAGATAAAGGATTAGGAATGTTAGAGGATGGTTTGGGTCTCAATGGCTGGAGTTAAACACCCCTAGCTGTAAGATAAGCATTGAGAGCTATAGGATTTGAATCTAACATTTATTCAAAAATAGGGTCTCCTTTTACAAAGAAACTAAGTTTAGAAGATTCTGATTGTGAATTGGGGGAGTATGGTTGTTTAGTTTATTCTTGTTCAAATGTATATAAAATTTTACTATGAATATAATGTGAAGAATGTAAGATATGTTGTCTCATTTATTTGTTAGATTCCTCCTCTATTTCATTCTAGGTTCCTTGAGCATCAGATAGAGGAGTAGACATAATTGGTTGATGGAATGGGTTTTTTTGTTGTAATGGCGTGGTAAATAATGGTATAGATATAGAAGTAGATAAAGGTGTAGAAAACAAAATGTATAATGAGGTTTGTTACTATAAGGGTGTGGATAGTGGTCGAGATATGTTTTCAAAGTTATTTTTATGGCCTTGTTGTCTAGTTTGTACCATAATGAACAAACAAACGCTCACATAAAAAAAACTAAATGAGTTTGTTAAAAAAAACAATCAAAGCATGAAAATTTATTTTTTTGATTTTATTAATTTAATTTAAAAAATGAAATGTGTAAAACAATTAATGAAGGTCCTAGGAAATGGCAAGCTAAGGTTGGTTTCAAGTATGTTTAAGGGTGGAGTCGTAGATATACCCAAAGTTACATGAGGCCCAACTTTTTACTATTGCCGATACATGCATGGTATTTGGGACTACCCCTTCACTTCATGGTCCCACAATGATAAGGGTGTTGGGTACTTTTCCAGTATAGCAACAGACATGTGATTATACTCAGCAAGGACACTAAGTCGGCTTCTCCTCTTGGTGATCAAATCCAAGTAGGTATCCACCTGGTTAGGGATTTTTTTAATGTGTTTTGATGTTTAAGTGGTTTGGTTGTGTGGGGGGGAAGGAAAGTGAATGAAATATATTACCTTCCTAATTCATACTATGTGAAACAAGAAGGATGAATGGTTTGTATGAAACCCCAATTTGAAATATTATTTCTGATGAAGAAAATCAAGTAAATAATGCAATACTGAAATAAAACATGGAAAGTTCTAGGACTCACCATAAAAAATGCTTCCTAATTTTTTTACTATTATTTCTAGGAATTTTTTAGCAAATAATGCAACAAGAAAAAGTAGCTATAGTAAAAGCCACCTGCAAAATCAAGTTATCATAAGAAACAGAAAATAGAAAAAATAAAGATTAGCAAGAAACTTATAAAATAATCAAAAATAGCAGGAATCGCTGGCGATTTCACAAATCACTTGAAATTATTAAACAGTAGACTAGATGTCGAGAAATTTGATTTTTCAGAAGAAAGAAAGATTTGTTCGTTTTAGATTTTCACAATAAACAATCAGAGATACAAATATTAAATATTTATTTACAGGAAACAAATCCATAGATACTAAAGGGAAAATTGCAAAGTAAGAAAAATCCTTGAGGAAATCATCAGTGATTGGTTGAATTGCTAGTGATTAGCTAAATCGCTGACGATTACTATGCAGAGAACCAAAAATGAAAAATAGATTCTATTCTTAGTGAAATTAACAATGGAATGAAGGTTTGATTCCCACCGAGTGTACCAATATGTTGAGAATAAATCCTACCTCTTCAACTTAATTAAATAATAAGGAAAATATGACTTACATAACCTCAGAATAACAGGGTTTAGAGATACCTGTGGATGTGGATGAATGATGTTTAATTTTTGCGCTTTGTATATAAAGGAGATATAAGATCCTTTCATACAAGAACACCTACAAATCACAGACACTAACAAAAAATGTGATTAATAAAATATCAAGAGAATTTCCTAACAAAGGCTATTGCCTAGAGATTAAAGGACTTCCTGTCAATGGTGTCAATATGCTTTTACAATCAAGTGGGTAGAAAAAAATAAGTGACATATGATAAATGGTAATAATAAATGTTTTGACAAATGTTTCTTTATTACAAATATAAAGATGATAAATTATAAGAAATGATATATATGAATCTATGGTTTGAAATAAGAATCTAAATCAGTACCTAAGTTCTCAGAGGAAGAGGATCTCTCTTCTTCATTTGACTCTAGGTCTTCTTCTTCTTCAGAAAATTTAAATTCTCATATTCACTATACACTTTCTTAAAGAAATATGACATGTATTCTAGATCTTCTTCTTTTGTGTCATTCTAATTTTTAGAATCAGAATCTAAGCTCTCGGAATCAGTTTGGTCTTCAGATTTGGTCTTAGAGCTCAATTCTTCTTATTCAGCTTTGTATTGATTTTCAAACCAAGGTAGATCAGTTCGTATGTGTAGGATCTCAAATTAGACCTCCTAGAATCAATTTATAGCTTCATGGATTTTCTGAGTAGACTCAAATATGGTTTGTAAATGATCCAAAGGGGTGGAGTGGATGGTGCACAACTCAAGGTCATGTAGAATTTCATATCGCTCCCAGTTCAATGGGTGATGAACAATAGGAAGAGAGTGGATATTGGTAATTTCGTGAATTGGTCCACCTATTGACATCTAATAGAAGCCATTATTTTTAAAATGTTAGCATCAAAAGAGATGTAATAGAAATTATTGGACAGAGTTTGATAAATCTACAAGAAAAGATATAAGCAGAAATAACAGGTGATTCTAGTAATCGATAGAAATTACTGGTAAATGATAACAAGCTGATAGTAATCGCAGGTGATAATTCATTCAAAATTATGGTCTTTGAAGGACTTAGATAATAATTTGATGTAAATAAATAAACAGTTAAGAGTGCCTAAATGAAACTACAAGATAAAATATGACCTTAAATAAATATGATGCAAGATATTGATGAGACTTGCAGCTGGGTGATGAAAGGTTTGTCTGCACAAGATCTGAAATGTCTCTGAAGATGTTTTGGTAGTAAATTTGGATGATAACATGATCATGTTGATGTAGAATAACACCAGAGAATTCCAATAGAAAACTCAGGCTCGAAAATGTTAGTGGATGATCCTAAAAAGAGTCTGCAAAATTGGCTTAATTAATCATTTATGATTAATGAAATCACCTGTGATTTTACTTGTATTGAGTTTGTTTAGTAAATTTTTGGAACATTTTGCTAATTTGATATTTTTTGTTTTGAATTTCGAGGAGTGATTTGCTAAGTAGTTCAAAATGTGTTGATTTGGTTGGTGATGATAGAATGAGATAAATTTAACAAAATTATGTTATGATTTATCTAGGCTTATAAATAATTTTTAATAGGTTTATAGATGATACTTATAGGTTTGTCAAGATATGGGAGTTGGAGGATAGGTTAAAAGTGGTTTTTAGGGAATATTTGGATAGTTAGGAAAATGATTCTAGGTTAAGTTAGGAAAATAACGATTTTAATAGGTGGATTAATTAATTTGATTAAATGATGTACATGTTATGAAATATTAAAAAAAATAGTATGAGGTCTAAGGTATGTATATAATTAATAAAATTAATTGATTAATTAAATAGAGATAAAGGATGTTTTTTTATTTCCAAATGTCATGTGTTTAATTAATGATTTGGACAAAGATGAGGGAGTGTAGATTTTCGGTGTCTATAATTGGAGCAGGGAAACGAAGTATCAATGAAATTTTGTATAAATTCCTAATATAATACAAACTGAAAATATATCCCTGAATCCCGATAGAGGATACATGTCAGTATTTAAAGAAAGGTAAATAGGTGGGTGTTTCGGTCAAACTTGCAGTTCCACGCCCATTTGATAAAATAGACAAAAGTGTAAATAAACCCCATAGATCCATCACTCTTAAAATAGAAACGTGTGTCAAATTATCATCCAAAGTTAGGGAGTGGGTGTTTGGGTCAAGATTGCAGATTCACACTTATTTAAATAAATATACAAAACTGCAAATAGACTCGCCAAGCCCGAAATGTCTTGGATTAAGCCACATGGACAGTTTACATTCAAAAGGATGAACACATCGCAAGGTCATGATTTGAAGAATTAATGGATGCCACCATATATGCGTACACAATTATCAAAGTATGAATTTTCAAGGCTCTTTTGATCATTCCTAGTTTCCACCTTGCACATAAGAAATTTGGATGCCCTAGTAGCACTAATTCTCGAAAGAGTGAAGAAATATCAACTGTGAGGTGGTGACATCGAGCCAGAGAACTTGGAGTTACGGAAGCAGGGGAGAATTTCATAGAGTTTACATGAAGAAGGAGTAAGTTCTTACATTACTTCATTTTCTAATCATTTGATTTACGATTTACAAGGAATTAATAGGAGAAATTAAATGCATATAGAATGAAGCCAATGGAGTCAATATTTCACGTTACCTCCAGTATTACTAGTAATTTGGAGTCAAAATTCACAGACACAAATTTGATAAACGTCAATTTGGGTGATTTGACGTGAAGGCTCTGTGCTCTCGATAAAATAAAATTCATGATAATCATTAAAGCTTACCATATTTCCCTAGTGGATAATTTCCCTCCTTCTATGGATTGTTTTGAACCAGTAAGAATTTACGCAAAAAACTATGATCTAGTAAAAAGGGAAGTCTTGGATGGAAGTGGTGAAGGAGTATTAACCCTAACACCCAAAACATTTAGATTAATGTTAGGGCTACCGAAAATATTGAGACCAGTAACCATAAGCATAAAATCATCCCTTAATGATTATGAGGCCAAAAATAAATACTATTACAGATTCATGAATACTAAATGGTTGTTGACAGATAGAAAGGATACCAGAATAATTCCTAGGAACTTGGCTAGATCACAATTTGTGGAGGAAGTGGAAGACATAATTTTTTTATTGAGAAAAATGGTTGGCATGGAAATGGATTATGAATTCAAAGAATGGATGTGTCCATACATATGGGTTATCTTGGAGAATAAAGGAAGTATTTACTGGGAAATGCTCATAGCTACATCAATCCAAACACAGCTCTTTGAATTAGCCACAAAAATTGACATGGATGTCATTGCTGATATTGAGTTCTATATGATGTCATACTTAATCTACAAGATTACAGGTCATAAGCTTTTCCCTAGCCTCCCACAAAAGGCATGGTTCAAATATTGTAAGAGTATATGATGTCTATCCCTAGCTAAGTCTGAACAACTAGAAAGGAAATGTGAGGCAAGTAAATGATGCATTTTTGCACCTATAATATGTATTTTCAAACCTCAATAGGAGAAATACAAAATATCTGTAGAGGCTAGAAATGCAATATTAGAGTATGGTTGCTTCTTTATTCAGCACAAGTTTTTCACTTATATTAGAGCTGGTGGATTTGATGGAAAACCATACAAATTACCTAGATATGTAGATGACAAGTGGGCCCTGTGTGACTTTTTAAGGCAATTAGCACTAGTGCACATATTAATTGCATGAAATCATAAGACCAATATTAAATTTACTATTGGGATTTGGAGGTATTCCCGCCCCTCCATTACAAAAGATAGATTAAAAGAAGAAGAGATGGAAATGTTTGAAATGGAAAAATTTGAAGCAAGGTATAACTATGACATTAGAAGGGTTATTAGCTCAGCTTTGGGGAGTTCATATGAGCATGAACCTCATTTTTAAGACTATTGGATTAAATTCCAGAGATGAAGAAGAGGTCAAACTTAGGGATTTCTCAAGGATGACTCTTAGGTAGATTATTGACTTCAATATAGTTGTAGTACCTCAAGGAATAGTAGATGATAAATAGATACTGAGTCAATATTATATTGACCATAAGATTTAGGTATAGCTAATTGCTCCCATATTTTGGGATGAGGAAGAATTAGACAATCCATATGAAATAATAACCAATGTGATGAGATGGACCTTAACTTGGTTTCAAGGAAAAGGTATGGATTTTTCCATACAAATACAAAGGTATTAAATGAGTTTAGAGATTTGGGAATTTTGAAGGAGGATATTGCCCCTTTAAAATAAAGAGCTAATAAGATTGATCCATTAGGAGGAAGAGTTCCTCAATTTACCACCTAGAAACTAACTTTAGGAATCATTAATGAGTGGACTATTGCTACCAGTGGGACTGGAACTTCTATGTTTTCCTTGAGACAGAAGATAGAATAAATTATTTTGAAATCCATATAGAGATCACCTATCACTCAGGAAGTTCCTATAAAAGCTAAGGGGACGGGTATAACCAAAATGAGAAATCCCATAGTAATATTGTCAGGGTTATCTAGTATAGAAAGGAAGATGAGAGGATTTATGGCAAGTAGTAACCCGATGCTTAAAGTGAAAATTTCAAAATAAAGGGAGGCACCTAGCCTCAAATGTTTTAAGAGAGTTACAAAGAAAGAAAAGTAATATCACCATTGATAGGGTATGTTGGTAGTTAGGTAAAGGAAAGTGGTCATGAACTAAAGAAATAAAAAAGTAAAGAGCTTGAAATCATTACTCTAGTCCCATTCACTAAGGATAAAGAGAAATTGGTTTCCACATTTGTAGAACATGAAGTGCCATCACAAAATGAAGGATAAATTCAATTTGATCCACCTATACAACCAGAGATTACAATTGCAGTTTTCATTCTAAAGGGAATAGTGAAAGAATTGGCTTAGGAACAAATGACTCATAGTATTCCCATGCCTAATCATCCTAGTAGTATTATGACAGAAAGGGGGGCACAATAATTAAGTGAAATGCAATTTAAGGTTTAGGATTTACCACAGTACAATGTATCACATGAAAAAGTGAGAAATCAAATTGAATTAATAAACACATATGTACTTTAGGAGGTTCCCCTACTCGAACCTTCTGATGTGATAGTTGAAAAATATACAGTAAAATGTGAGAGTGTTTCTCATATAGATGAACAAATGAAGTAATTTTCCCATCCATCAATTTTTGAAGTAAAGGTTAAATTGTAGAGGGTCCATACTAAAATTTCAGCAATTACATGAGCATATGAATCAATTATTCAAGGACTTGAAAGTGGAGCATCTGTAGAGATAATTTTCTCTACTAAGGGTCACTCTAAAAAAAAGGCATAGATTTTAGAGGGTGATGACTCACTTCAGAGTACAAATCATGCTAAGGAATCCATGGATACCACAGAAGAGACCACTAAAATAGTGGAGACCAGTTACAAAAAAATGTGCAAACTGATGACAAGGGTCAAAAATCAGTTATGGGTCCTGGTCTACATAACAAAAACAAGAATAATTGCTAAAGAAAAACTCACCAATGTGTCAACTTAGGAAGTTATCTTTATTGAACATTTGTCTCTAAGAAAGTCAGATAATAAAAAGAATCCTGAATTATCTAAGGTGGCAATTCAAATTAGATAAACCCCAAGAGAAACTATAGAAATGATTGTTACTTCAATATAAGATAAAGAAAAGGGAAAAGAACTAGCTGATATTATGACTAAATAAATAAATAGATGATCCCAAACTTGGGGGAAATAAAAGGAGAACTTGGAAATAGTAACAGTGCATGATGAATTTAAAGAGATAACATTACAAGTGGACAAGATACAAGAAGAAATACCATTATTTCAAAATCCTCAAAAAGCATCTAAACAGTTGGAATTTTTCTTTGAGAAGTCGCATCTTAAATCACAAGGAGAAAAAGTGGGAAATAATCTCATAACTAGTTGGCTGGGAGGATTGCTTTCATATGTAGAAAACTAAGTTGTTCCAGAAGACGTTATAGACATTAAAATTTTTAATTTCCCAAAGCAAAAAAAATCTCAAAAAAGGGAAAAACCCTTACTAAGACCCATGTAGACCAACAAGGGTTTAGAACTCTAGAGCTAACAACTCCCCACCAAGGTAAATCAAAGGATGAAATCATAATGAGTGATTATGATGTTCAACATATTCATTTGGGGAAACCTACTACAAAAACATTAAAAAAAGATATCATAGTAGTTGTTGAGGGTTAGTTACATAAAGTTGATGATGATAAGGTGTCTAAAAGGCTATTAAAAGAACAAGTTAGAACATTATCCTCATACATACAGAAATGGGTACAGCCTATAAATGAAGGGTAATAATTTAATACCAATATAATACATTATATTCTAGAAGAGGTTGATAGGGCTAGAACACGTGCTAGTGTTGTGGATAAATGGAAATAGGAGTTGCTTGAAAGGGTAAATGAGATTATTGAAGAGGCAGTAGATTGTTATAAACAATTGACCAAATTGTTCAATGATGCAAGTGACCAGCTTAACAAATGTGGAGATGAATTGTACTACTGGGGAGAATTATTCCTAAAATGGAAGAACTAGTTCAACTAGATGATCAATTAGTGGAAGATGAACATATTATTCCCCCTAAAGAAATGGGAATACAACATACATATGAAGGAGCTATCAAAGTAAGGGTGAAAAATATCAAGCATATTGATGAAATTTCTTGTTCAGAAAGAGAAAAGATATAAGATCACATGGATAGTCTTGATGAGTGGCTAGGAAATCTTGTGATAGGGAAAAATTAACCTATGGTGATTGGGGAATTGAAAATATGTTACAATCCTTTAGTCAAAATTTTAATGGAAAACCTCATGCAGTGAATCCAATATTTAGTTATGATATTGTATAGAAGTTTTTTGGTTTGGAGCAACACATGATCAAGTTGTCAAAGAAAATCAGAAAAATTAATGTTGCAAGGCCAATAATCTTAAGGAATACTAAGAGATAAAGCATTGATATTCATGTTCTAGGTCAGGATTGATGAATATGACATTATCCAAATATTTCAAAGGTTCGACGCATACAATGGAAGATTATCAGAAACACAACAAAACAATGTCAAGGAACTTGAAGCTGGCCCCAGTATACCATAAGCAAGCTTATTCTTTTCCTTTCTAAAAAACTTTCATTCAAGATAGTTGAATATTATTTTAAATTCTAGTTTTCAATTATGTATGTAATGTAGAACAATGAAGTAGGATTTCATTTTTTTAATAGAATTATATATCTATTATTAACATGAAATTCATTATGACATCTTGAATATTTTGCATTTTAAAATGAAAGAAAAATGTAGTTCTATAGGGTCCTCAGCCCAAGAAAAATTTTACGTTCATTCTTGAAATTATACCAAAAAAGGACTAAAGAAAAGATACCTAGTCTTATACTATTAAGAAATCCTCCCTGAAAGAAGGAACTTTCTTTAAAAACCTATTCTTCCTAGGTAAATATTCTTCTATCCCAATTGCAATCTACACAAATAAAATGTTCCTTTCTAGACCACAAGACATTCCCAAAGCCATGAGATCATCAACATTTTACCTATGACCATCCAACATGCTGATGAGATCCATATTCTTATCATAAGAATAATCCTACCCCTAGAGATACAAACCACCCCTTTAAATTTCCTTTTTCTCTGATGGTTTAAAGGTAGAGGGTGGAATGGAAATGTTTATTGTGGATGGGAGTGCAATCATGAAAAATTTTAGAGTAGATTGAGGAGAAGGTTTATAGCTAGACTCACCCCTATATTTCTTCATGAAAAATGATGATGTCTCAAGAGGTTGTGAAGGAAAAGATTTTGTTGGATTTTTCTCCAAATTAGAAACACATTGCTCCATCTTAGTCACCCTACGAAAAATAGTAGGCACGGTGACTATAAAAATCCCTTCATTGAGCACATAAGATTATCAAGGAATATCCTTCATAGTAAATTATTCATTTCAAATGAAAGGGCATGTGTTATCAACTACACCCTTCACATTTGGTCTTCTCTTGAGCTAAAACTACTTCAACACCTCGAGATTATTCTGATGCTCTCACCTAAAAACATGAAAATACATCATTTGGAAAGAAGAAAAGATTGGACTAATCTTGATTAGTCTTTGAATCAATTCCACTCAAATATCTTGAGTTGTCAATGGCCCATCATAATCCTCTAGGTTTTCAATTCCAAACAACATTCTTACTGATGCTTCATCTGGGCCTGATAAATCAAAAACTGATTTTACATCCTCGAAGGAAATTTATTTCAAATTAGAGCTAATATTACTCCCACCATATTACATACACATATTTTCAAAAATATTCTCGCACTTGAAAGAAGGGATGTGAATTTTTAGAAGAAATGGTGGGAATTTATAATAGTAAAGAGACTGGCGAGTTGATTACTAAGATTGTCTATGATATCCACACGAAGGAGATAAGTGTGAAGCAAACTGGTATCATATAAAAATGAGGTAATATGCCTAATGTAACACAACACATGCAGAAACACTCAGCTCATAAATATATGAGAATGATTTTTTGTTTTTCAAGGAATATTCCCAAAAGGCATGAATGACTAAAATCAAATCATACTATTTGGGGGCACTCAAAAAATCATTTTAAAAGGTTTCTAAACTTACATGAAATATAAGTGACCCAATTAATGATGTCAAATAAATAACATAAGCATCCCATTCATCATAAGTAAATGAAACATAAACCTAATAACATTTGTAAAAAAATAATTCCACATGGCACGAAGGGAATAAGATATTTTCAAAGTGATAGAATCAGATACTGTCCTTAGGAATATTCCATATGAAAGGGAATAAGATTTTTCAAAAGCCATAGAAATCTGAAAATGATTTGAAGTTTTAGGGGGGGGAAATCAAGAAAAGAAAGATTCAAATATTGTATAGATATGAGAGACATGTTCTCATATCAAGGGGGCTATAATTTTTCTAAAATTTTACAATGAACAACATAAAATTTTCTAAAATTTTAGAAGAAAACATAGTAAGTTTGATAATCATTCTTGAAAACCTAAATCAAAATGATAAGAATTCTTGAAAAATTGAATCAAATTGAGATACTTGTGTTTTGTTTCACCTTTCAAATCTTCTTATGTCAATATGGTTGCAAGTGTACAACCATTGACAAGCATTGAGATCATAGGTTTGTTTTCCCTTGCTGAGAAATCTGAAAGTCTTGAAATAAACTAGGTGTATGTTTATGAGCATCGTTATCTTTATTTCTTGGTAATATAGTTTAAATTAACCATTTGTATGTCATGTTGCAATCTTGTGTGATAATTCCTTTGGATTACACTAAATCTTATCCTTATGGTGGTGTTGTGGCAAATGAAATAGTGTTGTGAGAAGATATTTCCTTTCATAATGTGATAAATAGTTTTAAATTCACAATGCATCCATTTTGTTGAGAGGATGTTTGTAAGTCTTTGAGTGAATTTTGGGCATAATGGATCAGGAATTATCACTATTTTATTGAGAGGTTAACATGATTTTTTTTAATTTATTAAATATTGTGTGAAATCATGTATTCTTAGGATTCCATGAGTGCATATTTTCTAGTTAAAGGGTTGTTACTGGTTGTTTGATGTGTTCTTTTTTCCTTCAGAAATTTCATGACACTGTTAAAGTTTACTGAGAATTCTGTATAATCAACTTTATCTTTCTTTAATCTTGCACTCCTACACAAATAAAATCCCAAAATTGTTAAATCCTTTCTGAACCACTTTTGTTTTCTTTGTCTATGAACATTTGCTAAGGAACTTTACCATTTTAATCTCCCCTTCTTCATAAATATGCAAAATCATACCAAACTTTCCACTGTCTAGAGTAACCTGAGTCCTAATTAAGTGAAATTTGTATTATTTATAGCGAAAAATAATGAGAGTTAAGTAGTGCATGCATTAACCATGTTCATTCAGGATTGATCTCCAAATTTCAAAAAGAAGGACAAGAAATTGTGATTCCACCTAACTTTCTTACAAATTTAGGAAATGGGTTCTCTCACCTTGGTTAAAGGCAGGACCTAAAGTAGTAGGGAATTTCATCCCCTTTTTTACATGCCACTCAGCCCCTCCACTGCTTAGTTCTAAATAAGTTTGTCATACATCTTCCCCATCTACAAAATGACAATTCTACCATACTTAAAGCATCCCACATCAAGTGTTTATTCTTCCTGGCTCCAAAAAAGTTTTAAATTTGGGTACCAACATGCTTCTGGTGTCGTTTATGGGGTCTATTTCTTGAAATTGAGTGAAGTACGTATCTCTGGTGATGTTTATTATTTGTCTAATTTAAATACACATCTAGAATCCAAACCTTTATTGAGATTTTCTAATTTAATAGAGCCTGATTTGAACTGTTTACTCTATAATTTCCTAGTATAAGCAAGCTTTCCATTAAATTTTACTTTTCTAGGAGAATCTTGATAATGATTTTGAAAATTTTTAAAGCCTTCTTCATTTACGTGTAAAGCTATCATCCAGTAAGTGATTTTAAGTAATCAACACATCTAAGGTGTAAGACATTAGTGGCAACTCTATCTTCTGTGAGAATTATAATAAGAACCAGTGCAAAGTATCTAAATCTTGGTTGATTTACTTATCAATTTCATAAAGCTAGAAGGAAGAATATCATTTTTTAAATCAGGTCCTACAATAAGATTGTTTCCAGAGTTGGGAAAGACTAATCCAAGGAGAAAAAAGTCTAGAAATCCTTGGGTGATCAAATATCAAAATAAAAAGTTATACCTATTATTGAAAGTGATCAACCTTTAGTGTAGTATTATTCTATTACTTCAGATGGTTTTGGATCGAGTAGTCCCTAAAAAAATTTCTACACTCCATCTTGGAAAGGTCCTTCATTTACAAATGATCAAGATATTATTTAATTCCCTCATTTATTCATTAGAAGTAATCGAATATTTTGTGAAACTGAGTCATTAAAGGATCATTACCTTGAAGATCACACTCCATTTCCTCAGATACCTCTAGTTCCCCATCGTTTTAATCATCATGTTTAAACAAATCCTTAAAAAAAACTGCCCAACCTCTTCCTAGACCTTCTTTTTTTGTGAAGGTATATAACCCTATAAACTTCCATGGAATGGTGGGTTATCCAAATGCAGTCCCACCTGAATTCAAAAATAGGTTGTCCAAATTTCAACGAAATAATTTCATTAGTGGAGATCAACATCTCAAGATTTTTCATAATACTATGGAAGACTTTGAGATTGAGCACATGAAGTTATTTATACATACTCTAGAATAAGATGTCAGGGATTGGTACAAATCATTGTGTGATTACTCTATTGACTCTTAGTTAGAAATGAAAAATGCATTCAAATCACAATGTGGTGACAAAATTGGCCTCAGGTTCCTTCTCGCTGAATTTGATAATATAAAGAAAAAACCTAATGAGCATGTCCAAGATTTCAATACCATATTTAATATGACTTTGACCAAGATTTCTGTGAACTTGAGGCCGAGTTATAAATCATGCCTAACTAAATACTTTGATGCCTTTGATAATAAATAAGCATATTATTTGAGGGAAAAAAATCTAGAAATTTGAGGCAAGATTTCTCTATGGCAGTACATATTGAGAATAATATTTAGGAAGTGAGGAAACATCCAAAGATGGAGGGTGTCAAATTGATCAATCCTCAGGAAAGTAAGGGGGTAGATCTGGAACAGATGGTCAAGACTTTGGTAGGAGAAATGAAATAAATCTCATACAAACTTTTCATGGTAGAGAATGGTTTCACTTCATTTTCCCAAGTTTAGCACCAACCCCAGTGACAAAAAAAATTTGGGAATCATCCCAAGGGTGATCACATAGCTGATGACAGAGGGAAAGGACATATGGAGTTAGGAAACATATAACAAACCCCTAGAGAAAATAAGTTAGTCCTTGATCCATTGACTACTAGAGTGTCATTAGTGGAAGAGGATCATGTCATTGAATGGTGTGACCGATGTTTTCTACCACATTCCCCAAGTGACACCAGTTTGGAAGAAGAAGAGGTTGATGATGAGGCTACCTTTTGTGATGTATGTATTTTTTAATGTGTTGACTATCCATAATAAGGAGCTACTTCCACTAAGTTCCTAAGTACCAAGATTGTGGATTCTTTTTGGGACTGTGTAAGTTAGGTATCTTCTTCCCCCTCTACTAGTTGTGTTGATATAGATATGGTTCAAGAATTTGAATTACCTAGCCATGAATTTAAGTATTTGAGGGATTTAATGATAAAAAAATCTGATGGTGGTGTACCTTCTGAAGAGGATTGGCAGCTTCTGATGAATGCAGTAGTATTATAAGAAACGGAATATAATTTACAAAATAGGATGGTCAATGGACCATGGCCAAAAGCTAAACCAAAGGTACATATCCTAACTAACATCCCCAAGAATGGCAAAAATAAAGATCAACTCAACAAAATCCCAGTTTTCCCTAATAAGCCAAGTGCCCCTACCAATTATCAAACAATTAATGAACTTGTCCCATACGAAAAATCAATCATTTTACCCCTAGTAACAATTTTTTTTAATTACACCCCCTATGATATGGCTCAAATTTTAAGCCAAATCAAATCTACTATGCCTATTATTGAGTTTCTCAAGATCCTTGAACACATAAGGAGAGCATTTTAGTACTTAGGGTTTAATGAGGAAGTGGTTGTCACAAATAAATATGTTAACAACATGGATATTCCACCTATTATTTCTGAGATAGAAGTACCTCAAGAACTATAAATCATAGGGGAATCCCTAGAAATATATTTAGGAACTTCTTTAGTCGATCCTAGTTGAATGTAGACCCAATTTTTACCACATTGATCATTAACGATAGACTAGTCCATAATTGTATGTTTGATTCAGGATCCTCATGCAACATAATACCCCTAAAGGTTATGAATGAGTTAGACATAAAGATGACAACAAATTTTGAAAAGTACCATGCCATGGATTAAATGGAGGTTTCAATTATTAGATATGTGAAAGGTTTGGTTGAATAACTAGCTTTTTATCCTAGTAAATACTTAACCATGAATGTGGTTATTGTTGACTTCCCTTCTAAATGGGGAATGTTGTTGTCTAGAAAGTGGGCTTGAAGTTTCAGAGGTAGTGTTCAAATGGATATGTCATGTGCTACTATACCCCTAGAGGGAATCTTGGTGAAATTACACGGTGAGAAGAAGATGTTACATTTGATTGAAGATCTAAACAATGCTTCCTATGAAGTGTTATTTATTGATGTGGATATAGATAAATTTTTGGGGTATACAGACTTCGATGACCACAGTATAAAGGACAATGTAAAATTGGAAAGTTTTGGTTCCCCTTGGGTTATGATTTTTAATGGAGCATTTTCTAAACAAGACAATGGGGCTGGAATGGTTCTCATTTCCCTAGACAAAGAAATATTTAATTTTTCATTCAAATTAAAATTTTAGTGAACCAACAACATTCTAAAGTATGAAGCATTTCTGTTGGGTCTAAGAATTACATGGAAATATGGTATCAGAGATAGTGTTGTCAAATGAAATTCTAAATTAGTAGTGAAGCAAGTTAGGAAGATGTATGCAAAAAAATCAAATAATGACATAGTACAAGCATGCAATATGATAATTTATTGAAATTTTTGAGACTTTCAATATTTTATGTCATGAAATATCTTAGAATGCACAAGTTGACAAGCTTGTTGTTCTTGCATCCAAATTTGATAATTACATGCTTTCCCCTTATTGTAGCTATGATGTTGAGATAGGCTATAGACAATCTATGCCTAATAATGTCAAATACTGGTAATTATTTGAGGATGATGCTCAGATACAAAGATTCATGAAAATTGAAGGTGAATTTACAAATCATTACATGAATCTTTAGCCAATGGTATTAGTTTTTGATGGAAATGATACTTTGTTTAGGAAAGACATAATTCAACTAAAGACCAATACAATTATCGGAGGGTTATGTGCCCTTGAATCTAATTTTGATAGTGCTGACAAAGTAATAAGCAGACCCATCTCTACTTCAAGAGAATTTGAATAATACAATTTAAGAACCCTGCAAAGACCCAGGAAGGTTTAGTTGGAATTTAATCTGAGAAAAGAAGAGAAGTAATCTTATGTAAATTTTTTGATAAAATACCAAGAATATTTAGCATGGTCTTATTTAGAGTTAAAGTCTTATGGAGAGGACTTGTTACAACATGAAATACCTTTGAAGCCTCATACTAATCCATTTAGAAAAAAATCAAAGGCACATTAATCCTCTTCTCTCACTCAAGATGCAATAAGAGTTGAAAAAGTTAAGAGAGGGAGGAATAATACAACCCACCAAATATTTTTCATGGGTGGATAATTTGGTACTAGTGAGAAAGACAAATGGTGGAATAAGACTTTTTGTAGATTTTAGAAAACAAAAAAGGCTTTAATAAAATATAATTATCCATTTCTCAATATGGACAATATGCTGCAATTGGTTACTAGATTTAAATTTCTCTCAACATTGGATGGATTCTCAGGGTACAATCAAGTGGTTGTGAAGTAATGCAAAAGATTTAAAACTTCCTTTACCACCCCTTGGGGAACATATGTGTATGTTAGGATGTCATTTGGTCTAATGAATGTTGGAGCTAATTTTCAAAGTGCCATGGATGTGGCAATCTCAGGTTTTATAAATGAATTCATAGCTATGTACTAAGATTATGTGCCTATATATTCAATAAAAAGAGGTGACCACTTTGGGTATGTAGAAAAAATGTTAATTAAATATCGGGAATATGGAATTTCATTGAATACCAAGAAATGTCACTATGCTGTTCAAAAACAAAAATTATTGAGACATATAATATCCAAGGGTTCATGATAGATCCTAAGATAATGGAAGTAATTAGTAAGGTTCATGTCCCTAAATCAAAAAAGGGAATTTGGTATTTTTTCAGTTAGATAAACTTTATTAGGAGGTTCGTTTCCAAATTTTTTGAGATAACCATCTGTATAGCAAATATGTTGAAAAAGGACCAAGTCATTAAGTGGGAAGAAGGAATTGTTCAAGATTTCAATTGAATAAAGGAAGAATTGAAAAATTCCCCAGTATTGGCGAGTCTTGACTATAAGAAATATTTTCAAATATTTTTTTTTGCATATGAAAATACCATTGCATCATTATTTTTGCAGAAAGATGAAGAAGGAAATGAAATTCCCATTGCCCTTTTTATAAAATCCATGTAAGGTACTAAGTTAAGATACACTATCATGGAAAATAACGATTTCTCTTTGGTAAGAGCTACTAAATTTTTTAGGACTTATATTCTGAGTTCAAATATTATAGCCTATGTTCCCCACACAATCGTTAAGGATATACTATCTAAGATGGAAATATATAGTAATAGATGTTGTTGAGTAAACAAGATCCAAGAGTATGATATGGATATTCAAACTACTAAAATGGTTAGAGGCTTGGGCCTGGTAAAATTGGTGGCAAAAAGTAATCTGCAAGTAACAGAAATCAATGCAATTGAGGAGGGAATTTTGGACCTCCAGGACAAAATGACCAATTCCATTTAGTATAAAGATGTAATATATTACCTAAAGAATTTAGAGTGTCCATGGTATTGAACTAATAATAAAAGGAGAACACTTAAATTAGTTTCTCATAAATAGATTATGAATAATTATGGGTTGGCTTGGAAAAACCTAGAAGGAATTTTTTTAAGGTACATAACAGAGGAAGAGGCCACCAATATTATTGTAAAGTTCCATGGAGGAGTGTGTGGGGGGAATTTTTTAGGAAGAGTAACTCCTCATAAAAATTTTAGAGAAGGATACTAGTGGCCCACATTATTTAAATATACAACAATACTAGACAAAAATGTGAAAGTTCCCAAGGATTTTTTGGGAGGTTGAAAGCCTCAAGGGCCTTGCCTTTACATCAAATATAAATTGAATCCCATTTCAAGCAATGGGGGATGGAATTCATTGGAGAAATCTCAAATTCCTCAAGTGTAGGAAACAGATGGATATTAGTAGCTACAAATTAATTTACTAAGTGGTTTGAAGCAATCCCTATCAAGAAAGTAACTCATCAGGTAGTCATGGACTTCATTTTGAATAATATCATCTATATATTTGGGGTAGCTACAAAAATAGTTATTGATAATGTCATGAGATTTAGAGAAAAATATGTAGTGGCTATGTGCCAAGAATATGGTATCATCTTGAATTATGCTTATAATTATAAACCTTAAGGTTATGGTCAATTTGAATCTAGTAGTTAAAAAATTCTCAAAATAATCATAAGGACATTAAAAATTAACAAGATAAAATGGGGTGAACAACTCAAGTTTTCTCTATTGGAAGATAGAGTTACTACTAAATGAGCTGCTGGAAAGAGTCTGTTTAAATTTTTATAGATTCTAGGCTCTTTTACCCCTGTATATGAAATTATCATCTTATCAGTTTATACAACATATTTAGGATGAGGGAGAACTAAGCGCTTATAAGGAAAGAATTAATATAATATTGGAGTTGGATGAAGAAATAAGGGAGTCCCACATGAGGCACCTAAAATTCAAAGAGAGGCTTAAGAAGATATTTGATAAAAAGGTGACTACATGGGCATTCAATGTTGGAGATGTGGTTTTATTGTGGCATAGTAGGCATGAAAATAAGGGGAAAAATGGAAATTTTGATGCCATGTGGATGGGACCATAATCAATTGACATTAGAATTGATGAACACACATTTTTCTTGAAAGATCTAGAAGGTGATTTATTGGAATTTCCTTTCAATGCCAAGCATCTCAAGAACTTCTTGGACTAAGCCCACATGGTTAGGTATGGATTTTTGTACAGTGTACGATTTTTATTGTTCATTTATTTTTTTTCCCTTTTTGTTGTTCTGGTATCTCAGTAATTTGTTGTGTGTATATACTCATAAGGCTAAGTGTGTGTTACGAATGATAATGTTTCCCAATGGATTAAGGAACTTGGTCTGTATGTTGATTTGTTTGTTTCGTTCTTGTGGCGCTCACATGGGGTGCCCATCCCTAAGTTAGAGCTGATGTTAGTGCTCATTTAGAGCTGATGTTAGTGCTCATTTTGAGCTAACTCCTTTGATTTAAATGTGACTTCAAAAACATTTCATGTCTTATCTGTTAGAACTCTGAAATATGTGTGTCCACATGATCAACCCATGTTAAACCAAGAAAATATATCATGTTTGATTGTAAATCTAGTCTAAATCCTCTTTTCCGGTCAAGGAAATTATAACCATACCATTTAAGTTAAGTATCCAAGAAATCATTATCGAATGATCAGGTTAATCCTTGTAAACTCACCTAGTGTGTCATTCATTTGATCTTCAGTGCAAATTGCACTTTATTCTTTGATGCCCAAAGATACATGGCATGACAAAATTGGTTGCGCTATATTGGGTTCTATTTGCACAATTACAAAAGTTACTTAATGGCTACAAAGTGCAAACCAAATTCCAAATCCCAATGGAATATTCTAAGGAATATTAAATTTCTACAATGCAAAGTGTGAATAAAACCCCGCTCAGCAAAAGGAACACATGTTCAACTATGATTGGAGTGGTGAAATGGAGTATTGGTGCACTATTTCATCAAAGGCCCAATATAATGCAAAGTGAAAATGTATCCCCAAAGCCTAATAGAGGACACATGTCAGTGTTTCAAGAAAGGTCAATAAGCGGGTGTTCGGGTCAAACTTGTAGTTCCACACCCATTCAAGAAAAATGAAAAAAGTACAAATAAACCCCGTGGATCTTTCGCTCTTAAAATAGAAACATGTGTCAAGTTCTCAACCAATATCAGGGAGCGAGTGTTTGGATCAAGATTGTAATTTTTCACTTATTTGAATAAATATATAAAATAGAAAATAGACTCCCCAACCCCGTAATGTCTTAGATTAAGCCATATGGATGGTTCACATTCAAAAGGATGAATAGATCAAAGGATCATGATTTGAAATATTAATGGCTGCCATAATAAATGCATACACATGGATCAAAGTATGAATTTTAAAGGCTCTTTTGATCATTTCCAGTTTCCACCTTGCACACGAGAAATTTGAATGCCCTAGCAGTGCTAATTCGTGAAAGATTGAAGAAATATCAACTATGAGGTGGTGACATCGATCCAGAGAACTCAAAGTTACAAAAGCAGGGGATAATTTCATATATTTCATGAGGAATGGGTAAGTTCTTGCATTGCATTCATGTTCTTATCATTTGATTTATGATTTTCAAGGAATTAAGAGGGGAAATTAAAGCATATAGAATGAAGCCCATGGAGTTCATGATTTCACATTACCTCCAACATTACCAGTAAATTGGAAAAAATCATAGACACAAATGTGTTAAATGCTAATTTGGGTTATTTTTTGCGAAGTGTCTATGCTCTCGATAAAAGTGAATTAGTGACAGCGATTGAAGCTAGCCACATTGCCCAAGATATTTCTTTCCCTCCCTCTATGCATTATCCTGATCTAGTAAAAATCTATGCTGAAAAACTATGATCCGGTAAAAAGGGAAGTCTTGAATGGAAGTGGTGAAGGATTATTAATCCTAACACCCAAATAATTTAGATTAATTTTAGGGTTACTAAAAATTGTGAGACTAGTAACCATAAGCATAAAATCACCCCTTAATGATTATGAGGTAACAAAGAAAGACTATACCATAGTCATGAATATTAAATGGTTGTTGACAGATAGAAAGGATACCACAAGAATTCCTAAGAAGATGGTCAAATCAAAATTTGTGGAGGAAGTGGAAGACATAATTGTCTTATTGAGTAGAATGGTTGGCATGGACATGATTACAAATTCAAAGAATGGATGTGTCCATACATATGGGTTATCTTAGAGAATAAAGGAAGTATTTTCTGGGCAACACTCATAGCTACATCAATCCACAGATAGATCTTTGAATTAGACACAAAAATTAACATGGATGCCACTATTAATCTTGAGTTCTATATGATGTCATACTTAATCTACAATATTGCAGGTCATAAGCTTTTCCCTAGCCTCCCACAAAACACATGCTTCGAAGATTGTAGAGTATATGATGTTTATCCCTAGCTAAGTCTAAACAACTAGAAAATAAATGTGAGGCAAGTAAATGATGCATTTTTTTCACCTTTAATATGTCTTTTCAAACCTAAATGGGAGTAGTACAGAATATCTGAAGAGGCTAGGAATGCAATATTAGAGTATGGTTGTTTCTTTATTAAGCACAGGTTTTTCACTTATATTAGAGCTAGTGGATTTGATGGACAACCATGTAAATTGCCTAGATATGTAGATGATAAGTGGGCCATGTGTGAGCTTTCAAGGAAATTAGCACCAATGCACAAATTAATTATAGGAAATCATAAGACCAATATTAAATTTCCTATCAGGATTGGGAGGTATTCCTTCCCCTCCATTGCAAAAGCTAGATTAATAGAAGAAGAGATGGAAAGGATTGAAATAGAAAAATTTGAACCAAGGTCCAACTATGACATCAGATGGGTTGTTAGCTCAGATTTGGGGAGTTCATATGAGCATGAACCTCATTTTGAAGACTATTGGATGAATTATAGAGATGAAGAAGAGTCAGAACTTAGGGATTTCTCAAGGATGACTCTTAGACAGATTATTGACTTCAAGATTGTTGTAGTACCTCAAGGAATAGTAGATGATCAAATAGATAGTGAGTCAATATTATATTGACATAATATTGAGGCATCCAATTTCTCCCATAGTCTCGGATGAGGAAGAATCAGACAATCCATATGAAAAAATAGCCAATGTGATGAGACAGACCTTGACTTGGTTGTAAGGAAAAGGTATGGATTTGTCCATACAAAATACAAAGGTATTAAATGAGTTCAGATATTTGGGAATTTTGAAGGAGGATATTCCCCCTTTAAAGGAAGGATCTGATAAGATTGATCCATTAGGAGGAAGAGCTCCTCAATTTCCCACCAAGAAACCCACTTTAGGCATCATTAATTAGTGGACTACTGCTACCAGTGGGAATGGAACTTCTATGTCTGCTTTGAGACAAAAGATAGAATAAATGCTTTTAAAATCCATGCAGAGTGCCCCTATCACTCAGGCAGTGCCTATACAAGCTAAGGGGATAGGTATAACCAAAATGAGAACTCCCATAGTAATATTTCTAGGGTCATCTAGTACAGAAAGGAAGATGAGAGGACACGTGGCAAGTATTGACCCAATACTTAAAGTACAAAGTGCCAAAGAAATGGATGGACCTAGCCTCAGATGTTTTGAGAGAGTTACAAAGAAAGCAAAGGTAATATCACCATTGGTAGGGGATGTTGGTAGTCAGGTAAAGGAAAGTGTTCATGAACTAGAGAAACATAATATTAAAGAGCCTGAAATCATTACTCTAGTCCCACTCACCAAGGATCAAGAGAAATTGGTTGCCACATTTGCAAAATAGGAAGTGTCATCACAAAATCAAGGAGCAATTCAAGTTGATCCACCTATACAGCTAGAGATTGTAAATACAGTTTTGATTCCAAAGGGAATAGTGAAAGAATCTTCTCAGGAACAAATGACTCATAGTATTCCCATGCCTGATCAACCTAGCAGTATTATGATATAAAAGGTACTAGAGGAATTAAGTGCAATGAAATTTAAGGGTCGGGATTTACCTTAGTACAATCAATCACATGAATAAGTGAGAAGTCCAATTGAATTAATAGACATAACATGTACGTGAGGAGGCTCCCCTACTCAAACCTTTCGATGTGACAGTTTGAAAATATATGGTAAAAGGTGAGATTATTTCTCATGTAGATGAACAAATGAAGGAATTGCTCCAACCATAAACTATTCAAGTGTAGAGGGTCCATACCGAAAGTTCAATAATTACAGTAGCAAATGAATAAATGATTCAATGACTTACAAGTGGAGCATCTGCAGAGAACATTGTCTCTACTAAGGGTCACTCTAAAAAAGAAGTAGTGATTATAGAGGGTGATGAGTCACTTCAGGGTAAAGATCATGCTAAGGAAGTTATGGTGGAGACCATAGAAGAGGCCACTAAAATAATGGAGACCAGTGACAAAAAAAATGTGCAAATTGATGACAAGGGTCAAAAATCAATTGATGGGTCCCAGTCTATAGAAAAACAAGAAGAATAATTTCTAAAGAAATAGCTCACCAATGTGCCAACTCAGGAATATATCTTTACTAAGCATTCACCTCTAAAGGAGGAAGATAATACAAAGAAAGAGGAATTATCCAAGGTGGAAATTCCAATTAGAGAAACCCCAAGAGAAACTACAAAAATGATTGTTACTCTAGTAGAAGATAAAGACAAGGGAAAAGCACCAGCTGATAGTATGAATCAAGAAATAACTAGCCGATCCCAAACTCAAGGGTAGGAAAAGGAGAAATTGGAAATAGTAACAATGCATGATGAATCTAAAGAGCCAACATTAGAAGTGGAAAATATGCAAGAAGAAATACCATTATTTTAAAATCCTCAAGAAGCATCTAAAAAGTTGGCCGTTTTCTCTAAGAAGCGCCAACCTACATCACAAGGATCAAAAGTGGGAAACACTCTCACAACTAGTTGGTTGGGAGGACTGCTTTCAGATGTGGAAAAAGAAGTTGTTCCAGAAGAGGTTATAGACATCACAAGTATAGATTTCCCAAAGCCCAAAAGACCCTCAAAAAATGAAAAAATCCTTACTAAGACCCATGTAGACCAACAAGGGTTCAAAATTCTAGAGATTGCAATCCCTGCCAAGGTAAATCAAAGGATGAAATCACAATGAGTGATTATGATGTTCAACACATTCATTTGGGGAAACCTACCAGAGAAACATTAAAACAAGATATCACAGTAGTTGTTGAGGGTTTTTTGTATAAATTTTATGATGATAAGGTGTCTAAAAGGCTATTAAAAGAACAAGTTAGAACATTATCATCATACATACATAAATGGGTACATCCTGTAGATGAAGGGAAAGAAGTTATTACCAGTATAACACCTCAGATTCTAGAAGAGGCTGACAAGGCTAGAGCAATGGCCAATGTTGTGGATAAATGGAAAGAGAAGTTGATTGAAATGGGAAATAAGATTATTGAAGAGGAATTAGAATGTTATAAACAACTGAATGAATCGTCCAATGATGCAAGTGACTAGCTTAACAAATGTGGAGATGAATTGTACTACTAGGAAGGAATTCTTCCTAAAATGGAAGCACTAGTTCAACTAGATTATCAATTAGTGGAAGATGAATAGATTATTCCCCCTGAAGAAATGGGAATACAACATACTTATGAAGGAGCTATCAAATTAAGGGTGAAAACTCTCAAGCAGATTGATGAAATTGTTTGTTCAGAAAGAGAAAAGATAGCAGAGCACACAGATAGTCTTGATGAGTGGTTAGGAAATCTTGTGATAGAGAAAAAATTCACCTATGGTGATTGGGGCATTGAGAATCTGGTACAATCCTTTGATCAAAATGTTAATGGAAAAATTGATGCAGTGAATCCAATGTTTAGTTATGATATTATCCAGAATTTTGTTGGTTTGGAGCAACACATGACCAAGTTGTCAAAGAAAATAAGAAAAAGTAATGTTGTAAGGCCAAAATTTGAAGGAATACTTAGAGAGAAAGCGTTGATATTCATGTTCTAGGTCAGGATTGATGAAGATGACATTATCCAAATATTTCAAAGGTTTTATGCATACAATGGAAGATTATCATAAACATAGTAGAAAAAATTCAAGGAACTTGAAGCCAGTCCCGGTATACCATGATCAAGCTTATGCTTGTCTTTTCTAAAAAAAATTCCTTTTTCAGTTCATACTTTCATTCATGACAATTGATTATTGTTTTAAATTGTGGATTTCAATTATGTATGTAATGTGGAAACAATGCAGTAGGATTTCATTTTGTTTTAATAGAATTAAATATCTATTATTAACATGAAATTCATTATAAGAAATTAAATCTTTTGCATTTTAAAATGAAATAAAAATTGGGTTATATGGGGGCCCCATCGCTGAAAAACTTTTACATACATTCTTGACATTATACCAAAAAAATACTAAGGAAAAGATACCTAGTCTTCTACTATTAAGAAATCCTCCCTAAAAGAAGGAACTTCCTTTAAAAGACTATTCTTCCTAGGTACAAACTCTTCTATCCCAATTTCCATCTACAAAAATTGAATGTCCCTTACCAAACCACGAGACATGCCCAGAGCCATGAGATCATCAACATTTTCCCTAGGACCATCCAACATGTTGATCATCTCCATCTTCTTCTCATAAGAAGAAACCCACCCTTGAAGATCCAAACCACCCCTAGAAAGTGCCTTTTTCCCTTGATGATTTGAAGGTAGAGGGTAGAATGGAAATGTTTACTGTGATTGGGAGTGCAATCACGATGGTTTTTGCAATGGTTTGAGTAGGAGGTTTAGAGTTAGACTCACCCCTGCATTTCTTCATAAAGAGTGATGATACCCCCGGAGGATGTGAAGGAATAGATTCTATTGGATTCTTTTCCAAAGTAGAAACATGTTTCTCTAACTCAGTCACCCTGTGAAAAAGAGTAGGAACATGTGTCTATAGAAACCCCTTCACCAAACACATAATATTTTGAAGGAATATCCTTCACAGTGAATTCTTCATTACAAATGAAAGGGCATGTGTTATCAATTTCACCCTTCACATCCACCCTGCTCTTGAGCCAAAAATGCTTCAACACCTCATGATTCTTCTTATGCTCCCACATGAAAAGATGAAAATACATCATTTGGAAAGCAGAAAAGATGGGACTAATCTTGATTAGTCTTTGAATCAGGGCCACTCAAACAACTTGAGCTGTCAATGGCCCATCATAGTCCTCTAGGTCTATAATTCCAAATAGCATTCTTACGAATGCTTCATCTGGGCCCAATAAATCAAAAAATGAGTTTATATCCTTAGAGGAAATTTCTTTCAAATTGGATGCTAATTTTACTCCCACCATATTGCAAACAAATAATTTCACTAAGCTTCTTGTACTTAAAAGAAGGGATGTGAATTTGTAGAAGAAAAGGTGGGAATTTATAGT
Source organism: Taxus chinensis (assembly GCA_019776745.2). NCBI lineage: Eukaryota > Viridiplantae > Streptophyta > Pinopsida > Cupressales > Taxaceae > Taxus > Taxus chinensis. The sequence goes on along the minus strand of CM034155.1, from coordinate 76,439,858 downwards.
AAGAAAGATACTGGAGAGTTGACATGAACAAAATCATGTTGAGTTGATTGCTACTATTGTCTATGATATCCACATGAAGAAGATAAGTGTGAAGTAGATTGATATCATAAATAAAGGAGGTAACTGGGTTGATGTAACAAAACACATGTAGAAACACTCATCTCATAAAAGATATGGCAATGATTGTGTCTGTTTCAAGGTAGATTTCCAAAAGGAGGGAATGATTAACATCAAATCAAACTATTTGGGGGCACTCAAAAAATAATTTAAAAAGGTTTCCCAACCTACCCAAAATAGAAATGACCAAGTTGATGATGTCAAATAAATGACATAAGCATCCAATTCATCATAAGGAAATGAAACATACACCTGACAAAATATTTAAAAACAATTTCCACATGGCACGAAGGGAATAAGATATTTTCAAAGTGATAGAATCAGATACTATCCTTAGAAATATTCCTTGAAATGATTAAAATTTTTTTGGGGGGGGGGGAGGAAATAAATAAAATAAAGAATTAAATATTGTATAGATGTGAGAGACATGTTCTCATATCAAGGGGGTTAAGTTTTCTAAAATTTTATAAAAATCAACAGTAAAATGATAAGCATTCTTGAAAACTTGAATCAAATTGAGATACATGTGTTTTGTTTCACCTTTCAAATATTCTTATGTCAAGATGGTTGCAAGTGTACAACCATTGACAAGCATTGAGATCATAGGTTTAATTTTCCCTTGTTGAGAAATCTTAAAATCTTGAAATAAACTGTGTATATGTTCATGAGCATTGTTATCTTTGTTTTTGGTAATATACTTTAAATGAACGATTTGTATGTCTTATTGTAATATTGTTTTGATAATCCCTATGAATTACACTCGATTTTGTCCTTGTGGTGGTGTTGTGGAAATTGAAATTGTGTTTTGATAAGATATTTCCTTTCATAGTGTGATAAAAATTAGGAAATTCACAATGCATCCATTTTTTTGAGAGGAATTTTTTAAGACTTTGAGTGAATCTTTGGCGTAATGGATCAGGAATTGTCAATATTTTATTGAGAGGTTAACATGATCTTTTGTGTTTAATTTCTTAAATATTGTGTGAAATCATGTATTCTTGGGCTTCCATGAGTGCATATATTGTGGTTAAAGGGATGCTACTAGTTGTTTGATGTGTTCTTTTTGCCTTGAGGAATTTTACACTGTTAAAGTTTGTTGAGAATTATGTATAATCAACTTTATCCTTCTTTAATCTCCCACTCCTACAAAAATACAATCCTACAATTGTTAAATCCTTTTGGAACCACTTCTGTTTGCTCTATCTATGAACATTTTCTAAGGGAATTTACCATTTTAACCTTCCCTTCTTCATAAATATGTAGAAGAAGACTGAACTTTCCATATCTAGAGTAATTGATTCCTACTTAAGTGACAATTGAATTATTTAGTGTGAAAACTCGTGAGAGTTAATTTGTACATACATTGACCATGTTAATTCAGGGATGATCTTCAAATTTCAAAATGAAGGCCAAGAAATTGTGATTCCACCTATCTTTCTTACAAATTTAGGTTACAAAATGGGTTCTCTCACCCTGGTTAAAGGTAGGACCTAAAGAACCAGGGAAGTTCATCCCATTTTTATGTGCCACCCACTCCCTCCAACACCTGGTTCTAAATAATTTTGTTAGACATCTTCCCTGGGGTCAATAACCTTAGGTTATTTCCTCCTATGCTTATCCTCTTTTATGGATGGGAAAATCTTGGTTCCTAAGGTTTATATATATATATATATATATAGAGAGAGAGAGAGAGAGGATGTATAACCCTGGCATTTTTAGCTCTCTCAAAATATTTAAGATCTTATTTATTTCGTTCTTCAGTACTTTGCACCCTGATTTGTGGGTCAATATTTGGTAAGATTCCCCTCATTCTTTTTCATGTACATGATGACCTAGGAAAAGTTACTACTAGAGTTCTATAATTTAATGTACCTACCCCCTTGACTTCTAATGGTACTGCTTGAGTAATGGGGGCATCTTTCATAGTTTTCATTATCACTTATTCAGATTTCTGGATCAGGATGAACATAGGAGTTCCTTTTTTTCTTGTAGCTACAGTCCACTTGTATATGATCTCAATGATTGGCCTCTTGGATGAAAGCTGAGGGGATTTCTCTTCTATTTGGTCTATTTAGTCAGCTTCCTCTTTCAAAAGGGAGATATCTTCTTATGGGATTCAAGTATCCATGTACTCTTTTAATACCTTAGTATTTAGTAAAGATAGATCCAACCCTTTCACTATTAACCATGTCAATATTCTTCTCATCACATGTGTTGTCCTAGTCTACATACTATTTGACTATTTCTCACTCAAGTTGAATGGTGCAATTGGTTATGATGCTAGCTTCCTCTCATAATAATACTTACTTACTATATGTTTTTCATCATCTAAACCTTGTGGCACAAATACAATGTTGTATTCAATGATTTTTTGAGGGGTCAGTCTGGAATAATATCTTAACTTGACTTCTTCCTCATCTCTGTAGTCCATCAAATAATATTCATAATGGGCCTCATGTTCATATGAGCTCCCTAGGATTGAAATCACCACCCATTAGATATAATATTTTGGTCTAGGTTCAAACTTTTCTAGTTTTAGTATGTCCATCTCATCTTCTAAGAGCCTATATTTTACAAGAGTTAGGCAAGTATATCTCCCTATTTTTATAGGAAGCTTGGTGTTTGCCTTATGCTTTCCTGCTATCAACTTTTTCACTTCTTTCAGCTTCTTTGAGATTTCCAAGAGTGTCCACTTGTCATCTAGGTATTTGGGAAGCAAGAATGGAAATCCATCATAACCACTTATGTAATGCCTCCTCTTATTAATAAAAATAATAATAATAAATAAAATAATTAAATAAATTAAAAAGGAATTAAAAATAAATAAATGAAAAAAAAATCCCGTGACATCTATGGGGTGAGTTAGGGCATGGGGGCTCGAGCTCCATGTTTTTTTAATTACCTTTTATTTGTTTTTGTTTTGTTTTTTCTTTGGCTTTGTTGTTGGAGGTGAGCGTTGCCACCATGGGAGAGAGTGGGTTCTTTGAAATTTGTGGTAGTCACAATGCCTGAAGGAACAGAGGTTTCATTTGGTGCTTTGGTCGTAGTTTTACACAAATCTATGTGTTTGGGCGTTGTTTTGTCTTTTGCATAGAAATGCATCACCAAATGTCATCCCATGGAGTGCCATGTTCTCCTTTTGTAGCCTGTGCCAGCATCCTCTCATCCTGCGTCAAAAATTGAGCTCCTTTTCCTGCGTGGACAACTATCAAAGCACATTGGAGAGAGGGTTTTGACAGATGTTGTAGTTGCTACTGCCCTGGTTAAAATGTATGCACAAATGGATGTGTAGAAGAGGCCCGTGAACTATTTGATAGAATGCCTCAAATAAATGCGGGCTCATGGAATGCCATGATGGGAGGATATGCACAAATGATTTTTTTGAAAAGGCCTTGGAAAATTCCAAGAAAATGCATTTGGTACATGTAAGCCAGACTCCACAGCCTTTTTCTAGCAACCTCTGAGCCACTATTAAAATGGGAGCTTTAGAACAGCACATGGACATCCATCAAAGCATCATGGAAAGATAATAGTTTGTTTAAATGTCTTTTCAGGTGCCCAGATTGGCATGTATGCAAAATGTGAAGGCATACACAACGCATGTGAACTATTTGACAAAATATTTGAAAGATATGTGGTCTCCTGGACTGCAATGATAACAGGATATGCAAAAAATGGGTCTATTAAAAAGGTGTTGGACTGTTTGACAGAATGCCTCAAAGAGATGTGGTCTTATGGAACATACCTTGACCTTATAAGATTCATTTTTGTTTAATTATCTTTCAGCCATGCAGGTTCAGTGCATGAGGGTTGTAAATACTTCAATGGCATGAGTGCCTCTTATAGAATCATGCCTAGAATTAATCATTATGTTTGCTGGTTTTTGATGAGCACATGAGAATGTGAAAAATGTGGAGGCATGCTTAAGGCATGTGAAGTGATTAACTAAATGCCTTCAAAAATCATGGTCTAATGGTTGCAAAATTTGAGGCTATGCACAAAAGGAGGAAGATCTCTTTCTATCCAAACAATAATAATAATAAACCATTTGATCATGCTCAACAAGTGGTGGGTCGAATCTAGAAGGTAGGAGAAATGTGATCAGAGTAGCGGAATGGTTTTCAAACATGTAGCTATAGATTTTATTGATAGACATGTATGTTAAATGGTGGAGTTGTGGATGCTCGTGATCTAGTTGACTGTGCCCAAGCAAGTTAATGAACCAAATCCCACAGTTTCGTCTGACTTCACTCTCCAAGCATGGTTCATCTTCCCTTACCTATCATAATTCTCATGTTTTAGTTCTCTTTTGCAACTAAATAGAATTTTAAATTATTAGGATTTTTAATATAGTTAAATGTCCCTTCAACTCGTTGCAAAACAATAAAGTGTCATGTCGCAACTCTTAAAGTCATTATAACTCATCTACTTTAAACCATGAACTACCACCCTCACTTCGAGATGATTTAGAAAACTCTTACCCATCTTGATCACTCCAATATTGTTTTATTGACCAGATGAATTTGACTCCCCATTGATAAAGTTGACCTTCTCCCTATTTTAAATAGTTAAATTTTACATTTTTCAGAGACTCACCAAGTACCCTTCATAACTCTAGAAACGAGATGTGAAGTTTCATTGTGTACCTTGGCATATGAGGAGTCACCTTGACCTTTGGTTTGATCTGAAACAAACATGTGACATCCTTTTGATGCTCTTATAGGAGCCCTGTTACACTGGTTTACAACAGCATAAAGTTTTTAAAACTAGAAAATTGGCTTTCATTTTGGACCGCCATTTGAAACTAGGAAAGAGAAATCACTTCCCGTCTTCGCAAACCTCTAGTGTTTATACTATACAATTGCATGGAACATTCAATATAGGAAAGATAATTTTTTGGGATAGTTTGGCGAAGCCATTTTGTATGCCTCTGGTCACAGTTTGACGAGGTCAAACTAGACCAATTTTGTCTTGTCGCTCCAGAAAACTTGTCGCCGTTTGAAACTGGTTCTCTAGTTCTCAGTCCCGTCGACTCTGATGAATTCTCCTTATATTATGGAACTAGTAGGAGGTGTATCGTTGTGTTCACCTCCATCGAATGTCAATTTTAGACGTGGTCTTCTGAGCCCTCGAGCTAACTTTGTTCAATTTGCACTAGGCCAGCTGCGACCAATGGCCCCGGAGAATTAGCCGCCAAACACAAACCGCTCACTCTTTTTTAATTCTGTCAGTTGCTATGAATTCTTGCTATATCTGGGGACACGTAGAAATTTTTTCATGGTGTGCATTCTCATCAGAAGATAACTTTTGGAAGTAGTTTCTTAGCCTCTAATCCTATTTTGTACGTTTTTGTAGCTAGTAAGAAAATGAAAAAATAGAAAGTTGTGGACCCTCGTAGGGTTTCCAAACCACCCTAGAAAATTTTAACACATGCAAATAACTACTTAAAACCCTTTAGTGTATCTGTTGTGTGAAATAGAACTTTTGACAAATTGGTGTTTTCTCTCTCTTCCCTTCTCTTTCTCTCTCTCCTGGGTTACAAAGTGAAGTGAAATGAAATGCATTGAATACATGTCTCTAAACTCTTTCTCTCGCTTGAAAATTTTAATTATTATTATATGTAAATGGGAAATCTAAAAAATGATAATTATGTCTGATTAGGATGGATACCATGCCAGTGATTTATCGCTGATATCTTGCTCATGTGGTTTTTGCAGGATGAAAGAATGATGGTGTAAAGGCGTTGAGTAATTCATTGTTTATTTTGGTATTATATTGAAAGACTTATTATTGGAAATTGGTGGTATGCAAAATTCACTAGATTAATAAGTTCTTGAGAAATTGGTATTTCTTTCATGGATGTTATTTTGATCCCAAAATTGTTATGGTAAAAGTGGAATTAAAATGTCAAAAGGAATTGAAATTTATACCTTGTAGTGAACTTTCATTGTGCTTTTATTGGTTTAATAAATTGGTGTTTTGTTTCTTACCTTGCAAATGTAATAAAGGAACCTAACCAAAACAATCAACCCTTGTTCAAAATTTGTATATAACTAATCTGCCGATGTGAATCCCTTAACGTAGAAAACTGTGACCTTCAAATGAACCTTTACACTCAATAGAACATCCTAGTTTAGGAAAATAAGATCCCTTGAATGGGTTGATCGTCTTAGTAGGTACATTTAGTGACATCAACATAAACTAGACACATAGGAGCAACATAGTCAAACTCGACTTGGAGTAAGTAGAGCTAACCCTCCCTCTGTATCCTAGTGGATTACCTTGTTTTTCCAAAGATAGATTTAAAAGTAAATTTTCCCCCATCGAATGAAATCCCTGTTGAATCCAAACGACATAATTAGAGATCGTGATATAGTTTTTCTATGTCTAGCATTCTTGTTAGTGAACTCTTTTCTCCCTCGTAGATAAATGTCTTATCCTTGGCTAGTGACAATATAGTGCTTGATCTTTTACGGAGGGTTTATAAGGTGAATATGTTTTGAATGTTATTCAAATCTATAACAGAGTGTAAAGCCCTTCATGGAAATTGGAATTAAACTAAACCCTAGTTGACTAGGATGTTAACTTGTGGTTATAAAACTATAACCTAACTCCTTAAATATGAAATTGAGTTGAAAGATGTTGATTCTAGAGAACCTTAGAAACTAAAATCTTGTCCCATAAGCCCTTGTTATGTCATTCTATGGCATTAAGGAATAAAGAATATTTCTTATGCGGAATCGTGCAATGCAAAGATATGGGATCTTCATGAACATAGATCACTTGTGTTCATGTGTAATTTTTAATGCTCCTAACCATGTACTTCCTTAAGATGTCAGACAAGTGCTCTCGTAACTCTTTTGTTTTGAGACGATGCTAAGGACGAGACCATAGTTTGATGTAAGAGCATGTCTTATAAGATGAAAACGATATTGGAGATTAGGATTAAGGTCACTCTTGGAGTCCTTATAACTTAATTAAACATTTTCATGTGTTGCAAAGAATATAAATTGCCTTGGTGTGACCAAACTTTGAGAAAGCAAAAGATATATAAATATAAATGGGAGTCCATAAGTTAGTGAAATTTATTAACTATGGTAGCGAAATAACTACTCTGTGATCAAAGGATGTTCTTCGGGAAGAAGCTATCTCGAATCTATGTCTTCCTTAATCCCAATATTTCATCTTGACATCATGTTAGGTTCACTTGTGTAGCAAGGTTATACTTTAAACATTGAATAAGCATTTTGGGAAGCATAATATTAACATAAGAATGAGAGAATTAGAATTTTGTATGAAATTTGAAATATGGAAAATACCTATGTAATTTATGAAGATTGTCAGAAGGGTAAAGAGAAAAATTAATTGGTTGAATAATAAGTGAAATGTGAAATGAATTTTCAGAACATGTAGGTGGAAAAAGTGAGAAAATTATGCTTACATAATAATGTTATTGGATGTTTAACGTACTCTATATGTAATCATGGTAATGTTGTGTTGTGGGTTGTCAATCCTTAAGTCCCTTTTTATTGTGGTCATGTTATTTCTAGCATTCGTTCATTGGGGAAAGTGTGGCATCGACAGGTATATGGCATTGTCATGTGTCTATGTGATTTGATGACTGATGTAAGTGTCGTATATGTTGTTAAATTTTCCTACTTGGAGTCCTTGTGGCGTTTTGTAATGAGCAATGTATAGAAAAAAAACTTATCTTGGTATTTTACTATTGTATTTGTGTGTGTAATAGTGTGGGCACCACATATGGTATCAGATCAGAGGTTCATGCTCTGAAACCTCTACGATGGATTGGAGTTGTGATGATTCTGCATGATGGTGGTGGATATTGGAAGAGTAATGTGATATATATGCGTGATGTGAACTATGTCGTAATTGTGAAATTGTGAATGCACATGTTGTATATGTCATTTAGTGCATATTTGTTATCATATTTTATGTTCTTGCGATGAGGGTTTTCATTCCCAATTTTTTTGATTCAATGGGGAATTCAGGTGTAATGTACTGTCTTGTTGTTTGTGAATGAAATGTTATTGTGGATTGCCGAGGGTTGAAATGTTTTGGCTTTATGTGATATGAAGGTGTATTGACGTATTGCATGACAAAATTGATGTAAAGTGAATCACATTTTATCGTGATGTCATCACCATATTCTGATTTGTTGTGTGCATCGTCGTGTTGTATTACAATTGACTATATGTTGTAATGTTAGACATTGTATTCCTCATACATATAATTCATGTAATATGTGATGGTTCATGTCATGATTTAGGGGCATATGGTGAGTGTGATCCCTAGTGTATAGTGTTTCCACTCCGGTTATAGAATGTGGAAATGTGGTGTACCATAATCCGTGAAAGTAGTGATTGTGTTATACCCTGTATATAAATACCATGCGTAAGACAACGGTTAGTGTGCATGAATCACAATTGTGTTTGTGATGTAGTTATGTGTATGTTGTGGACCTTACACTAGATGACCCTAAGGGGATAAATTGTCAAGAGTGTATGTGTGGAGAGAGGAGGCGTGGACCAGGTTATCATAATCTTGAGTTGAGTACAAGTGAGAAAGTGGAGTCTTACATAGACTGAAAACCCACTTTTATCTATTTAGTATACTTTGAGCTTGCTCAGTATATTGTGGGTGCACACCACCTTAGGCTCAACTTACGCAACTAGAGTTCCCTGCTCTTTCTTATTGGATTGTTCATTGAATAATCCTATGTGATTTTGACTATGTTGATCCTTGTGGGAGTTTGGAGTTATGATTCAGGCAAATATGATGACAGATGCATTATTTTATTTACTCATTTTTGGTTACATGTATATCTTCACGAGCTGAGGCTTGATGTTCGAGTGCCAGCAACTCGATGAGTACCCCTTTGGTGGCGGTATGAGGCCACATAGTGATTGTGATGTGCTATTTTCTCAATACATTTTTTATTCATAAATTGATCATTATTTTTTTAGCTAGAACCAATCATTTTCTTGATTGACATGTTCTTATATTTTGGGCATTTATTTGATTGTTGCATTAACAGTAGGATTTTACGCTAACCATGGCTAATTAGCCACTTGTTTTTCTTGGTTTTAAAACTTTCTTTTCATATTTAAAAGTTTTGTAGCTTGGCCCAAGGCTTTTGATTTTGCCACTTGGCATTTGAATGGATTTTTATGTAGATCAAGAATTTTGCACTTGTTACCTGTCCAAGTTAACGTACCAAACTAAACACAAAAACCTTGAAAAACTCAAATGAAATCGATACCTGAAGGACCAGATCTGAAGATGTAGGTGGAAAAGAAAGCCGATGTAGACAAAACAGGCGCACATGAGTGATCCTGTAGAGTAGATCTAGGAAACCTACGAGACACAGATGCTTGATAGAAAAAGACCATGTTAAAATATATTTGGGTGGACTTCCCGAAAAGTGGGTCCCGGAAGCGATAAGCTCCCTCGGCGGATGTCAGTCCACATTTTCAATTAAGGAAAGAAGCATACATGATAAAATATGTAAGTAAATGTCTATATTTTGATTAAAAATGATAGACAGAAAAGTAAACAGTAGACAGAAACCAATAACAAATAGGAAAGTGTGAAAATAATGCTAGATTTGTGATCCCTGAGTTATTTTACCTGTCTACAGGAAGATCGGCACCGATTAGGAGAATCGACATCGACTGAGAGGAATTGGCGTCGACTGAGATGAGTTGGCGTCGACTAGGTACTATCGGCGTCAACTTAGGGGAAATTGCAAGAATATTGAGAAATAGATAGTGGAAGCTAGATCATCGATCTTCGCTGAATCTGCAAGAGCCGTAGGGATACTGGTAAGGCTCCACCTATGCTGGATGCAGGAACAGAGTCACCAAGGGATCGTTGAAGACTCCTGATGTCGATGCGGTAGGAGTAGAGTAATGGTACTCCTCTCAGGAATTGGTTTGGATGGGATTCACTCTCACTTGATAAACAATGCTCAGACTTGATGCTCAAAACTCTCATTCTTTCCGTATCTCTCTCTCTTTGTCTCTCTATCTAACTCACTGTCTAACTCACTATCTCACTATCTAACTGTCTAACCAGAACAGATTTCTAGCCTTCTATTTGTAATCGGTGCCGACCGAGATGAAATCAGCACCATTCCAAAAAATTAGCGTCGACTGAGTACCGGTCGGTGCTGATCAGGGAATAGACTCTCGAAATGGCCAAAAGGAGTGATTTCTGGAAAGATGAGAGTGATCCCTCCACCTCTAATATGGGAAATATCTCGCTGCTTGGTTTGGGAGGAGGAAAAATAGGGGGTATATATGGATAGAAGAGATATGGGAGGTTGGAAATTGATATCTGGTAGATAAGTGGTTAGGATATATGTAAAAAGGTGTAATTAAATAGTTAATATTTAATTACTTAGGGGTAAAACATAATGGAGTGAATTAAACTTAGGATAGATGTTTTAAAGCAAATATTGAATAATACCCTAAGGGAGCAGTGATGATATGAACGTGCCCCAGGTTACCTGAGAAGGTAAACAAATGTGGGGGACACTAAATTGAGTAACCAATTTTAGGTGTCTACATTTTACCCCTTTTTGTCGAGTAACTTGCGATAAGAAAAGTTGCGAGACAAAAACAACGAGTTAGAAGAAAGGAAGAAAAAGTGATGATGTGATCCCCCCTCAAACTAGGGATGGGATGGGCCCCAAAAGAGAAAATGATCCCAAGTTTGAAAAAGGTAGATGAAAATGTAGGATTCCCCAGCTAGATGCCTGGAGGAGATCTGATCATTAACGATGCACAAAAATAAAATAAAATAAAAAGGTAGTAACCTAAGGAACTCACACTGGTAGGGCAGACTAGACGATCTCTGAATGAGACGACGTTAGTACCGACAGACCCATGAGTGTAAGGAGGGCTACAAAATAGGCAGCACCTAAAAAGAGACACATTGGTAGGGACAACCAGACGGTCTGCAAAGTAGAAGATGTTAGTGCCTACAGACACGCTACCTTTAAGCTGCCAAAAAATGTGAGTGCCCCATGGACAGGGAACAAGCTCAAAATGGATGATAATATTGAAATTATGTGCCAAAAGGCAACACTCAGGGCACGAGAATGACCAGATAAATAAGCCAAGTGTCAACACTATGGCCAGAAGATCAGGAGATGGAAGAAGATGATGTGGAGAAGCCAAATTTAAACACATCGGAAAGAATGGCCCAAATCGGTGTCGATCAAACAAATCGGCACCGACCATGAAAATCGGTGCTGACCGTACCAATCGGCACCGACCATTCCGATCACATATAAATATGCGAACGGAAAACTTGAACGATTTACTTTCACCGTGACGATTGATTTAGAGAGAGTCAAAAACTAGTTTTGAGCACCATGGAAGCCTCTGGGAGCAGTCAGAAGTGGAAGAGGACATGACTGGGGGTAAGTAAATCTAGCTGAACTTGTCATAATAATGTTTTTACTATCATTATTATTTTTTTTGAAAAAAATGGAGTAAGTGGGAGGCCAGAGTGTTTCTGACATGCTGCCTCCCAATCAGCGTCGATCGGAAAAATCGATGCCAATTATACTAGATCGGCACCAATTCACTTCAATCTACGTTGACTATATTAGATCGATGTCGACTGAAAATAAACTGATGCCAATTGGAACAGATGAACTGATAAGGTGATTAAATGTGTTTTGGATGTTCGGGTTTGTATAAATAGGAAGCTAACATTGCTCTTAATATTGTGTGATGCAGGCATGAGAGGTTTTGCATATGTGGGACACTATTCCTAAGCTTCTAGAAATGATTCTCCCTGATGTGACTGACGTAGATTGGAACCACCTAGAGCTAGCAGGGCTCGGGGGCTTTCGGTACTACAAATGAGTGCCTTGGGATGTAGAGCCAATGCGAGCACTAGTGTGACGATGGGATAGCCGGACTTGCACTTTTTGGTTCAGGACGGGTGAGATGACTATCACCCATGAGGATATATACAGGATTCTGAGGCTACCGATTACTGGGGACCCGATTGAGATTACTCCATGAGAGCAGTAGTAGAGGGCCCTAAGACGATTATATGGGGACAGGGCAGATGATTTAGAGATAGTGTCCAGGGCACTGAGGATAGACTCACAATATAGACAGGATGATGCTAGGAGTAGACGAATAGTTCTTATTCAGATGGTGATCTCCTACTTTGCTCTACCAGATTCAGGAGCTGGGATATTTCCCTTGTTATTACTGGACTGTGTGTGTGACATCCTACAGTTTAGACAAGTGTTTGCTTTTACCGATGCCTTGATAGCGTAGATATATTATGGAGTTATGGATGTATACCACTGGCAGGAGGATAGAAATTGATGTTATTTTTGTGCTCCATTGCTAGGCATATGAGCACATAATAGTGATCAGGCCATCTGGGCTTCCATGGATGCCAGCAGTAGTGGAGGCCATTGATTATGGATTCCGGTGATGGTGGGCTGACATGGCCCCTGAAGATACAGGGAGATCCATAGATTGGTATGCCAAGTGCTTCAGGGTGCTAACACCAGAGCAAGTGATTTGGATACCATATCAGGTCTACCTGACATGGGCTGGTTAGGATGCTCACCTGGTGGGGTTGAGACGGAGCAGGGTGGTTAGGGGCCGCAGGCCTAATATGTGGGAGCATGTCCTGTTTATATGGGTATTGAGATAGTTTGGCCTAGTGCAGATAGTTCCGACCACCTACAGGCCATACAAGCGAGACAACAGAGAGACTGATTTGCCGATTTTTATCCCAGCAGATCCATTGAGGGAGGCCCCACCCTCCGCAGATAGTGATAATGATGCCGGAGTAGATGATGGCTATGCGGCATGGTATTTGACAGAGCTACCACGACACCTGCCAGCATCTATAAATGCCGATGAGGAGGATATAGCCTCATTACTGGAGAGGCTAGAGGGGGAGCATTTTAACCTAATGTAAACACACCAGGCGGCCCTTAAGGAGATCAGAGCTCTGACAGAGGAGAGGAATGCCCTGATATTAGAGAGAGACATAGCTTATCAGGAGTGAGATACAGCGATCCAACAGAGGGATCACTACCATAGGCATAGAGAGGCCCTCAGGACCAAATATGGTGATACAGGTACTATATCAGAATCTAGAACACAGGGTACAACCATAGGAGGGCCACCACCACCAGCACCAGTAGTGTCATTACGAGCACCTAGTACGGTGATCCTGAGTACGTATCAATCTCTCCGCGCTGAAGTGCGAGACTACGAGGATGCCCTAGCACAACATGCTCCTGATGTGCCTCATTACGGTGCGAGGAGGAGATCAGTGATAGCCATTGCTAGTGGTGCGCCTGAGGGAGGGAGCATCAGGAGAGATCGAGGTGGCGGCAAGCCCCCCACAGTAGGTGTGTCGAGCTCGATAGGTGGTGGCCAGGAGAGACAGCCTGGTCCAAAGAAGGGTTGAGGAGATAGTGTCTTCCACCTATCGGATTTTACGATTTAGAGATTTGATATATTTTTGTATCAATATATTGATGTAGCCTCGATTTGAAGGAATTTTTGATGTATGATATAGATGGCTTGACTGAATGCCATCCATTCTTTGTTGTACAGATACTCATGTATATATATATATATATATATATATTCATCATTTTTTTTGTCATATGGTTGTACTCATGCTTGTTAATTTCGATATACATGTAATTGTGATGGATATAGACATATGCTGATAGATGATGAATAGATGTGATTAGATGGACATAGACATAGAGGATAAATAGACGTGATGTAATTTGATGTTGATTACTATGTGGGTTAAATTTTGGTAAAAGATAGATATAGATAGATGTAGTGTAACTTGGATGTACACATGTTTTAATGGATAGATGGATAGATGTGATTGATATAGGGATTTAATTTTGATGAAAAATAGATATAGATAGATGTAGTGTAACTTGGATGTACACATTTTTAGATGTTTTGAAGGATAGATGGATAGATGTGATTGATAGACTTAATATATTTGAGATGTTAATTAAATTTTGATGAAAATAGATAAGTATATTCACATGTGTTGACAATACATGCTTTGATATATGTTTTGGACAAAGTAGATAAGATGAAATTAGATAGATGATAGATTTTGATTAAATTAACATGTTAAATGTCAGTTTAACTGGATGAATAAGAAATAATAATGGTAAATACTCTCTGCGAGAGCCAAGGACGTAATGAAATGACTTTGATTAGAAATAAGGGAAATACACCTAGATAAGAAAAAGAATAATAAGCTAGGTCCCTAACCAACCATAAATGAAGACTTTGATAGGAAACCAAAAGACCATGCATACAAGGCCATATATGAGGTTAAAATAAACCTGACACTAGCTAGTCGCAAACCAGATCTAGAAGGTAAAATGGAAGGAGAAGTAAGTATTTATCTTGTCAAAATTTACAAAGGACAAAATATATGCTCTCTATTGGGAAAATAGGGTTCTCCATATGATTGAAAAAAGGTCTTATGTCTCAGCTTCATGATTTTTTGTTTTGACAGAAGAGCAAACTAATCAATGCGGGAAGTTTGCTAGATATAGAAATACTGACCGATACAGGAAGTCTTTCAATGATGCTAAGAAGCAAAAAAATAGCCGTCCTTCAAGGGATCGGTCTGTATTTCAAATGTAGCCATCCTTCAAGGGTATGGTCTATATCTTTTTGATTCATTTTGAAAATGCATAGATAGCTATCCTTCGAGGGATCAGTCTATCTTTTGGGATTTTCTTTTCTTTTCTCTTTTCTATGTTTTTTTTTTTCTAATATTTTGGAGCTTTGTTTTGAAAGAAGCTGAGTGTAGACCAGATAGATCAAATAGAGGGGAAGAAAGTGCATAAAAAGCATGTATTCATGCCCCGAGTAGATTCAATTAGGATAGATACTTGGGACAAATGAAGAAGTGATTAAGGTGTCCCAACTAGGAGGAGGAACATATCCATCAGAAAAATGCTATGAGTAGAGCTGTGATACTCATATTTAAGGTGGAAAAGACATAATGTTGAGAACCACATAGTTCTGAATCACTATGAAAATATATGACTAGTTGTTAGATGGATGAAAGATCTGTTTTATGACTAAGATCATGTAAGATAGATTTTAACAGTAGAAGGGCCTTAGATGCAAGGCATTAAGAGGTTCCATTTCAGGTACACCATCCATGGAGGATAGACAATAAGCCCCAGACCCATATTTATGAGTAACTATGTACGGACCCATCCAGTTAGGAGCAAACTTACCACGCTGACTTCATTCTAGCGTAGTGAGATTTTGGTTTTCTTTAAGAACAAGATCACCAATTTTGAAGTCATGGTGTTGCAAATGCTTATTATAAGCACGTTTGACATGCTCAAGATAGATTTGATGATGTTCAAGAGCATTGAGATGCAGCTCATCTAGCAACTCAAGTTGCGCTAGACTATTTTGATGATAGTCCTCATCAGAGACAATTCTCTAAGAGAAACACGAAGAGATGGGATCTAGAATTCCAAAGGAAGAACAGCCTCTGATCCATAAACTAGAGAGAAGGGAGTAGCACCCGTAGGAGTACGAATGCTAGTCTGATAAGCCTAGAGAGAAAAAGGGATATGTAAATGCCAATCCCTACTAGCTCGACTAGTTACCTTTACGAGGATATTAAGAAAAGTTTTATTTGAAGCCTCGGCCTGGCTGTTAGCTTGGGGATAGTATGGAGAAGAAAAGATGAATTTGATATTGAAAGCATCACAGAGATTTTGCAAATCAACATTTTTGAAAGATTTACCATTATCTGTGATGAGTTTGTGTGGAACACCAAAGCGACAAATGATATGTTGATAGAAAAAATCAACAATCGGTTTAGCTTTGGTCGATGAAATAGGAATAGCTTCCACCCATTTAGTAAAGTATTTTGTGGCAGTAATGATAGAATGATGATGTTATGAAGAGTGGGAGTTGATAAGACCGATGAGATCAAGACCCCATTGTGAAAAAGGCCACAAATTCACTGCAGGTTGCAAAGCCTGACTAGGGATATGCGTAAGATTGGAATGTTGTTGACACTTGACACATTTCTTAGTGTATTCACAACAATCTTCGATTAAGAGAAGGCCAATAATAGCCTAAACATAAGATGCATTTAGCTACGGCCAAGCCACTAAAATGTCCACCATATATACCATCATGGACTTCCTAGATGGCTTTAGATGATTCAGGGGTTTTGAGGCACCGAAGAAAAATACCATCAAAACCACGTTTGTAAAGGATTCCTCCTAAAATAGTATGGCAATTAGCGTGTAGGATAAAATATCTTCTACCATTAGAAGTCATATCTGGAGGAAGCACTGAATGAGATAGATAATCAATGATCTATTGGTACTACTCATCTTGAGTATTGGTTGTGATGGCATTGATTGAAGTTAGTTACCGAAGATGAGATGGTTGATCTAATCACTGCATAGCCACATAAAGTCGCGAGTCTTCGGTAAAAGGTGGAATAAGCGAGGCTAAAGAAGCCATTGTATCTACGAATCAATTCACAGTACAAGGAATAGCTTGGATAGTTAATTTGTCAAAAGATTGGAGTTGAAAAAGAACGATATCGTGATATTTTTGAAGGATATCATTTTTGCATTGATAGACACCCATGACTTGATTAACGATGAGTTCAGAGTCACCAAAGATGTCGATATGGTGGGTGCCAAGATTAATAGCATTTTGAAGACCTAAAACAAGAGCTTCATATTCAGCCATATTATTGGGATAGGTGCAACCCAAGGAGGAATCATAACGAAACCTGCACCTCCCCCTTGCTGACATTTGGATCCATCAAAGAAGAGTTTTACTTTAAATGGAGAAAGACTGAAATCAATCTGTTGGATATACTCATTGGGGAATCAAGCAAGGGGGACTTGAGTGTCTGAAAGAGGAGCATCAGCTAACTAATCTGCAATGACCTGACCCTTGATATATTTTTGTAGAATAAACTCGAGATCAAATTCTATCATTAGCATGAGCCAATGAGTGATACGATCATTGTGATAAGGCTTCGTATAAATTGTCTTGAGTGGATTGACACTTATGACAATGTAAGTTTTGTGATTGAGGAGGTAGTGACGAAGCTTAGAAGTTGCAAAGAAGATAGCACAACACAGCTTTTTAGCTTCGGAATAACGTGTTTCATACTCATGGAGAGTGTGACTGATGTAATATATGGCCTGTTCTTTACCATTAGCATCTCGATGTGAGATCATGGCTTCCAAAGCATGGCCAGTCATAGAAATATAAAGATAGAATGGCTCCCCTTCACGTGGAGGTGTGAGAATAGGTTGGGAAAGAAGATAAGATTTGAGATCATCAAAATCCTTTTGGCAATGCTTATCCCATTCAAAATGAACATTCTTACGAAGGAGATGATGAAAAGGTTGACAGCGGTCTGACAGTTGCGAGATAAAATGACGTATTGATTGAAGGCGTCCTTGAAGACCACGAAGTTTCTTTAAGTTAGAAGGGGGAGGCATCTCAAGGATAGATTTTATTTTTTCGGGGTCCACTTCAATGCCCCTAATAGAAATGATAAAGCCTAGGAGCTTACCAGTGAGAACGCCAAACACACACTTAGATGGATTTAGGCGAAGACAAAATCAAATAAGCCTCTCAAAGAGAGGTGCAAGAATGAAAATATGATCTTTACGGTGTTTGGATTTACTGAGGAGATCATCGACGTAATCCTCTACAATTTTGTGTAACAAATCATGGAAGATGTAGGTCATGGCTCGTTGATAGGTTACTCCCACGTTCTTAAGACCGAAAGGTATGACACGATAACAAAAATTCCCCCAAGGAGTTATAAAGGAAGTCTTATGTTGGTCCTCTGGTGTGATAAGAATTTGATTATACCTAGAGAAACCATCCATAAGAGAAAGCATCTCGTGACCCGTAGTTAAATCCACGAGTTGATCGATATTAGGTAGAGGAAAATCATCTTTTGGACAAGCAAGATTAAGATCCCACAAGTCGGTAAAAATTTAAATTTTCCCAGTGGCTTTGGTTATTGGTACTACGTTCGAAACCCATTGTGGATAATCGATGGGTTGGATGAAGTTAGCAGAAAGCAAATGTTGCAACTCTTCTTTAACAAGAAGGGCTACTCGAGGGTGCATTTTATGCAATTTTTGTTTAACCAGTTTGATGTCGGGAAGAGTAACGATATTGTGGACCACGATAGCAAGATCGAGTCCCGACATATCCTCGTATGACCAAGCGAAGGCTTAACGATGGTTAGAGAGAAAAGTGGTAAAGTCTCCTAACTCTTGTGGATTAAGAGATTGGCCGACCTTAATGATGCGAGGGTCTTTAGAAGTCCCTATATTAAGATCGACAATGGCTTCATTAAGAAGCATAGATGTGTCAGAAGGAATGGTTTTAGGAAGATAGGAATCCTCTGCCCCCAGATAGGTGAGGACAAAATCATCATCCGCACAGTGGATAGTGTTGATAGTAGGAGAGTCGTCTCCAACTATTTCAGGGAAGACTAATGGTATGGACGTGGATTTGTTATTAGTTCTATAGGTCAGTGGCCCTAAGGAAATGGTATTGACTAGAAAAAAAGTTAGATGGGATGGAAATGGCGTCATCCTCATCAAATGATGTTTTTGACCTAGCTGGAGAAGATGGTTCCTCAATAGGGAGAGGCTCATCGAGAATAGTGATGGTGGATTTTGAAATAGGTTTAAATCCTAAACCAAATTTTTGATGTGGTTTGAGAGTTGGAATGGACGCAAGGTCATGCACACCCTATTCATGCTTTCCCAGGCTAAAACCCTTCCACGCGCATCGATATAAATAAGTTTTTACAAATGTGGGATTTTGTAGACAATAAAACCCTGCTGAATAAGGATTGGCCCTAGGGGGAGAATCTGGGTGATAGTGAGGTGTATCAAGACCACCGTAAATGAAGTTAGTCTGTTGGTTAGGTAGACCAATGGTGACAGTGTGACCAAGACCTGGCTGATATTCAGGTTGTTTGTCTGGTCTACCATACTCATTAGGCTTGAGATGGGCATCAAAAGAAAGAAGAGGAAGTTCTCCTAGCGAGAAACGCTGCAATGTCTCTTCCAGATTTTGAAAAATTGATAATTTAGTTATAGGTAAGGAAGAGGATGAATCCTTTCCAGGATAACAAGCATCCTCCTTTAGAGGGGTAGATCCTATTGTCATGTCGCATTGGGAAAAAGGAAAATGATCTCCTGGATGAGTATAGATTTTTCCCTCATACTGATATTTTAAGCATCGATGGAGGGTTTATGGGACGCAATGCATTATACGAATCTAGGAATGTCATAGGATCATATTGTAGTGGAATTTCCCTTCAACAATGTAAAAGAGCTCGTGAAGTAACTTCTTACCTACTCGAATGAGCAGGACCATAGTTCCTAAAGTAACTACCAACTGATCGTTAAATGATCGAAGGGTGAAAGGCAGGGGTGACACTATGTTCTTTGGTAACTTAAGTTGCTCAAATGTGTGCGAGGAAATGATGTTAAGTGCAGCACCACTATTAATCATAGTGCGTTTTAACATAGTGTTTTTGATTTGAACTGTGATAAAGAGGGGAGCCTCCAAATCCTCAAAAGAAAGGAAAGGAATTTCTGAATCTTCAAAAGAAATGGTAGTTGATGGTTTATTCAATCCAACAATCATCTTGAAAGGCTAGGGCTCATCTTAATTCACTGCAATATGGTGTAGGTTATCAATCAAAGCCTGGCAATGCTGTGGGGATGATTGAATGAGGTCAAAAAGAGACATTTTGACTGGAGCATGAGTAAGTTGTTTCATGACACTCTCCTCTAGTGACATGGGAATCTGAGCCTGAGGTGAAGCACGAATAGAGACCCTAGGTCTCAAGGCTGATGATGGAAGGAAGAGCTGCCTTCGGGGGGCTACAGAAATGACAACCCGTGGTCGAGATGAGATGATGATGGATTATCATACTGTTGTGTTCTAGTGGCGATATGAATTGTGTCGATTTGAGAAGGTGGAAGATCATCTGGAGTGAAATTAGTTGAACTAGAGGTCTGAATAGATCTGTTGAGGCTCAGATGAAGTTGGGATGACAGGAGATACTTGTTCCTCCTCCTCTTCCAAAAGAAGATCACTTTCTTCCAAGAGGTTATTAATGACAGATTGAAGGGCTTTACATCCCTAAGTGTCATGACTTGGAGTGCGATGGTAAGCACAAATCAAATCAGAGTTGAACCAGGAAGGTTTTACCTCTTTAGGATTATAGGGTTTGATCAGAGGAAGGGATATGGATGAAGACTAGATAAGTTGGTGAAGAATCTCGGTATAGAATCTAGTAGACAAAGATGAGGATAAATATGACAGAGGTGACTCTCTTACCTCCATGGACTGCCGAGGTAAAAGAACCTACATATCTAGTTTGACAGTCTTGTTAGGGATAATTTTACTTTTTCAGACATCAGAAGAAGCAGCCTTGGGACACTTGAGATGGAAGTGAGTGATACATGGATTGATTTCTATAGAGGAGGATCTCCTAAGATAGATTTGGAAGATGATGGAGATGTGACAAGTGTTGTGGTATTTAGAGATAAAGAAGGCTACTTGGTCTAAACAGATGACGATTTAGATAATGTCAATTTAGATGAGGGAGAAGCTCCCAAAGTAGGTCTGATCAGAGGAATAAAGGGTGCCCTATTTTTTGGTGATGAAGATGATGGTCCTGATAAAAGAGGTAATGCCTTTCTAATAGGTAGGTCCACTTTACGAGGCACTGGTGAAGATGGTGTTGTAGAAGAAGATGATGGTTTGGATGGTGTTGTAGAAGAAGACACCTTCTCAGTGGACAAATCCAATCTTTTATGAGGCGTAGAGAGAGATTTTTGAGGGAAGGCACCAAGAGTCTTGATGGTTCGAAATATGGGTTTTCCTTTTTCAAGGATGGTGACAACTTCAACCGCATAAGGTGATTATAGCCTTTTCGGGGGAAGGAGATGAGGAGGTGCTAATGATGTAATGTTAGAATTTAGTTGTCTTGGTTTAAGTCTAGGAACTGAGAGTGTAGGTGTCGATTACTATTTCTTTAGATTTTCCCTTAATAGGCAAAATAGTATCAGTGATGGAAGAAGTGGATGATGAAGAAGCAGTTCCTTATGAGGGAGATACTTCTGGTATAGTAATTGTGGGTGTAACTACTGTGGGAAAGGAAACGAGAAGAGTAAAAATCGAAGATGCTTCCACTGAAGTTGGTACAACTATAGGTATGTTTACCAATGGCATAGTCACAGTGAAAATGGGAGAAACAGAAGTAGTTGTAGATGTAGTGGAAACTCGAAGGGATGTAAACGTCCTCGAGCATCGAAAGGATGTCTGACAATGAGACAGATGAGGATGACACTGTCTCAGGCATAGATGGAAGATTAGAGAAAGAGGTAGAGGGAGATGAATCTGTCTCTAATAATGTAGGAATATTCAAAGATGGGGTGTCTGAAGATGAGTGGAATCTCAGCAATTAGTAGAGTGGCAAGAGGTTCTGATTCAATCAATGTGTTCATAGGTGACTTAATTTTAGAAGAAGATTCTTCAGTAGAAATGAAGTTGATAGTATGAGTGTTTGGTTTTTGAGACTCTGAAGCATCATGGTTCAGGGAATGATTAGGAAAGGGTTGTTTAAAAACATCAAGTGCCTGATTTGGGGGAGAATTTGGGTTATCCAGAATGATCTCACCTTTATCAATGAACTTCTGGACAATATTTTTGAAGGTTTGACATCACTCAATGTCATGGCCTTTGGTTCTATGATAATGAAAAAAATCATTTTCCCTATACCAGAATGGATGTGCTTGGTTTTCATCAAGATTTCTAATGGGGGGAAGTTCAATCATGTGAACTTCCAACATTTTTTCTAGGATAGAAGTGTATGATTCCCCCAACAAAGTAAAAGATTGAGATGATGAGGGTCCTTTTCGAGAAGATGAGGATTATCTCCATGGTGTTTGATTAGAACTGTTATCGGCACGTGGTGTTTTTAATACGATAGTGTTAGTGGATCCCTGATTTTTGTCTTTAGAAGTGGAAGGGTTTGATTTTGTAAACTAATAAAAATATGGTTTAGATTTAGAGCGAAGTTTTAACTTCCCTTGTTCAATGGCATGGGACTCAAGTTTACATGCCATCGTAAAGGCTTCTTCAAATGTATGAAAATTTTGGATCCTTAAAGTGGAAGAAATATGATTAGCACAAGATCGAGTAAACAACTCGATCTGTTGAGATTGAGGAAGGTAGAATGACAATTGGTTTATTATCCCTCTCCAATGAGTGACAAAGTCTGCAATAGACTCATCATCAAATTGATGAATGTTATAAAGATTTGTAATTGAGATCTTATGTGTGATGTTTATTGAAAAGTTTTCAACAAACATCTGGGCCAATTGAGAGAAGGAAAACAAGGAATGTTGAGGAATGTTATTGTACCAATCTAAATCAGGCCCTGCTAGAGACATAGGAAAAGTATGGAGCATAAGCTCTTGATCCTAGACTATAAGGTAGCAAGCGTGTTTGAAATCTCACAGGTGTTGTTGAGGGTCCTCCCAACTATGAAATTTTGAAAATTTAGGAAGTTACCGTTGGGAGGATAAGGCTTAAAAGCCACTGATGGATGAATCGGTTCATTGCATACTTCCTCAAAAGAATATGAAGGACAAGCCCCTTTGGTGGATGCTTCTAGGTCTGCGATTTTCTTGAATGTAGATCAAGAATTTCACACTTGTTACCTGTCCAAGTTAACGTAACAAACTAAACACAAAAACCCTGAAAAAATCAAATGAAATTGATACCTAAAGGACCAGATTTGAAGATGTAGGTGGAAAAAAAAGCCGATGTAGACAAGATGGGCACACATGAGCGATCCTGCAGAGTAAATCCAGGAAACCTGCGAGACATAGATGCTTGACAGAAAAAGACCACATTAAAAGATATTTGGGTGGACTGCCCGAAAAGTGGGTCTAGGAAGTGATAAGCTCCCTCGGTAGATGTTAGTCCACATTTTCAATTAAGGAAAGAAGCATACATGATAAAAGGTGTAAGTAAATGTCTATATTTTGATTAAAAATGATAGATAGAAAAGTAAACAGCATACAGAAACCAATAAAAAATAGGCAAGTGTGAAAACAATGCTAGATTTGTGATCCCTGAGTTATTTTACCTGTCCACAGGAAGATCGACATCGATTAGAAAAATTAACGTTCACTGAGAGGAATCAGTGTCGACTGAGATGAGTCGGTGTTGACTAGATAGAATCGGAGTTGACTGGGTACTGTCAGCATCGACTTAGGGGAAATTGTAGGAAGATTGAGAAATAGACAGTGGAAGCTAGATCGTCGATCTTTGATGAATCTACAAGAGCCGTACGGATACTGGCAAGGCTCCACCTGTGCTGGATGTAGGAACAGAGTCACCAAGAGATTGTTGAAGACTCCCGATGTTGATGTAGTAGGAGTAGAGTAATGGTACTCCTCTCAGGGATTGGTTTGGACAAGATTTTCTCTCACTAGATAGACACTACTCAAACTTGATTCTCAAAACTCTCATTCTTTCTTTATCTCTCTCTCTGTCTCTCATTCTAACTCACTGTCTAACTCATTGTCTCACTATCTAACTATCTAACCAAAACAGAGTTCTGGCCTTCTATTTGTAATCGGTACCGACTGAGATGAAATCAGCACTGTTCTGAAAAATCGGCGTCGACCGAGTACCGGTCGGTGCCGATCAGGGAACAGACTCCCGAAATGGCCAAAAGGAGTGATTTCTGGAAAGATGAGAGTGATCCCTCCACCTCAAATATGGGAAATATCCCATTGTTTGGTTTGGGAGGAGGAGAAATAGGGGGGATATATGGATAGAATAGATATGGGAAGCTGGAAATTGATATGTGGTAGATAAGTGGTTACGATATATGTAAAAAGGTGTAATTAAATAGTTAATATTTAATTACTTAGGGGTAAAACATAATGGAGTGAATTAAACTTAAGATAGATGTTTTAAAGCAAATATTAAATAATACCCTAAGGGAGCAGTGATGATATGAACGTGCCCTAGGTTACCTGAGAAGGTAAACGAATGTGGGGGACACTAAATTGAGTAACCAATTTTAGGTGTCTACATGTTATGCTGGTTCTAATGTCGTAATGTGTTGGAATAGGGTCATGGGATTAATCATGGAGTGGTTGAACCTATGGACCCACTTCATTGTATGGGGGTAAAGAGAAGGAGAAGATAACTAGCGGGTAGTTGAACCACGAGTTATTATGTCACTATACAAGATGGGGGTGATGGGGCTCTATCTGCCCATAGGCCATAGTGTGGACCCGGACTCAGTAAAAGGAGATAGGAGATGGGCCCCCAAGAATGAGTGGAGATATTATTCTTTATGGCCACTCTATCGTGGAGTGACCTAATATGCATGATGGGGCTGATATGATATGAGAAAAGCGACATAGTCTATGAGAACTATAGTTTCTTCCTCTTGTGAGGTATATCGTGAGGATTATCTGGTGATGCTTTGGGGAGGTATATGGAGTAGTATTCTACTGGTTTTGGAGATACCTGAAGTCCTTTCATGCACCCCATGTGATGTGCAGAGATTGGAAATATTAGTGAGGAAAGTCATACCAATGTGAGTCTGATTGACATTATCCCATGGGATGCAGGCTTGTACTCTAAACTTGGTTGGTATGGACTATTGGATATTGTCATTAGCACTATGTTGGTGTAGTCATGGATGTTTGGCGAGCATGTAGGATACACATTGAATAAGAAGAAGCGTGTAGATTTTGTACTTCAAGACATATGGGTGTATCTTAGATGACCTAGGTCTAGGATGTAACTATTCAAACATGTTTTTGCTATGTGGCACTACTTGTTGTCAATCCATGGTGTGGTGAAACAGTTATGATGTGGAATGGTCATGAAAGTATGGAAAAGTGTGACCTGTGAAAATTTGGTGTTGTACACGCACTCACAAGAAGGGTATGTGACTGTAGGTCATAATGGGAACCCACATGGAATGAATAAACTACAATTCGATAAAAATGAAATGTCTGTGAAGGAGGCATGCACTTTGAAGAAGAATGTTAATGGAAGGCGATTGCATATGTGTCATATGAACGATTAAGAGAGAACTGCCATTTTTTAGATGAGCTTGAAAGTTAAGCAATGTTATACCTGATGTTCATAGGTGTCCACAAAAGTAGCCATGGTAGTGCCGACCTAAAATCAGTAACCTTAGAGCGTACCTTAAAAAAATTCGTCCCTACATGCGTGGACCTTTTCATGTTGGCTATGGAAAATTGGGTGATGTGGCATCGAGGATCATTGCAATGTGAAGGCAAGATGGAGAATGTAATGCCTCCTCAGTATTGACTGAAAATAATCATGTTCCAAACACAATAAGTACAAGCACTTTATTGGGAATCCTAAGTTTCCAACCACTATTTTTGGAGAAAAAATCCAATGATATCTATGGGGCACGTGAGGGCATGGAGGCTCAAGCTCCATAGTTATTTTATTGCATTCTTGGATATCATTTGTTTTTTCATAGGCTTTGCTATTGGAGGTGAGTGCCTCCACCATGGGAGAGAGTGGGTTCTTTGACACGATCTTGCAGTCTGTAATGCAATAAAGGAAGAGAGGTTTCATTTGGTGCTAATTAGTCGTACATTTACACACATATATGTGTTTGGGCGTCGTTTTGTCTTCTACACAGAAATTAAACACCAAATGTGATCCCATGGAGTGTCATGTTCTCCTTTTCAAAGCATATGTGGAAGCATCCTCCCAGCCTGCATCAAAACTCGAGCTCCTTTCTCCCGCGTGGAAAACTATCAGATCACATTAGAGAGAGGGTTTTGCCAGATTTTGTGGTTACTAAGTGCCGTGGTCAAGATCTATCCTGCAACATGTGGAAGCTTTTAGAAGAGGCATGTGAACCTATTAGCCAAAGAATTCTTGAGAGATAGATGTGGATTCGATTACTGGAATGCTACTATAGGAAAGTTTTCTCACAAATTCATTTTTTGAAAAGGCTTTAGTAGCTTTCAAGTGAATGCAATCGGTGGTTTTAGTGCCAAACTCCACAGCCTTCTCCATATAGTATCCTCCTTTCCCAAACTGTCAAAATGGGAGCTTTAGATATCAGCTTCGATTTTTGGACATCCATCAATATTAACATGGAAAGATAATAGTTCTTTAAATTTCTTCCCTCAACCTTACCAGATCCTGGCATGTATGCAAAATTTGAAGGCATACATCCACACATGTGAGACTGTTGGACTGAGAGCTGACAGTGTGATAGAAAAGAATGAGACTCCTGGACTGCAATGATAGTAGCATATGTACAAAATGGGTCAGGTTCAAAAGGTGTCGAACTATTTTTCTAAATTCCTCAGAAGAAGACTAATGACAGTATTAATGTGAACATACCTTAACCTTAGATGATTCATTTTTATCTTAGATTTAGCTGTCAGACCAGTTGCATGGAGCTTACAGTGCCTCAGTGTTGCAACATACTTCAATAGTATGAGTGCCTCTTGTAGAATCGAATGCCTAGAATTAATCATTACTGGGTGCTAATTATTTGATGGGCACATGACAATGTGAAAAATGTGGTGGCATGATTAAGGCATGTGAAGTGCCTGACTACACCATGCCTTTAAAAATCATGGTCTAATGGTTACAAGATTTGAGGCTATGCACAAAAGGAGGAAGATCTCTTGTCTATCCCAAACAACAACTGATAAGAAACCATCTTGATCATGCTCAACACAAGTGGATTGTTCGACTCGAGCTGGTAGGAGACTTGTTGTTCCTTTCTTGCCACCAGATGGATTTTCCAATAGATAGTTGGCAGACTGTATTGATAGACATGTATGTTAAATGGATGTTATTTTTGGATTTTCCTGATCCTGTGGCTACAATGTGCCCAAGTGAAAGTCGATGGGTGCGATGTCAACTCCCATGACTTATCGACCTTGCCATTAGCATTTCCAGGCATGGTTCATCTTCTCCTTATCTTTCATAAATCTTGTACTTTAGTTTTTTTTTCATTTGTAACTTAATATAATTTTAAAATATTAGGATTATTAATACATTTAATTGTTTTAAATTCAACTTTTTGCAAAACAATAAAATATCGTATGTCGTAACTCATAAAATAAAAATAACCCTTTTACTGTTAAATCATGAACTATCAAACCTCACTTCTGAGGTGATTTAGAAAACTTCCTACCCAAATATGATCACTACAATATTGTTTTATCGACAAGATGAAAATGAATTCCCAGTTGATAAATGTTGACCTATCTCACTATGTTTGAATAGATAAATTTAACACCTTTCAGAGACTTGTTAAGTACCCCTCATAACTCTGAAAAATGGGATGTTAAGCTTGATTCGTGTACCTCATGGTATGTGAGGAGTCACCTTAACCTTTGGTTTGACACCGAAATGAACATTTGTGATCATTTTTGATGCTCTTACTGGGAGCAATGTTACACCATGGTTTGTAGTTGTAGATAAGCTACTAAAACTATAAAGTTGGCTTTCGTTTTGAACCTCCATTTGAAACCTGGATAGATAAATCACTTATCTTTCTTCGCAAACCTCTAGTGTTTTTACTAGACAATTACATAGAACTTTTAGTTATAGGGAAAAACACCTTTTCTGGATAGTTTGGTGAATGGCATTTTGTAGGCCTCTGGTCATAGTTTGACTAGGTCAAACTAGACCAATTATGACCGGTGGCACTCCAGAAATCATGTCACCGTTTCAAAAATGTTTCTCTAGTTCTGAGTCCTGTCAAATATGATGAATTATTCATATATGGGGGAACTTGTAGGAATTTTATCATTGTGTTCACGTACATCCATCAAAAATTCAGTTTTAGTATGTGGTCTTACTAATCCCTTGAGCTAACTTTGTAATCAATTTGCAACTAGGCTAGTTACGACCAACGGCCCCAGAAAACTAGCCACCAAACGTAAACCATTTGCTCAGATCCAAATTCTATCAGGTTGCTATGAAATCTTGGTATATAAGTGGACAGGTTTAAATTTAATCATGGTGTGCATTGCTCATCAGAAGACCAATTTTGAAAGTGGGTTCTTAGCCTCTGAGGCTGATTTGAACGTTTTTGTAGTTAGCAAGAAAATGTAAAAATAGAAAGTTGTGGGACCCTCGTCGGGTTGCCAAACCACCATGGAAACTTTCAACGTATGTAAATAAATTTTTGAAAACTCTATAGTGTAACTGTTATGTGAAATAGAACTTTTGAGAAAATTGGTGTTTTCTCTCTCTTCCCTTCTCTTTCTCTCTCTCTTAGGTTATGAAAGTGAAGTGAAATTAAATGAAATGAATACATGTCTCTAAACTCATTTATTTCGAATGTAACTCTTAATTATTATTATATGTAAATGGGAAATCTAAAAAATGATAATTATGTCTGATTAGGATGGATACCATGCCAGTGATTTATCGCTGATATCTTTCTCATGTGGTTTTTGCAGGATGAAAGAATGATGGTGTAAAGGCGTTGAGTAATTCATTGTTTATTTTGGTATTATATTGAAAGACTTATTATTGGAAATTAGTGGTATGCAAAATTCACTAGATTAATAAGTTCTTGAGAAATTGGTATTTCTTTCATGGATGTTATTTTGATCCCAAAATTGTTATGGTAAAAGTGGAATACAAATGTCAAAAGGAATTGAAATTTATACCTTGTAGTGAACTTTCATTGTGCTTTTATTGGTTTAATAAATTGGTGTTTTGTTTCTTACCTTGAAAATGTAATAAAGGAACCTAACCACAACAATCAACCCTTGTTCAAAATTTTTATATAACTAATCTGCTGATGTGAATCCCTTAGCATAGAAAACTGTGACCTTCAAATGAACCTTTACACTCAATAGAACATCCTAGTTTAGGAAAATAAGATCCCTTGAATGGGTTGATCGTCTTAGTAGGTACGTGTTATCACCGAATCACAGCACCCTTACGTTTATACAAGCACATATACTTGAACTCACTATTGGATAACATGGGTACTATCTCCAAGTTGTGGGACCTGCTACTTGAGATAGACCTCCAGAGAAAGCTGGTTCTTGCTCCTAAACTACCTGCTACAATCTATTCTAATGCAGGGGAAACTAACTATTCTAATCTAAATTTTCAAGGGACCAGGGGGAGAGAATGCATAAAATGAAATCCTACACTAAAGTGGTGAAATGAAATCCTACACTAAAGTGGTGAGAGTAGTCTTCAAATGTGTGAAATACAGAAGCAAAGTGTACACTAGAAGAGGTGATGATAGTTCTCCATAATCTAGCAAAACACATTCACAAAAATATTTCAAACATACACAATGATAATGAATCTATGCATGAACATAATAATAGACACAATATTCTTGTAATCAAGGTTGAAGGGGTAAGAAGAATGCAAGAAAACACAGCAAGGGAAGATACATCCACAAACTTATATTTTATTGCTTCATGATATGCACAGTTCAATATATTACAAGATAAGGGCCTGAATCACCATGAAAGGAGTCCACAACAAGGGCCTGTAACACATCAGCTTCACAAAGAAATCTTGGTAGAGCTTTCCTAGAAAAACTACCTCTCCTTTACAATGAGCCCAAGACTCCAATTTATAGAAAAATGAGAAGGGAAAGAGAAGGGAAAATAAAAATCCCAAAATCTGTCCTTCAACCACTTGTAAGAGGCATTAAATGGAGTAAAATGATTATATATTACTTGCAAAAGGCTCCCCATACTGTCCCAGGTGTTGCAGTAGAGAAAGAATGATGACCATGCCTCTTAATTGCACTCCCAACCACCAAATAAAACACTGTTATGAACCCGTCCACGTTTTGTGAAAAATCCCCACCAATATCTCATCAAATCTAGAATTTATTTATTTTTATGCATTGATCTCAGAGACATAATTCCAATGGTACCAATTTTGTGTGATTTCGTTGAGAAATGCAAAAGTTATGGCCTTCTGAGTGCGGGCAGCTATTTTGGGTCTGGCAGGCGTTTTCTATCATTTGACGGGAATGAGCATTAACTGACTAGAGCTGAATACGTTTTCTATCATTTTATGGGAATGAGCGTTAACTGATGTTGTGCTCATTCCAGAAAGTCCAATTTTGTGAAAATCGGAGCTCGGAGTCAAAAGTTATGGCCGTTTGAAGTTTCACAGGTCAAACGTTAACTTTTCTTCTTTGCCTTCTCCCGTTTCGGCTTTTTGCGTCCCTCGCATCCTTCACATACCTTTTTCCTAGCTATCCCAAATGCATTCTCCTGCATCGGCTGATCCAGGCTTCCTTGTCCCTACTCACGGATTTTTCACCTTTTCGTGTCTCACACGTCCCTCGCGTACTTTTGTCCCAGCTGTCCCCGACAAATATCTCCGAACTGCCCGAAATGGACTATCTTTCGGCAAACCGGCTGATTCGCGTCCTGCGCATACTTTTGTCTCGGCTGTCCCAAATCACGCAAAACAAAAAAACTTGATGATTTTTCTTTCTTTTGGCCGTTTCGGCTTTTCACGTCCCTCGCGTCCCGACGTCCCAACTGTCTTATGGACCGCCTGGGACAAAAATGTCCAACTTAGCTAATTTTCTTTGTATTTCAGCCCCAAGCTTGGTACGAAAAACCTTGGTATGACCCACATTGGTACCGCACCCTTCAGACCCGAAATGCTTCAAAACAATCCTACAACCTTATTTTTGTATTTTTCTATTTTTTCTAACTCGTTGGGATTTCTTCTTGGATGGGAGAGTTAGAAAAAGCCGAGGGGACCCCGAAAAACATGATTTTAGGCCTTGAATCAATCTACTTGCTCAGGACTGAATAATTTGATGCATGTTATCAAAATTACCTTGAGGGTGAATTTTGGATAACAGTACATTTAGTGACATCGACATAAACTAGACATATAGGAGCAACACAGTCAAGCTCAACTTGGAGTAAGTAGAGCTAACCCTCCCTCTGTATCCTAGTGAATTACCTTGTTTTTCCGAAGATAGATTTAAAAGTAAATTTTCCCCCATCGAATGAAATCCCTGTTGAATCCAAACAACATAATTAGAGATCGTGATATAGTTGTTCTATGTCTGGCATTCTTGTTAGTGAACTATTTTTTCCCTCATAGATAAATGTCTTATCCTTGGCTAGTGACAAAATAGTGCTTGATATTTTACAGAGGGTTTATAGGGTGAATATGTTTTGAATGTTATTCAAATCTATAATAGAGTGTAAAGACCTTCGTGGAAATTGGAATTAAACTAAACCCTAGTTGACTAGGATGTTAACTTGTGGTTATAAAACTATAACCTAACTCTTTACATACGAAATTGAGTTGAAAAATGTTGATTCTAGAGAACCTTAGAAACTAAAATCTTTTCCCATAAGCCCTTGTTATGTCATTCTATGGCATTAAGGAATAAATAATATTTCTTATGCGGAATCGTGCAATGCAAAGATATGGGATCTTCGTGAACATAGATCACTTGTGTTCATGTATAATTTTTAATGCTCCTAACCATGTACTTCCTTAAGATGTCAGAAAAGTTCTTTTGTAACTCTTTTGTTTTGAGATGATGCTAAGGATGAGACCATAGTGCAATGTAAAAGCATGTCATATAAGATGAAAACGAGATTGGAGATAAGGATTAAGGTCACTCTTGGAGTACTTGTAACTTAATTAAACGTTTTCATGCGTTACAAGAATATAAATTGCCTTGGTGTGACCAAACTTCGAGAAAGCAAAAGATATATAAATATAAATGGGAGTCCATAAGTTAGTGAAATTTATTAACTATGGTAGCGAAATAACTACTCCGTTATCGAAGGATGTTCTTGGGGAAGAAGCTATCTCAAATCTATGTCTTCCTTAATCCCAATATTTCATCTTGACATCACGTTAGGTTCACTTGTGTAGCAAGGTTAGATTTTAAACATTGAATGAGCGTTTTAGGAAGCATAATCTTAACATAAGAATGAAAGAATTAGAATTTTGTATGAAATTTGAAATATGGAAAATACTTATGTAAGTTATGAAGATTGTCAGAAGGGTAAAGAGCAAAATTAATTGGTTGAATAATAAGTGAAATGTGAAACGAATTTTCAGAACATGTAGGTGGAAAAAGGGAGAAAATTATCCTTACATAATAATGTTATTGGATGTTTAATGTACTCTAGATGTAATCATGGTAATGTTTTGTTGTGGGTTGTCAATCCTTAAGTCCCTTTTTATTGTGGTCGTGTTATTTCTAGCATTCATTCATTAGGGAAAGTGTGGCATCAATAGGTATATGGTGTTGTCATGTGTCGATGTGATTTGATGACTGATGTAAGTGTCGTATATGTTGTTGAATTTTCCTACTTGTAGTCCTTGTGGCGTTTTGTAATGAGCAATGTATAGAAAAAAAAAAATCCTGGTATTTTACTTTTGTATTTGTGTGTGTAATAGTGTGGGCACCACAACTTATCCTTATGTTAGTTAAGAGTCTAAATTGGATGAAGTAACATCCATAGTCATTTATTATTCTCTTGGCCTCTGCATATATCTTGTAATGTTACCATTCTGGCCTAAAGAGGCATATGATTGGTGTAAAAAAGGAATCATTTATTTTTCTTAAGCTCCCCTTCCAATTATCCAAATTTAACTAAGGGTAAACATCATATACCTTATGAGTATTGAATTTCTTTATCCTTGGGATACGAGGGAATTTCTTATGGCATGCAATATTGTAAACTAGATATGACATCATATACAATTCATAGCTGAAAGTGATTCCTTCTCTGATTTTCAAATCCATTTCAAGGAGTTGTTCATGAATAGATGTGGCTATGAAGGTTTCCCAACAAATTTTCTCATAGATATCCAAAATAATCCGTATATAACTACACATCCATTCTTGGAAACCATATGTTGTTTTAAATCTTGTAATCCTACTCAATAAAGTTATGATGTCCTTAAGTCCTACCACAACATGTGATCTAAGTAGCTTCTTTTGGATCCTGGAAGAAAACCCTATATTCTTCAACAACCATTAGGATTTCATAATCTTTGTATATTCATCATTCTTAACATTCGAGAGGTTTAGTTCGTTATGTTTGTCAATTTTTACCACCTTTTGAACCTGGGGTAACCCTAATATCAATAAAAATTCCTCAGTTGTTAAGGAGATAACCTTCACTCCACTTACATCTAAGACCTCTCTCTTCTCTAGGTTGTAATTTTTGGCACAAACCCATACTAATTCTAGGTAATGTACTGAGGGCTGGAAAGTGGCGGCTAAAGAAATATTACTAACGTAAATTATTTCCATGTAATCACTTTTGTTAGGGGCATGCAATATTTGTAGGAATTCATCTAGGTCTACATTCCCTAGGTTTTTTTTCCATTACTTCATCCTAGTTACTTGTGATATGTGAAGCAACATGGGTTCCAGCCTCCATTATCTTCATTTTGTTTTGACAAACTAGTTGTAACTCTCTATTTATGGTAGTATAAGGATTATGAAAATAACCAGGCATAAGAACAAGAACACAAATCACAATAAATTATTCAAAAACCTTTATATGTTAGCAGGAATTCAAATAAAAATCTCTTTTTCAGGGAAATTTACCTATTGTTGGAAATTCCTTCAATACCAGTCACCCAAACACTCTATCTACTTTTATTTTCTTCAAAATATGATTTTTACACTCAATTCTTATTATTTTTCCATCCATATTCACATCTTTTAGGGTTTGATAATGCCTCTTGTCATACATAAGTAAGAATGTAGAATTATTTAACAAAATTTGAACCTTTATTCCTTCATTTGAGAAACATTAATGGTGGAATCCATAAATGCATCATATTCAAAATTAACCATTTATTTCCATGTGTTTCCTATCATTTGAATATTGATCGTCAACTTGTCCCCTCTTGGTGGGATTAAGGCTTGGGAGGCATTTTTCAATTTTACTCGTAACTGTAAGAATGTAAAAATGTAAAGCAGACCAATGTGCCCGATACTGAGTTGCTCTGGCATGATGACACGTGTTCTATGTCAAGCCCTGAGAGTTTAACTGTAGTTTTCCCTTTTTTTTAAACTGTAAAATTGTAAAATGCAGTTATTTATGAAATACCTGATAGTATCTCATTTTATTATGATGACATATGTTATTTTGGGGGGACAGAATCCTAATTGTACTTTACATTTTACATGTGAACTACATATTAATGTAATTTCATACAACTATCTGAGAATATTCGTCAAAACATTCCCATGTTGGGGATTGGAAAAAAAATTGCATTTTGCATTTTTACACAATATTTTTGAACAACCATGTAGTTTATTCCATCGCGAAGTCCTCCTAGAGAGCACCACGTCATCGAGTAGTGAGAAAAAATTACATTTTTCATACGATCATAACATAGAGTGAAGATAAGAAATGTTCATTGATGGACTTACATACATTCATGATTGATTCATTTGAGTTCTAGACATGTTTACCTTGGACCAAACAATCATGATTTCCCCATATTTTGGAAAATATTTACACATGATTTAACAAAAAATGGCATTGCAATCATTACTTGGTATGATTTTATTAGGGTATGAGGAACTATGGTCATGGATATTATTCTATAATTTGAAACTTGTATAAAAAAAAATTGACAAGTAAGAAAGAAATTTGACAAGAGCATTTATAAGTCAAGGTGCAAGCTCAAAATGAGTTCCAACACTTGTAACCATTATGGTTATAGATAGCACATGGAGAAAGTGTCATTATTTGGTCTTGGCCTTATTTTTACATGCACTAGTTATCTTTTTCCTCCAAGGTCTCATGCACATCACATTCACAACTTCTTGTTTGCATCTCACCACTTTGCACCTTGTTTTTCCACATTCATGATCTACAACACATTGTTTTTAATTTTACGACACACTACCTCTTTTCACTATCCTTTGCCAACACCATTTCCCATGGGTGATGGTGTTCATGTTATATTTTCCCATGGCTTACAAAATCACGCATGGGTGATGGAATCCTATATATATGTACCACTCATTTGAAATTCATAAGAAAAAGAATCCAGATCATTTTAACTTTGTTTATTTGCATAATTTTCACATCTTATCACCTAGCTCTTGGTTCATCTTGCATCTTTCTTGGATTATATTGGATACTCTTCATGTTGGATGGATTTTTGAACTATTAGGTCACCTATAATGAGTCTAGTACATGAACAGTGTTCCCTTATCCACCTAATAGTTATTCTGTCTTGTTGTGCTACTTATTTAGAGATATAGATCCATCAATGACCACCCTACAGGCATAAGGTGAGTTATCTAGCCATTTTCTTGTTATTTTACATAGATAAGTTCATTTTGTTATGTTAGCTTACTATTACACATGTTTGGATGTTAGTTATCATAGTACTCTTATCCATTATCATCTCCTTAGCTATTACCACTTTCATTTCAGTTATATCATGCATGCTTATTGTTAACCTATACCTCTTCATACCAAAATACAGATATCATAGTAGGGTTCATTCCTTTATCTTAACCACAGGCCTTGGAAACCCTAGGTTTACCCATTTTAGGGATTACTTCCCTCTAGATATGTAACCCTAGCATTTGTTGTATCCCCTTTAAGTATACCCCCTTGTATGTCAGTACATTTGTGCATCCCTATCATTTCCTTAATTCCCTTATAGAATGGATTATTTGTGCAATATATTAAGACACATCTTTAGACCACATACAGTAAGCTCTAAAACTTATTATGTTGTATACAAGTAGATAACATTTTCAATATTATCTTGTATTTAGAAATGCCTAGCGACCCCTGAGTTTTGTTACTGTGATTTTTGATCTATAAATCAATAAAATAAGTTTTAAAAAGAAGTCAAAAATTTATCTTCACCACATATCCTCATATGGGATCATGCCTTATGTAACCTAGTGGTCGTTAGCCTTATGTAATCCCAACAAGATTTTCCTGAACGTGAAATTAATTCAAGACATCATTATTATAATCAATTCTCAATAAGCAAAAACAACTTAATTCTTCATTAATTAGCTTAAATCAACAAAATTCTCCATACAAATCAAATTGGTGAGTAAATTCATGTAATTCCTCCATTGTGATTGATATCTTAACTTGTTTCTTCAACTAAAATTTGTAAATGTAGATATATGATTTTTGTTCTCAAACGGTTTAATCTCTTGACGGTTGATTAAATGATTTATCTTCTAACTCTGTTGAATTCATACTATATCAGAATTGTAATAATCTTGGAGTTTATTCATATGCTCATTATGCTAAGTTTTGTGGTATAATCTATATAAACCTGGTAAATAGAGGTAAACTCAGTCCTAAGGACTATGCTAGTAAGATATTGAAATTATATTATTTAATGTGAACCATTGTTTAATTAACTTCTATTAAAGGTATAGTCATACCTTCGATCGATAAGTGGTACGATAATTTTATTAATTCTAATTGAATTTTTCTTATTGCAAACATGTCATCTCATCGAGGCTCAAATGAAGTGATGCATTTAGAGCACCTAGAAACATCCAATGAATGCACTCTTTTAGTGATATCTGATTACTTTGAGATGTTAGCGTATGTTATTACTATTCATGTTAAATACTTTAAAGCTTAGAAATGTTAGTAAGGGACATAAATGAAATAGCACTAAGGTGATAATTATTCCATTTGAAAACATAGGTATGTTAGATGCATATTATCCAAAGGTAAGATTAGATGTATTTTGAGAAGGGGATTCTAATTCCTAAACTACCTACAGGAATTAAGTTACATCATTAGCCTAAGATAAGGTTAGCATTATTTATAAAGGGACCTAGACCTAAGCATGAACCTAACCTAAGTAGAACTAAGGTTGGAATTGAGGATAGGACTAGGTTAATGAAGGTTGGTGCCACCATTTTGAGGAGTACTTGGAGAATTTAATTGTTAATAAATGTTTTTCTCAGCCAGCTTTGGCAGTGACATTTTCTAATTTGGTGTTTCCACTAAAAAGCATAACTAAGTACTTGGAATTATTTATTTTGAACTAATGGTTATCAATTAGATTAAATGGATGGTAGGCGATATTATTGGTGGACTATCAAACTATCCTAACATTTATTATTTTTTATCCGTGAGTGGAAAAACACCTTGGGAAACTTTGAGATGAAACTGTGGAAAATAGAAAATTTTGGTGTGGCAGTTCATTTTCTTTTCTCGAGCTCAATGGCTCTATATTTTGTTTCTCCATTCTTTGACTCTCTATTTCAATTTAGTTGCATTTTTAAATTTTCCATTGCATGGTGGAAATAATGGAGGAAATTTATTGTTATAGCTATAAATGAAAATGGGGAGAAAAAGTAAGGGGGTTTCTGAGGATTCAGGTGTAAAGTTTTGTGAATTTTCTTGCAAAATCTTGAAGGGAAACTCAAGGAACTAGGAAGAGTTTTACAGAAGCACTACCAGGCATGATAGGCTCTAACCCATTTGATAATTGTTGTATTTATCAATCTTGTGAAAATAAATCTTCTCATTTTTTGATATTTCTTTCTGAGTTGTGTTATCCAAAATTCACCCCCCAGGGTAAATTTTGATAACATGCATTAAATTCTTCGGTCCCGAGCAAGATAGATTGATTCAAGGGAAAAAATTATGTTTCTGGGGTCCCCTCGGCCTTTTTCTAACTCTCCTGTCCAAGGAGAAAAGAGCAAGTTCTAAAAAAGGGTGAAAAAGTTGCAAAAAACAAGCTTGGGGTAGAAAAAATCATGAAAATCGACTAAGTCCTAGTCCTCGTAGTAGTTGGGACAGTTGGGATGTCGGGGCGCAAATTGGCCGAAAGGCCGCCAGACGGTCCACACAGTAAAGGGACATCCAGGCCATGGGGATGCGTGGGGCACGAAAGGGCGAACCAGCCAAAGGTAAAAACCAAAATTGACTAACTGCTGTGTAGAACAGGCTGGGACATCTGGGCCGTGAGGACGTGAAGGACGCGAACCGCCCGGATCGGCCGGCGCAGGGAACTTTCGTCCAGGATAGTTAGGACAAAGGGACGCGTGGGACATGGAAAACTGGAAGAGATGAGAGCCAATGAAAGTGTGCCACGTGTCTTCACCTCAAAGAGGGATAGGGAAGCCCGAATTGGGTGGTTCAGAGATTTTTGTCCCAGACAGTTTGGGACATCCGGGCCAGAAGTACGCGGCGGACGCGGGGAGTCGAAAGAGCCACCGACGAATCATAATGTGCCACGTGTCTTCATGGATCAAAGTGGTGGAGGAAAGGATGAGATTTTTACTTAATGTTTTGCTGAGTTTCCAAAGGTGAAGTTTGGAGTGTTGGCCTGAGCTAATAAAAAGAGGACATGTGTCCTAAGGAGAAGGGGAGTGCAGAACTTGGGGAGGACTTGGAGAATTTGGCAAAAGTTTTGGCCAAAAAACTAAAAGTTAAAAGATGCCCCCACACCCCTATCAGCCAACCAAAGCATGCCACGTGTCCCAAGTGGCGGGGCATGGGGAAAAAAATGGAAAATTTTCCAAAATGCAAAAAGGTAAAAATTTAAAATTTTTTGCCCGACATCCGTTTTTTGGGTCGTTTTGCCCTAAAACTTCAGACCTTCATATCTTTTGATCCAGAGCTCAGATTTGCACGTTCTTCATATAATTGGAAAGCTTATGAAATTCTCTATAGGATTTCATGATCAATTTTGAATTTTAGTTCAGTTTCAAGAGAGAAAATTTAGAAACAGCTCTGGTACGTGTCCATGGCTAGAAATGACATTTCAGCGACTAAATTTAATGCAAAATGGGTCGCACTCTCCTCCAAACTGGTCAAAAATGACAGGGTTTGGGTTTGTAAGGTCCTCCATGCTTATTTAATGCATTTTTAGTGAATGAGGAATGGGTTCCCATGTTTTTTACATTTTCTCTCTCCTGGGCTCGACCCATGCAATGTAAAAGCCAGATTCGGCTCATTTCTTAAAGGGGGAACTTTTGACTCAACTTGTCTCTTTTGGAGCAGCTGACAACCATCAAGAGAGCTCCCAATGAGCAGCTGACCGATTTCAACTTCAGATTTCAAAAGACTTGGGAGAGAATTCCAGTGGCAGTCAGGCCAACAGTAGAAGGTGCTTTTCTCTACTATCTCAAAGCTCTAAATTCTGATATTTCTATGTTGATTCAGTCCATGGGAGGCATAACTATCCCTATGGCTTATAGCATTTCCATTAGGGCTGAAAATTGTTTGATCCAAGCTAGAAAACTTGCCCCTATACCTCCCATGCCATTGTTTCCAAGTTTAGAGAGTCCAAACACCAATCAAGCACCTAATTTCACTCCTCCCACTCCTAGAAATCAGAGTTCAAATGAAGCTTCCACTTCATCTCCAAGTGCCCCAAATGAGCTTCAAGAAGTCATGAAGCAATTGCAAAACCTAGGCAATGAGTTGGTTACTCTCAAGAGGCAACAAGCCCAAGGTTTTAGACCTTCTTATTAACCCCAAGCTCAGCCTAACAGGCAGCCATACCAACCAAAAAGGCCACCTAATCCAGTTGCAAATATGAATCAAACAAGGCCTCCTGCCAATAGACCATTTCAGCCCTATAATCCAAATGTCATATCTACCTCGAAGGCATTGGTGCCAACACAAAACAACATTACCCAGGAGTATGATTAGTTTTTTCCATGCAATGAGCCTCATAATCAATCCATGTGCTTCAATGGTGCTTTGAATCAAGCACTAATGGTGACAAATACTAGTGTGGAGGGTGAGAGCAGTCAAGAAAACAGCCAACAACAAGAAACATTCCAACAGCAATCAGCCCCAAATGACACCACATTGGTAAATTGGCAAGTAGAGGATTTTTGTGGCATGAACCAGGTAGTTTCTCAAGGTGTTGCAGCCAACACAAGGTCAAAAATGAGGAACTTGGGTGAAGAACAGCCATGAGCCCCAACCAATCCACAACCTTCCATAGCTCTACAAATGGTTGGCAAACAAAGTCCAATTTCAAATGCACAAGGGCAGCCAAGAACAGCCCCTAGGCCAACTCAAATACCAATTGTTTCTTCCCACATGCAAGGAGTAAATGTACAAACCAAGGGACAACAAAGAGATCCTTCATCGCCATTCAGTATCATTGATCAGATGAAGAAGAAAAACGTAAATATATCAATGTGGGAATCCCTATCTATCCCAGGCCAAAGAGATCTGCTACAAGCTGCCATGAAGGACTGGTCATCTTCAAACCAACAGGTCCAAAGGCAAGAGAAGGTATTTACAAATGCTTCCCAGCTTGAGGGAAATCATGGAGGACAGCAAGGTAAAACATTGAAGCCCCCTCCTTTCTATGTTTCATTGATCATTGGAAATCAATTAGTGCACAATTACATGATAGACTTCGGGGCAAGTAGCTCGGTAATGCCTAAACAAATAGCTGATCAGCTAGGGCTCTAGTATGAAACAACATCCAAAGGG
This sequence comes from Taxus chinensis, assembly GCA_019776745.2. NCBI lineage: Eukaryota > Viridiplantae > Streptophyta > Pinopsida > Cupressales > Taxaceae > Taxus > Taxus chinensis. The sequence goes on along the minus strand of CM034155.1, from coordinate 76,399,108 downwards.
GTAGTGCAGCTAGATGGGATAGCAGTAGCAACAGTTGGAGTGATTAGAAACTTGAGTCTTACCTTGCATGCATGTCCAAATGTTGTTGTTTTACAAGATGTATCAGTCATAGGCCTTCCACTACTCTTTGCCCTATGCTTGTCAAGGGACTTCACAGCCAAGATTGGGGGATATTTGTCTGCTGATTGGTCACACATGTTGTTCAGAATGAGGTATGGCACAAAAACCACAATCAGGTTGGAACCTATTGCAAACTTCCATATTGAGCCTTACACTCCAAGTCAGATTAATGCCAATTGCTCAACATTTGATCAAGAAGATCACCTAAGCACTGATGAAGCTGACACTAAGGTTGGAAGCATCCTGGATCTAACTCTTGATGAATGGGAAAACAAGGTACATGCATTTGATCCTTATCAAGAAGTGGAAGAATCTGAACTAGGGGTCTATTGCATACATGAAGAAAATCAGCCTATTCCTAGCATCACCAAGCCAAACCACAAAGATGAAAATGAGGTATGGCAACTGTTTTTTAATGGATCAAGGAGTAGAGAAGGTGCAGGAGGTGGAGCTATGCTTGTTTCACCTCAAGGAGTAAAGTACTATTCAGCTTTTAGATTTTAGTTTGCATGCTCCAATAACACTGTTGAATATGAAGCCTTGGTGCAAGGGATGCATTGGGTAATAAAGAAGAAAATAAATAACTTTCAAGTCTTTGGTGACAGTGAATTGATTATAAATCAGGTCAAGGGATAGCATGTTGCCAAGAATGATCTACTCAGGTGCTACAAGAATAGAGTGTGGGACCTCATGGAATATTTTGAGGGTTTTGGCATCAAATCCATTCCTAGGAAAGAGAATCAAGCTGCTGATAGGATTGCAGCAGTAGGGGCAGCCTTTGACATTGTGGAAAGCATTCAACAAGACAAGGTATAGCCAAACGTCCACGTGATTGTGAGGCCTTCAGTGCTAGATAACAATTTTAGTTGGCAAGTGTTTGAGAATGACTAGCAAATCATCCATTTCTTACAAGAAGAAGCTGAGTTCTCAGCTAAGAATCAAGAAAAATTAGAACAGCAGTATGGTGACCAGGTGGTACAGCTGAGAACTAACAAGCTACCCAAAGGACTTATCACTTTGGAGTCCATTTTTAACCCTAATGATCAGTTTAGAAAGGAGAAAGCAAACATTCAGGTCAAGAGAGAGGATTCAATATACATCTTGGTAGAAGAGAACAAACCATTACAAATTGGAAGGATGACAACTGAACAAGAAAGGTATGAGTTCATACAGCTATGTCAAGAGTTCCCCGACGTGTTTTCTTGGAGCTATGAAGACTTGAAAGGTTTCAATCCCAACTTAGCTTAGCATACCATCGAATTGGATCCAAATACAAAGCCTGTCAGGCAGAAACAAAGACCAGTCAATCCACACATGGAGCCTCTCATGAGGAAGGAATTGGACAAGCTAATTGAGTCAAGGATCATATTCCCAATCAAGCATTCTAGTTGGGTTGCCAACTTAGTTCCAGTCAGAAAGAAGAGTGGAAAGATCAGATTGTGTGTTGACTTCAAAGACTTGAATAGAGCCTCTCTCAAGAACCATTACCCACTCCCCTCCATGGAGAAAATCTTGCAAGTTGTGGCTAGCTCCGAGAGGTTTTCACTACTTGATGGCTACTCAGGCTACAATCAGATTATGGTCAAGGAAGAGGACCAGTTCAAGACAGCATTCACAACCAAATGGGGAACTTTTGCATATAGGAAAATGCCATTTGTGTTGTCCAACGCTGGTGCTACCTTCCAAAGGGAAATGGACATGGCATTCAAAGGTTTGATTAACAACGTGGTGCTGATTTACCTTGATGATATCACTGTTTTTTCAAAAAATGCAGCAGACCACCTCTCTCATTTGAGACAAGTCTTCACGAGGTGCAGGAGATTTGGAGTGTCCTTGAATCCTAAGAAGTGCGTCTTTCTTACACATGAAGGAAAGCTCCTTGGCCATATTGTCTCCAAGGAAGGATTAGCAATTGACCCAGAGAGGGTTGAAGCCATAAGAGCACTACCATTGCCAAGCCACAAGAAATCCCTTTAGAGTTTCTTGGGAAGGATAAACTTTGTTCAGAGGTTTGTCCCAGATTTTGCAGCCCTTGTCGAGCCCATCACCAAAATGTTAAAGAAGAGCATGGCTTTCAAGTGGACAGCAGAAGGCAAGGAGAGTTTTGAAGCAATCAAAGAAGCCATCTCTCAAGCACCAACTCTCATCAACCCAGACTTCTCCAAGGATTTCATCCTCTATGCATTTAGAGGTAATGACACTATTTCTGCCATTTTGGTACAGCAGAACAAGGATAATGATGAGAAGCCAATTTCCTTCTTTATCCGGAGCCTAGATAAATATGAGGTGAGGTACTCTTTTATTGAGAAGCATGTACTTGCAGTAATCAGAAGCTTGAAGAAATTCAAGCATTTAATCTCAAACAACAAGGTCCAGTTGCTGGTCTCACACGCTGGGGTTAAGGACTTCCTCCTCAACAAGGATTTGAATGAGAAAAAGGGCAGGTTGGATCACCCGTGTCATGGAGTATGACATTGAGATCAAGATCACCAAGCTGGTAAGAGGGAAAGGATTGTGTGAGCAGCTGGTTTTGGGGAAGCAAAAAGAAGTATGCAATGAAGAAGAGGTTGTTTTAACAGTCCAGGATAGCCATGAGCCAAGTGGCAATCAAGAAGAAGACGATGCTGCCCCCACTCCTTGCTGGACCCAAGGTATTATACACTTCCTAGGCACAGGCCTATGCCCTCTGGAGATGAACAAGACCCAAAGGAGACACTTCAGATTGCAAGCTGTTCCATATGCCATTGTTGATGGATTTTTGTTCAAGAAAGATGTGAATGGAGTGCTGCTGAGATGCATTAGCACAAATCAGATTCAAACGGTGTTGGAAGAGTTTCATGGTGGACCAGCTGGTGGTCATTTTGCACCAAGAGTGACAGCTCTAAAAATCATGAAGGCTGGTTATTATTGGCCTAAAATCTTCAGTGATTGCTATGCATGGATCAAGAGGTGTAAGAATTGTGCATTCTTCACAGGAAAAGAGAGACTTGTTGCCCTTCCATTACATCCAATCTCAATTGACCAGCCATTCATGCAATGGGGTTTGGACTTCATTGGAGTCATTAATCCCAATTCAAGCCAAGGGCACAAATGGATTTTGACAGCCACGGACTACTTCACGAGATGGACAGAAGCATTAGCACTCAAAGAGGCCAATGAGTCTAGCATATTAGACCTTTATGAGGGGATAACAACCATATTTGGTGTACCTGCTACAATAATCTCAGATAATGCATTGGCATTCATTGGATCTAAGGTGACTGAGTGGGCTGTCAAGAACGGGATCTACCTAAGCACTTCATCAAACTATTACCCTCAAGGTAATGGCCAGGCCGAGTCTACAAACAAGAACTTGTTGAGGATCATTACGAGGATTCTTGATGAGAATCAGAGGTCTTGGCATACCAAACTGAAATCAGCCTTATGGGCTGATAGGTTAACTCCCAAAAGATCCACAGGTAACTCTCCATTCAAACTCATCTATGGAAGAGAAGTAATCTTGCCCATGTCACTTGAGTTGCCAACATTGGAACTCATGAAGTAGCTGGAGTTGCTAGAGTTTGAGCCCATGGAGGTGAGGTATGTAGAGTTGATGGAGCTGCAAGAGATCAGAAATCAGACATCCCAAGCAATGGAAAAGGATCAAGCTTTGATCAAAAAAACCTTTGATAGGAAGGCCAAGGATAGATCTTTTCAGGTTGGAGATCTAGTGTTGAAATGGGATGTGGATAGAGCAAAACCAGGAAGGCATTCAAAATTTTATGCCATTTGGAGTGGCCCATACATGGTCACAAAGTGCAAGGACAACAATGCTTTCCAATTGGCCCCATTAGATGGTGAAGAACTGCAGATTCCAGTAAATGGAATCTATCTCAAGCGTTGCTTCTAGAGGGAAATTCACTACCTTGTAAATATTAGATTAGATTTTCATTCCTCCAAGTGCTTGTGCACATTGTTTTACTATAGGTTAGTTTTGTTTTCCCTAAGTGCTTTGGCACAACTTGCTGTCCATGGAGATGTTTTGCATTCCTTGCTTTCATCAGGTGATTTTCCATCTTCCTCCTTACACATTCTAAGTCAGTTGGGGTTATAAACAGAATATTTGATGACTCCATGCCCAATGGACTGCTTCAGGAAACTGGTATCTTCTACCTAGTAGGCAGGTGACCCCACTAATTCGCCAAATTGTTATCCAAAATTCACCCCCAGGGTAAATTTTGATAACATGCATTAAATTCTTCGGTCCCGAGCAAGATAGATTGATTCAAGGGAAAAAATTATGTTTCTGGGGTCCCCTCGGCCTTTTTCTAACTCTCCTATCCAAGGAGAAAAGAGCAAGTTCTAAATAAGGGTGAAAAAGTTACAAAAAACAAGCTTGGGGTAGAAAAAATCATGAAAATCAGCTAAGTCCTAGTCCTCGCAGTAGTTGGGACAGTTGGGACGTTGGGGCGCGAATTGGCCGAAAGGCCACCAGGCGGTCCGCGCAGCAAAGGGACATCCAGGCCGTGGGGACATACGGGACGTGAAAGGGCGAACCGGTCGAAGGTAAAAACAAAATTGACTAACTGTTGTGCAGAACAGGCTGGGACATCTGGGCCGTGAGGACGCGAACCGCCCGGATCGACCGGCGCGGGGAACTTTCATCTGGGACAGTTGGGACAAAGGGACACGTGGGATGCGGAAATCTAGAAGATCCAAGAGCCAATGAAAGCGTACCACATGTCTTTGCCTCAAAGAGGGACAGGGAAGCCCGAATCGGGTGGTTCAGAGATTTTTGTCCCAGACAATTTGGGACATCTGGGCCAGAAGTACGCAGCGGACGCAGGGATTTGAAAGAGCCACCGATGAATCATAACGTGCCACGTGTCTTCATGGATCAGAGCGGCAGAGGAAAGGGTGAGATTTTTACTTAATGTTTTGCTAAGTTTCCAAAGGAGAAGTTTGGAGCATTTGCCCGAGCCAATAAAAAGAGGACACGTGTCCTAAGGAGAAGGGGAGTGCGGAACTCGGGGAGGACTTGGAGAATTTGGCAAAAGTTTTGGCCAAAACACTAAAAGGTAAAAGATGCCCCTACACCCCTATCAACCAACCAAAGTGTGCCACGTGTCCCAAGTGGTGGGGCACGGGGAGAAAAATGGAAAATTTTCTAAAATGTAAAAAGGTAAAAATTTATAATTTTTTTCCCGACATCCTTTTTTGGGCCGTTTTGCCCTAAAACTTCATACCTTCATATCTTTTGATCCAGAGCTTGTATTTTCAAGTTCTTCATATCATTGGAAATATTATGAAATTATCTACAGGATTTCATGGTCAATTTTGAATTTTGGTTCAGTTTCAAGAGAGAAAATTCAGAAACGGCTCTGGTACATGTCGATGGCCAGAAATGACATTTTAGCGACTAAATTTAATGCAAAATGGGTCGCACTCTCCTCCAATTTGGTCAAAAATGACAGGGTATGGGTTTGTAAGGTCCTCCATGATAATTTAATGCATTTACAGTCAATGAGGAATGGGTTCCCACGTTTTGTACATTTTCTCTCTTCTGGGTCGACCCATGCAATGTAAAAGCTAGATTTGGCTCATTTCTTAAAGGGGGAACACTTTTAAAATAAAAGGCTTCTTATTTCACCTCCAACAAGTGATTGTTGCAAGAATCAAACCTCTTCAAATATTGTAATAGGTTTTCTACCTCTCTGAGATTGTAATGCAGTGGTTTTGACATTGGAAATGATAATGCAAGCTTTGTGAATGGGTTTCAGTCCTTTGTTTGTATTATTTGCTTCAGTTCAGATCCTAAATTATATCTTATCAGCCTGTGTATGTTTTATGTTGCAATCTTTGATTTTTTTCTATTTGCATGATAAAAATATTCACCACTCCTTTTGGTGCATCACCATCTTGAGTTAGTTTCATTTTTTACATTTCTATCCCTGTCTCCTTGCAATTTAGAGTAGGATTAGGTTCTGAACCTCTGTAGTTGTGCAAATATAGATCTAAATCAGAGGATTTTGAGGAACCAGCCTCTAATCTAGAGATTCCTCTCTCAGTTTCACAAGTCCCACACTTGGAGAGAGGTTTCCATGTTGTGCAATCACACTGGATGCCTAAGACATCATTTAGAACCTTGATTTGCATCTAGGGGTGCTGTGATTTTGTACTAACAAGTTGATTTTGTGGTTGAAATATTGTGGTTTATATTTTAACTGGTTAATCTTTTTATATACCTTGAATCTCTAGTTTTAGGTTATTTTGAAAAAAATTTGTGTCGTATTTATAACTACTTAACTGTAAGAACATGCAACATTGATTGAGCATGAATTTGCTTATAAATATTGATATACAAATGGTTTGTAAGAAAATTTTCATTCACCTTGATTTTAGTTGCATATAATAAGGTTTTATCATTTCCATTACAAGGATGGTTATGGTCATTCCAATGACTCCATTTTCAAAATGGTACTGAGATTGTAATATGATAAACAAGGTGATGATATTACTTTTATTTGTTTAATTTGGGTTTATTGAAATCCTGCTAGTTTTTGGAAAAGATATGATTCTGGGTTGATACCCATATGTGAATTCATTTAGTGCACTAGTACTCAGTTATAGGGAATCGTTATGCAAAATGTGGCTTGTTACTTTCTTGACCATTTCTATTTTAGGTTTCCATTTCAGTCTTCTTGACTAAACTTCCAGTATTTTGATTCAAAGATTAATGGAGTCTAAAATATTTTAAAAACCCTTCATGGGTGTGCATTGTTGTTGTTTATTTTAAATCCTCCTTGTGGAAAGGAAATCGGTTGATTGTTAGGAAAAACTCAGTCTCTTTTACTATTGATAATCTATTTCTTATTTTGAGGATTACCCTTTTTAAGGGATGGCATAAATCTTGGTTGTTATGTTGTAGGGAATGAAATCATTTTAATATTTGTGTTGTTTCCTTTTGGGACATTTATTCTCAGCATATTGGTTGAGTTGTATGGTCTTTAGTCAAGAAATTAATTTCTAAGTTTTAAATATTTTCAGTTATTGTTTGAGCCTTGTGGACCTCTGAGTTGATATTAATTTTGGGACATTGTTTTCATAACTTGAACTTATAAATGGAGTCTATTTATTATTTATATGGAGGAATGTAAAATTTATTGCTTACCTCCTGAAGAAGTTGATTATCAAAGTAAAATAGTCTTTTGTAACTTAAATTCCTTTGTGCACGGTCTAGTCGAGATTCCATGGCTGATTTGGTCAAAAATTATTGAAGAATAACTTTGAAGATAATCCATTATTATTTCATTTTTTTCTTGTCCTTATTTTGGTCATGGTTTGAATTTAGTTGATTGACATTCACTTTGTAGTCTCTTGATTTATTTTTTGATGAATATTGTATTGGATTCGATTTATTTTGATTCTCTTGATTTACTAAGTAATATTTATTAATCTCTATGAAGAGAACTTAGTTGATAGGAGAGAAATGGAAAGTACTTTGACTATTTGTTAAGTTACATTGAATTGTTAACTTGATTCCTTGACTTTTGTGATAGTTCAATGAATGGTTAATTGGGTACTTGGATAATTTTGGCATTGTTACAGTTTTTCATTTTAGTTAGAATAGTTTCCTTGGTATATCAAGTGACATGGCTACTAGGCAATTTTTTTTTGCCATTTTATTTACCATCTACATCATTGTTACAAAGTATGAAGTAAATTGTTAAGGAGAAAAATTAATGAATGATGGTAAGAGTTTTGGATTTCAATCATGTAATCTTTAGGATTACCTGATTGAAATCTCAAAACACTTATTATTTTGTTTAGATTTTTTGGACCAATAGTTTTAACTTGAATGATTTTTAAACTTTTGTTAGTTTAGGGAAAGAGGTTCATAAAATGGTACATGTGACTTGTTTTCGTAACTTAGCATTGTAGCATTTTTGTATTCTTTTAAAATTTGTTATTGATTATGAACTTAGAACAATTTCATTAAATATAAGGGTTCCTTCCATGAAAATGATAGATAGAATCATATTGTTTTAATGTGTTATTTCTTATCATCCTTAGTTCTTGTGAAGTGACACATGCTAAAAATTGTGTAGATGGGTTTCATGAAAAGTGAAAGGAGAAATACTTATAGAAAGTTACATTTGTTTTATTGATAAAGTTCATTTTTTTCAAATGTTTAAATGTATTGAAAGGCCCTTGAAAATAATTTGTTGGAAAAGAAAAAAGGACATAGTACCTTTGTATTTTTATTTGTTGTGAAATGTTTTCATTATTGACTAAAAAACTTATGAAATGCTTATTAAGTTGAAATAAAGAGTTCTACCTTTTCTAGAATAAATTGTTGTATGATTGGAATTCGATAATTGGATTATCCATTATGTATGATTATTATAGATCTGATTGTCAATCCTAGGACATAAAATATCTTGACTTACTAGTTATCGAAAACTTTGGGCATTACTTGGATAAAGAATTACATATATAAGTCAATTAACTTATGGGACAACAATGAACTATTATGAATTATGATCCTAATATTTTTAACCTTATTCATAAATGGGAAGTAGTATAATGTTATGTTGAAAATAATGATGATGCATTCTTATCAAGTTAATTCCCCTTATGCTATTATAAAATTTTAATTAAGCTACTAGATCTTAATGTGGGAAAAGGGGGAAAACACTACTTATTATAATTAATAAGGACATAGTTTATGATCCTTACCTATGTCGATAAAATATATCAATAATTTTGAAAGGTTGTATGCTCTGTTATAAAGGGAATGATACATGGCAATTAGAAAGATAATAGGGTTAAGTAAGATGGAATGAATGGTATGAAAACACTAAATCTAATTTATCAGATATACAATCTATTTTGTTTACATTTGATAAACTTAAACAAAGATAATAGATGCTCTTACTTACATAATTCATATTGAATTATAATTGTTGATGAATAATGACTTCATAAGCATGAATGAAGAATTGTTCTGGATACCTTTAACAGGTGTAAAAGTGCATTTCCTTTCTTAAAGGATTAATCGTACGAACTTAGAAGAGACCCCTAGGTACAATGATTAATGTAAATTAAACTAGTTAAAAAGTTGAAAGTTAATTAAACTAATGACTCATTAAGTATGTCAGTTCTGTTAAAGGAACTTAGTGGGATGTTGTAGTATAGTTGTTGTTGCACAATACCCACTTAATGATGAAAGTCATTAGGTGGATACTGTGAAGCAGCCACTATGCCTCAATATCCCACTCAATTCCTCTAACTCAACTATCATAAGAGGAACTTTGGTTCATAGTTTTACTCTAAACTAAGATAGGCATATAGCCAAGTGTTTTTCGTCAACTTCTGTTGACCTAGGGTGAATAAACACACCCAAATCGATGAAATTCAATTCAAATATCTCTACTCATCCTTAGTCACCACAAGTATATTTTCGCACTATTTTATTTTATTTTTCCTATTTAGTGTGAAATTTTGACTTGGAATTGGTTGACAGAAGTCAAGGAAGACTAATCTAGATAACAGTTTGAAGTGGGGTGAAAGACATATTCCTTTAGACGAGTATTTCATCTAGGGATGTCAACATGTTAAACATGTTTAAAACTTTGGCCAAAGTATCAAAAACTGATGGTTACGTTATCTTATGTCACCTGGTCTAAGGTTATGAGATTTGAGATGGGTATCAGTAACAGATACTCAAATAGGATTCTTAAAAAGTAACACTTGAATGAACCATAAAGGGTAAAGGAACCAAAGTAAAATTTGTATACACAAGAAAAAGATATACATGAGAGATCAGTTTAATACCAATTCATGAAATGAGAGATCGGTATAACACCAATTCATTATAGTTGCATATGGTTTTCTATTATGTGATGGATTAGCAAAGGAATGTGTGTTCTAAATTATGTGAATTTAGAATAGAGAACATTATGTTAAAAAAAATTCCCATGTTTTCTAAGTCATAAATGAGGATGTTACATTTTGGTATCAGAGCTAAAGGTTGCAGCTCTTGGACCTACTGAGTCCATATCTGATAAAAACTTAATTTATTGTTAATAGAAAATGGTTAGAACAAGGGAGGTGCTGCAAATAATCCACCTCCAGTGGTGATGAAGCTACAACACAAAAACTTGATGATATCCTTACTTCCCTATTAAACACAAGATATCTTCTTGTTGTACTTAAATAACTAGTAATGGAAAATGAAGAGGAGGAAGATGATGCTTATAATAACAATCAGCCACCTCTAAGAAACAACGCTAATGTTTGAAATCCTAGCGTTGCTAACAATAATGTAGAAAATAATAATGCTAAAAATGACAATAATAATGTTGCAAATGCACCTTATCAACCTGAAAATAAAAAGGAACGAATGGCAGCTGAAATTACTAATGATATAAATAGGATGATTCCACCAAAGTTTTATGGAATGACATTGGGAGATGGGGCTAAGAACTAGCTCATCGAAATGGAGAATTACTTTGCAATAAGGAACTTCTCAAAGGAAACCAAAGCAGTATGGGGAGCTTATCATCTTTCCCATGAAGCATCATCATGGTGGGATAACCACAAGGTTGAACTGAATGTTGATGAGGCCAACATTACTTGGGATCAATTTAAGGGCTATTTTAGGCAACGCTAGTTTCCACAACTCTATTATGATCAAAAGATGTTTGAGTTTCAAAACTTAGTTCAAGGAAAAATTACTGTAATTAAATACTGGGAGAAGTTTACCAAACTTCTCAAGTATGTACCGTAGTACCAAACTGATGAAAAGTTTAGGATACACAAGTTCATTATGGGGCTGAATCCTATCATTGGTGGAGAGGTAGATGTACACAACCCAACCACCATGGAAGGAGTTGTAGAAAAATCCATAAGGAAAGAACAAAAATTGAAGGAAATTTCTACACATAAAGAGGAGAATCGAAAGAAAATCACCAACTCTTCTTCATCACTTGCACCCAAAAAGGTGGCATGGAAAAATTTTGGCACTAAAAATAGGTTTTTGGCTGATAACAGTAAGAAAACAACAACAAATAAACCTGCTGCGAATAACAAAAATAATTTTGTAAAGAATAACAACAATGGAAAGAAAACTTATTGCAACCAAAACATTAATTTTAAGGTGGAAAATAAGTTTGAACCAAAATGATGACATGTATGGGGCTCTTATAAATGTGGAAAAATCACTATGCAAACCAATGCCCTCCAAAGAAATATGATAGCAACCAACAACATAAAATACATGCAGTAGCAATAGCTAAAAAGCAAGCTACGCCCATAGAAGTGCTTTGTAAATTATTTGGTACACCTGTTACCATTCTTTTTGATACCGGTGCTATATAATGTTTCATTTCTAACAAATTAGCTACAAAATTAAAAAGAAAAATGGGAATAATGGAAAAATCATGGACTGTTCATTATGGTAATAATGTTGTCCATACTGTTAGTAAATGTCTTTTTGGCACAACCTTATAATTACCAAGTTTTACTATAGAAGTATACCTTTATGTTACTCCTTTAGGGTCATATGATGTCATGATTGGTGTAAATTGGCTTGCTGATCATAAAGAAAAAATAGATTGTTTTGAAAAACACATTAAATGCCTTAATGATCTATAGAAAATAAAAAACATACAAGGAGTAAAAAGAGATATTTCAGTTAGGAAGTTATCAACTATGTAGCTTAATAAGGCCAAAAACAAAGGTTACATGTTATATACAGTAAAAATTTCTGAAACAACTAAATAACATATTAATTTCTTGGAAAAATACCCGTTGTAAGATATTTCAGTGATGTGTTTCCGGAATAACTACCTAGTCTTCCACCAAAATGAGTATTTGACTTCATAAGAGATATCAAAATTGGGATGAATCCTATTTCCAAGGCACCTTACCAAATGAATAAAACTGAATTAGTGGAACTTAAGGCATAGTTACAAGAACTTTTGTCTAAGGGCTTGATAAGACCGAGTGTCTTGCCTTGGGGAGAACTGATAATTTTTGTTAAAAATAAATATGGAACACTTAGAATTTGTATTGATTATCACATGATAAACAAAAAATGATCAAAAATAGATATAGACTATCTAGGATTGATGATCTATTTGATCAGATGCAGTGGTGCATCAGTTTATTCAAAGATAGATCTTTGATCTGGATATCATCAATTGAGAATTAAGGATGAGGACATTCACAAAACAACTTTTAGAACAAGGTATGGACATAAAAAATTCATTTTTTTACCTTTTGGTTTAACAAGTGCACCTGTAGCTTTCATGAATTTGGTGAATAATATCTTTCAAGAATACTTGGACAAGTTTGTGCTTGTATTCTTGGATGATATTCTTATCTATTCTAAGAGCATTGAGGAGCACAATGAACATTTAAGGATTGTACTTGAGATTTTGAGAAAGAGAAAATTGTATGGTAAATTGTCCAAATGTTCCTTTTATGAAACAGAAGTGCATTATTTAGGACATGTTATAATTAAAGATGGAATATCAGTTGATCCATCAAATATTGCAGCCATAATTGAATGGCCAACACCTAATAATGTTCATGAAGTTAGAAGCTTCATGGGGATTTCCAGATACTACAGAAAATTTGTTAAGGACTTTTCAAAAGTTGCTGCCCCAATTACTTCATTGCAAAAGAAAGACAAGAAGTTTGTGTGGAGTGATAAATGCAAAGTAACATTTAAAACTCTAAAGGAACAACTAACTACAACACCTATTTTGACTGTTCTGGATCCAAATGGAAGCTTTACAGTAGTTACAGATGCTTCCAGAGAAGGATTAGGAGGTATATTACTTTAGAATGATCATGTTATAGCTTATGAAAGAAGAAAAATCAAGTTACATGAATTGAATTATGCTACCCATGACCTAGAGCTTGATGCCTTAGTTCATGCACTTCAAGTATGGAGACATTATCTCTTAGGTAGACCCTTTGAGTTAAAAACTGACCACATTAGGCTGAAGTATATTTTAACCAACCAAATCTAAATGCAAGACAATGAAGATGGTTAGATTTTTTTTCACAATATGATTTTGACATAAGTTACATTAAAGGTAAAGAAAATAGAGTGGAAGATGCACTAAGTTGTAGGAAACATATTTTTGCACTTGTAACTTTGAGAACTCAATTTAAGGATGAAGTAAAGAATGCAATAAATTATGATTTGTATTTTCAGCAAGTAAAAACAACACTTGTTATGGAGATCCTAATGATGCAAGATACAAAGGTTTTAGCTTTGATAATGAAGGAATTTTAAGGTATGAAATTTAGTTATATGTACCTATAGAAAATGAATTAAGGAAGAAATTGATGACTGAATTTCATAACTCTCCTTATTCAGAACATCCTGGAGTTACAAAAATGCTTGTTGATGTAAAACAACAATATTTTTGGAAAGGAATGAAGAAAGACATAACTTATTTTGTCTCACATTTTCTTGAATGTCAGAGTTAAGGTTGAACATATGCACCCAACTGGTTTATTGTACCCTCATAGCATACCACATTATAAATGACAAGTAATAAGTATGGATTTTGTTCAAGGGTTTCATATGTCTAAAAATAAGCATGATGTTATTTTAGTTGTGGTTGACAAATTAACAAAGGTATTTCATTTCATTGCTAGAAATTTAAAGAATGATTCACATGTCCTTGCAAAAATATTTTTTCATGAAATTTTTAGATTCCATGGTGTACCTAATTTGATTATTTCTGATAGAGATCTAATAATGACATCACATTTTTGGAAAATACTAAATGCAACCTTAGGAATGAAATTGAATTTAAGTTCCGCATATCATCCAGAAATGGATGGAAAATAGAAAGAGTAAATCAGGTAATGGGATATATGTTGAGAATGTACTGTATGGACCAACAGTACAAATGGGAAGAATACCTTCCTTTAGTTGAATTTTCATACAATAATACTTATCATTCCTCTCTTAAGATGACACCTTTCAAGGCATTATATGGATGAAAGTGCAGAACCCCAGTTAGTTGGGATAACATTAAAGATAGAGAGGTAATTGGACTTGAAATGCTTACTAAAATGGAACAACAAGTAAAATTAATCTGTGAATGATTAAAGGAAGTTGCTGATAGGAAGAAAAGCTATGCAGACCTGAAAAGGGTTGATAGGAAATTTGAACTTGGTGAAAAAGTATTTTTACGTGTCAAGCCTAATAAGAGCTCAATTTCCTTTAGAAGAGAAACCAAGTTATCACCTCATTTTGTGGGACCTTTTAAAATTATATAAGTGATTAGCCTAGTAGCTTATCACTTAGCATTACCTCCCACATTGGCATGAATGCATGATGTTTTTCATATTTCTTTTCTTAAGAAATATGTTTTAAATTTTTCACATGTGTTAAATTAGAATTCCTTGCAGGTCCAAGACCTAGGAATAATCATGGTTGAACCCATAAGGGTGTTGGAAACTCACAAGTTACACCTACGAAATCAAAAAATAATCTAATGTAAGGTCTAGTGGGACCAATTTAGTGAAGAGAGTACAACTTGGGAAAATATGGAGGAGATAAAAAAATATATTTTTCCTCATATTTTTTAACAGAATCAATTCTTATTTTTATGATTTATGATTACTAATTCCTAAAACTACTTATGATTCTGCCATTTTTGGGCAAGTAATTTATTCTATAAGAACTTGAACATAAATTTGATGTTGTAATAAGTTTTTAGAAACTTAAATTTCTACAAATTAGATGTCGGTTTAAGAATTTTGATGGATGAATAAGTTATATTTATGCCTATGTTCTTAAAATGTGTGTGGACTTAAGTTAATCATCGGGACGATGATTCTTTTCAAGGGGAGGTATGTAATGCCTCCATAATGATTGATATCTTAACTTGTTTCTTCAACTAAAATTTGCAAATGTAGATATATTATTTATGTTCTTAGACAATTTACTCTCTTAACTGTTGATCATGTTTGTTGTTGATTAAATGATTTATCTTATAACTCTGGAAAATTCATACTGTATCAGAATTGTACTAATGTTGGATTTTATTCATATGCTCACTATACTAAGTTTTGTGGTATAATTTTTATAAACCAAGTGAATTGAGATAAATTTTGTTCTAAGTACTATGCCGGTAAGATACTAAAGTTACATTATTTAATTTGAACCATGGTTTAATTCATTGTTATTAAAGGGATAGTCATACCTTGGAGAAATTTCAGTGATCCAAGGAATACCTTCAATCGATAAGTGGTATGATCATTTTATTAAGTCTAATTGATTTTGTCTTATTACAAACATGTCATCTCATCTAGGCTCGAATGAAGTGATGCCATTAGAGAACCTAGAAGCATCATTTAAATGCACTCTTTCAGTGAAATATAATTGTTGTGAGATGTTAGAGTATGTTAGTACTATTCATGTTAAATACTTTAAAGATAAGAAATGTTAGTAAGGGACCTAACTGAAATAACACTAAGGTGATAATTATTCCATTTGAAAACCTAGCTATGCTAGATGCATATTATCCGAAGGTAAGATTAGATGTATTTTGAGAAGGGGATCGTAATTCCTAAACTACCTAAAGGAATTAAGTTATATCCTTAGCCTAAGATAAGGTTAGAATTATTTATAAAGAGACCTAAACCTAACCATAAACCTAACCTAAGTACAACTAAGGTTGGCATTAAGGATATGACTGGGTTAATGAAGGGTGGTGGTTTCATTTCGAGGAGCACTTGGAGAATTTAATTGTTAATGAATTTTATTCTCGGCCAGTTTTGGTGGTGAATTTGTTTAATTTTAAATTTCCACTAAAAACATCACTAAGGACTCGGCATTATTTATTTTGAACTGATGGTTATCAATTAGATTGAATGGATGGTTGGAATAGTTTTTGCTTGACTGTCAAACCATCCTGGAATTTATTATTTTTAATCCATGAGTGGAAAAACACCTTGGGAAAATCCGAGATGAAACCATGGAAAATGGAAATGTTTGATGTGGTAGTTCATTTTTTTTCTCGAGATCAATGCCTCTGCATGTTGTTTCTCCATTCTTCAAACTGCTAGCTCGATTCAGTTGCATTGTTAAATTTTCCATTGCATGGTGGAAATAATGGAGGAAATTTATTGTTAAAGCTATAAATGAAATGGGGAGAAACATTAAGGGGGTTTCTGAGGATTCAGGTGCAAAGTTTTGTGGATTTGGTTGCAAAATATTGAAGGGAAACTCAAGGAACCAAGAACTATCTTGAAGGAGCACTACTAGGCATGATAGACTCTAACCCATTTGATATTTTTTGTATTTATATATCTCGTGAAAAAAAATCTTCTCATTTTTTGATATTTCTTTTTGTATTGAGTTTGTGGTTGATATTTTAACTGGGTATTCTTTTTATAGACCTTCAATCTTTTATTCTAGGTTTTTTTGAAAACTATTATGTTTCACATTTATAACTACTTAATTGTAAGAACATGCAAAGTTGATTGAGGATGAATCTTCTTGTAAATATTTGTTTGCATCTGGTTTGAAGAAATTTTTCATTCACCTTGCTTTTGGTTGCATATAATAAGGTTTTATCATTTCATTTGCAAGGATGGTTATGGTCATTCCAATGACTCTATTTTCCAAATGGTACTGAGATTGTAATATGATAAACAAGGTGATGATATTGATTTTGTTTGTTGAATTTGGGTTTATTTGAAATCCTGATGGTTTTTGGAAAAGATATGATTCTAGATAAATACCCATAGGCTACTTCGTCTAGTGCACTATTACTCAGTTTTTGGGAATCGTTAAGAAAAATGTGGCTTGTTACTTCCCTAACTATTTCTATTTTTGGTTTCCATTTCAGTCTTCTTGACCATACTTTTTGTAGTTCGATTCAAATCTTAATGGAGTATAAAAAAATTTAAAATTTTTTTTTGGGTATGCATTGTTACTTTTTTTTAACCCTTCCTTTTGGAAAGGAAATCGGTTGATAGTTAGGAGAAACTCGGTCTCTTCTACTATTGATTATATGTTTCTTATTTTGAGAATTACTCTTTTAAAGGGATGGTGTAAATCTTTGTTGTTATTTTGTAGGGAATGAAATCCTTGTAATATTTGTGTTGTTTCCTTTTGGGACATTTATTCTCACCATTTTGGTTTAGTTTTATGGTCTTTAGTTGACAAATTAATTTCTGAGTTTTACATATTCTTGGTTACTGTTTGACCCTTTTCGACCTCTAAGTCGATATTAATTTTGGGACAATGTTTTTATAACTTGAACTTATAAATTGAGTATGTTTATTCTTTATATGGAGGATTGTAAGATTTATTTCTTACCTCCAAAAGAATTCAACTATCAAATTAAAATCATCTTCTATAAATTAAATTCCTCTGTACATGATCTAGTCAGGATTCCATGGCTGATTTGGTCAAAAATTATTGAAGAATAACTTTGAAGATAATCATTTTTTATTTCATTTTGTTCCTGTCCTTATTTTGATCATGGTTTCAATTTAGTTGATTGACATTCATTTGGTAGTCATTTGATTTCTTATTTGACGAATATTGTACTGTATTTGATTTATTTTGATTCTCTTAATTGACTAAGTAATATTTATTAATCTCCGTGAAGAGAACTTAGTTGATAGGAGAGAAATGGAAAATACTTCGATTGTTTGTTAAGTTACATTGAATTCTTAACTCGATTCCTTGATTTTTGTGATAGTTTAATGAATGGTTAATTGGATACTTGGATAATTTTGGTATTGTTATAGTTTTCCATTTTAGTTAGAATAGTTTGCTTGGTATATCAAGTGACTTGGTTGTTAGGAAATGTCTTTTTTCTATTTTATTTACCATCTACATCACTATTACAAAGTATGAAGTAAATTGTTAAGAAAACAAAATAGTGAATGATGGTAGGAGTTTTGGATTTCAATCATGTAATCTTTAGGATTACCTGATTGAAATCTCAAAACATTTGTTATTCTATTTTTGAATTTTTTGACTAATGGTTTTAACTTGAATGATTTCTAAACTTTTGTAAGTTTAGGGGAAAAGGGTCATAAAAGCGTACATGTGACTTCTTTTCATAATGTAACATTTTGGTATTTTCCTATGCTTTTAAAATTTGTTAGTGATTAGGAACTTATAACAATTTCATTAAATAGAAGGGTTCCTTCCATGAAATTGATAGATAGAAGCATATTGTTTTAATGTTGTATTTCTTATCATGCTCAGTTCTCGTGAACTAACACATGCTAACAATTGTGCGGATGGGTTTTGTGAAAAGTTATAGGAGAAAGACTTATAGAAAGTTACATTTGTTTTATTGATAAAGTTCATTTTGTTCAGATGTTTAAATGTATTAAAAGGCCCTTGAAAGGAATTTTTGAAAAAGAAAAAGGACATAGTGCCTTATTATTTGTATTTATGGTGAGATGTTTTCATTATTGATTGAAAAACTTATGAAATACTTATTAAGTTGAAATAAATTTAATTCTACCTTTGCTAGAATAAATTTTTGTATGACTGGAATTCTATAATTGGATTATCCATTATATATTATTATGGTAGATCTGATTGTTAATCCTAGGACATAAAATCTCTAGAATTACTAGTTATCTAAGACTTCAGGCATTCATTGGATAAATAATTACATGTATAAGTCAATTAATTTATGGGACAACAATGAACTATTATGAGTTATGATCCTAATATTTTGAACCTTATTCGGAAATGGGAAGTAGAATAATGTTATGCTGAAAAGAATGATGTTGCATTCTTATCAAGTTAATTCCCCTTATGTTATTATAAACTTCTTATCAAGATAATAGATCTTAATGTGGGAAAAGGGGGAAAACACTACTTGTTATAATTAATAAGGACATAGTTTATGATCCTTACTTATATTGATAAAATATATCAATAATGTTGAAAGGTTGTATAATCTATTATAATGGGAATGATACATGGTAATAAAAGATAATATGGTTAGGTAAGATGGATCGAATGATATGAAAACACTAAATCTAGTTTATCATATATACAATCTGAGTTATTTACATTTGATAAACTTAAACAAATATACTAGATGCTCTTACTTATTTAATTCAGATTGAATTATAATGGTTTATGAATAATGAGTTCATAAGCATGAATGCATAATTGTTCTACATACCTTCAACTAGTGTAAAAGTGAATTTCAATCCTTTCTTATAGGATTAATCATACAAAATTAGTGGACCCCTAAGTACGATGCTTAATGTAAATTAAACTAATGAACAAGCTGAAATTTAATTAAAACGATGACTCGTTAAGTATGTCAGTTTCGTTAAAGGAAATTAGTGGGCTTATATAGTATAGTTTATGTTGCATAGTACCCACTTAACGAAAAAATTCATTAGGTGGATACTGTGAAGCAACCACTATGCCTCAATAACCTACTCATCTCCTCTAACTCATCTTTCATAAGAGGAACTTCAGTTCACAGTTTTACTCTAAACATAGATAAGCATATAGCTAAGTGTTTTCGTCAACTTATGTTGACTTAGGGTGAATAAATAGACCCAAATCGACAAAAATAGATTCGAGCATATCTACTTATCCTTAGTCACCACAAGTATATTGCAACACTAGTTTATTTGAGTTGTCCCTATTTAGTGTGAAATTTTGACTCATAATTGGTTAACAGAAATCAAGGAAGACTAATCTAGATAACATTTTTAGTGGGGTGAAAGACATATTCCTTTCGACGAGTATGTTGTCTAGGGATGTAAACATGGTAAACATGTTTAGAAATTTGGCCAACGTATCACAAAATGTTTCTTGTGTTTCCTTATGTCACCTTGTCTAAGGTAGCGAGATTTCATACGGGTATTAGTAACAGATACTTAGATAGGACTCTTAGAAAATAACACTTGAATGACCTGTAAAGGGTAAAGGCACCAAGGTATGATTCGTATACACAAGAATAAGATATACATGAGATATCAGTTTAATACCGAGTCATGAAATGAGAGATCAGTATAACACTGAGTCATTACAGTTGCATATGGTTTCCTGTCATGTGATGGATTAACAAAGGAATGTGTGTTCTGAATTATGTGAATTTAGAACAAAGAACATTATGTTAAAAAAAATTCCCATGTTTTCTAATTCATAAATGAGGATGTTATAATTCAATGAATTAGGGTGTGGGATAATATAATTTTTTATTCCATTACATGTTCAATTTAGAGATTCGTTTTATAATTTTTTATATATAATTTTTTTGATTATAGGTAAAATGGGGTTGAGGGGACCCTACCCCATAACATCATCCAAATTTACATCAACAGATAACCAAAAAATTAGGAAATGGACCACCAATAGCTAAACTAAAAGAAAACAAACAACAACACAAAAATGATACCAAGAGAATCAAAATAAGGCCAAAAATCTTAAAATCTAAGAAAAATTAGTGGGTGGAGGTGAGAATTTCCTCCCATTCCTCTACAAGAGTAGTGATAGAGATTTTTAAGTTCTCATAGGGGATTTCCTCTCTATTCCTTTTCTTACATTTGTATTTACTCCCCTCCTCCCAGTTGATATTAATGATCTACTTTAATTCCTTGAGGTGCTCAAAAGAGCTTTTAATGTTTAAGATACTCCACTATAATATGTGATCTACTTTGTCTTTAATATATTCCATCTTTGTTTCCTTAAATAGAAACCTTTCTCCAAATTTTCATTCCTTTCTTCTAATCTAAAAACCATATCAATCCTAAATTTGGTATCATTCTAATCTCTAAGAATCACATTAAACATTATTTTATTTAGGCCAATATCCGTATGCATTTAATATTTCCCTCATTCTTCTATGGAGAAACATCCACACCCATCTTACCAACATGAAAACCATCCTCAATATCACTGTCATATTTTTCACGTGTCCTTCTTTCTGAGATTCAACATAATCTTCACTTCTTGAATTGGCTCATAATTTGAATTCTCTTTGATCGAATGAGTTTCCACATAAGTAGAAAACTTCATGTATAAATCCTTTTCATAATCCTTTTTATCATCATAGGAAGAATAAACCTCCAGTCTCAAATAAGAATCTCTTTGATCTCTAAGAAAACCTTTGTATATGTCTAAATTAGTGATATCCATGCTACCATCTTTGAAATTCATAAATATAAGACCTTAATGTAAAGGAACAAACTTATTATTTATTTTAACCCTAGCCATCATCTTAGGTAATAAACAAAAAATGAGGGATGCAGTTGTTGGAGACATGCCTAAAATGGTTGGACATTAGAAAATTATACATGAAAATATCTTTATAGTTTCCCTCAAAGGTGATGAACTCCATTAAGTGCAAAGAAATAGTATCATATGGGGAAGGGAGATATTCCCAAATAAAACCAGTAAAGTGAGGTTCCCATTTTCCCTCATTACCTAATTTTTTTCAATTTCAATGGATTTTCTAATAGTGGGTTTGAAAATTTAGCAAACCTAATTAAGGATCCCCATCATAATTGATATATAATCCATTGTAATAGAGAAGGAAACTCCCCTAACCCTTATTTTTCCATTGTTCTAAGTAGAAAAAAAATTAACATAAAGACCATGATCATGACAAGAAAATATTTGGAAAAATGTATACATGCATTTCTCCACGAATACCTCCCAATCTTATTTCTTAATACCCTCTATCGAATATGTCTCAATTATTAATAAATAACCTCCCATGGTGTACCAAAAAATGATCCAATTCCTAGAACAAGAATTTCTTTGAAAATCCTAATGGACCTTTAATAAACACACACTCACTAAGATTATCGTAATCCCAATGACGATCTTCGTAAAACTCCTCGTGTGCCAATTGAAATATTCACACAAACCCACTCATTCAATGATATTTTTTACAAGATTAGAATTATTACAATCATCATTTAACATTAAGGACCTCTCTTTAACTGGAAGAACATTTTAAACCTAAACCTCCAATCCATAGCATAATTACTTATGCCTTTCATCATTAAGAAATACTTTGACACTAATGTCCAAGTTATAATTTTTCCCAATCACCTCCATGGATGAAATGTGTACCCCTTTGTTGGAAAAAAAATTGGCTACTCTACTACCTTCCCTAAAAATGTGTTGGAATTTAATCTGGGAGAAGGATTTACCGATCCTTTTAATTTCGTCGATGAAATCTCTTATAGAGTAAGCCATATCATTTTGGTTCTATATAGATTTAATTATATTCTCACAATCTCCTTCCACTACAAGTTTTCTTATATTCCTCTATGATGCCAATTTGAGACCCCTGAAGGTAGAAAATTTTTTTCCAAATTGATTAATCTGAATACATAAATTCTTATAATAGTTAAAAAAAACAAATTGTATTTATTTTTATTAAGGATAAAGGATTTTTTGTTGGGACCCTACTCAATTACAAAGAGACCAAAGCCAAAATAAAGCATTGATGACCAAAAATTACAGTTCAGAAGAAAAAACTAAGACTTCAGCAAAATCTTAGCCAATCCATAGCAAAACCACAACCAAAACACAAAAATAACACAACATTAACACAACAAAAATCCAAAGAAGGAACAACAAAGGAGAAACACAAATAAGAACTACTTTATGATTTTGACAAAAATATTCTTCATGTCCTCTAACCCATTTTTATGTCTTTGAGATTGACATCCTTCTTTTTTGTCTTTTCCTCTTCCCTCCTCCATATGTCGAGTGAAGAGAGAAAGAAGATCAATAGTTCTCTTGATGATGGATAAACTATCACAATGCTTGGTCCTTATAGACTCCTAATATTTATCAATCTTGGAAACCCTGTTATTGACCTCCTCCAACAAGACATCTTCCATTTTTCCGCCTTAAACATATAGCTTACAGTATCTGACCTTATCTTGGAGGTCTTGAATTTATTTTTGAATCCAATTAAGTATATCCATATGCAACTCCACCTCAGTTATGATATTAATATGAGGATATTTTAGAGGCTCAACATTATTCTTTCTAATATGAAGAATTCTTAGTACATCTTCCCCTTCACCTTGATTGGGGGTGAATATACATTCATCCCAGGGTTACCTTGGTATGACTTTCTATGAAGGGTACAATTTGAAGTTTGATCACAAAGCATCTTGGAGGAAGAGCGAGCCGAGAGGAGGGGGTGGGAACTGGAGCATAGGAGGTAGGGGGAATAGCATAGGGGTTGTGAGTGGGGGGTGAGGGGTGGAATGAGGGTGGAAGATAGTGTGATCAAAATACTTGAATAACATCAAAATTATAGTATGATGCAAAGAGTGAACCCTTTTACCCTATTTGACCAGGTTAACAGAGTATTGAAAATATTATAGGATGAAAAAGGGAAAGCTAACAGGATCCTTCATATGGAAATGATTCAATTAGACAAGTATATACGTCATTGACGATAAATTACAAATTTAAAAAATTATTTCTACTTGTTTTACTTAATATGCGGAAAAATTTTATCAGTTCCCCTTGACTTAATTTATGGAAATTTATAGAATCGTATTATAGCAAGTTTGGAAACTTGTAATATATAAATTGGAATCCAATAATAGTGAAATTGGAATCCAAAAATAGTTAAATTGGAACTTCGTTGTGTATAATAACAACAATATTGGAATCCAATGGAAACTAGTAATAGTAATAATATAATCCAATAGTAACAAAAAAGGAATCTGTTATACGCAAAAAAGTGATAAATTTCCACAAAAATTTGTAAGAATGAAGTCTAGATTCACATGAATATGTCCAGATTTACTAAAATTAAGGTTTTTAGAAGTGTTCTTCCAAAGGGTAGAACTAGCTAAGACACTCATCAACCTTAATGTAAATTTTGTAAAGTTCATCAAACTAGTCCCTTCAGGCTTGCCAAAACTATTGTCACTGAAATTCACACCCTTGTTGAATCAAAAATTCAAAATTTCAATGAAACAATATAGGACCTTGAAGGCATGGGTTCAATCAAGGCCTATACTTAGATTAAAGGAATGGATCCTTTCACACAAGTTCACTGCAACTACACTAATTAAATTCTACTCTAGCATTATCTAATTCCTAAACAATGACTCTAACGAGATAAAATGAGAGAAAGAAAAAATTCACTATAAAATGGGAGATGATAAGCCAAAATAGAAAATGGGTCAATTTTAGATCTGGAAGACACATATGTGAACCCGTGAATGAATCTAGAAGATATGAACACGACTTTGAAGGAAATAAACTCAAAAATAATGAAGGCATGCAAGAGGATATAAATTTTCACATTAAATAAAAAACATTCAAAATGAATCCACGCTTTCATTAATATAGAATATTGACCATTTATAGACATAGAGCCAAGGTAAGAAGTCTTCATGTACGAGTTATATAGATTGCAAGAAACAATTTTTGAAATCAAAGGTAGAACTCTCAAATTTTAAAAAATCAACCTGTATTATGTCATTTGCATTTACATTTATAGAATTTGAGAGGGGGGAAGAAGAGAGAAATTACATCCTGTGATTAATGAAATCAACCACCTACCATCACCAAAGACTAATAGTAGGTCAATTATGGGAACCTGGAAACACCCCAAGCACACGCCATTAGATTTATTGTACAAAAGGATGCCACCACTCATAATTAGATTTGGGTTGGTGGAGTATTTGATCATATGGTTCAAAATAGGTGTGGATATTTCATGCCTTATAGAATTTAGATGATTTTTCTTTGATCCATAACTTTCTCATTCATTTAGGATATTTTCATGTTCCACAGACCTAATGTATTCCACATTCAACTTATCTTCTCTACATTTCATGGTGTCCCACTTCTTTTCCTTGCGACTTTTAGACTTTTGAGAACGCCCCTTGTTCTTTGAGAACCTGTGGAACACATAATTCTTATTATGTGGCATCTAAGCTTAGCTGCATTTAAACTTACTTGCATATTTTCCTCATAGTGTCCTGTGGAACTTTAATTTTCATCATGTATTTTCCAAGGTGGACTACATACTTTTTTGTCCAGAATTAACCAACTTTGTGGAATTCCATAATTTCCATCCATTGTATCTCCAAGCTGCAAAGCACTAACATTTCTCACATGTCACAGAAGAATAGACCTATGAATTATTCATTCCATGGGTCTTCAATCCAAAGCCACCTAAGTATGAAACTTGGATTTGTTGTTTAAAATAGTGTGGGGTTATATATTGGATAAGATAAAGTTTTAAGAAAATATAGTTGGAAGGTGTAAATCCAAACTTGACAACCTTATCTAAAATCCTCTTAGCTTGTACCAAAATTGGAGCTTTAAAGCAATGTATGGAATTTAAAATAGTGGTTGAACATGCATATTTATTATAAATGCAAAATGTGGAAGCATACTGAAGGCTTGATAACTATTTAACAATATGCATTAGTGAATTTTGGTCCCATGGAATGCATGTGGAAATGGTTAGAGAACTTTCATATCCTAGCTATTCATTTAATAGGAATGGATATTTTCTTCCTCTCTTAGCTCATTTTAAAATCTTGTACTATTAATTTAAGTGGAGAAAATTTTTAAATGTAGATCAAAACATATAAATATTAAATTAATATTAAAATATACCTTCAAAACTTTTTAAAATAGCAATTGTACCAAGTTTAACCAAGCATGAAAATAACTAGTTATGGGAATTAAAACCAAACCTATGATTAGGGTAAGTGCACCAATCTGGAGGGCCAAAAAGTGGGAAAAAAAAATGAAAATGAATGAAACATGATTGCATTATGTTTTCTAAGGCTCAAAAATCTAATACCCTTTAACGCGTACATGTTTCTAGTGCTATGAAACGTGTTCGTGTTTTGATCTTTATTAAGTTTAGGATGGCTTAAAGAATCCGTATTTACTAAAATAAATGTTAAGTATAAGAAATAATAAAAGTATAAATAAATAATAAAATAAATATTATAATTTAAATTTATTTTTAGTAAATATAAGAAGTCAGGATCACTCTAGACTTGATGTAAGTGGTCACATATCTCTGACAGTTATAATCTAGAAGATAGTTTTTCAAAATCTAATCCGGTCATATATATTGTAGTTGGTCTTTGTTTTATGAAAACATATAGTCATTTTGTAGGTTTTTAATCTTATGAATTATTATTTTTCCCTACCACTACTTGAATTGGTACTAATTATGAAATTTGGTCCATAATTCACATTAGTGACCATGAATCAACTCAATGATGCTTGTCTACTTCTTGCTAAAATTAGATCCTCATTTTATAGATAGAGGATTGCTCCCTGAATGGGATTCCTATCCTATGGAAAAAATGAGGTGATTGTAATGTGCCTCCTCCTTATGGTTCAAGCTCACGGTTGAGGGTTTAGGGTTTAAGGTTTAGGGCTAAGGGTTTAGTGTTTAAGGTTTAGGGTTTAGGTTTTTAGGCTCATGGTTCAGGGTTTAGGGATCGTGGTTCAAGGTTTAGGGTTTAGGGCTTGTGGTTTAGGGTTTAGGGTTTAGGTTTTATGGCTCAGGGTTTAGGGTTTACGGTTCAGGGTTTAGGGTTTAGGGCTTATGGTTTACGGTTTAGTGTTTTTGGTTTAGGGTTGAGGGTTTAGGTTTGAGGGTTTGGGGTTTAGGGATTTGGCTTAGAGATTAGATTTTATGGTTTAGGGTTTAGGGTTTATGGCTCAAGGTTTAGGGTTTAGGTTTTATGGCTCAAGGTTTAGGTTATAGGGTTTAGGATTGAGGGTTGAGGTTTGAGGGTTTAGGGTTTAGGATTTAGGGTTTAGGGTTTAGGGTTTAGGTTTTAGGGCTTAGGGATTAGGGTTTATGGTTTATGGTTTAGGGTTTAGGGTTTAGCACTCAGGGTTTAGAGTTTACGATTTAGGGTTTAGGATTTTGGGCTTAGGGCTTAGGGTTCTGGATAGTAAAAATAGGGTTTATGGTTTAGGATTTAGGGTTTAGGGTTTAGAGTTTATGGTTAAGGGTTTAGGGGTTAGAGTTTAGGGTTTAGGGTTTAGGGTTTAGGGTTTAGGGTTTATGGTTTATGATTTACAGTTTACGGTTTAGGGCTCAGGGTTTAGGATTTAGTGCTCAAGGTTTATGGTTTAGGGTTTAGGGTTTAGGATTTAGGGTTTAGGGTTTAGGGTTAAGGGATCAGGGTTTATGGTTTATGGTTTAAGGTTTAGAGATTAAGGCTTAGGTTTTAGGGTTTAGGGTTTTAGGGCTCATGGTTTAAAGCTTAGTGTTTAGGGATCATGTGTTAGGCTCATCCATTCACTCACTATAATGTTTTATGTCTTACCCATTCTTATTAGTATTTACAGATAGTATTCAACTAAAAAGGGTTCATTTTATTCATAGGCAAAACATTCCAAGGGAGTCATCACAATTTGATGTCTTTCATCTGCTAATATTTTGAAGGAGGGAAATGTCAGATATCCAAGAATAATTCGGTACAAATAAATGTTACCCAATATAGATATATTATTTTTCCTATTGCATGGGAACTATTTCACTCATTGTAATGTTATGCATCATACCCACTCTTATTAGTATTGACAGAGAGTATTCAACTAAAAAGGGTTCATTTTCTTCATAGGTAGAAAATTCAAAGAGAGTCATCACAATTAGATGTATTTCATTTGTTGATATTTTGAAGGAGGGAAATGCCATATATCCAAGAAAAATTTGGTGCAAAGAAATTTTTTTGACATTCTTTTGACTAATTATTTTAGTTACAAGTTTTTAGGAATGATGGTTTCATTTGAAGAACAGAGCTTGATATGTCCAATGCTTATATAAGATGGAAATTTGAGATGATTTCTGCGGTTTAATTTTATTTTCCAAGATGTGTTACTCCAATGTTTGAAAAAAAAAATCTGGATGCAATGAAATTATGATTCAGACACTCAATGATTCATGAATGTCCAATCCTACCACAGACCCCAGTATTCCTCGATCCTTGGATACAAGGAGACACCATTACTTGGCTTCCATTTATAAAAAGAGAAATAGTTGTAAATTTTTGTTATGACTTCTAAATCTGCATGAATTTCAAGTTTTTTGGAAATCACATCACACCCTTCACTAGGATTGATGACTAACTCTATCTTTTTGAAGGAAATTTTGGAAGAATCCATGGGTTTATCATAGAAGGAATTATCAATCAACGGAAGGTCACTACGTCATAGGCTAGCTGACTCCCATTCATAACTAAACAAGAAATATTTATTAGAATATTGATAACCCCTTTATTTTCTTAGTCATTGGTGTTATGATTATTTTGAACACTTCACAAAGTTTTGTCAAATTTTCTATCCATTCTAATACCATAAGAGATTTC
Organism: Taxus chinensis; assembly: GCA_019776745.2. Taxonomy (NCBI): domain Eukaryota; kingdom Viridiplantae; phylum Streptophyta; class Pinopsida; order Cupressales; family Taxaceae; genus Taxus; species Taxus chinensis. The sequence continues at coordinate 76,370,626 of CM034155.1, read as the reverse complement.
TCTTTCTCCAGAGGAGAGGATACTATAGGAAATTTGGTTCTAATCCTATACCTCTGTGTTGGTATATTCTCTATGTTTCTTTCATTTCTTTTGAGATTAATTTTTTTTACGATGATTATTTTTTCAAACATCTAATGGGTCATCTTGGCTTGCATAATACCATGCATGGAAATATGATAAATGTGAAATTTATGTCATAGTTTGAATAAATTGACATTCAAGAGTGCAAGTATATGTGGGGAAAAATAGGTTTGGAAGAGATGTTTAGTATGCATTATAAGGCACAACATAGATGTCATATCCATTTAATTATTTGTCCCATCTCTCATAAATAAGGTAGTTGTAAAAGTAGACTCAATCATGGTTCTGTTATCCAAAATAAGCCCCTTGCTTATTTCTTGGCTAACTCCCTTCATTCCTTCCATCCTTGTACCTCAATCAGAATTTTTTATTTTTCAAGCACTCAAGACCTTCTAGAAATGGCTCCATTAGGTAGAGAATCTTCTCAACTTTCCAGAATGGTAAAGTTTTCCTTCTAACTCCTTGTATTTTGCAAGTTATGGCTCGGTGGAGTTTTGGAGGGAAATTTTCCCAAGGGAGGTCCACGGGCCAATCAGAATGCGCCATGTCAGTAGTGGAAAGGCAGGGGAAAGATTGAAATTTGAAAAAATCACCAAGTATTGGTGGGGCACACAAAGAAATTTTTTGGCCCGAAGGCCTGCCAGCCAATAGGAAGCGGCCACGTGTCCAGAGGCCCATCAGAGATCAGCTCGGCGGGGAGAAGTTAGAAAAAATTTCCAAAGTTGGCACAAATGGAATATCTCGGCCCGAAGGCCTGCCAACAAATCACAACCTACCATGTGTCCTTGGAGTTTCAGAAGGTGGAGGGATAGAAGGAAATTTTACTTTTCACCAAAATATGGAAAATAATGGATTAGAATCCCACCCGCGATGGCCCGCACCAATCAGCAGCTGTCACGTGTCCATGTGGCTGGTGAAAATATTAAGGTGGGTCCACAAAGGGAAGTTTGGATTTCAAGCCCATGCCAATGACAATGTGCCACATGTCCCATTTGGGGAAGTGGTTGGCAGTGATGGAAAATTTGGAAGCATACCCCCGTGGGCCAATCAGAAGACAACATGTGGCATCAGAGCTTCAGGCCGGCAAAGAATTTTTGGAAAATTTTCCAAAGACCAAAAAGGTGTAAAATGGTAAGGGGAAGGCCCGCATGTAATCAAAACTACCACGTGGCATCAGAGAGGTGGGGGTGGAGATTTTTGGGGAAATTTTCCCAAAGTCAAAAAAGAGGGAAAATTTTGAATTTTCGGCCCGCCAAGACAATTTTGCCCTAGTTTTGCCCTAAATCTTCATAAGGGCATAAATTTTGATCTAGAGCTCAAATTTTCATGTTCTTGGTGTCATTGGAAATATGGTGAAATTATCTACATGATGGAGGGTTCAATTTTTTGTTTTGGTGAATTTTAGAGAGAGAAAAATGAAAAAATGTCTCCAGCATGCAAGGAACACAAAAAATGATTTCAAACACCAAAATTAATGAAGTATGCGGCTTTGTTTTTCTCTGTAAAGAAATGTACTTCAACGTATGGGCTTGTTTATGGAACCCATCATCTTTTAGGTCCCATTAGATGAGTTTGGTTGAATGGTTGGATGCTTTCCCACATTTTCTCCTTCCTGGGCTCGAATTTTCATTGTTAAAAGCCAGATTTGGCTCATTTTGTAAAGGTTGTTGATTCATCTTTTCTGCTCTGCCCTCCCTTCTTTTCTTCCCCAGGGTTGAAAGTCATGGAGTTTGAACCTCCTCCCCTAAGACTTATAATGGCATTTTTTCCTTTTACCATTGTAATGATGTTTCTGTGCAAACTTCTGGAGCAACAAAAATGTGTTCTGTGAATGCATCTGTCCATCCTTGTTCATTTTTTTGCTTGTTTTCTTCTTTCCTCTCTTCATTGCAGGTATTGGTGCATGTTTTGAATGTTCATTACAAGTTTGGATTTTCATGGAGGTTTTTGGGACATTTTTTGTGTGAAATATATCTTTGGGGTTGTGATGCACTTGTCCATCCTTCCCATTGCTCACCTCTTCTTGTTCCATGGCAGTTTTGATAGGTGTTCATCATTTTCCTTCTCTGGTGTATCACCGTTTTAGTGTAGTTTTATTTTTCCCCTTTTCATCTCTTTATCTCTATCTCCCTTGGAATTTAGATTAGTTTAAACCTCTAGATTAGCAAGCCTGCACTCTGAATAGCTTGTGGCAGGTAGTTTAGGAAGAGGAACCAGCCTCTAATCTGGAGATTCTTTTCCCATTTTTACAAGTCCCACAATTGGGGAAAAGATTCAATGTTGTGCAATCACACTGGATGTTTTCAAATATCAAACTAGAAATCTGATAAACATCCAGGGGTGCTGCTGATTCTGCACTAACAGTTTTGGCATGCCCGGTGGGACCTTAGAGGTCTTCCACTTCATATTTTGCAGGTTGGTGTGTTCCTGTGAAGATTTCAGCCTTTGGAGGCATATTCAAAAGCACATCTGGTGACTCCATCTGGTAAATAACTCATTCTCTGAGTTGTAGACCTGTTTTCCATCCATTTTCATCCATTCTTCTTTCCATCTCTTCCATCTTCTTTCATTCCATGAAGTTGTGTAATCATGACTTCATTTCCATCATGGGATTCACATTTACAACAGTAGTATATCCCACCTCTGACATGTTTTACAAATCCTCCAAATCAGCATACACACCCATATGAGCAATACCAAAATCATTTTGGTTGTGAAGCATATCAAGAGCAAGGGTACGCATGCAATGAAGACAATCAAATGGAAGATGCTGATTTTGTGGAGAAAATCCAAAAGATGGAGGCAAAGATGGTGCAATCAAGAGCAACAGCTCAAATGAAGGCTTTCAGAATTGGTTGCAGGACTCCTTGTCCATGGGGAGGCCCTTTTCCAAGACACTTCAGCCCTCAGGAGAAGCTGGGCTTCATGATGGAGATGCTGCCCCAACTTGCACAATGGACAACAGAGATAGAGGCCTATAAACTTGGTGTTGAACAACCTTGTCAATGGGTAAGTTCTACACCATCAACTGGTTCTTCTCTTTCCATTCCTCAAGTAGCACCATCTAAATTTGGGCTTCAATTTTCAAGCTTCCCATTGAATGTTGTCCCAAATGTTGAATCCATTTCTCCATTCCCTAGTCTTCCACCCCATCTCAATTCTTCTTTCCTCTTTCCTTCCAAACAACCATCCCCTCCACAAGAGCCAATAGAAATACCCTCTCCTCCAAATAAACAAGAGGTTTCACCTCCTCCACCACCACAAAAAATTGTAAAATCAATTGAGTTACAACCCACCCCTCCTCTTGCATTCCCAAATCCATGTTGGGAGAATGAAAATCAGAAAATCAGTCATCAAGGACAACAAGAAGAAGAGCCAAACAAAGAAGAAAAAATCATAAGTTTGGTAAGCTTGGCTCTCAAATTTGGGATGACAAAGATCCCCTTGATGGTTAATCCTTCAGAAGAGGTTGGAGTTGGAGAACAAGTGGCAAACAAGGTTGATTTTGCAGCAACAGTGAAGAAAGAAAAAAAACAGCTTGTTTGTGATGAGTTGAGTGTCCATGTTGGCACTTTTCCCAAAGAGAATGCTGATCCAATTCAAGTTGCACAATCAGCCATGGAGGAGGAAAGCTTTGAAGAAGATCTTGCAGTCCCAACTTTTCCTCTAGAGTAGTAGATTGAAGAGTTTGACTCGACAAAATTCATGCTAGAAGAGTTATATCAAGAGCAAGATTGTCTTCAAGTAGCAGAGGAAGGAGAAGCTTCTCAAAATCCAAAAGAAGAGGAGCACATTCTAGCTGTGAAGGAGAAAAGTGCAGATCCAAAGGGCTTTGAGCACAAAGCAGGCTATAGAAGAACCTTCAATTCTTCTTTCTACTTCATCTCTCTCGAGTTCTAGTGCTGAAGAAGAGTTTGATCTCTCAAACTCAATGATTGGAGGATGAAAGAAACCATGGTGATCAAGTTACAGATCAAGAGAACACCATGGGAGAGGTTGAACATTTGCAGCAGGACAGCAATGAGGAAGTTTATCTGTCAGATTTGGAGGACTGTTTTGATGAAGAGGAACCGGTTGAAATCACACCATTTCTCCTTCATCATCCACATTCCAAACACAAGAACCTGCTATCATGGAGGAGAACATTCATTTGGAGTAGCATCTGCATCTTATATAGCAGCTCTTTAGGATCAAGATTGGAAGATTTAATTCTTCCATGTTCTTCATTGGGGGAAGAGAAACAATAGAAAAATTCCATCACCCCTTCCACACCATCCATCCAAGAAGGTCTATAAGAGGATTCCATTTTTGGAGTTGAAAATCAGATTTATGGGCATATCAAATGGATCAGACCTTTCCCAATTAGGTATTTGGCTTCATTGGAGCCAAAGGAGAAGCCACAACCAATCATGCTTACTCCCAAGCATGAGGATGGGCTACAAACTATCAAGTATCAGTTATCTTACCTCTTCAATCTAAATGCAAAGCAACTAAAAGAGGTATTCAATTTGTTTTTAGCTGAAACCTTACCGATTTAGGTAGAGGAATAGCTTCTTGTTGATTTTCCACTCATCCAACCAGCCATGTTCAGTGCCAAATTAGTTGCATGGCTGCCCATTTTGAAGAAAGGAAGCTATTTTGCACAACCAGTTGCAGGGTTTGTTTAGCTCACCTTTGCTTCCAGTTAGAGTAGAGTAGGTAGGTTTTCTTTCAGCAGAAGAAGTGCTTGTGCACACTCTACATGTTCCATTTGGAGCATGTATGATTTTCAGTTTTGTACATAGTTTTTGGTGCTGCTGGTTTTGCTCTTGCACAGTTCATTTCAGTGGCATTTTGGTAAGAGAAACTCTAAGTTCAGTGGGCTTCAAGTGGCTCAGAAGGAAGTTTTCAAAGTTCAGATCAGTTTGTAGGCTACAACTCATGACTCCATGCCCAATGGATGCTTCAAAGGCTACTGATCATTCATCTAGCAGGCAGATGACCCCTCTGAGTCACCAAATTGTTATCCAAAATAAGCCCCTTGCTTATTTTTTGGCTAACTCCCTTCATTCCTTCCTTCCTTGTGCCTCAGTCAGAATTTTTTATTTTTTAGGAACTCAAGACCTTCTAGAAATGGCTCCATCAGGTAGAGAATCTTCTCAGCTTTCTAGAAAGGTAAATTTTTCCTTCTAACTCCTTGTATTTTGCAAGTTATGGCTCGGCGGAGTTTTGGAGGGAAATTTTCCCAAGGGAGGTCCGCGGGCCAATCAAAATGTGCCACATCAGTAACAAAAAGGTGGGGGTGGATTGAAATTTGAAAAAATCACCAAGTATTGGTGGGGTGTAAAAATAAATTTTTTGGCCCGAAGGTCCCGCCAGCCAATAGGAATGGCCACGTGTCCTCAGGGCAGGGAGAAATTTGAGGAGCAGCGGAAGTTAGAAAAAATTCCAAAGTTGGCACAAATGGAAGATCTCAGCCCAAAGGCCTGCCAACGAATCACAACCTATCATGTGTCCTCGGAGCATCAGAATGTGGTTGGGTAGAAGTAAATTTTCCTTTTTGCCAAAATATGGAAAATAATGGATTGGAAGCCCGCCCGTGATGGTCTGCACCAATTAGCAACTGCCACGTGTCCATGTGGCCGATGAAAATCTTAAGGTGGATCTGCAAAGGGAAGTTTGGAGTTCAAGCCCATGCCAGTGACAACATGCCACATGTCCCATTTGGGGAAGTGGTTGGTAGTGATGGAAAATTTGGAGGCATACCTCTGAGGGCCAATCAGAAGACAACACGTGGCATCGGAGCTTTGGGCTGGCAGAGAATTTTTGGAAAATTTTCCAAAGACCAAAAAGGTGTAAAATGGTAAGGGGAAGGCCCACGTCCAATCAGGACATGCCACATGGCATCAGAACTTTGGGGAAGATATTTTTGGGGAAATTTTCCCAAAGTCAAAAAAGAGGGAAAATTTTAAATTTTTCAGCCCACCAATTCAATATTGCCCTTGTTTTGCCCTAAATCTTCAGTAGGGCATAACTTTTGATCTAGAGCTCGGATTTTCATGTTCTTGGTGTCATTGGAAAATTAGTGAAATTTTCTACATGATGGAGGGTTCAATTTTGTGTTTTGGTGAATTTTGGAGAGAGAAAAATGAAAAAAATGTCTCTGGCATTCAAGGAACACAAAAAATGAGTCCAACCACTAAAATTAATGAAGTATGGGCCTCTGTTTTGCTCTGTAAAGCAATGTACTTCAAAGTATGGGATTTTTTATGGAAACCCATCATCTTGCAGGCCCATTAGATGAGTTTGGTTGGTGGTTGGATGTTTTCCCATGTTTTCTCCTTCCTAGGCCCTAATTTTGATTGTTAAAAGCCAGATTTGGCTCATTTTGAAAAGGTTGTTAGTCATCTTTTCTACTCTTCCCTCCCTTATTTTCTTCCCCAGGGTTGAAAATGGAGTTTTAACCTCCTCCCCTACTTTGTAATGACATTTTTTTCTTTTACCATTAAAATGATGTTCTATGCAAACTTCTGGAGCAACAAAAATGTGTTTTGTGGTGCATTTGTCCACCCTTGTTCATTTTTTTTCTTCTTTTATTCTTTCCTCTCTTCATTGCAAGTATTGGTGCATATTTGAATGTTCATTACAAGTTTGGAGGTATGTTCATGGAGTTTTTTGGGACATTTTCTGTGTGAAATCTATCTTTGGGCCTGTGATGCACTTGTCCATCCTTCCCATTGCTCACCTCTTCTTGTTCCATGGCAATTTTGATAGTTGTTCAACATTTTCCTTCTCTGGTGTATCATTTTTTTAGTGTAGGCTTATGTTTTTCCTCTTTTCTCTCTCTCTGTATCTCCTTAGAAGTTAGATTAGGATTAGACTAGCTTGCCTGCACTGGAATAGCTTGTGGTAAGTAGTTTAGGAAGAGGAACCAGCCTTCTCTGGAGAGCTTTCCCCATTTGCAAAGGTCCCACACTTGGGGAAAAGATTCAATGTTGTTTAATCACACTGGATGTTTCATATCAATCTAGAAATCTGATAAACATCTAGGGGGTACTATGAATCTACACCAATAGGTTCTAGGCACAAGACTAGGAAATATTGATGAAATATGGTTCAGAGTTTAGGGTTTAAGGTTTAGGGATCACAGTTTAGGGATTAAGGTTAAGGGTTTAGGTTTAGGGTTCAGGGTTCAAGGTTCAAGTTTCAAGGTTGATGGTTTATGATTTAATGTTTAGGTTTAGGGTTTAGGGTTTAAGGTTTAGGGTTTAGGTTTTGAGGTTTATGGTTAGGTTTTAAGGATCATGGTTAAGGGTTTATGGTTTAAGGTTTAGGGTTTAGGGTTTAGGGTTTAGAGTTAATGATTTAATTTTTAGGGTTTAGGGTTTATGGTTTAGGAGAAGGGTTTAGCATTTAGGGTTTAGGGCTTAGGGTTTACATTTTAGGGTTCAAAGATTAGGGTATAGGGTTCAAGGCTTAGGTTTTAGGGTTTAGGGTTTAGGGCTTAGCATTTAGGGTTAATGTTTTAAGGTTTATGTCTTGGGGTTCATGGTTTAGAGTAATGGGTTTAAGGTTTAGGGTTTTATGCTCAAGGCTCTAGATATAGATTTTAGGGTTTAGGGCTCAGGGCTTAGGGTTCAAGGTTTAGGGTTTAAGGTTTAGGGATTAGGGATTAAAGTTAAGGGTTGATGGTTTAGGGCTTAGGTTGCAGAGTTCAGGGTTCAGGGTTTAGTGTTTAGGGATCAAGGTTTAGGGTTTATGGTTTAAGGTTTATGGTTTAGCTTTTAGGGTTTAGGATTTAGGGTTTATGACTCAGATTTTAGGGTTTAGGATTTAGTGTTTAGGGTTTAGGGTTTATGTTTAAGGGGTTGTGATTAAGGGTTGAGGATTTAGTTTTTACAGTTTAGGGTTTAGGGTTTAAAATTTAGGGCTCATGGTTCATGGTTTAGGGCTTATGGCTTAGGTTTTAGGGCTTAATGCTCATTGTTTAGGGTTTAGGACTTACTGGTAATGGATAAATGTTTAATGTTTAGGGTTTATGGTTTAGGGATTAGGGTTTAGGGTTTAGATTTTATGTGTTAGGGTTTAAGGATCATGGTTTAGGGTTTAGGGTTTAGGTTTAAGGGCTCAAGGTTTATTTAGGATTTAGGGTTTATGGTTTTGATTGTAGAATTTAAATGCTAAAAGCTTTAAGATGAGTGTTAAAATCATAAAAATTACCTATGTATTGACTAGATTATACTATAAAAAATTGTAGACACCTATAATTTAGCTCGAGCAATTTAAATACTTAAGTTGCGCTAATTATACCCTTTCTCACAAATTAACAACATATCATAAATATCACACTTTTTCTTTGCTATCATCATTAATTAATTGCATTACGTTAATTAATTAACTCTTCTATCCAATAACGACACCAATTAACGACCTTCTATTAATCAGCTCCCCTTTCTATCTAGATTAATTAGTTATTTATAATTAATTAATCTCCCCTTTCTATCTATATTAATTGATTATTTCTAATTAATTAATACCCCTTTCTATCTAGATTAATTAATTAATTCTCTCTTCTATTTAATCAATAAACCGTGATTTATTTTATTAAAATCCTCTCATAACAAAAATCATACTAACTATTCCTCTAAAAAGCTTCTATAATATTGCACACTGATTAATTAATCACCTTTGTTAATTAATAAACCCCCTCAATCCCCATGAGTCACTAGAGGACAAACTAAACTCTCTTAAAGTAAAATCAACCACTTCTAAACCATGTTTATCCATATCTAACCTAGCTTTGTTATTATCCCACATATAATAGGATGCAAAGCTTGTTCAAACCATTGGGTTATAAAAGGAACCCCCCTCTAACCTTTCTAATTACACCTAAATGAGCATAGAGCCTAATCTATAGCCATTTTATCATCTTAGAGCATTCTTCATTGGAGGAGCTAGCTATTTTCATTTCTTGCATTCATTCTTCCAAGTTTGAAGTCATATGGAGATATGTCAAATGGTCTTGTAGTCATGGATTGACAAGACTCCATTCTTGAAACCTTGGGATTCAAGCATAAAATCAAACCATTTGATTACTAAGTATATAAATAGGTTCATTTCATTAGCATTCAATTAGGGATAGAGGTTAATTTATTTAGCATGTTAGTTTGAATCTACATTTTATGTTCTAATGCAAATATGTTAATAGATTAGCTTTTCTTAAGCTCTAAGCATGATGGTATATTGATCTAGTTAGCATTGTATTGAAGCTATTACGTGTTAGCTTTGATTTCCTTAGATTTGTTAACTAATTCATGTACACAAAAACTATCTCCTAAACCGTGACACATGGAGATGTGAGACTAGTTCCATAAGGTGTGGAGTGACCCTAATTTCTTATATTTACTAAAATAAATTCAAATTAGAAATAATAAAATATAAATAACAATAAATGAAAAACTTATATTGTACCAAACGCACATATAATGTTTATACTATGCAGAACATGTACGCGTTATAGTGCATACACGTTTCATTTATTATTCCCCCAAATAAAGAATTTGTAGGATTGGAATTTCCTTGGTTTCCCAAACCTGCAATAGTACATCAATCTACGTGTTTTTGACAAAATATGAAAAAACTCAATTTCTACCATTTTGAATCCTACAAAAACATTTACTATCTTTCTTAGAAATTTTCCTACAACGTCAATAAAACTATCCTCTTTCTGAATATGTAATATTTATTATTATTTGACTATTCTAAGGTTTCCATTTATATTTATTTCAAACTATGTCTTTTATACTTCTATTTTTTAGTGAGTGTAAATGCTTATCTCTTATCGTGTATATTTTTTGACTCATTGAAATTTTAAAAAAAAAATTAGGCACAAACTAGGATTAATTCTATACATATTTTAAAAAGGTAATTTTTGATATTTTTTGACGTACTTAGGAGATGGGCATGGTCGGAGATCTATCATTTTTCAAAATTTAAAATTTTTGTACAATAACAATCATAAAAAAATACTCGCTGAAAAAACTAAAAAAAAACTAGCACAATCTAGATGCTCCTAGTTATCTTTCTACCAAAGGGTTTTCAAAAATACTAAATAGTGCTCAAAATATGGTGGGGGGCACGAAAGTTACTCTACTATGTTTTTAACAAAAAAAGGAGCACCTATTAGTATTTTAGTTATTTGACCCACTTAAACTTATCCATTTTCAATAAAATTTAGTAGCTTAGAAACTAGACTTAAAATTCTATGATTCATGCTCTTACAACATCTTCCAATTTTGAGTGTAACTATTTCAAATAACACATACAAGTTGAAGATTTTTATTTTTCATAAAAAAGCATCCACTTATGACCCCCTTTTGGCCCACCAGATTGGTGCACTTACCCATTATGAAATATCCCTTAAAAACCATAAATATATTCACCATTTTTATAGTTAGTGGGTTTTCAAACTGGAATGATAAAAAATTTCAAAAGACAAAAATATTGTAATAGTAAATGTGCCCCTGCTCATTTTTTGTGGCTAACTCCTCTCATTTTTTCCTCTCTTGTGCCTCAGTCATAATAGTTTGCTTTTCAGGCACTCGAAACCTTCTAGAAATGACACCATTGGATAGAGCTCTTTCTCAGCTTTCCAGAAAGGTAAAGTTTTCCTCCTAACTCCATGTATTTTTGAAGTTATGGCTCAACGGAGTTTTTTTGGAAAAAATTTCCCCTGAAAGGCCCGCGTCCAATGAGATACTGCCACGTGGCACCTAGAGTGATGGAGGGCGGGGAAATTTTGGAAAATTTTCCAAATGACCAAAAAGGTGCAAAAATTCGAATTTTTTCCCGCCAACCCGATTTGGCCCTGTTTTGCCCTAAAACTTCAAATGGCCATATCTTTCGATCCAGAGCTCATTTTTTCGCGTTCTTTATATCAATGGAAAGATGGTGAAATTCTTTACAAGATTTTAGGGTCATTTTTGCATTTTGATGGAGTTTGGAGAGATAAAATCAAAAAACACCTCTGGCACGTGGTCATGGACAGAAATGACATTTCAACCACCGTTTTTAATGAAGAATGGCTCGCATTCTCTCCCAGCATGGCTAAAAATGTTAGGGGATGGGTCTGTAAGGATGCCCATGCTGTTTTGAATGCATTTTGGTCAATGGTTGAATCCCTTCCATGTTTTCCCATGTTTCTCTCTCCTGGGCTCGTCCCTTGCACTGTAAAAGCCAGATTTGGCTCATTTTCAAAGGGTTGAACATTTTTTGTGTATTGCAGGTCCCCTTTCTCACCTTGGAAGTGATTTTGGTGGAATATCAGACCTTTTCTAAGAGCTGCAACTTTATTTTTCCTCTCAGGTGTTGTAATGCAAGTGATTTTGATGATTAAAATAACAATACAACCTCTGTGATTAGTTTTCATCCTCTGCCTGTGTTGTTTAGTTAATTTATGATCCTTCATTACAATTATCAGTTTGTGCATGAGGTTCTTTGTTGCATTTTATGGATTGTGTCAATCTGCAGAAGTAAAAAATGCTCACCACTCCTTTGGTGCATCACCTATTAGCATTAGTTTTAGCTTTTTTGCATTCTCTATCTCTGTCTCCTTTGGAATTTAGAGTAGATTTAGGAGTTTAAACCTCTGTAATTGTGCAAGGAAAATAGCTGATCAGAGGAGTTGAGGAACTAGCCTCTAATCTGGAGATTGCTCTTCCATTTTTGTAAGTCCCACACTTGGGAAGAGGATTCAATGTTGTGTAATCACACTAGATGCTAGTATGATCAAACTAGAAATTTGATCAACATCCAGGGGTGCTGCTGATTTGCAACAACAGTTTTGGCACGCCCGGTGGGACCTTAGAGGTCTTCCACTTTATCTTTGATAGGTTGGTGTGTTCTTGTTAAAGATTCAGCCTTTTGGAGGCACTTTCAAAAGCACATCTGGCGACTCCATCTAGTAAACAACTCATTCTCTAAGTTGCAGACCTGTTTTCCATTCATTTCCATCCATTCTTCTTTCCATCATTTTCATTCTTTTCCATTCCATGAAGTTGTGCAATCATGACTTCATTTCCATCATGGAATTCACATTTACAACAACAGTATATCACACCTCCAACATGTTTTACAAATCCTCCAAATCAGCATTTTGATCAAATTCAAAATCAGCATGTCTACCCATATGAGCAGTAGTGCCAAAGTCAGTTTGGATATGAAGCATGTCAAGCACAAGGGTATGCTAGTTGTGATGGCAGTTAAGAAGAAAATATAGATCTGCTGGAAAAAAATCCAAAATATGGAGGTAAAAATGGTGCAATCCAGGGCTCAAGCACAAATGAAAGCATTTAGAATCGGTTGTAGAGCACCTTGTCCATGGGTGGGACCTTTTCCAAGGCATTACAGCCCTCAAGAGAAGCTAGACTTCATGATTACAACACTACCATTGCTTGCAAAGTGGACTAAAGGAATAAAGGTGTATGAGAGGAGTATTCAACAACCTTGTCAATAGGTAAGCACACCATCTCATGCCTTTTCTCTCCCTCTTTCCCAATCTATTTTATCTCAGTAGTGTCAAGTTTTAAACTCTCCATCTGTTGTCCCAAGTGTTGAATCCATTTCTTGATTCCCTAGTCTTCCACCCCATCTCAATTCTTCTATCCTTTTCCCTTCCAAACAGCCAATCCCTCCAAAGAAGCAAGAGTTCCTACCTCCTCCACCACCACAAAAAATTGCAAAATCAATTGGGTTACAATCCACTTCGCCTCTTGCATTCCCAAATCCATGTTGGGAGGATAAAAATCGGAATGCCAATCAAGGAAAACAGTAGCAGAAAGAATAGCCAAACAAGGATGAAGAAATTCAAAGTCTAAAGAGTAGGGCTCTTAAATTTGGGATTACAAAAATCCCCTTGATGGTGAAACCAATAGAGGATGTTGAAGTTAGAGAACAAGTGGAAAACAAGGCTGATTTTATAACAGCAGTGAAGTGAGAAAAACAAAAAATTGTTGGTGATGAGTTGGGTGTCCATGTTGGCACTTTGCCCAAAGAAAATGCTGATCCAGTTTTCACTGCAAAATCAGCCATCGAGAAGGAAGGAAAACCATCTCAAAACACTATCTTTGAGGAGCAAATGGATGAGGTCAAGTCATTATTTACAACAGTAGAATAATGAAGCATTATTGATACGTTTTTGCTTTCATTTGAAGGGGTTGATTTGATTGATAAAGCCATTATGGAGGTGAACAAAAAAGGTCCAAATTGTGAGCAAAAGGCATAAGAAATTTCATACTTCTCTCCCACTTCATCTCTCCAACAATCTAATTTTTGGGATGAGTTTGGATTGACAAATTTCATGTTTGAAAATGAATTTATACAGGGTGAAGAAAATGTAGATTTGGAGGCCACCATACAAGAGGGAGAGACTCTGCTGCAGTAAGACATTCAAGAGTTTGATTTTCCATGAGACTTAGAAGAATGTTTAGATGAAGAGCTAGCTGAAATTACCATGTTTCCTTCTTCACCATTCATTCTCCAACATCAAGAACTTGTTGCCATGGATAAAATAGTTCAAGGACAACAGCCTACAGTTTGCAACATGCCTCTTGAATCAAAGCTGGAAGAATTTGATCTTCCAAAAGCTACAATGGAGGAGCTCCAAAGCCAACAATGTATTGCAGCAGGTAACAACAATGCAAAAGCAACTTCATTGGATGTTGCAATCAATAACGAGGAGTTGCACACTATAGAAGAGTTCCATGTTGCCATGAAGGAAGAGAAAGGGCAGAAAAGTCCTACCATTGCTTCCACATCACCCACCCAAGAAGGTCTACAAGAAGACTCCATTTTTGGAGTTGAAAATCAGAGCTATGGGCATATCAAACGGATCATACCTTGCCCAATAAGGTATTTGACTTCATTGGAGTCAAAGGAGAAGTCACAACCAGTCATGCTTTCTTCTAAGCATGAGGATGAGCTACAAAGTACCAAGGATCAGCTGTCATACCTCTTCAATCCAAATGCAGAGCAACTAAAAGAGGTATTGGATTTGTTTTCAGTTGACACCTTGATGATTTGGGTAGAAGACTAGCTTCTTGTTGATTTTCCACTCATCCAATCAGCCATGTTCAGTGCCAAATCAGTTGCATGGTTGCAACTTTTGAGAAAGGGAAGCTATTTCTCCCAACTAGTTGCAGGGTTTTGTTTAGCCCACTTTTGCTTCCAGTTAGAGTAGGATAGGTAGTTTTGCTTTCAGTAAAAGAAGTGCTTGTGCACACTCTGCATGTTCCATTTTGGAGCATGTATGACCTTTAGTTTTATACATAGTTTTTGTGGTGCTGGTTTTGCTCTTGCACAGTCCATTTTAGTAGGTTTTGGGTTTTAAGTGGCTCAGAGAGGAGGTTTTCAAAGTTCAGATCAGTTTGAAGGCTACAACTCATGACTCCATGCCCAATGGATTGGTTCAGGTAACTAGTAACTTCATCCAGCAGGCAGATGACCCCTCTGAGTCGCCAAAATTGTTATCCAAAATGTGCCCCTGCTCATTTTTTGTGGCTAACTCCTCTCATTTTTTCCTCTCTTGTGCCTTAGTCATAATATTTTGCTTTTCAGGCACTCAAAACCTTCTAAAAATGACACCATTGGATAGAGATCTTTCTCAGCTTTCCAGAAAGGTAAAGTTTTCCTCCTAACTCCATGTATTTTTGAAGTTATGGCTTGGCGGAGTTTTTTTGGAAAAAAATTTCCCCTGAAAGGCCCGTGGCCAATGAGATACCACCACGTGGCACCTAGAGTGGTGGAGCATGGGGAAATTTTGGAAAATTTTCCAAATGACCAAAAAGGTGCAAAAATTTGAATTTTTGCCCGCCAACCCGATTTGGCCCTGTTTTTCCCTAAAACTTCAAATGGCCATATCTTTCAATCCAGAGCTTGGTTTTTTCGCGTTCTTTATATCAATGGAAATATGGTGAAATTATCTACAATATTTCGGGTTCATTTTTATATTTTGATGGAGTTCGGAGAGATAAAATCAAAAAACACCTCTAGTATGTGGTCATGGACAGAAATGACGTTTCAACCACCATTTTTAATGAAGAATGGCTCGCATTCTCTCCCAGCATGGCTAAAAATGTCAGGGGATGGGTCTGTAAGGATGCCCATACTATTTTGAATGTGTTTTGGTCAATGGTTGAATCCCTTCCATGTTTTCCCATGTTTCTCTCTCCTAGGCTCGTCCCTTGCACTGTAAAAGCCAGATTTGGCTCATTTTCAAAGGGTTAAACATTTTTTGTGTATTGCAGGTCCCCTTTCTCACCTTGGAAGTGATTTTGGTGGAATATCAGACCTTTTCTAAGAGTTGCAACTTTATTTTTCCTCTCAGGTGTTGTAATGCAAGTGATTTTGATGATTAAAAT
The DNA here is from genome assembly GCA_019776745.2 of Taxus chinensis. Classification (NCBI taxonomy): domain Eukaryota; kingdom Viridiplantae; phylum Streptophyta; class Pinopsida; order Cupressales; family Taxaceae; genus Taxus; species Taxus chinensis. The sequence goes on along the minus strand of CM034155.1, from coordinate 76,355,150 downwards.
AACAATACAACCTCTGTGATTAGTTTTCATCCTCTGCCTGTGTTGTTTGGTTAATTTATGATCCTTCATTACAATTATCAGTTTGTGCATGAGGTTCTTTGTTACATTTTTATGGACTGTGTCAATCTACAGAAGTAAAAAATGCTCACCACTCCTTTGGTGCATCACCTATTAGCATTAGTTTTAGCTTTTTTACATTCTCTATCTCTGTCTCCTTTGGAATTTAGAGTAGATTTAGGAGTTTAAACCTCTGCAATTGTGCAAGTAAAATAGCTGATCAGAGGAGTTGAGGAACCAACCTCTAATCTGGAGATTCCTCTTCCATTTTTGCAAGTCCCACACTTGGGAAGAGGATTCAATGTTGTGCAATCACACTGGATGCTAGTATGATCAAACTAGAAATTTGATCAACATCCAGGGGTGCTGTTGATTCACACCAATAGTAAATAACCCCTTAATCATGTTAAATGCCTTCTAAGATTGATGTGCAAAAAGTATTCCCTAACCCTTTTTCCATTTCATAATATTTAAAACCCATTCGATATTATTCAAGGACCTCTATTAAATAACTATGCCTTGATGAAACTTTTTTTATATTATTTTTGAAGAGTGTTTTAAGACCACTATGGATAACTAGTTTTGGGGAACAATAACTCGACACTATAGAAACCCATCAGAATCATCACAATTTGTTTGTGCACAGGCTCCAGAAATAAATTATACCACTAAAAACCCCCTTATTTTTCATATAAGGAATAGATTAATAAAAAAAATTCTCGTACTAATTGAAAGGAAAAAAAATTGCATCCTCTTCGGAGCCAGCTTGATTTAGGTTAATGAAGAACAATAACAAAATTTCATCTACTGACCCCAGAAATTTATTTCCAATTTGTGATTTGGTTATCATTTCTATTTCCAATTAGTCCATAAAGATTATATGTATATTATATAACATGTTCTAAGTGTTAAACATTCCATTAGGATGTTTAGATCCCTTCTCGCAGGGCCATTATATAGTCATTCGAGCTAGATTGTACAATAATAAAACTAGACATTGTGGACCTATTTTGAACCCCCTTCGAGGTGTTTCTGATAGGTTTACCAAATGATATATTTGGAAATTTTAATATTGATTATGAATATTGTGGTTTGAACACTTAAAAAAATGATTAACTGAGAACCTCAATTTTCATGAATTACCACACTACTTGATGAGCCTTAGTGCCAATGAAGAATAAAACTATGTTGAAATTAAACAACTCTCCCAAAATTAAGAACATGTGTAAACTATGAACAACACGTGGAATGATCTTATTATTTTCCTTCTCACCTCATCTAGTATTAGTGAATAATTGTTTGCTTATTTAGAGGAAATGTATGATTTTTCTCTCTCTCTCTCTCTCTCCAAACCAAGATGTGTAACTATGAATTTCTAAGTTATAGAAAATAGAAAGGTATTCTTTCTTTACTTATATATTTCTTATGCAAGTTTTGATACCAAATTATATGGGAAGAGTGGGGTCTATGATAGAATAGCACTAACACAATACTGATGAAATTTGCATGTAGCATGGAGGCATATAACTGAATGATGAAATTTTGAGTTTGAAGTTGTATTTAACTTAGAAAATGTGTATTATTACCAAAATAATCAAATGTAGTGTCCTTTTGAATAGTTGTGCCTTATGTACATTTTAAAAGGAGAAAAAGTAGTTTATATCATGTATGAATTGCAATGGATGTAAAATTACATTTATATGTTGTACTTAGGTAGTTTGTGTGCATTAGAGAAATTATTATGCTGGTTGTCATTATAGATCCCTTGCAAAATTTATATAATGTAAATCAGTAAAGTAAGCACCTATAATCATTCAAAGAAATAAGATTTATAACCTTCTCTCTATGTTCCTCTTCTCAATTAAACCTTTAATAGATGGTCAAACTCATAGCATTATATGAGAAACCTACAATGAGACTATTCCTCATCTTGATTGACTTTACATGAGGCATGATTGCAAAATGTATAATCTTCCCTACCTCGAGTGAGTAAGCCTCATAATTATAAGTTTTGTATGTATAAAATGAATTTTGGATAAGTTTGAGTTTGAAACTTTCATAATTTTACTTGATAATCTAATGGGTAGCCAAGTTTACGTGGAACTAGTTTTGAGTGATAACACCAATGAAGGATTTCATTGTGAGACCTAAATGATACAAGTGGATGTAGTGTAATTGGATCTTCTACACACTATAGTCTTATGAGAACCCTATTGTGACATTATTAAGCCTTTATAGATATAAGGGTTGTCTTAACAAGTACTAATGGAATACCTTTGGTTTTGCTAAGGATTTACATCATGAGGATGTTCTGATTACTCTAGTATTGACCCGTAGTAGGTTTTATAGCTCATAAGTGAAATTTTGGATAAAATAAATTGAAGACCTCTTAAGAGGCTAATTGTGGCTAGAATTCACAATAAAAAATAATGTCAAAAGTGGGTCTAATTTAATGTATCAAAAAATGTAAGTTGAAACTTAAGATCTCCATTTCTAACTAAAATTTAAACCCTTCTGATGTTAATATAAGTTAAACAAATTATCACATGGGACAATTCATTTAGTTACATTAATCCCTAGTTTGAAAATGGGTTCTATGAGACTCGTAGGTGTTTAAAAATAATTCCAAATAATAATTGAATTAAATAAATTTAATTTTAGCAAATAATGAAAGTAGATGATGTGTACTCCTCTGGGTTAACATTCTAATGAAATGAAAAATGTGTAATTCAAATATAAGGGAATATATATTGTGAACATTAAATTTTGTGAAATCAATGATGTAAAATAAATAAATTCTTATTTTGGTGAAATGTAAACCATAATACTATGTACATTATTGAACATGTTCTATCTTCTAGTTCTCGTTTGTGTTCATATCATTGTTTTGTGTTTTGTTCATTCGAGAAAATTTGGAATTAATGTGAATTTTGTGTTATCATGATTGTTTGTAAGTGCATCATGTGATGTTGTGTTTCTAAGTGATCCCCAATTATGTTGTAAAATAAGAAAAGAAAAAAATATTCTGTGTTATTTTGGATTGTTGTTTGTCCCTACATGTGTGGGTGTTACACCTTAAAAGAGGTACTCTTGTCTTCACTCAAAGTCTTGATCCATTTACAAATAGACATCTATAGCCATGATGGATATTTATTGAATTATCCCCCTTGGATATATTTTATAATTTTTTATTGTTTATTTTCAATTTAAGCTTTACTATTTTCTATTATATTGTTATATTTCTTATTTTTAGCTAATAATTATTTTCTTGAGTTTTGAAACAAATTCTAGGGGTTAGAAACCATTTTAGACCTTATAATGATGTTTTATACAATATTTTTTAATTTTTTAGAAGTGATTTGTGATTCTCTGAGGTATAATAAATTTCTAAAATCAACAACAATTGTATTAACACTCCCAAATTTTAATCATAAACAACATTCCTCCTAGTTACTTTGAAATCTAAGGAGAACCAATGAACCTTTGAAAGTTTATTTTCATTCACCTTTTTAAGAGGTTTCCTTTTGGGATGTTTCCATTAGTGGGAATTTAGAATGGGAACCTGAAATTTAATATATTTTCCATTTATTGAAAATTTTAACTCTAATCTATGAAAACGTGGATAACTAATCTAAAAAAGAATGAAAAAAGGAAGGCATGTAAAACTAAACTAAAAAAATGAAAACCTAATCTAGATGCTAATTGTACTCCTACTTTACATAATCATCTCATTATTGAGAGTATATAGATGATGGTGAATCCGTACAGAAATACTTCTAGTATTTACCATTAATTGGAAAAACTGAATCATTCTTTTCTAAATCTTTGATTTTGAAAGAATTGTTTCATAGTGACTATATAATCTGATAAGGAACAATCCTAAGGAACAATCTTCATATTTTAAATACTTCACTTTTTCTCTTTTATCAAATCAATATTTCACAACCTATTGATATTTGTTGAAGCTCGCAAATGCCTTTCTTTTGGCATTCTACAATACAATCAAGTTCAAATATATATTTTTAACTTTGTTTCCTTTGTCCATATAGTCACACAAGAATTATTGCGTTGGTAACTATAATGTGATGGGAAATATTGTCTCTTATTCATAGATTAGAAGGTACGGTGATGTCTTCAGAGAGCATTTGACTCTATTTTTTTTTTCCCATAATGCATATTTGATAAGTGAATACCATGAACTTTTCTTGTGTTGATTGTTTTTTTATGACATCTAGAAGATTCTTGTTTGTAGATCTAGCCAATCTATTACCTTGACGGTAATAACTGTAAAAACAATTCAAGGTAATTTTTTGAACATAAGTCCATATGTAATTTCAATAGAATAAAAATTTGGTTCATTATCACATACAAGAGAATATGGGAAACCAAACCTTGTGATAATTTTTTCCTCAAGAAACTTAAATACTTTTCTAGTTGTACTTTTCTTGGTGAAAACAACTTATACCCACATAGTGCAATAATCAACAGTTTTAAATAAAAAATTATGATTCTCACCAAATTTTTGGTTTATTACCCCTATGAAATCCACTCCCCATTAAGAAAAGGGTCTATTTTCAATGACTGGTTAAAGAGCCATTGCTACATGATTTGATCTTTTTTTTTAAAAATGGAATTTATGACATGTTATTACAAGGTTGCGGGTGTCCTTGAAAATAGTAGGTGAATAATATCCTAATATTAGTATGTTGTGAGTATTATCATCCCCTGAAGAATTACTACTTCTCATACTTTCATAGAAATTAAACATAGTATGATCTACTTCTTCTCTAGATACACATATAAGATAAATCCCATGGTAATTCCTTTTTTAAAGGAATCCTTTCTGTAGAATATACTACACTACATTTATATTGAAATATCTTCTTTTTACTATATTTAATTCAATAGGGAAAAAACCATACATTAAAAAATGAGCATACCATCTATCTTGTGTTAGAGTAGGTTGTTTACCTTATCTCATGTTCACCTTGGTACTTTATTTACCATCTCTTTCATTTATCCTCACCCGCTTATGTGTGGATATTTATTTTATCTTATTTAAATATTAGGAATATATTATCTATTTGTTAGGTATAGTTTTTTCTTTGATCTATGGTATTTAATAGTTCTTTAATGACTAGTTTTTCCTAGATCTATGGTCTTGACTAGCTCTTTGTTATCTAGTTATTTCCTTGATTTATGGCTTGATCTATGGCCTTGACTAGTTATTAGATTGATCTTCCTTGCCCATATAATAAATTCCCCTTCTCATTTTACTCCATAGAGTTCCATAATAATATATGATATTATTATTCATTTGTTTGCAAAGGTTTTCATAAAGTTATTTTTGCAAATGGCTTTCAACTTATTGATTGTGAAGTTTTATTAGCATTTGAGTTCTTTGTGGCATATAATGGACTGTTTAGTATTCCTTTTATAGTATCAAAACACGATATTTCTACTAACATCCATATGTAATTTTTATTTCACAAACAAGGGTTTTTTATATTCATATATTCGTAATTTATTAGTCTTCTATTGCAGCACGCTTTTTGTGTAAAATGGAGGGCTTCATTGGATAAAAACACCAAAAATGACAATAAACTCGGACATTAATGAATCTAGCATTTTTTTAGCCCCTAGTCATATGGTATGGTCATATGAGGGCTTAAGCTTTTGATTCTTACTAGTAGGTGCTTAAATCAAACCCCCTTTATTTTTTTGAGAGAAAGGGAAAAGGATTTTATTTTTTTCTATAGTGCCAACTTAAATAAATATTAGAACAAAAAATTAATAAGCTTGTATCTCTTCATCGATATCTTGGATTTCAGTGCCATTTTTTTAGAAAAATTCTTTTTTTGTTCCATTGGAACTATTTTTTTTAGAAACCCTCTAAAATTATAAAGTGTCATATTATAACTCATACTCAATTATAAAGTGCCAAAGTTGGGGGTCTTGTTGCATTCCTTGATTCTTGCATTATTTTTTGTGATTTTTAGAATGTTGTCTTTATCTGCTTTTGTATTAGATATAATTGAGCCATTAAAAACACATAACTACCACACATGGAAACCAAGAATGGAAACAATAATTAAATTCAAAGGATTATGAGATTTAACTTTTGTATAATGTTTAGTGTTTGTATACACCTAAATAATTACGTATTCTATTTTCATACCTGTTACTAATGATTCTCTTTTCAGGTTAGAGGTCATTAATGCATATATATATGGAGTAGGTGCCTTAAGGGGATCATTTTGGGATAGGGGTATGGTTATTCACGTAAACATTGGGTTAGGGATGATACATGAAGAGAGAACAACTTTTGGTCCCATTTATGTATTTCTTTTTCTTTTATCCTTTTATTTTTCCTTCACATTCTCCCAACATCTTGTTTATTCATGACCTCAGTTATTCTTTTGTCTTGCATCATTATTATCTTTCATGACTCTTTGCACACTCCCCCTTACATTTTTCTTCCTTGTTGATGATATCTCCTATGGGTGATTGCGTTTGTACAAACTTAAAAACCTCCCAACGCCTTTGCCCATGGGAAATGACATCGGTATAAATACCCCAAATATCATTTGCACATTAAGGAAATCAAATAATTTCACAAATGAACTTGCCATTTTATTATCTCTTTTGTGCCTACTTACATCTACTCACTTATCTCTTGGATTTCTTACATCTTGGCTCTTGTCTTGGAGATTCTTCTTGTTTGGATTAGTTTGCTTGCATTTTTGGGTCATCTATAGTGAGATAGTACTATAGTGTTTCCCCTTCTCCACCTGAAATTGTTTCTCTCATGTTGTATGGTCCTTTGGGAGATAGATGCATCAGCGACCCCCCAATAGGTAAGTGTTCTAACTTACTTTTTCATTTTGTATAGATTAATTCCTTACATTCGTTACGTGCTCTATGTTAGCTTGGTATTTTATGGACATGCAAGGTTAGCATATTGAATTTGAGTTCTTTACTTCATGTTACATGTTTTTTCTTATGTTACCATAGACTTTGTATGTTTATTTTATTTATCACTACCCCCCATAGCACTGATACCTCCATAGGGTTCCTCTTCTTCAACATAAGGCCTTAAAAACATTAGTTTGTCCTAGTGTAAGGGTTACTTCCCTTAGGGTATGTTATCATAGTGGACCATGTACCCCCTTTAATTATATATGTTTGTATGTCAGTCTTGGCATGTCTTTTACTTGTTACCTTAAATACCCTAGTTTAACAAATGCTAAGAGTGCATGGTGCCTAGACATATTTTTTCCCATCATACATCCTTACTGAACTTGAAATGAATCCTATTTTGTCCCTTCTGATCAATAAAACTCGTTAAAAGCACCCAATTTTAATTTTTTACTTGTTTCATTTTTTAAAATTCCAAAAATCATTCTTTCAAGACACCTTCGACCCCTATGGTGTTTATATATAGGGCCAATCTTGTATTTCCTAGCCTAACCTCCCTATAGATGTCATTGGCCCATGTGTCATTTTAGTATAAGTTTGATCCTATCTGTCCCATTTAATATTTACCATGGATGCCTTATGCCCCTGTGAAATACTTTTTACATGGTTGATTATGTCGTTATCCTATTTTTATGAGCTTCTTCTTGGTCAGATCAACACTCCATCATGGATTATCTTGGCCTGGAGCTCTCCAACTCTATTGAATAGTCATCTTCAGAAACTAATTTTCCACTATTAGGCTTTCCTTTTTACTCATATTGTTATGTGGTAAGAGATAATAGGAAAAATTATAATACCCACAATAATAATATTTAAGGTGAGGAAGAAGAAGAGATTTGGATTGAGGACATCTCCAACCTCCCAACTGAAATCCAAAAATTTCTTAACAATTTTTTCCAATACAAAGGGGAACTTGAATCAATAATTCATAAACATCTCCTTGAATTTGTTTTTGAGAAACTTGATGATAGGGTGGATAGTGGGAAGGATACCATGGCATGCTCATTTGTTAATTCCTCTAGTTCTAACCCCAATAAGCTTATCTTATAGCTCATATATAAGATGATTAAGAAAGAAACTACCACTAAGGTCTAGCTCCTTCAAATGCAAACCAATATGGTCCAAATGGTTAACCATCCTAGGATGGGCTCTATGGGTGTGATTTCCCCACCCTTACCCAATGGTTCTAATGGGGAAAATATTTCCCAAACTCCATTCCTAAAAATTCTTGAGGGAAGTCCAACAAGATCCGCTAACACCTTACATTACTAGTGTGTATATTTGAGGCATTTCCCCCTCTATCTCATATGATGGGTCAACTGAGCCCATTTTACACATTAAGGCCTTTGGAAATATTTACAAAGATTGGGTTAAATTCAATTCTTATGTTGCCACTAAAATCTTAGCAAAGACTCTTATCAGATATTCTTTTGACTGGTATCACACTCTACCCTCTAACTCTGTAGTGGAGCTAGAATCTCTAGTAACAACTTTAGTTAATGAGTTTCAATATCATGACTTAACTAAAATTAACATCAATGATTTTATCAACTACAAACAATATGAAAATTAATCAGCTAAAATTTTCATCAAACATTGAAATACCTTATCTACTAGGGCAGAACAAAATATGTCAAACGATAGTCTTTTCTAACTCGTCCTTCGATCCTTATAACCTCGCATTCAGTAGAAGGTTAGGTCCTTTTCTCCTACCTCCTTGGATGAGGATTTTAAACAAGCCAAAAGACAAGATTATCTCATGAGGTATTTTGAAAAGTCTCCTCCTAAGAAGCAAATAACCAAACAGATATAGATCCTACAAATATCAAAGAACAATAATGTTATGGATGATGGGGTCCCATACACCCTTCCTCTCATATATTTTTCAAATAGAAACATATTTGTTATTTATAAAAAACTAATAATAATAAGATCCAACATGCCTATTATTATCCATTAACTATGGATGAGTTAAGAAAGTGTATACCTAAAACATTTAGTCATATCCAAGATCCTTCTTGACCCATTCCCCAATGACATGATGAAAATAAATTTTGTTGGTGGCACACCAATTGGGGTCACTCTCATGAGAAGTATTGTGCCCTTTGCATGACTATCATTAGTTTCTTTTTAGGCCCTGAATTTTACCATGAGGCCATCTCTAGAGAGCACTTGACTGAAGCAGTCAAGGATTTTTATGCTCAAATATTAAAATATTTTCATAATGATGTTAATCAATCCAGTGAAGAACTTAAAGTTTTCTCTAATGTTATGCCAAATCATAGCTCAGGAAAAATATCCAAGAAACCAAAAAATTCCACAATAGATTTGGTTGGTCTTGATTATCCTCTTGATAACATAGTGGCTATAAATGATGTGAGGCATTGGATAGAATTTATAGAGTCAAAATACCCTCCATCAATTCAGTCTAAGAATCATAAAACTTTTTATCCTTGTGTATTCCAAAATCAGACTCGTAAAGTTAAAAACCCATCTTTAATAGACATCATTAGCTCATGTAACAAAACTGCTATAGATCCAAAGGTGTGTGAAACTATTTCTCCAACCATGGAAACCCTCGATCAGGATGATGGTGTCAAACACAAGAAAATAGATATTTCTTAAGTATCTATAATCACCCCCCTTCTAAGCCTATTTTTTAAGATTCCAAACACTCTCATCCTACTACTCAAATCATCCATGACAGGAGGGGTCCTATGAAGAACTTTCTCAGATTCCTAGACCAATCCCTTTTTTAGATCTCATGAGCACATCACCACACCATCATGAATGACTCATGATTGTGTTGTTTGATATGAACATACCCTTACATCCTACTTTTTGCTAGTCTCCTACATTGCACGGTTCAGAAGAAAGAATCCAATGTAAATGTGAAGAAATATCAATTTATGTAGATAAAACCACTGATGTCCAAACCTTCATCCATTTTCTTATAGTGGACAGGAATCCAAATAAATTCCTACTATGGTAAGATGATCCTCTACTCTTTATATCAGTGCAAATTGGCCAAAACATAATCAAGCATTCCCTCATTAACGAGGGTGTTGGCACTTTTTTGGCCTCATTAGAATTTATTAAGGCTCTAGGATATTACTAGACAATCTCCAGACCATGTGTACTAATTTTCAAGGATATGATCATTTGAAAATGTTTCCTATGGGTTGTAATTTTTTTTCTATCACTATCCCCCATAAGAAATTCTATATGAAGGTTATGGTGGTCAAATTTCCTTTATCTTGCAACATTCTCCTTGATCGACCTTAGACCCATTGTATGTGTGTGGTTGCGTCTTTAGCGTATCAATGTGTTAATTTTGCACACCAATGGGAAATCTATAAAATCCAAGGTGACATAAATCCCTAAAATTATGATACTCTCCAAAAAGGGGGTGTATAAATTCCCAACCCTTAGAGAGCTATTTCCTTTCCTATTCCATGAATATCAACATTTTAATTATCATGTTGAGTCCCTTCGTGGTAATGCGGGTCATCCAGATTATTTCAAGAACATGCCTCCCAATCTCTTGGATTTAGATGATGATGAACCTGATGAGACTACTGTTAGAATCAACACTTTTGACCTATTGAATCTTGTCATCTCAAAAGTTCCTCCTAACTTGCAACCTCACAAGAAGTATCCATTAATTCTTGTTACTATTTCATGAACACCTCAACCTCCACCCAAACAAAAGGTTCAATTTGAAAAAAAATTCAATTATTACATGATAGATACTATTACTCTTGACTATGATGATGGTTACACTTTGGAAGATCCCCATTTGGTTATTTTATGCCTAAATTTGGGACAAAGAGGTCTGGCGTTATCACTCCAAAGTGTGCTCACTTGTGATGTGAATGTTATTCTTGTGAAAGAAAACAAATCACATTTGATTGATCCTCCTCCTAGTAGACTAGTTCTTGATCCTCAGATAGCTCCACCAGCATCATCTTCCCCACTCAACTCCATCACTAGATCACCCAGTTTACTTTCTCATCCAAGCGAAGGGGAATGTATACCTAGATTTGATTATAAAATAGATGATCTCATGGATGAAAATTTGAAAATTTCACTGACATCATCTATGTCTAACCGTGTCGATCACTTACATACTCCTTTATCTCTTACCATTATGGTCCCTCTGTCTTCTAGGGAAGAGCCATACTTTACATGGAATGAGGCTTTGGGGCATGATGTGTCTGATTGTAGAGTTTATAGAAGGGACATGAAAAATATTAAAGCTAAGGTGAGTGTTGGAGCTCAAAATTACACCCATCCTAGATCTGGATGGAATGGGATTTTTAGACAACATGGGATTGTCTCCAAGTTGTGGGGCCTTGCAAACTTGAGACAGACCTCTTGAGAAGGCCAGTTCCTTTACCTATTTATACCAGTAAAAACTACTCTTATGAAGGTAAATGCATCTACTTATCACTACTCTAAGAATCCAAGGGACCATGGTTAGGAGGATATGTATGAAAAAGGGGAAAAATAAGATAAATGAGGTAATAACACCATAAAGAAGGGGGTGAACATGGTTATCCTTAATATAAAATGAAGGAGAATTCGCATAGAGAGGATAGACACATGTATCACAATTTGAAACACACTCATACACTCATTTTAATGGAGTGAAATCAGAAAAGGAACCTGCAAGGGGTGTGAGAAATCACAACAAACATACAATGTAAAATGGAGGCAAGGAAAAGTAATAAAAATGATCCAAGGAAGAGAATAACCACAAAACAAAGCTTTTATTTCTTCAAATAAATTCCCAATCAATTACAATGGTAGATGCACTCGATATCCATATACACAAACTATATCTAAAGGTATGTAACTAAAAATGCTAAGGCATGGAGCTCATAGAAAAATAAAGGATTCCATCCTTTTATAATGAGCATTGCTCTTAGATTTATAGAAGAAGGAGAGAAGAGGAGGAGAAAGAAGAAGGAAACTCATATTCAAGATCTTAACCACCAACATCAAATAATAACTTATTACAAATCCACCTGCAATGTTGTTGGATGCACCTTCCCATGTCTATTTTTATTGTATAATAAGGAAGGAGGTGAGATTTGAATAGAATCTAGTGGTCCAGTTGATTATATGTTTGCATTAATGGTTGGATCGTGTTTCCCTACTATTGGTGCTCAAATTAGTCTCACTCTGTTTGTCATTGAATTCCTTAGTTTTTGGCCTCTTTCATGTTTTCTATCTCCCTGTATTGGTGCTTGAAAACTCTTTCCTCCATTTGGTCACCATGATCAGTCCTTTCCTTGGTCGAAGATCACTTAAAGGTCCAGAAAATTTTTTTCATTTCTCTTTCCATCTGAAGGAGTTGGTAAATTGGGTGTAAAACTCGGGTTGTTCCTTGCCTTCTATTTTCTATAGTCATGTAATGTTTTCCCTGTCATTTTTGTCCCAAATACCTAAGGAAATTTGACTGGATGTAGCTTAGAGGATCATGTTTAAAGCTTATAACATTTCCAATTTCTCTATCCTTGAAGAAAAAATCATCTTCGGGCTCAAATGGTGGTTTTCCTGCATTTTTACAGTTTGACGGGTTTGTTTTTCCCCATCAAATTTACATCTCTACATCTGTGGAAACATGGCCCTTTTTGGTTGGATGCGGCTCAACGGAGCACTCTAAAAAATCTAAGGCTCACTTTAACCCAAAACTTGTCCACATGGAGGAACGACACTCATTTGAAAATTCACCTTTTGGTTTGGCCTTGGAGTTACGTCAGGGAGACACATGGAGGTTTCCGTGGCTCTATCCATACTTATACTTTTTAAATAAACTTTATAAGGCCTTGGACACATGGAGGGAATGTGCATGTTTCGGTACTGGCCTCTAAGTTTTATTTTGTAGAAGATCCAGAAGGACACTTGGAGGCTTCCACTCACTCTGCCCTTTGTTCGGACTTGTTAACGGCCCAAGGAAACTATCTCAGACCCTAGACACATGGCATCTTCCATTAATCCTTAAAATTTCTTAAGAAATCTTCCTGACTGAGACACATGGTAAGCCTGTGCTTATTTGGGGTCTCTGTTTTTGGGCACGATATCAAAAGAGTGCCAAGAAGACAAGTGGAGGATTACGTTGGCTCCTTTTATATTAAGACATTTTAAAGGCCAAAAGGTGTTTTTCTTGGACCCAAGGCACATGGAAGGACCGTCATTGTTTTGAAATCTTCCTCTGTACCTCGCCTTTGTTGTTGTACCTAAGGAACACATTGATGGCTATGATATAAAGTAGAAAATGGGTAGAATAACTGGTTATTATGTATTGTGCCTATTTTCCTGGCATTTTGATGAAATTCCTTGTCGTCTCTATCTGTAAAGTTCCATTTAATGGATTCATAACCTAATTTATGAGTCCAATAATTATTAAGATTGATATTTTGAAGTTGGAATTGCTCGGGCACTTGTAAAAATAGGAATTACTAGAGAAGTTGGACACAGGATAGAGTTGCAGAGGGAAGAGTGGGAAAAGATAAAATGATGAAGGTTGTAGGTGCAAAAGTTGAAAAAGGTGTTTCCTTGAGAACTAAAAATATTACCTGTCAGATCTAGCTATGCAAAGCCTCCAGAAAATTATTAAAAGAGGGATTTATCACATGACAGAATCAAAATGATTAAAAGGAGTGTCAAAATAGTTATGGCATGGCATCCTAGTCATTAGTCGAGGGTCTAAGAAATGTGATCAATTCATGATTTGTCCACCTAGCTGATGTGGGTGTGAATTTGTTAAACGTCACTTTCTATAAAAAAATTAGTATCAAGCAAAGGTCCCTGAAATATTCTTCTTTTTGGGGAAAAAAATTGGGGTGAATGAAATGTATAAATGCAATGAGAATGCTCTTGAAAATGGTCATATTTTGAATTCCTAAGAGAAAATTTGAGAAAGCCTTATTCTGAGAAAGCCGTTTGAGATACCTGGTTAATTTCCTTTGTGTTAGATTTTCTATCATGTCAAGTTGGTTACAGATGTATAGTCATTGAGAAGCACTAAGATTTCTCTTCAAGCTTTCCCTTGCTGATGAATTTAAGAAATTTTGAAATTAATTTGTGTCCAATCTCTATCAATTTCTGTCTGCTTTTTTTCAGAATGTCTGCAAATAGTTTCTTTCATTCTTATTGTAATATTACATTAAAATCTTTGTGAAATCACACAAGACCTCATCCCTATGATAGTTTAATGGTATTTTTAATTTCATTTCAATAAGATGCTTCATCTTGGATGAGACAAACAAATTTAAAATCAATTCACTATCATTTATTGATAAATATTATATGTAAGTCTTCGTTTATACCTTAGGCATGATTGATCAGAGACTTTTTTGTTTAATTGATCCTTTCAATTCAAGCCTTTGTGTTAGAGTCTCAAAGATTATGTGAAAACATGTTGATCTTTGTCTCCACTGAAGAACACATTCTGGTTAAAGGAACGTCTTAACTATTCTAAAGTATTATGTTGTTGAGTTTTTCATTGTTGTGAAGTCCCTTCGAAGATCTGGTATAATCATCTTTATCCTACTTCATCTCCCACCAAAATCATTCAAAGACCACGAATCCACCCTGAATTACCCCTTTTTACCCTGTGTATCAACAAAGGAACAAAATTTACTTGCAAAAATATGTAGAACAATCATGATTTCTTAATGTCTTCAGTAACCTTAGCCTTGTGTTGAAAGTATCTCCATCATTTAGAAGTGACAAATCTCAAGAGTTAAATCATGGAGTATTGACAGTATTTTCCCAAGGTTCTCTTCATAGAATTTGTGCAAAAGAAGGATATCTTCATCTCCTTCATCAAATAGAGGTCACACTAAGGGTCCTCTCACCCTGGTCGAAGAGGCATGGCCTAAAGTAGTGAGGATAGGTAAAATCATCTTAAAGGTGCTATCAATCTCTCCACAAATCTAAGTAGCAAAGGGCTAGTTAGATCTCTTCCCCAGCTACAAATGACACACACTATGATCTATCTGCCTCTAAGCTCCCCATATAATATGTGTTTCTTCTCAACTTGAAAGGGAGAACAAATTTGGATACCAACACTCATGGTGTCATTTCTAGGGAACTAATTTACGTTGTCGAGAACTGATTAGCGTTGTCAAGGATGATTTGTTAATTTTTTTCTAGTTCATATCCATTTGGCCCATCAACAACACACTCATGGTGCCATCTCCAGATACTCTTTGAATTATTTTACAAATATAGTACATACAAACCCTGGTAATATTTCTTACACACGATGTGTGCTAATACATTTTCTAAAATTTCATTATCTATTCAGATCTGTAGGAATTATTCAAAGTTGTAATTTTTGAGTGCAATATTTCCAACTTATATAGTTATTGCACTAAATTTTGTATCATCATTGTTAAATTTGGGTAGAAGAAGATCAGATCTTGTAATATTTACATGATTTTGGTATTGACAAAAATTTGATAGGTCTTTCATAGTGCATTTACACAAATTAAGGTGAAAATCCTTAGTGGCAACTCCATGTTGTTTAAATTCTTAATAAACACCAGTGTCTTAACATTTATCAAGTAATATTTGTCATTAATCTCTACAAATATTGAAGTAATAAGATATTTCTTGCCAAGGACCCGAGTAGAAGGTTATTTCTAGAGTTTGGAAATTCTAATTCAAAAGGAGGAAGAATTTGGAAGGTTGTGGGATTTTAAGCATCAAGAAAAGAGATCTTCATTGGTGAAGCTGATCGGCACGTGATTGAAGATTACAATACTTCCTCAACTGATTATGAATTAGGTAGTATCTTTATGAATTTGAATTCTCCATCTAGAGAGGGACCATCATCTGTATTTGAAACATTTTCTTCTCAGTCTACCCCTATATTTTCAAAAGCTAATAGATTTTCCAAGAGACATAGCCTTTAAAGGGAAGTCATTTTAAAAATTGCATCCATGTACCACATAGACCCCTCACTCCTCAGCAATTTGTTTCTCCTGTAAGATCACCTCCTCAGAATAATATGGCTCTGCCTCCACCTAGACCTCCATTTGTCATTAATAATTTTGGTCCCATCAGTTTTAGAGGTATGGTTGGCTATCCAAATGTTGTGCCACAGGATGTAAGAAATGGATTTCCTAAGTTTCAAGGAAATAATGCAATAACTGGTGATCAGGACCTGAAACTCTTTGTCAATATGATGGAGGATTTCAAAATAGAGTTTGAGGATGTATACATTAAATTATTTATTCATACTCTAGAAGATGTAAGGGAATGGAATAAATCTCTACCAGATAATTCCATTGACTCTTGGACAGAAATGAAAAATGATTTTAGAATACAGTATGGTGATAAGAAAGACCCTAGGTTTATTTTATCAGAGTTTGAAAATATAAAAAAGAATCCTAATGAATCAGTGCATGATTCCAATACTAGATTTAACAAAACATTGAGAAGACTTCCTGTTAATTTGAGGCCATGTGATGAATCATGTCGGATAAATTATTTAGATGCATTTGATAATAAATTTTCTTACTATTTGAGGGATAAGAACCCTGGAACTTTGAGGTAGGACTCTACCATGGATCTGCAAATTGAGAACAACATTAAAGAAGTTGGAAAACCTCATAAGAAGGAGGGTGTTAAATTGATCAACCCAGAGAATCCTCAATCAAGTAAGGTTTGGATCTTGAGGAAGTTGTAAAGACTTTGGCCAGAGATGTAAAAGAAATATCTTACAAGCTAGCTATGGAAGAGAAAGGAATTGGAAAAGGTTTTCAAGGTTAGCACAGGCAACAAGGGCAAGACATATTTACAAATCATCCAAGAAATGATCAGAGATCTGATGACTTAGGTAAAGGACCCATTTGAGCTATACAACCCTAGGCTAGAAAAAATAGAGTAGTGCTTGATCCTCTAAATTCCAGAGTTGCTGTTGTTGGTGAAGCTCATGAAATTGAGTGGTGTGATAAGTTTTTCTTGCCACATTCTCCATGTGAAGTAGATAAGCTAGTTGAATAAGTTGATGGTGATGATAACACTGATGATGATGCATGCATGATGGTTTCCTCTATGAGTTCACAGCAAGGAGAAACCTTAACTGAGCTGATGAGTGCCATAATAGTTAAAGATTTATGGGATTGCATTCACCGGGTATTACCTCTTCCTCCCACTCATACTTCTGAAATTGATATGGTGCAATATTTTGAACTTCCTAATAATGATTTTGAATACCTAAGAGATCTAATGATTGAGAAGTATGATGGAGGGATCCCTTTTAAGGAGGATAGGTAGTTGTTAATGAATGTTGTGGTTATCCATGAAAAATAATATAATACCAGGAGTAAGGTTGCCAAAGGGGTAGGGCCTCAGGCCAAACCAAAAGTTCCAGTGCTTACCAGTATTTTGAAAGAAACTCTGAGGAAAGATGCATCTAGAAAAGGCCTTGTTGTATCAAGTAGAAATTGTGTCCCTCCCCATGCTTAGACTATAAAAAAATCCTATGCCATCAGATGAATTTGTAAACCTTCCTCCTAACACTACATTGCCCAAATATGTTCCTTGTGACATAGCCCAAATCTTGATTCAGATCAATATTTCTATTCCTATTGTTGAATTTCTTAGAATCCCTGAGCATAGGAGTAGAGCATTCAAATATCTGGGGTTTAGAGAAGAAAAGGTCACCCAAGGCAGAAATGTTGAGACTCCTCCTACCATTTCAGATTTAAAAAAACCCCAAGTACTGGAGGAACCAGGTGAACCAATTGAAGTTTACTTGGGAACATCTTTGGTTGAGTCTCAATTAAATGTTGATCCATTTTTTACAACACTGATTATTAAGGACAAACTGCTACACAATTGTATGTTTGATTCCAGAGCATCATACAATGTTTTGCCTCTAGAATTCATGAATGAATTGAACATTAAAGTGACAGCAACTTATGGAAAGTGTACTGGAATGGATTCTAGAGAGGTGCCAATTATAGGATGTGTAAAAGGTTTAGTGGTACAACTTGCAACTTATCCAGGTAAGAAATTGAAACTTGATGTTGGTGTAGTTGATTACCCTACCAAATGGGGCATGTTGTTATCAAGAAAGTGTGCTGCAAGTGCTGGTGGAAATGTTCATATGGATATGTCTTATGCCACCATATCAATTGAGGGCAGCCTTGTGAAGTTACCTAGTGAAAATAAAATGTTATATCTTATTGAGGACCCCAATAATGCTTCTTATGAAGTATTGCATATAGATATTTATATTGATAACTCTGTGAGCTATGTTACTTTCAAGGAATATGAAATTGATCAATGCAAGTATCATGATAAGGATGATTTTCCTAGGAATTTGATGTTTGATGCAGCCTCAAAGGATGTTAAAAAACTTGGCCTAGGCATGATGGGTAAGCCTGAAAAAATATGGTTAGATAGTGACTTGGATAGAAAAGAGAGACAATCATATGACCAGTAGTTAAAGACATATTAGGATTGCTTACCATGGTCATATCCATAATGGCAGGCACTTGAAGATTTTCCTTGATTGATTTCTTTGAATTGGGTTGCTCACCATTGTATAGTGTATAGTTCTTTGTTTTCATTTTTCTTTTGTGTTTTTGTTCATTTTGGTCCTTTGTGACCTGGTTTTGTTGGTTTCTTGGTTCATTTTTTGGAGGATGGTTATGGTTGTTTTCCTCTGTATGCTTATTCTTTGAATTCATTGCCCAATGTTCTATTTTTGGCACTTGGTCTATTATTTTCTCTTGTGGCACTCATAAGGAGTGCTCATCCCCGAGTCGGAGCTGATGTTGGTGCTCAAATTAGTCTCACCCATTTTTTCATTGAAATTCCTTAGTTTGTGGCCTCTTTCATTTTTTCTATCTCCCCGTATTGGTGCTTGAAAACTCTGTCCTCCATTGGTTGCCATGATTAGTCCTTTCCTTGGTCGGAGATCACTTAAAGGTCTAGAATTTGTTTTTTGTTTCTCTGTCCATCTGAAGGAGTCTGTAAATTGGGCGTAAAACTTGGGTTGTTCCCTTCCTTCTATTTTCAGCAGTCACATATTGTAGTCCCTGTCATTTTTGTCCCAAATACCTAAGGAAATGTGATTGGATGTTGCTCATAGGATCATTTTTGAACCTTGTAACATTTCCAATTTATTTGTCCTTGAAGAAAAATTCATCTCTGGGCTCAAATGGTGGTTTTCCTACATTTTTACGGTTTGAAGGGTGTGTTTTTCCCCGTCAAGTTTACATCTCTGCATCAGTGGAAACATGGCCCTTTTTGGTTGGATGTGGCTTGACAGGGAACTCTAACAACTCTAGGGTTCACTTCAACCCAAAACTTGTCCACGTGGAGGAACGATGCTCATTTGAAAATTCACCTTTTGGTTTGGCCTTGGAGTTGCGCCAGGGAGACATGTGGATGTTTCTGCGGCTCTATCCATACTTAGAACTTTTTAAGTGAATTTCTAAGGCCTTGGACACATGGAGGGACTATGTATGTTTGGGGATCATCCCCTAAGTTTTAGTTTGAAGAAGTGCTAAGAGGACACTTGGAGGCTTCCACTCACTCTACCCTTTGCTTGGACTTTTCAACGGCCTAAGGAAACTGTCTCAAACCCTAGACCCATGGTACCTTCCATTAATCCTTCAAATTTCTTAATAAATCTTCCTAACTAAGACACTTGGTGAGCCTGCACTCATTCGGGGTCTCTATTTTTGGGCACCATATCAAAAGAGCGTAATGAAGACGTGTGGAGGCTTCTATTGGCTCCTTTTATATTGAGACCTTTTAAAGGACAAAATGTGTTTTTCTTGGACCCATGGCACATGGAAGGACCGTGCTTGTTTGGAAACCTTGCCTCTGTACCTCACCTTTGTTGTTGCGCTAAAGGAACAGGTGGACGACTATGATATAAAGTAAAAAAGGGGCAAAATCAACAGTTGTGTATTGCACCTATTTTTCTAGCATTTTTACTCCAAGACTCCTGGAGATGTGAATGCACACTATTTTTCATCATTTTTGATGAAATTCCTTATCATATCTATCTATAAAGTGCCATTGAATGGATTCGGAACTTAATTTATGAGTCCAATAATTGTTAAGATCGATATTTTGAAGTTGGAATTGCTCGAGCACTTGTAAAAATGGGAATTACCAAAGAAGATGGATGCAGGACATAGTTGCAGAGGGAAGAGTGGGAAAATATAAAATGATGAAGGTTGTAGGCATAAAAGGTGAAAAATTTATTGCCTCAAGAATGAAAAATATTACTTGTCAGATCTAGTTGTGTAGAGCCTCCAGAAAATGATTAAAAGGGGGATTTCTTGCATGACAGAATCAGAATGATTAAAATGAGTGTCAAAATGGTTATGGCATGGCATCCTAGTCATTAGTTGAGGGTCTGAGAAACATGATCAATTCATGATTCATCCACCTGGCTGCTGCGGGTGCAAATTTTTTAAATGTCAATTTCTATAAAACATTAGTAGCAAGCAAAGGTCCCTCGAATAATATTAATTTTAGGGAAAAAATTTGGGGTGAATGAAATGTATAAATACAATGATAATGCTCTTGCAAATGGTCATATTTTCAATTCCTAATAGAAATTTTGAGAAACATTTATTCTGAGAAGCTCATTTGAGATACCTGGTTAATTTTATTTGTGTTAGATTTTCCATCATGTCAAGTTAGTTACAAATGTATAGCCATTGACGAGCACTGAGATTTCTTTGGAAGCTTTCCCCTGCTGATGAATTAAGCAATTTTGAAATTAATTTATGTCCAATCTATAGAAATTCGTGTTTGCTTTGTTTCAAAATGTCTACAAATAGTGTATTTCATTCCTATATCAATCTTACATTAAAATATTTGTGAAATCACACAGGATCTCATCCCTATGATAGTTTAATGGTATTTTCAATTTCATTTCAAGAAGAGCCTTCATCTTGGATGAGATAAAAAAAATTAAAATCAATTCACTATCATTTGTTGATAAATATTGTCTGTAAGTCTTTGGGTGTACCTTAGGCATGATTGATCAGAGACTTTGGTGTTTAATTTATTCTTTCAATTTTATCCTTGATGTTAGAGTCTCAAATATTATGTGAAAACGTGTTGATCTAGGCCTCCACTGAAGCACACCTTCTGGTTGAAGGAACGTCTTAACTTTTCTGAAGTATTCTGTTGTTGAGTTGTTCATTGTTGTGAAGTCCCTTCAAAGATCTAGTATAATCAACTTTATCCTACTTCATCTCCCACCAAAGGCATTCAAAAACCATGAATCCACCCTGAATTACCCCTATTTTCCCTGTGTATCAACAAAGGAACAATATCTACTTGCAAAAATATGCAAAACAATCAGGATTTCTTAATGTCTTCAGTAACCTTAGCCTTGTGTTAAAAGTATCTCCATCGTTTAGAAGTGACAACTCTTAAGAGTTAAATCATGGAGTATTGACCATATTTTCCCAAGATTCTCTTCAAATAATTTGTACAAAAAAGGATATATCCATCTCCTTCATCAAATAGAGGTTACACTAAGGTTCCTCTCACCCTGGTCAAAGAGGCATGGCCTAAAGTAGTGAGGACAGGTCAAATCCTCTTACAGGTGTTATCCATCTCTCCAAAAATCTAAGTAACAAAGGTCTAGTTAGATCTCATCCCTGGCTACAAAATGACACACATTATGATCTATCTACCTCTAAGTTACATGTCCAATTTTTGTTGCTACTTGGCTTGAAAGGGAGAACAACTTTGGATACCAACACCTACTTCTCACCTACCAAATCCAAAATATGATTTTGAATGCTCTGGAATGTATCCCACATCATCAACTTTCCAACAATACCAAGAGTGCATGGATTCAAGCCCTATAGAAAAATTTATGACATTTTGAAATCTTCGGTGCAATTAAACACCCAATGACAAGTGACGTGTGCTAATTGATCCATGTGATCAGGTAATTGTTCATTTGTTTTATCATTTCTTCCAAGTGCCACATATTGGTTTACTACAAGGATTCAACACCCATTTGGTGAAATTTGATAAGTTACATGTTGCACACTCAAGTCTGATAGCTTGTGTCATGGCACAACAACTTGGCATGGAAGATCACACAAGGCACACATGAGAGAAAGAGGTGCAAGAATTTAGAAGACGGGTGCGAAAAAGAGGTGTATGTAAATGTGAGGAAAGGGGCATATTTGTGAAATGTGTAGTGCGTTGTCCTATAATTTTACATGGGGAATATTCACTATCAAGGAGGAAAATGATACCCCTGTGTCAAAAAGTTTCAAGTTTTACCTTCCCAAGACACCCCAGGTCATCCTATTCTTAAAAATATCCTTACTCGGTAATTTTTAGTCCCCAATTGGATGTCCATCAAATCCCCTTCGGTGATTTAGGAAAGAAAATTCAATCCCCTAGGTGATTTAGGATCTTTTGGAGAATGTCAAATTTTGAGTAGTTTTGGGAAGGGCTACCAGTGGCCTTCTCAAGACTAATGCACCTCCCTGGAGTGGAATAGAGGAGAAAAATTCAAAATGGATATGCATTCAAGTTCCAAGAACATTTGTGAAAATATTTTTTACTATTTTGGAAATATCAAGAGGTTTTGCAGCTAATTCAACAAAAGCAAGTAAATTCAAGCCTAAAGGAGCATACACCATGAAAGACAACCTGAGATTCAAACAGGGGTTATAGGATATTCATGAAGACCCAATAGCCCAAAAAATTACCAATGGAAATTATTTCCCATTCCCTAAATATTGTAAAAGACAGGACATCTTCAAACATCATATACTTTCTGAGGCAGCTCATTCTTCTAGCGTACAACCTAAAATACTAAGAAATAAGGGTCCATTTGTATGTTTTATAGTCAAAATTTAATATTTATAACATCACCATTGGATTCATTTGGTTTTTTTTCAAGTGGAATCATATATAATTTCACCCCCAAATTCATCCAAGAGCCTAAGATATTGTCTCTACAAGTTGGTCCCAAGATGTGATTTTTCATACTAAGTCAATTTTCAAGCACGACACATGACATCCTGTGGTGAAGGCACATTTTCATGTCCCATTTGTCCCTTTTGAAAGGGAAAAATGGGACAAAAATTTTCACCCAACCCTTTTTATCCCTCATGGTCACCAATATGACCAAGAACTTGCCCATTAGCCCTATGTTGAAACCAGTTTGACTTGTGCACCCGACCTAACCATGCATGTCTGCCACATGTCCTCACCAAAATGAAGGGGAATTTCATGTCCCATTTTTCCATTTTGAAAATTAGTTAAATGGAAAAAAAAATTCCCTCCCCTCTTATTTCCATGTGGTTTTTCATATGACCCAATCTTAGCCCTTGTGAGGAGAAGCTAGTCAAAATAGGTACATGATCTTTGTCAGACAATTGTGGGAGCTCCATAAGGAGTTAGAAGGAAAAAATTAGTAATAAAACATATGAGAAGATCCTCTACATGATGGAACATTCATATTTTTCAGAAAACCCTACATTCTTCCTAGGTGAGTTCATTTTGAGTGGGCACACTCGATGATTCCAATGAAGGATGTCATATTCTAAAGAGTTTTAAGAAGAATCAGAAAATTAGACCCATTGCTACAAATTTTCCATGATCAGATGAGGATAAAACATGATAGATTTTTGAAGGGTCCAGGCTTGTTCTTTACCAAATGACTTCATTTTCCCCAAAGTTAAAAATCTTCCGAATCTTGCAGAACTGTTGAACATGGATCAAGACATGGGATTTTTTGTGATCATCCAAATTTTCAGATATTATTAGAATCCAAGTGGAATATTTTGCAAACATGCCCCTTATTTTTTGAAGTGAAGAAACCCCTGTTTCTTGTGGTAAAAAATTTAAATTTTAAATTCTCCATTTCCAGAGCTCGGGTTGACATGAAATTTCAGAGGAGCACTATAGATAAAAAACCCATATCAAGAAAATTCATTTCATCATAAACCGATGCCTAGAAACCCACTTTCCAAAAATAGTAATGCTTCCTACATGGGTACTGGCTATTTTTTCATAAGCCATCTCCAAAAGTAGTTGCATAAAAGACGCAGTGTGTACCAGAGATATTTAGAAGGTCAGAATGGTCGATCCCAGTGTCTAGAAATGGTGAAAACGATCACTTACTAAAAATAGTAAGTCTCTTATATGGGGTGCCTAGCTAAAAATAGTAAGTCACCTCAAAGAGTGCTTTTATAGGAGAAGATAATGTACACCGAGAGAGTAATAAAGAAATCATGAGAAATCCAACTTGGCCACATCACTTGGGGTCACGAAGGGTGAAATTGTAACACTTACTATAAATAGTAAGTTGTTCATATTTCAGTGTAGTGCACAGTAAGGTTCAAGGAAACATCATCAAGGGATCTAGCATGAATCTTGACAATTCTAAAAAATAGGTGTTGTTCCAAGTGGTAGGTTCAAAATTGAAGTTTAAGTGTTCAAATGTGAACCACTTCATTGAGGTGTGAGGGATAGCAGTGTATTCACGGGGACTTCATGGATGATAAGGTCTTATGGAAATTTTTCACTTTTACATCCATAGTGTACCTGCAAGTCAATGCACAAAGAGGAATGGTAATCTTATCATCATGTTCAAGTTATACTCCATTGGAATTTTCAGATCAACATGGTAGTGTTGCAAAGAGGTCATAACAGGGTCAGTTTTGAGCTCCAATCTCTTCAGAGGGGATCTTCATGAGCAACACCCATGGCCATCAAAGTGATCATCCAAAAAGTTTTCCTCAAACCAATTTCATGGTTTGTGAGTCATATAAAGGATTCATAGTTTCTCAAGGTGTAAGGAGTGCTTCATCAGATCCAAATTTCATCATATTGGAGCATTCCATGTAGACTCATCAGCAAGATCAGTTACTTCTTCATCTTCAGCATCATCTTCCTCTCTTCCTTCTCTCTCTTTCTCTCTTCTCACCCCCCAACTTTCTCTCTCTTCATGTTCTAATTCTTCATTGGGGTTTGCACTTTTTCATATGTCTTGTAATAAAATTAAAATTAATTTTTTAATGTAAAAAGTCACCTTTATGTTATAAAAAGGGACTTAATATTTTCCTAGGAAGATGCAAAGTTTAAGTTGTTATCGAGGCATATGAAAAGTCATTGGGGGGTAGATGAAGAGTCATCTCTCTTCTTATAAAATGTAAAGGCCCCTTTTTAAGGGTTTGTTGGTTGTAAATTTTTGAATTACTCGAGAGAGCTTTTGTCTAGTTGTGGAAGATCAAAGAGTTAGCCATTTTCTTCTATTTTCTCCTCACTACTTTTCCTCCATTATCCTACTATGTACAACTTTAATTGAAATGCTAATGAAGAAGTTTCATTTTTTATAAGGAATAAGAATGTGCGCATATTTGTATGCATGGTTTTCTCTAGCCATTAGCATGGAATTTTTGGTTGTTTCTTCTCTTAAATGCATGTGTTGAAATTTATAACTAGTGTGTGTAGGAATCTGAATTTCTACTTGCAGCATTAGTTCCCTTATCTCTCATTCTCATTCCCTTTCTCACTCTCTATAAAAATTCCTCTCTAGCAATTTATTTTTTTCTTTTCTGCAGAGTCAGTGGAGTGCCCCTATTGGGTCTGTGGCCACAATGCTGTAAGGAAAAATCCACTTTTTCAAGCTCATGCAAATATGGAAGCTTGCACCATCTAAGTAGAGGGACTTCGATTCCTAGAGATGTTGAATCAAGAAACCCATAAATTTTTCCACCCAACAAATTTTCTCACCAACAAATTTTTAGTGCCCACCATGGAGCAAGCTTAGCAGCGTCTACACCCAAAATATGACCACAAAGGTTTAAGAAAATTACCAAAAAATATATATATATACAAAAAATTAAAAGTTAAAAAAATGGAATTGATGGAAATCCAATTACTGAACAGACAATTTGTTTATTCTTGCAAGTGACCTTTCATATTCCATCATGTCCTTTTGTATTCCCATCACAAGATTCTCTAAAAGCTAGCTGAAAGGAGATACACCCAGTTAAATAGGTCAAGAGGTGTTGTTGATTTCACTTTTGAGGCTTTACAAAATCAGAAAGGAAAAATCAAAGATAATCCTTACTATTTTTCTCAATCCTCCTCCCCTTCTAGGTCTTCAAGTGGTTCATCTAGTAATTTGATGTAAACCCCTATTGACACTCCTACAAATTCTCCTATTTTTTGTACAAAATTGAAAATTGAATTTCCTAATCAATAAGAAAAAGAACCAGAAGAGTAATTGGGAGAAGAAGTTTCTGAGGTAGAATCTGAAGTAGAAACTAAAACAATAATGGTAGATGAAGTAGAAATACCTCAACCCATTGTTCCATGGGGAAGAAATATACAAACGTTTTCTCTTGAACTCCCTCTTCACAATTTATAGATAGATTCCTGTAAGAACTTTCCCAAGTTCAAAGGTGATGGCACATAACTCCCTGAAGAGCACATATCGGCCTTCACCACATCATGTGGGATTCTTTGTGTCCAACATGAATATGTCGTTGTAATATTGTTCATGGAGTATCTTAAAGAAAAAGTAGCAGAATGGTTCTACCTCCTTCCTGCCCAATCCATAACTTGTTGGAATGACATAAAAAGAAATTTTGAGGAAATATTAAAATATAATAAGGACTGTTAATATCTCCTTATTCAATTAGCACAAATGAACAAAGGAGAAAATGAAACTATGAGGGACTTCATGGCTCATTTCAACTGGTTACTTTGAAGGATACTAGAAGAGTATTCGCCATCTAAAAACAATGTCAAGAGGTTCTTCATCAATTCTCAATCACCAGAGGTAGGATTTTTCCTATGAATATTTTAGCAAAGGAATATTTTTGAAGTATAAAGAATGGCCATCGAACTTGATGATGATCTCATCCTCTCTGGAAAGATCAAGAACCCCTCAAAGGGTTAAAGCCCATAATCATAGAGATGAGATAATAGATCCTGTCTTGCGAAAAATTAGAAAATGAAATGACATCATTGAAGAGGGAATTTTTTGAAAGAGTATCTCTGTAAAGAAATAATAGGAATCAGATTACATGGAGCACCCTGAAGGCTTGCCTTGAGGCCTTACCTATCAATGCTCATTGTAGGACTCAAGAAGATGAAGAAGGATCTCAAACAAGAAAGTAGAAGATAATGATATTTTAGAGGTTAGAGGAAGTAGATAATGACACACAAATTAAATTTTGTGAATACATTTGGAGGATGAATATGATGACTAGTGAATATGAACCTAGTTTCTCATGTATCAGTGTTTACTCATTCCAATCTCAGAAAGGGGTCCTCTTCCTCTATTGCTGCCTACAAAGAGACAAGAAGAATGAAGATCCTCTTATGGTGACTTCACAAAATAATATAATCAATCGAGGATCTCTACTCCCACCTTGCATGGAGTCTTATTGGAGAAACTTGATCCCTGTGACAAGTGGGAGGTCACCCATTATTCCAAGTAAGTATTTTAATTAGTCTAGTTCTAAATAAAAAGCTACTCATGTAAAATATGATACTTCAAAAGCTTCTACTTTACCTTTTAAAACAACCTCTATTCCTAAAACATCATCCCCTACTTCTAAACCTATCCCAGCTCAAAAACCAGTCCCTTCATCCCCCTCATCCACATCTCCCCCTTTTGACTTCATAGAAAATGTGAACAAAGCCAAAGTGCAGATTACTAAAATTTAATATTTGCGGATTCACCCTGAACAATTTGAGAGATTCATCCAATATATTACGGATGGTATTTTAACACCCAATGTTGTAAATCCTAGTTCTAAAGGAATACTACTAAACCTACTGACACGTCCCTTATAGAAAATTCTTTCCATGAGTGCATCAAATATAGACAAGGTCGATCCTTTCTATGTATCCCTTCTCATTGGATAATACATATTGAACAATTTTATTGTAGATTTTGGTGTCTCTAACAATGTGATTCATGTGAAGGCTATTAAATCTCTTAAAATCACCATGAATCTTCCCAGTGTCTCTTGTTACTCCATGGAGTCAAAGGAAGTCCCACTTGTAGGGAAGATCAAAGATGCACAAGTGTCTCTTGCTGAGTTTCCAGATAAAAAGATATCAATGACTATTTTGGTAGTATACATCCCAACAACTTTTGGAATGCTATTAGGATGAATCTTCTGCCGAGACTTGGAAGGGGAAATTCAGATGAATTTATCTTCTACCACCATACCAGTGAAAGGAGATATGGATAAGTTGCTTCCAGTGAAAAAGATGAGGTACACGGTGTAAAATTCAGGAGATCTAGGAGACAACATTTTGTATAAAAATAGCATGAGGATGAATTATTTTGTGATGACTGAAGATGAGGAGAAAATTACAATTTTTATATGACCAAACATTCCTTCCCAGAGGAATATTGACCTAAAGGAAGTAATAAGGAACTTTAAGCTATAAGCGGATAGTCCTGAATTACAAGATGATGTGGGCCATGAAGAAGGAGAATTGGTCCTTGGTGAATTTCAAACAGAGGAATCAGCTTGTATGCTTACTGAAGAGGAGGAGGAGATAGTCTCATTCCCATTTGAGGATGAATATTCTATCGATCATGCCTTCCATGAAGAAGAATCAAATATAGTTTGCGATAATCCTTGAAAAATTTAGAATAATAATATGTGCAAGAACTCCTGAGAGTTTTGGAAGAAATAAAATACCCTGAGCTCAATCTCAAACTCATGATGAAGGATATGAAGTTAGAAGACATGTATGAATCAAATTCTAACCCCCCAACTAATTAAAATATTAGTCATGATGAAGAAAAGAAAGGTGAAGAACCTGATATCTTTCTTGAGCCAATGGATGGTAAAGGTGATGTTGAAAATGAGCCCTTTTCTCTCCCATTAAAAGAGGGGGCCTCTATCTCTTTTGAAGAATTTGAAGTAGAAAATGTTGAAGCCCTCAAAGTTGAGACTATTTTTTAAAAATAGGTGGTAAAACGCCATGATGATAAAAATAAAGAAAAAAATCCTCCCAATGGTGATCTTGAAATTCAAAATGGAAATTATTTGAACGAAGCAAAAGGGTGAGCTTCAGACAGTTTCAAATAAGGATTCAATTCAAGAAATTTTGAATGCAACAAAATGTACAAAAGGTCCTCGGATGATTCTCAACCTCTTGACTCAAGCCATGGCCCTGCAAGATGGATATGAGGTCACTTATTATCCTTCATTCAACATTCAGACTCCTCGTATTGGTATGAGTAAAAAAGGTGAATTAGATGCTTATTGGAGAAAGGATATCTAGGAATGTGAATGGGTGGAAAAATAAAATGCAAGGTACTCAATCTATTCAAATAAGAACGATCCCTAGAGTAGCAATGGTATGATAAAATAAAAAGAAACTATTTGGATAAGCACATAGACAAATTTGAAAGCAAATAAAGGTAATGGAATCTATGAGTGAAGACCCAAGCATCAAGAAGCTCATGTAGTCTCACTCCTACAAATTATACAAGAAATAGTGAAATAACCTGGATTTCATAAGAATATAAGGAGAGGAGGATACTTTCTAGAACAAATCAATGGCTTTGCGAAACATCAACACTCAGGGATGACCCCTGAGGAACAAAAATTCCTTTAAAAAAATGGGTTGTCCCCCGACTTGTACCATAGGTGATTTCTCGATGTGTTTCCCTTTCCATTTTGTGTGTTTTCACTTTTCATATTTTGTTTGTTTCCTTTCATTTTTGTGTGTGTGTGTTTGTGTTCTTCCTTTCAGGATATCTCTTGCAACTTGTGTATAAATATTGTAAATCCCAATGGATAAGGCACTTTTCAATGTATTGTAAACTGAGATTCTAGGATTTCTCATGTAATATATAAATTTTTCTTAGACCACAACATTTCCCAAAGCCAAAGCCAACTATTTTCCTATAATTTTATAGGGGGAAAAATTCACTATCAAGCAGGACAACTATACCCCTGTATCAAAACATTTCAAGTTTTAGCTTCCCAAGACACCCCAGGACAACCTATTCTTAACATTTGCCTTACCCAATTAGTGTTGGTACCCAATTGGATGTCCATCCAATCTCCTAGGTGATTTAGGATATTTTGGATAAGCCAACTTTTGAGTAGATTTGGGCAGTGCTACAATTGGCCTTCTCAGGACTAATTCACCCCCATGGAGTGGAAAAAAGGAGAAAAATTCAACATGGAGATGCATTCAAGTTCCAAGAAAATTCATGAAAATAGTTTGGAATATTTTGGAAAGATCCGAAGGTTTTGAAGATAATTCAGCAAAAGCAGGTTTTCAGGCCTGAACGAGCATTAACCATGAAGGAGGAATTGAGCTTCAAAAAAATATTTTTGGATATTCGTGAAGATTCAAGATCCAAAAAAAGTACCTGTTATCCAAAATGGTGCCCCGGCTCATTTTTGTGGCTAACTCCTTGTGTTCTTGCCTCTCTTGTGCCTCAGTCTACATTTTTTGATTTTTAGGCACTCAAGGCTTTCTAGAAATGGCACCATCAGATAGAGCTCTCTCTCAGCTTTCCAGAAAGGTAAAGTTTGCCTCCTAACTCCTTATATTTTTCAACTTATGGCTCAGCAGAGTTTTTGTGGAAAATTTTCCCATTTGAGGCCCGCAGCCAATAGGAAGCTACCACGTGGCAGAGGAGTTCGGGGGTCGGAGGCAAATATGAAATTTTTTCCAAAAGAGTATAAAAAGGCCGATTTTCAAAGGAAAACCCGTGAAAAAGAGAAGGAGAGAGAATTCCAGAGTGAATCAGAGCTTGCCACATGGCAACTGACCAATGGAGCATGGGGAATTTTTGAAAAAATTTCCAAAGACAAAAAAGGTAAAATTTGAAAAAATTTCCCGCCGATCCGTTTTTGGGCCGTTTTTTCCCTAAATCTTCAAACAATCATATCTTTTGATCCAGAGCTCAGATTTTCATGTTCTTTATATCATTTAAAAGATGTTAAAATTCTCTACATGATTCCACAGTCAATTTCTAATTTTGGTTCAGTTTGGAGAGAGAAAATTCAAAAACAGTTCTAGTAGATGTCCATGGCTAGAAATGACATTTCAACAACCAAATTTCATACATAATGGGTCACATTCTTCTCCAATATGGTCAAAAATGACAAGGTATGGGTTTGTAAGGTCCTCCATGCTATTTTAATGTATTTTCCATCAATGAGGGATGGCTCCCATGCATTTTTCACATTTTCTCTCTCCTGGGCTCGACCCTTGTACTGTAAAAGCCAGATTTGGCTCATTTCTTCAGGGTTGAACACTTTTTGGCATAGAAAACTTCTTCTTTCACCTCCAGCAAGTGATAGTTGTAAGAATTAGACCTTTTTCAAGTATTGTAGCAGGTTTATACCTCTTTGAGGGTGGAATGCAAGAGATTTTTACATGGAATTGACAGTGTAAACTCTATGAATGCTTTTAGTCCTCTGTTTGTATTGTTTTACTTCATTTTAAGACCTCTAATTACATCTATCAGCTTGTGTATGTTTTCCCTTATTGCATTTCATGAATTTGTGTCTATTTACATGGCAAAAAATGTTTCACCACTCCTTTTGGTGCATCACCATCTTTAGTTTAGTTTCATTTTTGCATTTTTATCCCTCTCTCCTTGCAATTTAGAGTAGGATTAAGATCTGAACCTCTGTAGTTGTGTAAAATATAGATCTAAATCAGAGGAGTTTGAGGAACCAGCCTCTAATCTGGAGATTCCTCTCTCATTTTCACAAGTCCCACACTTGGAGAGAGGTTTCCATGTTGTGAAATCACACTGGATGCCTAAAACATCAATTCATAACCTTGATTTGCATCCAGGGGTGCTGCTGATTTGCAACAATAGTTTTGGCAAGTCCGGTGGGACCTTAGAGGTCTCATTTTTATTACAGCAAAGTTGATGTGCATCTGCTGCAATTTTCTTGCTTAAAAAGAGCTATAATTTTCATATCTGGAGACTCCAAAGGGAAGAATCAACTGGTTTCAGCAGTGCAGGCCTAAAAACTCATGAGAAGAATCACTACAAGGTCAAGAGCTGGAGAAGAAGAGGTGTTGTTTGAATATTTGTAGTTATCTCCAAGAGTAAGGCAAAGTGGGAGGAGAATCCAAAGGTCTCCATCTCCACCAAATAGAACTCTCTCAACTCCTCCACCTGGTAGGCCTTTCATTCAATCAACAAGGGTTCTAAGACCAATTAGAATGGCACAAAACAACCCCTATGTCAACTTCACAGGCAGCAACCCACTTGCCCTCAATGCACAACATCCAATTCCAATTGCAGCCTTGAAGAACATTCCATACTTCACTGGAGAGAATCAGACTACTCCAGGGGATCATGTTAAAAACATTGCTAACCTTTGTGCAATTCATGAAATCAATGAGATGCAAGTGGCTATCAAATTGCTGGCATCTTCATTCAAGGGGAAAGCATTGCAATGGTTTAGAAGCCTTGGAGCTAGTTCTATCACAAATTGGAATCAACTGTGTATAGCACTTCATGAGAAATTTGGAGAGAAGGGAGACAACTTGTCTCTTTTGGAGCAACTGACAACCATCAAGAGAGCTCCCAATGAACAGCTGACCGATTTCAACTTCATATTTCAAAAGACTTGGGAGAGAATTCCAGTGGCAGTTAGGCCAACAGCAGAAGGTGCTTTTCTCTATTATCTCAAAGCTCTAAATTCTGATATTTCTATGTTGATTCAGTCCATGGGAGGCATAACTATCCCTATGGCTTATGGCATTGCCATTAGGGCTGAAAATTGTTTGATCCAAGCTGGAAAACTTGGCCCTAGACCTCCCATGCCATTGTTTCCAAGTTTAGAGAGTCAAAAAACCAATCAAGCACCTAATTTGACTCCTCCCACTCCCAGAAATCAGAGTTCAAATGAAGCTTCTACTTCATCTCCAAGTGCCCCAAATGAGCTTCAAGAAGTCATGAAGCAACTACAAAACCTAGGAAATGAGTTGGTAACTCTCAAGAGGCAACAAGCCCAAGGTTTTTGACCTTCTTACCAGCCCCAAGCTCAGCCTAATAGGCAGCCATACCAACCACAAAGACCACCTAATCCAGCTGCAAATATGAATCAAACAAGGCCTCCTGCCAATAGACCATTTCAGCCCTACAATCCAAATGCCATATCTGCCTATAAGGCATTGGTGCCAACACAAAACAACATTGCTCAGGAGTATGACTGGTGTTTTCCATGTAATGAACCTCATAACCAATCCATGTGCTTCAATGGTGCTCTGAATCAAGCATTAATGGTGACAACTACTGGTGTGGAGGGTGAGGGCAGTCAAGGAAAAAACCAACAACAAGAAACATTCCAACAGCAATCAGCTCCAAATGACACCATGTTGGTAAATTGGCAAGCAGAGGATTTTTTTGGCATGAATCAAACGGTCTCTCAAGGTGTTGTAGCTAACACAAGGTCAAAAAGAAGGAATTTGGGTGAAGAACAGCCATTAGCTCTAACCAATCCACAACCTTCCATGGCTCCACAAATGGTTGGCAAGAAAAATCCAATTTCAAATGCACAAGGGCAACCAAGAACAGCTCCTAGACCAACTCAAATACTAGTTATTGCTGCCCACATGCAAGGAGTGAATGTACAAGAAAAGGGACAGCAAAGAGATCCTTCATCACCATTCAGTATCATTGATCAGATGAAGAAGACAAATGTTAATATATCAATGTGGGAATCCATATCTATCCCAGGCCAAAGAGACTTGTTACAAGCTGCCATGAAGGACTGGCCAACTTCGAATCAGCAAGTTCAGATGCAAGAGAAAGTGCTCACAAATGCTGCCCAGCCTGAGGGAAATCATGGAGGATAGCAAGGTAAAATGTTAAAGCCCCCTCCTTTCTATGTTTCATTAATCATTGGAAATCAGTTAGTGCACAATTGCATGATAGATTCTGGGGCAAGTAGCTCAGTGATGCCTAAAAAAATAGCTGATCAGCTAGGGCTCCAGTATGAAACCATATCCAAAGGGGTAGTGCAGCTGGATGGGACAGCAATAACAACAGTTGGGGTGATTAGAAACTTGAGTCTTACCTTCCATGCATGTCCAAATGTTGTTGTTTCACAAGATGTATCGGTCATAGACCTTCCACCACTCTTTTCCGTATGCTTGTCAAGGGACTTCACAGCCAAGATTAGGGGATATTTGTCTACTGATTGGTCACACATGCTGTTCAGAATGAGGTATGGAACTAAGGCTACAATCAGGTCTGAACCTATTTCAAACTTCCACATTGAGCCTTACACTCCAAGTCAGATCAACGCCAATTTTTCAGCATTTGATCAAGAAGACCACCCAAGCACCGATGAAGCTGACACCAAAGTTGGGAGCATCCTGGATCTAACTCTTGATGAATGGGAAAACAAGGTACATGCTTTTGATCCTTATCAAGAAGTACAAGAATCTGAGCTAGGGGTCTATTGTATACATGAAGAAAATCAGCCTATTCCTAACATCACCAAGCCAAACCACAAGGATGAAAATGAGGGATGGCAGCTATTTTTTGATGGATCAAGAAGTAGACAAGGTGTAGGAGGTGGAGCCATGCTTGTTTCACCTCAAGGAGTAAGGTACTATTCAGATTTTAGATTTCAGTTTACATGCTCCAATAACACTGTTGAATATGAAGCCTTAGTGCAAGGGATGCATTGGGCAATCAAGAAGAAAATAAAGAACTTGCAAGTCTTTAGTGACAGTGAATTGATTGTAAATTAGGTTAGGGGATAGCATGCTACCAAGAATGATCTACTCAGGTGCTACAAGAACAGGGTGTGGGACCTCATGGAATATTTTGAGGGTTTTGGCATCAAATCCATTCCTAGGAAAGAGAATCAAGCTGCTGACAGAATTGCAGCAGTAGGGGCAGCCTTTGACATTATGGAAAGCATTCAACAAGACAAGGTACAGCCAAACATCCACATGATTGTGAGGCCTTTAGTGCCAAATAACCATGTCAGTTGGCAAGTGTTTGAGAATGACCAGTAAATCATCCATTTCTTGCAAGAAGAAGCCGAGTTATTCTCAGCTAAGAATCAAGAAAAATTGGAACAGCGGTATGGTGACCAAGTGGTACAGCTGAGAACTAACAAGATGCCTAAGGGACTTATCACTTTGGAGTCCATTTTTAATCCCAATGATCGGTTTAGAAAGGAGAAAGCAAACATTTAGGTCAAGAGAGAGGATTCAGTATCCATCTTGGTAGAAGAGAACAAACCATTGCAAATTGGAAAGATGACAACTGATCAAGAAAGGTATGAGTTCATACAGCTGTGTCAAGAGTTTCCTGATGTGTTTGCATGGAGCTATGAAGATTTGAAAGGTTTCAATCCCAACTTAGCTCAGCATACCATTGAATTGGATCCAAATACTAAGCCTGTCAGGCAAAAACAAAGACCAGTCAATCCACACATGGAGCCTCTCATGAGGAAAGAATTGGACAAGCTGATTGAGTCAAGAATCATATTCCCAATCAAGCATTCTAGTTGGGTTGCCAACTTGGTTCCAGTCAGAAAGAAGAGTGGAGATATCAGATTGTGTGTTGATTTCAGAGACTTAAATAGAGCATCTCTCAAGGACCATTACCCACTCCCTTCGATGGAGCAAATCTTGCAAGTTGTGGCTAGCTCCGAGAGGTTTTCACTACTTGATGGCTACTCCAGCTACAATCATATTATGGTGAAGGAAGAAGACCAGTTCAAGATAGCCTTCACAACCAAATGGGGAACTTATGCATATAGGAAAATGCCATTTGGGCTGTCCAACACTAGTGCTACTTTCCAAAGAGCAATGGACATTACGTTCAAAGGTTTGATTAACAACGTGGTGCTGATTTACCTTGATGATATCACTATTTTTTCCAAAAATGCAGCAGACCACCTCTCTCATTTGAGACAAGTTTTCACGAGGTGTAGGAAATGTGGAGTGTCTTTGAATCCTAAGAAGTGTATCTTTCTTGCACATGAAGGAAAGCTCCTTGGCCATATTGTCTCCAAATAAGGATTAGCAATTGATCCAGAGAGAGTCAAAGCCATAAGAGCACTACCATTGCCAAGCCACAAGAAAGCCCTTCAGAGTTTCTTGGGGAGGATAAACTTTGTTCGGAGGTTTGTCCCAGATTTTGCAGCCCTTGTCAAGCCCATCACCAAAATGTTAAAGAAGATCATGGCTTTCAAGTGGACAGCAGAAGGCAAGGAGAGTTTTGAAGCAATCAAAGAAGCTATCTCTCAAGCACCAACTCTCATCAACCTGGACTTCTCCAAGGATTTCATCCTCTATGCATTTGGAGGTAATGAAACTATTTCTGCCATTTTGGTATAGCAGAACAAGGATAATGATGAGTAGCCAATTGCCTTCTTTAGCCAGAGCCTAGATGACTATGAGGTGAAGTACTCTTTTATTAAGAAGCATGTGCTGGTAGTAATCAAAAGCTTAAAGAAATTCAAGCATTTAGTCTCAAACAACAAGGTCCAGTTGCTGGTCTCACATGCTGGGGTTAAGGACTTCCTCCTCAACAAAGATTTGAACAAGAAAAGGGCAGGTTGGATCACCCATGTCATGGATTATGACATTGAGATCAAGATCACCAAGCTGGTAAGAGGGAAAGGATTGTTTGAGCAGCTTGTTTTAGGAAAGAAAAAAGAAGTATGTAATGAAGAAGAGGCTGTTTTGACAGTGCAGGGCAGCCATGAGCCAAGTGGCAATCAAGAAGAAGATAATGCTGCCCCCACTCCCTGCTGGACCCAAGGTATAATACACTTCCTAAGCATAGGCCTATGCCTTCCGGAGATGAACAAGACCCAAAGAAGACACTTCAAATTGTAGGTTGTCCCATATGCCATTGTTGATGGAGTTTTGTTCAAGAAATATGTGAATGGAGTGCTACTGAGATGAATTGGCACAAATCAAATTCATAGGGTGTTGGAAGAGTTCCATGGTGGACCAGCTGGTGGTCATTTTGCACCGAGAGTGACAGCTCTAAAAATCATGAAGGCTGGTTATTATTGGCCTAAAATTTTCAGTGATTGCTATGCATAGATCAAGAGGTGTAAGAATTGTGCATTCTTCACAGGAAAAGAGAGACTTTCTGCCCTTCCATTGCATCCAATCTCAGTTGATCAGCCATTCATGCAATGGGTTTTGGACTTCATTGGAGTCATTAATCCCAATTGATGTCAAGGGCAAAAATGGATTTTGACAGCCACAGACTACTTCACCAAGGGGACTGAAGCAGTAGCACTCAAAGAAGCAAATGAGTCCAACATCTTAGACTTTTATGAGGAGATAACAACCAAATTTGGTATACTTGCTACAATAATCTTAGATAATGCATTGGCATTCATTGGATCCAAGGTGACTGAGTGGGCTGTCAAGAACGGGATCTACCTAAGCACTTCATCAAACTATTACCCTCAAGGTAATGGCTAGGCCGAGTCTACAAACAAGAACTTGTTGAGGATCATTAGGAGGACTCTTGATGAGAATCAGAGGTCTTGGCATACCAAACTGAAATCAGCCTTGTGGGCTGATAGGATAACTTCCAAGAGATCCACAGGTAACTCTCCATTCAAGCTTGTTTATGGAAGAGAGGCAATCTTGCCCATGTCACTTGAGTTGCCAACATTGGAACTCATGAAGCAATTAAAGTTGCTAGAGTTTGAGCCCATGGAGGTGAGATATGCAGAGTTGATGGAGCTGCAGGAGGTTAGAAATCAGGCATCCCAAGCAATGGAAAAGGATCAAGCTTTGATCAAAAAGACCTTTGATAGGAAGGCCAAGGATAGATCTTTTCAAGTTGGAGATCTAGTGTTGAAATGGGATGTGGATAGAGCAAAACCGAGAAGGCATTCAAAATTTGATGCCATTTGGAGTGGCCCATACATGGTCACGAAGTGCAAGAACAGCAATGCTTTCCAATTGGCCTCATTGGATGGTGAAGAACTGCAGATTCCAGTCAATGAAATCTATCTCAAGCATTGCTTCTAGAGGGAAATTTACCACCTTGTAAATATTAGATTAGATTTTCATTCCTCCAAGTGCTTTACACATTGTTTTGCTGTAGGTTAGTTTTGTTTCCCCTAAGTGCTTTGGCACAGCTTGCTGTCCCTAGAGATGTTTTGCAGTCCTTACTTCCATCATGTGATATTCCATCTTCCTCCTTGCAAATTCTAAGTCAGTTGAGGTTCTAAACAGAATATTTGATGACTCCATGCCCAATGGACTGCTTCAAGAAACTGGTATTTTCATCTAGCAGGCAGATGACCCCTTTGAGTCACCAAAATTGTTATCCAAAATGGTGCCCTAGCTCGTTTTTGTGGCTAACTCCTTGTGTTTTTGCCTCTCTTGTGCCTCAGTCTACATTTTTTGATTTTCAAGCACTCAAGGATTTCTGGAAATGGCACCATCAGATAGAACTCTCTCTCAGCTTTCCAGAAAGGTAAATTTTGCCTCCTAACTCCTTATATTTTTCAAGTTATGGCTCGGTGGAGTTTTTGTGGAAAATTTTCCCATTTGAGGCCCGCAGCCAATAGGAAGCTGCCACGTGGCAGAGGAGTTTGGGGGTCGGAGGCAAATATGAAATTTTTTCCAAAAGAGTATAAAAAAGTTGATTTTTAAAGGAAAACCCGCGGGAAAAGAGAAGGAGAGAGAATTCCAAAGCGAATTAGAGCTTGCCACGTGGCATTTGACCAGCGGAGCGCGTCGAATTTTTGAAAATTTTTCCAAAGACAAAAAAAAGGTAAAATTTGAAAATTTTTTCCCGCCGATCCATTTTTGGGCCGTTTTTGCCCTAAATCTTCAAACAATCATATCTTTTTATCCAAATCTCATATTTTCACGTTCTTTATATCATTGAAAAGATGTTAAAATTTTCTACATGATTCCATGGTCAATTTCTAATTTTGGTTCAATTTGGAGAGAGAAAATTCAAAAACAGTTCTAGTACATGTCCATGGCCAGAAATGACATTTCAACAACCAAATTTAATACAGAATGGGTCACATTCTTCTCCAATATGGTCAAAAATGACAGGGTATGGGTTTGTAAGGTCCTCCATGTTGTTTTAATGCATTTTCCATCAATGAGGGATGGCTCCCATGCGTTTTTCACGTTTTCTCTCTCCTGGGCTCGACCCATGTACTGTAAAAGCCAGATTTGGCTCATTTCTTCATGGTTGAACACTTTTTGGCATAGAAAACTTCTTCTTTCACCTTCAGCAAGTGATAGTTGTAAGAATCAGACCTTTTTCAAGTATTGTAGCAGGTTTATACCTCTTTGAGGGTGGAATGCAAGAGATTTTTACATGGAATTGATAGTGTAAACTCTGTGAATGCTTTCAGTCCTCTGTTTGTATTGTTTTAATTCATTTTAAGACCTCTAATTACATCTATCAGCTTGTGTATGTTTTTCCTTGTTGCATTTCATGAATTTTTTTCTATTTACATGGCAAAAAATGTTTCACCACTCCTTTTGGTGCATCACCATCTTTAGTTTAGTTTCATTTTTGAATTTTTATCCCTGTCTCCTTGCAATTTAGAGTAGGATTAGGATCTGAACCTCTGTAGTTGTGCAAAATATAGATCTAAATCAGAGGAGTTTGAGGAACCAACCTCTAATCTAGAGATTTCTCTCTCATTTTCACAAGTCCCACACTTGGAGAGAGGTTTCCATGTTGTGCAATCACACTGGATGCCTAAAACATCAATTCATAACCTTGATTTGCATCCAGGGGTGCTGCTGATTTGCAACAACAGTAAAGTTAGGAGGAAACATGAATTTCCCTATCTTTAACACTTTTGTTTTATTTCCAACATGTTGAAAAGAGTCTATTGATGAAAAGATATGGTGGATAGGATGATTAACTAATCCTTACTTTGTTTAGAAACTTTAAAACATCTATAAATAATGGGCTTCTTCTTAGTATGTGTTATGGTAAAAATTGGATCTTTATAGGCTTTCCCATTAGATTTATTGGTTTTTTTTTCAGGTGTAATCATATAAAATTTCACCCCACAATTCATCTGGGAGCCTGAGATATCATCTCCGCAAGTTGGTACCAAGGTGCAATTTTTCATACTCAATCAATTTTCAAGCAGGACATGTGGTAGTGTGAGCTGAAGGTGCATTTTCATGTCCACTTTATCCATTTTTAAAGGGGAAATAAGTGACAAAAAAATTCACCCGTGCCCTAATGA
Source organism: Taxus chinensis (assembly GCA_019776745.2). Classification (NCBI taxonomy): domain Eukaryota; kingdom Viridiplantae; phylum Streptophyta; class Pinopsida; order Cupressales; family Taxaceae; genus Taxus; species Taxus chinensis. The sequence goes on along the minus strand of CM034155.1, from coordinate 76,314,876 downwards.
AGCTTTGAAGATGGTCATTTCATAAAAGACCTGAAACCGGCCCCCAGAAAGCTACATATCCAGCCCCCTCACATCTATTTGGCTCAATAAATAAAAAGAGGACATTTTTCGAGATGAGGTTGAAGGGTAATGTGGCTTCCCCTTTATCCCTTTTAGAAATGTACTTGATGGGACAAAGAAAGTTGTCCCTAATATTTAGTATTTATGACTTGGTTGTCATATAGTACTTTTTATCATCTCTTGTGAGGAGACACGTAGTCACATTCAGGTAAATGTATCACTCATCGGATGATTGCGGGGATATCCGTGATGATTTCTAAGGAAAATACTTATTTGTAATACTTTCATGACATGAATTAGGTCTTAATTGATATGTATTATCCTACATGAAGGAGGGACAGTTCATATTTTTTAGGAATATAAAACCCTATGTTCTTCCTATTTGAGTTAATTTAAGTGGGTATACTTGGTGATTCTAAGGAAGGATGTCATTTTTGGAAGATTTTTAAGAAGAATTAGAAAATTAGACCCATTGCTAAAAAAATTCCATGATCGACTGAGGATAAAATAAGAACAACATATATTTTTGAAGGATCCAAGCTTGTTCTTCACCAAAATGACTCTATTGGCCCCATAATATAGGGTAGAAAGATACTTTCCATAAGTTGCATGAATCATAGACATGGACTTGACATGGGATGTTGTTAAAAGTCATCCATGATTACTAGTAAGTAAATCCAATTGGAAAGTGTTCTTCCTTCTAGCAGACTTTCTTACAGTCAAGAAACCCCAGGAATATTAGTGAACGGAAATAAAATTTAAATTTAAACTCTCCATTCCCATGAAGCTCGGTAAAACGTAAAAGGGTTACATAGGAGCACTTATTTAGAGTTAGGACTGAAATAAGTAAGAAATTAATTAATCACTTTCATAAATGCCCAGATATCTATTATGTCCAAAAATAGTAAGCCTTCTTACATAAGTACTGGCTATTTTTGGTAAACCATCTCGAGAAGTAGTTGTGGTGAAGACAGTGTGCACAAGAGATAATCAAAAGATCAAAATGGTCGATTGTAGAAAATGGTGAAAACACCCACTTACTAAAAATAGTAAGTTACTTATATGGATACCAGCTAAAAATAGTAAGTCATCTCAAAGAGTTATTTTAGATGGAGCAGTATACATAAAAGAAATTGAGAAATCCAACTTCACTGATTAGGGTCACGAAGGGTGAAATCTAACACTTACTAAAATAGTAAGTTATCCTATTTCAGTGTACTAAAGTGCCCAAAGAAGCATGAAATTCTAGTTCTCTGGGTTGTTATGGTTTCATTTGTCTAAAAAACTACTATAGAGGAATGACAGTGTATCAGAATGATCAATATTCACTTTGATCAATAGTGTATTCATTAGTGCTGACAGGGTCATGATAGGATCAGTTTTGAGCTTCAATCTCTTAAGAAGGGATCCTCATGACAAAGTACATGATTACCAAATGAGTCATTCAACAGTGTTTCTAAATACTTAGCCCATGTTATCTACATGTCATCTAAAAGAGTTTTCTCATGGTGCAATATGTTCAAGGATTCATAGTTCACTACAGTGGAGTGCTTCATTAGATCATCTAACAAGGATATATGGACTTCATCAGAGGTGGGTTATTCTTCATTGGCATTCCTCCTCATTTCTCTCTCTCCCCTTTTTCTCTCTTATCTTCCCCTAATTTCTCTCACCTTGTTCTAATTCTTCATTGGGGTTGATATTTTTCATAATGCCTTTAGTTAATTTAAAATGAATTATTTATGTAATAAGTCATCCTTAAGTCATAAAAGGGGACTTAATCTTTTCCTGAGGATGTAAAAAGTCATAATTTGTCATAAGGCATATGAAAATGCATTGGGGGTAGATGAAGATTCATCTCTCATTCTCTAAATTGTAAAAGCCTTTTATTTTGAAGGGGTTGGTGGTCAATTTTGTAAACTCAAGAGTAGAACAAAAGAGATAGCCATTTTCTACTATTTTCTCCTCACTACTTTTCCTCCATCATGGGACTATGTGACAAATTAGCTGGTGATAGAAGGCTACTGTAGTCAATGAAAGTTCTCCATCAAGTACATAAGATTCTAGAGGAATATATTTTGTAAAAATTGTTTCATCACAAAGGTAGGAGAAGCTGTAGTTGGTTGAATCCTACACACTGAGCCTATTTACGTTCCAAAATTCCCTCAAATCCTCAAGAAAATTTTTATGCTCAAGCTTGAACAGATGAAAATACATCATCTGAAAAGGGGAGAAAATGGGACTTATCCTTATAATTATTCTCAAGAGAGCAACTCAAACAGCTTGAGATGTTAAAGACCTGGTGTAATAATCAGGATCAGCAATCTCAAACATCATCCTTAAAAAAATTTCATCTAGACCTAAAAAATTAAAGATAAAACGCAAATATTTAGTAGATATTTCTTTTAAACTGGGTACCACTAGTTTTCCTGCCATAATACAGATGGATTTCCTCAAAGTGATTATACGCAAATAAGAAAGTGTGAAACAATGAAGTAAGTGGTGCATATAGTAAACAAGGCAGGCATTGAATTCAGGCAATCATTCTTTTTGAGATCTCAAAAACATTTATCACGCAAATAAGAAAGTGTGAAACAATGAAGTAAGTGGTGCATGTTTATAGTAAATTCAAGGCAGGCAAGTTGAATTCAGTGCAATCATGGAGAAATTATTTTTGAGATCTCAATAAGATATCTACATGAGCAATTTAAAATTTGAAATGAATTGGCATTGAGAAAAAATGATAAATTGATCTGATTTGACAAGAATCATGCGTGATAACTAACCCAAAAGTCATGAAAATAAATATACAACATTCATAATGGATTCTGGAAAAGCAAATAAGAGCAATTGTCAAATCAAATTACTTTGAGGTGCTCAAAAATCATCAAAAGTAGATGTCCAGTCACCAAGGGAAACTAATGATTAAATAAGTGGATAAACGTGATGACATGGCATTGCGAAAATTTGAAGGGCTCATAGTTCTCACACTTGTCAACATTTAATAAGGCATCTTCATGATAATAATGTGGATTAAAATATATGTTGTAAAGGGGAATATTCCCTTGAATATTCACACTTTTGGGGGAAACATTGGAAAGAAAATGAGTGAATAGAATGGTATAAATGTGAAGAGAATAATCTTGCAGAAGGGGGGTTGAAAAAATTTGAGATTTTTAATAGAATGGTATCTGAACTGTGAAGAGAATATTATTCTCATGTGCAGAAGGGGGGTTGAAAAAATTTGAGATTTTTTCGAAGAGAAAGGAAAACATAGAGAAAAACCATTTTCCCATGAACTCATCTAAGAAACTTGTTACTTTCTTTAAGCCTTAAAATTAATTCATGTCAAGATGGTTGCAAGTGTACAGCCATTGACAAGTACTGAGACTGTAGATCTATTTTCCCTTGTTGATAAATTTGATGAGCCTTAAACTAATTGTGTTAATCATGAGCATTTTTGTATTTTTTGTCAGGATGATATACTATAAAATAGTTACGCATGCTCCCATTGTAATCTTATTTTAGATATCCTTTAAGTCACAAATAACTTTATCATTTGGGTAACATTCTAGAAATTACAAATGCACTGTTGAGAAGATATTTCATTTTATTTGTGTAATAAACAATTTTAAAGTCACTATGTCTCCACTTTGTTAAATGTTTCTTGTAATAATTTGAGTGTATCTTAGGCATGATAAATTGTGAATTTTTGATGTTATTCTAGCTTGAACATGGGAGATTTTCTCAATTCTTCAAGTTTAACCAGCTTTGCTATTATGATTTATCTCTTATATGTGCCCTTAAACTCCTGCTATTGGGAAACCTCTAATGAAGGAAATTCAAGGGACAAATTAAGTCTAGGTTTCTTACCATAAACAAGTTTATAAGGTGAATTACTTATTTTATTCTTCTCCATGATTTTCTATGCCAAGAGCATGCATAAGACCTTTGTGTGCCACTTCCTCTAGTTTATATCCATTTTTCACTTCATGATTTTGATCAGGTTCTTATTGGTAGACTTGGCCAAACCATTTCCTTGAGGGTATTAATTAGAAAAAGTCTTCAAATAGATATCAAGGCTAATCACTGAATTAGAAATTTTATTACCAAGGAAGGATTTTATATTATCAGAGATAATGATCTAACGAACACCAAACCTTGTTATAATTCCATCGAGAAAGTCTAGGATTACTGACTTAGTTGACTCCTTGAGTGCAACAACTTATATCCATCTAGTGAAATAATACATCACTATCGGGACCCATTTTTGACCCACACTTGAAGGAGGATTGATCATTCCTATGAATTTTAGACCCCATTGTGCAAAAGGCTAATCCACTTAGATTGGTTAGAGGGGAGGCACTTCTAATTTCTTCTTTCCTGTAAAGAATTTTTACTCTTTGCATTTCATGACCCATTTATTCTTGTCCACAAACATGGTAGACCAAAAGTATCATACCTTGATAATATTCATTGTTGTTTTTTTGACATAGAAGTGTCCACCAAATAATCCATTGTGAAATTATACTAGCACTTTGTCAACTTGTGCACCATCAATAAATCTCAGTAGCACACCATCAATGAGTGCATATGGAATAGACTACAAACTCAAATGTATTCTATTTTATTTATTCAAACCAGGAGGGTATGTGTCATAAGAAAATAATATGACCATGCCCTTCATCTAGCAGCATGCACTAGGATCTTCATTTAGCTTAGCTTCAACACACAGGATCTCTTCATCTAGAAATAATGAAGTCTTAGGTTGAAACTGTGCATTCTCTACAAGTTGTTTATAGAGTGCATTTCTTATGATAAGCTTAATGGCTTTGACAGTCACATCATACTCCATGATTTTGGTTACCCATCTTGCTCTCTTCTCATTTATTTCTTCTGCCATGATGAATTCTCTCACATCTGAGTGTGAAACTAACACCTTGATATGGTTTTTGGTGAGCATACTTTTAAAATTATTGAGTGCATGTATGATGGCCAAAACTTGTTTCTCTGTGTGACTGTATTTTAACTCATAATCCTTCAATGTGTAACTGAATAAATCCACTAGCTAGTCCAGTCCTTCTTCATTCTCTTGTGTCAAGATAACAACAACACTCACATGAGATCCATAAGCATAGAGGATGAAATCATTTGAATAATCTAGATTGATGAGTGTTATTGCACAAGAAATTTCTTGCTTGATTTTTTTGAATCTCTCTTTGTAACACCTTTTTCATCCTTTCATCTATACTTACACATTGTGAAATGGATTGCAATGTTGACATGTGATTTTTCTTGATTTATTTCTCTATAGAATAGATTAAATCATGTTGTTATATTAATGTTTATCTCAGTTGGGATTTGTATGATTAATGATCCATTTTTTGCCATGTAATATTAAATTGTGATGTTTACTTAATTGGTTCGTAAAATTAACCAGATGTCTTAGGCTTGTGGAAATTTGAATCTCATTTTGGAACTATTTGGTAAGCTGGTAAAAGTGGAAAATTATCCTAAGTCAATAATAACTGATTATTATTGTTATTGAGAATCAATTAAGTAAATACTTGGACCATTTTCATTGATCCAAGGAATTCCCTTAATTCTATCTGTAATTTTGATTAATGAAAAAGATTGTAGTTGTTCTTTTTTTGTGGATTATGAATTCATACTAATTGATCTTGGTGACTTGTTCTAGTTTTCCTATGATTCAGTCTTGTATTGAGGACTGAAATTTGTTGAGAGATGGCTCGAGTAGCACTACTCCATTTTAAAAACATAGCCCAGTTGGTAAGGTTTGATTGTGGCATTTATTAAATCCTAGGCTATGGCTAATGTTCTGATAACACTTGAATTCCTAATGGTCTAACCTAGACCTAAGGCATATGAATTTAGTTGATCTCGTAAGAACATAACCTAAATGATGTATGTCTAATTGTAATATTGCTAAGTTTAATCTAAACCCTAACCTATGATGGAAAGGGACTTGGATCCTCGCTCGATGTTTACCCCGGTTAGTATTGGGATGGGGGATACATGGTCAAATGGAGATTTATTGGTTGTCACCACCCTTGCATGTATTGGATATTGGATTTAATTTTCATTAATGGTGGACACCGCCACTCCTTAGCAGTAAGCCAAATTTCAATTTTTCAGGTTGTTAAAAATGACTCTAACAAGGTTGTTTGGTTGGCTAAACAGTTAGAAGTTAACCTAGAGGAAGTTGGAGGAAGTCGGTGGGTTGTAAGGATGAATAGACCATCCTTAAAAACATTAATGATTTGGAAAATCATTCCAAAATTCCTAGTGGAAAACACGCCAAATTTGGTGAAGGCAATATTGTTTTTGGATTTCCATTTGGTCATTTTATCTCTCCTTCTCAGTCTGTAAATGGAGTTTTTGGGTGTTTGAACCATTTTTTATTTTGGTTTGAATCTCTTCTTCTTTGTTTCATGGAGAGACTATTTGGGAAGATTTCAATGGAAAGGTGGAGTAATTTTTTAGAAGATTGACTGCTTCGACTATAGAATCTATCGTGGATTTAGAACAAGGATCCTAGGAGTTTGAGGAAGACTTTTGGAAGATCTACCAAGCATGATAGGATATAATCCCTTGAAAAAAATTTCTCTATCTATTTAGTTTGTGAAAATAACTCTTCTTACTATAGAAATCATTTTGGGGTTCTGGGTTTTTATTATTGCTCAATAAAATGGAATATGTTGCTTGGTAAGTAGCTGTTGGGACTGGTTTTTTATCTTACAACTGTATACTTGTTTTATCTTGGTTGAAATGTAGATTTTATTCACATTACTAGTTTCGATGTTTTGAAACAAATTTTTGATGACTGTAGTGGAAAGAATAAATGTATTTTCAAGTTGCATGTGCATATATTTTACAAATGGGTTTTGCAGTGTTGTTATCGATCTCTATGTTGTTAGTTTTTTATGGATACGGAACTTCTTGAGCTTATTTTTTAAGGAAAATAATGACCCTCTATTTTGGGTCAAGTGGGAACTTGAGTACTCAGTCGAGTTAGACTGGTGTCATTTAAGGATATTACTATCTATCTTGGGTCTATTTTTAATCTTGTTTTGAATACTCGAACTTGTGATCAATGTTACTATGAGTTCATGGGGCTTTTTCTTCTTGATCACCCTCATGTGGGTGATTTTTTTCTCAACCCAATCGAGTATGGTCTTGGTTGTATTGTTTTGTGATTGATTTGATAATTTTGTTGAGTTTTTGATAACCCAAGTTAGGTTAGATCTTAAATGAAGCTTTTGGTTATTGTTCATACCCATTATGATTAATTACATTCTCTATTATGTGTAAGTATGTCATTGGACTATTCTTCAATTTAGCCCTTCTTCTTTACTTCATTGAACCATCGAGGGTTATTTGTTTCCTAGGGCATATGAACTTTTGGTCCTTCTATTTCATCACGGTGACTATATAATTACTTATATAATGTAATGGTAGATGGTTTTTTGTAGTGTTAGATAGGACAATACGAACGGTCTTATGGTAAGCTGGACCTATAGCAATGACTATTTTAAACCAAGGAAGTTTAATGTCTACCTAGGGGTTATTTTGAATCATCTTGTGAACTGTTCGGCTCTTTGGGTAGACTTCTAGTGTGTAAACAATATTCTAAACTGTTATATCATCTAGTATGTTTAAGTTTTGACCATTGTTTTTAATGATCTTACATGGTCAGGTTATTTGGTTGGAACCTCAACCTGAACCAGTTGAATGATTTTATAAACTTGTTTGAGTTTTGATCATTCTAAATTCTTATCGACCCTTGATCATATGAAGATGATCAAGGATATCGTTTAGTCAGTTTGAAAGGTTGTTTGATTATGAGCTTTCTCTGCCTTGGTTGAATCATTTTTTTTCTCAGCTTAAATGATGTATTTGGTTAAGTATGATTCTTTACCAGTATTGTATTGGATATTTTTATTGAATTAATGTTATCTCCTTGATGATTATATGTATTATGTATTCCAAATACTTGCATGCACTCTAAATTAGTTAAATCCAAGTTGTCCTTGTATGGATTACTTGTCTGATAAGTTAAGATGAATTTGGGCCTTAAGATCTTGATGTTGTTATCTTTATGCTTAGCTATATAAATCTTGTCAAACCTTTAGATTGTTGGACTATTGAAATGGAATTCATTTTTTAATATAATTAATTGGATTTGAGTAAATTGTTTTAATCATATAGTATGGGCTACATGAATAAGGCATTTCTACTCTTTTTTACCCATCTGTTATTATGTATACATGGATTTTCTTTATTTGTATGATATTTCTTAATCGAGGATGTATACTTGTATATTTTGGGGTTACGTGTTTGGTTGGATAATAGATCAATATTAAGTTTGTTTGTTGATAGTCTTCTAGTTAATAGAAATTAGACTCATTTGGATTGATAGATGCTAACATTACATATTTTTGTGATACACTTGAGTATGGTACTTCTAAAGTGTTCAAATAGGAAAAGATCTTTCTAAACCCTTGACTTATTTCTATTAATAAGAAGTGTTCCTTTTCTAAGTTGTTAGTTACAACATATGGTTCCAAGGATTGAGCTCCTATAATGCTCAGTTCAAATGAACTAACAGATGCTAACACTCTTGCAGATAAATTTTTCTGAAAAAGGAAAGAGGAAGACTTATGGAGAGCTGAATTTATTCTATTGATTAAAGAAATTTAGTTTGATTAAAATATTATGTTTCATTTATTAAACTATTCTTGATAATAAGAATTTAAGGCCTAAGGCCAGTTATGTAAAATCTTGAAAGAATTTAAATTACTTCTTGTCTACCTCAATTGGCATCTTAAATTTGAAATGATTGAAGTGGTTTCTTGAATCATTTCTCTCTTGACTGCATTAGTTGTGTGTGAATGATGTTTTCAATTTAAAGAGTTCTTTCACTTGGAAAGTAAGCTTGTAGGGAATCAGATGATATGCATTTCTCTACTTCTTGACACTAATTAATAATCTTGGGGAAGTTATATGAAATATTAAAAACATTATATTACTATTATAAAGCAAGTAATATTATTGTTGATCTTTGAATATGAGGGAAAATTGAATAAATGGGAATCATTGCATTTTAAATGACCTATATGAAAGGTATATATATAATGTCTTATCTATGAAATAGTTATTAGTTGTTATAAATTTTAATTACTGAAATCGTTTGGTTAAGACTGTAACAAATAAGTTGTATTTAATTTAGTTATATGTTGTGGAATTTAAGTTATGAATGACTATGGTTAATTACACTATTATGAACAATACTTGTGTGATTGTTTTATAAGGAATGATATAAAACAAAAAGGGTTACACGAATAATAGTAAAGGGATTTAGACCTTGGGGATAATCACAAAGAGTAAATAATCTTATTAAGTACATATAAGAACCTATCGTGTAAAAAGGGATATAAGTGATTATACTATAATGCAATCCATATATCCTAATGGACGAATAAGTACAATAATGAAAAGGAATTTTACTCAAGAAGGATAGGAATGATAACATAAGGTTAGATGTATAGCTTGAACTAACCTTTAAGGCATTGAGAAAAAAGTTATTCTTTCTGCAATAATGAAGTCATAAATATGATACATATTTGACTTACATGTATAATGTAATTATGTTATGAAGCCTTGATAAGGGGGGTTTCCACTATTTGGCAACAGAATGAACCCTCCAAATAGGGTATGAGGTGGATGTGGAATATCCTTCCATCATGGATGAGTTATACTGAGGATATAGTGTTTAACTAAGTTATAACCATTTGAATAGTTTAATGACTTATAGGAAAGTGAATGTAAGTCAAGGAGAAATATTGTGGGTTGAAAGCATAGAACCCGTTGGAGTCAAGGAAATGAAATTGAAATGCTCCTAGTATGTTTTGATGTATGTGGTTATCACCCTACAATATACTTAATATGTTTATAAGATTCTTAGTCAACTAAAGGATATTTCATACTCAAAGGAGATTAAGTAGTGAGAAGAAATAAATTTGCAAATCCTTCGTATTGATTTAAGTAGAAACATAACATTCCTTATTGGAATGTTGATAGAGCTCAAGTTAGTCCTTAGGAATGACACCTAAAGGCTTAAATTAATTCGGGTAGGATTAACAAGCTATGAATTAAATGGATTAATGAACTTGTTAATAAGGGAGGTTTAGATTTATGGGACTTAATGGGTTGTTGTAGCATAACAATTGCTGAAAAATACCCATATGATGATGGGGTTCATTAGGTGGTTACTGTTGAGAAGTCATTGTGGAATAATAATCCATTCAACCTATTGAGCAGAAAAAGTATGACACTTAGTAGAAGGCACACAAAAGGTTCACATGTGGGAACGGGGTACATTCAAAGGTGCGGAAGGATAGGGAAGGAAACACGTGTGAAAGAAAGGGATAGATTTGGGACTTAGCCATTTTCATGATTACGGGCTATTTTTGGACGATAGCATGCGAAGAGCACATAAACTGGATAAATACTTGGGTGAACACGCATAAGATATTTTTGGAAGATCTGTCTACTAAGAAATTTGCATGGGTTTGAGTTAATAATAGAATTACTACTATCAACTTAACCAGAAGAGATCTATTATTAGCGCACTTGCATGTGTGCCTATTATTGTAAACGTGTGTGGTTATTTTTAGCATGTAACCAATTTTGGGAATTATGTAAGTGGTGAAGGGTAAAGTCCCCACCCTTATCAATATGTAGTAATAATGCATGTAGATTAGAGAGAGTGAGTAGTGAGCTATTATAGAGTTATGTTGTCCAGACATGATGTGTGCATAAGTTTATGATACTGAATATTGTAAAAATTTTCTATGTATTTATTGTGTTTAATATAATGGAGAGCATTGACTGATTCAAGGTGTTAAACATGATTGCATAACTAGTTCTTGCATGGTTGAATTCATTATGGCTATTGTTTAAATACATTACTCTTTATATCTAGATATAGAATATGCTATGTAGAATGTTTATACTATTTAAGGATCTGAATGCATCAACTCTTCATCTTGCTAAAATCCTATACAAGCAATGCATAAAGAGGGGCCTGGGTACCTTTGTGCATGCTTCGGGTGAGTGCTCAGTATAGACTGAGTGATATGCCAGTGTGCCTAGGTTATATCTAGTAAATTATAGTCCACATCATTGGTTCCATTTATCGGGACCTATCTTTCAATTTTTTTCAGGATGGTTCAAGATGAATACATACTAGTTGACCTTAACAAGTGTTGAGGAGTGGATAAAATATTCTAGAAGAAGAGTATGCATGGAGGTTCAACACCGGATCTGAGTTTAACACATGCATGCATCAGTGGAATAGAAGTTTGTATAAATGTTTTTATGAGAGCTTCCTTGACTATCTTTCTGGTTGAGTTGTACAAGTTGTTGGGTGCTTATGTGTCTAAATGGAACTGGATGTATCACACAATTGTCTTGAGATGCAGGAAGAATTTCAGGCCCTCTATGATGCTGATCTGATTTGGACACACATTGTAGATACTTGGTTTCATGGTGTTCTAAATAGTTATATCTTAAAGTATTAAATTTCCACTTATTCTTTCTGAGAGGTAGTTGAGTTCCAGTTTTTACGATATCCTAGGGGAACTTATTTGCAAGGAATTCCACTAGTGATCAATATCTTTATGGTATCTCTAAACTTGGAAGAAAAACTTATGGACTAGCTAAACCCCACCACATGTAGGGATAGGAGAAGGTTTGGTGAAATATGAAATACCTAGCGGCTGAAAAGGAAAAGAGACATGAAAGGTGGCTTAATTATAATGAGGCACATGAGAGGGAGATAGAGAAGCAACATGGGATGTTGCAGAGTGAATGACAGTTAAGTTGAGAGATATGGCTAGTGAAGGATTTGGAGTTCATGTAGGAGGCATGGATCCAAAGCTTCAGGAACTCCCCCATTTGGAAAAGCATGAAAGGGAACTCCCCCTTAATCTCACATGGAATCATGCCAGTAGAAACAACCTTGGTTGTGAGATGCAGCATCTGAATCTACCTGGAGACCTTTCACCATTGCACTTTATTTTCCAGTAACTAGTATGACAAGTAGTCATTAAGATAATTTAGGCAGTGGGAGAGTAGGTGTAAGTTCAGGTGGCAAGTACGACCATGGTAGGTAAAATGTATTCATTATTGTTTGGAGGTACCTTTTTAGACGCATCATCTTGATATAGAGTTTGAGTGCACGTACAGCTATGGACTCACTTCTAGGAAGTGGTAACACTTCGCATAGACTATAGGGGTTCAGTTTAGTAATATTTTTGGGACACAGGGAAGTACATATTATTGGTCCACTTATGACTACAGGTGGAGGATAAGGAGGTATATGTGGTTCTAGTCTCTAGTAGATCTAGTGGTTCATGGAGGTAGAGGTAATACAAGATGTTCTAGATTAGGTGGGTAAGGTCCACACCAACACCAAAATATTTACATGGAGATGTCTATTTGTTCTTCCAAAGTATTGGGGAATAGAGGATAGTGCTAAACATGCGTGCACATGTTGTGAGATATTATGGTGCGCATGAAAGGGATCATGAATTTTGAGTGTAGAGACAATTCAATTTTTCTATTACATTATAAGGATGACACACATATAGCTGGTACATAAAGGTTTGACCATGATCAAACTTGCGTAGACTATGCAACATTAAAAGATGCTTTCTTTAAAGAGTTTCACATACTTGAGTTCAAGAAAAAGAGTATAAGAATGCACTCAAGGATATTAAGGAAGGAACTATTGAGAGTGTCAAGGAATATGATACCCATTTCAATACTATGTTGTCTAAACTTTCTTATGATATTCACACAAGACTAGCATGCACAGTGGTTCATTATAGGTCTGGTTACACCTTTTATATGGGCATTGTCACATAAGACATACACTGATCCGTGTAAAGCCCTTGAAGAAGATTTACACGTTGAGGCAGTTAGGAACATAAAAAATGGGGTGAGCCCATTTTTGGAAGAACAAATTGCAGCTATGGAAAATTAATTTGGAGAAACTATCAGTGAACTCAACACATGAGACATTCACAGGGATTTTGATGTATAGATTGTGAAGTAGAATGAAACACCAAGGATAGTTTTCCCTGCATAAATCAGTGCGTTCATTATTATTAGATTGTGAGATATGTCATTTGAACCATGATGTCCAGCTGATTTCCCACTATTGCAACAGCACAATAAGGAAGAATGTATCTCTTGCTATTGTAAAAAAATTGTAGGTCTATGACTCATGATATGGAAGACTGTTGGACTGATTGGTCATATCCATGATGCTATATATATTGGTGTATGAACATATGGGAGTATCAGATAACTCTAAAGGAAAAGGATGAGCATAACGATCACAATCAAGTGCACTATGATCATAAAGAAGGACGTTATTTGAAGGATTTTGTGGCAGAGGTCAGAGGATACCATGTTGGATACAGAGGCTGGGGCCGTGGTGGTGGTCGAGGTGAGTTTCCTCACGGGACATGTTTTACATGTGGATCTCCTCATCACTACAGGAGCGAATGTCCCCAGAATGTTACTTGTGTTCTTTCTTGTGGGAAGAATCATAGTTATGAGAAATTAATGGACATATATGAGCATCTTAGTAAGTAGTATAAACAAGAAAACAAGGGTGACACAGGGATGGTTTGGATATAATGTGCTGTGGAAAAATTAGTGGATGCCAAAGTTGACACCGGAATATGAATAGCATTACTTATAAAGATCATCTATAGGTATCTGAAGTGGTGTGCACCAAAGAAGTGTTATAATAGAATCCTACCATCACTAAGGAGGAGGTTCTACATGCACAGTACCCAAATCCTACCCATCAGAAGGAATTTTATCAGGAAACCATGGAGGTACTCAGAAATCTTTAGGGAGAAATATAGTGTTTAAAGGGGCAATCACAGAAGATGGAAAAAAAGAAAGAAGAAGAGATGAACCAATATGATATTATTGACTTGAAGGAGGTGTGAAAAATGTTGTGCCAGGACAATATCATTTCATTGTTAGGGAATTGGCTAAAGGGAAACACTCCAAGTGTAAGTATTGAGACTGGATGGTAGATCTTGCATGTAAATATCCCCCCCATAGTTTGGACTATGATAAGGAAATCACTCTGAATGTTGTTGTGAATGGATGTATTTTGAGTAATATATTAATTGACACATGCACGGAGGTTAATGTACTTACTTTATATACATATTTATAGATGGGGAAACCCCCATTATATCCATCTTCTAATGTGTTTTTTATGGCTAATCGAACCAAGGAAAATCACATTGGAGTTTTAAAGGATGCATCCATTACTATATAAGGGACCAAGTTCACAGGGGACTTTGAGGTTTTGGCACTTGGAGAAGTAGACAGCTTCCTAGCTCTACTTGTGTTCCCTTGGTGTTATGAAAATAATGTTGATCTTCGGTTCAACAAGGGATATATCAGTTTTGAAAACAATTAGGAAAGGGTTATTATCCCTTTAACTGATGAGAAATCTGCGCCCTATGTTGAGCCTTTGAGTGAAGAATATTTGAACCAGATCTATGTATGTGTCATCTAGGACCCAAAGGTCCTTGAGCCATCTAAGGAGGGTTTCCTTCAGTGGGAACATGCACAGCATCTTAGTGACACTAAGAGTACTGATTGCGATAATTAGGCCCATGGTACTTATGAAATAGTTGGGCACGAAGTATGAACCGCATTTACATGGAGGAGAAGACCTCATTATACCAGTAGAATAGGTTACAACTCGATACCTTGATACATTGGAGAAGGATATCCTATGATATTTATATGTGCCATGGAAGAATAATGGACCTACCAAGTTGACAGAAAAAATATGTTCATAAATACCCTATGCAGGACAGTGGCGCACTGGTGGGTGGTTCACAGAGATAATCTTATAGAATGGGATGAAATCGGGATTGCTCTTTCTACATGGTTTTTTAGGAGTAATACACCTACTCAAATTTTCACTTATCATGGTAATCAACATGTTCAAAACCATCTTTAGCAGTGTGAGATACTCTTGACAGAGGGGAATGAAGTTTTACCACCTTCACTCTGGGTGCACAAATTTTATTCCACTTTACAAGGTTGCATGTGTGCTTGGTATTTATATGCGGAACTCCATAGAGAGAATAGAAATTGGTAGGATTTGATTATAGGAATGATCTAGAATTTTTACTTCTTCTCTAATAAGCCTCGAGAAGAAGAGGCGTTAAAGGTTATAAAGCACTTAACTATGAGAGATAGTGCTAAGGTGGAAGAACTCATCTAGGAGCTATTTGGTGGGACTAACTCAGAAGCTTGCTTCGATGAAAAATAAGGGACAGATGCCACACTACTTAAGTGTGCTTGCTTTGAGAAAGAAAAAGGAAAGATGGTCTACTTATTGGATGATGAAGAAGTAGAAAATCATGATTTAGATCATTCAACAAGTAGGTGTGAGGTTTTGGAAAGTGCAAATAAGAGCATGTGTGCCTATTTTGAACCTATGAAAACAAAGAAAGTGAATATTGTCTTAGATTTTGAACCTGAAAATGCCATAATTTGGGATTATTGGTTTGACTCTGAAGTGGCAAAAATCATTGAGTTACTATGAGATTTTTAGGACTTATTTCCTAGGTGATACCATGAATTAAAAGGCGAGCATGAATCATTGGGGGAAATGAAAATCAAGCTTAAGGAAGGTTTGTACCCAGTTAGGAAGAGACCCTCTAGAATGAATCCTTACCTACACATAAAGTTTAAGGAAGAAATCGACAAGATGTTGAAGTCTGGCATAATCAAGCCCCGTGAAGAATCAGAGTGGGTTAGTCCCATGGTTATTAGTATAAAGAAAGATGGTCAGATTAGGATTTGTGTGGATTATAGAGAACTAAATGTTGCATGTGTAACTGATCCCTTTCCTACGCCCTTCACATAGGAGATACTAGAAGGCATTGCAAGGCGCGAAATATATTCATTTATAGATGGATTATCTGGATATCATCAATTTCGAATTACAAAGGAGGATCAAGAGAAAATGACTTTTACCACTAAATGGGTAATTTTTGCCTATACTGTGATGCCTTTTGGTTTGAAAAATACACTTGTATTTTCATGCATAGTTATCCAAGCGTTCAAAGATTTTATTCACAACTTCTTGCATGTTTATTTAGATGATTGGATGGTGTATGGACTTATTAAGGATCATTATGACAATTTTCACTTAATGTTCGAAATATGTTGACAGTTAATCATCTCTGTGAACATCAAGAAATGTGTATTTTCTACACCATTTGACACTTTTTTATGGCAGATCATCTACAAGGAAGGTTTTTTGGTTCATCCAGCTAAGGTTGTAGTCATTATCTACCTAGAAGATCCTACTATTCAAAGTGAGGTGCGCAAATTCTTAAGTCACACTGGGTATTATAGAAAATTTATTAAATGATATGTTAAGGTTTATACACCCTTGGAAGAGTTACTAAAAGGAAAAGGGACATTTATTGGGGGGAGCCACAGCAACGCTCATTTGAGACATTAAATTAAAAACTTACCACAACACCTATTCTACATTTTCCCTCATGGGACAAACCATTTCATGTACATGTGGATACTTCTGACACGGCCATTGGTGTAGTATTAGATCATCCTAGGGAAGGTATTATAAATCATCCTATCTATTTTGCTAGTAGAAAATTGACCCCTACAGAGCAGAATTATACAACAACAGATCGTGAGGCCTTATCGATGATCTACGCGATGCATAAATTCAGACAATACTTGATCATGACACCTTTTTTGTTCTATACTGATCACATGGCATTAAATTATTTATTAAACAAGTTCATTTTACAGGGGTACATATGTCAATTGGTACTCTTATTCTAATAATTTTATTTTATATTTGTGGTAAAACTAGGGAAAAGTAATTATGGACGAAACCATTTATCTAGAATACAGTCAGGAGAAGACACACAGACAATTGAAGATACCATGCCCAATGCACAGTTATATAGGTTACAATGTGTGCCATTGGAATTAGAGGACATTGTTGTCTTTCTATGTACATGTATGGCACCAGAAGGAATGAAATCCTTAGAGAAGAAACAACTTTCCATTCATGTGGTACTGTTTATGTTGATTAGTGGTGACCTATACAAGTTAGGATGAGATGAAGTATTACGCCGATGTTTATTGGAACATGAGCGCACATATATCATGGGAGAGGCTCATGGTGGTATTGTAGGTGGGCACTATGTAAGTAATGCCACTGCGCGCATGATTCTACTTGCTAGAATATGGTGGGAGACACTATTTAAGGATTTTAAGGCATATTGCAAGGCGTGTGATCATTGTCAGTGCCTTGGCAAACAAGTTCAGAGAGATGAAATGCCTTTATTGTAACACCTATGATAAACTATTAACTTCTCCTCTTTTCCATGCAAACATTGACATGTGATTTGTCCCAAGAATGTGTATTCTTTTTACTATTGAAATTATGCTTGTCATGGATAAATTATTTCTTTTATTGGATTCAATTGCTGAAATAATGTTGTTTGCAAGGAATACATTTTGTTGGAGGTTATAAACTATTAAAGTGGTTTGCAAATTTATCTCTATATAATAATGAGACCTTGGATCAATTCCATTGAACTAAGGTATGTTTTAATTCTTCTTAGTTTATTTGTATGGAAAAATAACATTCAGAGGTTGAAGGAAATAAAGGATTGAGCCTTTGTAGGATTACAATTTCATTAATCTTCTTAGAAGTTCACGTTGTGCTTTCTGCTCAAAGTTGTATGCTCAGATCTTCTTGTCAACTTCTCCACAACATTGAATGATGTAAGTTAGAAAGAGGCCTACTTTAGGACTATTGAGGGTAAAGCCTAAGTCCTAGTTCTGTAAGGTCCATCCTAATGGGATTCTAACCTAAGGTAAACTATACCTACCTTATGTCTATGTGTACACTAATCTTGTTGCATCCTAACCTAAGTTGCATGTTTTCTAATTTAGGGATTTGAAAACAACCTAAGGTGTTAATAGGGATATTTCTAACATGTTACCTAATACTACATTAGTAGAAAGAATGACCTATCCTAAGGTGTTAAATCACCTAAGGTAAATATTTTCTAAACTAACCTAAGGTCATTCCCTAAGCTAAGATATATATCCTAAACTAATGTGGGGATAAAAGGGGACCTAACGGGTCGTATGGAAAGTTGAGGGATGGAAACGGTTCCTAAGTCTTTTATTTGATTTGATTTTTGAATTTAATACATTTATGTACTGTCAGTTTGACAGAGGCATGGAATTTGGAGGTGATCCTAACTGGAACCATCTCTAAATTTAACAATGAATGTTATTTTTGAAGTTGGACTCGCAAATTTTGGAAAGTGGTGGCATGGAGATTTAGGTGGGAAACTGGGAATTAATGACATTAATTGTCATCATTTTTGGTGAGAAAACCACCTTGGAAACCATGTGAGTGGTTTTTTGGGGAGTTGTTTAGTATTTCATGCATTCTGATTTTTTCTCTGCATGGAGCTATCTGGTTCTTCGAACCAGAAGTTTTACTTTTATTTTGTTGTTATTTTTAACTCTCTTGGACTATTTTCTATCCAATGGAAGTATATGAGGTATTTGAGGAAGAATTTTTTGGTTTTTGATTTTTTTTGGAGAAGAGGGAGTTGTGAAGGATCGGTTAGAAATCTTCTTCGAATAGACAAAAGCACTATCAGGCATGATAGGCTATATCCATTAAATTGCTCTACTTTTCTCTAAGTGTCTTCATTAAAATAACTTTTCTCTCTTGAGATATCTGGGTTTTAATTTTTGTGATGGTTATTTGTTTTCCTTGCTTGAATAATTATGTGTTCTTTGATGAGGGGTCTATGTTTGAAAAGGAAGTCATTGTATTTCTTTCCTGGTTATTTGTTGTTGAATTTCACCTTAGATCTTCTGGTGTTATAAGTAATGAAGTACATGCATGATTCTTTCTTATATGTTTGAAAATGGGTTACGAAAATGGTATGTGTCTTTCAATTCAAACCAAGTTTTAGCTTGGGTTGCAGAATGTAAAAGTATACCTACGATGTAGCTTCTTGGTTTTGTGGAAGTTATAATTCCATGTTGGAATTATAGGAATATGCATGATTGTATTTTGAGTTGTGTGATCTCAAATTTGTTTATTGAAATAGTAATGTGTGCCTTCTTCTTGAACTCTCTGTATACTCTATTTGTTCTTTGGATTCATTTTGTGAGGGAAGTTGGTAGTTTTGTAATGTTTGGAATCTCTATTTCCTTTTTGAATTATCCTTGTATAGAAACAAGATTGAAGGTTTTATTACTTTTTAAACTTGTCAGTTGAAATTGGGCACTTTTATTTTGAGGTTTTTGTGTTGGGAATTCCCATATTTGAAGTCCTTCTGAGTATTGTGTTTCTCAATTTTTTGACAACTAAACTACAGGATTACTCAGGTGAGATCCTGTTGGTAGGGTATGTTTTGAGGACTGGCTTTGTCAGAGTCGGTGATGGGTTGTCCTTGTGGCTATGTTTTATCTTTATTTTCTCTGTTCTTGTTGTCTTCTTCCTTGATGAAGTAGATATTATTAGTTTGGTTCAATTCTCCCTGAACAGGGTTAATCTCTTAAGTATATTTCTCGGGGAAAATTGTTAAAACCTTTGGGATATCAGGAACATTGAGGATGATCCTTAAACTTTCGGTTGTTGTTTCTTGATTTTTAACTATTGAAATTGGTTCTAATTAAGGAGTCTTTGGGATTATTCCATTCTTTGATCTTTGAATGAGATTGGAGGGAATTAATTTGTTAATAAGTTGTACACCTATAGCTAAGCTATGTCAATCTAGGGTTGTATTTTCTTGGAATGGAATTGTGAAGGAACCTCCTATTTCTTTTTGCATAATGTATGTCTTTCACCTCTGTGAGGACTCATTTTTGAGTCTATCTCATTGATTTTTTTATTTTTATCATTAGAGGAACTGGTTAGACTATGGAATTTGACTAAAATTTTAACATCCTTGAGTAACTGTTAGGACTGTAAGTTCCCACATGGCATTTTGCAATTTTTTTCCTACTTTTGATCTAGTTTAATGTCTCAGTCATTGGTTGTCTATGAAGGGAAAACATGTTCAATTATGTTCTATCACAGTAATCACACATTATATTGATCTCTTCTTCTGTTTGTTTTCTCTTTTAAGGAGTTTGGGAAGTACTAAAGGCCTACATTTTTCTTTACTACCTTCATCTTGTATGTTAAGATGTTGGAGTTCCCTTTCGATCTTGGCTTTTGACTCCTTCTTATTCAATCCTTATGGTGAAGCTTGACCTCTATCTTTGGAAATAATAGGATGTTTCAATTTGTGTTCTCTGCTCTGAAGTTGTGTATGGGATTCGGGCTAACCGAATTATTTAGGAATTTCCTACTGTTTCATCTCAGTCGTACCTCTTTTGGGTAAATCGAGTCATTGGTTTATTTAGATCATTTTCTCTACTATCCTTAATGTCTTGAGTAGTCATCATTGCTACTTTCTCTTATCTTGACTAGTGTTAAGGCTTTTAATATTGGAGATAGAAGGAAAATGTGAGATGTTGTACATTGAGTAAATTCTATCTTATTGTTGATATTTGGTCTAAATTTATAAATTAGGCTATGTCTTGCATTTGGGATTAGGATGCCACATATGATTTGTGAGACTCTTATTTGCATTTGTATTTCTAAATTAGGATGATTTGTGAAGGAAATAATTAGAAAGTAATTCTATTTGAGATGGATAAATTTATTCAATGGAATGGTATTTATCTGATAACATGTTTTAGATTGTAGATTACATAATGACATTTCTTTGAATGTTATTCAAGTGATTAATTGTTCTTCTTTATGGTTGTTATTACTATGATTTAATTGTCTGGTTGACCACATTGTTTCATTAAAGCAAAGTTGGTTTAATGAAACAGTTAGTTGAAAGCATTTCATTTTAATGCTTCGTGCTTAATTCAATGAACTGGTCAGTGCTAGAAATTTTTATAGATGGACTTCATAAGTGATAAAGGAAGGAAATAACTTTTATGATGTATTGGTTAAATTAAAATTCTAAACCATTATATAGAAATTCTGAGCTTTTATGGAAATGTATTAAAGGAATAAAAGTTGTAATCTTAAAGATCTTGATGTTGTTAACATGAAATATGTTAGCAATGCATAGTTTTGTAAGTTGTGTATTTTATTTCGATGAATTAGAAAGACTGAGGTAACTTAAACATGATTAAGTCTATTCCCTTCCTCATAATAAGAAGGAAAAAATTTTAATCTTATCCTAGATGTTGTTATTTATATCTGATTGGATCCTTATGCCTGATGTCAGTAAATTGTCTAGATAAATGGAAATTAGCACAAATTCCCTTACTTTAGTGCAACTTACTAAGTTGTATGTATTAATGTTCCTTACTTAATCTTGAATTGTGGATTATGATGTTATGAACGTGTTGCTATAATTTCACGATGTGTAAATTGGATATGGGTATAATGAACCCTAATACTTAACCCTAATGAGGAAGGTTCTCCTCTTCTAAAAAGAATGCAAAATAAACTAATGATATGCGGGTTTGATAACCATTTAGACTTCATAGGTATGAAGTCTTTTATATCATAACCTATTTTAGTTCTTATACATTCCTTGAATGGTTGAGACACATTAATTAGATCATTTGATAGATGATGATGTTGTTTTAAATTAATCAAACATCAAGTAAAAAGTTAATTGAACATAAAACAATCATTAGTCTTTGAAATTATGTATTAGTTAACTGACTCAAATGGGTATGGAAACATTTAAGGTTGTTGGAATTAGGGTTATGTAAGGTTATTGTAATCTGAATCTTAATCCTTAACTAATTAAGTGGAAATGATCTCTTGAGGTGTGTACGTTGAGATGAAGTGGTTCTACTGGATGTTGGCACACACCAACTACAGATCTATACCTTTGTGAATACTTGGGTCTTCACAAGGATATAGGGTTGCAGTTGATATGTTGCAACACCCTTCAACATTGGTTCATCTAGACCTACCCAAACTTGGAATTGAAATTAGTTTATCTCTATGATAGTTTAGATTTATGATCTAGCATAGGAAATGACTCACAATGATTTAGGATAACTAGGCACATCCAATCGACTTAGGTCAATAGGGTATGTCTATATACCCTAAGTCATTGTGAGTGACTCCCTATTCTAAATCATATCACTAACTTGCGTTAGGGCCAAACCTTGGACAAGTGGATTGACTGAAGTTGGTGAAGACTATTCTAGATAATAGAGGAGTGGGGTGAAGGATGTATTCCATTTAGATGAGTATGTCATCTAGGAATAGTAACATTAACATTATGTTGGAAATCTTTGGCCAAAGTATCGCAAGATGCTGGTTACATTGTCCTATGTCAACTAGTTTAAGGAATGTCATTTCAGATGAATATTGGTAACAAATATTCAGATATGTTTCTTAAATAGAACACTCAGTACCCATAAAAGGGTAAGAGAACAAAGTATAATTGGTATACATAAAGTATTCAATACTTAAGTATCATGAGAGATCGGTGGTTAATCGAGTCATGAAATGAGGGATCGGTAGCTCACCGAGTCATTTACAGCTGCATATGGTTATCTGTTATGAGATTGATTGGCATGGAATGTGTGTTCTAAGTTATTGTTATTTAGAATAAAGAACATTATGTATAAAAAAACTCCCTTGTTTCTAAATTCTTAAATTGGGAATGTTACATTTATGACCTATTCCTAGTGCATAACCGTTTGAAAAATGGGCTATAGACTTTGTGGGTCCTATTTTTCCAACCGCTCATAAGATTGGATCATGCTACATCATCACTTGCATAGATTATCTGACAATGTCGGCAGAAGTAGCACCTACGAAGGATTGTATAGCAACTACAATAGCCAAGTTTTTATGGGAAAATATTATTACAAGGTATGGATGCCCACTAAGTTTGACAAGTGATAGAGGCATACAATTTTTGAATGTGATAATCAGGATATTATTGGATTAATTTATTATTTTGCACCATAAGACTACACCCTATCATCCTCAAGAAAATGGGACTGCTGAGGCCTTCAATGAAATTTTGAGCCAGACATTGACAAAAATATGTGATTTTGGAAAGAAATATTGGGATGATAAAGTTTATGTCATGTTTTGGGCATATAGAACAACATATAAGAGGTTGAACAAATCCAAACCATTTTAGTTAGTGTTTGGCATGGAAGCAGTTCATTCTATGGAATTCATGTTACCTTATTTGTGTATTGTGCATGCTGGAGGTCCAGCTGATGAGCAAGCATTAAAAGAATGAATTGAAAATTTGACAAAACTAGATGAGCGAAAAGCAATAGCACATTGGATTCAGAAAGAAAAGGCCAAGTAGAAATCATTACATGATTGACACATCAGGGACAAAAAGTTTGAGATTAGATAGATGGTGCTTCTTTATGATTCTAAGTTTCTGCACTATCCAAGAAAACTTAAAGTATATTAGTTAGGACCGTATGTTATCACTCACATACTTGAAACATGCACTTGTCAACTAGAGGTGCTAGATGGAATGCGGTTACCCATTTATTTCAATGGGATTAGGCTCAAGACCTACTATAAATAAGACTTCTTGGTGTTTGTAATAAGGCAGTTTTTCCATTTAGATTAGGTTTTTCATTATGTATTCCCTTAATGTATTTCTTTCTTTATCGCTATGCTTTTTCAATTTAGTTGGTGTTTTGTATAAATAAGCACGTATGTGTGCCAGAAGCTAATTACCATTTGTATTATTTTTATGCACAAAGGACTGCACATACTACTGGTGTGGATTGGATGTTTACAACTGGGCACAAATCAAGGAGTAAACTATTACATGTGCTATTTGAGTTTGGAAAGGAGTTTGTTAGAAGAGATATTACTTTTATAAGATGTTATAGATGGGAATAAATGAAGGAATAGTATAACGTGAGGTAAGTAGTGGCTGTGGAGACTACCAAGAGAAGGTGCAGTGGTAAGGTAATCACATGCATGAAAGCACACTGAAGAGAAGTCTGTAGCCAAAAGGTATGAAGGCATGCTAGAAGGTTATATATGAGGCATGAAGATGTACTACGTGGAAATTGTGAAAATGGTCAATTAATGAGAGAATTATTGGTAGGTGAAGGAGAAATGAATGCACTAAATTTTTGAAAATATATATAAGGACATGATGTGAGTTCATTTTTACCATTGTAATTACAAGTATTTAAAAGAGCTAAGTGAAAATGAGTTGAGTGACATATATTGAGGTGTGGAGAGTTGCAAAACCAGATGTGGAGAGTAGATTCATGTACGTAGAAGAAGCTTGCATCCCCATTTGTGAGGGGTGTGAGTGAAACACATTCATTGTGAAAGAGCTAGGGCATGTGATTTCAAACTAGGGAAAGAAAATTCGAGCTAGGGTTTAGACGTGCTCCTTATAGAAAATAGAAAGTGAAGAATTTGCACATTACAAAGGATAGAAAGTTGAGGTTTTTTTATATGGACACCAAATAAAGTACCTTCCGCAGTAGCCAAAGGAAAGAAGAAAGTTGAGGTAGAATTTGAAGTTGTACCCGAAGAGTAATTTTTTGGAGATGTAGTATGCCCAGAAGGTGTTATACTTGGGAAAGAATGTGATTCCCACATCTGTAAGTGTAAAATAAGTGATTACAACCACCACACATTGGATAATAAGAAGGATTTAGATGTGTTATTGAGCACAAATACCAACAAAGCGTGCACATCGAAGGACATACTCAATATATGATGATGTTGGGGAGAAGTTTTTAAAGTCAGTTTGGATTCTATTAGTTATACGAGCTCCCTTATTTTGGAAAGTATGAACCATTACACCTGTGGTTAATGAGCAGAATCCAAGAGGACTTCTTCTATTTCACCAAATGAAGGGTTAGAGTCACAATTCACCTTGATTGTAACATTGAAAAGATTAAAAGGCACAGGGGTAGACCCTGGAAGTGATCTAAATGATTAAGGAAGCATGATCATGGAAACATGAGAAAGAGTTAGTATATACAATAGGGTCTATTCATGGGATGGACATTGACAAGTTGAAGAAGTACCCAATGGTTTAGGAAGCTACACATTTTGTAAAAAAGTTGAATGACCAAGAGAGGTGATTGGAAGTGAATACATTGTGGCTATATATCACAAGGATAATGTCACAGGGAGTGATCTGCAACATAGTAGGCTACATTGCAGAGAACATTATTGAAGGAAGCACGCATAGGTGATAAAATTAGTTTTGGCAATATTTTACTTTCTTTATTATTTATGGAGATTATAGTACCTGATGGGCTAAAATACAAGATCTAGGAGTATCCCATGGAGAAAAAATCCCTTACAGAAAGGTTTGATAAATATTTATGTGAAGGGTCGATGAGTGGGCCATTCAGATAGGGGGTCAGAGATGTGGTATGATAGGATTCATGTGAAATTTGAAGAGGAGTGACACATTCCTAAGGAGTTACCAGTCAGTGGTGGGCAAGGCAATACAATTCGCGGTGTACCAACACTTATGCATCACACTATTTTCTATGAAGGGATGTGACTTAGAGCCCATAGTGAAAAATTTGGTATGCCTTCACAGCGCGCTACTTCTAGGCATTAATCCACCATTTTACTGATGTGCAAACTACCTGAATTTTATTATGGATAGGGTAGATTATGACTATCACACTCTAAGGAAGACATATGTATTTACAGGATGGAATGCTTATGTTGAGAGGCTCATTTCAGATGTTATAAGCATGAATCCTATAAGATTGGCAATTGGGGACATTGGAGCAACACTCATATACCTTTAGCTTAAGCCCAAGATGGAGAATAAAAAATTTGTGGAGAATGAGTTCATGCGCTCCCAGGGCCACCTAAGGGAAAACATACAGTGGAGAACATACCAGCTTCAAGTCCCACAGAACCTATAGAGGTAGATGAGGAGGAAAAAGAGCATGAAGACAGTGGAGGCTTAGAATATAGGGGCTAGAGGTAACCCACAAACAAAGTAGAGGCTGAGTGCGCAACTACCCTACCTCAGGTACAAGAGGAAGAAGAGGACTTGGAAGCAGTCCAAGGAGAGCATCATTTTAAGAGGGTGTTCAGAATAAAAAAACACAAGGCATGGGAACTCCTTAGTGTGTTAGGAGGTTGTCAAGACTCTCCACTTAAAAACAGGACAATTAAGAGGAAAAAGAGGAAGTTGAAACATGAATGAGGATGTGAAGGAATCCGTAGAGAGTGCACCTAGAACTCTTGTACCACTAGAGGATGTGGAGGAACCCAAGGATGAAGAAATGAAGGATGAAGAATAAGGAGTAAATAAGGTAGGAGAAACAAAACAAGATACTACTTAGAACATAGAATATCCAACTCCAAACCTTGGCACTGAAGTTCCTAAGGGGCCAAGAACAAAGAGGGAAAGTGGGGAGTATGTTGCACCAATCATGGGCTATCATGAGCACACAAGTAAAATTGTCTGATGCATGATTCCAGAATATAGTAGGCCTCAAGGATTTGTATGGATGGGATTTGATGGACCTAGACATGGTTATTACATGTGTGAGGAAATAATTGTCACATGTTCCATGGAAACTCACATGGACAGAGCCTGATTTTGATGTATGTGAAGAGTCCTATGTGTGTCAAGAATAATGAGAAATACACTAAAAAATAGACAACATAACTATCAAGCCCACCATTATGTCTGATGAATAGGTGAGTCATACCTTGGTGAAGGTATCTACAGAGGTGGCGTGGTGGAATGTAAATAAGGCTGCAACTATTAGAGCATGCTAAGATAATATATCAAAGATAAAGCTGCATAAATAACACGTCTAAAAGGAGAGAAGGACCTAGAGCAGAAGAAGAATGGGGCCCTCATTAGCATGGAAGAGGAGATTGGTGATCATGTCCTGAAAGCAAGACTACAGTTGGAGTCCAAGGTACCTCAAAGATTCCCTTAGACTATGCATTATGTGCGTACCTTTGTTGACTTGGTTCTCGAGGATGGAACCATTCACATGTCAATGCCAAAGAACCTAGAGTAAGAAGTAAAGACAGTGAAAGGATTCTTCTGCGGTTAGAAATTTTTCATCATATGAAGCCTTGCTACAGAATTTTTAGGAAGAGCTAAATAAAGTAGACAAGACATTAAATATTTGTGCAGCTCTAGAATCAGTTATCTAGATCAAGAACAATGGTATAAAACAATTAAGTCCTAAAGGTGATGAAAGATGATACATTGGGGGGCATGTGAAACGATTGGCACTGGTAAAGAAAAAGTGTGAGGACTTTGTAGCAACCCAACACCCCCATAAAGAAAGGCTGGATGAAATTGTGAAAGCTTACAGTGTACAGAAGATGGATCTTCTGGAAGGAAGGGTGACTATAATGTCCAACATTATTCTAGTATTACAAAACGAGAAGGAAGATATTGTGCAAGAGGAGTTAGATTATATTTCATTAGATATTCCAGAAAAGGTAAAAACCATGCTAAGTGATTGGTAAAACTTAGAGGCTAAAATCAAAGAAGAATATCTAGGAGTTAATTATTCCAGTTGAAACAAATGATGTTGTAGGGTGAAAGTTCATTCTTTGTACAATAATTATTTAATGGATTCCTTGCATTCCCTTTCTTTATTCTTTAAAGTATCAAGGGGAAACCATTGTTGGGGCAGTAATGCAGTTTAGTATCAGGTAGTGTTGAGCAAAAAAAGTATGACACTTAGCAGAAGGCACATAGAAGGTTCATGCGTGGGATATAGGGTATGTTCAAAGGTGTGGATAGGACAAGGAAGGAACATGCATGTGAAAGATGAGGTATAGATTCAAAACTTATCCATTTTTAGGATTATGGAGCTATTTTTTGAGATAGCATGCAGAGCACACAAACTGGATAAAGACTTACGTGACATGCATAGGCTATTCTTGGAAGAGCGTCAACTAAGCACTTTGCATGTGTTTAGAGTTAATAATAGAATTACTACTGCCAGTTAACTAGAAGAGATCTATTATTAGTGCACTTGCACGTGTGTCTATTATTGTAAATGTGCATGGCTATTTTCAGCATGTGACTTATTTTGGGAATTATGTAAGTGGTGAAGGGAAAGTCCCCACCCTTATAAATATGTATTAATCTGCGTAGAATAGAGAGAGTGAGTAGTGAGCTATTATGGAGTTATGTTGATCAGACTTGATGCGCACGTATAAGTTTATGATACTAAATATTGTAATAATCTTATGTGTATTTACTTTGTTTAATGTAATGGAGTGTATTTGACTGAATTCAAGGTGTTAAACATGAACGTAGCTAGTTATTTCATGGTTGAATTCATTATGGTTGTTGTTTAAATCAATTTCTCTTTATACCTAGATCTGGAATATGATTTGTAGAATGTTTATACTATTTATGAATTTGAATAAATCAACTCTTCATCTTGTTAAAACCTTACACAAGTAACCCTAAAGAGGGGCATGGTACCTTTGTGCCCTTTGGGTGAGTGATCATTCTAGGTTGAATGATGAGTCAGCATGCCTCAGTTATTTCTAATAAATTATAGGCTGCATCATAACCCCTATAATTGAGGTTGTATCAGAATGGGATCTCAATTTATTTTTATACACTAGGCAGTGATGAGCCATGGTCTATGGCCAATGTCAACTTACGTTGACTACTAGTGAGGGAGTGGATTTAAAATGATAGGGGTCGATTCGAACACTCTTGATTACTTTTAGTCACTACAAGAAAACTATCTGCACTAGCTCATGGGGTCTATCTATTTTTAGTGTCTAATAAGGAAATGGGAAGAATTGACATAGGTCAAGAAGTTATAATCAAGATAATAGTTTCAAGTGTGGTGAAATACATATTCCTTCATGAGGATTATGTCATCTTTGAATATAGGCATGGCAAAGATGTATGAAACTTTGGCTAAAGTATCGCAAGTTACTAGTTGTGTTGTCTTAAATTCACTAAACTAAGGTACATGATATAGGATGGGTACTCCTAACAAGTACATAGATAAGCCCTTGGTTAGTTACACTTGATGATCTCTTAAAATGGAAAGAGGGAATTAAAAGTATACAGAGTATACAATGAAATGAAATATGAGAGATCGGTTCTATACCGAGTCATCATTGAAATGAAATATGAGAGATCATTTTTTTACTGAGTCATAATAGTTGCATATGGTTACTGTTGTAGAATTGAATATAAGATTTAATATGGTTCTAAATGTTGAATTAAGAACAAAGAACATTGATATAAAAAAATTCCTCTACTTTTGTAATCATGAAACAGGGATGTTACATCTTGGTATCAGAGCTAAAGGTTGCAGCTATTTGACCTATTTGAGTCCACTTCTGATAAAAATAAACTTCTTGATTACAAAAATGGTGAGAACAAGGGGACGTGCTACAAATAACCCACCTACGGGTGGAAAAGTAGTTACGACTCAAAGTTGGATGAAATCCTTACTGCCCTGCAAGACACAAGGAATAGGATTGTTGTTCTTGAATAGCAAGTAGTTGGAAATAACACTGGGACTGGTACTGAGCAATCTTAGGGGAAGCCACATGATGAGAGCAGTGGTGATTTTGAGGGTCTCAATGCTATGAATGATAACGCTACAAATAATGCTAACATAAATGTACCCAATTAGCCCGAGAACTAGACGACAAGATTGACAGCTGAATTTTCCAGCAATATAAAGCGGATAAGTCCACCAAAATTTTATGGAACCACCTAGGGAGATGGGGATAAGAATTGGCTCAGTGATATGGAGAAATATTTTGTGATAAGAAATTTCTCTGAGGAAACCAAAGTGGTGTGGGGATCTTCTCATCTCTCCCATGAAGCATATTCATGGTGGGACAACCACAAGGTTGAGCTTAATGTTGATGAGATGAAAAACACATGGGACCAATTCAAGGGTCATTTTAGGAAGCATTGGCTACCCCAGCTCTATTATGAAAAAAAATGACAAGTTTCCAAACCTTGACTCAAGGTAAATTGTCGGTAACGAAATATTGGGAGAAGTTCACCAAGCTTCTCAGATATGTACCATAGTATCAAACAAATGAAAAATTATGTATAAGGAAGTTCATCATGCAGTTTTATCCTATCATAGGTGGTGATTTTTATGTATATACCCCCACTACCATGGAAGAAGTGGTAGAAAATCCATTTGGAAGGAGCATAAATTGAACGCAATTTTTGCACATAAGGAGGGAAACTGTAAGAAAAATGGGAATGATTTTTTTATTTTCCACCCAATAAGGGTACATAGAAGAATTTTGGAAACAAAGGTAACTGTTTGGATGCAAATGAAAAGAAAATAGTAGTAGGTAAAGATACAGTAAATAAAACGAATATTTGACAGAAGGGTAATCATGGGAAAAAATAGTATTTTCAAGGCTGAGAATAAATATGAGTCTAAGAAAGGACCTGTTGGAGGTTGTTTTAATTATGAAGGAAGCCACTATGTAATTCATTGTCCTTTAAAGGAAAATTACAACAACCAACAACATAAGATATGTGTTGTGGTAGCCGACAAGAAAGTTGAAAAGAAGGATATGCCCATAGAAGTGCCAAGTAAGTTATATGGTCTACATGTAACTATACTTTTTGATATTGATGCTTCTGAATGTTTTATTTCTAGAAAGTTAGTTACTAAATTAAAACATAAAGTTGGTTTTATGGAAAAACCATGGACTATCTAGTAAAGGAATAATGTTGTCCACACAGTTAGTAAGTTTCTTTTTGGTGCAACCTTAGAATTTTCGGGCTTCACAATTGAGGTAGACCTATATGCACCTATAGGATCTTATGACATAATAATTGATGTGAACTATTTTCCTTATCATAAGGAACTTTTGAATTATTTTTGGAAGCATATAAGGTGTTTGGATAACCTATAGAAATCAATAGACATTCAAGGAATAAAAAGAAGTATAAAAGTTAGAAAAATATTAGTTGTGTAGCTGAAAAAGGCATAAAATAAGGGTTGCATGTTTTATACAATAAAAAATTCAGATTAAGCTGAAGAGGAGGTAATTTTTTGGAAATATATCCACTATTATGGAATTACAGTTATGTGTTTCCAAAAGAGCTACCAAGTCTTCTATCGAACAAGAGATTTTGAATTCATCATTGAAATTAAACTAGGAACAGAACATATTTCCAAGGCACCTTATCGAACAACTACCACTGAATTAGTAGAGCTTAAGGCACAGCTACATGAATTATTTTCTAAAGGGTTAATAAGGTCTAGTGTCTCACCTTGGGGATCTCTGGTGATCTTTGTTAAAATGAAATATGGAACCTTAAGTCTTTGCATTGACTACAATATGTTGAACAAACCAACTATTAAGAATACATATCTTCTTCCAAGGATAGATTATCTTTTCAATCAGATGTGTTGAGCATCAGTTTACTCTAAAATAGATCTATGTTCTAGATATCATCAGTTAAGAATCAAGGAAGAAGATATTCATAAGACTAATTTTAGAATGAGATATAGAGATTATGAGGTCACTGTTTTACCTTTTGGGCTAACTAATGCCCCTGCAGCCTTCATAAATTTAATGGATAATATCTTTCAAGAATACTTGGACAAGTTTGTAATTTTATTATTAGATGACATTCTCATCTATTCAAGGATCTTGTAGGAGAATAATGAGCACTTAAAGATTCTGATTGAGGTGCTAAGAGAGAGAAAACTATGTGAAAAAAATTCCAAGTGTTATTTTTATGAAACTGAGGTACAATACTTGGCACACATAATAAATAAAGATGGAATCTTGATTGATCCCTCAAATATACCAACCATAATTAACTGGCCAGCACCTAAGAATGTACATGAAGTTAGAAGCTTCATGGGACTTGTTGGTTACTACAAAAAAATCATAAAGGATTTCTCAAGGGTTGCAGCCCTAATAACTTCATTGCAAAACAAGGATAAAAAATTTATATGTAGTGAGAAATGTGAGGCTGCATTTAAAACATTGAAATATAAGCTAAATTTGGCCCCTATATTTACCATCCTTGGCCCACACGAGATTTTTACTGTGGTGAGGGATGCTTCTGTGGAAGGATTAGGGGGTATATTGCTACAAAATAATCATGTGAAAGCATATGAAAGAAGGAAGCATAAAGTGCATGAGAAAAATTATACTCCTCTTGATTTAGAACTTTCTACAATAGTACATTCACTACAAGTTTGGAGACGTTATTTCTTAGGGAAACCATTCAAGTTGAAAAATTATCATCTTGGGCTGAAATATATCTTCACTAAGCCTAACTTAAATGTGAGGCATTGGATATGGTTGGAGTTCCTATCTCAACATTATTTCAACATAAGCTACATAAAATTTAAACAAAATAGAGTGGCAGATACACTAAGTTGTAGGAAATATATATTTGTACTTGTGACTTTGAGAACTTAGTTTAAGGATGAGGTCAAAGATACCTTAATGTCTTATCCGTATTTTAAATAGGTAAAAACATCACTTTTTGTAAATCCAAAGCATGTGAGGTATAAAGGATTTTGGTTAGACGGTGAAAGAATTTTGAGTATGAGGATAGAGTGTACATGCCACTGAGAAATGAGTTAAGGAAGAAAGTGATGACTGGATTTCACAATGAACCTTACTATGGACATCCAGGGGTAACAAAAATGCTTTTTAATATTAAACAACAATATTTTTGGAAAGGGATGAAGAGAGATATCTTGAATTACATGTCTCATTTCCTGGAATGCCAAAATGTGAAAGTTGAGCATATGTACTCAACTAGTTTATTGCACCCTCATTGCATACCACAATTTAAATGGAAAGTTATAAGTATGGAATTTGTTCAAGGGTTGCCTATATCAAGAAATAAGCATGATTTTATTTTGGTTATGGTTGAAATACTAACTAAAGTGGCTCATTTCATTGCTAGAAATTTGAAATACGAATCACCAGTTTTTGCAAAAAGGTTTTTTCAAGAAATTTTCAGATTGCATGGTGTTCCTGAGTTGATAATATCTGATAGGGACCCACGAATAACTTCAAGATTTTGGAAAACTCTTAATGTAGCTTTGGGAAAAAATCTTAACTTTAGCTCTTTTTATCATTTGGAAACAGATGGACAAACTGAAAGAGTGAATTAGGTTATTAAAGTTATGCTTAGGATGTATAGCATTGATTAGTAGTACAAATGGGAATAATATCTTCCATTGGTTGAATTTTCATACAATAACACTTACCATTATTCTTTAAAAATGGGACCTTTTGAGGATTTTTATGGGTGGAGGTATAAGACCCTTGTCAATTGGGATGACATTAAGGATAGAAAATTAATTGTGCTTGAGATGATTTCTGAAATGGAACAATAGGTAAAGTTAATCCAGGAAAGATAAAAAGAGGCTGTTGATAGAAAGAAAAGTTATGTACACCTAAAAAGGGTCAAAAGGAAATTTGAACTTGGTGAGAAATTTTTTCTCATATTCAAGCCTAAAAAGGGCTCAATTACCATTAGGAATTCAGCCAAGGTTTCACCTCGTTATGTAGGCCCCTTTGAGATTATGGAAATAGTCAATCCTGTGGCCTATCGACTTGCATTGCCCCCCTCATTGGCACAGATGCATGATGTTTTTCTTATGTATCTACTTAAGAAATACATTTTTTATCCTGTAAAATTGACAAGGGTAATTTTGCAGGTAACCATACCAAAATTTCCATTTTTTTCCCCTGTTAAGGTCCCTTAACGTTCAGAATGGCATAAAATCCCTTTCCAGAAAATCTAGTTTTTAGAACTTGGTCATTTTCAACCTTTTGGGTTAGGCACAGTTTTCATTCACATTACATCAAACAAAATTTTACCTCTCTATTCCTTTGGTGCATTCTAGGGAGTTTCAACTCTCCAAATTTTGCACCTCTCAAAGGTGCGCCAAGGCGCATGTGCCATCTTGTTAACACTCCAAATGTTGCACCTCCCTAAAGTGCACTGTGGGCACTGAAAACATAGTGTCGAAACCCACAAAGCTGAGCAAAAATGCAAATCCCTTTGTGTCAACATCCACTTAAGTGTGCCATGGGAAAATTTGGTGGTGTATTTATTACACTTTTTGCTATATATAGGCACGTCCAACCTGTCATTTTCACAATTGAAAAAATGTAAAACGTTATTCCTCTGTGCTTGTTAGTGTTCCTGTCAGCCTCACGTGTTGCCATTTGTCACGTTCGTGGACCCTACATCATCTCCTTTATCATTATATATTCCTAGTAAGTGGCCCTTGCCCTTCTTGTGGATTTGTTGTGGTTTTTATGTTGGTTTAGGTGATTAGGATTGCTGATAATAAACAATGAACCTAAGAAGATAACACAATCCCAACGCATCTTACAAAACCCACCTTCAAACCATTTTTCACTCTCCTTCCAGGTTTGCAAAACTGGAAGGCTCTACCTCAGAATGAACCCCTACTCCTTTCCTCCTCTATCCCCTGATTTTCTAAGGTTAACCCCTTGCTATCAAAATATGAGATGAGAGGGTAAACACCACAAAAGAAGAGAAAAATCATCCTGTTGTCTTCCACAGTGCAATTTTCATACGTGTTGTGCTAAACATAGTCATGCCCCTTTGGCATGCCATCTAGTCATGCTGCATCAAAAACAGTCACACCAAGGCACACTGTGAACTGGCACACTGAGAACTCGTGAAACAGAAGCCTTTCCTGTGCCTTGTAAAAAACTACAAAAATTCCTAAGGCATAGGTGCAAGTGCACCTACAGTAGCAACAACACTTCATGCTATGTAAACCCTTCCCATGCCATGCAAGCTTAACCCCTTGGCACACCTCACCTTGATGTTACATATTTTGCATCCACGCCTTAGCGCACCATAAAAATCTGTAACACCAATCATATCTGAGCCCCACTAAAATACTTCCAATGGCGCATGTGCATGTCCCTTGACACCAACATCTGAATGTTGTGTCTATCCTTTCTACACCCCGTGCCCCTTCTGGCGCTACTTTCTCCCATGAAACACTTTCCCAAAGTGCGCCTTGTTTTTCTAAGACCCTACAGCCTGCAGTAAAGTTGTGCCTTGTGCCCAGAGGCTCATAAATTACTAACTTTTCAATCTGTAAGCTTTTATGCATGACTTAATGGCTAACATGGCTCTTCTGTGACGGAGTTCCCTGATTCTTCTTGTAGATCAACAGCTAAACTCATTTCCACACATTTCTTCATCAAGTAAGAAGCCAACTAAGTCCAAGGGCAAATCCAATCTAACAAAGCAAGAAATGAAATATAAATACAAAAGGGTCAGAATGCCTGAATCTCTTGCAGAGTGTG
Organism: Taxus chinensis; assembly: GCA_019776745.2. Lineage (NCBI taxonomy): Eukaryota > Viridiplantae > Streptophyta > Pinopsida > Cupressales > Taxaceae > Taxus > Taxus chinensis. The sequence goes on along the minus strand of CM034155.1, from coordinate 76,279,313 downwards.
ATCTTGATATCAGAGATTTAGAACTCAGGCACATTGACATCGAGGAATTATGGGCCAGAACTAAGAAGGTCACAGGCAACCCATGGATGGATAAATTGGTTGGCAGTGGTCTGCACTTTGTTGTAGGGCTCCCAATGAGTGCAATCAACAATGAATTTAGGATGTTGGTGGACCGTTGTTTCAATAAGGACACAAGATGTATTGAAAATGAGAAGGTCAAGGTGATAATCAACCTCACGGCTTGGCATTTTGAGATCATGTTGGGTATCCCTCACCACTGACATTTTGTAGCAGTGAGCAAGGAGGATTGCATGAAGACATGGACTGAAAATGAAGACAAATGTATGCAGTTAATGAATGAGTTATACCTCAAGAATAAGAAGGTGACAAGTAGGTGGCCATAAGTCATTCATCGCAGTGACTTTTTAGAGAAGGTGAGTGAAAAAATCACCTTCCTCAGCAGGGTGTTTGGGCTCCCCAATGCCCATTACTTTCACAAGTGGATGCTCAGGTATTTAGAAACAATGAATAAAAATGTTCCCAATCAGCATTTTGAATTGGGAGAGATTATCAACAGCACAATCTCAGAGCAGCTTCAACAAATTTCAACAACTGGGAGGTTCTATATGAACTCCTATGTAGTATATGTTGCTACCTCAGAGTGGGACTACCCAGCATTGAATCGGTATGGGGTATGGCCCCATGTCAAAATATATGAGTACTATCCAGAGTTAAGACTGGAGAATAGCATATCCCAATTCAGTAAATTCAATGACATCTTCTTCTATGGCGTCATCTACCTCTTGAGGCCCAACATTACTTATGGTCAGATGACCAAAAGCATGGTCACCACCATAGATAAGTAGGGAGTGTTATTCATGTAATTCCCCACTTTCACCTATCTCAGAGCTACTAATTTCTTAGGAGAGCCCATCAAATTGCCAAGGTATGCAGGACCCAAACTGATCCTGTTGGAGCTATCTAGACATCTCATCACATACCATGAGAAGTGTTTAAAAAGTAAGAAGGGTGGAACTCCATTCCCCTTCACAGTGGGTAGGTACACCTGCACTTCACAGAGAAAATCCTGGGAGATGTTTGCAGAGCTTGAATTTCTCAATTTGAAGCATAATTTCCTGACAAGGCTGACCTTTGATCCTCGTGATTGCCTTCCAAGGGAAAATATCAATCCAATTCACGTCCCTCAGATCAAAGATATCTACATCAATCTATATCATGAAGTTGAGCTCAGATGAAAGGATCACTCCCGACTGGCCCTAGCAGAGATCATTCAATATGGTGTGGCTATCATCCCAAAGGATTTCCAAGCAACTGATCAAGAAGTTGATCAAGCTTATCTAGACATGAATGGGGAAAATTGGCCATTTTCTGAAATTGATAGGAACAAGGCCCCTTAGACTATAGAGGAAAGGGTCAAGGGCACTTTGCAGCTCACCGAGCATTGGTGCAAGAAAAATGGTATCATCTACCTTGGGGTAGACTTTACCATGTCTCCCTTGGGTGATGCACCCACCAGGCTGAAACATTTTCCTAAAGGCAAAGGAAAAGATATAAAAGGAGAGGTAAGCACTACTTAGAAAGAAGTTCCTGAGAGCCCTCCTTCCATTGTCGAGGAACAAGTTGTGGACTTAGTGTCCCCAGGAAGAGAAGAAGTGGCTAGTGCTCCAACAGACACATCCACTTAGGATGTTGTCACATCTACAACTAGCAAAGTATCAACCACTCCCTCTCTTGCTCCTCCTTCCCCTCCTCATGTCGCTCAACCAACCACTACTTTGGTTGTGTCTTCTCCCCCATCTTCTACCATTCCCCCTCCCTCTTCCTCCATCTTCTCTTCCCTCATAGATCTATCCCCCAGCATTTCTTCCCTCATCTCACAAATCCCTTCCACCCCCATGGTTCCCTCTCTTACAGTGACTCCTAGCCCCGTGAGCATTGGAGTGTTGACTTCTTTCTCAATGCTGCCACAAAGTGTCTCAACACATTTCCCCATGTCCACTATAGTTGCTCCTTCTTCCACCCCCGTTTCCTCCTCTTCCTCTGGTCCCACTCCCCTAAGTCTAGAATGGATCTCCGAACACCTGAGCCAACACAAGAGGAAAGTCCCTATTACACCTATGGACTTCTCCATTATTTTTGCTAAAGGGCCTAAGAAGCAAAAGGCTATAGCCTGCTTCTCTCAAAGTGCTTCAGGTGAAAGAGTTATGGAGATAAAGTACCCTAATCTCACAAAGAAGAAAGAAGATCTGTCTTCTATAGATTTTATAGTGACTCAGGTCATAATGAGAACATCATCAGAGAGCCTGCAAGGAGAGGCCTTATCTGCAGTGGATGCCTTTTGTAAGAAGCTTCAAGAATAAAAGGAAGAGAAGAGAATATTAAAAGATCAAAACAAGCATCTTCTCTAAGCCCTATAAAAGATGGGCAATGCCCCTCCTATGACTATCGTTGCCCCTCCTAAAGTCCTTAGTTGGGAGAAGATAAATGAGTACACCAAGATCGGTGAGCAAGGTACATAAGTGTCTACCTATAGAGAGCAGATCCTCAAAGATAGTGAGAAAGTGATTACAAAGTTCACAGAGCTCTATCAAAATATAGATCAAGTGAACAAGGAACTCCAGGAAATATCTCTGAAGAGTTAGACCATGTCAGGTTGCAACACGAGACATTCTAGAAAATGCTTGACTGCCCAGTCGATGACTTGGTGAAATTCAACGTCTTTGATCACCCATGAGCACCCAACAAATTCCTTGCTGCTTTAGACTATCGGGTTGACCAAATGGAGTTTGTCTTGGAAAAGATAGATAAAATCAAGGAGGAATCCCTAGATTCCTTGCATCAAATGGAGTAGATCATCTTAATAATGTCTCCTGGGTTACCTAGTGCAGCATACACCTTGAGGAAGGCAGATGATACTATTTAGATTTTCAAGGGAATTATGTCGTAGGGTTTAGTGTCAGAGGTCAATTTTGATGTAGAATCTATCAATAACCTTCTATCCTGTTGTGAATTCATTGGATACCTGATGGAGGTAGGCAACAAATACTTCAAAATTCGAGAAAGACTCGGAGATGAACAAGAGACTTACAAAGTCATCGGAGATCACACCAAGGGTCCCGCTTAGGATCAACTTCAAGTGATGGTTAGCAAGTTCATGGAGTATCAAGCTCAGTTTCACATTACCTCTCCTTAGCAGAAGTAAGAGACTCCTTTCAAGCCAAGGGATGATGACGAATAGGCTCCTTCCTCCAGGGATAAATATCATTTTTGTAAAAGTATTTAAAAGTATGTTCGCACAAACAATGATATCATCCATGTTGTACCATGGGATGTTGTCATCCACCAAATTTCCCTAAAGTCAACATTTGACTTTTAGATATTTTGTAAATAGTTGTTGGCTCCTTTTGTCTTCTTTCTCCTTCTCCTACAAATACTTGGATACTTGTAGCATTCAAGGGTGAGCAAATTTGTATGAAAAATAGAAGTGAGGAGAGAAAGACTTTGAGATTTCTTGTAACAGAACAAAATATTAATACAAAAAATTGAGACTTTGTGTTGAATTCCTATGTTATGTGTTAGATCTTTCTTAAGTTAGATCTACATTCTTATTCTGTTGGATTCACCTATGCGTTTGTCATTTGTTTATCAGTATTGCTTTGTTTTTTTATGTGAGTAAGTTTGGCTCTATTTACTACCATCCCAAAACATAAACCCTCTGACCTTTCTACTTTGGAATTCATTTCTTTTCTCCCTTCAGATCCATCTTTCTTCTATTCCTTCATTCATTCCCTTTCTGTTCTTCATCGGAACTAACTCTACCGGGATGAGATCCCAAAACCCCCCTAAAGGTAGAATACTGTAAGACTTACACACATTCCTACTGGTAGAATAGCAATAAACCAATTTCACTTTGCTATCTCAAAGAGGGGCTATGCCCTGCACACTGTTGGCCTGTCTATCCATAGATCTGCCCACTTGAAAGAATTTTAGACCAACAGTTTTTGGTGACTTCACTGGGGAAAGAACAAGATCAATGTGAGTGTTATGTCAGCTAAAAGACACCAACAATTTTTAAAGCTGCTGGGGAGACTAAGAAAATAGATAAAACAGTAAAAATCACTACTTGTTTGCAAATTTCAATTCTTTGTTTAAAATCCAAAATTTTTGCAAACGTGATCCAAACTGAAAATTTTCTTAAGAGATCCATAGATCTGGACTAATTAGAGACCTTTAGTTCACTGAGTTTTTATAAAAATCCCTATATTTTCATAGATATGAGATCCTGCTAGTTTTACAAAATTTTCAAAACCCTTGCAAAAATCAAATCTAAGATCCGAAAATCAGCTTACTAAGTTAACCATCATTTATCCTTGCTAATATTTGTCATTAAACCGCAATCATTTTTCAAAAGAGGGATAAATTTAAATATTTAAAAAAGTACATGCTGCTGATTTTTGTCAGAAAAATTAGAAAATCAGCAAGTACAAACAAAAAGAGTTTTTCTAAATCTACCCTAAAATCACTGCAGACCTAAACAGATACACTGGTGGGTGAGCCATTTACCCATAGTAGGAGAGCTTGTGGAGAATTTGATCCTATTTTTGATCTACTTCATAGGCACAATTTTAGTATTACACCAACACGCTTCACGTCGCTGAGTTTAGCCGATCGGTCAGCCAGAAGTGCCTTGCCTCCGTGAAAGAACCATTTTTCACAAGGGCTTCCACATCCATTTGCAGTACCCTGTTACTAAGTAGAACTTCCCTCTCATCTTACATCCTCTTTCTAGCTTTTCAAATGGCAGTACCATGGGGAAACACGATGGGCCCTCTTGCATTGCCACATCCAGTTCACGCACTCCCTCATGGAAATCACAAGAATTTCCCAAGATTTGATGGGAGTAGAAATCAAAGCATGGATTCACATATATCCACATTCATTATGTCATGCAGTATCCTAGATGTGACCCATAAAGACGTGTCAGTACGCCTCTTTCTATAGACCTTACAAGGACCTGCAGCAGAGTGGTTCCAACACTTGCCGGCCAGATCTTTCACCAGTATGTCCACATTACGAACTACATTTAAAGATAGGTATAAGCCTTCAAAAGACACATTTGCATTATTGTCAAATATTACTCACTTGAAAATGAAGGATAATGAAACCGTGTGTGATTTTATCACCTGTTTCAATTCACTGATTAACCATGTGCCACCTGCCATGTTGCCAACACCAGAAAATCAAAAGTTTTTCTTTGTGAACACCATGAGCTCAAGAGTAAGTTTCTTACTCTTACAAGAACAAATCACCACCTTGGTCCTCACTCAATCTGTGGCCATTCGGATAGAGGATAACCTACCTATATCTGGGAAGTTAAAACGAGAGTCGTCTAAACCTAAGGCTTCAACTCCTTCTCAAGCCACTTCATCAGATCTGGCATTCCAAAAGATGGAAAATGACTTGCTAGCATTAAAGAAGCAATTAGCTCAAGATTTTTCTACCACTCTGTACCAGGATATCCCACGGAGGAAATTCACTCCCAAAAACGCCCCACAAAGGCCACGTTTTCCTATTGTTGCTCCAAGGTTAGCGCTTGAGGCCCCTCTAGTTAATGCCCTGGCCAAGATCAAAGAGGATGAACAAATTTAGGAAGAACCTTCATTGTAAGGTGAAGATGATCAAGATGTCAATGAACTGACTAGCAACTCTACAATCGGGTATATGGAATTTGAAGATGAGGAGTCTGATGAGGAGGAAGGTATTCAAGGGTATGTAAGCGGATAGTCATATGCTATTTTCACCTGCTTGCAAGGAAAAGAAGTAGAAGTTGCTGCCAGGATACAAAAGGAGAAGGATGTGTTGAACACGCCTCCAACAATCACTAAAAGAGGTAATCATCTTCCTACTCAACCTCCTATTAAACCTTTTATGAAGAAATATTTTCCTCCCATCTCTCCTCCAAATCAGCCTTCTTTTGTTTCCATAAAGACCAATAACCATACCCTACCATCGTGAAATGAGGGACTCATTCCTTCATCAATGCAACCCTTGGTCACATTCGACATAGTCGATCATGCTAAAAAGACCAAGATTCAAATGTCTGAAGTTGAGTATCTTCAGTCTAACCCTGAGAAACTTGTAAGATTGACCGAATATATCCAAATCCAAGCTACCATCCCCTCTCCTGTCTCCCCAAAAGGAATCATTTCCACTCCTCCTACATCTCACATAAATTTTGCCTCGAATTCCACATCAGGAAAAATTTAACCTTTTTATCTCTCCCTCCTAATCAATGGTCACAAACTAAGTAACTGCATAATTGATTCTGGGGCTTCCGATAATGTCATGCTGGTGAAGGTCACTCATGCTTTAGGCATCACCCTTACCAAGCCTTTTGGCAGATGTTACTCCATGGAAACCAAACAGGTTCCATTAATTGGTCAGATCAAAGATACACAGTTTGCATTTGCAGCATTCCCGGAGAAAAGGGTGAAGATGACCATCCTCGTTGTTGATATCCCAGTAGCATATGGAATTCTACTAGGGAGAATATTTTGTAGAGAATTCAGTGGAGAGATTCATATGGACTGGTCCAAAGCCAGAATCCCCATCAAGGGTGTAATGTAGAAATTGGAGCCTGAATCACAAAAGAAGTACCTGGTCACCAACTCTGACGACCCCAAAGCCCAAATTCTCTTCAAATCATTAGGGATGGGGAACTACTTCTTATCCACTAAGTTTGATGAAATGGATGTTCTCATCTAGGAGGAGGACCTTAACAAGATATGTACATTGCAATTTGATGGTAGTTGTGCAACAAGTGGATGTGGCGCCGGAGCCGTCATGTTATCTCCTGAAGAAGAGATTTTCCCTCTTTCTTTCAAATTGTAGTTTTTTAATACAAACAATACTGTTGAGTATAAATATTTATTACTCAATATGCAAGCTTCAAAGGAAAGAGGAATCAAGAATCTAAAATCATAGGGTGACACCGAACTGATCGTCAACCAGATAAAAGGGGTCTACCAAGTAAAGAATGATAGACTCAGGCACTACCACAACACAGTATGGGACAACATTGAGGAATTTGACACTTTCTTGAAATAAAAGTTGTTCTAAGATTTCAAAATGACATGGCCGATTCATTGGCCGTCTCAGTGTCTCTTATGCTCCCCCACCCATGGTTGAAAATGGACACGTATACCATTGAGGTAGTCTTTCACCCAAGTGTGCCAGACAATTCTCAACACTAGCAGGTATTCAATGATGACAATCAGCTTGTTACTTTTCTAGAAAAAGTAGATAACTTCAATGAGCTTCATTTTGAGGGATCTACTTCTGCATGACGTGAATCTGTCACTAGTCAAACAAATGAGTCAAAAGAAGGCAATGGCATATGTCAGCTCAAGGGAAATAAAATTCTGAAGGGTTTAGTCTCTCTGGAAGAATTTTTTGACAAACATGATCATTTTTTCAAGAAGAAGTGACAAGATGATCCTAACTCCTCTCCAGAGACCGAATCTTTCAACTTAGGTACTGTAGAACATCCACAGTTTGTGAACATCGAGAAATTTTTTACACCCGAGGAAAAGTGGAAGGTTGTCAAATTACTGAAGAAGTATATGGACATATTGGCATGGTCTTATGCCAATCTAAAGTCTTTTAAGCCTAAGGATGTTCAGCATGACATCTCGTTAAAGGACAATGTCAAATCCTTTCACCAGAAATAGAGGCATTACAATCCCAAGATCTCAGGTACCATCCAGGTGGAAATACAAAAAATGTTGGATGCGAGAATCATCTTTCCTATCCATCACAGTACCTGGGTCGCGAACATCGTGCCCGTATGAAAGAAGAATGGCGAGATACACATATGCGTAGATTTTCACAATCTGAATCAGGCGTCCTTGAAGGACATTTACCTGCTACCCATAATGGATCAAGTTCTATAGGCAGTAACCGGTTCAGAGATGTTGTCCATGCTTAATGGTTTTTCCGGCTACAATCAGATTGAAGTCTCGCTTGAAGACCAATTCAAAATAGCATTCACTACTCGCTGGGGCTGTAACGCCCACTAATTCAAACACACAAGACTACATAAGAAAACATAGGATAATTTTTTTTGACTTGCTTGACACATAAAACGACACAACATGTCGTCACCAAGGTTACAACTAACTATGGGAACCACTAGCTATGAGGATGACCACAAGGGCAGCACAGAAAAGTTCACACTCATCAAGGACAATACACTTTTCTTTTTGACAGAACAACCTAGAAGTCCAACCACATGACACTGTCACAGCTAGGGTAAGCCATAGTAAGAAATGATTGAAGGTTATTTATTTTGATAAAACACCCTTTAACTCTTGACTTATGTTTTCAGAGAGATTTAAGATATGATTCACACAAATTCATCTTACCAACAGAGTTATTTTTTTATACACTGTAGAGTAGTTCACTTAAAGTCTTCTCCTATATGACAATTATTTGTTTTATTTATTTATTTGATAAAGATGGTAATTTAATTCCACAAGGCCATCTATTCACACTTACGTTACTAGAACTCGTTCATTCCCTTACGACAATATGGGTTCGTGTTCAACACACTTAAGTGAAAATTACAAGGCACCTTGGAAAGGGTTAAAGGAAGGAGGTAAAGTTGAACTCATCCTTAAGACATCATTCACTATTACCAAGATTTAATTGGGGCTTGAGGACTTACCAAAAATAATTAAGTATTTTACCTAGGCTTCACTGAATGAGTTTACAAACAGAACTATTTACTTTCCAAAAGGCTGAGAGATCAATTTCGTGGTTTCCAAATTGTTTTCTCCTACTTATTAATCTTATTATATTTCCAGAAACCAACCATTGAATTCCCTTAAACTCGTTTAAGAATTCACCATATAAGGATAATGTTTGCTAACTTAGCTAGGGTTAAAAAATTATAAAATTTTACTTTACAAGGATAGTTTCACCTTTGATTACTTCAGGAATTGTTTGTTCTCAGGTAGATCACCTCTACATTAGTTTATTCGAATAATTTTTTTTATTTTTATTTTAGTTAACTTCTATAAGGGTTAACCACTCCATTTAATTTTACTTATAACACATCATTACAAGGTGTCAGAAAGTTTTAACTTAACACTTTATTCTCAAGATCAAGGTTTCACAATACTTATGCCAATGTAATGATTGAATATCATTTCTCACTAAGGTAAGTTACCAGTTTAACAACAAAAAGGAAAGGACACTTCATCACGTAGTTTTCCGAACATATCAAGGCAAGAGATATTCTAAACTCCTTTGCAAGTAATGTTACAAAATTTACAACACATTGAAATTTTTACAAAGAATTTCTTAATTTGAACTGATGAAACTTTTACACTCTTTTCCTTTAATCTACTCGCATAATCCATCTGCACAAATATTTACTAGAGTCATTTCTCTAGAACTAAACATGATAAGATATAATCCTCACCTAATAATTTATGTCATCTAGCATTTAAATAAATGAAAGTTTGCAATACTCCCTATGAAATAATTTCTAACATGCATTCAAATATTATCTGCACATCTCATGATAATACATTTCATACCCATTAATGTTCACTCCCCTAAGATCTGCTTACATATGAACAAAATTCCAAGTGGCTAGATATACAACCTTAACCTTGCAATTAATCATACTTAAATTACAGTAATAATAATATCGCTCACTTAATACCTTCGATCTACTTCTCCTATATATGTATCCAATAATATTATCTTTTAATTAAATAAAAGCACCAACGACATTAAGTTTCTATAATAAATACAAGTATCAATCTTATATTATTCATCGATATTACCCAAGTATCAAACCTTCATAGATAATCAATGATATGTAAGTATAATTTTGATATTTATCTCACAATTTTAAGAATATACTTATGTTAACAAATATTTCCACCAATCCACAAGTTCATATATTATTTAGATATCCTTTTGGTTGCTTATTACCATGTCTTTATATGTTTCTATTAGTGTAAGAGTCCAACTCATTGGAATAAGTCACGATCAACAATATTGTCATATTTTGCTAATATGTCAAAGATACATTTGACTAGCTAAGATATGTAAGCGTGGTCCAAGCCACTATAAATACAAGTATCAACATTATCTCAACTCCTAATTGAGATGCAAGTATCATTTTTTTTAGCTAACATAATAATCATCGTAAATGCCAGAAAATATTCCACTCGTTAACCAAGTATTGAAATAACATATTTATCCTTACTGGTTACTTGATAACATAATATATCATGTTATATAATTCAACCTCCACTTGCATATCTTAATTTATGGGTATTAATTATTGTTCTATATAATGAAGTTAAATAATTTCAGGTTGACTTCTATCCTTATTGTCATACATGGTATGTACAGTCCCCTTATGGTAGTTTTCACCTTTACTTAAGGCTGTGTATGAATCCTTTTTAGGGTAGTTCTCATAACTTCCCTATTCACTTGTTTTCCTACCAAAAAATTATTTCAACAAGCTTTGAAGTCAAAGTATAGGATAAATCTATAATTTCATATTTCAAGAATTTCCTGAATTCATATCCCTGAGGGCCATCACATGTCATTCAAACTTGAAGAATGTACACATTCATGAGAGTTTGATGTATCCAATATTACTTTAACTGATTCGAAGATCCAAGTAGTGCCTCAAACTTAAGCCATATAATTATCCACATAAACTAACGTCTTGAGTGCTTACCATATTCAAAAAGGTCACAAAAAAGAACCCCATTAACACATGCTTCAGGAGCATTCCAAACTAAAAATAAGCTCATAGTAATAATAATAACAGAGGGCCTGGTGAGGGGTTTTCAATAATCCCCAAAGTAAACGATAATCAAAAGAGTCAGATGGTATCTCGAAAGACCAGTAAAACCAGTACGACTCTCCCCAAATAGAAGCCCCCAATCCTAATGGGGGGGTTTATATTATTATCAATCCACATTAAAAGACAAACACAGTCTTCCAAGAAAATTCTCGTTTCCAAGCCATGTTCTACATAATAAAATCAATACAAGAAATATTCTAAATCTCATTCACACACCACAATATTTTCTACAGAAACCACTGTTCATAGGAATAATCATGGCAAAAAGATAAACCAACTTTATAAGATCGATAAGCGAGAATCACTGGAGAGATTTCTTCTTGTCAAATAGTAATTAAGATAAACTGTAAAGGGGGAGAGAGATCAGCTCATGCAATTATGATTATAAGTCATTCGAAACCCATCTCTTTTTGGGCATCTCTTTCAAGAAAGAGTCAATATATATATATATATATATATATATATATATGTAAATAAATATTATATAATATCAAGAGTCCAAACGTTATTTACTTAGTAAAAAAAATAACACATCAACATTCCAAAAGAAACCCACATCTACAGAATTCAAACAAAAATTACAGAGATTGATTTATCCAAATACTAAAGGGAATAAACCATTAAGAGAGAGGGTTAGGGCTTATCATGCCTGCATTAAAAGCTATATCTCATGGCCACGCACTGGCAGAACCCTTCTCCTACCAGTCCCAATATTATTTCTCCACCAAACTCACGCTTCTCACCCACAAGGTGTCCCAAATACCACGCAAAAGAAACAATAACCATTCCGGTTATCCATGAGTTTAGTACAAGTGTCCAACCCAACTGGCGAGGGCAGTATAGCAAGGAAGGGCTAAACAAGGTTTAAAAAAAGGATATTTACATTGCATGTGGCCAACAAGAAAACAATGCTCCTTTTCCCCCAAAACATAACAGGAAACAACAGAAAACCATGTCCATATTTTGTGTTATTAGGCCCTCATCTATGGGGCAGAGTAGAAGTAAATGGCACGCGAGGAAGGAATGATAGGATTCCACGTTTGGTACAGGAAAGAGGGGGGGAATACACAGCCAAGCAAGAGGTTCAGAACCAACCACATATCTCCAGCAAGTTTCCACGCCCCTCCTCAACAAGGAACCAGTCTGCAAGAGCCCTGATAGAAAAAACCAGTCCATGAGACCACACAAAAGAAATATTCCTTCACCACACAAACTCACGTGGCCAGGGCAGAATATAGCAGGCAGACCATGAAAGACAGCAGATTTGCAAATCAAAAATTAATAAATGGAGGATGTGCAGCCACCAACAAGGAAATTCAAACACGTTAAGAAGGATGCATTAAAATACCATAACTATTGGTAGTTCGGTGGTTGGGAGGAGTCTATCACCATTTACTTGCAACAAGACATGCGAATGGACCTGGTCGGCCAAGGTGGCAGTGGAGGGTAGGTGAAAGAAGTTTAAAAGTTTTAAAAACTGGGCAGTCTTCACCATGACATAGCGCCCCCACGAGCCCCTCCTTATTCAAAGATACGGGATAAACAAAATCTCTACTAACTAAGGTAAGCTCACAAAGCATACGCAAGAAGATTATATTAATAAAAATGTAAAAGGAGTTACAAGATTACCCGAATAGTTCTCATAAGCTAGAAAGGTATAAGATTTTTTTGTATGATTACTACTTAACCTGAGAAAATTAAATCACGTACACACAAGCAAGCTAGAGGAAGTAAGAATAAAATTCTCCATTACTCACAATGATTAAAACAACATGCGAACAGGCCTAAGCTACCAAGTGAAGAAAACTAGAGGTTGACATTCAAAAGAAAACATGAAGCAAGGAATGACCATGGCACCAAGACGGGTAATCCCTTCCTCAGCGCGGAACGGGGTTCATTCTACAAAGTGACCAACCAAACAATAAAATCGCTTAATGATAATTAATAATAAAGTTGATAACAATCGACAATAAAATAATGAGTTATCGTCGATCAATAATTAAAATAATAATATTGTTAATATTATTATTATTATTATTATTATTACCACTTAAAATAATTATTAATCATATTAACAAAGATGTATATACCAGCTTGACAATAATGTAAAACAATAATGCTATAAAATAGAGGCCAATCAATAATTAAATTAAAACAACATTGTTATCATTATATACTATAAATATAAATAATTTCTACTCACATCAATAATGACTAATGATCCAGCTTAACCATGCGACAACAAGATCCTCCTTTAAATAGGTTAATGCACAGGACATTACATAGTCCACACACAGAGGTGTCAATAATGACTCAAGAAAGTAAGAAGAAGAGAGAAGGTGCTAAAACATCACTGATACATGGTCCAGGACATCGTAATTACACACAACCATTCGATGCTCAGCAAATAGGGTCACTATGACAAGAACCGGGGTAACCACTGAATGGGGCATCACAGGGGCACATTCGCCTACAGTAGGATGCCTTTTGGCTTGACCAATGTTGGTGCCACCTTTCAGCAAGCAATGGACTTCACATTCAAAGGTATGATGGGAAAGGTCATCATAGTTTATTTAGATGACTTAACCATGTTTTGAAAAAAGTTAAGTGATCATTATGATCATTTAGAGTAAGTATTGATTAGATGTTGAAAACACGGGATTTCCCTAAATCCAAAAAAATTTGTTTTCGGGGTCACTAAAGGAAAGTTGCTGGGACACATTGTCAGTAAGGAAGGAACAAAGATAGATGTTGAAAGGGTTAAGGCTATTCAGATCCTTACCTTACCCACAAGCAAGACCAGTGTTCACTCCTTTAGAAAGGTGAATTTTCTCAGACACTTTGTTCCCGACTTCATTGAAAAGACTCGCCACATATCAAATATGATGAAAGGGTCACAAACATTCTGATGGAGTGAAGAAGGAAAGATGTCATTCGAGGATATAAAATCTTCCGTTGCTCATGCACCTATCCTGGTATGTCCTAACTTCTCCAAGGATTTTATCATGTACAGTTATGCATCTGCGCATACTGTATCAGCCATCTTAATGCAAAAAAACTCTGAGGATGTTGAATCTCCAATCATGTTCAAGAGTTCCCCTCTCAAACTTTATGAATTAAAGATGTCTCAGTTAGAAAAACATGCCTTCACATTAGTCAAAGCAGTCAAGAACTTCCGGTATTACATCCTAAACTCTCATATAGTAGTGTTGGTTCCTTACACGGCAGTTAAGTCTATCCTAAATCAATAGGAGTTAGGAAGCTTACGAGGGAATTGGATCGCAAAGGTCTAAGAGTATGATCTAGACATCAAACCAACCAAACTGGCAAGAGGCAAGGGCCTATGTCAGCTTATGGCTGAAAACAAATATTCATAGGTCCCTAAAGAGAAAGTTGATCACACCGGCAGGGAGCAGGATCAAATTAAGAAAGTAGATTCTCTACCTATGGTTCTATTTGTTGCGACCAACGACGAATGGTATTCAAACATCACTTTATTTCTCACTTATGCTGAGTGTCCATCCCATCTAACTTCAAAGGTAAAGTGGACTGTAAAGCTCAGGGAAGCCAGATATGTCATATGGGATGATAGTTTATACAAGTGCAGGATTGATGGCATCTTCTTGCAATGCGTTGACAAAATGTAGCAGATCAAATTATTTGAAATTTTTCATGACTCAGATTGCGGCGGTCACTTCTCCTCATCTGTAATAGCACATAAGATTAGTTGGGCCAGGTACTACTGGCCAATGCTATTTCAGGATACAGCCACCTGGGTAGCAAAATGTGAGCTCTGCCAATAGTTTGTTGGCAAACCAAAATTGGCTACTTTTCCCCTCAGGCCCATCATTATTGATGAACCATTCAGGCAATGGGGAATTGAATTTATCAGAGTAGTATATTCCCAATCAAGTGTCGGACATGGTTATGTCCTAACAGCAATAGATTACTTCACCAAATGGTTGGAGGACATACCTATTAAGAATGCCACCTCTTAATTTGTTTGCAACTTCATCAAAGAAAATATCATCATGAGATTTGGCATCCCACACAAGATCGTTACTAATAATGCTTCCAAATTCTCCTCACGGGAATTTATCAATTTTTGTTATGAATATAGAATAACCTTGGCCCATGCCTTAGATTATTACCCCCAGGGAGATGGTCAGGCAGATTCCAGTAATAAGAACCTAGTGACCATCATATGGAAGCTAATCAATGAGAATCAGTAGTCATGGCACAAGTCATTATATGATGCTTTTTGGGTAGACTGTATTACTCTAAAGAGGTCTCTCGGTATGTCACCTTTTCAAGTGTTATATGGAATCGATGCTGAGCTCCCCATTTCCGCGGAAATTCCTACTCTATGCTTGGCACGAGTGATTGAAGATGAGACTTTCCAGAATTCTTTAGAAAAGAGGATCATGTATCTAACAGAACTTGAAGAAAAGAGAGTAAGAGTAGTCGATAGGATCACTGAACATCAGAATCAAGTCAAGATACTGTTCGATAAAAAGGCCAAGCAGAGGGATTTCCAGGTGGGAGATCTCATCTTTCTATGGGACAAGTGAAGAGAGCCAAAGGGCATCAATGGGAAATTCAAATCTCTTTGGAGAGGGCCTTTTAAGATCAAGTGGCTCAACGAAGAGAATAGCTACTATCTCTCATATCTGGATGGAACTGAACTCCCACTCCCCTATAGTAGGCAACATCTTAAAATATTTAGGAAATAGAGCTTGCTCTCTTCTTTGTGTAGTTTGCTTTAGTTGTGTGTTTGTTTTTCTCGTGTGTTTTCTTTTTGTTGGTTGTGTGTTTTCCCTTTATTTTTTGTCGCCCTTGTTTTTGACTCTGTAACCCAATGGATAGGCACATGTAGATCTAGGATTCTCCACCCTTAAACTTTTCTCAAATTTAGTCCCCAGAAAGAGCCAGCTGTTATCCTATAAAATTGAAAAGGGAAATTTTACAGGTAACCATACCAAAATTTCCATTTTGGTCCCCCATTGAGGTCCCTTAATGTTCGGAATGGCATAAAATCCCTTTCTAGAAAATCTAGTTTTTAGAACTTGTTCATTTTCAACCTTTTGGGTTGTGCCCAGTTTTCATTTACATTACATCAACCAAAACTACACCCCTTTATTCCTTTGGCGCATTCTAGGGAGTGTCAACACTCCAAATTTTACGCCTCTCAAAGGTGTGCCAAGGCGCATGTGCCATCTTGTTAACACTCCAAATGTTGCACCTCCCTAAAGTGTGTTGTGGGTGCTGGAAATGTAGTGTCGACACCCCCAAAGCTACGCCAAGACGTAAATCCCTTCGTGTCAACATCCACTTAAGTTTGTCATGGGAAAATTTGGTGGCACATTTATTGCACTTTTTTCTATATATAGGTGCGTCTAACCTGTCATTTTCACAATTGAAAAAATGTGAAATTTTATTCCTCTGTGCTTGTCATCCCCGCGTGTTGCCATTTGTCACGTTCGTGGACACCACATTGTCTCCTTTATCGTTATATATTCCTGGTAAGTGGCCCTTGCCTTTCTTGTGGATTTGTTGTGGTTTTTATGTTGGTTTAGGTGATTAGGATTGCTGATAATAAACAATGAACCTAAGAAGATAACACAATCCCAACACATCTTACAAAACCCACCTTCAAACCATTTTTCACTCTCCTTCCAAGTTTGCAAAACTGGAAGGCTCTGCCTCAGAATGGACCCCTGCCCCTTTCCTCCTCTATCCCTTTATTTTCTAAGGTTAACCCCTTGCTATCAAAATCTAAGATGAGAGGGTAAACACCACAAAAGAAGAGAAAAATCATCCTGTTGTCTTCCACGGTGCAATTTTCATACGTTTTACGCTAAACATAGTCGTGCCCCTTTGGCATGCCATCTAGTCATGCTGCATCAAAAACAGTTGCACCAAGGCACAATGTGAACTGGCACACTGAGAACTCATGAAACAGAAGCCTTTCCTATGCCTTGAAAAACACTACAAAAATTCCTAAGGCACAGGTGCAAGCGCACCTATAGTAGCAACAACACTTCATGCTATGTAAACCCTTCTCGTACCACGCAAGCTTAACCCCTTGGCGTACCTCACCTTGATGTTGCATATTTTACATCTGAGCCTTGGTGCACCATTAAAATGTATAGCACCAATAATATTTGTACCCCACTAAAAGACTTCCAATGGCGCATGTGCATGTCCCTTGACAACAACATCTGAATGTTGTGTCTATCCTTTCTCCACCCCGTGCCCCTTCTAGCATTGCTTTCTCCCATGCAACACTTTCCCAAAGTGTGCCTTGCTTTTCTAAGACCCTACAACCTAGAGTAAAGTTGTGCCTTGTGCCCAAAGGCTCATAAATTACTAACTTTTCAATCTGTAAGCTTTTATGCATGACTTAATGGCTAACATGGCTCTTCTGGGATGGAATTCCCTTATTCTTCTTGCAGATCAATAGCTAAACTCAGATCCACATATGTCTTCATCAAGTAATAAGCCAACTAAGTCCAAGGGTAAATCCAAGCTAACAGAGAAAGAAATGAAATATAAATATGAAAGGGTCAGAATGCCTAAATCTCTTGCAGAGTGTGATCTTGATATCAGAGATTCAGAACTTGGGCACATTGACATGGAGGACTTCTGGGCTAGAACCAAGAAGGTCACAGGAAGCCCATGGATGGATAAATTGGTTGGCAGTGGTCTACACTTTGTTTTAGGGCTCCCAGTGAGTGCAACCAACAATGAATTTATGATGTTGGTCGGTTGTTATTTCAATAAGGACACAAGATGTGTCAAAAATGAGAAGGGCGAGGTGATAATCAACCTCACAGCCTGGCATTTTGATATCATGTTGGGTATTCCTCACCACCGATATTTTGTAGTGTGAGCTAGGAGGATTGCATGAAGACATGGACGGAAAATGAAAACAAATGTATGCAGTTAATGAATGAGGTGTACCTCAAGAATAAGAAGGTGACAAGTAGGTGGCCACAAGTCATTCACTGCAGTGAATTTTTAGAGGATCTGAGTGACACAATTACCTTCCTAAGTAGGGTGTTTGGGCTCCCCAATGCCAATTACTTTCACAAGTGGATTCTTAGGTATTTAGAAACAATAAATAAAAATGTTCTCAATCATCATTTTGAATGGGGAGAGATTATCAACAGCACAATCTCAGAGCAGCTTCAATAAATTTCAACAACTAGGAGGTTCTATATGAACTGCTATGTAGTATATGTTACTGCCTCAGTGAGGGACTACCCAACATTGAATCGGTATGGGGTATGGCCCCAGATCAATATATACGAGTACTATCCGGAGTTAAGATTGGAGAACAGCATAGCCCAATTCAGTAAAATCAACGGTGTCTTCTTCTATGGCATCATCTGCCTCTTGAGGCTTAACATGACTTACGGTCAGATGACCAAAAGTGTGGTCACCACCATAGAGAAGTGGGGAGCGTTATTCATACAATTTCCCACTTTCACCTATCTTAGAGCCACTAACATCTTGGGAGAGCCCACCAAATTTTCAATGTATGCGGGACCCAAACTGATCATTTTGGAGATGTCTAGACAGCTCATCACATACCATGAGAAGTGTTTAAAAAGGAATAAGGGTGGAGCTCCATTCCCCCTCACAGTGGGCAGGTACACCTGCACTTCATAGAGCAAAGCCAGGGAGATTTTTGTAGAGATTGAATTGCTCAATTTGAAGCATAATTTCTCGGCAAGGATGACCTTGATCCTCTTGATTGCCTTCCAACGGAAAATATCGATCCAATTCATGTCCCTCAGATCGAAGATATCTACATCGATCTATATCACGAAGTTGAGATCAGAAAAAAGGATCACTCCCAACTGGCCCCAGTAGAGATCTTTCAATATGGTGTGGCTATCATCCCAAAGGATTTCCAAGCAACTGATTAAGAATTTGATCAAGTTTATCTAGACACGGATGGGGACAATTGGCCATTTGCTAAAATTTATAGGATCGATGCCCCTCAGACTATAGAGGAAATGGTCAAGGGCACTCTGCAATGCACCAAGCATTGGTGCAAGAAAAATGGTATCATCTACCTTGGGGTAGACTTTACCATGTATCCCTTGGGTGATGCACCCACCAAGCCAAAACACTTGCCTAAAGGTAAAGGAAAAGATATAGAAGGAGAGGCAAGCACTACTCAGAAAGAAGTTCCTGAGAGCCCTCCTTCCACCACCGAGGAACAAGTTATGGACTTAGTATCCCTAGGAAGAGAAGAAGTGGCCAGTGCTCCAACGGACACATCCACTCTGGATTTTGTCACATCTATAACTAGTGATGTATCAACCATTCCCTCTCTCGATCCTCCTTCCCCTCCTCATGTCACTCAACCAACCACTACTTTGGTTGTGTCTTCTCCCCTGTCTTCTACTGTTCCCCCTCCCTCTTCCTCTATCTTCTCTTCCCTCACAGATTTTTCCCCCATCATTTCTTCCCTCATCTCACAGATCCCTTCCACCCCCATGGTTCCTTCTCTTACAATGACTCCTAGCCCCATGAGCATTGGAGTGTTGGATTCTTTCTCAATTCCGCCACCACGTATCTCGACACATTTCTACTTTGGAATTCATTTCTTTTCTCCCTTCAGATCCATCTTACTTCTATTCCTTCCTTCATTCCTTTTTGTTCTTCATCGGAATACTTTAAGACTTGCACAAATTCCTACTGGTAGAATAGCAATAAACCATTTTTTCTTTGTTGTCTCAAAGAGGGGCTATGCCCTACACACTGCTGGCCTTTCTATCCATAGATCTTCCCACCCGACAGATTTTCAGACCAACAACATTTCAGATTTATCACATGTTTTAAACTAGAATGCCTTGTAGGTCCAAGACCTAGGGGTAATCATTGTGGAACTAGTTAGAGTGCTGGAAACCCACAAGTTTCACTTGTGTAATCATGAATTAGACAATGTAAGGTCTAATGGGATCATTTTAATGAAGAAAGTGCAACTTGGGAATATTTTGAGTAGATGAAAGTTGTTTTTCCTCACTTTTTTTAGTGGAAAGATTTCATTTTTATTCCAAAAAATTGAATCATTTTGAATTGCAACTGATTTTGAAATTTTTGTTTTGAGAAAAATACCTATTTTGAGTATTATTACATCCTTGGTGTTGTTATACCGTTGGAAAACTAAATTTTTGGATTAAATTATGTTTGTTGTTAAGGAATTGTATGGTTAAATAATTCTTATTAAACATGATTTATAGATAAACTATTTGGAATTAATCTAATCATTGGGACGATGATACTTTAGAGGGAAAGAATGTAACACATTTTCCATTCTTTCATCTATAGTTACTCATTTTGAAATGGATTACAATATTGACATGTGATTTTTCTTGAGTTGTTTCTCTACAGAACAGATTAAATCATGGTGCTAGATTAATGTTTATCTCCATTGGGATTTGTGTGATTAATAATCCATTATTTACATGTACTCTTAAATTATGATGTTTACTTAATTGGTTCATAAAATTAACTGGATGTCTTCAGCTTTTGGAAATTTGAATCTCATCTTGGAACTATTTGGTAAACTAGTAAAATTGGAAAATTATTCTCAGTCAATAATAACTAATTATTATTATTGAGAATAAATTAAGAAAATACCTTGGATCAATTTCATTCATCCAAGACATTCCCTTAATTCGATCTACAATTTTGATTAATGCAAGAGATTGTAGTTGTTCATTTGTTTATGGATTATCAATTCATATTAATTGATCTTGGTGATTTATTCCAGTTTTCCTATGATTCAATCTCGTATTGAGGACTGGAAGGTATTGAGAGATAGATTAATTAGTACTACTCCATTTGAAAAACATAGCCTAGCTAGTAAGGTTTGGTTATGGCATTTATTAAAGCCTAAGTTATGACTAATATTTTGATAACACTTGAATTCATAATGGTCTAACCTAGACAAAAGGCATATGAATTTAGTTGATCTCCTAAAAACCTAACATAAATAATATATTCCTAGTTATAATGTTGCTAAGTTTAATCTAAACCCTAACCTATGATGGAAAGGGACCTGGATCCTAGCTCGATGCTGACCTTGGTTAGCATAGGGAGGGGGGATACATGGTCAAATGGAAATTTGGTGGTTGTCTCTACCCTTACATGTACTGGAGATTTTATTTAATTTGCGTTAATGGCAGAAATCACCACTCCTTGGCGGTAAGCCAAATTTGAATTTTGCAGGCTGCTAAAAATGACTCTAATAAGTTTGTTTGGTTGGCTAAACAGTTAGAAGCTAACATAGAGGAAGATGGAGGAAGTCAGTGGGTTAGAGGGATGAACTAACTCTCCTAGAAAGCATTGATGATTTAGAAAATCATTTGAAACTACCTAGGGAAAAACACGTTGGATTTAGTGAAGGTGGTATTATTTTTGGATTTCTATTTTGTCATTTTATGTCTCTTTCCTTCTCTGTCAATGAAGGTTTAGGGTGTTAGAACTGGTTTTCAATTTTGGTTTGAATATTTGCTTCTCTGTTTCATGGAGATATTTTTTGGGAATATTTCAGTGGAAAGGTGGAGAAATTTTTAAGAAGATTGAATGCTTTGACTATAGAAGCTATAATTGAGTTAGAAGAAGGATCTTGGAAGCTAGAAGAAGACTTCGGGAAGCTCTACCATGCATGATAGGCTCTAATCCCTTGCAAAAAAAAAAATCTCTAATTAGTTTGTGACAAGAACTATGTTTATTATAGAAATCATTTTTGGGTTCTAGGTTTCTATTATTTCTCAATAAAATGGACTTTGTTTCTTCGTAAGTAGCTATTGGGACTGATTTTTTTATACTTGCAACTGTATACTTGTTTTATCATGGTTGAAATGTCAGTTTTCTTCACAAAGAGTACTTAATATTATCAATTACATATAAGAACCTATCTTGTAAAAAGATATCTAAGTGATTATACTATAATGTAGTCTATTTAACCTAATGGACCAATAAGTACAATAATGAAAAAGAATTATACTCAAGAAGGATAGGAATGATAACATGGGGTTAGATGTATAACTTGAAATAACCTTTAAGGAATTAAGAACAAATTTCTTCTTGCTGCAATAATGAAGTAATAAATATGTTACATATTTGACTTACATACATAATGTAATTATGTTATGAAGCCTTGATAAAGGGGGTTTTCTAGTATTTGGCAAAAGAATGAACCCTTTGAATAGGTTATGCAGTGGATGTAGAATATCCTTCCATCATAGATGAGTTATATCTAGGGGATAGTGTTTAAATAAGTTATAACCATTCGAATAGTTGAATGAATTATAGGAAAGTGAATATAAGTCAAGAAGAACTATTGTGGGTTGAAAGCATAGAACCCATTAGAGTCAAGGAAATGAACTTTTAATTCTCCTAACTATGTTTGTATGTATGTGATTTTTTCTTTACAATATACTTAATATGTTTATAATATTATTATCCAACTAACGGATATTTCATACTCAAAGGAGATTAAGTAATGAGCATAAATAAATATACAGATCCTTCATATTTATTTAAGTAGAAACACGATGTTCATTATTGGAATGTTGATAGAACCCGAGTTAGTCCTTAGGAATAACACCTAAAGGCTAAAATTAATTGGGATGGGATAAACAAGCTGCAAATTAAAGGGATTAATGAACTTGTTAATAAGGGAGTTTTAAATTTATGGGACTCAATGGATTGTTGTAGCATAACAATTGTTACACAATACCCATCTAATGATGGGGTTCATTAGGTGGTTACAATGGCGTAGTCATTATGCTACAATAATCCATTCAGCCCCTCTAATTGAGGTTGTATAAAAATAGGATCTTGATTTATTGTTATACATTAGGATATGATGAGCCATGGTCATTGCCTGATGTCAAATATCGTTGACTATGAGTGAGGGAGTGGATTCAAAATGACGAGGGTGTATTCAAACACACTTGATTACTCTTAGTCCCTACAAGATGACTATCTACACTATCCCATGGGATCTATCTCTTCTTAGTATCTAATAAATAAATGGGAAGGATTGACATAGGTCAAGAAATTCTAATCAAGATAACAATTTCAAGTGTGGTGAAATGCATATTCCTTCATGATGAGCATACCATCTTGGAATATAGGCATGGAAAACATGTCTAAAAATTTGGCCGAAGTATCACAACCTTTTGGTTTTGTTTTCTTAAATTCACCAAATTAAGGTGCAAGATATAGGATGGGTACTCGTAACAAGTACCTAGATAAGATCATTGTCAGTTGCACTTGATGATCTCTTAAAATGGAAAAATGGAACTGCAAGTATACAAATTATACAATGAAATGAAATATGAGAGATCAGTTCTATACCGATTTATCATTGAAATGAAATATGAGATATCAGTTTTATACCGAGTCATAACAACTGCATATGGTTACTACTATAGGATTTATTCACAAATTTAATGTGGTTCTAAATTTTGAATTTAGAATAAAGAACATTGATATAAAAATAAATTTCTCCTACATTTGTACACATGAAATAAGGATTTTGTACTCTTTTCCTTTTGTTGTCCAGTTGAAGGTTGTTTCTTTCTTGAGAATAAGGGTGATAGGCCTTACCATTCATGTAAAGTTAGGAATTAATCTCCTATCAAAAAAAAAATTCCTAGGAATGACTATAAGGATTTCTTGTATTCTCACAAAGAAAGAGTAAGGATGGCTGAAATGCACTCAGGATCAATAGTAATGTCATTCTTTGAAACCACATGGCCCAGAAGTTTTCCTTGCATAATAAAAAAGTTACACTTATTGGGGTTAAGAGACACCCCAAATTCTCTACATCTATCAAAGAATTTCTCCCAATGCATCATGTGATCTGCACTTTTCTTTGAGAAGACAAGTATGTCATCCAATTAAACTAGTATGAAATCATTTATATAACCTTTAAAGGAAATATCCATGGCTCACTGGACTGTTGCACCTGCATTTTATAAACCAAATAAAATCTTCTGATATGCATGATTTCCCAAATTGGTTGTAAATTCTATTTTGAATTGATCCTCTTCATTGACCATAATCTGATCGAAACCAGAATACCCATCCAGCATCGAAAATCAATGCGTGTTAGCCATAGTCTATAGAATCTTCTCTATAGAAGGTAAAGGATAATTATCTTTCAAGGATGCCTTGTTTAAGTCTCTGAAATTGATTCATAGTCTTATTTCACCATTTTTCTTACACACTGGAACAAGGTTTGTGATCTAATTAGAGTACTTGACAGGAAAAATTATCTTCGCCTCAATGAGTTTAGACAACTCTTTCCTCATGAGGGGCTTTATCTTTGGACTTACTAGCCTTTTATTTTTTTGATGTGATTGATACTAGGATCAATCCCAATAGAGTGTTGAGAAACACTTAAATCAAATCATTTGAGGTCTTCATACTCCCATGATAATGTCACTATATTTTTGATAGAGAGAAACAAATGCATGCATTTCATCTTATGCGTAGTATTTTCCAATTACTAACTCTTTTCCACACTCAATAGTGACTGGAATGCATTCTTCTTGTGTTGTGCACATATTATTTTCTTCACCCTTGAACTGGTCATCAGGGCTAAAAAAATGCTCTAAGGTGACCAACCCTTTAGGAAACTTGTTTATCTTTAGCTAGATCACTTGGTCACCATAGTTTTTATGCAAGTAAACTTGCATTCTTGAAGAGAACTTAGCTTCAAAATAAATGAATTGGATAATCTGTGAGTTATTGTCAAACACTTACTAGTCGGTTTCATTATCTAGATTAGATTACCTGATTACCACCTTGATGTGTTATGTGTTGCCTCGAATGAAATCCTTAGTAGGTGAGAACTATGAACCATGTGTGGCCATTTGTTCTTCTTCCTTGTTCATCTTTCTTGGCACCACCTAGAGATTTAGAGCATCAAATCTCTCTAGGAGGTCCAAAACTCTATGTTTATAAGCTTTAAGAAGATTATTATTTATTGCACACTTTTTTGTGACCTAGTGGATGACCAATTCAATGTCCCCAAAAATATGTAGTGCCTTGACCTTTTTCTTCTCAGAACTAAGAAGGTCATGCACCCATTCTTGATATTATATTATATTGTGTGGTAGTTACACTAGAGCTTCATGTAATAGGTCACACTAAGATAGAATGGCCAGGTCATCCCACATTATGACATTTACATTTGTCTTCTTCATCTGGTCTAAAGTGTTGAATGGAAATCCCATGGACTCGTGCATTTATGTCACAAAGTTCTATTTTCTTTATTTTTTTAGGCGTCGAGATAGAAACTTTGGATTGCACAGAGGCTTGACCTACCAAAGGAGGGGCACACACTACTTCAGTTGGAGAATTTCACTCAACCTCACACATAGAAAATTATATGCCATAAATTTTGGGTACTTTAGCATCCTTTGATGCTTAAATATGAGTTATATCTCATTGCCTTCGACGAAAAGCCTATGCGATAGGAGAAGAAGGTTGTACGCATTAATCTAGCATTCTACTTTTGTACCTTGTGTCATCGAGGAAATGTGCATGTGGCACATTTTTGCTATCCATAGCTTTGTTAATTGTACATAAGTATTTGGCACCAAATAACATAAGGTTTTCCTCAGGAAAAACTTCTGGCACTTCTTGATTTTTAGGTTCGTGCGTGCTAGTTGATGGCTTATTTCTTGAAGTAATTTGAATAATGTAGTGATCCACACATAAGGCATTGGCATGGATATAATGGTTATGAGGAATGTTACAATGAACACACCATTCTATCTCTTGAGCCATATTATTCTACACCGAAACAAGTGGTTAACTTGAACTGGGCATTGGAGGAGGTTACACAGCATGAATTATTTGTAAAGGAAGGTGTGCATTAGCATGTCTTATGTCATTTTTTTGGTTTTCCCTTATATTTGATTTGGATATTGATTTCTAAATGGTTGATGTCCTTAGTTATACCCTTGATTATAATTATTTTTGAAGGCTTGTGCTTGTTGTTTTTCTAAAGATATGACTTTATTTTATAGGTTTCTAATCAAGGATTTTATGTCTTCATCCTCCTTTTGCTTCATGGGAGAAATGGATGTGGAGGTAGAGGGTTGAGAACTCTACTCAGGAATAATGGAAAAGGAAGGCTAGGGATCCTAAGGCATCTTAGGAAACAAGGGCATGAGAGGTATACAAGATAACTTTCCTACTTGTATTAGACAATTCTCAGCACTAATAGCTAATGCATAGGCACCAAGAAACATTGCACCCCCCATAGATTATATCATGATAGTAATATCAAAATTTAAATCCGTCACAAGTAAAGGAAAACATTTTCTAGATTTGATCTTGCTAGGGCTAGAATCCTCTCCCATGTTTTCTGAAATCTAAAATTGAAATCCTCTATAAGCTCATTGGGAGCCCTCTTTATATTTGTTAATTGTTCGATCAAGGATAGGTTATCTTTCTTTTCTTAAAAATGATTACGAATGGTTTTCCCCAACTGATTCTAATTAGTTATTGATCTTGCCACTAGAATCCTGAACTATTGTAAGGCTATTCCCTTGAATGAAGATGTTAATAGCCTAATAGTGAAATCTTATTCAATAACTTGGTGGATAGCGTAGACATTGGAAATTTCTTGGATGTGGTCTACTAGAGTAGCCTAATTTTCTCCAGTGAAGAAAGGGATACTCTTAAGTGTAGATGTTGGAAGTGGGTTTTGGGTATTAAGAGAAAGAGGACTACTACCAGTAAAATTAACAAATGGTTGATTTTCCTCTTGTTCCATTATGATAGGTCTCAGAACTCTAGCAGGTTACAAGGAAGGCCTACCAAGAGGTGGTGTAGAAATTGCATGACATGCAAGAGATGGAGATACATACGCAGTTGATCTATTGCCTCTTTTTCTTAGAGAAAGATGAAGGTAATCAAAGGACTCTTCAACTATTGCACTCTATCTAGTATGTATTGTACTCATGACATGTGTATGGACTACTAAAAATAGTATATCTAAGAGTTTGGAGTCGCCATATGTGTTGAAATGAGCCTCCAAAGGATAGAAATTACTAGGTCATACACCAAAAGCTAGCAAAAATGAAATATGAGCTGTTAATGCTTGTCCCATAGAATGTGCCAAAAACTATTCAAGCTCAAAATTACACCTTTCCTAGATTAGGATGAACTGGGATTTTGATGCAACATGTGACTATCTTCAAGTTGTGGGACCTTGCGCACTTGAGAAAGACCTCTGGAGAAGGCTGGTTCCTCTACCTATTTCTACAACTAAAAACTAATCCTATGAAGGTAAATGCAGTTACCTATCACTACTCTAAGAATCCAAGGGACTAGGGTTAGGAGGAGATGCATCAAAAAGAGGAAAACTAAGTTAAAGGAAGTGATGGCACTAGAAAGAAGGGGGTGAACAAATTTATCCTTAATAAAAATGAAGGAGAATGCATGTTGAGATGATATAAATGCATATCATAGTCTGAAACACACTAACACACTTGTTTTCATGGATTAAAATCTGAAAAGGAACCTACAAGGGATGTGATAAATCACAACAAACATACAATGTAAAAGAGATGTAAGGAAAATCAATAAAAACGAGCCAAGGTAAAGAACAGTCACAAAGCATAGCTTCTATTTCTTCAAATAAATACACAGTCAATTACAATGATGGATGTGGCTGATATCCACATATAAAAACTAGATCTACATGTATGCAACTCAAAATTCTAAGGAGCATAGCTCTTAGCAAAATAAAGGATTCGTACCTTTTACAATGAGCATAATTCTTACATTTATAGAACAAGAAGGAGAGAACAGGAAGAAAAATAAGAGGGAAACTCAGATTAAAAATCTTGACCACCACCAACAAGCAATAGCTACCTAAAAATCCACATGTAATGTTGTCAGATGTACCTCCTTGTGTCTGTTTTACTTGTAGAAGAAGGAAGGAGGTGAGATTTGAATAAAATCTAGTGGTTAGTCGACTAGATGGTTGCATTAATGGTTGTAATGTGTTTCCCTACTTCTCAAATAATAAATCCCACCAAAATCTAATTTTAAATGATCTAGAGTTTAGCCCATGCCAACAGATTTCCAACAAGACCAAAAGTGCACGAATCTGAGCCTTGTAGAAAAATTTATGACATTCTAAAATCAACATTCGATATGAACACGCAATGACACATGGTGTACATTGATTTATCCATGTGATCAACTAACTATTCATTTGTTTTGTCATTTCTTCCACATGTCACGCATTATTTTTTGCAAGGATTTGGCATCCATTTGGTGCACTTTGATATGTTACGTGTTGCACACTCAAGGTTGACAGGTTGTGGCATGGCACAAGGACTTGGCATGGAGGATTGCATGATAAAAGGAGGTGTGAGAATGAAGAAGAAAGGTGCACAAAAGAGGTGTGTGTATGTGTTAAGGAAAGGGGAATATCTATAAAAGGATACAAGTATGCAATTAGGATTGATCATTTAATTAATAAATGTGTGGTTGTAACAAAGGAAAGATCATGTGGGGCAAGCTAAGAATGA
The DNA here is from genome assembly GCA_019776745.2 of Taxus chinensis. Classification (NCBI taxonomy): domain Eukaryota; kingdom Viridiplantae; phylum Streptophyta; class Pinopsida; order Cupressales; family Taxaceae; genus Taxus; species Taxus chinensis. The sequence continues at coordinate 76,250,807 of CM034155.1, read as the reverse complement.
AGGACGTGTGTAGCATACAAATGAATGCAAACATGCGGAATGATTGTGAATACTTAGTTGAATTGGAAGGAAAGTTAGGAGATGCACGTAGAGAATACAAAAAGTATAGGAAAGAAGGAAGGTTCACAAAGGGAGTGTGCACAAAGGGAAAATGGAAGGATATAGTCGAATGGATAAGGAACAGTGCACAGAATAACTACAACCAAGAAATGTGCCAAGGAATCCATCAGAGTGTGTGCACATCCTGGAGTCTTTTTAACTTCAAATTTAGAATGAGGATGTAATTTATCAAAATAACTAGGGGAGTTATTTTGGACAATAATGAGACATGATCAATCTCGAAAGGCTACATGGCCTTCTTTCTCAACCCCATTTTATTTTTCACACCATGGTTATTGCTCACATACTGACACTAACTATCGGTCATGCATGGATAACACCCAGCTCTTGAGCCTTCTTCACATGGAAATAAGTGTAGAGTTGACTCCTTTCAGAGCTATCCACCTTCCCCTAGACCATCCAGACCACAACCTACATATGGGCCCTCACCTCACCCTGAGCCTCACCCTACTCTTGATGACATTCAATGTGACATCCTTTCTCGATTGGAGGACCCCATAGATTATACCATATATGTCACACAATCTGAGGTCTATCATAAATAATATCATCACAGATACTCTACAATCATTCACCCCTCATGGCTAAGCATCTCCCTTAAAAATACCTTCACTAATCTTTCTTATCTCAAGCTCTTGCCTTCACTTCAACTCTTGGCCCCCCTTAGTTTTTTCACGTCTACAAAAATTTTATCCTTGTTTGGGCTCTTCACTCTTCCTGGGTTTATTATCGCTAATCCTTTTTCCCTGACATTTCCTACCATAGGAGTATCATGGTCTTGATTCCACCTCTTTTGGATCTGATTCACCTAAGCTTTCCATAAGTGGATTTTCACAGTCTTGTGTATCCTCGTTTAGGTTTTTTACCTTATTTTTATTTATCTCTCATCCTACCATATTTCTTTCTTAATCATCATTATCAGTATTCCTAAGTAGTATGAGTATTAATACATACATTCAAAAACATCATCAATATATATATATATATATATATATATATATATATATATATATATATCGAATAAGTTTTTATACATTGAAAAAATAGTTCATAATCTCTAAAAATGCATCATCACTATCTAGGTGGCTCAAGGTTGCTCACCCCCTTAGATGCCACGATGCATTCTCATGTTGTGTGACTTAGAGACTCTACCCTAGATCAAGATCCTTAGGCCTCTCGTCAGCTACACCTCTAGCCTTTTGATCCTATCTTTGTCACTCCTAGAATATGATAAACACATTGCCTAGTCCTAGACCAAGGCAGTCTAAGCCTAAAAAAGTATCTTCAACATCATAACTATGTTGCTTTTTCCTACCATCACTTACACATCTCCATAGTGTCCTAGAAACCTCTCTAACTAGCTAAAATGCTCCCACTAACTCACCATCTGACACCACTATTAGGTCCACCATAACTGAGGTATCCTAGACAACCAAAAAAAGATCCAGGAACTCATGGTGCATACTATCAATCAACTAGTGTCACTCCTCAATCATCTTCTCTAGAAAACCCAAAAAATCTCTCATCAATATCAATATAAGTCATCAAATATGATCATCTAATTATCTACCAAGTTTCTCATTTGTAATGAAGTTAGTGCACTAGCTACTAAAAAAACTAGCAACTCATAAATGAAGGAGGTTTTATGTTACCTTGGATGTGATGTGATATAGGTGCTAAATGATAATGGATACCACTACTACAAAATAGATCAAGCCTATAAAACTGGAATGAAAATGGACTAGATAGATATATGTGCAAGTTGCCTGACAATGTGGTTCCAAGAAGTGATTAGGTTTTGTTCACATATGTCAACCCCGTTTGTTTATAAAGAGTTATGTAAAGGATGAAATTGCAAGAGCATGCAAAAATAGGAATATCACTAAATCTAGAAAGTTGACAGAAATTGATCCAAAGAATTATTAGATGACAATAATTGTAAATTGACTATTACTTGGTCTAGGTAGACGGTGACCTAGACTGTACATAGGCATGTCGATGGCGACTAGGGAGGCCATATCTAGACTATAAGATGAATATGCAGAATTGAAGGGTTTGAATGCCAACTGGAGGATGACAAAAGCATGTGTATGTTGTGAGTAGTCTACAAGAAGGAACCAAAGATAGAATACCCTAGAAAATGACTAGAGATGGAAAGGGAGGAAGTATAATTGACAAATTGGGCCTGGTTTAACAATGACCCAGTCTGAATGATGGTGATTTTATCATATTCAGATATGGACAAAGAAAGGAAAGGTACAAGAGAAACTTGTAAACAAATAACTAAGATAGGCGACTGCTGAAGAATATCTAAGTGTTGTTGTTGATGGTCTGAATATTTAAGCTATTAGATACAAGAAATACCTATATAATATGATAAAACATGAATAAAGAAACATGGTGATAATGATAAAATTCACAACGGATGATTGTAAGTGATGAAAACACGTTAAAAATATGTCCTTAAGATTTGTGGATGTCTAAGAACTTCTTAGGCATGAGGAAGGACGTTCAAGCTAGGAGAAAGCTTTATAATTACATACATTTGATGATGATAGAAAGAAATCAACTAGTTTTATAGGGTCGACAATAACCAGGCTAGGTCACTGCTAATTGCAGGGAAATTTTCCCCAATGTGCTATTTTTGTGATTTTGACGAGATTTTGAGCTTCTTAAAGAATAGAAGGATGTTTTAAAGCACTTAGGTGGGAAAGAGATGAGATAAGGGTAGTTAGTACATAAAATAAGACAAAATCTAGTAAATCAAAGGGGATGTGTGTGTAGGATAAAAGCAATCAAAATATAAGCTTGGTTAGGGAAATGGATGGGGATTAATTAGCTAATTAATTAATAGGACTAAAGATTAATGTAGATGGGATAATTGGGCATGTGAGATGTTAAATAATTAATTAATTAACATTTTTAATTAATTAATGATGATTGGATGGGAATTTAATTAAACAATGGGGTGACTATAATAAGTATGTGCACATGGGCGATGAAGGGGTAGGTACCAAATTCAGGTGTTTACATTTTGCCCCTTTTATTTGACTAGTTTTGGCTAGAAAGTCATGAGACAAAAACAATGAGTTGGATAAGAATAAAAAGAATTGATGATGAGCTCCCCCTCAAATGGGGGATCGATGACGTCAAGTGAAATTGATGATGCATTTGAAAAAGGTAGATGAAAAAGGGTGGGTGAGTGAAGAAAATATGGGTAAAATGATTACCAAGGCAAGATGCCCCAGGAAAAAAGGATTGTAATAATGATGTGAAACTATGTCTTTGACTCCAATATTGCATTGGTAGGGGAAAATTTTGGTCTTGACGGAGAAGCACAACAATGTTCTACATACCAGTGAGTGGGTGACGATCACTGCATTATGGATGTAGGCTAGGATGACCAACGGGTCATAGGTAAGTCATCAAAGTAAATGTAGCTATATGTGAAAAGTATGTGAAATATTTCATACATGAGGAATCAATTGAAAAGGTATGTATCCACAAGGGATGAGGATGAAAGGTATGGTGCCCAATGGGACACGAAAAATGGCCGAGAAGGAAAAATGAAAAACCTAGTGATGAATTAATATGCTCTGAAGGAGAAATATGTCCGTAAAGGAAAAAAATATAAAATTATGCCCCAAAAGGTGGAAAAATGGCCACAAGGGTGGACTTTTATGAAAAATAATGGTTCCCTAAAGACAGGAACGAATATGGCCACAATAGGTGGATTTGATATATTGAGTGTAATACCCAAATGGGAAGATGAGTATGGATTCAAAGGATGAATTTGTTCCCAAATTGGATAGGATTATAAATTTAAATGCCCAAAAGAGGAGTGATTATAGCTACAAAAGGTGAACTTACATAATAGATATGATTAACATGCCCAAAGGAAAAAGAGATGGCCACAACTATGGACTTAGAGGGTTATATATGCTCGAAGGAGGAGTAGTCTTAATGTTGAATTAAAATTCCTGAAGGAAAAAAGGAGATGACCACAAGTGTGGAATTTATGGTCAACAATAAATAACACCCTAGGAAGGGATGCAAGAAAGAGGGGATAAATCTCAAAAAAGGTTACTGCTAAGGCCATTCGATGGTGACTAAGGCCAATTGACAGTGACCCAAAGGGTTTGATGGTGATCAGGATTTGTTGGGCTATATAAGCCCAGTGGTCGGATGACAATACTCATTTTTATGTGCAAACTTAATGAGAGAGAACAAAGTGAAAAAAGGGATATTGAGAAAATGAAGGCCACCGGAGCTGTGAGGAAATGCTAGAGGGTGTTGGGTGAGTAATCAAACTCACGCTAGTTTTTTATTTAATTTCATGTTTTATTTATTTTTTTACATTTTTTGTAGAAAAATGGATGGTTCCAAAGGCAGTTAGCATAAATGAGTCGACATCGACTAAGCCCTAAGGCACGTTGATTGACCATAAAATGCGTTTACCCGACATGGGTCAGCATTGACTAAGGTTATAATTGAGATTGGATAGATTAGGGTTTATATTGAAACTTGGATGAAACTTTGGATGGATTTTTGGATCAGAGGTCTAATGTATGCATTTTTTGTGATTACAGTCCAGAGAGACCTTATATTTAAGATATCGAGTGCCTACCATGTATGAGAATATTAGAGGAGATGTCACAAATGTTGAGTGGGATCACTTGGATGCAATTGGAATAGGAGCATTTAGATACTATTAGAGGATCCCATGGGACATGGGGCTCATGAGTTTTTGGTTGAGAGGTGAGATAAGAAGACATATAAATTTTTGTTTAGGACAAGGGAGATGACTATCACCCTTTAGGATGTCTATCATATTTTCATGATGCCGATACAAGGGGAGAAGATAGTTCCCATTATTAGTGATGATAGATGTGCATTTTTCACGTGGCTATTTGGATCTGATGTGCCCCGTATCATATTTTCTTTAGGGGATTTTTCTATGAGAATAGATATGAGGAAGAGGTGGCACGCAGCTGGTTGATTTACATGGTGATGATGATAGTGTCCTGCTATGATTTTTTAGACTCAGAAGGAGCTCAATTTCCATGAGCGTTGACTGGTGTAGTGGCCAATAATGTTGATCATGGGATTGTCTTATCATTTAGGACTGTATTCTTGGCTTAGGTTTTCCATGATCTATCAAGATATAATGTGGGTAGGAGGTCAAGGTTATATTTAGGCTTCTTACTTCACTTCTAGGCCTACAATCATATTTCAGTGACTAGGCCACTAGGGATTCCATGGGTCATAGGATACCATATTTAGTGAGTAGTTGGATTTTTGAGATGGACGGTCGATCAGGCCTTTGGAGATAGGGGAGAGAGAGGGGTGGATTGGTATGTGGATCATCTCATAGATTTATATGTTGATTAAATTAGGTGGTGGTCATATTGATATTTTCCTACATGGACAAGGGTAGATGCAGAGTTGTTCAGCACGAGAAAGCTAAGGTGGCAGCAGGGGAGATGGTCAAAGATGATTGAGGTTATTCAATTTGACAGGGTGAGATAATATTTTGGATTTGTTCATTCAATTCTTCATGATCTGATTTTTTACAGAAGGGAGGATTTGGATAGAGAGCTACCAAGTCCTAATATGGTAGACCCATTGGAAGAGGAGGAGGTTTCACGATGGGCTGATGACGACTATGTTGGAGTGGGAGTAGGATACTCTGATTGGCATATGATAGCATGGGAAGATCAAGTGGTTTTGGAGAGAGGAGAGGATTAGATGGAGGATATGGAGGTTAAGCTAGAGGCATCTCTAGGAGGAGGCAGAAGAGGAGAGGTTGCATAGGTGGCACACTTGGATGCAAAGCTCGATCAAATGAGACTAGAGAGAGATGTAGCCTTGCAACAGGGGTATGTGGTCACTCAAGAGAGAGATCGAGTCATTTAGGAGATAGACCTCTACTGTGAGTAGAGGGAGACCTATAGGTCCCATTTTGGAGATCTAGCTACCAGTATAGTGAGAGAGTCAGCTAGTTGTGTTCAGGTAGCACCACAAGGATTAGGGCAGATAGTACCCCCTGGCATGATTAGGATGGATAAGTACTTAGTGTTGGCCTCTGAGGCCAAATATTATGAGGACATTATGATCCATGGGCTACCTTAGACACCAAGATACTTGGATCATCTCCAGAGGCAAGCAGTAGGTGGAGTTAGGCTGGCAAGGATTATAAAAAGTGTAGCGCATTTGTAGCAACAAGAGGGAGGCTAGGAGGGTGACGATGGCATACAGGGTTTAGGTGTTGTACATTCCTTAGAAGGAGAGGACTTGAGAGCCTTAGAAATTAACTTCACTTATTTTGATAGCATTTCTACTTTGAGTGAGCCCCCTAGAGGGCTGTGATGTATTGACATACTTTTTGATATATGATATATGGTTTTTTCATGGATTATTATGTGTTCATTATGTGATGTGTTGGATTTGATTCGGATTGCTGATGATTTTAGATTATATGTCATGATGGTGGATTTTAGATTATATGTGATGGTGATTTTAGATTATATGTTTGCTTTATATTTGTTGATGATTGTGAAATAAATGTATGCTTAGATGGGTTTTTAGATGTGCATATGCATGGATGATGATATAAATATGTGATGTGGTAACTTGTTTTGTGTTTAAACTTTCTCATGATGATTAGAATGTATATGGGTAAGATGTGATGGAAAAAATTTAAGAATGAATGTGACTAATGATGGATGTAAGTTTAAATAAATGTGTTGTAAGATAGATAGATAGCATATGTGTGATTGAGACGAAGAAATATGTGTTAAAAGAAAGATGTGATAGGATTAGTGTAAAAATTCCTCCCAATGGTGGTGACCTATATGTGCAAATAACACTACATTATAGTGAGGAACATGTGAGGAAAATATTCCTCCAACTACATCAGAGGTAAATAAGAGGAGGATCCACGAAACACAAGGCACATGCGACCAACACCAATGCTAGAAAATAACCAATGATAGTTAGTCATTTCCAAGATCATAAAGAAGAAATGGATGATATGATCCCATAAACCTAATGTTGGCATGATAAAAGGGTTTTGAGATGTACCTTATACAAAGGAAAGAGATTTCTCCAAAAGTGGTGTTCCCTAAACTATTCCCTGGCTCTAGGAAGGGGAAAGAGAAAGTTGATTAATGCAGAAATATTTCTTAGGATGCTAATAAAATAGAATTATAATCAATGTAGGAATCCCTCAAATTCAATAAGGAGTAGCCATCCTTCGATGGTATGGTCAACTTTATAAAAAAAATGTATGATAGCCATCCTTCGAGTCAATCTATTTATTTGATTATTATTTTGATTTCATGCTTTTGATGATTTTTTTTCTTCTTTTTTTGCATGAATAGCTTTCCTTTAAACGATCAATATTTGTAGTCATTTTCTATCCACCCACTAACTTTCTAATCCCATGCACGATAGCCTATCACACAGCAGGTACTGGGATCTCACCCAAGGCATGTGATCTCACACAAGGCAAGTGCAGGTGTCGAGCCCCTCTTTTATGTAAGAATTGTGAGGAGATGATGCCATTGATAAAAGACTAGATGCAAAAAAGTAAATTTTCATGCATTCATTCTGAAAGAATATGATGAGTTATTACATCAATATACCAATTCAGATAACAAGAGAAACATCATACAAAGAACAAATCTAATTCTTAACATGAAGAAAATATATTAGGGTTTGCACCCATGAGCCAGATATTCATACTAGAGTTATATATTCATATTGATTATAATTTTAATAACCACATTACATTCAAAAGGGTCATAGCAAACCAAAATGGATCAAACAAAGGATCTAACTCATGTATCTAAATTCCTAGCTATGCTTCCCCTATTACAAAAATATTGCAAACCCATCCCCTTATACATGATAATATTCCTACAATCCTCTAATGAGAACCCCAGCTCTTGGAACCTCTTAATACTTTGTGGAGATTTTCTTCCCATCCTCTCTATGATGATCTTGATGCTTCTCTCTCCCTTTTCCTTCTACCCAAGAATCTTCATATATAGGTTTTAGCACCCACCACCATGCCTTCCTTTAAGATAAGATCAAATTCCAAGTGTCTAGGTGGTCATCCATTAGAGCATGTTAATCCTGTTCTGAGCTCTCCACTCTCTAAAATGATGTCTTTATGGAACCTTCCATGCGTGGAGTATTCTTTCCTTGACCTCCAAGCCTCTAGGCTATCACCTTATCCATTCAACATGCCTAGTTGGGTCATGTTTTTCCTTAAGAGCCTTTCAAACACTGAATATGGCTAAGTTCTTAGATCCTTTGTCATGCCTTACGTGCACGCCATGGTTTTTTCTTAACCCTTCTTAAACCCTTATCCTGCGCATTTTTCCCCCGCATTCCCTTCTTCTTCCTGGCCCCATGTGCACACACACTCTTTAGTACTTAGCCAATATTTTAAGGCCTAATATCACCCCACACTAAGCTCATTCTCTGTCCTCAGAAACATATTGATCCTCCAAATAATAAAGAATGGCGGGACTTGATAGTTTGGATAAATACTGAAGAATGAAGAATGAAGAATGTTTTTATTATTGTAAAAGGATTGGGAACTCCTTCCTCATTGTTGCCTTGATTTTCTCCCAGGAATTTACTTCACCTTGCACCTACTGGAGTAATTCACCCACTAGAGTGCTCACCTCTTCAAAACTCAATTCATCTCCCTTAGTGTTCAGCATATCAGCAATCCCCTCTAGCTTCATGCTAAGGTTGTCAAGCATATCCATTCTTCACGTGACTTGGGAGTACAGCTCCTTGAGCCAATTCCTGACCAAACCTCATAAGAATTTAATTGCTTCCATTTTCTTTTCAACCTCAGCCAAGATCTTATCCCATTCTTCCTTGTTTCCTTTGTTCTTCTCTTGCAATTCTTTCAAATATGCCTCATGTGTAGTAGCTAATATACTTGTTACTCTTTTCCTATCAGCATAATTATCATACATGGCCTCATCCATGTGCGCGATGGTCTGTACAATGGAAAAGAGTTTGGAATATCATGTCATTGTCTCCCCAATCTTCAACTTCTCTTCCTCCTTTTGGTATGTCAATGCCTCTTTTGTCGATTCTAGAGCAAGTGGTCACCTTTCCATGGTGAGGATGCATGTTAAGTCCTCCAAGAAATTCAAGGTTGACTCATATTTCTACTCAGGAGGTGCTATGCTTAGGTGTTTTAGGATAATGGCATCTGTGATCATTTCAATTTTCTTATATACCTCTCGCACCTTCACCTTCTCCTCCCTTAGTTTGCACTTAACTGTGTGCTACTCAACTCTTCCTACTTTAGATCCTTGTTATTTTCAATGAGTTCCTCCTTCTTCTCCAGTTATTCCTCTAGGAACCTTACCCTATCATTCCTTCCAAGAAAACCTCACCTCAACCTCAACTGATACCTTGTTGAGGGTGTTGCAGACTTGTTCATCTAATAACCATTGAGCATTTACTAGTGGGTTTATCCCTTTGTTCTCTAATACCTTCATCAGCACTCCCTAACTAACCTGGAACTCGAGCTCATCAACATGGTACTCAAATTCCCAAGATAGCATCTTCCTTGTTCATGGTTATGTGCCCTCTTCTTCAAAGGAATACCATGCAAAGATTTGGTCTGCATGTAAGGTTCTCTAGAATCACACCCATAGTACCTTACTTGGATCATTTATATAACTCATCCCATACTCCTGCGCCACTACCACACTCTCCCCTCATATATGTGTTTCCTTTGGAAAGCTTATTGCTAATTTGGTATCTCTGCCCATGCTCCCATACTCTTTCCCTCTGCTTTCCTCCTCTATCTCCTTGAGTATCTCATTGGTGCTTTGCTCCACTTCCTACTCCACTAACTCCTTTATTATTCCCACAAATTCTCTTTCCGTGGCCTCTTCTAATTTCTCCTTGGTGAGGCTTGGGTTCCTTTGATCCTTTGTATTTATTTCCTCACTCTCCCCTTTTTCTTGAGTGCCTTCCTCTTCTCCACCCTTTTCTTAATTTTCTTCATCTTCAAAGTCGTGCACATCATACACTAGATGGTCTTGAGACTTTTCATAATCGTCATCATCCCTCTCACCTCTGTAGGCCTCCAAGATCTCTGTTTCTTCTGAGTTAGCCTTTTTTTCTACCTTCTTCTTCTTCCTAACATGTGATTCTAGTATAGGAGACTCCTTCCTTTCTTCTTCTTCTACAAGTGACTCCTTCCTTGGTGATTCCTCTTGTGTAAGAGGATCTTCTTGCTCTAGTGCCTCTTCCTCAGGTGAATTTTCCTTTTCCTTAATGGGGAACTTCTTCCTCTGTGCATATGTGTTTTGCTTGGCACCTGAATCTAGCACACCCACAAATTGTGTTGTCTACACACTTGGTGCTTTATTTTATGGCACCTCTTCCCTCTCCCTCTTTCTTGGTGTGGCCTTTTTCTTCTAGTCAAGTCTTTTGTGATGAATGCATCACTCTCCAAGTAGGTCTCCCTTCTCATATTTGGGCCTGATCCACAGGTATACCCTTTTTATGGTCCTCCCTACAATTGGCACTATCACCAATTTTGTCATGTGCACCTCACAAGAGACATATTTCTCCACATAAGCATGCTTCTTGGGGTATACTATCTTTCTATGTAGCTCATGGTGGTCTTGGTCAACCTCGTTGAGGTAAAACTTTAGTCTTTTTTCTTCTTTAAAGTGATTGAACCCTACGTGAAAGTATTACATGGTGAAAGAGAAAGGTAGTTTGCACCATGGAATCTTAGTCCCATCTGTTAATGTGAACCTGCCAATGTATAAATGTTGGTATATAGAAAACTTGATCTCTCATTGTACTAGCACTGAAAATTTTTCAGGTAACCTCCATTCTACCCTGAAAGCATTGTGCATCCTCTTGCACATTTTCTCCAAGCACGCCTTGTGGGTAGTTTTCATGGTGTCACAAGTGTACTTTTCAAATATTTTCATAGAGGAAGGGTCTTCATCTGGATACTCGCATACAAACTTCTATGGCCCATTGGGCACTCCAATCTCTGAGAATATGTTGGGCCCCCAGAATATTGAATAAGTACACAGCGGCACATGGGCATGCAAGGCCTAGGTTCAAGGATGGGTGCGTAAGGAGAAGGCACGTAAGGTAGGGTTATAAGATGGTTTTAGAAGGGCCATGTTGTGCACCGGAAGACAAGGTATCAGGACTTAGCCATATTTGGTATTACAGAGTGGATAAGGTGCCAACCTGGTGACAGGTTGACCTAGGAAGGAATATGCCCTACGATGAAAGCTTCTGGAAGACCGTCATGGAAAAATGTGGAGAGCTTAGGCCTTATGGATCATGCTCCCATGGAGGACCACATCTGGACACATGGAAACAGATCTAAGGCCATAGAAGGATGATTTGGCACTTCAGGATTCCTATATAAACAAGCATCCGCAGAAGAAAATTAAGGTGGAATTGGGTATAAAGAGAGAGGAAGGAGTGGAGCCCTACAGAAATGTTGCAAAGGAACTCTATTTGGGTTGCATAGATTAAATATAGGAGAAGGATGTATCAAGGGCTTGGGGTTATAAAATTTATTTTTGAGAGCTAAATGATATGGATCTAGTTATGATGCATGACTTTGGTCTGCCATAATGTGGTGTTTTGTAGTAATCCTAATGAATGTAATGAGGTTACCAAGTTAATTGAATATTATCCTTCTTGGTTCAGATTCATACATGTTTCTTCATAGTTCCTTTTCATGTACAAGATGAATATGAAGTTCTATACATTTTCCTTTTTGTTTTATTTCAGTTATTTAAGTCTATTAAAGTATCTATATCTTTAATGAATACATTGATCTAGAGTTATTCTGAGCTCTATGATGTTCGTATGTTTCTTTCCCACTCACTTCCTTTAAATTTTGGACCATAGATGATGATTTCCCACTCAACTCACATAAAAGAGAGACTCAGAACCCACTCGTGCCTCAGGTGAGCACCCAACGCCCACTGGGTAATAGGTTGGCATGCATGGGATTCCCTTTTCCTTTGGTGGGTGTAAAAATGACTACATCTTGGTTATGTTGTCGGGAACTCTTTTTGAAATTGTAGAGGGAAATGGCATACATCATGATATGTGTAATGAGTGATGAAAGAGCATTTAACTTTGGAAAGTGTTAAATCATGGTTTAAGAGCATGGAGGAAGAATTTTCTTAGAGATTCAACACTAGACCTAATTTTGATGCACGTAGATGGGTAGAAGAGAACCTCTACCACGAATTGTATGACACTTTTTTCTTTTTCTTTCTAATAGAGTTGTATGAATGTCTCTCAGCATATGTGTCTAGATCAAGATGGTATTATAGATCATGTGTGTGGACCTAAGAAGAATACTAGAGGCTACAAGATGTAAATCTGACATGGACTCATTTTGTGGATCATTGATGGAAAGGTGTGTTGGCTAACTACACTCTGGAGTATGCTATTTCTACATATTCTTGTCTAGAAGTTGCTGAGTTTGAGTTTTTACAGGAGCCTAGAGTATTGTTTCTACTTGTTATTCCTCTGGCCATGAAGATCTTGCTTATTACCTTGAGTTTAGAGGCATTTCTGATGGCCAGCTAAACCATTCTGAGCACTAGGCAAGGAAGCTAAGGTGGAGAAAGATGGAAAACATTACGATAGAGAAAGAAAGGGAGGAGAGATGACTCAAGTATAGTGAAGCACGTGAAAGGGATACTTCTAGATAATGTGAGGTTGCAAATGTGATGGATCTATGGAGGCGGACATTATGGGAAGGAGTTAAGATTCATGCAGAGGACGTGGAACTTGAGTAGTTTGTGCTACCCCATCTTGGCAAGTTCGTAAGAGAGACCCCTTTGGCTTTTAATGAGAGTTTTTTGCATGGAGAGAGAAGAGTCATTCGCACACATCTGAACCCACCTAGTGACCAAACCCTAGCACTTAGTTTTCTAGATCAAGGAAGGAGTATCATTGACCCAGTTGGTATCAATGGAAGTGACAAATTTGTGCCCAAGAGATATAATTTCTCATTTCCCACTTCTATGGCTACACATAATATTTCATTATTTGGAGGAATTTTTAGACAAGGAGAAAGTACACAAGCTTTCAGACTCACCTCTTGGAGTGGCACGGGGTACACTATTGGTAGTGGGGCATTATTACAGACCATCGACGCATAGTTCAGGGGAAATTTGGGGACCCTTGGCACAACCACTACAGGACTTGGTAGACTTAGTGGGTCTGGTGGATCATGAGGAACGGGACCTGGTGGATCTATTAGATCTGGTGGGTCAAGAGGCACAGGACGTGGTGGATTCAGTCGATCTAGGGGAGGAGGAAACACCGAAGGAAACCAAGGCTCTGGATCTGGAGGAAAAGGGCCCCAGCCACCCCCTCAAGTCTTCTTTGAGATGTCTTTACATTTGCAAGATTACATGGGTATTAAAGATCTTGCAGAGCATGTTCACAAGTGTGAGTTTCTATGGCACATGAAGGGGATCACAACCCCGTAACGGAAGTCCAGTCAGTTTTCAATGACGTTGCAAGGGTGCATGCATAGCTAGTATAGGAAATATGATCGTCATCAAACGATGGTGGATTATACTACTTTAGAGAACGCCTTCTTGGTAGAATTCCACATCCCTGAGTTTGTACAGAAGAGCATCAGGGCCCTGAAGGAGATTCAACAGGGAATGGTGGAGAGTGTGCATGAGTATGACACATGGTTTAAGAATATCCTATCAAAATTTCCATATGATATTCACCCTTCATAGCATGCTTAATGGTTTTTTGGGGATTTGATAACTCCATTTAGAAGAGCTTTATCTCATAAAACTTTCACATACCTGTGTGAGGCATTAGAATCCGCCCTACACGTTGAAGCTGTTGGAAGTGTTGATACTATTGTTATCCCATTCCTAGATGCTCAAATCGCTACTATGGCTAAGCCGTTGGAGCTTTTTTCTACAAACTCAGCTCATGAGACTCGTAGTGGTATATGGTGTATAGGTTGTGAAGTAGAGAGGCATGTCAAGGATAGTTCCCCCATAAGATAGTACATGTCGTAGCACTAGACTGTGAGATTTTTTATGGGGACCATGATGTGAGTAGATGTCCCCTGTTGCAGCGCATGATGCAGAAGAATGTGTCTTTCTACTATAAGATTTGCACCTCTATGACCCATGACACTAAATATTGTAGACTTATTAATTAGATCCATGAGGCCATTGATCTTAGTGTGTGTCATACTAAACTTGACAGTAGTTCTAATAATGATGACCATCATTATGAGGAGTGTGTATATGGAGGTGCGTGCAGAAGGGGATTTTTTAGAGGATTCCATGGTTATGGTAACCATGGAGGAGGAAGAAGTGTGTTCCCACGTGGAACATGTTTTGATTGTGGGTCTACAGACCACTACAAGCATAAGTTCCCATACTTATTGTAGTTCTCGTGGTATGGGAAGAAGCACAAGTATGAAGAGTTCCTTGAGTTGTTTGAGCATATGAATTAGCAACACCGGAAAGACAAGGGCACTATAATGGTGAGTATTAAGAAGTCTGACACATAATGGATTCCATGGGTGATAGGTGATGTAGGATTGGAACCTATTATGGTAACAATAAGATCAGAGGCCACATGCATAAAGGAATACCAAGGAAGAGGAACCTATTTTCAAGGGAAGAAGTGGTACATGGGAAGTACCTAGACCCTGCGCATCAGAAGGAGGTATATCTAGAAACCTTGGATGTCATTTGGAGTTTACAAGGAGAAATCCAATGTCTAAAGGATAATTCTAGGAGGGATGAGCAAAGAAGGAAGGTTGATGTGCCAAAGGATTACCTGGATGAGGTCAAGGAAGTATGTAAAATTCTAAGGCAAGAGAATAGTATTCCCTTGTTAGGGGCATGGTTGAGAGATAAGGTACCATGTGCCAAAGAAGAGAACAAGAGTTAGGTCTTATATGTAAACCTTCCCCCTCATAGCCTTGACTATGATAGGGAGATCATGTTAAATGCGGTTATGGATGGATGGCTCCTTAGTAATATCCTCATTGACACATGCGTGGAAGTCAATGTTCTCACCTTGCATGCATGGCATCAGATGGGAATAACTGCATTATAACCATCTTCAAATGTGTTGTATATGGAAAACAAAATGAATGAAATTCCCATTAGTGTCTTAAAGGATGCAACAATCACCATTCAAGGAGCTAATTTTACTAGGGACTTCGAAGTTTTGGCACTCGCCGAGGCATACAATTTACCAGCATTACTTGGGCGCCCATGGTGCTATAAGAGTAATGTAGATCTTTGGTTCAAAAGAGGATACATAAGCTTTGAAAATGAGGAGGAATGAGTAATCATACCCCTGGCTGATGGGAAATCAACACCCTATACTGAACCTTTAGGAGAAGAGGTCTTGCATAGAATACATGTGCGCTTAATCAGGGATCCAAAGACAATTCATCCCACATAGGGAGTTATCCAGTTTGAGGATGTTTAATCCCTAAGTGACACCACCAGTATAGTGTGAGATAATTGGGCACATGGGACCTATGAGTTAATCATACAGCATTTGAGAGGATTGGTAACAAAGGTGAAAAAGGAACGTACATTCTGGCACTTAGGAGGAAAGGAGCTACCTAAGTAATCAGAAGGATCCATCCCTAAGGTATTTTTATAGGAGATGGAAGCTTAGTTGAAGGAGGAAAATGAACGAAGAGGGATGTTAAGTTACGTCCTACTCAGAACCGTTGCACGCTAGTGGGAAATGCATCAAGATAATCTCTTGGAATGGCGTGAGGTGAGAATTTCCTTCTCTGTAAGGTTTTGTAGGAGTAACGCACTCATGGCTATAAAATACTACCATGTTAAATAGACCACTTCCCTTCATATCCAAGCATGTGAGACATCCTAGATGGGAAATGTAGAAGCATTTCCTCCTTCATTATGCTTTCACAAGTTGTATTCCACATTACAAGGTTGTGCATGCACATGGTACATTCACTCTGAGACATGCCGCCAAACAGGGAATTGGAAAGAGTCAGTGGCTGATCTCATTCAAACATTCAAGTATCGGAGTACAAAACCCTTGGTGGATAAGGCATTGCAGGTTGTCAAGTGCCTTACCATTGGGGATAGTTCCATGGCAGAATATATGCTATTGGAGTTACTAGGTGAACCTACCCTGGAGACGTGCTTTGAGGAAGAAGAAACAGAAGAAATACAGTTTGAGCGCACATGTATGGAAAAGGAAAAAGGGAAGATGGTGTATGTTATTGATGGGGAAGAAATGGAAAACTTGGATGTTGATCATTCTGCAATGATGTGCGAGGTGTTAGACAGTTCTGATGAATGGATGTGCACCTATCATGAACCTTTAAAGACAAATAATGTTAACATCATCTTAGATGAAGAACCTAAAGAGGCTATCATCAGACACTATTGGTTGGAGAAAGAAGTCTCTAAGATCATTGATCTTTTACGTGAGTTTGAGGATTTATTCCCAGGCAGGTATCATGAACTCAAAGGTGTTCACCATTCCTTATGGGAAATGAGAATTAAGTTGAAGGAGGGTGCGCGGTCGGTCTAGAAGAGACCATATCGAAAGAATCCTAACCTGTGTATGAACGTTAATGAGGAAATAGATAAGATGATAGTATCGAGCATTATTGAAGTGATTGAAGAATTAGAATAGATAAGTTCAAATGTAATTAGTATCAATAAGGATGGAAGGATAAGGATCTGTGTTGATTATAAGGACCTGAATGTAGTATGTATCATTGATCCTTTCCCAACCCCAATTACTGAAGAAATATTAGAAGAAGTGGCAAGGTGCGAGGTCTATTCTTTCATAGATGGATTCTCGGGCTATCACTAGGTAAGGATCACGAAGGAGGACCAAAGGAAGACAACTTTCACCACTAAGTGTGGAATTTTTACCTATATAGTCATGTCATTTGGGTTAAATAATGCACCAGTTGTGTTCTCGCGCATTGTGGTACAAGATTTCTAGGACTTCATCCATAAATTCATTCAAGTTTACCTAGATGATTAGACAGTATATGGGTTAGTGAACGACCATTGTGACAACTTAAGGCTGATGTTTGAAAGGTGTTGGCAATTGAGGATATCCATCAACATTAATAAATGTGTCTTTGTTACCCCATTTGGAAAATTATTGGGGCACATCATATGTAAGGAGGGCCTACTAGTAGACCTCGTAAAATTTGCAGTAATTGTGGGATTGAAGGAGCCTACTAGTCAAAGCACTGTCCGTGGATTTATTGGACATACTAGGTACTACAGGAAGTTCATCAAGGGATATGCCAAGATCATCACACCTTTAGAAGAGTTACTTAGACATAAAAGTTCCTTTCATTGGGGAGAGGCACAATAGAAGGAATTTGACACTTTAAAGGATCTGCTTATCACCACGCCCATCCTACATTTCCCTTCTTGGGATAAGCCTTTCCATGTTCATGTGGATGCCTCAGGGACCACCATTGGAGTAGTACTTGCACAGCCTAGAGAGGGTATTGTTGACCATCCTTTGTGCTTTGGAAGAAGGAAATTGACACCAACAGAGCAGAATTATACTATAACTAAGTGTGAGGCATTTTCAATGATCTACGCACTTCATAAATTTAGATAGTATTTGTTAGAAACCCCTTTTATATTTTACACTGACCATATGGCATTGAAATACTTGGTGAACAAGCTCATTCTACAAGGGTGCATATGTTGGTGGGTACTATTGTTCTAAGAATTTGAGTTCACAGTGGTTGTCAAACTAGGAAAAACTAATTCCATACTTGATCATTTATCTAGGATTTATTCATGGGAGGACGCGCAAAGCATTGAAGACACCATGCCAGATGCACAATTATTTAGGTTGTGGCATGCACCCTTGGATTTGGAGGACATTGTAGTATTTCTCAAAGCAGGTGGGGCACCAGTCAGAATGATGGCCTTAGAGAAGAAGAAGTTAGCCATACACGTCACACCCTACATGCTAATTAGTGGAGATCTATACAAAATGGGTCATGATGAGGTTTTGCACCATTACATGCTAGAAGATGAGAGCATTGTAATTATGGAAGAGCTGCATGGTGGGATTGTAGGAGGAAACTATGCGGGAAATGAAACCATTTGGAAGATTCTACTCGCAGTGCTTTGGTGGGAGACCATTTATAAAGATTGCATTGAGTTTTACAAGGCATGTGACCATTGCCATTGCCTTGGAAAACCTAAAAAATGGGATGAAATTCCCTTGCAACCAATAGCCAGTGCGGAACCATTTAAAAAGTGGGCTATCGAATTTGTCAGACCAATCTCGCTAGCAGCGTGAAGGACTGGTTCGTAGTATATCCTCACTTGTACTAATTATTTGACAAGGTGGCCAGAGGCAGTGCCTACAAAGGATTTTACAGTAGCTACCGCTGCTAGATGTTTATGGGAAAACATAATCAACAGGTATGAATACTCATTGAGTTTTACAAGTGATAGAGGTATGCACTTCCTTAATGAGATGATCAGGATTTTGTTGTCAGAATTCATTGTGACCCATCAAAAAACTACTCCCTATCACCCTCAGGAAAATGGAACTGCTGAGAAGTTTAACAAAATACTTAGCCACACATTGACTAAATTATATGATGTTGGTAGACAAGATTGGGATGACAAAGTATCAACCATTCTTTGGGCATATAGGAAAACCTACAAGAGGTTGAATAAGGCCACACCATTTCAATTAGTTTTTGGTATGGAGGCATTCCTACTAATTGAATTCATGTTACCTTCTCTATGTATAACACATGTAGGAGGATTGGCCAATGAACAAGCACTGGAAGAAAGAATTGAAAAGTTAATGCAATTGGATGAAAGACAATCACTCTCTAGGTGGAGCTAGAAAATGGAAAAAGAAAAACAAAAGGCATGGCATGATTGTCACATTAAGAAAAAGAAGTTTGAGGTTGGGCAGATGGTCTTACTATATGATATTAAGTTTTTGTGCCATCCTAGGAATTTAAAAGTCCATTGGTTGGGTCCCTACATCATCTCATACATCCTTGATTCAGGTGCATGCTAGTTGCAAGCACTTGATGGGATGAGATTTCTAGGACACTTCAATGGGAGTAGGCTGAAGCCATATTATAAATAAGTCTTCTTGGTGTTTGTAATAAGGTAGTGTTTACATTTAGTTTAGGATTTCCTTTAATGCATTTTCTTTTCTTGTGTTTCCCTTTCTCGTTGTTGTTTTTTATTGCGCCTTGGGCGCCGGTAATATCATTACTTTTTGAAGGTTGTAACTATGTAGAGGACCGCACATCATTTTAGTGTGGGGTGGAGTAAGGTTGAAGAAATTGAAGGGTGAAGCACCAGGAAGGATTGCATTGGAAATCCCATTTGATTGCCCCAGTAAAGGAAGTACATGCAAGGAAAGGTGAAAAAGGATGGTTGGTGTTAGGGTAAGGCTACATTATAGATCCATGTACAAGAGAGGAAAAATTACAAACACAACATGAGGTAGGTGAGAGAAAAAATCATGACAGAAGAAGTTCCTTCAGTGCTAGTTACGTGCGAGTAAGAGTCTCCTATCAAGATGGATTGGTTGTGCACCAAAAGGTTGGAGAATTATCCACACAAGGTTGGGTGCATGAGTTAAAGTGCTAAAGTCAGACTTTGGTGAAAAATCTGCATTAAGTGTTAAAGTATGGTGGTAGGTAAGGTAGCATTTAATGTTAAAAAGTGAGGAAAACTATAAATAGAAGGTTGGGAACTTCATTATTTACTTTGTGAATACAAAGAAGGAAGAGATTTTGCAAACTAGGGTTTCCAAAGTTGATCCATACTAAGAAAAATTGGAATATTTTAACCATGAGTGACTAGATTGGATCTAAAAACTAGAGGGGAAGTAATTCACAGGTGTGGGGAGATTTTTGGAGAAGCGATGTCTTGTGAAAATATATTCCAATTGGGGTTTGGAAGCTAGGGCATGGATTGGAAAAGAGTATTATTCATAGGTTCGAGATTTGAACTTGGAAAAGATAGAAGAGTAGAGCTAGAAATACATTGAAGCATAGAGAAAACCTACATAATGGCACCTAAGAAACTAGCAGTAACACCTAAGAAGGGCAAGGGCAAGGGAAAAAAACAAGAAACTACCCTAAGTACCAATGAGAAATGGTATGCAGAAATGTAGTACACATATGGGGTTTCATTCAGGATGGAATGTATATCCCACTTGAGAAAAATGACAGTAAGTGACTACAATCATCGTACAAATGCAATTGAAAAGGAAATGGTGCTGGAGTTAGTGCGCCCGATTAACTAGAGAACACCTGAGGGGGTACCAATTTATAGCGATGAAGTAAAGGTAAACTTGGAGAAGGTGGGTTTATTACAACTCTATGAGTTACCCTACTTTAGAAAGCCCAGAGTGCCTCTATCAGTGGCTAATGTTGCATGTACATGAAGACCACTTTCACTTCACATGGCACAAGATGCGCATAACCCCTCAGCTAATTTCAAAATTCACAGGCCTTATCTTTGAAGGAGAAGATATAAAGGATGACCTGTGCAACAAGGAAGCAATTAAGGAAATAGTAGCTGCGTATGAATACGAGAAGGGGTCAAGGTATTTTGATATCATGGATATCTAAGACCTAGTGATGAGAATGGCTACATGCCTAATAACAAAACTCAATGTGCAAGAGATATGGATGCAAGTAAATAAGTCCTGGTTGAATGTTTGTAGAATAATATTAGAGGGCACCATCTACAATCTATCTACATACATTACAGATGAAATTATGACCAGTGCATAGGAATGAGACAAGATTCTCTTTGGTAATGCCCTCTTAACCATTGTGTTCTCAGAATGCAGCAAACAAGTTCATTTGGAGTACCCAAAGGAAAAACCCTTGCCTGTAAAAAGATTTGAGAAATACACTTGTGATAGCATGACACCCGTTCACAAGGCATGTCTTGAAAATTAGTATACACGCTTAAGGAATGCATTCAGGGTAGAATGGAGAACACTGAAACAAATATCAGCACTTATAATAGGAGAATCTACGTTTATTATATACCAACACTTTTGTATTGGTAGGTTCAAGTTGACTGATGAAAACATGTGCCCATGGTGCAAACTCCCATTCACCTTCACAGCGTAATACTTCTAGGTGGGAGTTAATAGATTCAAGGAGTCCAAAAAGTTAAAGCTTGACCTTGGAAGTTTGGACCAAGACCACAGGGAGATGCACAAGACATTGGTCTACCCCAATAAGCGTGCGTACATGGAAAATTACGTGTCGCATGAAGTCAAAAAGGTAAAATCCCTAACTCTAACTATTGCAGGGAGGTCCACAGTGCATGTATACCTTTGGATAAGGCCCAAGTTTGAGAAGGGTGCTTATCTTGAAAATGAGATAGCTATACCTGAGGACCTAATAGGTAGGAAGAAGCCCACACCTAGAGAGAAGGAAAAATAAATGTAGAAAAAGGCACCAAGTGCCCAAGATACTCAAGTGGTAGGCTCCTCGAGAACAAGTGCTAGAACAAGTACTTACATGTGCAGGAAGAGGTCCCCAGTCACAGAGGAGGTGCCAACACAAGAAAAGCTTATCATAGAGGATAAATCACTAGAGAAAGAGGAAGAGAAAGAAGAGTCTCCTATACTGGAATCCCTAGTTAGGAAGAAATAGAAGGTGATGGAGGAAGCTGAATCAGAGGAGATAGAGAGCTTGGAGAAATACGTAGGTGAGAGGGATGATGATGAAGAAGATGAATCTGAAGAGGACCAAGAACCACTTGTTTTCAACATGCATGATTCAGAAGAAGAAGGAAACAAGGGTATCTAGGAGGAGGAAGGCACCCATGAAATGGAAAGTAGTGAAGGAGTTGGTGCACAGGATCAGAAAACTCCAAGCTTCACGAAGGAGTAAATAAACAAGGTGGAAAAAAAAGAAGCAAAAAAAATCATTGAAGCCTTAGTAGAATAAGAATTGGAGAACATCACCGATGTAGTGATGGAAGAGGATAAGGAATAAAGCGCAAGGAAATATCAGTAACTATTCCTAAGGGCACACGCACAAGGGGAAAGTGCATGGATATCTAGAGGCAAGGGATGAGATACATTAATGATCCCAGTAAGGTGTTGCACGTGCACTTCCAAATCACCGTTCAAATAGATCAACTCATGGAAATGAAGTCATTAGATGAAGAAGGTGCACATCCTCAGATGAGGAAGATGCTCTCTTGGGCAACTGAGTCCCACATCAAAGAGCTAGAGTTTGAGGTAATCGAGGGGCACTCATGAAAATACTAGAGTCAAAAGGAGATAACCCCTTGGTAAATTCTCAGCAGCTTTCAAATGAGAAGTTATGCAACACACTCAAAAAGGTCTTAGTTGATGTTGAAGCTAGGCTCTTTGGATGGAATGACATGAGAAGATTTCTAGAAGTAGAACTACAAAAGAAGGAGGAAGAGCTAGAAAATAAGGCCAAGGATTTAAAGTAGGAGGAGTTAATTAGCAATCAGCTAAAGCGTGAACTCAGAGAAGAAAAGGAAAGGGTGTGAAAAGTACATAAGAAAGTAGAATCCATCACTGATGCCATTTTTTTTAAGCATCCAAACCTAGCACTACCCGTGCAAAAGTATGGATCTTCCCATGAGTGTCTTGAAGACTTAACGTGCATCCTCACCATGGAGAGGAAACCTCTAGCCTTAGAATCTATGGAAGAAGTAGAAGCACGCTTGGAGAAGGAGGATAAATTTAAGGTAGTAGCAATCGTGACTGAATACAGTAAAGTCCTTGCTGATATAAATATTATTTCCCATACTACTGAGGCCATATATGACAACTGCATAGATAGAGATAAAGTGGTGAGTATTCTAGTCGCCAACTATGAAGTAGATCTTAAAGAGTTCCAAGAAAAGAACAAAGGGAACATAGTAGAGCGGGATAGAATTCTGGATGAGGTTGAAAAGAAGTTAGAAGCTATTGAGGCCCTAAGGGGTACAATCAAGAACCAGACTAAACGAGCTATACCCACAGATTACTAGAAGGATGAACGCACTTGAAGACGTGGCAACGAATTTGGATAAAATATTTTGACACTATGAACGGTCAAGGAGAAGGAATAATTTTTTGGGAGGTAAGTGCCCTAGTCAATGACCTCTGCCAGAGAGCTGCAAAATGAAGCTGATTACCTAGAACAAGTTGGAGGTTGAATTTACAAAAAGATTTTCCTAGCTTGTTACAATAATGCCATCACTTCCCCATTCTTTCTTCTTTTCCAAATTTTTCATCCCTTTGTTCTTTTCCGAAGGCGTTAAGTCTATTGTGATTCTTTATTCTTTGGAGAAGTGTTCCCATGCGAGTGGAGAAAAAATGTAGTGTGGGGTGATGTTAGGCCCCCAGAATATTGACTAAGTACACAAGGGCACATGGGAACGCACAAGTCCTAGGTTAAAGGATGGGCGCGCAAGGAGAAGGCATGCACAAGGCAAGGTTCTAAGAAGGTTTTAGAAGGTTCATGTTGCGCAACGGAAGACAAGGTCTTAGGACTTAGCCATATTTGGTGTATTAGGTAGGACATGAGAAAAGCGTAGACCCGACTGCACATGTGAAGTGGAGTAAGGTGCCATCCTGGTGACAGGTTGGCCTAGGAAGGAATATGCCCTATGATGGAAGATTCTAGAAGACCATCATGGCAAAAAGTAGGAGAGCTTAGGCCTGATGGAGCATGCTCCCATGGAGGACCACATCTGAACACTTGGCAATGGATCTGAGGCCACAGAAGGATGAGTTGGCACTTCAGGATGCTTATATATACAAGTTCCAATAGAAGAAAGGTGAGGTGGAATCGGTTATAGAGAGAGGAAGAAGGATTGGAGCCCTGCAAAAATGTTGCAAAGTAACTTTGTTTGGGTTTGGTATATTAAATATAGGAGAAGGATGCATTAAGGGCTTGGGGTTATAAAATTTATTTTTGAGAGCTAAATGATATGGATCCAGTTATGATGCATGACTTCAGTCTACCATAATGTGGTGTTTTTTAGTAAGCCTAATGAATGTAATGAGGTTACCAAGTTAATTGAATATGATCCGTATTAGTTCAGATTCAAACATGATTCTTCATAGTTCCTTTTCATGTATAAGATGAATATGAATTCATATGCATTTTCCTTTATATTTTATTTCAGTTCTTTAAGTTTGTTAATGTATCTCTGTCTGTAATGAATGCATTGATCTAGAGCCATTCTGAGCTCTATGATGTTTCCATGTTTCACTCCCACTCACTTCCTCTAAAGTTTGGATCATAGATGATGATTTCCCACTCAACTCACATTAAAGAGAGACTTGTTGCCTACGCATGCCTCGGGTGAGCACCCAACGCCTTCTGGGTGATAGACTGGTGTGCATGGGATTCCCTTGTCCTTTGGTGGGTGTAAAAATGACTACAGAAGATGATGGTGTGGAGCACATTCCCAAACATGATCTTCTCTCCTTCGTGCACAACACTAATGATTTCTTCCACAATCTTTCAGCACACATTCAATCAGGCCTTGTTTATTTGTGTCCACCTTTCTTGCCCATTCAGCTTGAATACCAAGTGTGCAGCCATACTCATCACTAGGTCAAAGATATCTTAAATATTAAAGTAGCGTGATCCCTTCTTATAATCATATGCCTGGATTTTCTCCTTAATATCTTCCTTATCCTCTAGGTTATCATCTAGCAGCTCCCCTTCGTAGACAAGGCTAGTGAACTTAGAGATTAGTTGAGGGGTTATGCATATTTTGTGACCCAAAAAGTAGAAATGGTCCTCATGCATGCACGATATCAACAATTTGTACAGTCACTTAGGTTTTCCAAAGTAGGGAAACTCATACAGTTGTAGTAACCTAGCCTTCTCCAATTTTACCTTCACCTCATCGTTATAGATTGGCATCCGTTCTAGTGTCCTCTTATCTGATGGGAAACCGGTTATAATTCCATTTCCTTCTTGGTGGTGCTTATGTGATGGTTTTAGTCACTCACGGCCATCTTACTCATGTGGGATACCCATTCTTTTCTAAGCAACAGTCCATTTGGGTATTTCATCTTTGCATACCAATCTTCATTTGAAACTGGTAATGGCAGTTTGTTTCCCCTTTCCCTTTCCCTTCTTTGGTGTCATTTTCTTGTCAGGTTAAAAAAAAAATCTCCCTAGACCCTCTTCCTTTCTATGCTCATCTTTGTGGCTCAACTTTGTGAAGAATCCCTTTTCTCTTGTGCCTTAGCTACAGAACCCTAACTTGGAAAATTCTTCCACAAGATAGCGTACCCTTCTGAACCCTTATTCCCTATGCTTGTGTATTCCTTCCACTCTTGTTCACAAATCACACTAGTCTTGCACTTAGATTTTTACAATTCCTCCTTCACACAAATGTTTCTTATCGGATGCTCTAGTTGGTAAGAGATCTTCAATATCGTAATAGCATGGTAAACAATAGTGTGCTCGACCTTTTACTTATAGCTTTTGGCTCATCTCCTGTAATAAATGTTATGTCACCTACCAATGTACTTAGCATTAAATGTGGATTGTTCCACTAAATTTGATCTTAAGCACTCTTACCCATGTGCCAATCTTGCATGAAAAAACCTTACAACCTTCTGGCGTGTAAAAATATTTACTAACCGAAGACTCTTACATGTGTGTTTACAGTGTCGAAGGAACTTCATCTACCATCCTAATTTTTGCCTTCACCTACTTCATGTTGATCCTACGCTTCTCATCCTTTGTACACAGTATTTTTGAAACCTTCTTGACACCTAAATTCCTTTTCCACATGTGCTCTCCTACCTTACCCACTTTTTTTCCTTCAATCAAGGCCATAAACATACAACTTCCACTACTAACTTTCATTTTACTTCGCATCTCCACCCCACACAAAAATAGATGTGTGGTCCTCTGCACAACCACAACCTTTTGAAAATAATAAGTGGTTACTGGTGCACAAGGCATGCAAAACAACACAAGAAGAAGGGAACAAGCAATGAGAAAGGGAAACACAAGGAAAAGAAATGCATAAAAATTAATCCTAGGCTAAATAGAAATATTGTCTTATTTACAAATACAATGAAGACTTATTTATGGTAGGGATTCATCCTACTCCCATTGAAATGGCTTGGTCACCATGTTCCATCAAGCACTTGTAACTAGAAAAAACCTAAATCAAGGATGTACGAGATGATATATGGCCATAACCAATGGAATTTTAGTTTCCCGAGATGGCGCAGAAACTTAGAATCATATAACAAAACCCAACCGCAAATTGTTTGTTTTTAATATGGTGATCATGTATGCTTTCATTCATGCATTTTCAATCTTGTGATCACCTTTCCTCCAACTGCATTAATTTTTCCATGTCCTCTTGAATTTCTTGTTCATTATCTAACCCTCTTGTGCACGCAATATGTAGCGATGGTAGTATAAGTTCAACCAGTAAAACAACCTCCACGCCAAACACCTACTAAAATGGTGTAGCATTGTTTAATCTCTTTTAGGTTATCATTTATGCCCATAGGACGGTGGTTACCTTATCATCCCAATATTTTTGTCCCACATCATAAATTTGTGTCATCATGTGACTCATAATCTTATTAAATGCCTCAGTAGTTCCATTAGCTTGTGGGTCATGTCCCATCATGAACTATTCCAACAAAATCTTGACTATTTCATTCAAAAAATGTGTACCCCTATCACTAGTCAAGATTAAAGGACATCCATACCTACTGATTATGTTCTCCCATAAGAATATAGCAAATTTTGTTGTTTTATAGTCCCTTATAGGTGTTTCTTCCGCCCACCTTGTTAAGTAATCAGTGCAAGTGATGATATAGCATGAACCAGTCCTTCACATGGCAGTTGAAATTGGTCCTACAAAATCGATTTCCCATTTTTCAAATGGTTTTTTGTTGGCTATAGGTGTCAAGGTCATCTCATCCCTTTTTCCTGGCTTGCCAAGGTGCTAGAAATGGTCAAAGGCCTTGCAAAATTCAATGCAATCCTTGTAGCTACTTTCCCACTAAATCCCTATGAGTATAATCTTCCGCGTTGTGGCATTTCCTACATAGTGCCCTCTTGCGATCCCACAATGTGCTTCTTCCATGATCGCAATGTTCTCATGTTATCACACGCATCGGCATAGAACCTCATCATGGCCTAACTTGTATAAGTCCCCACTAATTAGCATATAGGGTGCGACACATATAGCTAACTATTTCATTTCCAATTCTTTCATTCCTTTCAGCACCACACATGTTTTAAGGAACATAGCAATATCTTTTGATTCGCAGGGTGTGCACCACAACCTAAATAGTTTTACATCTAACATAGCATCCTTAATGCTATGTGCATCCTCCCCTGAGTCAATCCTTGATAAATGATCAGACCCTGAGTTACTCTTTCCTATTTTCACCACAACTGTAAACACAAATTCTTGAAACAATGTGACCCACTGACATATGTTCCCTTGTAAAATGGGATTGTTCACTAAGTACTTCAAGGCCATGTGATCTGTGTAAAATATAAAGGGGGTTACCAGCAGATACTACCTAAACTTATGCAGCGCGTAGGTCATCAAAAGTGCTTCATGCTTAGTAGTGGCATAATTTTGTTCTATTGGTGTCAACTTCCTACTTGCAACGCAAAGGGGGTGATCAACAATCCTTTCTCCAGATTGTGCTAACACTACTCCAATGGTTGTCCCTGAGGCATCAAAATGCACATGGAAAGGATTATCCCAAGAGGGAAACCATAATATTGGTGCAGTGACAATTCTATCCTTCAAAGTGTCAAATGTTGTTTGTTGTGCCTCTCCCTAATGAAATGCACTCTTTAATTTTAGTAACTTCTCCAATGGCATGGTGATTTTGGCATATCCTTTAATAAACTTTCGGTAGTATCTCATATGCCCAAGGAGTCTACACACTACGCTTTAACTGGTAGGCTCCCCCAACCCCACAATAACAACAAATTTGGTGGGATCCATAAGCAATCCTTCCTTATATATGATGTGCCCAAATAGGATCCCAAATGGAGTAGAAAAAACACACTTCTTAATGTTGAGGGATATCCTCAACTACCAACATCTCTCAAACATCAGCCTTAAATTATCACAATGGTCTATCACTAGTCCATACACTGTCCATTCATCAAGGTAGACTTGCATAAACTTATGGATAAAATCCTCAAATGCCTAGACCACTATGTGCGAAAATACAGTTGGCACATTTTTCAGTCCAAAAGGTATGACCGTATAGGAAAAAGTTCCCCATTCAGTGGCGAAAGTTGTATTCTCTTGGTCTTCTTTAGAAATTCTAATTTAATGGTATCATGAGAATCCATCAATGAAGGAAAAGATTTCACGCTCATCCACTCCTTTCAGGATCTATTTGGTGAAGGGGGTTGGAAAAGGATCAATTACAGATGCTACATTTAAGTCCTTGTAGTCAACACAGATCCTTATCCTTCCATTATTCTTAATATTGATGACCATGGAGCTTACCCATTTTGATTCCTCCATATCTTTAATGATTCCCAATGCTATCAACTTTTATATCTCCTCTTTAACCTTGACTTGAAGATTCAGGTTCATTCGGTAAGGCCTTTTTCAAATTGGGTGCACACCTTCTTTCAACCTTATTTTCATCTCCCCTAAAGAGTGGTGAACACTTTTAATCTCATGGTACCCACATGGAACTAAATCCTAAAAATTTCACAATAGATCAATGATCTTCAATACTTCCTTCTCTGACCAATAGTCTTCAATAGTGGCCTCCTTAGGTTCAACCTCCAAGCCAATGTTAACCTTATTTGTTTTGAGGGGCTCATAATAGGCACGTGATTTCTCATCAACACTATCAATAACTTCGTGCGTACCTTTAGTGTGGTTAACATCCAAACTCTCCATCTCTTTGCCATCTATCACATAGACCATCATTCCCTTTTCTTTCTCCATGCACACACAATCAAGATGCATTTATTTTGATTCTTCTTCATCAAATCAAGGTTCCAAAATAGGATCACCTAATAACTTAAGTATTTTATATTCTACCATAGCATTATCTCCCATCATTAGGAACTTAATAACCTGCAACACCCTATCCACCGATAGTTTAGTACTCTGATACTCGAAATCTTGAAGGAGGTCAGTCATCAACTCCTACCAATTTCATGTCTATCGGCGCATCTCGAAGTGAATATACCATGTGTGCACACAACCTTGCAAGGTGGAATATAGCTTATGTACCCATAAAATAGGTGGTAAGGCCTCTATGCCTCCCATCCATGTTTTCTCACATGTTTGGACATGAAACAAGCTGTATTCCTTCCTATGGTAGTCTTGTATTACAGTGGGTGCATTACTTTAGGATAACCTTATAGAGCACATTTTTCTCACCTTACGTAACTCTAGAAGGCTATCATAATGGATTTCCCACCAACGTGCTATGGTCCCAAGAAATTTATAGTTGAGCATCCTTCTTCTTTCGACACCATTTCTCCATTGATTCTCTATTTCCCGCAAGAAATCATCAGGGTTGGCCCCTCTAGAGTAACTTGGTAACTTCTTCCCTCCTAGGTGCCTGACTGAACATGCCTTCATTACCCTTGTCGCAGATCATTCTAGCTAACACCTAATTAACTCATAAGTCCCATGCACATAATTATCACATGCCACACTAGTTGTTTCACTCATGGACTGAGCATCTTCAAATTGGATAACTCCCTCTACAGGGTAAATCACCTCAAGGTCCCTGATAGATTTCACATAGATCCTATCAAGAATTTCTTCTCCCAAGCGCTAAGTATATGGTTTTGATTTCCCATCAGTTAAGGGGATGATAACTCACTCCTCCTTGCTTTCAAAACTTATGTATCCCTTATTGAACCTTAGGTAAAAATTATTTTTGTAACACTAGGGGAGCCCAAGTAACGCTGGAAAGTTGTCTGCCTCAGCTAGTGCCAAGACTTCAAAATCCCCAGTGAACGTTTCCCCTTGGATAGTGATTAAAACATCCTTTAAGGCATCAATGGGAATTTCCTTTTTCTCGTTAGCCATATACATCCCATTCAATGATTGTTGTAATGGGATCCTTCCCATCTTATCTCATGCATCCAGGGTGAGAATATTGACCTCTACACTTGTGTCAATAAAAATATTACTCAGAACCCACCCATCTACAACAACATTCCAAGTATTCTCCTTATCATAATCAAGGCTATGGAGAGGAAGGTCGTCTTGCAGAACCTGCCTCTCGTACCCTTCTCCAATGCATGCTACCTTCTCTCATAACCACTCTCCTAGAAATTAGATGATATTTTCATGCCTCATCATCTTACATACTTCTCTAACCTCATCCAGATCCTTTTATGGAACCTCAACATTTTTCCTTTTCTCTAACTACCTTGACTTCTCTTTCAGGCACTAGATCTCTCCCTGAAGGATTCGAATCACATCCATGGTTTCTTTATATACCTCCTTTTAATGAGTAGGGTCTAGATATTTTCCATGCACAACATCTTCTCTAACATCCAGCCATCTTTTCCTTGGTACTTCCCTTGCATGTGCAACCTTAGCCTGCATCATAACTAGTACCAGTTCTAGTTCTAACTCACACGCTACTCTTGGCATCCATTGTGAATCAGCCTTCTTCATGCTTACCATCTCGGTTCTTTTTAATTTCCAGTTCTATTGGCTCATGTGCTCAAATAACTTTGGGCACTCCTCATACTTATGACTCTTTCCACACCATGAGAATTACCACAAATTATGTCACTTGCACTTGTAGTGCTTCATGGATCCATAGTTCTAACATGTCTCGTGTGGGAACTCACTTCTTCCTCCTCAGTGGTTACCAAAACCATGAAATCCTCCTCATAAACCTCTTCCATGTGCCCCTCCATCCACACACCCTTCATAGTGATGACCATCGCCCTTAGAATTACTTGTGAGGCTAGTTTGGCACACACTAATATCAATGGCATCATGTATTTGGTCAATCAATCTACAATATTTGGTGTCATGGGTTGTAGATGTACAAATCTTGTAGTAGCAAGACACATTCTTATGAATCACACACTATAGTAGTGGGTATATACTTGCATCATGATCTCTATGGAAAATTTCATAGTCCACTGTCATGGAACGTACCGATATCCTAGGGAAATTGTCCTTTGTATGCCCCTCTACCTCACAATTTGTGCAACATAGACCACTGCAAGTCTCATACGCCAAGTTCGCATATAGCTTCTCTAACTACTTCACCATTGTGGCACTCTAAGCCTCAAGGAAGGGGATAACACTAGTATCAATGCTTCCAATAGCCTTAGAACACACTGCAGTCTCCAAGGCCTCATGTGGGTCTATGAAAGTTCTCTCCTAAATGGTGTTATCAATTCTCCAAAAAACCACTAAGTATGCTAAGAGGGATGAATATCATAGGATAGATTTGATAATATAGTCTTAAAAAAAATTTCATACTCTCACACACTCTTTTCCATTCCCTATTAGATCTCCTTCAACATGTTTGTGCTCTTTTGTTCAAACTAAGGGATATGGAACTTAGCCAAGAAGGCATTCAACAGTGCAGTGTAATCCACCACTATCTGATGGGGGTCATACTTCTGATACCAACTATGTGTGTTCCTTGGAACATTTTTGAAAACTAACTTTCCTTCCACTCTGTGGTAGTGATCCCCTTCACACACCAAATCATTTCACACTTGTGTACATTCTCTACAGAATCCTCAAGACCTTTTTAGTCTGGTAGATGTAAAGACATCTTGAAAAAACATTGATGAGGTTATTAAGGCCCTTATCCACCTAATCTAGAACCCTAATTCCCTTTGGTGTTACCTCTACCACCAGATACATTAGATCCACTAGGTATTGATCCTCCTTATCCATCATATCCTCCAGATCTACCAGGTCTTCTTTCTCCTATACCACTAGATCTACCTCCTATAGCTGGTAAGTGGCCTGAAGTGGTTGTGCCTAATGCTTCACACATCCCACTAAACTAGAAAGCTCATAAAACTCATGATACGGATGCTCTTCTACCCATTTTTTTTCATCAAAATTAGTTCAAGTATTAAATCTCTTATTAAACTCATCCTTCATTCTCTTAAACCATGTCGTGACACTATCCAGGGTCAAGTGCTCCGTCATCATGCATCATTCTCATAATAGATTTGAAAAGAGGTCCCGACAATGGAACTAAGATGTAGTAATTTTTCTATCCACCCACTAACTTTCTAATCCCATGAGCATCAGCCTATCACCCAGTGAATGTTGGGTGCTCACCCAAGGCATGCACGGGTGTCGAGCCCCTCCTTTATGTTAGCATTGTGAGGAGATGATGCCATTAATAAAAGACTAGATGCAAAAAAATAAATGTTCATGCATTCATTCTGAAAGCATAGGATGAGTTATTACATCAATATACCCATTTAGATAACAAGAGAAACATCATACAAAGAATATATCTAATTCTTAACATGAATAAAAGACATTATATTTTGCACCCATGAGCCAGATATTCACAATAGAGTCATATATTCATATTGATTATAATTTTAGCAACCACATTACATTCAAATGGGTCATAGCAGACCAATATGTATCAAAATAGGGATCTGCTTCATGTATCATAAGTCTTGGTTATGCTTCCCCTATTACAATAATATTGTAGACCCATCTCCTTAGACATGATAATATTCCTACAATCCTTTAAAGATAACCCCAGCTCCTAGAACCTCCTAATAATTTCTACAGATCTTCAATTCACATCCTCTCTATGATGATCATGATGCTTCTTTCTCCCTTTTCCTTCTACTTGAGCATCTTCATATATAGGTTTAGCACCTACCACCATGCCTTCTATCAAGAGAAGATCGGATGCCAAGTGTCCAGGTGGTCCTTAAATGGAGCATGTTAATCATGTTCTGAGCTCTATACTCTCTGCAATGATGTCTTTCAGGAACCTTCCATGCATGGAATATTTTTTCCTTGACCACCAAGCCTCCAGGTTGTCACCTTATCCATTCAGCATGCCAAGTTGGGTCACATTTTTCCTCATGTTCCTTTCGAACGTTGAATATGGCTAAGTCCTTAGATCCTTAGTCCTTCCCTACACGCACACCTTGGTTTCTCCTAAACCCTTCTTAAGCCCTTGTCATACATTTTCTTCCCCTGCATGTACACACCCTTTAGTACTTAGCCAATATTTTGAGGCCCAACAGTATTTTTTTGATAATTTTGATTTTACACAGGGGAGAGATGGAAATAGCTAAGTATAACACTTAGGAGGGGATAATAATTTACAAGAGACACCCTTGGACCCTTTTCATGGTTCCAATAAGTGAATACAAAGGTGACGGATGTGAAGATCATGGATTTTCCACCATAGGGGAGAACATATCCATAAGGAATATGCTACGGGCATAGCCGTGGTTCTATATTTAAGGTCACATCTAGGAAATGATGCAAGACCACATAATTCAAAATCATCATGATGAGATGTGGAAGGGGAAAAGATGGAGGAATGATCTCAATACATGACTAACGACACATTGGTAAATGTGCTAACAATAGAATGGTCATAAGTGCAATGCGTTAACTGGTTCCACTTCCGGTTTACCATTAAGGGAAGCAAAATGATAGGATTCCAACCCACACTTGTGTGTAATAATGTATGGTTTGACCTAGTTAGGGGAAAACTTTCCATGTTGGCTCCTTTCTAAGATACTGAAATTCTAATTAAGGGATGAGGTCACTGACATTAAAGTAGTTGCATTAGGATAGGGATAAACAAGTGAAAACAATCTATGCACTACCTTTAAGGAAGCAATAAATATGCATTTAAGATGAATAGATGGTCCCATTAGAGAGAGACAGATACGACCACAACAATGTATTTGGGATCAAATAATATGAGCTATGTATATATTATGAAATATGAACCTTAAAGGAAAATTTTAGATAAAGCCATAGTTCTCTGAAAAGGAGGCACAAATATGGCCATGAAGGTGGTTGTAGGAGGAGGATATAGAAAATGTGATCAGATGAGCTAGATGAGATAAGATGATGTCAGAATTGACGAGGAACCTATATGTAAGTAGAAAGAACCTAGAGAGAAGTCCTCCTAGTAGAGGAGGATGAATCGATGAGGACAGGAAGAAGGATGCAAAAAGATCAAATTGGAGGGGATGATACCCCCCCAAAAATGTATGGATAGGATGCCAATAATAATGAATCATGAATGTGGTGTAACCAGACAAATAGTATCGATGAACAAGGGAGGAACCTCGTTAAGAGGAATGATAGGAGATGATGTAGATGAGTGAAGAGACCTAGGAGGATGAATAGATGGGGATGCGGAAAAAGGAGTCAAATGGGATATGGATTAAGTGGTAGATGGAGAATGATACTTTCCAAGGATGTATTCTTGCTCAATAATATCATGGACGATAGTCTGAAGAGTCTTACAATGCTCTATTTCATGATCTAGAGTACGATGATGGGTACATATATGTCAGGAATTGAACCACAATGGTTTTAGATGACTTGGGTCAAAGGACTTGATATGAAGGGGTGTGATGGTAGAAGTCTGAAGTAGATGCTAGAGGACCTCTGCATATGATTCAATGTATATACCAAGAGAGCTCCTGTGAGACAGTGTGGATGTAGTAGATGAAGGTGGGTTACTCTGAGATCTGGGTGGTCTAGAAGAAGAAACAGTGGTGGATGATTTAGGATTGGTCTAATTGGTAGAAGGATGCATTCTGGAGGAAGGATATAGCCCT
Source organism: Taxus chinensis (assembly GCA_019776745.2). Taxonomy (NCBI): domain Eukaryota; kingdom Viridiplantae; phylum Streptophyta; class Pinopsida; order Cupressales; family Taxaceae; genus Taxus; species Taxus chinensis. The sequence goes on along the minus strand of CM034155.1, from coordinate 76,215,796 downwards.
AGGAGCAAATTAGAATGTTTGGATTTGGATTGGTTGACTGGTCACGATGGAGGAGGGGGTCCTAGGATAGATGGATGTGGCCTCAAGATAGAGGATGTAGATTTTGTCTTGATTGGAGTAATTTTGATTTTCTTATGAGGAAACTTGAGGGATCGCTGTGGAAATATTCCAAGGTTTTTGGATTTGGATGGTTGAGGAGTACTCTTGGCATAGATGACAATGATTTCGATAGGTGGATCAGAAGGTGATGTTGTGGCAGATGATGGGAGTAATTTTTGCATGATTTGTTCCAATGAGGATGGGGATTGGTTCGATGTGGGAATGTTGGGTTGTGTGGATGAAAACTGAGGATCACCTATGGTGGTTGGGAGTTGAAGCGCTCTCCAATATTTCTCAAATGAATTAGGTGGTGTGGATGAAGAAGGAGACAATGGGGATGTGGTCATGATATTTGATGTGGTAGGTGTGGGAAAAAGCACAAAAAGTGGAACTGGTATAGATTCTAAAGATGGTATGATTGGAAAAGGTGGAATAGATGTAGATGGAGGAGTAGGAATGAATGTGAGAGATGGGATAGATATGGGTGTGGAAAGAATGAGAGGTGTTGGATGATGTGGTTAATTAGGTCTACATGAGATGGTGTAGGTGGCGAATGGGTTGGGGTAGGGATGGAAGAGGTATGAGTGTCAACTATTTTTATTTTGGGTGTCTCAAGAGGCACATAGGTGGATTGGGGAGATGTGAAGGGTGTGATAATAGATGTGGATGTGAGAATGGTAGATTTTTGTGTTATGTTTGTGGAGATTTTTTTCATGTTAGAGTGTGGTACACCTTCTATGTGTTACATTCGGGTATTTTTACGGCAGTCAGAGTGGTATACACCTAGCTAAGGACTCTGCTTTCCACTCTAGGACAAAGCATATACAGTTGAGATATCACTTCATCAGGACAGGTTTGGAAGAAGATAAGTATGAAGCTGGAGAAGATTCATAGTAGTCAGAATCCTGTAGATATGATGACCAAGGTGGTCACAAGGGATAAACTAAAGCTATGTCTAGCTTTGGTTGGCCTTCGCGGGTGACAGTGAAGGGTTGAGAAGATTGATCAGTGGAAATCAGTCTCCAAGTGGGAGATTGTTATGTTTGTGGAGCTTGTTTTCATGTTAGAGTGTGGTACACCTTCTATGTGTTACATTTGGGTATTTTTACGGTGGTCCCGCTCGTTGGTGAGTGGGTCAAGGGGGTTCGGGGGGGTGAAGCCCCCGAAGAAAATTTTCATGGGTGGTTTATTAACCCATGGGTAATGGGTAACCGTTATGGGCTGTTTTTGGGCCCATGGTTTTTTGGTACCCATTGTTTTGATACCCACGGTTTTTTGCCCATTGTTTTGATACCCACAATTTTGTATCAAACTGCTTAAGAAATTGTCTATTTATATGGTCTTATGCATATGATAGATAGATAAGCAAATGTATTGCATATGTGCTTTGAATTTGGGTGTGAATTCTGTAGAGTTTGTTGAGCATAGCTCCAAAAAAATTTGGGTATTGTATAGAGAGAGTGGAGGCTTGTAATAAAATATGAGCAAGTGATTCTTGGTGGACGTAGCTCAAATAGGGTGAACCACATTAAATCTTGTCTTTCTGTGTTGTTTTATTTATTCTACACTTTTATTTGAGATCTGTAATATTTTTTGCATATTAGTTTCTACTGTTGTGATCCTGTAAGGGATTATTCCACATTTTTTTATCTCTTATTTCCTAACATTTTGGACACTAGGTGCGGATGGGGGAGAAGAGGTAAGTGGGGTATTCATAAGTAAGGAGATAGGTGGTAGAGATGTCGGGGTCGGTACAGTGTCAAGTGATATGGGAATGGGTAGAGAAATATGTGATAATGGTTTCAATGTAAATGTGGTAACTAGTGTGGATGTAGAAGCGGGTACAGATAGTGACTAATGTAGATGTGGTAAGAGTAGTATTGGATGTGCATGTAAGAGAAGCAATAGAAATAAGGGAGGTAGATAGGGTAACTGTGGATATGATAGACATAGGAATAATGTTTGAAGGGGGGCCACAATAAGGGTGCAATATATAGGATGAGAATAGATGAGGAGGGAGGAATCTAATGTATGGTGTTGATTGAGAATGGGTTAAATTGATGTGATATAGAAGGTGAAGATGAAATTACTTGTGGGGATTAGGAAATGGTTGTCTAAATATGTCACGTGATGAAGATGTGATTGCTTGGGGAGATGTAGGAGCGTGATAAATAGGGCATGGTAAGATGAAAGATATGGGGTGAGAATGGGAAGATATAATACAAAAGGCTCATAAGGGATGTCCATAGGTGAGATAGGTATGTCATCTAAAGGAGAGATATCATAAGGTGAAACATGATTTGTTGATTGATATCTAAGGAGGAGAAAGTCACAGATGGAGTTCTTATGAGGAACATCCATAAGTGAAGTGGGTATGGTGATGTCGGATGACCTAGAAAGGGCATGAGGTAATGTGGAAAAATATGGTGGGGTACAAGAAGATAGGTTGTAAGGTGATGGGGATAAAATAGGGGCTATTGGTCGATGTCACTAAGATACAGAGGACCTAGGGAAGAGATAATCATATATGAGGCTAGAATAAGACCTAAAAGTAACCAATGGTTTGGATGGGGTCATGGTGGATTGCTGAGAAGATAGAAAAAAACAAGAAAACACTTCCTTTTTTATGTTTTGATTAAGAAAGCGTGAAAAAAAGGGATGGGTATCGAAGGACCTAGGATAAGGAAAACTATGTTTGGTCTCAGGTAAGTTATGACTGGTAAATGTCTGAAGAGGATTCCTATTTGGTGATCAAATCCCAATCACTCTACTAGTAAAAGGAAGTGTTTTGATGTGTTAATTGATTTGTGAAGTTTTGGATGTGTGTGATAAATGTGAGATGCAAAATATTGAACACCTACTTAAACTATATGAGCAAGTAGGATGCATAAAATAAGGGTTCTTTTAAAGCCAAAATGAAGTATCATTTTCGATGAGAACACAGAAAAGAAGGGTAAGTACAATGCAAAAAGAGAAAATAGGGAAAAGATGAATACCTAGATAGAAATTTTCCTATTTATCTACACTTTTGGGTGATGAGCGATCCAAATGGAGAACCCAACATGAGTAAGCAATAAAGAGGAACCTCACACTGCAGTTTTAGTAGAAAAAAATTAGAATATAGAAAAGAGAGAGACCATATAAAGGGTGTCCCACCAGGTGTGTTAGGAATGTTGTCTAAATTTCTTGTTTGTTATGAAGTTAATGTACTAGCTACTACATAAATTAGCAACTTAGAAATGCTGGAGGGTTTATATTACCTTAGATGTGATGTGATACAGGCACAAAAGGGGAGATTCTTACTATAACTTGATATACCTGCAAAATTGGAATGAATATATATTAGATAGATATATGTGGGGTTACCTAACAATGTGGTTCTAAGAAGTGATTAGCTTCCTTTTGTAGATGTTAACCCCTATTTTAATAGAAGAGATGTAAAAGATGAAATTGTAGAAGCATGCAAAAACAAAAATATTACTGAATCTCGGAAGATGACAGAAAATGATCTAAAATTTAATTAGATGGAAATAATTCTAAATTAATTGTTACCTATTATGGGTCGAAGGTGATCCAAACAATGTAAAGGCAGCTTGATGGCAACCTAGGAGGGAAGATATGGACTGTAGGATGAATATGAAGACTTGAAGGGTTTGAATGCCAACTGGAGGATGACATGAGCTTATATATGCTATGAGTAGTCTATAGGAAATAACCAGAGACAAAAAAACCCCAAAAAATGACCAAAAATGGAAAGGGAGGAATTCTGATTGATAAACTAGGCCTGGGTCGATGATGACCCAGTATGAATGATAAGGACTATGCCAGAGTCAGATAGGGCAAAAGAAATTCAAGGCAAAAGAGAAACTTGTAAACAAATAATTGAGAGAGGTGATTTTTTAAGAAGTGTAAGTGTTGTTATTGATTGTCTGAACCTATAAGATATTAAATACAATAAATACCAAGATAATATGATCAATGTTGAATAAAATTACAAAATGATAATTATAAACCTTCGTGATGGATGATCGTGAGTGATGCAACCATGCTGAAAAGATGTCCAAAGGATTTGTAAATGTTTTAAGGACACTCAAGCATAGGGAAGGATGCTTAGGTTGCAAGAAATTATTGAATTTGCATGCATCTAATGGGGATTAGAAGGAAATTAGCTAGTTTTATAGGGTCTATGGCGACCAAGTTGGGTTGCCACTGATTACAGGGAAAGTTTCTCTAATGAGTCGATTTTATGTTTTTGACGTGATTTAGAGATTATTAAATAATAGAATGATGCTTTTAAAGAACTTAGGCCGGAAAGAGATGAGATAAGGGTAGTTAGGGCATAAAAATATATAAAATCTAGAAAATTAAAGGGGATGTGTGTGTAGGATAAAAGCAATATAAATAGAAGGTTGGTTAGGGTAATGGATGAGGATTAATTAATTAATATGAATTAAATAATTAATAGGAATAAAGATCAATGTGGATGGGATAATTGGGCATGTAAGATGTTAAATGATTAATTAATTAATGTCACTTAATTAATTAATGAGGATTGGATGGGCATTTAATTAAATAAGGGGGATGATTAAAATAAGTATGTGCATGCGGGTGATGAAGGGGTAGGTACCGAATTTAGGTGTCTACACTAACTATTCATAATTAAAATCATCATATTCATACCTGGCTGCCCAGGATCGCTTTAGGGACGGTCTTTCCATCGTATTTGCAGCCACCCAATACCGCTTTAGCCTCATTGAATCTATGTGATCTTCACCCGAAAATACTTTTCCCATCTATCTCAGGGGAATGGAAATCACATCTCCTCTATGGTAGGCCGCTAGGTTTGTCTCGTAGTTGTATGTGCCATCTCCATCCTCAATAGTGTCATAAGGTAGCCACCTCCTGGATGCCAAATCCTATGCTACCTTAGCCATGTCCCTAACTTGTCTCTCCTCTCCTTCATTGCTAGGACTAGCTATGTTCCTATATTCACCCACTTATGGGTCTGGGATTACAGTTCCTCCATCGTAGCCCTCATATGAGATCTCTAATGCAATAATCTCTAGTGGGCCCTGAGCTATCCCCACCTCTCCATCTCTCTACCCCCATCCCTATCTTCATGTGGGCCGTGCTCTTTGGGGCTGCAATGATGGTACTCTATCTAATGCAGTCACAATCTCTCTAGCATGTCATTGTCTATAGTATGGTAGTGGTGGTATCGCGGTAGAATTGGGCCTCCCAAACTTCTTGAGTACCCTATCTACCATATGGGTCTCTACCCAATCTAAATAATGACATTTCACATTCTCATGTGCCTCTAATTCCTCTACTTGTGGCCAATTGGGCCCTTGGTCAACATTCCTTGTATAGGGATCCTACACAAACTCATCTAGATGTACATGTCATAATGGATGATAATCTGAAATTTATCTCATCTATCAGCCCCTGTTACCACTGGATTACTCTCAAGGCATCTACTATTATGAACTAGGTGTGCATCCATATGGGCCTATACATGGGAAATATCTCATATATCCAAGTTGTTCAACAATATCAGAGGACCTATTGCTTTTTGCCCTTTGTTGGACCCTTTATAGATCGTGCACCATCTGCACCCATATAGTGGTCTCCAACTGAATAAGACATCCTTCTCAATAACATATTTACATACCACCACCAAATATAATGGAATCATCCCATCTACCTTGTGGCACAGTAAATGTGCCACGGTAATTCCCATCACCACCTTCAAGATGGTTAAAATCTCTATAATGTGTACTATGTTGTGCCTAATGTTGTGCATCCCCTCATCATATGTATCATTTCCCGTGTCCCATATGGCTAAGGATATCCTCTCTGTTACATCCATGGTGAGATAAAAATGCATGCAACCTCCCTCTATCGGCAACCCCAATATCCTGTGCACATCCTAAAGTGTCAGAGTCATCTCCATTGTCTCACATGCCCACCACTGAAAGGTGTTGGCCCTAGGCTGCCATGTTTCCAAAAACATCTGCAATAAATCTAAACTCAACAATATCCTAGGAATCTACATGATTCCCCTGAATCCCCATCTATGCAATTGTGTTTTCTTTGCATCTAGCAATCATATCATTCACTCGTGTTATATCATCCACTTGCCATAGGTGGATCCTCCGATCCTCCTGCAATCAAAAATATAAAAAAATTAGGCATTAGATTCCTCAAAATTAAATTAAAATTTAAAATCATAATAATATTTTGTGCCTCATAATATCTGCTACACCATCAACTCTTTGTCATACACCATTGACCCCTGCCAATAATCCCTAACTATCTGAATGTCATCGACCTTGTTCTTTCAGGGGGACGATGGCGTCTAAATCTATATAAATGTGACTTTTGAATATTAAAAAGAAAAAATATAAAAAATGATAGAAAAAATGTAAATCCCTCTAAAACCCACTTGCATTAATTCTACCCTTCATAATGATGCAAGTTTTACTACAAATGGCACCCTATTTCCTTCACATTTCTAAAAAAATAAAATTGTTAATAATCTTCCTAGAAAAAATCAATGCATTGACTTACTCGTGCTCATGCTCTACCATGTACACCTCCTCATCAATCTTGGCCTCCTCCTCATAATCATTCCATCTCATTACCTCAATCTCATAATTTGGAATTCTAGAGCTCAGATCTCTTAATTCCAAAAATATTAATATACAAATAACCCCAAAAATCCTATATAACCTCAAATTTTTTATTGAATTTCACCACGATGGTCCTTGATATTTAAAGATCTGTCATTTTACTTCCCAATCAATACAAAATACACCATTGATTGCATTGGGATCATGATCTTCTCCTATGGTGTTTGACATACTACACACTTTATTCCTCCTTTTGGCCAAAAATCACACTTTTTCGACCCTTATCTCCAAATTCCAAATCTAAGACATCCATCCCATGGGTCCCTAGCTAGGTGATTTATGTCTTATTTTACTAATGATCCTCTATTTTTTCCTTTCAATTTTTATCCTCCAGGGTTCTAATAAGCATGGTTTGTACTCATATGTAGCAGGATGATCAGCACTATCAGGTATGCATTGGTGGGTATATTTTATTTTAGCTATTCCTTTTTGTACTTTCAGCATTTACTTTTAGTTTTGGTGTTATGTATTATTTGTTCCACTGACTACCCCTTGTTTCACTATTGTGACATGTGGTAATCAATGACTAGGGCATATGTATACACCTAAATTTTTACGCTTTCTATTTTCATACATGTTACTAATAATGTTCTTTTCAGGTTAGAGGTCACTAATGCATCTATCTCTTGAATGGATACCTTAAGGGGATATTTCTAGGATAGGGTTATGGTTATTCATGTAACCATTAGGTTAGGGATGATACATAAAGAGAGAACATATTTTGGTCCCATTTATGTTTCTTTTACTTGTATCCTCTTCTTTTTCTTCACATTCTCTTGACATCTTGCTTGTTCATGACCTCATTTCTTCTTTCATCTTGCATCATTTTTATCCTTTATGAATATTTACGCACTCCCCCTTACATTTTCCTCCCTTTCCTATGCCATCACCTTTGGGTGATTGTGTCACTGAAAATTCAAAAACATGACCAACACCTTCACCCATGGGTGATGGTATCGGTATGAAATCCCCAACTCTCATTTGCACATTAATGACATAATATAATTTCACAAAGGAACTTGTTATTATATTTTCTCTCTTGCATTATCTTTCATCTACTCACTTAGCTCTTGGATTTCTCACATCTGAAATCTTGGCGTAGATATTCTTCTTGATTGGATTGGTTTTATTACACTTTTGGGTCATCTATAGTGATCTAGGACTGGATTCTTCCCTTTCTCCACCTAAAAATTTTTCTCTCTTGGTGTATGGTACTTTGGTAGATAGATGCATCAACGACCACCCCCCAACTGGTAAGTTCTCTAACTCATTTTTTCATTTTGTATATAGTAGTTCCTTACATTTGTTATATGCTTTATGTTAGCTTAGTATTTTATGGGCATGTTAGGTTAGCATATTGCATTTTATTTCTTTCCTTCATGTTACATGTTTTCCTTAGGTTAGCATATACTTTGTATGATTCTTCTCTTTATCATCACCCCCCATAGCATCGATACCTCCAAAGGGTTCATTTCTCTTCTTCAACCTAAGGCCTTGGAAACCTTATTTTTTCCTAGTGTATGGGTTACTTCCCTTATTTTATTTTATCATAGAGGTCTATGTAGCCCCTTTAATTCTATATGTTTGTGTGTTATTATTTTTGTTTCCTTTACTCATTTCCTCAAATACCCTGGTTGAATGGTTGATAAGAGTGCATGGTGCCTAGACACATTTTTACCTATGATATAATGTACACTAGAGAATATGATAAATTTCAGTACCAATGAAATTTTGATGAGTATATGGGTTCGATAGGAGATTATGTAAGTGATAGTATTTTGTTTCATTTGGAAAAATGTGACTCCCCTTTTAAAATATGGGAGAATTTTGAGGTCTTATTCAGTAAGGTGGATCACATGAGAGCCATGAAACTTTAAATTGAGATCACCTCTCTTAGTCTTGAAAATTGTCCATCAATTATAAACTATCTTACCAAGTTCAAGCATTTTTTGACATAATTAAAAGGGGGTAGAGGAGATATAAAATATAAAGAGTGTGTTTACCTAATTCTATCAAAGTTGAGAGGCCCATTACAAATATTCACTTCTACCTTTTTCTCTTGCATGAATTGTTTAGGTGACACATTCCAAATGCCTACCTTAGAAACATTTTGTGAAAGGATTACTAAGTAAAAATCAAAATTTTCTAACCTTTATTATTCCACCTCTCAAAAGGAATTAGTAGCATCTAATCCTAAGGGAAAGGGAAAACCAAAAGGTAAATCCAATTTCACCCCTTTTCCATCTCAACATGCTCTTAAACCTAAAGTAAACAACTCCAAACCCAAATATTATTCTTAATCCAAGAATAATTCTAGCCTTTCATGCTCTTTTTGTGGGGGTAGTGGTCATGAGGATCATATGTGTTAGAAGCGAATGCAAGCCTTAAAGGATGTAGTCAAGAAACAAAAATCCCTACATCCACTCCACCTCCTTCTAATCAACAGGGTAAATCACTTGATGTTGTGATTTCTAAGTCAACACTTACAGATAGTTGGGTTATATTTATGGTGCTTCTCATCACATGACTTCTTCTAAGGAGTATTGTGTATCTCTAGGTTTGAGTTCTACTTCCAAAATTGAGGATGGAGCTTATTCCTTTGTTTATGTTAATGGAAAATGTGACATACACCTTAATGGTGGAAGTATCTAAGATGCACCATATGTTCCTAACATCACTACACATTTACTTTATGTACATAAAAAATTTCATTCTGGTCAAGGAAAAATAATAAATTTTACACCACAAGGGGTAGAAGTACGAACATTATTCGATCCTCTTTCACTACTTTCTCAAGGTATTGTATATCATGGTTCTAGACTATATCACTTTGAGGGTTTTTATGACACTTCCTCCATAGGGAAAAACTTGGCTTCTCATGCAGATTCAAAGAGTAAGCTTTAGCACGAGTGATTTGGCATCTCAATTATAGATATTTGAAGGAGTTGATAACTCGTGGTATAGTTGATGGTATTCCTGTATTTTCTTGTCTTGAGGGAGTTTTCCCTGGCTTTGCATTAGGGAAACAACACCAAGATCCATTCCCTAAGAATTTTTCCAAGAGAGCTTCTTCACCACTTGAGTTTCTGCATAGTGACTTGAAGGCTTTTCCTACCCCCTCTTTCAATCGAGATATGTATGCACTCAACTTTATTGATAATTTCTAAAGGCATACTTGGGTTTGTTTTCTCAAGTAAAAAAGTGAAGTTTTTTTCACACATTAAATTCTTTAAGGATTCAGTCGAGAAACAATCTTCTAGTTGCATAAATAACCTCCACACTGATAATGGGGGAGTAATTCAACAAATAGTTTTCTAATTTTTTAGAAACTCATGCCATTATTCACCAACATTTTGTTCCTCATACTCCACAATAGAATGGATTAGAAAAATGAAAGAACATAAATTTGAAGGAAATGGCCGACTGCATAATGCATTCTATAGATTTACCTCTTATATACTGGGCAGAAGCAATTAATTGTACTAACTACATTCAGAATCGCACACCACATAGATCTCTTAAGTATTTGAATCTAGAGGAATCTCGGTCCTAAAATAATCCCAATGTCTCATTTTTTCAATTCTTTGGGATCCATGCTTTGTCCTTTGTTCCAAAGAATAAAAGGAAATGCTTGGATAAGAATAAAAAACCCTTGATCTTTGTAGGGTTTTGTGAGGACATGAGAGCTTATAAAATTTTAGATCTTAATACTCATGAGGTTCTTTTTCAAATACATGTTCAGTTTGATGAGTGCTTCTCTCCTTGTGCTAATTCATCTTCTTCCATTCTTAATTCTTTTTTATCTCATCTTGAGGATCCCTTCTTTGAGGAGGTTATAGATGTTGATGAGGATCTTATTCCCACTGATGTTGTCACTATGCCTAAGTGGGATCATATTATAGTTTTTGAGGAAACACATTTCATACATGATCTGTCACCCACTACGAATAATCATGCACATTTTACAAGTTTTAAAATTTTGTGTCAAGAAGTTTCTAAGGATCCGTAGTCTTTTTCACTGGCTCATGGGATACATGAGGGGATGATGCGATGGTAGCTGAGTATTATTCTTTGATGAAGAATAATACTTGGGATTAGGTCTCTCTTCCTAAAGGAGAGAAAGATAGTTATTTTTAAGTTGGTATACCAAACAAAATACGCAATTGATGGGTTCATTAACAAGTGTAAGGCTTGTCTTGTTACAAAGATATTTTCACAATTTTAAGGTATTGATTACTTTGAGACTTTTGCACCCATTTCCAAGATGGATTTTTTATGCCTTGTAATTGTTATTGTTGCATCATAGGGGTGGCATGTATACCAGATGGATGTGAATATTTCCTTCTTATATGAATATTTATAGGAGGAAATATACATGGACTAACCTACTAGATTTTTTCATGACTCCTCTCTTGATTTTAGACTCCGAAGGTCTATCTACGATCTCAAACAGGCCCCTTAGGCTTGGTATGAGAAGATGTTTTATTTTCTTGTATCTACTAGTTTTGTTCATTTCCACTTTGATCTTATAATATATCTCCAACATGTTAATGAGGATATTGTGATATTTTTCTTGTATGTTGATGATTTGTTACTTACTAGCAGATCTTATTACCACATTCAAACTATTTAGAGGGATCTTTCCACGTAGTTTTACATGACAAATCTTGGGTTATTGCATTATTTCCTTAGATTTTAGATTTCTCAGACAAATTCATGGATTCATTTTAAGTTAGTAAAATTACACCCATGATCATCTTCATCATTTTGATATGGTTGATTGCAAACCAAGTCCATCACCTTTCTAGTATGGGGTTACTCTTACTTCCACATATACACTCCACTTTGTGATCCTAAATTGTATAGGTAGTTAGTTGGAAGTATCATGTACTTAACACATACTCACCCTAATATTTCATTTGTAGTAGGGCTTGTATCTTGGTTTGCACATTCTCCTCATACTAGTCACTGAAAGAATGCTAAGAGGATTTCATACTATTTGTAGGGAACTTCCCACTTTAGACTACAATACACCAGGGGTTCTACTCAATTGGTTAGATATATGGATTTAGATTGGGTGGGTTCTATTGATGATAATATTTCCACTTCTAACTACCTTTTTTCTTGGTTCTTCTCCAGTTTCTTGGGTTTGAAAAAATTAATATGCTATTGCACTTTCATCTTTAGATTAAAAGTATAGTGCAACTGTTACAGCGAGTTGGTAGATTATTTGGCTTTGAGAGTTATTGATAGATTTTGGATTCCCACAAGATTCATTGACTATAATTTGATGTGACAACCAAAGTGTAATTTGAACTTCTCATAAACCTGTTGAGCACCAGCAGATGAAGCATATTGATATTCACATATATTTTATTCGTCAGAACATTTAGGATGGATTTATTTACTTGGATTACATTCTGACTTAGCAGCATGTTGTCGACATATTTATGAATCCTTTTGCATCACCTCACTACCTTGAGTTGTGCAGCATAATTTTGGTTTCATAAGTTGTTTTTGGGGGTGTTTGTGAGAACATATTCCTTCTTCTTTCTCTTTCCTTTTAGTAGGATTATTTCCTACTTTTGGTTTGATATTTATTCATGGATATATTATACATGAGTACCTCATCATTCCTTATTTCTAGGACTCATACTATGGATATGACACTTTTATTTTGTGCCCCTAGCTTTACTTGAGGGGTGGTGCGAGAGTACATTCTTTACCTTATCTCATGTTCACCTAGGTAATTTATTTACCTTATCTTTTATTTATCCTCAACCACTTATGTGTGGACATTTCTTTTATCTTATTTAAATATTAGGAAGAGATTATCTAGTTTTTTAGGTATATTACTTTCCTTGATCTATGGTTTTGACTATTTCTTTGATGACTAGTTCTTTCCTAAATCTATTGTCTTGACTAGCTCTTTGTTGTCTAGTTCTTTCCTTGATTTATAGCTTGATCTATGGCCTTGAATAGTTCTTAGATTGAGCTTACTTTTCTATTTAATCAAGGCCCCTCTCATTATACGCCATAGAGTTCCATAATAATATATGTTATTATTTTTCTTTTTTTTGGTGAAGTTTTTCATAAAGTTATTTTGGCGAATTTCTTTCAGCTTATTGAGTGTCGTGTTTTATTATCATATGAGTTCTTCTTCACTTATAATGATCTTTTTATCGTACCTTCTATCTTGGGAAAATTTAGAATTGTCTACTATAAAATAAGTTATCCTTGGATTGATTTGAGAAATATATTTTTTGAATCCTTGACCTTTTACTATATTACCTGATTCAATCACTAAATCAAACTCTTCAACTTATACATACACTTTTCTCTTGTTTCCCCAACTAAGTTTTTTCGATCATTTTATCTGTATAGTTGTCATTAATGTCAAATATCATTGATGGAAAAGGGATTTTAGGTGTCTCCATGATGTTTCAATTAAATTCAAGCTTAAAGGTTGATTGGTAGTGTCCAATCTTGGTGTCTAGTCATGGTGCCATTGTCAGCATGCATGTTTGAGCATGGTTCAAACAAGCAAGATGTTTTATTGTCTAGTATGAGTTATCCAAAGGTATTCATGGTTTGTAACATGTTTATTATGATGATTCAAATGTTTTAATGAGTCTGTAATAGGTAATCAAGGTTAGATCATGAGATTCATGTGTTGAGTCAATCCATTCTATGTCTTACTCTTAACCTAGGTCAAGTAAGTGATGTAGTAGCATGCAGTATGAGATAGAGAAGGTAATTATGAAGCATGAGAAATGTTTTTGGAGGTGGTAGATCATGTGTAGATGATGTATCATGTCATATTTCAGCTAGTAAGTTTATGATTAAGGTCATTTTGGAGCAAGACTACAAGACAAGGAAAGATTTGCATGGAGAGTTTTAAATCTTGGAGGAGGTTTTTATGGTGCTTTGGGAAAAATTTTAGGTCAATTTAATCAAGAAAAAGAAATAAAATGAGTTTTTGGTCATATCAAGTTCTTAAGGAGGAAAAAGCCAACTCAAGGGTCATCTTCTTTTACTCACCCACACATGTGTGTTCTGTATGGGATTTTTATATATTGGGCGATGTTAAGGCATTGATTTAAGATCATTTTACAAGAATAATGGATTCATTTAGATGCCATATCTTTATGAATAATCATTAACAAGCTAACCAAGTCAAAACCCTAGTTAAACCTTAGACCTAGAGCAATAGGAAAAAAAATAGTTGTATGGTCTTCAAATGGATTGAGAAATAAGATTTTAAGATTCAAGGATGTATATTAGTATTCAAGGCTCCTATTGGTGGTGATTTCATGTTCTATATGTTTTAGAAAGTTGAATAAAATCCCTTATTTTGTGGAGATTTGTAGGTACAGAGCTGAGATGTAAGTTTCATGAAGAAAAATGGATTATTCCTGAAACCTTGGGAGTTGAGCTTAATGGACATGAAAAAATTTAGATAGATTTTCTGAAGAAATTAGGTGTAACAGGTGTCCAAAGTTACCTTACCGCTTTTGGCCTATAAGGCTAAAACCTAGTCATGGAGGTTTGGGATGAGTGATGATGTTTTACATGTTGTAGTAGCATTTTATGATCACGAATAGTTGGTAAAAGTCTTATATTAATTTTTTGATCTCTTAAAATAGTTTGAATAATTGGTTTCATTTTGAAACCCTAGTGGCCCAATTAGCCTATTAGGCTTATTAAGAAGGTGTGATTGGTTGGTTTTCTCCATGTGATATAGGATTATGAATTCTTGATCATGTTGGTAGGTATTATATTTAAGTGTTCCAAGTGTTTTCAATTTTTTTAATTTGACCTGGAGTTTTTTTACTTGTTGTGCTCAATATTGGTTCTTGAGACCTAATTGTCAATTTGAACAGTTTCAAAGATTGGAGGTCATTTGCCCTATTTTGGTGGATTCCATGAATTATTCTAGATTCCTAATGATGAGATATTTACATTGATATTTCATATGATCCATGATGAATATTTTTGATATGTAAAGTTTCTTGTTTTCTAAGACTATTTCTAGGTTCTTGCAGACCTAGATGAAGTTGTTTTCTTCTTAGTGTGTCTCATAAGGAAGATGGATGTTATAGAGTTTATTGGGCTTGTTGAATGATGTGAGATGTTTTCCATAAGTTTTTTGGAGCTAATTGAGTCATGATGATGATGTAGTATTCCCTTGGAGTTCTTAGTGCATTCGTTAGAGGAGAAAGCTTGTTTCTACACTTAATGGAGAGGCTTAGTGTTGTTTTTGTTTGATGTACTCTTTCTAACTTTTAAGGTCTCATAGAGTGATTTTATATGATATTGATGATGTGTTTTCAATTTTTCATGACTGGAATTTATGGTCTTGACCTACCTATATGTGTTTGGGAGTTATGCCATGTATATAAAGCATGTTGTATTTGCTCATTGTGAAGTGTAGTGTTGATGGGAATGTGAGCGAGCTAGAGAAGGTAAGAGAAGAATGTAGAGAAGTCAAGGGATTAACTAAGAAGATGCATGAATACTTGATAAGTGTAGAGAATCATGTGTTCAAGGTCATTGGGCATAATTAGCATATGAGGAAGAAGATTTGAGCGAAGTAGGATAAGATCTTGTTTGAGAGAGTTTGATGTGCATGGAGCTAAACTTGTGATCACAATCAGTTGTAGGAGAAAAATTATGTCATTGATCTTCATCTTCAGATGGTTGAGTGGTTAATTGATCATCTTGGGTTTTTTGATCCTCCTTATATAGTGGGTTTTATAATTAATAGGGGTTTGTGCTCCTTTTGAAGTGGGTGTTTCACTAAACAAATATCATGTGATGTGTAATATTCACATGAGTATTTTAGATTGACTAATATATACAAAAAAAATAGTGGGTTTTCTTCCCCTTGAGGTTTTCCCACTTACATCTGGTGTTCATGTGTTTTATATCTTATTTTATGCACTTGTGAATTAATGTTACACACATAATAAGCTCATGTTGATTATGTATGTGGAATGGTTGATTTGAATAATGAATGTATTATATGGTAAATGAAGAAAAATAAGTTGTATGATTGATGCATCCCCCCCCCCCTCTCAATCATTGTGCTTCTAACAATTGGTATCAGAGTAAGGTCATTTTGAAGAAATTTTAATCTACTTGAAGGAGATCCTCTTAAAGCACAAGTTTGTTTAATAAAATGGAATAATAGATCTTGTCATATCAAGGTCATGTGTTCAATGGAACTAATTATGACTTTTGTAAATTTAGGATGAATATCTACCAAATTTCTTGTTATCCAAATAGCTCTCCTAGTGATTTTGGTAACTTACATACACATTCTAGCTCTAAGTTATTCATTACAATATTATGTGTGCTCAAGATCACTTGGCACATTCCCTTGGTCACAGTTTCCCTATGTGCCCCTTTCCTTTCTCTCCTTCCACCTCTCCCTTATTCTTATCTTATGTGCATTCAACTTCTTCTTAGTTAGCTTCTTCCCTTCTTGCACACCTTTCACTTACTGCTAAGTCCTTGGCCCTTTGTGCGCCACACCCATTACCTTATAATAGCTGCTCCTTAACCATACATTCTATGTTCACTAGTTTTCCTCATTTCCCCGCATGCATCACGTGCACCCCTCTGTGCCTTCCTCTATTTTCTCCATGTGCCCTTCCCTCATGCCCTTCTATGTCAGATCATCTTTTGACATGCTTAAGTGTGTCACACATAACCAGTCAAAGCATGCCAATAGGGTGTTGAATCCTTACAACAAATAAATGATTGACATGTGGCATAAGTGACAAGAATTTACACATTTTTCCATCATCTTATCCAATCCACATGTGCCACATGTTTTGTGTACACTAATGACTCTGACATCTTCTGATAGCCATATCTTCTGCTACAGAGCTCAGATCAGCATGTTCATGGACTTGTCAGAAAGATGTTGACATCATCTACACTACCGAAAATTTAGAATTCAAATTATGGTGGACCTGGTAGGTAAGAAATGGGAAAACATCCTTCTGAACATTGATGAGCAAATCTAATTGCTCCAAACACTTGATTTGATATGATCCACCCTCCTCCAGGTAGATTTGCAAGCATTGAATGCTTCTTATTGGTGGTTGTGTTTCAAATTTTGGTTTTCCCTACTTTTTCCCTTCTTCCTCCATGGATTCATCTATAAATATAAGAGCAAGTCTCATTTGTTATGTTGGACACTCTGGATCCTTATGCGTTTTGCTAAGGACTCCATATTTTTTGTATTTTGAGTTGCAGACCTCTATGTTTGGATCTTACATGTGGATATCATCCTCCTTCATCATTGTAATAGCTCTGTGCATTTTTGGAAGTAATGGAAATATCATTTTTTTATTATTCTCTATCCTAACGTGTTTGCATTCCTTCTTCTTGCCTTTTATTTTACATTGTGTGTTGTTTGTGCTACTTCAAGTCCCCTGGAGTTCCATATTTAGTTGTGTTCCATGAGAATGATTTGGTCAATACGTGTTTCATTGTGTTACTCATGTCTAGCCTCCTTTCACACATTCCCTGTCATTCTCACTCAGAACAGATAGTGTTCATCCCTCTTTTCTGGTGCTATCACTTTTTAGTGTAGTTTCCTTCCATGTTATCCTCCTATCCCTGGTTCCTTGGCATTATTACATTAGTTTTCCCTTTTAGCACTAGAAGTAGTAGTAGTAGAAATAGATAGAGGAATCAACCTTCTCCGGAGATCTGTCCCAAGCTTGCAAGGTCCCACAACTTGGGGACAGTTCCATTATGGTCTCAAACACCTCGGCCCTTCCAAGATCCAAGATGCGGGTGCACATTTGAGTAGCCAAAATTTCTCTTGGGTATGATTTTGTTATTGATTACACTGATTCATCATGCCCCATGGAATGAATAGATATATATTTCATTGTGAGTGGATTAGAGGAATCTGAATATGCCATGGTAATAGAGTGTGATTCAGCCAACTCCTTATGGGATAAGTTGGAGTACTTGTATGAAGAAGGTAGAAGTCCTAGTGTTAGTGAAGATGATGTTTTCAATAGTGCAAAAGGTATGGATTAGGATATTTCAAATAAGGAAGAGGCAGTAGATATCTTGAAGTTGAACTTGGTGGTGCCCTAGAAAACCTACAACTCACAAGAAAGGGTAATCAAAAGCTGATGGAAACTCTTAAGGAGAATGAAGCCAAATAAAAGGAATGTGCTCAATTATAAATTCAAATTGGGGAGCTCACTTCTGGTCTCAAGGATAAGGAGGATGATTTTATCAAGATTAGTAAGGATATGAAATCCCTAATGGAAGACCTAGATAAATCTACTAATAATTTTAAGACCTATGAAGAAATTAAGAAAAGTACTAGTAAACTTGATGATTATTTGAGTTCTCAAAGACCCTCTAGTGTCAAAACCAGTTTAGGTATCAAATAATATTCAAAGAAGGATGAAAAGGATGTTGAATCAATTCTCGGTACTACCAAATCCAAGGAAGATGTCAATATTCACAAAATGTTATTAGACAACCCAATATAATTAAATTCTCAAGTTCAATGGTATGTATTATTCATCTAATATCCTTGGTCATAGAGCTAGGTACTGTAGAAGGAAATTCAAGAATGCATTTCATGAAGCGATGGTAGGGATGATCATTCATATTAGTCAACAGATATTACATCCTACAATTTCCACAATAAGGGCCATATTTCCAAATTCTATCATCAAGATCCACCTAGAAAAAGTTAGAGAGATGGACCACCTAGAGGTATGAATCATGTTATTTGTTTCAAATGTAACTTTTTTAGTCATATTGCAAGATATATTAGAAGGAAGATGAAAAAATATAAGAGGAAGATAGATGTAAATTATGATCCTAATGAAACAATTAAAGAAGAACTAGGTACATTCATGATAGACAAAGAGATTAACCATGAGGTCATAAATAATGAAGCTAAAACCATAATATATGATGATACAAACCATGATATGAAGGTAGAATGTGTAGATTATGTAAAGGATAAAGAATCAAATACATTAAAGATATTTAAAGTATATTCAAGTTCATTCAAGAAGATAGATATTGCAAACAAGGTTGAGAAGGAGGAATTCAATTCAGTCAAGCTCGGATCTAGTCAATCATCAAGCCACGGAGGTATGTTTGTTATGACTAAAGACAAACTAGAGAAGAATCATGTTTTTTTACAAGATATCAATCAGAAGAATAAAATAATGAATATTCCATCATGTCTAAAAGGTCATCTAACAAGTCAAGAATATTGGATTTGTATTGGGTGACTTGATTTAGGTCTAAGAAGTTGAGTCAATGGTAAAGAGCCTATAAGAAAGAATGAATATTAAAACAAGATGTTCATCTTAGAGATAGTATGACATATTCCAAGAGGTTAGGATAATTTTGAAAATATGTGTTGATTCAAGAGGAGATGTGTAGATGAGTGAAGACCATGACCATAGACCATCAGCATCAATTTTTGTCAAAGTATGTGCAAACCAAGTGAAGCAAGTTAATTTTTGCATTATTTTCATTGTGTGTTGTCAAAGTTATTTTTCATTTCAATATTTTCATAGTGAATTTTTCATAGATGTAAAAGTGGGAGAGTAAACTGAGAAACATGAAAAATAAGTCTTATAGGTGTTTGTACATGTGGTTACCATCAATGAAAAAGGAGGAGATTGTTGGGCATTGTTTATGTATTGTTGTCATTGATGTCAAATTTCATTGATGGAAAATAGAGTTTATGTATCTCCATTAGGTTTCAATCAAATTCAACCTTAAAGTTTGATTGGTAGTGTCCAATCTAGGTGTCTATTCATGGTGTCTTGGCTAGCATGCATGGTTGATCATGGTTCAAACAAGAAAGATGTTATGTGGTCTGGTATGATTTTTCAAAAGGTATCTATGGTGTCGAACATGTTTTTTATTATGATTCAAATGTGTTAATGAGTATATATGAGGTTCCCAAGGTTATATCATGAGATTCATGTGTTGATTCAAGTCATTATATGTCTCTTTCTTGACCTAGTATAAACAGGTGATGTAGTAGCATGTAATATGAGGTAGAGAAGGTCAGTATGAAGCATGAGGAATATTTTTTCGAGGTGGCATAGCATGTGTAGATTATGTATCATGTCATATATCAGCTAGTAAGTACATGAATAAGGTAATTTTGGAGTAAGACTATAATAAAAAGCATGGTTTGCATGGGTATGTCTTAGTGTATGGAGAGTTTCAGAAAAATGTAGATAAAAATGAGAGTTGGAAATCTTGGAAGAGCTTTTTATGGTTCTTTGGGCCAAATTTCAGGTCAACAGTGTTTCACCTCAAAGTATGTGATAAAATAGATAAGGGTAATGGGTGTATGAGGAATACATGTGAATGGTTTGGAGAAGGTTGTGCATGTTGTAGATGTTGATCGGACTAAATGTGAGAGCTTCCTTTTGGCTAGGAGGAACTACCTATAAAGCACAACAAGACCACAATAGAGAGTTAAATAGTATATGGCAGTGGACTGCATAGTAAATGCTAGTTCTAAGAAGTGTGATACTTCCTAGATGGCTGTCAATCCACTATTTTATCAAATTAATGAAAATAAATGCAAGTAAAGGTCTTATTGCTAACACTTTGGTTTAGGTGTCTCAAAATGTTATTAATACACTAGATTAAGCAAAGTATTGAAAATATAAACTAATCTATTATTAGGAAAGGTGTAGTTTTTGTTGGGAAAGGTCTCTGAGGTGTTAGGAAAGGTCTGCGTAACGTTTTAGGTGATTTTGGGTTGTTTGGTGAGAGTTATGAGATCGATGTTATAGGTAAAGTTACTAGTCACAGAGATTCGTATTATTTTGGCGACTGATGTTAGTATAGGAAAATGACCGACACCAGTTGGGTAACTAGTGTCAATAGGGGAAATATGGTGGAAATACCAAAAATGGGTGTTTTGGGTCTCTATGTGATTGCATAAAGAGTTAAAGGGGTTCAGGAAGGATGATGTGATTTTTTTAGGGCTCAAAAAGGGTGGTAAAGGTTCTAGGATGGGTGAAATGGTTTAGGTTGATGGAATAGATGGTAAACAAGTGAAAGGTGGTATTCAGAACAAAAAGAGATCGAGTGAAAGAAGTAAATGAAAGACTTAAGATCAAAAAAAAGCTTAACAAATAAGAATGAATTACCTATCTAGGAACTTGTAGATCTAAAGGTGGTTCTTAGTTAATGAGAGTTCATGGGAGATAGGGAATGTTTCCAGTACCATGGTAATGGATCTTGTGTGCTCTATTATGATGATCTGAAGTTGTCGATGAGATGACTGGATGTTGGTGAAGACCTAGTGTGATCTCGTTTGTCGTCTGGTAGATTGAATTCTTGAGAGTTAGAATGTAAAATCTTGAGTGAATCAATGAATTGGATAACCTATGCAAAGAGTTAGAAACTCTAATTTAAGGTAACCGACGGTGGTTAGGGAATTGGCATCGGCTGAGGGATAACCGGCGTTAGTTAAGGAAAATTCATCTAATTTGTAAAAAAAATAGGGTTTTCCTCCCAAATTTGGCGTTTTCTTTGGATTAGTCCAGCTTTGGAGTGTTGAATGGCATAAATGAGAGTGTGGAATTAGTTAAAAGATTAATAGGTCATGAATAATTAGGGTTAGAAAGAATCTCAGTTGGTTAGGATAAGTGGGGACTTGGTCTAGGGTAATTAATATGTTTAGAATGGGTCTATGGTGAGGTGGAAAGGGTGAGGTGGATAAGTAACGTGGCTATATGAGTTAGATATTTAACTTAATTATGATAATTAAATTAATTAAAATGTGTGCAAGTGGGCATGGTGGGGGAATAATATTAAATTAATTATTTGAAGGTGGTTTAGAGGGTTAAGACCCAATTTTGGGTGTCTACATTTACCCCTTTTTGTCGTGTAGCTTGTATTGATAAGTGATGCTGACAAAAACAAGAGTGTTTGCCCCATGTATGGGTTGATGTGATCCCCCTCAAACTCGGATATAATGGAGTAAGTGGAATCAATGATAAGTTTGATAAAATGGTACATGAAGAATAAAAATAAGTTAAGGTTTGGGTATAGGCAATGGTTATTTTAGGTGCAGATAATAGGCTAGGACATTCAAATGCATGATCACATATATAATATGACAAGGTACTAGGCTAAAGATCTCATAAACTCTACATCGTCAAAGGTCGATATTTCATCTAAATAAGGTTGTTATGGTCCAGGTATCCAAGGTATAGGATACAATCCTACAACACAACTAGGTAAGGTGTAAGAACGTGTAGTAGGTGTGTTCCAGAGCACCAAAAGGTTTGATCAAGATAAATGTCACAACATTAGGCAAGCCAAGCTTAGTAGGCTAAACAACACAAGTAGCATCATTTCGAGGTATAATGAGTAAGTGAATTTGAGTTTCAAATAGGAGTGGGAAGGTTGGGTAAATAGGTAAGGCCATAGGTGAGGCTTAGGTAGAGGTAAAAACATGCCCCAAATGATATTGTGGTTAGGTTTGAGGAAATAAGGCAATTAGGTGGGGTTATAAGGCTAGGTGGAGGCTTAGGTAGCAAGAAAATGGTTTCAAGTAACAAAATTGAGGGCAAATTAGGTATAAGTTGGTTAGAAAGGTGACAAACACTAGTTAAGGGTTAACCGACACTGATGAAGGATAACTGATGTCGTTCCATTAGGGCACCAGATCGAGGTCGATCAAGTCGGATTGTAGGTAAAAAAGGAAAAATTCATGTATTAGGGTTTCATTAGTAACTTTCTACTTTTGGAAAAATGACAGAGAGAGCTTTTGGAAGAGAGAAATTACAAGGTGTGGTGGAAGTTTGAGTTGGTGAGTGAGTAGCAGCTGATAGGAGTTCAATTTGACATGCTTGCGAGATTGATACGAGTGATTGGATTGTTTGAGAGTTGAGGAGTGTATTTAGGCATTGTTTAAGGCCAGAGAGGGAGTGGGAGGAATTCCATTTCAGAGATCGGAGATACCACAATGGCAATGGAAGCGAGTAGAGGTAGGATCTAAAAGCCATTTGGTGTGTTTGATTAAAATTAAAAATAGGAGAATCCTGAATTTGGTTTTTTCTTTAAATGAATTTGAAATTTTTTGTTTTAAATGGGGGAAAATCAGGTATGGGAAGGGTGAAATCTAGGTTATTTAGGTCATAAAATGAATGTGGGTGGAATTTGGGTAGTTTAGGGTAGGTTTTGGGGGGGTTTTGTTAATTTTTGTCAAAATAGGGATGTTGGGGTTTAGCCCTAGGGCCAAACCAGTGATCGATGTTGGTCAGACATCAGCCAACATTGGTTAGCTTAGCGACATTGATGGGGTAAAAAGGTGACCAGTACCGATCAAGGTGACCTACGCCAGTCTAAAAGAGGGTTTAAAACCCATAAGTGAGGATCGTGAGGGACAATGTGCACATCAATGAATGTGCGAACAGTAGCATGAAGAGATCTCGGGAGGAGTGAGCTCAACCGAATGTGCATGTAAAGATTTGAAACACGGGCATAACCTAGTTAAGCCATAAAACTCTCCTCTATCTCATAGATCAAATGGGGTGTACATATAGGAGGTGCTGAGTAACCCACAGTGCTGCAATCATGACTACTCGAGTAGAGAGGGTGAGTTATATTCCTAGAATAGAAGTGTAACTCCCAATGATGCATATGATGCACTGACGCACTGACATGTAAGAGAATCTCATAATGACCCCTAAATGACACATGGACCTACGATATCACCTAAGTGAGATGACTCACCTAATGATGTGGAAAATAATACACACCAACACCCTCCCTTCATCATAACTTAGGATGAGGTAGTAAGTCAGAAATGAGAAATGGGTCCCGAAACAAAGCCTGATGAGGTACCCACATACAAGAAAAATATCCCAAGCAGTGAAGGAAAACCCAGTGGGAAAAACATCCACCACAAGAGAAAAAAACACTCTCTAATCTAAGAAAGATGCCAAAGATGGGTCCCAGCTATAGACGAGCCTGAAAAGGTACCCATGTACAAAGAGGAAATCTCTCAGAAAGAAGAAGAGGGAGATGAAAGGAATGCAGAAGATGCCATGGACGGATCTAAACTCTATAGCTCTAGGAGGTCTCCCAAAACAATGTCGATGACAAGATCCTCTTCCTCTGGACTAAAGAAGAGCCACCCACACTGAACTATGTGCCTGCCCTTAGGAAGGATAGAAATGGAGTGTTGGAAGTCTGCCCACTCTATAAAGGAAACCAAAGGTAGCATCATGAAGAGCTTTGAGTCTGGTCCACCAAAGTGTGACATAGGTCTAGCAAGTGAGTGTCAAGGAACTGAAGGTAATGCCATGTACGTAGAATTATCAGAGTGAAAAGAGTGAACACCTATAGATAGGATGTCCATGTGATGTGAAGGCAACAAAACATCCCCCAAAATAGAAAATGGATCCACAAGCAAGGGTGGATCAATGAAGGTCTCTAGAAAAGTGGAAGTGGTAAGAATCCCAGAAGGGGCACTCCCAATAACAGAGATGATGAACTCCTCCAAAATACCTGTAGATGGATGACGATCCTATAGAGCATCACAAGTGGACTCTGCGAAAATATGACAAAGGTCAGGAAGATACTCATCCCAATGAGGGGGCTCAACAAATAGAAGAGCGATGCCAGATAGGTATGAGTCATCCAATGAAGGTAGAGGAGTGAAAGGGGCCTCACACACTAGAATTAGAAAGGAGGTGGGTGTGATGAAAGTATGAGACTAAGAAGGAAACTACTCGATATCTGATGAGTTGTGGGAAGTGTCAACACTCTCTGGAATAGTGAGAGAAGGAGGAGAAGATTCCTCTATAGTACTCTCGACATCAAAACTGGGTGCACAATCCTCTTCATCAGAAGTAGAACCAAGTGATTCTATGTCAGTGAAATTATCATCACACGAAGAAGAGGAGACAATTGAATCAAAAACAAAAATAATGGTGGCAGTATGTGAAGGGTCTCCATAGAGGGTCTGTAGAATGCTCGAGACACCGTGGGGTGGATCTGAGTCTGCCACGTGAAACTAGAGAGATCAAGAGACATGTATCCTCATGTGACCAAAGACATGGTCACAAGTCTCAAGGAAGTCCTCCATATGATGACGATCAGTGGGTGCAGGAACTGGCTCAAGCAAGAAGCATAAAAGACACTCGTGGGTGAAGTAACATTCCATGGAAGCACTCCAAGCTGAATAGTTCCCTCTCTCAATGAGAAGTGGCAGAGGTTGTAAGGTGATCCTGTGATGCTCAAGTTTGGAAAGAGCACTCTCCATGATGTGGAATCAAAAGTGCAAGGTGCACAAAAACAAGATGTGAGACTCGGCCGATAATGCATCTGCATGTGAAAACCCAAGAGTACTAATCAACCCCCCAGAATGTGGCACTTTATAAAGTAGTGCATTTACAAAACTAACAATTTCATCATGTAATGTGTGAAAAATCATGCAACTTTGACTAAAGAAGTGCTCAAAAATGAGCAACGAGTCAAAAGTTATAGCATTAAAACAATTCTCGTAACTGATGGAAAATGTCAATAAATGTTGCAAACGCATTAAAAAAGTGCCCAAAATGGGTGCAAAATGTGTCATGTGGGTACCCATTGGAAACAACATCAAATTTTAGGTAGGGTTTGTTTTTCTTGCGAGGGGGGATTAGCCTTATGCCAACCCCGGACCTCACCCTCCATCTTCAACACTCGTAAGAGGATTGAAATTACAAGAAAAAAATAGCCTAAAAATCAATGACATGCCATGAATGTTTTTTTGATCTTAAAACATTAAAAATAGAGTTTTCTTTATCCTCCAAACAAGACTAAAAGGTAGTCATGTGGCCCACATTATGGAGCCATGTGGAGAGCAGCTGTGGAGGGTTGACCGAGCCAAGTTAAGTGCCCAACCTATGTTCCACATGGTGCAGGGAAGTGTAACCATCCAGATTTGATATGTTGTAGTCTACAGAGGTGAAACATGCCAGAGGTCTGAAAAACATGCTAAGGTAGAGTGTAACCATTGAACAATGATTCTAAATGTTGAAAAACCAGCGATAATGGCTTGAACACGGGAAAGTTTCCACACAGACCAGTGAAAGCACAGCAGGTAAGTTTCCACGCAGACCAGCAGTGGGAGGCAGAAGAATGTTGAGCCTAAGGAGTGCTGCAGGGATACCATTGTAGGTAGCTAGAGTGTTCATGAGTAGGTTGAATGAAGGCATTGAAACGTGTGGGATGGTGCAGAGTTGAAGAACCCTCTGGAGAAGACAGGAATGGATGAAACAGGGATCAATCATGAGCCAGTGAGTAGAGGAAGCATGAGAACACAGGAAACAAGCCACGTAAAATTACCTAATGCAAAGACACAACCAGCCCATGCCGAGAAACACAAACTCAATGCAGGGAAAAAATGAAGTTCCACGCTGGAAGCCTGCAAACCCAATGGCAGCAAGGGTAAAAAAAGGCACAGGAATTACCGTTGGTTTTTCTACATTTGGAATAATCCACAACACAAGCCAATGCAGGTTGAGTAGATCAATAAAACCCACACATATAACAAATGGATCACCAAAGCAATGGAACACACCTTAACATAGCTTGAATCGAGCTAGTGGAGAAGCCAATGACCAGAGGGCTTGGGCAGAGCAACACGAATGCAGGAACCAAGAAAAAATCAAACCTATAATCTGAAGTAGCATAACCTCTCAAGACCCTCATGCAAGGCCAAAAACTTGAAAAACCACAAACACGAACAAACCCCAACAAGAAGGTGAAACCCACAAACACAAGAAAGCAAACCAGAGGTATGAACCCCAAAATCATTGCAAGAAGAGCACGAACAGAATATCCATTACAACACATGCATCAAGAACTGGATATCATGCCAAAAGCCAAAAAACACACACAGAAATGCCGAAGAGTGCATGGATCCACAAGATTCACTCTGATACCATGAAAGAGGGTTTAAAACCCACAATTGAAGATCACAAGGGACGACGTGCACATCAAAGGACATGTGAACGGCAACGTGAAGAGATCTCGGGAGGAGCAAGCATCAACCGAATGTGCATGTAAATATTTGAAACACGGGTAGAACCTGGTTAAGCCATAAAACTCCCCTCTATCTCATAGATCAAATGATGTGCACATATAGGAGGTGTTGAGTAACCCCTAGTGCTACAATCATGACAACTCAAGTAGAGAGGGGGAGTTACATTCCCATAATAGAAGTGTAACTCCTAATGACGCATATGACACACTGATGCACTGGTGCACTGATGCATAAGAGAATCTCATAATGACCCCTAAATGACACATGGACCTACAATCTCACCTAAGTGAGATGACTCACCTAATGATGTGGAAAATAATACACACCAACACAGTCACTATATAAATTGACTAAGGTATAAAAAGGAGGTTTTAGTAGCAAAAATATATAAAGATAGATAGTTGGGTGAGGAGGTATGAAAATATAAAATTAGTTTAGATTTGAGAAGGATTGTATGAATGAATGGGTAAGTAGAGAAAACTAGGGTAATTTGGGTAAAGAAGGAAAGTAATGAATCAAAATAGGTGTGAACATTTATGTAAGATAAAGTATAGGGTAGGTGAGTGACTTAGGTAGAAAATAGATAAGCTAGGAAAAGTGTGTGTGGGATGGGACTGGGTAGGTGCGAATAGATGATTATAAAGAGATAATTTCTTAACAAGTTTAATTAGTAATGATGCAGGCACATCACCAGTTTACCATTTGGGATAGGGCACCACCTTTATTGGTACAAATGTGAGGTATTGTCACTAAGAATGAGTGGGAGAATATGAGATATATTGGGCTTTTTGGTGTGAGGCGATATAGGCACATCGTACGAGATCATAGTTTAATGGCCACTCTCATCGATAGATGGGACTCAATGACCAATACCTTCCATTTTCCCATTGGTGAGATGACTATCACACTGGAGGAGGTGTACAGGATTTTGTAGCTGTCGATTGTGGGGGAGCTAGTATATCAGATTTCATCAAATGAGGCATTTGAGCCTATGGTCACAGTATTTGGTGAGGTGGTGGGTGACCTGAGTGAGCACATTGCTAGTATCAGTTATGGAGACATGTATGTTGCACATATTCAAGAGACTAGGTTGGCAGTATTGATGATGGTGGCGGTGGGATGTTATGCACTCCCAGATTTAGAGGGTAGAAGATTTTCCTAAGCATTGATGGGGGTTTTATGGGACATGATTA
This sequence comes from Taxus chinensis, assembly GCA_019776745.2. NCBI lineage: Eukaryota > Viridiplantae > Streptophyta > Pinopsida > Cupressales > Taxaceae > Taxus > Taxus chinensis. Next base: position 76,187,732 of record CM034155.1, on the reverse strand, counting down.
AGGAGCAGGTTTGTTTCACGTTGGCACCAGTCTACTTAGTATAGTTGTATAGGGAGTTATGGGCATATTAGAGGATTTGGTAGTATGGTATCTATTGTACTTATCTACTGCATTGTTAAGCATATGAGCACATAGTTATTGTTCACCTACAGGGAATTTTGAGACATGATCGGCATCAGGGTGTTGATAGAGCTGGTTACAGGATATGGGTGCCGGTATGGGATCATCTGTAGGTAGAGGAGGAATTACATGATGTGGCGTATTATAGGTAGATGTTGGAGGGATTATATGTTATGGATATTTTATGGCGTCCATATATGGATTTCACATCGGATGGAGGTATGGAAATGGATCTGGTGGGCCTACAGTTGGTCAGATGGATACAATGGAGATGTGTGGGTGAGCACAACATGATCCCATTTGACAGATTCTAATACAATTTTGGGCTACATCATAACATGCCTCCACTATTTCCTCATTATCACAGAGATGACATAGAGAGACCCTTGTCTCCACCATATCTAGCAAATCCTATAGGGCAGGAGGAGCAGGTTTCTTATAGGCATATCAATGATTTAGGCACCATAGATGCATACATGCATTGGTGGGTAGCCCAGCTACAGGCAGAAACACCTAAACTAGGGTAGCTAGATTTAGCTACAATGATAGTACATAGGGATACACTATAGGGTCAGGTTACTACCTTACAGTTACATATCACACAGGCACAGGCACAGGTGGCCACCCTTCAGGGGCATGTGATTGGATTACAAGGAGAGTTATCTTAAGCATAGGCTCAGGCTCTCACATAGCTACTAGTAGATTATAAGGAACTGGTAGCAGCTTTGCAAGCACATGTGATAGGGTTACGGGCCCAGATATTCACCCTACAAGGTTAGTTAGCCACATCGCATGCATAGGTGACTGCATTACATATGCATGTAGCTACACTAGCACCTACACAGGCGTCAGCCATATAGGTAGTAGTAGTACATGCACTAGTATAGGGACCAATTTTATTGGGACATGGTCCATAGGTTGGGGTGAGAGATATGGATCCTCCCCAGGCTATATCTATGGATACTTACAGAGATGCAGTATCAGAGGTGAGGTATTATCAAGACCGGTTGTTGGAGGTTGGTATACATGTTCCATCTTATGCCAAGCATAGAGTATGGTAGGTAGCTAGTGCCAGGACCAGCTCACAAACACATAGTTCAATTAGCTCAGAGATCCATCGGCCACGTAGAGAGGGTGAGTGAGAGGTTACAATTTCACAATGAGAGAGGCCAGGGGAGCGTACTGAAGAGATGATGAGTGGGCGGAAATTGAGACCAAATGAGGGTACAAGGGAAAGTAGCATGGGAGCCAGGCCTTTGTGATGGATGATAGACATGGATGATATCTGACATTGTATTTTTATTTTTGATATATATACTGGCCTGCGTGCTGAAGATGCGAGATTGTATATGACATTTATTAAGATACTTGTATTTATATCTATATATTCAGTGTATTGATATACAGGCCTTCTATGTATAGATTGATGATGATATTTATATATAATGCACTTAATTTATTTCCATTGTATTGTTTTCATGGAAACTAGATGTGTAGGCATGGCTTTATAATGATGTATGGTTAGTTTCATTTCCATTATATTGATGTTATGAAAAATATATGTAGGCATGGTTGAGTAGACATTTTATATGGTTGAATGAGTCAATTTCCATTGGTGTGATGTTATGGAAACTAGATGTTTAGGCATGGTGGAGTCAGTACGGATTGTCCTTGTATTGGCATCATGAAAAATAGATGGTTTAGGCATGGTTGAGTTGAAAATTTCCAAGTTATTTTTTTTATGGAAATAAAATTATTTAGGCATGATTTGGTTGATTTTATTTGTGAAATGAAATGATGTTATGGTGAATTATTTAAATTTCCAATGTATTGATATTAAGGAAATTAGAGGATCAGTATGGATGAGTTTAATTTTGTTTTGATTTTAATTTCTAAGTTATTAGTTTTATGGAAAGTAAATGATGATGTATATAGGTGATGTATATTTTTGGTTTAAGTTGACTTCCAAATTATTATTTTTTATGGGAACTAACTAATTTTATGTTTCATGGGGGGGAATGATGGGTTAAAAGAGTGGCCAAGCTAACCTCAAAGGGCCCCATGCCTTAAGAGTGTTGCCTACATATCCCTTACAAAAGGGGCCTCAGGCCAAAGTAGTTCTCCCATAAACCAGGGAAGAATGAGAGTTGGTGGGTCATATGAATAGGTAAGTTGGATTTGATAGGTTGGTTGGGTAAGGCAGGTGTTAAAATAGGAAAGGTTGAATATTGTATAGGTAATATGCAAGGTAAGTTAGGCGTAGGTATAGATTAAGGTATATAAGTGATATGGTTGCAATGATCGTGTCCAGTTAGAATAAACAACAAGGGAGGAAGGGATGAACTGAAAATAATAAGAATGCCCCAAGCTAGAAAAGACCATAAATGTTGTGCCAGTAGACTTATTGAGTGTAATTACCTAGATACATTGCATGATGTGATAGGTATATAGATTAAAGAAGTGGCATGATTAATATGTGTAAATTACATGCATCGTCCCTTGAATAGGAAGAAGATAATAAAAAGAGGTAAGGTGGAGGATGGTTGTTAGCATAACCTTATTGTGGGATAGTGTTCCCCTTCTACAAGATACTCAAAACTAGAATAGGTAAGTCCATGACCAAAAGTTTTTATTTATTTTTTCGTAATTTTTCTTTTCCTTTTTCTTTTATAAACTGATCAATGTGGGATAAATAGAATGTCTCCTTGAGGTCTTCTTGAAGCTGATCAATGTGGGAAGCTTCAAGAAAAAAATTTATTTTGTTTTTTCATAAATAGTCTTGTTTGTCAATAGACTTTGTACAATGAGTGGCTAGCTTTTTATAGTTGTCCTTTGAGGGAGTAGTCTACTTATAGCAGCGAGAAAGAAATGTAAATGTCCTTTTAAGGGAATCATCTTTTTGTGAGAAGTTTCACTCAAGGAGTAGATTTTTTGGTTATCCGATGTATTTTTTTGCTTTTTATTTTTTGAACTTTAGGTCATGGAAAAGACTATGAAGGAGTATAATCCTATTGTATTAAGGAAATCCATAGCAAAAAAAAAATAGATATGTAAGAAAGGTTTCAAGTGAAAAACAACCATGGTATTCCATCCTAAAAAGGATGAAAAGTATTCGTGAGAATCATGCCATGAGTAGATACACAATACTCATATTGAATATAAGGTTGAATGATGATGGATAATTACATAATCCTGTTGAAGTCATTGGTCCTTGAAATAGGTAAATGAAAGGAGAGGTTTGCTCAAGGGATGAGCATGTAAGTGACATAAAGTGATGTAGTACATTATTCAACAATAGAACGATTGAAGATGCAAGGCATTAAGGGGCTCAAGTTCAAGTTTACCTTCAAGAGAAGATAAACAATAAGCACTTAATCCATAGGTATTGGTGATAATGTAGGGTCCAAGCCAATTAGGAGTAAACTTGCCTTGTTTATTTTTCCGAGATTTAGTTACATGTTGATTTTCTTTTAGGACAAGATTGCTAACCTTGAAATTTATTTTATGAACATGTTTTTCATAGGCACGTTTGATACGTTTTTGGTGGATTTGAAGGTGGTCGAGAGAATTTAAATGAAGTTCATATAATAACTCAATTTGTGTCAGATGGTCTTGGTGAAATTCATCATCATTGAGAATATATTTAAGTGAGATACAAAAATATGTAATTTAGACTTTGAGAGGCAAGATGACCTTTGTACCATAGACCAAAGAGAAAGGTGTAGCAGCAGTCGAGGTGGAAATGTTGTTACAATAAGCCCATAAGGTGAAATAAATGTGCATATGTTAATCCTTACCAGTATCATCGATGACTTTCATGATAATTTTGTTGAGGGTTTTGTTAGTTGATTTGGCTTGACCATTGATTTTAAGATAATATGGTGAAGACAAACTGATTTGAATACTGAAGTTATCTTATAGTTTGCATAGGGTCTTATTTTTGAATTGTTTACCATTTTCGTTGATGAGGCAATGAGGAACACCAAAATGATAAATGATGTGATGATTGATAAATTCACATATTTTCTCAAAAATTTTAGAAATGAGAGGGATGGATTCCACCCATTTATTGTAGTATTAAGTTGTTGTGATGATCCATTGATGAAGTTGAGAGGAGTGAGGGTTTATCTCTCTAACGAGATCTAAACCCCATTGAGAGAAGAGCCAAAATTCTATGGCAACTTATAAGGTGTGACTTGGGGAATGGTGAAGGTTAGCGTGCTACTAACACTTCACAAAATGTTTAACATAGTTGAAAAAATCTTGGTTAATGGTTCACCGGTAATAGCCGAGGTGAAGAATACGTTTGGCAATAACATGACCACTGAAATTTCCACCACAAATCTCATCATGGATTTCTTTAATGGTGTACATAATTTCATAACTAATGAGGTGTCATAAGAGAATACCATCAAAACCACGCTTGTGATAAGACCCCCATTACAATGTAACGAGATACCTTTTAGAGGAAGGATCGCTTACCATTGCGCTTGATATCTAGAGGTATAATTGATTAGGAAAGGTAATTAGAGTAATTCTTTTACAAAATGTCACGTGATTCAGTATTGATTCTTCCCATCAAATTTACATCATGGATGAGATATGAAGGTTACTATAATCATTGTACTGTGACAAATATTTTAGAGTCTGAAGGTGAAGTAGCTATTTGTGAGGCAAGGCAAGCCATGGTATCCACAAATTTGTTAGTGGATTGTGGAATAGTTTGAATTTCATAATTATCAAAGGTATTTAAAAGCATGTTGACATGATGCTTATACTTTTGAATTATTTCATTATGACACTAGTATAAACCATTGACTTGTTTGATGACCAGTTGCGAATCATCAAAGATATTAATGGTCTTAACATCTAAAGAGATGGAAATTTTGATACCTAACATGAGTGCTTTGTATTCAACCACATTATTAGTACAATAAAAATCAAGTTTGAAAGATAAAGGCACAGGTGGTTAAAGGAGATATTCCTTTAATGCTTCAAAATATTTGTTGCATTCATCATCCCAATTGAAGGAAACATCCTTTTTAAGAAGATGATGAAAGAGTGACATCAGTTGGAGAGTTGGAAAATAAAACGTCAAATAGACTATAACTTGCCTTGCAAACTATGGAGCTGTCAAAGGTTAGTAGGTGGAGGAATCTCCAAAATAGCCTTGATTTTAACAAGATTAAATTCAATACCATGCAAAGAGATGATGAAACTAAGGAGTTTTCCAGAGAGTGGAAAAGATGCATTTCTTCAGTTAAAGGAGAACATAGTATTTGATGAGATGGTCAAAGATGATTTTAAGAACTTGGAGGTGTTCGGTACAATTTTTTGACTTGGCAAGAAGGTTGTCAACATAATCTTCCAATATGTAATGCATGATGTCATGGAAGATATAGGTCATATCACGATGATATGTAGTACCAGCATTTTTATTGCCAAAGGGCATTACACGATAACATAATGTCCCCCAAGGGATGATGAAAACGGTTTTTTGTTGATCTTCAGAAAAAATATTTTATTATTACCCAAAAACCTGTCCATGATTGATAGCATCTCATGGCCGGTGGTAAGATCAACAATTTGGTTGATACTAGGCAGAGGAAAACCGTCATTGGGACAAGCAAGGTTAAGGTCTCAAAAATATGTGCAAATACGGAGTCCCCCTATCACTTTGGTGATAGTAACAATATATAAATCCACTAGGGATAGTCAGTGGGTAGAATAAAAGAAACAAAAAGGAGGCGCTAGATTTCTTCTTTCACAAAAAGGGCAATGCAGGGATGCATTTTTCATAGGTTTAGCATCATGAATAGTTATGATATTATGGACCATGATATTTGGGTCAATACCAGGAATATCAGCACAAGACCAAGCAAAAGCATTTCTATGATCTCGAAGGAAAGAGGTGAAGGCTTAATGTTCATATGGATCTAAAGACTAGCCTATCTTTATAATTTGAGGGCCATCCTGAGTGTTGATGGTTATCTCTAAGGTTGAATCATTCAACATGGTTTGTGTCTCAGAAGGTAATGACTGGTGAATGTAAGAATCCTCCCTACCTAGATAGGTGAGAATAGAATCATCGTTCTAACATTGAATAAAGTTTATAGAAGGTGTGTCTTCATTGATCATGTTAGGATATAGGAAGGGAAGGGAAGAAGGATCCTCACCATCATATTGATAGGTTAGAGGTCCTAAGGAAATAGTGTTCACCAAAAAAAAGTTAGGAGGGATGGATTCTAGATCCATGGACTCTGTGGGGAAAGGCGGTGTGGTAGGTGAATAAGGTGGGGAAGGTATACCTTCCTCTACATGGTCGATACAAGATTTCTTAGAAGAAGGTTCTTTATAAAATCCAAGACCGCAACAGTCTTTGTGTTTCTGATTGGTGTAAGGTATAGTTGTGTGACTACCCTGTTCACAAATACCAAAGCTAAAGCCTTTCTAAGCACATTGAAGAAGGAAAGTGTGAGCAAAGCAGCGATTGGTGAGGTATTGAAAATCAAATGAGAATGGATAGGTTTGGGTAGGTTATTCATGAGTATATGAAGAAACATCAAGTCCCCCATACGTCCAATTAGTGTGAAGGTGGGGTGGACCATATGGAAATACATCACCTACATGATTATTGTAATGTGGGTTTTGATGGAGGCTTCTGTACTCTTCATCGGTAAGGAAGGTGTTGATGTTGTAGAGGAAATACTCCCCTAATGTGATGCATTGAAAAACACCTACCAAAGGATTAAAAGTTGGTATTTGGTCAACGGGAATGGAAGGATCACTAGAATCTTGAGAAGGGGAAGCGTTAGGTGTTTGTGAAGTAGATGGGTTGAGTAATGGGAAAAATGTGGTAGCGGTGGGAATAGAGGAGTTGGTTGAGGAAGGTGTAGCAGCAGAAGTAGTGGATGAGGTAGTGGCTGAAGAAGAAGTGATAGTGGTGGAAAATGGGATAGTGGCAGAAGAAGAAGTATTGTGGTGGTAGATGTATTAATTGGTATAAGGACATCATTAGGTTGATAGATTATATTGCAGGTTTTGAATGGTGAAGGATCTGTTTGAATGGTGTAGTTTTTCCCTTCATGTTCAAATTTTAAATAGCGGTGTAAGGTTCAAGGTACATAACCCATGGCATGAATCTAGGTTCATCCAAGTAGGATGTTATACTATAATTCCCCCTCTAATACATAGAATAATTTAGGAATGGAACGGGGGACCACGCAAATACGGAGAATGATGGTGTCATGGGTGGAATTCATGGAATCATTAAATTGAATCAACATAACTAGGTTATTATGCATGTGATTAGAAGGGATGCACATTTTTTTATATGTATGGGAAGAAATGATGTTGATACTAGAACCTCCATTGATTGTAATGTGTTGAATGCATGTGTTATCAATGTACGTAGAAATGAATAGGGCGGGTTTAGGATCATTCGATTCAAGAGGGACAATATATTTTTCAAAGAAACTAACAATAGAGACTTGATGAAATGTAATGGGAGCAGAAGATGGAGACAGAGTAGTGAGGGCATCCACATGATGTGGGGTAATGATGGTAGTAATGGGTGTGGGGGAATTAGATGGAACCTCAATAGATTATAGGACCTCAATAAGGGCTAAAAATGAGACTCGAAGGTTTGAATGAGGTCGTAAAAAGACATTTTGAGGGGGGATTGGTGAAGTTGTTTTATCATGGTACGATGTGCGAATCCATCAAAAATGGGATATTTAGGCCAATGGATGGTTACCTTGGGTGCAGGTGTAAATGGAATGTTGGGTAAAGGTATAGTGGATGGGTTTCTTGTCTTCTCTTTTCCTTTGTCTTTTTGAGCTCTAGTGGCAAATAGAACCATATTAATTTGAGAAAAAGAGTGAGATGTGTCAAGAAAGGTATAACGGCAGGAGGGACAACAACCTAGTGTAGGATAAGAGCCTTATGAAATGAGTATGTCGCACTAGCATTTTGGAGGGGGTTGGACTAGCTCCCTAATTCAGACTATATTGATCTCAAAGGTTGGAGGAGGATGTGAATGTCACTGAATAGATATAGGGTGAGGTTGTATGATGATAGGAGAAGGTGGAATGGGATATTCATCCAAAAATTCATCTTCATCAAAGATCTCTTCAGGATAACATAGTTAAAGAATAATATTTTTAAGGGCCTTATAATTTTCAACATCATGCTTTGGCACACAATGATAGGTACAAATCTAGGTATCATCAAACCCTTTCAGTTTAGGTTTGAGTGTGTCATAAGGCTTGAGAGGTGGCAATGTAATGGTAGAAGTTTCTAACAGTCAAATGAGGATGTTAGCGTAAGACCCTGCCAGGGGATTGTAATGAGAAGTGAGAGTATGTTTGGATTGGGTTTTGGGTGACTTTTGTGTAAAAGGTGTTGTTGGAGGTGGAGTTGGTTTGGATGGAGGTGTGGGTGGCTTATATGGAAGAGGCATTATTAAAGGTGGATTTGGAGGTTGAGTAGGTTTAACTACATTTTTGAGAGGTAGTGTGGTTTTGGGTTTGGGTTACACCTTCTTAGGTAAAGGTGTTGGGGTAGTGCGTGAACTAGAAGGGAATACAGAAGAGGGCATTGGACAGGTCAACCAAGGTGAGAGTGGATGTGCAGTGAAGATAATAGTAGGAGGCAACATAGAAATTTTATGTGGAAGGGAAGGTAGAGACATGGGTAGTGGAGCAGGCGTAGGTAATGTAGAAGTCTTGGGTGGAATGGGAGGTTCTGATAAGGATGTGTGTTGCTTTGTTTTAGTTTTACCTTTGGTAGGAGGCTACTTGACCAAGGTTGATGGATGGGGTCCTAAGATGGAGGGAAGTGGTGAAGGTGAAAGAGGAGAAGTGCGAGAAGCTATGGTACGAGGCCTAAGAGGTTGGGTCTTCCTCTTAGGTGGTGGGATAGGCATGGTGATAGTTAGGGACAAGGTGGCTAAATTGTTCTTCACATGAGGATGGACTAGACTAGGTGTCAACACAACCCCTAATGTAGTGATAGGTTTGGGCATAGGTGGTTGTTGGGGTAATAGTAAAGGTTTTGGTGTAGGTAAGGATGATATAGAATAGGCCACTATACCCGACTTAGGTGTGACAGATTTAGATGTCTTAAACACTTTAGGATAAATTGCTGAAGTGTCTGGGGTCAACATTTTCATTTGAGTCAATACGGGAAGTCGAAGGCATCCCCAAAGTGTGGAGTAGTCGACATACTCCAAGTGATCTTCCAAATGGGAGAATAACGTAGAAGTGGAGGGGGATGATGATGATTTGGTAGTAATCCCTATAAAGAAATATGACGTCTTTGAAATAGGGAAATGGTTGGCTTCAGAATCTGTGGGTAGAAGAGATGATAGAAAATTGACAAGGTCTTTAAAATCCATTGGGGAGTTATTTCCAATAGGAAGAGATGCTAAAAGTGAATCTTATATGGGTAGAGGAGGGGGCAAGGTGGATGGTGTAGATGCTTTGATTGGTGAAGAAAAGGGTAATTTGGACTTTCTATGGGTAGAAGAGTGAGTGATGCGGTTTGTTCGATAGGTAGAGAGATGAATTGGGTAAATGCCTCCATAGATGAAGGGATAGGTGAAGGGGGCTACTCGGTAGAAAAAATGGTAGATAAGGTTGACTCCTCCATGAGTAGAGGAGAGGATGAGGTGGAATCATCCATGGGTGGAAGAACTCATGCAAGGATTTCCTCAATTGATGGGATGGAAGGAATTTGAGTAGAAGGGGCTGGTATGGTATGAAAAACAACATGCACATCTCAAACATTGGTATCATTAGTTAAGGTTTCGCTAGCTTGGTTGGATGATGGAGTGTGATTTTGAAACAGCTTCTTAAAGATGTGGAGGTTTTTGTTAGCCAGTACATTGGGGTTATTCAAGACAAGATCTCCACTATCCAATATTTCTTGGATGATATTTTTAAACGTTTTGCAATTACCATCACTACGACCTCTAACACGATGATAGTTGTAGTAATCATTCTCCTTGTATCATGCAAGCACAGAACATGAAGGGTCAAAACTAGTATATGGTTTGATTGGTGGAAGATTTATGGATCCTGCATTCAAAATATTTTCCAAAACCTAGGAGTAAGGTTCTTCAATGGGAGTTTATCATCATTTTTCATGCCTATATTAAAAGTTTTGAACAGTAGAAAGAGTAGAAGATGGTTTTGGTTGGTTGGATGGATGAGATAGACCATATTTAAGGACCACCTCATTGGCAGATCCTTTGGGTTTTGAATGATTGGTTTGTGGTTTGGAAGAATAAGAAGAGTTATTTTATTTGAATGGAGTGCTCTTGTTGTGCAATTGTGGCTTCTTATCTTCAATAGCACAAATTTATAACTTTTGAGCCATGGTGAATGCCTCATCGAACATTCAGAAGGTTTGAAGTTGGAGATTTGGAGAGATATGTCTAGCACAAGCTCTAGTAAACAACTCTATTAGTTGATTTTGTGGAATTTGAAAGGTAAGTTGATTGGTAAAGCTCCGCCAATGTGTGACAAATCGGTGATAGATTTATCTTTGTATTGGCGCATTGAATACAAGTCAGTCATGGTGACTTTCTTAATGATGTCGATGGATAAATGATTGAGAAAGGGTTGCGATAATTGATTTAATGAAAAGATAGATTTCTTAGGTAATGCACTATACCAGTCTAAGGTGGGTCTTGTCAAGTACATTGGGAAAGTTTAAAGAAGCAAGGTTTCATCATGGGATATCAAATAATGTACATGTTTATAAGATCAACAATGTTTTCGTGGATCCTGCTTGTTATTAAATATGTTAAAATTTGGCATCTCCCAATGTGGGGGATAAGAATGAATTGGTATGGATAGATGAATAGGTTTATTACAAATTTTGTCATAATTCATAGCCTTGTGGGACTCAGAAATAGATTCTTCTAGGGTTTTCATCTTGTCCATCATCATCTTGATCAAATCCATGGTTGGATTAGATTGAGGAAAACCTCATGCGATATAAGGAGGTGGATACAATGAGTAGGACAAATAAGGTATGCTATGATATGGAGGTGTTTTAATGCCTTTGCCGATGTTGATATCCTTTCTTGCTTCTGTAACTGAATTCACAAACGTTGATACATGATTCTTGTTTTGAATATGGTGTACACATTAGAACTGAGTAATCATGTTTGTTGTATATGATATATTTTATCTTCTAAAATTAGATACAATCATACTATGGAAATTCTGAATATATATTGAAGTATTTCATATACTCTTTATGTTGAAATTTCTAGTAAATTTTGTATACTGGTGAAGGAAATAAATTTAGTCTTAAAAGACTATGCCAATACATTTCCTAATTCACATTACTGAACTTATTTATCAATCTATTTCATTTCTAATACAATAACAACCATACCTTGGATCAATTGCAGTGATCCAAGGCATATCTATGATTACTATGATGTTTCGATCATTTTTTTAAGCTAGGTCAACATATTCTATTACTGAGATGTCTTTGTACTCAGGATCATATTTTAGGAGATCAGAGGGGCATCATGTAGCATATTACGGATGCATCCTTCTATGTGATCTAATTACATTGTTTTCATAAAATTACTTAAGGTAATGTATTTTGATTATTGTGTTAAACCTAAATAATCTAAATGCATTTGATTCATTACATTACCCTTAACCTAAGTTAAGTGAATACATTTTAAAGGATATTAATTCTTAAAAAGGATTATCCTAAGTCATTTGAGATTAATTTACACTAAGCTATTAATGGGAATTTTTAAGGTCCTAAGATATGGTTGTATCTAATGCTAAATATGCCTAACCTAGGTGGCATTGATCTAACCTAAGGGAGGCCATGGTTAGCTTGGATGGAAAGTTAAGAGAATTGGGTGGTTACACCATTCCAAAGGCATACCGACAGATTTAAATGGATCAATTAATGTTGTTTAGAGCCACTTTTGGTCGGGGCATGGTTTATGATGGAATGTGCTAAAAAGGTAACTCTATTAAACTTTGGTAAATAAATTTTTAACTGTTAGTTGTAACTAATAATGGGATGGTAATTGGTAGGAATTTCATAGGCCACTATTAGTCCGTCCGGCATTAATGAGTCTCAATCCTTGAGAAAAAACTTCCTAGGAATTGGAAAGATGAATTTGGGGAAAAAGGAATGGTTTTGTTTCATTTTGCATTCATATTTTTTGAGCTCTATGGCTCTGCATGTAGTTTATCCATTTTTCAAACTATCGGTTCCATTCTGTTATAAAGTCAAGTTTACCATTGCATGGCAGAAATAATGGTAAAAATTTATTGTGGAAAATATAAAGGAAATATGGGGGAATTTTTATAAGATTTGGTTTGATTTTTTGGTGGAGATCTTTCAGTGGAAGATTTACAAAAGGTTTGAAGCATGGGAAAGAAATCAAGAGCACTACCATGCATGATAGGCTCTATCTCTTTAAGATTTCTTGCTTTATTTAATGATTTCATAAAAATAACTCTCATCTTCATGAAATCACTTCTGAGATTTGGTTTCGTGGTTGTGTATTATTTTCTTGGCTTTGCTCCATTGTGTTTTCTTGAAATTTATTGGGTTTTGGTTGATAGAAATGACATTGTATTGTATGAAGTCTGTTATACTTTGAAACTGAGATGTAAGACGGATTGGAAAATAGTTTTGTTTGAAAAATATGAAACTTCAAATGATTTATTATGTTATTACTATGATATCTTTGCAATTGATTGATATATCTTGTTATATTTTCTATCTTTGGTGTTAAACGATATCACAGGGTTTTGGGTCGAATTCTTCTTAGATTTTGATATCAATTCAATTTGTTGAGAAATTGGGTGTTAACAAGATAGATATAGTTTTGAATTTTTAATTCATGTTATAGGCTCTTGTTTCAGTGTAATGATCATTCATTTATGCCTTTAGTTTGTGACTTCTCTTTTGGTATACAAATTAGTGAAATAAATTAGACCCATTTTGGGTACTCGCAGAAGGCATATTTTGAATTCTTCTTGGATGGTATAATGGAAAGGGGTGACTGGTAAAGTTTCATGTCTCTTATTTTAGTAGTGTTTTGTTTTGATGCACCCTTCTTAAGTTGGCTAGAACCTAGAATTGTTTTTGGGACATCGTTAGTCCCAGGAATTTTTGGATTGTAACTCCTAGGTTGTGCATTTAGAGGCTCTCTTGAGCTCATATAGTTGATAATTTTCTTGGGTTAGATACCATTGTTTCTGCAAGTGATTTTTATATAAACTTTAAATATTTTGTGGATTTTGATCAACAATTGTTCCTAGAGGACATATTCTTTGGTGACTGAAATTTTTCCTTTATTGAATTTTTACCATCTTGCAAAATGTCTCATTGGAGACTATGCTCAAATTTTAGGGTTTGTTTTAAATGAGTTGGGAGTTGGGAGTTTTTTTGTGATCATTTTTAAAAGAATTATAATTCCCTAAGTCCAGGAACCTGGTCTTAACAGGTGAAGGCCGTAATATACACATTTGATATTTTATGTGGTTTGTTTTTTATTATCCTATAAGTTTTGTTTTGAGAGTGTTTTGTGATTTCAACTATTGGTTGAGTCCATGGTGCTTTCGGTATAGTTAGGACTATTTAAGTTGACTTGGTTCAATTGAATTATGTTGATCAATTTTTATTTAGATCTTTTTTTTGTTACAGCAGACCTTTCTTAGGTTCTTTACCTTAGAAATTTCGAATCATCTCAATGTTGGATGGAATAACCCTCCTATAGAAATTTATTATTCTTGTATTCAGTTCATGACGAGTCTTTCTTGTTTTAATGGAATCCTCTTATCTATTAGTAATAGGGATTTGGTTAGTAATAAAGAGGAAAATTATGGCTTGGTAAATTAATCCAATACTGATAAGGATTGAATGAAATCATGAATTTTTATTAATTCTTTTCTTTAATAGTTGGTTGTAGTTTTAAATGTTATCATGTTTGAAATGATTTTTATGACTGTAACATAGATGGAATTAAATTTTTTAGTTTACTTAACTTCTTTTATGGGAAATTGGTTCCTGAAGAGACTTAAATGAATTTCTTTCTATTTATGTCATTGTGAATTTTTGGACAGACCTTTTGATTGTTCTTATTTTGGTCACTTAGAACTTTTTCATTATCAACAGTGTTCCTTTTATGAAACTGTTAGATAAAAGCATATTTTTTTAATGTTTTAGCACTTATCACGCTCAGTTCTTGTGAACTGACTCATGCTGATAGTTTTACAAATGGACTTCGTGAAAATTTAAAGGAGAAAGACTTATAAAAAGTTGCATTTTTTGTTAACGAAGTCATTTATTTTATCTCAAATACTTAATGTATTGAAATTCTCTCTAAAGGAACTTGTTGGATAAACTATGTGGGCATATCACATTAGTATTTTGTACTGCTAAGAAATGTTTTCTTAAAGTATATGAAATACTTATTAAGTATGGAATGAAGTGAAATCCTTTTTTGATAAATGAATTGTTTTATAATGGTATTTGATGACTAGTTATTTATGCATCATATATGATTTAGATTTTATTAATATTCTTAAATATTAACTTGCATGACTTAATAGTTATATAAGGGATAGAGTGATGCTTAGGTAAGGAAATATATTTCTGAATCAATTAATCTTGGGGTAATGGTAAGATTATGAAGATTATAGTTTATGAACCTTTATTCAGAAAAGGGAATTAGAGTAGTATACTATAGTATTGGATGTGATATTCTTATCAAGATTATACTCCTTATGTTTCTAAATTCATGATAAAGATATTAGTCCTTTATTAGTAAGAAGAGAATACTTCTTTGTCATTATGAATCAGGGACATAGTATGTTATCCTTATGTATGTGATAATGCATAAATCAATAATGTTGTTGGGATGCATGCTCTACTTTATGGGAATGGTAATGGTAATTAGAAACCGTATAAGAATTTTAAGATGGATTAAAATATATGAAAACACTAAGTCTAAATAACAAGTTTTCAATCAGAATTATTTACATTGATAAACTTAAGCAAAGAGACCTAATGTTCTTACTTATTTGATTATGAATGAGATTTAATGCTCAATGAAAATAACGGTTATGGAATGATGATTTCATAAGTATGAATGCAGATTTTATCTACAAACCTTCAACTAGTGTAAAATTGCATTTGAGATCCTTTCATTATGGATCAATCATTCAAAATTAGTGGACCCCTAGGTACGATGTTTAACGAATAATTAAACCAATTAATAAGCTAAAGGTTAATAAAATTTAATGACTCTTAAGTATGTTAGTTTTGTTAGTGGATCTTAGTAGGTATTTGCAGTGTATTTTCTACTACAGAGTACCCTCTTAATGACAGAAGTCATTAGGAGGATACTATGAAGCAACCACTATGCTTTAACATCCCACTCAGCTCATCTAACTCAATTATCACAAGTGGAACTTCGATTCATAGTTTTACTCTAAACTGAGATAGGCATATGGACAAGTGTGGTCGTCAACTAATGTTGACCTAGGGTAAATAAACACACCCAAATCGATGAGATTTGATTCAAGTATGTCTACTTATCCTTAATCACCATGAGTAGACTACAACACTAGTGTATGTGAGCTATTCCTATTTAGTTTGAAACTTTGACTCGGATTTGGTTGAAAAAATTCAAGGAAGACCAATCTAGATAACAGATTGAGTGGCATGAAAGACATATTCCTTTTGATGTGTATGTCTTCTTGGAATGTAAACATGGTAAACATGTTTAAAACTTTGGCCAAAGTATCACAAACTATTGGTTGCATTGTCTTATGTCACCTAGACTAATATTGTGATATTTTAGATGAGTATCAGTAACAGATACTTAGATAGGATTCTTAGAAAAAATACTTGAGTGACCCGTAATGGGTAAAGGAACCAAAGTATACATTGTATACACAAGAAAAAGTGAAGCATGTGAGATCAATTTAATACCGAGTCATGATATGAGAGATCGATGTTACACCGAGTCATTACAGTTGCATATGGTTTTATGTTATGAGATGGACTAGCAATGGAATGTGTGTTCTAAATTGTATGAATTTAGAATAGAGAATATTATGTAAAAAGATCCCTTGTTTCTAAGTCATAAAATTGGATGCTATAGGTTCTGAGTAAGTAAACAGTGAAGGGGGATATAAGTAGCGGCAGATGATGATGGCATATACCCTAAATGGGAAGTATATGGGACATGTGGTAGATGACACAATTTATAGGTGGTGGGGCCTATGTATAGATGCTTGTAGCGATAGGTGGCAGAGTAGCAGGTATAGTCATGACCAAACTCTTAAAATGGGTCAATGTAACTGGAGGTTAGCAACTAATGATGTGGGAATACCTACACTAAGATTCATATAGGATGGTGAGGCATACGTCGAAGGTATGATAGATGATGTAGGTGTGGGGGTAATCTATGAAATGATAGGTGGTAATGTGGAAGCAAGTAATTCTACACTAGTGGTAGTCAATACGGAATTGGGGGCAAGGGCAAGAGGAACGGAGACATGTATCCCGTATAAGGGTTGTCCTGAGGAGTCACGGGTGGAGGAATGAGAAATATAATACTACAAGGATGTGGGATTGTGATCAAGGATTTTTACAAAATCCTTGTCACCTACAGATATAGAGATAGACAAAGTGGGGTCCATGGGTGAAGAAATGGAATATGGTGAAGGACTATGAGGTAGTGGTTAACAGCAAGCATGAAAGACTAGGGTGTTGACTTTTTTGTGAGTCAAAACCATGTGAATAGTTATAAGATAGGTTTTCTCAGCATAGGAAAAGAAGATAGAAGAAATCTAGAAAATGAAAATTGGTCATTGTTTTGACATAGAAATTAAAACACAGAAACAAAAGTTGGTATGGTAACCAAGGCCGGTAGGATGATGTAACTAATTTTGTTCATTGGAACGATGCCAGTTACTATGAATAATTAGCATATTTATAAATCTGGAGATGAAGAACATAAATTGGGTGGATCTAAACTCTGTTGATGGTAACAGAGACTCAAAAATGTGATAAATGAAAGAAACAGGTCATAGAAAATATCTGGATGTGAATTGAATATAGTTTGGGAAGAAATAATCAAAACAAAAAGGAATCAATATTGGTTATTCAACCGATGCCGATGTGAAGAGGTAATCAAATTCGATCACTATACCAATGCCAGTTACTATGGAATCTAAGAAGATGATAAAAAAAATGTAATTTTAAGTGATTGAGTCAAATGAAAAAACCAACCCAAGAACTGAGTATGGAAGTGATGAGTCCTAACACAACCAGAATGAACCGTAATACACCAGTTATGATAGTGGGTTGTGAAGGATAAGAAAAAATAAGAAAAAATGGCCTCGCTCCTCAAAACACAATTTAACAGTCAAAAGCTAACAAAAACACTTCAATCTTATGTTTCAGATTTTAATGTTATGTGGCTTATGCCATTTAAAAATAACTATCAGTAGAATAGAGTTTTTTGTCAATGAGGGTACCCTATAAGCATTATATGGCTGGTTTCAATTGTATTTTGGCTAAGTGTCCCTAATTAATACTTCAGTACGTGAGGTCTAACTCTGATATGATGACTGACTTGAACACCAGTTGGATCCACCGCCAATCCAATTGTTAATCATTGACAAAAATTTCTAAGGAGGGAGATGTTTAAGAAATGAGTAAATAATTCAAGTTATTTGGATAGGGGGGTATGTTCACAAAGTGAACTACGATTAATTCCTACCAATCATCAATTGGTCATGACCTCCGGTATATATATTGAAAATAAATTTAGGTGATCTAATGCAACATAAGAAGGATGAAATGAAAATATTTTTAAGCCTAAATCAAAAGTGAAATTGGATGTAGAAAATAGAGAATAGGTCAAGAGGATGATCTTTCACTAGATGAAAGTGTAAAATAAATTAATAATAACTATTTTTAAACACCAAATCATGATTTTCCTTTAGACAAGTAGAAGAAGAGAATATTAAACAGAGAGAAACTTAATGTGAAATTTTCAGAAAAGAAAGAAACAAACAATTCCCTATATGAAGAAAATGAAAAGAACCCATAAGAAGGGGTCCCACCAGGCATGCCAAAATGTTTCACATCAAATTATGGAATAAAACAGATAAGGGTAATGAGTGTAGGAAGAATACCTTTGAATAGTCAGGAGAAGGTTGTTCGTGTTGTAGATGTTGATCGGGTTGAATGTGAGAGCTTCCTTTTGGCTAAGAGGAACTACCTATAAAGCACAACAAGATCACAAGAGATAGTTAAATAGTATATGATAGTGGACTTACTAGAAAATGCTAGTTCTAGGAAGTGTGATACTTCCTAGATGGCTGTCAATCTACTATTTTATCACATTAATGAAAATAAATGTGAGAAGTAATGGTCCTATTCCTAACACTTTGATTTAGGTGTCTCAAAACATTATCAATACACTATATTAATCAAAGTATTGAAAATATAAACTAATATAGCATCAGGAAAGGTGTAGTTTTTATTGGGAAAGGTCACTAAGGTTTTAGGCAAGGTCTGAGCAAGGTTTTGGGTGATTCTGGGTTGTTTGGTGAGAGTTATGAGCTCGTTGTTATAGGTAAAGTTACTAGTCAAAGAGACCAAAATCAGTTAGGTGACCGATGCCAGTATAGGAAAATGACTGACGCTAGTTGGGTAACTAGTGCCAGTAGGGGCAATATGATGGAAATGCCAAAAATGGGTGTTTAGGGTCTCTCTGTGATCACACAAAGAGTTAAAGGGGTTCAGGAAGGATGATGTGATTTTTGTTAAGGCTCAACAAGGGTGGTAAAGGTGATATTATAGGTGAAATGGTTCAAGTTGATGGAATAGATGGTAAATAGGTTAAAGGTGGTATTCGAAATAGAGAGGGATCAGGTGAAAGAAGTAAATGAAAGAATTAAGATCAAAATAAAATCTTAACAAATAAGAATGAATTACCTATCTGGTAACCTATAGATCTGAAGGTGGTTTTTGGTTGATGAGCATTTGTGGGAGATATGGTAATGTGTCCATTGCTACAAAAATGGAGCTTGTGTGCATTGTTATGACGATCCAAATTTTTGGATGAGATGACTGGATGTTGGGGAAGACCTTGTGTGCTCTAGTTTTTCATTCAGTAACTTGAATGCTCGAGAGTTAGAATGTTAAAGCTTGAGTGAATCAATGAATTGAATAACCCATTCAAAGAGTTAGAAACTCTTATTTAAGGCAACCGATGGTGGCTAGGGAACCAATGTTGGCCAAGGGATAACCAGCGTAGGTTAAGGAGAATCGGTCCAATTTGTAAAAAATATGTTTTTTCTCCCAAATTTGGCGTGGTCTTTGGCTTAGTTCGGGTCTGGAGTGTTGAATCGCATAAATGAGAGTGTGGAATTAGTTAGAGGATTAATAGGTTATGAAAAGTTAGGTTGGGAAAGATTCCCAATTGGTTAGGATAAGTGGGGACTTGGTCTAGCATAATTAATAGGTTTAGAATGGATCTAGGGTGAGGTGTAGAGGGTGATGTCGATAAGTGATGTGGCTAGGTGAGTTAGATATTTAACTTAATTATGATAATTAAATTAATTAAAATGTGTGCGAGTGGGCATTGTAGGGCAATAATATTAAATTAATTAGTCAAAGTTGGTTTAGAGGGTTGGGACCCAATTTCGGGTGTCTACAGGTAGGATCAAAACAAAGCAAGAAAATGAGTTTTTGGTCATATCGATTTCCTAAGAAGTCAAAAACCATCTCGAAGTTGATTTTTTGTACTCACTCACACATGTGTGTTCTGCATGGGATTTTTATCTCTTGGGGGATGTTAAGGCATTGTCTTAATATCATTTTTTAAGAATAATGGATTCATTTTGACGTCATATCTTTATGAACAATCATTAATAAGATAAACAGGTTTAAAACCCTAGTTAAACCATAGAATTGGAGTGATAGGGGAAATTTGAGTTGTATAGTATCCAAATGGATTGAGGAAAAAAAATGAAGCTTCAAGAATGTAGATAATTCTTCAGGGCTCTTATTGGTGATGATTTCGTGTTCCAGGTGTTTCAACAAGTTGAATAAAATCCCTTGTTTTGTAGATATTTTTATGTATAAAGCTGAGATGTAATTTTAATGAAGAAAAATGAATTATTCTAGAAAACTTGGGAGGTGTGTTAAATTTATATGAAAATTTTTAGACAATTTGTGTGAATAAATTAGGTTGAATGGGTCTCTAAAGTTTCCCTGTTGCTTTTGGCCTACAAGGATAAAAGCTAGTCATGGAGGTTTGGGATGAGTGATGATGTTTTTCATGTTGTAGTATCATTTTATGATCATGAATAGTTTTTATAAGTCATATATGAAGTGTGTTAGCTCTTGGAATGGTTTGAAGAATTGGTTTCCTGTTGAGACCCTAGTGGCCTAATTAGCCCTATTAATATTCTTAAGGTGTGTTTAAACAGGTGTGCTTTGTTTGTTTTCTCCATGTGACATAGGTTTATGAATGTTTTAGAATGTTGGTAGGGATTATAGTGAAGTTTTTCAAGTGGTTTATGTGCTTGGAAGTGGTGTTGAAGGTGTTTTTACATATTGTGTTCAAGACTAGTTCTTGAGACCTAATTGCCAGTTTGACCAATTTCAGAGATTGAAGTGATTAGAGGCCTTGTTTCCTATTTTTGTGGATTCCATGATTTCTTATTGATTCCTAATGATGATATATTTTCATTGATATGCCATATTATCTATGATGAAGAGTTTTGATAGGTGAATTTTCTTCCTTTCTGAGACTATTTTCTAGGTGTTTGAAGACTTATATGAAGTTTTTTTTCTTCTTGGTGTGTTTCATAAGGAAGATGGATGTTGTAGAGGTTCTTGGGATTTCTAAAGGATGTGAGAGGTTTACCCTAAGTTGTGTGGAGCTAATGGAGTCATGATGATGATGTATTATTCCCTTTGAGTTCACATGGCATTCTTTGGAGGAGAAAGCTTGTTTCTGGGCCTAATTGATAAGATTATTGTTGTTTGTGTTTGATAGGCTCTTTATGGCCTTTAATGTCTCTTGAAGTGATTTTATATGATGTTAATGATGTTTTTTCATGTTGTTATGACCAACCATTTTGGTCTTGGCTGACCTAGAGGTGTTTGGGATTTGTGTCATGTATATAAAGCATGTTGTTCTTTCTCATTATAAAGTGTAGTGTTGATGGGAATATAAGCGAGCTAGAGAAGGTTAAATAAGAGTGTATAGGGCTCAAGGTTTGAGATAATAATAGTTATTAAAATTTGATAAGTGTATAGAAGTTGATTTTCAATATCATTGGACCTAATCTACATATGAGGAAGCATATTTGATGAAGTAGGAGAAGATATTGTTTGAGATAGTTTGATTTTCATGGAGCTAAACTTGTGATCACAATTAGTTGTAGGATCAACAATACATCATTTATCTTCATCTTCAGATAGTTGAGTAGGTGCTTGATTATCATGGGTGGTTATAGCCTCTTTATATAGTGGGTACTTGACTAAATAGGGGTCGGTGTTCCTTATGAAGTGGGTGCTTCACTAAATAAATCTTGTGTGATGTGTAATATTCACATGAGTGTTTTAGATTGAGTAATATATACAAACATTTTTTTGGGTTTTATTCCCCTTGAGAGTTTCCCACTTACATCAGTTTTTAATGTATTCTCTCTCTTATTTCATACACTTGTGAATGAATGTTGCACACATAATAAGCTCATGTTGATTATGTATGTTGAATGGTTGATTTGAATAATGAATGTATGATAAGGTAAATGAAGTAAAAAAAAATTATGACTGATTCACCCCCCCACCATCTCAATCAATATACTTCAAAAAAAAAATTCCAAGCATTTTCTTGATTATTAGATCAAGTACTAGTACATGTTTTTTTATTTCATAGGATGTAGTGTCTAAATTTCTTAACTACCTTAACAAGAGCATAAACATGTTTTAATTATATTCATTAGTTCAAATCATAATCCTTTATATTAGTTTTTATGAATTCAAAAGGATGTTCTCCAAAATATATTCTTTGTGTAAGAATTACTACAATGGTGTGGTATGTTGTGAAAGAGTATATGTAGAATTCTTGTTTGAAATCAATATGTTTCATAATAGGATCTTACATGGTAGAAATATCAATATCTTGAAAATAATATTTTTCTTGAGGATTCCATTCAAAAAAAAATTAACATTACATTCAAAGGTTTGATAATATCAACAAAACTATAGATAAATTTTATAACAAAATTGATCTTTCCGAATAATGATTTTAATTATTTCTTGATATTTAGTAAAGGAATTTTATAATTTTATTAGGCTACATTAGGATCAAATATAATATATTTTTGGGTTATAATTTTTCCCCCAATAACTTACCTTAAGTAAAAAATATATACTCTTCTTTGGATTGTGATAAATACAAAATCATCTACATCTGTGCAAAACTTTTTGCAAGTGCTTTGGTTACTAAGATCTATTCCTAGAAAACATGGTTAGATCATCCAAATAAATAATAATGCATTTACTTATCATAACTTGGAAATATTCATCCATTTCTCTTTAAAATTCATCTCCAACATTAATTAAACAAAAGTGTATCCTACTGTAAGAAAAATTACCCCACCTTTTGGTGAAGGTATTTTTCAATCTATCCTTTTCATCTACTAAGACATGATTGTATTCTGAAAATCCATCTCAAAAGGAAATAATTTTAGAACAACTAAACATCTAAAGAACCTCATTTAGATAAAGGAGGGAATAATTATTCATATCTGAGGCTTTATTTAAATCTTTAAAGTCTACACATAGTCTTAGTTCTCCATTCTCTTTACTAACTGGGAAAATATTTTCTACCCATGTAAATTATCTTGTAGGGACTATAATATGGGTAGAGGTAGCTTCTTAAATTCTTTATGGATTCTAGGCTCAATGATGGGATTGACTAGTCTTTATCTATGTCTAAAAGATTTGTGATTTTCCTTGAGGTGAATTGTGTGAGTAATATTTTCTAGATCAAAAATTTTCAAATCCTCATAGGACCATGATATGTCGTATTTATATTCAGTTAACAAAGATATCAACTTGTCTTTCTCTTCATCTATACAAAATTTATGAATGATAACATTTTGGAGATGGCCAATTGTTCCTAAGTTAAGAGTGACAGTTTCGTAATATTGAGAACTCTACATTTTATTCTTATTAGGGGGAATATCTAAGTCAAAAATATCTCTAGTGATACCATTCCTTTTGGAATCTTGTTGTCTTTCAAATTCAATATGCCATCATCATCCCATGTGAAGTGATCCTATTTTGTTTCACCATATTCATCATGTCTATTATGTTCATCAATAGTATGCAAGTCAAAAACATTTGAATTTATGATAAAAATGCGTAATTTTTTTATCATTAGGGGAAATTTGGAAATTATCAACATTTTTTTGGTATTGATGGACAAGGAGCAATCTCAACTCATAATTTGTAGTCTTGTTTTGGTCTCTTAAGAATAGCATAGAATTTTAAATGCACTAAATTATTGAATCATATCCCACACCCTATTCTTGTATTTATTGAGGTAAGACAACTTACATTGAAACTTTCTCTTGATTTGATTTACTGCAAGTTTAGAATCTCTTAAGGCAATCAAATTTTTAACACCATGCTTTAAAGAAAACAACAATCCTAGGACTAGAGCTTCATACTTTGCCATGTTGGTAGTACAAGGGAATTCAAAGTGGTATGAAACATGATAATGTTTACCTTTTGTGTTTATGAGTGAAACTCTAGCTCCTGAACCTTGCCTTGACCTTGTATCATCAAAGTGCAATGTCCAAACATCATTTAAATTGTCTCGTGAGTAAGCCATTTGTGTCTAAGAATCTTTGACTATTAAAGCATATACATCTATGTTTGAAGCAACTAAGTTGAAGTTATCATTCTTAGCATTGTACTATGTGATCATATGTTTCATTTTAGGCTCTCTATCTACCTTGATCTGATTATTTAATCCTCTCCAAGGTAATCACATGTGAGAAAAGTCAATAGACATATACCCATTCAATGAATTAGGTCAATCTCTATTTAGAAATATTCCATACACTTTAGGTATATCCCTAACCAATATGCCTATAAAGTGGCAAACCATTGGTTTAGAGGCTAATTCCATGTGAGCATTATGTGATTCTCATACTACTCTTACCTCTAATGTGTCTAAATGAACCACTCTTATGTCAAATTTGATTTGTGTCAATCGCAATTTCCTACATTTTCCTCTAGGAACAACATTAGCTAAAGCTATTGAATCAACCAAACAATTATGCACATTCTTACAATACATACTAACTATAAGCATGAAATGACGAACCTCATATTTGTCTTTATAAATAATTACATTTGTATGTGAAAGTCTTTTTTGTTTTCTAGCAGTATGCTTATTTGTCTAAGACTTGAGCAATAGATCTCTTTGTTTAGTAATCTGAGATAACTCATGTAGTGCGATGTTGGCTTTGATTTTCTTTGTGTCCTCTATAATGTTGTAACTTGTTTTTGTAGAACTTACAAAAGTTTTTGTTGTTTTCTGCTCTCCTTGCTTAGGCGGAGGTGGATTATTGTTAGACTTGGAATCCAGAGGTGTGTCTCCCTTTGGTGAAGGTGTAGAAGTAGTGAGACGCTATTTGGTTTTGTTTCCTAAGAAATAACTACTTATTGGATGATTCGGAAAAAACATGAATCTCTTTAGTGTTCTCTTTTGGTTCTTTATTCTATTGAGAAGGGAAACTCATTGTGTCAAACACCATAACAATGCTAGCTTTGGAAGAGCTAGATTCATTTGGATCTCTTGCATTTGGTTCATACCCCTCAATTTTTTTGTGGATGGCCTCAAAAGCATTGTAAAACTCAAGACAATATAACTCAAACTGCTTAGTAGTACTATGTACTCTACACCAATGGGGAAGAGCAAACTCATAAATGTTAATATTAGCAAGATTAATGTTGGTAGCAAGAGTATCTTGAATTTTAAGATGGTTATATCTTTCATAAGAATAACTTCTATTTTGGTTGTCAATGTTACCTATTTGTCTCTGTAAATCAACAAAATCATTGCTAATCTTTTGCATCATCTTTTGTATCCCTTCCATCATAGTTTCTAGAACTTGGAGGAAGTGTTTGTGTAGAGGTCACTACTGGAATTAGAGCTATGTTGAGGTTTTGAACTTCAGTATGCAATGGAAATTGATTTACAATAGAGATTTGATTCAGGGATGGGATGTTTTGGAGAGCCAGGGTAATGATAAGAGAATTTCTCCTTAAGGGAGTAGCTATGCATCTATAGTTGTCGACTCTACATAATATTGTGTCAAGGTGGTTGCATTAGCTCTTCTAACAAATATAGAAGTGAAAGGATCCAAAACACTTCTGTACATCTCTTACGAAAGATTATTAGTAGGTTTTAATAATGGTGTAATTCTCCCTAACATACACTAAAATCTAGAATTGAAAGATCTGGTGGGTTCATTACTTTCTCTTTTGACACTGGGAAATTGATGATACAAAATAATAGGATCAATAACTTGTCCAAACTTTGCTAGGAAAGTCTCTTTAAGCTCAACCCAAATATGAATGAAATTATGTGTTAAATTCAAAAACCAATCATAAGCAGTATCCTATAAAGTGAGAGGAAACAACTTGCAAGCTATATCTTCATATTTAACATTCATTAATCTTAGAGTAAATATGAAAGGTTGTTGCACATTCCTCAGTAGTCCTACTACCATTTGGGTTCCTAGGTAAGTTGTGGATGTTTCCTGGAATGGCCAGTGTAGTACCTCATAACCAAGCAAGTCGAGTCATTTTAGGTGGTGTATATGGAGAAAGACACGTGGTTTGGGGAGCAAATGTTGATGAACTTGGAACTATTTGAGAATCATTAGTCTTTCCCTTGTCGAATCTAGGTTTACTATAACGTGATAAAGCTAAAGCTAAATCCTAGGATCAAACTTAGACTTGTGAGATGGGGGTGTCAAATCCAGCTTAAGATATTTTGTAAAAAATGAATTGATTAACCTTCTTGCTAGTTATATGTGTATTATTTGAACCTTAAAAAATAGATTTTTATGTCCTTCTAGTATCATCTTTATCTGTTGATGCAAGTTTATTACACATGATTCTACAAAAATCATGAATTTAATACTAATCATTTTAGAACCCCTATTGGAGATAGGGTTTAAGGTACTCTAGGATATATAGCTTTAGTTGGGAACTATGTGACCAAGTGTTAACCTGGGAGGGACCAATGTATTTGTGAAAACCACCTATTATAACCTTTTGGTTTTTTGGATCTAAACTACTTCAATTTTGAATCAAACACTTTCTCTTGATATTCACAATGATCTATTCCTAAGTACGTGATTTTGGACATTAAAAAAATGAAAGGAATAGAAGGGAAGGGTAGAAAAGGAAGTACATTCTCTTTCATTCACTAAGCATAGAAAACAACTTTAGCTCATATAAACCACACACATAAACCAAAAAATACAAGAAATAGTTTTCCCTCAATTCTTTATAAACTTCAAATAATCGGTCAAAGGAAAATCAAACACAAGGAATTACAATTATGTATCATCTAAGTAACCATGGTTAATCAAATTAACTATTGTTCAATGTAACTAGATTCCACACAATGAAACAGTATAATTCACATTTTCTAATAATTCTAAAGCACTCAAATATGTCATAATATAAAGAACACACATGCTCACGCACACGCACACGCACACGCACACACACACACACACACACACACACACACACACACACACACACACACGCACACGCACACGCACACGCACACGCACACGCACACGCACACGCACACGCACACGCACACGCACACACACACACACACACGCACACGCACACGCACGCACGCACACACATGCACGCACGCACACGCACACGCCCACACACACGCACATGCACACGTGCGTGCGCGCACATGTAAGAAACACAATATAATGAAATTGATATTAGAAAGGCTCAATCTATTATCCTATAAATTTAACTAAAACTAAAAGTGATATATATATACACATAATATCTAGAAGATATTTTTTGTCTAGGCATAAATACATGAATCAATAATTGAAAATAATTCAACAACTCAAAAAACCATGTGGAGCTCCAAATTCATTATTTGTACTAATTCACCATGTTAATATGTTTTTACAATTAATTTTTAAGGTATATATAGAGATATGGGATGAAACCACATAATGATCATGATTTGGAACTCCTAAAAAAACACATATAATATAATAACTAAAGTAGGAAATAAAAAATAAACTAAAGATAAAAGAAGATTTTACAATGAATTTAGAAGAGGCCATTGAGAGCCCGCATGCTCTTAAAAACGGCCCAAATGAAATTGTTCACCGCCCAAGACTCTGTTGTCAAGTCTCATACTTTTATGCATGAATTTGAGCACTACAGGCTTGACACTGATATCAATAGACAAGAGATTAGTATGGTTTCCATGGATCTAAAGGAACTAACGGATAAAGTGGAAAATTTATCTTCTTTGGTCCTTAGTGAACAGCTCAAGAATGCAAATGAGAGAATCCTAGAGATGGCTAAGGACATGTTGAAGATGAAATAATTCATTCTCCAGATTCGTGATGTCCATCTCCTCAATCCACTATCTCAAGATATTAGTTGAGATGATTCATTCTATGGAACTTGCTAAGGAAAGGGAAAAGGAAGGAAAAGGCCCCATTATGGTGATTCCTGAGCCAAACTATAAGTACTGGAAAGATACCATCGACTCCCTTATCAAAGAATGGGATGGCTCTATGAATGTTGTGGGGGACATGATAAAAGAGTGATGAAGAAATGGGATATTGGGCTAATGTTGTTTGGTTGTTAGTTTCTCTGTTGTGTTATTGTTTTGTTAATTCTATGTTTTTCTACTATTTGGATACTTTCCTTTGTGGTAGTATCTCTTTGTTGTTTGTTTTGTGATGCTATGGGTGTTTGGTAGGGCTTCAAGGGTAATCCCTTGGCCTCTTTGTAAGGAATTGGTAACATTTTTTTATGGGGTAGGGTCCCCTCAACCCTTTTTTACCTCTTATCAAAAAAAATAATCTCTTTGTTTTACATTAATGCATAATTTGATACATCATAACTAGTGGTAATTTTTTACATGAGCACGATATTCAAAAATCAAATCAAATAACCCCCTTCAACTATTACCTCACACAGTGAACTAAAAAATTCAAGGAGTTGTATCGGTCCATAATTTTGTACTTGTTGGAATATATGGTATTTGTTATCAATAACAACAATCTTAATGATAAGGTGTTTGTGTGGCTTCTCGCTTTTAAATTTTTTTATATATTGAACAAAATAAAACAACATTAACCCTAGAAAAATATTAATGATATTATATTTTTCAAGGTTCATTGATGTTTTTCTTCATTGGAGCACACTTGCTAACTATTGATCAAAATTTTTCATAAACTATAGTAATAATATATCAAGTTTTTCTATTGAATGTACTTCCCCAATTGGATCTAGAAGTTGAGATAACCCAAATTTTGTAAATAGAGAATAAACATTATATGAGAATAGGTAAAAATGGATACATATAACTATAAAAGAAGAAGAAGAAGCTTTTGAAAGTTCAATTATGCCCTTAACCAGCATTTTCTCTATGGTTATAACATTGTAAACACTCATAAGAGGTACATCAAGTAATAGATTGTTCCTGAAAATCTTAGAAATAACCTCTATTTTGGTTTTCATGTCAATAAACTCTTTTTTAAGACTTTTAATCTTTCCTTCAAAAATACATGTCATGTTCTTGGCTGAAGATATGTCTCTTAAATTAGCAAATAAGTATCTTAATGCCATATGTACATCATTTCAAAGAGTAAGAGGTGAATATATTTGAACCTTTGTTAAATTGTCCTCTTCTCTTGCCTCTTACAAATCTCCTTTAGGAAATATTATAAGAGGCTTCCATGATGTTAAATGGATCAATGGTTGGATATCCTTCCTTTTATTTTATTAGAAAGGACCGTAATTTCCTCGTCTATTTTTATAAACATTTCTTCACCCTGAGAAGTGAACTTATCTGTAGTTACCTTTTGTAACATTTTCTCTCTTTTTCGTAGTGAAAAGAAACTTTTAGAGGATGATATGTAGGAGTTTAAGAAATTTTCATTATTTTTTATTATTTCCATTGTTCTTTAGATAAGTCAATGTGTTATTTGGAGGCCTATAACAAGAGGTGGTTGAAGATATCATATAAGTAGTGGTAGGAGAAACCTAAATAGAATAGGAAGGTTCCATAATGGGTTGAACCACATGAGGAGTGGTTGGGAGTGTTTTTATTGGCATAGTAATGGGATGGCCTATAGGAACCTATAGTGGCATTTAAATAAAAGGGAATCTAGGGATGACAAGAATAGAGGGACTAAAGATGGGAATCAATGGTTATGGAAACACCATAAGATATTGGGATTATGGCTTCATTTGAGACCTAGTTGAGATCCCCTACGTAAAGACAACTACGACTCATTATTATTAGAATATTGAGAAAATATGTTTTGTCTAAGCTTGTTGATGGATCTTAATATGATTGTTAATGATGGGGTTAGTATTGGAAATGTGGTAGACATGAAACATGGGGAAGAGGAAACTCTTGGTGAAGTGGAAATGAGAGAGTAAAGAGGTGGAATGAGAATAATGGAAGAAATAGTGGAAGAAAGGAAATAA
This sequence comes from Taxus chinensis, assembly GCA_019776745.2. NCBI lineage: Eukaryota > Viridiplantae > Streptophyta > Pinopsida > Cupressales > Taxaceae > Taxus > Taxus chinensis. The sequence continues at coordinate 76,157,765 of CM034155.1, read as the reverse complement.
ATGATATAAGAGGGGTTAAGTTCTCAACCAAAACATATAAATCTCAACAATTTAGTATTCCAAACCATCAAAACATTCTCAAAAGTTTAAGAAGGCTAATATGCATACAAACACAAAAATACCTCTTATAACTAAAACAAGGTCTATGAACACCTTTCACCTGCTCAAAATCATCATTCAAACATGTTTAACACCATCAAGAAGATTCAAAACATCATTTTATATCATTCACCTAAAAGACCTATTTCTCTATCTTTTATCCCTTCTTAACTACAACTTGTGTAGTCCAAAACACTTCAAAAGGAAATAGACCTCATTGTCAAACTTTTTGGATACCCTTAAAGGCCTTTAAGCTTATGCCAAATTTTTAGGTTCCAACTCTAATCCAAACGAAATTTATTCCTCTATTGTTTCTATTTGGCCATTCTCTAGTAGCCATGTTTTCAACCAAACCTTGATTCCTAGAACAATATACTAGCTTAAATTATAAATTGATCACATTTTTTTATACCCATTATCTCATTTCAACTTCTTGGTACGTGTTAAAGGTCAACTCATCATATTTTTTTTCACCCAACACCTCTTTTACCTTCTCAACTAGCCCTACTAGGTCTTTAGGTCTTCTTAACTATTTTACAAGGTTCCAATGTCTTATTTGGTTTCTTACACTTATTAATAACTATAGATAATTTTATTACCTCTTATATCCTCCAATTTAACCATTCTAGGGTCTTAGATCTCATAATTTACCCAAAGCACAAATATGCACCATTTGCTAGAAATCTTGCTTTTCACCATATATCACTTTTGCCAAATAGTTTGTCTCCTTTCTTATACTTTTTTCCATATTTATAAATTATTATAAGACCTTTCTAGGATTACAATACACCTATACAACCATTTTATCACTTCATCATTGGTTAGGCACCTTATTGAATTTTACTTCATACTTCATTCTTTGTTACAAGAGGGTTTCTTGATTGCTTTTCTTACTTTTTTAGATACTAACCATAATACCTCCTTCACTTAATAAACTCCACACTATAAAAATTATTAATCATATGAAAATACATTTTTAAAACATCCTTGACTATCCTCACCTTATGAATTCAACTTTTAGAATAGTCATTCATCAAACAAGGTTCTCACTATTAACTAAACAAAGAAAAGAATTGTATTATTATTTTTTACCATATCAAATATACTCCATTCCTCTTTAAACTTTTCACACACAATCCTTAACCCTATCATTTTTTATTCACCAATTTTCAAGTATTCATATTTAATAAAACTCTCAAAACTCAAATTTTAGAAATTTGGCTCTAGATCTAGGATTGTGTTGGCAACGAGCATTCAAAAATATAAAATTTTTGATTGAAAACATTTCATGACCTCTAAGAATCTCTGAAAAAAAATTTAACCCATTCTCCTACCATCCGATTTTCAAATCTTAACTTAAAATAAAACAGAAGATATGTGCATTTTACCAGTCTAATCCTAGTCCTTTTCATAATCTACAAGACAACCACTAAGAGTTTTCTTCATAACTTGAACAAATAATTATTCAATACTTAAAAATTACATTTTAAGCTCTATATTAACATCCTCAAACTTTATCTTTTTTATACCAATACCTGGAAATGCACCAATCACTCCCAACAACAAGCTTTACATCCACTTTCTTTAATAAAACCCTATTTTTCAATACGACATCCTACCAAATCTTCATTTAATCTCCCATTTCCATCATTCTTCACCTATAGAATGCATTTTCATACTTGTAAATGCATGACACAACCTTCAAATCATATCATTCAATATTTCATTATCTCTTTGTTCATTTTTTCTTAAAAATGCTTGAAAATCCTTGTCAAATTTGTCCTAACTGAGAGATTTCAATTTAGCTTTATGTAAAACCCTAACTAAACTTCATGCTCACCTTAAATTCCTTCATTCACATGTGTTATATACCTGTACCTTTATTTATCACTTTCTACAACACTTTACCTCAATATTTCATCAAAAACCAACACAAATCAAGTCATTCTTATCCATTTTTTTCACAGATTCCAAACTCTTAATTCATTACCAGGATTAGAAACCTTCATAGGATGAAACCATACATTAAAAAATCATTCTACAATCATAAAATACATTTACAAATAAATATTTCATCACAAATCCATTCTTTAGTCATATTTACAAAGCTTTTATTCACTCTTACATAAGAACCCTATTTTTACTTCAATTATTCATGCTCAATCTTACAGGTTCTTGCCTTCTACAGGTCCTCCACACTCTTCTCAGACCTCTAATCCCTTTCTCTAACTTTCTATCTTCTCATACATTCGAATTATTCCCATTTAAGACCTAAAATGTGGGTAAAACAACGAATTTTTTAAGTCTAACCATGTTGGAAACTAACCACAACATGGTTACTCATGTTTATGGAATGAAAACATCCTTAATACCTTATATGAGGTCTTTCATGACCTTTTTACACTGTTATGTACCTTGACATATTACATTACACCTTTTAGACCCATGTTTACAACTGAAATTTTCAAATGCTTCCTTTTGGAGGGAAAATCCAAAATAGCTAATACGCACACATGAATGGTCTTAATATGAAAGAGAAGGGTTCAAAGACACCTAGGACCCATTACAAGACAAAATGTATTACAACCCAAAACTTTCTTATATGCATGGTTGATGCTCATGCATCATTTTCCCTAGGTGAGAAGATTAGAACCCCTATTTTATTTCCCATCTTCTTTATTTTCTTCAAATCTCTTTCCTTATTTTAATTGTCTCTTTTCATGATTTTTTTGAGTTCATCTTCAATTTCCATTGCTTCTTATATTTCTTGTATGGTTCTTTTTGTCTTGAAATTATCACTTTATCTTTATTTTTCTTCAATCTTTCTTCATCATCTTCATTTTATTTTTCTTCGTATCTCAGTTATACTTTTTCATCATTTTCTTATCTCTTTCCACCTTCCATGTTCACCTTATAAGTCATACTTGCACAAACATAACTAGTAGAAACATTAGATTTAAAATAATGAGATAAACTTGTCTCAAATTTGATTTCTTTCTCCCACCATTTGAATTCTTCATTATTTTTCTGATCATTCTCTCTTATCTCTATTGTATTTGATTTTTTCCAAAATATTTAACTCTTGTTTATTGATCTTGCATCTATATTATGCCTTGATTCTTGTTATACTCTTTATCATCCAATATTTCCTATGGTTTTTCCTTCATTTTCACTTCATCTTCATGCTTATTAATGAGCTCCTTTAACTGATTCGAACATGTACATGTCATGAATAGATCCTCAAGCATCCTTATTTCTTCATACAATATAAGATCATTCACTTTCCTCGTCAAATTTGGGAACTAATTGTCTTTTTTATTCTTTAAAATCATGTGCTAGTACATTAGGCTCAGTTGTCACTTTCTCTTTTCTCATTTTATCGTCATCCTCTTCTAGTTTTCTAGTATACTTCTCTTGGATTTCATCAGCATATTCTTCATATTGCATATTAGTTCTCATAACTAGCTCGTCATCAATTTTAATGGATTTATTCCATGCATTCTTATTCAAAACATTCAGAAAAAATTTCTTACCTTGCACTTCTCTTGTATTATTATCTATTTAAGTTCTTGTTAAGCTGGCCTATGTCTTATTAAGTTCTTCTTCATCACATTTAGCTTTCTTAGTGGACTCACAAGGCTGTGAGGTCTTCGTCTTGTCTCTTGTTTACTCAATTATCTCTTTTTGTTCAAGTATCCTACTTTTTTAGATAACTTCCTTCTTTTCATGCTTAGTGACATTGCTAACCTATTATTTTTTTCATTCCTTTGACCTTCCACATTTTTTTTCATCATATTAGGCTGATAAATTCTTTTTTATCCTCATTCTTTCCTTGTGAATTACATGATGCTCTATTATTTGAAACAATCTTTGCATACCTCCATCCTTGATCACTTTCATTGAGTACATGTTTCCTTATGAAATATTCTCTTTATTGTCATTTTCATCTTGTCCTCCATTGCATTTTGTATTCTCATTAACCTCTTGCTTTGGTTTTGCATCCTTCTTACAATCAACTAATTTTTTTAGCCATTTTGGCAATATATACCCATGAGTTAATTAAGATTTTAAAGAACCAACTTCACTTTTCCTTACAAAAAATTGTATACTTGAGCTATATCATTATTCAAACATGTACATACATGATTATAAACCAAGTCTATGATCATGTCTCTTTTCATTTCCTCTTTGCTAGAAATATTCTTGTTTTTATTTTATTTCTTTTCTTCCTCTACTAAAATGCTTTCCAAAGCATTATGAAAATCTATATTTTATTCCAACTCTTCATTGGTATGTTTAAGGAGTTCCATATCATATTTATAGACTTCCACAACCAAATCTCTTTTTATATCACACTCATTTGTCTCAATGGATGCTCTTATTGCTCTGTTTCTTACAAATTGCAATGCCTTGTCCTTGATATTTTTCATGAATTTTCTCATACCTACACACATACACTTAAGCAAAACATTAAATAGAAAAGTTATAGACCAAAATGTCTCCATTAGTGCCTCTTTCTTGGAAACTTTTCTCTTTTTCTTTATTTTTTCACTAAGTGCTTCTTTTTGCACCTTTTCTCTTTTCCACTCTTCTTCACTTTTAATATGTTCTCCATAATGAGAACTCTTTTCACGTCTTCTCTTTCATGTTTTTCTCTTGGAAACACTCTTTTCTTCAATCCCTCATATGCATTTCCCTCTTTACATTATTCATTTCTCATGGTGTTCATCATTTGTCTTCTTCTTTTCTTGACAAGTGACTATATAGGCCACTTAACTCTTCTCTTCAACCACCAATAATATACCTTATTTATTTCTTGTAGCCATAACCTCTCCAAGAATTCAAGCCTCTGTAAATCACTTCTTAACTCAGCTATCTCTTTTTCCAATTACGGTCCTTTTTTCTTGTTATTTTTCTTCATATTTCTTTTCTTCTTCTCTTCTTGAGGGCTAACATATTAGTTTATCAATACACACACAAAGTATTGTTGATCCAAAAACGTAAGTTATAATTTTCAAACTTTAACCGTTCATAAGGATCTTTGAAATCAACATCAATTTAATGGATTTAAATTTTCCCTTCCCTATTTTATGCATACTTTGATTTTCAATCACAAAATTGAAATGTGCACTCGTTTATACTTTGTGGATTATGGATACTAAAATTTATCCTAAGTCTATTTTCCCATTTTTTATTGATAAATACTTAACCAAATTAATAAACATTCAACACTGAATTTATCTGATCAAAAGCTTCATCAAAACTGAAATAAAAACATCCAAAAAATGATATTGATAACAGAGTTCACCTGAAAGCTACATCTCTGGATTCACAGAAAGTGACTTGATCTATTAATTCCAATGAAGTACAATTTTTACCTTCAGTAATGACAATAGACCTTTAAAACCTACAAATGGGTTGATATCATACCTGAAGAACTCTACAATTTACCAGATTCATGTTCTCTAGACCATCCAGGGCCCCTACAGCATCTTCACAATTTGATTTCCCTACAACTATGCTATAAAAACAACTACAAATGGATATTTAAATAATTCCATGAAATTTTTATGACATATTTGGATTCCTCTCAAAATTTTGAACATTTTTCATGTTAACAATATGGCCTATTTTGGACCCTAAGTGCTTTAAAATTGAGGTTTTCTCCAAACTATCATAGTTGCCTCCCTCCACAGTCTTATAGACGAAGCGATTTAAATAATAGAAAGCTAGCTTCTAGCTCGACCTAGTAGGTTGGTATGTTGGTGGAGGGCTTAGTTTGCATGCCATAGGTTACGGGGTCAAGTCATGGCCCTTGCATTTTGGCACCGACTGTTTTGTTTATGGGTGGGATATATCCCACATCCTCTGGGAAAATGACAAGCTCGGTGTTCAAATATGGAAGGGCCCACTGAGTGTTATGTCACTTTGGCCAGAACTAACTACTTTTATCAGGTGCCCAACTGACTGTCGAGTTTTTATTTTCCTCGGCCATGATGTTCTTTGGTCGATCCACCCAATGAGTGGGCTGGCAAGTTTGATCCGTTGTGATATATGCCCATATAGTCTGATTCATGTTATAGACCACGTCGGTGGCAGTTGGAATTTTTTTTAGCCCATGATAAGGGTCGCACTATCCTCTCCATGTTATAAGCTTGGTGGATCTATTTCATCGCCTATCTCGGCTATGCATTGACTGCATGTTGGATTGTCGAGTCATATGCCAAAATATGAGTTGTTTAATCTACTAAGGTATAAGGGCCGAGTTGTTGGTTGAATAGATAGGCCTCTGTCGAGTTAGCAAGTATATCAAAAACATGAACATTGTGACCTATAATGTGATCAAATCGGTCAATGTGGTGATAAGCATGAACAAGGTGGGGATTTGATCACCCCATCGAGCTAGATTTCATCCTGCAATGCACAATTCAACTCTTCAATACAAATAGTCCCACATTGGGAGTGTTAGAGAGATATATGGCATATATAATCAAAAATACAACAAATGCAATATGAAATAAAAGGCAGAAAAGGCACCTCTCCTACAAAAGAGTGTGTTGAACCTGGCTTAGGGCCCCCAACTAGCAAATAGCGGAGCCCACCAATTTTTTGTGTGAAAAATATTGAAGGCTCTAAAACTCAAAATTTTAACCTTTTGCCAATTTTACCACGTGTCAACGCATAACTCTCCAGTTGACCTGTTTTGACCTATGTTCAAACCAAACTTTGACTTGTGATAGCTTCTACATCTGGACTCCATTTCTGGAGTTCTACATACCATCGGAAAGGTCTCATAATTCTCTACACTATGGTCATGGTTTAGGGAGGTTTAGGAAACTTTCAAACACCTAAAAATCCTCCAAATAACTTGTTATATTTTTATCCCCTAGATAAACCTACTCTGATATCACATTATGGAATAGGTTTCAGGTTCTCAACCAAAACATACCAATCTCAACAAGTTAGTATTTCAAACCATCAAAACATGCTCAAAATTTTAAGAAGTATAATAGTCATACAAACACTAAAATACCTCTTATAACTGAAAAAGGGATATGAACACCTTTCACCTACTCAAAATCATAATTCAAAAATGTTTGACACCATCAAGAAGACTCAAAACATCATTTTACATCTTTCATCTTAAAGACCTATTTTTCTAGCTTATAGCCCTTATTAAATCCAAATCATGTAGTCCAGGAACACTTCACAATGAGCTAAACCTCATTGTCAATATTTTGGATAAAATGCAAGGAATTTAATATTATTTCAAAGTTTTAGGTTCCAACTCTAAGCCAAACAAAATTTATTCCTCCTTTACCATTTTTATTAGCCTTTCTCTAGTATCTATGTTTTCAACCAGATCTTGGTGTCTACAACAATATACCAACTTCCATGAGAAACTAATCACATTTTATGATACCTATAATCTCATTTCAACTTCTTGGTAAGTTTCAAAGGCTAACTCATCATATTTTTCACCCAACACCTCTTTTGCCTTCTCAACTAGCCCTAACTAGGTCTTTAGGTCTTCTTAACTACTTTACAAGGTTTCAATGTCTTATTTGGTTTCTTACACTTATAAATCATTGTACTGTAGTTTTATTACCTATTATATCCTCTAACTCAACCTTTCTAGGGTCTTAGATCTCATAATTTTCCCAAAACACAAATATGCATCGTTTGCTAGAAATCTTAGTTCTCACCATATATCACTTTTGCCAAATAGCTTGTATCCTTGCTTATACTCTTTTCCATATTTATAAACTATTATGGGACCTTTCTACCTGATTCCAATACACACGTATAATACCTTTCATCACAATTTTTCATCATTGGTTAGGCACCTTATTGAATTTTCTTCATACACTCATTCTTTATTGCAAGAGGGTTTCTTGATTGTTTTTCTTAATTTTGTAGATACCAACCATAAGACCTCCTTCACTTGATATAATCCACACTCTTAAAAAGTTTTAATCATATGAAAATACCTTTTCAAACCTCCTTAACTATCCTCACCTTATGAATTCAACATTTAGAACATTCATTCATCAAACAAGGTTCTCACTGTTAACTAAATAGAGAAAATAAATGTATTATTGATCACCAAGTTTATAGTATTCATATTGAATAAAACTCTCAAAACTCAAATTTTAGAAAATTTTCTTAAACTATAGGAATGTGTTGACATCGAACATTCAAAAATCCATAAATTTTTATTGGAAACATTTCAAGACCTCTAACTACCTTTTAAAGTTCTTTTTTTACCCCATTATCCTACCCTCCAAATTTAAAATCTTAACTCAACCTGAAACATAAGATATGTCAGTTTAATGGTATGATCCTAGTCCTTTTCACAATCTACAAGATAGTCACTAAGATTTTTCTTCATAACATGAACAAATAAATGATTCAATACTTAAAACTTACATTTTAATCTTTTATGAGCATCCTCAAACTTTATCCTTTTTACACCAACATCCAGAAATGCACCAATCACTCCCAACAATAAGATTTCCATCCACTTTGTTCAAGAAAACCCTATTTTTCAATAAGGTAGTCTACCAAATTTTCATTTAATATATGTTTTACATCATTATTCACCTCTAGAATTAATTTTCATACCTATACATGCATACCACAAGCTTAAAATCATCTCATTCAACATTTCAATATCTCTTCGTTTTTTTTTCTCTAGAATGCACAAGAAAATTTAGCAAATCCACCCTAAACTAAGATATTTCTTCATATTCATGATATCAAACCCTAAAACACTTCATTACCACATTTCATTACCTCTTTCACATAAATTACATACCTATACCTTCATTTTATCTCTTGCAATAACATTTTACCTCAATATTTCATCACAAGCCATTCTTAGCTAATTTTCACCAATACTCAACTAATTGATCATTACCAATATGGAGGAGCTTCATAACATAAGAAGACACATCGAAAAATCATTTCACACTCATAATGATTCACTTATATATATATATATATATATATATATATATATATATATATATATATATATATATATAAATTCCATCAAAAGATCCATTTTATTCATATTCACAAGAAGTCTCTCTCTATACATACAAGAATCATATTTCTTTACATTGCTCCATGCTCAAACATACAGGTTCTTATAGTAATGAGGCTTATTCCCTTATTCTTGAACCTTAACTCTTTTTAAAACTTTTCCTCTTATTCTTCCATTTGAATATCTCTCTTTTTAAGACCTAAAGGTGAGTAAATAGCTAATTTTCTTAGCCTAACAAAGGTGTAGACTTAACCAAACATGGTAGCATGAGTGTAAAAGAGAATAAAACACCTTGATTACATTCATGAGGTCCTTCATGACCTATTTACACCACAACATGACTTTACATTAGTCACTACCCATTTTAATATTAGTTTCCAAATTTAAGTGTTCAAATATTCATTTTGGAGTGAAACTCCAAAAAAACTAATAAACACTCATGAAGGAACTTTAAATGACCATGGAGGATTAAAAAACACCTAAAATGACCCCAAGGACAAATTACAAAAAAAAAATCGGTGCAAACCAAAATTTTCCTTATATACATGGTTGATAATCCTACATTAAGAAATAACCACCATAGGAGAAGTACCATCACTAATCATAGAAAATAAAGAAGAACAGAACTCACCATATATGATATGAAATGTAGAGGGCATTGATATAGGTTTTTTCAATATGATCCCTTGGAGGGGAACCTATAATGTTATGACTAGTTGAGTTGATATTAACCTCCTATTGTTTTGTAGTGACAAAATCACACACTTACTATTACATTTATACCTCCAAGTATGTTATTTTACATATGGATCTCGCATAAGAAAAGTATTCACTAATGACCCATCCCCAAGTCCTATCATCAGTTAGTTGGTCATCGTCGTCATTTATCTTACACAGTCGTTAGTTGTTTACACAATTCTGGCTATCTCTTAGGGCATCTCAGGTGTTGTTATTTTATCATTTGTCATCTCTAGTCTTTGATAAGGGAACATAGGGTAGAACTGGGGTGCCCCATCAGTGCCTTAGTCCTTATTTTAGGCACCCTGGTCCCGACAGCATTTACATCTAATTTAGAGTCTCGAGGTTGGTCTTTGTAATTTTCCCTCCCATTCCCCTAGGTACTAGTCGGCATGTCAGGTCATTAGTGTCAAAATTTGAGCAAGATATCCCTATATAAACATAACATACTCACTATATTATGTGTGAACTATCTACTATCAAGGGCTAGCTATCTACTAAGGAAAGGGACTGCATTTGGGCATCATTACATCACACACACTACATAGGAAAGGAAAGTCTATTCTATTCCATCCACCATTTTTCATTACATCTAGTTATTGCACATTATCTCTACGTCATTGATGCTAGGGCACCCTAGGCACACAATTGCACACACATGCACATAGAACTACATTAGGTCTGGGATGTAGTGTAGCACTTAGTTGTAATTCCATCCATTGTGGCAGCTGAGGATAGTTTGACCCATTCATTTTCATCTTTCTTTTTTAGGGTTTGATGTTTTTGTGCGGGGTTTTGTAGGAGATCATTCATCGAAGATATACGGTGTCATCAGAAAATTCATTGTGATAATCACACAACAAATATTGAGATATTGTGAAGATCTAGAAACACTTCTAGATTCAAGTCCTGAGCTCTTCTAGTAGACCAAAGCACCCATACTACAAACTAGGGCACCCACAAGTGCACATTGATCCTCTTCTAAGATGCCCCAGTCCAGTTCGAATTATTCATCTGCTGCATTTTCCTTAGGTTGTACCGTCATAATCTACTTTGTCTGCACATCATCCTATTCAGTCCAGAATCACAACAAGGTAAGTCATTTTTAGGTTAGTACCCTTTTCCCTCACATTTCAATAATCTTATTTCATTTAAAAATCAAGTAAAATTAGTTAGCATTTACATTTCAGTTTATATTATTTATTTCATTATTGTACTTATTTAGATTAACACTAAAATTCATATTTTAGTTAATCATTTTGGTGAACCCGAACTTTCAAATATTTTCCCCTAGGATCCGCTTCAAACCCTAATGGATAAGGATAGTTCATCTTATTCTCCCATCATGTCTCATTTTAGTGTTAACCTTATCTATGATGAGGCTGCCATCGTTGAGCTCACAGATCTCTATGGTAATCCTACTCCTATGCCATATCATATCAAACAAAAACTTCTATATGGTCAACAATATGTTCCTACTCATTTTGAAGATTCTCCCATTGGCATTAGTATTGTTAAGGATCTGATAGCTTTCACTAATTATACACCATGTTATACATCTACTTGTGATCCTCCTAATTTTTCTAAGGAAATTTTAGATGATTCTCTTATTGATTACATGTTTGGTATTGATCATCGTTCACATGTACATGTTGATTCTTCTTCTTCTATTCTAACCACCTCTATAGTTTCATCTCACGATTCTCCTACCTCTGATATTGCTTCTCATGATGCATCTCATGCTAGTTTGCATCCTCTTTTGCACTATGTTGATGATCCTATTGATAGTATTCTTAGTGACATTCTCATTTCTGAGTCTCTATCTAATACTGATGAGGTAGTTGATAGCCATGGTTCTCCTTCTTTTCATACTTCTGAGTGTGAATATCCTATTCCATCATTTCATCCTCCTAAGATTACATCGAGCACTATACATGAGTCACCTCCATCTATCACTTCTTCTTCTCCTACTATTTAATCTTCTCTTATTACATCATCTACACCCATTCGTTCATTTCCTCATAGAGATGTATCTCCATCGGTCACCTCACCTATTAGGGATGTTTCTGATGCTATTCCTACCACTAGCTATGGATATTCCATCTATATCATCTACTATAGCTTCTTTAGCACCTACTCCTAGTGTGTCCTTTAACATTGAAATCTCCTTTACCATCTCTTAATATTACTATGATCACTCATAATGGAAAATTACAACCTCTTAATACATTTTTTCCATCTTCCACTATTACTTCAAATGATATCATCTCTCTCATGCATGTCGTAGGTCAATTACAATCTCAGGTTCAATATCTTACTCTAGAAAGTAGGGCTTACTATGCTTCTATTGATAACAACTCATTACATGGTAACCATGTCCCTAAGAAGATTCATAATTCTGCATTTCCTAAGGACTTTATCATGCCTACATTCACATGTTTTGATGGTACTGTGACCCTCATGCTCATATTCTACATTACCACATGCTTATGACCTCTTATTCCAATGATAGATTATTGCTTAAGGCATTTCGATAAAAATCTTATTGATGAGACATTACAATGGTACACTCATCTTCCATTTGGGTCCATTAGTACTTTCTACAACATGGAGGACGTTTTCCTCCATTGATTTATCATCAACAATGGCCCTAGAGTTACTTATGACCACATACCTACTTTACATCAGGGGTCATCAAAATCTATTAAGGATTATATCTTACGATTTAATGCTTGTATGCACCAACTAGTATTCCAACCTATAGACCTTGAGAAGTAATTCATTTTCTATCATGGTTTTATTCTTGCACTCAAAAAGAGATTACAATATGATACATGTGAGTCATTCATTCTTCTATGCTACAAAGTCCTAGATCTAGAGCAAGATCTTCTTTCAAAAAATGTCATTGACCCTCCACATACATCTACTTATATTATATCATCTAGTCCTCCTCTACTGAAATTGGTTGAGAATCCTAGAGAGTCTCTACATTTTCCTCACAAGCAAAGTAAACAAGATCAACCTACTCCACCACTGCAACATACTTCTTCTCCTCCCTCTTCGACAATCCATTTCTCCTTCCACTCCATCTATGATGCATGAGCCATTGCATTTCTCCCATCATGCTCGACCTCATGATGTATTATTTTCATTACTTGAAAAGTGCCTCATTCGCTTACCATCCAACCAGCATCATCCGGAGCATAGGCTACAGCATTAGTGTGCCCAACCTTATTGTAATTTTCATCACATAAATGGCCATAAGGAAAATGAATGTCTTGGAATTCATGATATATTGCAACAATTAGATTTTAAGGGAATCATCTCCTTTGGCTCTCACTCATGTGAGTGATCCATCTCTCTTCTACCCTCGTTAGAGAGTTTATACTACAGTTGAGTCATCTCCTCCTTCTAGTGTTTAGGCCATGGTACATCTACCACAACAGTTCGTTACTCATACATGCTCTACACCGTGTCCATACACCATTGCATCATCACATCCATTACATTCACTTCATCCATATCATCTATCACATTCAAACTATCCATTACATCACACTACTCCTTCACATTGGCTTCCACATCTCACTACTTTTACGCATACCACAACAGTTCCATATGTCATTCATTTTGGCACATATTCACATGTTGCTTCCATCCCACATACTTCCACCACTTCACTCTGCTTTGGTTATTGGTAGGTGATTTCTCTCACCTTACCCCCCAGTGATGCACTTGTGTTCTCATATTTCTTACATGAATGTTGAGGGTTCTTCTCTAAGAACATTTTATCACATGCTCTGTTGTTCACTTAGTGCATCCAATCATTTCCCGATGATGCACTCTTTATTTTCGTGGCTCATCCTTGAATGCTTAGGGGTCTTAATTAAAAGAAACTAATCATCCATATTCTTGGGAGCATTTTTAATTCAGCCCCATTTATTACACTCCACCTTATTACAATTAAATGATATTATCATGACACACATTCATCACAACACGCTTAGTTTCAATCATCATACATTATATCTTTTTTACATTCATTCTACTATCATCATTATACTAAATATGTGTTACAAAATTCCATCTAATAGAACATTAACAATGATACACCACAAAATAAGCTCATCATATATAAATAAAACGTGTCCATACATATCTAACGAATAAAATCGTCAATAGGGGGCAAATCCTCTTCATCATATACAATAATAATAATCACACATCATCATCACTATCGCTCTCAGGTACTGTGAGAGATCCCTAGAACTAGATACCTCACCACTAACTTTGTGTCATTGTCTGCAGCCTTGATACCTCTCCACTTACCTAAGTAATAAGGTGTTCTCCATATACTTCTCTAAAAACTGACACTACAAATCCATTTATCTTGCAAACACATCCTGCTCTAAGGGACACCCACCCAACGCCTCATAGGCTTTTCGAGTCTCCTCACATGCCTTGTCCCTCTCACCTAGTAATATAGTGCATGTCAATGCTACTATGGCAACTGGTTTGAACAAATGGGCATGCTAGCTCACTATATCATCCACTTTCTTAAGAATACCTCCAGTAAGTACATCATTTTATGTTCTCTACATTACTATGTGGACAGACGTGTCTATTATCAAGGACCAATATGCATTTCCTATAAATAAAATACCACAACGCGTTAGAAAACCATTACTAAGACATAAGCTAACAAAAAATACACAACATAGCTATATATAGATACTTATGCTCTATTATAGCCATTACCACATTTTCAAGGTGTTGTCTTGTAAATGTGCAATAGGGAAATTGACAATTTCCAAGCACGACAACGATACCCCAATGTTATTTTTTTCAAAGTCCCATCATTCCAAGACACTCCAAGTCTATCCAATCAGTCCAAATGACCTTCTTAATAATGTAATCTCATCCCTCTAGGTGATTTAGGTAATTCTATGCATTCCCCCTAGGTGATTTTAGGGAGTTTTGAAAAGATATTATCTTCTGGCAGTATTAGGAAGGGCTATCATTGGCCTTCACAAGACTGGATCAACCACAATGGAGCGGAAGGGAAGGGAAAAATTCAACATGGATGTGAATTGAAGACCTTATAACATCATGGAAATAATTTTTGAAGGTTTAGGGAAGTTTTGAAATATTTTGAGTATTCTGAGTGAAAACAGGGGTCATAAGCCTAGGCAGTACATAGGCCTAAAACAGCTATCAGTATTCAAAAGAAGATTCCCAGAGCTTCAGATGGATTTATAAGTAAAAAGAGAATCACTAGAAGGAGGATTTAAATACCTACATTATGGTGAAATAGTAGTTTTCACAACACCTTGGCGCATAGGATTTGCAGGCAGTTTTTATCAGGTACAAGTGGAGTATCAAATAAAAATTCGATTTTTAAGGGATCATATGAATGAATCAAGACATTATATCCCCACCATTGGATTCAAAATTCCATTTTTAGTTAGGATCATATAAAATTTCACCAAAAAATTCCACCAGGAGCTCAAGTTATCATCTTTCTAAGTTGCCCTCTCAAAGGTAGTTCAGGACTTAGTCATTTTTTGAGAGGACATGTGTCAACACCAGGAGCTTGGTGGGATTTCATGTCCCTGACGTCCCTGAGGTCAGGTACACCAGCCATTGAAAAATTTACCCATCCCCCATGTGACCTCTTTGACCCTCATGTGACCTCCAGACTTGACAGTTCAGCCCCCAAGTGTATTTTTGGAGCATTCATTCCCTATCGTTAGATCGGACGCCACATGTCAACTCCAAGAGTACTGTGGAAACTGATGTCCCTTATTTCCCAGAGGTGAGGGACATAAGACCTTGAAAAAATCTCCCATCCCATATGGGGAGTCATTTAGACACCCACGTGACCGACTTTCAGCTCCCAGGTGCATTTTTGGAGCATTTATTCTCTACCGTCGGATCTGGTGCCACGTGTCAGCTCCAGGACCACCGTGACATAAGACATGGAAAAATGTTCCTAGCCCCTATGGGGAGTCATTTGGACACCCACGTGACTGACTTCCATCTCCCAAGTGCATTTTTCAAGCAAATCTCCTGTCGTCGGATCAAGGACACATGGCATCACCTTGACCACCATGGAAATTGATGTCCCTCATGTCCCTAAGGTTAGGGAAATTAGGGACATAAAAATTCTTCCAGCCCCTCCATATGCAAGTTTTGAATATTCAAATCCGGCACTTAACCATTTCTTTCCCCTCATTTCTCCTTCACAACTTCTCTCCATGACATGGCCATGTTCTTGCTTGTCCAGACACCCAATCCGTCATTGCTAATATGAACCAGCTTCATCATGATCACCTAACTCTCTACATCATGAATACACAAAAAATATGTAGGCCTCAGATAAAAATGGAGTGGAATAACAAAGAACAAAGAGAAAATGGAGATTTTTCACTAGATAACTACAAAGTCACCTGATCAAAAACTCATCATATCTTACAAAGTACAAGTTGGATCGAGATGTCATCTTTTGAAGAATTTCACATTTTGCAAGACAATCAAGATGCAACAAACAAGAGGTAAAATGGTGCCTAGAATCATTTTCTCCAATAATAATCCCACTTCGTGCACCGGCTCACATTCATCATATTTCCCATCATTTTGGCAATAAGAGTGAGCTAAAAACTTGCACACGAGCTCCAAATGAAAAACCTATCGTAATGGAGTTGTTTTCATCTCAAATGGAGACAAAAACCAGACCTTAAAATTTCAATCTCCATTAATGGCCGCCATGGTATCTCCATACCCGAAGCCATTGCCAGGTCAAATTTTCAAAATGTATTTCCAATCATTCTAGACGGAAAAACTATGTGAAATTCGGAGGGTGTGATCGTAAAGAAAATATGAGTCCAAAAAATTATGTTCCATCACAAATCAAGCACCGGAAGCACACTTTCTAAAAATAGCACGTTTTCCTATACAGATTTGCTATGCTTGGAAATTCATCATCAAAAGTAGCTGTGACAAAGGTGACAGGCATTAAAGATCATGAGGAAGTTAGAATGAGTGTTCAGAGCATAAAATAGTGAAAATGACCACTTACTAAAAATAGTAAGTCCTTTATATGGGTGCGTACTAAAAATAGTAAGTCACCCCAAGAGGAGGGTGAGGCAAGGGTAGTGTGCACAGGATCGAATAAGGGAGTTCATTATATCACGATGGTCAAGAAGAAGCAAGAATCATTGCTTGATTAAAATAGTAAGTATCTCATCTGGGAATTTACTAAAAATAGTAAGTCACACTTAAAGGGCAGTTTTGGTACAATGGGACATTCAGAACTTCGTCGCATCAGAGATTTCCATCAACAAGGATCATCAGACTTCATCTGGGACAACATCTCTTCTTCTTCCTCTTATTTCTTTCTTTCTTCACTCCCCATACGACACTCTCTCTCTCTTCAATGTTATATTTTTACGTTGAGGGTTGCACTTTTTAATATGACTTAAGTGACTTTAGAAATATAATGTAAATTAAGTCGCCTTGCTAATATAAAAGGGACTTAAATATTTAAAGTGGAATATGAATAGTCTTAAGTCATATTAAGGTATTCAAAAGGTCATGATGAAGATGAGGAGTCAAGTCTACTCTATAAATTGTAAATCCATTCCCATTTCAAAGGGTTGGTGATTGATCTTATAAATTCAAGAGTGTGTTGTACTTTGAGAGAACAAAGGAGATAGCCATTTTCTTCCATTTCCCCCCTTCTCAATTTCCTCCATTTCTCCACTATGTACAACTTTTGTTTAAGCATAAATACAAGAAAAAGGAGTTTCTAGATTTCTTTGACTGAGGGATTTCATGATACTTTGTGTTCGTCAAATTCTATTTGGTCTTGTTGCCATTTGGAGGGTTGTTTCCTCTAAATTTAGTGCATGTGATGAAGTTTCTAACTAGTGTGTGTGTAAGAATCTAATTTTCTACCTGCAACATTAGTTCTCCTACCTCAATTCTCACTCCATTTCCCACTTTCAGACAAATTCTTCCCTAACAAGAGATTACTAGCTTTGTCATACAGTTAGTGGAGTGCCCCTATTGGCTCCCCAGTCAAAATCCCACCACATAAATCCACATTTTCTCATGCATGCATATACAGCAGTTGCACCGGTTAAGTAGAGGGACTCAGATTCCCAGAGCATTGGCAATAAATCCACAAGTTTTTCCACCCAACAAATTTTCTCACCAACACAAGAGCATGTACTTCCCCCTCTCCTACTCCTCCCTGTGGTAACCCTGCTACGTCTGTAAACAATGGAAACAACAATACCCATCATTTTTTCATCCACCATGCATGATACCCCTTGGTATAACCTACATCATCAAAATCTATAGGCTCTATCAATGCATCTACCTCATCTAGCCTAGAAGGTACTAGCTACTCTCCTATGGGCCTTGGTCTAGCCTTGGTGCTCCTCAGTTCTCTTATCACTTGCAACCATATATATGGCTCTAGGGGCACATCCTGAGTCATGTCAAACTGTCATGATACTCTCTCCACCTAAAAAATCTTGGCCACACCTAGAAATTGATCCTCTATCCACATCATCCTTTGAATACATCACAAATCTATAGCATCCTCGGGCCATCCTCCATAGTCACAATATAGCCCCCATATAACTGCCTCAGGCCTCATCCTATCTATCACTACCAGGAGGTATCTATGTCCATCCTACGCCCACAAATATTAATCCACCTCCTCGCATATATCTATGTCCTAACCCACTCTCCTCATAGAACTCCAACTAGCCTCAACATTGCTATGTTCTCATATGCCCATACATATAACAGCATAGTAGCTCATATCCCACCACCATTCTCATTGTGAGTAAATCAATATAAGTCTCTATTTAGGTGGGCTAACACACACCGTTCCCACACGTATCTAGTACCCGCCTCTATCCACTGGCATATATCATGCATCTTATACAAGATTCTTACACCTCCTCCCTCCATTGTTATAGATGAAGAAATCATAACTGTTATAAAATTTTGCAAGCGTGGAACCCTAGACTGTAAGATAGCATCCAAACTGATATGGGCCTCGGTAGGTACTTGAGTCACCACAAAATATCATCTAATAGCTCACATCTACCTCTCCATATACAGTAATGGCATAACCTTTACTCTCTCTCTCTCTCTGACCACCAACAACCACAGTATATGATACGCATCCTCTAATGTAACAGTCATCTCCTCTGTAGGCAACCAAAATGTACATGTATCCGTACACCTCCTCTCACATAGTGCAGATAGTATAGGAATATTGTGGGGCACATCCCCCATCCATATTATATGTCACAGGCTAGCATGATCCATCATATCCCACTCATCATCTGACATGCCCAGTCCAAGTAAAGTACTCAAATGATGACCACCACAAAACTCTCTCGAGTGAATATCCTTTGCACACCACAAAATGATGACAAATGCAGTGTTAGAACACCTATTATATGAAATTTACTCCAAGGTGATTTCGATAACTTGCATAATTTCTCTAGACTTAGATAGATAGAAATGGTGAAAACAAGAAATATGGATTTTAGGGGTATTCCTTTGATTTTATATAACTCCCCTTTTTAAAGAAAATCTAAGGAGTTAGTGAAAATTTGCTAAAAATTTTGAAAAAACTGAAAAGGGGCCTATTTTAATGTATTGCGGTTATAGGGGCTATGGATGGAATGGTTGTGGATTGAACTAGGGTTCATCGGCCTTTACTTGGGTCTGAAATACTAAGGAAACAATGATTTGTAGGTGAATCGAGTCCCAACGGCCCAGGTTCCATCGGGCCACGAGTTCCCTAAAAAGCCGATTTACCTGATTTATAAAGGAATGGAAGCGGATTCAATGTATTGTGGAAAAGGTGGAAGTTCACGGCCCAAGCGATATAGGTTCCATGAGGCCATAAGTTACCCAAAAATATGATTTACCCAATTTGTAAAGGAATGGAAGTAGATTCAATGTATTGCAGAAAAGGTAGAAGTTCACAGCCCGGGCGATCTAAGTACTGCAAGGACATGAGTTCCCTGTGGAGGCAAAATTACCACACATCAATGAGATAGAGTGCATCATAGATAAAGTGGAATTTCAAGGCCCAAGTGCCCCTTGTACCATAGTTCCATAAGTTCCCTGAAAACCTGCAATACCCGCAATGCAAAGGAAAAGTTGTTAAATGTCGATTATGCAAGCCCGCGTGGAACACCCCAACCCTGAATTTCAAACGGGCATAACTTTTGACCCGGAGCTCTGATTCTAGAAAAATTGGACTTTTCTGAAAGCTCTCGACATCCTCTACACCAAAAAAATGGATTTATTATTTTTATTAAGGGTAGCTAGGTAAAAATAAAAGAAACATCTCCAGCCCTAAAAATTTAAATGCTCAGTCCCGTAAAATGCAAGAAATCCCTAGCAAACTCAAAATAGCTGATCACACTAAGAGGGTCATAACTTGAGCAATTTTTAATGTATTTTCACAAAAATTGCCTCGTTAGAATTGTGGTTCTAAGACCAACACACAAATATCAAGAAATGCATAAATTGATTAATTTTTTATGGTGTTTTTTTAAAATGATCCCAGTTTTGTTTGGCTATTAAAAAGTGGTTGGAGAAGCATTTAATGAGGCATTGGTAGACATTTTTCACCTATGTAAGTCATGGGACAGTATGGGATGCCTTCTGTAGGTCATATATCACCATTTGGGAACAATTATGACATATTTTAAGTGGTTGTAAAGTAGATTTTGGGAATTACATCTCCTCTCTCTCTCTCTTCAAAAATTGTATAAATTGAAGTGTTGGGCTCATTGTAAAAGGAGAATAGTTTGAGTATATAAACTCTATCATTTTGGTTTTGTGAAGCCAACGTGCTACAGGAATTTATAGTGGACTCCTTACATGGTTATCCAGGCCTTCCCTTTGTAATAATTTGGATTGTGCATAGTAATGAAGCAATAGAAAATCAATTTTGTGGATGTATCTTCCCTTATTGTGTTTATTGCATTCTCCTTACCTCTCTAATCTTATTGTAGAAGTTTTTTGTCTACTATGTGCTCTTGTAAGGATCTATTGTTGTTGTGTATGTATGAAAATTTGTTGTGAATGTTGTTGTTAGACTATGGAGGATTGTCATCACCCTCTCGGATCTACATTTTTCTTCCACTTTCACACATTAGAGATTGTCCTCATTCCGTTCTTTTGGTGAATCACCTTTGTAGTGTATTTTTCCTTCATTTGCATGTTATTTTTCTCTCCCTAGTCCCTTACAAATTGTAGGATAGAGGTAGTTAGTAGCTTCATCTTAGTAGAGTTAGTTTATACTAGGATTAGGAAGAAGAACCATATTTCTCTAGAGGTCTATCTCAAGTAGCAAGTCCCACAACTTGGAGATAGTACCCATGCTACACAGTCACACCACGAGCTCAAGCACACACACTTATTTAAATTGGAGGGTCTTTTGATTCGGTGATAACAGTTCTGGCACACCCAATGGGATGAATAATTTTTCATTTTAATTACAACAAGATTAGTGTGCTCTTTTTGTGAAATTCCAAATTGTAAGAGAATTTGAAATAGCACATATGACAAATCCAAAAGGGTGGAATCCACTGGTTTCAGTAGTCCAAGCTTGGCAGATTTATGAGAAGAATTAAAACAAGGTCAAGAACTAGAGAAGAAGGAAATTTTAAATACTTACAATTATCTCCAAGTAGAGGAAGAAGGATAAGAAGAGCTTAAAGGTATCCATCTCCACCAAATAGAACACTATCCACACCTCCATGTGGTAGGTCTTTCATTCAATCAACTAGAGTTCTTAGACTGATTATAATGGAACATCTATAACAAAAACCATCACAAGGGCCACCAAATCCCTATGTCAACTTCACATAAAGTATCCCACTTGTTCTCAATATAAAAAATTCAATTCCAATTACAGCATTGAAAAACATTTCATATTTCACTGGAGAGAACCATACAACTCTGATTGACAACATCCAAGACATTGCAAATGTCTATGAAATTCATGAAATTTCTTAAATGGAAATTGTTGTTAGTTTGTTGGCATCCTCCTTTAAGGGTAAAGTTGTGCAATGGTTCAGGAGTCAAATAGTAGGATCTATCAAGAATTGGGACAATTTGTGCACAACTCTTCACAATCAATTTGGGGAGAAGGCAGACAACTTATCTCTATTGGAATAACTAACCACAATCAAGAGAGCACCAAATTAGTAAATGGTTGATTTCAACTTCAGGTTTCAAAGGACATGGGATAGAATTCCACTTGTTGTGAGACCAGTAGTTGAAGGTGCTTTCCTATACTTCCTAAGAGCTCTGAATTCAGATATTACAATGATGATACAATCCATGGGAGGTATAACTTTACCTGCGGCTTATAGTATTGCCATTACAGCTGAAAATTGTCTGATTCAAGATGAAAAAATTACACCTAGGCCACTCATGCCTTTTTATTCAAAATTAGGAATCCCAAGCACTAGTCAAGCACCTACATTAGCTCTCATCCCTACCCCAAAAATCAAAGTTTGACTAAATCTTCTACCTCATCTTTTAGTAGCTCAAATGAGCTCCAAGAATTCATGAAGTAGCTACAAAACCTGGGTAAGTATTTAGTGACACTTAAGAGGTAGCAAGCTCAAAATTTCAGGTCATACTAGCCTCAAACCCAACCCAATAGACCTTTGTATTAGCCTAATAGGCCACCCATTCAAACTACAAATTATAACCAAGTCAAACCTCTAGCTAATAGGCCATTTCAGCTTTACAATCCTAATGTTGTGTCCACATCTAAAGCCTTGGTACCAGTGAAAAATAACATGGCTCAAGAATAAGACTGGTGTTTCCCATGTAATCAACCTCATAACTAGTCAATGTGTTTCAATGGTACTTTGAATCAAGCTATTATGGTGACAACAACAGGTGTGGAACAAGAGATGGGCCAAGAAGGAAATCAATAGTAGGAAGCAACTAAACAAGAGGCACCTTCGAATGAGACTACACTTGTCAATTGGCAAGCTAGATATTTTTGTGGTATAAATCAAGCTTCTTCTCAAAGTGTAGCAGCCAATACATGGTCCAAGAAGAGAAATATTAGAGAGGGAGAGTCATCCAATTCAAATGATTCACAACCCTCTATCACTCAACAAGGTATTGGTAATCAAATTACATCTCCCAATATGCAAGGTCAGCCCAAGCCACCTTCTATACCTGATCAAGTGTCGATTATAACAGCCCATGTGCAAGAAAAAAATGTGCAAAATAAGTGGTAGTAGAGAGATAGCTCATCTCCATTCAACATCATTGAGTAGATGAAGAAAATGAATGTAAACATCTCAATGTGGGAGTCATTAGCTATCCCAAGACAAAGAGACCTATTACAAGTTGCTATGGAGAACTGGTTGGCATCGAATCAATCATCCAAAGAGAAAGAGAAGGTACTCACCAATGCAGCTCAGTAAGGAGGAAATCAAGGAGGCCAACAAGGTAAAAATTTGAATCCCCCACCATTATATATCTCATTGATCATCAAAGATAAGTTGGTGCATAATAGCATGATTGATTCGGGAGCAAGTAGCTCTGTAATGCCAAAAAAAATAGTCAATCAGCTAGGTCTTCAATATGAAATCATTTCTAGAGGTGTGGTATTATTGTACAGGACAGCAATAAAAATGGTTGGAGTAATCAAAGGATTGAGCCTTACATTGCATGCATGTCCCAATGTGACCCTCCTGCAAGTTGTATCAGGTATAGAATTGCCACCACTCTTTGCATTGTGTTTGTCAAGATACTTCACCACTAAAATTTGAGGATATTTGTCTACCGATTGGTCACACATGTTATTCAAAACAAGGTATGGATTTAAGGCTACAATTATATATGAGCCTATTGCAAACTTCACATTGAGCCTCATACACCGATTCCAATCAATGTAAATTTTTTGGTTTTTGATCAAGAATATTGTCCAAACACTTATGAAATAGATACAAAATTTGGAAGCACTCTAGACTTAACCCTTGATGATTGGGCTAGTAAGAGACATGCATTTGACCCTTACAAGGAAATGAAAGAAGCTGAATTACGGGTCTATTGTTTGCACAAAGAAAATTCACTACTTCCTATTATCACCAAGCTAGATGCTAAAGATGATAATGAGGTATGGAAACTAATATTTTATGGCTTAAGGAGTAGGCAAGGTGCTGAAGGAGGAGTTATACTTGTTTCATGAAAAGGTACAAAATATTAGTCATATTTCCATTTTTTTTTGCTTGCTCAAACAACACAGCTGAGTATGAAGTCTTGATCCACGGATTGCATTGAGAAAGAAAGAGAGGGATTAAAAACTTACAAGTGTTTGGAGATAATGAACTAATCATGAACTAAGTCAGAGGAAAAAAATCTACTAAAAATGATCTATTGAAGAACTACAAAAATCGGGTATGGGATCTCAGTAAAAATTTCAAATCTTTTAGCATTAGTTCCATCCCAAGAAATAAGAATGAAGCAGTAGACATACTGGAAGAAATTGGGGCAGCGTTTTATGTTGTGGAAAGTATCAAAAGTGAGAAAACTCAGCCCCATATCAAATTGGTTGTAAGATCAGTTGTGCCAAATAACAACACAAGTTGGCAAGTCTTCGAGAATGATCAACAAATTGTCAATTTTCTACAAGAAGAAGTTGAGTTCTCTACTAGAAACCAAGACAAGTTAGAGCAGCAGTATGGTGACCAAGTGATGTATCTGAGGACTAACACATTACCGAAAGGTCTTGTAACTATGGATTCAATATTCAACCCAAATGATCAATTCTAGAAGGAAAAGGAAAACATTTAGGTAAATGGTGACGATTTAGAGACCATTTCAGTAGATGAAGGCAAGATATTGCAAATTGGAAAAGTAAATACTCGACAAGAGAAATCTAAATTTGTTCAACTTTGTCAAGAACTCCCCGTTGTCTTCACCTGGACTTGTAAGGATTTAAGAGGTTTTAACCCAAATTTAGCATAGCATACTATTGAGATAGATCCAGTATTCAAGCCTATCAAAAAAAAATTAAAGGTTTTTAAATCCTCACATTGAACCTCTCATGAGAAAAGAGTTAAACAAGCTAATTAAAGCTAACATCATCTTTCCTATTAAACATTCAAGTTGGGTTATAAATTTGGTGCCAGTAAGGAAGAGAAATGGAGAGATCAAACTATGTGTAGACTTCCATGATCTAAATAGAGCTTCACTCAAAAATTGTTATCCCCTTCCTTCAATGGAACAAATCCTATAAGTAGTATCCGGTTCAGAAAGGTTCTCATTGCTAGATGGCTACTCAGGCTATAACCAAATAATGGTTAATGAAACGTAGCTCATATATGTGCACTTTTAATCTTCCACAGAATTTTTTAAAATAAAATGTATGACTTCATTAGAATAAAAGACCAAATACTTTAAATGTTTGTTAAATGTTTTAAGAGCAATTCATTCTTTTAGAACACCAAATATTATTAATATATTTACTTTTGTATCATATACAACTAATCACTCAAATATACCCATTAAACCACCTTTTATAGACAACTTAATGAAGCAATCAAAACTATTTCAAATCATAAGAAAAATGTAGAATATATCCAGATCATGAGTAAGTTAAACTTTGAACCTTGGTAACTATGGTTCTAGATCTCATAGTTTACTTTAAAAATACTTCCAAGGACATGTCAAAAGTGTATGGATTTGTTTTTATTTAACAAAAAATGTAATTAATTACTATTAAACACTAATTACAGAGTCACAAATGATAAATAAATGCTAAATTACAAATTTGATGTAAGCAATAAGCTAATAAATATGAAACCCTAAGTGAAATAGAGAGAGGAACAGACTTATCAGACTTATGCCTGATGTTGGAATTGATCTAGACTATTAAATTGATGGAAAGGAAGGGCATACCATTGCAACTATGCTCAATAAATTATATAGTTTTGGGATGATCCTGGACTAAAGCACTTGGACTGGGTCAGACCCACCTAAGCACTAGATTCTACTTTTGGGCACCTGTGACTACAAAAGTATTCAAAACCTAATTTGATGGTGTCATTGTTAGTCATTGTTAGTCACTTGTGTGTCACAATATGATCATTGGATGTGTCTGTAACCTACAAAGATATGTTGACGTGAAAAACCCTCAGACTACATCAAATCCTAAAAATAAAAGATGCAATATGTGGATGTATATTGACCCCGGTGGTCACCCAACTAAGTGAACTTACAATCAATCATTGCACTACATCTCAGAATCCATGTAGTTCTTGTGTGTGTGATAGAATCATTCCCTAGGAATCCCTTGTGTAAGTGCATGTGATAGTAGGTGATAGCTAGATGTACCAATGTAAATAGATGTGTGCAAGGAAAAATTAACTTCCATTTCCTATGAATTGTATGTATAAAATGCAGTCCCTTATCACTTTTATAGATGATAGATGAATTTCTTTAAAGCTTTTAGATGCCTTTGGATACAACCTTAGGTGATGATCATATATGCTTAGATCTTGGTACAACATAGCTTTGTATTTATATGATTCCCTTGGTTGTATTTTGTAATTGACAACTGGAAGGTCAACTCATAAGAAAATAAGATAACTAAAAGATAAAAGAGAGCCCAAAAGAAGTCGAGTAAGATAAAAAAGGGTCAGGGGCACCCAGAAGGGATAAGGGGCACCTAGGTGCTAGCATCCTAGATGGGCACTAGTGTTTGAAGCCATAAAAGATAAGAAATTGAAGTATTAACTAGGTTTTAGGGTGCAAAAGGCCATAAAGAAGACAAGAAACAAAACAAAGAGGTCAAAGATAGCTATGAATTACTAGATTTCTCACTTAAGAATCATATAAATGCAAGTATGCTTTTAGGACCTAGAAATGTACCCAAGTGTGTGATTTTGTGTCTACATTTTCCCCCACTTTATGTTGTTGAGTGAATACTCGATAACATAAAGTAGATAAGAGATGCATACCTAATAACCATGTAGAATTTGATGGCAATAACGTGTCGAGGAGACAAGTGAAAGCGTGAAGTGATAAAAATGAAGCGTGGAAGCTAAAAAAGAGGAAGTGACCCTAGGGGTGAAGCGTATTGTGTTGTACCATGTTATACCTGTTATTGTGCTTGATGTAGGGATAATTCTTGTTGCGTATTAAGGATGGACCTACAAAATAAGAATGAAAGAGTAGTCAAATTCATGCATTATGAAAACTCTGTAAAAGTATGTAAATGTGAAAAAGTAGTAAAAGGAAAGTGTGCACCTAATGATCATGAGTGAAAAGGATAGAAGATGTCCTAAAAATGTTGTATAAGAGAAATTTTTTTTGGCGATATCATGTCAAGAGAAAGTTTTTTAGGTGATCTCACACCAAGAATGAGTTTTTTGGGTGATCTCACGCCAAGTGTGAGTTTTTTGGGTGATCTCACACCATGACAAAAGAGTGTTGGGGAGAGAGGTCTAGTGTTACTCTCCTTCCATGACTGCTTCCCAAATTATACACCACTGCCGATGGTTTGATCCATGTTTAGTTCCAAGTTGTACCATATTAGTTATGTATTTGTTCTGAGTAGAAATAGAGATAAAATGTATTATAATTTCTAGAGGATTGTGCCTATACTATGAAAACTTCTCTATGAATTGATTAAAACTATGTTGATTTGAGAAAGTAACTATATATGCCCCCAGGACATAGGTGCGCTATGTGATGGTTCCAGGAGCACCCAGGCACTAGTGTTTGTATCTGGGTGTTGGAGTTTGTGTTAAACTAAGGACCCAAGTCAGATTCTGGGTCATTTCTGTAACTGTATCATTGTGTTGATTCTATAATGTGCAAATATGAATTGTAGCTTTGAGCTTCTGTTTGGGGTGACTGATTCACCCAATGTATGCCCCCCTCATTTGGGGTGCATGCGACGTCGTTAGGAGAATGCAGCCTAAATGAGAGGACTGGATGAATCTGAAATTGTATCGCTGCAGGGGGAAGAGAATGTGCATGGTAGAAACTGAGGCACACAAAAACAAAGTGTCTAGATACATATGTTAGTATAAAAAGAAGAAAATATGTAATAAGACAAACTAAGTCAATTAAATAGATAAGAGAAACAATGAAAAGTGTGTTTCATACATGGGACATCGCTCATAATGTCACAAGAGCAATCAGGGCCGAAGTGGCCAAAATCATACAGCGTGTATACAATACAAAGGAAATAGCCCACAAACAATGGCATACAATAAAAAACATTGGAAAGAAAAGAGTAACAAACAACCATGGTGGCAAATAGTTCCTACAAGGCAAATGTTGCACATGAAGCACCCGTTAGCATGTTAGAAAGATAAAGAGTATGTCAAAGCGTGTATAGATCAATGGAAAATAGTGTTGTAGACAATAGAAGTAGTAAATAATGAAATAATAACACCTATGACGTGTAAGAGTAGAAATGTAGATGCCCTCAAGAGCCTCAGTGGGAATAGTAAGAGGTACAATGCCAAACATCATTACTATGTGTAAAAATTTGTAGGAAGTTTGCATTCACAACTAAAGACCAAGTGAGCATGCATGTGTATATAGAAAATATACTGACATACTAAGTATCCATATAGCATGGGAAACAAAGTGTACATGTAAGTATAAGAAAACAAGAATAAGTGCAACCAAGATATGAAGTATGGTGTGGTGTGAATGGGATGAGGTGGTATGAAAGAGTGAATTTGATAGGAGCAGCGTGCCCCCCCACGAATGTGTATGAGTGTATGAGATGAGGTTCATTTATAAAATACCCCTCAATAATCAAGAATGAACCATAGAATAAGTGTGTGTCATTAGGAAATGGTTTTAAAGAGATGTTATAAAGATATATCATGAAGCAGAGGGCATGAAGAGTAGAAGAGGTGAGGTTCATTTCAGATGTAGACCCTCAGCAGTCAAGGATTAACTGTGGAACTAGATTGTTTCATAGGGAAATGATTTGAAAGAGATGCTAGAAAGATAGATCATGAAGCACAGAGCGTCAAATATGTAGATAAGGTTCATGGATGTAGTATGCCCTCAACAATTAAGTGTGAACCTTATCATCAAGAGTGCGTCATAGGGTAATGA
Organism: Taxus chinensis; assembly: GCA_019776745.2. Classification (NCBI taxonomy): domain Eukaryota; kingdom Viridiplantae; phylum Streptophyta; class Pinopsida; order Cupressales; family Taxaceae; genus Taxus; species Taxus chinensis. Next base: position 76,128,715 of record CM034155.1, on the reverse strand, counting down.
TGATATAAAGTGTATCAAGTTATGTAATATTAATGCTTAGAAATAAATAGTATGAAGCACAAAGCGTAAGAGTAGAAATGAGTAAACAACTGAGAATTTTAGGGGGGGAGAAGTAAGAATGATGCCCCCAAGTGTATGATGTGAGAAGAATCAAGTAACATCATCTAAGAGATCATTGTCACTGGTTGAATATCAAAGGTAATTGGGCTTGGATCAGAGACTTGGTAAGAAATAGTATGAGGTTGATCATATAAAGAGCCATTACGTGGCAAATTGTAAATTCCCATTGTGTATTCTTCATCAATGAAAGGTGGTACGGATAACCATGTGCGTACATACCAAGTGATATTTTGTGTATAGCTGGTAAATGAATCATTGCAAATAGAAACATGGACCAAAAGGCATAGGGAAATGTGATATCTAATATGATTAGGATCTAAAGTGCCACCAATGTAGTCCAAGCCAAGACTTCCCAAGTGTAAGTGGAGAAGTGAGGAATGTGCAACAAATATTGATAAATGGAAGACTTGGAGACCATAAGTAGAAGTAACAAAGACACATATCATGATAAATATGAGGATAATTATGTGGAGGGATAGATCATCAAGTGTGAATCCAAGCCAGGATAAGCCATCGTGCGTGAAAACAATGTTAGAACAAGTGGGATTGAATGGAATGTGTGGCCAATAAGATTTTTGTATGAAAAGAGTGCATGTGAAATGAGGTAATGTCAAGGAAGAGGGCTCTTGATGAGGTAGGTGCTATGATGTCCAATGTATAGACAAACCCTTGTAAAGTTTTTATAGCATTAGTTGAAGGAGGTTTTTTTTTGAATTGATATTCACCAGGGCCAATAGTAATAAAAGTATCATTGAAATAGGAATCATCTATCTCTAAAGGAGTAAAGTTAAGATGGTGCAAATGTGTTACCATTAAGTTCTATGGCATAAACCTCATCATTATAATCATAAGTGTGGGCATTGTCATGTTGAATAGCAGTATCAAGGATATTGGCAGGAACAGAGCCAAATGTAGGAGTGAGAGGATTCTCGACAGGAGTAGTGGTAATTACGGGAGTAGAAAAGGTGGGTGAAATGATATCATTAGTATGAGTGGGAATGTATGGTACACTTATAGAGGTGTAAGAACTATGGAAGCACTAGATTTTCCAATGTCACAAGTACCAATATTGTTATATGGAATAGGTTACAATGGAGGAATGGGGATAATAGTAACAGGGGCTATGTGGAAAAAACTTGAATGGATCCAGGGTCAGCAGTAATGGTATGTTCATAGCCATCATGTAAGAATTTAGTGCATTGATAAACTATAGAAGGGAAAACGTGCATTAGATGAATCCATGGTTTACTCAGCAAGAGATTGAACTGAAATGATGCATCAATAACGAAGAATACCGTAGGAACGATCTTAGGCCTAACTCATATAGGTAAAGTAATAATACCAAGACATGTGCGAGTGGTGGAATCATAGCCAAAAATGAGTTTGGATATTTTTTATTAATTAGATTATCAGTAATATTAATGTTTCTTGAGAAGGGAGTGAGCACATAGATTTATAACATATCCATTGTCAATGAGTACATGGTTGATACAAATGGTGCATAATGGTAGCGGTGATAAACAAAGGCGCAAATATATTTTCAACAATAGATGGTGGAATATCCTCATCACTAAATGATATAACATGTGGTAGATTTTTGAGAGACTAAATGAGATGTGTGAATTCCATCGACGAGTTATTTCTTTCAATGTGAATAGAGTGAAAGGAGACCTCTAATGTTTGAAAAAAATTGGGTGCATTGTATAATAAATCATAAAGAGATATTTTTCTTGGTGTATTCTTAAGTTTTTTTATGATGCCATAACCCTTAGAAGTGGTGGGATAGAAATGGATTGAGCCATAGGAGGAAGAGCGCGGTGAGTGGTGAATGCATTGATAGTTGGATCAACCACATGAGTAATGAAGTGAGGAAGATGATGAGTACAAACTTGCATAAAATCAGTAGCAGTAGTAACCATGTCAGAAACATTAGTTGGGATGAAAGAAGGATAATAAGATTGGTCTATGAATTCAGAAGGATGAAGATTGCAATGCATTCTCAAAAGGTAGGGTTTGAGTGAGTGGGTTCACCAAATGATTTTTAAAAATGTAATTAATTATTATTAAACCTTAAATTACAGAGTCATGTATGATAAATAAATGCTAAAGTACATATTTGACACAAGTAATAAGCTAATAAAATATAAAACCCTAAGTGTAAGAGAGGGAAATAATGACTTAGCGGGTTTGTGCATGATTTTGGAACTAATCTAGAATGGAAAACTAATGAACATGAAGGATAAATTGTCACAACTATGCTCGATAAATTCTGTAGCTATCAGATAATCTTGGACCAAGGAACCTAGACTGGGTCAGAGGTGTGTAGGCACTAGAGTCTACTTCTAGGAACATGTGACTGTGAAGGATCTGAAAACATGATCTTTCTGTTGTCACACAAGTGTAGTTAATAGTCATTTTTGGTCTCTTATATGTCGCACCTTGATAGCAGAAGTCACTTCTAACCTGCAAAGATATGTTGACCTACAAAACCCTCGAACTACATCAAATCCCAAAAGTAAAAGATGCAAAATGGGGATTCAAACTGACCCCAACGGTCATCCAACTGAGTAAACTTACGACCGAGCACTACTCTACATCTCATACTCCATGTAGTTCTTGTGCATGTTTGAAATCATCGTGCCCTAGGAATCCCTTGTACAAGTGCACTTGATAGCGAGTGATAGATAGATATACTAATGTAAATAGATGTGTGGATGGAAAAATAAAATTCCCCCTCCTATGAAGTGTATGCAGAAAATGCAATCCCTTGAGTGAGTGCTAGATGGATACCTTTGATGCTCTTAAATGCCTTTGGATGCAACCTTAGGTGATGATAATAGATGTTTAGAGCTTGGTCATTTATTTTGGTCACATAGTTTTGTAGTTATATGATTCCCTTGGTTGAATTTCAAAATTGATACCTAGAAGGCTTACCCATAAGAAAATAAAATTCCCAAAAGATAAAAGTATCCCAAAAGGAGCAAGTAAGATGGAAAGAGGCCAGGGGCACCCAAAGGGGACAAGAGCGTCTAGGTGCTAGCGTCCTGGCTAGGTGTATTGGAATGTGGTCCTATAGGTGTTTTAATTGATGTAAAATAACATTAATGAAAAATTGGATGATGTATTAGGGTCAGATGATGTTGTGTATGATGTTTCAGATGAGATCATGATGATATAATAAGATTCGGTGAGGATTGTTTAAAAGCTTCTTGGATGATTTAAAAGCATTTTTACATGATGTAAAATGGTTTTGTATAGTGCTTAGACACTTACATTAGGTGTATCGTGCAGATACAAGTGATTTACTATGTTTCATGTGCTCATTTGGAGCAAGTATGGATGCGAGGAGGTGTGAGTTTGATTTTTAGAGCTAAATGAGCTCATAGATGCATGTATTCATGTATACTATGGTGTACCATGTATTTTTGGGTCATTTTGAGTGATTTCATGATGTGTTATAGTGTTCTTTCAGTTAACCCTAGCTTCTATAGTGTGAAACTCTAAGGGGTAGATATGCAAGTCTCAGTGTCTAGAGAGTTTGAGGTATGGTGATGAAATTATTATGATTGTATATATTATTTTTATGTGTCATGGTGCTTTGAGAAAAATTTCAGGTTTCTAGGATGTAAATTTTGCAAGATATGTCAGCTTTTTTGAGACACGGTTAAGAAGTAGTGCATTTCCAACTCAAATTTGATCTTCTGATGCTCACCCTAAATTTTGTGATTTTCATGGGACATTGTGGATTTCATGGATGTTTTTAAATTTATTTTATAAGGTTTCACAAAAATAATTAGGTCATTTCATCGTCATGTTTTTATGAACCAATGTTAAGTAGGTAAACAACTATTTATGAGTTTGAAACCCTAGCTTGAAAGAAGTTTGTGAGATATGATTCCTAAGTGCCCATAATTGCTTCCTAGTGCATTAATGATGATTTGAACATGTATAAAAATATTTAATATTTACATAAAGGTATGGTATAGGTCATGGTGATGAGTGGACCCCACTCAAACATGCCAGTTTATGAAGAAGTTTATTTTGGGACAAGGTTATCCAAAGGAGTTGCCAAATAAATTGACATTTTTTTTATTATATGAGTTTATATTGATTTATAAATATGTTTTAGGTCATGAGAATTAATAAAAAATGTAAAGTGTTCCCTATGAAGGTTGATTGGTCAAAGGGAAGTTTTGAGGTAGTAAAAAGCAGTCTTTATTGAAATGGACATAATAGGAGCTACAAGTGGAGTTAAAAGGTGATTAAAGTTGTGTTGGAAAGATAATTCAGAAAAATTTCCAATGATATATGTTTTTATTGATGATGATGAGTTTTTATATGTTCTTCTCGTCAATTTTTGGACAAGAATATTTTTGGCTATCTAGGATAGAACTACTTTTGCTGAAAGATTGAGTTGGTTGGAGCATGCGATGGATTGGGTGATGATTTATTTTACATGTAATGTGAAGAGGGATTAATTTTGAATCTAATGAATTAATTTTGAGGTCTTTAAAGTGTCAAGAATTGTGTTAATGATTTTATTTTTGAAAACTACTTCTTCGGCAACTTGATTTTGTGAAGGAAAAAGTTGATGTTGTTTGAACCAGTGGTTGTTTCAAGACTTATAAATTTCTTAAAATTGTTATACAAGTTATTAAATTTCCATTTTGTGGTCACATGCTACAGTTGAGATGATTTTATGCAATCTTTAGTTCTAAAGGTGAAGACAGGGTCCTGAAGGTGCTGGAAACAGGTGTTTTGAGAAAGATAAGAAGCAATGATCCCATTTAATGAAATGTTTTGATTGGTTTATGGAAATCGTGACCATGTATGATGTTTAAATGTTATTTTAAACATGTATGGTTGATTGTATTTCATGAATACAAATGCGTTTTCTTTTAGGATAATTTTGGCATTCCAATAGATGGGTTTTGAGGATTTTTGGTGCATGGAAGAAGGGGTTTTGGACTAGGCCGACCCATATTGGTCACTTCTAGATGTTATGAAAAGTATATGGGATTTTTTTTATGATGTATTAGTCTTCAAAAAGGATGGAAACTTTTTTGTTTTAATTTGAATTAAGAAGGATCTTATAAAAGCATAGTTTTTGGTGATTTTGTGAACTACTTGTGTGTGTGTGTGTGGTGTGTGCAAGAACCGTGACATAGGTGAGAGAGTTTGCAGGTATTGAGATCAGACCAAGTTTTTATAGGTTGAATTTTTATATCAAGAATGTGTTTAAGATTTTTAAGCCTTGAGAAGTGAATAAAGAGCTAGATTGTGCTAGGATTTGAAGACCTAGGGTTTGAGCTAGGGTTTGGAAGAGTTTGGAGATAAATCTTTGGATCACTATTAGCTGTGGTATAAAAAAATTTTCAATGGTCATACTTCATCAAAATCTTGTGTGATGTGTCATATTCATGCAATTCTCTTGTTGGGTATAATATCAACAAGGGTTTAGGGGTTGGTGCTCCTTGTGGGGTTGGTGCCTCACTAAAGAAATATCTTGTGATGTGTAATATTAACTTGAGTATTTGTTGTGTAATATTAGCGAAGTTTTTAGTGGGTTTTCTTCCCCTTGATGGTATCCCACTTATATCTTATGCCTTGTGTTGATTATATTGCTTATGGTTTCTTGCATATGTGATATATGATTGTGTGCACACATTAATGGATGGCTAAACGGTTTTGAGTTTTGAATAAGCAATATGAAATATGATTTGAAATTTTGTAAGGACTGATTCAACCCCCTCTCTCATTCCATTGTGCTACCAACAGACACATGGATCAAGATGACCTTGAGGCAATTGTAGAGCTCACATAATGGAATGAAATGCAATGGTTTCTTCTATTTCTTCAATGGTATTAATGACATATGAATGCATTTTATCTCTATGGAGATTACAAATATATTGTATAGATTTTAACTAATCTTGGTGTTTCTCCTAAGGACCTAATATAGACTAGTTATACTCTATACTCGTCTCTAATGGCCTATAATGACCTAGCCTCTCTCACCTATCTTTATCTTCCTTTCTTCTATTTATCATCAACCATCATCCCTCAAAATGGAAAAATGTAACCCCCTTTTATAACTACACTTTAGGGTTTCCCTTGGGGGTTGGGCCCTTCTACATGCATCCTACTCAAATACGACTTCAAATAGAGCCATTAATTCCCCTAAGATACCTCCACATGTGAATTCATATATGATCTAATCCATGTAAAAACTAGTAGTTGAGATTAATTTGACCAATGCATCTAATCAACTACCTTATGTGAGGTTTTTTCTATCAATTTTTTCTAACATCTAGCTATCAATTATCAAATCATATGTGCGTCCTCTTGGCTTCACTCATAATCCTTCACTACACCTATTCTTAATTATTCCATAGCACTAATGGAGATTGAGCTTGAAAATTCATCTCTTTTCTTGTGCACTACTTCCTTCCATGCCTTCCCAAATTGTATTTTAAGCGAATCCTTCACAATATCCCTTTTATTTGTGCATTCTCTTTTCACACTCACACACCTCCAGTTATCCATTCATTTCCAAAATACCTTCACACAATAATGTGCATCATTTATCCTTAGAATGCCTCTTCTTCCCTTCTCTTCTCTACAGAACTCCACATGTATCACTCTTTCTATGCACATCTTTAAAATTTTAGTGTACTCTTGTGCACTTTCTTCTACTATGCACTCTTCACACATTTTTCACAATCTTACTTTCCACTTCTTGCACATTTTAATCATTGCACCCTTTCTCCTAGTTACTTTGATATTCGAGGAGAACCAAGAAAAATTTGAAATTTTATTTCTATTCACCTTTATCCTAATTCATCATGAATTCCATCCTTGAGTACACCCATAATTTTCCAAATTACATGTAGGATTGTCTTAAACCTAGGATGCTCCATTACATCAAACACATGAGGTACTCAAAACTATGAAAGTTCCACCTAAAGTATAATCTAAGTGAAAGCGATGGAGAACTACCCTTCGAAATATTAGAGTGAATAGTCTCAGAGTATTCATCCAAAAATCATATTTATGTTATCCACACTTCCCTATTTTTCCTCTTCTAATACTTCATGTACCTCTTTCTAACCCTTCAAGTATTGTCTCACATACCCTTGTGAGTATATGCTCACCAAAATAAACCATCCACCTCCTCGTAATGTATCTTTTTCTGTCATTATTTCCTACATGTCTCTACATTTTCCCTAAGGACCTTCCACTTCCTCCAAAATGAGTCTTTGGTACTTTATTTTCATGTGCCTTTCCCATATTTTATTTTGGATTCTATAGTCAGATTTTAATTATCATTCATGCATTTTTCCTCATATACACCTCCTCCTTACCATGCCCTTTGATCTCTCTCACGTGATATTATTATGTATTACTTTCTTTCCTTCCTTTTTCCTCTTGTTAAAAACTTTTTTGTGGACTCTTTTATTGATGTTATATTTCACAAGAATTATTACATTGGTAATTTAATCTCATGCAAATCCATCTCTTCCACACACTTGTGGGCTATCTACCCGCCATCTAACATCCTCACCCCATTTTCTTCCTTCTCTCTTCTGGACTGTCATCCATCATGCATATTCCTACATGTAATCTTCACCTTCAAACTTGATTATATTTGTAAAGTCTCTCTCCTCTCTACTCGACCCAAACAATAATATGTATCTATCTAATTTCCTACAAACATCTTACCTTCATGGCTTCGTTTTCATTCCCACTCCTCTAGTGCACTTTAATATTTGTACATTTTCCTCTGTGTATCTTATTTTGACTGAAAGCTCCTTTTATTTTTTGCATTTCACCTTATGTGGGTATGGTAAACCAAACCTTTGATGATCTTGTCCCTAGGGTAGATTCATTCTGCCATGATGTATCCTCTTTTGTGACTTTTCCCTTCACTTTCTCCTTCAATATCTACTTGGATATATTTATCCTCCACTTCTCTCAACTTGTACTCTACTCCTTACACAATTCTTGCACAACGTCTTCTTCATGAAATCTCATCCTCTATTTCCTTTAAGGTAACCTCATATAATATTTTACATTATATGGTGTAGAGGATTTCTTCATGATTATCTCTTAAAGGAAAAACATGGAGTTGATGACATGTCACTACATGGTTTTGGGTGTCCTTGAATATTGTAGGAAAATAATATCTTGATTTGAGTATCTTGTGAGTAGTAGCATCCCTTTAAAATTAACTACATCCAAAATTTTCATGGAAACTGGAGATAGCCTAATATGTCTCTTCTCTAGATACACATATAAGATAAATTCCATTTTAATTCCATCTATAAAAAACTCTTTTATTCAACATATATTGGACTTACTTGAGCCTTAATGTTATTCCTTGTACTTTATTTAATTATATAGGGAAAACCCATATATTAAAAATAAATGATGTGATCATTCCATATATCTTAAGTTAATTTGGACCGGTCTACTTAGAATTAATTGATCCTTTGATCAATTTGAGAAATAGTTTTGACCAATCCTTGACCTTTGATTATATTGGCTAATTTAATCGTTAAATAAAACTCTTGCAAATTAGAAAACTAATTTCTTCTTCTTTCCCCTACCCATTTTGTATAATCATTTGTTTGAATGTTATATTAGGTAGCACTACATAGAATTTATTTCAATACATGTAGTGTTTGAATTTATTATCTACTTTGATAAAATCAGGATAGCTTGATTTATCCATTATTTAACTAGGTGATTCAACTTATCACCATCAATATTGGTATGCTCATGAAAGAAAAGGGTAATGCTCTCTATAACCTCTTCTTTTTGTTAACACTTCTACAATATAATGATTTGATGTAACGCATAATAGTATATGTAAAAATATTGATTGAAATAAAGACTTTGTAAGAATAGGAGCATTACATGATGATTTTTATTAATATTTTTAAAATGTAGCTTTGTCTTAAGTCATTTCATTCAGATCTTTTCATCCTATTTTAACATATCATTCAAACATTTAACAATATCAGAAAAATCTATATAGTGAATTTCCTAACAAAATTAATCTTTATAAAGAATGAATTTCAGTGCTTTATTACTATGTTAGTAAGAGAAATTAATATCATGGAATCATCTTGAGCTCTATTAGAATCGAATTGTAATACCTTCCTTGGTGATGATATGACCCTAATAACTTAAATATCATTAATAATGCAAATGCACTATCTTCTTTGGATATAGAGAATATATACCAAACAATCTGCACCTGTGCAAACTCTTTCCAAATGATGTGGATGTTGAGATCTATTCTTAGAAAACATAGTTATATCATCCTCATAAGCCATAATGGTTCATGTACCAATAATACCTTGGAAATATCTCATCCATAGATCTCTTGAAAATGTAGCTTTGACATTGATCAAACCAAAAGGCAATCCTACTTATAAGACAAAACTACTTGAATTTTAGAGTGAAGGTGGTTTTTAATCTATCCCATTCATCTATTAGGACTTGATTGTAGCCTAAAAATCTCATCCAAAAAGGACACCATTTTAGAACAACTAACTAATTGTAAGGACCTCATCTAGATAAGGAATTGGTGATAATTTTACTTTGACGGAGGCTTTATTTAAATCTTCTAAAGTCTACACACAGTCCTAGATTTCTCTATAATTATATTCCTGGTCAGGAAAAATATTTTCTACCCAAGTATAATTTCTTATAGGAAAGATAATGTGGGTAGAGAGTAAACTTCTAAAATTCTCTATAAATTTTCTGTCTCGAGGATGGGATTGACTGGTCTTTTTCTTTGTATGAAATGATTTAGTAATTTTCCTGTGAGAGTAAATTATATGAGTCATGAATGTTAGGATTAAAATCTTTTAAATATTCATAAAACTAATATATGACATTTTTATACCCATTACAGTAGTGATTTAAAATTCTATTTCTTTGTCCTCAATAGTACAAAAATTTGCAATAATGACATTTTATTGATTACACTATTATACCTAATTTAAGGATGAAAGTTTCTTGTGAGCTTCAAAATTCTTTGTGTTTTGTTCCTGTCAAGGGGAATATCTAAGTCAAATAATATTTTCAATGATACCATCCCTTTTTTGGAATTTTGGTTTCTTTCAATTTCAATACTCCATCATCATCCCATAGTATTGTGATATTGTTTTAGCTTCTCCAAACTTCTTCACTTATATTGTTCTACTTGTCAATTATTTGAGAATCAAACACATTGGAATTATGTTATAAAATTCATGATTTGTTGATGATTGGAGTAAAAAAAGAAAATGATTAACATGTTATTCAAGAATTTATGGATCATGGGATAATTTCTATTTTGAAAACACGTTCCCAATTATACCCTTCAAATGGTTGTATTGTTATGGTTGTCCAGTAATACCTTGTAGATATGTAGTTTTATTTTGTTCTCTAGGAATGGAAGAAATGATAAAAGTGTCTAAGTGATTCGATTAAGTCCCACAACTCTATTCTTGTATTTCCTAAGGTAATCAAATTTTCATTTAAATTTTCTCTTTACCCTGATTTAATACCAACTTAGAATCTCCAAGGGTAATTCATATTTCTAACACCATGCATATTTATCCAAATAACAATCCTAAGACCAGAGCTTCATAATTCATCCATGTTGTTAATATAAGGAAAATCAAAATGATATGACACCATAATGATGTTTACCTTTTGGGTCTTTGATTAAAAATCAATCTCCTAACCCAAGTATTGTTCAAACATGATCAAATCGTAATGTATAAACATTATTATAACTATATTTTGAGTGAGAAAATTGTTTCTGGGAGTATTTAATTATAAGATCATATACACCTATGTTAAAAGAAGACGAATCAATGCTCTCATTCTCAATGTTATACTCAATGATCATATGATTCATTTTCAGATCGCTATCCACCCTGATTTAATTGACCAACATATCCAATGTAATCATATGTGAGAGAATGTAGTAGACATATATCCATTTATTGATTTAGAATAATGTCTAATTAACAACATCTCATAAGCTTTTAGTTTATCCACAACCTGTATGTCTATGAATTTTTGAACCCTTTGTTTAGAGTTTAGTTACATGTGTGTATTGTTTAATTCTCCTTCAAATATCTTCCATGGTTTTACACTCTTATGTCATCTTTGATTGTAATTAATCTTAATTTTCTACAAATTCCTATAGGAATGACATTAGTTGAATCTCCTAACTTTACCAAATAATTATGCACATTATTATCATATATTTTGACTATAAGAATTAAAAGGGACGCTCAAAATTGTCTTTGTAAATAACCATATTGGTATGAGTAGGTCCCTTATGTTTGTTGGGACTATGATTTTCTATTAAATGTTTCAATAACAAATATATTTGTTCATTAATATGAGTTAGCTCATATATTATGTTTTTTATTTCATCTTCATCATATCATCTACAATGTTGCATCCTACTCCTAGAGATTATAGAAGTTTTATTTGTTTTTTGTCCTCCCTTGAGTGGAGGGGAATCATTATTATATTTCAAATTGATAGGTACATCTCCCCTTGTGGAGGTGTAGAAGTGGTGAGGATTTATTTGGATTTTTATTTTTAAGTAATATCTACTTCTCTAGTAGTTTTGGAAAGCATGAATTTATTCAATGTTATCGTTTGATTCATTGTCCTCTTGGGAAGGAAAACTTATTATATCAAATACCATAGTATTAAGTTTTCTTTAGAAGAGCTGGTTTAATTTATATCCTTTACATTTGGTTTATAATACTAACATTATTTATGAATAGATTAAAAATCGTTTTTAAAATAAAGATTGTCTAACTTACCATATTCAACAATACCATGCACCCTATACCAATAGGGAAGAAAAAACTCATAAATATTGATGTCATCTAGGATATTATTGGTAGCAAGAGTTTTTTTCTTTTTATTTATGGTGGTTATATATCTAATAAGAATAACTCCTATTTTTATTGTCATTGCTTCCTACATAGCTTTACAAATTAACAAAATCATTGTTAAGCTTTTGCATAATATTTTGTATTCCTTCCAACTCATAGTTGTTAGAGCTTGGAGGAAAGGTTTGTGTAGGGGTTAATACTATAACTAGAGTTGTGTTGGGGTTCTAAAATTAGTATGTAATGGAAATTTATTAAGAACATGGATATGATTTAGAGCAAGACTTTTTAAGAGAGCTATATGAATGATAGGAAAATTTTCTCCCTGAGGGAATAGTTGTTTGTTTATAGCTATAGACTCTATATAATATTTTGTAAGGGTGGTTATTGTTATCACAAATTTTTAATCCCTTAAAAATTTGGATAACTCATTCAAAATATGGACTTAGCCATTATATACGAGCATGAGACTTGCAGACAACCACCAAATTTAACAGCCAAAGTCAGTATGTAGTGCAGCGAAGAGAGAAGAGTGAGATGGCGAGTTGGCTTTTCTGACCAGGTGTTTCTTCGGTGGGTTGCAGCGAGATAAGGCATAGCATAGGATGAATTGGTAGGCTACATAATTGAAACCTGACGGTAGTATCATACGGATGTACCAGCCGGTAGCATATTTTGATGTTACCAAGCGGCAGCAGGGACAAGTTGACCAAGTCACGGGAGTAGAGTGGTGTGTTGGCGTGGTAGTGTATGGCGGTATGGATGCTACCGATTCGTAGCATGGAACAAATATACCAACCAAAGTAAGGAAAAGGGCACTACCATTCTACTCCTCAAATATAAATGAACATTGTATGAAGTAGCTCTCCCACATGTCATGCAATTAATGCTTGGTAGGTAGGATCCTAATTTCTATATATATGTAAAACTCACCCATTTAAAAGGTCTTGGTTGTCTTTTAGTTGAGCTTTTAGCATGCTCTTTTTTGTTATGACACCATGCCAAAATGGTGGCTGACTTCCCATGAGTTCTAAACCTCGAATTTGGTCTTTGCAATGTAATTTTGTACCTTCTGACATGAATATAATATAATTGTGCATATTTTAAGTGGTAGAATCTATTTTTTGGCACGTTTTATCTTCCCTAACTTGTTTTACTTTCATTGTTTTCTTTCCATTCATTTTTTGGCATGTTGTGTGTATCTCTTGCTTGTAAGTTCCATCTTTTTTTTGTTGTCAATGCATGGGTGAGTAAGTTTGCATGGTTCTCGAATTATGGTACGTTTTTCTGCCCTCTTTCCCATGTTCTCTCCCTTTACTTCCCCTTTTGGAGATATCGGATTCCCATTTTTTGGTGCTATCACCACCCCTTTTATATTAGGATTTCCCTTTTTGCATCTCCTTCTATCCTTGGCACCTTAGCATGTTTAGTTTAGGATTTACTTTCTACATTAGGAGTAATCTTAGCATTAGGTTTTGGTAGAGGAAGTTATAATTCTTCAGAGGTCTATCTCAGTTTGATTCCCATAACTTGGAGATAGTCCCATGTTTCCTCAAAGCCCTAGTTCATCCTGATCTAGGACGGGTGTAATTTTGAGATCCAACATTATCAAAGTGATTGTTTTGGTAAACATGTTACTCATATTGGTTTTTTGTTAATTACTTTTGGTTTCGTGGTTTATTATATCTTTGTGCAAGAGTTTTTAATCCCTTATTATATTGTGCATTTTGATACTAATTAGGGATAATGACATATTTTGTAGTTCACTAATTTTTAGTAATTTCCATGGATTTTGTGTCAATAGGTGTATTTTAGCTAAATTTGGCTATCAACAACTAACTTTCATGAAAAATAAGCTCTTGAGGTATTTTATTCTAGTTTTATGTCTGCATTTTTATCTCCATCTAGCTCTGTCTTGAGCTCCTTGGTCTCTTCTAAGCTCACCTATTTTCTGTACCTCCTCTTTACCCTCACCCTACCTTTTTATCCTTTTTATTGAGTTACTCAAGCTCTATAGCCATCTCGGCTAATATAACTTGGGATCATCCATACTTTATACTCATAAAGCTCCTTATAGCTTTGATTGGCACTTGTGTGTTTACTGAGACACCTTAGGCTTGGCCCCTCACTGCTTTGTTCCCTACCAACCTCTTTTTAGAGTTTTCTTATCTCACCATGATAGTTGATCTACATGATCTTCCCCTATGCACTTCACTCTACCACTTTTTCTCGATTGGATCTACTTCTTGCTAACTTGTTACCTTCATTGTTTTCCTAACCTGATCTCTGTCCATTCTCTCCAACTCATCCATTGAACAATGAGATCATAGTTCCCATGCATCCCTTTTTTTGGATCTTTAGAGTACTTAAATATCAGCCCCTACATGCATCCAAACCCTATCACCTTGTTGATTTTACACCTATGTCTCCAGTTCTTTCCCACTTGACCTCCCTTAATATGTATCCTTTCTTAACTTGGTCACATCCATTCACGAGCCAAGCCAAATCGGATTTCCCTGCTCAGACCTCTCACTTGTCATGGTCATGGCTCAACTTTCAATGTTTTCCACCTGCAACTCAGCCTTATCTCGGTCGAACAATCTAAACCCTAACCTAAACTTTCCCTCCTTTATTTTATGAATTTTAATGTTTTTCCTTCCTTTTTAACTTAATCTCATTTTTTGGTTTAAACTTAACTAAATCAATTTTAAATTTAACTAATTTATTTTTATCCTTTTAATTATCATTAAATTAATAAGGTTTATCTAGAAATTTATTTCCTTTATGAAACTTTTTTTAAATCAAATTAAGGTAATTAAGGACATCTAAAAAAATCAAGTCAATTATTTTGATTTAAGGTAATTAAGGAAACCTAACAATTTAGTTTATTTATGAACCATGTGTGACTATTGTCCCTAAACCACTATTTCAGTCAAAAATTGACCAGCTTCTACTTGACATAGAATCAACTCAAGTATATGGAACATCCTTCAAATGCTCCCTCTTTCTTCATTTCATTATACTCTCACTAAAAATACAAAAATTTGAGCTCTTACCTTGTTTAGATGTTATGTAGATAGATTAGCTTTGAAACCCCTATCTTGAAACATCTTCTCAGTATTTAGTATTATTTTCATGATTTTGTGACCTTCTTAAGCATTTGAATCACCCTACAATCCATTATTCCTGTAAACAATCATCAAATTTTCCACATCTATCTTCTTGCCACCTTACTCACATTATTGAGTTTCAAAACTTTCCCCCTTCTTCAAGAATATCCTACAAACCTATAGCTCATTCATATAGTGCCAATATACCTCTGCAACCCTTTCTTCTTTGGAACTTCTTCATGATTGTATCACTACTATTTTTATCAACATCATTTAGATATCAAATATCCCCCTGAGTTTAACCTTGTTATTTCCATCCTCTCATCAAGCTCTTATTTCATGATGGTCTTGATTAAGATTTTTGATGCTACCATCATACTTTCTAGGCTTATGTGATACATATCATATTTCAAGGGTTGAGACACAATATATAACATCATTACTCTTACAAACATTGATTGAGACAACACTTTACCCTGCCTCTGATGATTTGACGAATGAATTTCTCTTCTTGATGAGTCCAAAATTTGAACTTTCAATTTTCTTTAAGGATATTTTGATCTTTAGGATACCATTGCAAACTTACCTATCTTAGTATGACTATTTTACTATCAATACATCCTAGTTTCATGTCTCTTAACTCTGTCATCTCAGAAAATAACACCTCAAATAAAATCATTTTGAATATTTAATGATCACGTATATTGACATTATTAGTACTCTAATTTCATGAATGATAATGACACTTTTCTCAATCATATATGGATCAATACATGCTCATAATACTTTTAATTATTCCTATATACCATATCAAATTTCTTGGGATTGAGATAGAACAATACACAATAACATAACAATCATACTTAATTTAGACCATACTAACATGAAATTCACATGTCTTTTTCCAACCTGAGACTAATTTTTCAATCATATTTATTTCTTGTAATATGAAAGAAGAACAAATAGCTCCTCCTAGGATATAATTCTCTAAACCATTTGTTTAATACTAAATATTTTTATAATCACATTTCTAAAATTCTCAAACTTCAATATGAAAGCACATACTTTACATAATCATACCTTTTGCACCACATACTTGGAATTATTATTGGAAGCACAATGAGAGCCATACCTTGAATGGATTATTAATCTTAAAGTGAGCACGTATCTTCACTTTTAACAATGTATCTTTAATTATCTTCTCATATCTCCAAACTCCTACTATAGATGGTCTTGATAATTTTGATGAAGACTTATTCTTCTTTGATACCTGTTATTTACCATATAGGGAGCAATACATCTTGTAGGACACACAGATTTAGGCTCGAAGCATCCAACTTAGGGCACAAACCCTTAAGACCACTCAAATGGTTTGTAATGTATCTTCATAGACTCTTTATTCTTTAAATACAACTATAAATGGAATAACTCTACCAAAAAATATGTATCAATAAAAATATTTTAGGTTCATATCACAAATTAGAAATAGAAAATATTTATGCACTGCGTAGTGAGGATTAACACAAACATTTTAGTTTACGTATCGAAACCATCATTAGGGTGAGAATTTCCTTGATCAATAATTTGTATATTCAACTTTATTGCAATATTGTAAAATATTTTACATGTAATGTTACACCATGTCCATGCTAATTGTCTTGTTCAAACTACAATTCATACATGAATCTCAACATTTCTGACTGAAACTCTCAAAAACCATCCTTGCATACATTCTCAAGTTCTCAAACCATTGGGAAAATATGGAAATGCATGTGTTCTACCTAATCATAATTTTAATTACCTTTATAAAGACTCCTCCAAACTTATTCAAGGCATCTTAGTAACCTATTAAGATATACTTCGTGTTCTTCTTAACATCCTCTTGAAAAGAACTTCATGGACACTTATCTCCAATTTTTGAGACTATCTACTATATAGGCCATTCTTACACTCTGACTCAGAACACCCTGATAGAGAAAACTTTCTAACATGATAGATTATTTCATATAAGGAAAATTGTATTCTCAATGTCACAATACGTTGATATTATCACCAGACATACTTAACAAACCTTAAAGTATGAACATGACCTTCAACATGATCACCACACTATAAAACATTACCTGTGAACTCTAAAACTTTTTCTTTATAAGATGCACCTTGAAATCACTTTTTCACACTTGTTTCTTGATGTAAAACTATGCTTGACAAACCTTAGAGCATAAATCAAGATCTCAGAACTTTGAAAATAGGATATTATATCTCATGGATCTAAACATTATACTCAATTTAAGAACATGTAAAACAACCTTCTCCATACCCTAATAGACATTTAATCTCCAGAGATCAACATTACCTCTCTAATATGTATAATAGAGTTCTTCAACTTAGATATTATTATCATGTCAATATCACTGTCATTTTAACAATAATCCATAATTCATACCTGTGTGTGACCTTTGAATTACTATACCTAGCTTACTGAGACTATCTCTTCTGAGATATTCTTAACAACCTAATTTTACTTTAGAGGACCATCAAACCATCACCTAATACTCACTTTCATAGATATTGGTATCACACTTTTACCAAATCATGATGAAATAATCTTTTCATATAGACTCTGCATCCACTCATGACCTGATGAATTAGACTTATACACATTTTGGAACCATAGGTAAATGAGATATAAAACCACACTTTTAACATATACACCCATATGTATCTCAAACCCAATGGAAGACAACACACCTAATCAATTTTTTTTAATACTTTTCCATGACATTACTCACACATATTTTATACCATTTTATACTTAAACAATTTTTAGATTAAAAACTTCTAAATGACATTAAGAAAAAGCATCATTCATGAAAAAGGACAACATAGAACATCTACACTTTACACTTCAAGACCTTTTGATTTAGAATTTTCAAGTTAAGAACATGATGTTCATGAAAGAGATATAATATTAAGGAAATCTTTTTGGCATAGGATTAATGGTGTTTATTGAGATGATACTTGATAATGGGTGTGGTAGTGGCATGGTTATAGAGATGGAATAAGGGGGAGAGGAAATAATTAGTGAAGTGAAAACTAGAGAGGAAATAGGTGGCATGGGAAAAATTAGAGAAACAATGGAAGAAAGGCTATAAACAAGTATGATAGGAAAAGTACCATCAATTATAGTAATGGTATAAGCAATAGAACTCACAATAGGAAATGAAAAGGGAATTGACATAGGAATTTTCAATTGAGTCCTTATAGGAGAGTTTGAAATGATCTAACTAGTTTAGCTCATATCAACCTCTTTTTTTCCTTTATTTTGTCGGTAGGAGTTATCATTTCTCCCATTATTGGTCTTATCATAGGAAGTACTGAAACTTGTGATATGATGTCATTTAAGACACTTGACATATTTTTCTAATCTAAATAAAATTATAATCATATCTTGTTACTCTTAATACTCTTATTATTGGAGAAGGTGGTGAAGGACCATTTCTCAATATACTCATTTGTAAATCTTTCCATATATTGTAAGTGGAGCATAGTATTGTCTAATCTTGGGACTCTTAGGGCATTTGAGTAACCCTAAAAATTTAACATTTTCCACTACATCATCAACGGTGCATGGATTTAAGTGATATCATTCCTCGGTATAAGAAGAGTACTCATACGAATGAGGGTATCTATAACTCATAGTCCTCAAATGTATAACTACCCTACCCTAATGATCTCATTTTCTATTAAAAAAACTTAATCCCATATCATTAAAATGCTTATGATGCCTTGAAAAGTTTAGTAGGGAAGGGTAAGTATTCAATTTTAATTTTACCACTAAAAATAAGATAAATTGGTATGGCCTTTGTGAAACTGATTTACACATCCATCAAATTCCACTCTCATACTACCATGTCACTTCAATTGTAGATAGTATTTCAATAAATTTCCTTATTAGCTCATAGGGTAAACAACCTGTAGTATAAATATTCTCTAATTTTTTTGATAGATTAATATAAAGTAGGGAACATATTGTTATTTTCTCTCTGTGAAAGAAATGATAAACAACTAGATAAAAATCCCCACAAATTTCATGCATTATAGTGCCATGATTGTGGTTTTAATACCTTGATATCACAATATACACGAAGGTAGTAGATGTGGGAAACAAATTGGAAAAGGGGGTATTAAATATAAGGGAAGCATAAAATAGGTCCACCAAATAGAAAAAAATATTAAAATTCCCTCCAATTACTGCATTATCCCAACATATCTTGAATTTGAATTCTATAATCTCTCCAAATTTAGGTTTCTTATCTTTAATCATCATATTTAACAAATGGACTCATGCTCGATTGACATGGTCATCCTTATCAACTCCATATAATTTATTTAACAAAACCATAGCCACTCTTACCCCTGGTTCAGATAATGAAATGGGGAGGAGAAATTTGTGTGTGTTTGATTATTGAAGGATTAGTTTTCAAATATTTAAATTATTTAAACACATGCATTTGATCCATATGCTCGTTTACAGTGTTATAGTTATAAGACAAATTTTTTGAGTTCTAATTTTTACAAACCATTAAAAATTTTATCCTATTGTAAAGACAATGACTTTTTGAGTGGCATTGGAAACAATTTTCCCATATTTCAGAGTCTATGCAATGAACATGTCTCTGAATAAATCTTCATAGGGGAAAACCTCTAGTTTTACAACATTAATAAGTTATGAAGTCTTGAGAGCCTATAATTCTCATAGGTTATTGACAATTGGGAAGTATCATTTTAATCACTTCTCATATGGATTGATGCTTATGGTTTATATTTTTTTTTAGTAAGTAGAGTTTCAATGCTAGAAATATGGAGAAAATTGATATTACCATAGTGTTTCACCACAAAGTATGAGATAAAATAGATAAGAGGTAAGGTCGAGGAGGAATACATGTGATAGTCAAAGATCGGTTGTGCGCACGTGTAGAATGTTATATAAGATGATTGTAATGATATTCCCTTTGGCTAGGAGGAGTGACCTAAAATAGAACGTAAGACCACAAAAAAGGATTAAAACAATAATTGGTGGATTGCCTAGAAAAAGCTAGATCCAGGAAGCGAGGTGCTTCCTAGAAGGCTGTCAATCCACTTTTAAAACAACTTAAATGTTGATAAGAACATGAAATAAATAGGCCTCCTATAATTTTATAGTTTAGGTATGCTACACAAGAAAAATAATTCAAATCTATTCTAGTAAATGCATTCAAGACTAAATCTAGGAAGGGTAGTAGGTGGTTTAAGTTTTGAAAGTGTGACAGAGGTTGTAAAGGAGGTATGGGGAAGATTTGGTTAGGTTCTGGGTTGTTTGGCAAGAGATATGAGCTTGCTGGTTTGGAAATATTACCAGTCACATAGACCGGTATCTGTTAGGTGACTAATGTCAGTACTGGTAATGAACCGGTGCTGGTTGGGTGATCGGTGTGGATAGGGGAAATTTTTTAAGAATATTAAAAATATGGTTTTGGGAGCTCTTTGTGATTACACAAATAGTTGGGAAGGTTTTGGGTGAGGTTATGGGATTATTATAAGGGCTCAGAGATGGTTAGATTGGTTTTTGGGTGAGGTATGAAGAATAAATGGTCAGATGGTTGGACAGAGGAACTGTGGGAGAGATCTGGATAAGATAGAATAAGAAATGAAACTGATAGCTAATAAAAATAGCTAATCTATTGAAAATGACAAGGAAGGAATAATAATTAAATGTAGAGTGTAGGTAGAAAGCTAATGGTGGTGGTGGATACAGGATAAGATGCTTCCAAATGGATGCAGCAGTGGTAGGATGGCACGGTGCTTTCCTGTGTGTGTACTAGAGCTCTAGATGAACCGTTGGATGAACTGTATGGATTTTGAATGCTATAAGAGCCTTTTGTTGGTCGCAATATCACAAGAGAGATTAGGAGTTGGAAGGCAAGTTTTCCAAAATCCAAGAAGTCAGATTCAGAACATGATCAATGAGTTAATATTTGTTATTTAACCTAACCAATGGCAATTAGGTGATTGGCGCCAGTCGAGGAATAATCAGTGTTGATTAAGGAGAATTGTTCTAACTTACCAAAAATAGGGTTTTTCTCCCAAATTTGGCATGTTCTTTAGCTTAGTTTGGGTCTGGAGTGTTGAATGGCATAAATTAGAGAGTGGAATGTAGTTAGAGGTATAATAGGTCATTAATATTAGGGTTAGACTAAGTCCCAGTTGGTTAGGATAAGTGGGGACTTAGTCTAGGGTAGTAAATGGAGTTAGAATGGGTATAGGGTGAGGTGGAGAGGTGAGATAGCTTAGGTGAGGTGGACGGATGAGGTAGATAGTTAAATTAATTTTGATTACTAAATTAATTAAAATATGTGCAAGTGTTCATGGTTAGGTGTAGTGTGGAATTAATTAATTGGAGGTGGTTTAGAGGGTTGCGACCCAAGTTTGGGTGTCCACACATATATTGAAGATATTTGAGTTCACTCTCATGTGTGATTACTATATGGGTTGGTAAAACATGGCTTTAATTAATACTATAAACTTAGGGAGTTAGGGAACTCTTTTACGATTGAATATTTGATATATGGCCTTAATAAGTGCAATATAAAATTTTGAATTCTATAAACTTGTTTAATGATCAATTACCAACATGTGGCTTCCATTGGTTCCATATAATATCTTGAACATAGACCCATATTTGACTTAGTATTATAGAGTGCTAATTTCCAATCAATGACACATGTTCATTAAAATTTAGGTCAATCATGAGTCTTTCAAACTTATATCTATGTGCAAGCTGATTGATGAAACTTGGCTAAGATTGATGCACTTTCAATATTCCAGAGTGTGTTGTTTTTTATTGAAAATTGAGAGATTCGTCAAAATTAAATACCAATTGATTTAAACATCAACTGAATGTTTTTTAATAATTAATTTCTTTAAGAACACCAAATCTTATCTATCATTTTATCCTTATCATGTATACTACTATTCACTTTAACATACACATTTGTAGATAAAATAATTAAGCATTCAAAATTATTTTAAATCATGAGTAATAAAAAATAGAATATATCAAGATCATGAGTAAGTTAAACTTTGAACCTTGGTAAACAAGGTTTTGGATCTCATAGTTTACTTTGAAGATAATTTAAAGGACTTGTCAGAAGTGTATGAATTTATGTCATACCTTAAATAAAAGGGGGCATACATTTTCTTGCTAAAATGGGGAGTGTTAGATAGAACACTCATGTGCAATCACTTACTTATGGAACACTTCATCCCTACCCATTTTTTACAAATCCCCACTAATGATCTGAAATAATTTTTCTTTCACTACCAGTTTCTTCCTTTATTGAGCATTGAATAGAGTAGGCATAATTTCCAATTTTAGGAAGGGTATTATATCATTAAAATAATTTGGCCATGTTCTTAATCATAAGAAATTGTACATCTTGAATTCCTTATTTAATATTATTAACTCCTCAATAGTTGTAATGTGTGGGAGATAGTTTGGTTCAACATTATTTTTTATATCTTTACCACCATTGAGAATTGAAACTCCTAGAACACGATGATCTAACAGAATATGTGCCCATGTATAAATACCTTTTTTATCAAGTACTTTAGTACCATGTGATATGTATAAAAAGAGGGTTTTTCCATACACTAATGCCTAAAAATTTACAACACATATACCATGAAGATATCTTCATACTATTTTGTATATTTATCCTTTTCTAGAGTTTTTTAATTAAAAAAAGGATGGTCTAGAATATCCTTACCTAGTTGTATGAGAATTAAACCAAATATTATGTGAGATACATCAATGTGCACATTGAATGAATTTATTATATTTTTGAATTTTAATATTGATGCACTTGATAGTTTTTCTTTCAATTTCTGAAAATAATGTTGTTGTTCCTCAATCCATTCAAAGTATCCTTTATTTTTAGCAAATTCTCTAATGGCATGGAAATCTTGGCATATTCCTTCATGAACTTCCTATAATATCCATAATGTATAAGGAATACATTTATATGTGTGGCACTTTGAATTGGATGATAAATACTATCTTTTTTTGGTTAACTAGAACTTCATTCTTACATATGATGTGCCTAAGTAACATTCCAAAAGGAATTGTAAATATTCACTTCTTGAGGTTTAGGGAGATTTATAGTTAATTGAAACATTTAAAAATTGTGTGAAAACATTCATGGAGGTCATTAAATAGGCCATAGATATTTCAATCATCCATGTACACCTGAAAAAAAAATTAAGATAAAATATCCCAATGAAGCTACCATAATGCACTAAAATATTACATGCATGTTCTTTAGCCTGAAGGGAATCACTGTGTAAGTAGAGGATACCCATTTCATTGAAAATTCATGTTTTGGTAATACTCCTCGTATATTTATACTTAATGGTAGCTTTAAAAACATCTATCAAGGTGTATATCTCATGCCTCGTAACACCATCCACAAATTCTTCTATAAAAGGTGTCAGAAATTGATTAAAAACATACACTGAATTCATTTACCTATAATCAACACATGTTCTAATTCATCCATCCATATTTATGCTTATCACAATAGGGATTATTTATTTATATTATTTAAGGGGGGATATTACTCTTGCTTCCACAATTTTGTGAATTTCCTCCTTCACTTATGCACGCAGGTTGTGGTTCATTATGTATGGTCACTCACACATCAATTTAGATACATCTATCAATTTTTTTATCATTTTTTTCTAAATTAGGATGTATACCTTTCATCCAATTGAATATTAATGGAAAAATGCCTTTATATCCATGCAATAGTTACATGATATTTCCTATTTGTACCTCAAATTAATAATTCCCAATTATTGTTATCTTATGTATTGCCTCTAAGCCAATGTTAACCTTGATTGACTTTAGCAACTCAATATATTAATAATTACTTGATTCCTTTTATCATCACCTTAAATAGGAAAATATAGGTTTCTTTTTTGATGAGGTTTACATTTTTTCTTCTTCTATACGACGAACCATCTTTCCCTTCCCCTTGTTTTTTTAGTTTCATGTCGACCATAATGTTTCACCTTATTTGTTGGAGTCATTATTTATTTTGTACTCCTTGATTTTATTTAGAAATTCTATCCACCTTTATTTACATATATGTAGATTGTAATCCTCCCTGATAACACCATATCTTAATATTTTGTGCTACATCCACTAGAGTGATTGGTGTAGATTATATTTGTTAGAGGAAAATATGCATTTATACAAAAAGTTAGTTTTTAATTCTTCCCATTTTTTGGTTACTCTTCACACCTTAGTGTTCACATACCATATGCATGCCCAAATGTATAGTGCATGGTAGAATTCATGCATCCATAAGGTTTTTTTATTTAAAAAATCATCCTCCTTCTAAATTGGCTCACATATTTGTAAGTGTTCCTCAAGTTTTGTGACTCCACTATAGCTTAGTAATTTGTCTATGTATCTTTTTTGGTAAAATATGGTACACATGTTCTCATGAAATTGATCCCATTAATATTGAAGTGGATGATGATTTTACCACTACTTTACTTCACTTCCTCTCATTGTGAATGTCATAGTATTAATGCACACTTTTTTGGATGCATATATGCCTTTATCTCTTATAGTAATTTTAGATATTGCCTCTAAACTAATATTGAGGCATAGGGGTAGTATTATATTTTCCAAGTTATCTCATATAATTTACCATAGGTTTGGGTCACATGTTGGTTATATACTATTTTTGATTTAATAGAACCATGATAATGCGTAATTAATACATAAGAACCATGGGCCCAGTTCTCACAAGATGCACTCATTGTGCCTGAAATTGAATGCAAATCATCCCACTAGATTACACATTCTTGAATTTGTTCAAAATTCCAATTAATTTATTATTTCATATTATATAAATGGTTTAATTCTTCCATACCTTCAATTTTTTAATGTACGGTAGCCCCAGGTTGATGTTTATTGGTATAATTATGCATTGGGATCCATTATCAATACTTATATAACAATTTTTGAAATTAAATATTGTATTATTTATGTAACATAAATTCCTACAAAGGAATTCTAGGAAATTATATACCTTATCCAACCCAATGATTTTAAAATTTCCTCAAACTCTTACCCACATAATGTTGACACTAAATTTTTTCAAGACACCTAAGACTAGCACGTGAGTCTTATTTTCCATAAACATGAAATGTAGAGCTATATGAAGCACATAAAACCCCATCACCAAGTGTAAGTATGTTGATTTTTATATATATGTATATAAATATTTCATCCATCTATACACATAAAAAAATATTTCTCGATCATACTCAACAAATTATGTGGTTCTTAATATATCTATTCTCTACACTTGACCAAGGTATTCTTCAAGCACCATGTCTTTGATCTACCTTGAGATGAATTTTATATATAGAAGAATTAATCCCTCTATGTGTAGGAGTTTGAACACTTCTTCAAATTCATCTTTATCTATCTCTACAAATTATGTGACTCCCATCACTTCATTTTTAGTGCACACATGCTTTATGAGAAATTCAATTTCTCCCTAAAAACTCTGACTAGATCCTTTATTTATTTTAATAATTCCTTATATTCTCATCCATTAGGGTATCATTTTCTTGATTTATCATTTTCAGACCTAATTACTTTGAATTGGTATTATAATTTTTCACGCACACAAAAAAACCTCTCATAGTAATGTTTAGATTTGGACCTTGATTAGTTATGGAATACTTAGCTTATCTATCCATTTAACTAGTGGTGTACACAATCTATATCATTTCTAAATTTGTCTCAATTTTTTCCTTCATTGCAATATATAGGTATATAAAATCCTCCATGTTGTGTTCTCCATGACAATATGTTCACACTAAGAATTCATGGGATTCCCATTGGTAGTGATTTGGGGGATACACTTATAGAAAGTTCTAGGAGTAAATATTCCTCTTCTGTGTCCAAAAATTTCTCAGCTACCTCCTCCACATGCATTTCCTTTGAGGTCTTCTTGATTATTACCTAACATTTCCTTCCTTAGCTCAAGGTATTATGCATCATGGATTTGATATAGTATGTAATAATATGATTCCAATTTTTTGAGAATTGAATATTTTATTCATTTTTAGTTATAGAATGTTTTAATTAACATACATAAAAAGGATGAATAATGTTACAGGTGGATATTCTAACTTAATTAAATTCTAACATTAATTGCACAAATTTTAATAACACATTTTAAAGTGATAGTTGATTTATCAACTATCAAAACAAAAGGGAAAGAGTGCACTTAGCTGATTTTGTGTGGGTCTAAAATATTATGGTTGGTATGAGTCTAGGAATATGTAGGTATGTGACTAGAAATGATTTTTTAAAAAAAATGTAACCTTAAATCGAACCTTGTTAAAATCGTACAACTCGGTCCAAAGCATATGTGTGATCTTGACCCTTCTTTATGGTATTAGACCTACTTGGAATCTGGGTATGTAACTTCCTGAGTGTTTCACCTAATTATAAATTTATGTCTTTTTGTGTTGGTATTCTTCACTCACATTCAAATGGATCTATAAACTCTTCTTGAACCCTAGAACCCATGTATTGCAAGGAGTTGTAAAATAAAGTTAGGTAGGGTGTGGGAACCCCTATACACTATCATTATTGTCAATACTCTAAAGAGGGATCAAAAAACATGTTGTTATCACATTATTTGATATCTATTATAGTGCAATAAGACTTAGCAATCGTGATTTGACAATGTTTTGTTTAAGTTTCACACTTATTAAAATACTAGAGAAGTATCATTGTTCTTGCTTGTAAAATGAATATGGAGACTCCTAGACTTGAAAGGATATTTTATACCTACAGATGGTTCTTCCCTAATGTATGTGCATGATTTGTTTCATATTTTAGGGATATTTGGGTGGCTTTAGTGCTTTCTTTTACTTGAGGATTTCTTAAAGTGCCAAGTTACTAAATGAGGTATGATTTATTTTCTTATATATGTTTTTGAAGGTTTTTATGTCACGAGTCTATAATAATGTTATATTATTAAAATAATTAACTTGGAATATATTCATCCAAAATTGTACAATAGGGTCATGATTTCCATTTTACAATACCAACATTAACCGACATTTTTGTAACATAGGGAGAAATACATATTTTGACTTTCTGGGCCTAAGCATGATTGGTACTAGATGAATTTTTTGTATATAAACTTCATAGAGTGATGAAAGAGGTTTGAAAAGTTAAGAAAGTGCATGAAGGGTTATCAGGGTGTGCTAAGAAAGAGTGAGAATGGTGTGTTTTTTCCAAGAAAGTGTGCAATATCAATATTTTTCAGTTTCAAAAGATAGATTTCCAAATTTGAGTGTCTATATTTTCCCCCTTTAAGTATGAAATTGAAAATTATATTCTTAAAATTAAAATATACTTGAGAGTGTAGACATTTTTTATTCACTCGCAATTAAAAAAATTTACATTATCCCATTGTGTTGGTGTCAGAATGCTCCAAAACAAAACTTGCAACATAGAGTGTAGTCAATTCCCAAGATAGAAATCTAAACTATAACTCGAAAATGTAAGAAAATTACTATAAATAAATGTGCAACAAGAAATTCGAAAAGAGATGAAAAACATGGAAGGTATACACCTATTAATTTTGTAGAGGGAATGTTCTCTCATTTTTATTCCTTAGAAATTTTGTATTTGTTGAACTTTGATAAAGAATTGGTGTGATCAATCCCAAATTTGTGTTGAAGAGATGTTTATACATTATATGTACCAAATTATTGTCATGTTAAATTTTTAGCATGCAAAATTTAAAATTCGGTCATGAAAACCAAGTCCACCACTTGAAATCCCCTTTCCCAGTGTTTGTGAACCCTTCCTCCAACTGTCCTATTAACTCACACAACCCCTTTGAGTCCATTTCATCCTCATTATAGCTGAGAGGAATGTGATAACATGGATTTAAAGTGTATTTCATGTGTAAGGAAGTAGATCAAAGTGAACTTCATGAAGCTATTGAGTGTAGACACAAAATCACACACACATTACTATTATATTGTCATTAGTATGTTGTTTATATGCATGAATATTAAGTAAAAAATTGTTCATTTATGACACAATATTTTTTCCATCTGCTTGTTTTTATTGTTTCTATTGTCTTTCTCTCTCACATCGGTCGGGTGTGAGGTAATATGGAAATTAGGTGGGGTTGTAGCACTAGGGTAAGTCTGCAGTTGCAAGAAATTAGCATCTAGCACCAAAATTTTGGTTAAATAAGGTATAAGTGGGTTGGCAAGGTGACCGATACCGATTGAGGGTGAATCAAATCCAGTAATAGATAACCAATTTTATGATGATGTATGGTTGAGTTTATCTCCATTATATTAAGGTTATGGAAACTTAGAAGTTTAAGCATGGTGTGATTTTAATTTCCAAGTTTTTGATGTTATGGAAATGTATATGTTTAGGTATAATTTGACTATGGTTATGTGATTGATAGTTTAATTTCCATTTTTTTTGATGTTATGGAAACTAGATGATTAGGCATGGTTGAGTCGATGTTGTCATGATGTGAGTTTATTCCCATTATATTGATGCCATGGAAATTATATGAATGATAAGTAGATAATACTATTTTTATTTCCAAGTTATTGGTCTTATGGAAACTTAGGTATTTAGGCATGTTTGAGTTTGACATTAGGTAGTGATGGTATAATGTGTGTACCGATGAAGTGAGTATACATAGAAATTTTATACATGAAGTGTGGAGCGTGAAATGCAATACTATAGACAACTGATAGCTATGGAAGGGAGGAAGAAAGTGCAATGCCCCCCAAGTGTGTAAGGGAAAAAAGACTATTTGACAATAAAGAAGGGTGAGGGGCCCCACCCAATATCCAAGGAGACAAAGGCATGTAACAATGATCTAAGGTTGATGGTGTAAGAGAGTAACTATGTGCACGTGAATGAAACTAATGTGGTGAAGGAGATGGAGAGAATCTATAGGAAGGGGTTGTCTAAGTAGGGGACTTAGGTTGATGAAGTGGGCTAATGAACCGATGAAGATGACAAGATCATGATGTAGGTCATGTGTGAATAGGAGAACTAGGTACTATTGTCTCCAAATCACTGCACCCCCGGAATGGCCTGAAAATGAATCACGACATTCGGTGTGATTGGGACACATGGGATCACCTCTCAAGCTGTGGGACTTGGGCTCGAGGTGAACCTCTAGAGAAGGCCAGCTTCCTCTTCCTAAACTAAACACAACACTACTTCTAATGCAAGATAAAAGGGCTATCTAGTCCTATGCTAACATTTCATGGGATTAGGGAAAGAGATTTGCAAGGAAATAAAACCTATACTAGAAGTGGTGATGCACCAAGAAAGGGTGTTGCTAGACATCTTTTCGGCTGGCCAATGAAGAGATATGATCATGAGGAAGAATGACATGCATTAAAAACCCACTTTTACATACAGTACTTCACTCTTTGATAAGCACAATGACCTCCAAAACTTGCAAGAGAAGCCTTGGTTGCACAGTTCTCCTGAAAACATGATAGAGAGGCAAGTAGAAGCAATAAAAATCATTAAAGGACATACAAATGATCATAAAACATAATTCTCATTACTTCAAGCACTTTTCACAATGCACCATTACATCAGTGAAAAGGCACAAGCTATCATTACAATTTTATAAGAAAGGCTTAAAAGCCTACAAATCACAACATCTCAGCTTGTAAAGAGAGGGGAAGCTTGGAAAGTGTCTAACTTGTCCAACTTGTATGACCTGACGGAACTTACTAGTTGGAACTCTTTGGAATGAGTCTCCAACTTACATTTATAGAAGAAATTGAGAGAGAGAAGAGGAGTCATAAATTCCCTCCCTAAATGGAAGGCACATGATGCATCACTTATTACAGTCGGTTGAACCACTTGAAAAGGTTCCATCATGCATCATTAATTCATGTTGACATAGTCTTCTCAAAATTAAAATAATATTTAAATAATAATAATAAATATTACTATTTAAAATACTTAAAGAAAAATATTTATTTAATTAAATTATTGGTGGGCCCCATGTTAACCGATTTTTGGTGAGGAGGGAGGGATCCATGAAGAAGAGACTAAAAATAAGTCTAACTCAATGGTTGGCTCGCCGAGCCAACTCACCGAGTTGGGTCCGAGCTCCATCGTTCATTGCATTGACCGAGTTCCTCCATCAAGTTGTTTCCCTTTTATTCATGATGTCGAGCTCTCTTCCAAACATTGGTAGACTCACCACAACCAACACGGAATCATCTACAACATATTTGATTTGAAAATGCATGTTCATTGAATAGCTTAACCTAAACTTGACTCCACCTGAGTTATCCCCTCTTCTTGGCAGAGATTTTCTACCTAACCTAAGATACGTGGAGGGCTTGCACTTTTTTGGGACCTGCCTCTGGAGTTGATCTTTGAAGTTGCACCGAGCTAATGCATGGCACCTTCCACTGGCTCTGTCCTGTTTAGACTTTTCAATGGTTGGTTCTGCCTTTGGGGCTCAAACCATGTGGAGACTTTGTGCTCATTTAGGGACTGTCCCTTGTGTCTCACTTCTAAAGTTGTGCCAAGGTGACACATGGCACCCTCCATGGTTCTGTGACTTTTTAATGGCCGATAAGACCCCCTTTAAGACCATGACTACGTGGCGGGCTGACACTTGTTGGGGACCACCTTTTGGACTTGACCTTTGGAGATACATCGATCTGACATGTGGCACCATCTGTTGGCCCTTATATACTTAGCCAATTCAATAGTCAGCTCTGCCCCCTTTTTTACTTCTACCATGTGGCAAGCCCACACTCATTTGGGATCCCTGCTTTAGATTCTACCCTTGGAATTGTATGTGGCTTTCCAACTATCGATGAGACCTTTTTTAGACCCTGGACACGTGGAGGATTTTACAAGTATGTGGCTTTCCAACTATCGATGAGACCTTTTTTAGACCCTGGACACATGGAGGGATGGTGCACATTTGGGGACTCACTCCAGATTTTAAGTCTGAAGTTGTGTCATTAAGACACGTGGAGGCTTCTGCTGTTCCTTTTATACTTAACTTATTTGGGCCTCGAGAGAACAAATTATATGTGCTTCCTTGGTGGGTCCCTCATTGTTAACTCCATGTGGAAGTCCCATAGAGTTTTGAGCTTCATTTTTCCCTCTCACTCTTAGAAATGTTCCAAGATGACACGTGGTGCCTTCCGCAAGTCTGTTGTTTTTCCTTGATTTTTCAACGACCGGTTCCACCTTTTTGGGCTCTAACCATGTGGAGGGCCAGAGCTTGTTTGAGTCTCTACTTTGGGTCGTGCCTTTGAAATTACACCAATGAGGCATGTGGAGGCTTCTGCTGACCCCCTTTATACTTAGCCGATTCGGGCTTCTAGAGAACGTTGTCTTTCTCCATTTTTTCTTGATGAGCTTCTAATCCCCTCTGGTTTTCTAAGTGTGACCAACAATCCTCCATACATGTTTTGACTCTCCTGATGACTCACCTAGTGAATCAACAACTAAATCGGACTCCTCATGACTCGCTGTCTAACTTGGATCTCAGAAACCACTATCCTAAAACTCCAAACACCACAATACCTGAACCCTAAAAGACATAATCTCTTAATCCCAAAAACCCAAAACTCTAAAATTCAAAGTTTTAGCTTTCAGAAATATTCGACTCGTTCAATGTTTCTGACCCCAAAATCTCCAAAATTCCAAAATGGAATTGTCCAAAAAGATTTTCTGAAATAAAACTCCAAAATCTCAACTCAACTCGGCTTACCTCATTCCCGAGCTCCTTGGTTTTATGTCAAGTCGTGGATGGTTATCCTAGGCCATTTATTCTTTCAACGAGCTGTGAGCTCTTTACTCAACCACCTGAGCTCCACTTATAATTTTACATGTTCCCTGGAGCGAGCTTTTGATCTGAGCTACCAATAATTTCACAACCAAGATGACATCGAGTTCAATTGTCATTATGGCTGAGATTCGCTGAGCTTGTCCTTAAGGCTTAGCTTGGCCGAGTTATTCCTAGAGCTATACACAGATTTGACGACTGAGCTCTCTATGTCCCCAACCTTCTCAAACACAATGTTCCAACTTTGAGCTCGAGAGACTAATTCAAACATAAGCTTAATAAAATGATTTTAATTTATATTAATGCACTTATATGTTGATTTAGGCTCAACTGAGCTATGTTTGAAGTTACTTATTCTTATGTGCTTTGAAGATCCATGGAAAGGCACCATGAAGGTATAGATGAACTCTAGAAAGTTTAAAAACCAACTTTGAAAATTTTAGCCTGTAGACCATCGTTGTTCATTTTTACCCAAGGGAAAAAATGGACAACAGGTACAGAAGTAGCTTTGGACTTGAGAGGTGCAGGAGGCATATATGTCATGATTGGTGTATAAATATCAGCAAGAGTGGGTTGAGGCAATGCTGTACATGGTGGAATACCTTTGATGGTGACAACTTGTTTGTTAGGTAATAAATTGAGACACAAATTATGCATGGAAGGGATAACATGTGTAGCGTAGAGCTAAGGAAGACCTAATAACATGTCACAACTGACAACTTAAGAGGTAACAAGGAATGGTGTAAACACATTAAGAGACCCAACAGTAATAGGAATAATGACACAACCATCAGAATTAGGTCCTAGAAATTTGATTAGAGATGTTGGAAATTTAATAGAGAATAGTAGTACCACAGAGCATGTATTAGTAAGATTTGATGGATATACCATGGTATTGTTGATGGTATAGGTACCAATAGAAGCATTTATATGCAATGAATCAGAAGAAAATATAGTGTGATAATCATGATTCGAGAATGTAATGACTTGTGGTGTTACGTTAGTAGTAACAATAAGAAATTCAAGAGGCCCCGATGAAGGAGGAGGCACAACATGATATGTATGGTTTGTAGAAGAATTTATAGCTTGTTTATCATGCTTTAGTAAAGGGTCATTGAATATTTTTAGCTTTTGATTTTCATTTACCAATTTGGAAGTAGAAGGCTCGGGGAGCTCGATTGCATTGCTATCAATAAGATGTTGAATAAGATGTTTAAGTTTAAATCATCGATCAGTAAAATTCCCAATGTATTGATGATAGTCACAACATGCTAAGTGGTGGAGGAAGAGTAATAAGAATGTTTTTGATAAGTTGTGGTAATAGGAACCAAGGTGCGTAAGGTAGTTTAGTAAAATTATGTCACATGGGTTGTAATTGAAGATTGTCTGGTGTATAAACAACGTTAACATTTTCCTTGGCTTCAATGGGCTTAGGAGATGGTTTGAAAGTATATTTATCTTGAAATCTATTAGAGGATGAGGATGAAGTAGTATCGTAGTATTTCAATTTACACATAGATAAAAAATTTATTTCATGTGATTTGAGTGTATGGCATAATTGATCAAAGGAGGGAGACGTATCAAAGATAACACTCTCTTAAAGTGGAGGTAAGATACTTTGAATAAATAGATCTTGCAATTCAGAGTCATATAGTACATTGGTCATCTTAGCAAGGTTGTTCTTATAATGCAATACATAGGCTGCTAACAATTCACTTCATCCTTGTTTGAGTTGAGAAAGTTATGCATAAGATATCTTAATGCCAATATTGATAGAAAAATGTGCAAGGAAAGCAACGGATAAATGTGTAAAAGAGGTTATCAAATAAACAAGTAGATCATAGAATCATCACATAACATAATCTTACAAACTTCTAGGAAATAATTTAGCCAGTAATGGAAGGTCATCCACATAGTCAAGACATGC
This sequence comes from Taxus chinensis, assembly GCA_019776745.2. NCBI lineage: Eukaryota > Viridiplantae > Streptophyta > Pinopsida > Cupressales > Taxaceae > Taxus > Taxus chinensis. The sequence goes on along the minus strand of CM034155.1, from coordinate 76,094,673 downwards.
CACATGAAAAGATCGAAGATGATCCCAAGGTTCGTCATGGCCATTAAAGGTAGGAAGCTTGGGTGCAATGAAGTTAGGAGGAAGTGGATAAGAGGATGTGGCAGGTAAAAAAGGGATATGAAGGAGTAGTGAGGAATCTAGAGATGGAGAGGAATGTGAAGTAGCTCATTATAGTTGACAGATTTCAATTTATGGATCCTAGTATAAAGAAGCTAGGTCATGAGTGTTTAAAGAGGAACCAAGTTGTGTGTGGGAATTATTAGAATGAGGGATATGCATTGTAGTTGTAGCTATAGAAATAGGAATAGTGTAAGGTGGTGTAGAGGCTATGGTAGGAAAGGAGGAACCCACGAGGGGGTGAGAGGCAGCATCTCGGTATGTTTGGTAGTGAATAGAGCATTTAGGACATGTGGAGTAGGGTTGTCGGGTAAATTAGGAAATTAGTGTCCTTGTCATATGAATGTTCACTATGAAAATTTTTGATGTTTTAAAGAGGAACGTTCTTTAAGTTAAGCAAAGGATTAGAATATTCAACCATTGATTTAGAGAACTTACAGACATATAGAGGAGGCTTAATGTGCTCTAAGGAACCAAAACGACCACTACGGGTGATGGACATAAAAATAAGACCTTAAAAGAAGGTAGGGTTCGAGCGAGTTGGTTCACCAAATTATTTAATAATAATTAAATTAAATATAACTTCAAAGTAACTATTGTAATGAATGACATATAAATGATGCAATACAATAAATGGACAAGCAATAATATGAAACCCTAAGCAAATGAGATAGATAGACGACTTAGTTGGTTTTTGAGTGATCAAGAAGTGTTCTAGGTTTGAGGAACTACTGAAACAGAATGAGAAGAATGTTGTCAGGTCTCATTGGAGGTTCTGAAGCTTGGAACTATGTAAGACAGGGGCACTCAGAGCAGAATGGGAGTGCCCAAGTGCTAGTGTCCACCTATATGCTTAGGTTCTTATCCTTTCGGTTTAGGAGGAGCTTCACTGTTGATTTTTTATCACTCTGAATTTTTCCCAATGTCGTTATTCGGACATATAACATGCAAAGAAAGATACCTAGTTGCACATGCCCATAAACCACATCAAATTTAAAAATAAAGATGTAGAATGTGGATTCGAACTGACCCCAGTAGTTACCTAAAGAGTGAACTTAATATCGAGTGTTGCACTATATTTAAGAGTCCATGTAGTTATGTGTGAAAGTGTATGTAATGATGCCCTAGGATTCCCTTGTGTAAGTAACAAAATGATAGTTAGATAGATATAGAATGTAACAAATGTATAGAATTTGTTAGATGAATTAGAATAAAACTCCCCTCCTATGTTGTGTATGTGGAGTGATGCATCCCTTTCCCTTGTGTGGATGTGTTAGATGGATGCTTTACAATGCAATCTTAGGTGATAATAGATAATGTTATTACTTGGCCCTTGGATTTAGATAAGCAACTAAGTATATATATGATTCCCTTGTTTAAATTTTGTAATTGACAACTGGAAGGCCGGCCCAAAAGTGTAAAATATGCCCCAAAGTTAAAGGATACCCAAAAGAGTGAGAAAATGATGAATAGGGTTAGGAGATCCCATGAGGGACAGGAGCACCTGGGCACTAGTGTCCTAACTAGGCACTAGTTTATGATGCCAAAAAAAATTAATAAGTTAAGTTCCGCCAGGGATGTAAGATGTGTAAGACCAGAAAGTGGGAAAGATATAAATCAAAGAGGAAAAAAGGAGTTTTCAACCACTAGTTTTCTTTCTTAGGAATCATTTATACATTAGTATGCTTTTAGGACCTAAAAATGTACCCAAGTGTGTGATTTTGTGTCTACACCTGAATAGTGAATCTCTTTTTCCTAGACCAAAAGTGGGACTTTAAAGACAATATAATATATGATTTTGACTAGAAAACACTAAATAAATTCATTCTTACCATTCCTAAGAGATGAAATTTCCTAACATTTGATTTTTAGTCAAGAATCCAAAAATGACCAAGATGACTATGAAAACGTTACAGGTGGTTTTTAGCTACTGAGAAAGATTAAAAATACTGAAAGGAACGATAACCAAATCGGACCAAGCCAAGAACGTAGATGCTAATCAAACACCACGATCAATAAGATGGAATCAATTCACCAGAATAACTTTACATAAACCTTTGCAAACAAATGAGCAGCAATATCATATATTATCATGCAACTCAATGCAATACATTGAGAATGGGCTTGCTTAAATAGGTAAGGAATAACAATCTAAGAACCAGTCAAGGTCATAGATCAAGCCATAAATCAAGGAAATAACTAGTCATCAAAGAACTAGTCAAGACCATAGATTTAGGAGAGAACTAGACATCAAGGATCTAGTCAATACCATAGATCAAGGAAAGAACTAGTCAATACCATAGATCAAGGAAAGAACTATACCTAACTAGATAATATCTCATAATATCTAAATAAGATAAAAGAAATATCCACACACATAAGTGGGTGAGGATAAATACAATAAAGGTAAATAAAGTACCTAGGTGAACATGAGCTAAGGTAAATACCTACTCAAAAAAAACCCCTCAAGTGAAGGTAGGGGCCAAAATAAAAGTGGCATGTCCATAGTATGAGTCCTGGCAACTAGGCCTGATGAGGTACTCATGTACAATAACTAGGGAAGAAAAGACACCACAAGGTACTCAAAACCACTAACAACAAAGTAAAAAGAGTAAAGACCCGCTCCAAGGCATCCCAAGAATCTCAGCTCAAAAAACTCATACAATGCTGAAGAAGTTTGGTGTGCACTATGGTCTAAATCCACTACTCAATCACAAAACTCAAAAAACAACTGACACTGGGTTTCACCAAAATAGCTCCATACAAGGAAACTATCAACGGAGTGATGTCGAAAGTGCAAAAACAACACCAAAATAATTTGATCAACTACTGCAAATAGGTGTGCCATGATTCAAGAACAAAAACCAAAGCAACAAGGCAAGGACACAAAATCCAGAGTGTCACAATCTAATAAAATCTAAGGTAACAAGGCAAGGACACGAAACCTGAAGAAGCAGGATCAGCACCACACCCACCCATACTGCTGAATGGGTGGAGTGGCACTAAAAATCTGTATGAGTTGTCAAAACAACTAATCTAACACTGAAAAACTAACACTGGGCTCCACCAGAATAGCTCCCCCACAAGAGAGATTGTCGACATGCCAAAAGTGTCGAAAATACAGATATAAAATCTCTCAACAAATAAGAGAGATACACTACACCTGTCAAAGAAAAATGCTCAAAACAAGAAGCATCACAATGCATAATGTATAGAAAGTGGAGCAAGAGGCTGAATGGTGGAGGATCCATGCCTGTAGAGTCCTCTCAACGAATGCCTATGTCTCCACCACGAGTGATCAGATATCCACCCCAAATCAACACATATGGATTAAGAAGATGCCTGCATATGACTTTATGCAAAATGCACAATGGGTGCATGCAAAAGAACATCAAAATGTGTGTTAGGTTGATCATGTCTGACAGCTGAAATCTTAGGTTTCTCAAGCCTGAGTGAAGATGTAGAACTCATGTATTGCTCATGATCCTCAAAAAGAGTCGAGTGAATAAAAAAAGGAGCTCTGTCAATGTGTGATCCTAATAAAGTATCTACACGAAAACCAATGTCATGGTGAGAATTCCACTTAACATGTGGAAGAGGGGAAACAATACCCTGTGAGTGTCTGTCAATACCTCTGCTAGTGAAACCCATAAAATGAAGCATGCGAGAACTAAAGGAAGTGGTACGCTTCTCAAAAATGCCATGCAGTTGAGTAGAAATAGGATACACAACATGTGGTACTGTAATAGGCACATATGTGGAAGAGCATGTAGTAACAAGCCTCACATGTTTAGAAGCATCAAGAGCAGGAACATGCTCAAAGACTAACACATCAATGTCAGTGGGTATAGGAGCAATAGCTACAAATGGACTAGGATCATGGATATGGTTGTCCACAATATCATGGTGATGTTTTAGGCTATCAAGTTTTTTCTGCAGGAAGTGTATTATTATATCCTTATCATGAATGAGTGATTGTAGAAGAGAATTTCACTTCTTGAGTGATCTATTTTCTTGCACAAATTTTATAATATCCTCTTCAAGTCCACACACTTCAGAGAAAAGCGTATCATTCTCAGAATCCATGATAGATACAAAATGCAACTCCCAGATACATCCATAATTGATTACAACACTCCTCCATATTTGGCACTTTATAATTATAGTGCAAGTATCAAAATAAATATTTCCAATGGAAAGAGCACAAAAAACAAGCACTTTTGCAAAAAACAGCACTCAAAACCGAGTTACCGAGCACAAGTTACAAACTTTTCCATAGTATGCTCTGTTATTTATTTTAGCTGCCACTCAAACAAAATAAAATGTTGTTGCCTCAACCACACAAATAAAATTAAAGGGGGCTGAAGTTGAGCACCTACTAGTAGGAATCACAAGCTTTAAGCCCTCATATGACCAGGGGCTAAGTCACATCCAATTGCTTCTTCTAGTTAAAATTACTATTTCTACGCATTTTCCAAAAATAGCAGTATGTGGATTTTTCTGAAATAGTAAAACAAGTGCATAGCATCCGTGGACCCTTACCAAAAAAGGAAAGATCTGAAATTATTCTACACATAACCTGAAAAAGATCTACCTCACCAAAACAAAACCCAGTTTAGATCTCGAGAAATCCAACAAGCCCAAAAAAATATTTTCACGTTTTCTTTCCATCTTGGCGTGAATCTCGAGGTGAACCTATGCATTTCACTGCAACTACAAAAAATGATTACCTACAGAAATGGCAAAGTTTACAGTCGATCTTAGGGTTTTTCTACCTTTCGGATCTAATGGAAGCCTCTGTTTTACATAAAACCACACGCAACAACAAAATACAACCAAATCCCAAATATATAAATACACCAATAATTTATTTACAAAATAAAACTTACCGATGGATGTCGACATCAATCTCCAACTCTGATAGCATGAAAGGAATGATAACTAGATTAGAAAGCCAAGAACACAAATGCTAATCAAACACCATGATCAATAAGATGAAATCAATTCATAAAATAACTTTACATAAACCTTTGCAAACAAATGAGCAACAATATCATATATTATCATGGAACTCAATGCAATACATTGAGAATGGGCCTTGCTTAAATAGGCAGGGAATAACAATCTAAGAACTAGTCAAGGTTATAGATCAAGCCATAAATCAAGGAAATAACTAGTCATCAAAGAACTAATCAAGACCATAGATTTAGGAGAGAACTAGACATCAAGGGTCTAGTCAATACCATAGATCAAGGAAACAACTATACCTAACAACTAGATAATATCTCTTAATATCTAAATTAGATAAAAAAAAATATCCACACACATAAGTGGGTGAGGATAAATACAATAAAGGTAAATAAAGTACCTAGGTGAACATGAGCTAAGGTAAATACCTACTCTAACAAATACAAAGGTCAAAACCAATGATGAAATCATGTAGGGACTAAAATATATTTCATTTTATAGCTTGTAAAACTTCCAAATCAATATGGATCTCCCACAATTTTCTACTAAAGTTGACCTTCCTCGAGGTCCAAAACACCTCATCTCACAAAATGTGTCTAAATTTTTTTTGCTCCTTGAACATATCCAATGCTCATATAATTTATCTCTAAATATACCAAGGAGAAGTAGACTTATATACCTTTCTAATGAATATAATCAAGATTTTTGATAAAAGGAAAAAATTGGCAATTTTTAACCAAATTTCTTAAATGAAAGACATGTTTTTAGGGGTTGCCAAGAAAAATTACTGCAAAAATTTTGCATACCAAAAACTAAGTCTTACTTAAGGATTTGTCTTGGGTTAGACAGAGCACAAACAAGGGAAGCATAAATTATAAAATCTCAAAATATTAAGTTGACTAGTGTCTTCTCCATTGGGAAAAAAAGTCAAAGGAAACAAGAATGAAATGAGACCAACACACATAACATGAAGGGAAGCATACCAACACACAATAGGAAAGGAAAAAAACCAAACTAACCTATGGTACAACAATGAAGTGAGACCCCTTTCTTAACTAATTGGGAAATAAAAGTTTTGTAAGAGGTCTCCAGATACTTGAGAAATAAAATATTACATGATTCTTCTTGAGAGAGTGTGTATGGATCCTCTTGCAAATGAAGATCCATCTGGATAGCTCATTGTCTTCATTGCTCTAAAATTTAATTTCCAGCTACCAATCCATTTTCAAATTCATCCATGCTTCTAATTTCCTATTTTTCACTATAACACCATCATAGGGTTGATTCTCGTTCATACTAGGCTCACCATGTTCAAAGCTAGGCTTTTTCTCTTCGATGGGAAATCACTATTTTCTTGTCATGTTGTCCGTGACCATTGTTTCCATGAACTTCTTGATAGAGGTTTTGAGATTTTTAACACCATCACAAACTTCTTATTGCTTCATGTTTCCTAGTTTCTCAAGACAACTCTCCTTCACACACAATAGTTCATTCTCAATTTGTCACTCATTATGGTATCACTCACATGGTGTTTCATCCTCTTGAAAGGAGAATGAACACAAGGTTAGGGCCAAAATAGAGAGATCATCACTATCCTTGTGACCTTTTTGGGCTGCAATGGTCATCTTCATGATGGAGATATATTCTTCTCGAGTGGAATCATCCTCGAGAAACTTAGGCACCTTCCTATCTCTCCATTCATCATTGATAAGGTCATGTTCTCTAAACCGAAAAGAGATCTTCATATTCACAATTAGATTCATTAGATAAGTTCTCATGCTGGATCTTGAGAAGATGGTTGGAAACCTGGGGCTCACATTTCTAGAACTCATTGGATATCAAATTTCCCTCATGGTCCACATTGTTTATCTTCTCGGGGTTGCTTTTTGGAAAGTAAAGATATCCATGATTCTCATCACCACTAAGAAGAGAACCTATATCCATACTCAATGAGAAACACGCACTGTCAAATTCAGGGTCCTTCAAATCATGCTTTTGTTTCTCAACTAACTAAATCACAATTAGGTACTCTATCAAGATGGGCAACTCAACATCTTCCTATGAAGTTATGAAATAATTGCCATATCTCAAATGTTGGTATATAATGTTTGCATTTGGGTCATCTTTTATTTGAAAAATGTACCTCATCTTCATATTAGGCATGAGCTTCTTTATTTGGCCTTTGACTTGAATGGTTGTATATGACTAATCCATTTGTATCTCACCGCCTGCATCTCGACAAAATTTTTTTCTCAACAACATCTCGTAAGAGGCGGGAATATCAGTCACCAATATAGTCATATTGGCCTTCTTGTCAAGAAAATATGCAAATGCTACTTGAGCATCTTTGACACGACCAATGAGAAGTACTTCTTTGGTCTCCATGGAGTAATAATGTCCATTAGAATATGTGATACTGAGACCATGGATTTGGCTACTTGTGTGGGAATTACATTATCAAAAGAACTAAAGTCATTGATACAATTAATTTATATACATTGATCAACAAAGAGGGGTACAAGGATTCTACTTTCTCAGAAGTGGAGGGCGTTGAGGTAATAAAGTTCTTAGAGGGAATGGTACTGGTAGTAGAAATCAATTATTTGGTAGTTGGATTTATGGAACTATACTTTGAACTACTTCCTTTTATAAAATAGACAAGTTTATCAAATTGCTTGGGATGAGTTTTGAGATACTCATACTCAGAAAATTGGAATTTGGACTTCTTAAGATGGTTAGTGATGTCATAGGATGAAGAGGTGGACACTTCGGGAACAATGCTATCTTTGATAGGAGTAATAGTTACATTCTTAGGAACAACAAAAGCAGAAGTGGAAACTGATTTGACATAGGGAGAAGAAAGATACATACCCGAAGAAGGAGACATGGACTTGGATAAGGTGCTTTTGAGATTCTGTCTTAGCTATCTCCATGGAAGTAGTACAACAATGATTCTCTTTCTATTGTTGTTTTATGTAGAGTTTCACATTTTGAGGATTCAAGTGCTTCCACTTGAGTAAGAGAAGGAAAAGGCCTCCTTCTGTGCCTATGAGTGAGCGAACACTTCACAAGAATAGTCTAGTCATATCAATCCATGGAGTCCTCAAAATATTCAGTGAGATGAGTATTCAAAATACCTAATGTTTTCATATCCAACTTCTTCTCCTTTAGGCTTCTGCTTCCAATAATTTCATCTTCTTCATCTTGTTTGGTTCTACATATGTTACATTAACAAGTGGAGCCTCCATGGGAAGACTTTTGGGGTACTCCAACAATCTAATTCCGGTTTTGGTTTTGATATGGGACATGTCTGAGCCATTTGCTTCTTCAATATAGTCAAATCATTGACAAACTTCTATTAGCAATGGATTAATGCTTTAATCCTTGGAACTCTAGGATTTTATTTTTCGTTGAATGGGTTCTTGATCTTGCACCTGACATAATAAAATCATCCTTAACCTCCACTATAAGATCTTGAGCATCCTCTGAATTGTTTGGTTAATCTCTTCTCAAGATGAACCAAACTTCTAAGAAATTGAGCATTCATGTGAAGAATCTAAGTTGATTGTACTTCTATAAGCTTGACAACTTTGAGGGATTTTATTGATGAATCTATTGAATTTAGCTAACAAAATCTCTCATAGCCTCATTTAGGTTTATTCTTCAATTGTGACCACTGTGCAAACAAGGCATGTGAATATTATGCGGGTCTTAATCTGGATTTAAATTTTGATTTCATTTGGGCTCATTTAGTGATTGATCTTCTTGGTAGATGGTAGAACTAATTTGTGGAGCATCTTATATGATTCAATGAACAAATAAATGAAAACATATGTGTGTTCAACTCCTAACACACCACAAGTAGTAATTAATGTAACAATATGTTTATTTGGATGTTACATTCTATCTTCGTAGAATTTGGGAAAGTTCTTTCTTGATCCTCTAGGTAATTTGTGAAGTGGAGGGGCCAAATCTAGTTGACTAGTACTCTATCCCTAAGGCACATGTGTAACCATCTCTGGAAGAAGAGTGTTCAACAATTGTGGTTTAGAGATAGGAGAGATTCAATAAGGCTAGAAAGTAGGACTTTCAAGTGGCCCATTCTATGAGGGATTTCAACAACTTGTCTTGGAAATTCATATAGGAGCAAGTCTGAAATCAACTTATTGTAGCAACTCAAATAAAAGATCTACCATACCACTAGATATATCACCCCTTGTATAGATTTTATCTACCATTTTGTATGTTATGTCCTCCTCTATGGATTTTGTAATATCTTAGCCAGTTAGAGTCTTCTTAATAAATCATCTCATTCTTGTCCTTTGTCCAAGACTTGTGAAGTAATATTGAAGTGGGTGTTGTTTGCACAGTTCTCCCAAATAGAATGCCTCAAATATTCAACTATGATTTATTTAGTATCTTAGAATAAGAAACCTGGTTGTAATATTGGGGCATCACTAGAGATGGTCATTTGCAACAAAGAAAAGGATATCTTTTTAATGATTTTTGGAATTTTTTACCTTTTAGGATTTTCTAGAACTATAAGGTGCAAGACAATAAAATATACCCTACAGTGGGTGTCAAAAACTATTGGAAAAATATTGTCAGGGAAAAAATATGGGCTTCATCAACACTCGTACGATAAGGTCTCTTTTCTACTTAATGGGGTGGCTCCCATTTATTAAAAACTAAAAATAATATACACTAAATCTAACCTCAGGGTGGTAAAAATTTAGGGAATGTGCATAAACACCCTTGTAATAACTACAATGGTAGATTAGAGAGGGAAGAACGTGCAAGTTGGAAGGGATAAAAATGTAGGAGGGAGTTACACTAATGGGAGTAACATAGAATTTATTAACCGATAACTTAGAAAAAAAAATCCAAATTAATGAAAAGAAATAGACAAACATGTGTAATTAAATAAGGATGATGAAACAATAACACATTAACAAAAAGTTTAAACATTAATTCTCATTTCATTATAATAGGCACAAAGTCCTTGCTTCCTTACAAAACTTTCCATATGCTTAGTTGAGTATCAAGAGATAATGGAGAAAAATATCCATGAAATAAATTAAAAAATAAATCATGCCAGGGAGAGAAAAATCTAATCCTTTTGAAAGGATAATTCAGTCCAATATATAGTTTCCTTGTGTGACTCTTTGTATTCCTATGTGACTTTTCATATTCTAGATTTGAAATAAGGCATTTTTCCTTATTTTAAGAAAATCACTTTTACAATGGAGGAAAAAAGTCACTTAAGTGAATAAGATGAAAATAGAAAAAGTGCAACCCCAAGAAAGAAATAGAAATCACTTATGTGAACCAAGTCACTTTTACAAAATAAGTGGTTTCTTCATGAGAGAGGAGATGGGGAAGAATCAAGAAGAGGACATAAAAATATATTATCATGTGGATAAAGATCTGGAAGATGTAGAACCCTATATATGTTGTATTGAAGGAACCTTGACATTATATACATGTAATCAAAAGTGTGTACCCACGTCCTAGAATTCACCTTCACATGAAATCATAGTGTTTTCCAAAATGATAACCCATGAATTTGTTGCTTCCAAAATTCTCTTATCCTGTCCAAACAAGTTTGAAAGCTCCTTGATTGCTTCAGAAATAGTTTTATAAATCCTAGCCATCTTATTCATTAAATCCACACAAACATGTTGAGGATGAAAAAATTGCTCCTTGATATTCCTCACAAACTGCCCATTATGTTCTTCAATTGTTCCTATCTTGGGATTGTCATCATCAAGTGGTTGGAATCCCATGTCTTGCAGATCCACATGAATCTCTAATTTTAACATGTCATTATTTTGTAAGAGGGGAGAAAGATCATTCATTGCTTCTTTGAGAGTCTTGATTCTCCATATGATGGTTCTTACCCACTTCTATGAAATATCTTCTTCAGCTCATTGGAAGACTCCCTTGGACAAAAAAATGTTCTTGTTTGAGCTTGCTAGAGATTGAACATTAGGAATTAATTCATCACAGTGAGAAATTTCAACACCAATTGCCTCCATAATACCTTTGATCTTCAAAGTTGTTGTCTCAACATACGTATGCACTTTATTGATTTCATGTATGAATTTGTAGCCACTAATCAAAATAATCTCGACCGATGACTCATATCAATAAAACAATCATTGTTGAGATGGACCTATACTAATTTCTACAGCGAATATATTTTTACCAACTTTGGTTATTCTAGCCTCAACAAATAACTTTTTATCTTGACTATCTCTAATCGTTCTTTACCGAATTGACCCTTCTGAGTTCTACACCAAATTTGTACTACTCAACAATATCTATGAAAGGAGAGCATGTAATTTTATAACAAAATCACATATTATTATTAACCTTGTATTCACGACAAGATAAAAGCCTAAAATAGGACTTTAAAGAGCAATCATTACTTTTTCCCAAAGACTCTAGTTATAAGGTAAATAAAGCTCAACACTAAATTAGGTGTTGATTTTTGTTGTATCTGCAACACTAAAAAATAGCCCAGTCACCTAAATAGTTGGATGCATGAAAGTGAGCAACACAATTCCAACATCATCTATCACACTTATCTCTCAATTCTTACAATTTGTGATTAGCCCAATTACATCCCAATCTTTATTTTATGATAACTAATTGAATACTTTTACAACAATTTAATTGAATTATTAATTTTTGTAAAAAATTCACTTATGTGTGTGTATTACACACACATGCACATGTTTGAAAAATAATCTAAAAATGACTTCTATGAGTAAACATCTATAAGTTATTACATTCTCTAAAATCTTTGCCAATAGGGAAAGAGGGTAGAGGGCAAGAATCCCAAATTGGTGGATTACATTCAATTTTCTTTCCCCTTACTGACAAATGTTTATGTTTCTTATGTGTTAAGTGATTTATTTTACTTTGTAATTATTAAAAAATGCACGAGGAAATAATATCATCATTTCAATTTTTACTCATAGTCATCATTTTAAATGAATTAAATCACACAACTTAATATTTTAATTTACTACCATTCCTACTTTTGAATGGCCCTTTACACTTTGAACGACAATTATGAAGGATTCCTAAGGAGAAGAAACTTTTTGTTACTTTTTTCACTTTGAACAAACATTTGACATGGTACCTAGAGGTAAGCTTAGGAGAAAAATGGAGGAACTTGGAGTACCATATGAGCATATAACAACAATCCATAAACTTTATGAACAAATCAAGGCCAAAATCAAAACAAGTGTAGGAATGTTAGAATGCTTTGGAAGTGGCATTGGTGTCAAACAAGGATGTTTGGTATCACCTACTTTTTTTGGGTTGTACATTGATAAGTTAAACAAGTGTATAAACAAATTTGGTAAAGGGGGCATTCACCTAGTCAACCATGTAATAAAGTTACTCTTATATGTGGATGATCTTATCTTAATTATAAAAACAATGCGTAACTTGAGAGAACATACAAAGGATCTAGATATCTTTAGCCAATAGGTAGGAATGCAAGTGAATACCAACAAAACCAAAGGCATGATATTTTCACTATGGAGAAAAAGGAAACAAATTATTTTCCTTTTAAAGGAAGCCCACAAGAAGTAGTGGAATAATATAAGCACCGCGGGCTTGATTTTTACAACAAACTTAGTTGGGAAACCTGTAGGGAAAAAATACAAGGGGATGGAAAGATTCATACTCAATATAGAATAGATGCATGATTGGAGAATTATGGGACTCGAAAACCAAGAGACCCTTGTTTGAATTTATTATCACATCAGTGATCCTATAAGGATGTGACATTTGGGGCAACAATGTATCAAATATAAAATGGAGGTAGACTGAGAGAGTCTAATAACACTCCATCACAAGCAACATCAAATTCAAAACATAATTTTATATGAAATTATATTAGTTGAAACATGTACTTTCCCATTGGAGGCATCGAAAATGACTTGAATGTTAAGTTATTTAAATATGGAGACCCATCAATGGCTCAAAATGATGATAGAGGAAGGGATAAATAGAAGGAAAATTATATGGATGTTGTAACGTCCCTCCTAATCTTGACCATACAAACGCATCTATTTTTTAAATATAATGATTAAGATAAATCTCTCTCCCAAGTTAGGAAGAACATGTTACTAACATTTACCTATTTCTACTTATCACATATGCACATTGAGAGGTTTACGATGTCCATAATTAGCCTATGTGTATTATAATTTCATTTCAACTTAGACATCAAAATAAATATTTCATATATTTGTATTGTGTATCTCTACATGGGACAAGTGTTCTAAACGTTTGATCCTCAAATGTAAATTGCAATTTAGTACACGTTTATTCAATCGCCTATTTTTTACATAAAACACTTAATATAATTCAATACAATTGAATTTTTAATTTCAAATGAACACCACCATGCATATAAACCAACATTGTTTGATTGACTAGTTTGTAAATTAAGATCACTTATTTACTCATCTACATTTCTTTTTTCAATATAACAATTTACACAAATTCATCACACAAATGTGTCCACATGAAAGCATTTCATAATAGAGTTATAATAAAATGGGTTTATCCTACATAATATCTACATATTTTGGTTGACTACAACTTAGCCACTAGTTAGTAAGATCTATGGTCTTCATTACTTAGCTCCAATCTCTTAAGAATCCACCGTACGCAATATAATGTCCTTTAACATTTCAATAAGATAATCATCGAAATTAATTTTACAAGGTTTACAAATTCATTCTCATTCAATTTATGTGATTCACAAGATTAATACATTAATGCAATTTTTACCTCAAGGTACCCTGACACAAGTTGTAGAGCACCATTATGTTGTCCAAATGTAGTGGGAGAAAGAGCATCATTATAGGACTTTACCTCCAACCACAAGCAATACAGATCCCCGCACATCTCTCACATCTTGAAAGTGGCCCTACCCTTCATGAGAAGGAAGATGTGGTGATCGATGAGGAAAGAGATAATCTCATGTGTAATTAGTTACCCGATCAACTGGTAGACATCTACAAGGTAGGAATAATATACATCCTAAAATCATAACCATATGATTTTACTTTTGGCTAAAAGTCTACAAAAATCAGTAGGTACCCACCTAATCCCTGAAATCCAATAGAATGCTAAAGCATGAATAATCTAGAATGATAATTTAAGAACGTATTCTATGTGTCAATCCATAACCTACCCTACGTCTCCTCTTAACATTCATCTTATGTGATTATATGTACCAGGTTCTCTATCACCTCTTGTACTATCACATTCCCTATAAACATAACACATCTCTCAATATACTTTTTTCTCAGCTAGAAATTTCTTTTTCAACAAATCATCTTTAATGACACAATATTTATTGGACCAAAAAGTTTTAGAATACTAACAACACTACCCCTTCCAAATGTCCCATTCCACTCGTCTAGGAAAATTTTAAAGAGGTTCTATTATAGTTTGTTTATTTACTAAGTAATGACCATGATTCGAACATAGGCAACCACTACTTCCTTATGTGCCCCATACCACTTAAGTAGTTTACTATTGCAGGGTCCTAATCTCAATTTGTTTTCCAAAAACATGAATCATATTTACCATATAAAATTAGTCTTATATCCTTGGTAGATTCTTGGCATGCCCATTGTTTCATCACCTTTTGTCCTTGTTCAAGATGCATGACATATCATTTCATCAAATGAAAATTACATGGGACAATTGATAATTAAGACTCGAAACATGTATAATATATATATAATATATATATATATATATATATATATATATATATATATAATATATATAAAATTTTATTATTACTATTTATTTATTACAACCCTGCTTCTTTTCATTCCTTCAATTCTTAATATATTAGCTATTACGCTAAGAAACATGCTTTGTGATAGGATGGAATCCACATGATTGATTTATTTCACCATCATCCTATGAAGATTCATTCAAGACTTTCCATTTTTGGATTCGTTAATATTTCCCAAGTTTGGGTTATCAATTTCATGTTTATAATAGTTGAGTAGGTATCATGATTTAGTCTCAATGGAAGTAATGCAATCACCTTAAATTTATCAATTTAATTGTCTTCAATTTAACTATATCCTGACAAGGAGTTGCCAAGGCTTTTATTTCTCTTATCACTAAGTTTGTTTTCCTATTATAGACACCTATAATTATGCCCGAGCAATTTAAATAATTAAATTGCACTAATTATCTCCTTTCCTGTAAATTGGCAACATATCGTCAAAAGTGCTCATCTTCTCTCCTATCATCGTTAATTAATTACACTACGCTAATTAATTAAGTCACCTATCCAACAAGTACCCTAATTAACGACCTTCCGTTAATTAATCCCTCCTTCTATCTATACTAATTAATTATTATTAATTAATTAGATTCCCCTTTCATTTAACCAATAAATCAATATTTAATTGATTTAATCCCCTTCTATAGTCTAAATCATGTTAATATTCCTCTAAAAGCTTCTATAAGCTTGCACATCTATTAATTAATCATCTTGATTAATTAATAAGCCCCCTTTATCCACATGAGTCACTAAAGGACAAGCTAAACCCTCCTAAAGTTAACTCAACCCTATCTAAACCCCCCTTATCCATAACTAACTCAACATCCCTATTATCCCACATGTAAAGGGATGTAGTGGTTCCTTTATCCATTGGGCTATATAAAGATCCCTCCTCCTACCTTTACACTTACACCTAAATTCCTTGAGAAGACAAAAGCAAAGCACATAGCAAATAGACTATAAGCTTTCCTTTGTTACTCTTGAGAAATTCACCATTTGAAGAGCTAAGCCTCCTTTCTTGCATTTTTCCAAGTGCTTGGGTCATATGGGAATAGTCAAAGGGTATTGCAGCCAAGCTTTGATGAGCTCCCGTTCATAGGTTCTTGAAGATCAAAACAATCAATTTTATTACCATGGAGTCTACATAGGTCCATTTACTTTTTGTTGGTAATCTAGAGAAGTAGAGGTTTGAATACTTTAGCATGTTAATTCAAAGTTAATGCATTATGCTTAGCATTGATCTTGTTTAGCTCTCATCTTTGATGGTGCTTAGATTTTGTCTTAGCTTTGTTATAGAACTATTTAGGTGGTAGTTCTCAGTCATCTAACTTAGCTTAAGCACAAATACACACACACATTTGGCATGCCCAGTGGGATGGGATCCTTAGTCCCTTAGCATTTTTTAGCTTGAATTCTATTGTTTTGGCTAACCTTTGATATGCACATATAGTAAATAATGTTCAATTTCTTGGGATTTTTGCTAACATTATATGTGTAGGTTCTCATTTATAGCTATCATTTTAATGGGTTGTTTCCAATTTCAAGCTAACTTGTTAAAATTTGAAGTATTGTGAGATTTGTTGTGTTTTTTTCGTACTTTGGTTATAGGAGTGGTGCAGGCACACTAACAGGGGCGTAGGTACACTTATTTTGGCACAGGTGCACTGTCGAAGCTTGAATCTCTATTTACTGACCCAATCGCACATGCACTAACCCCGGTGCACATATCCTAACCAAGACACAGGCACACTAACCTAGGCATAGATGTCATTTCATATTATACCTTCACTGTAACATGAAAACATGTCAGACCAGCGCGTACACACTAACCCAAGCGCATGCGTCTCTCTGGTGGTGTAGGCACTTTTCTGGTAGCACAGGTGCTCTGTCAAAATATGGCACTATTTTTTTATCAGTTGTGGCACACATGCCCTAACTATAGCACAGACACCTCTCTAGTGGCACAAGCACTCTACAAATCCTAATACTGTTGTTTACTTCCTTGGCACACACGCCCTGATCCTAGCACACATGCCTTTCTGGTGGCGTAGGTGCACTGTAAGTCAAAAAACACAAAGTGGTGCATCCACCCTAACCCGCATACACATGCCTTTTTGGTGGTGCAGGTGTCTCTATAGGGGGTGCACATGCATAAAAGGGGGCGCAGGTATATCTGTTTAATCTGGTTTTGGTTACAACTTTTTAGTGCTCCTTATTTTGATCATAACTTTTGACTCGTTAACCCGTTTTCAAAGTTTGAATAGGCACTGGAAAGATAACGAAGTGAAATTTGTGAGGGAACTTCCAAAATTAAGATACCTTTAGTATACCTACTTCTATCACAAAACTCCCAAAATGCCCCGGAGACCTCCAAAAATGCAAATTACTAAAAACTGTTTAAAAAGTGCAAAAATTGGATTTCTAGAATTTTTTTATTTTCTTGGTTTTCTAACTCTTGCAGGGTTCTAACATTGGTTTACAGGTTTCCTTTAGATTAATTTTATTTATACTAACTTAATCAAAAACATTTACATCTTTATTTGTGAAGGTTTGAAACGTGTATGCTCTTCCCTCGCACCTTTCTAGGTGATCTTGGGAATTAGAAACATTTCACCGCTTTCTTCGTACTTGCAAAATGGTTTAATTAGCTTTCAAAGTTGGTTAAAAGGAAATTATTTTCACATTATACTTAGGAATTTTCCATTTATTACAAATTTTACTGAGATACCTTATTGAGTATGCTCTTTTCTTGCATCTTAGGATGATCTGGGAAATCAAAAACATCTTATCTCCTTTATATGACGTTTTGGAAAATTACTAACCTTGGTATGTAGGACCAAAATCACTTTTCAAAGAAAGGAGGCATAAAAAAAAATGCAAAACCCTCTAATACATGTGTTTCTTGCAGTTTGTCAAATGGTGTGCCACTTAAAACCACATTTAAGTTAAAAAGATAAAAAAACACACCATATTCAAAACACTGTATTACAGGTTTCAAAAAAGGGTATGTCTCTCTCCGCTCAACTGGAACATAACCCCTTTGGCATAATTCCTTAAGCTACAAAAATGGGGGTGGTACTAGGAACCACAAAGTAGTCCACGCAAGAGGGAACCTTGAGGATGAAATGGGAATTACTCTACACAACCACTTGACTAGTATTACCTTATGAGATAGCATTACCGGTTGTCTATATGACGACCCCAAGGAGAGCACACGTGGATGCACTAGTTGCCCTTTATGCTCAAAGGGGGTAAAGTAAAGCCGAGATACTCCTAATTTAATCATTGCGACTTGTTGGGTAAATCATGCTCGCAAGACGGCTTTGTAACACCTAGGAAGAGAGAACCACCCAGGAAGATATTCTTTGGCCAGGAGCCCACTTTGACCATTTCAAAATGGTGTTGATGTTGTGAGCCATTATTGACCATGAAACATGTGACACATTCTATTCACTTATTTTTTCACTTACCCTAAGGTAAGGCGAAACTCTGTTGAAGTGAGGCCAACATTTTTTTACCCCCATTTGATCTACTTCCTTCACTTTCTTTTGACACTTTGTTGATCAAAAGAGGAGTGACTACCTTTGCATTATCAATTGATTGTTTCGCCACTTTTTTGTCCGTTTACGCCCATCCATGTTTGCAGCTAAGTTAGTTAAACGTCTAAAGTGTGTGGAGACATATTTATATCATTGGTATCCTTTTTGATATTGATACCCACATCAAGATCATTATCATAGTTAGGATTGATTCATCATTTTATCTCCCTTTGACATGTTACCTTATTGCATTGTCTCGACCCAATTAAGATAAATATATCACATTCCTCGTAAAGATGATCTAAGTGTCCGCATTGTGGCATTACGTTGCCCACATTTTAACACATTCTTAGTATAATTTGACTTAGTTTGATTTCAAACATTGTCCCAAATCTTGAAAGGTGTCACTTACTTTGTTTACGTCGTTTTGATACCACTTTGACACTAATATCTCACTTCTTTGCGAAGCTTGATAGATGTGTCCAATTGGTGTGGTTACGTGGCATACATATGTAAACTTCACCCTTTAACATTTTATCCTTGTTGGTTGTTGAGCGCGTCGTGGTATCCTTTGATTAGGAGTCACATCTACCCTTTGTTAATATTTACGCCTTGTTCATTTTGAGCTTGATGTAAATATTGACACTGTGTTGATCATCTTTGCATCGAACTATCATTTTAAACACACATTTTACATAGGGAGTATTTCCTTATTGATTGGCTTTGTGTTTCACACTAACATGATTGTTCCTTGTGATCATTCACCTAGAACTTGTTTTCTAGGACAATCCTTTTTTATCTCATCGAGATTGCATCATCACAATGTCTATTTTCCTTAGACCTTCTTCAGAAAATCACCCACACATATCAATACTTATGAAATGTTTAGCTGGTTTTCATTATGCTTCCCTAAATCGACATGTTACTTCCTTCCATTTGAAGGAGTTCCATCACACTGTCTAGATCTATAAATTTGTGCTTAAAATGACGCCAACAATGACTTATTATCACAAGGTTCCTTATACATATGACAATAAGGAATCAAAGTTTCAGTTTACAAATTAAAAAACACCCATCATGACCAAACCTCGTTTGGTTCTTCATGCTAGAGAGCCCATATGGGTAACCCGCTCCCCACCTTCATCTCATAGTCGGTGGTATGGTTTGGACACATCTAATCCAAATTATTATTTGTGTTCCCCCCACTCTTCTTTTGATTCTAATTCAAACATTTCCTCTTCGTCTGAGGATTCCAATCCAACCATTTCTTCTGATTCTTTTGATGATTCAGATCCAAACTACTATTCTAATTCATCTAATTCGACTCCTATGTCATGGTCCTCCCTATCTTTACAAGACCCTCTTATCATACATTTAATATGACTCCTACGTCGTGGTCCTTCCTTTCTTCACAGGACCCCTTTTATCATTCACCTCAACGATGTCTTCTTACTTTGAAGATACGTGTGACTCCAAATCCCTCCAATCAAACATCTAATACAATTCTTGAATCACAGTCCTCTATTTCTTTGTAGGACCCTTATTATAATTCATCCAATGTGATTCTTGAACTACATTCCTCCCCTTCTTTTCAGGACCTTCTTCATCAATCACCCCTAATAAGTCTTCCTTCTTTGAAGATTCATGTGACTCAAAGTCCTTCAAGTCAAACGTCTAAATCAACCCATGTGTTGTAATCTATAGACTTTGGACTTAATCCTACTAGTTTACAGATCATATACCATCATCTAGGTAGGTCCACACCACCTTCTTCTACTCCTGAGACATCTAGCTACACATCTTCTTCATCTCTCACATCATATTCTTCTATCAATCATCATAAAACATATTCTAAGTCTTCCACACCAATTGAACCTCTTTCTTCCAATCAACCCCTGGTGTTCGATCAACAACTCCTACCAATTGATCTCTCTCAGAATGAAGAAATAATCAGGGCATTTATAGGGGCATATGAAGATATTCCTTTAGCAGATTATGAGAAAGGATTCTCTTTGGACTTTAATGCGTCTACGTATTGTGAGGGAAAGGTTGATTCCTTTTATCAAGAAATGGAGGAAGAGCCTTAGATCATGCAACTTGATCCTCCTCTTATTCTTCCATCTTCACATTCTTCATTATGTGATGAAACTCCTTGATCTTACATTGATCCATGGCCTATCTTCTCATCACCTAATAACTCTTTATCTATCATAATTCCTCAATCACAATCTCTTATGGGGTCAATGTCAAGTAGCCCTTCATCTTCATCTACGTGTGGCTCACCTTCTAGTAGCCCTCCCTTTGCCATTTGTGGGACATTTTCGAGTAGTATTCCACTATCTTCTATTCTTGGGGCACGCCCAAATAGCTCCTTCTCTTCTAGGTATGGATCACCCCCAGGTAGTCCATCATCTTCTATTCTTGGGCCACATCCTAATAGTCCATCATCTTACATCTATGGGTCACGTCATAGTATCCCTTCTTCTTCTATTCTTGGGCCACATCCTAGCAGCCCTTCATCTTCTATCTATGGGTCACGTCCTAGTAGCCCTTCTTCTTCTATTCTTGGGCCAAATCCTGGTAGCCCTTCATCTTCTATCCATGGATCACCTCCCAATAGCCCATCTTCTTCAATTCTTGGACCATATCATTTTCATCCATCACATATTTCTTCTATCAATGGTTGTGGCAAGCCCATGGTCATTTCTCGCACCAGTTCTAAACGTCCACGCTCACTTTCTTCTCCTTCTCAAGATCAGACAAGTCATGTGTCAACTTATAAGAAACCCAAATAGTTTCTTAATCAATCTCAGATCAAAACTGTAAAGAGCTCTATAGCTCCCAACAAGTCAAACGATCTTAAGGTTAAAAATCAAACGCAATTCAAGAACGCAAATCAACATAACCATCAAGTATGGCACAAAGTGCATAAACCTTTGGATGGGGAATTAAATCTCCCATATATGAAATCCATGATTCAAAACAAATCACAGTCATTTTTTGAGTGTGAACTCACCATGATCATCGAGATCGGGGAAAACATGACTCTTGATAAACAAACACGCTTAGTCTCCCTTATCAAGGAAATTACAAACATCATTGTTGGATCTTACCACGCATAGTGACTCTATTATTCCCACCTAATCATTGGGGCATCTTTGCATCTTCACCTTTCTCACACGCACATGACCTTATGCCCTTTTACATCCCATCTATCATTGGGGGCATCCACGCTTCCTTTTCTTCCTGTATATAGTTTCAGAAAACTTTCAAAATCATCAAAAACATTCAAATATGTTAGAAAAATCATCAAAAACATTCAAATATGTTTCAAAAATCATCAAAAACATTCAAATATGTTTCAAAAAACTTCTACAAATTGAAAATCATCCTACAAAATTTCACTCTTTGGTTCTCACTTGTTCATGTGTGCGACTTGCGGATCATCTTGATCTACCTCCATCAAAAAAGTCAATTTGCTTACTATGTTTGTACTCTGGGGCACAATGAGTTACCTGGTACTATTTCATAGTGCAACGCTTTTCATAAGACCCAAGTGTCCTCCATTATTCCCCTAGCATGTATCCTTGCTTGGGGCACCCTATTTTAACCCTTGTCATTAATTCGCACATGTCAGAATCAAAGGTTGATAACAAAAACATTACATTATGTTTATCTGTTAGGTTATCTTGTTTACTTTATCATATTACATTGCATTATGTATGTTGCAAGGAGTTAGGAATATTTTACTTTCTTGTATTGCATTGCATTTTATATGTTGCATGGAGTTAGTGTTTTCAACAATGGACAATTACTCATAGTATGGCTTTTCATGTCATTCTACTTTTATCGTATGCTTATATTTTTTATAAGAACCGATGACATAGATATTTTGGCAATATAATGACACTGAAGTTGTTCCAATACAAAGGCTAGAGGCTAAGTTCTTCTCTCCACTTCTCCATATTTCTTCTACATCTCTTTCCTCTCACCCCTAATCTTCTGTTTCACCTAGGCATTCTGCCCCTACCCATTCTTCTATCTATTTCTCACCTTTTTCGATCGTCAATCGTCTTCCTTCATCACCCCATTGACACTCAAGGGGGCATCTCTCACTTCTACTAATTTTTCTCCTACCCCTTCAAAATTTTATCCATCTACTATCTTTGAAGTGACGTCACTTACGCCACCCCAAAGAGGGGCAAATGTAGACACCTATAATCACGCCCGAGCAATTTAAATACTTAAATTGCACTAATTATCTCATTTCCTACAAATTGGTGACATATCATCAAAAGCACTCATCTTCTCTCCTATCGTTGTTAATTAATTACACTATGCTAATTAATTAAGTCACCTATCCAACAAGTACCCTAATTAATGACCTTGCATTAATTAATCCCTCCTTCTATCTATACTAATTAATTATTATTAATTAATTAGATTCCCCTTTCATTTAACCAATAAATCAATATTTAATTGATTTAATCCCCTTGTATACTTTAAATCATGATAATATTCCTCTAAAATCTTCTATAAGCTTGCACATCTATTAATTAATCATCTTGATTAATTGATAAGCCCCCTTTATCTACATGAGTCACTAAAGGACAAGCTAAACCCTCCTAAAGTTAACTCAACCCTATCTAAGCCCCCCTTATCCATAACTAACTCAAAATCCCTATTATCCCACATGTAAAGGGATGTAGTGGTTCCTTTATCCATTGGGCTATATAAAGATCCCTCCTCCTACCTTTACACTTACACCTAAATTCCTTGAGAAGACAAAAGCAAAGCACATAGCAAATAGACTATAAGATTTCCTTTGTTACTCTTGAGAAATTCACCATTTGAAGAGCTAAGCCTCCTTTCTTGCATTTTTCCAAGTGCTTGGGTCATATGGGAATAGTCAAAGGGTATTGTTGCCAAGCTTTGATGAGCTCCCGTTCCTAGGTTCTTGAAGATCAAAACAATCAATTTTATTACCATGGAGTCTACATAGGTCCATTTACTTTTTGTTGGTAATCTAGAGAAGTAGATGTTTGAATACTTTAGCATGTTAATTCAAAGTTAATGCATTATGCTTAGTATTGATCTTGTTTATATCTCATCTTTGATGGTGCTTAGATTTTGTCTTAGCTTTGTTATAGAACTATTTAGGTGGTAGTTCTTATTCATCTAACTTAGCTTAAGCACAAATACATGCACACACCTATGGTTGGAGGATAAACTATAGTTCTACCTATTTGTAGGTCTTATATATATATAATGACATATTATCCCTATTATCTTAATCAATATAAGTAGTGATGATTTGCTAAAGCGTGAAATCCTAATCTGTTATTATTGATTAAACTAAAATGTGACATTCTAGCCTAATCTAATGAAAGTTTGCAATAAATAAATGAGTAATAAAATAACTAAAATACACCCAAGCAAGCTAAGCAATAAAAGTATGCAACCCTAATAAACATAGAGGGTTGGAAGATCCTAAGATGATTCTAAAATGTCATAGGACTTTGTCACAGTGAAGACCAGATGAATATTAATGGTAGATTATCACATAGGAGCCTGAGAAAATACACATCCGAGTGATTTGGCTAGACTGGAGCACTTGAAAAAGGGATTAGGGTGCCTAGGTCGGTGTCGGAAGTCTAAAAGCCAAGTTCACAGAGTCACCAAATGGTGTGAGGCCTTCGTTGCCTATCGCATGAGTGTCACACTTAGATCGTTGATGTCATTGTAAACCTATAATAAAGGAATCGCCTAAAAAACCCTAAGCAAAGCATCAAAACCCTAAACAAAAAAGATGCATATGAAGGGGTTGGACTATCCTTAGCTTCAAAATTGATGGACTTATCACTTAGTGTTGCACTACATCTTAGACGTAATGTAGTTTTAGAAGGTGTGTATGGAATGTATGCCCTATGTTGCTCTTGTGTCAATCACACTTTGTGAGTAGCGAGCAAGTAACTATATGTAGAATGTAAATAATGTGTGCATGGAAACAATAGACTCCCCTCCTATGAAGTGTGATGCAGATGAACCAACCTTGTGTCCCTTGTGATGGAGCTAGATGGATGAAAATGGAGCTATAGATGCCTTTGATGGATGCAATCTTAGGTGGAGATAGTATATGCTTAGTGTTTGATCCCTTATTATGATCACATAACTTTATATTTATATGATTCCTTCACTTGAATTTCATAATTAACCACGAAAAGGTCGAATACCAAAAAGATAAGATGTTCAAATGGCTAGAAAGGACCCAAAAATTGAGAGTAAAATATAAAGAGGACAGGGGCACGTAGAGGGGACAAGGATGTCTGAAGTTAGTGTCCTAGTTGGGCGTAGGTGTCCTAGTTGTGCGCTCCAGTCCAGAAAAGGTAAAACTATAGTATGAAATGACAGATTGGGACATAAGGGTACAAGACCGAAAGTAGTAATAGAAAGTAACAAAAGATGGCCAAAGACATGGGTTAATTATTACTTTTCATACTTAGGAACCATGCAAACAGTAGTATGTGATTGAGACTGGATAATTACCCAAAGTGTCTGATTTTGTGTCTACATTTTCCCCCACTTTATGTTTATGAGAAAAATTCCTGGTAACATAAAGTAGATAGAGATATGTACCTGATATCCATGTAGATTGATGTAGAAATCATGTCGAGGGACTCAAAAAAGTGTGGAGTGATAAAAAGATGAAGCGTGGAGACTAAAGATGAAAAAGTGTAAAAATATAATGAAAGTGAACCTAGGGCAAAAGTGCATGTGTAAATGCCAATGTGTGTGATGTACCTACATGTTAGTATCAATGTGTGTGATGTACCCATTGTGTGTTACCCTTAATACTTTTTTCTAACCCAAAGCGCGTCGTCCTATCACCTAGTGGGTGTTGGGTACTAACCCGAGGCAAGCGTGGGTGTCAAGCCCCTCCTTTATGTGAGCTTTGTGAGAAGGTTCCACCATTAATGGAGGATGGTTTGTAGAAGTAGAAATACATTCACTTATTAAAAAGATAGAAGGTGCAACTAACATATCCACAAATTAATGCATTACAAAAGCTAAATAACATTTGTAAGAAGCATAATAAACTAGATCTGGGCCATGATAAGTCATATAACATGAGGTTTTACACCCATAAAGAAGTTATACAAAACAAACCCATATATATTGATTTAAAATAGTTCTAGTAGCCACATTACAGTCAAAAGGGTCATCTCAGACCATATATATTAAATGACAAAGACTTGTCTCCTGCAAATCTTCTTGATATGAGACCCTAACTATACTTTTCCTGCTCTAACCCTTAATACAGATCCCAGTACCCATGCATATGCTTATGGAATCCCTTACAACCCTTGGCACTAAGTTCTCTAAATCCTAGCATTACTGCAACACTTCGTTACTCTCCTTCTCTTTCTCTACATTCTCTATGTGTGTCTGTCTCTACCTTCTCTCTATCTCCCCCCCTCTCTCTCTAGGCCGAGCATTTCTTTATATAAGATCAGCATCCACCGTCATGCCTTCTCTAAGTGCAGATTGTGTGCCAAGTGTCGATGTGGTCCTCCATTGGTGAATTATTATTCCTTTGCAAACCCTCCACTCTCTGTAATGATATCTTCTGGGAATATTCCCTACTAGTAATATCCTTTTCTTGACCTCTAAGGTTCCAGGCTGGAACCTTATCCACTCATCACGCCTAGTTGGGTCCTCACGCTTTTCCTCAAGTGCCCGTAGAATGCCAAATATGGCTAAGCCCTTTAAACCCATGTTCTATCCTCCCACATGTGCCTTGGTTTCACTAAAACCCTTCTTAAGCCCCTTTGTCCTACACGCTTTCCTTTGAGCTCCCTTCTTCTCACTGGTCCCGTGTGCACGTGAAATTTGGTACTTAGCCAATATTTCAGGGCCCAACATCACCCCACACTAAGCATGTTCTCCGTCCTTGGAAACATCTTGCTTCTTCAAAGAATAAAGAATAGTGGAACATGGAAAATTTGAATAAAGAATGAAAGAATAGAAGAATCTGCTATTGTTGTAGGAGTGGGAATTTCTTCTTCATTTTTACCTCAATCTTTTCCCAAGAATCTACCTCACCTTGCTCCTACTGAAGTAGGTCACCTACTAAAGCACTCACCTCATCAAAATTGAATTTATCACTCTTAGCATTCAATGTATCTACAATTCCTTCCAGTTGTTTGTTAATATCGTCAAGTGTATCCATTATGTGAGTGACCTAGGGATATAGCTCCTTAAGCCAATTCTTAATTGAACCCCGCAAGGTTTCGATTGCTTCTAACTTTTTATCAACCTCAACTAGGAACTTATCACGCTCCACCCTATTTCCTTTGTTCTTTTCTTGAAATTCCTTCAGATCTACCTCATGCATAGCAACCAATATGCTTGCTACCCTGTCTATGTTAGCGCAATTATCATATATAGCCTCATCCATTTGTATGGAGGTCTTTACAGTGGATAGGAGCTTGGAATACTAAGTAACTGTCTCCCCAATCTTCAATTTTTCTTCCTCCTTCTGGCATGTCATTTCCTCTTCTGTTGATTCCAATGCAAGTGGCTACCTTTCCATGGTGAGGATGTGGGTCAAGTCTTCCAAGCATTACATGGTTGACTTGTATTTTTACTCAGGTGGGGCCAGAGTCTAGGTGCTTCAAGATTATGGAATTTGAAATAATCTCTATTTTCTTATGGATCTCGTGCACCTTTGCCTTTTCCTCCCTTAACTCATGCCTTAATTGTGCATTGATCAGCTCCTCCTACTTTAACTCCCTTTCTTTTTCAATGATCTCTTCATTTTTCTTTTCAAACTCTTCCTCCAAGACCCTTATTCTATCATTTCTTCTAAAGAGCCTCACCTTAACTTCTACCAATACTTTGTTGAGTGCATTACAAACTTTCTCATTGGATAGTTGTTGGGAATGCACATGAGAGTTTACTCCCTTGGCATCTGGTATCTTCATCAATGCTTCATGGTTTACCTTGAATTTGGGCTCATCAACATGGGACTCAAAAGCCTAAGACAACATCTTCCTCATGCATGGGTACGCACCCTCTTCATCAAAAGAAGACCATGCAAGGAGTTGGTTTGAAAGGCACGGTACTTTGGAAACGTGTGTGTAGTACTTTGTTTGGATCATTAACGTAAGTCAATTTCTTGTTCATTGCACCACTACTATACCCTTTCCACCTGTGCACGCTCTTTGGGAAGTTTACTGCTAAGTTGGGATCTCTGCCCATACATCATCCATACTCCTTTTCCACACTCACTCTTTCCTCTATCTCCATTAGTACTTCTTCGGCATTGCACTCCACCTCTTGATCCACCAAGTCCTTTATAATGCATGCTACTTCCCTTTCTGTAACATCCTCTATATGCTCCATAGTCAAGTTTGGAGTCTTTTGATCCTTCATGTTGACTTCTTCACTTCCCCCCTTGCTGTGAGCACTGCCTTCATCCTCATCCTTCTCTTCATTTCCCTCCTCCTCTGACTCATGTACATCGTACATAGGATGGTTTTGAGCCTCACCGTGTTCTTCATCATCCTCATTGCCATTGTCAGCCTCCATGCTCTCTATTTCTTCTGAGTCTACCTTTTATGTTACTCTTTGTTTCTTCCTAACTAGTGATTCCAATATAGGAGACTCTTCTATTTCTTCTTCCCTAGGTGACTCCTTTCTCGTCAGTGATTCTTATTTCATAGGGGGGTTCTCTTGCTCTAGTGCCTCTTCCTCAGGTTTCCTCTATTTCTCTTCTACGGGGGACTTCTTCCTTTGTGCATAAGTGTTTGGTTTTGCACCTGACTCCTGCACGCCTATAGACTGTGTTGTATGTGTACTTGGTGCCTTTTTCTCAGGGACCTCTTCTCTCTCCCTTTTCCTTGCCACAGACTTCTTCCTTACGGTGGGGTCTTTTGGGATAGAGACATCAGCTTTAACATAAGCACCCTTCTCATACTTAGACCTTATGCAAAGGTATACCCTTTTTGTGGTCCTCCCAGCAATAGGAAATGTCACTGGCTTCAACATATGTACGTCATGGGAGACATACTTCTCCAAATAGGCATGCTTCTTTAGATATATCAATGTTTTACACAACTCATGATAATCCTGGTCTACCATGCTAAGGTCAAACCTTAGCTTCTTTTCCTCTTTGAATTGATTGACCTTGGCCTGGAAGTATTGTGTTATGAAGGAGAACAACAATTTTCCCCAGGGACCATTGGCATCATCTTCTACAGTAAACCTGCCAATACAAAAATGTTGGTACATGGTGAATTCAGCCTCACCTTGTAGTAAAATAGGTAACTATTTGGGTATTCTCCACTCAACACCAAATGCGTCATACATCCACTTATACCATTTTTCTAGGTGCACCTTGTGGGTGGCCGTCATGGTGTCACAAGTTTATTTCTCAAATATTTTGGTGGGGGAAGGGTTCTCATCTGGGTACTCCCACACAAATTTATTTGGCCCATCGAACACTCCAATCTCCAAAAAGACAATGGTAAGGAGGACATTACCAAACATGATCTTTTCTCCCTCATGCATGGTATTGACTGCTATGATATTTGAGAGGTTATAGATGGTCCCCTACGAGATCTTAAGGTAAATGTTCAACCAAGCCCTGTTGTTTTGTGTCCATCTCTTTTGCCCATTCAAATTTGTGACCAAGCGCATGGTCATCCTCATTACTGGGTCAGAAATCACAAAGATATCAAAGTATCCTGAACCATTCTTATAGTCATAAGCTTCAACAGTCTTCTTGATGGCCTCCTTATCATCCAAGTCATCATTGAAAGATTCTCCTTCATAGACAAGACTGGTAAACTTAGAAATCAGTTAGGGAGTTATTTGCATCCTTCGTCCTGCAAAGTAGAATTGGTCTTCATGTACACACGACATTAACCACAGGTATAGTTGCTCAAATTTGACGAAATAGGGTAACTCATAGAGTTGCAATAACCCAGGATTCTTCATCTTCACCTTTACCTCATCATCGTAGATAGGAATTCCATTTGGTGTCCTCTTTATCTATAGAGTGAACTAGTTCTAATGCCATCTTGTTCTCTATGGTGCTCATTCGATGGTTGTAGTCACTCATGGCCATCTTTCTAACATGAGACACCCATTCTTTTCCAAGCAATATGTTGTCTGGATATTGCATCTCCATGTACCATTCTTCATTGAAACTTGTGGAAATGACTTGTTTCCCCTTGCCCTTGCCCTTCTTTGGTGAAACGTTTGTTGCTTTCCTTGCTTTCATTTCTCCATCAAGTCACTAAAAGTTCTTTCTTTCCCCTGATCCTGGCTCTGCTCAACTCTGTAGCTCCACTCCTTTGCGAAAATCCCCTCAATCTTGTGCCCTAGCTACGGACCCCTAACTTAGAAAACCCTTTTTCTATAAGACAGCGTAATCACCCGTGGGATTCTTCCACACAACCTTATGTGCTTATGCCCATGTACTTATTTTTTCACTCATGTTCACTGATCAAACTAGCTATGCATGCAAATATTCACAACCCTTTTTCACACAAATTTTCTTCAAGGATGCCCTAGTTCACGAGATTTCTTTGATAACACAAATGCTAGGTAAACAATAATGCCACTCAACCTTCTAATTATAGCTTTTTCTTCTTCCCGTAATAAATGCCATGAAACCTACCAACGTACTCTTGCAATAAAGGTGGATTTTTCCTACAACCAACCTTCAACGCTTTTACCCCATGCCCAATCTTAATCAAAAATTTCTACAACCTTCTGGCGCGTAAAAACCCTTACTGACCAAAGATCCTTACGCATGCGCTTTCAGTGCCAAAAGCACTTCTTTTATCTTTATCCTAATTTTTGGCATTGCCTACCTCATATTGTTCCTAAGCTTCTCACCCTTGTATGTGGTTTTTGTAAAGCCTTCCTGACACCAAACTCCTCATGTTCACCTTTTCCATGCGTGCTCTTCCAAACTACGTGCTTTTGATCCTTTGACCTAGGCCATCAAAACATAGCTTCCAATGCTTGTCACATCACTTCACCCCATACAAAAATAGATGTGTGGTCCTTTGTGCATAGGAAACTTTTGAAACTGTAAGTGGCTACTGGCGCACAACGTGCACACAACAAAAAATAAAGGGAACAAGTAATGAGAAGGGGAAACACAAAGAAAGGAAAATGCATTAAAGGAAATCTTAGGCTAACTGGTAATACTACCTTATTTCTAAACACAAGGAAGACTTATTTATAGTAGGGCTTCAGCCTACTCCCATTGAAATGGCTTGGTAACTGTGTTCTATCCAACGTTTGTAACTGGCAAGTGCCTGAATTAAGTATATAGGATACAATGTATGGGCCCATCTAATGGACTTTGAATTTCCAAGGATGGCGTAGAAACTTGGAATCATATAATAGAACCATCTACCCAACCTCAAACTGTTTGATCTTGATGTTTATATCATGTCATGCCTTATGCCTGGCTGTTTATGTTTTCTGACTCCATCGAGCAATAACATGCCTCTTATCTAACAGCATTAACTTATCAATCCTCTCCTCAAGTGCTTGTTCATCACCTAATTGTAGTCATTTTTGCACCCACCAAGAACAAGGGAACCTCATGCGTGTCAGCCTATCACCCAGCGGGCACTGGGTGCTCACCCGAGGCACGTGAGAGGGAGCCGAGTCTCTCTTTTATGTGAGTCTAGTGGAAGGCATAGTTCATGATTCTGACTTAGTGATTTAATAGACATGAAGAAGCTATAGAGCTCAGGACAGCTTCTACACCCCTTCAGTCATAACAGAAACAAAGTGCACAACAGAAATAATAGAACCAAGAAGTTGTAAACCCACAAATATACTTAATCATTCAAGTAAGGTCCATGATTATACAAGATCAAAAGCAGAGTAAAAACATGCAGATAGTACAGAAAGAGATCTTAATGTAAACATGATGGTAACCTTATCATATTCATTCATAGTCTTGCTACAAAGTATCACAGAGAGGCAGACCATAGTCATGCGCCATATCTGGATCCATACATGTATTCTCACAAAATAAAATTTACATTCCCCATTTTCCCATTACATCCTTACTGGAATCCTTTACCCATTTTCATCCCATAGTTCTCGCAGTAATTTTACAGAGCTCCGCTACCTTACTTCTCCCTCTCTTCTTTGCTAAGGGCGCACATATAAATAGGCATCTGAGCTCTAACAAACTCCTCTCTAGCCTCAGATCTGGCCCCAAGTGTCAAGGTGTGGGTCACCCCGGGCACATGCCTCTCCATGTCATGATTGTCTTTTTGGATCTTCCTATCGCAAGGTATATTTCTTCCAGGACACCCTGTCGTCAGGCTGGAACCTTATCCAAATGGAACACGTTCTTCATGTGTCCTGCCCAAAAGGCCAAAAACGGCTAAGTCCTGAATTGTTCTTCGCATGGCACATGCCTTGGGTTCTCCAAGAAGCCTTTTGAATACTACCTTGCATGCCTTCACTTGTGCACTTCCTCCGGCCATGCACACCTACACGCCCTTAAGATTTGGAAGCTATAATAGGGGCCCAACATTACCCCACACTTCACCTGTTCTCTGCCCTCAGGAACCTTCTCAAAGAATGCAGTACAAAAAGAATGCAAGGCCTTGCCTTGGAAAATAATGGGGGGAAAGAATAAAGAAATGGGGAGAGAAAGAATAGGGGAAATTTTCCTAAAGAAGAAGGGGAAAAAAATTTTGTAGGTCGGCCTCCAGTGTACTCCAAGCATTGACTTCCTCCTATGCTTTAGTGTAGATGTTGCCAACCAAGGTGCTCACCTCGTCAAAGGTTAACCCTTCCCCTTGTGTGGTAATGGTTTCCACCACAGTCTCCAATTCTTTAGCGTGATCTTCCAGGGCATCCATCTTCCTCGTGATTACCTTGTAGAGCTCTTTTAGTTGGGTTTTGATTGAGACTCGCTAGTTCTCAATGGCTTCAGATTTCTTTTCCACTTCAGCTATGATCCTTTCTCACTTGGCTCTATTGCCCTTATTCTTTTCTCTGAATTCCTTCAGCTCGGCCTCGTCACTGGCAAGCAGTATGCTTGTCACTTTGTCTTGATCCACGCAATGGTCATAGGTGACCCCCATGGTTTGTGCAGCTATTCTTACATCAGCAAGCACCTTGTTGTATTCAGCCATGAGTGCGATGACCTTCAACTTGTCTTCCTTCTCCAAGTGCACAGCTACCTCCTCTACCGACTCCAATGCCAAAGGCTAGCCTTTCCATGGTGAGGATCCGAGTCAAGTCCTCTAGGCATTCCAGGGAGGATCTATACTTTTACACGGGAGGGCTAAGGTCTGGGTGCTTCATGATAATTTCTTGGGAGATGAGTTCCACCTTCTTGGAAACTTTACACACTTTAGCCTTCTCTTCTTGAAGCTCCCTCTATAGTTGAGCACTGATTAATTTCTCAAGGCTGAGATCCTTCGTCAGCTTCACTACTTCCTCCTTCCTCTTCTCCAACAGGTCCTCCAAGACTCTAACCCTATCATTCCTACTGAAGAGCCTAGCCTCGATTTCCATGGAGACCTTGTTGAGTGCATTACACACTTGCTCATCTGATAGTTGTTGCATGTTTACAATGGGGTTGTCCCCCTTTCCTTCAGATAGCTTTAATACCACTCCTTGGTTAATCTCGAACTCAGGCTCATCGAGGTGGGAGTCGAATGCCCATGATAGCATCTTCCTTGTTCACGGGTATCCACCCTCAAGGTCAAAGGATTCCATGGTGGTGAGCTCCTTGGTGGGCATGGTACTTTGGAAACACACACGCAAAACTTTTTTAGTGTCATCAATGTAACCCATCGTTGTTCTTCCCCCTTCCACATTTACTTCCCATGCGCACGCCCTTGGGAATAGTTACCGAGAGAGTTGGGCCTTTTGTGCTACTTCCACTCTTCTCCCTTTGTTCTTTCTTGAACTCACCGAGCACTGAGCTCCACACTACGCCCCAACTCCTCATTGACCAAGGCATCAATTATCTTCTCTGCCTCCCTTGTTTCCTTTTCATTCACCTCCTCCTGAGTGAGCTTGGGCATATCTGGCTCCTTGGTACTAGCCCCTTCACTCCTCTCTTCACTCCGTGTGCCTTCCTCCCTTTGGGTGCCCTTCCTCCTTACAAAGATGAAGGCATCATTTGTATCCTCTGCTTCCTCTCCCTCCAAGTCATGGACATCAATTGGCTCTTGATCCACCTCCAACTCTTCCCCTTCAACATCATCCTTTTCGCCTCTATAGGCATTTGGGTCATTTGTGTCTTTAGACCCTTGTTCCTCCATTCCTTATTCTTCTTCCCTTGCAAAAAATTCCAGAGTCGGGGATGTTGTCTTTTCTTCATCTGAGGGTTCTTCAGGGGATGGTGGCTTCACAGGCTCCGGGGTCTTTTCCCTGACCATTGTTCTCCTCTTCTTCCAGACGTAGGTACTTGGCCCTGCAGTATCTATGTTCTACCTTTCCACTGCCCCTTGTTCTTCCTCTTCTTCTTCTTTCTCCTTGTGCTTTGGCACTGGCTTCTTCCTTCCCATGGGGTCATCCGGGATGGATATTTCATTTTCTATGTACGCGCCCTTCTCAAACTTTGGCCTTATATGCAGGTAGATTCTGGCAGCAGTGCTCTCAGCAATCGGTAAGGTTAGCGGCCTTACGATGTGCATGTCCTGTGACATGTACCTTTCAACATATGCGCGCTTCCCTGGGTAGACCAGCTTCTTTCTCATTTCTCTGTGTTCACTGTCAAGGGTGGACAGGTCAAGTTTCAATTTCTTCGACTCCTTATATCTGTTCACTCCCGCCTAGAAAAATTGGGCAGTAAATGAGAAGGGGAGTTTACACCAGGGACTCCAACTGCCATCCACCAAGATGAATCTACCAATGCAGAAGTGCTGGTATACCACGAACTCTGTTTCTCCTTTAGTTGCCACAGGGAGTTGCTCAGGAATTCTGCCATTCAGCCCCGAATGCATTCCTAAGGCATGTACCATTTTTCTAAGTGCACGCCTTGTGCACCCCTGTCATTGACTCACAAGTATACTTCTGGAACCTATCCACAGGCAAGGGTCTTCATCGGGGTACTCCCATACGAACTTATCAGATGCATCTGGCAACCCCCGATCTCTGAGAACACAATGGTCAATAGGATGTTTCCAAACAAGATCTTTCCTCCATTCTCCACGCTGCTTATGATCTCATCTATAATGTACTGGGAGATGTTGTACACAGTGCCTTCTGTGACCTTTCTACAGACATTCAACCAAGGCTTGCTCACCTGGGTCCACCTCTCTTATCCATTCAGCTTGGAGACAAGGTGCATGGCCATCTTCATCACCAGATCACTGATATCTGAGATGTCGTAGTATCTTGATCCCTTCTTATAATCCTGGGATGCAATGGTTTCTTTGATTGCCTCCTCATCCTGGAGGTCATCTATGAGCGCGTCCCCTTTACAGCTTAGGCCTGTAAAGTGTGAGATTAACTGGGGAGTTATGCACATTTTGTGCCCTGCGAAGCAGAAGAAATCTTCGTGTACGCGCATCATTAACCATTGGTACAGGCAATTGGGCTTCCCAAAGTATGGAAACTCATAAAGCTGGAGAAGCCCTGCCTTCTCCATTTTCACCTTGACTACATCGCTGTAGATCGACATCCCATCAGGTGTTCATTTGTTTGTGGGGCACACCAGCTCCAGCACCATTTCCTTCACGATTATACTTGACTGGTGATTGTAGTCGATCACGGTCATCTGTCTGATGTGGGACTCCCACTCTTGCCCTAGCAAAACCCCATCCAGGTATTACATCTCTGAGTACCATTCCTCATTGGTATCTAAGGGGATTTCTTCTTCTTTCTTCTTTCCTTTTCCCTTACCCTTTCCCTTCTTGGATTGTACTGCAGGCTTATCAATTGGTTTAGTGGCCGTCATTTTACCCTTTGCTTTCATTCCCTAGTTACTTTCGAGTTGTCTAAGAGTTTTCTTTGTGTGCCTCGTGCCCTAGAGCACAAACCCTAATCTTTGATTTTCTTCCTTCGATCACGACAGCTCTTTCACAATGTTCCTCACACCCGTGAATCACTTCTGCTCTAGTTTGTAGATCTAACGGACCGATTGTGCATGATTTTTTGAGATTTTCCTTTGGATGAGTTAGCTCTTGAAACCCTAGCTCTTGAAAGAAAATCGTTCTCCTTGTTTTTGCAAAGTAAAATAATGAACTGTCCCATCCTTGTATTTATAGCTTTTCCCACTTTTACGCATTAAAGGCTAGGCTACCTACCACCGTATGACAATATTTAATGCAAAAATTTTTCAAACAAACCCAACTTCAGTGCTTTTCCTTATGCACCTAATCCTTGCGTGAAAAAAAATTTTACCCAATCCTTGTGCAAAAGTTTTTTTACCCGCGCCCAATCCTTGCGCGAAACATTTTCCAACCTTCTAGCACACAAACAATCCATCTTGATAGAAGACTCTTGCATGTGTGTTACCAGCACCAAAGGCACCTCTTCCATCCTCATGATTCTTGCTTTCACCTACCTCATGTTTTTGTGCTTTCTCCTTTGTACGTGGATTTCCAATGTAACCTTATTTTGCCACCCATCTGCCTTCTTTTCTCCTAATGCATCTTTTCAACAGGGCCAGTTCAAATGGTCTGCCAACCCAATCCTCCTACAGAATAACTTCATGCCTCTTTTTATCACCTCACCCCACACTAAATCGATGCACAGTCCTCTGCGCATTCATAAGTCAAAAAGTAATAAGGTTATGTGATGCCCAAGGTGCAAAACAAGACAACAACATGAAAGGGAAAAACAAGAAAGGAAAAGCATAAAAGGAAATGCTAAACTAACTGGTAGAACTGCCTTATTTACAAACACCAAGAAGCATTATTTATAGTAGGGCTTCAACCTACTCCCATTGAA
The DNA here is from genome assembly GCA_019776745.2 of Taxus chinensis. Lineage (NCBI taxonomy): Eukaryota > Viridiplantae > Streptophyta > Pinopsida > Cupressales > Taxaceae > Taxus > Taxus chinensis. The sequence continues at coordinate 76,058,247 of CM034155.1, read as the reverse complement.
GTTTCCAGGTAATTTTGTTCCATCCAGCACTTGTAACTGGCACGCGCCCGAATCAAGGATGTATGAAATTACATAAGGACCCAACCAATGCACCTTCAACTTTCCAGGATGGTGTAGAAATTTTGAATCATATAGCAATACCATCTGGCCAACCTCAAACTATTTGTTCTTAATGTGGCGGTCATGCCATGCCTTTTGCTTAGCTTTTTCAGTTGTTTGGCTCCATCTTGCTAGTGAGCACCTTTCATCCAACTTTATCAATTCATCAATTCTCTCTTCCAGCGCTTGTTCATCATCCAACCCTCATGCATGCGCTATACACAGAGATCGTAACATGAATTCTACTGGCAAAATTTCTTCTGTGCCAAACACTAGTTGAAATGGTGTGGCCTTGTTCAACCTTTTATATGTTTTTCTGTATGCCCAAAGAACTGTTGATACTTTGTCATCCCAATCCTACCTACCCACATCACATATCTTAGTCAATGTGTGACTAAGGATTTTGTTGAATGCCTCTGCAGTCCCATTTGCCTGAGGGTGATAAGGGGTAGTCTTGTGATGGGCTACCATGAATTCTACCAATAGAATCCTGATTGTTTCATTTAAGAAGTGAGTGCCCCTATCACTTGTTAAACTTAATGGGCACCCATACCTACTGATAATGTTCTCCCACAAAAATCTAGCAGCTGTGGCTGTGGTGCAATCCTTCGTGGGCGCGGCCTCTACCCACCTTGTCAGATAATCAGTACAGGTAATGATATAACGCGAGTTAGTCCTTCATGCAGATGGTGAGATTGGTCGGACAAAATCTATTGCCCACTTTTCAAAAGGTTCTGCACTAGCGATGGGGTGCAAGGGTATCTCATCCCTTTTCCCAGGTTTTCCAAGGCGCTGGCATTAGTCACAGGCCTTGCAAAACTCAATACAATCCTAGGTGAATTGGATCTCCCACCATAGTCTAGTGACTAGGATCTTGCGCGCAGGAAAATTCGACATTCCCTACATAGTGTCCTCTGGCAATCCCACTAGGTGCGGGTATTAATGAAGGTATATAAGCTACGCATTCGATTTTCTAATGATCAGGTCCGGTTAGAATAAACAACATCGCGGCCCAGGTAGAGATGAATCCCCATTGATCAAGAATGAAGAATGCCCCAAGTGTGGAAAAGACCATAACCTGTCATATCCTCTGGGCGTATTGAGCATTAAGTCCCCTCAGATATTTTGCATGATGTGATAGCTCTATAGGTGAAAGAAGTGGTAATGATCTTCTAATGTGTGAAGTACGCATGTCATCAACCTTGAATAGTTGTGTCTCTGAGAATGGTTTCCTAGGTAAGGTGAAGGTGTTTCACTAGGAAATGTTTTGTTCCTGGGAATAGAGTTGCTTCTATCCTTTCATTCCTTTTAGAGACAGATGAGGTTAGGGTTAGGAGGAATACCTGTTGAATGTCGAGATGGTGTGCGCGTACCGTAGGGAAAGATCAGGCTGACTGCGGAGAACTCCTTTTTGTCTTGGAAGGACTACCTGCAAATAAGAACACAAGACCACAAGATTTTGATTAAACAATAAATGAGGAAACTGCCTTGGGCCCAGGAAATATAAAACTTCCCTTCGAAGGTGGTCAGTTCCCCTGCTAATATGAATTAACACAAAAGACTGCAAAATATCAATTAAATTATTTTGTTAAACTGGGTAGGGGGAAAGGCTGGTTTTCTGGTTTTGATCAGAGGAACCGATGGCGGTTATTGATGACCGACGCCGGTTACTGATAACCGATACCGGTGGGTTATAGGATCTTCTTGATACAGATGGTGTTTGTAATAGCTGGATTTTTTGGATGGTATTAGGAAATGGGGTGATTAGGAGTGAAAGAATGACAGTTAGATGTAATAGCACGTTGGGTAGTGGATTCAGAAACAGATTTAGGAGGACTGAGATTTAAGAAACATAAGAAATGTTATGACAAAAGGACATGTAAGATCTGACTTACTGGTTTTGACCGAGATGCAAGTTGATCTCCTTGGTTGCAAACACTTCTGGTTTCTTTACTCGTCTCTGCTCTGTTAAGTGAAGATCTGGACTCTGTTCCTCACTCGCAATGCTCTCTGTTGATCCAGAAATCCTCTGACTGATCTCTAAAAATGAAATTCTGATCCTGTTGTTTTGGTTTGGGGAGCCCATTTACAGGGAACCGATGGCGGTTGCGTAACCGACGGTGGTCGAGTAGGAACCGGCATCGGTAAGGAAAAAGTAGGCTATTTTTAGTAAAATATCCCACCTTCCCTGCTTTTCTCCCGAGAGATCAGTTGCGGGCTTGGTCAAGTGGCTAGAAGGTCGGCTTTTGGTGCGAGTAAGGAGGCATTAGTTATGGATGTGAGTCTAAACCAAGTCATGGGTCTTAATTAGGTTATTTTAGGGTTAGGGCTAGGTCATGATGAGGTGGCAAAGTGAGGTGGCGGGTAAGGTGATGTGGATTTATCAATTACAAGGTAATTAATAAATAATTGTGTAAAGTTTAGGTAATGAGGTTAGGTTGCGAAATGGGATGCGGGTCACAAGGGGTCGTGAGACATGAATTTGGTGTCTACATTAGCCCCTTATTGTCATGTAGCTTGTTCTGTAAAGCTGCGCGGACAATAATATGAAGTGGTTTCTCATGTTAAGGATATAGGTAATCCCCCTCAAATCTATCACAGATTGAGTGAACGGGAAATCAGGGATAGGGTTGATAAAGGGTATATGTGGTAGAGAGGATGGTAAGGTGGTGGGGTAGGTCCAAGGAAGCAGACGCATGTTGAAATGCAATAGTACGACTAGGGTACATGATTTGACTAGCAAACCAGCAATGCATAGGCAAAGGTCGATAGTTTATCCAAACAAGGGTGATATAATCCTGGTATCCAAGGCATAGGAAGTAGCTCCAGGGTATATAACAGGTGAGGTACAGGAACGTTTAGGCATGTTCGGTAGTACCAAGTGGTTGGTTTGGTTGAAATAAACGTCACGGTCTAGGTCTGGGCAAAGCTGGTCGATAGATCAAGTCAAGGACCCTAATCATGCTAAAACATGAACAGGTGAGCTCGATTGAACACAAGGTACATGATGGATGTATAAAATAAAACGTTGATTATGGGATGGTATGGAAGTGATACGGCCTTTGGTCAGGCCAAGTGGTTGGGCGGTGGCCCTGGGTCAGGTTAGGGGGTAGGTTGAGGCCTTGGGTCAAATTGTTAGGGCGAGGCCTTGGGTCGGGCCAAATAGGTAGGTTGAGGCCTTGGGTCGGGCCGAATAGGTAGGGCGAGGCCTTGGGTCGGGCCAAATAGGTTTGGGCGAGGCCTTAGGTCGGGCCGAATGGTAGGTTGAGGCCTTAGGTCGGGCCAAATAGGTAGGTTGAGGCCTTGGGTCGGGCCAATTGGTAGGTTGAGGCCTTAGGTCGGGCCGAATGGTAGGTTGAGGCCTTAGGTCGGGCCCAATAGGTAGGTTGAGGCCTTGGGTCGGGCCAATTGGTAGGTTGAGGCCTTAGGTCGGGCCAATTGTAGGTTGAGGCCTAGGGCGGGCCAAATAGGTAGGTTTGATGCTTGGGTGGTCGGACAATTGGTAGGTTGGGTCTTAGGTCGGCCAATTGGTAGGTTGATGCTTAGTCGGGCCAAATAGGAGGTTGAGCCTTGGGTCGGGCCAAATGGTGGTTTGGGGCCGTAGGGTCAGGCTGGTCAAGTTCACAAATGTTGTGCAGCAAAGTGGACAGAGGCGATAGTGGTGAACAAGGGCAAGGAGTAAAGAAGTGCAAAGAGGGGTCAACAGTGAATTTAACTTGGCAAACATTTTTGCGTTGTTGTCGCGAAGACACATAAGTTTGAATGGTGTGGGCCATTGTTCAAACCTTTTATACTTTATTCTATATGCCCCAAAGGACTGTTAGATACTCTTGGTCATCAAATCTTGCATATCCACATCACATATCTTATTCAATGTGTTGGAACTAAGGCATTTGTTGAATGCCTCTACAATCCATTTTGCTGAGGGTGATAAGGGGTAGTCTTGGTGATTGGGTACCATGATTTGCCGAAGAGAATCCTGATTTGATTATCAAAGATTTAAGAAGTAGTGCCACCTATCACACTTGTTAAACCTTAATGGGACACCCAACTACTAATAATGTTCTCCCATAAAAAATCTAGCAAGCGCTAGGGATGCGGTGCAGATCCTTCATGGGCGCAGCTCTACCGCGCACCTTGTCAAGATAAACATACAGGTAATGAATATACGCGAGTTAGTCCTGTCATTGAAGATGGTGAGATTGGATCCGGAGACAAAATTATTGCCGGCCACTTTTCAAAAAGGTTCTGCACTAGCTGATGGGGTGCAAGGGATAAGTCTCATCCCTTTTCACGGTTTTCCGGAAAGGGCGCTGGCATTAGTACACGGCCTTGCAAAAGACTCGAATGCTATATCCTGTGAAATCATCTTCCCAACAGCCATACGTCAGTGACTAGGTCTTGCAAACAGTTTTCGTTCCCTGCATAGTGTCCTCTGGCAATCCACTATGTGCTTCTTCTATTATATGCTACGGACCGACTCAATGTTCTAAATAACACCGATGCAAAACCCGTCATCACGGCCATTTTTATATAAATCCCCATTGATCAATAATGAGGGTGTAGTGTGTAGGCTAATCCTTTTCTCTCCAGAGCCAATTAATTCCCCTCAAGCAACCCACACTTCCTTAAGAAAAATGGTAATTTGTTTCTAATTCTGAGGGCACGTCAGAACCCGTGAATAGTTCTGGTGTGTCTGGCATGGTTTTCTCCTCGATACTTTGCACGTCCTCCTGTTTCGCTCGGAATGTTTCGGCTTATGGAATAGAGTTTCTTCTATCCTTTATTCCTTTTAGAAACAATGAGGTTAGGTTAGGAGGAATACTGTTGATGTCGAGATGGTGTGGCGCGTACCGTAGGGGAGATAGGCTAGACAGCGGGAATCCTTTTTTTGTCTTGGAGACTGACCAGTCAAAATAAGGAAATCAGAACAAGATTTGATTAAACAGATAAAATGGAGAGAAACTGCCTTTGGCCCGGAAATACTCAAACTTCTTCGAAGGTGGGTCAAGTTTTCCCTGTATGATTAACTACAAAAAAGACTGCAAAATTATCAATTGAAATTTATTTTGTTAAACTGGGTAGGAGGGAAAGCTGGTTTTCTGGTTTTCGAGTCAGACGGAACCGTATGGCGGTTATTGATGACGAAGCCGGTATACTGATAACCGATACCGGTGGGTTATAGGATCTTCTTGATAAGATTGTCGTTTGTAATAGCTGATTTTTTTTGGGATGGGGTATTTAAGGAAATGGGACGAGTGATTGAGGGTGAATAGGAATGGACAGTTAGAATTAATAAGCAACGTTGGTTAGGTGGATCCAGAAACAGATTTACGGAGGAAACTGAGATTTAAGGAACATAAAGAAATGTTATGAAACAAATAAGGAACTATGTAAGATCTGATTAACTGGTTTGAGCCGAGATGGCATAGTTGTATGCTTCCTTTGGTTTGCAAACACTCTCTGGTTTATTCTTTACTGTCTCTGCTCTGATTAAGTGAAGATCCTGGATCTGTTTCCTCACTCGCAATGCTCTCCTGTTGAGCGAAATCCTTGAGCTGATAATCATAAAAATGAAATTCTGATCTGTTGTTGTTGGTTTGGGGAGCCCGATTTACAGGGAACGAATGGCGGTTCGGTACCGACGTGGTTGAGTAGGGAACCGAGGGGATCAGGTAACAGGGAAAAAGTAGGCTATTTTTAGTAAAATATCACTTCCTGTTATTCTCCCGAGAGATTCAGTTGCGGGCTGTAGGTCAAGTGGCTAGAAGGTCGGCCTTTTGGTGCGAGTAAAGGAGGCATTGTTGAATGGATGGAGTCTAACAACGTCCTGGGTCTTTGAATTAGGTTATTTTAGGGTTGGGCTCAAAAGGTCAGATGAAGGTGGCAGGTGAGGTGGCGGGTAAAGGTTGATGTGGATTTTATCGAATTACAAGGTATTATAAATAATTTGTGTAAAGTTTTAAGGTGAATGAGGTAGGTTGCGAAATGGGAAATCTGGGTCACAAGGGGTGTGAGGACAATGAATTCTGGTGTCTACATTAGCCGACCTTATTGTCAGATTGGTAGCTTGTTCTGTAAAGTGCGGACGAGATAATATGAAGCTTGGTGTTCTCATGTTTAACGGATAGGTAATCCCCTCAGAATCTATCACAGATTGAGTGACGGGAAATCAGGGATAGTGGGTTGATAAAGGGTAATAGTGTGGTAGAGAGGAAATTGGTAACGGTGGTGGGGCTAGGTACCAAAGGAAAGGCAGAAGCGCTCATGGTTGAAGGAAATGCAAATAGTATCCGCTAGGGGATACATGATGTTGAAGCTAGCAAACTAGCAATGCAAGCAAAGGGTCGTAGTTATCCACAACAGTAGGGTGATATGAACTGGTCAGATCCAAGGACATTGTGAAGGAAGTGTAGAGAGTATGGGTTAGGGGAGATATGTGTTGGGTGGTTGATGAGTGTGAAATTATAGGCTCCACGGGAGAGAGCGGTAACAGAGTGAGGAGTACGTGATCATGGCAATGTACGTTTAAGTGGCATGTTAGTAGTACCTAAGGCGTGGATTGTGGTTTGGTTGAAATAAAGTCACGGTCCTACCGGTCTGGGACAAGAGCCTCTGGTGTCGAAGTAATCAAGTCAAGGACCCTAATCATAGCTTAAAACATGACAGGTTTTGAGCTCGTTGGACCAAGTTACATGATGGATGTAATAAAGATAAAACGCTTGATATGGGAATGGTATGAGAAGTGATACGAGCTGTGGTCAGGCAAGTGGTTGGGGGCGGTGGCCCTTGGGTCAGGTTAGGTGGGTAGGTTGAGTCTCGGTTTGGGTCAAATTGTTGGCGTAGGCTTGGGTCGGGCCAAATGGTAGGTTGAGGAGCTTTGGGTCGGCGCACGAAGGGTAGGCGGGCGAGGTGGGTCGGGCCAAATAGGTTTGGGCAGGCTTAGGCTCGGGCCGAATGGTAGGTTGAGGCCTTAGTCGGGCCAAATAGGTAGGTTGAGGGCTGGGGTCGGGCAATCATGGGTAGAGGGCGTCTTTTTAGGCTTAGGTCGGTGTGGAATGGGTAGGTGGACGCCGTAAGTGAGCCTTAGGGTCGGCGCCCAATAGGTAAAGGGTTGAGCGAGGCATATTGGGTGGGCCAATTGGTTAGGCAGAGTAGGTTGTGGATTGAGGCCTTAGTCGAGGCCAAAGTTGGTAGGAGTGATTATTTGAGGCCCTTTAGTCGGGCCAAATAGGTAGGTTGAGGCCTGGGCATCGACCAATTGGTAGGAGTTGGCGTCTAGGTTCGGGCCAATTGGAGGATTGAGGCCGTTAGGCGGGCAAATAGGTAGGTTGAGGCTTGGGTCGGGCCAAGATGGTAGAGTTGAGGCCGTAGGTCAGGCTGGGTCCACAGTGAATGTTGTGGCAGCAAAGGTGTGACGAAAGAGGCATATTGGTGAACAAGAGGCAAGGAGTAAAAGAAGGGCAAAGAATGGGGTGAAATTGGGTTTATCGACCGATGTCGATTCTGATGAAGATATCGGTCAAGGGACTGATACCAGTTTCTTAAGGGCAAAAATGAAACCGACTATCGGTTAAGGTCGAAAAACCTATAAAGAAAAATCGCTGTCATTGTCTTTTTTGTTATTTGCAAACCAAAGCGACTTTGTCTACGTGGAGAGTTGATTTGGGAGTTTTTATTGGAGTGAGGTTAGCTAATTTGATTGGCGGGAGAGTTTGAGAGAGGGGCCGAGGGAGGAGGAGGCAGCAGTTGATTGGCCGGGACCACAGATTAGGATTGGAGCCAATGGCACAAGCAGGAGGGTGGAGGGGCTGGCCCAGCTGGACCGCCACCACCCATCCCACCACGACGACGTTGTCGTCCGTACCGGTAGGTTCTAAACTCTTTATTTTATGCATTTGGTTGTATTAAGTGAGATTGGGGGTTTTGGGTAGCAATTTAGTTGTTTTAGGAAATGAGGAGTAAATAGACGTAATTTGAAAAAGAGAGAGGGTAGATAGGTAAGATAGGGTAAGGCGGCTAGGTGTGTAAAATTTGGGGGTGTTTGGGTGGGTAGAATGGGTAAAAAAGGTGAAAAATGGTCTTTGGGGCGCTGCGGGGGGTTCGGCTCGGGCAGGAGGACAGTGACCGATGTCGGTCACTTAGGCGACCGGCATCGGTCGCAAAACGTATAAGGTGAGGTTGAAAATGGGGGGACGGAATCGGTCGCGTATCGGCGGTATCGGTGGGAAAGGATGGGTTGAGGGTGGAGTTGGGATGGGATTTAGGGGTTTATGGTTTAGGTTTGAAGGTGGGTTGGTGGCTTGTTGGGGGTTGGGTGGGTTGGAGTGGGGTTGGGTGTTTGGATTTGGGATGGGGTTTAGGGTTTAGGGTTTTAGGTTTTGAAGGTGGGTTGGGTGGCTTTGTTGGGGTGTGGTTGGAGTGGGGTTGGGTGTTTGGGTTTGGGATGGGGTTTAGGGTTTAGGGTTTAGGTTTTGAAGGTGGGTTGGGTGGCTTGTTGGGGTTGTGGTTGGAGTGGGGTTGGGTGTTTGGGTTTGGGATGGGGTTTAGGGTTTAGGGTTTAGGTTTGAAGGTGGGTTGGGTGGCTTGTTTTTGGGTTGGGTGGATTGTTTTTGGGTTGTGGGTGGGAGTGGGAGTGGGGTTGGGTTAGGGGTGGAGAAGGGGTAAGTGTGGGGTTAGATTTTGGGCTTTACAAAAAGGGGTTTAGTGGTAAAGTAGATGTTATAATAAAGAGTAGGTCTAAGAATGTGGGTTGGTTTTGGCAGGCACGTCAGCAGTTGACGATGCGTGATAGGATGCCTCCACTATTTGAGTCGGATGAGGCCACACGTATCCTGCGGCGCATTGGGCTATCATGTGCGAGGTGGGACTCGGCGGGGTCCAGAGGTAAGAGTGATAGATAGAGGGATCACAACCTGATGGTCGCCCTCATCGAGAGGTGGGATCCGGCGGCCAATGTGTTCCATCTGCGACCGGGGGAGGAATGACAGTCAATTAGAGGATGTGTATTCCGCCTGCGTGCTACCAATCCGGATGGGGAAGGTAGTCTTCCAGGTAGATTTCAGAGACTGCGATGGACAGCATACTGTAGGTTTTTGGGATGCGCCGGCGCTACTTGACTATCATGCGCGTTGGGTAGTGACATGTACGTGCGCATGTCTACGAGCATAACGACTGACGGTGTTGATGATGGTTGGGAAATACCTGCTTGCCCTCCCCGGACTCAGAGGGAGGCTTTCCCACGGAGCATTGATGGGGGTAATGCTAGAGAAGGTGGAGGGCACACCCAGTGTTATGCCTGGGAACCATATAATTGGTCATTATAACGGGAGTTATGGGGCTAATCGCCGGAGGAGGCGTTTGGTATTTGTTCTTAGCATTTTTTTGCATACTGTTGGGCATTACGAGCCATCGTATGCATCACACCAGTAGGGCTAACTCAGCAGGCAGGGCACAGTGTGTATAATCGATATGGCGCTTTCAGAGGTGGTTGGGGGTCCGTGGCCAGCCACGAGCAGTTTGTTTGGCAGGTCGGGATGTGCGCTTTAGACATCTTGCTCGAGGCTTAACAGCATAGAACATTGTTAGAGACACTACAAGAGGTCATCAGCCTGGCCAAGAGGAGCCCGCGGTCCAGCTGCGCCTGATTCCAGTATACATTCTGGATAGCAGGACGAGGCCGGGAGAGTATGAGCGGATACCCTAGAGAGGGTACGCAGGCAGATGGGGTTACGACAGGAAATACCTTCCCTTCCTTAGTCAGGAGGATGATGTTAGAGGCCCCACTGGCGAGCGCACAAGCTTTGGATCCAGACTGGTAGCGGAGGACAGCAGGTGAGGGTTGGATGATGCCAGGTTCACGGGAGCATACAGGGTTGGTGGCTGGGCAGAGAGCAGCGAGGATAGTACCGCTGCGCAGCCAGACTTGGCTACGGTTATAGGGAGAGGGATACCCCGACCTCCCAGGGTCAGGTGGCAGTCTTACAAGGGGCAGCTAGCGCTTAGCGCAGGCACAAGATAGGGGCCTTACAGGTGCAGCTGCCAGGCTAGGCACAGGCACAGGTAGCAACAACTACAGCATCACAGCCACAGGTGCGGTACAGGCACAGGCAGCACCACACCATCACAAGCGACAGGTGCAAGGTAGAGGCAGTAGCACAGGCAGCTACCAACCAGCACACAGCATGGGTTTGGTAAGGCAACAGCACAGGCAGTAAGCACACCGCGTCCATAGGTGCAGGTAAAGGCAGGGGGTATTGGTGTTTTAGTTTGTGCCAGGGACAGCCCCCCAGCTCCTTCAGTGGCGCGGACTGCTATATGAGTAGAAGCAGAAGCCCGATATTATCAGGATATTCTTGATAGTACCTGGAGTCGGTATCAGGGCGTATGCAGCGCATAGGGCAGAGACCTCGCACAGCCAGAGATCTCAGGGAGGGGCAGCCACAGCTGGCGTGTCCGTGACGGGGCAGCAGGTGAGAGGCACCATAGGGACCCAGCGGGGAGAGGTGCCGAGGGCGGTGGGGGAGAGCTGATAGATCCCCGACATGGTTTTGTATAGGGACACAGGGCACCGGTCTGCGAACCGGTTGTATTGATAGAGGCCTGCATGCCGCCACTTATTCATTGTATTAGATTCATTCATTTATGTATTATATACCGGCCTGCGAGCCGAGTACGGTTGTACATTTGATACCGGCCTGCGAGCCGAGTATATTTTTGATATGAGAGACCGGCCTGCGAGCCGAAGTAGAGATTTTGGTAGGTATGCGGCTGCGTGCCGGCTTTGGTATATTATGAGATCACAGAGGCCCCGATGTAGGGCACATTGTATTTTTGAAAACTGGTATATATATAGAGAGACGATGTTTTGATCTTCGTGCAGTATTCAAAATGTGGTTTAAATATTTTGTTAATGGTTGGTAATATGTAATGTATGATAAGTTTTAGTTGATATGTTGATAGATGGATGATGTTGATGTTTTTGTTTTTGTTGTACGTATGTATGAATGATATGTGATGTGATGAATTGTTGGTTTTGTGACATTGTGATATATGTAACTGATGAGTTGGATCCAAATGATGTAGAGATTGATAGTTTCCTGATATTCGTAGTTGATGGTTGTGTATTTGTATAAATGATGTTTAATGAATTTATAATGCTATGTGTGGTGGATGAACAAATGTGGTAAATTCTGTTGTTTATGCAGGCAAAGAGGCGGGCGCGACAAAAATTTAGATGAGAAATGAAGAAAAGAACCCTGTTTCAAAAAGGCAGGTGTGTAACCGGTATCGGTTGGGTAACTGATGTCGGTAGTTATATGACCGATATCGGTTATATGACCGATACCGGTTATTTAGGTATGAGCTTTTCTAAAAATAGAAAAGCTAGGGTGGCAACTTTAGTTTTAATTTTAGAGCCATGCAAGAGGTTAAATACGCGAACGCAACGCTTTTTGACGACTGAGACAGGTATTTGCATGAGAGATTTGGGTGAGAAGGAGGAAAGAGACAAGGAAAGTGAATGTGATCCGAGATTTAGAAGGCAGAAAGACAAAGTTAAAAAGGGTGGTGATCATGGAAAAATGAGGAGAAGCATCCAGCAGGCAAGGACAGGAGGGCAGACAAGAGCCACCTCAAGCTGCTGCAACCCAAGAGGTATCATTTTGTTTGTGATTTTAACTACTGCAGTTTGTGATAAGATGGGGGAGAGTAGGTGGGTAGATATGAGAAAGAAAACATGATAACAGGGTTTTGCAGGTGAGGTAAGTGTTACAGGGTAGGCAATCAGGGTTGCAGGTATGTTTGTATGTATAAAAAGGAATAAACGAGAAAATTATTGTCGTAGGTGGTTGTTTTTTTTTTTTTTTTGGGAAGGTGTATATAATTGACAGTGACCGGTAGTGGTTAGGGAGAACCGGTATCGGTTACTTAACCGATATCGGTTATGTATAACTGGTACCGGTTACTGGAGGAATTTCCAGAATGTTTGAAAAAACCCTGACGGATTGAATGGTTGTTTGTTGTTTTGGTGTATGCAGGCAGAGGCAGGATTGAGGATGAATGATAGTGTGCCAGCGCTGTTGTCACGAATCCGAGCGGATGTAACACCAGCGGAATGGACGTTGATAATCGTTTGGGGTTAAGTGGAATCCGTTATTATTCACGAATCACACGTAACCATGGTATGTTACAGGCGTTGATTGAAAGATGGAATCTCGAGACAAATACCTTCTATCTGCCAACAGGTGAAATGACAGTAACATTGGAAGATGTGTTTCAGATTTTGAGACTTCCTGTTACAGGAGAACCAGTATATCAGGCACTACCTAGCGCGGCACGGGGAGCGATAACAGCAGTATTTGGTCCATACGCACGAGATTTGACACAGCAAGGTTTATCGTTTACATATGGGGTAATGTAATGCAGCACACCCTGAGGAGACAAGGTTAGCAGTGATTATATGGATAGCAGTAGGGTATTATGCCTTACCGAGGGCGGAAGGGGGAAGATTTCCAAAGGCATTGATGTGTGTTATCTGGGAGATGGTAGAAAGGAACGTTACGTTTTTGCATGGGCACTGCTATTTGCGGGAGTATACAGGGGTTTATGGGCTTTGTAGGTGAAATCACAGGACGAACAATGGAAGTTCAATACTTTTAACACTATTGGGCCTAATGGCACATTTGTTTGTGTGCGACCAATAAAGGCAATCTCCAGGCAGGAGAGACCGGAGTACAGAGGTTGGGAATTCAGACGATGGGTCCGACAGAAAAGAGGCAGATCCAGGCCGTGACAGGTGATATTTGAGGTATTCAAGGTAAGGTATGGAGAGAGTGACGGTTCGGATATCTGTTGGAAGGCCAATCATGGAAACTATATGGTAACAGAGAACATAGCTGAGGAGTTGAGGGGTGTTGAGCGATTGAGGTGGATCGCAAGGCACAGGCCGGGTGAGTATGAGAGGATTCCTATAGATCGCGTGTGGCGACAATTGGGATTTGTGCAGGATACCCTGGCTTTATAGATCCATATATGAGGATCGACGCGGGGAGATTTCATCCCCGGCACACTCAGAAGGCCGAAGAAGGTTTAGCAGCCGATTCGCAGCGGTAATGAGTGCGGGACACGAAGAGGCCTATAGATTATGGTGGGGTAGCAGAACTGGCGAGGTTGCGTGAGCGCCCTGACATAGCGTGATTACAGCAGAGAGGGATGTCTGAGTGTTTGGTTCACGCAGCTCCAAAACGCAGGTGAATGAAGATAAAGAGTTTGTTAGTGGTTGTGAGAGTCAGGGCGGGGAAGACTAGAGGCTGAAGTCCTCCATGTGAGGGGGCGTAACTTCATAATGTTACAGGAGAGATTGTGCAGATCAGTGGCGCGACCTAATAGCCCGGTGGGGGGGTACCTTGAGGACAGAGAGGCCCGGCGAGAGGGGTCGAAACGATCAGATCATCACCTAGTTTCGGGATGAGGCATGAATGGTCTGAGTACATGTAGCTAAGGTTAAAGATAATAAGGATGTCGACCTGCGTGTTGATGATAGAGAAGATGTTTTGTTTAAATCTAAATAAAACTGAATATGTATGGTTTGATTAAGTTACGCTAATAATAAGGATTGTTTGTGTTTTGATTTTTCGGTGTTTTTGAAAAAGGATAAAAGAGGAACTGTGATAAATAGAAATCACAAAAATATTTATATTCACCACACAGGATAGGTTATGGTAGGGGATGGTCGAGCTAACCTTGGGAGACCCCATGTCTCCGAAGTGCTGCCTACATAGCCCATTGCACAAGCAAGGAGGGGCTCAGACAGATGTAGTTACTCCCTTAGGACCAGAGAGGAGGTGAATTTCAGGCATTTGGGTATGGTTAAGGCAGTTTGTTGGTATGATAAAGATTTTGATGTTGACTAGGGTATGTTGTTGGTGTTGGGTAAGGTATGGGCCGATGTCGATGTAGGTATAAGGAAAGGCGAAAGTTAGCTTTTACCAAAGAGAAGGGACCATGTCCTGATTAAGATAACAACCAATCTAGATGCGGGCAAAGAGGAAAGAGTGGTCCCGGTAGTTGAGAAGAATAATACAAACAACATATTAACATAAGGAATGAGCTTGAATCCCTAGTACATTGAATAGGCGGAAGTTCAATTTAGGTGATAAAGAGTTGTATAATCACATATATCGGATATACGTCACATACCTTTGAGTTGAAACAAGTAGGTGAGGTGAGGTGGATGATTAACTGAGGTACGCAGACCTTTATTTACAAGTGAGCTGCTCTGATGAAAGAGAAACCTACCTAAATACGACAAGTCCATGACTCAAAAGTCCCTTTTGAATGAGGCTTTTCTTTTATTGGAATGTAGATCTGATCGATGCGGGAAGTCTACAGGGGATATTGATTGTATTATTCTTGAGGTCTTCCGAAGCTGATCAATGCGAGAAGCTACTGATAAAGGCCTGACTGTGTATAGGCTTCTTCGGAGGAGCAGTCTATTTATAGTAGGACAGAATGATTTGTAATGCATAGCTATACCTTTGGGGGGAGCAGTCTATATACGTAATAGCAGCAAGTAGTTCGCATATAGCTGTTCCTTCGATGGGAGCAAGTCTATTAATTTAATTAAAATGAACTAGATGTTCATTTGGCGTGATAGCATCTATGTTAGTAAGGTAAGTTTGACTCAAGAAAATCCCTTAAGAATACCACGGCTTATTTTAATACTATTGAAGTCAATGGACTAGACTAAAAAGGGGAAGTGGGCATCATCAGGGGAGGTGAGGATCAACTAATGTACCTGATTGTTATTTATGAACTGTAGGAAACAGAGTGTTGTACGTTTGGATAAGTGAGTGGCTCAATGGTGATCGAGCGGTAGAACACAGGGTTAGACTAATGAAGTGCACTCATATAATACTTAATTAATAGTAGAATGGTCGATCCAGATGGCAGGCAGAGTCATTATAAAGGGGGGTTCCAAGGCTTTTAGGTGTTTACTCCATTTAAGTCGAAGCTAAGGATTTAAAGTTAAGCAGTGTCGGTGGTCATAGGTATTGTGGATTTATGTGGGTAGACTCATTCAATACATAGTGTTACAAAGCTCCTTTAGTTCTCCGGAGGACAAGCACATATCTCTGAGGAGCATAGATGGTTATAGTGTACTGAGGCACTGTTTGCTCTTGTTTCTAGTTTGGTTTACAAGGTTTTGTGGTTTGATGTTGTGATTTCTTGAGTACACAAGATTAGGACTTTCTTGAGGAAAGGTCGCTTCAGTGGAGGTCACTTTTTTGAGTCTGTCGAACAGACACCGCTACAATTTTAATCTCTGCGTTTCTTTTCGACAATAGGGTTTCGGGATGAATTTTAGGTGTGATTTAATGCCACGGGGAACAGGACGGTATACGTAGCTGCATGCAAAAGTCGTGTGGCACAATAGTTGGGGACATATATTTTTACCGCTTGTAGGCGTGAGAATGCATAAGAAATGCTGCTGGTGTAGAGAGACGCTAGGCTCCGTCGTTAGAAAGGAGTGTCCGATTTTACATAGATTCGACTTGACGGCGGGAGGGGCTCAAAATAGTATAATGTTTATTTTCTGATGTAGGAAGGCAAAGCACAGCACTGCGATCCCAACGAAATCTGCGATAATTCGTCTTTTCGTATAAACTTGTACGGAAGAAAGGATGGGGTCATGAAGATTAGGTAGTGGTAGATTAGAATAAGTACTAATGCTTAAGCGTGAAAGTAGTAAATAGGAGAAATATCTAAGGCAAAAGAGGGGGAGACATAAAGGTTGGTAAAAAAAGGATGAAGCAGTGTTGAGTGCTAGCGATTTATACTTACATACACAGTACTATTCACATGCACAGGACGCGGTTCTTTCTAGCAAATATAGAAGGAAATCATTGGAAATTGAGTGGTGTTGTGATATTTTAAGGAGGAATCATACGTGCCTATGTGACGCCACAATAGATAACAGGTCAGGGCTCTGTGAAATGAATCGTACAAAATGTTTTGGAGGTAACTGCCTTGATGTATATTAGAAAGAAAGTTAGGAATTTTGATTGAATTAAAATTTGGGTATAGGTAGGGACAGCGAGAAGGTTTGCAACAACTTTGTTTTTGAAGATTTTCCATTATCTGTTATCAGGCGGTGAGGAATCAACCAAAAACGCCAGATAATGTGGTGGTTAATGAACTCAACAATTTTTTTCTTTTTTGATTGAAATGAGTGGAATAGCCTCCACCTCACATTTTGTGTAATATTCGGATATCGATGCCCATCGCATGTGAGTATCGCGGGTGTCAAACAGGTGACGTTTGTGAAGATGGTTGGGTGAATCTCACCGAATAGGGCTCTAACCCATTGTGAGAAGGGCAGAAGATGTCGAGCGATCTGGAGCGGGTGGTACGCACGCTGTGGGTGTTTGAAGGTGTGGGGCTATGGTTGGCTTGACACATAAAACAACAGGCTTAACAATATTTCGTAGCAGTCGTTATCTTGAGGGTAGGGCCAAAATAACCAAGGTGAAGGATTCGTTTGGCCATGGCAAGGCCGCTAAAATGTCCACGCAAAATACCGTCATGGCTGTTGGATGGTATGAGTGGCCTCCGCGCAGTTATGACGAAAGGAGGAATACCATCAAAGCCAGCGTTTATAGAGGATCCCCCATGACAAAATAACGCGAAAACTTTTTAAGAAAAGTACGTTTTGCCGTTACTAGTTAAGGTCAGGTGGAGGAAGAGATTGTAAGGTAGTCGTCGGAATTGGTGGTGTACGAGGTATCCTGTGAAATTAGTTGGCACAGTATTTGATGCATACAAACTACGGGGTTGAATAGGGATGGGGCGAAAGTTGTTGGACCACGACGAATAATTCAGAGTCAGTTGGCTGCGGCGGAATATTTGGCGAGGAATAAAGCAAGCCATATGTATCACGCAAATTTGTTAGTGGAGCGGGAATGGTTGTATAGAAATAGTGGGTAAATAAAGCTAGAAGTGAATCCTGTAGTGTTTGTTATTTTTGAAGTTCTTGGTTTTTGGCATTGTAGACGCCCATAATTGATTGACTACAATTTGAGAGTCGCCAAAAATTTGATAAGATTTTTGATAGCCTAAGTGTAACGCTACTTGGAGACCAGAGAAAGGGCTCGTATTCCGTTGTATTAAGTTAGTGAAGGGTAAATTCAAGTCGGAATGAAGAGGCCATGGTTCAGCGTTGAGAGGATATGAGAACAAGCCGGGCTCCTCTGCCCGCGCTGGCATTTAGTCATCGCAGAAGAGGTCATTGAGGTAGGATCCTCTGTGAGGGAAAGAGTAAGCGAGAGTTTCGTCGGGAAATGTGAAAATTGGTATTTGTTCCGGTAAGGGGCGTCCGTAAGTTAGTCCTGCGATGGTTTGTCCTTATGGAATTTCTGTATAGGGTGGAGCCGTAGGTTGTTCTAAAGAAACGCCAGGGAGGTATGATATAGTGGTGTAAGGTGGAGGGAGGGGGTCCCAATATGGAAGGTAGGTATGACGTGATGGTTTTGATTGTGTAGGGGCACGGATTTGAACGTTTGTCTCCTAGGTGGCGGAAGGATTATTTTTGGATAGATCGAGTCGTTAGGCGGGTGTGTAGAATGGGCAGTGGTGATGGTCCCAGCGTAGGGGAAGATTGGTTAAGTTGATAGAAGTGGACGGGGCATTTGGTAGAGGAGGGGGCTGTGTGTTGATTTATTTGAAAGGCGAGAACAGGGGCATTTTAAGCTGCTGTAAGCACACTTCGGTATATGGTGGAGACATCAGGATCAGTCATTTGCATTTGGTAGAAAAAGGGGTACTCAAAGTCCCATAGGGCCTGTCTATCTTCTGTGGAAGGACAGTCTCAAGGTGTGATTTGTAAATTTTGGTATCGGAAGAACGGTGGGTTGTAACTAGTCCATCCGGTGTGACACAGGGAGGTAGATGAGGCACTGTATCAATAGATGTTAGAGATAAACCGGTCGTGAAAAGATTTAGGCGATGAGGGACTAATAGGTAAGAGGCGTGTTCGAGGGATTCTGTCACGTTTAAAGAATGTGGTGAGTTAGTGTAAGAGATTTCTCGTCTAAGGATGTCAAAGGAGTGGAGAGCCTTCCCTTGGTGCAAGAGTGGTTAGAAGGGGGACGTGGGAAATAGATAAATTAGATAGCATCTGTCCACAGTCTGTAGGGATGTGTGTAAGAAGACCCTTTTTCCCCCCTTGCTCACCCTTACCCTAGTTGATGCAGAAGAGAAGTCCGGCCAGTTAACTCTTTTGGGTAAAGGAATGATTCACTTTGGCTTGGTGGTGGTGAAGGAGCTTTCAAACTCCTGGTTGGTGGAGAGGCTGATTTAAAAAAACATTACAATAGAGGTTTTGGCTGAGAATCAAAAACTCAGGGATCTATGAACACTCGCCTCGCTATAGATATCTTGGGGCACGTACTGTTGGACGAGTGATTCGGGACTGGCTTGTTGAAAATTTCAGTTTCGGTTACAGCGGGGCGTTGGGATTATCGAGGGTTATATCCCCTGCGTCAACCATTTCCTTCACTAGTTTGTCAACATCGCAGTTTTCATGACTATTCCTTTACGCGGGAAAGTTACAAAAGTCATTTACTTTGACCCAGGAGGTATTGCGCGGGTGGAGGTCAAACCCAAAGTGAGGGTTTAACAGGGGGCAGGTGATAGCCCCAGCTTTGAGCAATTTCTCCAGGATGACGCCATAGTTTCTCACAAGGGAGGTAATGGTGGGGCTCGGCTTGTACTTATTAAGTGGTTTTCGGCGGAGTAATGGATGGGGTCTGATTGTGATACGAAAGTCTTGTTGATTTAGAAGGTAGTTTCGGAGTTTTGTGGCCACGATGATAGGGCAGGCATAATTTTTTCTACATGTGTGTTACCAGTCTCATAGTCCAGCCAAAGTACGACTTATATACTAAAACGGCTTGTTCGTATTCTGCTAGAGTCACGCTGTTGCAAGCCAATGGCCTCCTACACGTGGTCGTGGGGGGCGGAAAGGTAACGGTAGAAAGGGCGGTTGTCTTGGTGTGGGATAACCGGTGGCTGCAAGAGATAGATTGAAGAGCTGGTTGAAGGCTTGGTGACATTCTTTTCGATCCATTGGAATGCAATAATCCCTTTTTAAGGAGGTGAAGGAAAGGTACACCGATCCGAGAGTTGGGAGATTACAACTTCGGAAGATTGGAGCTTACCTTGTAAACTACTAACGCAATGTTTGAAGATTTTTGGGTGGGGGGCATTTCTGGATATCTTTGACTTTCGATGGATCGACCTCAATGCCACTCAAAGAGACGATAACGCCAAGAATTTTCCCGAAAGAACACCAAAGACACATTTAATTTCTCTTCGGTTGAAGGCAGACAGAAATTGTAACAGGCGATCAAAATAATTGTTAAAAAAAAAAACATCGAGATGTCACTACGATGTTTAGACTTTGCCGAGAAGATCGTCGCCATAGTCCTCAAGGATAGTGTGCATAATGTCATAAAATGTAGGTCATAGCCCGCTGATAGGTAGCCCCAGCCTTTTTTCTTTTTAAGGCCAAATGTCATGACACGATAACAAGAAGGTTCCCCCATGGAGTTCTAAAGGTCAGTTTTGTGGGTGATCGGCAGGCAACCCAAAATTTGGTTGTATCCTGAAAAGCATCCATGAGAGAAGCATTTCATGGCCGCATTGAATCAACAATTTGATCATACTTGGGAAGGGGACTTCCATCCTTAGGGGGCAGCGAGTTGATCCCCGGAAATCTGTGCAATATCCTAAGCCCCCTGTCACTTTAGTGACAAGGTAATGTTTAGAAATCCATTGAGATAGTCATATAGGCAAGATGAAGGCAAATAGAAAGGATTTCGTTGAGCTCCTCTTTGACCAAGACTAGCAATGCGTGGTATCATTTTTCTCAATTTCCTCGGTTTGACTGGTTTTGGAATCGGTTTAGGGTGAGTTATGGACGCGATATAGGATTCAATTCCTGGCGCATGTCAGCGTGACCATTGCGAAAGCTTGGTTACGACACGGAGACAGGGTAGTAAAGGCAGCTTGTTCTGATGTGTTACAGGGATTGTCCAATCTTCACCCATGTGAGGAATCCTCCTCGGTGGATATGGATTTCTAGGTATATTCATTTCAGCATAGTTTTGGGTTTCAGATGGTAAGAGAGCTCGTGAATATAAGAATCATCTGCGCCAAGTATGAGTATGTAGTCGTCAATCCTGGCATTCAACAACATTCCTCAACCAGGCGCGATCCCTCTTCGATCATGTCTGATAAAGAGGGGCAAAGAAGTGGGTCGTCATTCTCACGTTGATAGTGAGAGGACCTATGAAGATAGCATTTTGAAAAAAAAAGTTAGGGGGATGATTCAAGGTCTATAGATTCTGAGTGATGATGGCAAAAAGTGGGTATGATGGGTTTGGTAGGGGCGACGTCTTCTCTCCGGATACAGCTGACAGGAAGGTGTCTCCTTGTAAGGTGTTTCTGGAAAACCGAGACCACGCGATCATTGTGTTTACTGGCAGTCACGGGAAATGATTGTATGTCGGCCCTTGTTCGTAAAGCCAAAACCAAAGCCTTTCCACGACAGCGGTCAGCAGGTGAGGGCGAAATGACGATTTGTCAGTAATTGAAAATCGGATTGGAAAGGAACCACACCAAGAGGAGGTTCAGGGGGTAATGGAGGATGTGTCAACACCCCCCATACGTTAAGGTTAGTACGGCAATAGGGTGGATCCGTAAGAGATTATCTCCCCCACGCGACGGTCGTAGGTGGGATGTGCATGTAATTGGTCCGTACTCCCTGCGGGGGTAGGTAAAGAACTACATTATATAGTGCGTACTCTCCCCAAGCGTAAGGCACTGGAAAACATCTACTACGTGTCGGAGGTTAAATGTTGCTGCGTAAGGGAAGTGGTTTTGTTTTGTCGATGAGTGGTTTGCATCAATTTGTTTTGAAGGCGTAGGCTCGGTTTGGGTGGATGGTTGAGGTACATTTTTGAGATAGGCTGTTGATTTGAATGTCAGTCGAGGTCCTGCTTGATTGGTATAAGCACATGTTTAGGGCGGGGGGTTATAGTTCCTTATACACCATTGCCGGTTTTTTAAAGGGGGAGGGTCAGCTTTTACGGTTTTTGTACAACGACTTCACCTCGTACTCAATTTTTATGCATCTATGTAATGTGAGGAACGCATCCCCATGGCTACGGCTCCAAGAACGAACCCCAGCAATATATTATATTGGAACTCCTCCCTCAAGGACATAGAAGAGTTCGGGTAAAGTACGTGGTCCTACGTGAATGTTGCGGATCACGGTGCCTAAGGTAGAAGCTAATAGCGTCATTGAATGACCGCAACCTGCTGGGGTTGGCACCCATGCAACTAGACGGGCTGTTCATCTGTTGGAAGGCTTTTGAAGAGATGATGTTTAGGCTAGCGCCCCGTCAATCATAACCCGACGTACTCGAATGTCCCGGAACGTAAAGCGGAGGAGATGAAAAGGGCAGGGTCGGGATCTTCTATACCAAAGTCGACAATTTCATCTTTAGAGAAACTGACTGCAGCAGCTTGTTGTACAGAGACAGAAGTGGTTGGGGCAGCGGGTTGTTTGGTGAGAGAAGCAATGTGATTGGGTGTTAGAATGGAGGTAACAGGTAGGGTTTCATTAGGCAAAACCTCTATCCCTTGAAGGATCTCACGAGAGCTTGTCGATGAGATTCAGAAGTCTGAATGAGATCATACAGTGTCATTTTTACGGGCGATTGGTGAAGTTGTTTATCATATTTCGGTGGGCAATGCCATTAGAGACGGGATAGGCGGGTCCGCGAATGACCACTTTAGGTGGTGGTGCAATCGGGATGTTTGACGGAGAAAGAGATGCCGCAGGTGTGTTTTCTTTTGCTTTCCCATTGTTTTTCTGCCCTCGAGTAGCGACACTAATCATATTAATCTCGTAGACCTGAGATGAGGAATATGGTGGGGATAACTCATGGTCTTCAAGAGGTGGGGTTGTAATAATGATAGATCTTGGTGAGGCGGGGACAGATGGTATAGGAGAGGGAATGGAAACTAAAGGTCTCTCCCTTCGTAAGTTGTCTTTCTTAATCTTTTTATCTGGGAGAGGTGACTGGCGAAGGATGGTTTTTAGAGCTTTGCATCCCTCCACATCATGTCCTGGTGTGCGGTGATAAGCGCAGATTTTAGACTCATCGTAATCCATAGGTCGGGGCTTAGACGGGTCATAAGGTCTAAGTGGAGGTAGGGAAATGGTCGCATTCTCCACCAACATAGCAAGGATTTTGGCGTAAGATCCTTTGAGTGGGTCAAAATCGGAAGAGGATGAGGGTATTGATTGTGTGGGTTTTGGTAATGTTTGGGCGTGGTTAGTTCGTATGGGTGGCGGTTTAGCCGAGGGGTGTTGATACATGGTTTTTACTAAACGTGATTTCTTTGGCGCAGAAGCTATGTTGGATGATGAGGCCGCAGATGACGTGGTATTAGAAAACAACCATGGGGAAATAGGAGTAACTGAAAACAAATCTTTTGATGACGGTATTTGTTTAGGGTTGATAGGTGGACAGGATACGCGGAGTGACGGTGTTGCTATACCCTGGAATTTCTGTATAGGTGCGGAAGGCGTAGGTTGTTCTAAAGAAAACGCAGGAGGTATGATATATTGGTGTAAGGTGGAGGGATGGGGTCCCAATATGGAAGGTAGGTATGACGATGATGGTTTTGATTGTGATAGGGGCACGGATTGAGTTTGTCTCCTAGGTGGCGGAACGGATTTATTTTTGGATAGATCGAGTCGCTTAGGCGGGTGTGTTAGACTGGGCATTGGTGAGGTCCCAAGCGTAGGGGAAGATCTGGTTAAGTTGATAGAAGTGGACGGGGCATTTGGTAGAGGTGGGGGGGGTGAAGGCGAGAACAGGGGCATTTTAAGCTTCTGTAAGCACTTCGGGTATATGGTGGAGACATCAGGATCAGTCATTTGCATTTGAGTAGAAAAAGGGGGTACTCAAACGTTCCCATAGGGCCTGTCTATCTTCTGTGGAATGACAGTCTCCAGGTGTGATTTGTAATTTTGGTACGGAAGAAAGGTGGGTTGTAATTCTAGTCCATCGCGGGTGTGACACAGGAGGTAGATGAGGCACTGTATCAATAGATGTTAAGAGATCAACCGGTCGTTGAAAAGATTTAGGCGATGAGGGACTAATAGGTAAGAGGGCGTGTTCGAGGGGATCTGTCACGTTTAAAGAATGTGGTGATGTTAGTGTAAGAGATTTCTCGTCTAAGGATGTCAAAAGGAGTGGCGAGCCTTCCTCTTGTGTAGCAAGAGTGGTAGAAGGGGACGTTTGGGAAATAGATAAATTAGATAGCATCCGCTCACAGTCTTGTAGGGATGTGGTGTAAGAAGACTCGTTGATGAGAAGAGAAGTCCGGGCAGTTAACTCTTCTATGGGTAAAGGAATGATTTCACTTTGGCTTGGTGGTGGTGAAGGAGGTTCAAACTCCTGTGTTGGTGGAGAGGCTTGATTTAAAAAAAATTCAATAGAGGCTTTTGGCTGAGAATCAAAGACTGCATGGATCTCATGAACACTCTCCTCGGCTAAGATATCTTGGTTCACGTTACTGTTGGACGAGTGATTCGGGAATGGCTTGTTGAAAATTTTCAGATTTCGGTTAGCAGGGGCGTTAGGATTATCGAGGGTTATATCCCCTGCGTCAACCATTTCCTGCACTATGTTTTTCAACATCTTGCAGTTTTCATGACTATGTCCTTTTACGCGGTGAAAGTTACAAAAGTCATTTTCTTTGTACCAGGAAGGTATTGCGCGGGTGGAGTCAAAACCCAAAGTGAGGTTTAACAGGGGGCAAGGTGATAGCCCCAGCTTTGAGCAATTTCTCCAGGATGACGCCATAAGTTTCTCCCAAGGGAGTGTAATTGGTGGGCTCGGCTTTGTACTTATAAGTGGTTTTCGGCGGAGTATTGGACGGTGTTTGAGATTTGACCATTACCGCGTGGACAGCTCCTTTTGATTTAGAAGAAGTGGACGCGTGAGGAGTGGTGGTGTTTGGCTTGTTGGTAGAATCAGGAGTTCGGAAATTGGGGTTTTTGTTACACAACCGCAATTTCTCTTCTTCTAAGGCTCGAATTTCTAGCTTCCGAGCCATGGTAAAGGCCTCGTCGAATGTGCGGAAAGTTTGAATTTGGAGGGTAGGGGAGATGTGCTTAGTGCAGGCCCGCGTAAATAGTTCGATGAGTTCGGTTTGAGGCAAGGCATACGTAAGTAGGTTGATAAGGCCCCGCCATCGTCCAACGAAATCTGCGATAGATTCGTCTTCAAATTGTCGGATGGCATAGAGGTCAGTGATAGATACTTTCTTGGCAATGTTAATGGAGAAATGATCCAAGAAAGATTGGGCTAGTTGGTTAAAAGAGAAGATTGAGTGCTGGGTTAAAGCACTGTACCACTCCAAGGCAGGTCCTGATAAGGACATGGGAAAAGTGCGGAGTAACAAGGCATCATCATGGGCAATCAAATAACAAGCATGTCTAAATGATCGCAAGTGTTGTTGAGGATCCTCTTTACTGTTAAAACGAGTAAACTTTGGCAACTCCCGTTGAGGAGGATATGAATGAAGGGGGGACAGAAGGGTGAATGGGCTCCCGACAAACTTGCTCGTATGTCAAGGCGCTACGACTTCCTGAAACGGAAGCCTCCAGGTTTTGCATTTTGTCCATCATTTGTTTGATGAAATCTGTGGTTTGGATGAGGTGATGGTGCCACAGAATAGGGATGTCCCATATAAGGTGTTGAGGTTACTGGATACGTGTATGGGAATGAAAAGGTAGGTGGAGCTTGAGAAAGAAAGCTCGTGTGAATAGGTGGCAGAGAGTAAGTCATGAATGGAGTGGTCTGAAAGAGAGATGAGATAGGGGCAGTTGGTGGTAACGATACGTGAGGTTCAAGGTTAACCAAAGGAAAGCTAATCGGGGTCGTATGAACCTCTGAAGCTGTCGGATTGGGAGACGGGGCTAGTGATGCAGGAAGTAAGGTATTGTTATCAGGAGGAGTGGGAGCTAAATGAGCAGCTATACTAATAGGCATGCCAATAAGGAGCTGACCATCAGGCGTACGGTCAGGGGTATGAGACAAATAGTATTGTACAGCGCTGAGATTAGCATCCAGAAATTTGGCAAAGTCCTTGTCTCCTACAGGAATTAGGGGGATCTCACTGGTGTCCGTAGGGTTCCCTATAGAATGTGAAGGGGATGATTCAGGCAAAGACACAGAGCAGGCATGTGAAACCATGGCGGCGGCTTGCTTCCGAGTAATGACAACCATAGACCAGAACACACAGGAAAGTTTCAATCTATCAAGAACAAAAACAACCTCAGAATGGTGAATTTGGCAAGTTGCTATTTTGTCAGGGGCTGATGAGGACAGTAACTGATATCGGTTTAGTAACCGATGTCGGTCACAGAGAAAACGACGTCGGTCCCTTAACCGATGCCGGTGTCAAAAGTCTAGGATAAGAAGATATAAAAGGCTGCTAATTTGATTTTAGCAACGTTGAGTATGTTTATCAACTTATTGATCACAGAAGACAAAGTATGATAGAGAAAACAGGATTTGAAAACAAGCAAGAGGCACACACAAATCTAGAGACTAACCCTAGGGTTAATTTTAGTTATCGTGGGCTTATGCCTTTAGACGTAAGATGATGTCAGAATCCTAAACAACAAGACCTAGGGGAAATGTCAAGTTTGTTTTGGCTTATAAGGCTACCTCAATCGGGCGGAGGAATACCGCGGAAAAGGGGGGATGTTTGAGCTGTTGTGTTAATTGTTAAGTGATTCGGTATGTGTTGTGCAGTGAAACTAAGGTTAATTTCCTGTCAATACCGTGGATATCACCCCCACGTGTACGACCTGTTACTTAATCTATGTTCACTAGAATTGAAGAACAAGCAGGAATGCAATGCACGTGTTTTAAACCCAAATCGAAAATTATATTCGATGAAGCAAGAGAGATGACTTTCACTAATGCGAAACCAGGAAAGCAAGACAAATTATTCACTAAATATATAACAAAAACAGCAACAGCAAATATGCTTCCTAAAATGAAAATAAGCAAGAGAAAGAAACCCAAAATGGGTCCCACCGGGCGTGCCAAAATGTTTCGCTCTGAATGTTTCGGCTTCTGGGAATAGAGTTGCTTTTATCCTTTCATTCCTTTTAGAAATAGATGAGGTTAGGGTTAGGAGGAATACCTGTTGAATGTCGAGATGGTGTGCGCGTACCGTAGGGAAAGATCAGGCTGACTGCGGAGAACTCCTTTTTGTCTTGGAAGGACTACCTGCAAATAAGAACACAAGACCACAAGATTTTGATTAAACAATAAATGAGGAAACTGCCTTGGGCCCAGGAAATATAAAACTTCCCTTCGAAGGTGGTCAGTTCCCCTGCTAATATGAATTAACACAAAAGACTGCAAAATATCAATTAAATTATTTTGTTAAACTGGGTAGGGGGAAAGGCTGGTTTTCTGGTTTTGATCAGAGGAACCGATGGCGGTTATTGATGACCGACGCCGGTTACTGATAACCGATACCGGTGGGTTATAGGATCTTCTTGATACAGATGGTGTTTGTAATAGCTGGCTTTTTGGATGGTATTAGGAAATGGGGTGATTAGGAGTGAAAGAATGACAGTTAGATGCAATGGCACGTTGGGTAGTGGATTCAGAAACGGATTTAGGAGGACTGAGATTCAAGAAACATAAGAAATGTTATGACAAAAGGACATGTAAGATCTGACTTACTGGTTTTGACCGAGATGCAAGTTGATCTCCTTGGTTGCAAACACTTCTGGTTTCTTTACTTGTCTCTGCTCTGTTAAGTGAAGATCTGGACTCTGTTCCTCGCTCGCAATGCACTTTGTTGATCCAGAAATCCTCTGAATGATCTCTAAAAATGAAATTCCGATCCTGTTGTTTTGGTTTGGGGAGCCCATTTACAGGGAACCGATGGCGGTTGCGTAACCGACGGCGGTCGAGTAGGAACCGGCATCGGTAAGGAAAAAGTAGGCTATTTTTAGTAAAATAGCCCACCTTCCCTGCTTTTCTCCTGAGAGATCAGTTGCGGGCTTGGTCAAGTGGCTAGAAGGTCGGCTTTTGGTGCGAGTAAGGAGGCATTAGTTATGGATGTGAGTCTAAACCAAGTCATGGGTCTTAATTAGGTTAGTTTAGGGTTAGGGCTAGGTCATGATGAGGTGGCAAAGTGAGGTGGCGGGTAAGGTGATGTGGATTTATCAATTACAAGGTAATTAATAAATAATTGTGTAAAGTTTAGGTAATGAGGTTAGGTTGCAAAATGGGATGCGGGTCACAAGGGGTCGTGAGACACGAATTTGGTGTCTACACCTCTCTCGAATCAATCCTTGATAAATGATCTGGCCCATAATTGTTCTTTCCTGGTTTTACCACCACTTTGAATTCAAATTCCTAAAATAAAAGTACCCAATGGCATATGCGCCCTTGCAGCACTACTTTGTTTACTAGATACTTCAAGGCCATATGGTCAGTGTAGAGTATGAAGGGAGTCGCTAACAAATATTGTCTAAATTTTTGGAGCACGTAGATCATTGACAATGCCTCGCACTCAGTTGTTGTATAATTTTGTTTTGCTGGTGTCAACTTTTTAATTGCAAAACACATGGAATGATCAACAATCCCCTCTCTTGGTTGATCAAGAATGGCTCCCATTGCCATACTAGAGGCATCCACATGGACATGGAAAGGTTTATCCCAGGATGGGAATCGTAGAATAGGTCCGGTGATAAGCCTTTCTTTTAGAGTGTCAAATGCCACCTGTAGCGCCTCTCCCCACCGAAAGGTACTCTTATGTCTACGAAATATTTCTGAAGGTGCGGCAATCTTGGCATATCCCTTAATGAACTTTCTGTAGTACCCACTGTGTCCAAGAAATCCACACACGGTGCTTTGGCTGGTAGGCTCCCCTAACCCCATGCAACTTTTGCGGGATCCACCAGTAAACTCTCTTTACATATCATATGCCCCAATAATGTTCCAAAAGGAGTTGCAAAGATACATTTATTGATGTTGAGGGAGATCCTCAACTGCTGACATCTCTTAAACATCAACCTTAAGTTATCACAATGGTCCATGACTATTCCATACACTGTCCAATCATCCAAATATACCTGAAGGAACTTGTGGATGAAGTCCTTCAATGCTTGTACCACTATGCGTGAAAATATAGCGGGTGCATTCTTCAGCCCAAAGGGCATGACCGTGTATGCAAAGCTTCCCCACTCGGTGGCGAAAGTTGTCTTTTCTTGGTCTTCCTTGGCAATCCTTGCTTGGTGATATCCCGAGAATTCATCCGTAAAGGAATAGACCTCGCACCCAGCAACTCCTTCCAAAATCTCTTCAGTAAAGGGGGTGGGAAAAGAATCTATGATGCAAACAACATCCAATTCTCTGTAATCCATGCATATCCTAATCCGCCCATCCTTCTTTATGTTAATCACCATTGGACTTATCCATTCTGATTCCTCCATAGCTTCAATGATACTGAATGTTATCATCTTTTCTAGTTCTTCTTTAACCCTTACGTGCATGTTGGGATTCATTCTGTAAGGCATATTCTTGACTGGGCACGCACCATCTTTCAACTTTATCCACTGAATGGTGGATGCCTTTCAACTCATGGTATCCATGTGGGAATAAATCCTCAAATTCACATAAGAGATCAATGATCTTTGATACTTCCTTGTCCAACCAGTAGTCCCCAATGATAGCTTCCTTAGGTTCCTCTTTTGAGCCGACATTAACTTTCTTGGTTTTGAGTGGTTCATGATACGCGCATGCACATGCATCCGCACGATCAAATACTTCCCGCACTCCAACCGAATGGTCGACATTCAGGCTCTCCACCTCCTCTCCATCAATAACATATACCATCTTTCCTTTTTCCTTTTCAGCACACGCACGCTTGAATTGTGTGTCTTTTGGTTACTCCTCTTCGAACCGCACTTCTAAGCTAGGTCCACCAAGTAAGTTTACTAATCCATCTTCTGCCATGGTGCAATCCCCCAGGGTGAGGCACTTGATAGTCTGCAATGCCTCATCAACTGGTTTCTTGGTACTTCGATACTCGAATGTGTGAATTAAGTCAACCGCTAATTCCTGCCAACTTCCCATTTGGCGGCATGTTTCACAATGAATGTACCAAGCGCACGCACAACCTTGTAGCATTGAATACAGTTTGTGCACCCAAAGGGAGGGTGGTAAAGCTTTCGCGCCCTCTCCCTAGACTCTCTCACATGCCTAGATGTGGGAAGAGGTGGGTCCATTTCCATTGTAATCCTTGATAGCGGTGGGTATGTTACTTTTCAAAATCAAACAGTGAGCAAAATTCTAGCTTCACGCCACTCCAACAAGTTTTCACTATGCACAGCCCACCACCTTTTTTTTCTGCCTATCAAAACATAACCTAGCATACTTCATCGCTTTTCCTCCCTCAATTGAGCTTCCATTTCTCTTTAAAAGACCTTAAGGTATGCATCCCCAGAATACTTGGTTATTGCATTTCCTCCCAGGTGCCGAACTATACGTTCCATTGTTACCTTAGTTACTGATCCTTTCACATGTCACCCAATCAATTCATAATCCCATGCACCTAATTATCAAATGTTATACTGGTAGTATCACTGACAGACTAAGCATCATCAAACTGGATGACTCCTTCTATAGGATGGATGGTCTCTAGATCTCTTATGGAGCGCACATATATTCTGTCTAGGACCTCCTCTCCAAGGGGTTTGGTATAGGGGGTGGACTTCCCATCAACTAGTGGTATAACCACCCTCTCTTCTTTGTTTTCAAAGCTTATGTACCCCTTGTTAAACTAAAGGTCTGCATTATTCTTATAACACCACGAGCGCCCAAGTAGAGCTGGGAAATTATCTACCTCAGCAAGCACCAAGACTTCAAAATCCCCAGTGAACCTAGTCCCCTGAATGGTAATGGTCACATCCTTAAAGACACCTATGGGCATTGCTTTTGTCTTATTTGCCATATACAACACATTTGAAGATGGTTGTAATGCAGGTCTTCCCATTTGATGTCAGGCATCCAAAGTGAGAACATTAACCTCCACGACTGTGTCAATGAGGATGTTGCTAAGTAACCATCCATCCACTACTGTGTTTAAGGTAATCTCTTTGTCATAATCAAGGCTATGAGGTGGGAGGTTTGCATGCAGGATCTACCTTTTGTGTTCTCCCCCTGCGCGCGGCACATTTTCTCTCAACCATGCCCCTAGTGGGGGAATAATATTCTCATGCCTCAGAAGTTTACACACCTCCTTAACCTCGTCCAAGTCATCGTTTGGTGCTTCTACTGGTCTTCTTTTCTCATCTTTTCTATTTTGCTCTTTTAAGCATTGGATCTCCCCTTGTAAGCTTCGAATTATGTCCATGGTTTCTTGGTAGACTTATTTTTACTGAGCCAAGTTTGGATACTTCCCATGTACTATTTCTTCCCTTGAAACTAGAGGTCTCTGCCTAGGTGCTTTCCTTATGAGTACAGACTCCACCCTTATTGTTACCATAATAGGCTCTAGTTCTAATTCACGTATTACTCACGGAGAGCCGTTGTGTGCATCATCCTTCTTAATACTCAGCATGGTAGCGCCCTTATCCTTTTGGTACTGTTGACTCATATATTTGTATAACTCTAGGCACTCTTTGTACTTATATTTTTTTCCACACTAGGAGCATTATAGAAGATTTGGAAATTCATGCTTATAATGGTTTATGGCTCCAAAATTAAAGCATGTTCCACATGGGAACTCACTTCTTCCCCCGCAATTACCATGACCACAAAATCCTCTTTGAAACCCTCTTCCACACACACCTCCATATTTGCATGCTCTTCATACTGACAGTCATCTCCTTTGGAACTACTAGCAATGCCAATCTGGCGCACACCAAGATCAATTACCTCATGAATCTGGTCAATCAATCTACAATCCTTGGTGTCATGTGTGGTTAAGGTACATATCTTGTAATAAAAAGATACATTTTTTACGGATCGCACACTCTACAACAGGGGGGCACCTAGTCTACATCATGGTCCCCCATGAAATATTTCATAATTTACCACTATGGCGTGTACCACCTTCCAAGTACATATCCCACCGTTATCCTTTGTGTACCCTTCTGCGTTATAATATGTGTACCACATCCCACCACGAGTCTCTAGAAATATGTTGGCAGATAATTTCTCTAATTCCTTAGCCATGGTAGCAATCTGAGCTTCCAGAAATGGGATAACACCAGTGTTAACACTACCAACTACCTTAGTGTGTAAAGTAGCTTCCAATGCTTCATGCGGGTGCCATGAATGTTTTATGAGACAAATCCCTCCTAAAGGGTGTGATAAACCCTCCAAAATACCACTGAGCATGTTGTGAAAGGTGAATATCATAAGATAGTTTTGACAAGATAGTTTTGAAATGTGCATCATATTCCTGCATACTCTCTACCATGCCCTGGTAGATTTCTTTAAGAGAGTTGATGCTATTTTGTTCAAGCTCACGTATGTGGAATTCCTCACTAGGAACACATTTCTCAATGCACGGTATAATCCACAATAGTCTGATGAGGGTCATACTTTATTTACCAACTATGTACACATGTCCTTGTAAGGTTGTCACAAATTGACTAGCCTTTCGATCCTGGGTCATGATCCCCTTTGTGCACCATAGTAACTTTCACTTATGCACATGCTTCTGCAGAATCTTCTATCCCACTGTAATTTAGTAAGTGTAGAGACATCTCGAAAAATACTTGTGGAGGTGGCTGAGGCCCTTGTACTCCCGATCTAGTCCCTTGGGTTCCTTTGATGTTTCCTCCCCTACCGTACCCCCTAGATATTGAGCCACCAACTCCACCACTTCCACCTCCAGATTCCTCTTATGTTAAGTACAAGGATTGTGTCTGTCGTGCCAAACACTCCTATTGTTCCACTGAATTACGTGCCAATATTTTGTGAGCTAGTGCCACTCCTAGTCAGTATTTCGTCCACCACTTCCTAATGTGATTCCAAAACCAAGCTGTATATGTGCCTTGTACAAACATTCCACTAAATAATAGAATAGTGTGTGACGCCATAAAAATCCCAAATGTGAAGTTGTACCTCCTTGGTTCTGATCTGGTTGCTTCTACAGCTATCAAATGGTTCAACTGTACTTCTACCTTGTTTGAAACAAACCAAACACTAAGGTTCAGTCGCTAGGTGGGCTTAGATGTGTGCCAATGAATCTTCTTTTTCTAAGTGACGGAATCTCATCAGAAGTCGCGTAAGTTTTTCTCTCCCATGCTTACCAAGATGGGGTATCACAGACTGTTTGGGTTCTACATCCTCCACGTGAACCTCAACTCATTTCCACCATGTCAAGATCGATAACCCACTTGTAATCTTGTGTTTTCTATTGATCTCCCTTTCACTTGCTTTGTTATGCTTGAGCCGTCTTTCCTCCCTTTCCTTTTCAGTCGTTATATCAGCCATCTTTCCCCAACTTAGATTCCTCGCCAAGTGCTCAAAGTGGTTTAGCTGGCCATTGGGAATGCCTCTAAACCCATAGTTACCATTAAGATTTTGATTGCCAGGGGGATAGCATGTAGAAATGATCCTCTGGGATCTCTGTAAAAAATCAAACTCAGAAACTTACAGGATATGAATATGTGGAAGTTGTGTATTCTAGAGTGTAGCTAGCCAATACTCCCTTCTACTAATAATCTATAGCATGGGTCCACATTAAATCAGCATCTTGCAAGTTTTGATACATTTCTTGGGTCCAAGGGTGTGACTTATAATACCACCCTTGAATCTATATGTATAAGCTGAGAGCCCTTCAAATAACTTTATTGGGAAAAAAAAGAACAAGGTTTTGTACAACTCATGGATAAGGAGTTTCTTCCACCCATCTTCATGCATGTCAAACCTAGGTCTAGTATTGAATCTCTAAGAGAATTCATCCTCCATGCTTTTAAACCAACCTTCAACACCTTCCAGGGTTATTCTCTCCACCATCACTCTTTGCATAGATAATTATGTATGCCATGTTCCACTAAAACTTCAAAAAGGGGTCCCAGCACTGGAAGTAAGATGTAGTCATTTTTACACCCAGCAAGAACATAGGGGAACCTCATGTGTGCCAACCTATCACCCAGCAGGGAATTAGGTGCTCACCTGAGGCGTGTGAGAGGGATCTGGGTCTCTCTTTTATGTGATTTTAGTGGAAGACATCAGTTCATGGTCTTAAATTAG
Organism: Taxus chinensis; assembly: GCA_019776745.2. Classification (NCBI taxonomy): domain Eukaryota; kingdom Viridiplantae; phylum Streptophyta; class Pinopsida; order Cupressales; family Taxaceae; genus Taxus; species Taxus chinensis. Next base: position 76,024,762 of record CM034155.1, on the reverse strand, counting down.
TTATTTAAGAGGACATGAAAAATCTATAGAGCTCCGAATGGCTTCTATACTCCTTCAGTCATATACAAAATACAAAGCACTTGCAACAGAATTAAGAGAACCAGGAAGTTGTAAATCCATTAATAGAACTTAACCATTCAAGTAAGGTTCATGACTATACAAGAACAAAAGAATAATAGAAATATGCAGGTAATACATAGAAGAGGATCTTAATGTACAATTTTCATGATAAATCTTATCATATTCATTCATAGTCATTAGTTATAAAATATCACAGAGAGGGAGACTATAGTCATGCACCATATCTGGATCCATACATGTATACTTACAAAACAAAATTTTCATTCCCCATTTTCCTCATTACATTCTTCCTATAATCATCTACCCATTTTCATCCCATAGTTCTTGCAGTAATTCTACAGAGCTCTACTACCTCACTTGTGTCTCTACTCTCTTTACCAAAGGTGTACGTGTATAAATAGGCATCTAAACTCTAACAAACTCCTCTGTAACCTCAGATCTAGCTCTAAGTGTCAAGTTGTGGGTCGCCCCAGGAACATGCCTCTCCTTGTCATGATTAGATTTTTGGATATTCTTATCACAAGGTATAATCCTTCAAGGTCACCATATTACCAAGCTAGAACCTTATCCAAATGGAACACGTTCTTCATGTGAACTTCCAAAAATACCAAAAATGGCTAGGTCCCAGAATTTTGCTTCATGCAGGCGTGCGTACCTTAGGTTCTTTAAGAACCTGATTTTGAATAATTCCTTCTATGCCTTCACATGTGTGCTTCCTCTGGCTTTTGCACACCCTCCGGCGCGTTTAAGATTTGGAAGCTATAATAGGGGCCTACACACCTTTAAGATTTGGTAGCTACATTAGGTTCCCAACACCAAACACCATTTGAAATGGCATGGCCTTGGTAAATCTCTTGTAGGTTATCCTATATGCCCATTATATGGCTAAGACATTTTCGTCCCAATCTTGTCTCCCACATCACAAATTTTTGTCAGTATGTGACTCAATATCTTGTTAAATACCTCAATGGTTCCATTAGTTTGAGGGTGATAAGGGGTGGTCTTGTGATGGGCCACCATTAAATCTGCTAACAAAATCCTGACCATCTCATTCAAGAAAGTGTGTGCCTCTATCACTAGTTGAACTCAATTAAGGGACACCCATACCTACTAATTAGGTTTTCCCACAAGAATCTTGGTCATTGTTCTGGTTGTTAACCAATCCTTCTTAGACATGCTTCCTCCACCCACCTTGTTAAGTAATAAATAAAAGTAATGATATATCGTGAACCATTCCTTCGTGCTGCAAGTGAAATTGGTCTTATAAAATCAATCACCCACTACTCAAATGGTTTATGTGCTATCTATAAGTCTCAAGGGCATCTCATCTCTTCTTCCTTGGTTTGCTAAGGCACTGGAAATGGTCACAGGCCTTGTAAAAACTCAACACAATCCTAGTAGATTCTTTCCCACTAAATTCCATGTTAGAAGGATCTTGCACGCAGTTACATTCCCTACATAGTGTCCCTCTTGTAATACCACCATGTGCTTCCTCCATGATTACAATGTGTTCATGTTCTAACACACACCAGCACAAAACCTCATCATGGCCTAGCTTGTATAAGTCTCCACTAATTAACATGTAGGGCGTGATACATATGGCTAACTAATTTCTTTCCAAAGTCTTCATTCCCTTTGGTGCCACACCTATTTTGAGAAATACAACTATATATTCTACGTCAGAGGGTGTCCGCCACAATCTAAAAAAGTTGTGCATCTGGAATTATATCCTCAATTCTCTATGAACATCCTCCCCCAAGTAAATCCTTGATAAATGGTTAGGTCCCAAATTACTCTTACCTATTTCACAACAACCGTAAACTCAAATTATTGAAATAACAAGACCCACCGGCATATTCAACCTTGTAAAATTGGCTTGTTTACCAAGTACTTCAATGCCATGTGGTCTATGTAGAAAATAAAGGGTGTTGCCAATAGATACTTCTTGAATTTGTATAGCACGTAGATCATTGACAATGCCTCGTACTCAGTAGTAGTATAGTTCTTCTCTGCTAGTGTCAACTTCGCTACTAGCAAAACACAAGGGGTGGTCAATAATTCCCTCCTCCAGGTTGTGCTAAGATTTCCCCAATTGCCATCCCTGAAGGCATCAACATATACATAGAATGGCTTATCCCAAGAAGGAAAGTGTAATATGGGTGCAATGATAAGTCTATTATTTAATGTATCAAATTCCATATGTTGTGCCTCTCCCCAGTGAAATGTACTTTTGTGTTTGAGCAATTTTTCCAACGGTGTGGTGATCTTGGCATACCCCTTAGTAAAATTTTGGTAATACCCCATATGCCCAAGGAATCTGCACACTGCGCTCTGGCTAGTAGGTTCCCCTAATCCCACAATAACGACAACTTTGGTAGGATCCACCAAGAAGCCTTCCTTACATATGATATGCCCTAAAAGGGTTCCAAATGGAGTAGACAAAAACACATTTCTTAATGTTGAGAGATATCCTCAACTATTTGACATCTTTCAAACATCATCCTCAGATTGTCACAATGATTCCTTACTAATCCATACACCATCCAATCATCAAGGTAGACTTGAAGAAACTTATGGATGAAGTAAAATTGAAATGCCTGCACCACAATGCGTTAAAACACAACAAGCATGTTCTTCAGTCCAAAAGGCATGACCAGTGTAGGAAAAGCTTCCCCATTTAGTGGTGAAAGTTTTCTTTTCTTGGTCTTCCTTTGCAATTCTAACCTGAATGATATCCTGAGAATCCATCTGTGAAAGAATAGATCTCGCACCCGACTACTCCTTCCAGGATTTCCTTGGTGAAAGGGTTGGAAAATGGGTCAATGACACATACCACATTCAAATCCTTGTAATCAACACATATCCTTATCCTCCCATCCTTATTAATGTTGATGTCCATTAGACTTATCCACAATGATGCTTGATGCGATCATCTTGTCAATCTCCTCCTTGACTTTTACGCGAAGATTTGGATTCATTCGATAAGGTCTCTTCTGAATTAGGAGTACTCCCTTCCTTTAACTTGATTTTCATTTCCCCTAAGGAGTGGTGAACTCTACTTTAAGCTCATGGTACCCATGCGGAAATGATTCCTGAAACTTTCACAACAAATCAATGATCTTCAAAACCCCCTTTTCTATCCAGTAATCTCCACTAGTAGCCTCCTTAGGTTTGGCCTCTGTACCAATGTTAACCTTATTGGTTTTCAACGGTTCATGGTAGGCATGTGCTTTGCTCATTAGCACTATCCATAACTTCATGTGTACCCATAGTATGGTTAACATATAGATTTGTTGCCTCTTCACCATCGATCACATAGACTAACTTTCCTTTTTCTTCTCAAACTATATCCTCTGATTCTTCCTCATCAAAGCACACTTCTAAGTCAGGTTCACCCAATAATTCTAGTATTCTATCCTCCATCATGGCACTATCTCCCATAGTTAGGTGCTTAACAACCTACAACGCCTCATCCACCAATGGCTTGGTACTTTGATATTTGAAATCTTGAAGGAGGTCAGCCGTCAACTCCTGCCAGTTTCCTATCTGACAACACATCTCTGAGTGAATGTACCATGTGTGCACAACCTTGTAAGGTGGAGTATAACTTATGCACCCATAAAGAAGGTGGCAAGGCTTCCGCACCTTCCATCCAGGCCTTCTCACATGCTTGGATGTGAAACAAGGCAGGTTCCTTCCCATGATAATCTTATATGATAGTAGGTGCATTGCTCTGAGAAAACCTAATAGAGAACGTGATTCTCACTTCACACCACTCTAGAAGGTTATCATGATGGGTCACCCACCAATGTGTTGCAGTCTCGAGAAAGGTATAGTTGAGAATCCTTCTCCTTTTGATCTCACATCTCCATTGGGTCTCCATTTCTCATAGGAAAACATCAGGGTTAGCTCCTCAAAAATAACTTGGCAAATTCTTTCCTCCTAGGCACTTGACTGAGCGTGCCTTGTTACTCTCATCACAGAGCCTCTTAACTGCCTTCCGACTAACTCATATGTCTCGTGCACCCAATTGTCACATGCCACACTAGTTGTATCACTTATAGATTGAGCATCTTCCCACTTAATAACGTCCTCCTTTATTGGTTGTATAACTTTAGGGTCCCAAATAGTGCGCACGTAAATTCTGTTTAGGTATTCCTCTCCTAAAGGCTCAATCTAGGGCGCGTTGACTTCCCATCTATCAAAGGAATGATAACATGTTCCTCTTTGTTCTCAAAACTTATATACCCATTATTGAAACATAAGTCAGCATTATTCTTATAGCACCAGGGGTTCCCAAGTAACATTGGAAAGCTATCTGCCTCAGCAAGCGCTAAGACTTCAAAGTCTCTAGTGAATTTCGCCCCTTGGATAGTGATAGTAGCATCCTTTCAAACACTAATTGGCATTGCCTTTGTCTTATTGGCCATATACAACACATTTGAAGATGGATGTAATGGGGGCCTTCCCATTTGATTCCAGGCATCCAGGGTGAGAACATTGACTTCCACGCCCATGTCAATCAGAATATTGGTTAGGAGTAATCCATCAACAACTACATTTAAGGTAATCTCCTTATCGTAGTCAAGGTTATGGGGAGGAAGGTTAGCATGCAAAACCTACCTCTCGCGCTCTTCTCCAGCGCTTGGTATCTTATCTCTCAACCATTCTCCTCATAGAGGAATGATATTCTCTTCGTGCATCATCTTACACACCTCTCTGACATCATCTATATCTGACTAAGGAACCTTAACTCTTTTATTGTGTCCCAACTTCCTGGATTTCCCTTTAAAGACTCTTGATTACATCTATGGTCTCTTAATAGACTTCCTTCTGATGGGTAGGGTCTAGATAATTCCATACACCACCTCTTCTCTTGTAATAAGTAATCTCTACTTTGGTATCCCCCCGACGCATGTAGCCTTAGCTCGCGTCATTGCCAAAACATGTTCTAATTTTGACTCGCATGTCACCTTTGGTATCCATTATGAGTCGGGCTTCTTAACACTTACTATCTCTTCACCCTTGTCTTTCTAGTGTTGTTGTCTCATATGTTCAAATAGCTCTGGGAACTCCTCATACTTGTGTTTCTTCCCATACCATGAACATTGTACTAGGTCAGGACATTCACACTTATAGTGCTATGTAGACCTATAGTTGTAATAAGTTCCACGCGAGAACTCAGTTCTTCCACCTCTGCAGTTACCTCAACTTCAAAATCCTCCACAGAAGCTTCTTCCACAGGCTCCTCCATCTGCACGCCCTTCATAGTGATGACCATCATCCTTGGAATTATTTATGACACTGGTCTTGTGCACACCAATATCAATGACATCATGTATCTGGTCAATCAATCTACAATCCTTGGTGTCATGAGTAGTAGAGGTGAAAATTTTGCAATAGCAAGACACATTCTTACGGATCATGCACCACAGTAGTGGACACCTACTTGCATCATGATCTCTATAGCAAGTCTCGCAGTCTACTCTCATGGTGTGTACTAATATCTAAGGATAATTGTCCTTTATATGCCCCTCTACCTCACAATATGTGCACCATAGGCCACTATGAGTCTCATGGGCCGAGTTCACAGATAGCTTCTCTAGTTACTTTGTCATTGTAGCAATCTGAGCTTCAAGAAAAGGACTAACACCGGTATCCACACTTCCTATGACCTTGATGTGTAGGGCAGCCTCCAAGGCTTTGCATGGGTTTGTGAAAGTCTTATGCGAAAGTGCTCTCCTGAAAGGTGTTATCAATCCTCCAACAAACCATTGAGCATGCTGAGAAGGATGAATATCATAAGAAAAATTTAATAAGAGAGTTTTAAAACATGCTTTAAACTCTTGTACACTCTCTTCCATACCTTATTGAATCTCCTTCAGCATGTTAATTCTCTTATGTTCAAACTCAGGAATATGGAATCAAGATATGAAGGAATTACGTAGCGTGGTATAATATACTATTGTCTGGTGGGGTTCATACTTCTGGTACCAACTATGTGCACGCCCCTGCAACGTTGTTACAAATTTACTTTCCTTCCATTCCGGGGTAGTGATCCCCTTCATGCGTTATAGCATCTCACATTTATGTACATGCTCTGTAACATCCTCAATACCTTTGTAATCTAGTAGATGTAAAGACATTTCAAAAAATACTTGCTGAGGTGGTTGAGGCCCTTCTCTGCCTAATCTAAAACTTTGATTCCCTCTTGTGTTTCCTCTACCATCATATCCACTAGATCTACTAGTGCATGTCCCTCCTAACCCACCAGATCCTCCAGATCCATCAGGGCCACCAAATTTGTTAGTTCCTATTCCACCTGACCCACCAGATCCACCTTTCATAGCTGGCAAGAGTCCTGAAGTGGTCATGACTTGTGTCCTTATTATTGTGCTAAACTTCACGCCAACAGTTTGTGATATTGCACCACTACCAGATGTGTGTCCCGTGCCACTTCCAGACATGATACCCAAGCTTTGTGTAACTGAAATTTTCCCAAATGTCGCTCCAGACAATATACCTCTAAACACAGGAAATTATTGTGCAACCATAGATGTGCCAAATGAAAATTTATACCTCATAGGTGTTGATTGGATACTTGCACCAATACCAAATGGGTTGGTAATGCATATCTTTGGTTTGGAAAACCAAGCACCGAGGGTTGGTCACCAGGTGTATTCAAATATGCACCAATGAGTCTCCTTTCTCCAAGTGACAAGATCTCATCAGAAGTGAAAGGGGTCTCTCTCCCGCACTTGCCAAGATGGGGTAGCACAAACTGCTCAGGCTCCACATCCTCCATGTGAACCTCAATTCCTTCCCATAACATCTACCTCCATAAATCCATCACTCATGCAACTTTGCATTGTCTATCAAACTCCCTCTCACAAGCTTCATTATACTTGAGTCATCTCTCTTCCCTCTCCTTCTCAGCCGCAAGGTCTGTCATCTTCCTCCACCTTAACTTCCTCACCCAATGCTCAAAAGAAGCTTAGTTGGCCATAGGAAATGCTTCCATGCTTAGTGTAATGATTAGGATCTTTATAGCTAAAGGGATAACATGCAAGAACAATCCTCTTGCCTCCCATAAGAACTTAAACTCAGTAATCTCTAGGTAGGAATACGTAGAAATCACTTACTCCAAGGTGTAACTCGTCAACACTCTACTCCACCAATTATCAACAACATGTTTCCAAAATAGATCAACATCATGCAGCCTTTGATACTCATCTTGGGTCCATACGTGAGGTCTATAGTACCAGCTTGATCTAGATGCATACACTGAAAGCCATTCATACAAATCCACTAGAAAATAACAAAATAAGGTCTCATACAACTCATGATACAGATGTTCTTCTACCCATTTACACGTGTCAAACTCATTTCTATCACTAAATCTCTGAGAAAACTCATCCTCTGTGCTTTTAATCCATGCCTCAACACTATCCAAGGTCAAGCACTCTATCATCATGCACCATTCTCACAACAGCTTCGAAAAGAGGTCTCAGCAACGGAACCAAGATGTAGTCATTTATTTACCCTTAATACTATTTTCTAACCCCAAGTGCATCGACCTATCACCCAATGGGTGTAGGGCACTCACCTAAGGCATGTGCGGGTGTCAAGCCCCTCCTTTATGTGAGCTTTGTGAGAAGGTTCCGCCATTAATGGAGGATGGTTTGTAAAAGTAGAATGTTCAACTAATACATCCACACATTAATGCATTACAGAAGCTAAATAACATTTGTAAGAAGCATAATAAACTAGATCTGGGCCATGATAAGTCATATAACACAAGGGTTTACACCCATAAAGAATTTATACAGAACAAACCCATATATATATTGATTTAAAATAGTTTTGGTAACCACATTACAGTCAAAAGGGTCATCTCAGGCCATATATATTAAATGACAGAGACTTGTCTTCCACAAATCTTCTTGATATGAGACCCTAACTATAATTTTCTTGCTCTAACCCTTGATACAGATCCTAGTACCCATGTATATGCTTATGACATCCCTTACAACCCTTGGCACTAAGTGCTCTAAACCCTAGCATTACTGCAACACTTCGTTACTCTCCTTCTCTTTCTCTGCATTCTCTGTGTGTATGTCTCTACCCTCTCTCTATCTTCCCCTCTCTGTCTTTGAGCTAAGCATTTCTTTATATAAGATCATCACCCACTGCCATGCCTTCTCTAAGTATAGATATTGTGCCAAGTGTCAATGTGGTCCTCCATTTGTGAATTTGTATCCCTTTGCAAACCCTCCACTCTCTATAGTAATGTCTTCTGGGAATATTCCCTGTAGAGAATATCCTTTTCTTAACCTCCAAGGTTCTAGGCTGGCACCTTATCCACTCATCATGCCTAGTCAGGTCCTCATGCTTTTCCTCAAGTGCCCTTAAAACACCAAATATGGCTAAGTCCTTTAAACTTGTGCTCTGCCCCCCACACACGCCCTGGTTGCACTTAAACCCTTCTTAAACCCCTTTTTCCTGCGTGCTTTTCCCCTAAGCTCCCTTCTTCTCACGAGTCATGCACGCATGCCCTTTGATACATAGCCAATATTTCAAGGCCCAATAGTAAAATTGAAGAATAAAAAGACAGACTGGGCTAATAAAGGCACAAAACCGAAAGTAGCAACAAAAAGTAACAAAATATGGCCAAAGACATGGGTTAATTATTACTTTTCGTACTTAGAAACCATGTAAATAGTAGTATGTGATCGAGACTGGATAATTACCCAAAGTGTGTGATTTTGTGTCTACATTTTCCCCCACTTTATGTTGGTGAGAAAAATACTCGGTAACATAAAGTAGATAGAGATGTGTACCTGATATCCATGTAGATTGATGTAGAAATCATGTCGAGGGACTCGACAAAGTGTAGAGTGATAAAAAGATGGAACGTGGAGACTAAAGATGAAAAATTGTAAAAATATGATGAGAGTGAACCTAGGGCGGAAGCTCGTGTGTAAATGTCAACCTGTGTGGTGTACCTACATGTTAGTATCGATGTGTGTGATGTTGATTGTTTACTTCCCATACGGACGGACTTGCAAACGAGAAGATGATCAAGTATTCAAATACACATGTATATGTGTAAAAATGTATGTAAAGATGTATGTATGTATGAAAAAGTATGTAACGAAAGTATGAAAATGAAAAAGGAACATGTACACTTGATCCATGATGAGAAAAGGTTGTAGAAAGGATCATGTCAATGAAGTGTGAATTTTTTGGGCGATCTCACACCTTTAGCTGAAGAAGTGAAGGGAGGAAATTCTAATTTATCATCCAACCTGTAATCGCTTCCCAAAACTGAAGAGATCTTTGTACTATCTATTTTTTTGGGCAATCCGACACCATGACCAAAGTAGTATTGAGAGGAAGGTTTGGTTTACCCTTAACTTGTAACTGCTCCCCGGAATGTTAAGGATAATCTATCCTGTAAAATTCGTTGCGTATGGAGGTCTTTAGACTATGCCGAACCCACTTGATGTGTAACCCATTGTGTCATGTATGAAAACTAAAAATTGAACTACACCAGTATTATGTTGTGTGTTTTGTGTAAATCCAAATGATGCCCCCCTCTTTGGGGGTGCATGCGACGTCGTTGTAGGAGGATGCGTCCCAAAAGAGGACCAACTGTTGAAACTGTGCCTTGCAAGGGAAAGGGGATGTGCTTGGTAGAAACTAAGGCACATGCAAACAAATGACTATGAAAACAAGTGTTAATACAAACAAGCATACATGTAGAGGACAACTGTAAGCTACAAATACAATGTGTAAGCAGATAATGTAAACACCCAAGAAGACAATGTAGACCGGGAAAAGTGGGTTTCAAACATGGGACACCACTTACGATGTCACAAGACAATTAAAGCCATAGTGGTCCTAAAAAAACAAGTTTGTACATAAGACAAAGGGAAAAACCTACATACAAAGGCATACAATGACAAATAAGTACAAGCAAAGTAATAGACAACCAGGGTGGCAAATAATCTTGCAAAACAAATGTTGCACATGAAGCACCCATTAACACGTTAGAAAGATAAAATGTATGTCAAAAACATGTATAAGATGATAATGGAAAGTGCTAAGTACAAAATGAAACAATAAAACCTATAGTGTATGAAAGTGGATGCCCCCAGGAGCCACTGTGGGACTAGTACTAGGTATTGCACCAAAAATCCATGCTGTGTGTAATGGACCTATATAATCTGTGATCATAACTAGAAAGGAAAGTGAACATGCATGTGTGTATGATAAATATAATGACATACAATATATCTATCTAACATGTGTAATAAATTGAACATGTACAAGTAAATGTAAGTAAGAGTAAGTACAACCAAGATATGTAACAGTTGGATCGATGGAATGGAATGCAGAGTGAATGATAGGATCCACGTGCCCCCTAAGTGAATGAAGTTGTATGCAATGAGGTTCATTTTTTGGTGCCCCCTCAGTAGTCAAGAATGAACCATAAATGAGAGTGTGTCATTGGGAAATGGTTGAATTATGTGTTGTGTATAGCGCACTGTGGTGAATGTGTAGTGATGAGGTGTAAGAACGTGTGATGATGTAGCCTAAAGCGTAAATCATAACAAGATGATAGAATAAGTGAATGATTTATCCTGAAGTGTATTTCACTAACCTAGGAATGTCACATGAGGGAATGATTGAATGGTTGAGTGTGGGATAACGATGTGGTCCATTTGTGATGTATACCCTCAATAGTCTAGTATGGGCCGTGAGACTAGAGTGCATCATCAGGTAGTGAGTGTAATATGTATAAGTAGATGAGTATGATGTAGATTATGTGTAGTAGATGTGGTGATGATAAATCATCATGTGATGTGTAATGTGTAGTGTGTAATGTAGGATGTGTAGTATGTAATGCAAGATGCGTGGATGATATGAGATGTGTAGATGCACAGTAAGACACAAGATCTAAGATGTAGTATATATGATGTATGTATATAAGATGTGTGAAGATGTGCAATGTGTAGTATCTAGTGTACAGTGTGTGAGGTTCATGTGTATGGGATGACCTCAACAACCAAGTGTGAACTGAAGCATAAGAGTGTGTCATCGAGTAATGGCAATACTAGTGTTGACATAAATATTGCACATTAGACAATATCTAACCTGGTCTTATACTACTATTTAGAAGGTTTTCAAGTGTACAAAGTACTAATTAATCCTACCTTTTGGGCACCTTTTTCTTATCTCTTATTTTGTCTTTCCCGTGTATGTCTCGATACTTATCACCCCATTTTCTAACTTCCCCAAGTTTCTAGCCCTAAATCAGGATGCCCCAAACTGTACTAGGGTGCGCCAAGGCACCCTGGTCCCACCTTGGGTGCCTCGGTCTGTGCACAACCTCTTTCACTCCTTTTTGGGTCACTTCTAGCCATTGGTCATCTTTATCTTCTTCTCAGTTGGCCTTGTCAGGATTAATTACGAAATTAAACTTGAGAGCCCTATAAATATAAAGCTTATAAGACCACAATGAGGGTCCTAGGTCATTACATCCAATCAGTCCATCTAGGGTTGTATCCATTGCACCAATTACATCCACATAGCACCATACATTCAAACTAGGAAGTCTACATCACACACATTCTTATAAGAGGAGGGATTCTATTCAAACTATTCTATTATCTATATCTTCTATAGTTACCATAGCTCGTTATTTCACAAAGTGCAAATGGCACGAGAGCACCTAGGGCATGACATACACACACTCACTGGAACTACATCAAGGTACGTAATGTAGTGCAATGCTCAGCGATAAGTCCATCGGTTTGGTAGCTGAGATCAGTCTGACCCCTTCTTCTTCTTCTTATGTAGAACTTCATCCAGTTCATTCGACGAATCCAATGCCATAGACAAAAAGTATTCAGAGACACTTAGCGATTGTGTTGAATCAGGGTTTTGAGCATTTAAACTGTTTCAATTGTCTAGACTGCAAACCATGGAGCCTTGGGGTGCCCCAATACATTCCCATGCACCTGTGTCACTTCACATAGTCCAAATCTGCCCTTCAAAGGGCCCCTATGTGTTCATCTGTAATGTCGAGCTGCAGTTCCAGATCTGCGACAGCCACCATCAATCAACTAAGTCATTTTCTCTTTCCCTCTTGCATATTAGGGTTTTGAATTCACTTAGAATAGTTTATTTACATTTATTTCAATACTACTTTAGTTCATTTACAATGTTTTAATCCTCCTATTTAGATTAACACTAGCACCCTAAATACCTCCCTTTAGGTTTTTATTTTTTTTAATCAACTAGCTTGCATGTGGTAGAAGATGTGTGTCGTCCATGGGGGGAAATATGTATAATCCCCCCAAAGTGTGTAATAGTGAGTGAACTATCCAATACAAGTAAAGGATGAAGGTCCTCTAATTGATGATTGCAGTGATGAAAATGTGTTATCATCCTGTAAGAGTGGTGGTATGTGAGAGATACATTACACAGGTGAATGAATTTGATATGCATGTAATGAATGAGTATATGATGAGCACCATGGTGTAACAAAATGTGTAGGTGATGGGGACCCATGTGAAGCATATTACAGAGGGGATGGACACCTATGTGGAATAAAACGAGGTGGAGATCTATGCGAAGATGTTGTAATTGTCCTAGGAATGAGCCTATACTAGTGTTTGGACTAATAGAGCAATGAGGCCATGTGAAATGTACGCGAGTAATGAGATAGGAGTAGATTATGCTTTGAGTTTTATGGGTTATGGCATAGTAGATGTAATAGGTGATACATTAGCCGGTGTGAGAGGAGGGTGGAACCATGGAGTAGAAGAAGGCACACCATTGATAGAAATTACTTGATTATCATGAATGAACTTTAGATGCAAATGATACATAAAGATGATCGATTTAGACCTACGAATCCAATTGAGGCCTAGAAGCATGTCACATCCATTGATTGCTTTTCTGACGATGAAGGGTACAAACATAGTGAGAGGACCAACTATAATGTGGAGTTTGACAATGATATATGAATTATTCATTGGATATGATATTTGTGATAACGCATAGCCAATAGTGATGAGAAGTGGAATAGCATGCGTTGATAGGCCATGATGAATCGACCTTGGTGTTATTGATAGGAATAGATCTGACAGAGGCACTGATGTGTTGTTCATTAATAGAAAATTTGACATGATAATCATGGTCAAAGAAAGAAATGATATATCCAAGGAGTTTACCAGTTGTGACCCAGAAAACACATTTTTGAGGATTGAGGCACACATGATATTGGCGTAAACATTCAAATAGCGTTCGTAGGTATGTGGCATGGGAAGAGTGATGGATAGACTTAGCCAAGATGTCATCAACGTAATGTTCAATGATCTTGTGGATATAATCATGGAATATATGTGTCATTGCTCGTTGATAAGTGGTCCCAGTATTTTTAAGGCCAAAGGGCATGATAGTATAACAAAATGTTCCCCATGGTGTGGTGAAATAGGTCTTCTCTTGATCAATGGGGTTGATTTTAATTTGATTGTAGCCCGCGAAGCCGTCCAAGAAAGAGAGAATATTGTATCCGACAGTAGAATCAATGGGGCATCGATACGGGGTAAGGGGAAACTATCCTTAGGACAAGCTTTATTTAAATCACGAAAGTTAGTAAAACAACGGTCTCGACCATCTGACTTCATTATAGGTACAATATTGGATACCCATTCAAGATAGTCAACAGCATGAATAAAATCGATGTCGAGTAGTTTTTGGATTTCTTCTTTGACTAGGAGTGCTACTTTAGGGTGCATTTTGTGAATTTTCTGTTGGACAGGCTTGACACCAGGGTTAAGGATAATGTTATGCATTACAACAGAGGGATCAATACCTGACATATCACTATAGTCCCATGTGAAAATGTTATAGAAATCATGAAGGACTTGTTGGATGTATTTTTGCTTAGCAGGGGTGAGAGAAACAACGACCAAAACTATTCTCAGATTTTCAGATGTACCTAGGTTGTATTGAATTGTCTCTTCATTGAGAAGGGTTGGTTGGTCCTCAATGTATGGATCAGTAGGAATAGTGTCAAGAGGGTCAACATTGTCATGGGATATATCAAATTCACCAAAGTAAGCAGTAACATGGAGGGATGATGGAGAACACCGCTTATGGTTAAAGGAAGGGAGTTGATCATAAACACCCATGTGTTCTAGAAGAGCATCATCAGTATAAAAAATGTCCAAACTATCCTAAGTGATATATGCAACATCAACAATGAGTTCGGGATGGACCAAGGGAAGCGAGGAAGCATGCAAGGCAATATAAGCTTCTGTATGAGGTAAAGATGGAGGGTGATACCCTAGTCCAAACTTGTGGGATTGTGTGGAAAGATCCTAAAGTGTTATTACCTTGTGTTCTTGTTGACCTAAACTTGTATCAAAGAAACCATAGCAGCACAAGTATTCATACCCTAACCCATATTTAGAAAAGTTGTGGGTAACATTAGAAGAACTAGGAGTATCGCAAGATTGTTCAATAGAATGACAATACTCAAAAGGGGATGGATCAACCAAGACATCGTAAACAATTCCATGATGATGTAATTTAAGCTGTGTATGTAGAGTAGAAGGGACCACATGCATGGCATGGATCCAGGGTCACCCAAGAAAAATATTATAATTAAGGTTATTAGGCATAACATGACATGGAATGGTGATTGTAGATGGACCAACAGTGACAGGTAGGTTAATAGTGCCTAATACACACTTGGGAATGTTGTCAAAGCCACGAATAAAGATTGATGAAGGAGCTAAAGAATTTTTTGAAATACCTAAGTGATGTTACAAATGTTAAGGCCAGATCCATTGTCAACTAAGTTGTGTTTAACCCTATGAATTGAGCAACAATGGCGGAAGCCTGATTAACTTTATTAAACTCAATCAACCAACTTACATATGAATGAGCTGCAATACTTATAGGTATTGTACAACTGAATACAAATAAGAAACTAAGTTACACAGGTGCAACAATATTCTTGATTACATAAGCTTCCAATATTACATCTGAGAAGCACAACAATAATATTGTTAAAACAATATAACAGCACTTGTAATGTTTGAATAAAAACAATAATATGGTTTATAATTAAATATAACCATATAAACAATAAATACATTAATTAATATGAAATTCATAATTAATATATAGGTGAATAATATTTAACCTAACATTCCCCCCCTTAATTGTGCATTGTCTCAAGGGATGAGGAGAGGAACTCTCTGAACAACTCGAACTTGTCACGTGCAAGTGACTTCATGAAGATATATGCTCGTTGTTTAGCTGTTGGAAAAAATTGAAGCTGGATGTTGTGCTTCAACACATGCTTGTGTATGAAATGAAAATGTACCTCAATGTGCTTTGTTCTTTCATGAAACAATGGATTGTGAACAAGTTTGAGAACACCTTCATTGTAAACATACATGGTGGTCGGTTTTTCCTATGGTATTCCAAGTCCTTCCAGTATGTGACGTAGCCAAATCACTTCACAGAAAGCTTCTCCTGCAGAAAAATACTCGGCTTCTATGGAAGAATGAGAAAAAAAATTGTTGTTTCTTGCTTCCCCGTGATATTGGTCCAGATCCCATAAAAATACAAATCTTGAAGTGGATTTTCTATCATCAATATTTCCTGCATGATCTGAATCTGAATATCCTGACAAGAAGAAGTTGTCGTTCTTCTTATATTCTAGACCAAGATCCACTGATCCTTTGAGATATCTTAAGATGTGCCTTGCTACTTTCCAATGAAAAAATTTGGGTTCTTGCATGAACCTGGATAGATAGCTTACTATAAAGATGATATATGGTCTAGTGTAGGTCAAGTAAATGAGACTCCCAATCAACTATTGATATAGAGTGGCACTTACCTCAAGAGATGGATCTAAATGAGATAGCTACAATCTATTCTCCATGGGTGTAGCAATTGGTGTGTAATCCATCATCTTGAATTTCTCAAACATTTTCTTGGTATAATTCATGTAAGAAACAAATACATGATTCTCTTTATGTCATACTTCCAATCCAATATAATAATGCATTAGCCCAAGATCAGTCATTTCAAATGATCAAGTAAGATCTTTCTTTGTTGCATCAATTATCCTCACTAAACTTCTAGTGATGACTAGATTGTCGAACATAGACAACGACAATCACAATCTCCCCCCTTGACTTTTTGAGGTAAAGATTGGGATCGTATGGATTTCTAACAAATCCATGTTGTATGAGATGCTCATCAATCTTGATGTACCATGCCTAGGGTGCTTGTTTAAGGCCATACAGAGATTTCCTAAGTCTGCATACCTTTGCTTCTTGACCAGGTACTACATATCCCTTAGGTTGAGTCATATAGACTTCTTCTTGTAAATATCCATTCAGGAAGGCACTTTTTACGTCCATCTGATGGAATTTCCATCCAAACTGAGTAGCTAGAACAAAGATCATCCTGATCATTTTGATCTTAGATGTGGGAGAAAATGTTTCCTTGTAGTAAATGCCTTATTTTTATGCATACCCCTTTACTAAAAGTCTTGCTTTTTACTTGTCCACTTGTCCCATCTTCTTTGTACTTTGTTTTGAATATCCATCTGCATCTAATTGGTTTCTTCCCTGGTAGAAGATCGAAAAGTGGCCAAGTGTTATTTTTCATTACTGACTGATATTCAGAGTCCATGGCATCTTTCCAAGATTTTGACTGTAGGGCTTCCTGGACTGTAGAGGGCTCATCAGACTCAATAACTCTACTCATCAAAGCAAAGTTAACTTCTTCTCTTGCTTTACTATGCAAGTCCTATGGTCCAAGGGGTGGATGTATCCAGTGGAGCATCCATTCTTACATCTCGTAATGTGCTAGTACACCACTTGGGCATACACTGAACTATTCCCGTGGGTCGTGGTTCTATCATATCAACACCATCATCCCCATCATCAATTTCCTCATCTGTGGGAACATCAGTTTCAATTTTTACAACTGGTGAAGAATCTACATCAGGTGAGTCTGGAGGAGGAGACTCTGCTTCCTTCTTCTCAAAAAACTCAACATCTCTGCTGGTGTATACTTTTCTGGTCTTTGGATCCATCAATCTGTACCCAAGAGTCTCTTCACTATACCCAATGAAGATGAGTTTATGTGACTTCATGTCCAATTTATTTCTGTTCTGCTTGGGTATGTGCATACTTGCTTTGCACCTGAATACTCTAAGGTGTGAAATAGATGGTTTCCACTTTGACCATGCTTCTTGTGGTGTTACTCCTTCAAGAGAAACTATGGGAAACTCTATTCAAAAAATACACTGTTGTCTTTGTTGCTTTTTCCCAGAAATGTCTTTGCAATTCTAGAGTCATCAATCATGCATCGTACCATTTCCATGATAGTATGATTTCTTCTCTCAACAACACCATTCTTTTGCGGTGTGTGTGGAGGAGGAATTTGTCAACAAATCCCATGAGTTTGTAGGTAGTTCTTTGAACTCGTTACTGGTGAATTCCCCCCCTCAATCTGAGCAGAGAGTTTCTGATGTGACAACTAGTTTCGTTCTCAACTGCTACTTTGAACTTCTTGAAAGTTTCAAAAGCTTCACTTTTCTTGCAAAGACAAAAAATCCACATTTTTCTTGAATAGTCATCAACACATAAGCATGAAGTACTGAAATCCAGAATGAATTGGTTGCATCGGACCACAAAGATCAGTATGAACTAGATCAAGATTACCATGAGTTCAATATGTACTCTTTTGGAATGAAGCTGTGTTTTTTTCCTGCTAGGCAGTGAGGACACTTGTCTGTATCCTTCTGAAGAGATGGTAGCCCATGTACCATATTGCACTGGTGAAGTGTCTCGAGATACTTGAAACTAACGTGACCAAGTCTTTGATGCCACAACTGTGTTGAGGTAGAGTTCTTAGCCACAAGTGCTTGATCATCTCTGTGAACAAAATCAAGTTGGAACATGTGTCCCACATTGGAGGATTTTGTAACTATTTTCGAGCCTCGTGATTTATCTCAAATTAAACATGTTTTCTTGCCGGAATGAGTATCAAAGTCAATTTTTAGGTTGTGATCTAGGAGTTGACTGACTGAAAGTAGATTCTTTGTCAACCCAGGGACATATAAGACATTTGATAGTCTGTAGTTGCATGAACCAAGGGGTAGAGAAATGTTCCCAATCCCCTGAATTATATATGAAGAATCATCTCCCAATGAAACATCATTTTTTGATGGCGTGTCCCTCATTGAAGTAAACCAATATCTGTGGTCGGTCATGTATCGAGTGGCTCCCGAATCAACATACAAGACATCACTAGATGACGTGGAGGGTTCACATGATCAAGAAGTGTACAAGAATTCTTCATTATCTGAATGTTCTTCTTGCTCAATAAATATTTCCTTGTTGATGGGGTCTTCTTTTCCAGTTCCCCTTTTTCTACCCTTGATTGTAGTTATAATGTCCCTTGTGAGATTTTTGTGGAGGTCCAGAGTTGCTTGATGAACCTTTCTTGTAAGTATTATACCAACAATATTTTAAGTCATGTCCTCTTTTACAAATTGGACATTGCTTCTTTTGTTGTTTGTCCCCGTGATACTGATTCTGATGTCAGGAATTTTGATAGGAATTAGGTTTTCCTTTACCTTTTCTTTTCCATTTTTGATGTGAAGAAAGTGCCTGCTCCTCTTCATCATCCTTATTGTGCATGGCTTCCTCTTGTTGCAGTAGGTTTACCAATTTGTCAAAACTAACTATCGTATCTGACAAGTTTAGTGTTGTTACAAAAATATGGTATGAAGAAGGGAGTGCTTTCAGAACAATGGGAATGAGAGCATCATCTTTGACCACTTCTCCCAGGGCTAGAAGTGAAGCCCTTAACTCTGCAACTCTTCTTAAGAAAGCTTTAATTTTCTCATTTTGCTTGAACTTTAGTGTGTGTAACTGACTCTGTAAATTTAGTATGACATTCTTGTTTTTGGCCTCATACACCATGCTCAATTTATCCCACGCTTCTTTTACTGTTTTGGCATCTCGAATGTGGGTTGCACATCATCCTACACTCCAAAGTTTCAATGGATGATGAGTTTGGAGGTTCTGATACAAAGTTATCAAACTATTTTGGCTTGTGTTGTATCAGCCCTAGTTGATTTCATAGTACTGCCACAGTAGTCTAGATCTCTTCAAACTCAAAACTGTGTCTTGGGTTTAGTCTTCGATGCAAGTTAGTTGTTTACCTCTTGAGTAGTTGATGAATCTGGAAGAAAAATCTTCCTATTTGGGGTATTGGTGCCCATTTTTTAGAAAACACTGACAGTGGTTTGGCTCTTATCAGTCTGGCTAGGTATAAGGTCTCCCAATCTATATACCTTCAGATCCGATATACCGAACCTTTCTATTTACTTGCCCTTTATGGATATACCTAGGTACCTAAGAACCGAAGCTCAGGAATTCTATATACCTTAGTGGTACATGAAAGAGGCTTTATACATGACAGAATTCAATACATGTGTACCAAGACAAGGTATTGTAAGGGTTCTTGTGATTATTGACACCAGCTCAAAGAAATATCCTCATACGGCAGATGGCTAACTTTCCATATATACTTGGATAATTTCTCAGTCTGGATTTATGTCGTGCAATCATTCACAGTGGATGGGATGGCTCATAGTGTGTGCACTGTGACCTTATTACTCCCCATCGATTTAAAGGGTGGATGCCCAGTCGGTTGTTGTAGCTATATTAGGCATTAAGTGCAGTAGTAGTCACGACGGCTTTACCCGTAAGAATCTTCCATAGAGGCACTGTATATACTCCTCTGTGAATGAGATCTAGGATCTCGTGAGTGTTTCGAGACCAATTTTTTACTTCATTTTTCATTACAACTTTACTTGGGGTGGTTTCTGTGGCAGTTACAATATTTAGGTTGAGGGATGGCAACCTGTTTGGGGTAGTACAATATGTTGAAGTCATGACAATTACATTCAAAAGTTTTGGAAAAAATTGAATGACTGGTGTTGTAAAATAGCTTATTGTTTTGCGGGCCCTGGTGGCCTCCAGAGCCCAAGTTTTAATGACCCAAAATGCAAAGAATCATCTAAAAAAATAGAAAAACCCAAGTTTTTTTAGTCCCAACTTTGCAAAACGTTGCAATAGAAATCAAAAAATACTCATGCCTAATAGGAGAAAAACAACTTACCCTATTCTTAGGGTTTTTCCTTCGCTAAAATATTTGAGAGGGGGCAATTAGAGCCATAACTAGAGAGCTACTTACCTCTAAAATTGGCGGTTCCATGAATTTTTAGACTCAAACCATTGAACTTAAAAATAATGTGTATTTGGGTTTGAGCCCCAAACTTCAATATCCAAGCACTTTCAACAAAACTTCATATAGGCACCCGCATGCATAGCCAAAAGGAGAGCTTGACCAAACCACCATATATAAAGTAAAATGAAATTTCCTTTGAACTGCAACCTTTTTAAAAGTGAAGCTTTCAAACTTCGAGGGACATCTAGGTGAAGTAAAATCCTATTAAAACTTGAATGCACCATGTAGTGGCTTTGAGAGGCTCGCCACTTAAGAAACATGTTTCCCTCCAATTACATATGTGAAATTTGATTTACGACATTTTAAACTAGTTTTATTAAAAATTAAAAAATAATAAATCACTTTGCATGCTTAGTGGACTTTGCCCACATAAAAAATTACATGATATTTAACTTAATCAAAATTTGCTCAATACTTGCATGGTAGTTTCTGATGTCTAGTAGAAGAGCATTAAAACATATGCCTTATAACATTTATCAACAATACTAATGCCATCAACTATGGCCTAAGACCATGTTAGATCCAAAACTTAGATATTAAGTTTGACACAAAATAAATGACTATAATAATCTGCATCCATTTAGGGTCCATGACCTTATAATTTTGGCATATTTAATGTTCAATCTTTCCATTTTTAAATGGTAATATTAATGCTTTGAGGTGTTAGACCCAACCTCATCAAAACATTAAATGATAAGTGGTTTAGGAAAATAACGCATTTACCTTATCGCAGACGTTAAATATTTGTAACATCATTCAAATGAAAACTTCTATTAATGCATTACGGTCCTCGACTGATATAATGAAACACTTCAACAATATTAGTCATTTATCAACATAGAAATCATTATTTCCTAGAACCGAATAATATAAATCCATCCATGTATAGATTTCATAACATTACTAATCTTTATCAACTATAAGTAAAGTTCAGTACAATCTATATACTAAAAATTACTCAGAATGGAATATTCTACTGCTGCGAACTCAGCACCAAGCAAAAAAAATTGACTTTCACGTTTACCTATGCACAACACAAATGAGTTGTGAGTTTGTAATTAGGTCAATGGTCGAAGGTGATGAGGTAGCACTGGCTCTTGGGTATGCAAATTTCTTCTCCATGAATTCTCCTTCCTCTGCAACCTTCTCCAACCTTTCCAGGAGCTTCAATTCACTCTGGTACCAAATCTAAATTGAGCAATAGGGGCGGAAGCCTAATTAAATTTATTAAACTCAATCAACCAACTTACATATGAATGAGTTACAATACTTATAGGTATTGTACAGCTGAATACAAACAAGAAACTAAGTTACACATGTGCAACAATATTGGTGATTAAAGTAAACTTCCAATATTACATCTGGGAAGCACAACAATAATATTGTTAAAACAATATAACATCACCCGTAATGTTTGAATCAAAACAATAATATGGTTTATAATTAAATATAACCATATAAACAATAAATACATTAATTAATATGAAATGCATAATTAATATATAGTGGAATAATATTTAACCAGTATATTCATCATTTCTCCTAGTCCATATCAGTTCTATATTGAGCGTAAATAATCTAAGTTTATTATCTATCTCTTATGT
Organism: Taxus chinensis; assembly: GCA_019776745.2. Classification (NCBI taxonomy): domain Eukaryota; kingdom Viridiplantae; phylum Streptophyta; class Pinopsida; order Cupressales; family Taxaceae; genus Taxus; species Taxus chinensis. The sequence continues at coordinate 76,002,710 of CM034155.1, read as the reverse complement.
TTAGGGTTTCATATTATAAATCTTATCTTATTTGTATCATTTCTATATTCCAGCATTTATACATCATTTATTTCAGTAGTGACTCTACAATATTTATATTTAATTCAAATTAAATGGAATCACCTTCAATTTATGAATTCAAAATTATCTTTTCTCACTCTTGTCCAAAAACATATGTTTTGTTCATGATGTAGAATTATATCACTAACTCTATAGTTTCTTATGCTAAGATGTAATATCCTAGCCTAATATAATGCAAATTTTTAGTAAATAAATAATAAATAACTCAAGAAAAGTAAGCTATAAAATATGAAACCCTGATGTGAAAAGATGGTTAGAAGGACCTTAGCTGATTTGAAAAGGTTTTCTTGACTGTGTCATTATGGAGAATTGTTGAACATAGATAGCATATCGTTGCACAGGAGCTCTAAAAATTATAGATTTGGCTTATTTGATTGGACTGGGGCACCTGGACAGGGGCAGGGGCGCCCATGGGCTCCCTAGTTTGAGTTTTGGGTGCCCTGTTTTGCAGCAATGGTCAGAACCTGCTTCCGATAAGGTTACTATATTTATGCACTTCTTGTCGTGTGTATATCAATGAACTTTGTTGTATGTCACTATAAACCTACAATAGATAAATCACTTGTAAAACCCCAAGTGAAACATCAAAACCCTAAAAAAATAAATATGCATATGAAGGGGTCAAATTGTCCTCAAATACCAAATTGATGGACTTATCATTGAGTGTTGCACTACATCTTAGACCTAATGTAGTTCTAGGTGTGTGTGTGAAATTTTTTACCTAGGTTACTCTTGTTCCAGTCACACTTTGTGAAGTAGCGAGTAAGTAACTAGATGTAAAATGTAATAAATTTTTGCATAGAAACAATAGACTCCCCTCATATGAAGTGTGATGTAGTTGAACCATCCTTTATGCCTTGTGATGGAGCCAGATGGATGCAAATGTAGTTATAGATGCCTTTGATGGACGAAACCTTAGGTGGTGATAGCTAGTGCTTAGTGTTTGGTCCCTTATTATGATCAAATAACTTTATATTTATGTGATTCCCTCACTTGAATTTCATAATTAACCCCTAAAAATCCAACTACCAAAAATATAAGATGCTCAAACAGCTAGAAAGGACCCAAAAAGTGATATTAAAGTGTAAAGAGGATAGGGTCACCCAAAGGGGACAAGGGCTGCTAGTGCTGGTGTCCTAGCTGGGTGTTCCAATCCAGAAAAGTTGAAACTAAAGTATAAAAAGACAGACTGATCCAATAAAGGTGCAAGACCAAAAGTAGCAATAGAAAGCAACAAAATATAGTCAAAGACATGGGTTAATTATTACTTTTTGTACTTAGGAACCATATAAATAGTAGTATGTGATCGAGACTAGATAATTACCCAAAGTGCGTGATTTTGTGTCTATAATTCTCTATAGCTAATAGATGCCAATTTGGCTTAACTTGAAGAAATATTTAAGATTGGATCTCACATAGTTCACTTAGACTTTGAATTTATAAGTTTCAGAATGTAATTATTTTATTTCAAACTTTTTTCTAACCAATAGTTCACTTCGAGTTTAAATTTATAAGTTTTAGAATGCAATGAGTTTATTTCAACATTTTTCTAACTATCACCATATTTATTACACACTACATCTTAGCATCTAATTTATTCCTAGTTTGTATTATTTTTTTGAAAAAAAATACAAAGGAAGTTTAAGGAAAACCTTGTATACGTAGACTCAGCTCATCTCAAGACTTTTTGTTAGTTATACTTTTCCTATTTACTCTTCTCCAGGATGTGTCTTTCTTTACTTTAATTCTTCCATGTGCCAAAAAGAAAACTCTCTCTTTCACTATTTTTATTTATTTGCATAACAATAACATGATTCTGTTAAGATGTACCCCTCTGGCTGTTAGTTATGTGCACTCCTTTAATGAGTCCCCGAGCTGTAACTCTCTACAATATCTTTCCCTTCCTATAGACGTCTATCCTTTCTTTAAAAACTGAAGTAGGTGTTTTTTTTTAACTCACTAAACTTGCGTATATACCCTCCCTCCTAATCACTATTTATTTATATTATTTTTTAAAATTTTCATGGAGTTAAAATCATGCTATCTCTTGTTTATCCATCTATAAAATTGCCCCTCTTGATAGCTGGTTGCATTCATATTTCTCCTTTTATGCTTTTATAATTATTAATACTAGCAATCGCATGTGTTTCATGAGATGTGAACACCGAACGGTATATGTTATTTATTTTAGAGGTATAATTATTAATTTTGTAGTTGATGTTGATTAGGGGTGTGATTGTTTTCGTAAGTGTAGAAATATAGATGGGCCACTTAATTTGAAGGTTGTTTCTACATTTCAAAGTTGTTAAAAATTCGTACATGAATACATTTGATACCATTTTCGATAGTTAATTTATTTTATAGTTGATGTTGTATGTATTTAATTCGGGTTTATTGTGTTAGTTGTGCATCGGTTGTTTGGTTGGTGTTTTGTTGGAAAAAAATTTATTGTACAGTTGATCACTTGTATGATTGATAGTTGTAGTGTAGGAATTTAGTTGAAACATTACATTGAAATGTTGTATGTGTACATTTAATTATGTTACAAATTCGTACATTTAAAGTTACATATCATATTTCAAAACATCAAATAAATGTAGATCTATGTGCACATAATGAGACATGTATACATTTGCAGTATTTATATCATGAATGGTAGCCTTTAGTGGGAAATTTTAGTTTCAATTAACATGTTACATTTGATACCCCTTGAACAATAGTGTCGCTTTGGATAGAAGAAGTGTTGAGTATAGTAGTAGTGGAGGTGTTATCAAAACAGAGGGTAGTATTTACGATGGGTTGAGTGATAGTAGTCTTGCTTCCAGCTTTATTCTTGCTCCAAGTGCTGGTATGTGTGTCATATTGGAGTATCTCTTGAATGAAAAAGCAGGTGAAATGCTCATATTTGCAAGCGAGGGAGATCTGGAGAAAATTGTGAATGTCAGACCCTACCTTTTAGTGGTTCCAATGTCAACGGTTGCTCTGTGCAAAGTAAGTCCCTGCGAATTGTGGATAGTTAATCCCCAGGCCATTTTAATCGGAAATTATCTTCGATTCCCTCTCAAAATAGGGGGTATGGGAATATGTAACGGGTTGGAGGGATCCCAACATGGGCTATTGTATCTATCAAATTTGACAACAAAAAATAAAGGTAATGTTGGTGGTTGCATTGATGCGTCGTAGACAATGTCGGTGATTGTTCCTGTGGCACCATTCATGAGGCCTGCGTCAACCCATAGATTTGCAATAAGCATGATTTTTTGTTGTCTGCACAACAAAACTTTGTGTTCCAACTGATCATCATCAAGATTTCCTGGTCCAATCCACCTGTTACTTTTAGCAATGGATTGGGCAATCGGAACGTTCAATTACTTCAACATATGTAGGTTGTGGGAGTCCACCTGACCATTTTTTGCAAACAAATGTGGTGTGTCCTTAAAATTGTTGAGCTCTTGCTGAGTTAGGTGTGTGTCTATGTGAGACATTAAGATTTCCCAATCCTCAATTAGAGGGGTTGAATCTCGCATGTGGAGCAGTAAATTCTGGAATGAAACATGTGCATTAGTTGTTCCTTGTTGCTGAAATATTTTTTGCAATGTAATGGAAGTCTAAAATCCCTTCCAAAGGGTTGCTCCATAGGAATTACTTGTGTAAAGAGGACTATCCAAAACCGGTGGCAATTGGCCAAGGTCACTGAGGAGGGTGACTGATATGTTCCCAAATTGAGATGTTCTTGAGTGTGGGAAATATTCGCGGAGCCTACTGCCAATTTTTCCTAGTAACTTTGGGCCGATGAAACTCATTTCATCAATAATAACATATTCTATATGTTTCAGCAACTCTTGAAAAGACAATAATGCACTACCTTTAAGGGGTTTCAGTTCTTTGATTGGAATACGCAGGGCTACGTGGATTGTGGATGTGGAGATGTTGAATGCTGAAACACCGGTAGTGGCGAGAACAAGTAGAGGTGAGGGATATGTGGTTGGTGATGTGAATGAATTATAGATTTTATTTATCATAAATGATTCTCCTGTGCCAGTCGTTCCTTGAATTATCAATCTTAGTGAAGGTAGAAGGGTTTTGTTTGTTGAATGGTGTAGTATGGTATCAAAAGCTATTTGTTATTCTAGAGACAAAGGAAGTGTGGAAGATGGTGGTGTGGCCTGCATGTTGTTGTTAATCGTGTTTTCCTTCTCTCTCTCATTGAATAATGAACCAATTATCTGCAAATCATGTGGAACATCATGTATGTTCCAATTATTGTGTATGTCGAAATCTCGTTTCAACCAACATGTCAAGACTGTTTAGACCTGTATTGTTTCCCGGACGAAGTTGTACGAAGACATGTCATTCTTGCAATGGTTCGTGTTGAATACTGCATTTGGGATCTGAGTCATAACTAACATCTGTAACAACTCCTGTGTCTGTGGTAGTGCGTAAAACATGCCACAGTCTGTAGTTGTGCTTGAACATGTCCCAAGTGCCATTGATGTCATGTGGGGTTGAGCCAAATTTGGATGCAATGTTTTTGAAAGGCTTGTATAAAAGGAGTTCTGACCAACAAAAAAGGTCATATGACATTGAATCTAGAGCTGGGACATCCACAAATCTGAGGTGGACCCAGACAATTGCTTGTGTCGGTCGCTTTTTCCATTTATCACCTTTACGGTTCTTGTTGTAGCTCCAATATCGATCAACTTGAATAAGTGGTAGGTGTTTCATGGTTTTTGGATGAACTTTATATGCATCCAAGAAAGCGGTTGTTTTTTGTGCATTGACGTCACTTTCAACGACATGTCTCAGAATTTTTTTCCAACATTTAATGATACAAATGGACGACTGCACATAACAAGTGGCAATTTTCGTAGCATATGGCATGTTTCTTGTGCGCTTATGTCATGTTCAACAACACTTTCTGTGAGCATTTTACAGATTGCGAGAATCTATGTCTGCGTCTCTTGAAAATCTGGATAGCATTTGGTGATATGTTTCTGAACATTGCTCAGCTTTCGAAGCATATTTTGCAATATACTTAAGAACGACATGGCAGGAAAGTATCGGTTGGCAATCAACATTTACTCTCCATATGTATATCGTAGTTCGATTGTGGATGTTCAATTTGTCATTGTTTCTGGAAGGGAGGTACTTAATTTTCCCATCATTTTCAATGTGCAAGGAATAAGTAGGTTGCGTGGCCTAGGGGGTGTTGTACCTGCACTACAGTTGTGATTGCTTTCTATGCATGCATGTCTATTCTAAACATTTAGTGTGGCGTTGAACTCGATTAAGTAGTTCTTCAAGGTCTGCATGCAGGGAGGAGGATAGAATTTGTGTAGTATTTAGCAAGCAAGGGTCATCTAGGAATGACCTATGAACAAAATCCAAGCGGTTATAAGCCGGGAGGGGGTCCAGGCAAACAAAAACTTATCAAAGTATTGTTTTGTGGCCTCAATAACTGTTGTATCCTCCCAGTCCATTTCGTCAACTTTAGGCACATTCTCGAGCCACAATAAACTGTGGACATGTGCGGAGCCTCTATGTTTCCATTCATACTTGCAAGACGAGGGAACATAAATATTAGCTACGTAGTTTGGAAAACCTTTGAAATAAGTAGATTTGATTACTTGTACCAAAAGTCTAATGCTCCAAGTTCCTTCTGCAATATTTCTTTGCGAAATATTATGAATCTGTGATGAAGGTATGTTGATACTCGATGAGGGTTAGAGACAATGTTAAGTGTTCTCCAACGTTGTGTGGCTCGAGGATCAGCTAGGCATTCACCCAACATAATATTGTGGAGATTTGGCCATTTAGTGTCTGTAGCACTCAGAGTGAAGAATAAGGTTGGTGTCCCCAATTATTCCACCATATTTGAAAGCTTGCTTCTACTTTTTGCCCAAAATGAACATGTCCCTCGAAGGCTCAATCCAAAGCACATTAAGTTGTCTGGGAGGTTATCTTTGGGGCATTCCAGTAGTTGTCTTTGTAGATCTCTAATTTTTGGAGGGATTCCAAATTCGATGTTCTGTTTCATAAAAACTATTGTTGTGGATTGGATTCTGTGTCACATTATGAGGTTTAGAAGGAAGTAACGAAATCTTGGGTGGGAACCGAAGCACCCATCATGGTAACACATCAAATGAAGTACGTATTCATGCATTGGAACTTATTTTATGTGGGGTTGTTACCACCTTGCTTTTCCTTTCGGAAATAAAGTTAGGAAATCCATTGAGAACATGCTCGCTGTATTGTATTCATTTATTGGCGAGAGCCCAAGCTCTGGCCATGGCATGGTAAATGGAGTGTTACCATCGTGGTTAAGCAGGAACTGTTCGATTTCCTCTTCTTCTGTTCCTGTATTGTGAGGTGTTGGCATGAAAGACGATGAGTGTTCATACGTTTCATCAAAGTGAGTGGGAACATCAATACCATGAGCTGTAGAGGCACTTTGCATTTGGGGAAGTTCCACTATGCCTGTGTTAAGAGAGGAGGAAACATTTGATGACTCAGATGGTAGAGAGGAAAGGGCATCATCGTCGATTAAGACATCTTTGTAACAGGGATCATGTTGGATTTTATATTGCAAGGCTGCTGAAACACAAGATCTACTGACATAGAAATCATAATGTTTAAAATTAGATCCTTCCCTTTGTATGAGAACTATGTCCAAATCTCCAAGGCGGTGGGTAGGGTCTTTGCTATTGAAATAATGTTTTGCAGGAAACTTATGGTGTGTCCAGAGTATTTGTATTGCTCGCCGCGTACTTGGGTGACTTACAGGAATGGATTAACTCGTGTGATAAGCATCTCCTTGATTTGGGTTAAAGACACAAGAATGGTAGGCTACTTTTCAGGGTCCATGTTGTTCCATGAAGAGAAGCAGTGGCCTTGTTTTTCAGTTTTGCATCTGTTACAGGAGGGAAAACCTTCAAAGGAAATTGTTTTAATTCCAGGGTAATTTTCCAAACAAATTGAGCAAGTTTGGATGTTCGCCAACAAATCTATTCTTTTGCGAAACCGACGTTGGGCTTCTAAAGTCAGCGAAAAGGGTGGGAATATGGGAAATCTCTGTGTATTGGAAGGGGTGGGGTGTTCTGTTTCAGTCGTTTGTGGATTGCAAGGTTGAAAGCAGTCTGAAGGAGAGGAGAAACTGGTTGTATATGTGTGATGAACTGAAGAAAGGTCAGTACTTGAGACAGTTTCATGTGGCATCCCAGACATTTGGGGGAAAGTGGAAGTTGTTAGTGAAGATGGGTTCATACAGAAGGAATTGGTATGCTCGTGAAAGTTTGTTTCTATGGAAGTTACATGCGGAATTGTTGGTTGGCAATTCTTTAGTAGTTGTATTTGATGGCAAGATTGGAATGTCAGGGAATCGTAGGTTGTTGGTCAACGTAAGTTGAAAGATATTAGAGATTTTTTTTGTTCTATGCTCTAATTTATGACGTTGTTGCTCAGCAGTTAAGTGTACTTTATTTTTTGCGTAGTTCTCTCTTCGTTGGGCTCGTTTTGTAGGAGACGACATGATTGCAAATTCACAGGATTATGGAGTACCACATGTTGGATAAAGATCATGTAGGTTAGCAAGGAACGATACATTGTTTGATGACATACACATGCAGAAATAATTCAAAATATAAAACTAAATACAATTGTAATGCATGTGGAGTTCCAATGGGAAATAAGCGTAAGAGGTAATAATTTGAGTATCGAGAAACTTCATTTTTTCTTATGGAAAAGAGTATTAGATATATAGAAACATACAATGCATTCACATAGTACACAAGGATGCAAATACTTACCCAAGAAAAGTGCATGTTTTTTTATTTATTTTCTTAAAAGTACTAACAATCCACATAGTAGTAGGAGACAATAGTATGTCAGTGTATAAGGGAATACAACAGTTTTCTTTTGAAGCAGGAAAAAAAGCGTAACATAGATATGAAATAAGAAACATAGCGGTGATAGTTCAAAGTATAGAATGGTATGCCTGAGGGTGTAATGTTTGAAGGGACAGGTGAGTTGGAAATCCTTGCTTAAAGGTTATGGAGGAGTTGCATTATTTTCCACTTTCTTTGAATTGAGGATAACACATTTTAATCTATTGTTTCCATAATATGTCTCTTTTTTCAGTGAAAGTGTGAAGTAGTATTCATTGTCAGTGACATTACTTATAATTTCACTAGTTGCATCTTCGTTTATAGATAATGTATGGAGGTCGCTAGCTGTAACAACCATGATTAACTCAACTATCTCATCAAAAGTGGTAACTGATTGAAGTTCTCCTGTTGGGTCTTTTAGATTGATCCTTAGTGCATATCTATAATCATAGTTTTGAACTTGTTTGTTGCAACTCGAACATAACCATGAACCATTACCATTCTCTCTCACCTTTTTCCTGCATTGTTTTTCACCTTTTTGAAGAGGACATGCCTTGTAAAAAAAGTTGTCCATGCTGATATTCGTGATTTCTGTAGTAACCATGGCCCATTCATTTCTCTCAGTGTTCACCATATTTAGTACCTCTGAAATCATTGTTACAGAGGTTAGGCTTTTTCGAGGGCCCATAAATTGGCTTGTGATAGAGGGAGCCGGAAGGTAGTAGTCATCAGAATCTACCAAGCTTTGAAGTGTATTAGTTTCTGAAATTTGAAGGTTGACATAACATTTGGTACTTGAAACAGTGTCAATTGAGCTCCCATTGAAACTGGAGATGCGAGTAGTTTTCAAGGCAAGGACCAAGAGAGGCGGTATAGAAAGCATGTCTTCAATTTCTTTGCTTATCTCATCTAAGTGATGTCCCCACAATGTGACACTTACATTGAATCCCGACATGTCCTTTAATTGTAGAGTTCTCCTCTTTGTCTCTGACTTTTCATGCCTACAAATCGTTGAGCATGGTGACATCATAAGAACAATGCCAATCAAATCAACTTTAGAACGGTCATTGGTTGCAGGTATGTCCTTAATTTTTGTGAAATGAAAGTGATGGGAAGATATTATATCCTCATTTGCTATGAGTAGAGTTATGGTTGAGGACGCTTGCAGGAAAATCTCCAAAGCATTGTTCAAATGGCTATAACATAGCTTTACATCAGGAATCCTCACAATCCTCCCATTAGAAATTGTATATAACTTCCCATTTTCCATATGCTCATAGAATGCTTCAGTGGCCTCATTAAAATAGGTGACGTGAATTTCCCCTCTTTCCTAATCTACAAAATCAAACCCAAACATGGAACCATCTCCCCTTGCATTATGATATTCCCGAAGGGTTGTTTTTTCTAGGGCACGACCCTCTACGGACCACATGCGCATATATGTATTCAAAGCACTTATTTTCATTGGTGTTCTCGCAAAATATTTGTTAACCCGGTTTGCACTTGCATCTGTTCGCGACAACTAACTGTGTTTGAGAGCATTTGTTGGTAGTCAGATTGGAGCACCCGTTACCAAATGTGTTTTGACAACAACATCCATTTCAATGATAAGAACAATCCTACAATGGAAAAGGAAATCGGGATAAAATTAGAACTAAGCAACGGATTGAAAAAAGAAGAGAAAGAAATTATAATTAATATAGGGAGTTTATGTGCATTGGTAATTGAGCAGGAGATGAAGCTTATGATTCACTTTTGATCATTCTAACGAGGGATTTGTGTAAGCACACAATGTAGCATTCTTGTATTGATTTTTCGGTTACACGACTTACAAATTTGGAGGGTAGAAGTGTTGTCTAAAAATGTATCCCATCTAAAAGGTCAACACGATGTTGGGCACCAGTGTTGAGAATATACCTTAGGGAGGAAAAGTGCAGTATCTAAAATGTGGGGTCAACATTGGAACCACCCTCAATCAATTGAGAAATGCCTTCGTGTGTCAAAGTTATTTCCATGACAACTAAAAGATGCTCAAGATAGTGGGAATTCTGTAAATTTATGGTGGTCAATGTAAACTTGTAGGGCAGTCAATCATGAAATGAAGGATGTGTTCAAGAAAGCATGCATTTGTAAAGAATGAGAACCTTTAAAGTTGGTTTCCTTTTTATTTTATATTTGCTAAAAAGTGCAAACATGAAGTGTAATCCTTTATAATTCAATATGCAAAAAAGTGATATAACGCACAAAGCTTTGGTTGAAAAGAACTAAAATTTGTATGGTTGTTTCTCAACATTATAAAACTATATGTATTTGAGTGTAGATATTATGAAGAACACATTAAAAATGTGTTTTTGGTTTACATAAAGAAGCGAGCAATTGTATAAAGGAATAATTGAACACGTATGTTGAAAAGTTAGATTATGTGATCCATATGTTCCACCGCAATATATACATGCATTTATTTGTAACGAATTAAAAATTATTATGTTAAGCAAATAAAATGAAAGACAATAACAATAATACGTACACTTGAAGTTAGAAAACTATAGGTATTTATATGGAGATACGATGATAAAGAAATTCAAAATCCATAGTTGTTGGATTACAAAAACTGAACATGTTTTTAAAAAGTTTGATTCTATGTCCGATATATATTGCCATAATGCATACATGGAATTATTTGGCACGAGTTACAGTTTGTTTCAAAAACACTTATAAACAAACACTTATAAACTAACCACTACAAGCTATTTCTATAAATCAATTTTTTTGCTTTTTGCTTGTGTAATTTTCTTAGCACATTTCTTGTATTTTTGTCCATTTACAGATGCCTTGATTAGGATTCCCATTCTCCTCAATTTGTGGGGTGGTTCATATTTAAGTGCATCTTCGTTAGAATCAAAAAGCAAATAGAAGCCTCGTGAATGATATCCAATTGTGCAGATTTTGGAGAGAAAAATTGGGGATGTTGGCATCAGGTGGAGGCGATCTCTGATCATTTCGGCTATCACTGTTCTAGGTGGTTTTGGTTGCCTGCAATGCAAAAAATTAACAACACATTGAATACACTTAAAATCTTCCTCCATCTGCAAGCAAGGCGTATTTAATTTCAATCCCATTATGGGAAGGGGAATTCTATTTCTAGTCTGCATCATATTAAATTGGAGAGGGAAAATAAGTATGTTAGGTCACCAAGATGTTCTTAGGTATGACAAGCAACTTTAAAAGCCTTGTCGCTGATCAGTCTAACATCTAACTTGGGACGCTTCGAAATGGCCTCATTGGGGAATGAGCTCCTCAGCACATAATGAATCCTATCATTGACGAAGGCACGTGCCCCCACATGTCACTTTAGAAAAAGGATTGGAGCCAACTACAAATATAAATGGAACAATCCAAACCAAATAACATGAAAACTCTCTAAAATAATTTTTTAGTCCATAACATGCAATAAATAGAACAATTGAATAAATACTTCAATCAGTATTGAAACCCACCTGAAGTTCGTCTAGAGACAACACTCTTTTCTTTACCGCCAAAGAAAGAGAATCACAAATATCCTGCAAAAAAATGAAATAGGAAGTTAATAAAACTACATGTATCTGTGAATTCAAAAGGAGGGAAACCTCAATTAAGATTATTCTATATTTTCAATTTCATTCTCAGATATAATACAAAAAACCAAAAAGATTATAAAGAGTTATTAAAAATTGTATATTAGTAGAGGCCATACATAAGAAGATAGTAAACTGTATTCTTTTATTATGGTTTAAAAGAAATTGCACAAAGGTTTCTCTACAAAACAAAATTTTCCCATTTAATTTTTGAGATTTAGTTTACATCCATAAACTTGAAATTCACCTAATTAACACAATATCATCTCAAAAATAAGAATAGAAAAACATAACCAACCATATCTATTTTTTATTCTTTCTAATTTACCCAAATAATGTAAATATTTATAGTGAGTACCCATGAGTTTATGTTTTACTCTTTGGCTTGCCTATTCTACTGAAAAATGTGTTGAATTTGGAACAAAAAAAATGAAGACCACACCACACCACACCACACCACTTAACTAGTTGTTACCCAAATCAATATGTGAGAGCTGAGAACAATTTCCTAGATATTTTGGGATCCTCCCACTGAATTGATTACATGCTACAACAAGTTCTTGTAGCTTGGTGAGCTTGAAGCCAATTTCTACTGGAACAAAGCCCACAAATTGGTTGAATTCCAACCCAATGGTTTACAACTTTTTACAGTTCAAGAGAATGGAAAAAACATCTCCCTTCATATTGTTATTGCCGAATGCTAGTTGTTGTAGGCAGCCCAACATTCCCAATTCCTAGGGTACCATTCTGCTTAATTGGTTGTCTTCTATTTGAAGAAAATTAAGTGCTGAAATATTTTATATGGATTTTGGGATGTTGTCATTTAGCTGATTGATGGACAGGTCCACAGTCGTAATTTGGCTAGCTTCTGGCCTACATCCTCTGGAATTGTCCCCATAAACTTGTTGTGATATAGGTTCAACTTTTTCAATTTTGTACAGTTTATGAGAGAATATATAATGGATCCTCCTAGGTTGTTATTATCCAACGAAAGTTCTCATAGTTGGGAAAGTGAACCTAATTCTTGTGGAATATAGCCATACAAGAAATTAAAAGATATATTTAAATCCTCCATGAAAGAACAATTTCCTAGCGCTTTGGGAATGCCACCTGTAAGGATATTGTTCTTCAACTTGAGCTCTCTTAGTTTCCATAATTGACCAATTTCTTCCCGGATACTACCATTGAGTTTGTTGGAATTTAGAAGTAGATGTTCTAATTTGGTCAATGTTGTTAATATCTCAGATGGAATTGGTCCCTCAAGCGTACTATTAGACAACGACAAGTGATGCAATTTTGTGCAATTATTTAGAGAATTGGGAATTTGTCTAGAAAGCAAGTTATTTTTTAGATTGAGCACTATTAAACGCCTGAGAGCACCTAGTAAATATAAATAATAAGATAAGCTAATTATTCCCTATAAAATAGAAGTAATTGAGATAAGCTAATTCATGTCCATATTTGTTGTATAACCAATTTCATCAACTGTATTAGACGTGTAAATCAACCATTTGTTTGTTTATGAGTTGATTATCATAATTTTCATTTACTTATTTAATTTTAAACTAGGGATATTTGGGACGCAAACACAACTTTTCTTATAGGCAATCATTCAGATCACAGGAGAGAGTATCGTTGATAAGATATGTGGCTGACTGTCTCATGTAAAATTCAGAAGCAACTTTACATATGAAACACCAATTTGCCAACCAGTGTTTGGCAAAACATGCTCTTGCAATGCTGATAATACAACCCATATTCATGTCTGTCAATTACATGCTCTCACAATGTTGATAATACAACTCAAATTCATGTTTGTCAATTAAATGAATACGTTACAGATACAATATGGTGCCAAACCAGTGCATACAAAAAACAAATTATTTTAAACAACAAAAATTAAACCCTAATAATATCATCTGCAAATTCTTAAAGGAACTGTGTAAAGGCATCTGGAGCATAACTTACCAATCCAGAAGAAGTGTCTGAAACATCAATATGACTTCTCGTGCTTCCACAACTGTTTTCTTTTATTTCTTGTGTCTATATATTCTCTGCGTCATGCTAAATTCCTGAATCTCCTTTTGATCTCCCTTTTTTTGTGTGCGTATACTTTCTTTCTACCTCCCCTAAGCCTTATACAACGTTTGCAATCTATTATTAATCTCCCTTTTTCTATTTTCAGCTCAGCCTAATTAAAAACAAAAGCTAAAATTGTTAATTATAGAAACAAAACTATTAAAAATAAAAGCTAAAATTGTTGATATACAACGTTTGCAATCTATTATTGATCTCCCTTTTTCTATTTTCAGCTCAGCCTAATTAAAAACAAAAGCTAAAATTGTTAATTATTATAAACAAAATTATTAAAAATAAAAGCTAAAATTGTTGTTAATTAAAAACAAAAGCTAAAATTGTTAATTATTAGAAACAAAATTATTAAAGCTAAAATTGTTGTTAATTAAAAACAAAAGCTAAAATTGTTGTTAATTAAAAACAAAAGCTAAAATTGTTAATGATTAGAAACAAAATTATTAAAAATAGTAGAGAGAAGCTAAGTTTGCAATCTATTATTGATCTCCCCTTTTCTATTTTCGGCTCAGCCTAATTAAAAACAAAAGCTAAAATTGTTAATTATTATAAACAAAATTATTAAAAATAAAAACTAAAATTGTTGTTAATTAAAAACAAAAGCTAAAATTGTTAATTATTAGAAACAAAATTATTAAAAATAAAAGCTAAAATTGTTGTTAATTAAAAACAAAAGCTAAAATTGTTACTTATTAGTAACAAAATTATTAAAAATAGTAGAGAAAAGCTAAAATAGGGAGGAAAAGTACAAACGTCAAGACAACTCTCAAACCGCCAAATTTAACACAGTCGTAGAAACATCCGCAGGGGCCTTTCCCATAGGGGGAATGCCTTCGACGTAATTATTTAAGCTTGTGAAGTGCCACAAGGACAAGTGGATAATTCACGCGGGGAAGGATCTTAGTTATAATAGAGTTAATCTTAAATTTAAACTTTTCTTTTCTTTTCTATGTAACACTTTATTCCGACACACAATCTCTAGTTATCTCCTAGGCGAATGCGCCATAGGTAATAATTTATTTCAATTTCTTTCTTTTATATATTCAAAAACATGTATGGTTTTCTTTGTTAATTAAGTATTTTTTATAATTATTTTAATGATTTTTTTATTAAATCTCTAATTATGCAAATCATGTAATTGGTTAGTCACGAAAGTTTTATTATCATAACAGACGATAATGCAACCATCGACATAATAGCCCAAACACATAAGATTGATTCACATCCTTTATATCACAATAATACGTTGCTAATATTTATATTATTATTAGTTTCATTAATTTCGGAAAAGACGCTATCATAACCTTTAAGGGACGTAATGACTCAATACTTAGTGAGCCGAAATAAACAAAAAAAGTTTTATTTATCAACTTACATATTGTCCCAATTTTCGAGCACTAGCATACACATGTAACTCTCTCTCGCAGTACCCATCACGACATCTTTTACTCGCTCTCCAATGACGCCCTTTCTCTTTTCTCGAGAACTCCTACACATGCACAAACAATGATACCAAGTGCATTACATGTCCAAAACAATAAATCAACTATCCATAAATTGAAAATGACATGTTATTTTCAACATCAATCAATAATTGCATTTCTATATTTAATAATCTTCAAACAATTGTTTAATTATTGAAAATAAATGCTCTTATCCAAAACATATGAAAATGTTAATTAACCAAGATCAATCAATCAACAACATACTATCTCTATGGTGATCATCATCTCTCGGTTCTCCAAATGTATCAAAATAATAAATGACTAGTTTTCGGGATATGATAGATGTAACACAACAAGTGGATGAGTAGATGGGGGGCATTACCATGAAAGAGCGTCTAAAGCATAATGAGGAATTAAAAACATATGTGAGAGAAAAATTCAAGACAACCATGTTGACAAAATGACTTGGGGGAGAAAACATATTATATCAAGGAGTTTATTCCCATAGAGGAACATGACCAAAATACATACATAAGAGCATAAATCAAGTGGAAGGCAGAAATGTTCATGGCTCAACTAAGGACTAGCTTGCATCATCTTAGGTGTGAGATCAACAGGAGGAAAATGTCTAAGGAGTAGTAGGAAACGAGAACATGCCATTTTGTAACAAGGGCGTGGTGGAGACAACATAACATTACACTATAGAGTGTGCAACATATATTGATATTTGTATCAAGTATGAAGACAACCTGAGCACAAACAAACTAATCAGTTTGTTTAAACAAACAAGACTAGATAAAACAACATATTTCTTGATCAAAATCCACATTAGAGGATCCAATATCGAAAAAGAATTGGAAATTTTGCAAGACTAATAAGTCAACTCTTGTAGTAGATGATTTGTTTATACGAAACATCTTTGTTTCAACCCTCAATCTCATAAACTACTCGATCTTACAAATATTATTAAAAAATACTTGATTGACATTATTAATCAAAATCTTTAAAGTAATTAATCTCATAAACATTATTAAAATCTTCCATTCTCATAAACATTCACCAAAATGGAAGGGTAGGCCAAAAGAACCAATATGGTAATGGCTAAACATAGCTATTTCTGAATGTGTTTCTTAAGAAGAAGAAGAAGAATTTTAATGTCCACAAGACTACCAAAGACAACCTATGGGACAACAGATCTTGGTAACAAATCTTTATGGCATTCAAATCTCTTGTTGGCGAGTTTAATAATCAGCTCCCTTGTTTTTTCAATTATATTCTCGGTGAAATTATCTTGAAATGATACAATAGCCACCGTGCTAGCAAACTGGACCCCAATGTCATTATAAGCATTACACTCCAACATGAAATGTTTCTCCGACTCCACTGCACCAAACTTGCAAAAGACACAAATTCTCTCTTCCCATGACTCTTTAGGTCTTTTCCATCTCCCTGTGTCACATGAATACGATGTGAATTTGTTCTCAATTCAACTACGAAGATCTTTGCTTTCCACGGGATACTAACCCCAATAAAAGCCTTTTTTAATGATCACATGTAAAGTGGAATTCCTCCAAATAATGCCAATGCCAATGCCATGATGCTTGAGGATATAAACAATGCAGAGCGGAGGCTGAATAAAGTCTTATCCATCCAAAAGCTGTTCGGGGGAAAGAAGAAGAAGACGACGAAGACGAAGGGGAAAAAATGTCTCAAGGACTAAGTACGCTCTCCCTAGCTCATGGTCCACTACTCGCAGGGCACGGGCAAATGCTTATGCCATCCCTCCATGGTCAGTCAACCTGTTTTCTATTCATCTTGCTCCCCATTTTAGGGTTTTATAAATTCCTACTGCTATCCATTTACTGTAACAATTACCACTCGGCAATTAAAAAAGTATTGATAAAATAGCTGGTTGAGTGCCTTCAAATTCTGTCGCTGGCAATGTCTCTAATTTGTTTATTTATTTTTGTTCTAATTCATTCCTCTGCATCTATTTATTTGCTCCTGCACAACATGTAGAGAGAAGAGGTGATGCCAAATAATCATGGCAAAAGTGTGCTGTTATATTGCAAAGTAATTATACAATAGAGAACATCTGTGGTGGTATGATAGTATACTTATGGCATGTTTATTTAGCAGCATACAAGCTATGGACGAGCAAGACTCGTAAATTGTAAAGAGGGTAGAGCTACCCTCTTTATGTGCCTTTGCAATGCTTAGCCATAAGGGAAGCTATACAAAGATGACTATCTTCCTTGAGATATTATGCATGCCAAACTTGTTTGGGAATAGGATGCAATGTGCTAGTTTCAAATCCTGAGCCATGAACAAATGTAATGGTTTGTGCAGAGCGATTAGTTGGAGTTGCATGCATTTGCACAAATTTAATTTAGGTCAAATATACGATTTCTGGAAACAATATCTGGTAGGCTGGAAGCCGATTCTGGGTTTCTGAAACTTTTCTCCATCTCAGAAGCTTCTGGAAACTCCTTAGGAGGGGCTAGAAACTACTGGAAACATTTTTTTGTCAAATTTGAAAACATTTTTTGAGCTAATTTCCCAGGGTTTGTGGAAGTATTTTGCATTCGAATTCAGCTTTCCAAAACATTCCTTAAGTTTTTAATACAATTTCCAAAAATTCCAAGAATGTTTCAGTAGTTTCTGCCATTTCTGATACCATATCCTGTTAATTCCTTATTTCTTTTGTTTAAGAAGTCCACCCCAAAGCTTATGTTGCTTCTTGATCTAGCCATCCTCACTTCCAACCCTTGCATTTCCAACTACATTCTGCCGAGTCTACTTTTTTGGGGGGACAAGAAAACACGGTAACGTGAAAAGGGGATGCATAGAGGTATCTTTAATGCTATGAACCTTGTTTCAATAGGAAATTAGCATGGATGGGTACGAGTATCCAGGGGTGGGGGCACATCCTGTGGATCATAGGTTTCCTGTGTTTCCAATTCTCGGTGCAACATTGGGTCAGATTGATGTTATAGTGACATAAGTTAGCAGTTGTACATAGGCTAGATTGCCATGAAATATACTAATGACAGTATCTAGAGATAGTATACAATCTTTAATTTTCAAAGTATACAAAGTTTCAAAAATGTGTATTAAGGTAGATTGATGCTGTAAGGAATATTCTGACAATTGAAGAGATTAGATTGTGAGCTTTTAGTGAAGAAGAGTCATAGTGTACATCAAATGCCCCACTTGGATGGAATGAGACTATGGAATATGGAGGATGGGTCAGCATCACGTGGAAAATACGTTGAAGTTTGTAACCTTCATGCTAGGGCTAGCATGGCTAAGTTGAAGGAAAAATTGCACAGTAAGATTCAGGATGATTATTTTTTTTTTTTAAACACTCATGTTGTCATATGGATATTACAAGTCTTAGAGATTGAAATATAGTGTATCATATAAGCTTGTGTTTTTAAGAGAATTTGAAACATATTTAGAGAAGATTGTAGACAAGGCAGTTAATGAGATTCGAGCAATGATATGTAGGGCAAAGAGCCATAAAACAGATTTACATGCTATTCATGGAAGCATTGTTTTGTGCATTGATCAATGTGTAACGTTAGGGAGTTACAGGCATTTGTAAATCCATATGAAACAATTAATCAACCACCTTAGATGTGGGGCATAATAACATGGTGCAGGCTCTTAACTTATTCACCTAGTTTATAATGAATTCAGAAGCCTTGGGTTCCAAATATTGTTTTAAGGGATACCTAGTGCAAAGGCTGTCTATTTTAGGTGTAATGTAAAAGAATGCAACTTGAACCTATGTAATTGTCACTAGGCAAGCATTAGCCAAGATGTTTTGCACAGGTTATTAGGGTGAGGATCAAGGTAAGGTCACAATTTGTTAGATTAATGGGCCACAACAGTGGATGAATTTGTGCAGGGTTGAGGGATCCATTGGGGCTCATTTACATGATGGGTTGAGGGATCCATTGGGGCTCATTTATGTGATGGGTTGGTAACACTTGTCTATCATGTTTGGCCCAATGCATAAACTACACTTTACTTTTCAAAGTGTCTTATGTAACTCTAGGGTAGTATGTCCATTGTGGAAAGATAATAGTGACACAACTTTGAGCCACCTTATGAAACTAATCGAAAACAACATTATGGGTGTAGGTGCATCACAATGCTAGGGAGTCTATGCACACTGTTTCAACATAGGGAGCACCTTGTTGTGATCCTTTTAATATTTTAATCCAGATTTTTTGAAATGGTGTAGTTATGGATTAAGATCGATTCCATTGTTAGAACTATCATAACATTTAAGCAATCGCAATCAAATTATTCACTTCAATTAATTGTGACCTTTACAATGTTTTGTTTCTGTAAGAGTTATTACAGAGTTAAAAAAAGCATCTGCTGGTAAATAGAATTACATCTTTAATGGTATGGTAAGATATACCAAGATAGAACTGTCAGGTTAATGGTCCTAAATTAGTAACACAATAAAATAGGTCAATTTGATTAAAATAATTTCATGTGAGAAGAATTGAACGTTTCCTAATTGTTGCATTGCCATCTCATGCCATGTTCACCTTGCAAGAATTTAATGTTTCATGATGGATTGTATGTGGGAGTTTTCTTGTCTAGACCAAAAGATCAAAGATAAACCTAACTATTTAATGATACATAATCCCATACACCATTATAAATACTAATATTAACTTGTTTATGATTTCAATCTATATGAAATTATGAAACCTCAAACAACCGGAATTATTTCTTGACACTTGGGAATCGGGAACAACCACATTACAAGGTACTTGATATGTAGATAACAATACAAAAAATGATCATAGATACACTATTAATATAGTTGTTGATACCATGCCTCTACTTAAGGCATCGTGCCTCAATTACAATTTTGACACTTAAAATGAGCAACATTGTGTCTATTATGTGATAACTTTGTAACCTTTAAACACCCATTAAACTACAATTGTCTTGGTAGATACTTTTATCCTATTTATATATAGATCATATAGCACTCATAATTACAAATTATTCTTAATCGAGGTTTGACAAAATCTCTTCCTAGAGATTAGCCTATGTTACCTAGATGTGTGTGACATGCACTAGTTCTACAGTAGTATTCTAAGCATGATACATGAGGATACCAATGCATTATCATAATACATATTGGAGGAAACATAGCACCACAAATACTCATGATCCATGGTTGTTGTATTCATGTATTACTATAACTATACTACCTCTATTACTCACTCGTACAAAGAGAAATTTTCACTAGTTGATAAAGGAAAACTATATGATCATACCATTGATAGAATCATAGGATATCCTTATTATGTTTCACTTACTCGGACTTGATTACATTATTAATTCTTTTGACACCAAGTATTGAATTGGAATTTACTTATTATCCGGAGATGTAACACATTCCAAGGGTGTAATGTGATTTTTCAGGGAATAGTAGTTACCTAAGAACCCATCCTTTTTCTTATATTTTCTATAACATTTGACCCATGACCTCTAGAATATTTTAGCTTTATACATATGTTCAAATTCTATTTAAATATTTAATAAAATATGAAAAATCACATATTTCCAAAAACAAAAAACCATGACCTATATGTGACTTTCACTATCATATAGACTTAGATACTAGTTTTGTCATGCTTTAGTACTCACATATCTACTTCTCTATGCATTGTTATTTAATGTCATACATGAGTTAGCTACACGATTGACCTTTTCCATGGACACATACACATTTACATTGTGACTTCCAAATTCCTACACCTGAGAGCAACCTTCCACATTCAGTGTATCCCTACACTTGGTTCATCTTACAAAAATAATTATTAGGTTGTATATTTCACACTTTTGTATGTTTTTTACTTTGATCTATTTACTAGGTGTCTTGTGTTGACTTATACTTCATGAAAAACTTTAATCTAAATATTCTATAATGTTTTACTAGATGACTACATTGTTTGTTTCTATATAATACTTTTGTTTGTTCCATGCTTACATATTACTATTTATGAAATGTTTCTGTACTAATTTATCAAATCTATTATTTCATATACTTATCTGATTAGTATAGACCATAATATATTTTATATACTTCATTTTTACTCTATAAATTTCTTATTATATGATTTTACTTTTCTGTATAAACTATATGGCATGACTTTTTATGTTTATTGTATGACATGAGTGTTTTATGCTTACTAGTTGGAGTAATTATTTTATGCTTTATAAATGGGGTGACTACTTTATGGTATGCTTATTATATATTGTTTGAAACATAATTTATCGATATTATTTAACACATACATGGGATATACTATATGAATCTTCCATGTGTTAGATTTTATGATTCTACCCATACAACAATTCTTTACTACATATTTTATGATTATATGCATCCTATGTGATTTATACTAACAAAAATGTTGGTTTGTTATTAAGTGATCACAATATCATGTCATTTTTATTTTCAAATGTCTTTTGTAAATACAATTATGTCATGCCATGTCATTATTCCTAAGGATCCTTATTTAATTTTCATCGTTACACTTTAGCTACGGATTTGAATTTTTTTCTTAAAAATGATCAAAATATGCTTATTCTTGAGATGACATGTATCATGTTTATTCTCTGATGATCATGTCTTATTTATACAACAAATTCCTTGTAACACACATGTTTTATCGTCGTTTGCCTATCTATATCGTTTCCGTTGACACATGAAATAATTGCATGCTCCATTTGGCAACTTCTCTCTTTCCCCCTCCTGAATGACACATCATGCCTTAGCCGATCTCTCACCTTTCAAGTTATGTGACATATTGCCTGGGTTTATTTACCGAATATGACACATATTTTAGATAATAATACGGTAAGTTTAGGCATCTACTAAGTATTTCATTGAGTGTCATGCCTATATTTATTTACCCAATGCACATAGTTTAGACTCAACCCTTAGGCTCACTTTTCAGTGCGCAAGTTTACCAAGTCTTATCAGGTCACACATATCCTTGAACTAAGTTGGCCTTAACGGTCCCTCAAGCCTTGGTTTGCATCTTTCATATGATATAACGTGCATATTATTTGCTAAGGATTTGAATAGTAAATCCACTTGAGGAAATCACCCTTTATCCCCTCAAATTTTTTGTGAGGCATTCTATTCATCTATAGAGAAAGAAAAAATCGCCTCCTCTCTATAAGGCCTATATTTGCTAACTTGGATGTTAGCTTAGAATCATTCTGACTCGGAATGTCAAATCATTTTCCTACTCGAGGGATATCAATAGTAAGATCCTCCTTGTATTATTTGTTCATATGGAAATTATATTTGTCTAAATTTGGCTGCTAACAATTCCTTTTCCTCATGGCTGAAATTTAATCGCGCTCCCTTGTCCCATTATATGGGAATCACCTTAGGCCCCTCGAATTAATCTAGGGCCGTCTTAAGTAAAAGATGGATAACAAAATCCCCTTTCAAGTAGTATTCTATTCTTGAGCAAACATGAGGTAATAGCCTCATTATACAAATATAGGCACAAAATTTGCTTATTGGCACTTTCGGCACAAAGAATGCTTAGAGATATGGTCAAAGTTGTTAGATAGTGGTTAGGGTGAGGCTTCCACTTGTATTCTCATGACCTAATATTTTTTCTTGCTCCTTGAGCACTAAAATGCCATATATTTATTTACTCTATAATCATGGAAAATTTGGACTAGATGGGACTAAGAGTTTGGTTAATCCTTATTTGCGCATCCTATGTATATATTTTTGGTAGCATGAATCCATATAATCCAAATATGAATAATCTATAAAAAATTAAGATTGCTAGCATAGAGTCTAAACCATTTGCTCTATTCTACGGTGTTGGTGAAATATTTTGTTGCAATGCAAATTATTGGTTTCCACCAACAGTCATGGGCTAAGCCCCTCCTTCTTGGGTATGGGGAGGCTCCCATTATTGAATGTAAACTAACTAAAACTGTGGGGTGGCCGTTAGGCTGGGGATCACACAGGAATACTCCACTAAACCTGTGGCAAAGTGCTTGTACAATGTACAAGGGAGGAATTTGTAGTGAAGAGAGGTAAAGCGGGAGTAGGAGAAATAGGGAGAGAGGGTTAATGTTGTGAGTAGGCACTATCAATATTCTCATAACAATAATCAGAGTAGGTCCACATTCAATAGAAGAACACAACAATGTAAGCAACAACAAGACTAATAAATCAAAACACAAAGTTCTATAGATCCATTAATCAAGGACACAAAGTTCCTTCTTGGTTGTACAAGATTACAATGCTTGCAAAGTTGGAAAGTAGAGAGAATGGATGAACATAGACAAGGAGATAGAAGAAATGAAGCTTTTACTGCTTGTCGTAGTAGTGAAATCCAACAACTTACAACAATCAACAATTGCCAACCTCTTGGAATGGAGAAACCATTCCAATTTATAGCTTACAAATTATCTCTTCCTCTCACCCCCATGTGACTTTTCATCTCACCATCATGTGACTTTTCAAATTCCTAAGGAATGAAACTAAGTCCTTTTCTTATTTTTGAAAAGGGACTTTTACAATGCAACATTAAGTTACTTAAGTGAATAAGACGAAAGAGTGAAAAAATACATTCTCAATGAAGGAATAAGATGTTAGAGAGAGAGAGAGGAGAGGATAGAAGGAGAGATAAGTGATGATCTGACAAAGAATCTGCTTCTGATGGACCATGAATGAAGTTCTTTTCCCTTGACCATCAGTTGAATTGGAACATTGAGATTGCAAACTCTTTTTTTGTGAGATAGCAGACACCTTCCAGGGTATTGAATAAGTATTCAAAAACACTGTTATGAGATCTGCACTGAGATGGGAACATGATGACCTTCTTTGATCACAAGGTAGGAGTTAAGACATGGAGATCACTACCTTACTCCTCTCAGCCTCAAAATTCACCTCCGTGACAAAGATGTCTCCTTTCTGAATGCAATCAGCTTCAAAATGCTCAAACATGTTCTTGCTCATCTGAAATTACTCATTGAAATAGGTCTTCTCCTCCAGATAGAAGGATTGCTCCCTGAATGAAATTCTCTGTGCTTCTGACCTCTTGTTGGACAGAAACATTATGGTCACAATCTCCTTCTGTGAGATGTGGACACACTCCAGGGCATTGAATGAGTGTTCAGAAACATTGCTGCGAGACATTGCACTTTGTGGACCTGCGATGACTTCTTGATTGTACAAACATGATGGTCTTGGGTAGTTTGGTATCTTGCGGTTCAAGTGACAATCTTTTGCACACTAGTTCATCTTGATCCGTTCTTTGCCATGGTGTGATTCACATGTTGTCCTGCTTCTTGGAAAGAGAATTGAGCACAAGGTCAGAGTTGGAATGTGGAGATCATCACCTTCCTCCTTGTGACTTCCTGGAGCTTCACAAACTCCGCATTCACCATCATACTCATCAAACACATTTCCATTCCAGATCCTGAGAAGATGATTGAGAATTGGGGCTCACCTTTACAAACCCTATTTGATATCACTTTCCTTTCATGGTCCACATCATTTAAACACGATGACCCTGTTTTGTGAGTGCCATTATGGATTGAAACACACAATCTTCGAATTCACCTCGAGACTAAGTTTTTGAGATTATGCGAGGGCTTTCTTTCTTGTTCGAGACATAAGACAATTTCCTGGCCTTGCAATTGTGGCAAAAAGCAGTGAGATAGGAGGAATGTGAGTTGATACAAGTGACTTGAGCCCAATTGCAAGACTTTCTATTTTTAGCAGGTCCTGACTAGGATGGCCATTTTTAGTAAGTTTTCACAATTTTCACTTTTTGATGGTTTTTGCTTGTTTGGAGTAACAAGGATGCTGAGAGTTTACCATTTTTGGAAACTTACTATATTTAGACATGAAGCCTTGCACACTTACTATTTTTAGACAAAGGTCTTCTAGATGTCGGATTGGAATGAAAGTGGTCTCCAAAGATTTGGTTTTGTCTCAGGACCTTCTGCTCCAGTTTTTGAAGATTTTCATTTGCCAAAACTCTGTAGATCTGAAAAGGCAACTTTTGGAGCTGCAAATTTCAATTGGCTGCTTTAAATTATACAGAGCTTTAATGGCAATGCTCTTACAGTCAGCTTGAAGGCGTTTTTGGAAGTAGTGCACCGTCAAAGTTTGATGGAAATTAGGTGCATGGTTTGTGGTTTATGAGCATTTTTCAGTTTTGGAGCATGTATGTTCTAGGACAAATCAGAAGCATACTTGTGCAGCAATGGAGCTTTTGGAGGGAAGAACAGAACGTTTTGAAAGTTTGAAAATGACCAAGTGTTAAGAGGAGGAATTAGCCATATTCATTTGCAAGATTTTAACTCATTGCTTAACCCGACAACTTAACTGTGGTTAGAAGATGGTTGACATGGAGTTGCACCGGTGCAAGAGGTGCAAGGGGGACACAAGGGACAAATAAATGTGCTTTGCACTAGATGGTGACAAGCGGTAGCTTCTTGTTCAATGTGAATGAGATGCAGGGGCTGAAAAATGGCTTCTGGGGGCTAAAAATTGGATTTTCACTTGACCATGAGCTGAGAGGAAGAATGGGGGAGCACACTTTTGTGCCCCCCATGTCCCTTCGCACCTTGGTGCAATCCAAGGGGACAACATGGGTGAGAAAATGTGCCATGGGTTCAAGTACATGAGAGGAGGACAAGTTAACATGTAAGTTTGTGAAACTTATGTGCAAAAGATGTAAGCTGTAAGTTGCGAGGAAGGAACCAACATGTGGGGGTGCACTTTGGTGTCCCCCTTGTCCCCCTTGCACCTTGGGGACAATCCAAGGGGACAACACATGCTTGAAAATGTGCCAAGGGGTCAATCCATCATGGGAAGGGTGCCTAACAACTTAACTCCATATGCTCTGCCTAACACCTCAACTCATGTTTTAAGTGACAAAAACTCTTGAAATGATGGGGGGTCGCACTTTGGTGTCCCCCTTGTCCCCTTTTCACCTTAGGGACAATCCAAGGGGACACCAAGGGTGAAAAATTTCGACCAAGCCTTTTTGAAATGTTGATGTCACCCGCGGAGTGCATTTGAGGACACTGGGATTGCTTTTTCCGCCCTGGGAGCATGGAATGGTGTTTTGGGGTCAAAGCTTATATGATTTTGACTCCAAATCACATGTTGAGATCATCCCAACCATTATTAGGAGCCAATTTTGCCAGCAATTTGATTTTTAGGGCACCATTCACCCTTTTAGCATCGAAGGGGCAGTTGTAGTGTTCTGGATTATTACAAAAAATTTGAAGACTTAGGAACAAAAGTTTATGTTTCCATCATGTAGAGGATTCCAAGACCTTTCCAATGAGTATTTGATGAGCTTCCAACTCCTTCTGAAACTCCCATAATCATCTAGACAAGTTAGCTTTCACTGTTGGAGCCTTCATTCCTTGCGCCTAAAATGGCCCGATCTCACTCAAATTGTTCCCAAACTCAATTTCTTCCACAAATTTTTCCTAAACTATGTTGGATGACTTCATTGCTCTCCTATACAACTCTTATATGGTTTGAATCTTCCCTGTCAGCTTCTGGAGGGTGTTTACCAGTTGCAAAATGGCCAAAAATGGCCCTTTCTAGGCCTTTGAGGGTAGTTGTTTCTCCTTGAATCTCAGTGACTTATTCAATCACCTTAGGCATACATCCCTGCACATTAAACATACTTGAAAATCTTGTTAGCACGTTCCTCTGAGCAAAATGAGGATGAAATTGAGGATATGCTGGCTAGAGGAAGGGTTTACAGTGACCGGGAGAGGAAAATTTCAAGTGGGGGCTTAGTTGTCATGGGAAAATTTTTCAATTTTTCATGCTAGACATTTAGCATGTTTATAGATTCACTCTCCTCCAACGCTGTTTTCAACACCTCAAACTAGCGTTTGTCCACTAATCCTTCTACTTTGAAGGAGACCTACTTGCGCATCCACCTAGAAGCTCTATATTGGTGCATGTAATTCCACATGAATATTCATCCAACTCCTTTCCCTTTTCGTACATCACTTGCACAATCATGGGTTCTTTTGGTGAAGGGGTCCTAAAGGGAGTCTCAAAGGCAACGTGCTTCCCTTTTCGCCACGACTCTTCTTCTGCGCGCTCTTCGTCCTCAGACCCTTTAGACCCTCCCTCTAAATTAGAGCCTTGGAGGTCAATGGGCCTTTTTACGTGGCCTCCCATCGTTTCTTCCTCAAGCCGGACCCCTCCACTTGGCTCTTCTTCATCTTCTTTTTTGCGCGCTTCATCTTCTCCATGTGCCTCTTTTGTCTTAATTCCCTCATGGGGAGGGGTTGCCTCGTGCCTTGGCTGCTCAAGCTGCTTGGTCTTTGGATGCAGACTCTTTGCCCGTTCATGGCTCACTGTGTCCTTCATCACCGCCTCGAAACTTTGGTGTTTGTGCCTTGTATATATATAATGTATGCCTCTCAACCTTAAGGGATCACAAAGGCTTCAACTGGAGATCATAAGCGCAATTGTTAGTATGCCTTGAGTATCTAACATCAAATGGTCATCTGTACTCGTTCATGACAATCTAGGCAAATGAGTTAGGAAGTGTTCTCCCCCTTTTGATCATGGGAAGCTTCTTTCTCAGCCTTGTTGAACATTTTGCACTTAGGTGTTTCACCCCTATTCTTTTTCATTGAGTACAAGTTGCATTATTTAACAAATATTTTCACATCCAAATGTGTGTTGGTTTGCTACAATGATATTTTTCCAATGCAATGTTCTATAACCCATAGTTTGGTAGCCAAGTTATAGGGTTGTCCTCTGAGCCACCATCACGGGCCCTTGCGGTTAGGATAATTGGTATAAGAGTAGAAGCTTTCATATGCTTATAAGCACGTGGATATAACAAAAAGAGGACATCCACTTGGTTTTGTTTCTGAGCACCCAAAAGAACATTGCAGTAATAACAAGATGGCTAATGCCCAAAAAACATTCTCTAAGGCATCCTAAGATGTTCAAGACTCATTCGAGATGCCCTCAAAGAGCAATGCACCAAACTCTTTAGCTAGTTTGATTAACTCATGTTGTAGCTTGGTACACAAATGACTCCTCCTGTGTATCATGTGCATCCATAATTTCGGCATCAAAACCCTTTCAAAGTACAAGTCAATCTCGACATTTCAGTGTAAAAAGGTAAGATTGACACAACATTGGACAATTGGATTCAACAACATGTGGCCTACTTCACAAACAACTACTTTAGTGACTCGGGAAGGATAACCTTTGTAGCGTTGAAGACGTCTATTTAAGTGTCCCATTGGTGGAAAACCTATAACGTGCAACACGAAATACTTCTAGCCCATCGGGACTTAAGAGTTCATTTGTCAATGCCACGGAAAAGGAGCATTACCCCCTCATACTTTGAGAATGAGTACATAAAGTTCTAGGTGTTGAAATCTCCACTACACTATGGTAAGCAGACTCTGATCTTAAAGAACCCTCAACTAGATAGCTCAAAACTGAAAGCCAATCAAAAGCGTTGAACTTTAAATGCTAGAATCTACGATCACATACAATAGAGAAACACTAATTGAAAAATACTCATAATTGCTCCAAATCACATCACTGTTTTATTAAATAGAAAACAAAAGCTACAATGTTTCAGAACACACTCTAGAAAATTTGAATAAATAAAACACCTACCCTAGGCCTTCTTTTATAGCCAAAGAAGAGACCCTAAAAAATAGCCCAGATACCAAAGCCGGATCCATCCCAAAATTGAATCAAAATCCTTGACCTAATTTTATTGTAGGGCTCTGCATCCTTAAATAAACAAAGTCAAACTTTACAAAAGCAAACTAAATAAAGAACAACTTTTCTAAAACTGGAAAACAAACTGCATAAAAGCTGGACGGCCAAGAATAGGACTGCCCAGAATTTAAAAGCCAACCAAGATTAGGACTGCTGTTCTCTATGACTGTACACTCTGCTGAAGTGAGGCTCAGGTTCCACATGTGCGCCCTGCTGGTGGAGGACATATTCTGAAGTACCGTTATCTAACAGACCTTTGAGATCTGTCACAGAAGAGATGATGCAAGTATATGTTGTTTGCTACCAAATCCCAGTCTCTGACAGAACATCAGTCAAAGAAAAATATCTGCTTAGATAGGGGTTTCAAAAAAATGAATGTACAAATTGCTGATTTATTGAATATATTATTTACTTGATTCAGGTCGCTCTGATTTGAACTTTGTCTCTAGAGCCATCAAGGGATACACTTTTTGATGTGCAATGTGCTAAAAGAAGAGTCGTTAGAAATATTAAATGTCTCAGCTGCATGCTGATGGCAATATCTGATTGTCATTGCTCAATGTGCCAAAAGTTCCATTTTCTCACCTGTCAGTTGTGCAGTCAACTTGCGAAGCCAGATGGCTTCACAACTAGCAATGTTGAGTCCCATGTTCTCTGCCTTTATTGAACTTAATTCCACTGAAGTCTACTTCCCGATGAACCAAGTTATGACTTCCAGTCTCAAACTGCATAGCGACCTAGGTATTTCAGGCCAGTGTTCCCGTAATTTTCAATATACTTGTAGAGTCAAAATCAATAAACCTGCTCACACAGATATCTTCTGCCATGAGAAGATATAAACCTGCTTATCACATATCCAAAATGTATTGTTACGTTAAAAAATGATTTAGAGCACATGCTCACGCATTATATTCAATGATATATTCCCCCTAGATATAACCATTTATCTAACTGAATAGTAAGGTCAGGGTGCAGAACCTTTACACGTTAGGTCTGATTGATCAACTAAATTTGACTTATTTCCAGATGTGACACAATCATCTGCTTCGTACACCGATAGAAGTCATACCATCTTTGAATCCAAGTGTATGCCATGTATAGCTTCAAAGTTTGATATCATAAGAACACATGGTGATAATTTTCTAATCCATCATTTGGAACCTCTTCAGAATATCAACTATATATTTTCCCGGCCTAAGGAAAGGTTCGCTTGTCCTCTACCACACCTCTAGATCCAAGAAATAGTGCATCCGTTCAATGTCCTTCATGTCAAATTCTTTGGCTGGCTCATCGCTTGGGTCCCGAATCAAGGGTGAGCTTCTGTTGATACTCCTAGGAAGTATGCACCTTATCTGGATTTCGGAGATCAAAACCATGCTTAATGTAATCTATCGTTTACATACTTCCAGAATCGGATACTGCTATTGTATTAGGATGACGAGTTGAAAGCTAATAGTATGACTCATACAGATCTGTGGGGAGCAAAGCATAGAATATCACATGGAATGTGGAAGATGAAGGTGATACTGGATGAACCTGAGGAGCCTTGTCATTGCAACAAGACAGAGCTCTCAAACCTGCATGGACCCTTAAAATAGGAGATGATCAGCACTAAGCACCAGTACATCAATCCATTACTGCCTAGATCTTTGTAAAGGATCAAGTAAGTTCCAGTTTCCAATTACACAATCAAATCTGTGATAAGCTCCACCATTTGGCTTCAGTGTGTTTGACAAAATACAGAAGCAATTTACTCCAGTGAAGACATTAGCACTTGGATCTAGATTGGGCATACCTTAGCAACTGATCATAGTTTTCCCTGTTCACTTTCATTGAAAAAGTTTCGAATGCTTCGCCTGAACTTTATCCTTGTCAATGCCATTCTACCTCCTCTACTCTTCTATCCAGCCATTTATACATGGGAATGTCTTTGGAACACAGCTTTTGCACCTAGTAAGGTCAAAATATGTAGTGTATCTAGGTATTCCAGTTATATAGCATATAGGTTACAGGAAAGAATCTAGATGAAGTTGAACACTTGATTCAACCAAGAACTGAAAGTATTTATGCCCCTTTGTTTAGTCTCAGTGTCGACATTCACTTCTATACTAGAACCTTCCTTAGGCAAATTCTCCTACATAGCCCTTGAAGGAGATAGAGATATCCTGAATTTGTGGAATTTATGGATCAGGAGGGTTCTGCTGAAACAATACTCACTTGTCTCAGGATGCTGTAGTTTTGCAGACCTTTTATAGGGCTTCTTGGATGCAAGTCCAAGGATCTGAGTACATTGAATCAACTAAGTATGTATCAGTATATAGAGTAATCTTCCAGGAAAGAATTCTCCAAGTTGCAAATTGGAGAATCAGGAATTGTTAGCCCCTATGGCTATGACAGTGGCCAGTTGCTGTAATTGATTTGTCAAGATTACTTGTATGAAAAGACCTCTGAGATAAATTGATAGGATGCATATACTAAGGAAAATAAACAGCTTGCAGAAAAGGATATCTTGTCATTGATGCAAGACTCTTTGTCACTCTCAATTTATAAAGCCTAACTGGTCATAGGCGGGTCAAGTGCAAACTTAAAGCTAGTTGTGAATTTAACCTACCAACACTGGAAGTGAGCCCGCTAAAATATCATATTTGATGGCAATGCATACATATGCAGTGAACTTGGGAGACACTATCAAGGGACTGGGGCAGCAATCTTCCCCTACTCATGCATTCATCATGCATCCTTTCTTGAATCAGGAATTGGTCCCATCTTGCTCAACATACCCAGCAAAGCATTGATCCTGAGAGTGCATGAGTCCCATACAACAACAGTTTGTGAGCCTGGACTGAATACTGCAGGAGTTGGTTTCGGGCAATGAATTGGCCTTTGAAGTTACTGATTCAGTCCACTATCCAAAGTACTTCAGAGAGACCTTAGACAAAACTCGCAACCTAATGCATTGAATGTTTTAGTGCCAGACCAGGAGTCACTGGCTAATCTTTCCATGGTTCATAACAATCGGGGTCCAAGGATCCCATCAAATGGTGTGGGCATTATTTGTGCATACTCCCAGTTCACCTGCAACTCTTGGTATATTTAATGGCACACGTGACCGAATTTGAAGGATGTTATTTGGCACCAAGTACAATGTTCTTACTTATGACAGGATGTGGTTAATAAAAGTTCATGGAAACTGGCTGGGATAGTTTTCAAGTGATGGCAAGCCCTAGTTTGGGTTTCAGACCTAACAAATCTGACCTATAGGAAATGAGCAGATAGCTTCAAGGGTCAAGTATATTCTATGATACTACTCTCATGTATGCCCTCCTAATTCTCAACTTTCATATGTATTTTTTATTCTTGTATTCGTTATCCTGTTCATGCCTGGACATGGTGTTATCCAATATTACTGTTAAAGAGTAACTACATCAGACCATAGCCATCAATACAATCGATTATCGGCAATTCCAAATAATCAACACTACTTCTATTCATCACAATCCATCTTCCTTACATCATACTTCCTCCCGATACTCTTCCACACGTGCATACCTGCTTCAAATAGATGATTTCTCTATAATAAGACTAGAAACCAACCCCCTAGAATAGTGCAACTAACACTGTTGTTGACACAACAAGATTCTCAACTTAGAATCAGACGTAAACAACCTAATATCCACCTATGAACACGTTCCAAAACAGATAATTCACTTTACATGACTCACATGGCCTTACTTGGCTCACATTTACCTTTACTAGGCAATTCCACTCTTTTACTACAATCAACACATCCATTTGAATTTGAACACTCCATTATGGAGGGAAACATATTTGACCTACCTAACACCTATGTTGCACTTGTCATAATAAAATTATTGACGGTCCTAGAATCATTTTATGGATGTAATTTGACATTAAAAAGCTTTAATATGCAACCTGTCACACATTTGTTTCTTGGCCCATGCACCTCAAATTATTACAAAATACATAAATTGAATGTAAACCCCTTCACGTCCACCAAGCCATTGAAAATAAATTTATGTCTAAAATTCTTCCCATTTGATATTCTATGTTAGCCATTTCTAGTTGGCATAGCTGTATGTAGCCGAAAATCACTAAATTTTAATAGGTTAACAAAAAAGTAAAGTAATTGAAATGTATACCTTCTCCTTTGTGTCTCCTTTGCGAACCTCGGATCGGGCTATGACATGGACGGGCCCAGACTGATTGGAATGTAGGCGCCTTCTCCAATGCAAGATAGCTTCGCTATCGACAGATAGGATATTTTTTCCCAACTTTGCAGGCCGCAAAGGATTTCTGAAAGTTTTTATATCATTATTTGCATATTTATTTGTTTATGATAAAACTGAAGCATGATTTTAGGTGAGTGGGGGACATGGAGAGTGGATAGGAATTAAACATGAATTTTTAATTCGCAAGTGGGGAGACATGGAGAATAATGACACGTGAGGAAGATTAAGATTAGGTAATGACAAAGATTAATTAATTGACTAATGTAAATTAATTCCTCATGGGTTTTTGTAGGAAATGGAGTGGAAAAATTAATTGATTTAGGAGGATGGTAGAATTGAGGTGTCTACATTTACCCCTCTTTGGAAGGGTAATATGAAAGTAGTGTCCTTTCAAAGAAAGTAGACGAAATGGATGGATATGCCCCAGGTGGCGGGATTTAAGGTTTTGAAGAGATTCTTCTTAAGGAAGGTGTTGCTTCGATAAGATGTTATTAGAGGAAGAAAACAAAAAGCATTCTCTAAGAAAAAAGTTGAACAAACTCTTTCTTGTGAGAATGGAAGAAGTTATTGGAACAGGAAAAGAGTATGGTTGATGAGTGGGGGAAGAATTCAATCTACTTTCTCTAAAAAAAGTAGAACAAACTCTTTTGAAGATAGAAGAAATTATTATAAGAGGAGAAGGGTATGGTTGATGAGTGTTATGGTATCCTCAAAATCAAAATTACCATGGGAAAATGCGATTGGGGATGGATATGATGATGCCCCCCTGAGAGGGCTGATGAGAATGAAAGAGGCGATATGTCTCTCGAAAAGAGGAGAGGTCAACGCATCAGAGAGGAGGATGAGAATGGGGTGGAATGGAATGGAGCAACAAAGGTGCGCAAATGGGGAAAGAATTCAATCAGCTTTGAATGTTAGGTGTGGTGTGTTGAAGGACTTAACGAGTGAGAGTGGAAAGAGAGAAAAAAAGAGTGGACATGAGTAGTGGTTGATTATGAGTAGGTGAAGAATAGCGAAAAAGAAAAATCCGAGGTGATGATTGAAGGGGACAGGGATATGGAACAAACCGTATGGATATGGAGGAAGAGAAAAAGGGAACGAAAGAGGTGTAAGAAGCAAGAGGATGAGAGAGAACGATGCTAGGGGAAAAAGGAAATTAAGGACGAATCAAGGAGGTAGAAGAGGAGGCAAAAGGAGAGGAGACAAGATGAAAAAGCAGATAAAAGAAATGATGATAGGGGCAAGAGAATGAAGATGAATGAGGTGGAAGCAAGAAGGAAGAAGAGATGAGGGTGAAAGCATAAAAAGGAGAGAGGTGCAAAATGAAGGAAAAATAGAAAAAGGTTTTATGGGGAAGCATGTAGAAGAGGAAGGAAGAGAAATGGCGGAGAAATGAAGGAGATGAAGAATTAAGAGGAAAAAAGAGATGATAGAATAGAGAAAGGAAGAAGACATAATAGACCAAGAAGATGTGGAGAAGATCATAGAAAGGAAGAGAATGTGGCATAGAACGAATGGAAATGTTAGAGGTGGGAGATAAAAGAAGGGTAGGGGAGGAGGAAGGTGAAAAATGATGTGGGAAGAAGAGATGTCAAAGTGGATACAGGGAGAAGATTGATGGAACCAGGGCGTTGTGGGAAAGACCATAACAGGAAGAGAATATGGAATAGACTACATGGAGATGCATGTGGAGGATGAAGGGAGAAAAAGGATGGAAGATTGACAAAGAGACAGGTTAACGATGGGGAAGTAAGAAGGAAGAACGGGGGAAAAAGAGGAAGAACATATAAAGAAAAAGAGAGACAATAAGGAAGAGTGGGAAGGAGGAGAGGAAAAGAGAGGAAATGGTGCAGAAGGGAGTCAAGAATGGGGATATTTTGTTGAGAGTGGATAGCATCATGAATGTAGAGAGAAGAAAGAGGGGAGGAATGATGTGGAGGGTAAAGACTGTGGAAATGCTGGAGACGAGGATATGAATGTTATAAAGAAATAGACAAAGAGTGTATGATGAAGATAATAAAGATATTGTCAAGGAAGAATGGAAGATGGAGAGGTGGGGAAGAAAAAGAGAGTGAGGGATAGAAGAGGCAATGCCAGTGAAAGAATGTTAGGGGAAGACCAACAATAATTATTGTTGGGGAACAATGGGAGAAAGAGTGGAGAAAATGCGAACTATGAGAGTGAAAAAGGCAATGGAGAATGATGAGGAGTGAATTTTAATGGGAGACAAACAATAATTATGCGTGTGAAACATGAGTGGAAGGATGGGGGATGCGGAATGGGGAATGAGGAAACAAAAGATGATGACGAAAGAATGTTATAGGGAGACTAAAAATAATGACGGGTGGGAATAGGGGTGGACATGTGGGAGAATTCAAGATGGAGTGGGAAGAGTAAAGAGAGGGTGAGTGATGATCTGTGACAAGATGAAGGAGAAGATAGGATGTGGAGGATGAGTATTAACGAGATGAATGTGAAGAAACGAGGTATGGAAAGGGTGTCAAAGAGCGGGGTGAAGAAAGAAAGAAAGAGGGGAAAATGGGGGAAAAGAAAATGGTTGAACAATGAGTGATCAAGTAGTATTCGCAAGCTAAAGATGGTGGATGCACTCCGTGATATGATAGGTTGATACAAGGTAATGTTAGGAGGAAACATTGGTTGGTAGGGGAGACCAGGAGGAAGGAACGATTAACGGAGCGAACGACAAATGAGCGGAGGGAGAAGTCCAAAA
Organism: Taxus chinensis; assembly: GCA_019776745.2. Taxonomy (NCBI): domain Eukaryota; kingdom Viridiplantae; phylum Streptophyta; class Pinopsida; order Cupressales; family Taxaceae; genus Taxus; species Taxus chinensis. The sequence continues at coordinate 75,966,790 of CM034155.1, read as the reverse complement.
CGAAAAATCCATCTTAAGGGGAACCCTTAATGGAAGACTGTCATGCGACGAAAGTGATTAAATAAGATTGCCAAACAGAGGATGACAGGGATGAAGAATAGGAAAAGAGGAGGTGATGTTTGCGAGAATGGAAGAGGTGGTGAGAGGATGTGATGATGATGAAGGGCGGGAAAAAGGGTACGGGGAGAATTTGTTTTGATGGGGGAGTGCAAGATGACAAATCATCCTTAAGAGGAACTCTTAAATAAGATTGTCATGCCGCATGAACAGTTAAGTAAGATTGCCAAACTGACAGTGATGATGAATGGAGGATGAGAGGCAATAATGGATTGTGCATAGGTGTAGAACGGTTGGTTGGAGTAGATGATGACGGCGAGGGGTGGGACAAATGGTATGGAGGAAACTTGTTTGGATGGGGGAGTGCAAGATGACAAATCAACCTTAAGAGGGACTCTTAAGTAAGATTGCCATGCTGCACGAATGATCAAGTAAGATCGCCAAGCCGAAGATGAAGAAGAAGAATGATGGGAAGAAGTTCTGCGAGATAGGTGGTGACGTGAGTGGTTGAAGGAGGTGGGGGAAGGGGGTATGGCAAGATGGAGTGAAGGGGAACCCTCAAGTAAATTTTCCATACTGCAAGAATGTGTAAGTAAGATTGCCAAGCAGAAGATGGATACTAGGAAGAATGAGAAAAGAAGAGATGGTGTTTGCGAGAATGGAGCAAGTGGTGAGAAGAGGTGGTAATGAGGAAGGAAGGAAACAAAGGAGTGACATGAATGGATGGAGGAAGATATGTGGTGGGGAATATGGATCGTGAGGGGAATCCTCAAGTAGGATTCCCATGCTGCGGGAGTGATCAAGCAAAATTGTCAAGCAGAAAAGGTTAAGTGGAAAGATGTTTGTGGCGGTGATTGCCGTCCTGTGAGAAATGAAATGATGGAGGAGTTTCTACAGCGGGAAGATCTTAAGAAGAGGGGGTACCTCAAATAAGAGTCCCATGCCGTATGAATGGTGAAGTAAGATTATCAAGCTGAAAGCGGAAGAATGGAATGGGACACATAGCGGGGAAGGGGATGGGAATGGTGAAAAGTATGAGGTGTGCATAAATGGCTGGTGGGTATAAATGGGGAGGGAGAATGAATGGATAAAAGGCAAATTGACCATGGTGGGGGACGAGGAGTTCTAGGTTAACAAACTCTTCATGAGGAATATCCTCAAGTAGGTTTCACAAATTGTAACAGTGATCAAGAAGGATTCCCAAACTGGAAAATTTATTAGGAAGGGGGCACATATGTGATGTAAAGTAAGTTGTCGATCATGCAGGAAGATACTCATGTGATGAAAACATTTTAATTTTAATATAGCACATAACATGATGCATCATGATATAGAAGATCATGATGATTAGACTGTAATATGCAAAAGAGCATAGATAGGGGCCATCAAAAGGGTATGATGCCCCTATACGACATGCAATCATATAAGAGAGGTAATAACATACAAAAGAAGCATATTAGAGGGAACACTGAGATACATAATATCAAGATGCCCCCTGTAATATACGTAAAGATGCAAGACAACAAACAATAAACTTATAACTAATAATGTAACACAAGAACTTTCAAATATGTCCCTAATGTGTTCCACAGTGATGACTGATTCGATATGCCCCAAGCAGGGGTACAATGATTTAGGGTGGATTGGATCATTGCCCTCAAACAAGGAAACAATGAAAGCCAGAATTGCCCCAAGCGAGGATACATGCGAGGGATAGACGATTTAGGTTTTGATAGTTATAAGGTGGTTGGAACATTTGTTGGGATAATAGTTCAAAGTTCGAATTGTGTTGACTGTTGAATTTTGATTTTTGATCGATTTTTTGTAAATTTTTAGGATTTTATGATTATGTATATGTTTTTGAACTTTTGAGGGTTTATTTATAGATTTTTTTTGAATTTTTGAGTGATTTTTATGGATTTTTTTGGAAGTGTGGAGTGATTTGTATGGATTTTTGAAGTTGGTGATATACTAGATGGTAAACTTTTAAAGGGAAGTAGTGATTATGAGAGGTGATGGGATAGGGTATCATCTGTATGTACATTGTACCTCGTGGTAACTCATGCTTTGAATAATGTTAAATTTTTCTCTCCATTCGTAGGGAAATTGTGATTCAATTCTTATTAAGATTATTGACCAGTTCTGAAATGATTTTCACTTTATAGGTCACGTACTAGACTTAGAATGTCGAGTGGTTTGCTGATTGGTAAGATTAGGTGAAGGGATAGTTCTCTCTTAACTTAGGCATCTAAATTACTTCTTTGGGATTTTATAATTGTAAGCTACTTCAAATTTAAAATGTTTGCATGTTTGTAGTGACCTAATATGTTTTGCCCCATGCTATCAGTAAGAAACAAGGGTTCATCACCGAAGGAAAAACATAGGCGAGTTTTAAATTTTTGATTTTTACTTTGTTTTCTGCTTTGTAATTTATGAATGACCCCGTATGCTTTGCGCCATGCCATCAGTAAGAGGCAAGGGCTCATCCCGAAGACAAAATGTAGGTGAGTAAAGGCACCTTCCTTCGTTCCCAACCTCACACTATTAGTAAGAAGTGAGGGCTTATCACCAAAGACTGTGAAGGACGAAAGGTGTATGATTAATTTTATTTGATTAGTCTTATTGTAGTGCTTTTATTTGGAAAGGAACATCTGCCCCCAATCTTAGCCCCACATGACTAGTTGGACGCGAGGGTTCAACACCGAAGATTGAGTTGGGCCGTCAAACAAACCGGGTAAAGAAGTTTAGAGCTTTTTTGTTAAAGAGAGAACTTCATTGGAGGGAATATTTTACCATCAGTAAGCTTCTAGGTATGACCATAGGTGAAAATATCTGAAATGGGAGAAATTGTAAGAAGTATGAGATGCACAAGACTTAATAGGAACCATTTTAATACTTGTCTCATGATGATGAGTAAGAAGATGTGATTTTTGATGATGGGAATATCTGCCAATGGAGTGAAAAGTTTAAAGCTGCTTGTAGATGAATTAGATAGCAGGAATGTACAAATGGTGTCTCCCTGGATAGAGAACACCTCAGGAATAAAATTTCTTGAGATGGATTGCATTCATTGGTTCGTCAAGTACCTAGCCATTTTCAGTGGCCAACTTATAGGCCCCAGAGCCAAACTTAACAGTGCTTACATAGGGCCCTAACCAGTTGGGCTCAAATTTACCTTGTTTTCCATGTTCTTTGGTTGTATTCTTTTGATTTTCTTTGAGAACGAGATCACCGACCTTGAACTCTCGAGGCTTTACTTTTTTGTGATAGCTACACTATAGCCGGTTTTGATAGACCTGAAGATGATCTAGAGCATTAAGTCAAGAGGTTCGAGTTCATTAAGCCATGACTGTCGGTATTCATCTTCATTAATTACATTTTTAAGGGATATTCTTAAGGACGAGAGTTCAACCTCAACAGGCAAAATGAATTCACAACTATAAACAAGGGAGAATGGAGTGGCTCCAACAGGCATGCGATAAGGCGTGCAGTAAGCCCAAAGAGCAGGGTAAATTTGGGTGTGCCAATTTTGCCTTGTGTGTGTTGATGATTTTTTCCATGATACTTTTTAAAGTTTTATTTGTTGCTTCTTCTTGGCTGTCACCCTAGGGGTAGTATGGAGTAGACCACTTAAGCCGGATATGGAAACATTTAGCTAGGTCTTTGGCAAGTTGGTTTTTGAATGATTTTCCATTGTCGGTGACCATGGAGAATGGAATTCCAAAACGACATATGAGATTATTAAAAATGAATTTTGATATTTGGCTTCCAGTAACATAGATGAGAGGCATAGCCTCTACCCATTTGGTGAAATAATCGGTGGTGGTAATGATGAACTTGTGTCTGTTAGATGACGTCAATCTAATTTTTTCGATGATATCAAACCCCCATTGAGAGAAGGGCCAAGGTGTTGTGATTGGTTGTAGCACTTGAGAAGGTGCATGGATAAAGTTGTCGTGTTTTTGGCAGGCTTGTCATTTTTTAACAAAAAGACATAGACATGCATCATTTTCCATGGTGGGCTAATAGTACCCAACGTGTAAGATTTTCTTAGCTAAAGCCATTCCATTTGTGTGCGCTCTGCAAATACTAGAGTGGACTTTAGTTATGACGTGAGAGGCCTCCTCTTGATTAAGACATCGTAGTAGAGTGCCATCATAACCTTGTTTGTATAGAGTGTTGACTAAGATAGTGTAACGGGATGCACATTGTGCTAAGGCGCGCTTATGACTAGGATTCATGTTGGTAGCGAATGTTTTGTTGTGGATGGTGTAAATATCATGGTACCAAGGGTTGTGAGGACCAACTATTTCGCACACCATGGGCATGAGTTAAGAGATGTTCTACGAGAAAATTTGCTTGTGATTGATTTAACACAATTTCTAAAAGAGATCTGATAGTTGCTATAACATCTGCAGACTTATTGCGAATTCTAGGGACTTGGTCAAAATTGATCAACTGAAAATAACCTCGAAGGCTATCTACCAGGCATTTGTATGGAATGAGCTTTTCATCTTTGACTTGGTATTCATTTGTAACCTGTTTAATGATAAGCAACGAGTCACCAAATACGACCAATTCTTTAAGATTCCATGATATGGCTAATTTTAATCCAGCTATGAGAGCTTTATATTTTGCGATATTATTTGTACAAGGGAATGCTAAGAGAAGACTTGGGGATAACATTCCCATCAGGCGTAATAAGTAAGATACCAGCTCTTGATCCATGGATATTACAATATCCATCAAAGAATAAAGTCCAAGCTGGCATTATGTCTATGTATAGAACATCTTCATTTGGGAATGTGAAATGGAGAGTTTCTGGTCTAGGAAGAGGTGCCGCAACAAGTTGATCTGCTAGGGCTTGTCCTTTAATTGCTGTTTGATGAGCAAATTCGATGTCAAATTCACTAAGTAAGACGACCCAACTGGACATTTTGCCCGTGAGAATGGGTCTAGACAGGAGATACTTAAGGGGATCTACCTTAGCGACAAGTTCGGTTGTGTGATTGAGTAGGTAATAACATAGTTTGTGGAATGCGAAAGCAACTGCTAAGCATACCTTTTCAATTTGGGGGTATTTTACCTCATGATCAATAAGTGGTTGGTTAAGGTAATAAACTGCATGTTCTTTTTCTTGATCATTGTGTTGTGCTAATAAGGCTCCTATTGCATATTTAGTAGTAGACTTGTAGAGAAGCATTGGTTTATCTGCGATTGGTGACATGAGGACAAGTGGAGTGGAGATGTATTCTTTTGGTGAAAGAATCATGACACTCTTGATTCCATAGGAATTGTACATCTTTCTTAAGCGATTGATTGAAATGATGACACTTATCAACTAATTGCGATATAAAACATTGGATGGATTGTATTTCGCCTTGAAGGCTTCATAGTTGTTTAAGATTATGGGGAGGAGGCATTTCCATAATAGCTTTGACCTTTACGGGGTTAACTTCTATACCTCTCCTAGAAACGATGAATCCTAATTGTTTTTTAGATGGCACACCGAATACCCAATTAGATGTAGAAATAAATCAGATTGTAACCCTCATGTGTAACCTCATAAAATCATGCCAAAATGCTTCATATCAAGTCGATTTGAGCTTATTAAAAATCTGGAATGAACAACAAGTATTTGAGCACTTGAAACACCTCCAAACAAGCTTAAAATTACCCTAGGCAAGTCAATTTCATTAAGGGAAAACCAAGAGATAATAAATTGCATTCACCATAAATCACTCTGAAAACCCTCTGAAAGCAAGCTTGAACTCTCCCAAAAATGGTGACTCACATATATGGAATATAAATGCACATAACTCATCAATTCATAACTTTCAAAGGACACACATTTCACAATTGGTGGTGTTAATGAATGCCATTTATTTTTTGATCACTAGTGGGCATTCATCCCTCTTCAAGCATGAAGATAAGTTATAATAACCGTCAACATGCAAAAAGGGGTGCCCATCATCTTCTTTTATAGGTTTTTTTACTCATTCTCCCAAGCTTCCTTCCTTTTGGCGCCATCTTCTAGGAGAGAATCTTTTATTTGAAAATAGCCTGGAAGTCACACTCAAAAATAAATATTAATTGCCCAAAAATCATATTAAATGCATGAGAAAATTAAATACAACAAATAATGCCCAAAGGAATTGACCCATGCCAAATTATTAATAAATGTGCTCATAGGATGAATGAATCATTTTCTAAAAAATACGACTTGCTTCCATTAGTCCATCTACCTCCAAATAATCATTAATTGGCCCATGATAAATCGATTTTCCTCTTTTTTATTTATTTATTTTTGACTTGCACAATTAAATAATATTTTAATTTTTAATTCATTGGCACAAATCAATTAATTATCTTTTAATCTAAGGGGAGTGGATAATTCTTATTATTATTAGTTTAATTAATTAATGTCCCAAAAAGGGGACATTACATCATTGCCTTGACCTTCTTTTGGAGGACATAGGCAAAATTGATTGGGTGAGGTTGGTTGTAGAAGATGCAAGAAACATAACAAAGTACATATATAATCACCCTTGCGTTTTGACCTTGATGAGAGAACACACAAAGAAGAAAGAGCTTTGTTCGAGCCAGTGTCACAAGGTTTGTAACTAATTTCTTGGCGTTGCAAAGTATTTCTAGTTTGTTAACATCATTGAAGCAAATGTTTGTGAGTCAAACATGGTTAAACTCACAATATTCAAAGAAAGCTGATGGAGAGAGGATTGCAAAGATAGTCTTTGATATCTTTGCAAAAAGAGCTATAAAGTTCATCAAGGTAATTTCAAACTTCGATTTATATTTCAAGTTGATTCCTTTATTTTAATTTGTTAAATTATAAATATATTGTTATTTACTTATTTATTTTATTTGTAGCTTTGTAACCTTACATTTTAATGTGTGTGTAGGTGTTAGAACTATTGGTGAGGGTTTTGCATTTGGTTGATGGGGAGCAAAACCCTATGGGATACACACTTATGAGGCCATGGATAGGGCCAAAGAGTTTATCCAAAACTATTATAATGGGACATCGCTAGATATGGCCCCTTTTGGGAGATTATTGATCGGAGGTGGAACAATCAACTCCACCAGCCTATTCACGCAGCGGGGTACTACCTCAACCCCAAGTATTTCTTCTCTGACGGCTTCATAGATGTGAACGAAGAGGTTATGGAGGGCCTTTCAACATGTATTGAAAGGATGATAGCAGATGTTGAGACGAAGGATCTCATTATTTTAGAGCTGCAAAATTACAAACATGTCAAGGGGAGGCTCTTTGCTTCAGGGTTAGCTATCTGAGGGAGAACCATGCAGACACCAGGTGATAGAAATTAAAATGTTTACCAAGTTACATATTAGTTACATATTTAATTTTATTAATTACTTATAAACTTTTGATTATCTTGGTTGTAGGTTCTTGGTGGGAGCATTGGGGAGGAAATTCCCCGCATCTTCAAAAGCTAGCCCCCAAAATTCTATCTCAACCTTGTAGCGCTTCTGGATGTGAACACAATTGGAGTTTGTTTGAGGCCATTCACATGAAGAAGTGCAACAAGTTGACTCAAAAACGGCTCAACAACTTGGTTTTTGTGCAATACAATCTCAAACTTCGTACAAGAAAAGTGGAGGCCACATTAGAGGAGCTTATTGATTTGGATGAGATAGATCCATACAACGAGTGTATTGAGCAAGAAGAGGAAATCCCTGCGTTCACAGAGGATGAGATTGCTTCGTTCGAGAGGGAAGCTATGGAGGGAGAAACACTAGTAGGAGATATTGGATTGGATGAGATCTTTGGAGGTGATCTCCAACATGCAACAGAGGAGCCACAACCATCTACTACCATGTTGGAGCCAGAGTCACAGCCTTATAGGAGGAGCGAGGAGACACAACCTAGTGTGGGGACTATTAGAGGCACTACACCCTATCCCCAATATTTCTCTAGAGCAGGGAAGAGGAAAATGTAACTTATTATATATTGTAACTTGCATAGATATGAAATTTATGATGATATTTTTCAATGACAATCATCATAAATTCATAGCACTTATCAACTAGCTGTTGTATTTGCATGATGATGCAATTTTGTATTGTATTCGTATTCAAATCTAATTGAAAACATTTCTCCAACATTTTATGGACTCATTTGATACATTTTGTAGCTATATTTTGCATAAAATTCATGTTTTTTTAAAGAAATTTGAGTATTTTTTAAGTTGCTGAATATTCCTGAATATTCGCCAAGTCTTGCCGTGTTTTTGCCGAGTCAATTTTTTTTTGGTTTGCTGAATATTCACCGAATACGAATAAGCGAAGTATGATGTCTATAATTAAGAATAAGCAAGGTTCTCCCAAATCATCATAAGTTGTATTATTATTGTATTCATTTTCTTTATTATTTCTGATTTTTGGAGGTTACCCTCTCAAAGTGACTTGTTTTGGAGTATTTCTGCATTTATCATGAAGAAATATCCTAACAAAATGGTATTAAGGCTCTGATTTGAGAAACTAATTTTGTTTTCACCATATCTCACAAACCGTTGAGAAAATTTCTGAGATATTTTTAGGGAAGTTGGGAGTGTTGACAAGGAAGTTTTATTTCAATTTTATTTATTGTGAATTTTTTTTGCCCTATTTATTTTAAATTTAGTCTTCACAAAGTCAATCCCTAGGCCATAATTTGAGTAGTTCGTCAGATTTTTTTACATTTTCAGGAAGCTTGTAAAAATTTAGGTAGGGTCTACTCTTTATGCTTTCATATTTGAGGTAGAATACATCATGAAATTCGCTGGTCAAATTTTTGTCAAAGGTGGAGCATTTGTTTTAGATATAGTTCATGTTTGAAATTTTAATGGTTACTACTCGCAATAGGGACTTTCCTCCCCTGTCTTAGTACAAATCTAGAGCTAGAAATACAACCAAATTAGCAGTGATGCCTTTTGGACTAGATGCCTCTTCCTCAACCATTGATCTCACCGACTCTCTTTATTGTCGACCACCTAAAGTTGAGGGAAACATTCTTGCGGGTTGTGCAGTTGTGGTAACTTTTATCAAGGATAATTTGTTTTCCCCATTTGAAACATTTTTAAATGAGGGTTTAGATAGGTTTAATCATGAACCATTGTCCTAGATGAAGTCCCAAATTAATCAGCCTTAGGGAATTGGGTGAATGCTATCCATTCATACACAACCAAACTACCCTGGAAGGCACAACCAAAACCATCTAAATGAAGGGATAGGGCAACCTTTTCAAGGCTCAAAATTCAACCTACCAAAAATAAACATTTGCAAGTTTGATTGTATGGCATAACTTCTTGGATAAGTGTCATGGAATAGTTTTTTAAGCTTCACAATTTACTAGAGAATGTGATGGTTGACAACCTCACCACATTTAGAATTTGAACATTTTTCAATGGTACCTATGGATGACGAGTGATAAGAAAGTACCAAGTGCTTAGGTGGAATGAATTTACTAATGACTTAGCAACACACCATTAACAACCATGGAAGGGAACTTATTTCACCGAATTGACAAATCTGAAACAAATAGGGTCCATAGCCAAATATAATACTGAGCAAATGAGATTGGCGATCTATATTCCAATTGAAACACCTTGTTCAAGGCTACAATTCTACATCAATGGAATTAATGACCGAATTAAGCATGATGTTCAGTTGTTGGAACCTTGTATAGTTAGGAAAGCTATGTAGCAAGAAATTCACATGGAACAACGAAACTCTGCTATTGAGAGATTCATGCAGGGTCAAACTATGTGATGTAGAGATAGAAATGTGGCCAACTCTTTTAATCCAAGGCAAATTGTTAAGCTCAATATGAGGCGGAGAAAAGAGAAAAAACCTATGTTAGCATTGCGTTAACAAATGGTCTAGAGGTCATAAGTGTGCTAGTGGTGAGAAAAGACTAATAATTATTGAAAATGAGGTTTTGGATGAGGAAGAAATAGCTACGGAGGAACCAATGTTAGAACACAACACGTGAATTATGAGGAAGAAAATCCTACTATCTTGCCACATGCATTAAATGGGATAAGCACACCACAAATACTCGCAAAGGTTGGTTATATAAAGAAGGTAATACTTTTGGTCAATTGAAGACTATTTGATGGATTCATAAATAGTTTCCATCCGAATTGGGGGAGAAAATGTAGTTTTGGAAGTACAATGGCTTGAACCGTTGAGATGCAAACTTATGGACAAAGGTTCAAACTTGTTGGGATACAATCACCACTAAGCCAAATTATCAGCTCTCACACGATGGAGAAATTACCTAAGAAAGGATCTAATGGCATGGTAGCACTACTATTTTTCTTAGAAGCACATGATGTGGAAAATTTGATCCACCAAAGCTTCAAGAGATCATTCAACACCATCAACAATTCCTTCAGGAACCAAAGGGCGTATCTCTAGTCAGATATCATGACCATGCGATTGAATTGATTCTAGGAAGTAGTCCTCCTAATATACCTTATTGGTATCCCTATGAACAATAGTCTGAAAATCGAAAATTTGGTCAAGGAAATGCTGGACTGAAGCATTATTCATCCCATAAAAGTGCCTCTTCGTAATGTCCCCCTTTTCAAATTAATGTTAAATGGAGACTTCTTGTCATTCTCTTCTCGAGGCCAAGAAGGATAAGTGAACAAGGGAAGTAATTGAGCTTCGTTTTAGTTTTCTTTTATTATTTTTAATGTTTTTCTTTGGTGTTTTACTCCTTAGGGCAGGTCGACTGGGACTATAAGACCCCAATAAGAGATTAAAAGATAAAGTGAAGCTTAAAGAGGTCGTTTCTCACGCAAGGGGTCTTGGCGCCAACCAAAGGATATAAAAGGAGGTCGCTTGGCCTCATTTGCACATCATCTTTGGCCATTTTTACACATATACATGGTTTGTTGGGCTGATTGCTCAATACCTTTCCACTTGAGGACGACAACCCTCTTGTGTTGCATCCAAGGAGGACAAAACCCTTCCTTGCGGTTTGGTGGAGAACAAAAACTCTCCATGCGGGTGAATTGAAGATATCTATCGAAGATTATCTTGCTGATTTGGATTGAGGACATCAAGAAGAAGACCTACAAAAGCTTTCCATGATTTTTGGAGCCCTTTTCCTAGGGAACAACTAGGGTTTGGTTGTGGTTCAGTGCCTTATAGGGCACATAATTCATATATTCTTTGATATTTTGATTTACCATAATTTATAAGGTTGGAATCCATAATTTGGCTATTTTTGGAGAAGTTTATCTATAGTTTTGACCCCATGTTTGTGGCTACCCTGCTGCTGTCACAAAATTAATTACAACAGTTTATCATCTCTGGTTTTTTCCGTTTCTTTGATGCAAGTTGGATGGATATTTGTTGCCATACTTGAAATAATTATTTAGAAGTATTTTTCAGCTATTGTGCATGATTACATGATGAATTTAATGTCCCTCTACAATCACTGCTAGGGTTTTAAAGCCGCTGTTATAAAAATCGGGATTCACTTCACTTGGGGTTTTTGCTATTTCCTTGTTTTTCATTTTCATTCCCAGAAAGGGACATTACAGTGGTATTAGAGCACCAATCTTCCAACTTGAGGGTTTGATGCAAGAAGGCAACAAGGGTTTTATTTGCTATCAAATGAGAGAGAAAATTAGACCAGCCAAGAGAGGAGGACAATATGGCTCATTAGGATGCCCAAGAAGCCAAGATTGACAAGCTAATTGAAGGGCGAGTAAGATTGGCAGATGCTATGGACTTGCTAGCCCTAACCCTTCAGAAAGTTCATGAACCTAGGGTTCATAATGAAGGACACTCATCCGGAAAAAAGACTTCACGGAAGCCCTTTGGATAAACTCACAGATCAACCACTAGGCCTTCTTTCCTTCCAAGGGAAGAAACCTTTCTAGAGGCGGGAACAAGGCCCTCTATAGGGGAAAGCATTGCGTCAAGCTATGAGGAATACATGACACTTCCAAGGGAGATACAAGAAGCAATTTCACTTGCCGATTTCATTGGGGTAAGCAAAGGGAGGCCTAAGGCAGAGCCAAGACAAAATGCACCACAAAAAGAGGTGCAAAATGTGTTGGACAAGATATCTTTCTCTACATTTGATGGCTTCAACAAAGGGACAGTTGGAAAATGGATGAAGATGCTAGGGTTAAACCCTAGACCAGAAGAATTTACCAAGGAGCCAAACCCAAAGGGGTTTCTCTTGAAAGAAGAAAAGAAAAATTAGATATGCAAGAGGGTTTTGTGGTGGAGTCCCAAGAAGACCACATTGAAGGACATGGAAAGGTGTTGTTAGATGAAGAACCAAAAGGGGTTTCTGATGCAACAAAATTTCCAAAGAAAAAGGAAGAAGTCATGGAGCATGAGCCAAGGAAAGAAGGAAAATTCGATTTGCAAAATTGTGGAGATAATTTGGTGGTTGACGCCAAATCTCTTGTTGATAATGATGATATTCAACTTGCTGGAATTTTCAAAACAATAGCTCCTAAGAGTCAAGTTGAGGGTGTTCATGGCTTTGGTAAGACCCATGAAGAGGCTCCATGCATGTGCCAACAAAATATGGACGAAGTCAAGGTGGGAAGAGCTTCACTAGTTGAATATGAAGAGATCTCAACCAAGCTTCATTCGGCAAAAGAAGATGAATAAGATGACAACCGAAGGTATGATATTGAAAATTACATTTCAGTTTTTAGGTCTCCTCCTATGTCGCTGCCATACTTGTGTCATCATGGACAACACAGTAGTGGAAATGGTGATAAAGTGAAGAATACTCTTAAGTGGCAAAGAGTACATAGATCCTTTGAGTTACAAAGAAGGTGAAGTGTTCAATGGGTTCCATGTTACTATGGCTAGCGAGTGCTTCATTTCGTGCATATGGTTAGAAAGAAATTTTATGAGAAATCATATGGAGTTTGTTGTGCATTCAAACTTCCTTGTGAAGGATGAGATGCTACAAGAAGGCCTCATCATCTCTTGCACCAAGACGTTCCAACCACTCAAGCTCACCATGCGAAAGCACATGGTAAGTAACAATTTCTATGTTGTTGCTATTGAAGGTTTGGATTCGATACTCAAGATTCAATGGTTGCATTCTTTGGGTGAATTTACCCAAAACTATCAAGCTAGGGAGTTGAGATTCAAACTTGGTGATTAAAAGGTTGTGCTTTAAGGCATGACAATTGGAGCTCCTCAAGTTGCTACATGAAAAGGATGGAAAGAATTACCGGAAGAAGGCAACATCTATGGGTTGCAAAAACCCTCGGAGGCTTACAAAACCTCCTTGTAAAACTAACCGGCAAGGTGTTTTTCTCAGCACTAAGGGTTGAAAGCAATTATCATGGATAAATACTAGAGGTTTACAAAGGCTGGTATCCATTCCTTTAATCAGGGCCAAAACCAAACCCAACTTTTGATTTTCAACAACTTCCCAAAGCCGCAAAAAGGGTTAACATGGCTCCAAGAGAGGTGACAAAAAGTACACAAACGGTCATTTGAGGGTGCTCTAAGGTTTAATACAACACCCCACATGACAGGAAACATAGTCACAACTTGACTTTCCCATTTCAGGGTTCTAAGGGGTGTTTTGCGAGTCACCAAAAATCACGTTTGATTAACTTTGTAAGGCAAACAAAAGGGTAGTTTTAAACTAGAAATCAAGTTGAACTTGTGTTTTTTTGTTATCCAGTATTGTTATTAAAGCTAACCCAACCTCTTAAGGAGATAAACCATAAAATTGGGTGACACTCAAAACCTACCCTTCAAGTTTTGCATAAAAAGGGGGAAAAAATAAAAAAAGTCGGAGTTACTTCGCGTTAAAACTTACTAAGGCATACTCATCATTGGTTTATTTATTTTTTAAACATCCATAATAAAGGAAACTAGAAAACATTGAAATCATGCAAGATAGAGGGAGATAACCATGCCGAAAATTGATCAGCGAACAAGACTGGAGGAGTTGTCGTTAAGAGCCAATTGCATTTGCTAATAGGGTTCAACGACCTTTTCACCAAAACCCATCTTGAGCATATTCCATGATCCATGCATTCTAAGAGACCAAGCTTCCTTGAGGCATTTTGTCAAACGGTTATGTTTCCCGGCTATGCTTCCACATTTCTTGCCTTGAAGTGACGATTCCGGGCTTCATTGTTCCCTAAGTAACGTTTGATAAAGAACACGGTGTCACAAAATAACTCACCTGTGACTGCAGATGATCAAAGAGTTGTAGCTCCTTCCACATCAACCTTATAACTTCCTCATTTGCCTTACGTTTCCACACCAATCTCAAACAAAATCTCCATCTCATGGCATTAAGTAGAGAGGATGAGCCAAAGGAGGCGCTACACAATCTTATTACTACACACCCCCTCCCCTTTCTTGTGGTCGATGCAGATTGGGAGAGAAACGCATCCCATTTGCTTCAAATATGATCACACAATGGCAAGCCATTTGCTGCCAAACTTGATGAATGTGCCAACAATGTCAAGCGCAAGTCAACAAACAACCCCAAACGCCACCGCATAACCTATACCAACCATGGCTGATTCACAAGCTATTGGATGGTGTTTTGACCATATTTCCCTCAGGCATCTTGAACAGCTGCCCACCTCCATGTTTTTCCTTTATATTTGCTAAGGTGCCAACAATAAGGAAAAAACATACAGTAAAAAATTTCTTTCTCCAAAAGCTTTGAGAGACGCCCACAACCTGTTCCAAAGCTTCCATTGGTGCACAGTGAGAGAGGATGCTGGTCAAACAATCTTTATGCCTTGCACTGGCCTCCCAACTGTCAATTGCATTTTATTTGAAGATTTCTAAGCCTATATTCTTCCCTTTTTTTTAAGAAAACCGTTTTGTGCACTCCCGACACCGTGGCAGGCCAGAGAGGCCGCATCCAAACTTTTTTCCTCCTCCCACAGCCCATGTGGCCACATTTCTTTGAGCATTTGATAAATGGTTCATGAGCCTGTCTAGGTGTCCCTCCATAGAACCACATTTCTTTGAGGTATTTGTCAAACAGTTACTATGCCTGGTGTGAGCGGACCCATTTTGCATACACGGCTATTACAACATTTGTCACTTCCACAAAATACAAAATCCCACCTCCATGTTTTAACGCAGGTAAGATTATGCTAGAAAGTGAGGCAGATCTGCTGACCGCATTCGCCCCTAGAATGCCTTGTAGATCCGCTCAAAACCCAAGGCAGGACTAATATGCCTAGACCCATTTTTAGTTCTAATTTTGGTGCAGGGAGGGAGTTTTGCCAATAAATGTGAATAGATTAGAGTGAACGCTTGTACAAAGAATTTTCTGGGGTCTTAAAACCTTGGCATGACTGGGAGGATAGTTGTAGTAAAGGCGCTCAGCTTTACACTTGTAAATTGCATTTGTCAGAAGTTTAGAATGCCCATTTTTTTGCATACCATTTAATGCCAATGGAAATCCACACCAAACTCATCTCACACCAATAAAATTAATGATCCTTGATTCCTTACCTGCTATGGAACAAAGATCCCTCTACCTGCCAAGTACCTCACAAAGGCATTAAAAATCATTTTCTTTTAGTTATTTGCTTATTTTATTTTTATTATATATTTTTAATGATGATGAT
Source organism: Taxus chinensis (assembly GCA_019776745.2). Taxonomy (NCBI): domain Eukaryota; kingdom Viridiplantae; phylum Streptophyta; class Pinopsida; order Cupressales; family Taxaceae; genus Taxus; species Taxus chinensis. The sequence goes on along the minus strand of CM034155.1, from coordinate 75,951,104 downwards.
AATTATAATGAGAACAAAAATAATAAGATTAATATAACACTATTCACATCTTGGAAATGTTCCTACGGATCAACAAAGGAACTTTTATTGAATTAAACTCTTAGACATGCATTATTATTAATATTTATTAATCCCTCGATGGCCTCATGACATGGTGCAACATCAAAAGACTAACCCGAGGCTTGAGTTTGGGTTTATGTTGAGGAATATAACATTCAATCCAAGTTCGCAAGATGATAAGGTCTGAAATTAAAACATCTTAAATCTCAAATTATGCACTCCATGCATATAACAATATTTTTATTGAAGTTTTGGTTCAGAGTTCAAACAAGATAATCACACAATAATAGCTCTTCATTGTATTATTCAATAGAAATCATACACTTACATAGGAAATTATATCTCTTATAAACTAGGATGCCTATTAAAGATCCCAAAGTACTCACTCCAAATAAATGAGTTGTTCTTAACAACTTGTAACCAAACCCAAATCAGATGGGATCGGACACCTCAATCATGTGAGCAGTTGGCGAGATGAGCTCTCATACCAACTGACCAGGTGCAAAGAAGAAAATTTGTCTACCCCAAGTGAGAAGAAAATTATTTCTATGGCAGCCATGAGCCAAACTACCATCATTAATACTGTTGTCATCATTTATATCAGCCCACGCTTAATTTCAGTCGCATTTGTATTTGGAAATATGGAGTGTTCTTCCACCTTAATTGATGAGGGAACGAAGAATGTGGATGCCACATTGGGACATGAATTAGCTTGTCAAGCTGCTGATTATTTATTAATTTCTTGCTTTATGACTGAGATTACAACAGTTTAGAAGGCTTTTTATACAACTGAGTATGCAGAAGAAGTTTTTATTGCTTTTTTAGAAGTTGAAGATGAAGGGGACTTCGCTAAAGAAAAGGGAAACAGGTGTCAGAGTTTGTTTGGGCAAAAGCTCTTTCATTTGACAGGCACAGGATCTAGACTATGGGAATGCTGCAAGATGTTCCTTCACCTACAAGCAAAGGTCACTTTGGCAACATAAGAACATCAAGCTAGCACCCATTTGTTTTGGGTCGTATAAGGTTCTCCACCGGATTGGCAGTGTAGCTTATAAGTTAGAACTTTCAACCTCCTTAGTCATCCTATATTTCATGTTATATGCCTGAAGAAAGTAATCATTACTAAGCTTCCAGTCGCGTCAGAATTGCCCAAGTTAGACGACGAAGGGAAGTTCATTATGGAGTCCAAGGCCATCATGACAAGTGAAGCAATTGTGAAACTAAACCATTTTAGAATTTCTCATCAAGTGGAAGAATCTGCCAGCCGAAGATGCAACATGGGAAGATGTATCATTCATGCAAAATTGTCCCGAGTTACTAGGCTTTGAGGGCACACTTTTCTAAAGGGAAGGCCATGTTACACCCCTAATATTATATCTTCTTAAGTAGTTATGGAGTGGATTGCATAATGTTTATCTTTCACTTATTAGCTCTAAATGTTTCTTTAGGCCGGCATAGTGAGGATGAAAGGTGTGACCCTACCTAATTATGTCTATAGATAAAGATGAGCAAGGCTCTCTGGAACCGTCATAAGCTGTATTATTGAACTCATTGCTTTAGTATTCTGATTTTGGAGGTTTCCCTGTTGAAGTGGGTTGGATTTGAGTTTTTTTGCATTTGTCTCAAAGAAATATCCTAGCACTGCCATTAATGCCTTGATGTCTTGGGCCATGAATTGCACATTTGCTTCCAATTTGTAAAATGATTCTTCACCATCATTTGAGTTAGCTATTCTTCCACCATCTCTTATTTCTTGTTTCCACTTGTGGAAGTCTCTGATTGGCATGATTGTGATTCCTCTTTTTTGGACCTATCTGTTATTGTACAACACAAATACCACATTCCCAAAGGAAAACATTGCTCTGATACCATTATGATCTGTTATTCACTAAGCTATGCTTATGATGATTTCATTAAACAAATCTTTGAACTTACATTACCTACAAATGAAACAAATGGTTGTATTTTCCATTTGTTAATGAGACAAGAGTTCCTAAGGTTGATCGCACCTTTAATAGGTGTTCCCTTCCAACTCCAAATTAAAAGCTCAACTTTAATGGTGCTTCAAGTGGGAAACTTTATCGGGTTGGATTTGGGTGTTGTGAACTGGTTAATGTCTACTGAGATATTAGACTTTTCAATAACAACATAAACAAAATGGTAATTGCATAACATACGATATCAGAGAAAAGTATCCTAACAATAGCAACTATCATAAATAATAAGTCTCAATACGATTTGTACAATATAAGCTTCCTTGGAAATCCTCGTATTTATAAGACAAATGAATTATGGGCGTTGGTTGACACAACCATCAACACCTGAACATAACCAAAAAGAGTCATTACAAAACTACTTAAGGTCAACAATACAACCACATGATTCATTGGCCATTAAAATATGTAATTATGCCAATAACCATGACAATATGAATGTTACAGTCTACATTTCCCCCCTTTAAACAAGTCAGAGTCCCTTCCAACACGATTCCTTTTCAACACGAAAGAATGAGAATCAAAGGAGAAGAAAGAAGACATTCCAGTGGAGCTACTGTTGATGTAGACATTTCTGTTGACGTATGTGGATGTGTCAATTGGCCCTCTATGTGTGGAAGCAAAAATATGCAATTATATGATATATCCTCTTCCATTGAAAAATCCACATCACAATGCAAAGTAGACAATGAAAATGATGGGTGCAGGTCTGATTTTGGGTCTTAATCAGATTGTATGACTCCCAAACAGCAGTACTAATCTTGTACAGTGCTCCCAAGAGACTACTTTTTTGGCTTACTTCAGCCCGCACACGCTATGTAGACATACGATAATGATGTGCAACAATTGTGGCGTTTAGGAGGGGAGAGGTGGATGGGGATGAACATTCAATGGAAAGGGCATGTCAAGGAGGAGGGGAACATTCAAGGAGAGGAATGTTCGAGGGATGGATGTTTCGATCCTAGAAGAGGGTATACAATTGGTGGGAAAACAAGAGAGTGGGGAACATTCATGAAAGGAGGGCATTTGGGATGGGTAGAGTGTCCCGTCAAAGTAGTACGTTCAAGCAAGACATTTAGTCAAAGCAAGGTGTTGAATTGAAGAACCTTCGACAAATAGGACAATCAAAGCAAGATGTCGAGACAAAACAAGACGTTTGGACAAAGAAGGACGTTGGACCCTTTGGTCAAAGGACATTTTTTGTTGTGATGAGAATACACGACGGGTGGGATATAAATGGCCCATACTTGGTGGTGTGTATAATATAGAGAATGTTCCACCGTTATGCCTTTTATCCATACTTTTCCATATCCTATCAAATGCTTTATTATCTTTTATATCACTTTCATGAACTTCGTCTATAGCTTTGTTTTACTCATTTTATTTTTCACTTGTACATTCAAGATCGATATGCATGTCAATGCTTTCCGTCCTATATACCCATACACTTTTAATTTTGACACGTTCACCATATCTTTGACCATTGTTCTATTCAAGTTTTCTAGCCTGACTGCTCCATTCTCCAAGGTTTCTATAATTTTTAATGGCTCAAGCTACATTACTTAAAACTTGCCTAGTTTGATTTGACACCAACTGTTATATCTCAGGACTAAGGATCCTGCCTTGAAATTCATCCGTCAAAATTGTATATTGTGTCAATACTTGTCTATTGTGCGACTTTGATGTCCCCTGTGCTATCACCCATTCAAACACATCTGTCATATCCTGTCGTTCTTAAAAAATAGATTGTAATTTAGGTACGTACATCGCTGCCTATTATTTTATTTTTCTTGGACCTCTTGCACACAATCATTGAAGTTGGCTCTTTAGACTTTACATTTACTACCCATTCCAATTGGTGGGCCAAATTTCCATCTAACATTGCATCCCTGACGTATTCATTGAACTCCAATGGTTAAGCCAAGTGTGATGTTGATGGTCTGAAAGGACTTCACATCACTGACATCTGCTTCTTCCCATCTCATTACCTGCTTTGGTTGTTTTTAATCTCAATGATATTGCGATCCGGTTAGAACACTTCGTAGTCTTCCATTTGCCAATGGAATAGACCGTTGAGGGAGCTTATCTCATCTTCAGAGCACACCTATAACTCCAATACCAGCTCATCGTTATGCTCCATTCTACCGCGGTTCTCATCAATTAAGCATTTTTCTTCGGAGTCCTAATCCGATGGTTCTGAGGAGGCTGCCTCCTCACTTATTGCTTGATTCTTTAAATTTATGACTTCCTTTTGTCCTATTCTTTCAATGGAGATAAAGTTCTTTTTCGAGTTATGATCGACTTTGGTTGTTATCAACCAACCCCAACCCAATAGTGTATCTAGGCTTTCTTCTTCAATAAGATGACAACAAAATTCAAGAAAAAGGGTTGCAATACTATATTTGCCTTTTGATCCTTAAATACACCCTTTATCTTAATACCATGTTGACTAGCTCCTTCTAGTTGGAATGTTAGAAGCCACATGGTTGGCTTCCCAAGATTCTTCCAAGTCGCCTTTGGAAGAACATTCACACCAAAATCACCATCAACAATGGTGTTTGTCAAATACCTATTGAAAACTTCCATATGCATGATTGTCGGCTGTCGGGCTAGGTTAATCATCATGAGCATAGGATAGATGACTTGGTCACTTGACAAGGGGGGCTCGACTATGAGTTCACTCTTATTGTTTCTTCTCTCCTCATCACTTGGCATTAGGTGCGTCATGGTATGCTCCATGTTCGGGCTACTGTCCTGTATGGTAACAATGGTCGCATTCTTAAGTTCGAGAATGCTTTCCATTAAGTCAACTATCTTCACAGCTATAGTGGTTTGCAAGACATGACCTACAATATGTAATGTCCTCTTTTTTCAAACTAGCACCAATTGAAGATTTCTTGCCATTTCTCTTCCCGTGGCGAAGAAGGAATTGCACAAGGGAATTCCTTGGGTTTTGTTTTTTATTTTCTTTTATTGTTATTAATGTTTTTCTTTGGTGTTTTACTCCCTAAGGCAGGCCGACTGGGATTATAATGATACCAACATGAAATTAAAAAATAAAGTGAAGATCATTAAGAGGTCAACAAGGTCGGGAAGATTCCCAACATGGAATTAGAAAACAAAGCAAGCTTAAGAAGCCAATCTACACCTTATGACTCTTGGCACCAAACAAAGGGTATAAGAGGAGTCTTAAGGGCTCATTTGCACATCTTGTTTTGGCATATACACTTTATACTTGGTCTTTAGGGCTGAATTCTCTTAGTCCATTCCACTATTGGGCGACAATCCACTAGCGTGGCATCCAAGGAGGGTGAAACTCTTGTGGGAGATTGGAGGGCGAAAACCCTTCATTTCGTGGTGTTGAAGACTCTCATTGAAGACCATCTTGCTGGTTTGCATCTAGGGCATCAAGGAGGAGCCATACAAAAGCTTATGACATTATTTAAAGCCCCTTTCCTAGGGAGCGACTAGGGTAGAAGAGGATTTGGGTGCCTTTTAGGGCACAAAGCTTCATTATTTTTTGATATTGAAATTTATCATATTTTATAAGGTTGAAATCTACAATTTGGTATTTTTTGGAGGAGTTTATCTATATCATTTTTAGCTCTTGTTTGTTGCTGCCCTGCTGCTGTCATAAAATTAATTGCAGCTGGGTATAATCTCTTGTTTTCTCCATTTCTTTGATGTAATTTGGATGGATAAATGTTGCCGTGCTTGAAATAATTATTTAGAAACATTTTCAGCTGTTGTTGCATGGTTGTATGGTGAGTTGAAGGCCCTACACAGTTTGCTGCTAGGGTTTCTGATATTTTAAAATTTGTTATAAAAAGCAGAATTTACTTCACTTGGGGTTTTTGCTATTTCCTTGATTTTTTGTTTCACCCTAGGATGGGACATTACACAATAGCTTTGTCCGACTCCATTTTGATTGTCACTATGCTTGTATGTTCATTCGACTGACGTCGTTCTTTGACCATGGCCCTCTTGACTTACCCTTGCTTCAACGATTCTTTCCTTCTTTGTATGTGGGCAGAGTAATTGGATTCCTTCACTTGTGCTGAATTGCTATACTTTCTTTTCTCTTAGCTACGTAAATCATATTGAAGTTGACTTGCTTTGGACAATTTCCATTTCTATGGTCCTTGGTCCCACACCATCTACAAAGAAGTCTAGTGTCTTTTTTGGCTAGGGAAATCTCTTGCGAAATGGCCCTACTCATTGCACTCCAAACACCATTCAATTAACCCTTCTATGGAGTAGTATTGAATTTGATTCCCACACTATTAAGCTATTGTTGATAGTCCCTTTGTGGCGTGGCGGGTGGTGTCAAAGGCTCTCCTTGTGTGAACAATATTTGGCCACTCGTATTCTGCAAATTGTATGGGTGTTCCGTGACCGAATGCCTCGTAACTTGAGAAATCTCATAGAAAAGATCTTTGCCAAGTTGTATTGAATTTGATTCCCACACTATTAATTTGTTGTCAATAGTTCCTTTGTAGCGTGGCGGGTGGTGTTGACGGCTCTGCTTGTGTGAACAATATTTGGTCACTCTTATTTTGCAAATTGTACGGGTATTCCTTGATTGAATACCTCGTAACTTGATAAATCTTATAGAAAATCTTTGCCTTCATTTTTATTGTCTCCCTTTAATTCATTCAGAGCATGTCATTTGTCAAGGCTCACACTGATGTAGGTTCATTTGAAGTTAGGGTCATCTTCTTCGCGTTCTTTCAAACAAGAGGTCTTCATTTTCTCGCTTGTAATGGCCATGGCTTGATTGTATGCATCTTTGTAAGATGAGGGTGGGACAACCTTCACCATCCTCCGTAATGAGGGTACCAATCCTTTAATAAAACATCAGTTTTTCAATCCATCGACAAGTTCTTTTTTAGTTTTTGAGTCTTCTTTTATAGGTGCCAACATTCTCGTGCTCACCCTATTGGGTCTTATAGATCTTTGTGAAAATATCAATCATTCCTCAAAAGTTTGAATTCTTTATCGAAGGCTTTCTTGAGTGTTTTCCGTGTTACTTTCTCTAACCTTGGTGCATCCGCATACCAATCAATAGCCATTCCCCAAAGGGTTGCTAGGAAATGTCTTAACCACTTGTGTTCATATGTATGCGCATTCGCAGTCTATATTGTGATGCATGTTGTGTAGTGTCGTACATGATCTTCTGATCCATCACCAGTGAACATTGCAACTTTCGCTTTTCTGGAAATGGAGTTGATGGGGTAACCGTGACTTTGGTTATGGGTTACTTTTGGCATGGTTCTTCAAATCTCCTTTATAAGGTTTGCAATGGAAATTCCTTCAATCTCTTAGCACTATAGGACATGCCCTTATGGTTGACCCTTCCTTTGGCAGGGATCTGTACACTATGTTGCAATGCTATTAGATCCCTTGTTAGTGCGAATACCTCTAACATGTTTAAGCTTCCCCAGACTTCTCATGTTAGTCTCTTATAACCCACTCCAACCTAAACTAACTAGAAAGGTACACTCTTTTTTTGGAAGGGGCTATGGCCATTTCTACCCACTCCTTATTGTGATTGGCGTAGGGTCCACTAGTTTTTCCTGAATGCTTTGGCCTTATGCTTCATATTTCCCGCGATGGATTTTTAGAATTCTTGTTTTATCACAGCCTTTGTCGTCTTTCTGGGTGCTCCACCAATCAAGTAGATTGTTCATTTTTTTGTTTCCCTCCCTAACTATATATCTCTTTCCTTTTTTTGTTTAGAGTCAATAACATGAATTATTGAACTGATTGTAACTGTGTTATAATAAATTTTTCCATTGTGCTTCACAGTTTTATTTGGTATATAGATCTTATAAGATAATGGGGTGCCTTATCACGCTTCTATTTGAACCATCGTTGACCTGACATTTAAGGTAATGTCTACAAAATGTAGACTGCTCAATGTCTGTTGAGATACTAGACTTATCAATAACAATGCACACATGATAGTAATTGCATAACATACCATATCTGGTCAAAGTGCTCAAACAATATTAGCTTGTATCATAAAAGAATAAGCTCAATACAATTCATATAGTACAAGGAGGACCTAATCCCAACTTCCCTTCCCCAATGTGTATCCTTCTCACTATAAGGCAAATGGCTTATAGTTGTTAGTTGACACAACCCTCAATACCTAAACATAACCAACAAAAGTCATTACAAAATTACTAGAGGCCGGAAATACAACTAGATAATTTGGTGGCTATTAAAATATGTAATTGTGCCAACAACCATGACAATAAGAATATTGCAATTCATAGGTGCATCATCAGAGGCAATCAGGAGTGGCTTCGTTGTGGCATCTTTGGTCTTTATCCTCTAGGGAACCAATAATGCAGTTGAGGCAATCGTTTAGTAGAAGGCTTGAGGATCACAATCCAATTCCAAACCCTATATGTAGAAGTCAAGCCCGACTCCTATTGATAATACAAGCAATGAAGAAAGACGTAATTCATAGCTGGGAGCTTAACACTATTCTTAGAGAAGCCTGAGAAATCTCATCTTGACTCAATCGGATCACCTTTTTCCATTGTTACTAGGAGGCCAATAAACCAACAAATTTGTTGGTTAAAGCGGATACAAAACAAGACTCCCTCTCCTCAGTTTAGAGCTCATCCTCTTATGATTGGACGGGCTTAGTTGCCTTTGTTGCGTAGAATACACAATCCTCGAAGGGTGCCCCTCTAACCAGAGGGGATAAACTAGATGATGAGGTCAAAGGTTAAGGGGAGGGGCTAGGACTTGTGTTCACACATACTTTGTGTCAATACAAATACCCCAAGCCCTTAACATGCCACTCCCATATTGGTTGAATTGAAATAAAATCTTTGGGATCAACGGGAGGCTACTTTTCTAGCGCTGCCATACCTTATGATAATGAATTGAAGTGCAATGATGAAAGGAACCTTAGAAAGTAAGGAGGGATAAGGATAATGAGAAAGGTTGAGTGCCATGGAAATCCTATTCATGCCATTTAACTTCCCACCTTCAAACAATTGGATGTGTGCATGTAAAACATGTTTACATTTCTGTCTGTAGTGCGGTAATTTAGAGGTAGTAGTGTCTAAAGCTCGAGGTGATAGTCACTTTGAACAGAGAGGTCCCCTTTGATTGTCAGTCATGAATCGCTGCCTCAAATGCATTTCGGTTGTCTCAATGGCAATGGCTGTGTAGTTAACCAGGAATATCTTTAGCCTTAATGGCATTGAGGATCACTGAGGTGTGAAAAGAACAAACTCAATTTCTGGTGTCGACTTCCTCTACAAATTGGTTGTAATGGTTTCTCAAAATTTTCTCTACAAGTGGCTGGAAAATATCTGTATGTAGGATGACTGCCTACCAAATGACGAGGGCTTGGAAATTTTATGGGATGTCAACCGTGGAGGGATGAATCTGGAGCTAGACGAGGGTGCCCCCACAACCACCAAAGGAGTCAAGGTGAGGGATAGTATTGGTAGTGAAGGAAAAATGCAAGTAGCGGGCATGCTAAGCGGCAGTAGATTCCTTCATGGAGTGGAATTCCTATCTATTCAAACTCTTCATAATAGGCTATAATCATTGGAATATTTGTCTCAATTCGTTCCCATTATTTGAAATTTCTAAAATTTGATCACAATAGGAAATTGTAGTGGATGACAAAGTAAGCCAAAAATTAACGTATTCTCCATCCAGTTTTCCGTCAACTTCCCTAGGCTGGTTCGATACTCTGACTCCCCCCAGGTGAGGGACACTAAACAAAAATTGGTAATTATTTTTCCCCCATAGAGAGGTATAATGGTTGGTTGAGGACCAACAATAGTGCTAGAAATCCCTAATGGCCCAAGTTAATCGGAGAATGCATTAATGGAAATGGGTTTGGCTTCTAATTTGGTTGGGAAGATCTCTTATGTTTTGGATGTGAGAAACGATATAGTGGAATAGAACAAGAGGAAGTGGGCATTCCTAGCTTCCACGATTAGCTAGACGGCGAACGAAATCATTATGCTTTCTTCGCATGGGGATGGGACGTGGATGTAGTCAAGTAAGGGATCATGGACAACAAGGAGGTGATGGTGCCACGAAGTAGGTCAAAACACGACAACATCAATGGCAGAATGTGGAGAGGACATGATGGTTGCAGTGGGCCTCTCCTTAGTTGTAGTAGGGAACCCCTCTCCATCTTGATGTCATGAGATTTATGGGCATCCGCCAGTCATCATGCTTTCTATGTAGTTCATTTCATATGTTTTCTTAGTTGTAGTGTTTCCTAGCCAACTTGGCCCCCTTTTTCCCAAGACACTCCCTAATGATATTAGATACTGCATTGGTTAGGTTGATTACACTGGCTTGGGCCTTGACTAAGATGTATGATGGGACTAGCTTCTAGTCTTTTCATATTTCATTAGTCCATGCTCTTTAGGGGTCCTTGCTCCCAACACATGGCTATTTTATTAGTACCTTAACCACATGGGTTTGGGCTTCATTAGTTTGGGATTATCCCCCTCATTTATTTTCAGTGCTTTAGTTATTTTTATATGGTTTTTGATCCTAGGGTCCTTTTATTCCAGTGCTTTCGACTGTAGTTGGATGTATTCTATAGTCCCATTGACCTTTTTTTGGTCATTTTGTAATATGAAATTTAGGTTGATGTCCTTAATGAGATGGACTTGTGTTATACAATTCAGAACAATGTAAACAATACAACAATCCTAAATTGTGTAAAGAGATCATGCCATAAGATAATGCCCATAAAAATATAGTTAGGGTTTAGGGTTAGAAAGATATTATTGTGCTACTAGGCCTAGAAGGTGTGATAATTTGCTGAAATCGGGTACAAAAGCTGGTGTGAGTGTTGCCAAACTTCTTGTAAAATCTAGGGACTTGAAAGTATGTGCAAAATGGGTTTGTTTGATTGAGGATAGGTTCGTTGCAGAACCTGATTTAGGGGCTACGAATATGTCCTCTATTGCTCTACCCTAAAATTTGACTATGGGGTTTGCTTTACTCATGTTTTGAGATTTGGAATCTATGTATGGATTAGTGCAATGATGGTATTGTGACTATATGTTACTTCTCCTCACTTGTAGACCTAAAAAGGGATCAATCACAATTTGCATTGGATTGGTCTCTCTAGACCCTTCCTAACGTGGTGAGTGCTACACTATGTGCCAATACTTCAAAGAGGGATTAAGCCACATGCAACTCACCCAATTCTATATGATGAGATGGAGAGTGATAAAGATTGTAAACAAAATGGAGCACGACCCTCTGATTTGAATTACTTTTGGAAATCGGTGTACAACACACTAATGATGGCCTTAAATGTGTTATGGCAATACATTCATAATGAATAACTGAAATTGTAGTATTAAAGAATTGAATTGTAGAATTAAAGAACCGTATTGCAAAAGTAAAACATAATATCATTGCCGAAATAAATGAAGAAGTAAAATAACTTTATTGAATATGTTTACAAATCGCGCAAACTCTATATGAGAGATGTACGAAAAAATATCTTTGCAATCGAGAATGTATGCAGAAAAGGAAAATTCTGTAGGAGAGATGTATACCTTGCAATTCTTTGCAAATGAAGATGTATACAAATGGGCTAACTCTATAGGAGAGATGTATGCCTCAAAACTTGCAAACCTTCAACCTACAACTTACGTCTACAAAAACTTCCAATTTGCAAAACTTGTGTTTTCATTCGAAACCATTTTCTTTATAGTGAAACAATGTAGAAGATGGAACCTCACTATGTTCTCCATAAATGTTCTTTAGGATAATGTGGTTTCTAGAGAGCATATTAAATGGCATCCTCCTCCCATAGGCTGGGTAAAGCTTAACTACGATGGAGCATCTAAGGGCAACCTTGGCAAGGCAGGTGGGGGAGGATGCATTAGAAATGATAAAAGCTGAGTCATTAAATTATATGCAAGACCCATGGGTATAAAATCGATCACTATGTTGAAACTCTCGCTGCTTTGTGGGGACTTAGGATTGCTAGTGGGCTCAATGCCAACAATATTATTGTGGAGGGGGACTCTTCTAATATTACTAACTGCCTAAGAGGCACTAACCATATCAGTTGGTCCATCAAAAACAAATTAGATGAAGCCACTCACATCCTTGGTTATTTCCATAATCATGTGATACAACATACCTATAAGGAGGGGAATAAACTGGCTAACGTCATGGCGAACATTGGAATAAATCTCAATCAACTCCAAGTGTGGGAAGAAAATGAGCCTCCCCCATCTGTCTCTATCAGCATTATTTCTAATGAAATGGCAGAATAATACTTGTGTGACTTTGATTTGGTACGTGCGGCATGTTAACTGCCCAACTTTTAAAACTCCCATTCTTGTTGTCGCTTTCTACAACAATTCCTCTAGCTGCTTCAAGCGTCCTTTTGCTAAAATGGGAGGAGATCGTTATAGGATTGAACCTGTGCAAACTGAAGAATGGAAGAATGATGCTGAAACTCTGGAGTATCCTAAGGGTGGCCTCACAAATTTCATGGTAAGAGTCAAAGGCTATGATCTTCTCTTATCCCAGGAGTTCGTTAAAAATTAGAAGGATAAGAAACTATTATACAAAGGAAAAGAATTTGAGATCAATGAGGAAGTCATTGCATGGGTAACTGGGCTTCATAGAAAAGGATTAAAGTTTTTCAAAAATAACATTGACTATGATGCTGAAGAGCGTAAAATTTTGGAGAATGGTGAGTATATTGTTCACAAGCCTGGGGGTTTCACTAGGGACTCTCTTCCTTCACCCTTCAACAAGGTTGGTTTGGTGGTGATGAAGTTTATCACATTAGAGGGCCGTTTCTCGGTGATGCCTAACCACCACTTGGTTTTTCTCAATCATTTTCAGAGGAAATGTTGTGAGTTTCTCTTTCTTTATACTGTATTCACTTGAACTTTCTATGAGTCTTGTCAAATGGGGTAAACGTGTCTTTCCCCTGCATCATGTAGTCATACTCATGCTTTACAAGTTCTTCGATTACTCCATTCTTCCTTCATCCTTAACCTGCTTCCCTCTCCCCCCCCGTCAATACCCCTGCTCATCCTTCCTCTCCCGTCCCTTCCACCTCTAACTTACCCTCCCCTTCTCTCCCCGCCTCCTCCAATCCCCCTGTCCCCTCTCATCTCACCGCTGATCCTCAACTCACCTCTGTTCCTTCTCCCCCCTCTCCTATGGATTTTGATCTGTTCTTTGGTACTAAATCCATAGCTCTTTTTACTAGAAGATCTCTCAAATGTAAGTGTCTTAGATCCTCTCATAATGCTGAGACCTCTTCTCAGCCAATCAGAGGAGAAGGAGAAGCCATACTTGGTCTACTTTCTATTGGTAAGGATGGCCCTGAATATTCAAATACTGCCATCAAGGAGACTACTTTGGAGCCGGATATTCAGTTGGAGAAAATCAAAAGACTCTAGGGCAAATTAGAAGCTTGCGGACTTGACAGTGAGGAAGGGATGATTCACAAGAAGACCGTGTCTGATCTCATCTTTTGGGTCAACAAAATTGAGAAGGAAATGGTAAATTTAAAAGCCAAAGAGTGTGACATTCTCAGCATGCATAAGAATACGTTGGACTTCCTTTCCCTTTCATGTCATAGTTTGATATCCAAAAAGGAAAGGACAAATGAAAGAAAGATACTAGTTTCAATGACATCAAAAAGGGACTTGATAATGTAAAGAAGAGCTTCTAGAAGCTCATGAAATAATCTTGTGTCCCTCCTTTCTTTTTAGTTTTGCCTAGTGTTTTTTTATAACTTTGCTGTGAAGTAGTTGACATGGAGCTGATATTATGCTAACTTACTACTGTAATGTTTCTGTTTGTTGATTGGATGTTTTCCCAATCTTGTTTTGGATATTTGTATTGTATTGAATATTTGGGTATTGGCCTACTTTTGTAATTGGGTAGGGTCCTAGCCAAAAAACCTTTATCCTTAATAAAAAATGTAGAAGATGGAAGGCTGTTTACAATAGTCACTGAAGGGTTCCAAATGAGAATTGAAAGGTCATTCTACATGGAGATCACATGTACCCACCTTGGGGGTGAGTTAAAATGGTCAAAAAAGGACAAAATCTGAAAATAATAATACTATTATATATTGTAGTGCTCCTTGTCAAGGTCATATCTCCCAGCCTGTTGATTTGAGTTGCGAGCCACATAAACCGTTGGAAAGATGGCAGAGAAAACTAGAGAAAAACTGCTATAACCATGCATTCTGCTATCGTTGTATAGTTCGAAGCCCAAAAATACTTCTACGACCCTAAAAAATGTCAAAAACTACTAAAACTAGATTTATGACTTTCTAAAAATAGACAGTTAGAAATCTTGCTCTGATTGTTGATATGGATCATTTTTGCTTTGAATACCCATCCAAATCATTTACTACTAAAAATAGACTTTCATAAATCCTTCTTTGAATGCTGACGTGGGTCCATCTTGCTCCGAGCGCTCATTCGGATCGCCCTCACACTTGGCAATATACTTGGGGATTAGTTGTAGCTCATGGATTTTGTGATTAAGGGAAGCAATATAAATGTATTTACAATTTGAGTAGCTTTGCTGTAGTGGTGTTAGAAGGAATGGGTGCTTCTGATGCTTTGCTCACGTCCTCCTTAGAGGGTGCCTTTGATATGGGACCCCTAGATGCCCATAAAGAGTTAGGGTAGATGTGTTTATATAGGCGACCATTCAAATTATTTGTCACTCAACTGACCCAAAAGTACTACCGAGGCCGACCAAGCTAAATCATGCCTATGAAAAGATGACCGTTGCAAGTACAAGGGACATGTTCATAGCACGTAGGTTAGGTTGGTTGGCCAAACCTATCTTGGGCCCACTAACTCATCTAGGCTAGAATTGTAAGTAGTTTTGAGACACGTTATAGTCTGTAGATGTGTTATGTAAAGTGTGTGGTGATTCTTGATGTGCTAAGCTGGAGAATAGCTTTGATATGGTGGATTCAACATTTAGGCTAAAGCAGGAGGCTATTAATTGGTCAATAAATAGGTGAATGAAATAATGTCGAAATAAATGCCAAGCTTATATTGTTAAGTGCACAAGACCATATTTTGGGTACTACAATTGCCCCCCGTTTAATTAGTATTGACAAATGTTGGATTAAAAGAAAAGAACAAGTAAACCTCAGTTTATTACAATTGCCCCTCTTTTTATCTAGTATTGTCAAATATTGGATCAAAAGAAGAGAACAAGTAAATTCAGTCCTCAAATCATGATCATAGGAAGATGTTGTGAAACTAATGAACATGTCCATGTGCCAATCTAATGTGAAACTTCATACACATGGAAAATGCTTGTCAATGCTCAATAGTGATGTAAAATCAGCATATGAAAAATTGAAATATGTAAAGTGAAAATATTCATAGATCGACTATACCTGATTGGTCATGTCGAATCATGTCCATAATGTAAATCCGATATGAATTGAATAAATGTCACAACTACATTTGAAAATCTGTTTGATGAACTTGTACAAAGCCCATGTAAATGTCATCTGAACTATATAAATGTTACAACTATATCTAAAAAGTTGTACGATGAACTTGTACAAAGCCCAAGTAAATGTGATATGAACTGTATAAATGTTGTTAAATCCATGTAACTATAATGATCTAAATGTCATAAATGTATTTGACCATGTTTGAATTTGTAATGTCCCCTTTTCCACACTAGTCACTTTTAAGGCCTTAGGCCCATTCCACCTTCTGTAGGCCTTGAGGAAGGAAGCAAGGGAAGTGAACATTGCTATTATTGCAATTAATTTCCTTATACATTTAATTACTAATCATGGCGTGGAGTGATTCGATTAGGTGAATGGAAAAGTGAAAAAGGAACTTCTATGTTCACCTTCATTAAGGTTGGTCTTCTTGAGAGCTACAAGGGAGATAAAGAAATTTTCTTTTATGAGGTTGGTTTTCTCAAGTAAAGTGAAGATTAAAGTGCATTCCCCCCTTCATTAAGAGGCTGGCCATAAAGATTGGGATTTTAATTCATCCTTGGCACCAAGAAGGGGCACTTAAGGAGGTTCGAATGGAGGAGGACATTATCATCTATCATCTATTTTGACATCTACTTGGAGTGGAGCTAGTATAGCTTTTCTTCTTGCCATTGAAGGACAAAAACCCTTTATTGGTCACCTATTGAGGATGAAACCCTTCAATAGGATCGCATTAGGGGACAAAAATCCTCTTGTGTGTAAGGGTGATCTCACACGGAGGTCACATGGGTACTTCAAAGGGATTTTATACAGCTGATTTACATTTCCAACCCTAGGCGACTTGCTTGAGGGTTGATTTCGGTACCTTCTAGGGCACATTTGGGTATTTTGAGTTGGTATTCTTGTTCCTCATAATTTATTAGGCTGAAATCTACATTTTAGTGATTTTAGGAGGAATTTATGTATTTTTCCAACTATCGGTTTGGCTGTATGGTTGTGATAAAAATTAATTACAATTGTGATGTATCATTCGTTTCTCCATATTTTAGATGTATTTGAGATTGATAAATATTGCCGTGGTTGGATAAATAATTTTGGTGGCATTTCAACTCTATGTGCATGGTTAAATGTTGATGTGAACCTCATATGCAATTCACTGCTCTAGAGAACTGATTTATATTGTGTGTTGATTGTTTGAAGAGCATTCTCAACTATTTTAGTTTGATGTGTGTGTGTTTGAAGGTGCAATTTCAGATTTGGGTTTAAGGCCAAACCCTTATTTCCAGATTTAGCCCTAGAAAGGGACATTACAGAATCTCTGTATTTGAACTGTGTGAAATGCTACTACCTTGTCTGCCTTGTGGCGTTTGGCTATGATCTGTGAGAACTTTTGAAAGATCTCACAATATATCTCCTTTTGAGGTGAGGGATGTCATTGTGTATCAATCAACTCAAAAGAGAAAAGTGGTTAAGCTATAATTAGTATATTCAAAGCATCGAGTATGTGAACCATATAAAGAATGTGTACTAAACATGGTTGCAAAAGCAAAATGCTTTAGATATGATCATTAGAGAACAAATAATGTGTCATCTCATGGAAAAACATATTGTAAACATGTCCAGTAATCCATAGAAATAATTAGCAAAGAGCATTTCATTGAACATAAGAGCAGCATGTTAGTAGACATATGACTCAAAACTAAAGGGTCCCTTATGACTCACAACATGACATGGCAAGACATGACATGATGGCCCTGCCATAAGACTATAAGATTGACAAGACATTGCGTTGACGACTCGACCAATGTTAGTAATAGTTAGTTGTGTGTGTGAAGCAAGGTGTGTGTCAAACATTAATGTCAACAATATGTCAAGCATAATATGTGTATCAAGAAATATGTCAAGCAATGGGTCATATATGTTTCAAGTAACATGTCGTAAGCAACATGTCAAGTAGTATGTGTATCCATATTATTTTTCACTCTTTCTTAGTTTTGTTCTTTGTAGGCACTATTGACATGTTGACTTTCCTGGGAGTGGGGATAACTAGATATGGCTATATGGGCTGGTTATTGTGGTGTTTGTGTGTAATGCCCTTTCCGGGCTGAAACTAGAAAAGGAGGGAAATGGCACAAACCCAAATAAAAGTAAACTGAAAATTATAACAGCAAGCTACAACAGTCTGATTTTTTATGACAGATAGTAAGAAATTGCAATTATTCACTTCCAACTCCACTTCCACACCATCCAAAGCTTGTAGGAAAAAATAATAATCATTTAGAGCAAGCACAAACCAAGAAATGAATTTTTAGAGCCTTGGCTGAAGTATAATAATTAATTTAATGACAACAGTGAACCCACTTACAAAAATGGCCGGAATTGATGATTTTAAGGCCCAAAATTCAATCCGGAAATGAAATCAGCCTTATAAATTAGGAACAATCCAAATATCCACAAAGCAAGAAGTTTCGTGCTCAAGATACCACCAAACCCTTCACCTATGTAAGTTGCCACCCTAGGAGAGGGTTTACAATGGGCTGGAAATGACATCTTCCAAGGAAAACCAAGTGTGACCTCCGTGTGAGGCCAACAATGAAGGAATGAGGGTTTTCGTCTTCAAACCAAGTGCCATTGAGGGATTTCGTCCTCAATAGACCTCCATGGAGGGGTTCTGTCCTCAGTGGATAAGAGAGAAAACAAACATGCCCCAACTCTGAAAGAATAAATTCCAAAAGCAAGCATAAACTCTTCCAAGCCAAGCTACCCCTTTAAATAGCCAGAGGTGGTGCCAAAAACCAATTAGACCCTTCTAAAGATACCGACCTCCTTGGGGACATAATAGTTCCCTTTTCTTCTATTTTTCATTTCGTTTTTTCTCCTTTACCCAACCAACTTGACTATACTTAGAAAATTACTCAAAAATAATGCAAAGCTCACAACAACAACTGAAAATCATGACATTAACTTCTCGTGCTCAATCCCTTCTAGCCCATGGGAAGTGGAATGGGCCTAAGGTTTTTAAAGTGAGCTAGCGTTGAGAAGGGGACATTACATTGTGCAAGAGATTTGATTTGCAGTCAATGTTACCTTAGCCACCTTATACTTTACACCTCCCAATTAGCGTTTTGCAACTTTCCTATGACATCACTGGGTTATTCTCTTACGATCGCCTTCATATCCACTTACAACACACTTAAATCTCTCTTAATCACTTTTTAGCAGCTCTTGAGTCTTTCTCTATCCTTTTGAGCCATCCCTTAGGATCCCATAATGAGTCATTATCTAGAGCCAACGTAAACAACCACGATTAATATCGTGTAACTTTTATTTATGACAATTGATTGTATCGACTATGATCGATGTCGCATGCTAGATGGAATTGTAATGACTAATCATGTTCCCTAATTATAGGCATCTTTTGAGTGCATTTCCCATCACAATATCAATGGTCATTACACTTGATTATGCTCGCTGCGCTTGAAGTTCTTGAAGTTACTCTTTCTTATCTTTTGGAGTTTTCTCTTAGAACATTGGGTCCTTAGTATTCCCAAGAGTAGGAGCTACACCTACTATGATTTGCCCTGCCTTTGGAGTATCAAACAAGTGGCTTTTCTAGGTCTTCTTCTATCCGCTTGTGTTCCCCCACACTAACTCTCTCATAAGGTGTTGCTAACCTTGCGGGGAAGTTATTGCAACAACAATGTCTACATGAAGATATTTCTAACCTCTCATTTCCTTTATTTAATTTCAGATTTGATTAATTGTTTGATTGGTCATGCATTAGAGTAACATAATCTTAATCTATTACATTGTTGTCTATCGATCTTTAATTTACAATTCACCCTTTGGAATTTACAACATTTCGATCCTTACGATTCATGTTTACAACTCTAGCATAAGTATCTCTATCTTGTTACAACCTCATACGATAAACCTACAATCATGATTCTAGTAAGATGCCACCCCCATCTTAAAATTCATGTTTTGAACCCTACATCTCTGATAGGGGCATTTTCCAACCCTCTTGTGCGTGTCCTTAGAATGGTTGCTTTCTTATCCTAATCTATATTATCAAGAAGAGGAGGATATTCTATTAGACCATTCTTCGCTTGCAAACAATATGTGTCAACCAAGAATGTGTCGAGTAATATGTCATATATGTCTCAAGTAATGTGTCCAATAATGTGTTAAACAATGTGTCATTTATGTCTTAGTCTAGTAGTATGTCGCAAGCAATATGTGTGAACCAGAAATGTGTTAAGCTTAATGTGTGCTAGGCACCATGCATCCTTAACAAGTATGTATTAGACAATATGTGAACAAAGTTAGTAATGTGACAGGCAACGTGTGTGCCGAACAAATAATGTATCAAATGATATGTGCAACGTAAGTAATGAATCAGATAGTGTGCAATAGGGAATGTGTGTGCAAAACCAATAATGTATCAAACAAGTTCAAAGCCATGTAATGTAGTAGACAATGTGTAAGAGCATAGATAGGATCCTAGGGCTAGTACTAGTCAAATGAGTAGAGAAGTATGCAATGAATAAGTTATAATGCAATATGTGGATGTATCATGATCAGTAATAAGTAAGCATGGAGCATGTCAAACTAGTACATAGAAGATAACAATGTGAACATCAAATGAAGCACAATATGACACGCTTTAAAAGATATAAGAGTTTGCAACATAAGCAATAGATGTTTTGTATCATCAATGGACAAATGTAAAAGATATAATCTGAATAAACTTTATATCTAAGATGCCCTCGGTGTAGGCATGCCCCCAATCTAGAAGGTTGCCTCTAGATGTAGGGCTTAGTAAGCAACAAATCATTTGTATGAGTGTCCATGGACTATGTGTATCTGCAACTGTCTCATGTATATTATAAGTAGCAAGTGCGTAAAGAAGGTACTAAACCCAAACAATGACATTGTTTGAGTCTACGTAATGAATAAGCTAGTCACATGTAGGTTCTGGTTTTTTGTTTTTGCCATATTGTATTGTTTTTATATTTTCTAACATGAAAAAGTGCCAACTTGTAATGTGCCGCAAGTTATAGACAATAGGAGTGGGCGGAGTCTTGGAAATTATGAGTCCCTAAACAATCACTTCAAAATCCTTGAAATGTGCTACGCTATGTTACACCAATTTTCTGGAACGGGGACGGCAAGGGACGGGGGGACGTGTTTCCGGGATGGATTTTTTTGGAGACCTTTTTTTAGGGGATGACAGCGGACAACTATTAAAAATAAGGGAAAATTTAAAAAAATATAGGAAATTTCAAATATTCATATGATAACATTGATAAAGCATTCATCACACACATTATAGAACCTTAATACATAAAATTGGAGCTAAATTGAGATTTCACATAAAATTCAAGTTTCAAATACAATAATAATTACAATGGAATGCCCAAGGGCTGCAAGTTTCAACTAGACAACTACAAAATGTTTGAAACATAGAAAGTGAATTTAGTACACAACTCTTGCACAAATGAGATGTCCCCTTTTTAGGAAAATAGAAAATTACAACTTCAATCCAAATCGAACCAATAAGGATTAAATCCTTTCAATCCAACCTCAAATAACCCAATGTTAGCGTAATTACAACCCAAAATAGGGTTGGAAGTAGTCAAGGTAGTGGGTTAGATGGGAGAATCAATTGGAATCCCAATCTTATCCAGTTTAGATTTTTATAGCAATATATAATAAATAAAAATAGCTCACAGACAACTGAAACTTTAAAAATTCATAACTCACTCAATACTCCATCTTTTTCATGAAACAAAGTGTATAATAAACTAGATTCTTAGAACTTTCAAATGCACTATCAAACAATTTTTTTTGAGTATGCAAACCCACCCAAAACAAGCCCATAAATCCCAGATCAAGTCGCTAGGGTTAGAGAAATATTTAAAAGACTTCCAACACTTTTCTAGCTTCGAAACACACCCAACTTCGAAATTAATGATAACATAAACCAAATTTCAGATCTAGCTTATTTGTCCTCAAATCATGCCAAAACATTCTCCAATACAAGTCGCCATAGCTAGAAAATAACATCAGTGAACAACAGTAGCAAAAGTACTTCAAACCCTTCTAAGACCACTTCAAAAATGAGCAATAACACGCAATTTTATTCCACAAATAAATGCGCCAACATATAAACCATGTCACCAAGCTTAGGATGAATATATCATGCATACATTCACTCAACAAAACACTCAAAGGCTTCACACTCTCCAAAATATGGTGGTGCTGAATAAACACCTTTGTTATCAGCACTCATGGGCATACATCCCTCTTCAAGCATGAAGATAATTTTAATAAAAACATCAACATGCCCTTAAGGGGTCACCATCATCTTCTTTTATAGTTTTGCTTTTCAAATCTACAAGTTTTCCTCCTCTTTTTGGCACAAATCCTCATGTAGGAGAGTTACTTTTAAAATGGTCATTTTTCTTGGAAAATCACACTCCAATTAAAACATTAATTTCCCCTTTTAATTATTTTAAATAAAAACATAAGAGGAGAATTAATATTAAATATAAAAATAAAGGAGTTATGACATTTTTCCCAATTTTTAATCCTTTAATCCATAGGAAGGGTGGATTAAAGGTCTCCAATGTTTAATTTAATTAATGTCCCGAAAAGGGGACATTATAGTCCCTCCCTTCCCAAGATTTGCTTGCTCTCAAGTAATCGTAAATTTGGATGCTTCAAAATTGAATCATTTTCCCACATGGCATCCTCTAATGGCAAGTCCTTCCATTTCACCAAATATTCCTTGATATTGCGCCTCCTTAAGTTCCTTTCATGCGTATCAGTAATAGATTCCGGAATTAGGACTAATCTACCTTCTTCATCTAAAGGAGGCAACTCTACAGAAGGAACAACATGCTGCCCAAGGTCCTTCTTAATACAAGAAACATGAAATACATTGTGGATCTTACCATTTACCGGAAGGTCCAATTCATAAGCCACCTTACCCACTTTCCTTGTGATCTTGAAAGGCCCGTAGAAGCGTGGCTTCAACTTTTCCTTACCACTTTGTTTGAGTGTAGATTGCCTATAAGGCTGCAATCTAAGGAACACCCAATCATCCACCTCAAAAGATCTCTCATTTGTATGCTGGTCCGCATACAACTTTTGCCTATTTTGTGTTTGATGCAAGTTCTCCTTGAGTGCTTTCATGATGTCAACACTCTGCTGCACTAAATCTCGAGCACTAGGCACTCTACTATCTACCATCACCACATCCATGAAAGAATTAACATCATAACCATAAAGTGCCTTAAAAAGAGTCATACCTATAGACATATGACGTGTGGTGTTGTGACAAAACTCAGCTATGTGTAGCCATTTGGTCCATGCAAAATGTTGTCTTGAAACATACAACCTCAAGTACCCTTCAACCCACTTATTCACAATTTCAGTTTGCCCATCAATTTGTGGGTTATAGCTAGTATTGGGAGTGAGTTCTGTCCCAGTTAGACAGAACAATTCTTGCCAAAAATGACTCATAAATCTGCTGTCCTTGTCACTCACAATATTTTTTGGCAACCCATGTAATTTGAATATTTCTCTAAAAAAATCAGCGATCATAGGTGCATCAAATTTTGTAGGAAGTGGATGAAAATGCGCATATTTAGTGAGTCTATCCACAACCACATATAAGCAACTCTTACCTTGCACTATTGGTAACCTAGTGATGAAATCCATAGATATGCTTTCCCATTTTTGGGATGGAATAGGAAGGGGCTGCAAAAGACCAGCTGGAATTATGTGTTCATTCTTATTTCTTTGACAAACAACACACTCCCTAACATGCTTGAGAACATCCTTTTTCATACCTTTCCAAACAAACCTTTCTCTTACCATTTTGTAGGTTTTGAAGCATCCTTGGTGTCCACTCAAAGGAGCATCACGTGCTGATTCCAAAATCAGATTCTTAACCTCTAAATTTGGAGCCAAATACACCCTTCCTTTGTAAAGAATGAGGCCATCCACTATCTTGTACCTTTCATCAGCAATCATCCCTTCAAGCAAATCATTAGAAAACTGATTTTTTGCATATTCTAGAGCAATTAAATCCTTCCAATAAGCTGTTGTACAAGACATAGAACAAATTTCTACTCCCCTTTGTAAATGATCATGAAGAATGGAGTTAGCGTGGGGTGTCCCCCTTGTCATACCTTGGAAAATAATACTTTTGCCTCCTATCATGAACTTGAGCAACAAGTTTTCATAATTGAGGGTGAAATCCCCCAATAAATGCAACCATTGCACTCCTAATACAAGATCCATATCTTCCATGTCAATCATATAAAAATCATCAAGAAGCTCATAATCACCTATGGAAATGGAAAACTTGGGAATCCTTTTAGTGCATCGTAAAACAAATGCATCCGCTATGGTGACATTAAAACCTTGGAAATCTTCAATATGCAAATCAAACCTTGTTACCAACCTCTCACTAATGAAATTGTGAGTTGATCCAATGTCAATTAGGATGATTACCTTGTGCTTGTGTAGCCTGCCTTCCACCCGGAAAGGAAGATATTTGGGAGTGCCGGAAAATCAGAAGCAAGTGTGCCTCCCATTTCTTTTCCTTCTTCTTCATGTGCATGCTCATCAACAACCTCATCAGCCACATCATTAGCATCACTAAAATCTGAATCAAATTCAAAATCTGAATCAACAACCTCAATAAAATGAATGTGACCTTTACCCTTACAATTGTGGCCTCTTGTCCAAGGAGTCTTGCAATCAAAGCACAAACCTTTTCTTTTCAATTCATCCCTCACATTCTTTTGCATGCTGTTTTGGGGCTGATTCCTATGTGGCGGCACATAGGGCTGATTTGGCTTTTTTGAAGCCACTTTTGATGTCCAAAAGGGCTGGTCCCCCTCGTGCTTGCATGGGTTTTTGCAAATCAGACCTTGGCTGTCCTTTAGTTCCACTTTTGGACAGCGAATGAGTGGCATTAGTATGCTGTCCTCTTGTTCCCAAATCACCTTTATAAGCTGCACATTCCAAATCTAAAGCCTTAGTAATAGCATCTTGCAAAGAAAGAGGATTAAATGCTCTTACCAAACCCTTCAAAGGCTCAACCAAGCCTTCCGTGAAGAGGACAACCAAGTTTTTCTCACTAACATTCGTTACCATGATTGCAATTCTTTGGAAATCCGCCACAGACTAACATCATGAACTTGCTTAAGTTGTGCTAATTCTTGGAAGTGTATCTTCGGATCTTTGCGGTCAAACTTTTCCATGATCCTTTTTCTAAACTCTTCCATGGTGTGGATCAAATCATGCCCTTGTGTGTGCATGCCATGGAACCACCATTCATGTGCCATACCCTCCAAGTGAAGAGTGACAAATTTAAGGGCCTCTTTTTCAAGCATGGGATTGAGGAAAAAATAGGTCTCCATCTTTTGTAACCAAGCTTTAATCGAGATCTTCCTAGATCCATCAAAGCTTGTGAGTGAAACTTTTCCCAACCTTTGTTGAAGGTCCTTGCGGGGCTGCTTATGGGCCTTCTTGGCCTTGTTGCCCATCCTCAATGCACAAAACTCATCAAAGGTCAATATGGTCCTAGTGGCCGAATGTAAGGTACCATACTCAATATTGTAAGTTTCAATGACCTCTACCATTGATGGCTCCTCAACCTCTCTACGAGTTTCCTTAGGAAGGAAAGTGCCCTTGAAGAACTTGGGAGGGGGTTGTGTAGAGCCCCTTTCCCCGCTATGTGAGCTCTCTTCTCCATTGGAATTTGGAGACTTGCCCGTACCCAATGCATCCTTGATAAGCTTGGACATTTGCTCACCCGTAGTCTTTTGGAGCTCCTTGCCACAATTCTGCATCAACTCTTGAAGGAATTTCATTTGATCTGAAGTGAAAGCCCCGTCCTACATTGATTCCTTCTCCTTTTATAGAGCAATGTCTCTTTATTTCCGCGCATCCCAAAACACCCCCACATGAGTAGAGGAAAGATGCGCTGATACCACTGAGATATCCCCTTTTTGGGAAAATAGAAAATTACAACTTCAACCCAAATCGAACCAAGAAGGATTAGATCCTTTCAATCCAACCTCAAATAACCCAATGTTTGCGTAATTACAACCCAAAATGGGGTTGGAAGCAGCCAAGGTAGTGGGTTAGATGGGATAATGAATTGGAATCCCAATCTTATCCAGTTCTGATTTTTATAGCAACAAATAATATATAAAAATAGCTCACAGACAACTGAAACTTTAAAAATTCATATCTCACTCAATTCTCCATCTTTTTTCATGAAACAAAGTGCATAATAAACTAGATTCTTAGAGCTTTCAAATACACTATGAAACAAATTTTTATGAGCATGCAAACCTGCCCAAAACAAGCCCAGAAATCTCAGATCAAGTCGCTAGGGTTAGAGAAAAATATTTAAAAGACTTCCGACACTTTTCTAGCTTCCGAACACACCCAAATCGATTTCCCTTGTGCTGAAATTAATGATAACGTAAACCAGATTTCAGATCTAACTTATTTGCCCTCAAAACATGCCAAAATATTCTCTAATACAAGTCGCCATAGCTAGAAAATAACAGTGAACAACAGTAGTAAAAGTACTTCAAACCCTTCCAAGACCACTTCAAAAATGAGCAATAATATGCAGATTTATTCCACAAATAAATGTGCCAACATATAAACCAAGTCGCCAAGCTTAGGATGAATATATCATGCATACATTCACTCAACAAAACACTGGAAGGCTTCACACTCTCCAAAATATGGTGGTGTTGAATAAACACCTATGTTATGAGTACTCATGAACATACATCCCTCTTCAAGCATGAAGATAATTTTAATAAAACATCAACATGCCCTCAAGGGGTCGCCATCATCTTCTTTTATAGCTTTGCTTTTCCAATCTCTAAGTTTCCCTCCTCTTTTTGACACAAATCCTCATGTAGGAGTGTTACTTTTAAAATGGTCCTCTTTCTTGGAAAGTCGCACTCAAATTAAAACATCATTTTCCCCTTTTCATTATGTTAAATAAAAACATAAGAGGAGAATTAATATTAAATATAAAAATAAAGGAGTTATGACATTTTCCCCAATTTTTAATCCTTTAATCCATGGGAAGGTGGATTAAAAGTCTCTAATATTTAATTTAATTAGTGTCCCAAAAAGGGGGCATTACAACAAGAGTCTAACAATTCAAATGCAATCATATGCATCATCAAGCATACAATTAGCAAATGTATTGTCACACTTTTGAGCAGGCATATTGGAGTAGTCATGATAATAGGGTTTTTCATATTTGAGTAAAAAACCCGCTGTTTTTGTCAGCAAAATATATTACATTATGCTCTGTTCGTACACCTTTGCTGCACAACACAACATAGAACTGAAAAACACTCTTTTTGACCAAAACATTTTACTCTATGTTTTGTAGTCACACACCTTTCACAACATTGAGTCAAAAGTAGTCTTGTTTAAAAAACATATTACTCTATGCTCTGTTCGTACACCCTGTGCTGCACAACACAACATTGAATTGATACCAAATTTTTTTTCACCAAAATATACTACTCTATGTTATGTATTTATACACAGTTCAAAGAATTAGGTAAATACCCCCATGTTTTTTCATGAAAACATATTACTCAATGCTCTGTTTATACACCCTCTACTGCACAACAAACCATTCAACATAATACCACAATTTGTTTATCACTAAAACATATTACTCTATGTTCTCTATTCATAGACACATTGTTGCATGAGTAATATAAAACTATTAAATGAATTCACCGTAGAATATTGCTTTCTTGCCTTGTTCTCAGTGCTGTTCTCTTTACCTCTCTTTGCTGTTTTCTTTCTTTGTCTCTTCCTTGACAAGATAGGAAATGACAAAAATGAGCTGTTTTTTGTTTTAATTGTAAGAGAGGTTTTAAGTTTAGGTTAGCTAGGAGTGAGTGCGGGGGTCCTTGTGGGCCCCCACATTCCTTCTTTTTGATTAATTTTATGTTTTAAAAAATAATTTTTTTACCTTTGTTGGGACGTATGGGACGCCCAAACGTCCCCGGTATAGTTGGGGGACTTGTAGAAGTCCCATGGATGTACCGGGGACGTCTGGGCATCCCCTGCCGCCTCCCCTTTTCAATTTTGACGTCCTTGAATTTTTTAATGGGTTGGGGACGGGTAGGGGATGTTTCCTACCCATCCCTAAGTTTCCGAAACGTCCCCGGTACGGGGGCGAGCCTAAAAAGGCAGGGGACGCGTCTCTGTGGAACATAGGTGCTACATCATTGGATAATACCTTAGGTATTGATTGAAGATTAGGTATTAAAAGATTGAGTATTGTGCCATAAGTGAATTCCGCCATTGTCAAATTAGAAGCACATATGTGCTGAAGAATCCATGTACAAGTGATTACATGCTTAAATGTGAGTAAGGGAATCATAAGAAGGCTATCCTATGATCTTAAGTCAACAATGTCATAAGGTCCTGGAGAACTTGTTGTGGGATGGTCGTCTATATGAATTGTTTAATAACATGAAACTCATAGTCCCGTTGTCTAAAGGAAATGTGAGGCTGTCAAAATTCTGACCAAGTGTTGCCCCCATTGCTTTTATCCAAGAGAGGTCAAAGATAGCATGTTAGCCACATGAAACATAACCAAACAAGTTTTGGGACCAATTGTCACTAGCAATTGAATTGTTTTCATTGTAGAGCTTGTTGTCTTAGAAAATGATTCAACATCTTATTCAAGGGTTTCTAGCAAGTCCAGATTACAAATAAATTGACAGTTCCAAATAGATTGACAGTCTTTCTTGGTGTGTTCAAAATGATGTTGGTAGTTGTAGGCTTTGTACATTCATACATAAGAGCTTCCTCTTGTGGTGGGCTTACTTTAGATGTGTCTCTGGTAGAGGTTTGTGTGTCGTGTGCAACCTTTGGTTGGGAAGAGGAAAGTGGGGATTGATATTCATTTGTCATACTTTGTGCAATGTATGGCCCCTTGTGTGTCACTTTGACTAGATTTAACAAAGGTTTGAGCCAATGAGTTGTGTCCATATGTAACTAGACCTATAGGATGAAAATGGGGTTTCGGCCCTTGCTTAGTATGTTCTTTTATTTCAGGTCCCATTTTCATATTTGTAACTTTGTATCAAGCTTGGTCTATTGTAATGTGGCCTTGATGAATTAAGTACTATAATTCGTTGTTGCAAAGCCCGACCTCATTTGTATTATGTCCATTGATTCTATGATAATCACTAAATGGTCTGCCGCATTGTTATTGTAATCTGTTTGTTGGGCGAAAGTAGGTAGGAGGTAATGTGATAAGACCTTCATCAAGTAATCGTGGTAAGATAAGAATCTGTTGGTAGGTGGTAGAAGTAGGGGTAGATGATGCTTGTTATCGGGATTTTGAATTGATACGAGCACATATGTGATTAGCTTCGTAAGGCATCATGGTTTTATCTAAAGAGTTTTGCTTTTGAAGCCATTTGAGCAACTTGCGTTTTAAGCTCATCAATAGTGCTCTTTAAAGATTGAAATTCACTAGAATGAATAGAATTGCAAGTAGGACATGTGGGAGGAACATCATATGACCTAGAGGTGTCGATAGGCATATCATTATTTATACATGAGCTTGGAGCATAAAAAATATCTAGATCTATACCCTTAGTGTAATAGTCAAAAGAAGCTTCATTATGATTCACAAAATAAGCACCCATACACGTAATATCATGAAAAATATTTGTCATGTTCATCTAAGCAAGAAACACCTTATGTAAGAAATAATGGTACACACCTAGGCTCTGTATTAGCATTTGCCTTGGGATTAAAAGGAAGAGAATTACAAGGTCTATCATTGTACCAAGAAAAGTAGTCATTTTATTCTTATTCTAATGTAACATTCATTTCAAGTGCTTGTCTTGCATAAAATTCATCCATCAGCTCATCCATAAATGAGTGATTACTAGAAGAGAAATACCAATTAGACAAGGAAGCCATGGCTAGTTGATCCAATAACACAACCATGAGATGAACCCTATTAGGGGAGAAGGAAAAGACATCCAATCATATTGAAATAGAAAACTTAAGGGTGAAAATTGAAACCCAAGGGTGGCGTGAATTTGTAGATAAGTGGGTTCACCAAAATGTAATAAGGAAATTAGGTTTTAGGGCCTAATCTAATATTACATATGTAAATACAATTCAAAACAACATAAACAAAACAAAATCCTAAATTTTGTAAAGAGATGATGCCATAAGATATGACAATCAAAATACATTTAGGATTTTAGGGTCAGAAATATATTACCGTGCTATTAGGCTCACAAGGTGTGACAATGTGCCAAAACTGGGTATAAAAGCTGGATGGCATGTCACCTAGTTGCTTGTAAAATTTGGAACCTTGAGAAGTGTGCACATGACAGCTTTGTCTGACAAAGGACAAGTTGGTGGCTGAACTTGTCTAAGGGGCCATGAAGATGTCCCCTGTTGCTTTGATGTGAAATTTGATTGTGTTCACTATTTCACAGTGTTTTGAGATTTGGAATCTATGTTTAGATCAGTGCAATGGCACTGTTATGACTAGATATTGCCTCTCCTCGCTTCTAGACCTAAAAAAACTATTCATGATTTGCACTAGATTGACCTTGCTGAGTGCACATGACCAAATTTTTGGTACTACAATAATATAATTTCGTTCTTTTTCTCGTATGTTGTTTCTCCCATTTTAAAAGCATTATGAGAGGCTATGTAGTCGACATTTATGTATGATCCTTGCTCTTGGAGGTATTTAGATGTATGCTCTTTTTTGTTACGACCTTCTGGCTATGTGTCTAGGATGCTGCTCATAGGCACACGTGTAATATCCCTTTCAAGGGTTGAAACTGAAAAAAGAGGAAACCACACAAACCCTAGTGAAATAAATTTTGGTTTTTATAATAGTAGCTGTAATATTTTTTAAAATCGTAGCAGAACTGTATAGGGACTTGAATGCACCATAAAACCATGCGCAATAGCTTGAAATTACTTCTAAATAATCATTTCAATTACGAAAACCAATATCCATCCAATTTGCAACCACAAATGGAGAAAACCAACGATGATACTCTGTTGTAATTAAATTTGTGACAGCAGTAGTGCAGCCACAAAGAAGGGCTGAAAATAATAAATAAACTCTTCCAAAAATAGCCAAATTATGGATTCCACCCTTTTAAATTATGGAGAATTGGAATATAAAAAAACATATGAATTGTGTGCCCTAGAAGACACTGAACCACCACCAAACCCTAGTCGTTTCCCTAGGTAGGAGCTCCAAAAATCATGCAAAGCTTTTGTAATCATTCTTCTTAATGTCCTTGATCCAAATCAATAAGCAAGTCTTCAAGAGATGTCTTCAATTGACCAACATGGAGAGTTTTCATTCTCCACCAAGCCACAAGGAAGGTTTTTATCCTCCTTGGATACTACACAAGAGGGTTTTCGTCCTCAAGTGGAATGGTATTGAGAAACCGACCCAACAAACCAAGTGTAAGTGTAAAAATGAGTCAAAGATGATCTCCAAATGATGCCATACAACCTCATTTATACCCCTTGTTTGGCGCCAAAGGCCAATTAGATGAACGACCTCTTAAGCTTCACTCTATCTTTTTAATTCCTCGAACCCAACCGACCTGCCTCATAAAGAAAAAAAAATTAAAAAAAAAATTAAATTAATAAAAGAAAACTGAAATGAAGTGCAATTCCTTCCCTTGTTCACTTATTCTTCTTCGCCATGGGAAAGGAGTGGCAAAAAGTCTTCATTTGACCTTAATTTGAAAAAGGGGACATTATAGTCCTCCCTTCCCAAAATTGCTTGCTCTCAAGCAATTGCAAACTCATATGCCCAAGCATCATCATATCAAGGTAAAGGAACATACTATAGTGCTCCTATGATCTGGATCTTGTGCCTAATAAATGGAGGAGCTTCAACCCAAACAAAATCATACCTCTATGTAATGTCCCCAAATGGACATTTTTGACCCTAGATGGATTTCCCACAAATCCCAAATAAAATTGCAAGTAGTAGAAATTATACAAAAATAATTAAGTGCAGATCTGAATTTCTATGGGAAAATGTGACTTGCCTATGGGTGTAAAATAGCCTCAAAACACTGTAAAAAAATTATGAAATTAAACCTGTAGCTAGCACTTGAAGTATCGAATCTAAAAATACTTTTATTTTTGCAAAATACTAAAAATCTGATTTTTTACTGTAGAAAACAGCTGAAACTTAAAAAATTCATAACTTGGAAAATACCCAACAATTTTTAACAATTGATAGCTCAAATTGAAGATAAAATCACAAGTTCTCCAATGATACCAAAATCGGAATTTTCCGATGGGTGGAAGGCACTGAAAATAGGCTTGAAAATTTGGAAATGTGTAGATGAAACCCTAGCTATACCCGAAATCAACAATCGCCATTCACCCCTCTTGGAAAGCCCTCAAACACTACTGGAAAACACAAATATAAGCTTGATCTTCAATGGAAAACACAAATAAATCCTTGATCTTCAATGGAAACCCCTGAATGGAGAATCCTCTCACAAGAAAGAAGAGTTTTCATTCCTCTCTCTAATCCTCATTATGGTTTTCGTCCTCAAGAGTTAACTCAAAAGGGTTTTTTCTTTAGGAGTTTATTTGCAAAGCTTACAAAGCT
The DNA here is from genome assembly GCA_019776745.2 of Taxus chinensis. Taxonomy (NCBI): domain Eukaryota; kingdom Viridiplantae; phylum Streptophyta; class Pinopsida; order Cupressales; family Taxaceae; genus Taxus; species Taxus chinensis. The sequence goes on along the minus strand of CM034155.1, from coordinate 75,918,850 downwards.
CAGACAAAATTCACAATTTTTATAAAATAAAAGAAATGCTTTACAAAGCCAAGCACACTTGCTTTTATAAGCAATCTTGGCTTAGTAGCCACCCACAACCACCAATCAAATGCCTTTTCCCACATTTAATTCTTTTTTGGCATTTATTTCTTCCTCAACATGGGTCGCATTTTTTCCCTAGGGGAAATAAAACATAAAGTGACCTTTTCTTTTTCTAATTTCACTTTATCTTTTCTCTTTTATTTTTATTAAGTCTATAATAAATTAATATAAGTGCTTTTTATAATATTTCTCTTTTTTTATGCACTTTATAATAATTTATTAAGACTATAGTTTCTCTTTTTAACACCCTTAACCTGTCGAGAAACAAAATTGGGCTAAGGGTCTTCGATTGGGAAGGGGATATTACAATCCTCCCTTCCCCAAATTGCTTTCCCTCAAGCAATTGCAACTCTTACACCCAAGTGCTATATGCAACAGATAGAACATGTTGTAGTGCTCCACAAGTCTTGATCCTGTACCTGTTAAATGAGAGAGCTCTTGCCAAAATATATAGCTCTCTTGATGCTCATAGACATGAACTTGGATCAATGGTTCAACATACTCCATATAGTAAACTTCATCCACATACTTCTCCATCTTATCATGCTTCTCATGAGGAAAATAAATCTGAATATGCAGCAATAAATAAGACATATTATCATTCCTTTCATACCTTGCAATGTCATCGAGATCTTCATTTCCTCTTGTTTTCATGATATCTTGCCTTTGTTGTATCAAATCCTCATTATTCTTGTCCACAATAGGTTGAATTTCCTCTTGATATAACTGCTGCAATAAACAAGATGATATACCTCTTTCCACACCATCCTTATCCTGTATCTCCTCATGTATAACTGTGTTGGAAAACACGGTAAGTTGAAAGTAGTTATTATCATTTGGAATTCGGGCTTTAGCCACAAAACTCCCTTTCCCAACTTGTAGATTTGTATTTTCTTCCTCCTTGTGGTTATACTCCATGATTTCATTTCCTATTACTTCACCACCATGCATGCAATCATTAGAAGGCAAAAAGGCATTTTTAATTAATGAGGCATTGTTACCTTGTGCATCTTTGCAAGCTTGCACATCAAACGTTTCTAGGAACCTTTGTGTGAAACCTTCAAGGGAGGCAATGGATTCGACCCCTTGGGTCTTCAACAAATGATGCCACCACTTATGTGCTATTCCATCCATGTATCTAGAGATGAGCATGAGGGCATCATCCTGACACATAGGATTCCATTGCAAAAATGTCTCAAATTCCTTCAACCAAGATCTAGCAGAAATTTCATTAGTACCATCAAAAAAAGGAACTTGGGTCCACTTCATTTTTCCCTAGTTGCATTCAGATATGATTTTTTTCTTCTTTTCCTCGTAGGCTGGGAGGATTCACTGCTCTGATACTGTTGTAATGTCCCCAAATGGACATTTTTTGACCCTAGATGGATTTCCCGCAAATCCCAAATAAAATTGCAAGTAGTAGAAATTATACAAAAATAATTAAGTGCAGATTTGAATTTCTATGGGAAAATGCGACTTGCCTATGGGTGTAAAATAGCCTCAAAACACCTTCAAAAATTATGAAATTAAACCTGTAGCTAGCCCTTGAATTATCAAATCTGAAAATACTTATATTTTTGCAAAATACTGAAAATCTGATTTTTAATTGCAGAAAAACAAATTAAACTTCAGAAATTCATAACTCGAAAAATACCCAACAATTTTTAACAAATGATAGCTCAAATTGAAGATAGAATCACAAGCTTTTTAATGACACAAAAATCAAAATTTTCCGATGGGTGGAAGGCACCAAAAAACAGGCTCGAAAATTCGGAAATGTGTAGATGAAACCCTAGTTGTACCTGAAATCAACAATCACCATTCGACCCTCTTGGAAAACCCTCAAACATTGCTGGAAAACACAAATATAAGCTTGATCTTCAATGGAAAACACAAATAAATCCTTGATCTTCAATGGAAACCCCTGAATGGAGAATCTTCTCACAAGAAAGAAGAGTTTTCATTCCTCTTTCTCTAATCCTCAAGAGGGTTTTCGTCCTCTAGAGCTAACTCAAAAGGGTTTTCATCCTTGGGAGTTTATTTGCAAAGCTTACAAAGCTCAGACAAAATTCAATTTTTTATAAAATAAAAGAGATGCTTTACAAAGTCAAGCACACTTGTTTTTATAAGCAATCTTGGCTTAGTAGCCACCCACAACCACCAATCAAATGCCTTTTCCCACATTTTAATTCTTTTTTGGCATTTATTTCTTCCTCAACATGGGTCGCATTTTTCCCCTAGGGGAAATAAAACATAAAGTGACCTTTTCTTTTTCTTTTTCTAATTTCACTTTATCTTTTCTCTTTTATTTTTATTAAATCTATAATAAATTAATATAAGTGTTTTTTTATAATATTTCTTTTTTTTATGCACTTTATAATAATTTATTAAGACTATAGTTTCCCTTTTTAACACCCCTTAGACGTCGGGAAATAAAATTGGGCTAAGGGTCTTCAATTAGGAAGGGGATATTAAACTCTACTACCCCTTTCTTCATGGAAGCCTCCATATTCTACTTCAAAACCAGCAGTGACATCTCCTTTCTTTGCATGCTCAGATTACCAAAATCCTTGCAAACTGATGTAGTTTCCATCATGCAAATCAGATTACCAAAATCCTTGCAAACTGATGGACAAATAATCAACTTGACTAGCTATCTCTCTTATTACAAGATGCAAATCAGATTGTGGAGGTGCTGAAAATAATTCACCACAGTCATAATTCACATGGAATCTTATTCAAATTGGGGCTATCAAATCTGATTTTTGTACCTTCAGCCCGATAACCATGGCATAACAACTACCAAACTGAAATCTCATGGAGAAAGGCAATTTCATGAGTAATGTAGGGACTGAAAATTGTTTTACATAAGCTAAAAATTAAGAACAACAGGCGTACGATTGAAATCAACAGACATATTGGCCCTTAACTCAAGATTCTTGCAACCCATCCTTGCCCCAACTTGGTGTGGAAATTGGCTTTCAACAAGAAAGCTCCAATTTGCTCTTAATTCCTCAAGTGTTCCACACATGGAGGTAGTATTGTGCATGCCCGCAACCATCCGAAAATTATCACCATGAAGCACCTTACTGAAGAATAAACCCTTGCTAGCCTCTATGCATTGAATGCCGTGAAGCTATGCCTCTTCCATCTTCATGCTAGTCATGCTTGGAAGCATTGCCTTCTTCCCTTTATCATTGCATTTCAACATAAGATGCAAACAACACATACCAAAACTTTTGCTCACCTCCTTTGGATGGTTGATACCTTGCTGATTTGGGTTTCCAATTGTTGACTTGAAGCCGTCCCATTGAATTTTGTTCACCATTGATTTTGGATAAGACCATAGAAGTGCGGATGAGTGGGCGTAGTGTCTATGTACAACTCTAAATTTCTTCATAAGTAACACCAAAGATGTTGGGATGTTGGCTTTGCTCAATTTCCATGTGTAAACCCTCTTACCCATCATATTAAGAGGAAAGAGTGTCTCCAAACCTGTTTCTTTCTCGCTGTCCATGGAAGGTATGCACAACCCCATGCATAATTTTGAAGAGGACAGCCCATCATGGCTGTAGTATAGCATTTCTAACTCAAAACCTTAGATGTTATTGCCAAGGATGGGTGCAACAACTGTAATACTTGAAATCCCTTCCACACATCATATTAAACCCAAAAATCTTCATCAAAAATGTCAACCTACAACTGTCCAAGGAGAGTACTATCCATCCAAAATGCCACTTTAGGAAGAACATTTTACCTTGGCTGTAGCATTGTTTTGTCTCATGCAAAACTGACATGATGGTGGTGGAAGACCATCTTGTATCCCATGCAAACACTATATCTTCCACCGTGGATGAGAAATATATTTTTCTTGTGATTACCAATTTTCTTATGGTTGCCGTAAGGATGTAGATTACAGTAGTCCTCAAGCTTGTATCAACATCCTTAAAAAGATACCTTGGATCCCAAACTTCTATGTGCAAACAATCCAAAATTAGCAAGGAAAAATCTATGCCCCCCTTGTCTCTCAACATGTTCTTCCTCTTATCAAATTGACCATGATGCACTCCATGATGCAAATATGGCAGTGAGATAGGAGGAACCCATAAGTCCCAAATATGTGGGCCATGTTTAGGATTGTCAACAAAAAATCCACTTCCGAGGGCTGAAGTGGAATCCTCTTCCCATTTGGTACCCTTCATCTTCACAAGGTTGTTGGCATATTTCTTAGGATAACCAAAACATTGCAAACGCACAATAGAAAGGTGATGTAGTAAATCCTTGCTTAGAAGATGATGAAATTGCTCACCACATGTGGCTGTCCCAAAAATTCCAAGGAGCCGAGGATTATCACGAGCATCAAAAGAGGCTCTTATTATATGGGCCTGTCTCCCAACAATGTCACCCGGAATTCTAGCCCCATTAACCCCTTGTAATTCTGATTTTTCCACATCCTTAGCACCACGAGGAGTGCCCATGTGCCTTGATTTCCTTTGGTTGGCTTTATATGTGGTTGGAATGTCTCCGTGGCTCTTACGGAAGTCTAATCCGTCATCATTTTGCTTTTCATTGACTGCTGTTAGGACAATTCCAATAGGCTGAGAGTGATTATGGGCACTTGAAAATGCCCCTTCTTCTTGGGTATGACTTCCAACAATGCCATCCCCTTGTTCCTTCCCCAAATCTGATTTTTCCTTGCTAAAATTCAGCCCTATGCAATCATTAAATACCAACATGTCAATGTCAAATACCAAAAAGTCTTTACCTTGAGTTGTATGCTCATTGATCTCCATCTCCTTTCTTGGCTCGTGCTCTGCTACTTCATCAAACCCTTGTGTCACTATGGTGCTGTTTGGAAAATCAGCCAAGACATCCACTTTGGCAAGAGGGTTGGGGGTTTCTAAGACTACCAAGGGTTGCTCCCTCTTAGTGACCAACTACTTCGATATCTCTTACTCCTTAACCTTAGAGGGATACCTTGTGCATGGCTCGAGGCTTGGACCAAGTTCCAATGCCCACTCTATCTTTTCTCCATCCTACAAACTCGGAAAATGATAGGGCGTCACGAATGACTTCTGGAAGGGCCTGATACTCGTCAAAGCTAACTGCAACCTTGTTAACCTTTGAAACCCTAGGCCCTTCCTTGAATGTCCTTCCTTCCCCTCTGTAGGTTTTGCATGGTGAGGGAAAGAGATTCCAAGGTGTTCGCTAATATTTCTTGCATCTTCATCATTCTGTCCATCTTTCTTCCACACAAGAAACCCTCAGGATGAGAAGATCGGTGCTCTGATACCAATGTAGTATCCCTTTCAAGGGCTGAAACTGAAAAAAGAGGAAACCACACAGACCCAAGTGAAGTAAATTCTGATTTTTATAACAGCTGTAATATTTCTTAAAACCCTAGCAGCCAACTGTATACGGACTTAAATGCACCATTAAACCATGCACAATAGCTTGGAATTACTTATAAATAATTATTTCAATTATGACAACCGATATCCATCCAATTTGCAACAAAGAAATGGTTAAAACCAGCGATAATACATTGCTATAATTAAATTTGTGACAATAGCAGAGCAGCCACAAACAAGGGCTGAAAACAATAGATAAACTCCTCCAAAAATAGCCAAACTATGGATTCTAGCTTTTTAAATTATGGAGAATCAGAATATCAAAAAAATATGAATTATGCGCCCTAGAAGGCACCGAACCACCACCAAACCCTAGTTGCTCCCCTAGGTAGGAGATCCAAAAATTATGCAAAGCTTTTGTAATCTTTCTTTTTAATGTCCTTATCCAAATCAGCAAGCAAATCTTCAAGAGTTGTCTTCAATTCACTAACATGGAGAGTTTTTCGTTTTCCACTAAGTCACAAGGAAGGTTTATGTCCTCGGATGCCACACAAGAGGGTTTTCGTCCTCAAGTGGAATGGTATTGAGCAACCAACTTAACAAACCAAGTGTAAGTGTAAAAATACGCCAAAGATGATCTCCAAATGAGGCCATACAACCTCATTTATACCCCTTGCTTGGTGCCAAAGGCCAATTAGATGACGGCCGACCTTTGAAGCTTCACTTTATTTTTTAATTTGTCTTTTTAATTCCGCCAACCCAACCAACTTGCCTCATAAAGGAAAAATACTGAAAAAAACATTAAAACTATTAAAAGAAAACTTAAATGAAGTGCAATTCCTTCTCTTGTTCACTTATTCTTCTTCCCCACGGGAAGGGAGTGGCAATAAGTCTTCATTTTGTTGAACCCTGGTCATTGGTATTGTTATTGATGGCAAAGGAGTGAATGGTGAAGTGGAGCTCAGTCACAGGGATGAAGGTTGATTCATAGTGCCTTCTTAGTGGTTTAATGAGCATTCATGATGTTTTCAGGACAATTTCAATGTTCTGTAGGCTTGGTTTGTGAGGTAGGAGTCCATTGGAAGCATGGACATGGTTGGTATGACTGGTTTAGAGGTTCTACAGGTCTGATATGATGAAGTAAGCATGGGTAAGAGCTCTTAAAGTGGGTTTCAGGTCATTAGGTGGAAGTCTCAGTTCAAATTGGCTTATTTAGGCCGGTTTCTAGAGCTTGATGAGGTGTGAAAGTTTGATACAGGTCATGGCAAGAGCATGAAAGCATGAGAGAAACCTAAGAATGTTGTCTCGGGCATGTATGAGCATCAACAAGGTTTATTTTAGCTCCTGGAAGTAGATTTCAAAAGTTCACCAGAGTAGGCCTCGAGGACTGGCAGTGTAGACAGGTGCAAATGAGATAGGTCTGAATAATTCAGGCATATTTATGACAAATTAACTCATGGATCATGTAGAGGGGTGAGTTGTGGTGCTTCATGCCAATTTTCATCAAGTTCTAAAAAGGTATGTGAAAGTTGTCTAAGTTTTTCTAAAATAGGCTTCTTAAGAAATGCAAAATAAGCTATTTGTCTTCTTAGCACCCAAGCAAAAATATGGTGCCTTCTTTGGATAAATCATAGAAGGACTTTTTGTAGAGAACTCCAAGAGTGAAGTGTGGCAAAAAGTTTCAAGCAAAATGGATAAGTATTAGAGAAGTTATGAGCGTTTTTCTAGCTATGTTCTTTTCAATCTCAAGCACTTTCCTGAGTCAGCAGTGGCAAAAGTTGTTTGTTTGTCCTCAAATCACTTGGATGAGTTTCTTTGAATCCTTTCATAGTCTATTAATGATGTCTCCAGTTTCCTTGTGTTGTCAAGGTCTTCAAGCTAGCATGGTTCAGTGCAAAGTCTTGCAAGGACACCCTTATTCAATCAAGTGAATTGAATGGTACTTTTATAATACGATATTCAAAGTTGTTGGTGGTGATGAAAAGTGGTGCTAGCTCCCTTCTAAAGAACATTTTTGATTTGATGGAGTACTTCTTGTGATGAGCCTTGAAGTTCAAACACCCTGCCTCCACACTGCATTGTGATGGTTTGTCAAGAAAATAGTATTTAATGGTATGCCTGAGTTGCGTCTCCTTGAAATCTTTCACTCAAGTCCTTGAATAGGGTTTTCATGAGTTTATTGAAGTGTATTTGCCTGGCTTGTCCTCAAATTGTTGCTCTGGTTAAGTGAAATCTTCAAGGAATGAGACTCTCTTATGCCTTCTTAAGAGACAATGTATCTAGAATACATCATGCCAATCCTTCTTGTGCTAGTGAATGGTAAAAACTCAGGAGTGTGGTTACAGATTCTTCTTTAAGATCATGGTCTAGGTAGAAATGTTAGTGTTTCACATGTGTAGACCAAGCAAAATGTAAGAAGGCTATGTTTTCATTTGTTGACAGTGACAAAGTGAATGGTTCTCCTCTGTGCAAGATGCAATTATCATTTGAAGGTGGTGAAAGGCTGTTTAATGTTGAGTTAGCATGGTCAAAGGAGGCCAGGAGTGCTCTATTGATCCTCCATGACAATCCAAGATCTCTCATATACCCTGAAGCACTTTTTGAAATCAAACATGCACTGTTTTGTCGATGTTCAAGTCTATTGTACTGATTTTCTTTGTTCTGGGAATGATTTGTCATTTTTTAAGCTTGTTGAATGATTGGAGAAGGTGGAAAACGTCCTCATCTAATCTCAGAAATTAAAATTTTAAAATTCATCCAGAATTGAGTAAGAAATTATTTTTTGAAGGCTCTCAGGTGGATACAGACTGAAAAATCCTCAACCTAGGGTTTTAAGTGAAAGAAAGCTCGAAACACTAAATTGAACTAGTGAAATCTTCTGAAAACTTAAGCAAATCTCTGCCTGGTCATCATGAACAAGATTTTTCAAGTTGTTTGTGATTTCATCAATGTGTTGAAGAGATTTTCGTGACAGTCCTCATGAGGCAAGGCTTATCTATCTTTTCACTGTGATAACAAGAAAATTTGACATCTTGCTTTGCTGTTGAAGGTGTAAGACTTCATGGAAACCTGAATAATGCCAAGGAAGGGCCAAATGAACTAGGTTGTGGCCTTGAAAGTGGTTGAAGACATTAAAATGCATAACAGTGATGCAAATACAGACTTGTCCTTCTGTCCTCTGTTTCAGTTGATCAACTAAATGCAATTTTTCTTTAAAAGGAGCTTGCAATAATGGGACATGACCTATTTTAGATCAAATGTAGTTTAATGAAAGCACTTTCAAATGTTTTGAGCACATGACAATGGTGGTTGGTTAATGAAATCCAGTCTAGTTGCCTAAAACACTGAAATAGTGTTAGAGGTGCTAAGGCTGTGTGTTTCACATGCAAAGTTGGAGTTCAAAGGTCAATGGTTTCGAATGGAAGGAGAATCTTAAAGGTCTATAACAGTTAAAAGAATGTAACCTCTTCAATTAGCTCGAGACGAGGAGATGAAGAGACTTCCCTTGTTACAGAAAACAATATAAGTCCAAAAGACAGGAGTATGAAGTGAGAGGAAGTTAAAGAATTAGGTAATAAGCTCGTGCAAGATGAGTAGTGAAAAATATGTCTTAACAACAGATTGAGAAGGAAAAAAGCCTAAGTCTAGACAATGAAAAATGTTGATCAGGGCCATTAAGAAGATGAAGAGTCAATCATAACTGAGATGACAGAAGAGAAATGAAGTAAAAAGTGTGGGTGTGCACAGGTCTAATATATAGGACAATGAAAAGTGTAGTAAAGATTACAGTATGAAGTGAATGAACCGGCAAAGATGAATAGTGAGCTGCAGTGAGGGGTGAAGAATGGATAATAAAGCACTGAAGATGTTAATACATGTATTTTGACCTTTGAGCTTATAAGACACAAGACTAAAATTGAGGGTGTGCTTAGAGAATGAAGTATACTGTGAGTTCAATTGCAGGAGTATATGTAGGTGCTTTTTGTCTGAGATACTGACAGAGATTGATTATTTGAACAACATGAGGATTGAGACCACAGAACCTTTGAAATGATCATATATGGTCATTTTGTGTGATATATATCTGAAATGTGCAGGGCACTGACAATTAATGAAAGTTAATGCATTTAGAATACTGAGATTGATTGATTAAGTAAGAATACTGTGGAACTAAGTTGAGAATGTGAGGGAGAACAACGTTTTCTGAATATCTTTGAGAAGACGGTGAATGAAGTAGTGAGGTTGAGTGCGTAATGCTAAGTACCTTGATGAGCAGGTTGAATGCCTTGAAAGTCAAGAGAGCAGGGCACAGAATGATGAAGAGATTGCAGGTATAGGTGACAGAATATCTTGTTTAAATAAAGGTGAGTTCAATGAAAGAAACAATCTAATAACATCAGCTAGAGTGAGCAGCAGAATAGTATAGAGATCAGAAGGAATGAACTAAATTTGTCAAAGCATGGTATATTAAGACTTTGCAAAGATTGATGCGTTGAATATGGACAAGAATACTTGCAGCAGATTGACGAACAAAGAATTAGGAGCAGAACAGGAGAAATGAGCAAATTTAGAGTTCATCATCAGTTGTGAGAGACAACAAACAAAGTGTGACCAAAAAGAACAAGTTTAAGTTGCAACTTAGCACGTAGGGGGTTGTAGCTTGCTTGTAAGTAGTGGCTTACAGAAGATCAGTTGTCGCTGGTTAAATTGTAGGGGGTTGAAGCCTCCTTGTGAGTTGAAGCTCACTAAGGTCAGTTGTTGTTGAACCAAACTTTGGAGTTGCAGCTCCAGGTTGAGTTGAAGCTCAACCATGAAATCATGTAATAGATATAGGATTGTTTTGTCCTGAGCAGAGTTCTTGGTTTCAGTGGGTTTTTTCCCAGTTTGGGTTTTCCCACATTAAATCTGTCTCAGTGTGTGATCTCTCTTCTTGCTACTTGTGATTGCTAATTTAGAATTGTGGATGAAAGTTGAATAAACTAATTTATGAGGTAAAATTTGAATAGACACTGATTCAACCCCCTCTTAGTGTCCTAATTTCCAACACATTTGGCCTCAATTCGAAAAAGGGGACATTACAACACATTTTAATATTCGGGTGAGGGTCCCCAATAGAACACCTCATTTATCCATCAAAAAAAATGTTGTACTTCAAGCTATTTAACTTTGACTTGTAGGTTTGAAACTTGCATGCTTTCCAACATATATAGCAAATGAAACCTTCATGAAGGAATTTAAAAGACATGAAAATTAACCATTCAAATGCATATAATGCCATATTTACCATAGTTACCATGTTTGAATAATTCCTATAGTTTAGAAGGGGACAAAAATTCAGAAGTTTGGAATTTTGCAAAATGTTCTATATGGTTCATTTTTTTTACAGATCTATAAAATTAATAAATATTTTACATATATGATATTTGTAAAGAAAACCAAATACATCTAAAAATAAATAAATATTTTATCTACTATAAATTGCACATAAGATCTAGGAAATAAAAAATATATAATCTTTTATAAAATATTGGAAAATATAGATATAAAATGACTATAAAGATATACATTATAGGAAATATAATAAGATAAAATATACATTCCAACATTACAAGTAAAACAAGAAGTTAAAACTATCTAATATCCACTCATCCCTAAAAATTTAAACTAACAGTTATCAAATATTAAAGATTAATAAATATTAAATAGTAACTAATATTTATATATTAAAAAAATTCTTACATTAAAATTTAAATACAATCTAAGGTCCTAAATGAATCTTACTCCAAATTTTAAATACAATCTAATGTCCCAGCTGTATGACTGGCGACTACAACATGACTGCAATGTTTGAGTGTGGGCAATGATCATACATTTGAGCTAGGGTTGGGAAGTTTGTGGGGCAAGGAAGATTTAATGCTACATGTTGAAGTTGAATAGTCTAGAATACATCTCAAACAGCCAGAATCCCTAAATGCAGGTCGAAGGCTAAGCCTATTCGGTCGAACAATTACAATGGAGCTTGAACGGTTGAAAATCTTATTAGTTAAGTCCAAAACACAGGTTAAAGAGTCCACACGCAGCACAAACACCAAATTTTTCAAATGCAAGGCAGCATTTGCAATCGTTGGACACATTTTTCCTTTATGCATTTAGGTAGTGTTTCTTGTTTCGTTTTTGTTTTAGGTTGAAGCTTTGTTTATTTTAAACAATTTAATTAAAAAAATTGAATATTTGATTGAACTTGTTCATCAGATTGGAAAGTATGGTCTGAAATGAATTTTTACCATGTTCGTAAGAACATGGTAACTATGGTATTTACCCTAGAAACCTGTCTGAGTGGGAAAACCAGCTTAGAATGGGCCATGTACAGCTGATACTCTTCCTGTTCTCTTCTCGTGAGCAATGTACTAGAGATGTGACTCCTGTTTTGGGACGGAAAACCATATTGGCAGCACGATCACCTTACTACAGAGTTAGGTAGTCTTTGTTGTTGCTGTAACACTCACTGCAATGCCCTGCTGATTACACCAACTGCTGCATACACACATATCCTTCAATTATCCAAATCCATTTATTTATGCTTGAGGCATGCAAAGGTTGCCGGAGGTGAAGAGGCATGAATTGGATGAGGTGGTAACCCACTTTTGAGTTTGGAAGGTCAACTGTCATGTTTCTGTCTTTGGATGATAACAACTTGAGATTATATCTTCTGTCCAATGACGCGCCACCAAAAATCCAATCTAGTTTAGGCACAGTTAAGGTTGACTAACAATGTTAAGATTTTAGATGTAACATCTCTCCATGATGATACATAATTCTGGATTACACTGCATTTGTTATTTTTATACTCTGTGCCCTGTAAAAGTAACATCACTATAATACAGAAATATTTTATTAAACATTAAGATTATGAGTTCACGTTTTGGTTTGATAGGAATTTTTTAACTTGAAATAAAAATGTCTGTTAGTCATGGTAGACAATAATAATGGTGCGACAAAATAATGAATTTGATTACAAAATCTGATGGACTAAATGGTTTTCTGTGGGAGTCCTTATGATTGATTCGTTAAAACTAATTTACATACTTTTAACAAGGGCATAAGAAAATGTAGAGAGGAAATTGTTTGGGTAAATAAGACACAGAGGTCCTCAAATATGTAAAGGTATTTCCAGGTGATTGTGAAGTTCGGTAGGCATGACCAAAATAAGCACACCAGGATGGATGGTTTACTTCAAAAGGTACAAGTCAATTGGCAATTTTGGGAAATCGTCTTGATAAGTTAGAGATAGAAAGAAGCATCTTGAAGCTTTTAGGCATATGAAGGATTTGCATTGTGGACATATATTTTCTTTATTCAAAGTAAAATATATTTTCAATAACTTGTCATTTTTTATACTTGGTATTTTTGGCTTGCAATTGGCATCCAAATATTGTATTGCTTTCTGTATGGACACAGCGGGAGACAATCATATCATGGTAATGTTTCTTTCTGTGGATACTTTATAATCTAATCATACATAACCTCTCTATATTTTGGAGAATCACTACTGGTATCTTGTTTTATATCGTGTTTGGAAAATTGTTTTAATGCAGGTTCATGGGCATTGTATTGATTATAAGCTTTTATTTTTGCAGTTTCTCCAGGCTTAGATTTTTCAAAAAGAAGGGATTTGTCGTCATCATCATGTGCTGCATACATGCTTTCAAAGAGTCATCTGATAATCTGCAATAATCCACTCCATGCTGTTGATAAGCAATGTCCTTTCCTGGCTTTTGCAATGCAAAGTGAGAAAAGGAAAGCTAAAAAGCATAGGAGGCACGCAAAGGCACAAGAAAGTGACATTGAAGATGATTGGGAACATCTTCAGCCAGAGTTTCTCACAAGCTTTCCGGAAGCTTCCAATGGGAAGCCAAAGGCACAAGACAAAATGGATCACAAACATATCAATGCTAAACCAACTGCTGCATCTAGTGTAAGTGAAGTTATTGCTTCATGCTTGAGAGCAAAATCAAAGCCGAAAGAATTCAGTCATGATAGAGTTAGAGGTCAGACGGTCCAAATGTCAGATGCAAAAGATAATGTGGCACTTGATAAAGTTTTGAAAATATTGCACCAACACAAGTCCCCAAAGTCTGCAGTTCCTAGTAGGGTTGTAATCTCAAAAAAACAATCTTTAAACAGCAAGCCATTATCCAAATGGGTATCCAAAGAACAATCTATGGTGACAAACGGGTATTCAAAGCCTAAAGAACCCAGTCATGCTAAAGTTAAAGGTCAGAAGGTCCAAAGGTCAGAAGTAAAAGATAAGAGCGAAGTTGATTTTTTACTGAAAGTATTGCAAAAGTTTCCAACACAAGGATCTGTAGAGAATAATGGGTCTCCCATTTCTGCACCTGTCATTAGGCAGCAGGAACAGGTGGCCTCTACAAATTGGCAGTCAGAAGACAATGGGTATGCAGATGTTTCTCTTGATGTAGGAAATGAGAACAAGAAGCAATTTAAATCAAGTGTACAACATGCTCCTTTGTATGTCCCCGATAGTTCAAATATTACTGCTGTGAAGACGGGAGAGGGCGAGTCTCTTACAAATGATGCCGCATTACAAACTAACTCATCTCTTATTGACAAAATGGATCCAAGCACTCTGAAATTATCGGACTTGAAGATAATTGCTAAGTCTCGTGGGTTGAAAGGCTTTTCAAAATTAAAAAAGGCCGAACTTTTAGAACTATTAAAGAAAGGCCCTAATTGATGGGTTTCCATGTACAAATAAGTCAGCAATTATGGGAGAGAGAGACTCTTACAAAGGGTGCTGGAGTACAACTTGTCTAATCGCTAATTGATTGAATGGATCCAAGCAGTATGAGAGTATCGGACAAGAAGATACTTGCAAACTCTCATGAGTTGAGTGGGGTTTCAAAACTAAAAAAGGCTGAACTTCTAGAACTTCTCAAAGAAAGGCACGAATGGATTGATTGCAATGTATAAATAACTCAGCGATATTTGTTTACATTCATTACAGGATAGTGACTATGCTCTAGATCTGATTATCTTGAGGGTTTTTTCTCCTGATAAAATTTCTGTTCCGTTTCAAAATGTTTTTGAATCTTGCATTTGTTTATTCTCTTTAAATTGTCGAAATTTACCATTCACGAAAGTTTGATGACGTGTACTGTTTTATAGGCTTTTTTAGGATATCCATAAAATATTAGGTGAATCGAGACCTTGATGGAATTCTTTTGAATGGGAAGCTTAAAGAATAAGTCATGAAAGTCTTGATTTCTATGAACAATGATCCTTGTTAGGCAAATTTACAAAGCTGTAAATCCTTTCTTGCTGCTTTTATCCTAGTTGTGCATAAAATATGTCAATGATTACAAATTTCGTATAAACCTGCTAATTGTTGCAGCTATATATTATTTTTCTTTTCATAAAAATGGGTAAGTGGTAACTTGTTGAGAACATAAGCCTTGTCTCTAGGTAAAATACCCTCTTCAGGTTATAACTGTTAGTCAACTGAAATAGGTGGATGATCCTCCACAATTGGAACGTAGCTCTAACTCTTTCAAGGAAACAAGCTACAAGGTTAACTACTGAAGGACTTAAAATTAATATATGGAGCTTACAATATGATTAATGCACCAAAATCTCTATTTGAATTGCTACGTGCATTTTGGGCAGAAGTGGAAGTTTCATAGTGTGGGAACTTTGATTATGCAACAACCTCCGGAGTAAGCTGGCTTTTTTCTACCTAATGCTAAAGTAAAACTGTTTGGGGGTGAAAAGGGGAAAGAGAAATAGAGAAAAGGAGGTAAATACACCAGAATAAAGCAGTCTATTTCTTCAAGTAGATTATAGCACTACCATTGAAATATGCTTCGAATATCTGGAGGCAAAATATACAAACACAAGCAAGAGGTAAGAATATGAATGGAGTTGAAGAGTAGAAACAAACCAAAACTTTATTGATTACATAAACACAGAATCTCTGAATAGACAAAAGTTGAGGCTAAAATACCGTGCAATAAAATGTCCTAAGCAGATGTAAGGATCCAGAAAATAGAGACTATATGTTAGCTAAGATGGTCGATATGATTACCCTCTCTTCAATAATTACGTATATAGATGTTCTACAATGGCAACGAGGTGGATTGTAATGTTCATTTTTATGTTCGACTTTAAATTCGACATCTATTTGATCGTCACATGCCAATTTCAACCTTAAATTTGATGTCTATTTGACTCACTTAAGTTTTTCCTTTTTGCTTGGAGAAGTCTAATGAAAAATGTGCAATATCTTAGCCATGCGGTAGAGTTTGGACCATTGTTTTCCTCGAAAAGTTTTTTTTTCCCGAGTTTGACATAGTGGTGTGGCTATATGGATGCCAATAATTATAAATCATTGAGAATATGACAGAGAAGGTAATAAAGTTATCAATCAATGTGTTATGTGAAAATTCCAAGATAAGAACCTTGAGATTGATATATTTTGGTGTACTTTCAAATAGATGTACTAGTATAAATTATGATACATGTAGAAGAGCGTACTAGGGCCAACACTTGGATATAATGCTAACAGGCGTAATCGTAGTGGATTTAGAAGATATTAATGTACATTTTATTAAAGGTGTATGGTTCCAAAGTTTATTTTTGGGATGGGGGATGAGATCTTACTAGAATCATATGATTGCAAGAATAAATGTAATATGCAAGTGTTATAAGATGTTCAAACTAAGGGTTGGAAAGCCATTTGACGAATAATAGGCAAGGGGCATAATAGATAATGCAATAGACAAAGATATGCTACTATATCCTACTATAATACATGATATATCCAACATAATCAATTATACATGTCGGAGGTTGAGTTCACCAACACAACATGGGATTTGTTTCTCAAGTGAGGGACTTGCAACTTGAAGCAAATATTTCAAGAGAGTTGGTTCTCATCTACTTCCACTTGTAATGCTTTCGATAATCCACCTAATCTAACACTGTAGGGAAAAAGGGAGCAGAAAAACAACATAAAAAGAAAGACGATGCGCCAAGAGAGAAATATGAATCTTTCTTTCTACCTTGTGTTTGAGGATAACACAATATATCAAGTAAATGTAAAAATAATCCACATATTTATCACAACTTGACAATAGGTAAGACAATCTGCAAGAGATCAAAGAAGCAAAAAAAAAAAAAAGGGCAAATATAAGTCACAACTTAATTATTTCTCAAATATACACAATTGTATTAGACTACACAAAGAGACTTTGGATGCATTACATTTGCCAATATAGAGGCTAAGACATCACACATAAAAAGTGAGAATCCAAGAAAATTTTTGAGAGGGAAGGAATGACCAGAAAAAACCAATGAATAGAACGAACTCTTTTCTTTATAGAAAAAAAATGAACAAAAAGAAGATTTGAAAGAAGTAAGAGGAGGCATGGAGGAAGAATGGTGGATTGTCTATGGCAAAAAATATGGAATCTTGACATGAACAATGCGATTGAACGGAACTAACATCCATCTAACACAACTATTGATCTGTAATGTCCTATGCCATGAAGTTCCATGTTATTATCCCACTTACATCACATTAGGTTGGTCATTATGTTGTCTAACTAATCCGAGGGGGCATAGTGTGTTGGCGTAATGTTCTCATTATGGTCAAAGAGTGATGTTGTTAGTGTTATCATTGATGTGATTGATGTCAAAAGAGGTAAAGAACATGAAGGTTGATTGGTAGTGTCAAGGTAAAGTGAGTTATCTTGTTGAGATTGCATGGGTTCTTGATTGTGTAGCGGCTTGTAGAAGTATGGCAGTGTCTTGCAAAGGCATGGAGGATGTTGTGGTGATGCAATGTAGTGTGTTGAAGCTCCTAACAGGTGTACAAGGTTGGCAAAGTAATGTTGAGGTTAGATTTGGTGAAGCAAACATGTTCCAAGTGTTTGTTTTAGAGGCCTAGTGAGGTGAATGAGGCATGACATTTTGAAATGAAGCATGTAGCATATGTATGAGCATGATAAGAGCATGGGAAGCATGTAGACAAGCTGTTAAGACACTCACAAGTGTCATATTGTGTTGTTTTAGGTGTTAGACTGAGTTTTTAGGTCCGTTCATAGACCTAACCCTTGAAAAAACATGTCCTGGTGTGGTTCAGTTAATGATTTTGGGTGTATTTGTGCAAATGTGAGCATTGGAAATTGTTTGGTAGGTTGATATGATGGTGTGGTCCAAATTTCAGGACCTAATGTTGAAGATTTTGCAAGTTATGTCATTTTTACTAAAATCAAGTTGTGAAGGTGCGAAACCAAGGGTAATTTTTGACTTTGTGATGCTCGTTGGATAGTGTATGCTTTGCATGGGGACTCAATCTCCCGAGGATAGTTGAACATGTTTATTATGAGGATTTTCCAAGTGGAACGAGGTTGTTTGATCGTCACATTTTTATGAACAATCATTAAGAAGGTAAAGAACTTTTGAACCCTCTCAAAACCCTAGCTTGGTATTGACTTGGAAGAACTTGAGTATAGTGACCCAGAATTGATTGATCTTGCAAATGTGATGATTGGAGGTTGTAGAGGACTCTTCCAACTTTCTATTGATGTGATTTAGAGATTTTGATAGTATGTGGGCCTCACTCAAAACTGCAAGTTTATGAAGATTTTGACAGTATGTGGGCCTCACTCAAAACTGCAAGTTTATGAAGATTTTGAGTTTTCTCCAAAAGTGTCCATTGAACCTATTGACTAATTTAGCATTTATTGAAGTATGGAAGTTTTTATTCATGTCCAAGATGGTTTCAAATCATGGTTGAGATCTTATAAGGTCAAGTGTGCCCTATTTTGCATGAATGGTTTTGGGGCAATTTTGGGTAGTTCCAGGTGGTTTGGTTGCAAAAGCTTTTTGGAGGTTCTATAGTCTGATTCATGATGTTTGATGAAGTTTTTTAGGAGCCTGAGATCATGATATTTCCATTGATATATAGTACTCACATGTTTTGAGGTGATTTGGTGTTGGTTTGAGCTTCATCTTTAAAGATTGTTTTTGTAGGTCTTGGACCCAACTAGGTAAGTTGCCCAAAATGATGGTGTCTTTGCATGATAAGATGGTTTTGAGTGCTTCAAGCTTGTTGGAGGTTGTTTATGGAATTATAAAACATGTATAAGTGGTTTCCAAGTGTTAGTGAAGGTGTTAGATTTTCAAGATCACCCAACCTTGGCGAGTTGGCAGATTTAGTGTTTGAATCCTTCTTGGGTCTTAATGATGGTTTTGAGGTTGCTTATGTAATTTATGACCTATATAGTCCTTTTTACAATGTATTTAGGATGTTTTTTTGATGTTATGACGTGTTTTAGCTTACGAAGGCTAACCTCCATGTATTTGGATCATAAGTCATGTATAAAAGTAAATTTGTAAAGCTCGTTTGAGTTAGTTAGAGGGCAGGATGAATAGTTCGACTTAAAGGGTTGTTTGAAGGAGGTGAATAAGGTCTTTGTGACCTTGTTGAGAGGTAAATGAGGATGTGATGTTGTTATAGAGAGAGATTAGATGATGTCGAGCTAAGTTCTTGTGCATAAAGGCTAGAGAGATGTTTTGAGAGAGATAGAAGGAGAAGTGTGCTTCATTAATTCATTATTAGTTGTTGAAGCAACAAATCATAGATGACAAACATTTTAAATGGATTTTATTGGTGTTGAGTCATCTTGGGGGGTTGTAGCCTCCTTGTAGGGTTGATGCTCCTTGTTGAGTTGGTGCTCAACTAAATTTGAAACAATGACTATATAAAGTTTTTGTTTCAGTGAATTTTCTTCCCCTTGAGGGTTTCACACTTAAATTTGGTGTATTTGTGTCATTGTGTTCTCATAGTGCATGGTTATGTGGCTGATTAATCATTGCTAAATCTATATGTTGTTGAATGCTTTGAATGATTAATGGAAATACATTTTTAAGAGAATGAACGTTTTAATGGCTCCCTAATTCACCCCTAGCGATTGTGCTTCCAACAATTGATATTAGAGCATGACCTTTGAAGCAATCTTAACAAACTTGAGGCGACCCTATGAAGCACAAAGATGGTCAAGTTATTGAGTTTTGTACTCGAAGCCTTAAAGGAGAAGATGGGTTTTTCAGAGGTGGATATGGAAAATCAAATCTTAGATGGAAATGGGATTTCTTGTAATACAAGGCATGTGAGTTCATTCAAAGGACATTATTTTTCATGCAAAGAGTTTGGTCATATGGCTATGGAATGTAGTCATCATTCACCATGGAGGAATAATAGAAGAAAGAGCAAAGTATTGTGTTTCAATTGTAGGAAAAGAGGTCATATTGCAAAAGATTGCAAGGTAAGTTATGGAAGGAATTATAGTATGCATCAATCAAGAGAGTACTACAATTGTCATGATAAAAGACACATTACAAGATTAATTCCTAACAAAGCTAGGAGTTTCTCAAGACAAAACAAGGTGGTGGTGCATGCAAGAAGGTTGTTTTATGGCTGCTATTCAAAATGTAATTGTTTTTTCCATAAGGATGTTGATTGCAAAGAAAAAGTATGGAGACCTAAGACAATAAGGCCTGATCTTGTTGAGTGTAAGAATCAAGGAAAATTACGTGCCAATGTAGAACAAGAATCTGAATTGAAGTAATAATCTGTGTCAGTTAATCCTATCATGAAAATAAATCCTATTAGTGAGGTCAAGAAGGAGCCTATGATAGTCAAGTTTGCTGAAAAGTCAGATCGTGAAGACCATGTGATGAAGGATCAAGAAACTGTCAAGGTAAGTCCTAATTTGTCTAAAAATCCTAGTGGACTATTTTCCATGAAAGAGAACAAATCAAATGTTGTAAATCTCCAGGAGTACATCCTGTTAGCCTATATAGAGAAGGAAAATGATGAAACAATCAAGTCTGGAGTACCTAAGAAGACCGGGAGGTTACTAAAGGTAGTCAATTGGTCTCATAGTTGCAAGTTGGATGAAAAAGAGATGAAGATTTGGGAATCTCCTGAGTTCATTGTGTTTTAGTGCCCTAAAGAAGCTAGGGTGTCTTCATTAGGCTTCATGGAGACATTCCTCACTCATGAGAAACATTGAAGGTTGGTTGCTAAGTTGGAATCATGAAAAGTCTTGGTATTACTATGAAAAAGTTACAACGATATTACATGCCTCATTTGATCTTCAAGTCATGTTGTAAGCAAAGGAGAGCTTCAAGGTTAAAAGGTATGTTTGATGATTTATTTCAAATATTGATGTGCTTTAAGAATGAATGAAAGGGTTGCAAATTAGAAAGAAGATCACTATTTGGGCTATGATCAAGTGTGATTATGTGACAAAGTTCTGTCATAAGTGAAGTATAGTGAAATATGAGTTTGATAAGGTATGCCCATTTCCTTTACCAAATCAATGACCTTGTGTTTCCTTAAGATGATGTTTAGAGACCTATTGGTGCATTTGATAAGGCCTAATCATGATGAAAATTTCTCAAATTTGGGTTTATACGGTATATCATGAATAATGAAAAAGGAGTATTCAGTTTCTAGTGTCTAAGATTGATGCTATAAAAGTACATGATAAAGTTTGATGGCTTAAGGAACATGAAGCAGACCTTAATGGAGGTAATTTGATGTTTGATTGTTATCTTGGGTTGTGATTTAAGATCTATATTTGGTCTGTGACCTTGAAGTACAAGATTCTGGTCCATAAATGTTACTCGAAGACCAAGATATGAAAAAATATGAGCATGAACATGTGATAGTGTGTATTGAACTCCTATTGTAAGAGAAAGTGGCATGATTGATATTAGGGGGAGTGTAGTGATTCTGCTTTGCCTTTGTAGGATTCAAGGTATTGTAGGATTGAGGGGGAGCTTAACATATTAGTTTTGAGCTCCATAAGAAAGAAAGTTGTGTTAAGAAACCATGGTGGTCATAAGGACAAATTAATAGTGCTAACATGGTTTGTAGTATTGTTTGGATCCTTAAAGGTAAGCATCTCATGAAGACAAGAATATACAAAGTTGATGGCAATGACATCTGGCTGAATGGTAAGAATTCAAGCTTTTCATTAAGCATTGTTTTGAGAAAATCAATATCAATAAAAGCCACAAGGTACAATCAGGTTACTAAGAAGGTTATGTATTGGAAAATAATGAATTATGACAGTCCCAGAGACAAGAAAACATGAATCAACATCTGCATGTACAATTTATGAAATACTTGAGGCCAAAGGTGAAGATTTGACAATTGAGGAGTAAAATGTGTATGTTTGGGCTTAGGGTTTATACCTTGAAAACCTAATTTATTGTTTTGTGTGGTTCAAGTCTATATACGAAGGCTCATTCATGTGAAGCATTGAAAGAGTTGTTGGAGTGCTTATGATGTAGTGGAAAAATGACATGGAGGTTCAAGGTCTGAATCATTCATTTTTTGGAGCATCAAAGGAATATAACAATCATAGTAGATAGGTTACTATGCACAAGTTGAGCATTTAATTGCAATTTGAGACCTAACAAAGGTCTGAATTATTTTCAAGAGTCTATGATGAACCACTATGGTTTGGTGATCTTTACAATGGGTATGAAGGTGCAGACACCTACAATCTGCTTACGTAGTTTTAATACTTAAATTGCACTAACTATCCCTTTTCTCGTTAATTGAAGACACTTCATCTATAAACCATCATCTTTCCTCTATTCCTGTTAATTAATTACATTTCGTTAATTAATTAACCTTCCTATCACCAAGGATGCCAATTAACGACCTTCCATTGATTAACATTTGTTTCTACCTGGGATAATTAATTATGCTTGTTACTCTAAAGAAATGAATTCTCGTTAATTAATTACATTTCGCTAATTAATTAACATTCCTATCATTCTGGATGTTGATTAATGACCTTTCGTTAATTAACGTTTGCTTCTACTGTTAAGTCAAAATTACAACACCCTCCGATTTGATCTCTGTGTGTTTGGAGCAATCAGTGTAATTTTGCTAACATGGGGTTATCCCTCAAGCCGTGGAACTTGTGAACTTGAGATAACCCTCTGGATAAGACCGATTTCCTCTACCTAATCCTAATGCTAAACTACACCTATTCTAACAATGCCAATGAGATAAGGAGAGAGAAAGTGCATGAAAAAGGGGAAATCCTACACTAACGGGGTGATAACACCAAGAAAAGGGACGATATACTCTATTAAGGGATGATGAAACAGGGAAAAGGGGGGCTGAGGGAGATCATACAAATGTGACATAGACCCAGATGCTAATCCGCCATCAAAATTTCATGGAACACAACATCATAAACCTGCAAGTGAAAGAACATGCACAAAATACAACAATAATAATGAAGAGGCAAGAAAATACAATAAAAATGAGCTACAGTTGAAGAAACACCACAAAACACAATTTTTATTACTTCAAAGTATGCATAGACCATTACATTTGATGCACAAAGGCATAATTACATTGTTAGGCCCAAGAGTAGGCTCGCAACTCAAATGGAGTCGAGGGAAAATTTTGCAAGAGTTTCCCCTACTCTCAGTTTGTATCTCAAAAAATTAGGGGTTCGAGTTCTTTTTATAGCCGATATTCACCCACCCTCACTAAAGAGGTATGGGAACCCATACAATTTCTCTTCCCGAGGGTACATTTTTAGAAAAAGACATGGGCGACATACTGCATTAAATATGGTTGTTGGGTTGTCATTCATTTAGCTACCTTCGCCTGCCTAGGACTCGTGGGCTGCCCAACCATGTACCTCGTCCAACTGCGCCGTACCACCGCTCAGGCATCCAACTTTATGACCCGTCTAACCATGTGTCGCCTGACTTTGACCGTCCAACCATGGGGGGTTGGACGTCGTCTAACTATGTGGGTTGTACATTACTGTGGTCACCAACCAACCCTGGTTTCCATCTCTACATCGTGGGTTGTCCAATTCGAGGGGGGTTGGACGAACATTTATTTTGTCAGTATAATGAGCTACTTGACCAACCTGATGGTCAGCCATCTGCTGGGCTGACCAACCAGTCACCCAACCGACCAACCCAACCGACCAACCTGTCACACAACCAACTGTTCTAACCAACCTGTCACTCGACCAACCATGCCTACCAACCTGTCACCTGACCAACCAAGTAGACCAACCTATCACTTGACCAACCGATTGAACTTTTGTAATTTCACAATGCGCCCGACCAACAACACGAGATGCCTTTCCTTTCTAATGGGGTTGAACTTTGACGGTCATCTATACATCCAAGAATATGAATGGCTAAGTCCATTTATGATAATTTATCCAAATTAACCAGAGGGGGTGAATTTGGTATAACATCTACTTGGGTTAATTAATTATTCTTAATTAATTACGACTGCTAATCTAGATCAATAAATCACTATTTATTGGACCAATTTCCTCTCTTAAATCCCTCGAATCACACTAATTTTCCTCTAATATGCTTCTCTAAGCTTACCCCCACTATTAATTAATCACCTTAAATTAATTAAACCCCCTTTCAATTCCCACAAAGTGCACATAATTTATTAAACATACATGGCCTTTGTATTTCCTCTTTGGGGTTTATCCCACATTCATCAATTTGCTAGCCTTGCATGATCTGACAAGCTATATAAGAAACCCTCCTCCTTACCTTTCTTCTTACACCTTAAAATGCATTTTTCCTAAGGTAAACTATAGGTAGTTGGCTTTGAGAATTCTCCATTGTTGGATTAGATCTCTCATCTTGCATCCATCCACTCAAAGTTGAGTAATATGGGAAGATCCAAAATGACCTTGTAGCCATTCTTGGTGAGATTCCATTCTCAATTCTTGAGGTCTCCACCCCTCCATTTTGATTGCTTATGATATTTATAGGTTCATAGTTGTATTTAGCAATCATAAAGAGTAGGAAATATCTTAGCATGTTAGTTTCATTTATACATTGAAGAAGCATTTCCTTTAAGCTCTTATCTTGATGGTTCATTGCTAGATTAACTTGCTTTTGAAGCTATGTACATGTTTAGTTTCAATTTGTTTATAACTTAGTTGATAAAACATGAACAAATTTTGCATGCCCGATGGGACACCCCTTTGTCTCACACACATTCTTTATTTTGGTTAAGTTTTTTTTGCATACTAACCCCTTTTTTGAATATATTGACATAACTTGGGTTTTTAACCATGTTTTGTTGAGTCTTCACTGTAGGCATAAAGGAAGTGAAGTGCTGTCAAAATTGGATTTTGATAGGAAAAATTGAAGATTTCTCCATGCTTTCATATTTAGAGCTTAGTTTTTCAACATTCTACATGCTTTCATATTTAGAGCTTAGTTTTTCAACATTCTACATGCTAGTTTTGTCAATTTCTTGAAAATCTTAAATTTTTGAGCATGTAGGTTAGTGTTTGATAGTGTTGAGTTTTCTATTTACATATTAATGTGTTGGGTTGCTATCAAAATTGAATCTTGGTGAGAAAAATTTAATATTTCTCCATGTTTTTATTTTAAGAGCTTACTTTTTCAACATTCTACATGCTAGTTTTGTCAATTTATTGAAAATCTTAATTTTTTTGAGCATGTAGGTTAATGTTTCATAGTGTTGAGTATTCTTTGTATATATTAATGTGATAGGTTATTATCAAAATTTAATCTTGGTTGGAAAAATATGACCTTTTTATAGATTAAGGAACATTTTTTTTACATTTTTTGGGTATATGTTAAGTGCATACCCATGAGCATAAGAGCATATGTGTAACCCATATTTCGGAGGCCATAACTTTTGCTCCCGAACTCGAAATGACTCTTTTTTTTTGCGTTGGAAAGTTATTGAAGTGAAATATGCAATAAAGAGATAAATTTGTGATTTAAACTTACCAAAATTTTATTTTTTCATTTATTGTAAAACTAATCATTTTCTAACATGTCTAATGTTTTGATGAATGTTGTATTTCCATGTTTTACTTGATTTAGACCAAAGCTTGTGTATGTTCTTTTCTTTCAAATTTTGGTGATCTGAAGAATCAAAAACAAATTTGATCTCTATCTTTGTAACATTTGGATTAACTTGGAAATTTTATTATTCATTTTATTTAAGGGAATGACCCTTTTACTAAGCATTTTTATGGTCCCTTGATTTGAAAATTTCTATTTCTATCTAGTTGAGCTAAAGTTTTTGTATGCTCTTATATTGCACCTTAAGGTGATCTTGAGAATCAAAAGTAACTTTAGTCTTCATTTTCTAACATTTGGCTAATTGGAAACTTTAGCTTTTATTATTGGCTTAAGGGAATGAACATTTATCAAGATTTTTGTATGGTTCATTAATTGCAAAGCTTTCCTTTACTTTTTTAGTTGGATTATTTGTTGTGTATGCTCTTCTCTTGCATCCTTGGATGATCTTGAGAATCAAAAGAAAATCTTAATCCTCTTTCAAATAATGTGATTTTCTTGGAGAACTACTAACATTTGAGTGTAGGACCTAATCGCTTTCCAAAGACTTGGGATTTGAAAAAACTTTTAACTACACGTGTGTTGCGGGTTACCAAATGGTGTA
Organism: Taxus chinensis; assembly: GCA_019776745.2. Classification (NCBI taxonomy): domain Eukaryota; kingdom Viridiplantae; phylum Streptophyta; class Pinopsida; order Cupressales; family Taxaceae; genus Taxus; species Taxus chinensis. The sequence goes on along the minus strand of CM034155.1, from coordinate 75,892,843 downwards.
CAACTAAACCACATTAAGTTCAAAGATAAGAAAAAACAATGCATTCAAAACACTGTATATGCAGGTTCGGTTAAGAGCTACTGCTCGACCACTTAACTAAGAGAAAATTCATTTGGCATAATCCTTAAGAATATAAGAGGGATGCTCCTAGGAACCCCAAAGTAGTCCACGCAAGAGGGAACCTTTTGGAAAAAATAAGAAGCGCTTCGCTTACCTACTTGACTAGTATACACTTGTGATATTTAGCGTCAAAATTATCTGTAATGCGACCCTAGTGAAAATACAACTTAACATATTTATGCTCTTTGTAGTGAAGGGGGTAAAGTAAAACTGGGATACTCCAAGGTTTAGTTAGCATGAATTCCTTGGCAAACCAGGCTCACAAAGATAATTTATGACACCTAGTTGAGGGAGCCAATTAGGAATCCATTTCCTCTTGGAGCTAACTTGATCATCTCAAGCCAATTGTTAGAATGTGTCGTATATTTTGTATACTGTATACCCATGAGTACTATACACCTCTTCCATGAGCTATAAATATGCTATTTTTATCTATACATATATATGGGTGGTGTCATAATCCATGAATTATGGGGAACCGTTATGGGTGTTTATTAGCCCATGCTTTTGGTACCCATTGTATTGTAAAAATGCTTTGACGGTTTCTTACTATTTTGCTTACAAATAGCTGGAGATGCAGTAGGGTAAAGCATAACTTGGAAGTACATTATTGTATTATAAACGATTAAGTTAATGTAATAAGAGAGAGAAGTTACTGTGATGGGTTTTTTTCTCGAAAGAGTTTCCCAGGTTAAATCTTGTGTTTCGTCATTTGTTTTCTTTGATTATCTTGAATATTCTATTCAGTATAGCTTCTTGTTTATTAGTTTATCGGATTGATTCTCTTCATTTGGTATCAGAGCGAGGTTTTAGCTTTTATGTGAAGAGTTAGGGTTTCTAAAACCTGTGATGAATTTTTTTTGAGTGCGAGCTCTGCGGGTGAATTTTTCAAGTAGAAGAAAATGACGGGAAACACAAGCATCAAAATCAAAAAATATAATGGCCAACCTTTTGAGTTATGGAAGCTCAATATGGAAGATCTTATTGTGGATATAGATCAGTGGATTGCTGTGTCTGGAGTCATGCCTACAGGTATGAAGGTAGAGGACTGGGTAAAGATCAATAGGAAGGCAAGGAGTTCAATCAGATTTTGTCTGTCAGATTCAATTTTGCTGAATGTGTCAAATGAGAAATCTGCTCAGGTGTTATGGGAGAAGTTGGGGACTTTGTATCAGAAAAAGTCTCCAGTGAACAAAATTTTTCTCCAAAAGAAGCTATATTCATTGATAATGAATGACAAAGAATCTGTTGTAGAACATATGAACACATTTAATAGTATGGTAACTTAGTTGATATTAAAATGGAAGAAGAGGATACATGTATTACTCTTTTGTGTTCTTTACCCGAGTCTTGGGATAATCTAGTTATGGCTATTACTAGTACTATGACAAAATTATTAGTTGAGAATGTAGTTGCGGCCTTACTATCAGAAGAAATGAGGTAGAAATCCATTGAGGATTATCAATCCAAGGATGCCTTACATGTAAGAGGTCATACCCAAGAGAAAAACAAGAAGAGGAAAGGACAGTCAAAGTCTAGAAGTAAATCAAATACTATAGAAAAAGATAAGAGGAAATGTTGGAACTGTGGTAAAACGACGCATTTCAAGAAAGACTGTAGATCTAAGAAGGTAGATAAGAGTAAGTCCTTTGACGATGGTGGATCTTCAAATATTAAACCTTCTAATGAAGACTTGAGATATTTGTTTTTGGCGGCTACTAGATTGCATGCATGTGACAGTGCATGGTTGATTGACTCAGGTGCCTCATTTCATATGATACCACATAAGGAGTGGTTCTATGAATATGAAAAGTGTAATGGAGGTGATGTATATTTGGGAGACAAATCAACCTGCAAGATCATTGGTAACTGGAGAATCAAGATGAGATTTAAAGATGGAAGGATTAAAACCCTCACAGGTGTTCTGCACATTCTTGGTTTGACCAGAAACATAATATCTATAAGTAAGATGAATGATAAAGGTGTTTAGGTAGCATTTAGTAAAGAAAATTACAAGATGGTTCGGGGTGCAACAGTATTAGCAAGAGGCATCTGTAATAGAACTCTATTTAAGCTTGAGGCAAGCGTTGTTACTGATGAGTGCAATAGCTCTGTGGTTCTAGAGGAGAAGAAAACTTCAGATCCAATTCCTACATTTGCTGCAATGAAGACGATGTTATGGCATCAAATGATGGGACACATAAGAGAGAAAGGACTTCGTAGTTTAAAGTAAAAGGTATGGTTGAAGGAATTTATGAGTGTCCTTTAGATTTTGATTTTTGTGAGCATTGTTTGTTTAGAAAGCAAACTAGAGTAAATTTTACTACGAATGCTACAAGATAAGAAGGAAACCTACATTTGATACACAGTGATGTTTTTGGACCTATAAAATTTCCATCATTAGGAAAAGCCATGTTCTATGTTAGTTTCATAGATGATTTCTCAAGAAATACCTGGATATATTTTATTCAGAATAAGTCTGAGGTTTTCAATAAATTCAAAGAGTTTAAGGATCTTGTGGAAAATCAGGTAGAAAGGAAGATGAAGGTTTTGAGAAGTGAAAATGGTAGGGAATATTGCTCTAATGCCTTTGAGAAATTTTGTAAAGAGTGTGGAATAGAAAGGCAGAAGAAAAATCCATATACGCCACAAAAAAATGGAGTTGTAGAAAGGATGAACATAACGTTGATGGATAAGTGTAGAAGTATGCTTAGTGGTGCCAGTTTGGACAAAAAATTCTAGGCATAAGCAGTGGCAACTGTGTGCTATTTGGTTAATAGATCACCGACATCTGCACTTGAAGGAAAAACTCCACAGGAAGCATGGACTGGTAAGAAACCCTATGTTAGAAATTTACATGTATTTGGTTGTATTGCTTATATGTATATTCTGAAAGAGAAAATAACCAAGTTAGATAATAAATCTGCTAAGTGCATATTTATTGGATATCCTAATGATGTAAAAGGATACAAGCTTTGGAATCTATAATCATAGAAGGCTATTTTTAGCTTTTAGCAGTAATGTAATTTTTAGAGAGCTTAAGGAAATTCCAGAGAAAGAAAAAAAAATAGAGGAAGATCATGTTAAAATTGAGGAAGATGAATCTGTGTCTGAATTTGATGCGACTACAGAAGATGAACCACATAGAGAGTTGCAAGGGGAATATTTAGATGAAGCAAATGAGGAACCCGAAAATGTTGAACTAGAAAATCCTATTGTAAGAAGATCAGATCAGCTGAAAAGGGCACCTGAGAGGTATAGTCCCCCTGATTTCTGTTCTACTTCTATTTTGTTAGTTTTTTCTGTTACTGATGATGAACCCAAGACTGTGAAGGAGGATTTTGGATCTAATGAAAGAAAGTTTTGGAAAAAGGCTATGGAGGAAGAAATGGAGTCCTTATATAAGAATAATACATAGGACTTGGTGAAGTTACCTCCTGGAAGAAAACATGTTGGTTGTAAATGGGTGTTTAAGAAGAAGTATAATACAGATGGGAAAAAAAAGTATAAAGCTCGCCTTGTGGCAAAGGGTTTCTCTCAAGTGGAGGGAATTGATTTTGGTGAGATGTTTTCTCTTGTTGCTAAGATACATTCTATTAGGTTTATTTTAGCTATTGTTGCTACTTTCGATTTGGAAATAGAGCAGATGGATGTTAAGACAATGTCTTTGCATGGTGAGCTTGAGGAGGAAATATACATGATGCAGCCAAAAAGCTTTAAGATCAAAGGAAAGGAAGATTTGGTTTGTAGGATGAAAAAGTCATTACATGGCTTGAAGCAATCACCAATAATGTGGAACCAGAAATTTGACAGGTATGTGTTGAGACTTGGGCTCGAAAGAAGTAAAACTGACCCTTGTGTTTATTTTAAACATGAAGGTGAATATTATGTTATCATTAAATTGTATGTTGATGACATGCTGCTAATTGGTAACAGTAAGAAATTGGTCAGTCATGTTAAATCTCAACTCTCATCTCATTTTGATATGAAGGATCTCGATGCTGCAAAATTTATTTTGGGCATGTAACTAAAAAAGAGATCGTGTAAATAGGAAACTAGTGTTAAATCAAAGAGAGTATCCTGAGGTGATTGCAAAGGTTTCAAATGCATGAAAGTAAACCTGTAAGTATTCCTTTTAATTTTGGTCAAAAGTTGTCTTCTGAACATTGTCCTAAAACTGAAGAAGAAATAGAGGACATGTCTCAGGTACCATATGCTAGTGTAGTTGGTAGTTTGATGTATGTAATGGTTTGTACTAGACCTGATATTGCACATGTAGTGGGAGTAAACAGATTCATGTCAAATCCTGGAAAGGAACATTGGACTGTGGTAAAGAGAATCTTCAAGTACCTGTGAGGGACATCTAATTATGTAATTGTTATCAGGGAAAACTTGATGAAAGTAAAACATTAGATCTACATGGTTATGTGGATTCCGACTGGGGTGGAGACTAGGATATGCGCAAATCTACCAGTGGTTATGTGTTCAACTTGTTTGGTGGAGCAATAAGTTGGATGAGTAAACATCAAACAAGTGTTGCGATATCCACCATAGAGGCTGAGTACATGGCAGCTACTCATGAAAGTAAAGAAGCGGTTTGGCTTTGGCGACTGATCTCCACTATTGGGTTCACTCAAAATTTTGTATAGATCGATTGTGATGGTCAAAATGTAATTTTTCTAGCAAAGAACCTTGAGTATCATTCAAGAACAAAATACATTGATGTTCAATACCATTTTGTAAGAGAAATGGTGGAGGAGAAGAAGATACTACTAAGTAAGGTGGAAACAAAGGATAATGTTGTTGACTCTTTAACTAAGGTTGTGAGTGTTGAGAAATTTTTTTGGTGCAGAAAATTGATGGGCTTGAATGCCCTGAGCTGGTGACTATATGGCAGTGTAACCCCCTTTTGCAAAGTATATAACAAGTGGGAGAATGTTAGAATGTGTTGTATATTTTGTATACTGTATACCCAGGAGTATTGTACACCTCTTCCACGAGCGTTAGTAGGGTTCATAATCCATGAATTATGGGGAACTGTTATGGTTGTTTATTAGCCCATGGTTTTGGTACCCATTGTATTGCAAAACCTATTTGATGACTTCTTACTATTTTTCTTACAAATAGCTGGAGATGCAATAGGGTAAAGTAGAACTTGGAAGTACATTATTGTATTGTAAACGGTTAAGTTAATGTAATAAGAGAGAGAAGTTACTGGGCTGAGTTTTTTTCCTGAAAAGGGTTTCCTAGGTTAAATCTTGTGTTTTGTCATTTGTTTTCTTTGATTATCTTGAATATTTTGTTCAGTATAGCTTCTTGTTTATTAGTTTATCAGATTGATTCTCTTCACCAATTGTGTTTCAAAGAGATTTCGTGAGGCAAGAAATTTTTAAGAGTTAAAACCTTGTTTGTCAAACAAGGGGAGAGTCCACTAAAATTTGAGCCAAGTGTCATTCATCATGAAATTTGTGAAGTGTTACTTTTTCTTAGTTTTTCAATAGCCATAAGATGAGGTGAAACTCTACCAAAGTGACGCCAAATATTTCACCCCCATTTGATCTAATCATTTGCTATCTTGTTGATATTTTTGATCAAAAGAGGAGCACCATGCAAATGCTATTGATTGATTGTGTCCACCACTTTTACTCCTGTTTACATTTATCCTTGCTTGAGACTGGATGATAAAATTTGAAAGCGTGTTGGTACATCTTCGCATCTTGATAGCCTTGTATTGATACCCACGTCAAGATGTCTCATTTGTAGCTAGGCTTTCTCATCATTGATCTTCCTTTGAGGTGTTACTTTGCTAGCATCACATCGATACAATTTTGATCCTTATTTATTGTTTCTTGTAAACTGGGTTTAAGTTTTGAGATTATAGCATTACGTTTCTTGCACACTAGTAACTCCTTGGTATAATTTGACTTTGTCTCCTTCCAAACATTTCCTCAACCTTGAAAATTGTTGTTACAATTGTTTACATTGTATCAAGATCATATCAATACTAATATCTTGATTTTCTGTAAATCTTGATTAAACGTATCTAAGTGGAATTGTTGCGTTGTTCGCACTTGTAACTTCCACTTTTTGAGATTTAGGCCTTGTTTGTATTTAGATGGGTTATAGTCTACCTTGATCGGAAATCACTTCAACCCTTTGTTAATACTTACACCTTGTTTATTTTAAACTTGAGATAAGTGTTGACATTGAGTTGATCATCTTACGTCGAACTATCATTGAGACACATTTTTGCATAGGGACTATTTCCTTGTAGATTGGCTCTCTGTTTTGAGATTGCATGATTGTTCCTTGTGATCGTTCATCTTGTGAATTTATTTTTCTAAGGACAATCCTTTTGATCCTTCGATCCTTCGCACTCACGACTTGTCCAAACCTTGTTGGGTTATCAAAATTTAGTCATCACTATGTATGTTTTCCTTAGATCCCCTTTGTAAAATCACACAAACATCCCCTATTTATTTGCAAAATGTTTATTTGGTCGCCATTATTCTGCCCAAATCGACACAAAACTTCCTTTCATGTAAAGGATTTCAATCATACAAACTAGGTCTAGGCATTTGGACCCAACAATGCCAACAATAAATGATTATTGCACGGTTCCTCTGTTAGGGTAAATTTATTTTACCTAAGTTATTTGTGCATTTAATATTATTATTTGGTTAGATTTGTATAACGATTTATTTTGCATAATTTAAGTTTGTACGTTACATAATTGCAACTTAGTATTTGTTTATATTTAATTATTGTTGCTTCCCGGATATATTTTGGAAGTTGTTATGATTTTGGTTATCCCTGTGCATCCTTGCATTTATTTGCACATGGCTGTTCAATTCCTGTAAGAATTGCAACCCATACATTGTAAATTGATTTTGATAATTAATAAAATATCACATGCTTCTGTCTCTGTTTTACATTTGGTATCAGAGCACGTTAAAGCTCCTAGTAAGGTTGGAGAAAGGTTGCACAGGAAGGAAACATTTTGGAGAAGAAAACTACTTCACAGGGGAGCCAAAGCTGCCCCCTGCAACTTCCCATAATTCCCTTCAGTCCCACAACCTCCTCTGTGATATCCCCTTACCGAGTTGAGAAAAATCCCCTTACTGAGCTGAGAATTGGTTATAGAGGAGGACCGAGCCGAGCTGTTTCAAGGATTGACCGAGCTATCTATATAGCACTGACCGAGCCGTATTTCATAGCTTTGTAAATGTTCGTGAGTTGCATTGAAGACCCAACCATTGGAGTGTTTAGAGCCCCCCATCGAGTTATAACCGAGCTCTCAAATCACTAGAAAGGTGTCAAATCTGTTTGCAGCGATTAAGTTGGCTGAGCAATATCTAAACATGCCAAAACATTGGCGTGCAAACTCATTACCCTCCATTCCGAGCCCGGGGTGAGTCGACGGGCCATGTCCATTGGGGGAGACTTCTGATCGATGCAACCTGCAATAAAAAAATGTTGGAGCCAATACAAATAAAAATCAGAGATCAAAGCACAACGTATACCAAAGCGAGCAAATCAATCCAAAAATGGTGAAAACAAATTGGTGGAGGAAGAAAAAAAGTGGCCGAGTCATTCCTTTGCATTCAAACACGCAAAACAAGAACCCTGCGATTCAAAAAAGCAGATCGGTCAAAAACAGTGAACCAACAAAACACAATAATCTACAAAATCAATACAACGGATTTCATTGCAAAAAGGAGGATAAACAAGAAAAATGCGGCTCAGATCCATTTTCTACGGTGGAAAACCCTAATTGAATCCTCCAAGCATGCAGCCACATCATCATCAGGGTACCACGTGCATCCTCCCAGTCGGCAGCCACGTCGCCATTTAAAAGGTTAGTGGATCTTGCACTTGGTTAAATACAAAGTTGCTTCGATTTCTGAGCAAAGTGCATTGGTGGGAAAGTTGGGTAGTGCTAGTGCTTTGGGTGTGAGAGGTTTGGGGTTCAACCCCCATCCCTAACTCACTTTTTAAAACAATTGAGATTTAGTGGAAAATTTGGAAAAATTGCGAGCTATAGAGGCAAAAATAGTGGAAAAACCTCCTCCAAACTGCTTAGTTATATCTAAAGCCTTAACTATTTTTAGCAAGGAAAACCCTATTTTTGAGCAATTTTTTTTCTTCCACTGCTTATTTTTTGATTCCGAGAAATTTTTTTCCAAAGGAGGGCTACCTAAAAAAATCATTTTGAGCTATTTTTTATGATTTTTTTTTTCTCACAGAGCCTTATTGTGCTCCGGAGGCCACTAGGGTCCCGAAAAACAAATTGTTTTTTCCTGCCATTCAATTTTTCAAAAATTTGGAATGTAATTGTATACTTTAGTGTATTGTACTAATTTAGAGGTTTTCATAGTCAACCACAAACATTGTAATTTCTCAAAAACGAGTAGAGAATTGTTATAAAAAATAATGAAATTTGGTTTTAAAACACTCATGAGATCTTAGATCTCATTCGCAGTGTTCGGTATTTACAGTGCCTCTAGGAAATGGTTATGGGTAAAGCTGTTTTGACTACTACTACACTTAATGTTTAATATAGCTACAACAACGTCATCTAGGCATCAATGGGGAGTAATAAGGACACAATGCACACACTATGAGCCATCCCATTTGTTTGTGAACAATTGCACGACTTAAATCCGGGCTAAGAAATTATTTGAGTATATAGCAAAGTTACGTGCGTGTATGAGGATATTTCTTTGAGTTGGTGTACATAATTGCACAGACCCCTTTCAGTACTGTCTTGGTACCACACATCAAATTTTTTCATGTACGTTAACGCCTCTTTCACGTACCATTGGGTATATAGAAAGGGCGAGCTTCTTCCATGTACCAATAGGTATATCGAAAGGGCGCACATATAGAAAGGTTCGGTATATCGGACTGGGAGACCTTATTCCTGGAGTGATAAGAGACTAATCTTGCCAGCGGATTCTGCAACATGGGCATCAATGGCCCCAAATTCTTTCTTCCAGATTCACAACTACTAAGAGGAAACAACTATGCTGCATGGAAGAAAAAAATCAAGACACAACTTGAGTTTGAAGAGATATGGCATGTTGTGAATGGTACTCTAACTAGATCAACAACTGATACAACACAACAAAGATAGTTTGATAGATTAGATCAGAAATCCAAGCTCATCATATTGTTTGGAGTGTTTGATGATGTGCAACCCCACATTCGAGATGCCAAAACTGCTAAAGAAGCGTGTGATAAGTTGAGCACGGTATACGAGGCCAAAAAAAAAGTCATATTGAATTTGTAGAGTCAGTTACACACACTAAAGTTCAAGAAAAATGAGAAAATCGAAGCTTTCTTAAGAAGAGCTACATAGTTGAGGGCTTCACTTCTAGCCCTAGGAGAGGAGGTCACTGATGATGTTCTCATTCCCATTAATCCCTACCTTCTTCATACTGCATTTTTGTAACAACACTCAACTTGTTAGACTAGAGAGTGAGTTTTGACAAATTGGTAAATCTACTGCTACAAGAGGAAGTCATGTACAATAAAGATGAAGAAGAGGAGCAGACACTTTCTTCTCATCAAAAATGGAAAGGAAAAGGAAAAGGCAAACCTAATTCCTATCAAAAGTCCTAATATCATAATCAACATCAACAAGGGGATAAACAACAAAAGAAGAAATTTCCTATCTGCAAAAGAAGACATGAATTAAAATATTGTTGCTATAATACATACAAGAAAGGTTCATCAAGCAACCCTTGAACTCAACACCAAAAATCTCACAAGGGACATTCTAACTACAATCAAGGGTAGAAAAAGGGGAACTGGAAAAGAAAACCCTATCAGTAAGGAAATATTGCTGAGCAAGAAGAACATTTAGATACTAAAGACTACTTGTACACTGCTCAATCAAGTGAACCCTCCACGTCATCTAGTGATGTTTGGTATGTTGATTTGGGAGCCACTCAACACATGACTGGCCACCGAGACTGGTTTACTTCAATGAGGGACATGCCTTCGAAAAACCATGTTTCATTAGGTGATGATTATTCCTACACAGTTCAGGGGATTGGGAATATTTCTCTACCTCTTGCTTCACACAACTTTAGATTGTCAGATGTATTATATGTCCCTGGGTTAACTAAAAATCTGATGTCAGTCAGTCAACTCCTAGATCACAACTCGAAAATTGACTTTGATAGTCATTTCGACAAGAAAATGTGTTCAAGTTGAGACAAATCAAGAGGCTCAAAAATAGTTGCAAAAGCCTCCAATGTGGGACATATGTTCTAGCTTTATTTTGTCCACAGAGATGATCAAGCATTTATGGCAAAGAACTCTACCTCTGCACAGTTGTGGCATCAAAGACTTGGTCATATAAGTTCCAAATATCTCGAGACACTTCGCCGACACACTATGGTAAATAGTTTACCATCTCTTCAGAAGGATACAGATAAATGTCCTCAGTGCCTTGCAAGAAAACAACACCTAGCCTTGTTCTAGAAGAGTACATATTGAGCTGATGGTAAGCTTGACCTAGTTCATACCAATCTTTGTGGTATGATGTAACCAAGTCATTCTGGGTTCCAATACTTCATGCTTTGTGTTAATGGTTATTCGAGAAAAATTTGGATATACTGTCTTCGCAAGAAAAGTGAAGATTTTGAAACCTTCAAGAAATTCAAAGTGGTTGTTGAGAACAAAACTGGTCATCACATTAGAACTCTCCACTCATATCAAGGGGGGAATTCACTAGTGACGAGTTCAAATCCTACCTTCAAGATCATGGGATTCGTCGAAAAATGCCTCCTCCACACACACCACACCAGAATGATGTTGTTGAGAGAAGAAATCATACTAACATGGAATTAGTGCAATGAATGATTGATGATTCCAAACTAGCAAGGACATTCTAAGTAGAAGCAACAAAGACCATAGTGTATTTGTTGAACAAAGTGCCCACAATTGCTCTTGACGAAGTAACACCACAAGAAGCATGGTTAAAGCAAAAACCATTTGTTGCACACCTCAGAGTATTCAGGTGTAAAGCAAGTATGCACATACCCAAGAAAAATAGAAAGAAACTGGATATGAAATCACAAAAACTCATCTTCATTGGGTACAATGAAGAGACTCATGGGTATAGATTGATGGATCATAAGACCAGGAAAGTCTACACCAGTAGAGATGTTGAGTTTTTTGAGAAGAAGGAAGCAAAGAATCCTACTCCAAACTCACCTAATGTAGATTTTTCACCAGTTGTAAAAAATGAAGCTGATGTTCCCACTGATGATGAAAGTGATGATGGGGATGATGGTGATGATTTGATAGAACCACGACCCACAAGAATAGTTCAACGTATGTCCAAGTGGTATACTAGAATGCTATGAGAAATAAGAATGGATGCTCCATCGGATACATCCACCACTGGACCAAGGAGTCATAGTAAAGTAAGAGAAGAAGTGAAATTTTCTTTGATGAGTAGAGTTATTGAATCTGATGAGCCCTCTACAGTCCAGAAATCCCTATAGTCAAAATATTGGAAAGATGCCATGGATGCTGAATACAACTCAGTAATGAAAAACAACACTTGACAGCTTGTCGATCTTCCACCAGGGAAGAAAGCCATTGGATGTAGATGGATATTCAAAACAAAGTATAAAGCAGATGGGACAATGGACAAGTATAAATCAAGACTAGTAGGAAAGGGGTACGCACAAAAAGAAGGCATTAACTATGAGGAGACATTTTCTCCCATAGCTAAGATCAAAATGATTAGGATGATCTTTGCTCTAGCTACATAGTTTGGTTGGAAAGTTTATCAAATGGATGTAAAAAATGCCTTTCTTAATGAATATTTACAAGAAGAAGTCTACATGACTCAACCTGAGGGATATGTTGTACCTGGTCAAGAAGAAAAGGTATGCAGACTCAGGAAATCTTTGTCTGGCCTCAAACAGGCACCCTGGGCATGGTACATCAAAATTGATGAGCATCTCATACAACATGGATTTTTTAGAAATCCATACGATCCCAATCTCTACCTCAAAAAGAAAGGGGGGAGATTGTGATTGTCATTTTCTATGTTGACGATCTAGTCATCACTGGAAGTTCAGTGAGGATGATCAATGCAATAAAGAAATATCTTAAACGATCGTTCAACATGACAAATTTCGGGATGATGCACTATTGTCTTGGATTGGAAGTATGAAAAAAAGAATCACATCTTTGTTTCTCAGTTGGAGAATACCAAGATAACACTCGAGAAATTTAGGATGATGGATTACACACCGATTGCTACACCTATGGAGAACACATTATAGTTATCTCATTTAGATCTATCTCCTGCGGTAAATTCCACTCTCTATCAGAAGTTGGTTGGGAGTTTCATTTACCTCACCTACACTAGACTAGATATCAGCTTTGCAGTGAGCTATCTATCTAGGTTCATGCAGGAACTGAAAGTTTTTCATTGGAAGGAAACAAGGCGCATCTTGCGATATCTCAAGGGAGTAGTGGATCTTGGTCTAGAATACAAGAAGAATGACAACTTATTCTTTTTTAGATATTTGGATTCAGATCATGCAAGAAACATTGATAATCCACTTTAGGGTTTGTGTTCTTTATGGGATATAGACCAATATCATGGGGAAGCAAGAAACAACACTTTGTTTCTCGCTCTTCCACAGAAGTTGAGTATCATTTTACATGAGAAGCTGTCTGTGAAGCGATATGACTACGTCGCATACTTGAAGGACTTAGAATACCATAGGAGAAACTGACCACCTTGTATGTTGACAATGAAGATGTTCTCAAACTTGTTCGCAATCCAATTTTTCATGAAAGAACAAAAAACATTAAGGTATAGGTACATTTCATATGCGAGCATGTCTTAAAGCACAATATTCAGCTTCAGTTTTATCTAATAGCTGAACAATGAGCAGATATATTCACAAAGTCACTTGCACATGAAAAGTTCGAGTTGTTAAGAGAGTTCATCTCCTCATCCCTTAAGGCAATGCAAAATCAAGGGGGGAATGTTAGGGTAAATTTATTTTACGTAAGTTAATTGTGCATTTAATATTATTATTTGGTGATATTTGTATAACCATTTATTTTATCTTATTTAAGTTTGTACATTACATAGTTGCAACTTAGTATTTGTTTGTATTTAATTATTGTTGCTTCCCGGATGTATTTTGGAAGATGTTATGATATCAGTTGTGCCTGTGTAACCTTGCATTTTTCTGCACATGGTTGTTCAATTCCTATAAGAATTGTAGCCCATCTATTGTAAATTGATTTCGATAATTAATAAAATATCACAGGCTGCCATCCATTTTTTACATTCTCATACTTATGACAATAAGGAACCTAGGTTTAGGCATTCACATCAAAATATGCCCATCACAACTAAGACTCATTTGGTTCTTCACGATGGAGAACTCGTTCGGGTACCCCATTCCCCACCTTTATCTCATAGTCGGTGGTATGGTTTGGACACTTCTGATCTAAATTATTATTTGGGTTCCCTCCACTCTTCTTCTGATTCTAATCCAAAGTATTCTTCTGATTCCTCTCGATTTTATGAGGATTATAATCCAAACTATTCTTCTTATTCCTCTCGATCTTATGAGGATTCTAATCTAAACTATTCTTCTGATTCCTCTCAATCTTCTGAGGATTATAATCCAAACTATCTTTCAGATTCCTCTAAGTCCTTTAAGTTTCATTCAACAACTTTCTTCTAGGGAGTAACTAGTCTCCTAAACAATGTTGTCCTCCTCTAAGGGTTTGAGTCATCAAAAATTCTACCCATCATTCATCTACTTCAAATCTTGAGTCTTGGTACTCCCTTTATTCACAGGACCCTCTTTATCATTCATCTAATGTGACTCCTATGTCGCGGTACTCCCTTTCTTCATAGAAACTCTTTTATTAGTCACCTCAACAACGAATTCCTCCATTGAAGATATGTGTGACTCAAATTTCCTCTAATCAATCATCCAAGTCAACTCCTACATCGTAATCTACTGATTGGATACGTGATCCTCTTTGTCTACTTGCACTATGCCATATTTTACGGAAACCAATGAGGACTTCTTCTAGGTCCCCATCTTATTCCACTCACAAGACATCTAGATCCAAATATACTTTGTCTCTTGAGTCATCTTCTTCTATCAATCATCACCAAATATCTTCTACATCTTCCACACCAGTTGGAACATTTTCTTCTAATCAATCTACCACGATCGAAGAACAACAACCCATACTGATCGATTTCTTTCAGAATGAAGAAGCGATCAAAGAATTCATGGGGCTACACGATAACATTCCTCTAGAGGACCATGATCAAATATTCTCTATTGACCTCGATGCGTTCACATATTGTGGGGAAGAGGTTGATTCCTTTTTTCAGAATAAAATGGAAGATCTTAAGACCATCAAACTTGATCATCTTCTCATTATTCCATTTTCATAGTCCTCATTACATGGAGAAACTTCTGGGTCTGTTATTGATCCTTGGCCTATCTTCTCATCACCCAATCGTTATTTACATATCACAATTCCTAAATCACAATCTTGCCTTGGGTAACCTCCTAGTAGCCCATCATCTTATTTTATATGTGGGCCACCTCTGAGTAGCCCTTCATCTTATATTTGTGGGTCACCTCTGGGTATCCCATCATATTCTATACTTGGGCCAAACTCTAGTAGTCCTTCATCTTCCATCTCTGGGACACCTCCTAGTAGCCCATAATCTTCTATGCTTGGTCCATTTCCCACTAGTCCTTCATCTTCCATCTACGGGACACCTCATGGTAGCCCTTTTTATTCCATTCTAGGGCCACATCCTAGTATCCCTTCATCTTCAGTCTATGGGACACCTCCTGATAATCCATCCTCTTCATCTCTTGGACCGTATCATTTTCATCCATCATATTATCCTTCTATCAATGGCTGGGGCAAGCCCACCATCATCTCTACCATTCCTATCATCATTCATAAATGTCTAATTTCTTCTCCCACTTCTTGTCATCAACAAAATCACACATCAGCTTATACAAAACCCAAACAGGTTCTTTATCAATATAAGATCAAAACTACAAAGAGCTCCAAAGCTCCCAATGAGTCAAACAACCATAAAGTTAAAAAACAAACGTGATTCGAGAAAACACACCAATGTAACCATCAACTATGGCGTAAAGTGTAGAAGCCTATGGATAGTGAACTGAAGATCCCACATAAAAAATCCATGTTTCAAGATAAGTCACAGTCACTTATCGAATATGATCTCACTAAGGTCATCAAGATTGGAGATAATATCACTCTTGATAAGAAAAAAATCTTAGTCTCCCTCATCAAAGAAATAAAAAACATTATTGTTGGATCTTATCACAAAGAGTGACATTATTGGTCCCAAATTCCCAATCATTCATCTTCATCATCTTCTACCTTCATGGTTTTCCCTTCGCAAAACCATCAAAATCTTAAAAAAAATCAAAACAATTCAAAAATACAAAAAAATGAGAAAAATTTAAAACATTACAAAAACAAATCAAAGGTATAAAGATCAAACATTGAAATCAGGTATTGTATATGCATGGATGTTCTTTCTTCCCTTTCTTTCCATTCCTTTGCAATTCATCCACCATTTTCATCCCTTCGATGATATTTTGGCTAGTCTATTTGTACGCATTTGACAACATTTATCTCTATGGTAACTATTTGACCTTGGTCTTTCATCACTTTGGTAAATTAAAGAATGATTGACATCGTAGAGATCCTATCACAATCTACATCTAATAAACTTATCGTAAAGAATATTTAGTTGTATTTGTTGACATTAGCCAATGTCATCCTCACAATCACTTCCACATCCTTCAATCAAACCATAAGTGATTATTAAACCCTTGTCAAAATAGTCAAGAGAGCTGAAATAAGTTTTCAAAAAGAAAAAAGAAAGAATGACAATCAATCAATCAAAAAGCAAAATCTCAAAACAAAAGTAAATTTATGTATAACTCTCTCTTGGGATATTTCCAATAATATCTACCAAGGCTATGGAAGCTTGACTAGAAATAGAGAAATGTTGTGATTAGAATAAAATATATCTCCATTGGGGCTATGGATGCCTGACTGGCAGTGGAACAATGTAATAATATCCTTCCACATTTCATTCACAAATCACCTATCAAAATCAATCATTTTTACACATTGGCTAGTTCGTCCTCACTTGTTGTTTATTAAATATTTACTTCGAGAGGTAATTAATTTCCACGTACACACACTGGATCACTATGAATAAACATGACTAGTATATTACCAAGTATCTTCTTTTTGGACATTGTTCAAACTCTTTCTTTAGTGCATGTCTTGTGTCATGATTTTTTCCTTTGGCTAATCAAATTTTCATCGATAGTCTTCTAGCTACATTTTCCATATCCTTTCATGAAATTTTATGTTATTCTTCTTCTTTTATAACATCCATGTGTATAAGATTGTATTTTTACTATGTTTGAGTAAAACTTTGTCCCTTCATTAAATAAACAATCTTCTACTTCTTTCTATTAGTGGCTTCTTGGCCAGATTACATTTGGGGCATCCTTGCTCCTTCTTGGTACTTTATTGGTTTGTGTTCATCATTAGGATGAACATGTATATTTTTGCCTTGATCCAACCTAACCTCTTGTATATATGTGCGGGGATTTCCTTTTTATATTCCCATCTCACGTTGGGGGTAAAATTACATATTCACCTTCTTATATAGGCGCATGGCATTCTACTCTTGTACATTCCCATCTATTGCTGGGGACATCCACGTTTCTTAATTTTCCTATACGTAGCTTTAGAAAAAATTCAAAATCCCAAAACATTCAAAACAAAAAAATACATAAAAAATCATAAAATTTCTCAAACCCCCCCCCCCCCCCCCCCCCCCCAAAATTGGTAAAAAGCATGCATGTAGCTAAAACCTGTGTCAAACACATGGTACTCAATCATTAAATTTCTTAGGTCCTTTCTTTCTCTTTTCAAAATGAATCGAGGATCATTTGGATCTTCACCCATTCATAAAGTTGGTCTACTTGCTTCATCTGTACTATCTAGGCACACTGAGTTGCCTGGTACTATTTCGTAGCACACGAATGATTTTTCGTTGGACCCCCACATCCACCATATGTCCCCTCACATGTATCTTTTCCTGGGGCACCACTTTTAACCCTTTTCACTAAACATGAACATTTGGGTTCTCTAACTTGGTAACAAAACATTTGTGCACCCGTCTTGAACATTGTTGGTTTGAGTATGTGAGTTTGTACTTGTTTCCCTGCTAGATCAACTTGTTTAATTTCTCATATTGCATTGTATTTTATATGTTGCATAGAGTGGGTGTTTTTAGAAATAGAAAATTGTTCATATTATGGATTTTCATGTCATTATACACTTTTGCTGTATGCTTACATTTTTAATAAGGACCAATGATGTAGATCACTAGGAATATGATGAAATGAAGTTGTTTTGAGCAAACACTGGATGAAAGCTAGTTCAATCCCCCTTCCTCATCATTTTTCTTTATTATCATTTTCTTCTATCAACATTATCCTTCCAACTCACTTGGGGCAATAGGGATAATATTTTATCCCCCCTCCCCCCTTATTCTTCTATCCATTTCCTTCATCTTTTCGATCGTCAATCTACCTATTTCATCACCCCATCAACACTCGAGGGGGCATCCTTCACTCTACTAATTTTTATTCCACGAAAAAATTTTACTTTTCTGTAATTTTCTGCTATCTTTGAAGTGGCGTCACTTATGCCACCCTAAAGAGGGGAAAATGTAGACACCTAAAATTCACTTACGTAGTTTTAATACTTAAATTGCACTAACTATCCCTTTTCCCGTTAATTGATGACACTTCGTCAATAAACCACCATCTTTCCTCTATTCCTGTTAATTAATTACATTTCACTAATTAATCAACCTTCCTATCACTAAGGATTCCAATTAATGACCTTCTATTAATTAACATTCGTTTCTACCTGGGATAATTAATTATTATTAATTAATTATCCTGCTACTCTAAAGTAATGAATTCCTGTTAATTAGTTACATTTCGCTAATTAATTAACCTTCTTATCATTCAAGATGCTGATTAATGACCTTTCATTAATTAATGTCCACTTCTACTTAGGTTAATTAATTATTCTTAATTAATTACGACCGCTAATCTAGATCAATAAATCATCATTTATTAGACCAATTTCCTCTCTTAAATCCCCTGAATCACATTAAGTTTCCTCTAGTATGATTCTATAAGCTTACCCCCATGATTAATTAATCACCTTAGATTAATTAAACCCCCTTTCAATTCCCACAAAGTGCACATACTTTTTAAAACATATATGGCCTTTGTATTTCCTCTTTGGGGTTTATCCTACATTGATCAATTTGCTAGCTTTTCCTGAACTCGAAAGTTATATAAGAAACACTCCTCCTTACCTTTCTTATTACACCTTACATTGAATTTTACCTAAGGTAAATTATAGGAATTTGGATTTGAGCATTCTCCATTGTTGGATTAGCTCTCTCATCTTGCATCCATCCACTTAAAGTTGAGTAATATAAGAAGATCGAAAATGGCCTTGTAGCCATTCTTGGTGAGATTCCATTCTCAATTCTTGAGGTCTCCACCACTCCATTTTGATTTCTTATGATCTTCATAGGTTCATAGTTGTATTTAGAAATCATAGAGACTAGGAAATAGCTTAGCATGTTAGTTTCATTTATGCATTGAAGAAGAATTTCCTTTAAGCTCTTATCTTGATGGTTCATTGTTAGATTAACTTACTATTGAAGCTATGTAGATGTTTAGTTTCAATTTGTTTATAACTTAGTTAATAAAAAATGAGCACAAAAGGTTCAAAGTGATCTTATGGAAAAATGTTGCAAATGTGTCAAGTAAAACACAATGTATGTTCAAGTTATATTCATGATATCATTTTGGGAAGGATGTTTCGAAAATTGTATATCTTGAGGAAAGTGAAATAGAAAGAAATTTGGGCTTGCAAGAAGTTAGACAATATAGTCATAATGTAAAGCTAAAAAGTGGTTCTTCAAGGAGGTTTGAGAAGGATTTAAAGGAAGTACTCTTGATAATATAGTGTGTCATTCACAAAAGATATGTCTAGGCAATGGTTTGTGCTTCAAGGCCTAATATAGGTATGTATGTTGTCTAGTTCTCAAGGGTTTATGTTGATAAGGAGATTTAATTACCATAAGAAGTTAGTTGGATGGAGTGTTATTATTGTCATGATCAAGGAAAAATATTGCAGGGCAAGTTTGAGAGAAGCTTGAAAAGGTACAAGGAGTGTTATGAAGAAGGTTATGTCATGGAAGTATGTCTATCTCTTAGAATGCTTGATCAAGTTGTGTGAGAAAGATTCATGTAGTTAAAGGTACATGCATGTTGCTATAAGGCTTGTGCTAGATGGATGTATTATGATTTTGATGCTATGGTAGCTACTATGATAGTTATGTCTAGGCTTGAAGTGGAGCTGTACAAAAGGATCTTCATGAGAAAGTTTAGATGTTTTGAGGTATGAGATTGAGTGCTTAGTTTTAATGGGAGGTTGATACCTATAGAAACCTAAATTTGGTATCTCTACCTGTCATACCCTCATCCCGGGACAAAGAACCAAACTAGATGTTATGAGAAATTTGGAGTAACATTTTTTCAAAGGGTTTACCCCTAGATGCAGATCAGGCTTCTAGGTTGATCACTCTAGCATCCAGTGTGATTGCACAACATGGAAACCTCTCTCCAAGTGTGGGACTTGTGAAACTGAGAGAGGAATCTCTATATTAGAGGTTGGTTCCTCAAACTCCTCTGATTTAGATCTAATGCTTGCACAACTACAGAGGTTCAGATCCTAATCCTACTCTAACTTGCAAGGAGACAGGGGTAGAAGTGTAAAAATTGAAACTAACTAAAGATGGTGATGCACCAAAAGGAGTGGTGAAACATATTTGTCATGCAAATAGACACAGACCAAAGTTCACAACATAAAACATACACAGATTGATAAGGTATAATTTAGGATCTGAAATGAAGCAAATAATACAAACAGAGGACTGAAACCCATTCACAGAGCTTACATTATCATTTCAGTGTCAAAAACATGCATTACACCCTCAGAGAGGTAAAAAAAAACTGTTACAATCTTTGGAGAGGTCTGATCCTTGCATCAATCACTTGCTGGAGGTGAAAGAAGAAGTCTGCTATGCCCAAAAAATGTTCCCCCCTTTAGAAATGAGCCAAATCTACCTTTTACATTGCATGGGTCGAGCCTAGGAGACAGAAGCGTACAAAAAACATGAGAGCCCATTCCTTCTTGACTGCAGGTGCATTAAAATAGCATGGGGGACCTTACAAACCCATACCCTGTCATTTTGACCGAATTACAGGAGAATGCGACCCATTCTGCATTAAATCTGGTCGCTGAAATGTCACTTCTGGCCATGAACATGCGTCAGATCCATTTCTCAATTTTCTCTCTCCAGACTACACCAAAATTCAAGATTAACCCCAGAATCATGTAGAGAATTTCATAAGCTTTCCAATGATATAAAGAACGTGCAAATCCGAGCTCTGGATCGGAAGATATGGCGATCTGAAGATTTAGGACACAAAACAGGCAAAAACGGATTTTTTTTTTTAAATTTCTTCCCACGCTCTGCCACCTGGATGACACGTGGCATGCATTGATTGGTCGTCAGGGGCACGGGGTAGACCTTTACTTTTAGCTTTTGGGTGAACTTCTTGCCAAATTCTCTAACTCCTCCCCGAGCTCCGAGCTTCCCTTCCTCATTGGACACGTGTCCTCTTTTTATTGGCTCGGGTTAGTGCTTGAAACCTCACCCTTTGAACTTTTGGAATTTTCTCCTTGTGACACGTGTCATGATTTGGTTGGTCTGTGGGTCTGCCGGCTCTTTCGCGTCTCCCGTGTCTTTTTGTCCTGGATGTCCCAAGACTGTTTGGGACAAAAACCTCCGATCCGCCCGAAATGGGCTTCCTTGTCCCTCATTCGGCCGATGACATGGCGTTGCTTGATTGGCTTTCGGCTCCTTCGGCTATCCGCGTCCCACGCGTCCCTTTGTCCCAACTGTCCTAGTGTGAAAGTTCCCCGTTTCGGCCGAACCAGCTGGTTCGCGTCCTTCGCGTCTTCTTGTCCCAAATGTCCCAGAGCATTTAGTCGATTTTCTTCTCCTTCGGCCGAACCGGCTTTCCGCGTCCCGCGCGTCCCGACGGCCCGGATGTTCCTTTGCTCTGCAGACTGCCTGGCGGCCTTTCGGCCGATTCGCGCCCAGATGTCCCTCACGTCCCGACTATTGCGAGGACTAGGACTTAGACATTTTTCATGATTTTTTCTGGCCCAAGCTTGCTTTTGCAACTTTTTCACCTTTTCTCAGAACTTGCTCTTTTCAACCTGGACAGGAGAGTTAAAAAAAATCTGAGGGGACCCTGGGAACATGATTTTTTTCCCTGAATCAATCAATTTGCCTGGGGCTTGAGAATTCAATGCATGTTATCAAAATTTACTCTGGGGGGTGAATTTTGGATAACAATTGGCGACTCAGCGGGGGTACCTGCCTGCTAGGTGAAAAGACTAGTAGCCTGAAGCAGTCCATTGGGCATGGAGTTATCAAACATTCAGTTTAGAATCCCAACTGACTTAGAATGTGTAAGGAGGAAGATGGAATATCACCTAATGGGAGAAAAGACTGCAAAACATCTCCATGGACAGCAAGCTGTGCCAAAGCACTTAGGGAAAACAAAACTAACCTACAGCAAAACAATGTGCACAAGCACTTGGAGGAAAGAAAATCTAATCTAATATTTACAGAGGTAGTGAACTTCCCTCTAGAAGCAATGCTTGAGATAGATTCCATTGACTGGAATCTGTAGTTCTTCACCATCCAATGAGGCCAATTGGAAAGCATTGTTGTTCTTGCACTTTGTGACCATGTATGGGCCACTCCAAATGGCATCAAATTTTGAATGCCTTCCCGGTTTTTCTCTATCCACATCCCATTTCAACACTAGATCTCCAACTTGAAAAGATCTATCTTTGGCCTTCCTATCAAAGGTCTTCTTGATCAAAGCTTGATCCTTTTCCATTGCTTGGGATGCCTGATTTCTGATCTCTTGCAGCTCCATCAACTCTGCATACCTCACCTCCATGGGCTCAAACTCTAGCAACTCCAGCTGCTTCATGAGTTCCAATGTTGGCAACTCAAGTGACATGGGCAAGATTGCCTCTCTTCCATAGACAAGCCTGAATGGAGAGTTACCTGTGGATCTTTTGGGAGTTATCCTATCAGCCCATAAGGCTGATTTCAGTTTGGTATGCCAAGACCTCTGATTCTCATCAAGAGTCCTCCTAATGATCCTCAACAAGTTCTTGTTTGTAGACTCGGCCTGGCCATTACCCTGAGGGTAATAGTTCGATGAAGTGCTTAGGTAAATACCGTTCTTGACAGCCCACTCAGTCACCCTAGATCCAATGAATGCCAATGCATTATCAGAGATTATTGTAGCAGGTACACCGAATCTGGTCGTTATTCCCTCATAAAAGTCTAAGATGCTAGACTCATTTGCCTCTTTGAGTGCTGCTGCTTCTGTCCATTTGGTGAAGTAGTCTGTGGCTGTCAAAATCCATTTGTGCCCTTGGCTTGAAATGGGATTAATGACTCCGATGAAGTCCAAACCCCATTGCATGAATGGTTGGTCAACTGAGATTGGATGCAATGGGAGGGCAGCAAGTCTCTCTTTTCCTGTGAAGAATGCACAATTCTTACACCTCTTGATCCATGCATAGCAATCACTGAAGATTTTAGGCCAATAATAACCAGCCTTCATGATTTTTAGAGCTGTCACTCTTGGTGCAAAATGGCCACCAGCTGGTCCACCATGAAACTCTTCCAACACCCTTTGAATCTGATTTGTGCTAATGCATCTCAGCAGCACTCCATTCACATCTTTCTTGAACAAAACTCCATCAACAATGGCATACGGAACAGCCTGCAACCTGAAGTGTCTCCTTTGGGTCTTGCTCATCTCCGGGGGGCATAGGCCTGTACCTAGGAAGTGTATAACGCCTTGGGTCCAGCAAGGAGTGGGGGAAGCATTGTCTTCTTCTTGATTGCCACTTGGCTCATGGCTGTCCTGGACTGTCAAAACAGCCTCTTCTTCGTTGCATACTTCTTTTTGCTTCCCCAAAACCAGCTGCTCACACAGTCCTTTCCCTCTTACCAGCTTGGTGATCTTGATCTCAATGTCATATTCCATGACACGGGTGATCCAACCTGCCCTTTTCTCATTCAAATCCTTGTTGAGGAGGAAGTCCTTAACTCCAGCATGTGAGACCAGCAACTGGACCTTGTTGTTTGAGATTAAATGCTTGAATTTCTTCAAGCTTCTGATTACTGCAAGCACATGCTTCTCAATAAAAGAGTACCTCACCTCATAGTCATCTAGGCTCTGGCTGAAGAAGGCAACTGGCTGCTCATCATTATCTTTGTTCTGTTGTACCAGAATGGCAGAAATAGTGTCATCACCTCCAAATGCATAGAGGATGAAATCCTTGGAGAAGTCTGGGTTGATGAGAGTTGGTGCTTGAGAGATAGCTTCTTTGATTGCTTCAAAACTCTCCTTGCCTTCTGCTGTCCACTTAAAAGCCATGCTCTTCTTTAACATTTTGGTGATGGGCTTGACAAGGGCTGCAAAATCTGGGACAAACCTCCGAACAAAGTTTATCCTTCCCACGAAACTCTGAAGGGCTTTCTTGTGGCTTGGCAGTGGTAGTGCTCTTATGGCTTCAACTCTTTCTGGATCAATTGCTAATCCTTCTTTGGAGACAATATGGCCAAGCAGCTTTCCTTCATGTGCAAGAAAGATGCACTTCTTAGGATTCAAAGACACTCCAAATCTCCTACACCTCATGAAGACTTGTCTCAAATGAGAGAGGTGGTCTGCTGCATTCTTTGAAAAAATAGTGATATCATCAAGGTAGATCAGCACCACATTGTTAATCAAACCTTTGAATGCCATGTCCATTGCCCTTTGAAAGGTAGCACCAGCGTTGGACAGCCCAAATGGCATTTTCCTGTAAGCATATGTGCCCCATTTGGTTGTGAAGGCTGTCTTGAATTGGTCTTCTCCCTTCACCATAATCTGATTGTAGCCTGAGTAGCCATCAAGTAGTGAGAACCTTTCTGAACCAGCTACAACTTGCAATATTTTCTCCATGGAAGGGAGTGGGTAATGGTCCTTGAGGGAGGCTCTGTTCAAGTCTCTGAAGTCAACACACAGTCTGATTTCTCCATTTCTTTTTCTCACTGGCACCAAGTTTGCAACCCAACTTGAGTGTTTGATGGGGAAGATGATACTGGCCTCAATAAGCTTGCTTAACTCTTTTCTCATGAGAGGTTCAATATGGGGATTCACTGGCCTTTGCTTTTGCCTGACAGGCTTGGATTCCGGATCCAGCTCAATAGTATGTTGTGCCAACTTTGGGTTGAAACCTCTTAGATCTTTGTAAGTCCAAGCAAAGACATCTGGGAACTCTTGACAAAGCTGAACAAAATCAGATTTCTCTTGTGAGGTACTTACTTTGCCAATCTGCAATGTTTTGCCTTCTTCCACTAAAATAGGCTCTGAATCTTCACCCTTTACTTGAATGTTCACTTTCTCCTTCCGGAACTGATCATTCGGGTTGAAGATTGACTCCAAGGTTATGAGGCCTTTTGGTAATTTGTTAGTTCTCAGCTGCACCACTTGGTCACCATACTGCTGATGCAGCTTGTCTTGATTCCTGGCGGAGAACTCAGCTTCTTCTTGTAGGAAATTAACAATTTGCTGATCATTCTCGAAGACTTGCCAACTTGTATTGTTATCCGGAACAGCTGGTCTCACAACCAATTTGATATGAGGCTGAGATTTCTCACTTTTGATACTTTCTACAACATCAAACGCAGCCCCAATTGCTGCAAGTCTGTCAGCGGCTTCATTCTTTTTTCTTGGGATAGAATTGATGCTAAAAGCTTCAAGATCTTCAATAAGATCCCATACCCGATTTTTGTAGTTCTTCAACAGATCATTTTTGGCAGCATTTTTTCCTTTGACTTGGTTTACAATCAGCTCACTATCACCAAATACTTGTAAATTCCTGATGCCTTTCTTCATTGCCCAGTGCAGTCCATGAATTAAGGCTTCATACTCAGCCGTGTTGTTTGAACAGGAAAACTGGAAACGGAAGGCTGAGTAATACCTTATACCTTGCGGTGAAATGAGCATAGCTCCTCCTCCTGCACCTTGTCTACTCCTTGACCCATCAAAGAACAATTGCCATACTTCATTCTTGTCTTTATGATCCGGCTTGGTGATGCTGGGGAGAGGTTGATTCTCTTCATGTAAACAATAAACTCCTAGCGCAGATTCTTCTACTTCTTGATAGGGATCAAAAGCATGTATCTTGTTTGCCCATTCATCAAGAGTTAGATCCGGGATACTTCCAACCTTGGTGTCAGCCTCATCAGTGCTAGGGTGATCTTCTTGATCAAATGCTGAGCAATTGGCATTAATCTGACTTGGAGTGTAAGGCTCAATATGGAAGTTTGCAATAGGTTCGGATCTGATTGTGGCCTTAGTTCCATATCTTGTTCTGAATAGCATGTGTGACCAATCAGCAGACAAATACCCCCCAATCTTGGCTGTGAAGTCCCTTGACAAGCAAAGGGCAAAGAGTGGTGGAAGGTCTATGATTGATACATCTTGTAAAACAACAACATTTGGACATGCGTGCAAGGTAAGACTCAAATTTCTAATCACTCCAACTGTTGCTATTGCTGTCCCATCTAGCTGCACTACCCCTTTAGATGTTATTTCATACTGGAGCCCTAGCTGATCAGCTATCTGTTTAGGCATTACTGAGCTACTTGCCCCGGAGTCTATCATGCAATTATGTACTAGCTGATTTCCAATGATTAATGAAACATAGAAAGGAGGGGGCTTCAACATTTTACCTTGTTGTCCTCCATGACTTCCTTCAGGCTGGGCAGCATTTGTAAGCACTTTGTCTTGCATCTGAACCTGCTGATTCGAAGTTGGCCAATCCTTCATGGCAGCTTGCAGCAGATCTCTTTGGCCTGGGATGGATAGGGATTCCCACATAGATATATTGACGTTTGTCTTCTTCATCTGATCAATGATACTGAATGGTGATGAAGGATCTCTCTGTTGTCCCTTGGTTTGCACATTTACTCCTTGCACGTGGGCAGCAACAACTGGCATTTGAGTTGGCCTAGGGGCTGTTCTTGGCTGCCCTTGTGCATTTGAAATGGGACTTTGCTTGCCAATCATTTCTGGAGTCATAGAAGGTTGTGGGCTGGTTGGAGCTAGTGGCTGCTCTTCACCCAAATTCCTCCTTTTTGACCTTGTGTTGGCTGCAACACCTTGGGAAACTACCTGGTTCATGCCACAGAAATCCTTTCCCAGCCAATTTACCAACGTGGTGTCATTTGGGGCTGATTGCTGTTGGAATGTTTCTTGTTGTTGGTTGTTTCCTTGACTGCCTTCGCCCTCCACTCCAGTAGTTGTCACCATCAATGCTTGATTGAGAGCACCATTGAAACACATGGATTGGTTATGAGGCTCGTTGCATGGAAAGCACCAATCATATTCCTGAGCAATGTTGTTCTGTGTTGGCACTAATGCCTTAGAGGCAGATATGGCATTTGGATTATAGGGCTGGAATGGTCTATTGGCAGGAGGCCTTGTTTGATTCATATTTGCAGCTGGATTAGGTGGTCTTTGTGGTTGGTATGGCTGCCTATTAGGCTGAGCTTGGGGTTGATAAGAAGGTCTGAAACCTTGGGCTTGTTGCCTCTTGAGAGTAACTAGCTCATTGCCTAGGTTTTGCAATTGCTTCATGACCTCTTGAAGCTCATTTGGGGCACTTGGAGATGAAGTGGAAGCTTCATTTGAACTCTGATTTCTAGGAGTGGGAGAAGGAGCCAAATTAGGTGCTTGATGGGTGTTTGGGCTCTCTAAACTTGGAAACAATGGCATGGGAGGTCTAGGGGCAAGTTTGCCAGCTTGGATTAAACAATTTTCAGCCCTAATGGCAATGCTATAAGCCATAGGGATAGTTATGCCTCCCATGGACTGAATTAACATAGAAATATCAGAATTTAGAGCTTTGAGATAATAGAGAAAAGCACCTTCTGCTGTTGGCCTGACTGCCACTGGAATCCTCTCCCAAGTTTTTTGAAATCTGAAGTTGAAATCGGTCAGCTGCTCATTGGGAGCTCTCTTAATGGTTGTCAGCTGCTCCAAAAGAGACAAGTTGTCTCCCTTCTCTCCAAATTGCTCATGAAGTGCAATACACAGCTGATTCCAGTTTGTGATAGAACCAGCTCCAAGGCTCCTAAACCATTGCAATGCTTTACCCTTGAAGGAAGATGCCAGTAACTTGACAGCCACTTGCATTTCATTGATTTCATGAATTGCACAAAGGTTAGCAATATCTTTAACATGATCACCTGGAGTAGTCTGATTTTCTCCAGTGAAGTAGGGAATGTTCTTCAAGGCTGCAATAGGAATTGGATGTTGTGCATTGAGAGCAAGTGGGCTGCTGCCTGTGAAGTTGACGTAGGGGTTGTTCTGAGCCATTCTAATTGGTCTTAAAACCCTTGTTGACTGAATGAAAGGCCTATCAGGTGGAGGAGTTGAGAGAGTTCTGTTTGGTGGAGATGGAGACCTTTGAATCCTTCTTCCTCTTTGCCTTCTTCTTGGAGATAATTGCAGGTATTCAAACAACACTTCTTCTTCTCCAACTCTTGACCTTATGGTGATTCTTCTCATGAGTTTTCAGGCCTGCACTTGAAACCAATTGATTCTTCCCTTTGGAGTCACCAGATATGCAAATAATAGCTCTTTTAAGCAAGAAAATTGCAGCAGATGCACATCAACTTTGTTGCAATAAAAATGAGACCTCTAGTGTCCCACCGAGCGTGCCAAAACTGTTGTTGCGAACTCACAGCACCCCTGGATGCAGATCAGGCTTCTAGGTTGATCACTCTAGCATCCAGTGTGATTGCACAACATGGAAACCTCTCTCCAAGCGTGGGACTTGTGAAACTGAGAGAGGAATCTCCAGATTAGAGGCTGGTTCCTCAAACTCCTCTGATTTAGATCTAATGCTTGCACAACTACAGAGGTTCAGATCCTAATCCTACTCTAACTTGCAAGGAGACAGGGGTAGAAGTGCAAAAATTGAAACTAACTAAAGATGGTGATGCACCAAAAGGAGTGGTGAAACATATTTGTCATGCAAATAGACACAGACCAAAGTTCACAACATAAAACATACACAGATTGATAAGGTATAATTTAGGATCTGAAATGAAGCAAATAATACAAACAGAGGACTGAAACCCATTCACAAAGCTTGCATTATCATTTCAGTGTCAAAAACACTGCATTATACCCTCAGAGAGGTAAAAAAAAAACTGTTACAATCTTTGGAGAGGTCTGATCCTTGCATCAATCACTTGCTGGAGGTGAAAGAAGAAGTCTGCTATGCCCAAAAAATGTTCCCCCCTTTAGAAATGAGCCAAATCTGCCTTTTACATTGCATGGGTCGAGCCTAGGAGACAGAAGCGTACAAAAAACATGAGAGCCCATTCCTTCTTGACTACAGGTGCATTAAAACAGCATGGGGGACCTTACAAACCCATACCCTATCATTTTGACTGAATTACAGGAGAATGCGACCCATTCTGCATTAAATCTGGTCGCTGAAATGTCACTTCTGGCCATGAACACGCGTCAGAGCCGTTTCTCAATTTTCTCTCTCCAGACTGCACCAAAATTCAAGATTAACCCCAAAATCATGTAGAGAATTTCATAAGCTTTCCAATGATATAAAGAACGTGCAAATCTGAGCTCTGGATCGGAAGATATGGCGATCTGAAGATTTAGGACACAAAACAGGCAAAAACAGATTTTTTTTTTAATTTCTTCCCGCGCTCTGCCACCTGGATGACACGTGGCATGCATTGATTGGTCGTCAGGGGCACGGGGCAGACCTTTACTTTTAGCTTTTGGGTGAAAACTTCTTGCCAAATTCTCTAACTCCTCCCCGAGCTCCGAGCTTCCCTTCCTCATTGGACACGTGTCCTCTTTTTATTGGCTCGGGTTAGTGCTTGAAACCTCGCCCTTTGAACTTTTGGACTTTTCTCCTTGTGACACGTGTCATGATTTGGTTGGTCCATGGGTCTGCCGGCTCTTTCACATCTCCCGCATCTTTTTGTCCCGGATGTCCCAAGACTGTTTGGGACAAAAACCTCCGATCCGCCCGAAATGGGCTTCCTTGTCCCTCATTCGGCCGATGACGTGGCGTTGCTTGATTGGCTTTCAGCTCCTTCGGCTATCCGCATCCCACGCGTCCCTTTGTCCCAACTGTCCCAGTGTGAAAGTTCCCCATTTCGGCTGAACCGGCCGGTTCGCGTCCTTCGCGTCTTCTTGTCCCAAATGTCCCAGAGCATTTAGTCGATTTTCTTCTCCTTCAGCCGAACCGGCTTTCCGCGTCCCGCGCGTCCCGACGGCCCGGATGTTCCTTTGCTCTGCAGACTGCCTGGCGGCCTTTCGGCCGATTCGCGCCCAGATGTCCCTCACATCCCGACTGTTGCGAGGACTAGGACTTAGACATTTTTCATGATTTTTTCTGGCCCAAGCTTGCTTTTGCAACTTTTTCACCTTTTCTCAGAACTTTCTCTTTTCAACCTAGACAGGAGAGTTAAAAAAAAATCTGAG
This sequence comes from Taxus chinensis, assembly GCA_019776745.2. Lineage (NCBI taxonomy): Eukaryota > Viridiplantae > Streptophyta > Pinopsida > Cupressales > Taxaceae > Taxus > Taxus chinensis. The sequence goes on along the minus strand of CM034155.1, from coordinate 75,862,856 downwards.
GGGACCCTGGGAACATGATTTTTTGCCCTGAATCAATCAATTTGCCTGGGGCTTGAGAATTCAATGCATGTTATGGGTGTGTGGGAGGAGTAAGGGGTGACGTGTGCATGGAAGGGAGCAACAGACGGCCTTGGCATGGTGGAGGATGGGTGGTGGGAGGGCAGGTAGCAGTGGGGGCCGTTTAGGGCCGGGGAAGGGGGTGGTGCTGCAGGGAGCAGGCCATAGCAAGGGGAGGGGGATCCGTGGGTAAGGAGGAGGGCACAGATGACTGGGGGAAGGGGGCTAACCCTCCCCCAAAATAAATTCCTTTAAAAAAAAAAGAAATTACAGTTTCTTTATTTTATTGTTTTATATATATATATATTTTAAAAGTTTATTAACATAGTATATATATATATATATATATATATATATATATATATATATATATATATATGTCTATTGTTATTTTTTTTATAACAAAACAATACTGCATTTTTGATTTAAAAAAATACTGCATAGTTTTCTATTTAATATATATATATATATATATATATATATATATATATATAAATAATAAAATGATTCAAATAATAAATTACAGAATATAACAATTTAAATGAGAACAACACTAATGTAAAGGTATTACATGAGATATTATCTTAAAGAAAAGAACTTGGATAGTTGAAATTTCTTATTTTCTTCCACTAATAAATACCAAACTTCCTTTAACAACCAAAATTTCATTTCCAATGCAAGACATTTTTAAGATTTTAAGATTTTCTCACACAAGCTAGATATCTGATAATTTTGATATTTTCTTATAAAGGAGCATGCTTTCAAAATCCACTTTTCATTCAAAAGGAGTTACCAAAATTTCATTTACAAGAGTCTCAAATTCAATGTTTAACATGCTTTTCACAACATACATAACTACTCCATAAATGTGTTACAAGTCTCTTACAAGATGTCTAAGGAGATTGCTAAATCAATAATGACTGAAATTTGTAAGAATGCAATTTACAAAATAAGGGTTTTACAAGAGGTGCAAGTTTCCACAAAGCCATAACCAAAAGATACAAAGAGGTAATGTCCCCAAAGAGAGAGAAGAAGCCAAACAAGACTCCAACAACACCAACTATCAATTTGAGTTCCAAACTTTATGCCTTTAAGAAAACCAACAAGGAGAAAGAGCTTGTTTTCCACCCAACCATAGGCATCATTACATGCCTCTCCCAAGGTTGGGATGCATGCTAGCCTCCCCCAAGCCCATGGGAAGGAGGAAAACCATCCACAATCTTGCACAAGAAGAAGGGTGAACTAACAATGATACATACACACAAAAATACGACAAAAACAAGACAAGACTCCAAAATTTACAAAGAAGGAAGAAGGGAAGAACCCAAGTTCTAACTCTAAAACAACATGGGGAAGAGAGGAAATATGTTCTCCAATAATTATAATCCAATAGTAGTTGCATAAAACCAAATACTCTGTACCCTCCTTGTTTCTCCATTTACATACACTCCCTCCTTATTCCTCCACCCTTTCCCCAAGTCCTTCTTAGAAGGATTTTCAAACCGCAAAGGGGTTTCCTTACCAAGAATGGGGAAGGAGATTCAAGCCAAATAAATCAACTTCCCCACCTCAACCATTTGAGGTGAAAAACTATAAGACCCTACAAGGCTTGTCCATCAAGCCTTGAGCATTGAGAGGGAAAATCCCTCTCTCTTCCCCAAAACTCCAAAACTCCATCATGCCATATGATGGAGGGAGTAAAACAAGAAACACACAATAAAAATCCACATGCAACAATAACAATTTTAAGCAGCCAATCTAACAACTAAGAGGAAAACAACACAAACAATAAGACATAAGAGCCTACCTCAAAGAAAGCTCTCAAAAAAGCTTTCCAACTTCAAATTTCTCCACTCTTGAATCAAGCAAATCACAAGCTCCAAATCCCACAAGCATCCCAAGCAAGAAGTTCCAAAAAAAAAGTCCCTCTCTTTTCCCATGAAGGAGAATTTGAAGAGGAGCAGGCAATGATCCTGACAAATGAGGGGGTGACATGTGTCACCCCTCTCCTTCTTTAAGGTCAAAGATGCCAAAACAAAAGAGAGAAAGGGTAAAAATGTATTTTTGCCCTCCTCTCCTAGATTCCCTTAAATGTTAACAAGACAAAATTAGTGAAACTTTTAACAAGCACTCCAATCCACACCCCTTACATGGATGTGACCAAACAAGAGGAAAAAAGGGAGGGAAAACTCCGTCTAGCCTTGGAAATAAGCCCCCCTACCCATTAGGTAGGGTCCAAGGGCTCATTTTAATGTTAAGAAGACTCCCAAGCTAAAAAGGGGTCCCTGAAAATGCCCAAAATAACCCAATTTCGGGTTTTACATTTTTGGCACAAGGGTAGAGGGTGTGGGGACCACCCAAGGGTTTCACATATAACCTTAAACCCTTTTGATTAAGTTACTCATTAAACAAAATCAAAATTTTAATAAAGGTGGGTTTATTAATTCCCAAAACAAGTTTACAACATCACTAATTACCCTAAACAAAATTAATATTTCAAGGCACAATACATTACAAAAATTGGGGTCACTCATGGTGCCCAAAATAATAATCTCCTACACTAAGGCTTCACACAATGAACATGGTTAGGACTCAGCCTGTAGGCTGCTTGTGCAAGATTGTGTAGTTGGCCTGAATCCCACTTTCTCCTGTAAACCTGTCACCTGCACACTCATTGCACACATTAACCGTACGTATCCGATAAAACATAAATCAATGATTCAGTAAGATATCAATGATTTCTAAACTAGCATAACATCCTACTGAATTCAAAATGCGACAATGTGCACAATTATACTCAATTTCTCCAAAGCTAGACAAGATGATAGAGTGACATATAACCATAGAATCCCAACATGTAACAACTAAGTACCCATCAATATAATTATGTTTGAAAAATAACATCATATCTATTAGTATCCATGACATCATATAAAAATGCAACAACATAGAAATTAAGCTAATTTGGTGCTATACGCTTGAATGTCCACATATGTCCAATAAGATCCATCTCTAATAAAATGTCCAAGATATCACAAATCTCTGTCAAAACATGTCCATGAGCAAAGAAACAACCAGTAACTGAGCTATAAAAAGTGTGGGCACTACATCCCCCTCTACTAAAATTAGACTTCCTCCTGGAAGTCACTGAAAGAGATAGGGATATCTAGCCCTCAAAGGTGTCGCATCCTCCCAGGTAGCTACTGTCCTGTTGTATCGGTCGCACTGTACTCTAACCTGGTCCAAATCTCGACCCTGAAGGGCCAACCTCCGGTGCTCCAGTATGTGTACGGGCTCTAGTCTCCACTGTCCTCCATCCTCTACATGTAATGCCGACCAATCCAAAACATGAGAAGCATTAGGTACATATCTACATGTTACAGAAACATGAAATACATCATGGGCCCATGCAAGACGTGGTGGAAAAGCTAGGCGATAGGCAACTAGACCGATGACCTCTAAAATATCAAAAGGCCCCACAAAATGAGGCGATAGCTTAGAACCCTTTCCATAATGGATTGGACTCTTATGCGGGTGAACTCTCAAGAAGACTTTGTCACCTACTGAGAAGTGACGATCAATCCTCTTGGTGTCTGCATACGCCTTCTGACATGGTCTGGACTTCTCAAGACGTTGTCTAATCAACACAACCTGCTACTCTAAATCCTGAAGATAGGCTGGTCCTAGAATAATCCTGTCATCTTGTCTATCCCAACTCAAAGGTTACCTACAAGGTCATCCATACAAATCTTGGTAAGGAGCCATACCAATGGAACTATTATAGCTGTTGTTGTAAGTAAACTCAACTAAATGCAAATAATCTTCCCATTTCTTCTACTGATCCATCACATACATTCTCAACATGTCCTCCAACACCTAATTAACTCTCTCTATCTGCCCATTTGTCTCTGGATGATAAGCTGAACTAAAATTAATCTGAGTACCCAGAGCGGTCTGAAAGGAAGTCCATAAAACTGAAGTGTAGATGGTATCCCTGTCATTGATGATGGTCTTCAGAATCCCATGCAACTTGACAATGTCCTCCATAAATACCTTGGTAATGGACTGAGCATTATGGGTGACCTTGGTTGGTGAGAAGTGCGCAACCTTGGTCAACTTATCTATGGTAACCATAATGACATCATGATGATAAGAAGACATAGGAAGTCTGACTATGAAATCCATGGAAATCACATCCCATTTCCACTCGGGAATATCATGAGGATGTAAAAGTCCTACGGGATGAGAATGCTCTGCCTTGACCCTCTGGCACTCAAGGCAATGTGCAAAAAAATTTGCTATTTCCCTTCAAAGACCTGACCAATAATATAACTCCCTCAGATCGGCATGCATTTTCTTCACTCCTGGATGTTCCACATATGGGGCTTGATGAGCCTCTGTGAGGATGAAGTTACGCAGATCACCTGACTTAGGCACATAGATGCGCCTGTGGAACCGAAGTAATCCATCTGTCTCTAAAACACATCCAGAATATCTGCCCTCTAATGAACCCTGAGATTCCAACATCTGTCTGGCTCCCTCATAAAATCTGTCCTCCCGAAGGTGCTCAAGAATCCTGCCTCTCAAATCTGACTGAAGTTTCAAAAAAGCAAGCACATGTTGTTGTCTACTAAGTGCATCTACAACAACATTTTCCTTTCCTTTGATATACTGCACCTCCATGTCATACTCACATAGGAACTCCATCCAACACCGTTTATGAGCATTGAGGTTCGACTGTGAGAAGATATGCTACAAACTCTGATGAGCTGTCCTCAAAATGAAAGGTCTACCCAAAAGGAAATGTCACCAATGCACCAGAGCATGAACAAATACTACAAGATCCAAGTCATTAGTAGGATAATTAAGCTCGTAGTCCTTGAGCTTATGAGACTCAAATGTAATAACCCGACGCTCCTGCATAAGAACTAATCCAAAACCCTCTAGTGATGCATCAATACAAACAACAAAATCCTCTGTCAGTTCTGGTATTGCTAAGATGGGCTCCGTGGTTAACCTTTCCTTAAGCAACTGAAAGGCCTGCTCACACTTTTCTAACCAATCAAACTTCTTCCCTTTCTTCTGAAGAGAAGTGATAGGGTGAGAAATCCTAGAAAAGTCTTGTACGAACTTGCGGTAATACCCTGCTAAACCCATGAAAATCCTTACCTCAGTAACTGATGTGGATACTGGCCAGTCCAAGATAGTTTGTATCTTAGAGGGATCTACGGAGATACCCTCGCCTGATATGATATGACCCAAGTACTGAATCTCTGTCTGAAAGAAACTACATTTTTCCAAGTTTCCATACAACTTCTGCTCTCTCAAAACCTGAAGTACCTACCTCAAATGCTCCTCATGTTCCTCTTTGGAATGAGAATAAATCAATATGTCATCAAGGAACACTAAAACAAAGTGATCCAGAAATGTCCTGAATACTCCATTCATGAGGCTCATGAAGATAGCTGGGGCATTGGTCAAACCAAATGGAACCACTGTGAACTCATAATGCCCGTAACATGTGTGAAATGTTGTCTTATGAATGTCTGCATCTGATATGCACAACTGATGGTACCCTAACTTAAGATCGATTTTGGAGAACACTCTCACTCCCCACATCTGATTAAACAAGTCATCAATCCTAGGGAGTGGATAACAGTTCTTTATTGTGACCTTATTGAGCTGTCTGAAGTCTACACAGAGTCTGAGAGAACCATCCTTCTTCTTCACAAATATGACTGGCGCTCCCTAAGGAGATACACTAGGGTGAATGAGACCCTTATCTAACAATTCCTCCAACTAAATCTTGAGCTCATGAAGCTCTGAGGTCATCATCTGATAAGGTGCTCTAGAAACTGGTGTTGATCCTGGTACTAAATCAATGGTGAAATCTACCTCTCTGTGGGGTGGTAACCCTGGAAGCTCACCTGCAAACACACCTACATACTCCCTCAAAACTGTATGGTCATCTAAGGGTGAGTGCTCTGAAGTGCTCTCTGATCGATCACTGATGGTGATAGCAAACAATTGAAAACCCTTACACATGCTCCACTTGAGTTTCTTAGCTGATATCATGTGCAAGGAGATAGGCCTTTGCATCCCTGATATAACAACTGTACTCCCAAGATCATCCTGACACTCAATGACCTTATTTGTGCAATCCACCTTAGCTCGATGAGCCTCGAGCCAATCCATACCCAAAACTACCTGATAGGAACCTAGAGGGATAACTCAAAGGTCAAGAGTAGTGGAGAAGGCTCCTAAATCAAGTACATAACTCCCCATAGATGAGTCCACAGTGAGTTTGGCCTGAGAGGCCAACTCAACCTGCCATCTAGTTGGCTAGCCACCACTAGCCCACACTGGTCCACTATAGAAGGTGATATAAAGGAATCTGAAGCACCTGAATCAAAAAGTACTGAGATAGAAATACCCCTAATAGTACCTATCATCTCAATGACTGTGGCCTGATGCTCAGCCTGGCAGTTATCAACCACTGCATATACACGATGGGTGTGTCCCATGTCACCCACCGTCTGCTCGGATCTAGAAACTCTCTATGCATCCATGGTATTGGGTTTGTGTGGGTACATGTGCACATAGTGATATGGAGATCCACAAATAAAACAACCTCCTGTACCCCTCTAAGATGGGGTCCCTCCTGTACTCTGGTGTACTGATCCTACCAGTCCAACCCTAGCAGACTGTTGCATGTGAGCTGGCTGTGCCTGCTGAGTACTCTGCCTCATATCCCTAGCTCCACCAAAACCACCTCTAGAAACACCTCTCTGAAATCCCTATGTCTGCCTAGCCCCCTACTGCGGGTGGCCCTACTGCTGTGTCTATCACTGCGTGTGTGGTGGATCCCTCGTGGCTGCTGGTGGAGGAAAAAATCCTCCTCTAGGGAGTGGTGCAGTACCCCATGACCTCTGACTCTGAAAGGCCTATATCCTCTCCTGAAACTTGATCTTGTTTCTATCACGGTGCTCCTGTGCCTTGGTCCTGTTCTCCTCAGCTAAGTAGGCCTTCTCAATGGCCTTCTCAAGTGTGGGAGGAGATAGCATCCTAACTGATCCTGCTATATCTACATTAAGGCCTTGAATAAACCTATTAACCTAGAATTTCTCATCTTGTAGGTAGTCCACATACTACAGAAGATCCAGGAACCTACTCTCATATTATGCTACTGTGCCAGATCCCTGTCGTAAGTCGTGAAACTCATCTATCCTCTTTTGCATGAAGTAATCTGACATATAACAAGCCCTAAATCACTCCTTGAACATCTCCTAGGTCACTATCTCTCAAGTCAGATGGAGCTTCCGCTCCTCATTCCTCCACCAAATCCCTGCTGCGTCTCGGAGGAGGTGTATAAGAAACCTTGCCTTGACGTTGCTCTCGTAAGAGTGCAAGCCAGCAACTATCCAAACTAAGGAGCCATGGCTCAGCCCCAAAGCCATCTATAGAGCTGGTGTATGTGGGCGGCTACAAGTGAAGAAGATCCTTGATCACACTACCTATATCTCGATCCTTGGGATGTAGTCCAATAGGTGAAGGGGGTCGCCTATCCTCGTATGGTCCCTCGAGACTGTGTGAATGGCTACGACGGAATGAGGCTACCCTCTCGTGATGAACGAAAGGTCTACGTGATCTCTCCCACCTCAGTGTATTGTGCTCTGGTGGCTTTGAATGCACGTCCTTGCCTATCGGCTCATCGACTCCCAAAGGTATCTCCTCTCTCATCTCCTGCGGTGGTGGTAGACGCTGCTCCACGACACCTATCAGCTAGTGCAGGGGCTTTAATATCTGAGGCCCAAATTTGGGTGCCAACTACTCCCACGTAGGTACACTATGACCCAAACCTCTAACTAATCATCCCCTCTTGGGTGCCATCCTATGCACGAGGTGAGCGAAGAAGTTATTAATTAAAAATTTAATGGTTGTGGATGATTTTTAACTAATTATTTTTATCTATTTATTAAATTTAATGTTATTAACATTATCATTAACTATCTTAATTAATAACCCAGAGTGTCTGCGTGTGCGAACCTCGCTCTGATACCAAATGTTGTGCCCCCGTCCCGGGACAAAGAACCAAACTATATGCTATGAGAAATTTAGAGTAACATTTTTTTAAAAGGGTTTACTTATTACTAACAATACTAAAACTAATGATACAAACTGATTTCTGAAAATTAATTATTTTACCTAAATTGATTTACCAAATTTCTCAACCACTAGCCCAAAGACAAATTTCATTTAATTAATTATTATTAGATTTGTTAGGAACACCCTAGTGGTGAGTCTACACCCCTTTTTTTTGTTAATTAGAATTTTCTCCTCCTTTTATTTTATCCACCCACACACCAATCCCTTAAACTTTATTTTCCCATTCACTTTTAAAATACACTTGGCTCCAAAAGAATGTAGGGTTAATTGTGAGCCATAGGATTAAATCCAACTCAGCCTTTGATCTATTTTTTTTTTGCCCTAAATAAGACCTAATTTTTCTTATGTTCTTCCTCCTCCTATTCATCTCTTCTCATTTTGATTGTGTTTGCTATGTGCAGGTTGAGGAATAACTATGGAGTTTCATCAAACCAGCATGATATTAGTTTTGAAATTACTACAAAACCAGAACGGTTTCTCTTCTCTCTTTTTTTTTTCGGATTGCACATTTGTTTATATTTATTTTATTATTGTTATTAATATTATTGTTTTTAAAGATGGTTTCAGGTTTAAGGAAGGAGGACTCTGTGTGGTGAAGGGGTACAGTGGTGGCAGATGGGGAGTGGGGTGACGGTGGGACAGGGGAGGTAGATGCATGGGAGGGAGGTTGTGGGGGGAAGAGCAGGCCGCGGGAAGGAAAGAGGGGTGGATTTGGGCAGAGCTGGGGTGTGTGGGAGGAGTAAGGGGTGGTGTGTGCATGAAAGGGGGTAGCAGACGACCCAGGTGTAGTGGAGGACAGGTGGTGGGAGGGCAGGCGGCAGTGGGGGCCGTTTGGGGCCGGGGGCAGGGGGTGGTGCTGCAGGGAGCAGGCCACAACAAGGGGAGGGGGATCCGTGGGTAAGGAGGAGGGTGAAGATAGCTGGGGGGGAGGGGGCTGACCCTTCCCCAACACAAATTCCTTTTCTTTTTTAAAGAAATTACAGTTTCTTTCTTTTATTGTTATATATATATATATATATATATTTTAAAAGTTTATTAACATAATATATATATATATATATATATATATATATATATATATATATATATATATGTCTATTGTTATTTTTTTATAACAAAACAATACTACATTTTTGATTTAAAACAATACTGCATAGTTTTCTATTTAATATATATATATATATATATATATATATATATATATATACAATAAAATGATTCAAATAATAAATTACAGAATATAACAATTCAATGAGAACAACACTAATGTAAAGGTATTACATGAGATATTATCTTAAAGAAAAGAACTTGGATAGTTGAAATTTCTTAATTTTTCTTCCACTAATAAATACCTAACTTCTTTTAACAACCAAAATTTCATTTCCAATGCAAGACTTTTTTAAGATTTTAAGATTTGCTCACACAAGCTAGATATCCAATAATTTTGATATTTTCTTATAAAGGAGCATGCTTTCAAAATCCAATTTTCATTCAAAAGGAGTTACCAAATTTTTATTTACAAGAGTCTCAAATTCAATGTTTAACATGCTTTTCACAACATACATAACTACTCCATAAATGCGTTACAAGTCTCTTACAAGATGTCTAAGGAGATTGCTAAATCAATAATGACTCAAATTTGTAAGAATGTAATTTACAAAATAAGGGTTTTACTAACCAAAAGATAAGAAGAGGTAATGTCCCCAAAGAGAGAGAAGAAGCCAAACAAGACTCCAACAACACCAACTATCAACTTGAGTTCCAAACTTTATGCCTTTAAAAAAACCAACAAGGAGAAAGTGCTTGTTTGCCACCCAACCATAAGCATCATTACATGCCTCTCCCAAGGTTGGGATGCATGCTAGCCTCCCCCAAGCCCATGGGAAGGAGTAAAACCATCCAAAATCTTACTCAAGAAGAAGGGTGAACTAATAATGATACATACACACAAAAATAGGACAAAAACAAGACAAGACTCCAAAATTTACAAGGAAGAAGAGAAGAACCCAAGTTCTAACTCTAAAACAACATGGGGAAGAGAGGAAAGATGTTCTCCAATAATTATAATCCAATAATGGTTGCATAAAACCAAGTAATCCATACCCTCCTTATTTCTTCATTTACATACACTCCCTCCTTATTCCTCCACCATTTCCTCAAGTCCTTCTTGGTAGGATTTTCAAACCCCAAAGGGGTTTCCTTACCAAGAATGGGGAAGGAGATTCAAGCCAAATGAATCAACTTTCCCACCTCAACCATTTGAGGGGAAAAACTATAAGACCCTACAAGGCTTATCCATCAAGCCTTGAGGATTGAGAGGGAAAATTCCTCTCTCTTCCCCCACAACTCAAAAAATCCATCATGCCATATGATGGAGGGAGTAAAACAAGCAACACACAACAAAAATCCACATGTAACAATAACAATTTCAAGCAGCCAATGTAACAACTAAGAGGAAAACAACACAAATAATAAGACATAAGAGCCTACCTCAAAGAAAACTCTCCAAAAATCTTTCCAACTTCAAATTTCTCCACTCTTGACTTAAGCAAATCACAACCTCCAAATCCCATAAGCATCCCAAGCAAGAAGTTCCAAAAAAAAAGTCCCTCTCTTTTCCCATGAAGGGGAATTTGAAGAGGAGCAAGCAATGATCCTGATAAATGAGTGGGTGACATGTGTCACCCCTCTCCTTCTTCAAGGTCAAAGATGCCAAAACAAAAGAGAGAAAGGGTAAAAATGTATTTTTTCCCTCCTCTCCCAGATTCCTTTAAATGTTAACAAGACAAAATTAGTGAAACTTTTAACAAGCACTCCAATCCACACCCTGTTATCCAAAATCCACCCCTAGGGTAATTTTGATAACATGCATTAAATTCTCAAGTCCCAGGCAAATAGATTGATTCAGGGAAAAAATCATGTTTCTAGGGTCCCCTTAGATTTTTTCTAACTCCCCTGTCCAAGAAGAAAAGAGCAAGTTCTGAGAAAAGGTGAAAAAGTTGTAGAAAATAAGCTTGGGCTAGGAAAAATCATAAAAAATGGCTAAGTCCTAGTCCTCGCAACAGTCAGGACATGAGGGACATCTGGGTGCAAATTGGCTGAAAAGGCCACTAGGCAGTCTACAGAGCAAAGGGACATCCAGGCCGTGAGGACGCGTGGGATGCGAAAGTGTGAACCGGAAGAAGGTCAGGGAAAATCGACTAACTGCTAAGCATAATAGTCTAGGACATCAGGGCCGCGAGGACGCGAACCGCCCGGATCGGCCGGCACAGAGAAATTCAGTTCGGGACATCTGGGACAAAGGGACGCAGAAGATGCGAATAGCCGAAGGAGTCTGGAGACCAATCACATTACGCCACGTGTCATCGGCAGAAAAGGGACAAGGAAACCCATTTTGGGCAGATCAGAGGAATTTGTCCCAAGCAGTTTGGGACAGCCAGGCCGTGAGGACGCGAGGGATGCGAAAAGCCGGCAGACTCGGAGACCAATCAAATCACGACACGTGTCACAAGGGGGGGGTAAAGTCCAAAAGTTCAAAGGGCGAGGTTTTAAGCGTTGGCCTGAGCCAATAGGAATTGGACACATGTCCAATGGAATAGGGAAGCATGAAGCTTGGGAAGGAGTTAGAGAATTTGGCAAAAGTTTTGGCCAAAAGGCTAAAAGTAAAGGAAGACCTCACACCCTTGTCCTCCAATCAATGCATGCCACATGTCCTCAGTGGCGGGAGCGAGGGGGAAAAGTGAAAAATGTTCTAAAATCATCAAAAGTCAAAATTTTCGAGGAAAACCTATGGGTGAGTAGAGGAGAGAGAATTACACATCCAATCAGTGCTTGCCACATGTCATCTAGGTGGCATAGCGCAGGAAAAAATTTCAAAGCACATTTTTGCCTATTTTGTGCCCTAAATCTTCAGATCGCCATATCTTTCGATCCAAAGCTCAGATTTGCACGTTCTTTATATCAACAGAAAGCTTATGAAATTATCTACATGATTCTATGGTTAATCTTGAATTTTTGTGGAGTTTAGAGTGAGAAAGTTAAGAAACGTCTCTAACGCATGTTCATGGCCAGAAGTGACATTTCAGCAACCAAATTTAACGCAGAATGGGTCATATTCTCCTACAATCCGGTCAAAAATGATAGGGTATGGGTTTGTAAGGTATCCCATGCCATTTTAATGCATCTGTAGTCGAGGTGGAATGGGCTCTCACGTTTTTTCTACGTTTCTGTCTCCTGGGCTAGACCTATGCAATGTAAAAGCTATATCTGGCTCATTTCTAAAGGGAAAACATTTTTTGGACATAGAAAATTCTTCCTTCACCTCCAGGAAGTGATTGTTTTGAAGAATCAAACCTCTCCAAAGACTGTAATAGTTTTTACCTCTTTGAGGTTGTAATGCAGTGATTTTGACACTGGAAATGATAATGCAAGCTTTGTGAATGAGTTTCAGTCCTTTGTTTGTATTGTTTGCTTCATTTCAGATCCTAAATTATATTTTATCAGCTTGTGTATGTTTTATGCTGCAATCTCTGGTTTGTGTCTATTTGCATGACATAAATGTTTCACCACTCCTTTTGGTGCATCACCACCTTTAGTTAGTTTCAATTTTTGCATTTCTATCCCTGTCTCCTTACAGTTTAGAGTAGGATTAGGATCTGAACCTCTGTAGTTGTGCAAGCATTAGATCTAATCAGAGGAGTTTGAGGAACCAACCTCTAATCTAGAGATTCCTCTCTCAGTTTCACAAGTCCCACACTTGGAGAGAGGTTTCCATGTTGTGCAATCACACTAGATGCTAGAGTGATCAACCTAGAAACTTGATCTGCATCCAGGGGTGTTGTGAGCCCACAACAATAGTTTTGGCACACCCGGTGGGACCTAGAGGTCTCATTTTTTATCGTAGCAAGGATGATGTGCATCTGCTGTAGTTTTATTGCTTGAAAAGAGCTATTATTTGCATATCTGGGGACTCCAAGGGGAAGAATCAACTGGTTTCAGCAGTGCAGGCCTGAAAAACTCATGAGAAGAATTACCACAAGGTCAAGAGTTGGAGAAGAAGAAGTGCTGTTTGAATACCTACAGTTATCTCCAAGAAGAAGGCAAAGAGGAAGAAGGATTCAAAGGTCTCCATCTCCACCAAATAGAACTCTCTCAACTCCTCCACCTGGTAGGCCTTTCATTCAGTCAACAAGGGTTTTAAGACCAATTAGAATGGCACAAAACAACCCCTATGTCAACTTCACAGGAAGCAGCCCACTTGCTCTCAATGCACAACATCCAATTCCTATTGCAGCCTTGAAGAACATTCGCTACTTCACTGGAGAAAATCAGACTACTCTAGGTGATCATGTTAAAGATATTGCTAACCTTTGTGCGATCCATGAAATCAATGAAATGCAAGTGGCTGTCAAGTTGCTGGTGTCTTCATTCAAGGGTAAAGCATTACAATGGTTCAGAAGCCTTGGAGCTAGTTCTATCACAAATTGGAATCAGTTGTATATAGCACTTCATGAGTAATTTGGAGAGAAGGGAGACAACTTGTCTCTTTTGGAGCAGCTGACAACTATCAAAAGAGCTCCCAATAAGCAGCTGACCGATTTCAACTTCAGATTTCAAAGGACTTGGGAGAGAATTCCAGTAGCAGTCAGACCAACAGTAGAAGGTGCTTTTCTCTACTATCTCAAAGCTTTAAATTCTGATATTTCTGTGTTAATTCTATCCATGGGAGGCATAACTATCCCTATGGCTTATAGCATCGCCATTAGGGCTGAAAATTGTTTGATCCAAGCTGGCAAACTTGCCCCTAGACCTCCCATGCCACTATTTCCAAGTTTAGAGAGTCCAAACACCAATCAAGCACCTAATTTGGCTCCTTCTCCCACTCTTAGAAATTAGAGTTCAAATGAAGCTTCCACTTCATCTCCAAGTGCCCCAAATGAGCTTCAAGAAGTCATGAAGCAATTGCAAAACCTAGGCAATGAGTTGGTTACTCTCAAGAGGCAGCAAGCCCAAGGTTTCAGACCTTCTTATCAACCCCAGGCTCAGCCTAATAGGCAGCCATACCAACCACAAAGGCCACCTAACCCAGTTGCAAATATAAATCAAACAAGGCCTCCTACCAATAGTCCATTCCAGCCCTATAATCCCAATGCAATATCTACCTCTAAGGCATTGGTGCCAACACAAAATAGCATTGCTTAGGAGTATGACTGGTGTTTTCCATGCAATGAGCCTCATAACCAATCCATGTGCTTCAATGGTGCTTTAAATCAAGCATGAATGGTGAGGGTGAGGGCAGTCAAGGAAACAGTCAACAACAAGAAACATCCCAACAACAATCATCCCCAAATGACACCACATTGGTAAATTGGCAAGTAGAATATTTTTGCGGCATGAACCAGGTAGTCTCTCAAGGTGTTGTAGCTAACACAAGGTCAAAAAGGAGGAATTTGGGTGAAGAATAGCAATCAGCCCCAATCAATCCACAACCTTCAATGGTTCCACAAGTGGTTGGCAAACAAAATCTGGTTGTAAATGCACAATGGCAGCCAAGAATAGCTCCTAGACCAACTCAAATACCAGTTGTTGCTGCCCACATGCAAGGAGTGAATGTGCAAACCAAGGGACAACAAAGAGATCCTTAATCACCATTCAATATCATTAATCAGATGAAGAAGACAAACGTCAATATATCAATGTGGGAATCCCTATCTATCCCAGGCCAAAGAGATTTGCTGCAAGCTGCCATGAAGGACTAGCTAACTTCGAATCAACAAGTTTAGATGCAAGACAAAGTGCTTACAAATACTGCCCAGCTTGAGGGAAATCATGGAGGACAGAAAGGTAAAATGTTGAAGCCCCCTCCTTTCTATGTTTCATTAATAATTGGAAATCAGCTAGTGCACAATTGCATGATTGATTCTGGAGCAAGTAGTTCTGTCATGCCCAAACAAATAGCTGATCAGCTAGGGCTCCAGTATGAAACAATATCCAAAGGGGTAGTGCAGCTAGATGGGACAGCAGTAGTAACAGTTGGAGTGATTAGAAATTTGAGTCTTACCTTGCATGCATGTCCAAATGTTGTTGTTCTACAAGATGTATCAGTCATAGATCTTCCACCACTCTTTGCCCTATGCTTGTCAAGGGAATTCATAGCCAAGATTGGGGAATATTTGTCTGCTGATTGGTCACACATGCTGTTCAGAACAAGGTATAAAACTAAGGCTACAATCAGGTCAGAACCTATTGCAAACTTCTATATTGAGCCTTTCACTCCAAGTCAGATTAATGCCAATTGCTCAGCATTTGATCAAGAAGATCACCCAAGCACTGATGAAACTGACACTAAGGTTGGAAGCATCCCGGATATAACTCTTGATGAATGGGAAAGCAAGATACATGCATTCGATCCTTATCAAGAAGTGGAAGAATCTGAGCTAGGGGTCTATTGTATACATGAAGAGAATCAACCTCTCCCCAGCATCACCAAGCCAGATCATAAGGACAAGAATGAAGTATGGCAATTGTTCTTTGATGGGTCAAGGAGTAGACAAGGTGCAAGAGGTGGAGCTATGCTTGTTTCATCTCAAGGAGTAAAGTACTATTCAGCTTTTAGATTTCAGTTTGCATGCTCCAATAACACTGCTGAATATGAAGCCTTGGTGCAAGGGATGCATTGGGCAATTAAAAAGAAAATAAAGAACTTGCAAGTCTTTGGGGACAGTGAATTGATTGTAAATCAGGTCAAGGGACAGCATGCTGCCAAGAATGATCTACTCAGGTGCTACAAGAACAGGGTATGGGACCTCATGGAAGATTTTGAGGGTTTTGGCATCAAATCCATTCCCAGGAAAGAGAATCAAGCTGCTGACAGGCTTGCAACAGTAGGGGCAGCCTTTGACATTGTGGAAGGCATTCAACAAGACAAGGTACAGCCAAACATCCATGTGATTGTGAGGCCTTCAGTGCCAGATAACAATGTTAGTTGGCAAGTATTTGAGAATGACCAACAAATCATCCATTTCTTGCAAGAAGAAGCTAAGTTCTCAGCCAAGAATCAAGAAATGTTGGAACAGCAGTATGGCGACCAAGTGGTACAGCTGAGAACTAACAAGCTGCCCAAAGGACTTATCACTTTGGAGTCCATTTTTAATCCCAATGACCAGTATAGAAAGGAGAAAGCAAGCATTTAGGTCAAAAAGGAGGATTCAGTATCCATCTTGGTAGTTTAGGACAAGCCATTGCAAATTGGAAGGATGACAATCGAATAAGATAAGTATGAGTTCATACAGTTGTGTCAAGAGTTCCTTGACATGTTTTCTTGGAGCTGTGAAGACTTGAAAGGTTTCAATCCCAACTTAGCTCAGTACACCATTGAATTAGATCCAAATACTAAGCATGTCAGGAAAAAGCAAAGGCCAGTGAATCCCCATATTGAACCTCTCATGTGAAAAGAGTTAAGCAAGCTTGTTGACGCCAATATCATCTTCCCCATCAAACACTCGAGTTGGGTTGCAAACTTGGTGCCAGTAAGAAAGAGAAATGGAGAAATAAGATTGTGTGTGGACTTTTGCGATCTAAATAGAGCATCACTCAAAGATCATTATCCGCTTCCATCAATGGAACAAATATTGCAGGTTGTAGCTAGTTCAGAAAGGTTTTCATTGCTAGATGGATATTCAGGCTATAATCAGATAATGGTGAAGGAAGAAGATCAATTCAAGATGGCCTTCACTACAAAATGGGGCACATATGCTTACAAGAAGATGCCATTTGGACTGTCGAATGTCGGAGCAACATTCCAACGAGCTATGGATATGGCATTCAAAGGCTTGATCAACAAGATAGTGCTGGTATACCTAGATGATATCACTGTCTTCTCAAAGAATATAGCAGACCATCTCTTTCACCTCAGGTAAGTGTTTCAGAGGTGTAGAAGGTTCGGAGTGTCTTTGAATCCTAAGAAGTGCATCTTTCTTGCACATGAAGGAAAGCTCCTTGGCCATATTGTCTCCAAAGAAGGATTAGCAATTGATCCTGAAAGGGTTGAAGCCATAAGAGCACTACCATTGCCCAGCCACAAGAAAGCCCTTCAGAGTTTCTTGGGAAGGATAAACTTTGTTCAGAGGTTTGTCCTAGATTTTGCAGCCCTTTTCAAGCCCATCACCAAAAAGTTAAAGAAGAGCATGGCTTTCAAGTGGACAGCAGAAGGCAAGGAGAGTTTTGAAGCAATCAAAGAAGCTATCTCTCAAGCACCAACTCTCATCAACCCGGACTTCTCCAAGGATTTCATCCTCTATGCATTTGGAGGTAATGACACTATCTCTGCCATTTTGGTACAGCAGAACAAGGATAATGATGAGCAGCCAATTGCCTTCTTCAGCTAGAGCCTAGATGACTATGAGGTAAGGTACTCTTTTATTGAGAAGCATGTGCTGGTAGTAATCAGAAGCTTGAAAAAATTCAAGCATTTAGTCTCAAACAACAAGGTCCAGTTGCTGGTCTCACATGCTGGGGTTAAGGACTTCCTCCTCAACAAGGATTTGAATGAGAAAAGGGCAGGTTGGATCACCCGTGTCATGGAGTATGACATTGAGATCAAGATCACCAAGCTAGTAAGAGGGAAAGGATTGTGTGAGCAGCTGGTTTTGGGGAAGTAAAAAGAAGTATGCAATGAAGAAGAGGCTGTTTTAACAGTCCAGGACAACCATGAGCCAAGTGGCAATCAAGGAGAAGGCAATGCTGCCCCCACTCCTTTATGGACCCAAGATATTATACACTTCCTAGGCACAGGCCTATGCCCTCCAGAGATGAACAAGATCCAAAGGAGACACTTCAGATTGCAGGCTGTCCCGTATGCCATTGTTGATGGAGTTCTGTTCAAAAAAGATGTGAATGGAGTACTGCTGAGATGCATCAGCACAAATCAGATTCAAAGAGTATTGGAAGAGTTCCATGGTGGACCAGCTGGTGGCCATTTTGCACCTAGAGTAACAGCTCTAAAGATCATGAAGGCTGGTTATTATTTGCCTAAAATCTTCAGTGATTGCTATGCATGGATCAAGAGGTGTAGGAATTGTGCATTCTTAACAGGAAAAGAAAAGCTTGCTGCCCTTCCATTACATCCAATCTCAGTTGACCAGCCATTCATGCAATGGGGTTTGGACTTCATTGGAGTCATTAATCCCAATTCAAGCCAAGGGCACAAATGGATTTTGACAGCCACAGACTACTTCACCAAATGGACAGAAGCAGTAGCACTCAAAGAGGCAAATGAGTCTAGCATCTTAGACTTTTATGAGGGGATAGCAACTAGAGTTGGTGTACCTGCTACAATAATATCTGATAATGCATTGGCATTCATTGTATTTAAGGTGACTGAGTGGGATGTCAAGAACGGTATTTACCTAAGCACTTCATCAAACTATTACCCTCAAGGTAATGGCCAGGCCGAGTCTACAAACAAGAACTTGTTGAGGATCATTAGGAGGACTCTTGATGAGAATCAGAGGTCTTGGCATACCAAACTGAAATCAGCCTTATGGGCTGATAGGATAACTCCCAAAAGATCCACAGGTAACTCTCCATTCAAACTTGTCTATGGAAGAGAGGTAATCTTGCCCATGTCACTCGAGTTGCCAACATTGGAACTCATGAAGCAGCTGGAGTTGCTAGAGTTTGAGCCCATGGAGGTGAGGTATTTAGAGCTGATGGAGTTGCAAGAGATCAGAAATCAGGCATCCCAAGCAATGGAAAAGGATCAATCTTTGATCAAGAATACCTTTGATAAGAAGGCCAAGGATAGATCTTTTCAAGTTGGAGATCTAGTGTTGAAATGGGATGTGGATAGAGCAAAACCGGGAAGGCATTCAAAATTTAATGCCATTTGGAGTGGCCCATACATGGTCACGAAGTGCAAGAGCAACAATGCTTTTCAATTGGCCTCATTGGATGGTGAAGAACTGCAGATTCCAGTCAATGGAATCTATCTCAAGCGTTTCTTCTAGAGGGAAGTTCACTACTTTGTAAATATTAGATTAGATTTTCATTCCTCCAAGTGCTGTGCACATTGTTTTGTTTTAGGTTAGTTTTGTTTTCCCTAAGTGCTTTGGCACAGCTTGCTGTCCATGGAGATGTTTTATAGTCCTTGCTTTCATCAGGTGATATTCCATCTTCCTCCTTACACATTCTGAGTCAGTTGGGGTTCTAAACTGAATATTTGATGACTTCATGCCCAATGAACTACTTCAGGTAACTGGTATCTTCTACCTAGCAGGCAGGTAACCCCGATGAGTCACCAAATTGTTATCCAAAATCCACCCCCAGGGTAATTTTGATAACATGCATTAAATTCTCAAGTCCCAGGAAAATAGATTGATTCAGGGTAAAAATCATGTTTCTAGGGTTCCCTCAGATTTTTTCTAACTCCCCTGTCCAAGAAGAAAAGAGCAAGTTCTGAGAAAAGGTGAAAAAGTTGCAGAAAACAAGGTTGGGCCAAGAAAAATAATAAAAATGGCTAAGTCCTAGTCCTCGCAATAGTCAGGACATGAGGGACATCTGGGTGAGAATCAGCCGAAAAGGCCTCCAGGCAGTCTGCAGAGCAAAGGGACATCCAGGCCGTGAGGACGCGCGGGACGTGAAAAGGTGAACCGGCTGAAGGTTAGGGAAAATCGACTAACTGCTAAGCGTAACAGTCTGGGACATCTGGGCCGCGAGGACGCGAACCACACGGATCGGACGATGCAGAGAACTTCAGTTCGGGACATTTGGGATAGAGGGACGTGGAAGATGTGTGATCCAAAACCGAGGGGTTTCAGACTTAAGGAACAAATTAACAAATGTGCCAAATGAATTGCAAAACAACTATCTCTGAAAAGAGATGTAAATTACTCAAAGACTTCAAAATACATCAATTATCTCTGCCAAGAGATGTCTATCTCTTTTTCCGGTTACATATGTATTTATACTAATTTTATAAATACGAAAGGAAACCTAGAAAGATGTGGAAGGTGACCAGTCTCGAGGGAGACGAGGTGTTTCATCTTCCAAGACTTACATGTGCACTAATTTTGCGAAACATACTATTTTTAGAATTTACTATTTTTAGACAGCACTACAAAAATCACAATTTGGGCCCCTTAAACGTGGATTTTGGGGGTCAAACATTTCTGAACAAAGTTCACACTTTCTCATCACATTCTACGCATTCCAAGATTTCCGTTGCTTTTTGAACGGAGTCAATCGGAGGTACGGTGCAAAAGTTATGGTCTCTGGAAGTTGCGCCACTAGAATTGCTACCTGGATCAATGCGGATAGCTGAAGGAGCCCGGAGACCAATCACATTATGCCACGTGTCACCAGAAAAAAAGGGATAAGGAAGCCCATTTAGGGTGGATCGGAGGAATTTGTCCCAAGCAGTTTGGGACAGCCGGGCTGTGAGGACACAAGGGACGCGAAAAGTCGGTAGAACCAGAGACCAATCAAATCACGACACGTTTCACAAGGGGGAAAAGTCCAAAAGTTCAAAGGGTGAGGTTTCAAGTGTTGGTCCGAGCCAATAGGAATTGGACACATGTCCAATGGAACAGGGAAGCGCAGAGCTCGGGAAGGAGTTAGAGAATTTGGCAAAAGTTTCGGCCAAAAGGCTAAAAGTAAAGGAAGACCCCATGCGCCTGTCCTCCAATCAATGCATGCCACGTGTCCTCAGTAGCGGGAGCAAGGGGGAAAAGTGAAAAATGTTCCAAAATCATCAAAAGTCAAAATTTTCAAGAAAACCCGCGGGTGAGCAGAGGAGAGAGAATTACGCATCCAATCAGTGTTTGCCACGTGTCATCTAGGTGGCAGAGCGCGGGAAAAAATTTCAAAGCACATTTTCACCTGTTTTGTGCCCTAAATCTTCAGATCGCCATATCTTTCGATCCAGAGGTTGGATTTGCACATTCTTTATATCAACAGAAAGCTTATGAAATTATCTACATGATCCTGGGGTTAATCTTGAATTTTGGTGCATTCTGGAGTGCGAAAGTTAAGAAATGTCTTTGACGCGTGTTCATGGCCAGAAGTGACATTTCAGCGACCAAATTTAACGCAGAATGGGTCGCATTCTCCTGCAATCCGGTAAAAAATGATAGGGTATGGGTTTGTAAGGTATCCCATGCCGTTTTAATGCATTTACGGTCAAGGTGGAATGGGATCTCACGTTTTTTGTATGTTTCTGTCTCCTGGGCTCAACCCATGTAATGTAAAAGCCAGATCTGGCTCATTTCTAAAGGGAAAACATTTTTTGGACATAGCAACTTCTTCCTTCATCTCCAAGAAGTGATTGTTTTGAAGAATCAGACCTCTCCAAAGACTGTAACAGTTTTTACCTCTCTGAGGTTGTAATGCAGTGATTTTGACATTGGAAATGATAATGCAAGCTTTGTGAATGAGTTTTAGTCCTTTGTTTGTATTGTTTGCTTCATTTCATATCCTAAATTATATCTTATCAGCCTATGTATGTTTTATGCTGCAATCTCTGGTTTGTGTCTATTTTCATGACATAAATGTTTCACCACTCATTTTGGTGGATCACCACCTTTAGTTAGTTTCAATTTTTACATTTCTATCCCTGTCTCCTTGCAGTTTAGAGTAGGATTAGGATCTGAACCTCTATAGTTGTGCAAGCATTAGATCTAATCAGAGGAGTTTGAGGAACCAGCCTCTAATCTGGAGATTTCTCTCTCAGTTTCACAAGTCCCACACTTGGAGAGAGGTTTCCATGTTGTGCAATCACACTGGATGCTAGAGTGATCAACCTAGAAACCTGATCTGCATCCAGGAGTGCTGTGAGCCCGCTACAACACACCCCTTACATGGATGTGACCAAACAAGAGGAAAAAAGAGAGGGAAAAATCTCTCTAGCCTTGGAAATAAGCCCCCCTACCCATTAGGTAGGGTCCAAGGGCTCATTTTAATGTTAGGAAGACTCCCAAGCTAAAAAGGGGTCCCCAAAAATGCCCAAAATAACCCAATTTCGAGTTTTGCATTTTTGGCACAAGGGTAGAGGGGTGTGGGGACCACCCAAGGGTTTCACATATAACTTTAAACCCTTATGATTAAGTGACTCATTAAAATAATCAAAATTTTAATAAAGGTGGGTTTATGAACTCCCAAAACAAGTTTACAACATCACTAATTACCCTAAACAAAATTAATAACTCAAGGCACAATACATTACAAAAATTGGGGTCACTCATGGTGCCCAAAATAATAATCTCCTACACTAAGGCTTCACACAATGAACATTGCTAGGACTCAGCCCGTGGGATGCTTGTGCAAGATTGTGTAGCTAGCCTGAATCCCACTTTCTCCTGTAAACCTGTCACCTACACACTCATTGCACACATTAACCGTACATATCCAATAAAACATAAATGAATGATTCAGTAAGATATCAATTATTTCTAAACTAGCCTAACATCCTACTGAATTCAAAATGTGACAACGTGCACAATTATACTCAATTTCTCCAAAGCTAGACAAGATGATAGAGTGACATATAACCATAGAATCCCAACATGCAACAACTAAGTACCCATCAATATAATTATGTTCGAAAAATAACATCATATCCATTAGTATCCATGACATCATATAAAAATTCAACAACATAGAAATTAAGCTAATTTGGCGCTATATGCTTGAATGTCCACATATGTCCAATAAGATCCATCTCTAATAAAATGTCCAAGATATCAAAAATCTCTGTCAAAACATGTCCATGAGCAAAGAAACAACCAGTAACTGAGCTATAAAAAGTGTGGGCACTACACTACCCTTATCTACCTACGTGTGCATATTTTTCTAGTGTCATATCTATGCCCCCCTTTAATTAAATCCACCCCTTCAATATTTAATAAAATGTCTTCTTATTGTCCTATCATCATTTAATTTTTATTAATTCACATTAATTAATTAATAAATATCCATATCCCTAACTTTCCCTAATCAGCTTGCTATTTAGGATGCTTTTATCCTAAATATAAATCCCTATGCGTTTTCTACCCAATCCTATCTTCTAACTACCCATGATACATCCCTAAACTACCTAATCCCACACATAAGCTTTAAAGCAATTTTCCCTCCTTAAAAACATGAAATACTGACCTAAAGCACAAAAATCTACCCCATTGGAGAAACTTTCCCCGTGGTCGGCAGCGACCCAATCCACTTGCCGTCGACCCTATAAAACTGAATTGTTTCTTTACAAAATTATCAGATGCATGTGAATATTGGAGCTTTTTTGTGACTTGTGAACTAAATCTCATGCATGAGCATTCCTGCAACAATTACAGACCTCTTGGACCTCCTTAGAACGTGCTTGCATCACTCCTGATCATCCTTCATGAGACTATTATCTTCTTTGAGTTTATTTAATTTGTTATTATCATATTATCATTGTTTTTCCCATGTTTAATTTTTTACAAGACTAGATCCTCTTTAGCAGCACTCAGAGCTCCTTTATCAACCTTATCTTCCAACTGCCTTACTTGAAAGTTACCTTTCAACTTGTTTTTCCTTAGCCTTACTCCAACTCTGTTACAGTTGCTGTCACCCAACTTGAGTCGTCATCGACTCGGCTCTTTGTAAATGTGTTTTTCTACTTCCAGATCCATCTCCTGCCTCTGCATATTTCTTGTCTCTACCCCAGCTTGATAAAACCACCATCTAGTCTCTTTTTTACTTTAAAATCAGTCTATTTGCATCCCAGCCACTGTCACCCCACCCTGGTTGCCGTCGACCAGGATACTTTTTCTCAATCTATCCTTTTTAAATCCTTACTTCCTACCATTTTTTGGATTCTTCTCCTTTATATTCCCCCTGTAAGCTAATTCTAGCATAAACAAACTTCTGTAGTTGCCAAATTACATCCAAATATTGCAAGGTTTGCATATTTCTCTTATTGTTCAAATCTTCACTCCTAGGTCACCGCCGACTTGCTTCTGCACAATCTGGGTCACCGTTAACCCATACCAGGTATCATTTAATTTTAATTTATTTAATCAAATCAATATTCAAATCAGATCATCATTTAAATAAATCATTGTTACTTTTAGATTACATATTTTTGTTTCTGCATGTTATCAGATTATCCATCCTTTATTTCACTTTCTTTAATAAAAAAGGGGTTGACATCTGCAAAAGGAAGGTAACACTTCTTGGAGCCGGATTTGTTGGGAATCTCATACATATATTATATAATCAATCCCCTCTTCAGTCACTCTTATCTGTAGGTCATCAAATTACAAAAAAATGTCAATTACTTGGTGCTCGTCCATCCATGTCCATCACGCTTCTGAGGTACTATAAAACCTCCATATTCTGAGTTACTAGTTTCTTTTAGTAGCTAGTTTATTAATTTGAGTACGAATGAATAAAATTAGACAAAATTCTTAACACGCCTAGTGGGAATTAAAACCTTAGATGACCCCCTTTCGTTTCTTTCTATTTTTCCATTTCTTTTTCCTTCTATTAACATTGCAGAGCGAGGCCATGCTTCTTTCTTTCTCATGTTGGTTCGGCTGTTGGATTACTCTTCCTGTTAAATTTTAGATAAAAAGGAAAATCTTTATCCAAGTATTCCTCATTTTTCCTTATTTTCTCCTTTTGCATCGTATTTCCCTTTCCTATATGTGTCCTCATCGAAAGTCACACTTTGATTTGGTTTAAAAGGAACCTTTCTTTTTTACATCCCGCTTGCTTACATAGTTTAAGAAGGGGTTAACTTCTAGCATCTCACACTTTGTCACAGACAACCTAAAAATATTGCATTCAAATCAACACATTTAAACATCCTCCTACCTGGTTGACTGATTGGGATTTCATCACCCAACAAGAAATGACCCGAAACTCTCCCAAGTGAAAAAAACCTGAAACCAACTCTAGATTGCCTTCTCTTAGGTACCTTGTTATCCATATTCTTTTTATTCTTCACACCGTCTTAAAAAAATTGGATAATGATTTTTTTTTCTTGGCATGTTTTCTTATTTTACACCTCATAATACTAATTTTCAAGATCAGACAATGTAATAATGTAATATATCTAACAATGCTGCCACTTCATCCAATAATCTTTAAATTCCACATTAGATGTCTTGACCTTGTAATTACCATAATTCCACATTAGATGTCTTGACCTTGTAATTACCATATCATTCAAATAGATCCCCTTTTCAAAATAGATTCTGCTATCTCTCATTAGCCCATTTCCCCTTGACCAGTCACATCTCTACCTCATCCTCCTTTATAGACCTCTAGGTCTCCCTCTAGCCCCATCTTTGATTTATTACATCGCAAACCCTCTAAAACCTCTCAATCCACTCAATTTATGGATCTAATTCCACCCCCATTTTCCCAAACCACCAACATTCACACTTTTCATATGCTTTAACAATCAAATACTCCTATTCAACCCCAAACATCCTATCAAACATCCCCTTTGAATTTAACACACCAAGCTTCTTTACATCCTTATCCATCCACTTCTCATGTTGACACTTCTCCTACATCTACATAAACCATAACTACAATACATATCACATAAATCACATCAACTACTACCACGATTGATATCTCATCCTTGTCTCCTTCTAGCCCCATCTATGACTACTTTTTATGTAAAGCCATCTCTCAATCATATCAACTAGTGAATCTTATTTCACCATCACCACCTTATATCGATGTCATCCTTGTTTCATCTACCATGCCTACCCAACATTCGCCATCTATTGAAATTTATACTCCTTATGTGTCTCAATGAAACCCTACTTTCCAACATCATACATCCCCCCAATCAATGAAATCTCTATCCCTTTCCATCTTCAAACAATAGCTTCTTAAGCCATCACAAACTAACTAGTTCACACTCTCTATATTATGCAATTTCAACCCCTATTCAATCAACATTACATCAAACACCTTCATCCTTACCTATCTCATCTACCTCATCATTGGCCCCTGTCTCAGACATTGTGCCTATGAATCCTTTAATGCCTACCCCCACATCCATATCAACCATGTCCATGATCATCACATGTATCCCATTAACTTCTACCACATGTTCTATCCCTACCTTTACCACAACCACACCAACCTTTACTATACCCATATCTGCATAAAAAACACCTACCATTACATTATTTACACCCCTTTATGAATCAATTACACCCACCTCCTTTTCAATCCCAAATACATCCATATCTACTACATCAACAGTCCCACTTACATATACCTTGGCGTGTTCGTCTCATGTACCTACATCTTTTCATATGGTCACACCACGTATCTCATCCCAATTTATTACACTTAAACCTTCAACATCAACCATATCCACATCTATAACCACTACCACACCAATCACATCTTCTCAATTTTTGAATATATCAATGATACCCATTGTAATATTTATGAAGCAAACACCTCCACCTAAAAAAAACACGAAGCCAATTCATTTGCCCTCTACAAAATTAATTGTTCCTACATCAAAATAAATAAAACCTACACCACAAACTTCAAATCCACCAATTGAGATTATAATTACCCTCACCAAGGGTAAATTATCTCAATCCAAATCTAATACTCTTGGTAATAATCCCCAAAAGTATCCCATGCATCCTCGTATGAAATTGAATCTTACCTCTCCTAAAAAATGCAACGTCAAAAAATCCATTCCTGACACATCCTCATCTATTTTAGGGCTAGTCCCTCCATCTAAGACATGTCGTAATGATAAATCCAAATCCATATGATCCAACCCTCCTCTCAAAATTTATTTTTATTCCAAGACATCTAATTTACCCATCCAAAGTATGTCCACTTCCGCTCCTAAATCCAAGCCAAAATATCCTATCAAATTCCACAATAGTCACCTTCCCCATGACAATTCGATTGGGTCCTATGCGGATATCCTTCGACATTTAGCTCAAATATCTACCATCACGCTTCCCCCTATTAAACCTATTAATCCAAATAGTCCAAATCCATCGTGGTTCAATCCAAACATCATATGAACCTATCATCATACTCTGGGCCATGAAATTTATCATTGTAAGGCCTTTCAGACAATCATCCATAACCTTATCAAGAAATATGATTTCTTCATTCAGTGGGAACATCCTTCTCCATCTACAACCAATCCAAGTCGTATCCCATCCATCAGGTTTCCCAAGATTCCTTCATCTACATCATCCCTTAGCATCTCTCCTGCACATGACATTCCTCCTAAGGAAGGTCCTCCCTTGTTCATCGACATTTTTTTCTTTCCAATCACCCTTGTGGTCTCTGACCATTTATCCAATCCAAATCCAAAATGATCCTATTTAAACTCATTCGACATCCACTAACTCATCTAAATCTAATTTTTCCACTGATAATCTCCATTGCTAGGGGGAAATCCTCCCCTCATCCTTGAGCATCCCTTCCACATCAATTCATTTCTTATCTATTCATACAACTCCCTTGATGCTAGGAGACTTAACTTTGGACACCACTTTATTTAATAACATCCAATATTAAATCCAAATTAACTTTGTCCAAATCTTCATCTCATTTTAAGTCCACTTTGGTGGCCATACTCATATCTCCCTTGAGGGACCATATTTTTCATCTTAAGTCCACATTTGTGGCCCTATTTTTCCTTTCTCTGAGGGACCATCCACACTCTTATTCCAAATTCCACGTTTGTGACCATACTCGTGCCTCTCTTGGGGCACCATATTTCCATCCCAAAGTCCATGTTTGTGGCCATACTTGTCCTCCCCTAGGGGGACCATTTATTTTTCATCTTAATCCCACCTTCATGGCCATCTTGTTCTCATCAAGGATGCATCCATTTTCTCACTTCCTCCCTTTTAAAGGGTAGAACATAATTTACATATCCTCTCATCTTATGTATATTGCCTTATCCCATACATTCATCTCAGACACATATTTTCACTTCCTCAATGAGTAACACATAGTTTTAATCTTCACTTATCTATCCTATCATATCTCATCATTAAAAACTATCATCCCATCCTAACAAAAATTTAACATTAGTGACCTCATCCTACTCTAGAAAGGATCCAATGCGGAAATTGTTGCCCTAACTGGATTTGACCATACATTATCACACATAAGTATGGGTTGGAAGCCTATCGACTGGCCTCCCTTGATGGTGAAATGGAAGTGGAATCTCTTAACACATTGCACTTACAATCATTCTACTGTTAGTGTGTCTTCCAATGAGATCTTAGTCATATTATTAGATCATCTCTTCATCATTAGCATCTTCCATCTTTCATCATAGTGATTTGGAATTATGTGGTCATCCAACACTTTCCTAGATATGACCTTAAATATGAGCACAATGAAAAATTGGCAAGGGAAATTTTACAAATAACCCTACCAAAAATTTTGTTCTAATCCCTCGTCAGGGATTTCTTGCGTTCGGAACGTTGCAAAATCCCTTTCCGGGAAATCTAGTTTTCCGAACTTAGCCATTTTTGGTCTTTTTGGGTGGGCGCATATAATGACTGTGCAACATCAAATGTTCATGCGCCCCCTTTAAAGCCTTTGGCGCATGTTTTCTTGTGTCAACAGGTGTTTTGGTGCACCTCTCTATGTTGAGTCTTTCCTGCATGCGCCAAGGCGCGTGCGCCTTCCTGTCAACATATCTTTTGTTGCGCCCCTTTTTGGTGTGCAAAGGGCACACATATTCCTCTATCGACACCACTTTCGGTGCGCCATAGGCGCACATATTATCGTGTTGGAAAGTGTTTTGGTGTGCCAAAGGGCGCATGTTTTCTTGTGTCGACAGCTCTTTTGGTGCGCCACTTAAAAAGTTGGTGGCACATTTATTGCTTCCTCGCCTATAAATAGGCACGTCTGCGCTGTCATTATCACCAACGCAAATCACGTGATTTTCTCTGTACCTGTCTGCGCACCAGCCCTGTCACTTTCGAATTGCTTTGTGGACCCATTTGCACATTTCTTCGTTATAAATATCTGGGTAAGAGGTCCTCTTTCTTTTGTGCTTCGTGTTTGTGGTTTTTGGCTGCTTGTGGGTATGAATTGGATTGAAAAGAATGAAATCATGAACTTGCCCCCCCTTATTGTCTTTCCACATGATCTTCCCCCTCTTTCCAGATCTACTGGTAGAGGAAGCTCTGTCCTGAAATATTAGCTTGGAACCCTTTGTTTAAAGCCATTTCTATCACCCCAAACGACCCTGCAAAAGGAGGCTTAACCACATAGAAACCCCTCAGAGAGAGAACTGATGCTTGAAAAGAAAACTGTATTTTTCTTCTCCTTTGGTGCATTAGCACACCCTGCAACATGAAGAACAGTTGCGCCAATGGCGCATCTGTCGCCCCTGTTACACAAAGAGAAGCCGCGCCAATGGCGCACATTCCCTGCCTGCTGCATCGTGAAAAGTTGCGCCCTCAAGGCGCACTGCCTTAGTTTGTTACAAACACTTTCCTCGCACCCCCTCATGATGCACCAAATTCATTTGTTGCATTGCTAAAACCTGCGCCCTGTGGCGCACCCTGCATGTGTGCAACATAGAAATTATCCGCGCCAAGTGCAAAGCTTTAAATGGCGCAGGCGCATCCATCATTGCAACAACATCATGTCATGCAGACCTTTCATGCGCCACGCCAAGTTCCCTTAAGTGCACAAAAAGCATATGTTACACAAACCTTATATGCGCCTTTGGCGCACCGAAGTTCCATGCAACATGAAAATTATATGCGCTTATGGCGCATCCTGTTCCCGTGCAACATAAAGAATCCATGCACCCTTTACAAAACGCATACATATGGCATAGGCGCACCTGTGCTTACAACAACAAAGAATGCACCCTGCAGTGTCCATGCGCCATGCGCCCTTTGGCGCTGATTTATCCCCTGCAATATCCCTTTCCTGTGCACCTTACTATTTAGCCCTGTAGCCTGCAGTATTCATGCACCCTGCGCCCTTGAGGCCTTTAAATTGCTAACTCTTTCTTCTGTCAACATTTCAATGGAAAATCAGACAGCTGACATGGCTTTCTTGCGTTGGGTTTCACTTCTTATTGTTGCAGATCAGCAACTAAGTTCAGAAGAACATATGTCAACATCAAGCAAGAAACCTATCAAATCTAAAGGCAAGGCCAAGCTCACAGAAGAAGAAATGAAGTATAAGTATCAGAGGGTCAGAATGCCCGAGTCCCAAGCAGAGTGTGACCTAGACATCAGAGACTCAGAGCTGGGTCATATTGATATGGAGGAATTCTGGGCCAGAACCCAGAGGGTCACGAGAAGTCCATGGATGGACAAGCTGATAGGCAGTGCCCTGCACCTTGCTGGTGGGATCCCAGTCAGTGCCGTAAACAATGAATTTATGATGGTGGTAGCCCGATGCTACAACAAAGACACAAGATGTGTCCATGGTGAGAAGGGCGAGGTTATAATTAACCTCACTGCCCGCCACTTTGAGATAATGCTCGGCATTCCTCATCACCGGCACTTTGTGGCCGTCAGCCAACAAGATTGCATCAAGGCCTGGGACGACAATGAAGATCAGTGCATGCAGCTGATGAATGAAGTTTATCTCAAGAACAAAAAAGTAGTGACTCGGTGGCCACAAGTCATTCATCGCAGTGACTTTTCAGAGGAACTCAGCGACACAATTACGTTCCTGAGCAGAGTTTTCGGGCTTCCTGATGCCCATTATTTTCACAAGTGGATGTTGCGGTACCTTGAGACAATGAACAAAAATGTGCCCGATCAACGCTTTGAATGGGCAGAAATTATAAGCAGCACAATCTCTGAGCAGCTACAACAACTCAACACAACGGGGAGGTTCTATATGAACTCCTACGTGGTCTATGTTGCAGCTTCAGAAAGGGACTATCCAGCTCTGATGCGGTGTGGGGTTTGGCCCCAAGTTAAAATCTATGAATACTATCCAGAGCTGAAGCTGGAAAATAGCATCCCCCAATTCACAAAGATCAATGATGCATTCTTCTACTTCATCATCTACCTGTTGAGGTCGAATATGACTCACGGTCAAACGACCAAGAGCATAGTAGCAGCTACTGAGAAGTGGGGGGCCCTGTTCACTCAATTCCCCATGTTTACCTATCTAAGGGTAGTCAATTTCTTGGGGGAACTGACTAGACTGCCAAGGTATGCCGGGCCCAAATTGATCCTGTTGGAGCTGTCAAGGCAGCTTGTTACTTATCACGAAAAGTGCCTAAAGAGAAAGAAGGGTGGAACTCCTTTCCCCCTCACAGTGGGTAGATATACATGTCTCACTCACCACAAGGCAAAAGATATGTTTGCAGAACTGGAGCTGCTGAATCTGAAACATGACTTCCCAGCAAGGCCTACCTTCGACCCAAGAAATTGTTTTCCTAGGGCCAAGCTCGACCCGATCCATATCCCTCAGATCGAAGATATCTACATCGACATATATCATGAGGTTGAGCTCAGAAGGAAGGATCACTCTCGCTTGGCCTTAGCAGAAATCATCCAATACGGGGTAGCCATCGTCCCCAAAGGCTACCAAACTACTGAGGAGGAAGTGGATCAAGTGTATCTTGACACAGGTGGAGACGATTGGCCTTTCGCGATAATTGATAGAACTAAAGCCCCTCAGAAAATTGAGGAAAGGGTCAAAGAAACTCTGCGTAGAACAGAACATTGGTGCCGAATGAACGGGCTCATCTACCTCGGGGTCGATTTCACAACCTCTCCATTGGGCAATGCACCTCCTCGGGCTAAACAACAGCCAAAGGGAAAAGGAAAAGGCAAAGAGGGTGAATCCAGCTCCACCCAAGAGGAAGCTCCTGTAAGTCCTCCTTCCGCTGCACCTGAACAAGTTGTAACTCTGGCTTCCCCAGAGAAAGAAACAGTGGAAGATGTCCCAATAGGCCCATCCACTCAGGATGTCGCCACTGCTGTAACAACTGAGGTCCCTTCTGTTCCTTCTCCTTCCCCTCCTTCCCCTCCTCAGGTGACCCAAGCGACCATTCCTTTGGTCGTGTCCTCTCCCCCTTCTTCTACTGTTCCTCCTGCTTCTTCATCTATCTTCTCTTCTCTCGCGGATCTGTCCCCCTCCATTTCTTCCCTCATCTCTGAGCTCCCTTCCCTTCCTATGTCTTCCTCTCCTGCAGTATCTCTTCCTCCCGTGAGCACTTCCTCGGCCTCCCTCTCGATGCCGCCTCCAAGTGTCTCCACGTTTTTCCCTTCTACTACTGCAGCTGCCCCCTTCTCTGTTTCTGGTCCTTCTCCCATAAGTCCAGCTTGGATCTCCCAGCACCTGAGTCAACAGAAAAGGAAAGTTCCCATCGCACCGATGGACTTCTCCGTGATCCCGTCAAAAGGGGTAAAGAAGCAGAAGCCCATCACACGCTTCTCTCAGAGTGCTTCGGGAGAGAGGGTAATGGAGATCGCGTACCCCAATCCTCTGAAGGATAAAAAGGATCTGTCCTCGACAGATTACACAGTGACTCAAGTCACAATGGGGACATCTTCTGAAAGCCTTCAGGGAGAGGCCCTATCTGCAGTCGACGCCCTCTGCAAGAAGCTTCAAGAAGCAAAAGAAGAGAAAAGGCTACTGAAAGAGAAAAATAAACATCTGCTCCAAGCCTTACAGAAGATGGGCAGTGCACCTCCCACAACTGCCACCGAGACTCCTGAGCCTCTGAGCCAGGATAAAATTAATGAATATGCAAAGATCGGCGAGTAGGGCATGGCAGTTTCCACTTGGAGGAGCCAAATCCTCAAGGACAGTGAAAAAGTGATCGCCAAGTTCACCGATTTGTACCTAAACATCAACAAGGTGAACAAAGAACTCCAGGCGTTAGCAGGACCCATATCAGAAGAGCTGGACCATGCTAGGCTGCAGCGTGAGACCTTTCAAAGAATGTTCGACTGTTCAGTCGAAGATCTGGTCAAGTTCGGTGTTTTCGGTCATCCCAGGGCCCTCAATAAAATCCTTTCCACTCTGGATTACCGGATGGATCAACTGGAATTCGTCCTTGAAAAGATCGATAAGGTAAAGGAAGAAGCCCTGGACGCGATGCACCAAATGGAACAAATCATTCTCAACATGTCTCCAGGGTTACTTACTCCTTCTTTCGCCTTAAGGAAAGTTGATGAAACTATTCAGATCTTCAAGGAGATCGTTTCACAAGGGCTGGGGCCAGAGGTCACTTTTGACGCGGAATCCATCAATAACCTGCTGGCCTGTCAGGACTTCATCGGGTTCCTAATAGAAGCAGAGAAAGAATATTCCAAACTCCCAGAGAAGCTCATAGACGAGCGGGAGACTTGCGAGGTGATCAGCGAGCGACACAAGGATCCTTCCCAGGATCAACTAGAGCCCATGATCAGCAAGTTCATGGAATACCGTGCCCAATTCCACATCTCGTCACCTGAGCAGCAGCAGAAGCAGGATACCCCCTTTCGGCCACAGGATGACGACGATGAATGAATTCTTTCTCTTCTTCTCTCTCTCCTTCGACTTTCTTTTTGTAAAATGTCTAAAGTATGTTGGCACAAATGATGACATCATCCATGTTGCACCATGGGATGATGTCATCCATCAAGTTGTCAAAAGTCAACATGACTTTGAGATATTTTTGTAGATATTTTGTATATTTTATGTAAATAGGTGGTTGGTTCCTTTTTTCCTTCCTTCTTCCTTCTTCTATAAATACTCAAATACTTGTTGTATTTGAGTGGTGGATATCTTTTAGATGAAAAATAGAAGTGAGAAGAAAAGACTTTGAGCTTTTTGTAACAGAAGGAAATATTAATACAATATTTAGACTTTGTGCTGAATACATGTGTTATTTGCATTAGATCTTTCTTATGTCAGATCTGTGTGTTTATTCTGTTGGATCTACTTCTGTTTTATTGTCATTTATTCATCAGTATTGCTTTGTTCGTTTATGCAAGTAGGTTTGGCTCTGTTTACTACCAATCCCAAAACATAAACCCTCTGACCTTTCTGCTTTGGAATTCATTTCTTTTCTTTCTTCGGATCTGATCTTTCTTCATCCTCTCTTCCATTCCTTTCTTTCCGCAGTTGGAAACACCCTACTGGGATGAGATCCCAAACCCCCGAAGGCAGAATATTGTGAGACTTGCACAGATTCCTGCTGGTAGAATAGCAATAAACCAGTTTCACTTTGCTGACTCAAAGAGGGGCTATGCCCTGCACACTGTTGCCTTGTCTATCCATAAATCTGCCCAAGCGACAGATTTTTGAGCCAACAGTTTTTGGTGACTCCGTTGGGGAACGAACAGATCTATCAGATCTATGATAGTGGTATGATAGAAAATCAGTAAAAATCAGAAAAATCACTATCTGTTTGCAAACTTTAACTTTTTGTTAAAAATCCAAAATTTTGCAAAAGTGCTCCAAATTGAAAATTTTCTTCTGAGATCCATAGATCTGGCCTAGTTGGAGATCTTTAGTTCGCTGAGTTTTTATAAAAATATGTATTTTTCCGTAGATCTGAGTTTTTGACTGTTTACCAAAAATTTCAAACTCTTTGAAAAAGTCAACTTTAGATCCGAAAATCAGCTTACTAATCTTCACTGTCATTTTATCCTCGTTGTTCTTTGTCATTAAACCGCAATCGGTTTTCAAAAGAGGATAATTTTTAAATATTTAGAAAAGTACATGCTGCTGGTTTTTGTCAGAAAAACCAGAAAATCAGCAAGTACAACCAAAAAGAAATTTTAAATCTGTGCCACAACATTGCAGATCTGGAAGGTACGCTGGCGGGTGAGCCATTTATGCGCAGCAGGAAAGCTCGTGGAGAAGTCGATCCTACTTTCAATCTGCTTCAAAGGCACAATTTCAGTATAACACCGGCGCACTTTTCATCACTAAGTTCAGCTGATCGGTCAGCCAGAAGCGCCTCACCCCCACGGAAGAACCGGTTTTCACAAGGAGCCTCCACATCCCTTTGTAGTGCCTTGCTGCTCAGTGGAACTATGTTTCCAGCCCGTGTTCTTTTTCCAGCTGTCCAGATGGCAGTACCATGGGGAAATGCTATGGGTCCCCTGGCTTTACCACATCCAGTTCACGCACTCCCTCATGGAAACCGAAAGAATTTTCCCAAATTTGACGGGAGCGGGAACC
The DNA here is from genome assembly GCA_019776745.2 of Taxus chinensis. Lineage (NCBI taxonomy): Eukaryota > Viridiplantae > Streptophyta > Pinopsida > Cupressales > Taxaceae > Taxus > Taxus chinensis. The sequence continues at coordinate 75,827,471 of CM034155.1, read as the reverse complement.
AAAGCATGGATTCACACATATCTGCATTCATCATGTCATGCAGTATCCTAGATGTAACCCATGAAGATGTGTCGGTTCACCTTTTTCTGGAAACTTTACAAGGGCCCGCAGCAGAATGGTTTCAGCATTTACCGGCCGGATCTATTACCAGTTGGGCCACCTTGCGGGATGCTTTTGAAGACAGGTACAAGCCTTCAGAAGATGCATTTGCATTGTTATCACAGATCACTCACCTGAAGAAGGAGGCCAATGAGACCATGCACGATTTTATCGCCAGGTTCAATGCATTAATCAACCGTGTCCCTGTTGCCATGCTTCCAACACCAGAAAATCAGAAGTGTTTCTTCGTGAACGCTATGAGTTCGAAAGTAAGTTTCTTGCTCCTTCAAGAGCAAGTGGCTACCTTGATTCTCGCCCAGGCCGCTGCCATTCGAATTGAAGATAATTTGATAATATCTGGTGAATTGAAAAGGGAATCCTCTAAGCCTAAATCTTCAGGCCCTTCGCCCACTACTTCGTCTGATCCGGCATTTCAAAAGATGGCGAACGACTTGCTTGCATTAAAGAAGCAGTTAGCCCAAGCTTCCCCCAGTTCCTCATACCGGGATATTCCACGGAGAAATTTCATTTCCAACAATGTTTCACAAAGGCCGCGCTTACCTGCAACTGCTCCACGGTTGGCGCTTGAGGCTCCTCCGGTTAACGCCTTAGCCAAAATTGAAGAAGAGGAACAAGATTATGAAGAACCTTCGTCTCAAGGTGAAGATGATCAAGATGTCGGTGAGCCGACTGGCGACTCTACTATCGGGTATATGGAATTTGAGGAGGAAGAATCTGATGAAGAGGAGGGTACACAAGGCTATGCAAGTGGACAATCATATGTTGTTTTTACCCGCTCACAAGGAAAAGAAGCAGAGGTCGCTGCCCATGTGTAGAAGGAGAAGGCCGTGTCAAACGCGCCTCCAACTATTGCTAAAAGAGGTAATCCTCTTCCTACTCAACTCCCTGTTAAGTCTTTTACAAGGAAATCTTTTCCCCCCATCTCTCCTCCAAATCAGCCCTCTCATGTTCCTATCAAGACCAGTAATCCTACTCTACCATCACGAAGTGAGGGACTCATTCCTTCACCAACACAACCCTTGGCCACATTTGACATAATTGACCATGCTAAAAAGACCAAGATCCAAATGTCTGAAGCTGAGTATCTTCAGTCAAACCCTGAACAGCTGATAAGATTAACTAAGTATATTCAAATTCAAGCTGTCATAACTCCCCAGGTTTCCCCGAAAGGAATCCTTTCCACTCCTCCTGCATCCCGCATAAATGTTGCCTCAACATCTGCATCAGGCAAGATAGAGCCCTTCTACCTCTCCCTCCTAATCAATGGCCACAAGTTAAGTAACTGCATAATTGATTCTGGGGCTTCTGACAACGTCATGCTGGCAAAAGTTGCTCATGCTCTGGGCCTCACCCTTACCAAGCCTTTTGGCAGATGTTATTCCTTGGAAACCAAATAGGTTCCGTTGATTGGTCAAATCAAAGACGCGTAATTCGCATTTGCGGCATTCCCCGAGAAAAGGGTAAAAATGACCGTCCTCGTTGCCGATATTCCAGCAGCCTATGGAATACTGCTGGGAAGGAGTTTTTGTAGTGAGGTTGGAGGAGAAATTCATATGGACTGGTCCAAGGCTAGAATCCCCGTCAAAGGTGTAATGCAGACTTTGGAGCCAGAATCACAAAAGAAGTACTTGGTTACTAACTCTGAGGACCCCAAAGCTCAAATTCTTTTCGAATCATCAGGGATGGGGAACTATTTCTTGTCTACCGAGTCTGACAAAATGGTTGTTCTCATCCAAGAAGAAGATCTTAACAAGGTCTGGACCTTGCAATTTGATGGCAGCTGCGCAACCAGTGGATGTGGCACTGGAGCCATGCTAATATCTCCCGAGGAGGAGATTATTCCTCTCTCTTTCAAGTTGCAGTTTTTCAACACAAATAACACTGCTGAGTATGAATCTCTGTTACTCGGCATGCAGGCCGCAAGAGAGAGAGGGATCAAAAATCTGAAAGTACAAGGTGATGCAGAGCTAGTCGTGAATCAAGTTAAAAGGATATATCAAGTGAAGAATGAGAGGCTCAGGCACTACCGTAATGCGGTGTGGGACAACATTGAAGAATTTGACACTTTTTCAATAGAATCCATTCCAAGAGCTCAGAATGACATGGCTGATTCATTGGCCGTTTCAGCATCCCTCATGCTCCCGCACCCAGGTTTGAAAACAGACAAATACACCATTGAGATGGTTTTCCGCCCAAGTGTGCTAGACAATTCTCAGCATTGGCAAGTATTCAACGATGACAATCAACTCATTGCCTTTCTAGAAAAGGTGGAAAATTTCAAGGAATTACATTTTGAAGGATCCACTTCTATGTGCCGCGAATCAGTCACCAATCAAAAGGATGAATCCGAAGGGAACGACGGCATATGTCAGCTCAAAGGAAATAAAATTCCGAAGGGCCTGGTTTCTCTGGAACGGTTGTTCGATAGGCATGACCGTTTTGTAAAAAAGAAAAGGTGAGATGGTACGGGCTCCTCCCCAGAAACTGAACCGGTCAATTTAGGTTCAGTAGAGCATCCGCAATTCGTGAACATTGGAAAATGTTGCACGCCTGAAGAGAAGCGGAAGTTTGTCAAACTGCTGAAGAAATACATGGATGTATTGGCATGGTCCTATGCCGATCTGAAATATTTTAAGCCAAAGGATGTCCAACATGACATCCCGTTGAAAGAAGACGTCAAAGCCTTTCACCAGAAGCAGAGGCATTATAACCCTAAGATCTCAGGTACTATCCAGGCTGAAATTCAGAAAATGCTGGATGCGAGAATCATTTTTCCTATCCATCACAGTACTTGGGTAGCAAACATTGTGCCAGTACGCAAGAAAAACGGTGAAATACGCATATGCGTAGATTTTCGAAACTTGAATCAGGCTTCCTTAAAAGACAACTACCCACTTCCTATAATGGATCAAGTTCTACAATCAGTAACTGGATCAGAAATGTTGTCCATGCTTGATGGTTTTTTGGGCTACAATCAGATTGAAGTCTCACCTGAAGATCAATTTAAAACAACATTCACTACTCCCTGGGGTACGTTTTCCTACAGCAGGATGCCTTTTGGTCTGACCAATGCTGGTGCCACTTTTCAGCGGGCCATGGACCTTGCATTCAAAGGTATGATGGGGAAGGTCATTGTGGTTTATCTAGATGACTTAACTGTGTTCTCTAAATAATGAAGCGATCATTGTGATCACCTGGAGCAAGTATTGGCCAGATGCCGAGAGCATGGGATTTCCCTGAACCCGAAAAAGTCTGTTTTTGGAGTCACAGAAGGAAAGTTGCTAGGGCATGTTGTTAGCAAAGAAGGAATGAAGATAGATACCGAAAGAGTTAAGGCTATTCAGAGCCTTACTTTGCCTACAAGCAAGACCGGCATTCACTCTTTCTTTGGAAAGGTGAATTTTCTTAGGCACTTTGTTCTCGAATTTGCTGAGAAGACTCGTCATATGTTGGACATGATGAAAGGGTCACCAACTTTCCAGTGGAGTGAGGAAGGGAAAAGGTCATTCGAAGAGATAAAAGCTTCCATCGCTCACGCACCAATCCTGGTATGTCCCGACTTCTCCAAAGATTTTATCATGTATAGTTATGCATCTGAGCATACTGTGTCTGCCATCTTGATGCAAAAGAATTCTGAAGATGTTGAATCTCCGATTGCGTTCATGAGCTCTCCCCTCAAGCCTCATGAACTAAAAATGTCTCAATTAGAAAAACATGCCTTCGCCGTCGTCAAAGCAGTCAAAAACTTCAGGTATTACATTTTAAATTCTCATACAGTGGTGCTGGTCCCTGACACGGTAGTCAAATCAATTCTAACTCAACAGGAGTTAGGAAGCTTGCGAGGAAATTGGATTGCAAAGGTCTAGGAGTACGACCTAGATATAAAACCAACCAAGCTGGTAAGAGGCAAGGGCCTATGTCAGCTTATGGCTGAAAACAAAGATTCAGAAAACCCTGAGGAAAAGGATGATTGTACCAACGAAGCGCAAAGCCAGTCAGAGAAAGCCGATTCTCTACCCAGGGTTCTATTTATCGCAACCAGCGATGAGTGGTATTCTGATATTGCTTTCTTCCTCACCTACGGTGAATGCCCAGCTCACCTAACTACGAAGGAGAAGCGCACTATAAATATTAGAGCAGCCAAATATGTCATCTGGGATGACGGTTTATACAAACGCGGGATAGATGGTGTCTTCTTGCGGTGTGTCGACAAGCCACAGCAGGTGAAGTTACTTGAAAGTTTTCATAATTCAGCCTGTGGAGGCCATTTCTCCTCTTCTGTGACAGCACACAAGATCATCCGGGCCAGGTACTATTGGCCGACGCTTTTCCAAGATACAGCCACCTGGGTAGCAAAGTGTGAACCTTGCCAGCAGTTCATCGGCAAGCCCAAGTTGGCTGCTTTTCCCCTCAGGCCGGTCATTGTCAACGAACCATTCAAGCAGTGGGGAATTGATTTTATCGGTGCACTCAACCCCCAATCGAGTGCCAGACATAGTTATGTCCTAACAGCAACGGATTACTTCACCAAGTGGGTGGAAGCCATACCTGTCAAACATGCCACTTCTGAAGTTGTTTGCAGTTTCATCAAAGAAAATATCATTGTCAGATTTGGCGTTCTGAATAAGATTGTTGCTGATAATGCTTCTAACTTCTCTTCACGGGAAGTTATTAGTTTTTTCTATGAATATGGGATAACTTTGGCTCACGCCTCAGATTATTACCCTCAGGGAAATGGTCAGGTAGAATCCAGTAACAAAAACTTGGTGACCATCATACGAAAGCTGGTGGATGAGAATCAACGAATGTGGCACAAGTCCTTATACGACGCTTTGTGGGTAGATCGCATTACTCCCAAGAGGTCTCTCGGCATGTCACCTTTTCAAGTGTTATATGGCACTGATGCCGAGCTTCCCATCTCTGCTGAACTTCCTGCTCTACGCTTGGCACGAGCTATTGAAGATGAAACTTTCCAAAATTCTCTTGAAAAGAGGATCATGTATCTGACAGAGCTTGAAGAAAAGAGAGTAAGAGTGATCGACAAGATCACCAAGCATCAGCATCAAGTCAAGAGACTGTTCGATAAAAAAGCTAAGCAAAGAAATTTCCAGGTGGGAGACCTCGTCCTTCTGTGGGACAAGCGAAGAGAGCCAAAGGGCATGCATGGAAAATTTGATTCTCTGTGGAGAGGGCCTTTCAAGATCAAGCATCTCAACGGAGAGAATAGCTTCTATCTCTCATATCTAGATGGAACCGAGCTCCCGCTTCCCTATAGCGGGTAGCATCTGAAGATCTTCAGGAAGTAGAGCTTGCTCTCTTCTTTGTATAGTTTGCTTTAGTTGTGTGTTTGATTTTTGTTTGTTGTGTGTTCCCTTTGTTCGCCCTCTGGTCGCCCTTGTTTTTGACTCTCTCCAACCCAATGGATAGGCACATAAGATCTGGGATTCTCTACCCCTGAGGTTTGCTCAGGGATAGTCCCTAGAAAGAGCCAGCTGTTATCCCGTAAAATTGGCAAGGGCAATTTTATAGATAACCCTACCGAAAGTTTTGTTCCGATCCCTCGTCAGGGATTCCTTGCATTCGGAACGTTGCAAAATCCCTTTCCGGGAAATCTAGTTTTCCGAACTTAGCCGTTTTTGGTCTTTTTGGGCGGGCGCATATAATGACTGTGCAACATCAAATGTTCATGCGCCCCCTTTAAAGCCTTTGGCGCATGTTTTCTTGTGTCAACAAGCATTTTGGTGTGCCTCTCTATGTTGAGTCTTTCCTGCATGCGCCAAGGCGCGTGCGCCTTCCTGTCAACATATCTTTTGTTGCGCCCCTTTTTGGTGCGCAAAGGGTGCACATATTCCTTTGTCGACACCACTTTCGGTGCACCATAGGTGCACATATTATCATGTTGACAAGCATTTTGGTGTGCCAAAGGGTGCATGTTTTCTTGTGTCGACAGCTCTTTTGGTGCGCCACTTAAAAAGTTGGTGGCGCATTTATTGCTTCCTCACCTATAAATAGGCGCGTCTGCGCTGTCATTATCACCAGAGCAAATCACGTGATTTTTTTATGTATTTTCTCTGAGCCTATCAGCGCACCCAGCCCTGTCACTTTCAATTGCTTTGTGGACCCATTTTCACGTTTCTTCGCTATAAATATCCGGGTAAGAGGTCCTCTATCTCTTTTGTGCTTCGTGTTTGTGCTCTGTTTCCTTGTTTGCTTGTGGGTTTGGATTGGGTTTAGTTAAAAGATATGTCAAAACATGGACTTTCCCCACCTTCCTTGTTTCTTTTCCATTCCCCCATGATCTTCCCCCTCTTTCCAGATCTGCTGGTAGAGGAAGCTCTGTCCTGAAATATTAGCTTGGAACCTTTGTTTAAAGCCATTTCTATCACCCCAAATGACCCTGCAAAAGGAGGCTTAACCACATAGAAACCCCTTAGAGAGAGAAATGATGCTTGAAAAGAAAACTATATTTTTCTTCTCCTTTGGCACATTGGCACACCCTGCAACATGAAGAAAGTTGCGCCATTGGCGCATCTGTTGCCCCTGTTACACAAAGAGCAGCCGTGCCAATGGCACATTCCCTGCCTGCTGCATTGTGAAAAGTTGTGCCCTCAAGGCACACTACCTTAGTTTGTTACAAACGCTTTCCTCGTGCCCCCTCATAACGCACCAAATTCATTTGTTACATTGCTAAAATCTGCACCCTGTGGTGCACCCTACATGTGTGCAACATAGAAATTATCCGCGCCAAGTGCAAAGCTTTAAACGGTGCAGGCACATCCATCATTGCAACAACAGCATGTCATGCAGACCTTTCATGTACCACACCAAGTTCCCTTAAGCACACAAAAATCATATGTTACACAAACCTTATATGCGCCTTTGGCACACCGAAGTTCCATGCAACATGAAAATTATATGCGCTTCTGGCGCATCCTGTTCCTGTGCAACATAAAGAATCCGTGTGCCCTTTACAAAATGCATACATATGGCGCAGGCACACCTGTGCTTACAACAACAAAGAATGCACCCTACAGTGTCCATGCGCCATGCACCCTTTGGCGCTGATTTATCCCCTGCAACAGCCCTTTCCTGTGCACCTTACCATTTAGCCCTGTAACCTGTAGCATTCATGCGCCCTGCGCCCTGAAGCCTTAAAATTGCTAACTCTTTCTTCTGTCAGCATTTCAATGGAAAATCAAACAGCTGACATGGCTTTCTTCAATTGGGTTTCACTTCTTATTCTTGTAGATCAGCAACTAAGTTCAGAAGAACATATGTCAACATCAAGCAAGAAACCTATCAAATCTAAAGGCAAGGCCAAGCTCACAGAAGAAGAAATGAAGTATAAGTATCAGAGGGTCAGAATGCCCGAGTCCCAAGCAGAGTGTGACCTAGACATCAGAGACTCAGAGCTGGGTCATATTGATATGGAGGAATTCTGGGCCAGAACCCAGAGGGTCACAAGAAGTCCATGGATGGACAAGCTGATAGGCAGTGCCCTGCACCTTGCTGGTGGGATCCCAGTCAGTGCCGTAAACAATGAATTTATGATGGTGGTAGCCCGATGCTACAACAAAGACACAAGATGTGTCCATGGTGAGAAGGGTGAGGTTATAATTAACCTCACTGCCCGCCACTTTGAGATAATGCTTGGCATTCCTCATCACCGACACTTTGTGGCCGTCAGCCAACAAGATTGCATCAAGGCCTGGGATGACAATGAAGATCAGTGCATGCAGCTGATGAATGAAGTTTATCTCAAGAACAAAAAAGTAGTGACTCGGTGGCCACAAGTCATTCATCGCAGTGACTTTTCAGAGGAACTCAGTGACACAATTACATTCCTGAGCAGAGTCTTCGGGCTTCCTGACGCCCATTATTTTCACAAGTGGATGCTGCGGTACCTTGAGACAATGAACAAAAATGTGCCCGATCAACGCTTTGAATGGGCAGAAATTATAAGCAGCACAATCTCTGAGCAGCTACAACAACTCAACACAACGGGGAGGTTCTATATGAACTCCTACGTGGTCTATGCTGCAGCTTCAGAAAGGGACTATCCAGCTCTGATGCGGTGTGGGGTTTGGCCCCAAGTTAAAATCTATGAATACTATCCAGAGCTGAAGCTGGAAAATAGCATCCCCCAATTCACAAAGATCAACGATGCATTCTTCTACTTCATCATCTACCTGTTGAGGTCGAATATGACTCACGGTCGACGACCAAGAGCATAGTAGCAGCTACTGAGAAGTGGGGGGCCCTGTTCACTCAATTCCCCATGTTTACCTATCTAAGGGCAGTCAATTTCTTAGGGGAACCGACTAGACTGCCAAGGTATGTCGGGCCCAAATTGATCCTGTTGGAGCTGTCAAGGCAGCTTGTTACTTATCATGAAAAGTGCCTAAAGAGAAAGAAGGGTGGAACTCCTTTCCCCCTCACAGTGGGTAGATATACGTGTCTCACTCACCACAAGGCAAAAGATATGTTTACGGAACTGGAGCTGCTGAATCTAAAACATGACTTCCCAGCAAGGCCTACCTTCGACCTGATCCATATCCCTCAGATTGAAGATATCTACATTGACATATATCATGAGGTTGAGCTCAGAAGGAAGGATCATTCTCGCTTGGCCTTAGCAGAAATCATCCAGTATGGGGTGGCCATCATCCCCAAAGGCTACCAAACTACTGAAGAGGAAGTGGATCAAGTGTATCTTGACACAGGTGGGGACGATTGGCCTTTCACGATAATTGATAGAACTAAAGCCCCTCAGACAATTGAGGAGAGAGTCAAAGAAACTCTGCGTAGAACAGAACATTGGTGCCGAATGAATGGACTCATCTACCTCGGGGTCAATTTCACAACCTCTCCATTGGGCAACGCACCTCCTTAGGATAAACAACAGCCAAAGGGCAAAGGAAAAGGTGCAAAGAGGGTGAATCCAGCTCCACCCAAGAGGAAGCTCCTGTAAGTCCTCCTTCCGCTGCACCCGAACAAGTTGTAACTCTTGCTTCCCCAGAGAAAGAAACAGTGGAAGATGTCCCAATAGGCCCATCCACTCAGGATGTCGCCACTGCTGCTAACAACTGAGGTCCCTTCTGTTCCTTCTCCTTCCCCTCCTTCCCCTCCTCAGGTGACTCAAGTGACCATTCCTTTGGTCGTGTCCTCTTTCCCTTCTTCTACTGTTCCTCCTGCTTCTTCATCTATCTTCTCTTCTCTCACGGATCTTGTCCCCCTCCATTTCTTCCCTCATCTCTGAGCTCCCTTCCCTTCCTATGTCTTCCTCTCGTGAAGTATCTCTTCCTTCCGTGAGCACTTCCTCGGCCTCCTTCTCGATGCCACCCACACGTGTCTCCACGTTTTTCCCTTCTACTACTACAGCTACCCCCTTCTTTGTTTTTGGTCCTTCTCCCATAAGTCCAGCTTGGATCTCCCAACACCTAAGTTAACAGAAAAGGAAAGTTCCCATCGCACCGATGGACTTCTCCGTGATCCCGTCAAAAGGGGTAAAGAAGCAGAAGCCCATCACACGCTTCTCTCAGAGTGCTTCGGGAGAGAGGGTAATGGAGATCGCGTACCCCAATCCTCTGAAGGATAAAAAGGATCTGTCCTCAACAGATTACACAGTGACTCAAGTCACAATGGGGACGTCTTCTGAAAGCCTTCAGGGAGAGGCCCTATCTGCAGTCGACTCCCTCTGCAAGAAGCTTCAAGAAGAAAAAGAAGAGAAAAGGCTACTGAAAGAGCAAAATAAACATCTGCTCTAGGCCTTACAGAAGATGGACAGTGCACCTCCCATAACTGCCGCCGAGACTCCTGAGCCTCTGAGCCAGGATAAAATTAATGAATATGCAAAGATCGGCGAGCAGGGTATGGCAGTTTCCGCTTGGAGGAGCCAAATCCTCAAGGACAGTGAAAAAGTGATCGCCAAGTTCACCGATTTGTACTTGAACATCAACAAGGCGAACAAAGAACTCCAGGCGTTAGCAGGACCCATATCAGAAGAGTTGGACCATGCTAGGCTGCAGCGTGAGACCTTTCAAAGAATGTTCGACTGTTCAGTCGAAGATCTGGTCAAGTTCGACATTTTCGGTCATCCCAGGGCCCTCAATAAAATCCTTTCCACTCTGGATTACTGGATGGATCAACTGGAATTCGTCTTTGAAAATATCGATAAGGTAAAGGAAGAAGCCCTGGATGCGATGCACCAAATGGAAAAAATCATTCTCAACATGTCTCTAGGGTTGCTTACTCCTTCCTTCACCTTAAGGAAAGTTTATGAAACCATCCAGATCTTCAAGGAGATCGTTTCACAAGGGCTGGGGCCAGAGGTCACTTTTGACACGGAATCCATCAATAACCTACTGGCCTGTTCGGACTTCATCGGGTTCCTAATAGAAGCAGAGAAAGAATATTCCAAACTCCCAGAGAAGCTCATAGACGAGCAGGAGACTTGCGAGGCGATCAGCGAGTGACACAAGGATCCTTCCCAGGATCAACTAGAGCCCATGATCAGCAAGTTCATGGAATACCGTGCCCAATTCCACATCTCGTCACCTGAGCAACATCAGAAGCAGGATACCCCCTTTCGGCCGCAGGATGATGACGATGAATGAATTCTTTCTCTTCTTCTCTCTCTCCTTCGAATTTCTTTTTGTAAAATGTCTAAAGTATGTTGGCACAAATGATGACATCATCCATGTTGCACCATGGGATGATGTCATCCATCAAGTTGTCAAAAGTCAACATGACTTTGAGATATTTTTGTAGATATTTTGTATATTTTATGTAAATAGGTGGTTGGTTCCTTTTTGCCTTCCTTCTCCTTCTTCTATAAATACTCAAATACTTGTTGTATTTGAGAGGTGGATATCTTTTAGATGAAAAATAGAAGTGAGAAGAAAAGACTTTGAGCTTTTTGTAACAGAAGGAAATATTAATACAATATTTAGACTTTGTGCTGAATACATGTGTTATTTGCATTAGATCTTTCTTATGTCAGATCTGTATGTGTTTATTCTGTTGGATCTACTTCTGTTTTATTGTCATTTATTCATCAGTATTGCTTTTTTCGTTTATGCAAGTAGGTTTGGTTCTGTTTACTACCAATCCCAAAACATAAACCCTCTGACCTTTCTGCTTTGGAATTCATTTCTTTTCTTTCTTCGGATCTGATCTTTCTTCAATCCTATCTTCCATTCCTTTCTTTACACAGTCAAAAACACCCTACTGGGATGAGATCCCAAACCCCGAAGGCAGAATATTGTGAGACTTGCATAGATTCCTGCTGGTAGAATAGCAATAAACCAGTTTCACTTTGCTGACTCAAAGAGGGGCTATGCCCTACACACTGTTGACCTCGTCTATCCATAAATCTGCCGCAAGCGATAGATTTTTGAGCCAACACATTCTGGATCACATAATCCAAGTTCCTCAAGTTACTAAACTTATCAATATGATCAGCAAACCAAAGGTAAGAAATAACAACCGTCTGGTCATAGCCAATATTCATATCCAACAACATATCTTAAAACTGGATCTTAATAAACAAGATAAATACATTAGATCAATTGAGTAAAATCAAATTGTCCCATCATGCTATAGAAAAGCATTCATATATAGTTCCAGCAAAGGACACCAAATAGGATACCATTCCACTAAAAAAGTATGTCAAACCAAACACATGATCAAAAAAATACTGATTAGACAACATGGGTGTTACAATGAGAATGGAAAAATGCACATTATCATCATTCTCATAGAAGTATCATTCTTGTAAACTGTAATTTAGTAATTTAGTGTAGTATAAATATGGAATTGAGAGGATGAAAATCCTCCATGATAATGTTGCATGCATGCATTTCCCCTATTTTTATTGCTATATGTGCTTACAATAAGTTTTTGATCCTTTCCAGCACGATCCATCTCTTCATGGGTGGAACTTCAGATGACCTTACTAAACTATTTTGGTCGTTTACCCTGCTCAATTGGCAATCATCCTATATTATTAATTTTATATTGCACAAAAAGAGCTAAATGAACCTTTCATAGAGTTGAATGAGTTCCTTCAAATCATTTATAAATTGATTTAGGGTTGTGGGACGTATTTTAAAATTTGATTCCCTCCCAAACCGTCATCGAAAACATCTAAGTTTTTTCAAAAACCGTAACAATGCAACTCATATAGGATGATAAAATGTCATTTTTGCTTATAGTTACTTAGTGTTTTGTAACGATTCTGTCTAAGATAATAAGTACATGTACCAAACACATGTACAATTATGGAGCATTATATAAGTGCCTTGACAATTGAAAATTTTTTTGTGGCAAATCTAATAATAATAACAAATGATTTGACAAGTCCATTTTAAGAAAAAAAACAAAACAGTCACACTAACAACCATGTGAACTAGCATACGACAACAGTACCTAAACATAGTACAGTCAACATTTTCTAGGTATTTTAAATTAAATAAAAAATTAATCCCACTATTTTTTCACAATTTACAAAATGAAGAATGATAAATTTGGAGTCGCTATAGAAATAATTATTGAGGCGAACACTCCCACTACCCTCTTACTCTAGTACATTGTAGACTAATTATAGTTAAAAATTTTAACTAGTGATTACATAGAAATTTGGGAGTTTAAAATTTAGAAAATATATAGAAGTGTATTTCATCCACCCCATACTAGAACAAATAACATATGGTAAGGAAACCAAGCATCTATGTTATGCTATTCACGAGTATTGACAATGTCCCATAAATCTTTGAAGAAAATCATGATTGCAGGCTATAGTTTAAATGTGGTTGAGTTATACGCTCCCTCTCACCTTAGTGACATTTAACTAGTAAGTTACTAGTTATATTTGGTTATAAAATTTTGAAAACAATACAGGAAAATTTTAATTTATTATTTTCAAATTCTATTTCTAGCTATTTAGAATAGAGAGTGACAGCCATTGTTTATTTCTTCATTTCAAAGCCATTACATGAAAACAAAAGGATCAAATTAAATATTTTTAGGTATACTATTTTTTATTTGGTGAACTATTTTTTCTGTGAATAAATCTATGGCATTGTCTCTAATTTCATAGAAGAGTAAAAAAAATTGACACAGTTTGTGGCAATATCCCTAATGTAACTATTTTTCTATATTTGATGAGATTCATCCTACTTAACGTAGAAAAATTCATGACCTATTTAACACATTTACCAACCAAGAATAAATTATAATGTCCATTATAAAATATGATATTGGTAATAAGTTTTGAAAAATGTAATAAGAAGGTATGTAAAAATACCAAACTGTCATCAAAATTTTGGTTGACGAGCTCAAGGAGATGTCAAATCTCATCCCAAATAGGAAGGGAATATTTTCAAAAATCCTGTTATTTGACTTAGAATTAACATTGAGATCCTTGCAAATCAAAAAGTATACTGAAAAAAAAAATTGAGTCAAAAAAATCCTCCATTAAATATTTTTATATAATTTGTAACTTTGTAACATAACAATTTTTCTCAAAAATCCTACTACTAGCTCTATATGCTCTCCTGTGACCCATGGAATCCCGAACGACTGAATAACAACAATGTGCTTTTAGTCCTAACAGTGAAGAAATAAGCCTACATCCAACCCTGATCTCTTGCCTACCATTTACATTATTAGCTCATGGTATACCTGAACTAGCAAGGCAGTCCCAAACAAAAAATAATTTCTAGTGCTCGACTATATATGTAACTACACCAAGTCGCTCCCATGGAAAATAAGCTCCACCTGATTATGGAAAAGCATAACAAGAAACTTCCATCATCACTAAGAAGATCAATCAGATGGAAGGTATACCTGGCTCATACCTAAGCTCATAAGAAAATGCCCCTAAATAAATTATGATGTGGGGTGCATCAATTCCAAATAGCCATGTTAAAACTGTAAGCATGCTATCAACTGTGATGGGAACTATATGCTCCCCATGTATAGGAAATATTAGGATCCTATACGCATCTTCCATGGTGATGGTCATATCCCCTATCCTAAACCAAAAAGTACCCATCTATCGGTCCCATCTCTCCCCCAAAGAGATCATTAACCCCACATCTCATGGGATACTCTGATAATGTATGAACCCCCATAATCCCATTAGACAAATATGATCCCACTCAACATCTATCACATATCCTCTAATATGATCGTATATAGCATGCACTTGGTCTCTCAAACATAACGTCTCTTTGGCCTGTAATAACAAAGAAAAAATGTAAATATCATATCCCAAAATCCAAAATCCAATCTAATCTTAAACATATCCAATCTACCCCTAGTCGACGCTGACCCAGGTCAGGTCGATGTGTTTAAGGTTCAATTGACATGCCTTAGAGCCTGGTAAATGTTGACTTGGATGGGTCGCCACCAATTGCACTTGGTGTCATCCACTTTTTCTAAAAAAATGCAAAAAAAAATACAAAATTAAACAAAAAACTAGATTGGTTTTTTTAACTCACCATCCTCCACACCATCTGGCATTTCCTTATAACTCTTGTAGCCTCCATTTCTCAATCTTATCCATAAACACTTTGATCTCTCTCTCTCTCTCTTAAATTTCACGTTTGAAAATGATCTTTGTCAGCTGACCTCCAGGCTTATATAGCCACCAACACATGGCCATTATCAATTGTCCTTAGTCTTTGTCTGGAAGCCTATTTTTAGCTTCCCCAATCCTTTTAATGACCTATTCTTGGGAATTCTTCAAATTCCACCTTTGTGGCCATATTCATTTTCCCTTTAGGGAATTCTATTTCAATACTTTAATCGTATCCTTTTGCATTCTCGAAGTCCACCTTCATGGCCATACTTATTCCCTCTTTGGGTATTTTATTTTACAATCCTATCCATTTTGCACACAAAGTCCACCTCATGGCCATACTTATATCCCCCTTTGGACATATTATTTCTCTACTCACCTTTTTGGCCCTTTTTTCGTGTCCTGCGTTGGGGCATCATTATTTTCATCCTCATCCCTTTTGGACGTGTAGTTTTTCCCCTGATTCCTCATGTAAAAAGGATTTCACATATCTTTCACATTTAGTTGTGCATACTTTGATGCTTACATATGACCCTGTGATGATTCTAGGTTGCATCCATTTGAGAGATTTCCGATTGGATTATATCCATTTTGCAGTGAATTTTTCGCACTCGCTGGCTTGTAGAGCATTGTCACCCATCTCCATTGAGACCATAATTTTCCCTCTACCCATGTGATATCAGAGTCACCACTTTATTTTTTATTTCTTATTACGATCCTTTTTCCTTGGGGCATCTTGCCTTATGCTATCATTTTACCCATCTTTCGTTACCCATTTGCACTTCATCATCTACCTTTTTCAAACACGTCGTCGATTTCCTCTTGCATCATCAATCCCCCTTTTGAGGGGGAGCTCATCATCAACCTTCCATCAATCTTCATCATACTTCTCTTCTCATTTTTTTCTCATGGCTTGTCAGATATAAACCACTCAACAAAAAGGGGCAAATGTAGACACCTAAATTCTATATCTCTACCCTTGTCTACCCGCGTGCACGTATTTTTTTAGGGTCTTATCTAGGCCCCCATTTAATTAAATCCACCCCCTTCAATATTTAATAAAATTCCCTCTTATTATCCTATCATCATTTAATTTTTATTAATTCACATTAATTAATTAATTCCCATTGATTAAATAATTATTCAATATCCATATCCTTAAATTTCCATAATCAACTTGCTATTTAGGATGATTTTATCCTAACTATAAATCCCTATACTTTTTCTACCCATTCCTATCTTCAAACTACACATGATTCATCTCTAAACTACCTAATCCCGCACATAAGCCTTAAAGTGATTTTTACCTCCTTAAAAACATGAAATCTCAAGCTAAAGCACAAAAATACACCCCATCGGAGAAACTTTCCTTGTGGTTGGTAGAAACCCAGCCCAATCACCATCAAACCTATAAAACTAAATTGTTTCTTTCCAGAATCATCAGATGCATGCAAATATTGGAGATTTCTTGTGAATTGTGAACTGACTCTTGAGTTTGAGCATTCTTGTAATAGTTACAGACCTCATGGACTTCCATGGAATGTTCTTGCATCACTTGTGATCATCCTTCATGAGATTATTATCATATTTGTGTTGCTTTACTATGTTATTATCATATTATCATTGCTTTCCCCATGTATAATATTTTGTAGGACTATATCCTCTTGAACAAAACCTAGAGATCCTTTATCGACATTCTCTTCTAGCTTCCTTACATGTTTCCTTTTTAGCTTGATTTTCCTCAGCCTTACTCTAACTTTGTTACAGTCACTGTCACCCAGCTCAAGTCACCATCAACTTGGATCTTTATAACTATGTTTTATACTTCTAGAGCCATCTCCAACCTTTGCATATGTCTTGTCTCTACCCCAGCTTACTAAAATCACCATCTAGTCTCTTTGTTACATTAAAATTAGTCTATTAGCATCCCGGTCATTGTCACCCCACCCTAGTCTCCGTCAACTAGGGTATTGATTCTCAATCTATCCTTTTCTAATCCTTTCTTCTTTCCATTTTTTGGTTTCTTCTCCTTCAGATTCCCCCTTCAAGTTGATTCCAGTATAAACAAACTTCTACAGTTACCAAATTGCTTCCAGATCTTGCAGGGTTTGCATATTTATCTTACTATTCAAATATTCATTCCCTGGTCACTTCTGACCTTCTTCTTCACATTCTTGGTTGCTGTCGACCTAGAACATGTATCGTTTAATTTTCATTTGTTCAATCAAATTAGTATTTAGATCAGATCATGGTTTGAATCAATCTTTTTTACTTTCAAATTTTATTTTTCTATTTCTGTATGTTATCAACTTATCCATCCTTTATTTCACTTTATTTAATCAAATGGGGTTCACATCCGTGAAAAGAAGGTAACACTTCTTGGAGCTAGATTTTTCAGGCATCCCCTACATATATTATCTAATCAATCCCATTCTCAGTCACCCTTAAATAAATCCCATTCTTAGTCACCCTTAAAAAAAGATCAATTACTTGGCACTTGTCCATACATGTCCATCGCACTTATGAGGTACTATAAACCCTGAATATTTTGAGTTGCTTGTTTCTTTTAGTAGCTATCTTATTAATTTGAGTATGAACAAAGAAACTTAGACAACAATACCCTTAAGTTCTAGTTAATAGTTAAAGAGGTAGAATAACATGCTACAAGTCCTAGTTCATGTTAAAAATGAACAATAGAGATGTGTGAGAAATGACAGTAGTTGATGAAAATGTTGTGAGAAGATTCAGGGTTTGTGATAGCGAGGAGTATGATCATCATGTATGTTTGATCAATCTTGTTCCATGTTGACCGTTGTATTCCAATATAAGGATGTTTGAAGAATCTGTAAATTGTAGAAAAGTATTTTCATGAATATTTTGCACTTGTTGACATAGAAATAGCTTGGTAATTATGCTAATCAAGGCTAAAGGTCTATCAAATATGGGTTTTGCATTCTTAGGTCATGAAATCAGGAAAGAATTAGTTCTTAGTTTACTTGGTTGGACTAAATGCTAATGTATAAGGACTGATAGATTGTTTCAAAGAATTATAGGTTATTTAAGGATGTTTTTGAAGGCTTAAAAGGTAAGATTTATCTTTGTATTTTGGGTATGGAACATTTGTGTCAAGTCAAAGTTTGAAGATGTCTAAGTCTAAGGGAAGACAAGTCCTACAAAAGGTATGATAAACTGCTTGATGCCTTGGAGATATGAAGATGACATATAAGTTTACAGTCTGTACCAAGGTTCAAGTGTATCAAGCTGTGGTAAAAATATGTATAAGAAGCATTACAAGTAAGATGGACTGGTATGTGAGTGGTTGTGCATGTATTTAGGTGTATCAAGGCTTCATTCAGGTCTATAGTGCCTATGATCAAACCATTTGAGTTGTTGGTGACTTGACTAACTCTACCATAGTCATGAAAATATGTGTGAAAGTGCTAAGAAGGGATTGGATGGTTTGTTTACATATCAAAAGGGTATCAGTGATCAAATACTTGAGAGGTGACTCCAAAAATGTTTGTAGGGGTGAATTTGTGTTGTCTGATGGAAACAAGGTATGTTTTTTATTTTTTAGGTATAATATCTAAGAAATATTTGCAAGATTGATAGATCTAGAGGACAAGGAAACATGATGCTCTACGTTTGTGGATGTATGTGCCTAAGGGGATCTATTTAAGCTTAGTAGTTTGATGATACAAGTTTTTCTTGTTGATCAAGAAGGAGAATGACAGGTTGAAGAGAAATATATACATGATAAGTTAGATCAAGAAGAGAATGCTCAAGTCAGGGGGAGATGTGCAAAATTCATAAGATGATTAAGGAGAAGAGTAGGAGGAGTAAGCATCTTGTATTTAACAGTCATGTTAGAGGTATAATGAAGTCAGAAAGATGAGTTGTATGAAAGGAGAGAGATATATCATTGTTTATAGCATGTTTATAGTGGCCGGTTAAGTTGTGAGAGGTTCTTAATCAAGGCGGAGTTGGACTTGAAGGCATGAATTTTCTTAGGGGGAGCTATGTTGCTCTTATATTTTGTAAGGAGCCAAAAAAGTGGTGAAGAAGGTCAAATGGACCTTGATTATTTTGGTTGATGTTTCCAATCAAGTGGAGAACCCTTTTATGTTTTCAAGAGATGATATTTAAGGTATGTATATTTTTCATTAATGTCAAAAGGGGAGAATGAGATGATGACATGTGTTCCTTTGGGGGAGAATGTCATTTATGTGGTTTTTCCATCAATGAAAAAGGGGGAGATTGTTAGCACAATGTTTTCATTGATGTCAAAGAGTGATATTTTCACTATTTTCATTTATGTCAAAAGAGGTAAAGAACATGAAGGTTGATTGGTAGTGTTAAGGTAAGGTGAATATCTTGTTTAGATTGTATGAGTTTTCATGGGTTCTTGGCTGTGTAGTGGATTATATGAGTATGCTAGTGTCTTGCAAAGGCATGGAGGATGTTATGGTGATTTCATACAATGTGTTGAAGCTTCTAATAGGTCTATAATTTTTTCAAAGTAATATTGAGGTCAGATTTGGTGAAGCAAACATGTTCAAGGTGCTTATTCTGGAGGCTTAGTGAGCTGAATGAAGAATGTAGTAGATGTATGGGCATGGTAAGATCATGGGAAACATGTAGATAAGTTGTTAGGACACTCACAAGTGTCATATTGTGTTAGTTTAGGTTTTAGAATGAATTTTAATAGGGATTTATAGATATAGAAAGGAGGCACGACCATCTATATAATGTATAGTAGGGGAGTCCAATTCCTAAACCTATCCCTTGAAAAAACATGTTTTGGTGTGGTGGAGTCAATTATTATGGGTGTATTTGTACAAAGATGAGAATTGGATATTTTTTGGTACGTTGATACGATGGCATGGTCCAAATTTTAGGAATTAATGTTGAAGATTTTACAAGTTATTGCATTTGTTCTAAAAATGAGTTGTGAAGGCAAGAAACCAAGGCTAAAATTTGACTTTTTGATGCTCATTAGAGATTGTATGACTTTCATGGGGACCCAAGTCCTTGGGGATGTTTGTATATTTCTATTATGAATAATGAGGATGTTTGATCATCACATTTTTTTTTATGTTAATAAGGTAAACAAATCTTAAACCCTCTCAAAACCCTAGCTTGATAGCGACTTGGAAGAACTTGAGTATAATGACCCAGCATTGATTGATTTTACAAATTTTATGATTAGAGGTTATAGATGAATCTTCCATATTTCTATTGATGTAATTTATAGATTTCGATAGTATGTGAGCCCCACTAAAAAATACAAGTTTACAAATATTTTTCAGTTTTCTCCAAAAGTTTCCATTCAATCTATTCTCTATTTTAGAATTTATTGAAGTATGGGAGTTTTTATTCATTTTTATGATGGTTTTAAATCATGGTTGAGCTCTTAGGAGGTCATGTGTGCCCTAGTTTTCATGACTGGTTATGGGGTAGTTTTGGGAAGCTCTAGGTGGTCTAGTTGAAGAAGCGTTTGGAGGTTTTACAATTTGATTCATGATGTTTGATGAAGTTTGTTAGGATCCTGAGATCATGATATTTACATTGATATACAATAATTTCATTTTTTGAGTTAATTTGGTGCTGGTTTGAGCTTCATCTTTGAATATTATTTTTGTAGGTCTTAGACCCAACTAGGTAAGTTGCTCCAAATGATGGTGTCTTTACATGAGATGACAATTCTGAGTGCTTCAATATTTTTGGAGCTTTTTGATGGAATTTAAAAACATGTATAAGTGGTTTATAAGTTTTTATGAAGGTTTTATATGTTTAAGATCACTTAACCTTGGAGAGTTGGTAAATTTAGTGTTTGAATCCTTCTTGGGTTTTAATGATGGTTTTGAGGTTTCTTATGTAACTTTCAACTTATATGGTCCTTTTTAGAATGTATTTAGGATGTTTTTATGATGTTATCATGTATTTTATCCTATGAAGGATGAGTGTTTCACCAAATTATTGTGCAATAAAAAAGATAAGGTAAATAGTTAAGGAGGAATACCTATTATTACATTGGTCGAAGGTTGAGTGCACATGTTTCTAATTTCTGATCTAGGTTGATTGTGTGAGCTTCCTTTTGGCTAGGAGGAACTACTTGTAATACAAAGAAAGACCACAAGATATAGTTAATAGAAAAATTTAGTGGACTTCCTAGAGTGAGCTAGATCTAGGAAGTGTGATAGTTCCTTGACAATTGTCAACCTACTGATATATAACTCAATATAAAATACCTAGACATGCAAATAAAATAATCTAATGCTAATGTTCTGATTTAGGTGTCTTAGAATAATATCCTCATCAATCCAATTAATTGCTTGATAACTAAACTGGTGAATGTCCTGAGTCAAGTTATAGGCTGGGCACGTGGTATGAGGGTCATAGATGGGGTATGGATAAGATTTGGTGAAGTTTGACTTGGTTTTGGGTGATAAGTAAGATTTCAAGTCTAAGGTTAGTTTACAAGGCATAAAGACCAATGTCGGTTAGAGTGATTGATGTTAGTACAAGTATGACCGATGCCGGTTACACTATAACCGATATCAGTTACTATGGGAAATGGCAGAATGTCAAAATGGGTGTCCAAGCTCTCTTTGTGTCTTCATAAAGATTTGGGAAGGTCTTTTGTGAGGTTATAGGTGGGGTATCAAGTTTTTGAGGTTTTGGGGAGGTTCTGGTGAAAGTTGATAGAAGACACAGTAACCGATGTCAGTTGGGTTACCAATGCCGGTGAAGAGGGGAAACCAATGATGGTTAAGATAATTAGCGTTGGTAGGGGAAATTTGGTGGTAATTAAATAAAAGGTAGATTTGGACTTCTTTAAAATTTCATAGAGGATGGAGGATGGTTGGGTTTGTAATAATGCCAGGAGGACTCATGAATGCATAGAGGTCAAGTACGAAGAGAATATTGTGAGTGGTTGGATGGGTAGATTGGTAAGAAGGTGGGAATGGAGGAATGCAAGAAAGAATAAGATCCGATAATGAAAGATAATGAACTTACACTTTAAGAAAGTACCAAATGATGAAAATAAAATAAACTTACTTATATTTGTAGGTTTGGTAGGTGAAGGAAGGCAGTGGTTGATCGGTGAAGAATTTTGTGGTCAGTGCCACAAAAAATCTTCCCAGGGTGTTCTCGTGAATATTCTAATGCCTTTGGAGGAGTATCAGATGCTTTCTTGGGCTTGTGGTTGAGTGTATTCTGTCATTTAGATGTTGAGAAGTCTTTAGTTTGTGCTTGAATGCAATAGATCTCTTAGAACTCAAAAATGACAAACCTCAGTAAAAAGTTGCCAGAGGGTATATAAGGTGATCAATGACGGTTAAGGTGACCAACATCGGTTAAGGTGGGAAATCCTAGGTTTACTAAAAATAGGAAAATATTTGTTGTTTTTGGCATGCTCTGATTGTCAATCTAGGTCTAGAGTGAGGGTTAACATTTAGATAAGCGAGAGTGTTTCTAGAGAATGAATAGGAATTTAATTTTAGGGTTTGAAAGAGTCCAAGTTGGTTAAGATAAGTAGAGACTCAGTCTTAGTTAATTAATAGACTAAGAATAATTCCATGGTGAGGTGTAAATTTACTTAATTAAAGTAATTATATTAATTAATAATGTGAGGATGAACATTAATTCCATTGTAAGTAACTAAATTAATATGAATGTGGGGTAATGGGTCATGGTTAGGTGAATATGTTACGTTAGTTAAATAAAGGGGACCAAGTGGAGTGTGACCCAAATTTGGTGTCTACATTTGCCCCTTTTTTTCATATAGCTTTTATTGATAATCAACACTGACAAAAATAGGAAGTGGTTGCCCCAAATATAGGTGAGAGTGGGGTTGCCCCAAGTAGGGTTGAAGATTAGGTTGCCCCAAGTGTGGGTGAAGGTGACCCCCCTTAATCCAAGAGATGACGAGGTGTTAGAAAAATTCGGTGACTAGTTTGATAAATGGGCAAGTGATGAAATCGAGGGTAGGTTGGTTGTAGGTAAGGGTATGGTCATGTTGGGTAATGGGTTATGGTAATTATAGGTAATGGGTAATGACAATCAAATGCATGCACGTGTATAGATTACGAGATTGTACCAGGTGGAAGAGCTTGCAAAATCTACATTGTCAAAATGGCTATAGGTTTATCCAAACAAGATTGAAGTGATTCAGGTATCCAAGGTATATGTGTTTCACCTTTTTCTTAGATTGTTTCTTTGAATTGTTGATGAAACAAATAGGGTAAGGCACGTAGGAGGAATACCTATTCAAATGTCAGTTTATGGGTTGTTGCGTGCATATACTTTTGAATCCACAGATGACTGTGAGAGCTTCCATTTGGCTAGGACGAACTACCTGTAATGAAAACAAAACCACAAGAAGGAATTTAAACAATATGGGCAGTGAACTTCCTAGCGTGAGCTAGATCTGGGAAGTATGGTACTTCCTAGATGGCTGTCAGTCCACTGTTTAAAAAAAATTAATGCTATAAATAATTAAATCCTATTGTTATTTTAAAATGATTTAGGTATCTCACTTAAAAACACAATAAGAAATAGATCTAATCTAACAGGCTAAGCTAGAATAGAATCCAAGGTCAAGGGATAGGTTCTGGGTCTCTGTAGGCCTGATAAAGGTCTTGGGTAGGTCATAGGTGAGTGAGGGTGAGGTAAAATGAGGTGGGTAGGTCTTTATTTAAGACTGTGTAGGAAAACATAGAGACTGTCGTCAGTCAGAGGTGACCGACCGCGGTTAGGTATAACCGGCGCCGGTTACTGTGAGATCTCGAAATATCACCGAACAAGGTTTTGGTCTCGTTTGTGATTACACACAGGATTTTGGTTGGTCGGGACGAGGTATTGGGTGATTGGAATAGGTTTTTGTGAGATTTTAATGAGTCTACGAAGGTGAAAATGTTGGAGAAGGTCAATAGGGAGCAAGATAAACAATGGATAATAAAATAATGATGAAATGAAATAACTAAGAAAGTGTGATGTTATACTTGGATTTCATTCCTAAAGGTCTATGTGTGAAGGATGGAGGTGCTAATGATGGGTTTGAAGGTTGCAAGTGATAATCAAATGAAGAAAATCTTCTACATGGGTTGTATGCACACTCCTCTTTGCTTAGATAGATCAGAATGTGGCTGGGATGGCTGTGCAGGAGAAAATCCTCAATCTCCTTCCTTGGATGTGAGTTCTTGCTGGAATTGGCTCTCTGAAGATGCATTATCTCTCTAAGATTTGTTCTTGCTTCCAAGTTCCAAGTTCCAACCTTGAGAATAAGGTTGTTTTGGGTTAAAAGGGGTAACCGACAGCGGTCCGGCTTAACCAACAATGGTTAGAGGTAATCGACATTGGTCAAGGCGGGATTTCATAGGTTTACTAAACTTAGGGAGATCCTCCTGATTTCCTTAGATATCATGTCGTTATCTCACAGATTAGACTCAGAGCCTGTTATGAGCATGCAGGAATATGGTTAGAGGGAATTTAGGCATTGATTTTTTGGGTTTGGGTAAGTCTTAGTTAGTTATGGTAACTTGCTAAGAATAGGTCTTAGGTTGAGTTAACTTGGTGAGGTGTCTAAGTGAACTGTATGTGTAGATATTATTTAAATAAGATATTTAAATAATAAATATAGTGAGGATAAAGCATTAATTTAATTAAATTAATTAAATTAATATTAGTGGGGTGAAGGGGCTCATGGCTAGGTAAATGTAATAAAGGGGGGGTTTATATGTCAATGGATGAAGGGGGAGTGTGACCTAATTTTAGTGTCTACATTTTGCCCCATTTTGTTTCATATCTTGTATTGGTAAGCGATGCTACCAAAAATAAGATGTGGTTGCCCCATGTGAGGGTGAAGGTGATCCCCCTCAAACCAGGAACTGACGAGGCAGCAGGGTGAAGCGGTGAGTGGTTTAATAAAAGGTAAATGATAGGAAAAGGAAATTGGGTGTAGGGGAAAAGGTTGAAAGGTCTACTCGGATGATCTAGGTAATGGGTTAGGGTCAAAGGTAACAATAGTCAAATGTACACACACGTAAAAACTGCATCACGTGACTAGGTGGAAGAGCAGGCACATTCTACATTGTCTAAGGTTGATAGGTTTATCCAAACAAGGTTGAAGTGAATCCGGTATCCAAGGTATAGGATAAGGTCAGGAAACACAACGTAGGTTAGGTAAAGGAACATTTAGGTATGTTCTGGTACACCAAAGTTAGGGTCAGGATAAACAGTACGGTAATAGGCAAGGTAAGGGCATGAGGTCAATTAACATGGTAACGGTGTCATAAGGTATAGCGAGCACATTGATTCAAAGGTCACAAATAGTGTTCCAAGTCTAGGTAGATAGGTTACAACACGGGTAAGGCAAAAGAAAGAGGAGGTAAGGAAAATGAGGTCAATGTAAGTGCAATGAGCATGTAGGGTAACCGAAAGTGGTCAGCATGAACTGATGATGGTGGAGAGGAACCGATGGCGGTTGGGTAGGTCATCAGACCGACATCGGTGAAGGGTTAACCGATGTCGATTGAGTTGGGTAGGTTATAAAAAGTTAAAAACCCGCATGTTTAAAATTCATTTGTGCATTGTGAAAAGGAGAAAAGGAAAATAAGAGAGAAAAGAGGAAGAGGAAAAAAGAGAACGTCAGAGAGCTTTGTTGACGAACCACATAGGCGAGATTGATTGGGCGTGAGATTAGGCCATGAGATTGCATCGAGCGAGGTGATTGGTTGAGAGAGTGAGAGGTCATTCGAGGATGGCGGAGGCTAGAGAGGGATTGGGAGGAGTGGCGTGGAGGCCGGAGGTTCCACCATGATGGCGATAGTGGGATGTGGTAAGTATTGAACATTGGTTATTGATTTTTTAGTGAAATTGGTTAAAATATAAAAAATGTTAAAAATGGGGGTTGGGGGGGAAGAAATTTGAAAATAAGGAAAAAAGGGGGGAAATGGGAATGGGGAAGGGAAGGGTGTAGGGTAAAAGGGTAGTATAGGAATAATTAGGGGTGTAAGGAGGGTTTAAGTGGGTATAAGGAGTAGGAAGGGAAAAAGTAGGGTTGGGAAGTCATGGTGTCGTGACTGACGTTAGTCAGCGTGTGGCCGACATCGGTGGGTAGTGATCGGTATTGGTCACAAGAACAGTGACCAATGTCGGTCAAGGGATAACCAGGGTCAGTCAACCTAAGGTAAAGTTGGGTCAAAAAAGGGAATAGAGTAAGGGCAGGGTGGGAAAGAGTTAGGTGAGAGGGAAAAGGGTTAAGGGAGACGGGAAGGGTTTAGGGTGGCTTGGGTGAGGGGTAGGGTAGATAGTTTCAGGTGATTGGGTTTGGGTAGATAGGTAGGGTAGATGGTTTGGGTGAGGGTTAGGGTAGAGAGGTCGGGTAGATGGGTTTGGGTAGGTTTGACTGAGTAGGTTTAGGTGAGTAGGTTTGGGTGAGGGTTAGGGTAGTAAGGTAGATAGTTTCGGGTGGACGAGTTTTGGTAGGGTAGATAGTTTTGGGTTGATGGGTTTTGGTAGGTGTGGGTGAGGGTTAGGGGGATGGGGAAAGATATTAGGTTGGGATGTGATGTGAAATAGGGTAAGTTGGGAAGGTGTATTAATACATTGTTCTTGTGGGATGAAGGCCCGACACGAGATGCGGATGAGGGCCTAGGTTCCGAACTTATTATTGACAGTACGAGTGAGCACGATGCAGGAGGAGTAGTAGCATGTTTTAGAGGTGGGGTTGATAGGGGTGAGGCACTACCACCATGTAGTCTAGGAGGTGATTCTGATGGTGTCCCTCATTAATAGATGGGACTTGGCGACCAACACCTTCCATATGCTGATGGGTGAGATGATGATCACCCTGGAGGACGTCTATAGGATCCTATGGTTTCCCATATTGGGGGTATAGGTTTATTCTATCTCCTCAGAGGCATCTGAGGAGCTACTAGAACCCATTTTTGGTGAGGGTGTAGCATACTTGACATTCCATAGCACTAACATGAGCTATGGAGCAATGTATAGAGCTCATCCAGAGGAGATGAGGTTAGTGGTACTTTTGATGGAGGTAGTGTGCTGCTACGAACTACCAGATGCAGAGGGTGGGAGATTCCTAAGGTCACTGATGGGAGTCCTTCATGACATGGTGATACAATGGAAACGGTTCGCATGGGCACCTACATTGTTAACATAAGTATATAGAGAGCTATGGGCCTACGAGGTGACTGCGGAGGTTCAACATCTATGCATGCTGTACTACTGCATTGCTAGGCTTATGAGCACATTGTTTGTGCTTCGACCAGTGGGGATGCCCTGAGGTAGATGCATTCCCACGGAGAGTTTTGAGAGTTGGGTATAGGTAGTGGGTACCGGTCATTGGAGAGGCCTAAGGTGCCAGAGCTACTCATGATTTACTACATGAGGTTATTGGAGGGGTTGTCCAGGGTGGACATCATTTGGAGGTCTTATGTGGGCTTCCCCGCATATAGACAGATGGCCATGGAGCTAGATGGGCTACAACTATATCTGTGGATAGAGGGGAGGAGAGTGGGAGAGCATGAGTGGATACCCATAGAGTGGGTTAGGTGCCAGTTGGGGTTAGTCCATGATTTACCACCTCCGTTCCCGCAGTACAAGAGAGATGATGTGGAGAGACCTATGTCTCCACTGCGACCCACCATGCTGACTGGACAGGAGGAGTAGCCAGTGGATTCACATATTGATGATGCCGGAGTGGTAGACGGATACAGGAAGTGGTGGGAAACACAGTTGAGAGCTGTACCACCGAGGCTAGGGTAGCCAGACTTAGCCACCATCACAATGCAGAGGGATTCCCTACAGGGGCAGGTGGCTACCTTGGTGATGTAGCTCAGGATTATGTAGTGCAACTTATAGGTTCAGAGGCACAGGTTGCCATCTTACAAGCCCAAATAGCTACATTACAGGATTAGGAAGGGTAGGGACAGGTACCCGTACAGGTGAAGGTAGGGTGAGATGGAGATGGATAGGAGGTAGGTGGAGAGGGAGGGTAGGTTTCTGCCCTACAGGCGCAAGTATAGGATCTACAGAGCTGGTTGGCCACAGCGTAGGGGTAGGTTACGGGTCTACATGGCCAGCTGATAGCAGCACAGGCATAAATTACTACCTTGCAGGCCTAGATACAGGCACATGCATAGATTCCATGACTAACTCAAGTTCTAGTACCAGCACAGGGCTTAGTGTAGGTTTAGGGACAAGGTCCCCTTTTACAGGTACCCATGCAGGTAGTGAGACCCATGGCACCTCTACAGACAGTGACCATGGTTAGATTTAGAGATGCCCTAGCAGAGGTATGATATTATCAGGATCATTTGTTAGCTTCTACGCTAGATGTGCCCTCCTATGCTGAGTACAAAGCACATCAGGCCTCCAGTGACAGGACTAGATCCTGAAATCATAGTGTGGAGAGTACAAGGGGCCGGAGAGCCTAGGGATAGGGTCGTGGTGAGGCCACTAGTGTGCAGAGGCCAGCCCTAGGTAAGGGGCCATCAGCAAGAGGTGAGGTAAGTGCCGGGCACCAAATAGGTGCGACAGAGGGGTCAAGAGAGACACAGTCATAGGGAGCATTCCCTAACATCAGATGGGGAGATGATTGATGTGCTATGGACCAACCTACATGCCGAATATTTTTTTATGGATTATATATGAGACCGGCCTGCGAGCTGGAGAGATGTTATATTTATTATGAGTTTTTTGTACATGATACCGGCCTGCGAGCGAAAGATATTTTGTATTGATTATGATTTTTTTGTACCTGATACCAGCCTACGAGCTGAAGATATTTTTGTATTGCCGATAGCGATGTATGAGAAGAGAGACACATGTATTTTTGAGATGAGTGTATATTAATGTGATACACAGGTATGTATATGATGAGATGCATGAGGTTCAGATGATTATGTGTTTTGATGTGTATTTTATTTTACTTTTGTTTTGATATGAATGGATTAGGTGAGTTAGATATGACGGAGTCAGGTCATTTTAGGCATGGATCGAGTCAGGTCAGTTTTAGGCATGGATCGAGTCAAGTCAGTTTAGGCATGGATCGAGTCAGGTTGGTTTATGCATGGATCGAGTCAGGTTAATGTTAGGCATGGATTGAGTCAGGTTAATTTTAGGCATGGATTGAGTCAGTTTAGTTTTAGGCATGAATCAAGTCAGGTCAGTTTAGGTATGGATCGAGTCAGGTTGGTTTAGGCATGGATCGAGTATTTCGGTATTTTGGTAATACATGTTAATGCAAATGAATGTAATAGTGTTCAATGTTTAACTATGGGTTATAGATGAATATGGGAAATAATGGTAGTGGTAAAAGCATATGTGAAACACAAGGAGTGTATGTAGGTTGAATGATGTGGATATGGGATATATTTCTAGGTTTTTGATATGAAAAGGAAATGAGGTAAAGGTGGGAAAAATGGTTAGGGTAAAGAGTGGCCGAGCTAACCTTCCAGGACCCCATGTCCTGGAAGTGCTACCTACATAGTCCCAGAAAAAAGGGACCTCAGGCTGATGTGGTTCTCCCATGAGCTAGGGAAGAAGATGAAAATGACTTGGAGCTTTGTGGTCATGTAGTGGGTTTAGGCTTAATATGTGTGGGTAGATGATGGTTAAAATGTTGTAGGTGAGGACGATTATGGTTAAAGGGGAGTATGACCCCCAAAAGTAAGCGTCAAGGACCAAGTCTTGTATAAGGTAATCAAAATGTAAATAAAGATGGTTAAAAGATAAGAGGGGGGCAATAAAGCCACCCAATTGGGTAGAATCATACCGAGTAGCTCATACCTTGAAAAAGGTGATAAATATAAGAATCGAAAGGCATTGCACAGTTAACTGTTCTACGGTGAAAGTAGTCACAGGATCACCAAATATTGAAATTCCAAGATGTCCCTTAAGGTAATTTAGGAAATGAGAGTGGAAATGGTAAGGTGGGTGAAAAGTAGTTAATTGTATATGTTTGGAGTGACAGGTCTTTTGGGCAAGAGGTTCGAGGTCACAATGGGCAAGTCCATGACTAAAAAGTGTTTCTGTTTTGATAGACTGATCGATGCGGGTAGTCTCTATGAGATCAATAATATGGTACTCCTTGAGGTCTTCATGAAGCTAATAAATGTGGGAAGCTTCGTTGTCTCTCTCTCTCTCTCTCTCTTTTAAGCTTCACATAGCTATCCTTCGAGGGAGTAGTCTATTTATAGTAGTAATTTGGTCGAGAGGAAGATGTCCTTTTGAGGGAGTCAACTTTTTTATTAGAAGTTTTACTCAAGGAATTTTTTGTCCCATTGAAGGTCTTGGAGATCATGGACAAGACCAAGGTGAAGGATAGGACTCTTGTTCAAAAGGTGAGGTGGAACGACCATGGGATCTCATCTAAAGGTAGATGAAAAGTATCCATGAGAATCATGCTATGTGTAGTTCCGTAGTACACATATTCAAGAGAAGATAACAAGTGATGGGTACTCACATGATTCTTGTTTAATCATTAGGGAGGTGGATGGAGTGGATAGCGCTCAAGGGATGAGTGTGGAGAGAGACAAAGGGTGAGGTAGGATAATGAGTCAACAATAGAATGGTCAAAGATGCAATGCATTAAGGGGCTCAGGTTTGGGTTTACCCTCAAGAAGAGATAAATGATAGGCACCTAATCCATAGGTATGAGTTACGATGTATGGTCCAAGCAAATTAGGAGTGAATTTTCCCCTTTTACTTTTTTTTGCTTTGGTTACATGTTGATTCTCTTTCAAGACAAGGTCACCAATTTGGAAGGTTCGGTCATGAACATGTTTTTCATAAGCACGTTTGATACGTTATTGGTAAACTTGAAGGTGATCTAGAGCATTAAGCTGACATTCATATAATAACTCTAGTTGTGCTAAGTGGTCTTGATGAAAGTCATCATTCAATAAGCATGTCATGGAGAGAAATGTGAAGTGAGGGGATCTAGACTTCAAGAGGTAGAACAGCCTCAGTACCGTAGACCAGTGACAAGGGTGTAGCTGCAATGGAAGTGCGAATACTAGTGTGGTATGCCCATAGAGAAAAAGGAATGTGCGTATGCCAATCCTTCCCAGTATCGTCAATCACTTTCATGAGAATTTTATTGAGGGTTTTGTTAGTGGATTCGGCTTGGCCATTGGTTTGTGGGTAATAAGGTGATGAGAAACTAAGCTGAATGCCAAAGGCGTCGTAAAGTTTTTGCAGTGTTTTGTTTTTGAATTATTTTCCATTGTCAGTGATGAGGCAATGAGGGACACCAAAGTGACAAATGATATGATGGTTAATGAACTCACATATTTTCTCAGCTTTCATGGAGATGAGTGGTATGACTTCCACCCATTTTGTGTAGTATTCGGTAGCAGTTATGATCCATTGATGACGTTGGGAAGAATGAGGATTGATTTCTCTGACAAGATCCAAACCCCATTGAGAGAAGGGCCAAAGGTCACGAGTGACCTGTAAGGCATGACTGGGTGTATGATGAAGGTTGGAATGTTGTTGACATTTCACACAACGTTTGACATAGTCACAAAAATCATGGTTAAGGGTCGGCCAGTAATAGCCTAGGTGAAGAATATGCTTAGCAATAACAAGGCCACTAAATTGACCTCCACATATGCCATCATGAACCTCCTTAATGGTATAAGGAATTTCAGAACTTGTGAGGCATCATAAGAGAATACCATCAAAGCTACGCTTATAGAGGAGTCCCATCAGGATAATGAAATGGGAGACCTTTTTATGGAAGGTGTGTTGTTTGTTATGGGTGAGATCAGGAGGTAAGATGCAGAGGGAAAGGTAGTTGGAGTATTGTTTATACCAAAGGTCACTCAGGTCAGGGGTGTCATTTCCGATTGAGTAAACATCATGAGGTAAATAAGAAGGTGAATGGAGGTGTTGTCATGGTGAACAAATATTTTGGAATCGGCAGGGGAAGCGGGTATTTGGGAAGCTAAGCAGGCCATGGTATTTGTAAATTTGTTGGTTGAACATGGGATGGTTTAAAGGGTGTAATGATCAAAGGTGGTCAACAGTATGTCTACATGATGTTTATACTTTTGAAGTAACTCGTTACGACATTGGTATATACCATTGACTTGGTTTATGACCAATTGTGAATCACCAAAGATGTGGATTGATTTGACATCTAGGGCATAGGCGGTCTAGAGACCTAATACAAGGGCTTCATACTCGGCAATGTTGTTAGTGCATTCAAAGTCTAGTTTGAAAGACAAAGGCATGGGTTTTCCATCCAAAGGAACAAGGATAACACCAGCACCACCCCCATGCTAACACTTGGAACCATCGAAGAATAGTGTTATTTGGTAAGGGGGTTCGTCCAGGGAAAGGGTAGTAATGGATTCATCAGGAAAGTAAAAATTAGAGGGTTGGTCCCTGGAAATAGGTGCATCAGCTAGTTTGTTGGTGACAATAGGCCTGGCCCTTAATGGACTTATGGTGAATGAATTCGAGGTCAAGATCAGCTAAAAATCATAAGCCATCATGTGGCACACTAATTTTGATAAGGTTTGGCATACATTAATTGTAAAGGTTCGGTGTTGGTCACAACATAGGTTTTGTGGTTGAGTAGGTAATGGAAGAGTTTAGTGGCAATGAAAACTAAGGCTAAGCAAAGCTTTTCTGGATGGTTGTATTGGGTTTCATAGTCCAAAAGAGTACGGCTTATGTAATAAACCACCTGATCCCTATGTTGTTCATCACGATGAGTGAGCATGGCTCCCAAGGAATGATTGGTAGCTGATATGTATAGGTAAAAAGGTTAATCGTCTTTAGGTGGAATGAGTACGGGTGGTTGGAGAAGATATTGTTTCAGGGCCTCAAAATCTTTGTAATAGTCATCATCCCATTTAAAGGAGACATATTTCCTAAGAAGACGATGAAATGGTTGACACTGATCAGATAATTGTGAAATGAAATGGCGAATGGACTGTACAATTTACCTTGCAGGCTACAGAGTTGTTTAAGGTTAGTGGGTGGAGGCATTTCCAGAATGGCCTTGACTTTAGCAGGGTCAACTTCTATACCATGGAGGGAAATAATAAATCCCAGGAGTTTTCTTGAGAGAACTGTGAAGACGCATTTTTTAGGTTAAAGGCAGACGTAATATTTAATGAGGCAGTCAAAGATGGTTTTGAGGACAACGAGGTGCTCGACACAACATTTAGATTTGGCCAAGAGATCATCCACATAATATTCCAATATGTGATGCATGATATCATGGAAGATGTAAGTCATAGCATGCTGATATGTAGCACCAGTGTTTTTAAGGCCAAAAGGCATGACTCAATAGCAAAAGGTTCCCCAAGGGGTAATGAATGCGGTCTTGTGCTGATCTTCTGGGGCAAAAAAAATTTGGTTATAACCCAAGGAACCATCCATGAGTGAGAGCATCTCGTGACCAGTAGTAAGGTCAACCAGTTGATCAATACCAGGAAAGGGAAAGTCATCTTTCAGGCAGGTGAGGTTGAGGTCTCAGAAGTCCATGCAAATGCAGAGTCCCCCTATTGCTTTAGTAATAGGGACAATGTTAGAAATCCAACGAGGATAATCAATGGGTAAGATGAAGGAAATGGAAAGAAGGCACTGAAGTTCTTCTTTGACGAGAAGAGCAATGTGAGGGTGCATTTTCCTCAGCTTTTGTTTGATAGGTTTGGCATCGGGAACGGTTACGATATTGTGGACCACTATGGTGGGATCAATACTAGGAATTTCTATGTAAGACCAAGCAAAAGCATGGTTATGATCTCAGAGAAAAGATGTGATGACTTCCTATTTAGTAGCATCTAAATATTGTCTGATCTTTAGGATGTGCGGGTCATCCTGAGTATGAATGTTGATCTTGATAGTTGATTCATTCAACATGGTTTGTGTCTCAGAGGGTAATGACTGATGAATATATGAGTCTTTTACACCAAGGTAGGTGAATATCTATTCATCATCCTGACATTGAATGATGTTGATGGTAGGTGTGTCATTGTCGATCATCTTAGGATATAGGAATGGGAGAGTGGAAGGGGCCTCACCTTCGCGTTGATAAGTCAAAGGCCCCAAGGAAATGGTGTTTATGAAACAAAAAAGTTAGGAGGGATAGATTTAGGATCCATCAACTCTGTCGGTGAGGATGGTGATGAAGGTGGAGAAGGGCTAGGGTCCTGCAATGAGTTCAATGTGGGCCTATTTGGTAGAAGGTTCAGGGAAGCTGATACCGCTATGGTCATTATGTTTGTGGGTGGTACATGGAATAATGGTATGGCGGCCTTTCTCGTAAAATCCAAAACCAAAACCCTTCCACGCACAATAGTGTAGGAAGGTGTGGGAAAAATGGTGATTGGTAAGTGATTGGAATTCAGTGGAAAATGGGTGGGGTTGTGATGGTGGTTCAGGTGTGTAGGTGGTAGTATCAAGTCCCCCAAAGGTGAGACTAGTACGAAGATGAGGAGGACCATAAAGGAGGTGTTCTCCTATATGGTGATCATAGCGAGGGTTTTGGTGAAGGCTTCCCATACTCATGTGGAGTAAGGAATGTGTTAACACTATATACGTTGTACTCCCCCAGAGTGAGGCATTGAAAAACACCTTCCAAGGGATCAGTGGTTGGTATGTGGGTAGCTGGTATGGATGATGTGTCGGATGTCGATGTAGAGGTGGAGTTAATGGATTGGAAAGCTAATGGGTCAGCCGTGGAGGTTATAACAATAGTAAGAATAGAGGAGGTATGTGTGGTGAAAGAAGTGGCTGTACTGGTAGGTGGGGGTGTAGGTGAAATAGTATTAGTTGTGGAAGTAGATGGCTTGACAGGTATGATCACATCATTGGGTCGGTAAAGCATGTTGCATGTTTTGAAAGGTGATGGGTCAGCTGGAATGGTATAAGTTTGTCCTTTGTGTTCAAACTTTACACAATGATGTAAAGTGGAGGGAACACAACCCATGACATAGATCCAGGGTCTACCAAGCAACAATTTATATTGGAATTCCCCCTCCAAAACATAAAACAATTATGGAATAGTGTGGGGGCCCACACGAACATGAAGGATGACAATGCCTAGTGTGGAGGTGATAGCGTCATTGAATGAACACAAACATGACCAGATGTTTGTGCATGTAATTATTAGGTATGCACATTTGAGAAAATGCATGGGATGAAATGATGTTAATTCTAGCGCCTCCATCAATCATCACACGGTGTACCCGTATGTCATCAATGTGGATAGAGATGAAGAAGGCTGGGTCTGGGTCATCATTTTGGTATGGTGCAATATCTACCTCTGAGAAGCTGAGGGAGGCCACTTGGTGATCAAGGTGAGATGAGGATGAAGGTGGTAATTTGGTGAGAGAGGCTACATGATGGGGTGTGATAATGGAGGCTATGGGTGTAGGGTCATTGGGTAAAACCTCGATAGATTGAAGATCCTTCATGAGGGATTGACGATGGGATTCCGAGGTTTGGATGAGGTCATATAAGGACATTTTGAGGGGAGATTAGTGTAGTTGTTTGAGCATGGTGCGATGTGTGATACCATTAGAAATGGGGTATGTGGGGCCACAGATAGTGATTTTAGGTATGGGTGTAGATGGTATGTTGGGTATAGGATTGGTTGGTGGGTTAGCTACATTTTCTTTACCCTTATGCACACGCGTAGTGACGTGTAGCATGTTGATTTGAGGGAAGTTGTCAAATGGAGAAGGTATAGGGTAAGTGGTATAATGACATGAAGGGAAAAAACTACTGGAGGAGAAAAGCCCTGTGAGGTTAGTTGGGTGCAACGAAATTTGGGTGGTGGCGTGGAAAGTTCTCTGATGTGAACCATGTTAATTTAAAATTTTGTGTGTGGTTCTAGGAGCTGTGAGGGTGGAGGTTGTGGTTGTTGAGTGGGCAGTGTGGTAATGGGTGTAGTTGAAGTAGGATCCTCATCAAGAAGTTCGTCGTCATCAAATTTGGTTTCTAGTGGGCACAATTGGATACGGACGGTTTTTAAGGCCTTACAATTCTCCACATCATGCCTTGGCACATGATGGTATGTGCAAATTTTGGTGTCATCAAACCCCTTTGGATTGGGTTTGAGGGGGTCGTAAGGTCAGAGTGGCAGTAATATGATAACAAAAGTCTTAAGGAGGTTGGCTAAAATTTTGGCATAGGACCATCCTAATGGATCACAATGGGAAGTGAATGTGGGTTTAGGTGTAGGTGTGGTTGATTGTCGGGGAATTGTTTTTGGAAGTGTAGGAATGGGTCGAGCTATGGGTTTAGGCATAGGTGTGGTTTGAGGTATCAGTTGGGTTCATTTAGGTAGGGGCACAGTAGATGGACGGGTAGGAGGGTGTGTGGTTGTTTTGACTACCTTGTTGTGGGGTAGTGGGGTTTTGTTTTTGGGTTGTACTTTCTTGGGTAAAGGTGATGTGGGTGTACGAGGTCTAGAAGGGAAAGCAGATGGAGGAAGAGGGTGAGTTACCCACGGGGATAACGGGGGTGCTATGAAGGTAGATGACATAGGTCATGCTTGGGGTGTGAGGGACAATGACTAAAGTGTAGTGGGTAGTGAAGCAATGGCTGAAGGTATCAGAGGTATTGGTGGTAAAGAGACAACAGGTGGGGGTATGAGTTGTGTTGTGTGCCTGGGTAGGTTAGAGATTTGTGAGGAAGGAATGGGTGGTTGTGTTATTGGTTTATGGATGGGTGAAGGGTGCTTGACCATGTTGGGCAGATGAGGTCTTAAGGCAAATGAGATAAGTGGAGGTGTGATTGGTGTAGTCGAGGTATGAGGATGATGAGTTTGTTTCTTTGGTTTGGGTGTCAGGGTAGGTATGGTATTGATGTTGGAGGATGTAGCTAATTCAGTTTAGTAGGCAGATGAGTAAGGCTAGTGATTGGGGTGACCCCTAAAGTGGTAATAGGTTTGGTGGAGGCAAATTTTGTGGGTGTGGGTTTTGGTTTAGATATAGGTTGGGTCAAGGGTAAGGGTGTGGTGTGAGTGCTAACAGGTATCATGCAAGGGGTTGTGACAATGGTGGTTGTATGTGGTTTGATGGGTGGAAATGTGTTTGGCTAGATAGAGGAGGTGTCATCGAGGGATCTCAACATCTGTGTTGAGATAGGGAGTAAGAGGCACCCCCATAATAAAGCCCTATCCGCATAATCCAAGTGATCGACCAAACGTGAGAATGGCACATTTGTGGGTGAAGTTGGTGAGGACCTAATGGGAATTCCTGTAAAATGCATTTTAGAGACAGGGAATCAGCCAGCTTTAGCTTCCATGGGTAAGAGAGTTGAAAGTAGGTCTTTTGGATGTTGGGTAGCTAATGGAGAATGCTCGCTAAGAGGTAAAGGTATCTCCACCGGGTCTATGATGGGTGGAGGAGATGATGGGAGTTCCTCTATAAGTGGAGGGATGGATAGGTGCTCCTCTGTGGGTGGAGGAGGTAATCTGTGCTCCTCTATAGGTGGAGGAGGTAATGGGATCTCCTCTATGAGCTGAGGAGGTAAGGTAGGTAAAGGATCCCTAAGTGGAGAAGCTAGGGGTGAGATGGTCTCAATGTTAGCAGAAGACTCCTTCGTAGGTGATGTAGGAGATGAAAGGTGTTCTTCTATTGGTGAAGGAATAGTGACGGTTGGTTCCAATGTGGAAGGAGGATTTTGGGCTAGGATTTCCTCTATAGAAGGGATGTGAGGTAATTAAGAGGCAACAGGTACCTCATTAAAGATTGCATGAACCTTGCAGGTATGGGTATCGTGAGTGGATGTCTCACCAGTTTGATTCGATGAAGGGGCATGATTGGGAAATGGTTTTTTAAATATTTGTAGATTTTGGTTGGGGGCGGCGTTGGGATTATCCACAGTCAACTCACCTTTCTCGAGCATTTCTTGGAAAATATTCTTAAAAGTGATGTAGTTTTCGTCACTATGACCCTTCACTCAGTGATAGTTATAGAAATCTGGTTCCTTATACCACACAGGCATGGGGTAAGCATTGTTAAAACCAGTGTGTGGTTTTATGGGTGGAAAGGTGATGGTGCCAACTTTGATAAGCTTTTCTAAGACAGAAGAGTAAGGTTCCCCAATTAGGGTATATTTTCACTTCTCTTGTCTGAATCAAAAATCCTGGACGGGTGATAGATTAGATGAGGGTGTAGCTTGATTAGACAGATGAGCCAGGCTGATTTGAGTACCACTGCATTAGTGGTACCTTTAGCCTTTGAATAATTGGTTGGGGGTTTGGAAGAAGAAGAGGTTTCATTCGACTTGAATGTCGAATTCTTATTTTGTAATTGGATTTTCTTCTCTTCGATGGCCTGAATCTAAAACTTTCGTGCCATAGTGAATGCCTCATCGAATGTTTAAAAATTTTAGACCCTGCAAGGTCAGGGAGATATGTCTGGCACAATCTCAGGTGAAGAGATTGATGAGTTCAGTTTGTGGCAGTTGAAAGGTAAGTTGATTGATCAAGCTGCACCAACGAGTGACAAAATCTGCGATAAATTCATCCTTATACTGACGTGTAGAATATAGATCGGTCATGGTAACCTTATTGGCGATATTGATAGAGAAATGATCCAAAAAAGCTTGGGCTACCTGATTGGATGAAAATATGGAGTGTTTGGGTCCCCCACTATACTAATCTAATGCTAGTCTAGTGAGGGACATGGGAAAAGTTCTCAAAAGTAAGGCATCAATATGAGCAATCAGATAACACCCATTTTTGAACAAGTGCAAATGTTGTTGTGGGTCTTCCTTACTATTGAAGTGGTTAAATTTTGGAATTTCCCAATGCACAAGGTATGAACGGATGGGAATGGATGGGTGAATAGGCTCGTTGTAAATCTCATCATAAGTGAGAGTGTTGCAGGAGCCGGAAACCAATGCCTCCAATGTTTGCATCTTTTCCATCATCAATTTAATTAGGTCATTGGTGGGTTGTGATGTAGCATGA
Source organism: Taxus chinensis (assembly GCA_019776745.2). Lineage (NCBI taxonomy): Eukaryota > Viridiplantae > Streptophyta > Pinopsida > Cupressales > Taxaceae > Taxus > Taxus chinensis. The sequence continues at coordinate 75,788,793 of CM034155.1, read as the reverse complement.
GGAGGTTGGTTTTGGACATATAATGGGTGTGGCATTCCAGTGTATGGGCCTGCCATGTAAGACGGTGGAGAATAAGGCAATGAAATAGGGGGTACGAACCTGGAATGAATAATAGATGAAACAGTTGGTTGTTGGTAGTATGTATATGGGGAGGAAGGGTCGTGGTAACCCTAGTGGCAATAGGGGCTAATGATTGTGGAATGGAAAGAACTATGTTCTAAAATGGGGTAGAGGTCACCGACACTGGAGGTGGGAATGTAGCTATAGGTATGTGTGAGACATGAAGGGTGGATGAGGTTGTGTTTGGGGTAGTCGAGGGTATGGTGGATGTAATGGGTTCCACAGAGATAACAAACATGGCAGTCATGACAGGTATAAAATGTAACTACAAAATGACTTGGGGTAAGGTGGATGTGGGTAGCACGTAACTAGATGGGGCTGATGTGGAAGTGGGTGTGAGAGTCATGGGGATAGATACGAGCATGCTGTATATCAACTGACCTGAGGCGTCTCGAGTGGGAGAGATAAAATTGCAAGGTAGCAGGGTTCTAGTCAAGGAGTCATGCAAACTCCTCATCTCTGGTAGCGATATTAGTAGGATGGATAGGATCCATGGCTGGTGATAAAATAGAAGGTGGTGAAGGACTAGGTGGGAGTAGTTGGAAACTTGCGTGGAACATGAGGGCATTCACCTATGTTCAGGTCAGTACCATGTGAACCAGTATTGATCCGATAGGGCTACTTCTCTGTAAATGATATAGAGAACAGCTGGAACATGGTGAATCTGGTGATAAAAAAATGGATGAAGTAGAAAATGGTGGGTGGAATATGAAATAGGCTAACCGATTCTGGTTATGGAAAAATGACATTAGTCAGGGGTAACCACTACCGGTCACTGTAGAAAATAGACAGTGAGTAAACAATGAGGTAGAAGCAAAATCTAATAAGTATGCCAAATTTGGGGATGTGTAAAACATAAATGGGAGAAATGAGAGTGATAGAGACTGTGGAAAGTGGAAAAAAGTGAAGTGAAACTTTTCTTTTGAGTAGGTCAGCAAAAGGACCTAGAACTGACATCGGTTGGGTTTAACCGATGGTGGTCAGAGGTAACCGATGACGGTTACTATGAAATTGGAACAGTGATGAGAAAAATTGGCTGTGAATTAAAATTTGATGTGGAATCAGACCCAGAATTCTAGGAATGATGGTGATATGGCCCATGAACACTCATGTGAAGTTGAAATACACCAGCTATGATGAGGAGTGTGTAAGGATAAACAAAAAAAAGTGATGAACGTGATCTTTCACCTCAAAATGGAAGCCAAGCAGAAACACTAAGAAAATGTGATCCTAAGAGTGCCCTTTTCTATTATGTTTTTTTAGCTTATGCTATTTAAGGACTGAAACATGAATTGTGAAATAGAGTTTTTGGTGAGGATGCCTTCCTACAAAGAAGGAGATCTAAAGGGTGAGGTTTCAGGTATGTTATGGTGGGGCGAGCTTCACTCTGAAGTATGACTCAATAGAGTAGCGAGTTGGGTGCCCACTATGCCATGATCATGTGATCACCTACAACTTCTTCCAGGTAGGATGTTGTTTAAGAATGTATGTATTTGATTTTTTGTGTGGTTTGGTAAGACTCATAGAAAGAGAAAAGGATAGAAGTGTTTTTCTACGATTTGTTTGTCAACCATCAGCTGGTCATGACCTCCAGCATATAGGTTTCCCTCATTTAATGTGAGCTAATACGATAAATCAGAATGAAATGTGATTGTTTTTAAACCCATATCGAAAATGTGAAATTGGATGACACAATAAGATGAAGATGAAGAGGGATGCTCTTTCACTACAATGCAGAAAACATGAAGAAATGATTCTTTTTAAATACATCAAAAGAAAAGTTTCCTTTAGAGAAAATAGAAAGAATAAGTGGATTACCAGGGAAGAAAATTAGTGTGTACGCTTTTTTTAGAAAAGAAACAAACACACAAATATTTTTCCCCTAGGAATGAATGAAATGCAAGGAACCCCAGAGGGGTCCCATTGGGCATGCCAAAATGTTTCACCTTTTTCTTAGATTGTTTCTTTGAATTGTTGATGAAATAGATAGGGTAACGGGCGTAGGAGGAATACCTGTTCAAATTTTGGTTGATGGGTTGTTGCACATGTATGACTTCTGAATCCACAGCTGAGCATGAGCGCTTCCATTTGGGTAGGAGGAACTACCTGTAATGAAAACAAAACCACCAGAAGGAATTTAAACAATATGGGCAGTGAACTACCTAGTGTGAGCTAGATCTGGGAAGTATGATACTTCCTAAATGGTTGTTAGTCCACTGTTTTAAACAAATTAATGCTATAAACAAAGTAAATCGTATTGTTATTTTAAAATGATTTAGGTATCTCAATTAAAAACACAATAAGAAATAGATCTAATCTAATAGGCTAAGCTAGAATAGAATCCAAGGTCAAGGCATAGGTTCTGTGTCTTTGCAAACTTGATAAAGGTCTCAGGTAGGTCAAAGGTGAGTGAGGGTGAGGTAAAATGAGGTGGGTAGGTATTTGTTTAAGACTGTGTAGGAAAACACATAGATTGGCATTGGTCAGAGGTGATCGACCACAGTTAGGTATAACTGGCACTGATTACTATGAGATCTGGAAATGTCACCGAATAGGGTTTTGGTCTCCTTTGTGATTACACACAGGATTTCGGTTGGTCAGGATGAGGTATTGGGTGACTGGAATAGGTTTTTGCGAGGTTTTAATGAGTCTACGGTGGTGAAAATGTTGGAGAAGTTCAATAGGGAGAAGATAAACAATGGATGATAAAATAATGATGAAATGATATAAATAGGAGAGTATGATGTTGTACTTACTTGGATTTCATTCCTAAAGGTCTATGTGTGAAGGATGGAGGTTCTGATGATGGGTTTGAAGGCTACAAGTGATCACCAACAAAAGAAAAGCTTCTGTATGGGCTGCATGCACACTCCTCTTTGCTTAGATAGATTAGAATGTGGCTGGGATGGCTGTGCAGGAGAAAATCCTCAATCTCCTTCCTTGGATGTGAGTTCTTGCTGGAATTGGCTCTCTGAAGATGCGTTATCTCTCTGATATTTTTTCTTGCTCTTCAACTTTGTTGCTTCCAACTTCAAAGTTCCAAGTTGTGTAACACCTTGAACTATTGTTACTTCCTCCTGGGCATTCAAGTGTTGATATATGATTTCTTCTATAAAAAGGATGTGTTCCTTTGATTGTGAAGTCATGCTTGATATAGATTATATCTTCTTTGCATTTGAAGAGTTTTGACTGAGCCAGGATATGCTTGGACTCTTTTATTTCTTTCATTTTTGCACTTGAGTTTAATCTGATTTCGGAATAAATTGTGGATTTACCCGTCTATATGACTCGGCCTTGGATCAGTGGCATTTATCCAAGAGATGTTTTAAGTTTATTCTGGATGAATAAAAATTATAGACCTTACGAAGGTTGCAAGGTCCGAATGTGTGGAATGAGCAATTCAGAAATTAACTCAAGCTGATCTTGTTAAATGAATTGGTTCCCGATATCGTAATATCAGGAAGGTCTTGATCTTGAGCCAGGTAATAAATTCAGATACATTTATACTAATAGCTTATTATCAGTGCTGGAATGAATCCTTTTTGTGAATGTATATTTATTGGTTCTTATACTGAATGATTCTAATTGTTAGACCTAAACTAGATTTATTAAGGTTAATAACCTATGGGTTGGATTAGTGTTAATCTAACCTAGCCCTAAGCTATAAGCTAAATGTTCCTAAGGTTAGCAACCTAGCACTAAGGAAGTTAGACTAAGTATCACCTTATGATCTAACCTATGTTTCTAACCTAACTAATGTTAGTGGGGGAAGGGGACCTATGAAGGGGTACGAGCCATGGGCGGTAGTTTCTATGGCATTAAATGAAGGGGATAAGCATGAAGGACAAGGATTTAGGTGAGGTTTCAAATGGCCATCGAGGCCGATGTGGCAGAGTCACCAAATTTGGAAATGGTCTTTGGTTTGTATTTGTCCATCGCCAACTATGGCGGTCGGTGGCAATGGAGATTGAGAGGGAATTTTGGAGTTAATGCAATTAAAGAACTCAGTTTCCGAGCTCGGATTGCTTGGGAAGACATGCAAAATGGAAAACTGGTTGTTTGTTTGGTTTTCCATGCACTCCGGTTTTCCCTTTGTTTGATCACTGGTTCTTCGAACCAGTCTACTTGGTGTTGCATGGCAACTATGAGAATAACTAGCTCTTTTCTCTGTCGAGGAAAGTTTATAAAGCATGGAAATAACAAATTATTGTTGTTGAAACTAACGTGGAAGAAGATTAGAAGGCTCGAGCTCTTTCAGAGGTCTTCTTCAGATTTTAAGCGGCATTACCAGGAATGTTAGGCCCTAACTTTTAAAAAATCCTGCTTTCCTTTAAATGATTTCATTAGAACAACTCTGTTCAGGTGATTTCAATTCAGTTGGTTGGAAGCATTGTTTTGGTTCTTCTTTTCCTGTGAAATTAGGAAACTCGGATCTTTAGAAGACCTTGAAGGAATAGTTTATGTATTTAATCTTCCTTGTGGTTTCACTTCGTTTGAAACTGACTGTACTTTTATGGTTGCTGAATCTTGTTGGATCTTGCTATAATACTTTAAGTTACTTCTGGTTGGATAACTTGCTGTGTTTATACTATTTGAATGTGACTTTGTAGAAGTCCTCCCTGTGCTGCAATTTTTGGGATATAATCCATTGAAAGTTTGCAAGGAATATATATACAAAAATGACTCTGTGGAGTCCTTGGAATGTTTCGTATATTTTGGACTTCTGTAGAAGTCATGAATGTGAATACTTATTAGATTAGACTCAGTTGGAGTCCTTGAAAATTAACTGGCATTATGACTTCTATTGCTTTGTTATGAATACTGTTGCTTAGCAGTGAATATCATTGGTACAAACTCAGTTGGAGTTCTTTTTATGTTTCGTATGTTTCATCTTCTACTTAAGCTTAGTTTCGAATGCTGATGTTTAGTTGATATTACTTAGGATATTGATTCAATTGGAGTCCTTGATATGTATCTTGAATTATGACTTCTGTAGAAGTTTTGCTGGGAATACTATTGGGATTCTTGAATTGTTGTCGCATGAAATCAACTTCAATCTAAGCCTTGTTTATGAGCATTAGTTGTTTGTGATTTGTTGGAGATCTCGATATGTTGCGAGTTGGCTCGACTCTCAATTTAAACCCTTGCTGTGCATGCATATCGTTCAGACTCCTTCTTAACATTCTTGTGTTCCTTTCTGTTTGCTTCTGTGGAAATTTAAAGGAAGGGTTTTCTTTACAAATTTTACTCAGTTTGAGACCCTAATGTATTCCGTAGTAGCTTTGCTTAGGATGAAACTTTGAGGAAAATACTGATATGGAATTTCGGCTTCTATGAAGACCTTGTTGTGATTATTTTTCTTGAAAATGACTTCTAATATAAGTCATGGCTGTATTATCATAAGGATTTGTTTTAGTTAAATGAAGCTGTGCATGTTTGTGTTAGATTCAGTATGAATGTCACTATATATGCATAAGGAAACATCATTTGTTTTAAATGTTATCTAGTCTCTTGTTTGACTGTGATAAAGAGGTTGTTCTTTTGATTTCGGCTTTGGATTTAAGTCCTTGCTATGTTAGTAGGGATTAGATTGAGCTGTATGTTGCTAAGTGTTTCGACTCAGTGGGATTGATGTTGTGATTGTGCATGGTTACGTCTTCTATTATTGTGATTATCTAGTCTTGTGCTTGACTAAGATAAAGAGTTAATAGCTGTGCCTTGACAAGCGATGGCGTTGGATATTTTCTCGTTTGTTGAATAATATGGAAAGTTATGTTAAGTCTATTTGTTGGATTATTTATTATTGCTTTGCCATGAGGGCTATTGTATTGCTCAATAAGCTACAGGTAATTTTTATACTTGAATTTTTGATGAATTGTAGTTCTTCCTGTGGTCTCGACTGGCTTAGTCGCATGCGTATAATGTGAATGCATTACTCTTGAGAGGACGGTACAGTCATGAGCATGATTGGAAGGGAAATCTGAATGTCTCGGTTTCTTTCTCTTCTACTGTAATGTATATGTTGATATATTTATATTTAACTGTTGGAATTGTTTTAACATACTGATGGATTCATGAATTGTTATGATATTCATTTTATTATGTTGAATGTAATGGTCTGCCGGATGTTTGCTATCCTTGGGATTCAGTTGGATAGTTGTTTTGGATACATTTGTTCTCCTTGGTCACTTATATTTATGAAGAAATATCTGAAAAGTATCTAGGACTATTTAGTAACTATAATATGAGTTACGCGTTTATAGTCATGTTTGAATTACAAAAGAGCATAGTCTGAAATATGTCTACATGTTTGGTGAAATGATTTCATTTAAACAGGTTGTTCAATGAGAGCAATTGGTGGATTGCATTTGTTTTAAGAGTTAGTGCTTATCATGCTAAGTTCACCGAACTGACCCGTGTTGAAAATTTTTGCAGATGGCTGCCGTAAGTGGTAAAGGCACGCAGATCTGATATGATGTTCAGATTGTTTAATTTGGTTTTATGATGAACTTCAGTTTGATTATCTAAATGTACTACTTGAAGAAAGATGTTCTTTGGCTGTTGAGTATTGTATCAAATATGCTGAATGAAATAAATGTATTTGATTAGCCTTGAAAGGAATGAAAAGAGGTATTTGTTACTTATGTGTTTGTATTTGTATCTTGATGGTTTGATCTTCTTCGGTTCGAATGATCTTAAGAGCATTGTTATTATTGTATAACTGGAGACTTTTGTGATTATCTAAGTAAGCTTGCAAGGTTATGTGACTGAATACTTAAGATTGTTTAGTAGTTCTATTATGTTCTATCTAAAGCTAAATTGGAATTTAGATCACTGTCTTTCGGGAAGCTAAGGTTAAAATAAACCTGAGCAGGAAGCTAAACGAGCTGAATAAATTATTACTTCCTAGTCTTGATCTAAGTCAAGACAATGTTTAATTGGACTCTTAATCACTATATCTCGATGCTAATAAGTAAGATATAATTTCAGTTATGAGAACTAATATAAACCTAAAAAGGGTATGGTTAGCAATCTCATGTGAAGATTGTGGGTTATTGTCCAATTTCGTTGATTTAGATTTATGTTTTTCTATGAAATCCTTGATAGGACCTCAATCTTATTAAACTTCTCTTGTGTAATGGGTTTTATTAAGAAAGGTAATTCTAAGGTGAGGAACCCAAGGACTAGGAAAGACTACCCTTAAGGGAGCGACTGATAGTATAATTTTAACTCAACGTAAGTAACACCTTAAAATTTAGTAGATCTTATCGAGGTGGATTTGAAGGTTGATGGCACAAGTCGATTGCAGGGTTGTAACTTCGAGAAGATTAGGATCTTCTCAAAGATACAACAATGCAGGTGACTTATGGCGACACCCTTCGCATTGATGAATAAGATTTACACCTTGAACTCGAACAAGTTTTACTCTGGGACTGATTAGGAATGTGGTCATGTTATAAGGCTGCCCCAGGAGACTTGGGGTATCTTGACACACTAGGTTAACTAGGGTTGACCCAGTATGTCAGCATATCCCTAGTCCCCAGGAGCATCCTTATAACATTGTCATTTTACTAATCCGTTCCCGAGTGAATAACTTGGGGTAGGAGAGACTGTCAGAGGTCAGTATAAGACATTCTACATAACAAAGGAATGGGGTGATGGATGTATTCCAGATTAACGAGTATGCCGTTAAGGAATACGAGACATAAGCATATGTTTCAAATCTTTGGCCAAAGTATTGCAAGCTGCTGATTGCGTTGTCCTATGTCACCTAGTCTAAGGGACGAGATGCCGATGAATAATGGTAACAATTATTTAGATAGGTTCCTTGGACAGAGCATTCTAAATCCCAGATTAGGGAAGAGAACCACAAGAGTGAGGTATTAAAATAAAAACACCAACTCTTGATACTCATGAATAGATCAGTAGATTACCGATTCATGGAATGAAAAGATCAGAGGTACTCAAAGTCATTACAGCTGCATATGGTTATCTGTTATAAGAATGGTTGTTTTGATTTGTGAGTTATAAATTATGTATTTAGAACTAGGAAGCATTTATCAAATTTTTTTTTTTTACTTGTTCTAAAGTACTAAAATGAGGACGTTACAAGTTGCAACTTTGAGAATAAGGTTGTTTTGGGTTAAAAGGGGTAATAGACGATGGTCCGGCTTAACCGGCGATGGTTAGAGGTAACCGACATCGGTCAAGGAGGGATTTCCTAGGTTTACTAAACTTAGGGAGATCCGCCTGATTTCCTCGGATCTCATGTCATTATCCCACGGATTAGACTCGGATCCTCTTACGAGCATGCGTGAATATGGTTAGAGGGAATGTAGGCATTTATTTTTAGGGTTTGGGTAAGTCTTAGTTAGTTGTGGTAACTTGCTAAGAATAGGTCTTAGGTTGAGTTAATTTGGTGAGGTGTCTAAGTGAACTGTATGTGTAGATATTATTTAAATAAGATATTTAAATAATAAATATAGTGAGGATAAACCTTTAATATAATTAAATTGATTAAATTAATATTAGTGGGGTGAAGGGGGTCATGGCTAGGTAAATGTAATAAAGGGGAGGCTTATATGTCAAGGGACGAAGGGGGAGTGTGACCTAATTTTAGTGTCTACAATATGATAGGGTCATGAAGCATAATGAGATCTTGTGTAGGAACGGGTAATAAGTTTTGTTTCATGACACCAAAGGTATGGTTGGGATAAACATCAAGACATTAGGTAAAGTAAGGTCATTAGGCTTAACAACACGGGTAATGGCATCACAAGTTATAATGAGTACACAAATTCAAATGTCACCAAAAAGGTGATTTAGGTTAGGGTATATTGGGTAAGGCACATGTAAGGCCGAGGTATAGGTAAATAACATATCCATAAATGTAGTTAAGGAAATGTACATATAATGTAGGCTTGCGGGTAAGGTGTTATAGGTGTTGTTAAGGTCAAAGGTTGTTGGAGAAACACTATATGTAAGTAAAATGAGCATGGTGTGGGTCAAAAGGTAATATCAGGTGAACGATGCCAGTTATGGTATAACCGACATCAGTTGGCTAGGGCACGACATGACTGATGTCAGTCATGTTGATTCAGGAATAAAAAATAAAAATATGTGTTTTACGGATTCATTTTGACTTTGCCACTTTTAAGAAATGATAGAGGAGAAAGTGTTTCTTGAAAATGATAGTACAAGGCATTGAGCTGAGTTGGCAAGCCATGTAGTAGGTGATTGGTGTTTGATTAGCAGGTCTATGAGATTAATTTGATGGATTCAATTGAATTGATTCATTTAGAGGTGAGGAGTTGATTTAGACATGACAGAGGTGGGAGAGGGATCAGGTGGACCATCGGCACAGTGGCCAGATGTGCCACCATGGAGACATCACCAATTAGAGTTAGGAGATAATACAAATCCCTCATATTTGATTGAAAAGAGTATTGGTTGAAATTGATTTTTGTTAAAAAAATTTGGGTGGGATTTTTTATTTTGAAATTGTGGGTAAAAATGAAGGAAATGAGGAGTGGGAAGGTCACACATAAGCTAGGTTGGGAATGAATCTAGGTTAGGTTTTGGTGGGTTAGAGTAGGTGTTTAGGTTAGGTTTTATGATTTTTTTGTGAGAAAGGGGATGATTTTTTTTGTTTTGGTTACTGCAATAGAGACCGACAAAGGTCAGGAGTTATCTGACATCGGTCAGCTTTAGCTAGCATTAGTCAAGGCTTAGGTGACTGACACCGGTTAAAAGGGACTGGTGACGGTCAAGAAAAACTGGAGCCGGTCAAGGTGATTGGCGATGGTTAAGGTTAAGAGTAAATAGGGGTAAGAAGGGATATGTAGGAAAGTAAAATAGGTAAAGAAGGGGTAGGTGAAGATTAATGTCGATAGAAGAGTGTAAAATATGATTTTGGTGATATAAGATAGGTAAGTCGGGTGAAAAGAATTAAAATAATGGGTAAGGATATTATGGGACAATAGGTTTGTAGGTGAGGATTGTGTAGTGGGTAAGAGGTGATTTGGGTTGATCAAGTCTTGACACAATTGTATTAGATGATGTAGGCAATAGATCAGTTGAGGATGTGGGATAGAGTACCACCCCTACTAGTGTAAATGTAATCTAGTGTGACAACAGAGGAGTGGGAGCACATGATTGAGGTTGGAATGAGTGCAATCCAATGCTATATGCGTATATCCTGGGATCATAGTTTGATGGTTTCTCTCATCTATAGATGGGATTCCACCACCAATACCTTTCACTTATCGAAGGGTGAGATGAATATCTCCTTGGAGGGCATATATAGGATTCTGCGGCTTCCTATTGTTAGGGAGAAAATATACTCCATTTCTTCAGAGGGTTCGATGAGGTTGATAGTGGCTATGTTTGGTGAGGCGATGGGTGAGCTGAGGTATCACAACGTGATTCTCACTTATAGAGATATGCATGTAACCTATCTGCATGAGACTAGGTTATCTATGTTGATGATGGTGGCAGTTTTGTGTTTTACATTTCCATATTTTGAGGGTAGTAGGTTTCTGTGAGCACTAATGGGTATCCTATAAGATATGATCGAGGAGCACATACGATTTTCTTGGGCACTGAATTTCCTAGTTCAGCTATATAGGGAGCTATGGGCCTATGGGAGATTGAGGTAGTTTGATATGTGTTGTACATTTTTCTTACACTGCTAGACATATGAGCACATTATGTATGCGAACCCAGTCAATTTTCCATGATAGGATTTATTTGGGGGTGGCTTGTTCAGAGTCATTTTCAGATAATGGCTACCAGTCGCTGGACAACTGAGGGTGGCGAGGGACACATATGATGTGTCATACTACATGTAATGATTGGAGGGCCTTTCTGCAGTTGATATTATGTGGAGACCATATGTGGACTATCCATCCTAAAGAGGCATGGATGAGGAGCTTCAAATACTTAGATGGATACAATGGAGATGTGCTAGGGAGCATGAGATGATTCCCGTGGACAAGGTTAGACGACAGTTTGGGCTACAGTAGGATGTACCCCCACCTTTTCCACTGTACCACATAGATGACATGGAGAGAACCATGTCTCCACCACACCCGAGTATTCCTACAATATAGGAGGAGAAGGCACGAGATAGGAAGATTGATGATGTGAGAGTCACTGATGAATATAGGTAGTGGTGGGTGGCCCAGCTATGGGCGACACCGCCAAGGCCAGACCAACAGGATTTAGCCACTGTCATAGTGTAGAGGGATACTTTATAGGGTTAGGTAGCTTCCCTTCAGGCACAGACTATAATGTTAGAGGGACAACTTAAAGGGTCAAAGGCATAGGTAACCACTTTACAGGCTCAGATGATGGCCTTATAGGCCCAAGTAGCACAAGGACACGCGCTTGCATAGGGTGGAGATGAGTATAGTGGACTTTTAGTCACCCTACAGGCACATGTGACAGGGTTACATGGCCAGTTAGCCACTACACAAGCAGAGGTTGTGGCTTTATAGGCCTAGGTTGTAGTACAAGTACATGTACCCCCACAGGCCCAGGGACAGGGTCCCATATTAGATGCACTCACACCAGGACAAAGTCTCGTTACATAGGTAGGAGGGCATGCATCAAGATAGGGGTCGAGGCCATTATTAGTAGGGAAAAGTTCACAGGTTGTAGTGAGACCCATGACACCACCATAGACTATGTTAATGGTGAGGTTCAAGGATGTCCTGAACGAGGCTCACTACTATCATGATCACGTGACAACTTCCGGTATAGATGTTCCCTCATATGCCGAAGTACAGATCCTAGCAAGCAGCCTAAGTGAGTAGACAAGATCTAGGACTCATAGTTTAGGGAGCATAGGGGGCCATCGAGCCCATGGACGTTCTAGGGAGAGGTTACAAGTTCACAAAGGCTAGGCCTGAGAGAGGGCTAGGAGGAGACCACACTGAGACCCATGGAGGGTGTAGAGATGCTGACAGGGTAGGTGATAGGTAGGGAGGAGGAGACATGTGAGACTGGTCAGGAGGATATCATGTGGGGTGAGGATTAGTCACTTGATATGATCATTGTTTTGATTTTTGATATATATATGTCAGCTTATGTGCCGAAGACATGAGATTGTATATGAGAGTTTTTGAGATACTTGTATTTATTTGTATCTGTGTATATATGTATTGATACATAGAATCTCCCATTTATATAGTTTATGATATTTATTAGATGGATGATGTACTTGTTTTTAATTTTCATTGTTATTGTGTATTGATGGAAACTAGGTGAAGTAGGCATGATTGAGTCGAGGTCATGTAGTCACAATTTAGTTTAGGTCAGGTTGGCATAATGGAGTCAGGATTATGCATGGTGGAGTCTAGGTGGTTTAGGAATGATTGAGTTAGGTATAGAGGTCAGTAGGTGAGGACATGATGGAGTTTAGATTATGTTAGGCATGATGGAGTTTAGGTGATTTAAGCATGATTTGGTCATGTGTTTGGGTTTAATTTAATTTCCAAGTTATTGGTAGTATTGAAAATAAATGATGATGTATATGTATGTTGTGGTGTAAATTTCCCAATGTTTTATATCATGGAAATGTGAAATGAGTGATGTATGATATGGTGATGTTATAAAATGGTAGGTATGTATATTTTTATGATTATGTAATTTCTAAGTTTTGTGTAAAATGGAAACTAACTAAGGTAGAATGTGAATAGAAAGGTGGAAAATTGTTTAGGGGAAAGAGTGGCCAAGCTAACCTCCAAGGCCCCCATGCCCTTGGAGTGTTGCCTACATAGCCCCAGCGAAAAGGGGCCTCAGGCCGATGTAGTTCTCCCATAAGCTAGGGAAGAATATGATGAAGTAGAATAATGGGTTGGTTTATTTTTAGACATGATTGAGTTAGGTACAGTTAGGCATGATTGAGTCTAGGTCATTTAAGCATAGGTAATTTTGGTGAAAGAGGAATGGGTGAGTCTAGGTCATTTAGGCATGGTTGAATTTTAGGTCATTGAGGCATGGTTAGGTCATTTAGGTATGGGTGAGTCTAGGTCATAGGCATGGTGAGTGTAGGTCCTTTAGGCATATCTATGGTGAATAGATATTTGTGATTTTGGTGGAAAAATAATTCCAAACATGTAGGTTTCGAAGGTCCAGTCTTGTAAAGGAGATCAAGAAGTAAGAAAAGAGGTGAATGGTTAGAGGAGAAAAAAGTGTTTCCTGATTGATAAAAAACCTAGCGATTCTATCATACCAAAAATTGTCTTATGAATGGAAAATCCTAAAATGTGTTGCATAATTGAATGTTCTACGGGTGAAGAAGGTCACATGATCATTAAATTTCAAATTTTCAGCATGTCCCTTGAGTAGGTGGAAGGTTAGAAAGGTAAGGCAGTGAGGTGAAAGAAGGTTGGTTTAGCGTAACCTGATGTGTGACATCATGCCTTTTTGGCAATAAAATCAAGATCAAAATAGGAAATTCCATGACAAAAAATTTAGCTTTTATTTTTTCTTTAGTTTTTATAGACTAATCGGTGTGGGAAGACTATGTGGGATGAGTAGAATATATCCTTGAGGTCTTCATGAAGGTGATCGATGCAGGAAGCTTTAAGAATATTTTTATTTTATTTTTGCAGGAATAGTCTTCTTTTTGTGATAGACTATGTATAGTATGGCTAGCTTTGTATAGTTGTCCTTCGAGGGAGTAGTCTATTTATAGTCAGACAAGATAGAAAGATAGGATGTCCTTTTTTGAGGGAGTCATATTTTTGTGAGAAGTTTGACTCAAGGAGTTTGTGAATTTGAAAGTCCCATATATTTCTTTTTGATTTTTTGAATTCATTTTTTTGGAATTTTAGGTCATGGACAAGGCAATAGAGAAGGATAGGCTCCTGTTATGACAGAAAAACTATATTACATAGGGGTTAGCTATGAAATATGGGGTTTTAAATGATGAATGACTATGGGATTCCATCTTGAAAAAGATGAAAATTATCCATGAGAATCATGCCATGAGTAGAGCCTTGATACTCATATTAAAGATAAGGCTGAAAAGTGATGGGTAATTACATGATTCTTTTTTAGTCATTGATCCTTAAAATAGGTAAATTTAAGGTGAATGGTGCTCAAGGGACAAGTTCTTAATTGACATAAGATGATTTAGGACTTAATTCAACAATAGAATGGTCGAAGATGCAAGACATTGAGGGGCTCAGGTTAGGGTTTACCTTCGAGTGAAGACAAATGATAAGCACCTGATCCATAGGTATGAGTAACGATATAGGGTCCAAGCCAATTAGGAGCAAATTTTCCCCATTTAATTTTCTCCTCTTTTGTTACATGTTGATTTTCCTTCAAGATGAGGTCACTGACCTCAAAGGTTTGTTTGTGGACATGTTTATCGTAGGAATGTTTGATACATTTTTGGTAGCTTTGGAGGTGATCGAGAGCACTAAGAAGAAGTTCATATAATAACTCGAGTTGTGTCAAACCTGGAAAAAATCATCATCATTGAGAATCTCTTTGAGTGAGATACGATGAGATGAAATTTTTACTTCAAGAGGCAAGACAACCTTTGTACTGTAGACCAGAGAGAAAGGTGCATGGTAGCAGTTGAGGTATGAATACTAGTACGATAAACCACTAAGGAAAAAGGAATGTGCGTGTGTAAATCCTTTCCAGTATCACCAACCACCTTCATAAGAATTTTGTTTAATATTTTGTTGGTTGATTCAGCTTGGCCATTTGTTTGAGGGTAATAAGGTGAAGAAAAACTGATTTGAATGCCGAAGGCATCACAGATTTTCCGTAGGTTTTTTTTTAAAATTGTTTTCCATTATCAGTGATGAGGTGGTGAGGAAAACCAAAGAGACAAATGATGTGATGGTTGATGAATTCACATATTTTATCAGCTTTCGTAGAAATGAGAGACATGGATTCTACCCATTTAGTGTAGTATTCAGTATCAGTAATAATCCCTTAATGGCATTGGGAAGAATGATGATTGATTTCTCCAACAAGATCCAAACCCCATTGAGAGCAAGGAAAAATTTCATGTGTGACCTATAAGGCATGACCAGGGGTGTGATGAAGATTAACATTTTGCTGAAACTTTACACAACGCTTGACATAGTCACAAAAATCATGATTTAGGGTTGGACAGTAACATACCTGGTGAAGAATGTGTTTAGAAACAACTAAACCAATGAAGTGACCCACACAAATTCCATCATGAAATTCCTCGATGGTGTAGGGAATTTTAGACCTCATAAGTAATTGTAAGAGGATATCGTCAAAGCCACATTTATAAAGAATACCACTCATGATGAAATAACGAGAGCCACTTTTAAGGAAGGATCTTTCCATTGCGAGTAAGATATGGGGGTAGAATGGAAAGGGAAAGGTAGTCAACAAAATACTTATACCAAAGGTCATGTGGGTCAGTTTCAATGGTTCTAAATAGGTTGACGTCTTGAAATAGATAAGAAGGTGATTGTAAACTTTGTATGGTGACAAATATTTTTAAGTAAGAGCCAAACATGACATGATATCCACAAATTTATTAGTGGAACGCGAGGTGGTTTGGAGTTCATAATGGTCAAAGGTAGTCAAAAGTATGTCAACATGATGCTTATACTTTTGAAGTATTTCATTACGAAATTGGTATATACCATTAACTTGGTTCACAACTAGTTGGGAATTGCCAAAGATATTAATTGATTTAACATATAAGGTGATGGAGGTTTAAAGACCTAATACAAGTGCTTCATATTTGGTGATATTTTTAGTACAATCAAAATCTAGTTTGAAAGATAACGACATAGGATCACCATCAAGAGGAATGAAGATAACTCCGGCACCACCCCCATGCTGAAATTTGGAATCATCAAAGAATAAGGTCATCTAGTAAATGGTATCATCTAAAGAGAGGGTGGCGATGGATTGATTTCCAGAGAGAAGTGTGTTTGTGAGTTGGTCAATGATGGTTTGTACTTTGGCATATTTTTGATAGATGAATTCGATTTCTACATCTGCAAGAAGAATGATCCAATGTGCAACACGTTTATGTTGGTAGGACTTAGCGTACATGTAATGTAAGGGGTTAGGATTAGTGATAATGAAGGTTTTTTTGTTAAGTAGGTAATGATAAAGTTTAGTGGCGATAGAAAAAAAGGCTAAGAAAAGTTTTTTGGCATGAGTATATCTAGTTTCATAATCTAAAAGCATACAAATTATATAATAAATTGTTTTCTCCCTATGTTGCTCATTGTGATGAGTGACAATGGCACCTAGGGAATAATCAATAATATAAATGTAAAGGTAAAATGGTTGGTCATCCTTAGGGGGAATGAGAAAATGTGGTTGGAGGAGGTATTGTTTTAGGGCATCGAAGGATTTGTGGCATTCATCATCCCATTTGAAGGAGATACCATTTTTAAGGAGATGATGAAATGGGTGGCAACGGTTGGAAAGCTACGAAATAAAATGACGAATGGATTACAACTTACCTAGCAAACTGCAAGTTGATGAAGGTTAGTGGGTGGAGGAATTTTGAGAATAGCCTTGATATTAGTAGGATCAAATTCAATGCCACACAAAGAAATGATAAAACCAAGAATCTTGCCAGAGAGAACCATGAAGACACGCTTCTTAGGTTAAAGGTGAACACAATACATGATGAGATGGTCGAAGATGACCTTAAGGGTGGTAAGGTGTTTGACCCAATGTTTGGATTTGGAAAGAATATCGTCAACATAATATTCCAATATGCGATGCATAATGTCATGAAAGATATAAGTCATAGCCCGCTAATGTCATGAAACAACAACAGAAGGTCCCCCGAGGAGTGATGAAGCTAGTTTTGTGTTGATCTTCTGAGGAGAGTAATATTTGGTTATAACTTGAGAAACTGTCCATGAGTGATAACATCTCATGGTCGGTGGTAAGATCAACTAGTTAGTCAATGCTAGGTAGAGCAAAGTAATCTTTGGGGAAAGCTAATTTAAGGTCGTAGAAGTTCATGAAAATGCGGAGTCTCCTTGTCACTTTTGTGATAGAAACAATGTTAGAGATCCATTGGGGATAATCAATTGGTAGGATGAATGAAACCGAAAGGATGCACTTGATTTTTTCTTTGACAAGAAGGGAAATGTGAGGATGCATTTTCTGCAGCTTCTATTTCATGGGTTTTTCTTTAGGAATAGTTACGATATTGTGGACCACAATGTTTGGATTAATTCTGGGCATATCAGTGTAGGACCAAGAAAAAGTGCTCTATGATCCAAAGGAAAGAAGTAAAAGCTTCCTATTCAACAACATCTAAAGATTGACCTATCTTTAGAATGTGCAGGTCCTCTTGAGTGTTAATATTGATTTTGATGGTCAATTCATTTAACATGGTTTATGTCTCAGAAGCTAATAACTAGTGAATATATGAATCTTCCACACAAAATTAGGTGAGAATAGACTCATTTTATTGACATTCAATGGTGTTAATAAAAGGTGTATCGCCATCAATTATGCTAGGATGTAGGAAGGGAAGAGAAGACAGAGCCTCACCATATTGTTGATAAGTTAGAGGTCCCAAGGATATGGTGTTCATGATTTTTTTTTTAGGAGGAATGGATTCTGGATCCATAGACTCTATAGGTGAAGGTGGTGAAGTAGGTGAATAGGGTGGAGAAGTTTTATCATCCTCAATGAGTTCAACTCGGGCCTTCTTGGGTGATGGTTCCACAAAGCCAATACCACTGTTGTCTTTATGTTTACGAGTGGTACAAGGGATGATAGTATGGTGACCTTGTTCATAGAAACAAAATTCAAAGCCCTTCCAAGCACAACGATGGAGGAAGGTTTGGGTGAAGTGGTGGTTGGTGAGATATTTAAGGTCAAATGAAAATGGTCAAGTTTGGGAAGGTGGCTGGGGCGAGTAGGTAGAAGCATTAAGTCCCCCATACATTAAGTTGGTGAAAAGGTGGGAGGACCATAAAGGAATACCTCACTTATGTATTGATCATAGTGGGGATGTTGGTGAAGTTTAAAATACTCTTAAGGAGTAAGGAAAGTGTTAATGTTATAAAGGCAGTACTACCCTAGAGTGAGACATTGAAAAACACCTTCCAAGGGATCAGTAGTTGGTATGTGGGTAGTGGGAATGGATGAATTACCGGGTGTTTGGGAAGAAGCATTAATTAGTTGAGAAATAGATGGGTTAGTGGATGAGTCATATGTATAGGCTACGGAAATAGTGAGAATAAAGGAGTTAGGTGTGGGAGAGGTAGAGGCAATGCTAGTAGATGGGGCTATGGGTGAAGGAGAAGTGACAATGGTGGTAGATGCCTTAACTGTCATTAGGACATAATTAGGTTGATATAACATATTAAAAGTATTGAATGGTGAATGGTCAGTTATAATGGTATAATTATGTCCTTCATGTTCAAATTTTAAACAACAGTGTAAGGTTGAAGGAACACAACCCATCACATAGATCCAAGGTTTGAAAAGCAACATGTTGTACTAGAATTCCCCCCTCTAAGACATATAATAATTCTAGAATGGTACATGGGCCCACACAAATGTGGAGAATGATGGTGCCAAGGGTGGAAGTGATGATGTCATTGAATGAACAAAACATAATTGGGTTATTATGCATGCAATTGGTAGGGATGCACATTTGGTTGTACGCATGGGAGGAAATGATGTTAATACTAGCACTGCCATTGATCATAACACATCGACCACGTATATTATCAATGTAGATTAAATTGAATAGGGTGGGATCAAGATCATGTAATTGGAGAGGTATAATCTCATCATCAGAGAAACTGAGAGCGACTACTTGAAGAGTGGTATCAGGTGCAGAGGAAGGGGATGAAGTGGTGAGAGAGGCCACATGATAAGGAGTGATAATGGATGCCACAGGAGTAGGGTCATTAGGTAAAACCTATGTAGATGAGACTCAAAGGTTTGGAGTAGGTCATAGAAAGACATTTTTGAGAGGATATTGGTGCAATTATTTAATCATTGTATAATGGGAAATACCATCAAAAAAGGGTATGTGGGTCCATGGATGATGATTTTCAGTGTAGGTGGAGATGGGATATTGAGTACAAGAGTGGCGGATGGGATGGTTATTTTATCCTTTCCTTTGTCTTTATAGGTGTGAGTGGCGATGTTAACCATATTAATATGGGGTAGGGAAGTAGATGAGTCATGATAGGTGTAGCGATAGGATGGGTAAAAGTATGGTGAGGGGATGTACTGGTTTTGTGAGAAGAATGTAGTACATTGTAAATTGGGTGAATTTTTGGCTAGCTCTCTTATGTGGACCATATTGATCTCGAATGTTGGAGGTGGATAAAAGGGATGTGGAGGTGGAGATGAAGGTCACTAAATAGGTAAGGGGTGAGGGTGCATGATGATAGGTGAAGGTGGAACAAGTCCTCATCTAAAAGATCATTGTCATCAATTTTTTCTTTAGGAGGACATAGTTGGAGAAGTACAGTCTTAAGAGCCTTATATTTTTCCACATCATGCCTTGGCACACGATGGTAAGCATAAATTTTTATATCGTCAAACCCTTCTGGTTTAGGTTTGAGTGGTTCATAAGGTCTAAGGGGGGGCAATGTGATGATAGATGTCTCCAAAAGGTTAGCTAAGATGTTTGCGTAAGACCTTGCAAAGGGATCACAATGTGAAGTAAGTTTGGATTTGGATGGAAGTGTGGGTGATTTTGGTGGAATAGGTGGCACGGGAGGTGGAATAGGATTGACCATTGGTTTGGTAGGTTGTACTATTTTAGGTTTGGGTTGTACCTTATTGGGAAAAGGTGTAGTAGATGAAATAACTGTTTAAGGTGTTGTAGGTTTAACTACCTCTTTGGAGGGTAGTGTATTTTTGGACTTTGGTTATACCTTCTTGGGTAAAGGTGAAGAAGGAGTGCATGATGTAGTAGGGAAGGAAAATGGTGGAAGAGGATGGGTTAGCCAAGGTGATAATGGAGGTTTGGTGAAGGTTGTTGGAAGAGGCAAGGTGGAAGGTATTGGTTGAAGGGAAGGTAATATCATAGGTAATGATGAGGCTATTGGAAGTGGTGCAGGTATAGGTGGTAGAAAGGATGCAGGTGATAGAGAAGGAATATGATCCGTAGGTAATTTGGGTGTAATAGAGGCTCATGACGAGGAGGTGGACTGTTGTGATTTTAGTTTACCTAGAGGAGGAAGCTACTTGGCCAAATTTTATGGGTTGGTTCTTAGGATAGATGGAAGTGGTGAAGGTGATAGAGGGGTATTATGAAAAGCTAGTGTATGTGACCTAGGAGGTCGATTCTTCCTCTTAGGTGGGGCAATAGTATTCAAGCTAGCTTGTGAAAATGTGGCTAAATCTAGTTTGACAGGAGGATGCAATAGGATTGATGTTGGCATGACTCCTAAGGTATGAGTAGCTTTGGATATAGGTGAAGGTGTAAGTGGTTTAGGTGCACATTGTTGTGGAGATAATGGTAGAGGTGTAGATGTGGACGAAGGTGATGTGGAAGATATTGTCATGAATACCTTAGGTATGACGTATTTCTTTGCTCCAAATTTTATTGGGTAAATAGTAAAAGTATCAATGGATGACATCTGCATTTGAGTTGAAACATGCATTTGAAGGAAACAATGTTGAAACATGCATTTGAGTTGAAACATGAGAATGATGTGGCAGTAGAAGGAACCAATGTTGATTTCATGGTAACTCCTGTAAATAATTATGGTGCCTGTGAAATAGGGAAATGATTAGCTTCCAAATCTATGGTAAAGAGATGAGAGAAAATCAAGTGGATCCTTGAAATCTAGTGGATAGTTATCACCAGTAGGTAGGGGTGCCTCTAATGGATCCCTTATGGGTAAGGGAGATGACAAGTAGGATGAGTCAGGTTCTTATTTTAGTGAATAAGAAGGTAAGCTTGAATCTCTCTTGGGTAGGATAGTTAATATTATGGGCCGTTCATTAGATTAAGAGGTACATGGGGAAAAAACATTAGAAAATATGGTGAAATACTTTGTGAATGTAGGGGGAGATGAGGGAGAATCCTCTGTGGGTAAAGGAGTCAACGACATAGGTTCCTTCGTGGATGAGGGAGCTCGTGTAATAATTTATTCAATAGATGAAGTAGGAGGAAAATGTGCGGAAGGAGCTGGTAAGATGTCAAAAAACATGAACCTCATGGATATTACCATCATTGGCTAAAGAATAACTGGTTTGGTTGGATGAGGCAGTGTGATTTGGCAATTTATTCTTAAAGATATGAAGGTTCTGGTTAGCCGGTGCATTCAGATTGTCCAAGATGAGATCTCCTTTATCTGACATTTCTTGGAAAATGTTTTTGAAAGTGATGCAATTACCATAACTGTGACCTTGAATGCGATTGTAGTTGCAGTAATCATTTTCATTGTATGATGCAGGCACAATGTGTTTTGACAAGTGGAAGGGCAATGGCTCCAGCTTTTAAGAGTTTTTCAAAAATGGTAGAGTAAGGATCTCATTTGGGGTCATACTTGTGTTGCTCTCTTCTAAACTGAAAGGTTTGGACAAGGGAGAGGTTATATGAATGTTTTGATTGGTTAGATGTATGAGACAGGATGGATTTTAAAACGACCATGTTGGTAGACCCCTTGGTTTTATAATAGGTATTTTGGGGTTGGGAAGAAGAAGAAGTATCCTTTGATTTGAACGCATCATATTTGCTACGGAGTTGTGGCTTCTTTTATTCAAGGGAAAAATTTCCATCTTCTGGGCCATGGTAAATGCCTCATAAAAGGTGTAGAAGGTTTAGACCTGGAGATTTAGTTATATATGTTTAACACAAGCCCTGGTAAATAGTTCTATTAACTCTGTCTAAGGTAATTGGAATGTAAGTTTGTTAATCAGGTTGCACCATCGAGTGAAAAAAATATGTGATAGATTCATCTTCATACTGGTGTGTGGCATATAAGTCAGTCATGGTGAATTTCTTGACAATATTGATAGAAAAGTGGTCAAGAAAATCCTGAGTAACCTGGTTAAACGGGAGGATATAATGTCTTGGTAAATAACTATACCAATCCAAAGAGGGTCCTATCAATGACATTAGAAATGTCCAAAGGAGCAATGCATCATCACGAGTGATCATGTAGCAGACATGTTTAAAAGACCGCAAGTGTTGTTGCAGATCCTCTTTGCTATTAAACCAGTTGAATTTTTCCATTTCCCAATGCATAGGGTATGAGTGAATAAGAATGGATGGGTGAATATGATCATTGCAAATATCTTCATATGTTAGAGACTTACACGAACTAGAGACAAATGCTTCCAATGTCTGCATATTATCCATCATCATTTTGATTGGGTCATTGGTGGGTTGTGATGACGAGGCACCCCCTGAAGTATGAGGAGGTAAATAAGATTGGTAGTAGGTAGAAAAAATTCTAGTGTGTGGAGGTACCATGTATGAAAATTGTGATAGAGGGATATGAGAGGGAATGGAAGTGGAGGGAAAGTAACCAAAGTAAGCAGTAAAGGAAATAAGTGGTTATTGGTAATACATATACGTACGTGGGGTGGATGAAAAGACCCTTATAGTGATTGGTGGAAGAGACTGGGGGATAAAGAGGATGAGGTTTTGGGAGGGAGTGTGGGTTTCTGACACCAAAGGTGGCTGGGATGTGATAGGTATATGGGTAGTGGAAGACATGGGCATGCCTATACTGAAGGTGGTGGATGTCAAAATAGTGGATGTCGTAGGGGCAACAGATGCCATGGGTGTGATAGATGTCATAGGTACAACATATATCGATGAGGCAGGGTCGAGATGGGAAATGAAAAGTGGTAAGGTGAAGGAAACAAGGGCAATGATAGTACTGGTGGAGGCACAAGTGGGTGCAAGTGTAGGTGGGATGGATACGGGCATGCTGTAAATAAGTTTCCTAGATGAGTCACGAGTGGATGAATGGCATAAGTAATATTGTCAAGTGATGAGGTTCTAATCAAGGAGTTTTACGAACTCCTCGTCACCAGTGCTAATGGTGATAGGCTGACTAGGATCCATGGGTGATAGAATAGAAGGCGGAGATGGGATAAGGGGAGTGGCTGAAGGCTAGCATGGAAAATGAGGGCATTGGCTTGGATAAGAATAAAAACCATGTGGGTTAGCATAGAATTGGTAATTTGATCTATGTATATGACATAAAAGAATGAAAGGAATGGAAAAAATAGTTCCGAGAGGTGAAAACTGGTGATGTTTTAAATGAAAAATTAAACACAGGAACCGAAAACAATTGGGTAATTGATGTTGGTGACAAAGAGTGGCCAATGACGGTTAGGGTAGCCGATACTTGTTACTATCGAAAATCAATTTTTTGATACATGTGGTAATAAATGATGAAAATGAAGAAATTCTAGGTTTGAAAGTGATTTCATAGACCCAGAGGTATGGTGAAGTATCTGAGGAACCATAGAAAGACCATAAATGTGATGAGTGCTACTTTTGTTAAAATGACCAAAACAACAAGAAACTGACAATAGTTAGGTAAACTGATGATGGTCGTTGGAATGACGTTGGTCACTATGAAATTTGAAAAGATGAAGAAAAATGAATTTAGTGACTTAGAATAAATAAAAGACTAACCTAGAAACCTGAGTATGGCAATGATGAACCCTTACACACTCAGAAAGAGTCAGAATACATCAAATATGATTATGGAGTGTGAAAGGAAGAAAGGATGGAGAACACAAACTTACACCTCAAAGCACAAATCAAGCAAAAAATAGCAAAAACAAAATCCTATGTGGTTGATTTTATGTTCCAGCTTATGCCATTTATGAATGACTTGTGAATAAAGCAGATTTCTTGATTTGATAAAAGGTGCCCTATGAAAAGCCAAGAACTAAGGATGGTTTCAGGTAAAGTTTTGGGGAGGGGGGTCATTTCTCTAAGATAATGAATGGACAGAGAAATCATTTTGGATCCCATTGTCAATCCTTTAATCGTGTGATCATTGAAAAATTCTTTCGAGTAGGATGTTATTTAAGAAAATGTGTAAATTATTTTTTGTGGTTTGGTCTAGAGAAGAGAGTGTTCTCTACGATTCAATTAGTCAACCATCAGTTGGGCATGAATTCCAATGTATAGGTTTCCCTCAATTTAATGTGAGATATAATGCAACATATCAAAAAAAAATGTAAATGTTTTAAGCCCAAACCCATAATTAAGTTCGATGTAGAAAATAGAGAACATAAATAGGAATGCTCTTTCACTAAATGTAATACAATAGAAAGGAAAATGTGTTTTTTTAGAGCACCAAAAGCACAATTTATTTAGACAATAGAAATAAGGATAATGCTCAAAAGGAGAGAATTTAATGTGAATGCTTTCAAAATGAAATAGACACACAATAATTTCACCTAGGAATGAATCAATACAAAATAACTCTAGATGGGTCCCACCGAGTGTGCCAAAATGTTTCACTGAATTGTTGTGTGATAAAACATATAAAGTAAATAGTTAAGAAGGAATACCTATTGTTACATTGGTCGAAAGTTGAGTGTGTGTGTTTCTGATTTCCAATCTAGGCTGATTGTGTGAGCTTCCTTTTGGCTAGGAGGAACTACTTGTAATACAATTCAAGACCACAAGATATAATTAATAGCAAAATTTAGTGGACTACCTAGCGTGAGCTAGATCCAGGAAGTGTGATACTTCCTCGATGGTTGTTAATCTAGTGGTATGCAACTCAATATAAAATAACTAAACATGGAAATAAAAGAATCTAATGCTCGCGTTCTGATTTATGTGTCTCAGACTACTATCCACGTCAATCCAATTAAATGCTTGATAACTAAACTGATAAAGGTACCGGGTCAAGTTACAAGCTGTGCAAGTGGTCTGAGGGTCGTAGACGGGATCTGGATAAGATTTGGTGAAGTTTGAGTTGGTTTTGGGTGATAAGTAATATTTCTGGTCTAATGTTGCTTCACTAGGCACAAATACCGATGTCAGTTAGGGTGACCGATGTCAGTACAGGTATGACTGATTCCGGTTATGGTATAACCAAAAATAGTTACTATGGGAAATGGAAGAATGTCAAAATGGGTGTCTAAGATCTCTCTATGTTTGTAAAAAGAGTTGGGAAGGTCTTTTGCTAGGTTGTAGGTGGGGTATCATGTTTGAGTTATGTTTTTTGAGGTTTTGGGGAGGTTCTGGTGAAAGTTGACAGAAAACATAGTAACCGACGTCGGTTGGGTGACCGATTCTAGTGAAGAGGGGAAACTAATGACAGATAAGATAACTGGGGTTAGTAGGGGAAATTTGGTGGTAATTAAATAAAAGGTAGATTTGGAAGACTCTGTGATTGCACAAAGGATGAAGGGAGGATGGTTGGGTTCATAATAATGTCAGGAGGACTCAAGAATGGATAGAGATCAAGTACGAAGAGCTAGAAGGTTGTGAGTGGCTGGATGGGTAGATTGGTAAGAAGGTGGGAATGGGGGAATGTAGGAAATAATAAGATCCAATAACAAAAGATAATGAACATACACTTTAAGCAAGTACCCAATGATGAAATTCAAATACACTTACTTGTATTTGTAGCTGGTAGGTAAAGGAAGGTAGTGGTTGATCCGTGAAGAAATATTTGGTCAGTGCTATGGAAAATCCTCTAGGAGTGCTCTTGTGAATATTATAATGCCTTTGGAGGAGTATCAAATGCTTTCTTGGGCCTGTGGTTGAGTGTAATCCGTCATTTAGATGATGAGAAGTCTCTGGTTTGTGCTTGAATGCAATAGATCTCTCAGAACTCAAAAATGACCAAATTCAATAAAATGTTTCCAAAGGGTATAAAATGTGACCGATGATAGTCAAGGTGACCAACTTTGGTTGAGGGATAATTGACGTTGGTTAAGGCGAAAAATCTTAGGTTTTCCAAAAATTGGAAAATCTTTGCTATTTTTGGCGTGTTGTAATTGTCAATTCGAGTATGGAGTGAGGGTTAGCATTTAGATAAGCAGGAGTGTTGTTGTAGAAGGAATATGAATTTAATTTTAGGGTTTGAAAGAGTCCTAGTTGGTTAAGATAAGTAGAGACTCAGTCTTAGTTAATTAATAGACTAAGAATAAGTCCATGGTGAGGTGTCTAGGTGAGGTGTAAACTAACTTAATTAAAGTAATTAAATTAATTAATCATGCGAGAATGAACATTAATTCAATTATAAGTAATTAAATTAATATGAATGCGGGGTAAAGGGTCATGGTTAGGTGAATACGTTACATTAGTTAAATAAAGGGGACCAAGGGGAGTGTGACCCAAATTTGGTGTCTACACCGACCTCCATTTATTTGGATCATAACTTATGTATAAAAGTTAAGTTTTAAAGCTTATTTGAGTAAGTTAGAGAGTAGGATGAATAGTATGACCTAGAGGGTTGTTTGAAGGAGGTGAAGAAGGTATTTGTGAGCTTGTTGAGAGGAAAATGAGGATGTGATTCTATTCTAGAGAGAGATTAGGTGATTGCAAGCTAGGGAAAATTTTCAAATCAATTTAAAAAAAGTTCTTATGCATGAAGGATGGAGAGATGTTCTAAAAGAGATAAAATGAGAACTGTGCTTCATTGATTCATCATCAGGTTTTGCAACAACAAATCAAAGATGGAAAAAATTTTAGATGGATTTTGTTGGTGCTCAGTCATCTTGGGGGGTTATAGCCTCCTTGCAAGGTTGGTGCTCTACTAAATATGGTGTTGGTGCTCCTTGTGGGTTTGATGCCCCTTGTTGATTTGGTGCTCAACTAAATTTGAAATAATGGCTATATAAAGTTTTGTTTCAGTGTATTTTATTTCCCTTGAAGGTTTCCCACTTATATTTGGTGTAGTTATGTCACTTATTTCTCATAGTGCATGCTTATGTGGTTGATTAATCATTGTTAAATCTATATGTTATTGAATGATTTGAATGATTAATAGATGTGAATGTTTAATATAATGAAATTTTTAGTGGCTCACTGATTCACCCCCCTCTCAATGAGTTTTCTTCCAACATTGTGAAAGTTTTGATCATTGTGGTTTCTTATGATGTGGGGAGTATCGATAGACAAAAATGCGAGATGAAAATGTTAAAAAACAATTATCTAAAACTTTTAAGAAGTGGAGGCATGGATATGAGTGGATGACAGCAAGTAGAAAATTCCACAAGCTAATGATAAGTCTCTGTAAAGTCTTTAATCAAGAAAAATGAGGTGGGAGAGGTGGTATTGCACCAAATATAACCAAAATAAGGTAAAATTTTCCAAATCATTGGGGTGTCATAGAAAGGTACTGTGGAAAAACACAACATGTAGAGAGCATCATGGACATTAACAAGGTGGCATAGCTCTATGAAGTGGTACATGGAAAATACATGCTTCAAAGGCTCCACTCAATGATTCGCCAGTGGTTTGTGGCTTCACAAAGTGATGTGTGGCCTCAGAATATGTCCATGGAAAAATGTATTGCACTATGTTGTGGGGGTTTTAATATTAAAAGGTAAATTATCTTAATGCAAACCTGCCAAGGACTAACGATCATGGAATTTAAAAAATATATGTAATGTATGTTGGATTCCCATAGGGGTTGACATTTGAAATTAAAATGCAAGAGCGACCCAAATAATCACTCACCATGTATAAAACATGGTGATCTCATTAGAGATCGAATATACATGCAAATGCAAGTGAAAAACACTAAGAAAATCCGATAACAAAGAAGTGTGAATGCATGTGTGGAAATAGTGGGAGTGCTAGGTGAAACATATATTTTTTATCAATAAAGATAAGTGATTTTTAGTGGGTTTTTTTACCTTATGATTTTCCCACTTATATCTTATGTTATTGTGTTGTGTTGTGTTCATTTAATTTCCTCTTTATGAATGTAATCTAATATCTAATCGATAATGTGATGTAATTCATATTAAATTGTTTAATCATAAACTATAATCCTTAGCTATTTATTTTGGTGGATATATAAATCTGTTGTATTATCTATCCCCACATTTCTTGACATGGTATCAGAGCTAAATGTTATTTTTTTGGAGGATAAACTTGTTTTTTAGGTACAAGTTCCTATGTACATCGATTGGAAGAAGATAACTTGAAGTTTCCAAAACCTGCAAAGGTATAAATTTGTGCTTTGTGGCCTTTTCATGATCTACAAGTGTAAAATTCCAATTCCCTGTTATTTTGGAAGTTTTAAAAGGTTGAATTAAGTTTGGAAGATAAAAACCTTGTGTGTACTTTTTTTTCTTCCTTTTTGTAACCTTTAGAGTGATTGGATTTAGGTTTTTGGTCATCTGCATCCTATTTGAATGTTTCACGACATATCTACTTGTTTTACATTTTTTTTAGTATTTCGTAGCTTTTTATGTGTTCCACATCCTATTTACTTGTTATGAGGCATTTATAAGTGTTTCTACAACATTTTTGAATGTTTCAAATATTTATGCAGATTATCACGTCCTTTCTTAGTATTTTTTAGTCATTTTTGACTTTCTGCAGTCTATCGTGGCCTTTTTATGAATTCCGTAGCTTTTCGTAGTCTTACGCGAATTTTTTGCAATATTGCATGGATTTGCATTTCCTTTTGTGTAATTGTTTAGTATTTCACGACTTGTTTGCAGTGTTACATGAATTTTCTTAGTATTACAAAAAACTATTTAGTCATGTGTGGCATTTTTTCTATGTGTGTGGATTTTCCTTAGTTTAGTAGCTTTATGCAATGTTGTGTAGAATTTTTTAGTCTTGGGATACATTTTGTGTTATGCACATATTTTCCTTAGTTTCATGGCTTTCTGCAATGTTATGTGAATTTTTTTAGTCTTGTGCGGAATTTTTGTGTTTTGCGGAGCTTTTTCCTTAGTTCTGTGAATCTCTGATGTGTTGTGCATACGTTTTCTTTTTCTGCAGACTTTCATTATCCCATGACCTTTATCCTTTGTTCCGCAGACTTTTCTTTTACTTTTGGAGCTTTTTTTTGTTGCATATTTTTTCTAAAATCCTTTTTTCTACGGATTTTTCCACTCGCATTCCTATGATCTATGGCTTCATCAAATTTCCATAGAACACTTATCCTTTGTTCTGTGGCCTATGAAAATTTGGATTTTCTATAATTGTTTTTCTAGTGCACTGCGGCCTCTCGCGGATAGTTTCTTGAGTTTTACAGCCTCGCTTTTTGGTTCCCATACATATTAAGAGCGTGTTTATTAAATTTCTAAGTTTATTTATTTATTTTTAAATCCATTGAAGCTATCTTCTTCTATTCCTAGATAACTGCAACTATTAAAAACCACATAACTCTTTTTTTTCAAATTTGACAAGTTTTTAAAATAAAATATGTCTAGTTCATCTAACATTTCTATAAATAAATCTCAACATGTAAATGGTTCTAATTATATTATTTGGAGAGTTAGGATTAAATATATTTTTATAACTATAAAGCTGCGACATTTAGTTAGTGGTGTTGAAAAATGACCAACTGGAAGAAAAACTACAACTAATAACTTGAGTATCTTCTCCCAAAAATCCCAAGAGGCCATGTCTATTTTATTGCAAAGTATCAATTATGAGTTTTTGTTGCATATTGGACATATGGAGTCTCTAGCTAATGCATGGATGTAATTGAAAATTATGCATGGGGGTATCTATCTCTCTAAGATAATTCAAGTAAATATGGAACTGTTTACAATTCCAATGAAAGAATATAAAATATAGTTAATTGTATAAAAAAATTAAGAACATAAAGACTCAATTAGATGGCTGTGATTGTCAATTATTTCAAGATAAGTTATTACACTTTATCATTTAGATTAACATTCATGAAAAATTTAGAAATTACATTTCTATTTTGAATTCTAAATATAAAAATGAATATGATTTCCCTCATTTAGATACCTTGTCTTTGTTACTTATTCAAGAAGAAAGATTCGTGGAGAAACTTGATTCAAAAGAGAATTCCTCTCAGACATTATTCTCCCAAAATCAAAAGTCCTTTAAAAATAAGAATAACAAAAATTCTAATCAGCAATCAAATTTTAAATCCAAGTTTAAACCTTGGAATAATAAAAAGTTTAAGGTCAAATTTGATGGAAAATGTATAAAATGTGGTAATTTTTTTCATAAAGAAGATGAATGATTCTCTAAAGTTAGTAAAGTTCAAAATAATGATAGCAATAAGAACTTCAACGATAAAAAGAAGAAGAATAAAAATCAGAATCAATCAAAAAACTAAACTAGTAATGTTGAGCAAATTATTCTCTTTATATTGCCCTTTCAGCCTCTAATGAAAATGAATGGATTCTAGATAGTGGTGTTTCTAGGCATATGAAATATATTCATGAATTTTTTAATGATGTTGTATAATTTGATGAGAATATATATAGGTGATTATTATTTCTTTAGGGTTGAATGTTGTGGTAGTGTTAAGTTAGAAAATGAAATTCTTAGAAATGTTTTATTTGTTCCTAGCTTAAAGAAGAACCTTTTATCTTGCTATAAACTATATAAAGAAAACTATAAAGTTTTTTTTATTAAAAGATAAATAGTATGTGAAGAATGATCTTGATGTTATTGGCATTGGTTGTCAAAAGAATGACTTGCATATCTTTGAAGTATTTGTTTATGAATATTTCCTTTCTTTTTTTTCTTGCAATGACGTTCATTTGTGGCATGAAAGACTTGTACATGTGAAATTTAAGAGTTTGTATGAAATGTATCACCTTAACCTTATTATAGGTATCCCTAAGTTTAAATTGGGTCATCAATCTTGTAAAAGTTTATTTCGTGGTAAGAAAAACATTGAATCATTTCACAAACATCAAGAGGCTAATTCCTCTAACTTACTTTAGTTAATCCATAGTGATGTAATAGGTCCTCTGGAAGTTCCTTATATTGGTATCACCTTGTATGTTGTTATCTTCATTGATGAATTTTTAAGAATGAATTGGCCTTATTATATTAAGAAAAAATCTGAAGTTTTGTCTAATTTTCAAGAGTTTAAATCCTTAGTTGACAATATGGATGATATGAAAATTAAGAGAATAAGAACTGATAATAGATTTGAATGTGTCAATAAGAATTTTAATGACTATTGTGTATCTTATGGAATTCAAGGGGAATCGACAACTCCCTATTCTCCTCAACAAAATGATATAGCTGAAGGAAAGAATAAAAAATCATAAATGGTTAGGACCATGCTTCATGCTTACAAAGAATGTAAGTTTATGTGGGCTAAAGATATGAACACTACCATGTATATTATAAATAGAATTCTTACCAAATATTTGCATCAAAATTCACCTCATTAAGTTTGGACTAAAAAACCTTGATATTTCTCATTTTAAGATATTTGTGTTGTTGCAAAATCATAGCACCCTTGGACGCACATCAGGCTTCTAGGTTGATTTTTCAGGCATCTAGTGTGATTGCACAACATGGAAACCTCTCTCCAAGTGTGGGACTTGTTAAAATGAGAGAGGAATCTCCAGATTAGAGGCTGGTTCCTCAAACTCCTCTGATTTAGATCTATATTTGCATAACTACAGAGGTTCAGATCCTAATCCTACTCTAAATTGCAAGGAGACAGGGATAGAAGTGCAAAAATTGAAACTAACTAAAGATGGTGATGCACCAAAAGGAGTGGTGAATATTTTTGTCATGCAAATAGACACAAACCAAAGATTACAACATAAAACATACATAGGCTGATAAGATATAATTTAGGATTTGAAATGAAGCAAATAATACAAACAAAGGACTGAAACCCATTCACAAAGCTTGCATTATCATTTCCAATGTCAAAACCACTGCATTACAACCTCAGAGAGGTAGAAAACCTGTTACAGTCTTTGAAGAGGTCTGATCCTTGCAACAATCACTTGCTGGAGGTGAAAGAAGAAGATTGCTATGCCAAAAGTGTTCCCCCCTTTAGAAATGAGCCAAAACTGGCTTTTACCTTGCATGAGTCGAGTCCAGGAGAGATAAAACATACAAAAACGTGGGGAGACCATTCCTCATTGACTAAAAATGCATTAAATCAGCATGGAGGACCTTACAAACCCATACCCTTCCATTTTTGACCAAATTGGAGGAGAATACGACCCATTTTTGTATTAAATTTGGTCGCTGAAATGTCACTTCTGGCCATGAACACACGTCAGAGCTGTTTCTTAACTTTCTCTCTCTAGACTAAACCAAAATTCAAGATTGACCCTAGAATCATGTATATAATTTTATGAGCTTTCCAATGATATAAAGAACATGTAAATCCGAGCTCTGGATCGAAAGATATGGCAATCTGAAGATTTAGGGCACAAAATAGGTAAAAATGGGTTTTGAAATTTTTTCCCACACTCTGCCACCTAGACGACATGTGTCGGACACTGATTGGATGAGCAATTCTCTCTCCTTCCCTTACCCGTGGGTTTTCCTTGAAAGTTTTGAATTTTTTTGTAATTTTGAAAAATTTCCCATTTTTTTCCCCACGTCCCCGCCACTTGGGACACGTGGCATGATCTGGTTGGAGGCCACGGGCGCGGGGTCATCCTTTACTTTTTAGTTTTTGGCCAAAACTTTTTCCAAATTCTCTAATTCCTCCTCGAGCTCCATACTCCCCCTTCTCCTTAGGACATGTGTCCTCTTTTTATTGGCTCGGGCCAACGCTTCAAACCTTGCCCTTTGAAATTTTGGACGTTTTCCATTGTGACACGTGGCATTTCCTGATTCGTCCGTTGTGCCTACTGGCTTTTCACATCCCTCACATCCCTTTGGCCTAGTTGTCCCGAACTGTTTAGGAAAAATTCCTCTGATTGACCTGATTCGGGCTTCCCTGTCCCCTCTTTGAGGTGAAGACACGTGGCGTGATTTGATTGGCTCTCGGCTCCTTCGGATTTCCGCATCCCACGCATCCCCATGTCCCGGCTATCCCAGTGCGAAAGTTCCCTGCGTTGGCCGATCCGGGTGGTTTGCGTCCTTCATGTCCTCACGGCTCAGATGTCCTAGCCTTACCTGCACAACAGTTAGTCAATTTTTTTCCCCTTTCGGCCGAATCGACTTTTCACGTCCTGCGCGTCCCCGATGTCCCAACTGTCCTAGTGCTGTGTAGAACGCCTGGAGGATTTTCAGCCGGTTCACACCCCAATGTCCCAACTGTCCTAAGGACTGCCTGGACTAGGACTTAGCCAATTTTCATGATTTTTTCTGGCCCAAGCTTGTTTTTTGCAACTTTTTCACCCCTTTTTAGAACTTGCTCCTTTCCTCTTAGACAGGAGAGTTAGAAAAAATCTGAGGGGACCCTAGAAGAACATGATTTTTTGCCTTGAATCAATCTATTTGCCTAGGACTTGAGTATTCTGATGCATGTTATCAAATTTACCTTGGGGGGGTGAATTTTGGATAACAATTTGGTAGTCCTGTTTCTCTTCTCATTCCTAAATTTAAGAGACAAAAAATTGATCCTACCTATTATTCTTATACCTTTATTGGATATAGTATTCACATGAAAGGATTAAGACAGTATGATCCAGTCAAACATGTGATTGTAGAAAATAATAATGTTCATGTTCTTGAGAAACCATTTTGATAATCCTCTTCTCTTCCCCCTTCCGTATTACCTGAGTCTGAATCTCTTCATTTTGATAATCATTCTTTAGATAATATGGAAATTGATTTCAAAGGGGATGGTTATCCTTCATTTAATATGATGGATGCTGATATTGAGGGAGAGTTTTCTCAATATGTGTCTCAGTCTAGATCTCCTAAATGATCTCAAAATCTAGTTTCTAATTTTGAGCCTTCTAATCTAAGAAAGATGATCTTCTATCAACACAATTACTATGCCTTTTCAACTTTATATGAGGTTGAACCACAATATTTTGAAGAATTTAGCCTAGATAAAAGGTGGGTCAATGCTATGAAAGATGAATTAAATGCTTTAATAAAGAATAAAACTTGGGAATTATCCCCCCCTTCCTCATAAAATAAGTATTGTTGGATATACATGGTTGTACAAAATTAAGTATAACTCTACCTCAAGATTGAAAAATTTAAGGCATGATTATTTTCTAGAGGGTTTACTCAAAAACCTAGTTTAGATTATGTTGAAACCTTTTTTCCTATTACCAAAATGAGAACTGTTAGAATTCTTCTTTATCTAGTTTCTCAACATGGATGAGAGATTCACCAAATAGATGTTAAAAATATTTTTTAATGTTGAATTGAAATACAAAATTTACATGCATCAACCTAGAGGGTTTAAATAACTTGGTAAGGAATTATGTGTGTGTAATCTTAAAAAATATTTGTATGATCTTAATCAAGCTCCTAGAGCTTGGTATGCTAATATAAATAACTTCTTTCAAGTTTTTGTAACTATTTTGATGATAATGATTTATTTGTAAAGTCTAAAATCAGTCACATTATCATTATCTTCTTATATGTTGGTGATCTCTTTATCACTAGTATGATAAGAATCTAATTATTATAATCAAAGAGAAATTAAATAAACATTTTGAAATGACTGATTTATGACTATTAAATCATTTCTCAAGCATGCTTATTTTTCAAAATCACAAATATATTGTTGCATCTCAAGAAAAATATATTCCTAACATTCTTATAAGATTTAATATGATTGATTGTAAGCATGTATCTATTTATATAGAAATTGGAATTAAATTAGATCTCAAATTTTCTTTTGATAAATTTAATTCTACTTTATATAGAAAAATTATTAGTAGTTTGATTTATTTAACTATCACCAGGTCTGATATATCCTATGTAGTTGGAACTGTTTCTATATTTATGCAGGATCCTTATGAGGACCATTGGAAAATGGAAAAAAAATTCTAAGGTATATCAAAGGTACAATCAATTATGGTTTGTATTATGCTTCTTGTGATGATGTAATTTTATTTAGTTATTGTGATACTGATCATGTTGTTGATATTGTGGATAGTAAATCTATTTCAGGGTATGTTTTCAAGCTAGGTACAGGTGGAATCAATTGAAGTAGCAAGAAGTAACCAAAAATATCTATCTCTTCTACTAGAGAAGAGTATAACAATGTTATAAGTAACAAAGGAAGCTATGTGGCTAGAAATACTATTAAATGAATGTCAAAGGAATTAATATTATTCTTTCTGAAAGCCAAAGTTACATTGCTCTTGTAAAAAATCTGGTTCAACATAAAAGAACAAAGAAAATTGACATTCATATGCACTTCATTCAGGAGAAATTTATAAATGGTGACATTGATCTCAAGTCTTGTTCTACAAAGTTTTGTAAATTTTGTGCTACATTGGGAATTTCAGATTTTGGCTCAAATGGTCATGTGGATGACATTGATCTCCACCTATGAATCATAGGAGAAAGATTCAAATGATCATGTAGTCTTTTATTACCCTAACCATATCTAGGTGCATTGGCAGTTCTTTCAGACAATACTGAATGCTCACCCAAAGCACACATAGCCACCAGGTCCATCCTTTGTTATTCCTACCAAGGTATTAGCATGGTTGTTTACCATGTTTATGACCAAGCCATTCAATCATGGTTAACCTTCAACATAGCAATTTGGAAACACATGTAATAAGGAAACACTTAATCCATGTAAACAAAAACTAATATCAATTACACTATCAAATCACCATGATCAGATCCATGAACTACCATTATCCAACCACAATTATATATCGAGAAACCTTAAGTCAATTACATAACAAAGATGAATACATGATCCTCAGTCATTACAATAGTACGTAGGACCATGCGTGCACAACCATCAAATGCTAGATCTGCATTAAAACAACATAACTCTGCTATAACCTACACAATCTAAACTCTAAATATATAGCTTATGACCCCAAAAACAATGACATACATCATATATATATATATATATAGTTTCCCTTAAACACCTATGCACCCTTCCTAATAATAGGCATGCTCATAAAACAAGCCTGCATGCGCTTTCTTTCTCAAAATATCCATGCATACAAGAGCTTGCAATGATTTTACAAAGGTATGCTAATAATAGACTATCCTAAATATATGACTATGATTTAATAATACTATTATCTCTAATTTGATTTCATTTATAATATAACCTTATCTCGATATTCCTTATCATGATTTGCATGTGCTTTTTCCAAATATAACCTTTACTTAGCCATGATAATTCGTCATGCTTTGAGGTCCTTTGCTTGGTTGGCACTCGAACTCTCCTTTCTCCTATTTTTAGCTTTAGGTTAGAAAATGTCTAAGTCCTTGTTCCTGTGCTATATGTTTTTTCAGTCCCTGCGTGCTACCTTGTTTCATATCTGCACACAACCCCTCATGCGTACTACTCTGGTTCTCCCTGTGCATGCATGTTCCACTATGTTTTATGACTCCATGTGTTGTTCTGATACTTAGTAAATTCCTCTAACCAACATTACCCCACACTAGGTATGGAGTCTATCCTCAATCAACAAAAAATCAAATAATAGCACTACCAAAGAATGTATGACTCAAAAATATGTCTGATGAATGAAATGAATTAAATAATATGGCTTGCACCAAAGATATCAAAGAATCAAAACTTTATGAATTTTTAGGTGGAAGAAGTCCTAGAAATTCCTTTTCTAATATCTTCTCTAATTACCTCTAGCCTTCAAACTCCTTATGTTTCTTTAACTGAGTACATCAATAAAATATGTTAAGAACCTCCATGCAAGAGTGAGCTCATAAACCTTCCCTTTCAGTTGTAGTGATCTAGTTTCTCCAGACTGCTTGGATGCATCATCCAGTGTATCCATTTTTTGTGTGATCTGGGGGAAGAATCCATTGCAGTACCTATCCTTGAGCATGGCATTTAGAATTGATATAAAATCCCTCTTATGTTCCACTTCAGCTAGCATATTTTCCCGACTTGGATCCTGTTGTTTCTCATTTTGAATTGAATCTATTTTATACTTTGCCTCATCATTCCTAGAAACCGCACTCACAAATTGATCAAAATCTTGGCAATTATCAAATAATAAACTTGGCCTTCTCACATAACATCCTTAGCCTCTGCAGATAGCACCTTGTACTATGTAAAATCTTCCTCTGATATGCTCCCTTTCATATTTATTCTACGTATGTTAAATCCTCAGACTATCAGCCATGGTACCCTTTCTTTTCCCATGAGAGAGCATCCATGCCAAGTCCTCCAGGGAATGTAACTGCCATTTCATACTCTTCCTTGGCATTCACATACAAGGCTTAGATACACAGGAGTGATAGTAATTACAATACACTTTTCCTCCTCTTACGTTGTGTGCATTCTACCCTTATCTTCCCTTAACTCTTGCTTTAACTGCATAATGGTTTCAGTCATTTTCCTACATCTCCTTGTATAATCTCTTGATAACACACTCATTATCGAAAAAGACCATTCACTCCTACCTTTGACTGCCATATTTGTTAAGTGCATCACAAGTTTTCTCATCAATAAGAAGCTACATGTTGAACCATGGGGAATGCCTCTCCTAGAGCTGATTTGATCCAAGACTCTATGACAATGATTGTGTGTTGATTTCAGAACTCAAGTTCTTCCATATGTGATTGATATGCCCAAGAGATAATTTTTCTCATGTGCATGAGAGGGATTCATTCTTATCAAATAATGATCAACATAAGAGATCTTATGTGGCCACTTATTTCTGGTATCTCATGTGTAAGACCTTTTTAGGATCATCAGTATACTTCAGCAACAGTGGTCCCTGTGGGGCATACCTTCATTTTATTCCCTTTCCTCAGGGTCCCCTTGGTACCTCCTACACAATATAGTAAAGTGCGCTACTCACTTCCACCATGCATGTATCCTCTCATGTAGCTGTTTCTTTAGTTGTCTCTTCCTCCTCCTCACACTTGGCGTCACGCTCTTCTTCAACCTCCCTATCTCTACATATGTTTTCTATGAAGGGATCTCCATGGCCTTCTTACTCATCATTCTTCCTTAGATATTTCTCCTCATCATTCTATCTTGGCCCTTATGCTTTGTATGTGTCATACTCCTATTCATTTGTTTCCTCTCACATTTTGGATAAATAGAGGGACTTTGTGGTATCTTTTCTCCACCTAGGATTCTTTTTTTCCTTTATTTCCTCACTCAAAACCACTCAGGGTTTCTTCTTCACTCGTGAATTCTTCTTTGGACTTCACCTCTTTGGAAACTTCTTGGTTTCTTTGGATGTAATCACACTTAGCCCAGATTCCCTGCACTTTGGTTGTTTCTTTTTCCTTACGCTTTGATCGAGGGTTGACCCCTCTTCTTCCTCGTCATCCTCTTCATCACCCTTTCCTTCTTAATATTATTCTTCATGAAAGGAGGAGTTTTATTGCATTTCCTTTTTGTACCCACTATTTTCTTTCCCTTACTTGGCCCTAGGAGTGTGAGATCTTCATCAACATACTTTCCATTGGCTAAATTAGACTTTAAGTAAATGTATACTTTAGCTACATCTTCATTACCTATTTTAAGGTCATGTAATTAATATTGATATCATCTGATATCATTATTTCTAGATATGATATCTTTCCAAGGTAGAAATATTTCTTGTGAAACATGTGGTGATCAAAATCCACCTTGTACACATTGAACTTCAACTTTTGCACATTTGAAAACCTGTTTATTGATGCTTGGAAGTACCTCACTGTAAAGGAAAAAGGAATTTTTCACCAAGGGATATTCCCTCCAGTATTCAAATAAATCCTCCTAAGGAAGAAGTGTTGATATACCAAAAATTCCGTTTTCCCTTCCAAGACTAAGGGAAACTCACTTGGAATGTGTCACTCATGTTTGAATTCCTAGTGCATTTTCCTATACCATTTATCCACCCTTAACTTATAAGAATTGTTGATCCCGTCATATGTATACTCAATGAATTTATTTTTGAGGGACTTATCTTCTAGGGGAAACTTCCACATATTGTCATTTGGTCCATCAGGTACACCAATTTGTGAAAAGAAGATCAAAAGAAGAATTACCTCCAAGTTATTTTGTCTTCTACATGCGCTTCTTCTATGATTCCCTCAATAATGAAGCCAACAATATTGTATTAAATTTTGTTATCCATCAATTTGGATCCATCTATTATTTACTTGAGTCCATATTTCCTACACTCTCAACTTACAAGTGACTCGATGCACAACGAATCTTACAACAGGTTCCGTGAGTTTAACAATGTCCATTGTGCAACCCCAAATTTGATACTTCAAGGAATTGGAAGTGATCTCCACTCCATAATCATCATCCAGACCAGTTTCTATTTCAGTGCTCAAACTGCACAATCTAGTGACTCTCCCAATTAGTTGCGTGGTAAGGTGCATCCTCCTTCATGTGAAATAGAAATAGTAGTTGTGTACTCGTGACATCAATCATTGATAAAAGCACGTGAGTTTTCTAAATTAAGGAAACTCATAGAGTTGGAGAAATACTACATTGTCTAATTCCCTATACCCCTTGTCATCATAAATATATTTTCCATCATAAGTCATCTCATTCATCTTCTATATTAACTCATTTTCTATTTTTCACTCATTTATATCTAAGCAATGATTGTAGTCACTGACCTTGCACTTTCTTATGTGAGATTCCCATGTCTGCCCCATAATTATGCCCTCTAAGTAAAACATTTTGAGTACCATTCCTTCAAAGCATCCTTGACCTCACGATTATTTACCTTTCCTTTCCTTTTCCTTTAGGTGAAATGGTGGGTGCCTTTCTCAGTGCCATTTCTTCAACTGCACAAAGATTTACTTCATAGCTCTAACTTTCGTGCCCTAAGTGCTCTCTCTATCTAAAAAACCTAAATCTAATGAACTCAAACCCTAACCTACAAAATTAAATCTTCCATGCCTTCCCCTTACTCTGACTTCCACCTTAAGGATCTCCTAAACTAGGTCATGTGCTTTCTCAATCTGCATTACTTGCTTCTTCCAATTCTCATGAAAATTCGTATAAGGTCACAAAACTTATCACTCTCAAATGCCTAATTTCTTCGCAAGGTAATGTGATTTTTTTTTTCTTTGGTGCCCCTTTTATGGATTTTAAAATTTTTATTGTATTTATTACTACTCACCTACCACCATACAATGAATTTAAATATGTTTTTTCTTTTTCTGTGCTTTAATCTATTTTTTTCAGCATGTTATAGTCATACCCTTCTAGCATACTACTACTTCTGGTCTGCAGAAATCCTTGTGCGCACTCTTCTATGCCGCAACCCTTCTTCCTCTACACCATATACAAAGTAGCACATCCTACTGATGCCTACCTCATGTTACATTGTATGGCCTCTTCCTCATCTGGTATTTAATCTAAGCAATTTTTACTATCACCATTATTTTTAGTACTTGTAAAACCTTTTTATTTTGCTTGTGTGCACCCTTTAAACAACATCCCACCTTTCTATAATGGCACACACATCTACACAAAATTTATCACGCATGCAAACTTGGTTTAACCCACACTAAAATTATGCATGGTCCTTAGTGCATCATCTCAATAAATAGTGATCATATTTCTACATGCAAGCATGCTTATTACAACAAAACAAATAAAGAAAAGAAAAAATAAAAGGAAAAATCAGTAGCACCCCTGGATGTTGATCAGATTTCTAGTTTGATCATCCTAAGCATCCAGTGTGATTGCACAACATTGAATCCTCTCCCCAAGTGTGGGACTTGTAAAAATGGGAGAGGAATCTCCAGATTAGAGGCTGGTTCCTCAACTCCTCTGATCAGATTTATCACTTACAAGTTGCAGAGGTTTATATTCCTAATTCCTACTCTAAATTCCAAAGGGGCAAAGATAGAGGATGCAAAAAACTAAAACTAATGCTAATAAGGTGATGCACCAAAGGAGTGGTGAGCATTTTTTACTTCTGCAGATTGACACAAATCATGGAAATGCAACAAAACATCATGCACAAACTGATGACATGTAATGAAAGATCAGAAAGGAAGCAAACAACATAAGCAGAGGATTGAAACTCATTCACAGAGCTTGCATTGTCATTTTAATATCAAAATACATGCATTACAACACCTGAGAGGCAAAAAATAGGTTGCAGTTCTTAGAAAAGGTCTGATATTCCACCAAATCACTTCCAAGGTGAAAAAGGGAGCCTGCTATACACAAAAAATGTTCAACCCTTTGAAAATGAGCCAAATCTGGCTTTTACAGTGCAAGGGACGAGCCCAGGAGAGAGAAACATGGGAAAACATGGAAGGGATTCAACCATTGACCAAAATGTGATCAAAATAGCATGGGCATCCTTACAGGCCCATGCCCTGACATTTTTAGCCATGCTGGGAGAGAATGTGAGCCATTCTTCATTAAAAATGGTGGTTGAAACGTCATTTCTGTCCATGACCATGTGCCAGAGGTGTTTTTTGATTTTCTCTCTCCAAACTCCATCAAAATGCAAAAAAGACCCCAAAATCTTGTAGATAATTTTACCATCTTTCCATTGATATAAAGAACGTGAAAAACC
The DNA here is from genome assembly GCA_019776745.2 of Taxus chinensis. Lineage (NCBI taxonomy): Eukaryota > Viridiplantae > Streptophyta > Pinopsida > Cupressales > Taxaceae > Taxus > Taxus chinensis. The sequence continues at coordinate 75,747,138 of CM034155.1, read as the reverse complement.
GAGCTCTGGATCGAAAGATATGGCCGTTTGAAGTTTTAGGGCAAAACAGGGCCAAATCGGATTGGCGGGCGAAAATTTGAATTTTTTCACCTTTTTTGCATTTGGGAAAAATTCCCAAAAAATCCCCACACTCCGCCATTCCAGGTGCCATGTGGCACATTCTGATTGGGCACGGGCCCTCTGCGCTTCATTTTCCATCGCTTTTCCCTTTGGAAAATTTTCCAAAAAATCCCCGTCGGGCCGATGAGTTGAGGACACGTGGCACGTTCTGATTGGGCGCGGGATTTTCCTTTCTGAATTTTCCGCGGGCTGCTTTGACCATTTTCGACCTGGACACGTGGCATCACCCCATTGGATGCGGGCTTGCCCCTTCTAATTTTACTTGCGGGATTTTCCTTGATTTTTTTCCAGCCACCTTGACACGTGGTGAGATCCCATTGGCTCGCATCTTGGGGGCGGGCTTTTCTCTTTGAAAATTCCTTCGTTTTTCCTTTGGGAAAATTTCTCAATTTCTCCCCACCTCCCACCAGTCTGAGACATGTGGCAACAATTTCATTGGCCACGGGCCCTCCACAAATATTTTTACTTTTGCGCCAACACTTTGGGAAAAAATCCCAATTTCCTCCTGCGCTCCGCCTTTCCAGGCTCCCGTGACACGTGTCGGCACGACATGATTGATTGGCGGGGGCAGCGGGCCAAAAACTCCTTTTTGAAATTTGGCGAAACACTTCACCAAAATTATCCAACTTCTCCTCCGCCCTCTGAAAACTCCCACGCCATAGGACACGTGGCATCAATATGATTGGGCGCGGACCTTCCCTCCAAAATTTTCCATGCGCAACACTTAGCCAAAATTTTCAAATTTCTCCCCTGGACACGTGGCATCATCTGATTCATCGGCGGGCCTGTGGGGAAAAATCTTCCTTTTGAAATTTTTCCAAAACACTTGGTAAAAAACCAAGTTTTCCTCTGACCCCTCGCCACTTCCTTGGACACGTGGCGGCATCTCATTGGCTGCGGGCCTTTCAGGGGAAAATTTCCCACAAAAACTCCGCCGAGCCATAACTTCAAAAATACATGGAGTTAGGAGGAAAACTTTACCTTTCTGGAAAGCTGAGAGAGAGCTCTATCCAATGGTGTCATTTCCAGAAAGTTTTGAGTGCCTGAAAAGCAAAAAATTATGTCTGAGGCACAAGAGAGGGAAGAATGAAAGGAGTTAGCCACAAAATGAGTAGGGGGCACATTTTGGATAACAATTTTGGTGACTCAGAGGGGTCATCTGCCTGCTGGATGAAATTACCAGTTGCCTGAAGCAATCCATTGGGCATGGAGTCATCGAATTCTCTGTTTGATACCCCAACTGACTAGAACACTGCAAGGAGGAAGATGGAATATCACCTGATGGAGCAAGGCCTGCAAACACATCCCAGGAACAACAAGCTTGTGCCAAAGCACTTAGGGAAGATACAAACTAACCTACAACAAAACAATGTGCACAAGCACTTGGAGGAATGGAAACCTAAGCTAATATGTACAAGGTGGAGAGTTCCTTTCAATAGCAATGCTTTAGATGGATTCCATTGACTGGAATCTGCAGTTCTTCGCCATCCAATGAAGACAATTGGAAAGCATTGTTGTCCTTACACTTTGTGACCATGTATGGGCCACTCCAAATGGCATCAAATTTTGAATGCCTTCCCGGTTTTTCTCTATCTGCATCCCATTTTAACACTAGATCTCCAACTTGGAAGGATCTATTCTTGGCCTTTCTATCAAAGGTCTTCTTTATCAAAGCCTGATCCTTCTCCATTGCTTGGGATGCCTGATTTCTGATTTCTTGGAGCTCCATCAATTCTACATATCTGACTTCCATGGGCTCAAACTCCAACAACTCCAACTGTTTCATGAGTTCCAATGTTGGCAACTCAAGTGACATGGGCAAAATTGCCTCTCTCCCATAAACAAGCTTAAACGGAGAGTTACCTGTAGATCTCTTGGGAGTTATCCTATCAGCCCATAAGGCTGATTTCAACTTAGTATGCCAAGACCTCTGATTTTCATCAAGAGTCCTCCTAATGATCCTCAACAAGTTCTTGTTTGTAGACTCAGCCTGGCCATTACCCTGAGGGTAATAGTTCGATGAAGTACTTAGGTAGATCCCATTCTTGACAGCCCATTCAGTCACCTTAGACCCAATGAATGCCAATGCATTATCTGATATTATTGTAGCAGGTATGCCAAATCTGGTTGCTATTCCCTCATAGAAGTCTAGGATGCTAGATTCATTTGCTTCCTTGAGTGCTACTGCTTCAGTCCACTTGGTGAAATAATCTATTGCTGTTAGAATCCATTTGTGCCCTTGGCTTGAATTGGGATTAATGACTCCAATGAAGTCTAAACCCCATTGCATGAATGGCTGGTCAACTGAAATTGGATGCAATGGAAGGGCAGCTAGCCTCTCTTTACCTGTGAAGAATGCACAATTCTTGCACCTCTTGATCCATGCATAACAATCATTGAAAATCTTGGGCCAATAATAGCCAGCCCTCATGATCTTTAGAGCTGTCACTCTTGGTGCAAAATGACCACCAGCTGGTCCACCATGGAACTCTTCCAACACCCTATGAATCTGATTTGTACCAATGCATCTCAGTAGTACTCCATTCACATCTCTTTTGAACAAAACACCATCAACAAGGGCATATGGGACAACCTGCAATCTGAAGTGTCTTCTTTTGGTCTTGTTCATCTCTGGAGGGCATAGACCTGTGCTTAGGAAGTGCATTATATCTTGGGTCCAGCAAGGAATGGGGACACCATTATTTTCCTCTTGAGTGCTTCCTTTCTCATGGCTGTCTTGCAATGCCAAAACAACCTCCTTCTCATTGTATGCTTCCTTTTGTTTGCCTAAAATCAGCTGCTCACACAATCCTTTTCCTCTTACCAACTTGGTGACTTTGATCTCAATGTCATACTCCATGACACGAGTAATACAACCTGCTCTCTTTTCATTCAAGTCTTTGTTGAGGAGGAAGTCTTTAACTCCCACATGAGAAACCAGCAATTGGACCTTATTGTTTGAAACTAGATGCTTGAATTTCTTCAAGCTCCTGATTACTGCAAGAACATGCTTCTCAATGAAAGAATATCTCACCTCATAGTCCTCCAGGATTTGGCTGAAGAAAGCAATTGGTTGCTCATCATTGTCTTTGTTCTGCTGTACCAAAATTGTAGAAATAGTATCATCACCCCCAAATGCATAGAGGGTGAAATCCTTGGAGAAATCTGGGTTGATGAGAGTTGGTGCTTGAGAGATGGCTTCTTTGATTGCTTCAAAACTTTCCTTGCCTTCTGCTATCCATTTGAAAGCCATGCTTTTCTTTAACATCTTGGTGATAGGCTTGACTAGGGCTGTAAAATTTGGGACAAACCTCCGAACAAAATTTATTCTCCCCAAGAAACTTTGAAGGGCCTTCTTGTGGCTTGGCAATGGTAGTGCTCTTATGGCTTTAACTCTTTCTGGATCAATTGCTAATCCTTATTTGGAGACAATGTGGCCAAGGAGCTTTCCTTCATGGGCTAGAAAAATACATTTTTTAGGATTCAAGGAGACTCCAAATCTTCTACACCTTTGGAACACTTGTCTCAAATGAGAGAGGTGGTCTGCTGCATTTTTTGAAAAAATAGTGATATCATCAAGATATATCAGCACTATGTTGTTAATCAAATCCTTGAATGCCATGTCCATTGCTCTTTGGAAGGTAGCTCCAGCGTTGGACAGCCCAAATGGCATTTTCTTGTATGCATAAGTTCCCCATTTGGTTGTAAAGGTTGTCTTGAACTGATCTTCTTCCTTCACCATAATCTGATTATACCCTGAATAGCCATCAAGTAATGAAAACCTCTCAGAGCCAGCAACAACTTGCAAAATTTGCTCCATAGAAGGAAGTGGATAATGATCCTTGAGAGATGCTCTATTCAAATCTCTGAAGTCAACACACAATCTGATTTCCCCACTCTTCTTTCTTACTGGAACCAAGTTGGCTACCCAACTAGAATGCTTGATAGGGAATATGATTCTTGATTCTATCAACTTATTCAATTCTTTTCTCATGAGAGGCTCCATGTGGGGGTTGACTGGCCTTTGTTTTTTCCTGATGGGTTTAGTACTTGGATCCAATTCAATGGTATGTTGAGCTAACTCAGGATTGAAACCTTTCAAATCTTCATAGCTCCAAGCAAACACATCAGGGAATTCTTGACAAAGCTGTATGAACTCATACCTTTCTTGCTCAGTTGTCATCTTACCAATTTGGAGTGATTTGCCTCCTTCTACCGAGATGGACAATGAATCTTCTCCCTTGACTTGGATGTTTGCTTTCTCCTTCCTAAACTGATCATTAGGATTGAAAATGGACTCCAAAGTAATAAGTCCCTTTGGTAGCTTGTTGGTTCTCAGCTGTGCACCACTTGGTCACCATACTGCTGCTCCAACTTTTCCTGATTTTTAGCTGAGAACTCAGCCTCTTCTTGCAAGAAATGGATGATTTGCTGATCATTTTCAAACACTTGCCAACTTACATTGTTGTCTGGCACTGAAGGCCTCACAATCACATGGATGTTTGGCTGTACCTTGTCTTTTTGAATGCTTTCAACAACGTCAAAGGCTGCCCCAACTGCTGCAAGCCTGTCAGCAGCTTGGTTCTCTTTTCTAGGAATGAATTTTATGCCAAAACCCTCAAAATCTTCAATGAGGTCCCACACCCTGTTCTTGTAGCATTTGAGTAGATCATTCTTGACAGCATGCTGCCCCTTAACTTGGTTGACAATCAACTCACTGTCACCAAAGACTTGCAAGTTCTTTATTCCTCTCTTGATTGACCAATGCAATCCTTGTATCAAAGCTTCATATTCAGCAGTGTTATTAGAGCATGCAAACTGAAATCTAAAAGCTGAATAATACTTAACTCCTTGAGGTGAAACAAGCATAGCTCCCCCTCCTGCACCTTGTCTACTCCTTGATCCATCAAAAAACAACTGCCATACCTCATTGTCATCCTTGTGGTCTGGCTTGGTGATGCTAGGAATAGGCTGATTTTCTTCATGCATGCAATAGACTCCTAACTCAGATTCTTCTATTTGTTGATAAGGATCAAAAGCATGCACCTTGTTTTCCCATTCATCAAGAGTTAGATCTGGGATGCTTCCAACCTTGGTGTCAGCTTCATCAGTGCTTGGATAATCTTCTTGATCAAACGCTGAACAATTGGTATTGATTTGGCTTGGAGTGTAAGGCTCAATGTGAAAGTTTGCAATAGGTTCAGATCTGATTGTGGCCTTGGTTCCATATCTCGTTCTGAACAACATGTGTGACCAATCAGTAGATAAGTAACCTCCAATCTTGGCTGTGAAATCCCTTGACAAACATAGGGCAAAGAGTGGTGGAAGGTCTATTACTGAGACATCTTGCAAAACAACAATGTTGGGGCAGGCATGCAAGGTAAGACTCAAGTTTTTTATCACTCCAACTGTTGTTACTGCTGTCCCATCCAATTGCACTACCCCTTTGGATATGACTTCATACTGAATTCCCAACTGATCAGCTATTTGCTTGGGCATTACTGAACTACTTGCCCTGGAATCAATCATGCAATTGTGTACTAATTGATTCCCAATGATCAATGAAACATAGAATGGAGGGGGCTTCAACATTTTACCTTGTTGTCCTCCATGATTCCCCTCAGGATGGGCAGCATTTGTGAGCACCTTCTCTTGCATTTGGACCTGCTGATTTGAAGTTGACCAGTCCTTCATGGCAGCTTGTAACAAATCTCTTTGGCCTGGGATAGATAGTGATTCCCACATTGATATGTTTACATTTGTCTTCTTCATCTGATCAATGATATTGAATGGAGATGAAGCATCTCTTTACTGTCCCTTGGCCTGCACATTCATTCCTTGCACATGGGCAGCAACAACTGGCATTTGAGTTGGCTTAGGAGCTATTTTGGGCAGTCCTTGCATGTTTGGGATTGAATTTTGTTTGCCAATAGTTTGTGGAGTGATAGAAGATTGAGGATTGCTTGGGGCTAATGGTTGTTCTTCACCCAAATTTCTCCTCTTTGACCTTGTGTTGGCTGCAACACTTTGGGAAACTATTTGATTCATGCCACAAAAATCTTCTGCCTGTCAGTTTACAAGTGTGGTATCATTTGGAGCTGACTGCTGCTGGAATGTTTCTTGATTACCCTCACCCTCCACACCAGTTGTTGTCACCATTAATGCTTGATTCAAGGCACCATTGAAGCACATGGATTGGTTGTGAGGTTCATTGCATGGGAAACACCAATCATACTCTTGAGCTATATTGTTTTGTACTGGCACTAATGCTTTAGAGGCAGATGTAGCATTGGGATTATAGGGTTGAAATGGTCTGTTGGCAGGAGGCCTTGCTTGATTTAGATTTGTAGCTGGATTGGGTGGTCTTTGGGGTTGATATGGCTGCCTGTTAGGCTAAGCTTGAGGCTAGAAGGGAGGTCTAAAACCTTGGGCTTTCTGCCTCTTGAGTGTAACCAGCTCATTACCTAAATTTTGCAGCTGCTTCATGACTTCTTGAAGCTCATTTGAGTCACTAGAAGATGAAGTATAAGCTTCACTTGAATTCTAGATTCTAGGAGTGGGAATAGGAGCTAAATTAGGCATTTGATTAGTGTTTGGGCTCTCTAAACTTGGAAATAGTGGCATTGGAGGCATAGGAGCTAGCTTGCCAGCTTGAATCAAACAATTTTCAGCTCTAATGGCAATGCTATAAGAAATGGGGATAGTTGTGCCTCCCATGGATTGAATTAACATAGAAATATCAGAATTTAAAGCTTTAAGGTAATAAAGGAAAGCACCTTCTACTGTTGGCCTGACTGCCACTGGAATTCTCTCCCAAGTCCTTTGAAATCTGAAGTTAAAATCAGTCAGTTGTTCATTGGGAGCTCTCTTGATGGTTGTCAGCTGCTCCAAAAGGGACAAGTTGTCTCCCTTTTCTCCAAACTGCTCATGGAGGGCTATACATAGCTGGTTCCAATTTTGAATAGAACCTGAGGCAAGACTCCTGAACCATTGCAAAGCTTTCCCTTTGAATGAAGATGCTAGCAGTTTGACAGCAACTTGCATCTCATTGATCTCATGGATTGCACAAATGTTAGCAATATCCTTGACATGATCACCAGGAGTAGTCTGATTCTCTCCAGTAAAGTATGGGATGTTCTTCAATGCTGCAACTGGAATTGGATTTTGTGCATTGAGAGAAAGTGGGCTGTTGCCAGTGAAATTAACATAGGGGTTGTTTTGTGCCATTCTGATTGGCCTTAGAACCCTTGTTGATTGAATGAAAGGCCTACCAGGTGGAGGAGTTGAGAGAGTTCTGTTTGGTGGAGATGGAGACCTTTGAATCCTCCTCCCTCTTTGCCTTCTTCTTGGAGATAACTGCAGATACTCAAACAACACCTCTTCTTCTCCAACTCTTGACCTTGTGGTGATTCTTCTCATGAGTTTTCAGGCCTGCACTGCTAAAACCAGCTGATTCTTCTTCCTTGGAGTCGCCAGATGTGCAATTTAGGGCTCTTTTAAGCAAGAAACTTGCAACAAATGCACATCAATTTGTTGCAATGAAGATGAAGACCTCTAAGGTCCCACCGGGCATGCCAAAACTGTTGTTGCAAATCAGCAGCACCCCTGGATGTTGATCAGATTTCTAGTTTGATCATCCTAAGCATCCAGTGTGATTGCACAACATTGAATCCTCCCCCCAAGTGTGGGACTTGTAAAAATGGGAGAGGAATCTCCAGATTAGAGGCTGGTTCCTCAACTCCTCTGATCAGATTTATCACTTACAAGTTGCAGAGGTTTATATTCCTAATTCCTACTCTAAATTCCAAAGGGACAAAGATAGAGAATGCAAAAAACTAAAACTAATGTTAATAAGGTGATGCACCAAAGGAGTGGTGAGCATTTTTTACTTCTGCAGATTGACACAAATCCATAAAAATGCAACAAAAACATCATGCACAAACTAATGATTGTAATGAAGGATCAGAAAGGAAGCAAACAACATAAGGTAGAGGATTGAAAACTCATTCACAGAGCTTGCATTGTCATTTTAATATCAAAATACATGCATTACAACACCTGAGAGGAAAAAAAAGGTTGCAGTTCTTAGAAAAGGTCTGATATTCCACCAAATCACTTCAAAGGGGAAAAAGGGAGCCTGCTATACACAAAAAATGTTCAACCCTTTGAAAATGAGCCAAATTTGGCTTTTACAGTGCAAGGGACGAGCCCAAGAGAGAGAAACATGGGAAAACATGGAAGGGATTCAACCATTGACCAAAACACATTCAAAATAGCATGGGAATCCTTACAGACCCATCCCTTGACATTTTTAGCCATGCTGGGAGAGAATGCGAGCCATTCTTCATTAAAAACGGTGGTTGAAACGTCATTTCTGTCCATGACCACGTGCCAGAGGCATTTTTCAATTTTATCTCTCCAAAATCCATCAAAATGCAAAAATGACATGAAATCTTGTATAAAATTTCACCAGATTTCCATTGATATAAAGAACACGAAAAAATGAGCTCTGGATCGAAAGATATGGCCATTTGAAGTTTTAGGGCAAAACAGGGCCAAATCGGATTGGTGGGCAAAAATTCAAATTTTTGCACCTTTTTGGTCATTTGGGAAAATTTTCCAAAAAATCCCCATGCTCTGCCACTCTAGGTGCCACGTGGTGGCATTTTCATTGGCCCCTCTGGGCTTCATTTCCTTCATTTTTCCCTTTGGAAAATTTTCCAAAAAAACTCCACCGAGCCATAACTTCAAAAATACATGGAGTTAGGAGGAAAACATTACCTTTCTGGAAAGTTGAGAAAGAGCTGTATCCAATGGTGCCATTTCCAAAAGGTTTTGAGTGCCTAAAAAGAAAAATATTATGTCTGAGGCACAAGAGAAGGACCCCATTAGATGAAAGGGAGTTAGCCACAAAATTTTAGCATGGGGCACATTTTGGATAACATTATCTTTTGATGACCTCAGACAATAGCGCCCAGTTAGGACAGAAGCACCATAGGCTCGCTTTTGTCCCTCGTAGGCACTTCTTACCTTCTTTATCTTCTTCTTACTCTTTTGGGTAATTTTCACCTTTTGGTCACCTTTTCTAGGACACTTTGGTTCACCTTTTAGTTTTCAATTACAAAATTCTAACAAGGGAATCATATATATACTTAGTTACTTCTCGAAAATCAAGGGTGAAGCATTAACATCAATCTACTATCACGCTAAACATGCATTTAAAGGCACAAGAGACATGTACAAAGCATCCATCTAGCACATTCACACAAGGGACAAGGGTTGCACAACACTCCATACACAAAATAGGAGGGGAAAATTTTACTTCCATCAAAGATTCTATACTTCTTACATTCTAGCCCTCCATATCTCGTTATCCACTATGACACTTGGCACAATATGAAACCGAGGGCATCCCTCCACAACTTTCCACAAACACTTAGTCAAATTATGAAATTTCTCCCTACTGGACACGTGGTAGTAAGTTCACTCTTCAAGTGACCACTGCAGGGTCATTCTAACTCCACATCATGCATATTTATTTTAAAACATTTGATAAAAAACCAAGTTGTTTGTGGGCATGTGCAGCTGGGTATGTCTCTTCACAAGTTATAGGTCTCAACGACAATGCGGGCAAATCTAGAGTGAAAAGAAGTGATCCCACAATGAACCTCTCCTCCATACACACAAAAGAGTAGATCATGGAGTATTCAGGAGGAATAACTAGCACCCATAATGGAAATTAGCACCTAGGAGCTCCTATCCTCATGTGGGAAATTTCTTACAAAGTTTTAAGTTACTCAAAAGTGAAAAATTATGACTGAGGCACAAGAGAGGGAAGAATGAAAGGAGTTAGCCACAGTCTAGAACATCTCCAAATTTCTCATATATCAACTAAGTCACCCTCTATCTTTATCTTGCTGAGGATTTCATATTATTGCATGCTTTTTGCTTGTTTATTTACTATATTTTATTTCTTGTATATCATTCAATTTAATAGTCTGTCTAAAATTAAGATTTAATTCAATTTAAATTAAATCATTTGGTGAACCCCACTCATCATCAAACACTTGGATTGTTATTTTTCCTATTCTAACGGATCTTATTTTATGGCTCCTAAAATTCCTCAAATATGTTTGCATGACTTATGTCGAATGCACCCACATTGCAAAGATGTTTTCCAAAAATCCCTAAACACTATGTAGCTCCTTCACAATATGCCACCTATAAAAGTAAGTTCCATTTTCGAATGTCTCTATGATGATCCTATACTTCATGATACCATAACCAATCAGCCCATATTCGATTCAATTCAATATTTACATCATTTATTTCAAGATACATTTCAAGCTATGGAAAACATGATCACATTCATTACAGCTGAAATCCAACATCTCAAGGACGCTTCTCATACCTATGTTAATTCTTCTTTTACACCTCATTCTAATCCCATGTCTACTACATGTGTTTATACAAGTAAAGCAAGCTATGGAAAACAAGTATTACTGCTACCAGCACCTGTCAAGTCTAAAGTAAATGTTAAACAACACGATATTCTTCCTGATCTTCTAAATCATCAGTTGATCAACTTGCTACCTACTAATTACCACCCTCCTTATTGGATTGAAAAATAAAAAGGTCACCTATTTTTCAATCATCACATAATTAATGGATATCATAACAATAATTTCTATGCTTTAAAATGAATACTTAAACACCTCGAGCATCATGGTTTTATTTCATTTATCACACAACATTCTGCTACACACTCATATCCCATTCTTAAATCCCACTGGGATCCCAAATTTGATCCCTCCATATCTAATGAGCATCATGCCATAGTTACTAATGTTCCTTATCTGGTAATTCAAGAGACTCTCATCCAACCCAGTGTCATAGAATCTTTAATTATAATTACCTCAGGACCTCCTCCCATAAATCCCTCTACAATGTTACCAATTCCAATCAAGCAATGACATTTAAAAATAAATACCCCATCAACTGTCATAGAATCTTTAATTATAATTACCTCAGGACATATCAATTCCTATACAACCTTACCAATTCCAATTAATCAACCAACTTTATAAGTACTTTGCCCATAACCTCCTCCTATCAACTCATGCACAACATTACCAATTCCAATTAAGAAACCACCTTTAAAGTTATGTATCTCATCCCCTCCTACCATCTAGTCCTCTAAATCATTACTAATCCCTAACAAGAAACCACCATCTAAGGAAGAACGACAAGCTGAGATCCCTCACCAACCTCCTCTAATTACACATATAATTCCTCTTTTCAATCAAGATAAGGCTTATTTGTGTGATATCTCTTGCATCATCATATAGATATCCATCATTGGAACACTTGGGTGCATCAAACTCCACCGCCCTCATATTTTAATGTTCTAATCAACAATTACCACTCCACACTATTCATCTACACATCTGTACACTTGTTTTGTAATTCACGTCAACCTTTATAATTCACGCAGCACTTTCTCAAATATCTACACTATGGGAGTACCTTGTTACATCTATCTATACTTATATGTTACTGCATAAATTTCTTGGTACTCATGTTTAATTATGGATCCTTCTACTCATGATACTTATATCATTTTCTATCTAGGGTATACATCCTTTCATGCACTACAAACACTCTGGTTATTCTGACTCACAATGATAACATCTATTTACCAACAACTCCTAATATACACACTTGGGGGGAATCACACTTTCTCCCCCCCTCCATCACTATTTGATATCTATATCTTCTAGTCTTAGCTCATTTTATACACTTCATGCTCCATGATTCATGATAAAATCATTCGTATCTTACAATCCCAAACACATGAAACACATCCTTCATTACTCAATGACACACTACAGTTCTACAATTCATACTTGAATGTTTTGGTTCCAATTATTAAATGAACCCCACATCATATATTGTTTATACACTCCAATCTTGGTGCTTCATGATACATATTTCCTAAAAGCTACTCTCAAGTGCATACAAAAAACCCATTTCCCGATGATGCACTGTTATTCTATGGTTCATTCTTGAATATTGAGGGAGAAATTCTAAATGAACCTCATCTCACACACATCTACTGGGGATAAACATTACTCCCAATCAAAACATCTCTCACCTCACACCACACCATCACACTCACCCAAAATTTACATATCTTGGTTGTATTCACTCTTGTTAACTTATACTACTTACATGTTGTACTTGGTTTACTATGTTAGCCAAATTCTTAGTATTTCATTATATTTTTCTATACACAAACGTGCGTTCACTCAGTCTCTATAAGTGAATTCATATCTCTCACAATTTATTACATGATGCATTATTCTTGACACTGATCTTTACTAGTCCCGCTAAGGATCTTAGGGGCATCTACCTTTGTTACTCTCACACTCCACATATTTTAGGTTCTATTGTTAAATAATTCATTACTTATTGCCACCACCACTTAATTTTTTCTGATTTATACACATTTTGACATACTACTTGTCTTACTAAGATGTTAATGGGTGCTTCATGTATAGCATTTTCCTTGCAATATCTATACAATCATGGTTATATGTAGTTTTTTTCTTGCTCTTGTTCAGAGGCTATGCCCTATGTCTTTTTTGGTCATTGTTTTATTTTTCTTTCCAGTCAAAACCCATTTACATCTCTTTTATCTCAAACATGTTTCCTCATGTTTCAGAATCATGTTCCTCAAGTAACTGTAACATGATATCCTCTACTTTTTGCACTATCCCTTAGTGTGATATGCTTCATAATCTACAAAGCCCCATGTACATGCATATTATTAGAAAAATAGTCAAAGGTAAGAACAATACCTTCAGTCATCTCACGTTAGATTGTAGTCACCATTTTCAAATCAACATGAACATACCATGCACACACACATCTGCACAGAGTGGAATAGAAATTATGAACCCAAAGTGATGGTGGTAAATCCTCTAGACCTTGTGCACACTTTCCCTCACAGTTATGGAAGTGTACTAAGGTAGGAGTTTTCATGTTATACTCATATATAAGTGCTAGTACATTGTTCTTAATAAACACGATGGACAAGGTGATTTTTATATCTCACCAACCCTATAGGTTATCTGTGTGTGTTTCCTACCAACACATTACTATCTCATGCAAGGTATAGACCAACATTTTCCTTCTATCACCTTCATTCACCCAATGGTTCTCCATAGCATGTAAAAATGTATTAGGCTTCCATTCACTGGTATACCTTGGTAACTATACTGTACCCAAAATCCTAACACTGCATGAATTGATCATTATGGTGACTCTTCTCTTCATCCCACACCTGACCATATCATACGTTCCATTATCCCAACTATCAAAAGCAACACTTATAGCGTCACTAAAAAAATTCACATCTTCCCACATAAATAATCCTTCCTTAGATGGTTTTACATTTTTAGGGTTGTGCACTATTTGTACATAAATATTGTTAATATATTCCTTGCTCAAAGGCTCAATGTATGTTGCAAAATTTTCCTCATCTATTGGTATGATTACATGCTCATCCTTGTTCTCAAAACTGATGTACCTCTTTTTGAAGCATATGTCAACATTGTTGGCATAACCTCAAGGACTTCTAAGTAAATCTGGGAAGTTATCTGTCTCAGCAAGATCTAATACCTCAAAATCCCCACTAAACTTGGCTCCTTAAATGGTAATCAAAACATCCTCTAATACCCCAATAGGCATAGCTCTTGTCTTATTCGCTATATACATCACATTGGAAAATGGATGTAATGTTGGTCTCCCCACCTATTTCCATGCATCTAGAGTCAAGATATTCACCTCAAAACCTGTGTCAATTATAATGTTGCTCACAAGCTAGCTATCAATCATAACATCTAGTGTGATATCCTTGTCATATTCGTGGTTATATGGTGGTAAATTTGTATGGAGGATCTATCACTCATGCTTAAATCCTATACGTGGTATCTTTTCACAAAACTATTTTCCTAGCACTGGGATGATATTCCCCTTCCTAAATATATTACATACCTCCTTCACATCATCTATTTATTTATGTGGAATCTCAACATTCTTTGCATGCTCTCTCTCACATGCCTGCTCCTTCAAGAATTGAATTTCTCCTTATAGATCTCTGATTACCCCTATAGTATCCTGATAGACCTCCTTATAATGAGAAACTTATGGATACCTGACATGCATAAAGTCCTCTCTCCTAATGAGTGGTTTTTCCTTAAGTGATCTCATGCACGCATTTCTTCTGCGTGCATGGTTATTAACATGGGATGTAAATATGGATCACGCTTTTTTGGCATCCATTGGTCAGTTTTTTCATGTTGTACCTTGATCATTCATTTGATTTTGTCTTTATTTATCTTACACATATGATCATATCGGCTAGGGAAATCCTTAACCTTATGTTGCTTTCCACAATATGTGCATACCATATTTTGGAGACATTCAAGCTGGTAATGAACTGGGTACCCACATGTGTAACATGTTATATGTCTAAATATTCCTTTACCTATGCGACCTCTACTTCTATAATCTCTATTGAATCCACATCCTCCATTGTTACGTTCTTCATTAGAATGGGATTCATGTACCTGAGAGCTGCTTACCACTATGGTTTGTTGTAATCTAGTCTCTCATGCCTCATGAATTTTATCTATCAGTCATAAATCCTTGGTATCATGGGTGTGTGTGTCACAAATATTGCAATATATAGATACATTCTTCATCATTTTGCACTGCAATAGGGGATAACTTTGGACACCATAGTTCTTGTGGAAAATATCATAAGATTGTAACAACATGCATACTCTCCTATGTGGATAATTATCCTTCATATGTCCCTTAAATTCATAATCAGTGCACCATAAACAATTATGCATCTCATACGATGAATTAAAAGAGATATTCTCCAATTTCTTAGCCATACCTGATATCTGTGCCTAAAAAAATGGGATTATTCCAATATCAACATTTCCAGCTTCCTTTACATGTAGATATGCCTTGAAGGCCTCGCGCAGACCTAGATATGTCTTGTGTGATAAGGCTGATATAAATAGAGTCAACTATCCTCCAAAAAACCATTATGTGTGTTGAATTAGATGGAATTTATAAGACATTTTAGAAAAGAGGGTTTTAAAATGTGTGTCATACTCCCCAATGCTTTCAAATAAGCTCTTCTTAATGTCCTTAAGTGAGTTAATGCTTTATTGTTCAAACTATAGAATGTGTAACTTAACCAAAATGTTGTGCGCAAAGCATCATAGTCCACCATAATATTGCGTGGATCATAATTTTTGTACCAATTATGTGTGAAACCTTAAAGTGTAGTGGAAAAATGACTTTCCTTTCTATCGGGGGTTGTAATTCCTTTATTGCACCATAATAGTTCACACTTGTGCATGTGCTCTAACACATCCTCCAAACCTCTATACTATGATAAGTGAAGATACATCTCGAAGTAGACTAAGGTGTATGCTACTGTGGTTGTTGAGGTGGTGTCTGATGAGGTTGGTTCAGTGGTGGATATGGACCATGCCCTAGGATAGGACCAAACCTAGATCTAGATCCCCCAATAGGATTTAATCCATATGGTGGTTGACCTGATCCTCCCGAGCCTTTCGCACTGCCTACTATGATTGGTGGTCTCATCGAAAAAATTTCTTATTTCCCATTTATAATACTGAAATGGACACCTACTTTATGTGCTACCACAACACCTACAAAATTACTTCCAATGGTCTATATGCCAATACTCTACCCTATTAACATTCCTCTAAATGATCCCCCAAGAGTATCCCAAACATTGACGCTTGCTCCATGGCCATGCACGTGTTCCTAGTATTCTTCCCTTCCTAAACTGAAAGTAAACTTATTCTACCTCTATCTCCTTCCCTACGCAGAGATGATGTCTATTTTCCTTCACTACACTACCATTCAAAAAGTACATCTAGATATGGAACACCTTGCGTAAGGGCTAGGTAGCTAGGATGGTTCATATGCATAGCCATGGTTCTTATTATTTCCTCTGATGCACTCTCATCTGAAGTAAATGGGGTCTCCCTACTATGCTTTCAAAATCTTGGGAGGACATAATACTACATCTTATCATATTCCATGAGGGTATCAAAGCATTCACGATTCATCATTCCTCTCGAAAACAATTTTACCTCAACTTCCCTCTGTCACACTTCATTATACTTGAACAGTCTTTCCTCTCTCTTCCTTTCTTCTACTAGTGCCACAACCATCCTTATCCACACCTGTTAATAGCTAAAGGTAGCACTTGAAAATAAGATCCCCTTGGCTCATGCAAGAAGCAAAACTCAGCTTCCTTGGAGAAAGAATACATGGAAATTGCATACTCCAAAGTATAATTGCATAGTACACCTTCCCACCAATGATCCTCAACTCTATTCCATATCTCAGTAAAATCAAACATGGTCTGATAGTCTTCCTCCATCCAAGATCTCATTCCTAGGGAGATTTTTTTTTTGATGCGTAAGCTACTAACCAATGATACAAATCTACTGGAAAGAAATTGAAGAATGTCTCATACATACAATAATACATATTATCCTCCACCCACTTTCACACATTAAACTCAGTTCTAGTGCTATATCTTTGTGAAAATAAGTGTTGACCATATTCTACCAAGCTTTCAATACACTCCAAAGACTATCTATATGCCATCTACATGAAACATCCTAGTAGATAAATTGAAAAGAGGTCCTGAAAATGAAACCAAAATGTACCCTTTTATTACCCCAACTAGAGCTATGCGTTGGCACATCATTCAGAAAATACTGAACACTCACCCAACGTGCACACAACCAATAGGTCCCTCTTTTGTTATGCCTACCAAGGTATTAACATGCATGTTTACCATGTTTATGACCAAAAAATTCAATCATGATTAACCTTCAATATAGGAATTTGGAAACACATATAATAAGAAAACACTTAATCCATGTAAACAAAAACTAATATCAATTGAACTATCAAATCACCATGATCAGATCCATGAACTACCATCATCCAACTAGAAGTATCCATCACAAACCATAATTTAACACATAATAGAGCTGAATACATAATCAATCATTACAATAATGTGGAGAACCATGTGCACCACCATCAAACCCTAGATTTACATCAAAACAACATAACTCTACTCCAACATGCATATTTTGCAATCTAAATATCTAGCTTATGATCCCTTAGAAAAATGACATACATCATATATATAGGGGTGGGAAATTTCCCTTCACCACCTATGCACCTTCCTAATAATAGGCGTGCTAATAAAATAGCCTACATGTTTTCTTTCTCAAAATAGCCATGCGTATAAATCTTGCATGCCTTTATAGATGTAGCTAATAATAGACTATCCTAAACAGATGCCATGATTTAACACTATTATTAGATCTCTCTCCATCTGGGTGTTTTAACTTGATTTGTATGTGATTTTATAAATATAGATTTTACTTAGCTGACAAGTCATCATGATTTTTAGTCCTTTTCTTGGTTGGTACCCAAACTCCACTTTTCCTATTTTTAACATTGGGTCAGAAAATGGATAACTCCTTATTTTTTGCACTCAGTCCCATGTGATACCATGTTTAATATCTACGTGTGCCCTCCTACGCACTACTCTAGTTCTACATGCACATGATTTCCTCTATGCACTGACTCTGTATTGTTCCAATACTTGGAAAATCCCTAGCCAACAGATCATGTGAATGAAATTGATCTTCACCTCTAAATCATATGAGCATGTTTTGTTTGAGATTTATCCTTTCATAGTTTACCTTGAGGAAAAATAAAGAGGAATGAACATGTTTTGCATGGTTTTTACAATGCCACCTATTTACAAATGCCAAACCTTATTAGCCTAATTGTGTAATTTGAAATATCCCTATATTGTTTCCATTTTGTTTGAGTAAATTATCACTTTATGTGATTTACTTGTAATACCCAATGAAACTTTAGATATGAGAGTTTTTAACTACATAATCTTATGCAAGACTTTATAGGTAATCACCTTATCTTGAAAATTATGATTTTTCTTGTGTATCACGTGTTTTTTAATTTTTAAAAACCCACAGAAAATTATCTAGTGTACCAAAAAAAGTTGGGGTGATAATGTCAAGTGGGGATACCTCTTTGGGAGGACCACCACTTTACTCCCCATATTATTTTAAATTTAATTTATTAAACTTTATTATGTCAGTCTTCCACATTTAAGAATGAAATGATGCGACTGATTCACTGTTATCCCTCTCAGGATTGGACCAATGTATACATTGGTACCCTATTGATACATAACTATGAACATATCAGTTTGGTAAGATCATGGGGATCAACATATTGATGATCTTTGTATTGAACAATTGTAAAACTATTCTGTGAGACTGAGGAGTGAAGTGGAAGTGTTGGGTAAAAGTTGTATATGAGATTATTAATACAGTTAGTGCTTTACTCTGAGTGGGGTTTTTTCCTCAAGGTTTCCCCACTATAAATTTTGTGTTCCCTTCTCTTAACCTTACTATTATTTACTTTTTGTTCATGGTCTATAATGTGTAGTATAAATATATAAATCTATGTTTAATCACTACAATTCATAATCTATGATCTTTAGAAATTATATTGTGGATTTATAAATGGTTTATTATACATTCCTTATACATCTTGACATGGTATCAGAGCTGGTGATTATGCTTGTGCAGATCTAGATATGGATTTTTTTTGATTTACAGGGTGAAAAAACTTGAAGTTTTTTCAGATTTGCAAAACTTAAATTGTTCCACCATGAACTTCAAGTGAAACAACTTCAAAATTTAAAATTTTTCCACCAAATATTATGAATATTGGTTGAATTGTTGATTAGATATGGCTTATACATTTTTTTGTGCTTAGATATGTGTTTCTGTGAACTTTTCTAGTTATTCCTGGTTCTTCACATTCTTTTGTAGTTTTAAAAATATATTTCGTGCTCTGTATAGCCATTATATAGCTATGTGGCTTATTTAAAATAAGCTATTTTATTTTTGGGATTGTTTTTTTAGGTGGATTTCAAATTTCCACTCCTTTTTGGATTATTCTGTGGGTTTTAGGTCCGTAGTTTGATTTTCCTTAGAAAAGTGATGGAATTGCGACACTTGTCCTAACCAAATCATAGAATTTGCACCATATGATTTGATTTGATTTAATTGCATAAGGAGGAGTGGAACCAAAATTATTTTTATTTTGGATCATTTCGGTGACTTCACATCCACCCAGAGCCATCTCTCAAAATTTTGGCAAAATGCTGTGAAGTGTTCTCCTCATTCATTAGATTGTTGTCATGTGGTGAATTTTGATTTTTATTTCTCTCTGTCTTCCATTTTTGTGTCTAGCTTTGGTTGGTTTGGGGATGGGGCATTTTTCTTTCCCCATTGTCCATTGCAAAGTGCTAACCAATAATAAAGCTCCATATGGTTTTTTTGTGTCATATTTTTAGTATTTTTTATCTTTGCGAAGTTTAAGCCAATCATAAAGATCCATATAGCTTTGTCATGCCAAAGTTTTAATTGAATCCTTTTTTATTTGTGAAGTATGAATCAATAAGGTTGTTCCATGCTCTTCGTAAATTTTATCTTTCATTTTGTTTCTAACTCATGAAAAATATGATCCAATAGAAAAGCTCTAAGTCTTTTCTTATTTCACATTGTTAGTCACTTATTAATCATGTCAATGGATAACCAATAAGATTAAGCCACTATTTTTTTATTTTAAGACTTTTTCAGTTACGAACACATAGAATGTGTCCACATTCTTTCAATTTCTGTCATTCCTTTGTTATAACCATGTCAGAGTGTGAAAAAGTGACCCAATAAGTTGTCAACACATGTGCATGGTTTAATAATGTATTTTTACTATTAATTATCTTCAGACTTGTATATTGCACTGCAAAGTGCCATTTAATTGCTAAGCACCACATTTATATTACTTTTCACAAGTGTCAAACTGGTTATATATATTTTCCACGCGGTTCTTTGTTTGTTCACCAAATATTTTGGTTGAATTTTCAACCATGTTACGAACCTAATAAGTTATTTGTTTTAATTAAATTCCAGGGACTTCACATCCACATGAGGGATCTACTTTAGAATTTTCCATAACACTGACACGTGTCTTTGTTGATTTCTTTGATCTTTGACGTGTGTCGCTGCCTACTTCAGTTAATTTTCATTTTTTTTTGTTTGGTTGTTGTTAAGTAGCTTGTTTGAGCTCAGTTAGTGTTGGTCTATCCATATATCTACCCACCCGATAGATTTTTGGACCAACAGTGTGCAGGGCATAGCCCCTCTTTGAGTCAGCAAAGTGAAACTGGTTTATTGCTATCCTACCAGTAAGAATTTGTGCAAGTCTCACAATATTCTGCCTTCAGGGGTTGGGATCTCATCCCAGTAGAGGTATTTCCAACTGTAAAAGAAGGGAAAGGAATGAGGTGGGGAGATAGGAAAGATCTGAAGGGAGAAAAGAAATGAATTCCAAAGCAGAAAGGTCAGAAGGTCTATGATTTGAGTTGGTAGTAAACAGAGCCGAACCTACTTGCATAGACAAATAAAGCAATACTGATGAATAAGTGACAAAAAAGTAGAGATAGTTTCAATAGAATAAACACATTAATCTGACATAAGAGAGATTAAATGCTCGTAACACGCATATTCAACACAAAGTCTTAATATTTGTATTACTATTTTCTTCTGTTACAAAATCTCAAAGTCTTTTCTTCTTACTTCTATTTTTCATCTGAAAAAATATTCCTCTCTGAATACAACAAGTATTCAAGTATTTATAGAAGAAGAGAAGAAAAGAAGGCAAAAACAAACCAACCACTTAATTACAAAATATCTAAAAGTCATTTGTTGACTTTTGGCAACTTGGTGGATGACATCATCCCATGGTGTAACATGGATGATGTCATCATTTGTGTCAACATACTTTTAGATATTTACAAAAAGAAGATTGAGAGGAAGGAGACTATTCATCGTCGTCCCGTGGCTGAAAGGGGGTATCTTGCTTCTGCTACTGCTCGGGAGAGGTGATGTGAAACTGGGCCCGATATTCCATGAACTTGCTGATCATGGGTTGAAGTTGATCCTGGGAAGGATCCTTGTGATGATCACTGATAGCCTTGCAATTTTCCCGCTCATCTGTGAGCTTTTCTGTGAGCTTGGGATATTCATTTTCTGCCTCTATCAGGTACCCTATGAAGTCACGATAGGCCAACAGGTTGTTGATGGATTCGGCGTCAAAAGTGACTTCTGGTCCCAGCTATTGCAAAATAATCTCCTTGAAGATCCGAATAGTTTCATCTACCTTTCTCAAGGTGAAAGAAGGAGTGAGTAAGCCCGGAGACATTCTCAGGATAATTTGCTCCATTTGATGCATTGCATCCAGGGCTTCCTCCTTGAATTTTTCAATATTTTCCATGACAAACTCCAACTGATCGACCCGGTAGTCCAAAGTAGAAAGGATTTTGTTGAGGGCTCTGGAGTGACCGAAGATGCCAAACTTGACCATAACTTCGACTGAACAATCGAGCATTTTCTGGAAGGTCTCATGCTACATCCTAGAATGGTCTCGCTCTTCAGAGATAGGTATTGCAATCGCCTGGAGTTCTTTGTTTACCCGAATGATATTCTGATAAAATTCGGTGAACTTGACGATTACTCCCTCACTTTCTTTGAGGATTTGGCTTCTCCAGGTGGAAACTGCCATACCATGCTCACCGATTTTGGCGTATTCATTTATCTTATCCTGGCTCAGAAGCTCAGGAGTTTCAGCGGCAGTTGTAGGAGGTGCACTACCCATTTTCTGCAAGGTGTGGAGAAGATGTTTATTTTTTCTCCTTTAATAGCCTCTTTTCTTCCTTTACTTCCTATAGCTTCTTGCAAAGGGCGTCAACTGCAGATAGGGCCTCTCCCTAAAGGATTTCTGAAGACGTCCCCATTGTGACTTGGGTCACTGTATAATCTATCAGAGACAGATCCTTTTTATCCTTTAAAGGATTGGGATACACTATCTCCATTACTCTCTCTCCTGACGCACTCTGATAGAAGTGGGTTATAGGTTTTTGCTTCTTGGCCCCCTTTTATGGGATGACAAAGAAGTCCATCGGTGTGATGGGAAATTTTCTCTTTTATTGGCTCAGGTGCTGAGAGATCCATACTGGAATTATGGGAGAGGGACCAGAAGTAGAAAAGGGAGTAGCTGCAGTAGTAGAGGGAAGTGCGTTGAGACACTAGGTGGTGGAATTGAGAGGGAGGTTGAGAAGGTGCTCACGGGAGGAAAAGATACCATAGGGGAGGTAGACATGGGAATGGAAGGGAGCGGAGAGATGAGGGAAGAAATGGTGGGGGACAGCCCCAGGAGAGAAGAGAAGATGGATGCCGAGGAAGGGGGAATAGTAGAAGATGGGGGAGAGGATACGACCAAAGGAATGGTTGCTTGGGTCACGTAAAGAGGGGAAGGAGGAGAGGGAGAAGGGACCTCAATAGTTGTAGTAGCAGTAACATCCTGAGTGGATGTGCCCATCGGAACATCTTTGGCTGCTTCTTTCTCTGGGGAATCTAGAGTTACAACTTGTTCTTGTGTGGTGGAGGGGGGACTCTCAGGAGCCTCCTCTTGGGCAGAGCTTGACTCGCCCTCTTTGTCTTTGACTCTTCCCTTTGGAATATGTTTTGGCTTGGAAGGTGCGTTGCCAAATGGAGATGTGGTGAAATCTACCCCGAGGTAGATGAGGCCATTCATCCTGCACTAGTGCTCTGTTATCTATAGAGTTTCTTTGACCCTTTCTTAAATGGTCTGAGGCACTTTAGTTCTGTCGATTACAGCAAATGGCCAGTTGTCCCCATCCATGTCAAGATATACCTAATCAACTTCTTGATCAGTTTTTTCATAACCTTTTGGGATAATGGCTACGCCGTACTAAATGATTTTGGCCAAAGCCAAGTGGGAGTGATCCTTTCTTCTGAGATCAACCTCATGATACAGGTCGATATAAATGTCCTTGATCTACGGAATTTGGATTGGATCGAGTTTTTCCTGGGAAGGAAATTTCTTGGATTAAAAGTGGGCCTCACTGGAAAGTTGTGCTTCAGATTGAGCAGTTATAGCTCTGCAAACATCTCCCAGGCTTTGTGGTGGGAAAGACAAGTGTACCTACCCACTATGAGGGGGAAAGGAGTTTCCACCCTTCTTTCTCTTCAAACACTTTTTGTGGTAGGTTATGAGCTTTCTGGATAGCTCCAACAGGATCAGCTTGGGGCCGGCATATCTTGGCAATTTTTTGGGTTCCCCAAAGAAGTTAGCTTCCCTGAGATAGGTGAAGGTGGGAAATTTCATGAATAAGGCCCCCCATTTCTCCATTGCTGCAACAATGTTCTTGGTCATTCGATTGTGAGTCATGTTTGGCATTAAAAGGCAGACGATGCCGTAGCAGAAAGCATCATTAATCTTTGTAAACTGTGAAATACTATTTTCTAGCTTCATCTCTGGGTAGTATGCATATATTTTTACTTGGGGCCAAACACCGCATCGGCTCAATGCTGGATAATCCCTCTCCGAGGGTGCAGCATAAACTACGTAGGAGTTCATGGAGAACCTCCCGTTATGGTGATTTTTTGGAGCTATTCAGATATAGTGCCGCTTGTGATCTCCACCCATTTGAAGCATTGATCTGGCACGTTCTTGTTCATTGTCTCCAGGTACCTGAGCATCCATTTATGAAAGTAATGGGTGTCAGAAAGCCCAAATACTCTGATTAGGAACATGATGATATCACTTATTTCCTCAAAGAAATCACTACGGTGAATAATCTGTGGCCATATGGTTACCACCTTCTTGTTCTTCAGGTACACCTCATTCATCAGTTACATGCATTGGTCTTCATTGTCCTCCCAAGCCTTGGTGTAGTCTTCTTGGCTTATGGCTATAAAGTGCCGGTGGTGAGGAATGCGAAACATAATTTCAAAGTGCCAGGGTAGTGAGGTTGATCACAACCTCTCCTTTCTCATTTTGGACGCACCTCGTGTCTTTGTTGTAGCAGCGGGCCACTACCATCATGAATTCGTTGTTTACTGCACTGACTGGGATCCTCCCAGCAAAATGCAAGCCACTGCCTACCACTTTGTCCATTCAGGGACTTCCTGTGACCCTCCTAGTTCTGGCCCAGAAATATTCCATATCGGTGTGACCAAGCTTAGAGTCTCTTATATCTAGGTCACATTCTGCCTGGGATTCGGGCATCCTGACCCTCTGATATTTGTACTTCATCTCTTCCTCTGTAAGCTTGGCTTTACCCTTAGACTTGGTTGGCCTCTTACTTGATGTAGACATATGTAGTTCTGAATTCAGTTGCTGATCTGTAAGATGAAGAAGAAGCGAAACACAACGCAGAAGAGCCATGTTAGCTGTTAGATCTCCCATTAAAGCATTGACAGAAGGAAGAGTTAGTAATTCTAAGGCCGCAGGGCGCATGAACACTACAGGCTGCAGGGTTAAATAGTATGGTGCATAGAAGAAGAGTGTTACAAGGGAAAAATCAGTGCTAAAGGGCGCAAGGTGCATGGATGCTGCACATGACATTTTGTTGTTGTAAGCAGAAGTGTGCCTGCGCCATTTATATGTGTTTTATACCGGGCGTGAATAATTTTCATGTTACACGGGGATATGATGCATGAAAGGTGCATATATTTTTCATGTTACATGGAACTTTGGTGTGCTGAAGGGCGTAGGTCTAGTGTGTGTAACATCATCTTTACGTGCGTAAAAGGGGAACTTGGCGCGGGTGCCGGGAAGGTTTGCATGACATTGTGTAGCTGTAATAAGGGACGTGCCTGTGCCGTTTAACACAATTTTATACTTGGCTCAAGTAATGCTGGTGTTGCATGTGTGCAGGGTGCGCTAATGGCGCAAATATTTTCAATGCAACATAGGATTTCAGTGTGCCAAGAGGGCGTAGGGTTATTGGGTGTTGCAAGAAAGGAAAGTGTGCCTTCTAGGCGCAACTGTATTTTATGTAGCAAGCATGGCGAAAGCGCCAAGAGGAAAATGCTGTCTAACATGAACTTTTAAGTCTTCTTTCTTTCTCTTGAGGGGTTTGCATGTGTTTTTAGCCTCTTCTGCAGGGTTTTTTGGATGGTGAAGAGGGCATACTAAGGATATCCAAGTGATTTCTTCTGAGGCAGAGCCCACCTTACTAGCAGATCTGGAAAGAGGAGGAAGAGCATGGGGGAGAAGGACAGCAAGAACAACAAAAGAGGGGTTTACAAATCCATGCCTCCTACTACACAAACAAACAACCAACAACAAAAACACAAGAGGAATAAGGACCACCTACCCGGAATATATATAACGTGAGAGACGAGGTGGGGTCCACGAACGTGATACAAGGACAATAGGCATGCTGACAGGTGTAGAGGAATAAAATCTATCACATGTTTTCTAATTGTGAAAGTGACAGGGCGGATGCACCTATATATAGGCAAAGGTGTAATAAATGCACCAACCAATTTTTGAAGAGGCGCATCAAAACACCTGTCGACACTTAAAACTTTGCGCCCTTTGGCGCACCAAAATGCATGTTAACACGTGATTATGTACGCCTTTGGCGCACCAAAAATAATGTCAACACTGGCATATGTGTGCCTTTGGCATGCCAAAACATGGCGCAACAATCATGTTGTTGACATGAAGGCACATGTGCCTTGGCGCATGCAATAAAGGCACATCACGGGGAGGCCCACCAAAACATGTGTCGACACTTCAAAGGGTGCGCCAAAGGAAATGAAGATGGCACATACTTACTCTATGTTGCACAGAAAAAAGGTGTCCGCTCAACCAAAAAAGACCAAAAAATGGTTAAGTTCGGAAAACTAGATTTCCCAGAAAGGGATTTTGCAGAATTCCGAATCCAAGGGGTCCTTGACGAGGGACCAGAACAAAATTCTGATTGGGTACCTGTAAAATTTCCCTTGTCAATTTTATGGGATAACAGCTGGCTCTTTCTGGGGACTATCTCTAAGCGGAACTCAGGGGTAGAGAATCCCAGATCTACATGTGCCTATCCATTGGGTACAGAGTCAAAAACAAGGGTGACCAAAAAGGGGAAACACACAACCAACAAAAGTAAACACATGACAAAAACAAACACACAACTGAAGCAAATTGTACAAAGAAGAGAGCAAGCTCTACTTCCTGAAGATCTTCAGATGCTGCCCGCTATAGGGAAGCGGGAGCTTAGTTCCATCCAGATACGAGAGATAGAAGCTATTTTCTCCATTAAGCTACTTGATCTTGAAAGGCCCTCTCCATAGGGAATCAAATTTTCAGTGCATGCCCTTCGGCTCTCTTCGTTTGTCCCATAAAAGGATGAGGTCTCCCACCTGGTACTCTCTTTTCTTATTTTTTTATATAACAATCTTTTGACTTGATTCTGATGGTCAGTGATCTTATCGACCACCCTTACTCTTTTTTCTTCAAGTTCGGCTACATACATGATCCTCTTTTCAAGAGAATTTTGGAAAGTCTCATCTTCAATCGCTCGTGCCAAGCGCAGAGCAGGAAGTTCTGTAGAAATGGGAAGTTCAACATCAATCCCATAGAACACTTGAAAAGGAGACATACCGAGATATCTCTTGGGAGTAATGTGGTCCACCCATAAAGTGTCGTATAATGATTTGTGTCACATATTCACTGATTCTCATCAACTAGCTTCCGTATGATGATCACTAAGTTTTTGTTACTGGATTCTACCTAACCATTTCCATGAGGGTAATAATCTGATGCGTGAGCCAAAGTTATTTTGTATTCATATCAAAAACCAATAATAACTTCTCGTGAAGAGAATTTGAAAGCATTATCAGCCACAACCTTGCTTGGAATACCAAACCTTAAAATGATATTCTATTTGATGAAACTGCAAACAACTTCGGACAGTGGCATGTTTGACAGGTATGGCCTCCACCCACTTGGTGAAGTAATCCGTCACTGTTAGGACGTAACTATGTTTGGCACTCGATTGGGGATTGAGTGCCCCGATAAAATCAATTCCCCACTGCTTGAATGGTTGGTCGATAATGACTGGCATGAGGGGAAAAGCAGCTAATTTTTGGTCTTACCAACAAATTTCTAGTAAGAGCTCACACTTTTACTACCCTGGTGGTTGTATCCTAAAACAACGTCGGCCAAAAGTACCTGGCCCAGATGATCTTGTGTGCCGTCACGGAAGAAGAGAAATTGCCACCACAGGCTGAATCATATAAAATCTCAAGTAACTTTACCTGCTATGGCTTATCAACACATCACAAGAAGATGCCATCTATTCCACGTTTGTATAAACCGTCGTCCCAGATGACATATCTGGCTGCTCTGAGTTTTATAGTGCACTTCTCCTTTGTCATAAGATGAGCTGGGCATTCACCATAGGTGAGAAAGAAAGCGATATCAGAATACCAGTCGTCGCAAGTCACGAAAAATAGAACCATAGGTAGTGAATCAGCTTTCTCCAGCTGGCTTTATGCTCCATTGGTGCAATCATCTTTTCCGTCAGGGTCTTCTGAACCTTGGTTTTCAGCCATAAGCTGACATAGGCCCTTACCCCTTACCATCTTTGTGGGTTTTATATCTAGATCATACTCTTGGACCTTTGCAATCCAATTTCCTCGCAAACTCCCTAACTCCTGTTGAGTTAAGATGGACTTGACTGCCATGTCAGGAACTAGAACTACCGTATGAGAGTTTAGAATGTCGTACCTGAAGTTCTTAACTGCTTTGAATACGGCGAAGGCATGTTTTTCCAACTGAGTCATTTTTAATTCGTGAGGCTTGAGAGGAGAGCTCATAAACACAATTGTAGATTCAACATCTTCAGAATTCCTTTGCATTAGGATGGCTGACATGGTATGTTCAGATGCATAGCTATACATGATAAAATCCTTCGAGAAATCGGGACATACCAGGATCGACGCATGGGCGACAGAGGATTTTATCTCCTCGAATGACTTCTTCCCTTCTTCGCTCCACCAGAAAGTTGGTGACCCTTTCATCATTTCTAATATGTGGCAAGTCTTTTTAGCAAATTCAGGGACAAAGTGCCTGAGAAAATTCACTTTTCCGAAGGAGTGAATGCCGGTCTTGCTTGTAGGTAAAGTAAGGCTCTGAATAGCCTTAACTCTTCTGGTATCTATCTTCGCCCCTTCTTTCCTAACAACTTGTCCCAACAACTTTCCCTATGTGACTCCAAAAATATACTTTTTTAGATTCAGGGAGATCCCGTGCTCTCGGCATCTAATCAATACTTGCTCCAAATGATCACAATGATCATTTCACTGTTTAGAGAACACAGTTAAGTAATCCAAGTAGACTATGATGACCTTCCCCATCATTCCTTTGAACGCAAAGTCCATGGCCCGTTAAAAAGTGGCACCAGCATTGGTCAAACCAAAAGGCATCTTACTATAAGCGAACATACCCCAAGGGGTAGTGAATGCTGTTTTGAATTGGTTTTTAGGTGAGACTTCAATCTGATTATAGCCTAAAAAACCATCAAGCATGGACAACATTTCTGATCCAGTTACTACTTGCAGAACCTGATCCATTATGGGAAGCGGGTAGTTTTCCTTCAAGGATGCTTGATTCAAGTTACGGAAATCCATGCATATGCGTATCTCACCATTCTTCTTACGTAATAGCACAATGTTCACGCCCTAGGTACTATGATGGATAGGAAAAATGATCCTTGCATCCAACATCTTCTGAATTTCAGCCTGGATAGTACTTGAGATCTTAAGATTATAGTGTCTCTATTTCTGGCGAAAGAGTTTGACATCTTCTTTCAATGGGATTTCATGCTAGACGTCCTTTGGCTTGAAAGACTTTAGATCAGTGTAGGACCATACCAATACATCCATGTATTTCTTCAACAATTTGACAAACTTCTGCTTTTCCTTGGGTGTGCAACACTTTCCGATGTTTACAAACTGTGGATTTTCCATAGTACCTAAATTGACCGGTTCAGTTGTTGGGGAGGAGTGAGGATCATCTTGCCTTTTCTTCTTGAAAAAATGATCATGCTTGTCGAACAACCACTCTAGGGAGACTAGGCCTTTTGGGATTTTATTTCCTTTGAGCTGACATATGCCATCGTTTCCTTTGTATTCCCTGTCCTAATCAGTAAC
The DNA here is from genome assembly GCA_019776745.2 of Taxus chinensis. Lineage (NCBI taxonomy): Eukaryota > Viridiplantae > Streptophyta > Pinopsida > Cupressales > Taxaceae > Taxus > Taxus chinensis. The sequence goes on along the minus strand of CM034155.1, from coordinate 75,717,751 downwards.
AGACTCACGACATGTGGAAGTGGATCCTTCAAAATGAACCTCGCTAAAATTCTCTACCTTTTTCAGAAAGGTAATAAGTTGATTGTCATCGTTGAATAACTGCCAGTGATGAGAATTTTTCGGAATGCTTGGGTAGAAAACCACCTCAATGGTATATTTGTTTATTTTCAAACCCGGGTGAGGGAGGATCAAGGACGCTGAAATAGCCAATGAATCGGCCATGCCATTCTGAGCTCTCGAGATGGATTTTATTGAAAAAATGTCAAACTCCTTGATGCTGTCCCATACCACATTGCAGTAATGTCTAAGCCTTTCATTCTTCACTTGTTATATCCTTTTAACTTGATTTACGACTAGCTCTGCATCACCTTGTACTTTTAGATTCTTGATTCCTCTTTCCTTTGTAGCTTGCATGCCAAGTAGAAAAGATTCATACTCAGCAGTATTATTCGTGTTGAAAAATTGTAACTTGAAAGATAGAGGAATAATCTCCTCTTCGGGAGATATTAGCACGGCCCCAGTGCCGCATCCGCTAGTTGCGAAGCTTCCATCAAACTGCAAAGTCTTGATCTTGTTAAGATCTTTTGCTTGGATGAGGACATCCATTTTGTCATACTCAGTAGACAAGAAATAGTTTCCCATCCCTGATGATTCAAAGAGAATTTGGGATTTGGGGTCATCGGAGTTAGTAACCATGTACTTATTTTGTGATTCAAGCTCCAAGGTTTACATTACACCTTTGACAGGGATTCTAGCCTTAGACAAGTCCATATGAATCTCCCCACCAACTTCGTTGCAAAAGCTCCTTCCTAGCAAAATTCCATATGATACCGGAATATCGGTAACAAGGACGGTCATCTTCACTCTTTTATCTGGAAACGCTGCAAATGTAAACTGCGCGTCTTTGATTTGACCAATCAATGGAACCTGTTTGGTTTCCAAAGAATAACACCTGCCAAAAGGCTTGGTAAGGGTAAGGCCCAGGGCATGGGAAATTTTTTCTAGTATGACGTTATCGGAGGCCCCAGAATCAATTATGCAGTTGCTTAGTTTGTGGCCATTAATTAAGAGGGAGAGATAAAAAGGTTCTATCTTGTCTGATGCGGAAGTTAAGGCAAAATTTATGTGAGATGAAGGAGGGGTGGAAAGGATTCCTTTTGGGGAAACCTAAGTAGTTATGAAAGCCTGAATTTGGATGTATTCAGTCAACCTTACAAGTTGTTCGGGGTTTGACTGAAGATAATCAGCTTCAGACATTTGGATCTTGGTCTTTTTAGCATGATCAATTATGTCAAATGCGGCCAAGGGTTTACATGGATGAAGGAATGAGTCCCTCACTTCGCGATGGTAGGGTAAGATTGCTAGTCTTAATAGGAATATGAGAGGGCTGACTCGGAGGGGAGATAGGGGAAAAATATTTTTTCGAAAAAGACTTAGTAACAGGTTGAGTAGGAAGGGGGCTACCTCTTTTAGCGATGGTTGGAGGCGTGTTTGACACAACCTTTTCTTTCTATATCTTGGTAGTAACCTCTGCTTCCTTTCCTTATGAGTGGGTGAAAAAAGCATATGACTATTCACTTGCATATCCTTGGGCACCTTCTTCTTCATCAGATTCCTCCTCATTAAATTCCATATACCCGATAGTAGAGTCACCAGTCGGTTCACCGACATCTTGATCATCTTCACTTGATGATGAAGGTTCTTCATAATTTTTGTCCTCTTCTTCGATTTTGGATAAAGCGTTAACCAAAGGGGCCTCAAGCGCCAACCGTGGCGTAACTGCAGGTAGACGCGGCCTTTGTGAGACGTTGTTAGAAGTGAAGTTCCTCTCGTGGGATATCCCGCTACTGAAGTTCTAGGAGAAGCTTGAGCCAATTGCTTTCTTTAACGCAAGCAAGTCATTCACCATCTTCTGGAATGTTCGAGTCAAATGAAGTGGCAGGAGAAGGAGCTAAAACTTTTAGGCTTGGATGGTTCTCTTTTTAATTTGCTAGATATGAGCAAGTTGTCTTCAATCCGTATGGTAACATCTTGGGTGAGAACCAAAGTAGCGACTTGTTCTTGCAAGAGTAAGAAACTTACTTTTGAGCTCATGGCATTTATGAAGAAGCACTTCTGATTTTCTGGAGTCGGAAGCATGGCAGGCAGAACACTGATTGATTAGTGAATTGAAATGGGTGATGAAATCATCGCATGGTTTCATTAGACCTCTTTATTCAGGTGAGTCATCCTAGATAGTAACATGAATGCATCTTTGGAAGGCTTATACTTGTCTTCAAATGCAGCCCGCAAGGTGGCCCAACTAGTAATAGATCCAGCCAGAAAATGTTGAAACCATTCCGTGGCGGGTCCTTGCAAGGTCTCTAGAAAAAGGTGAACCGACACATCTTCATGAGTCACATCCAGGATATTGCATGACATGATGAATGCAAATATATGTGAATCCATGCTTTGGTTTCCGCTCCCATCGAATCTTTGGAAATTCTTCTGGTTTCCATGTGGGAGCACATGAACGAGATGTGGCAAAGCTAGAGGGCCCATAGCATTTCCCTACAGAACTGCCATTTTAATGGTTGGAAAAAGGACGTGTGCCGGGAGGATGGTCCCATTGAGCAGCAAAGCACTGTAAAGTGATGTGGATGCTCCTGGTGAGAGATGCTTCCTTCGTGGGTGTGAGACACTCCTAGATGACTGATCAGCTAAACCCAGTGACAAGAAGTGTGCTGGTGTAACACTGAAGTTGTGCCTTTGAAGAAAATAAAAAGTAGAATCGACTTCTCCATGAGCACTCCTGCTATGAGTAAATGGTTCACTTGCCAGTTTGTCTTCTCAGATCTGCGATATTTTTGGAGCAGATCCTAAAAATTATTTTTGGTAGTACTTGCTGATTTTCTTTTTGATTTTTCTGACAAATAGATTAGCAGCATGTACTTTTCTAAATATGTAAATTTTATCCTTCTTCTTAAAACTGATTGCGGTTTTAATGACAGATTTAGCAAAGATAAAATGGTGGTAAAGCTTAGTAAGCTGATTTTTAGATCTAGAGTTGACTTTTTAAAGAGTTTGAAAATTTTGGTAAACTGTCAAAAACTCAGATCTACGGAAAAATATGGATATTAAAAAAAATGAAATGAACTAAAGCTTGCTATCTAGTCCAGATCTATGGATCTTTGAAGAAAATTTTCAATTTGGAGCATTTTGTAAAAAAAATTAGATTTTGAACAAAAGTTTAAAGTTTGCAAACAGGTAGTGATTTTTTTATTTTTACCGATTTTCTAACATACCACTATCATAGATATGTTATATCTGTTCGATCCCCATCAGAGTCACTAAAAACTATTGGTCTATCCATAGATTTGTCCACCTGGGCAGATCTATGGACAGACGAGCCAACAGTGTGCAGGGCATAGCCCCTCTTTGAGTCAGCAAAGCGAAATTGGTTTATTGTTATTCTACTAGCAGGAATCTGTGCAAGTATCACAATATTCTGCCTTCAGGGTTTGGGATCTCATCCCAGTAGAGGTATTTCCAACTGTAAAAGAAGGGAAAGGAATGAGGTGGGGAGATAGGAAAGATCTGAAGGGAGAAAAGAAAAGAATTCTAAAGCAAAAAGGTCAGAAGGTCTATGATTTGGGTTGGTAGTAAACAGAGCTGAACATACTTACATAGATGAATAAAGCAATACTGATGAATAAATGACAAAAAAATAGAGATATTTTTAACAGAATAAATACATTAATCTGACATAAGAGAGATTAAATGCTCATAATATGCATATTCAGCACAAAGTCTTAATATTTGTATTACTATTTTCTTCTGTTACAAAAGCTCAAAGTCTTTTCTTCTTACTTCTATTTTTCATCTGAAAAAATATTCCCCTTTAAATACAACAAGTATACAAGTATTTATAGAAGAAGAGAAGAAAAGAAGGAAAAAACAAACCAACCACTTAATTACAAAATATCTTACAAAATATCTAAAAATCATTTGTTGACTTTTGGCAACTTGGTGGATGACATCATCCCATGGTGCAACATGGATGATGTCATCATTTGTGTCAACATACTTTTAGATATTTACAAAAAGAATATTGAGAGGAAGGATACTATTCATCATCATCTTGCGGCTAAAAGGGGGTATCTTGCTTCTGCTGCTGCTCAGGGAGAGGTGATGTGGAACTGGGCCTGATATTCCATGAACTTGCTAATCATGGGCTAAAGTTTATCCTGGGAAGGATCCTTGTGACGATCACTGATAGCCTCGCAAGTTTCCTGCTCATTTGTGAGCTTTTTTGGGAGCTTGGAATATTCATTTTCTGCCTATATCAGGTACCCTATGAAGTGACAATAGGCCAGACAGGTTGTTGATGGATTCAGTATCGAAAGTGACTTCTGGCCCCAACACTTGCAAAATAATCACCTTAAAGATCCGAATAGTCTCATCTACCTTTCTTAAGGTGAAAGAAGGAGTGAGCAAGCCCATGAGACATTCTCAAGACAATTTTCTCCATTTGATGCATTACATCCAGGGCTTCCTCCTTGACTTTGTCAATATTTTCCAGGACAAACTCCAACTGATCAACCCAGTAGTCTAAAGTAGAAAGGATTTTGTTGAGGGCTCTGGGGTGACCGAAGATGCCGAACTTGACTAGATCTTCGACTAGACAGTCGAGCATTTTTTGGAAGGTCTCATGCTACATCCTAGCATGGTCCAGCTCTTCAGAGATAGGTCCTACAATCACTTGGAGCTCTTTGTTTGCACCTGACTGATATTCTGATACAATTCAGTGAACTTGAATATTACTCCCTCAATTTCTTTGAGGATTTGGCTTCTCCAGGCGGAAAATACCATACCCTGCTTGCTAATTTTGGCGTATTCATTTATCTTATCCTAGCTCAGGAGCTCAGGATTTTTGGCGGTAGTTGTAGGAGGTGCACGGCCCATTTTCTGCAAGGCATGGAGAAGATGTTTATTTTGCTCCTTTAATAGCCTCTTTTCTTCCTTTACTTCCTGGAGCTTCTTGCAAAGGGCATCCACTACAGATAGGGCCTCTCCCTGAAGGCTTTTTGAAGATGTCCCCATTGTGACTTGGGTCACTTTATAATTTGTCGAATACAGATCCTTTTTATCCTTTAAAGTATTGGGATACGCTATCTCCATTACTCTCTCTCCTGACGCACTATGAGAGAAGCAGGTTATAGGTTTTTGTTTCTTGGCCCCCTTTGATGGGATGACGGAGAAGTCCATCGGTGCGATGGGAAATTTCCTCTTTTGTTGGCTCAAATGCTGAGAGATCCATGCTAGACTTATGGGAGAGGGACCAGAAGTAGAAAAGGGAGTATCTGTAGCAATAGAGGGAAAGTGCATTGAGACACTAGGTGGCGGCATTGAGAGGGAGGCCGAGAAAGTGCTCATGGGAGGAAGAGATACTTCAGGGGAGATAGATATGGGAATGGAAGGGAGCTGAGAGATGAGGGAAGAAATGGTGGGGGACAGATCCACGAGAGAAGAGAAGATGGATGACGAGGAAGGGGGAATAGTAGAAGATGGGGGAGAGGATATGACCAAAGGAATGGTCGCTTGGGTCACGCAAAGAGGGGAAGGAGGAGAGGGAGAAGGGATAGAAGGGACCTCAACAGTTGTAGTAGTGGCAACATCCTTAGTGGATGTGCCCATCAGAACATCCTTGGCTGCTTGTTTCACTGGGGAAGCCAGAGTTACAACTTGTTCTCGTGCGGCGGAAGGGGGACTCTCAGGAGCCTCCTCTTGGGAAGAGCTTGACCCACCCTATTTGTCTTTGCCTCTTCCCTTTGGCAGATGTTTTGGATTGGAAGGTGCGTTGCCCAATGGATATGTGGTGAAATCTACCCTGAGGTAGATGAGGCCATTCATGCTACACTAGTGCTCTGTTCTCCGCATAGTTTCTTTGAACCTTTCTTCAATGGTCTAGGGCACTTTAGTTTTGTCAATTACAGTAAACAGCTAGTTGTCCCCATCTGTGTTAAGATATACCTGATCAACTTCTTGATCAGTTGTTTGATAACATTTTGGGACAATGGCTACGCTGTACTGAATGATTTCGGCCAAAGCCAAGCGGGAGTGATCCTTTCTTCTGAGCTTGACCTCATGATACAGGTTGATATAAATGTCCTCAATCTATGGAATGTGGATTGGATCGAGTTTGGCCCTGGGAAGGAAATTTCTTAGTTCGAAAGTGGGCCTCGCCAAGAAGTTGTGCTTCATATTGAGCAGTTCTAGCTCTGCAAACATTTCCCAGGCTTTGTGGTGGGAAAGACAAGTGTACCTGCCCACTATGAGGGGGAAAGGGGTTCCACCCTTCTTTCTCTTCAAACACTTTTCGTGGTAGGTTATGAGCTGTTTGGATAGCTCCAACAGGATCAGCTTGGGGATGGCATATCTTGGCAATTTTGTGGGTTCCCCCAAGAAGTTGGCTGCCCTAAGATAGGTGAAGGTGGGAAATTTCATGAATAAGGCCCCCCACTTCTCCGTTGCTACAACAATTCTCTTTGCCGTTCGACCGTGAGTCATGTTTGGCCTCTAAAGGTAGACGATGCCGTAGAAGAAAGCATCGTTAATCTTTGAAAACTGTGAAATATTATTTTCCAGCTTCAGCTCTGGGTAGTATTCATATATTTTTACTTAGGGCCAAACCCCGCATAAGCTCAATGTTGGATAATCCCTCTCTGAGGCTACAACATAAACTACATAGGAGTTCATGTAGAACCTCCCCATTTTGGTGAGTTGTTAAAGCTGCTCGGATATAGTGCCGCTTATGATCTCCGCCCATTTGAAGCGTTGATCTGGAACGTTCTTGTTCATTGTCTCCAGGTACCTGAGTATCCATTTATGAAAGTAATGGGTGTCAGAAAGCCCAAATACTCTACTGAGGAACGTCATGGTATCACTTAGTTCCTCGGAGAAATCACTACGGTGAATAACCTGTGGCCATCTGGTTACCACCTTCTTGTTCTTCAGGTACACCTCATTCATCAGTTGCATGCACTGGTCTTCATTATCCTCCCAAGCCTTGGTGTAGTCTTCTTGGCTTACGGCCACAAAGTGCCGGTGGTGAGGAATGCCCAGCATAATTTTGAAGTGTCAGGTAGTGAGGTTGATCACGACCTCACCCTTCTCATTTTGGACACACCTCGTGTCTTTGTTGTAGCAATGGGCCAGTACCATCATGAATTCATTGTTTATTGCATTGACTGGGATCCCCCCAGAAAAATGTAGGCCACTGCCTACCAGTTTGTCCATTCAAGGACTTCCTGTGACCCTCCTGGTTCTGGTCCAGAAATCTTCCATATCGATGTGACCGAGCTCAGAGTCTCTTATATCCAGGTGACATTCTACCTGGGATTTGGGCATCCTGAACCTCTGATATTTATACTTCATCTCTTCCTCTGTAAGCTTGGCTTTACCCTTAGACTTGGTTGGCCTTTTGCTTGATGTAGACATATGTAGTTCTAAATTTAGTTGCTGATCTGCAAGAAGAAGAAGCGAAACCCAACGCAGAAGAGCCATGTTAGCTGTTAGATCTCCCATTAAAGCATTGACAAAAGGAAGAGTTAGCAATTTTAAGGCCTCAGGGTGTAGGGCACATGAACATTGCAGGCTGCAGGGTTAAATAGTATGGTGCACAGAAGAAGGGTGTTACAAGGGAAAAATCAGCACCAAAGGGCACAAGGTGCATGGATGCTACACATGACATTTTTTTGTTGTAAGCAGAAGTGCGTCTGCATCGTTTATATGTGTTTTATACCGGGTGCAGATAATTTTCATGTTGCACGGGGACAGGATGTGCCAAAGGTGCATATATTTTTCATGTTACATGGAACTTTGGTGCATCAAAGGGTGCAGGTCTAGTGTGTGTAACATCATCTTTACGTGTGCAAAAGGGGAACTTGGTGTGGTGTAGGTGTTATCAGCCAATTTTGACTTCGCAAAATTGTTAAAAAAATAATTAAAAAAATGAAAAATTAGAAAATTTTGAAAAGTGTTACTTTGCATGGTTCATTGGACTCATTGCGATCGTCTTATTTTTGTGATCGTTTCGGTCTTCGTTTCGTGATTTTCGGGCAAGAACTCTTCCCGCCAGGCTTTAAAACGTGTTAAAATACATTAAAATAATTAATTAATATTTAATTAATTAATTGCTCCTTGTTTGATTAAATTAATTTTTAAAAAAATCACTTAAGGAGTATTTAATTAAATAAATATAAATTAAAGTTCATTCGACAAGTTTTAGTGCTGGGGAAGTAAGCTTTTGTTTCCAACTGCCGGGTTGGCTTCCCGAACCCAGATTTCCACTTTCCTGGCAATTTCCTTCAAATTTCCCACACGTGGGTTTTCCTCTGCCAATTTCCAAATCATGGATTGGAAAATGGCCATAAAATTCCCCAATTTCCCACATGGGGAAATTAGACGGGGATTGCCAACCCATTTTGCCATTCCCGTTGGCAATTGTCCGTTGCTTTCCCCATTTCCCCTAGCACTTAAGCCACTACCCGGGAAGAGAGGAAGTTAGATTAATTCCCGTAACTTCCTCCATCAAACCCATTGAAAAAGTCGTGCGAAGCTTTCAATTGCTTCTCTCTTCAAGAAGACATAATATTTTTTCAGCCTTATGCAAGAGAATCTAATGCCATTGTAGAAGAGAAAATACAAGAAAGTTTTTGGTTTTGTTTCCAACAGCTCCACGCATTGCATAAGAAGAAGAAAATAACAGCAAAGAAAGGAAGGACACCAATCTCCCACGCATGGATAAGGGAGAGAGGAACAATTTCAAGAAGGCAAGACGCCCAGCCCATGAGAAATTCCACGCATTAAAAGAACAGTTTTTAATATTAAACAAGGGGGCATTTGTTTTGTTTTAAAACCAAACGTGGGAAGACAAAATTTCCACACCCACGCACACAGCCAGAGGAGAAAGAAAGACAAGGCCTACACGGCCCCAAAAGATTCACCTTTCCACGCACCAAGGAACAGATTACACACAGTTCAAAAAGGAAGAAAAGGTGCCAGGATAGACAAGATAGTATCTCATGCATCTGAAGGAGAAGAACACCAGAAGCTTTCCATGCATGCAAAGGATGAGAACGCAGAAAGCAATTTTAAATCCCAGGCCCAGAGCACTTTCCAAATAATGAGGAGCAGCCTCCAGCAATGCCTGAATGTTTCACACCAAATTTTATCGACCATCTTCATAGGAGTTTCAATGATCCACAGCTAGCCGCAATTCAGTGGGCTGCTATGCATACAACACCTGGTACAAATGGAGTTGGGTCTGCTAGATGGCAGGAACCCTGGCCCTTCACTTTGGTGCAAGGTCCACCAGGGACAGGACACACACAGTCTGAGGAATGTTGAATGTTATTCATCTTGTTCAATATCAGCACTATTATGGTGCACTGCTTAAGAAACTTGCTCCTGAAAGCTACAAGCAATCCTATAATAATGCAAACAGTATTGACAGTATTGGCACAGGATCAATCGATGATGTTCTTCAGAGTATGGATCACACACTGTTCCGTATGCTTCCTAAACTTTGCCCTAAACCACGAATGCTTGTTTGCGCTCCATCAAATGCTGCAACAGATGAATTGATACAGTGTGTTCTGGATCATGGATTCATTGATGGTGAAATGAAGGTCTATCACCTTGATGTGGCAAGGGTGGGTGTGGATTCTCAAAATCGTGCTGCACAGGCAGTATCAGTGGAGCGTATAACTGAAATTCTCCTAGGAAAGTGCCGTGAGGAAGTAGTTGGCTATATGCAACAGCTACAGGGAAGAAGAAGTCAGTTTCAACGAATTTGCAGGGATTGGATAAGATAAATAGAGCTTGTATTTTGTCTAAAAGACCACGTAAGGAGGACAGATCTCCACACAGGCCCAAGCACAAGAAGATTCCACGCGTGAAGAGAGAGAGAGCCCACGCCAAGGTAGAAGCAAAACTGCCAAGGATAATTTAAAAATGGAGATTGTGGATTGTTGTATTGGGATACCCATATATTTCACGGATCTTGAGCGTAGGGCAGTTCTGGATGCAGCATGCAAGTTTGTGTCACCTCTTTCAAGAAGGGCGAGCTTAAGGTTTTGGCTCATGCTTTTGACAGATCTCTCGGAGGAAGAGATTTTGACGAGGCCCTCTTTAGGTATTTTGCGGCAATTTTCAAGCAGCAGTATAATATTGACGTGCCTTCTAATGTTCGCACCATCCAGAGGCTGAGAACTGCTTGCGAGAAAATGAAGAAGGTTTTAAATGCCAATCCGGAGGTGCCACTTAATATTGAGTGCCTAATCGATTAAGTGACAGTGAGAGTGTTACTAGGAGACCTGATGAAATTTATTACAAAGATTCTCTAATGAGACCTTACTTGTTTTACGATGTAACTCGTGGAAGAGAATCTCATAGAGGTGGGTCTATTTCATATCAGAATATTCATGAAGCACAATTTTCTTTGCAATTATATGAGTATCTTCAACGAGCCACTAAGTTGGCAGGCATCTGAGAAACCCAGGGATGCATGGAAACAATCTTTGGGAAGAGGAGATAGGATGGCGCTAGAAGATCAATGAGGGATGATAATCGGATGTCAATGCGACCCGACCGAACCATGGGAAAGTATGTTTGAAAAAAATGAATTGTTTTTGTGACTTGTTATATTCTACATTTTCATCGGCCTTCAGAAAGAATGCGTAATGCATATGGATGGATCTGGGGCCCTGATGAAGCTTATAGTTTAATTGCTAAAAGCTGCAACAAATGAAAGTCACAAGTAGCAAACATAATGCAGCTGTAAGCTTATCCTTATTCTGAGATCCATGGCAGCTGCAGGAAACAAATATTCACTGCCGTGTACAATGGCTTGGGAGAAAACATTCAAAGCTTCATCTGACCAGAGACTAGTTGCTGAAATGGGGGCATTGAAATCAAGTGAAAGTGAATCAGCTTTTGGATTGGTAGGAGGTTCAAGTGCAGCTAACAGTGAAGATTGTTTGGATGCTACAGGAGATTCAAAGGCAGTGGCAGTCGTACTTCCATCATTTCAAACAAGGAAAATGTTATTTTTGGTGATTATTGGTGATGTTAAGTGAATCAATAAAAGATAGGCTGTGCAGTGAGATGGAAGAGTCAGGTTATTCAATTTGTAGAAAGTGTTTGCAAAACTAGACAATGTTTTCGACTTCATCAAATCAGATGTATGGTGCAAATAACTGGTTATATTTATTCATGGGGTGTTGTTAAAGCCATGTTTTGTAATACCATTGGAGGTGAATTGCAATTTTGGCTCTTAGAGATCTTCTCAATGGTGAAAGACCAGAAGCTGGATTCTGATAAACCAAGGTGGCGTAACGACTACGGTCTCGCGACAAATGAATAATTCACCATGGAAAGGTACTCGGAGCATGTGGATGAATTGCTCAAGTTTCAAGCTCAGCGCTCTTGTCATTTGGAGGATTGCAGAGCACAGTCAATGAGTTCATTCCCGTACGATCGGGATAGGCAGACTCTTGGCCCAATGGATAAGGCACTGATCCTAGGTGTCTTGATCTGGGTGGCACATTTCTGACTCGGATGTCTACGTGTGCATACAAGTCATTTAAGTGGGGTCCACATGTACCCATTTTATTTTATTTATGTATTTTTCCTTAAATGGCCTTTTAACTTAAGTGGTTTCTATTTTTAGTCACTTTTTAAAAGTTGGTTGAAAAAGTCAAAGTCACTTAAGTGCCCTATTTAATGTGCATTTAAAACCCTAACTACTTCGTAACCAACTTTTGGGTTATAAAAGGAAGTGAGGGGCTCATTTGTAAGGGTGACTTTGAGAGAGGAGAAGAAAATACTTTTGTGCAAGCTTTGTTTCAAGAAGAAACTTTGTGTTCTTTGTGAAAAACATTTTGGAGTTAATAGAATAAGAACTTTGTGTCTCATTCATTGTCTCTTGTAACATTTGGTGTTCTTATGTTCATTAGATGTTAGGTGTTTGAATCTTGCATGTAAATATTATCTTTGATCTTATTGTCAACATTAGTAATCAGTTGTTCTAGTTCACAGTGATCAAGCTCTGACTATCTACTTGCTCATGTGTGTTCCCTTTTGCATGTTCTTGTTTGGCTAACTCAAACTCCGTTTTATTTGTGTTGGTTATTCAGCTTTCCTCTTCATGCAATATTAGGCTCTGTTTTTACCTAACTCTTGCATGTTTTTTCTAGTTCATTCCATTCCACTCCTTTCCTTCATTTCATTCTATCTCCTTCATTCACTTTTCTTCCATTGATGTTCCAAAACACCCCCCACATACAATTTTGAATGTACAGATGTAAATACAGTTTTGGTTTTCAATAAAGGCAGCCTCACCTTCATTGAGGAGGGACTTCGTTCCCACACTGTTGCATGTCATTTGCATGCGTGCAAATCCATATGCTAACAGTTTTTGGCAACTCCGCTGGGGATTCAGAAATCGTTAACCAGTGCTTGGTTAAATCTTTATGACTATCCCCCTCTGCACAAGCTCCAGTTCTTCAACCGAACCTTGTGCCCGATGAAGATTTCCAAGGAGACATTGCTGCCAACCTTCGAATAGTAGCTTGGGAAAACCGTGAAAGCTTGCAGCAATTTGTGGCTGTTGATAGAGCCATTGATAGAGAAATCTACATCGAAGACCTTAGAAGAAGAGCACCCGCACTTGTGGCCAGAAGACCTCTTGGGCACGTGTTGATAGTTGTTCACCAACGCGGTCCTCTTCCACCCAGGTAATAAGTTGTATGACTATTATAGGTAACCCACCTATCTTGCAACCAAATCTTGTTTTTGAGCAGATACTCAAGAAGACATATCATCAGATTTGAGGCAAGCTATTTGGGAAAAGCGCACAAGTAACCATCATTTTCATCTCGCCGCATCAGTACTAGATAACGAAGAAGAGAAAGCCGCGAGAGTTGTTAGAGTTATTCAGGTGCAAATAGCTCAAGAAAGAGAGCAAAGAGAAAAGGCTAGAGCTGGACTGAACACGCCAGTGATCTCTTCACCATAAATATTCCAAAACTGGAAGGAAAGAGGTTTATGCGAGGAGAAAAAGCTAAAGGTCGATCTGACCCCACTTTTGACTTTCAAGGAAAATTTGGTTTCAAGTTATCTCCTCCCAAGAAGAACACACCTCGTAGATCTACAAGCCTTGCATCAAGTCCTGAAAGAGCAAGCAAGGAAGGAATCACTACCAGTCAAGCACTTGTCCTTGCTCACATTGTTTTACCTTCGCATACCACCTTTTCTCCAATGGCAGCCAATGTACCATGGGGAAATGCCATGGGCCCATTGGCCTTACTTGCTCGACATGAACTCCCACGAGGATCAAGAAAGATTCTTCCCAAGTTCGACGGAGATGGGAAGACGTCACCAGATGATCATATTTTCTACCTTCTTCTCTGCATGTGCTGTTTTGTCAGTAGAATACGAAGATGTTGCTATTCGTCTCTTCATCGAGACATTGCATGATATTGCTGCACAGATTGGTTTCATCATCTACCCAATGGATGTATTACAAGTTGGGATGATATGAAAACTAAGTTTGAAAATCGATTCAAAATGGCGGAAGATGAACATGCTCTTCTTGCCCAACTATCTCAGGCAAAGAAAGAGTCTACAGAACCCATGAGGAATTTCGTGGCCAAATTCAACAAGATGGTGAACAAAGTTCCCGCTGGGATTCGTCCCAACCTTAATGGAAAAAAATGTTTCTTTATTAATTCACAACAACCAGAAGTGTGCTATTAGCTAAGAAGGGCCAGGGTGGCTACTTTGGAACTTGCTCAATCTTTGGACATAGAAATTGAAGATGATTTAATCATGGTAGGAAAATTCAAGAAAAATTCCCACAAAGGAAAGAGTCAAGAAACTCCCAACGTTTCAGAAAATATACTCACTTAGTTGGCTAATGATATGCTAGCTTTGAAGAAGCAAGTTGCTCAAAGTAGTAAACCTGCTCCTTACAAAGATATCCCGCGAAAAGGATACGTTCCCAACAAAGCCAGGATTACAGGTGCTCCAACGAGGCTTGCTATTGAAGTAGCTCCCACAACTAATTCCAAATGTGATGTCATTGAAGAAAGTGATGATGAGATTGAAGTCGTCGAAGTTGATGAGGAAGAGCCTGATTCTGAGACATCTGAACCTGCAGTTGAAGACCCTTAGGAAGAAAGTAATAATAATTTCTTTGAGTACCATTCCGATGAGGAAGACGGATACGAAGAAATTATAGAAGATATGAATAGTCAATCCTTCGCTGTCTTCACACGCTCTCAGAAAAAGGACCAAGATACCACCAAGGTGGGAGATAAAGAGGTTTCCAAGGAAACTCTCAAAGGATCCAAGATAAAGGAGGATCCTAAAGAGTCTAGAGAAACTAAGGTTTCAAAGGTCAAGACTATCTTAAAGAAAGGAGAGCCTTTGTTAGATCAATCAGTTAGTAAACCAATTACGAAGAAAACTTCTTCTTCCACATCTGTATCAATCAAGCCCGAGACAAAGGTCAAAAGTGTGCCATCATCAAGTTCGAAAGAACTCATATTTGAGACTTCAAGTGTAATTACCTTGCCTAAATTTGATATCATTGATCATATCAATAAAACAAAAATTTCCATGTCACAGGCATAGTACTTGAAGTCCAATAAGGATCAGCTCGAGAAGTTGGTCCAGTTTATCAAAGGTGACTCTACTGTTCATTCCTCTAAAGGAATTCTAAAAACTCCCAAAGATGGGAAAACTCAAAATATTGTGGCGGCCACTACACCTTCAAATGAAAAGATTGAACCTTTCTTTGTGTCTTTTTTGATCAACGGATGCAAGTTAAGTAATTGCATTATAGACTCTGAAGCCTCGGATAATGTGATGCCGGTAAAAGTAGCACATGCTCTTGGTTTGACTTGTACGAGAACATTCAGATCATGTTACTCTATGGAAACCAAGCAAGTTCCTCTGATCGGGCAGATTAAGGATGCCCAAATGGTTTTAGCCCAATTCTCTCAAAAGTGAGTTAAGGTAACTATTTTAGTTGCTGATATGCCTGCCTCGTATGGAATGTTGTTGAGCAGGAAATTTTGTAGGGATTTGGGTGGTGAGATTCAAATGGACTGGTCTCATGCCATGATTCCTATCAATGGAGAAATGAAGAAACTTATGCCGGAAGCTCAGGCAAAGTTCACGGTAACTAAAACTGAATATCCTCGCGCACAGATCCTTTTCCAAGGCTCAAGTATGGGTAATTATATGATGACTATAGAAGTTCATACCCCTGAGATCATTTTCCAAGATTCCAATGAGATCTACACTCTTGAGTTTGATGGAAGTTGTTGCTCAACGGGCTCTGGTGCAGGAGTGGTGCTCATATCTCCAAATGGTAAAATTTTTCCTTTTTCCTATAAACTTGAATTTTCAAATACTAATAACACTGCAGAGTACGAGGCATTAATCCTTGGCCTCTAAGTTGCAGAAGAGAAAGGGATCAAAAATCTGAAAGTCTTCGGAGATGCGGAATTGATCGTGAAACAAGTAAGAAATCAGTTCCAGGTAAAGAACGATCGTCTGAGACACTACAGAAATAAAGTTTGGGACGCAATAGAAGTTTTCGACGCTTTTTCCATTAAATTTGTCCTTCGTGAAAAGAATGAAAAAGTGGATTCTCTAGAAGTCTCAGTGTCATTAACGATTCCTCATTCAGAATTTGATCAAGACAAATACACCATTGAAATGGTTTTTAGGCCAAGTGTTCCTAACAATGCAGAAAATTGGCAAGTATTTAATGATGATCAACAAATTATTGCCTTCTTGGAAAAGAGAGAAAATTTTGAACAGTTGTACTTTTAAAGGAAGTGATTCGGTATTTCGTACGAATCAACTACCTCACCCCATTCAGGAAGGAGTTGAGAATGAAGATCCTAGTGATGGCATCATTCAACTCAAAGGAAATAAAATTCCCAAAGGATTGATTTCACTTAAAGAACTTTTTGACAAACATGATAGGTTTATTAAAGAGAAAGAGCAAGCAGGACCTACATATTCTACCGACTATGAGCAAATTAATATCGGCACTAAGGATAAACCTCACCCTAATCAATATTGGTAAATGTTGCTCACCCCGAGGAGCACAGGAAATTCATAAATCTCCTTACCAAAATACTCTGACGTCTTGGCATATTCATACGAAGACTTGAAGTCTTTCCAACCCAAGGAAATGGAGCATGCCATACCCTTGAAGCCTGGCGTAGTTACATTCAAGCCAGAAGCAAAGACAATATAATCCCAAGATTGCAGGGACAATATTTCATGAAGTTCAAAAGATAGCTAGATGCACGAATAGTTTTTTCCTATTCGACATTCGACCTGGATAGCTAATATTGTACCAGTTCACAAGAAAAATGGAGAAATTAGGATTTGTGTGGATTTCCCGCAATCTTAATTAGGCTTTCTTGAAGGATAACTACCCCACTGCCAGTCATGGACCATATTATGCAGGCAGTAACTGGATCGGAAATGCTATCTATGCTAGATGGTTTCTCTGGCTATAATCATATTGAAGTGGCTAGAGAAGATCAACATAAAACTGCATTCACTACCCCCTGGGGTACGTTCTCATATAGAAGAATGCCCTTCAGTTTAATCAATGCCGGCGCAAATTTTCAAAGGGCCATGGATATGGCATTTGCAGACTATAAAGACAAGATCATTGTGATATACCTAGATGAATTGACAATGTTCTCAAAGAAGCAAGAAGATCACTTAAGAGATTTAGAGAAAATTTCGCAAAGGTGTAAACTTCATAAGATTTCTCTGAATCCAAAAAAAATCTGTGTTTGGAGTTACAGAAGGGTAAACTCCTAGGTCATATTGTTTCTAAGGAAGGAACTAAGATCGATCCTGAACGCATTTAAGCTATAAAGAATATTTCCTTGCCTACAAGTAAACCTGGAGTCCACTCCTTCTTTGGAAAGGTGAACTTTTTGAGAAGGTTCGTGCCAGATTTCACTGAGCTGACTAAAGAAATCGCTGATATGATGAAAGGAAAAAAATCTTTCAAATGGTCAAAAGAAGGTAGAGGGGCATTTGAGAAAATCAAGGGTGCTATTGCAAAAGCTCCTACATTGGTGTGTCCCGATTTTAAGAAGGATTTTATAATTTATTGCTATGCTTCACCACACACAATCTCTGCCATTTTTGACTCAGCTCAATCAAGAGGGGATTGAATATCCTATCGCATTCATGAGTTTGAGATTCAAGAAACATGAACTCAATTACACTCCTCTTGAGAGACATGTGTATGCGGTGGTAAGAGCCCTGAAACACTTCAGGGATTATGTGTTGAATTCTCACACTAAAGTCGTAGTTCCGGACACCCGCGGTGAAATCAATCTTGACACAACAGGAAACATGATCTAAAAGAGGTAATTGGGTCTCCAAGATCCAAGAATATGATCTGGACATCAAGCCTACCAAGTTGGTTCAAGGGAGAGGACCTCTGTCCAACTCATTGCAGAGAATGAACCACGAGATAACTCTGAAGAAGAACTAGTTGAAGAAGATTTACCAATGGTACTTTTTGTCAGTCCCACGGATGAATGGTATTCTGATATTGCCTACTTCCTCACATATGGTGAGTGTCCAGAGAATCTTACAGCTAAAGAGAAACGAGCTATCAAACTAAGAGCTTGCCAGATACGTCATTTGGGATAAACACGTTGTTCAAGAAAGGAATTGATGGCATGTTCCTCAGATGTGTTGATAAAGAACAACAGCCTAGGTTTTTGGAAGCCTTCCACAATCATGCTTGCGGCGGTCATTTTTTTGGCCCGGTAACAGCCCATAAAATTATGAGAGCACATTATTACTGGCCCACTATGTTTTTTGATGCTCAGAAATGGGTGACCAACTGTGAAGCCTGTCAACAATTTGTTGGAAGACCAAAGTTGGCAGCACTGCCTTTGAAGCCAGTTGTCATTGAAGAACCCTTTCAACAATGGGGTTTAGATTTCATCGGGGTCTTGAATCCTAATTCTAGTGCTTGGTCATACCCATGTGCTCACCGCCACTAATTACTTTACTAAGTGGGAGTAGAAGCTATACCGGTGAAACAAACATCTACTGTAGTAATCTGTGATTTCATCAAAGAAAACATATTTGTTCATTATGGAATTCCTCACAAGATTGTGACTGACAATGCCTCAATTTTTTTCTTCTGCAAAGATGATAGGTTTTTGTTATGGATATGGGATATCTTTGTCTCATTCATTAGATTACTACCTGAAGGGAAACGGTCAGGCTGAATCCAACAACAAAAACCTCATTACCATTGTGTGCAAGTTAGTCGATAGAAAATCAAAGAACTTGGCACAAAAATTTATACGATGCATTGTGGGCTAACCGCATAACTCCCAAAAGGGCAATTGGGATGTCTCCATTTCAACTTCTATATGGAACTTGATGCTCAAATTCCTGTCACATTGGAGCTATCAGCGTTAAAATTAACTCAGGTAGTTGATGATGAATGCTTTGCCAATGCATTAGATAAAAGGGGTCATGTTCCTAAGCAAGCTCGAGGAACAAAGAAGTCAAGTGGCCAACAGGATCGAGGAACATCAATCCAAGGTAAAGAAGTTGTTTGACAGGAAAACTAGAGAGAGACAATTTCAAATCAATGACTTAGTTCTTCTCTGGGATAAAAGACGTGAGCTGAAGGGAAAGCATGGGAAGTTTGACTCACTGTGGCTGGGACCGTTCAAAATAAGACACTTCTATGGAGATAGTACCTACTACTTGGCATATCCTGATGGAACTCATTTGCCTTTGCCCTACAGTGGGCAATATCTCAAGTATTACCAGAATTGAAAATGGGTTGTTCCCCGTATGTACATAGGTAATTAGGATTTTGGTTTGTTTGTTTCCCTGTTTTTCGGTCTCCTCTCTTGTGTTGCCCCATTTTTGTGCCCCATCATTCTGTGATCATGTTCATGATTATTTTGGTCTGGGTCCGTTGCTGCGTCCATGAAGTCCTTGTCCCCAATCAGAGCCAGCTGTTATCAGCCAATTTTGACTTCGCAAAATTGTTAAAAAAATAATTTAAAAAATGAAAAATTAGAAAATTTTGAAAAGTGTTACTTTGCGTGGTTCATTGGACTCATTGCGATCGTCTTATTTTTGTGATCGTTTCGGTCTTCGTTTCGTGATTTTCGGGCAAGAACTCTTCCCGTCAGGCTTTAAAACGTGTTAAAATACATTAAAATAATTAATTAATATTTAATTAATTAATTGCTCCTTGTTTGATTAAATTAATTTTTAAAAAAAATCACTTAAGGAGTATTTAATTAAATAAATATAAATTAAAGTTCATTCGACAAGTTTTAGTGCTGGGGAAGTAAGCTTTTGTTTCCAACTGCCGGGTTGGCTTCCCGAACCCGGATTTCCACTTTCCTGGCAATTTCCTTCAAATTTCCCGCACGTGGGTTTTTCTCTGCCAATTGCCAAATCATGGATTGGCAAACGGGCATAAAATTCCCCAATTTCCCACATGGGGAAATTAGACGGGGATTGCCAACCCATTTTGCCATTCCCGTTGGCAATTGTCCATTGCTTTCCCCATTTCCCCTGGCACTTAAGCCACTACCCGGGAAGAGAGGAAGTTAGATTAATTCCCGTAACTTCCTCCATCAAACCCGTTGAAAAAGTCGTGCGAAGCTTTCAATTGCTTCTTTCTTCAAGAAGACATAATATTTTGTCAGCCTTATGCAAGAGAAACTAATGCCATTGTAGAAGAGAAAATACAAGAAAGTTTTTGGTTTTGTTTCCAACAGCTCCACGCATTGCATAAGAAGAAGAAAATAACAGCAAAGAAAGGAAGGACAGCAATCTCCCACACATGGAGAAGGGAGAGAGGAACAGTTTCAAGAAGGCAAGCCGCCCAGCCCATGAGAAATTCCACACATTAAAAGAACAGTTTTTAATATTAAACAAGGGGGCATTTGTTTTGTTTTAAAACAAAGAAGACAAAATTTCTTCCCACGCACCAGCCAGCGGAAGAAAGACAAGGCGCACCCACGCACAAGCCAGAGGAAGAAAGACAAGGCGCACGGCCCCAAACACCTTTCCACGCGCCAGGGAACAGATTACACACAGTTCAAAAAGGAAGAAAACGCGCCAGGATAGACAAGACAGTATCCCACGCATCTGAAGGAGAAGAACACTAGAAGCTTTCCATGCATGTAAAGGATGAGAATGCAGAAAGCAATTTTAAATCCCAAGCTAGAGCACTTTCCAAATAATGAGGAGCAGCTCTCCAGCAATGCCTGAATGTTTCACACCAAATTTTATCGACCATCTTCATAGGAGTTTCAATGATCCACAGTTAGCCGCAATTCAGTGGGGCTGCTATGCATACGACACCTGGTACAAATGGAGTTGGGTCTGCTAGACGGCAGGAACCCTGGCCCTTCACTTTGGTGCAAGGTCCACCAGGGACAGGACACACACAGTCTGAGGAATGTTGAATGTTATTCATCTTGTTCAATATCAGCACTATTATGGTGCACTGCTTAAGAAACTTGCTCCTGAAAGCTACAGGCAATCCTATAATAATGCAAACAATATTGACAGTATTGGCACAGGATCAATCGATGATGTTCTTCAGAGTATGGATCACACACTCTTCCGTATGCTTCCTAAACTTTGCCCTAAACCACGAATGCTTGTTTGCGCTCCATCAAATGCTGCAACAGATGAATTGATATAGTGTGTTCTGGATCGTGGATTCATTGATGGTGAAATGAAGGTCTATCGCCTTGATGTGGCGAGGGTGGGTGTGGATTCTCAAAATCATGCTGCACAGGCAGTATCAGTGGAGCGTATAACTGAAATTCTCCTAGGAAAGTGTCGTGAGGAAGTAGTTGGCTATATATAGTAGCTACAGGGAAGAAGAAGTCAATTTCAACGAATTTGCAGGGATCGGATAAGACAAATAGAGCTTGTATTTTGTCTAAAAGACCACGTAAGGAGGACAGATCTCCACGTAGGCCCAAGCACAAGAAGATTCCGCGCATGAAGAGAGAGAGAGCCCACACCAAGGTAGAAGCAAAAACTACCAAGGATAATTTAAAAACGGAGATTGTGGATTGTTGTATTGGGATACCCGTATATTTCACGGATCTTGAGCGTAGGGGATTTCTGGATGCAACATGCAAGTTTGTGTCACCGCTTTCAAGAAAGGTGAGCTTAAGGTTTTGGCTCATGCTTTTGACAGATCTCTCGGAGGAAGAGATTTTGACGAGGCCCTCTTTAGGCATTTTGCGGTAATTTTCAAGCAGCAGTATAATATTGACATGCCTTCTAATGTTCGTGCCAACTAGAGGCTAAGAACTGCCTGCGAGAAACTGAAGAAGGTTTTAAATGCCAATCCAGAGGCACCACTTAATATTGAGTGCCTAATCGATTAAGTGACGGTGAGAGTGTTACTAGGAGACCTGATGAAATTTATTACAAAGATTCTCTAATGAGACCTTACTTGTTTTACGATGTAACTCGTGGAAGAGAATCTCATAGAGGTGGGTCTGTTTCATATCAAAATATTCATGAAGCACAATTTGCTTTGCAATTATATGAGCATCTTCAACGAGTCACTAAGTTGGCAGGCATCTGAGAAACCCAAGGATGCATGGCAAAAATCTTTGGGAAGAGGAGATAGGATGGGGTTAGAAGATCAATGAGGGATGATATTCGGATGTCAATGCAACCCGACCGAACCATGGGAAAGTATGTTTGAAAAAAAGAATTGTTTTTGTGACTTGTTATATTCTACATTTTCATCGGCCTTCAGAAAGAATGCGTAATGCATATGGATGGATCTGGGGCCCTGATGAAGCTTATAGTTTAATTGCTAAAAGCTGCAACAAATGAAAGTCACAATTAGCAAACATAATGCAGCTGTAAGCTTATCCTTATTCTGAGATCCATGGCAACTGTAGGAAACAAATATTCACTGTCGTGTACAATGGCTTGGGAGAAAACATTCAAAGCTTCATCTGACTAGAGACTAGTTGCTGAAATGGGGGCATTGAAATCAAGTGAAAGTGAATCAGCTTTTGGATTGGTAGGAGGTTCAAGTGCAAATAACAGTGAAGATTGTTTGGATGCTACAGGAGATTCAAAGGCAGTGGCAGTCGTACTTCCATCATTTCAAACAAGGAAAATGTTATTTTTGGTGATTATTGGTGATGTTAAGTGAATCAATAAAAGATAGGCTGTGCAGTGAGATGGAAGAGTTAGGTTATTCAATTTGTAGAAAGTGTTTGCAAAACTAGAAAATGTTTTCGACTTCATCAAATCAGATGTATGGTGCAAATAACTGGTTATATTTATTCATGGGGTGTTGTTAAATCCATGTTTTGTAATACCATTGGAGGTGAATTGCAACTTTGGCTCTTAGAGACCTTCTCAATGGCGAAAGACCAGAAGCTGGATTCTGATAAACCAAGGTGGCATAACGACTACGGTCTCGCGACAAATGAATAATTCACCATGGAAAGGTACTCGGAGCATGTGGATGAATTGCTCAAGTTTCAAGCTCAGCGCTCTTGTCATTTGGAGGATTGCAGAACATAGTCAATGAATTCATTCCTGTACGATCGGGATAGGCGGACTCTTGGCCCAATGTATAAGGCATTGATCCTAGGTGTCTTGATCTGGGTGGCACATTTCTGACTCGGATGTCTATGTGTGCATACAAGTCATTTAAGTGGGGTCCACATGTACCCATTTTATTTTATTTATGTATTTTTCCTTAAATGGCCTTTTAACTTAAGTGGTTTCTATTTTTAGTCACTTTTTAAAAGTTGGTAGAAAAAGTCAAAGTCACTTAAGTACCCTATTTAATGTGCATTTAAAACCCTAACTACTTCGTAACCAACTTTTGGGTTATAAAAGGAAGTGAGGGTCTCATTTGTAAGGGTGACTTTGAGAGAGGAGAAGAGAATACTTTTATGCAAGCTTTATTTCAAGAAGAAACTTTGTGTTCTTTGTGAAAAACATTTTGGAGTTAATAGAATAAGAACTTTGTGTCTCATTCATTGTCTCTTGTAACATTTGGCGTTCTTATGTTCATTAGATGTTAGGTGTTTGAATCTTGCATGCAAATATTATCTTTGATCTTATTGTCAACATTAGTAATCAGTTTTTTCTAGGTCACAGTGATCAAGCTCTGACTATATACTTGCTCATGTGTGTTCCCTTTTGCATGTTCTCGTTTGGCTAACTCAAACTCCGTTTTATTTGTGTTGGTTATTCAACTTTCCTCTTCATGCAATATTAAGCTCTGTTTTTACCTAACTCTTGCATATTCTTTCAGTTCATTCCATTCCATTCCTTTCCTTCTTTCTATTCCATTTCCTTCATTCACTTTTCTTCCATTGATGTTCCAAAACACCCCCCCACATACAATTTTGAATGTACAGATGTAAATACAGTTTTGGCTTTCAATAAAGGCAGCCTCACCTTCATTAAGGAGGGACTTTGTTCCCACACTGTTGCATGTCATTTGTATGCATACAAATCCATATGCTAACAGCAGGGAAGGTTTGCATGACATTGTGTTGCTGTAATAGGGGATTCGCCTACACCGTTTAATGCAGTTTTATACTTGGCAGAAGTAATGCTGGTGTTGCATGGGTGCAGGGTACGCCAATGGCACAAATATTTGTAATGTAACATAGGATTTCAGTGCGCCAAGAGGGCGTAGGGTTATTGGGTGTTGTAAGCAAGGAAAGTGTGCCTTCTGGGCACAACTGTATTTTATGTAGCAAGCATGGTGAATGCACTAAGAGGAAAATGTAGTCTAACATGAACTTTTAAGTATTCTTTCTTTCTCTGGAGGAGTTTGCATGTGTTTTAAGCCTCTTCTGTAGGGTTTTTTGGATGGTGACGAGGGCATACTAAGGAGATCCAAGTGATTTTTTCTGAGGCAGAGCCCACCTTACCAGTAGATTTGGAAAGAGGAGAAAGAGCATGGGGGAGAAGGACAGCAAGAACAACAAAAGAGGGGTTTACAAATCCATGCCTCCTACTACACAAACAAACAACCAACAACAAAAACACAAGAGGAATAAGGACCACCCTACCGGGAATATATATAATGTGAGAGACGAGGTGGGGTCCACGAACGTGATACAAGGACAACAGGCATGCTGACAGGTGCAGAGGATCAAAATCTATCACGTGTTTTCCAATTGTGAAAGTGATAGGTGGATGCGCCTATATATAGGCAAAGGTGTAATAAATGCACCAACCAATTTTTGAAGAGGTGCATCAAAACGCCTGTCGACACTTAAAACTTTGCGCCCTATGGCGCACCAAAATGCGTGTTAACATGTGATTATATGCACCTTTGGGGCACCAAAAATAATGTCAACACTGACATACGTGCACCTTTGGTGCACCAAAACATGGTGCAAAAATCATGTTGTTGACACGAAGGCGCATGCGCCTTGGCGCATGCAAGAAAGGTGCATCATAGGGAGGCACACCAAAACATGTGTTGACACTTCAAAGGGTACACCAAAGGAAATGAAGGGGGTGCATACTTACTCTGTGTTGCATAGACAAAAGGTGCACTCAACCAAAAAAGACCAAAAATGGCTAAGTTTGGAAAACTAGATTTCCCAGAAAGGGATTTTGCAATGTTTCGAATGCAAGGGGTCCCTTACGAGGGACCAAAACAAATTTCTGATCGGGTACCTGTAAAATTTCCCTTGTCAATTTTATGGGATAACAGTTAGCTCATTTATGAGCTCACTCTTACGAGTTATTGTCACCAAGTTATTTCATAGCTCACCGATCTAATCCATTATTAATCATCCTACCCTTGCTTTGGATCTGTAAGTTTATTAACGATGGTTTATTCTGGGTCTGCCAGGGAAATCTTGTTGGGAGAATGTTGTAATAAGGATGTGTGTCTCTTAGCCATTGGATTCGTACCAAGTGGAATATTCCTATTCCTCTACTCATTTTTTATCAATCTAATATGTTTTCTAAGCTATTATTGTGTGTTTTTTTACTTTAAAAAATAAAAATGGTCGGTAATGCTAGTTATTTTATGGAAAAATCTTAGTTATTAAATAGAACTAATTATAGTATTTAGAGCGTAAGGATTAAATCCATTTTCATGGCTAGAAAGCTATGGGATATTGTAACTGGTGTGGAAAAATGACCCTCCAAAAGACTTGCAAATATTAAAAACCTTAGCTCCTTCTCCCAAAGATCTCAGGACTCCCTATTAATCCTATTATAGAGCATAAAGGATGAATTTATACTGAATATAGGTCATATGGATTCCCCTGCAAATGCATGGAAATAATGATAAGCCTTGCATGATGTCAGTCTCCTGTAAACAATAATTATGATAACTATGGAATTGTTTACAACTACCATAAAGGGGGATGATAAAATTGTTAATTACTTGGCTAAAATTAAAAAAATTATTAAAGCCCAGTTGGATGGATGTAACTGTGAACTATTTCAAGATAAACTATTATATTTTATCATTTAGATCAATATACATCAAAAGTTCAAAAGTTATATATCCATTCTTAACTCTAAATATCATAATGAAAATCATCTTCTTGATTTGGATACTCTTATCTTTTCTTTTAATTCAAGAAGAACGTGTAATGGAGAATTTTGATTCAAAAGAGACTTCTACTCAAGAATTGTTCTCTCAAAATCATAAACCCTCTCACAGGATAAATAATGTCAATCCTAATCATAAGTCTAATATCAAATGAAGATTTAAACCCAACCCTAAATCTAATTATGTTGAAACCAGTTAGAATTTTAAAGTGAAATTCAATGGTACATGTAACAAATGTGGAAGGTTTGGTCATAAAAAGTATGATTTCATGTAAAAACTAATTTTTTTTTGTTAAAAATACTAAAAATATTAAATTTAGCAACCAAAAGAAATATTAGAATTAAAATAAAATAAAAACAATACAAATAATGTTAGGCATTCTATTTCCATATATACTGATCTCTCAGCTTCAAATGATAATGAATGGATCCCAGATAGTGGCGCATTTAGGCACATGACTTGTATTTATGGTATCCTCTCAGATGTTAAATGTGAAGAAATCATATATCTAAGAGATAATTCCATCATTAGATATGAAGATTGTGGGAATGTTAAACTTCCAAATGGAATAATTAAGAATGTTTTATATGTTCTTACCTTTCATCTTGCTCTCAGTTAACTAAAGAAAACCATAAAGTTGTCTTGATGCAAGATAAATGGTATGTAAAATATAATCTCAGTAATGTTATTGCTTCTGGTATTCAAAAAAATGGATTATCTATTTTTGATGGATTTGTGTCTGAATATTTCTTTTCTTCCTCTTCAAGGAATGATATTTAGCTTTGGCATGAAATATTAGGCCATGTAAATTTCAAAATTTTATATGAAATGTATCACCTAAATATTTTAGTTGGTCTCCCTAAGATGAAATATGATCATAAAACATGTGAAAGTTTCCAACGTGGTAAGAGACATATTGAACCTTTTCAAAAACATCATGATCCAAAATCATCTCATCTATTAGTGTTAATTCACATTGATGTGAGAGGTCCACTTGAAGTTCATGTTATCCAATTTTTGTACCCCTTGAAAAATTGGCTAACTTGCTAAATATAGACTTATAAGGTTTGATGGGGCTTGGTGAAGAAGCTAGAGAAAAAAGTCTAAAAATAGGGAAAATGTAGCCACGCGTCATTAAAAATGCTGCCACTTGATAGAAAAAATGCAGCTAGATATCAGCAAAAATACTACCACCCGATAACAAAATACAGCTGGGCCTCAACAAAAATGCATCCACCCGACAAAAAAAGTTCAGCTAGGCATCAAAAATCATTCAACAATACAACTAGACAAATGTAGTAGTACAACTCCATTAAGGTGACATTAAAATGTAAATGGCTAGATGCAGGATGTGACCGCCTAATAGCAAAAGTGTAATTGACCAACCTCTAGCCGTAACCACCCAACACTAGGATGAAACTTCCTAGTATGAAGTAGTGGGATGACACAAGAAACAATGCAACTGGTTGACACTATATGAATATGCAACCACCTAACAAAAAGAACCTCAAACTACGGGATGGGCATTATATATTGCAGTACATGGTAGCTCAATTACAAACTTTAATGAGCTATAGTTTCCATGTCATCTTTAGTAGGAAAAGTACCACTGGAAAGCAGATTTGGAAGGTTGCCCATACATCATGTCAGGAAATTAATGTATGTTGTTGGTGGGTGACAAACCATTTTCTATATAAATGTAAAATCCTCTCTTTTTTAGGGAGTACTCTTTATTATAACTACAAAATTCCAAAATGGTGGCTGACCTACCACAAGTTCCAGACCTCAAAATTGGTCTTTGTATTGTACTCGTGCATTTTTCCATGAATGTAATGGAATTGTGCCATATTTTAAGCAATAGAATCTATTTTGTGGCAATTTTTTTCTTCTATAGCTGGTTTTATTTACATCCTTGGCTCTCTATACATTTTGGCATGTTGTGCATATTTATTGATTGCAAGTTCCCTTTTTGTTGTGTTGTAATTACGTGGGCGAGTGGAGAATACATGGTTTTGATTTGTGGCATGTTTTTCTACCCTCTCTCCCATGTTTTCTCTCTTTCCTTCCCCTTTTAGAGAGCGATCAACCCCTTTTTCTGGTTCTATCATCTTTTTCTAGCTTATGATTTACCTTTCATGCATCTATCTACCTCTCTCTCTCTCTCTCTCTCTCTCTGAGCCCTTGGAATGGTTAGTTTAGGATTATTTAGCTACATTTCCCTTCTTAGGAGTAGTGTTAGAAGTAGATTTAGGTAGAGGAAGTTGACCTTCTCCAGAGGTCCATCTCACGTAGCAAGCCCCAACACTTGAGAGATGGTCCCCTGTTAGTAAAAAGTAGGGATATACAATGTGCAATCTCAGGGTGCTACTTTTTTGCCATAAAAATTCCTTTTCTTAGTGGAACTTTGTATGTTGTATGATTTATTTATTATTTCTCTAAGATGAGTTGGTATTATTTTATTAAGAAAAAGTTTGATGTCTTTTCTAAATTTCAAGAATTTTAAAGCCTTTTTTGAAAATGATTCTAATTGGAAAACAAAAAAGAATTAGAACTGATAATGGAGGTGAATATGTTAGCAAAAATTTTGATGATTTTTTTGTGTCATGTGGGATTCAAAGAGAGTAGACCACACCCTATTCACCACAAAAAAATGGCATTGTAGAAAGGAAAAATAGGAGTATTTTAAAGATGGCTAGAACTATGACTCATGCTTCAAATGTGCCTAAGTTTTTATGAGAAAAAGCAATGGAAATTTCTGTCTATATTATTAGAGTGCCTACAAATATCTTCATCAGAGTACTCCTCATGAAGTATGAACAAAGAAAAGACTAGACATCTCTCACTTAAGAATATTTGGTAGTCGTACTTCTATCTTCATTCCTAAAGTTAAAAGGAATAATCTTGACCCAACCTCTTATTCTTTTATTTTTGTTGGTTATAGTTTCCAAACAAAAGGTTTAAGAGTCTATGACCCTTTCAATAATTATATAGTTGAAAACATGAATGTTCATGTCTTAGAGAAAACATTATGTGATGCTTCTTATAGACCCTAATTTATTTCTCCTGAAATAGAGCCTGATAATTCGTATCCTAACAATATGGAAAAATAATTTCAAGAGGATTATTATCCTAATCTAGATATGATGGAGATTGAGGGGGAGTCATCTCAATTTTTTTTGTATCCCAGAATTTCTAAATGGGCAAAAATCCTTGTTAAAGACTCTCATCCTATTAGCCTAATAAAGGTTACCGTACACACCTGATTTTGCATGTTGCAACATTGTTGGAAAAATTCAAATCCCCAATGATGAAAAAATATCAGTTTTAATGATATCCATGCTAAATTTCCTAAATTGGACCATGTTCTTATAGCTCATTATGCTTTACTTATCTTTTCCTAGTTTTCTACCAATTTTCATAGTTAATTTGTAACTTTTCCTTTACTTTCTGGCCTTTATTTACGCAACCAATGATCTGCATAGACCAATGGTTCAATGTGAATTTAACCGACCCTTTTCCAACATGTTTTGAATGCATGTCACTTTCTTCAAACTTATTTTTTGTGCACATTTCTTGACCAAATTGGCTGTTTTTGAGCTTGTTATATGTGTACAAACTTCTCCATCCCTACTTACTATTATTAGGAAGTTAATTACTAATCCCATGAGTGATGTGGCACTTGTTGGTTGCCAAGTGGGATGGACCACTTCTCTACCAATTTTATTGGTTATGGCACTCTTGGATCACACACTAAATATCTGGGTTGCCTAGGGCCTTGGATGGTCATGTGGATGTACAGACAACTAATCTAGGAAAATAAACAAACATGTAAAGAATCCACAAGAGGAAAGAACATTTAGGCAACCTAAGCCAACCAAATAAATGTAGGAAGTTGTGTTAATTTATGTTTAATTAACTCTATGTTTCTAAGTTAACAAATAAAAGAAAGGAGAGTTAAATTAAATTAATTTGATTACTCTCCTTGAATATAATAAAATCTACATGCAACTAGTTAATCTAAAAAATGGAAGCCAATTAATTAAACAAAGAAAGTAAATCAAATCTATTTGTTTTTATGATTTTTCAATGATTTTAAACAAAAGGGAATAAATAAAATAAAATAAACTAACTAATTTAATCTAGTTAGTTTCTTGATTTGGAATTGCATTGTTATGTTACCAGGATCCTGACAAGAAGTACACAAGCAAACTGGTTCTTTTGACTTGTTACTCTCTTTCTCGCATTGCTACCAGACTAATTGTAAATCAGCTAGCTATAAAACTCTCCCATTCTTTCTGGACACTTTCCAACACTGCTCCCTGGACAAGTTTGGATACTCATTCAAAAAGAATATCAGGGGATATCAAAAAGCATTTCCAACATTGGATTTTTCTCTATACACGATTTCCAAGTTGGGGTGTCATTAAGTTCCTAGAGGTTTATTTTTTTATTTAGATATATTTAAAGTTATAGTCGTTTAGAATACATTTATTTAGAAAGGTAAAATTACAGTAGTAGTTGTAGTATATTTAATTTGAAAATATTTCATTGAGGATTTCCTCCCAGCTCATCCCTGTGGATTTTTTTGGGACGAATTTAGAGGAGGTTCTTGCCATAGTGTGTTGTTAATTCTTCACAATATTCATGACCTCGGGAGGTTGAGTGCATCCTAGAGTCACATGTTGATTCGTAGACGTACAAAATTGGTCAATCCGATGTGAAGGAAAAATTCCTTTTTGTTTCCTCTTTTATTTTCTTTTCTTTACTTCTTCCATCCTTCTCCTCTTCCATTATTCTACAGATGTTTTTACACCCCTCTAATATGCTGGGTCAAGGTTACGATAGGCCCATTATAGGTCTTGAATATTATTATGCTAAAATGAGCATACAACAATCACCTTATTTGTCAGGGTAGGTTGATAATTACTCACGTAATATCTTATCTCCTCACATGCCCCCTTCTTAAGGGTATAATATTGGATCATCAGTTAGAATTGAAGAGAATTACCAACCCAACTACAATGCACAACTCTAGTTATCCTTCTCAAATAATATGACATTTAAGGGAGAAAAAAGGTTCTATCTTCGGGTCTTTTCTAGAACTCAAATTAGTATGCAAACTAACTTGCTTCCTTCCTATCTATTGCCAAATGATGAGTTCCTAACATGGATCAACCAAAGTGATGAGTGTTTCAATACTATAAATCAATACTTGGATAGGATGTGTTGGGCCTTGAATATTGGCTAAGTACTGAAAGGCACGTGCATGTGCGAGACCAATAAAGAGAAAGGTGAGCATGGAGAAGTGTGTAAGACAAAGGTTTAAGAAGGGTTTTAGAGAAACTAGGGTCCACGTGGAAGGAAAAACATTGGGATAAGGTTCCATGCACTCAAGGAAAAACATGCGTGCTGAGTGGATAAGGTGCTAGCATGGAACCTTGGAGGTCAAGAAAATAATATTCCACGTAGTAAATGTTCCCAAAAGACATCATTGCAAAGAGTGGAGGGTTCGCAAGGGGATAAGAATTCCCCATTGGAGTAACACATTAACACTTGGTATGTGATTTGTTTAGGAAAGGAGGCATGGTGGTGGATAATGAACCTATAAAGAGAGATGCTCGGAAGAAAAGAAAGACACTGAATGATAGAAGAGAGTAGAATAGAGTATGTATAGAGAGTAAGATGCAGATTAGCCGAATGTTGTAGTAGTAATAGGGTTTAGAGAACTTAGTGCTAAGGGTTTTAAAGGATGTAATAAACCTCTGTATGACATTAGAGTCTATAATAAGGGATGAACTAGGAAGGAATAGTTAGAATATCATACCAGGGAAGATCTGTAAGAGATGAGTCCTAGTCTTTTGATATGTATGGTCTGTGATAACATGTTTTGATTGTAACGTGGCTACAAAATCACTCTAAATGAATATATATCTAAAGGTTTGTTCTAAATATCATGTTTAAGGGTGTAAAACCTCTTGTTGTGTGGCTATCATGACTCAGATCTGATTTATCATGCTTATTACACATGATCCTTACTTTATTTAATACGTTAATATGAGGATTTGTAAGTTGCCCTTCCACTTTTATTTTAACTAAGTAAATATATTCTCATTCTATAAACCATCCCCCATCAATGGAAGACATTTCTCATAGTGCTCAATAAAGGAGGGGCTCGGCACCCACGCATGCCTTGGGTGAGTTCCCAGTGCCCGCTGGGTGATATGCCGACACACTTGGGGTTAGAAAGTTATACTAAGGGTACATAAAAATGACTACATCATGGTTCTATTTTCCGGGACCTCTTTTCAAAGGTGTTGTGTGAATGATGTGTTATGACATAGCGCTTGACCTTGGAAAGTGTTGAAGCATGGTATAAGAGCACAAAGGATGAGTTTTCTCAAGGATTTAGTATTGGACCTGAGTTTGATACACACAGATGGGTAGAAGAGCATATGTATCATGAGCTATATGAGAACTT
This sequence comes from Taxus chinensis, assembly GCA_019776745.2. NCBI lineage: Eukaryota > Viridiplantae > Streptophyta > Pinopsida > Cupressales > Taxaceae > Taxus > Taxus chinensis. The sequence continues at coordinate 75,685,589 of CM034155.1, read as the reverse complement.
ATTTTACTTCTTTCCATTGGATTTGTATGAATGGATTTCCGCATATGCATCTAGATTGTGCTGGTACTATAGACCTTTTATGTGGACCCATGATGAGTATTAAAGGTTGCTGGATGCTAATATGACTTAGACACATGTTGTTGATAATTTGCGGAGAAGATTGATGACCAGTTACACCTTGGAATACACCATTTCTATGTATTCTTGTCTAGATGTTGCTGAGTTTGAGTTTTTAAGGGAGCCTATAGGATTAATTTTACATTCTATTCCATTAGCTATAAATATCTTGATCATTACCCTGAGTTTTGAAGAATTTCCTTTTGATGACTAAGTTTCTTCTGAGCACTGGGCAAGGATGCTAGGGTGGAGGAAGATGGTGGACCTTGTGGAAGATAAGGAGAGGGAAGAGATATGAATCAAGTATAATCAAGCACATGAAAGGGATTTGGATAGAAAAAATGAGGTTGTAGGAGTGATCAATCTATGGAGGTAGACATTACGGGAAGGAATTTAGGTTCACAAAGAAGATGTGGAGCCTAAGCAGTCTGTACTACCTCATCTTGGAAAGCACGGGAGAGAGATCCCTTCAGCTTCTAATGAGAGTTCATCACTTGGAGGGAGAAGAGATGTTCCCACGCATCTGAATCCACCTGGTAACCAAACCTTGGTGCTTATTCTTCCAAATCAAGAGATAAGTATTGCTAAGCCAGATGGTATTGGTGGGAGTGACCAATCTACACCTAGGAGATATAATTTCTCATTTGGTACATCTATGGCTACATAATCATTCCTTGTGTTTGGAGGAATATTGTTTGGAATGAAATTTGGGAAAATTACAGGTACACAAAGCTTGGGTATCACATTGGGAAGTGACATAGGACACACATATGGTAGCGGTGAAATATCACAAACTATTGGCACACAATTTAGTGGGACATTGGGGACACTAGGCACAACCACTTTAGGCCCATTACCGACTATAGGAGGAGGATATGGTGGAGTTAGATTTGGAGAAATTTGTGGACCTGATAGATCTGGAGGATCTAGTGGGTTATGAGGAGTAGGCACCGGTGGACCTAGTACAAGAGGAAACACTGGAGGAAATCAAGGTTCTGGATCAGGCAGACAAGGGCCTCAACCACCTCACCAAGTTTTTTTTCAAAATGTCTTTACATCTACCAAACTACAAAGGTGTTGAGGATGCTATAGAGCATGTACACAAGTGTGAGATTTTATGTTACACAAATGGGATCACTACCTTAGAGAAGAAGGCAAGTCAGTTTGCAATGATGTTGCTAGGGTGCGTGCATAGTTGGTACCAGAAGTATGACCCCCACCAGACAATGGTAGATTACACCTCGCTATGGAATTCATTCTTAGATGAATTTCATATCCATGAGTTTGAACAGAAAATAATTAGCATGCTGAAGGAGATTCAACAAGGGATGGAAGAGAGTGTGCGAGAATATGACATGCATTTTAAGAATATCTTGTCAAATTTGTCTTATGATATTAATTCTTCTGAGCATGCTCAGTGGTTTTTTAGAGAGTTGATAACACCTTTTAGGAGAGAAATTTTGCATAAGAATTTCATAGACCCACACGAGGCCTTGGAGGCTTCCCTGCGCTTTGAGGCTATTTAAAGCATGGATACTGGCGTTAGCCCTTTTTTTGAAGCTTAGATTGTTGCAATGGAAAAGCAGCTAGAGAAGCTATCTGCAAACTCGGTGTAGGGTGAAGTAGATTCCTGGGAAAATATTGAGTTGAAAGTAAGGAAGGAGTTCCCACTCCTCTTATAGCAGTAGAAGATTCTTTTATTCTTCCATTCTTTTATTTTTCATTCAATTTTTATGGGTCCCACCATTATTTATTCTTTAAAGAAGCGGGATGTTTCCAAATACGAAGAAGGAGATTAGTGTGGGGTGATGCTGGGCCTTGAATATTGGCTAAGTATCAAAAGGCTCATACATGCATGGGACCAATAAAGAGAAGGGTGTGCAGGGGGAAGCGCGTAGGACATAAGTTTAAGAAGGGTTTTAGAGAAACTAGGGCACACATGAAAGGCATAACATTGTGTTCATAGGGCTTATCCATATTTGGAATTTTGAAGGAACTTGAGGAAAAAAGTGACCCAAATAGGGATGATGAGTGGATAAGGTGCTAGCCTGGAATCTTGGAGGTCAAGAAAATAATATTCCATGTAGGAAATATTCATGAAATACATCATTGCAGAGAGTAGAGGGTTCATAAGGGGATAAGCATTCCCCATTAGATGACCACATTTCCACTTGGCATGCAATCTATTTAGGAAAGAAGGCATGACAGTGGATGATTAACCTATAAAGAGAGATGCTCAGAAGAAAAGAAAGACATCAAATGATAGACGAGAGTAGAATAGAGGATGCATAGAGAGTAAGATGTGGAGTAGCCAAATGTTATAGTAGTGATAGGGTTTAGAGAACTTAGTGCTAAGGGTTATTAAGGATGTAATAAGCCTCCGTATGGCATTAGATTCTGTAATAAGGGATGAACTGGGAAGGAATAGTTAGAATATCATTCCAAGGAAGATCTGTAAGAGATGTTTCCCAGTATTTTGATATGTATAGTCTGTGATAACCTGTTTTGATTGTATTTTTGCTACCAAAACCACTCTAAATGAATATATATCGAAGGTTTTGTTCTGTATATAATGTTTGTGGGTGTAAACCCTCTTGTTGTGTGGCTGTCATGACTCAAATATGATTTATCATGCTTATTACACATGATTTTTACTTTATTTAATACATTAATATGAGGATTTGTAAGATGCCCTTCCACTTTTATTTTAACTAAGTAAATGTATTCTCATTCTACAAACCATCCCCCATCAATGGTAGAACCTTCTCACAATGCTCACATAAAGGAGGGGCTTAGCGCCTACGCGTGCCTCAGGTGAGCACCCAATGCCCACTAGGTGATAGGCTAACGCGTTTGGGCTTAGAAAGTTGTACTAAGGGTACATAAAAATGACTACAAGATGTAAGGGTATACTGATTTTCTTCTCAAGAACAATGCTACTACCCCTCCTATGATAGCAATTCCATTGAAAGAGGGGTGGCCTACTCAGGATCAATCCATAACAAGACATCACGCACCTTTCTCTATAACAAGGCTCAACACACGCCTAAGAAAAATGAAAGACCCTTATTAGGTGATGTGATTTCAACATTGGTAGATATAATTAGAGCTTTCCCAACCCTTGCATTCCATACCATTCACAGGGCAAGGAAAAGCTACCCACCACGTTCCAAACCATAGTTATTTTCCCTCTACACCATTGCCTTCCTAGGTCCATATAGGTGCTCATAACCATGAAGACCTTATTACTATATTGGGCACATTAGGAATTCACCCTTACCATTCATATGGATACCCACCACAAGCTCAAATGGGAAGCGTTCTGAAATTCCAATCCAACCAGTAATGTGACATTCCCTAGTTTCTTCCCTACCAATCCATATCAAAACAATACTCCCCCATATCTTCACATATATTAAAAGTCACTACAAGGGGACGTGTTTTCTTATCCTGGTTCGTATGCTTAGTAATAATGGGTTCCTTATGCCCTAGCCAATGCCTATGCCATGCCATACTAGCTCCTATTCCACCTCCACCTCCCTATCAAGTATCCTTAATGGTTGAGTCGTACGTAATAGGAACATATTATGATTATCTCAAAGAGCCTCTTGACTTCACCATACGAAGTGTAATGCTCCCACGACCATTTCTAGATCTTCCAAAATTTGAAGAGGAGGGGGATCCCAATGTGCACATTAAAGCATATGTTAATTCCATTAGAGAGATACTCCCATGGGATGTAGTTGTAGTGAAGATATTACCTAATACCCTTGAGAGGATTGCTCTTGACTAGTAATATTGTAGACACCAAAATTAGGTCATACTACCCTTATAACCCTATTAATTAAACTAACCATACCTTAACTATTCATATCCCATAGTGAACATGATTAATTGAATTAATTACCTTAATTAATTTAATTAAAATCCTCACTTAACCACCTCACCTAACCAACTCACCTAGCAACCTCACTCCATGACCCACTCAAACCCCATTGACCGAAGACCAAGTCTAAGCCTATCCTAACAAACTAGGACTTAGTCTAAACCTAGAATTGACTCCCATTAACAAACCTAAGAGGAATATTACTCATCCTTTTGTGATCTATCACTTGAGACTCAGAAAAATATTGAATACCATGGCAAAAATAGCAACATTCAGGCTATTTTTGGCCAACCTAGATATCCACACCTTAACTGATGCCGGTTATATCTCAATCGACATCGGTCCCCTAACCGTCGAAAGTTAGGTTAAATACATTTCCAAAATCCTTTGCTGAGGTTGGTCATTTGATTTAGGATCACACACAAACAAAGACTTGGAGCACTTGAATTTCTGAAGTAGTACGACAAAGGAAAGCACCCGAGAGAACTACTAACAACCATCGACATCCATCACCTTCTTCATGATCACGGATTCACACAGAGAATCATGGAGGATCAAAATTCCATGGCACGTACATGAATCCCCTTCTCTCCATATCTCTGCCATCATTTTTTTCATCACCTGCACTCTCCAGACCTATTCTTTAAGAAGTACCTAACATATCTTCAGTTATCTCTATTTTATTTTAGTAAGGTCATCATTCATCTTAGTAATTTGTTTTTTTGTACATCCGTACATCTCCTTCCTCCCACCAACCTATCACCATACCATATATAGTCCTTCCATCTATCTTCACCTCTCCTAGTCATCCCTGAGTCACTAAGGCCATTTTACAACCTCACCTTCACCATTTCTAGCCTCTGAGTAATCACAGAGAGCCTAGAAACTTGTTTCTAAGAGCATTTCACTAACTACCCCAACCAACGCTGGTTAGCCAACCGACATCGGTCACACAACTAACATCAGTTAGTGTGGCTGAAAACATACCTTAGACCAGAAAGCTCATATCAATTCTGTAACAACCCAGAATCACTCCTAATCTTTACCAGATCTTACCTAGAGCTTGTACCAGTGCTGTAGCACAATAAAAGTGCATCAACTGACCCATTTTGACCTCAATCATCTTTTAGTTGACCTTTATTATTTGACCTTTCTTATTTGTTTTGCATGAGATACCTAAATCGTTTCAATTCTAATAATATTTTAATTTCATGTTTATTTTGGATAATATTAATATTGTTATATAAAAGTGGATTGACAACTAGTTTAGGAAGCATCATACTTGTCGGATCTAGCTTCTGCTAGGTAGTCCACTCATTGTTTTATTTAACTCTACCGGGTGGCATTGTTTTACACTTTATAGGTAGTTCATCCTAGCCCAAAGGGAGCTCTCGTAATTAGAACTAGATCAGGAAATAAGAATGCACACACTACCTTCAAACTACATCACAAACAAGTATTCCTCCTTTGACTATCACTCTCTATCTATTTCATTAACTTGTGAAGAATCCGGTGAAACATTTTGGCATGACTGATGGGAACCCATCCAAGGTTTCTTACATTCATTCATTCTTAGGGAACTGTTATATGTTTGTTTCTTTTTTAAAAACGAAGTTAACATTAAATTTTATCCCCGGGAATCTTCTCTTTCTTCTATTTGTCTAAGTGACATTTATATTTCAAGACTAAAAAGAATCATTCTTTTTCTTCTTGTTTTGCATTAGTGAAAGTCATTCTCATTCCTATTCACTCTCTGTTTACATTGAGTATCACATTTTGATTTGGGTTCTAAAATACTTGCATTTCATACTTCTATGCTTGCATTTTTAGCTCACGTTAAAACTGAGGGAAACCTATACGCTGGAAGTCATGCCCAACTGATGGTTGACATAATTGAATCATAGAGAACTTTCTCTTCTTTTTTACTGTCAATGATCACATGATCAGAGGATTGATAGTGGGTGCCTAACTGGTTTCTTTGTCCACTCATTAACTCAGAGAAGGGACCACCCCTACCAAAACATAACTTGAAACATCCCTTAGATATTAATTCTTCATAGGACACCTTCCCAACCAAAAACTCCATTATGATTCACAAAGTAAGTCTAAAATAACATAATCTAAAACATAAAATTCACTTATAGGATTGTTTGTTTTTCTTAGTTTTTTCTTGAGTTGGGTTTTGAGTTGTGAGGTTACATTCTTCATTTTATTATTTATTTCACACTCCACTATCATAGTTGGTGTATTCTGATTGTTTCTGAGTGTGTCAGGATCCATTATTATCATACTCAATTTTTTGGGTTGATATTTCATTTGACTTAATTCACAAAACTCAAATTTTCTTCATTTTATCAAATTTCACAGTGACTGACATCAGTCCAAAAACCATCATCAGTTTACATCTGATTTTCATTGGTTTACCTAACCATTGTCAGTTTCCAGGTCTTTTTGGTAATTTTACAAAAAATAGCATTCATCACATCTTCTGTTCTTTTTAAAAGTTCTTGAGACATCCCCAGAATTTTAAAATCACAATCAAATACAAATTCTTTATTTTATTTTCATCAAGTTTTTCCTCATTTGCAAAATTGTTGATTTCCCACAATAACTGGTATCAGTTTCCCTGACTGTCATTAGTCACTCTGTATTCGTCATTGGTCACTCTATAACCATCACCGGTTAACCTAACTGCTGTCAGTTTCTTTGGTTTAATTTTTAATGAAAACACCAACAAGTTTCACCTCCCGAAATATATTCTCCTCCATTTTTTCTATTTTTCTGTGTCATTTATAGAGAACAGTTTTAACTAGTCTATGCTAATTCACATGATTTTGAATCGCTACTAAGTCAACACCCTTGTGTTCCATGCTAGCCTTCAACCACTCCCACCTAGGAAATCACTGCCTTCCATCCTATCAGCTATGGATCCAACTCAACCCATCACCATTATTACTGGTGATGAGGATTTCATAAGACTCCTTAACCAGAATCCCACTACCCTATAATATTATCTCAACCACTCATCTACCTGGGACTCATCAAGATAGTTGGCATTCAATATGCCTGTGTTTATCCCTCCTCCCCTTTCCCTCACTTCCATGCTAGATACCACCAGCTAGGCATTACCTTCATCTACCTTACCACATCTTGTGTCTCAACTAGACCCCACATAGTCTATAACTGCTACACCTATGGCATTTGTTACACCTATTGTGTCAACCATCCCTTCACTAGCCACCTTGAGCATAACATCATTTTCACCTACCACCTCATATATACCTATTGCATCACAACCACCCATGGTGTCAGTAACCCACACCCCATTAAAAAACCTCATCCTTTCTATCCCGTAGTCCCTACCCCCAATTTCCACAAAAGTCATTACAACTACCCCACCTTCTTACACGCATCACCCATAACCCCCAATCTCGTCTATCACATATTTGGGATATCTTCTACCCACATCTATTCCCCCTTCATAGTTCTCATACTTGGCACCCCCATATACTAGGATGTCATCCACATCAAACATCCATTATCAACCTCCTTATATTTTAGAGGATGCCCATTCATCACAACCCACCAATGACCTCATTACAATGATGATGGAAAAGATTCAAACATTAAAAGCATCAATTTCTGGCTCTTGTAACTCCTTAACTTATGAAAAAATTTGTAAAGATCCTATTCATCTATCTATCCCCATTCACGCATATCCTGTACATTGGGAAATTCCCAAGTTCAACCATTTCAATGGTAAAGAAGACCTGTAACAATACTTGCATTCGTTCAAACATGGGTGCTATTGAATTGACCATGACGATGCTTTACTCCTAAAAAAATTCCCCATGTCCTTGACATGACCCATGTTATATTTGTATAGTGGTTTACCCACACATTCCATTTACTCATTTAACCAAGTGGCTCAAGCATTCTTAGACCATTTCTCAATCAATGTCGTAAAAAAAGTCACCATGACTAACCTATACTCAACACGACAGTACAACGATGAATTTATCACATATTTTTTTGCTCAGTGGCAAAGCCTTATCAACCAATTAACATTCCAGTTACCTCAAGCTGATCTTATAGAGTTGTTCACTAGAGCTTGTTCTAGGCACATCTCACCAACTCTATAGGTACAAACCTTCTGTACCTTCGACGAAGCATTTACCATGGCGCAAAAACTAGAAATTTGTGCCATTGGAGAGAAGAAATTTCAATTGTGAAACAAAAACGCCATGTTCAAATCAAATTATGCCTCTTCATCTTCAAATCCCCAAAGTAATTATTAAAAATCTAAAGGATCTTCTAATGTGGTAGTTCTCAAAGCTTTCCCATCTCACCCATCTATCCAAGAAAAACCTTCCTCCAATATTTCTCCCGTTCAAAATTTTTACTTCCAACGGGAACAAAAAAAGTACACTCCAATCAGAGAGCCCTATTCTTTAGTCTTATAAAATTTCTTAAGGCCAGAGCCATTACACTTCCACCCATAAAACTTCATACTAGTTTCGATCTGACTCTTCATATGCCTCCATGGTATAAGGAACATGATTATTGTAACTATCATTGCGTCAAAGGACATAGCGATGGTAATTGCATAACCTTCAAGAACATTGTCCAAGAAATGTTAGATAATGGATATATCGTCTTGGACATCCGAATGCACTAGAAAATCAAAACTTTTGTATCTTAAGAATCCATTTCTTAACCATACACCATCATCTAATGAAAATGGTGAACCTCCAACCAACGAAAAACAATGTCTATAAAGTCCACGTTGTTTTCGATGTCGTACTAGCCATTCCTTAATTTCCACCTATCCCATCTATCGAGGAGATTCTAGAAAAAGATCCTCTACCCACAAAGGAGCCTACCTCATCTACTACTTTACCCACAGAGGATTTCCCTTCATCTCCCTCTTCACCCACGAAGGAGTTCACAATTTTTTCCAATTCCATTTCACCATCTACCTCGCAACCTACCAAACAATCAATGGTATTAACTCTCCTACCCACAGGAGAATCATCATCACTTTCTTCTCCACCAAAAGAAGAACCTACCTCACCCACCTACCATCTCTCCTACCCATGGGAGATCCTTTAGACGTGCCACTGCCTATTGGTGACTATTCCCCATTAGCATTCTAGGATCCCGTTGATATGCTCTCAGCTCTTTTACCTACAAAGTATGAGGCTAACTAGTTCCTTATCTCACGCAAATATTTTATAGGGATTTACACTAAACCAAAAACATCTCCTCTTATAGTGGTAATATTTTCACGCCTAGCCAATTACTTGGATTATGTTGATAATTCCATGTTTTGGGGACACCTTCAGTTACCCTTTTCAACCCAAATGCAGATGTCACCTCTAATAACTCCATGATCTATCCAAAGGTATTTCACGAAACCAAATCAATGATGACCATGCCTGTTGAAATGAATTTTTCTATGTCACCCTTTCCTACATCCGAACCTTTAACCACAAAAAAACCCATTCCTATTCCTAAGAACCTACCTTCACCTAAATATTCTCTCATCTCTAGACCTATCACTACCCTGGGTGTCATGCCAACATCGAGCCTTGTCTATCCACTTGTCAAATTGGACTTAGTCATGTCCTCCCAAACTCGCATAAAAACTAATCATCCACCTAAAAATAGGAACCAAATTTTTAGGTCACACACACTAGTTTCACCCACCACACCTTTGTCACTTCACCCCTTCCGTCTATCCTTGGAACTCACCCATCTACCCTAGTTAAGCAACCTTCTACCCAAAGAAAATAAAAAACGTAGGAGATTTCCTCTTCATCATGATCCTTTATTATATCCAATCAACCCGCATAACCTTTGCCATCACCCCCATATTTCTTACCATTTATACCCCCATTGGCTACCATAACCCCATCACTACCTATGAGACTTACTTCTCTTCAACCTATACCTTCCACCTGACCTTTTCTAGAAACCTTTACCACACCTCCATTATCACCTTGGCTAACCCATCCTCTACCACCATTCACTTTCCCTTTTGCATCTTGTACTTCTACCTCACCTTTACCCAAGAATTTTCAATCCAAGGACAAGAATCCACTACCCTCCAACAAGGTAGTTAAACCCATAACACCTTTTATTTCTAGTTCATCTAAAACACCTTTACCCAAAAAGGTACCATCAAAACCTAAGACATTTCCACCTACCAAACCGGTGGTTAAACCTATTCCACCTCCTATAACACCTCTTCCACCACAATCATCTGCACCTTAACCCAAATCCACACTTACTTCACACTGTGATCCATTGGCAAGGTCTTATGCCAACATTTTAACCAACATCTTAGACACCTTGATCCTCACATTACCGCTTCTTAGAACTTATGACCCACTCAAACCCAAACCAAATGGATTCGATGAAACTAAAATTTGTGCCTACCATAATGTGCTAAGACATGATGTAGAGAACTATAAGGCTCTAAAAACTGTTCTTCTCCAACTATGCCCTCCTAAAGAAAATTTTGATGAAGATGATCTTCTAGATGAGGAATCTATTCCACCTTCACCAATCACCACACATCCTTGTTGACTACCTATTTAGGGGCCCACATCTCTACCTCCACAACCTTTTTATCAACCTCCAACATTTGAGATCAACATGGTCTGTATTAGAGAGCTTGCTAAAACCCCACCAAAATGCTAGTTCACCCTACTCATTTCACAAGGTTCTTACCCCGCATTAGGTTTTTGTCCATCATGCCATTATACTACTCATGATATACCTTCTCCATCCACATATTTTTCTTATATTAACATGATCCAAGTTTCCATTCGCATCCAAAAAGACAAAGGAAAAGAAAAAGCAACCAGCCCATCCACTAATCTTGTGCCTAACATACCATCTGCTCCCACACCCAAAATCACCATTCGAGGACCCACATACCCTATTTCTAACATGGTCACCCATCGTGCAATGATAAAACAATTGCACCAATCCCCTCTAAAACTTTCTTTATACGATCTTGTCCAAACTTTTGAATCTCATTGACAAGCCCTCGTGGAGGTTTTGGAATCCATTAAGGTTTTACCTAATGACCCCACACCAATAACATCCATTATCACCACTCACCACATGGTATCTCTTTCCAAATCATCTCCTTATTCTACCCTCGCTCCCACTCATCAAGTTGTCACCCTCAATTTCTCTGATGAGGAGATCATACCTCTCTAGTTAGATGACCATGATCCCACTCTTTTCATCTTCATCTATATCGATAATATTCACATTCGATGTGTTATGATTGATGGAGGTGCTAACATCAACATCATCTTCTCCCATGCATACAATCAAATATGCATCCCCTCAAATTTCATGCATAATAACCCAATTATGCTATGCTCCTTCAATGATGCCATCACTTCCACCCTTGACACCATTATTCTTCACGTTTTTGTGGGCCCCCGTATTGTGCTAAAATTATTCTATGTTTTAGAAATGGAATTCCATTATAACCTATTGCTTGGCCAACCTTGGATCCATGTCATGGGTTGTGTTACTTCAACTTTACATGATTGTTTAAAATTTAAACATGAAGGACATAACTATACCATCCCATCTGACCCTTCTCCATTTAAAACTTGTAACATGTTGTACTGACCTAATCATGTCCTCATACCAGTTTAGGCATATACAATTGCCACCACTTCTCCTTCACCCACATCCCCATCCACCGATGTTGTCGTTACCTCACCTGAACCTACCTCTTCTATTCCCATTGTTACCATGGCCTTTGTAGCCAACTCATCCGCTAACCTGTCTAGTCCTAACCAACTCATCCTTCTTCTTCCCAATCACCTAATACTTCATCTAATCTGGATACACACATATCCACTATCGATCCCTTAGAAGGTGTTTTTCAATGCCGCACTTTGGGGGAATACTACTTGTACAACATAAACATATTCCTTACTCCACAAGAGTATGGTAACCTATGCCAACATCCTCGTTATGACCATCACATAGGTGAGGTCTTCCCTTATGGTGCTCCCCACCTTTGCACCAACTTAACATATGGGGGACTTGAAACTTCCACCTATTCACCTGATCCCCCTTCCCAAATGTGACCATTTTCATCCAACCTCCAATCTCTCACAAATTGCCAGTTTTCCCACACTTTCCTTTACTGCTTTGCGATGAAAGTTTTTGGCTTTGGGTTTTACGAATAGGGCCATCAAATTGTCATCCTGTGTACCATATGTAAACATAAATATCATAGTGGTATTGGCTTTGCTAAGCCATATTTTAAGAAGGTCCATATCAACCTCATCAAGGATGAAAAACCTTCTCCACCCCGTTTACCAACATCACCACCTTCACCCACATATTCTATAGATCCTGAATCTATTCCTCCTAATTTTTTTTCATGAACACCATTTCTCTGGGACCTCTGACTTATCAATGTGATGGTGAGGCTCCCTCTTCTCTTCCTTTCCTATATCTTGACATGATCGATGATGATACACCATCCATTAATGTCATTCAATGTTAGGACGATGAGTCTATCCTCACCTACCTTGGTGTGGAAGATTCTTATATTCACTAGTCATTTCCTTCTGAGACACAAACCATGTTAAATGAATAAACCATTGAAATCAATACTAACACTCAAGATGACACACACATTCTAAAGATAGGTCAATCTTTAGATTTTGCCGAATAGGAATATTCCACTTCTTTCCTTTGGGATTATAGCAATGTTTTTTCTTGGTCCTACGTTGATATGCCCAGTATTGACCCAAACATTGTGGTCCATAATATCATAATTGTTCTTGAAGCCAAACTTGTAAAACAAAAGATACGAAAAATTAATCCTCACATTTTCCTTCTTGTCAAAGAATAACTTCAACGACTTCTCTCGATTTCCTTCATCCTACCTATTTATTATCCCCAATTGATCTCTAACATCGTTCCATTCACAAAAGCAACAGGACTCCACATATTCACATATTTTTGTGACCTTAATTTAGCTTGCCCTAAAGATGACTTTCATCTACCTAGTATTAACCAAATAGTTGATCTTACCACTGGATATGAGATGCTATCACTCATGGATGGTTTCTTAGGTTATAACCAAATATTACTCAGCTCAGAAGATCAACATAAAACTACCTTCATCACTCCTTGGGGAACCTTTTACTATCGAGTCATGCCATTTGGCCTTAAAAACACTGATGCTACATATCAGTGGGATATGACTTATATTTTCCATGACATCATGCATCATATATTGGAAGATTACATATATGACCTTCTTTCTAAATCAAAACATTGAGCCAAACACCTTACAGTCTTAAAGGTCATCTTTGAATGTCTCATCAAATATTGTGTTCACCTTCAACCAAAGAGGTGTTTCTTCACTTTTCTCTTAGGAAAGCTCCTTGGTTTTATCGTTTCTTTATGTGGCATAGAAATCAATCCCACTAAAATTAAGGCTATTATATAAATGCCTCCACTTACTAACCTTCACCAACTTCATAGTTTGTAAGGTAAGTTACAATCTATTTATCACTTTAGTTTGCATATTTCTGACCACTACCACCCATTTCATCATCTAATTAAAAAGGAAGTCTCTTTTAAATGGGATGAGGAATGCCACAAATCCTTTGAGGCCTTAAAACAGTACCTTCTCCAACCACATGTGCTCATTCCTCCTAAGGATAACCAACCATTTTACCTTTATATTTATGTTATAGATCATTCCTTTGGTGCCATGCTCACTCATCGTGACAATCAACACTGGGAGAAAGTGGTTTATTACATAAGTCTTACCATTTTGGACTATGAAACCATATAAACCCATGGAAAAAAATTCTACCTAGCCTTAGTTTTGTTCACCACTAAGATTTGACATTACCTACTCAACCAAAAAACATTTGTAGTCACCAATATTGACCCCTTACATTACATGTACGCCAAGCCCTAATAACATCAATGTGTTGCACGTTGGCTAATGCTTCTCACAAACCTTGACCTTGAATTCATCCATCAAAAATCTATCAAAGGTCAAACTATCGCTAACCAACTTGTAGACACACCCCTCTCCAGAAATAAATCCTCAAACTTTGATTTCCCAGACAAATCCATTGATACCCTCTCTTTAGACAATTCCGTTTACCAAATGACCTTTTTATTCAAGGGTTCCAAATGTTAGCGTGGGGGTGGTGCAAGTGTTATCATCATTTCTCTTGATGGTGATCCTATGCCACTATCTTTCAAACTAGGTTTTAATTGTACTAACAATATCACTGATTATGAAGCACTTGTATTAGGTATCCAAATCACCATTGTCTTATATGTTAAATCAATTTATATCTTTGGTGACTCTCAACTGGTTATAAATAAAGTCAATGGTATATACCAGTGTTGTAACGAAATACTTCAAAAGTATAAACATCATGTAGACATACTTTTGACTACCTTTGACTGTTATGAACTTCAAACCACTCCATGTTCCACTAACAAATTTGTGGATACCATGGCCTGCCTTGCTTCTTTGATTCCTGCCTCTCCCTTCAAATCAAAAAACTATGTCACAATAACAAGACTACAATCACCTTCCTATCTCGAGACATCAACCTTGTTGGAATAGTTCAACCTGGCCCACATGACCTTTGGTATAAGCAGTTTTCTGATTACCTTCCCCTTTCAGTTCTACCTCCAGACCTTACTCGTAATGGACAATGCTCCTTTCTCAAAAGTTTATCTTGGTATTTCATCATGGGAGGCATTCTCTATAAAAGTGGTTTTGACATCATCCTCTTATGATGTATTATAAGTTCTGAAATTCCCTACACCATTAAGGAAGTTCACGAAGGAATTTGTGGAGGTCACTTCAGTGGCTTAGCTATCACCAAACACATCCTTATCCTAGGATATTATTGAACCACCCTTGACAGTGATTTTTGTGAATATGTCAAATGTTTTGTTAAATGCTAGCAACATGCTCATCTTCATCACACACCTAGTCACGCCTTACATGTCACATGAGATCTTAGGCCTTTCTCTCAATGGGGTTTGGATCTTGTCAAAGAGATCAATCCTCATTCTTCACAATGCCATCAATGGATTATTACCTCAACCGAATACTACACTAAATCAGTAGAAACCATCCCCCTCGTCTCTCTAAAAGCTGAGAAAATTTGTGAATTCATCAACCATCACATTATTCATCGCTTTGGTGTCCCTCATCACCTCATCACTGATAACGGAAAAAAATTCAAAAACAAAAACATATGGAAATTTTTTGACACCTTCGACATTCAATTTAGTTTTTCTTCACCTTACTACCCATAAAAATGGAAAATATGAATCAACCAAAAAAACTTTGAAAAAAATTCTTATGAAAGTGGTTGATGATAAGGGAAAGGATTGACACACACACACACATTCATTTTTCTTTATGGGCTTACCATACTAGTATTCATAATTCAAATACAACCACACCATTTTATCTATTCTACGGTACAGAGGATATCCTACCTCTTGAAGTCCAAATTTTGTCTCTTCGTATCTCACTCAAAGAGATGCTTAATGATGATGAATTTCACTAGAAACTTTTGGCACAACTTGAGTTATTAGATAAACATTGTCTTAATGCTCTAGATCATGTCCAAATCTCTCAAAAAAGTATCAAACATGCCTACAAAAAACATATCCATGAATGAACCTTCCAAGTTGGTGACCTCATCCTGAAGGAAAATCAACATGTAACCAAAGAGGTGAAAAGTAATTGGGGCAAATTAACTCCTAATTGGCTTAGACCTTATATTGTTACTCATACCTATGGATCAAGTGTTTATTGTTTATCTTCACTCGAAGGTAAACCCAAACTTGAGCCCCTCAATGCCTTACATCTTAGACCATTCTATTATTGAATCAAGTCCTATATCACCTTCTGACTATTTAACGCTCATCCTTGGAGCACCATTCACCTTCCATTTTAAATATTTTAAGGATCTGCGACTCAAAAAGAATCATGTGATTATCCATAAATTTTTCAGCCCTATCTTCAATATGAGTACCATGGACCTACTCATGGCATGATTCTCATGGATAATTTTATTATTTTTAAAGATGGAATCCCATGGTCATTCATAACATAAAATCTCTCTTGCATAGTTAGCCTCTGTGTGTTATGGTTTTGCCTTCAAACCAAGAACCTATTTTTCTCTATAGTCTTGTTCCATGACTTAACAGTCTAAGAACAAAATAATATCAAAAGTCAAATGGGATTTAACTCCTTGAGTCAGACTTATAGCAAAAATATGATTCCCTAAAAAAGGAAATCTATTCTCTCTAATCTTGTTGCTATAAATAGACTGCTCCCTCGAAGAACAACTATACAAAGCTAGCCATATTGTATTTTGTCTCTCATCAAAAGAGGACTATTCTTGTAAAATAAAATAAAATATTTAGAAGATTCCCACATTGATCAGATTCATGAAGACCTCAAGGAGATAATATAACCATCCCACATAGACTTCCTACATCGATCAGTCTATCAAAACAACAACAAAAATAACAAGAAAAAAAGATAACTTTTTCGTCATGGACTTTCCTAGTTTGATCTTAGGTATCTTGCCAAGTAGGCATGTTGTCTTACACCAAGCTATGATAAACACCAACCATTTTCACCTCATTTCCTTTTCACCCTAATTTCCTAACTTCTCAAGGGGCTTGATCCACAAACATGACATTTCGTGATCATGTGAATTTCGTCACCCTTAGCATAGTCAATTATGCAACACCTTCAGGGTATTTTGTTCATAAGCCAATTTAAGGTATGGTGAACTCGTTATGGTTCTTATCAATTAGGTGGCTCTTTTGTATCCTCCTACCATTCACCTTCTTCATTACTTATTGATTATCCTATATAGGAATATACCATTAATACCTATGTTTTAAGAATTCCCCTTTCACCAAAATCAATAATTCCTAAATGACCTAAACCTAACCAGGTCTAAATAACCTAGAATAAATCATGCCTAAAACCTACCCACACATTTCGATACCTCATCTTATTTTTCCCTAGCTTATGGGAGAACTACATCGGCCTAAGGCCCTTTTTCGTCGGGGCTATGTAGGCAGCACTCTGAGGGCGTGAGGCCCTTGGAGTTTATCTCAGCCACTCTTTTCCATAGCCAATTTTCCCTCCTATGTTTTCAATTAACATTTCACCTTACTTAGTTTCCATTTTTCGCAAACACTTGGAAATTAAAAATTAAAAAATGTAAATACCTGT
This sequence comes from Taxus chinensis, assembly GCA_019776745.2. Lineage (NCBI taxonomy): Eukaryota > Viridiplantae > Streptophyta > Pinopsida > Cupressales > Taxaceae > Taxus > Taxus chinensis. The sequence continues at coordinate 75,668,283 of CM034155.1, read as the reverse complement.
CATTTTCTTAATAACATCATATCATACATCCATCATTTCAAATTTCCATGATATCAAATATTTTGAAAATTTACACCATAACATACATATACATCATTATTTATTTCCCATGTTACCAATAACTTGGAAATTAAATCAAAACCAACAAACCTTATTTCCACCGATGCCCACCTCACCTAGACTCAGTCATGCCTATACCTAACTCAACCATGCCTAAATGACCTAAACTTAACCATGAATGACCTAAACTAAACCATTCCTAACTGACCTAAACTCAACCATGCCTAACCGACCTAACTAAACCATGCCTACATGACCTTGACTCAAACATGCCTAATTCACCTAGTTTCCATCACATACACAATAACAATGAAAATTAAAAACACCAATACATCATCCATAATATCAATATCATCATCTATAAAAATGAAAGTCTGTGTATCAATACAAATGTACACCAATAAAAATATATACAAATATCTCAAATCTCACAGATACATCCTCACCATCTTCATCACGTAAGCTAGTATATGATAAAAAACTCATAATTCTCATGTACATCCTCATTATCATCGGCACACAGGCCGGTATATACCAAAGAAAGATGACTAACCAATCATATTAGGTGACTAGTCATCACTTCATTTGATATCCATGCCTGTCTCATATGTGTCCTCCTCCTTACCTCCAGCCCAACGACCTTCCTACATTGTCCCACCTAGCATGGGTTTCGATATAGTCTTTTCCTATCCCACAACTAGGTCTGGCCTTCGTGAACTCATCACCTCACCCTGACCCTGTCTCTGGGCTTGCGGGTCCCTTGTGCTCTCAGAACTATGAGTGTGGAATCTAGTCCTCTCACTCGCTACCTATTATGCTCTGTACTCAGCATAAGAGGGGACATCTATCCATGTGGTCATTAAATGATCCTGGTAATACTATACCTCATTCAGGGCATCCATAAACCTCACCATTGACACCATCTGAGGTGGTGCCATGGGTCTCACAACAACCTATGAGCTCTATCCTACTATGGCTAGCTTTGGACCCTATACCTATGCTCCCTCTCCTCCTCCCTATACCTAGGGAATCCGTCTTATTACAGTTGCTTATAGTAAGGACAATGAACCTGAGCCTATGGCGGTGCCTGCACTATAACCTGGGTCTATAAGGCCATAACCTAAGCCTGTGTAATGGCCAAATAGCCCTGAAAACCTTCTACCTTCCCTTGTAAGGAAAAAACCTGTCCCCCATCTCCATGTCCACCCTGTGTAAGCACCTGTCCCTATGTAACCTGAGCATGTAATGCCAACATTTGAGCATGTATAATGGAAACGTATGCCTCTGACCTAGTAAGCTTCCCCTGTAACACTATAATTTATGCCTTAAGGGCAGTCACCTAACCATGTAAGGTATCCCTTTGTACTGTGATGGTGGCTATGTCTAGCTTCCCTAGCCTCGGGGGTGCCACTAGTAGCTGTACCCCACACCACTACCTATATCTATCAATGACCGTAGCATCATCGATCTGCTTGTCCATCACCTGCTCCTCCTACCCTGTAGGAACACTTGGTTGTGGTGGAGACGTAGGTCTCTCCACGAAATATCTCTTATACTGAGGTAAGGGTGGCGGCATGTCCTGCAGCAGCCCAAACTACTGTCTATTCCTGTCTACAGATATCATCTTGTGATTGTGGACATGGTGCCCCTGTATCCACCTAAGAAACTGTAACTCCTCTAACTCCTCTACTATGTCCATGTATGAGTGATAGACAACATATGGCGTCTAAACAATATCCACACCAGACAATCCCTCTAGCAACCACCTGTAATATGAAACATCATGCGTGGCCCTAGCCACCATGTGCCTCCCACCAACTGGTACCCACCATGTATATCCAACTTTGACCAAGCCACCCCTGAAGCAATTAAGTCAGTGCAAACCAACTGGACGTACACATACGATGTGCTCATATGCCCAACAATTCAGAAAAAAAGTGCAACACAAACTAAACGACCAAAATCTCCCATAGGCCTACAGCTCCATATACAACTATACCGGGAATGTTTGTGCCCATGTAAAATACATCTACACCTCCACCATAACCTAGAACAATCCCATCAATGCTTGAGGGAATATACCACCCTCAGCATCTGGTAAGGTGAAACAACATACCACCTCCATCATCAAAATAACTAACCTCATCACCTGAGGATGGGCTACGTACATCTCTCCATAGTTAAGGATCACACTATGGTACCTCAGCTCACCTATTTCCTCCCCAAACACAACCATTATAGGCTCCATAGAGGCCTTTGAAGAAATAGAATCCACTCACTCACCCATAATCGGTACCCCCAGGATCCTATATACATCCTTCAGGGTGACAGTAATCTCACTCGTTGGGAAATGAAAAGTGTTGGTTTTTAAATCCCATCTATCTATAAGTGTGACCATCAAACTATGATCTTGAGCTACTCACCTATAGTGTTGGATCCCAATAAATCCAAATTTAGTCATATGATCTCACTCCTTTGCAATCACACTCAAATTCATATCTACCAACAGTGGTGGTACTCTGTCCTGTATATATAGTTGGTCCCTACCTTGTATCCAATAAAACACAAAATTGTTAAGATCTCACTACCTCTAATTACGTCTTAAACCCAACAACATACCCAATCACACTAATCTTGATTACCCCATTTACCTAATTCACATACCAACCTCCTACCCTTTACACTCATGACTCATTACTTTCACATTATTTCACCTACTCACCTATCCCATCTAGCCAAAGATCATATTTTACCCTTACCCCTCTATAAACAATCATTAATTGCCCCTTCTTGACCCCTTTTCCTTTCATACATAACACTTCTTACCCCTATCCCTCTTTCACCCTAACCGACACTGGTCTCTTGGACTATCACTAGTTCTCCTTGACAAACATCAGTTCCAATTAACCAGTGTCGGTCACCTTAGTCTTGACTGATGTTAGCTACAACCAACTGATGTCAGCCAAACCTTGACCAATGTAGGTCTCTATCGTGACCCCAAAAATCAAAACCCCCTCCTCTATTTCTGAAAAATTGACAATAACAACCTATAACCCTACTTAATCCCAGACACTTACACCCCACATTTATTTCTCCCCGTACTTAGCCTATATTTGACCTCATCCCCCCAGATTTCATTTATTTTTCACCCACATTTCAAAATTAACACTCCCACCAAAAATTTCTTCATTATAAAACAAAATTGGAGCAAATAACAAGCTAGAAAATGCCTCCTACCTCATCTTGATGGCATTTACGTGGTGACACATCTAGTTGCTACACTGGTGGTCCAAATAACCCCTCTCATGCCTCCGTCATACCAAAATATACCTCAAACCTCTCCACGAATCACATGTCTTCAACTACTATAGTGGACCCATCTACCTGAATCCTCTCACCACTTAGTCACCACCACCTTGGCTTGGTACAATACCTTGTCTTTTTCCTCTCTGACAAATGCAAAAGTCACTCAGCTATATCATTTTCTTAACATCAACAACAATAATGAGTCTGTAAAAGACAAAATTACAAATTTATAACCCTAACCTAACATGACTGACGTCGGTAACCTTATAACTAGTATTGATTACCTGCCATTACCATTTACACCCCGTTTTACCCATTTTGACCAAACTAATTACAGCCACATACCTTTTTCTAGTACCAACACCCATTACACCCTACCCAGAAGCTTAAAATACCTATATAATTCCTTAATTGCATTTAGGGATTTGTTATTTTACCTAAACCTTGGCCTTACCTAAGCCATGACCTATTTACCTAGACCTCACCTACTTTTTGTGACCATTGAACTTGTGTACTTGCTATACCTTACGATGCTGTTACCTATATTGTTTTAGCCTAATAACCATACCTTGCCTATTTTCGTGCTATTTATCCCGAAAAAACCTTTGGTGTATTGGATCATACCTAAAAGTTCCTATACCTAACCTACATTGTGTTTCCAAACCATATCCTATACACTAGATACTTGAATCAATTTAACCATGTTTGGATAAATCTATCGACCTTGGACAATGTAGAGTTTGTAAGCTCTTTAATTTGGTATCGTGTTACAGTCTATGCATGTGCGTGAATTTTATTTCCCTTACCCATTACCTGTTTTGGCCCTTTCCCATTCCATATTACTTGAATTAACCATTACCCTTTACCCAATGTGTTTATACCCTTACCTACAATCCACTTACCTTCACTTTCACTAACTACACATTTATCAAACCACTCACCAACTCTGTATACCACCTCATCAATTCCTAGTTTGAGGGGGATCACCTTCACCCACACTTGGGGAAACACCTCTCTCACCCATATATGGGGAAATTACTTCTTGTTTTTTTTCAGTGTCACTTATCAATACAAGATACACAAGAAAAAGGGGCAAAATATAGACACTAAAATTAGGTCATACTACCCTTATAACCCTATTAATTAAATTAACCATACCTTACCCATTCATATCCCATAGGGCACATGATTAATTGAATTAATTACCTTAATTAATTTAATTAACATCCTCACTTGACCACCTCACCAAGCCAAATCACCTAGCCACCTCACTTCATGACCCACTCAAACCCCATTAATGACCTAAGACCAGGTCAAAGCATATCCTAACAAACTAGGACTTAGTCTAAACCTAGACTTATCTCCTATTAACAAACCTAAGGGGAATATTACTCATCCTTCCCTGATCTATCACCTGATACTTAGACAAAGATTGAAGACCACACCAAAAATAACAACAATCAGACAATTTTTGGCCAACCTAGATATTCCTGCCTTAATCGACGCCAGTTATATCTCAACCTATGTCAGTCCCCTAACTGTCATTAGATAGGTTAAATACATTTCCAAAATCCTTTACTAAGGTTAGCCATTCGATTTACGATCTCATACAAGTAGAAAATTGGAGCACTAAAATTTATGAAGAACTCAAGAAAAGGAAAGCACCTGGGAGAACTACCAACAACAATCGACATACATCACCTTCTTCACGATCACATGTTAGAAGCAAGGGAATACTGAGAGGGCGGGTGAATCAATATTCCATAATTTAAAATTTTCTCCAACTTAATAATTTTTTTTTACACTTAATAAGATATTAAAATCTGAAAATAAATGAGAGCACACATAGAAATCAAATGCACATAACACCAGATATACCGTGATTCACCCAGTGTTGGCTACATCCACCAAAAGGAGACTACTTGGATCTAGTGTCCAAATCTAGCCAAAATAAAAAAGTGTTTACAAAGTATGAGAACCCACTCACAAAAGACACCAATCTCAAATCCAAACACCAATTCAGCCCTTGAATGCAAACACCATTGACTTTGCAATCTTTGATTTGAAGCACCAACTTCTAGAGACACCAATCCCTAATCCGAAGCACCCACTTCAGAAAATCTACAATACAAAGAAATAATCTTTCTCCTTATTTATTTTCTCTCTCACATACTCGTACTCACTTAAAATATTTACAATAATAACTTCACATACATATCACTCTCAAAAAAATGCTCTTTCTTTTTCACTCATGAAATGTGCACACAACACTTGTTTATATAGGAAGAAGGAGAGGAAAAACCACTTGTGGTTTCCCTAAAACCATGTGCCCATACCATGTGCAAATTAACTTTAAAAAATGTGCCATATTTGGAATGACGAAGCCACATCACTTAGCGGTTACAAAAATAATGAATATTTTCACTAAATAGCAATATTCTTTTTCATGGTCAAGTGTAACTCATATTTTTCAATAAATACGTATGACCAGCTTCCCTTACACATCCTTAATGTTCCATAAATGAAAATATCTACCCCATAAGGATATATTCTCATCACTAATGCAAATGTAAATCAATTTTTAACTCCTCCATGATTTTAAAATCAATTTGTAACTCCTCCATGTCATAACTCATCACTAATGCACATGTAAGTCCCATTTTCAATTTAAACATTTATCATGCATTAAGTAACCTTAATTTTAAATATACCTCATTAAATAATGATCCATTACACATCCCACCATGTGTCATAGGATTCCTTTGTGATGTTGAAAATTAAAATATTCAAATTTTGACATCACACTAATCTTGACATGGATAAATATTTTATGAACACTAATGTTGTAAAATTGAATATTAAGATAATATTCAAACCTCAATATTTATATCAACACTAATTTTGTACCTTTTACATCAATGAAAAAATACTAAACAAACTCCCCCTTTGTCACTGATGGAAAACCTCTGCTAAAATTATTCATGAGAGCCTGTTTGCTATGAAATCCAACTTTTTACCTCTGAGCTCTTTTTGTACCGATGCACTGTACTTGTTCTATGCAACTCTCCCCCATGATGCGATTCTCCCCCTTTGACATCAATGGAAAAGGGATAACTAAACTAATTACCTGAACCTGTACTCGGAGCTGAAGATAATGCAATGTGTAGCTCCCCCTATGTTCATACTCCCCATGAGATAGTCAATGAGTAAGAGTGATAGGAATCACTCCTAACTTTTGTCTTAGTGACTCAAAATATTCCTTTGGTAGGGGTTTTTGAAATATATCAGCAATCTGATCCTTAGTTCCAACATATTCTAATTTCACCCGCTGATCTGCAACTTTCTCTCTCAAGAAGTGATACTTAATGGGAATGTACTTTATCCTAGGATGCATGACTGGATTTTTTGAGATGTTAATAACACTCATATTGTCACAAAAAATGGAAATAGGATGCTCATACTCTACCTTTATGTCCTTCAATATTTGCTTCATCCAAAGCACCTATGTACAACATGCCACTACTGCAATATACTCTGCTTCTGCTATAGATAATGAAACCAAGGCTTGTTTCTTACTGAACCATGACACTAATTCTGTCACCAAGATAAAAATCTCCCCCACTTGTACTTTTTCTATCATCAACACTTCCTACCCAATCTACATCTGTGAATGCTGTAAGAGTGAAATAATCACTCTTTTTATACCATAAACCATAATCCAACGCAGCTTTCAAATATTTAAAAATTCTTTTCACTACTGCTACATGAGTTTCCTTTGGTGTAACCTGAAACTGTGCAACTAATATAACAACCTGCATAATACCTGGTCTAGATGTTGTGGTATATAACAAAATTCCTATCATGGACCTATACATGGTTTGATTAACATCGGGAGACTCATCACTCTTACTCAAATTGTAACATGTAATCATGGGTGTACTAACTGGATTGCAATCTTCCAGTCTAAACTTTTTCAACATCTCCTTTATATACTTGGTTTGTGAAATAAAAATTCTTTGACTAGACAGTTGAATTTGCAAACCAAGAAAGTAAGAAAACTCACCAAGCGTAGACATCTGAAACTCCTTCTGCATCTCCTCTACAAATTCTTTGCATAATATCCTACAGCTGCTTCCAAAAATAATGTCATCTACATAAATCACAACTATCACATGATGTTCTCCTTCTATCTTGATGTACAAATTGCTATCCACAATTCCTTTTCTAAATCCTTGTTCTTATAAGTACTTGTCTTGTCTAGAGTACCAAGCTATTCCATGAGAGAAAAACCTGTTATCTGATTCTATGGCCTCTTATTAGTCACATGTTTTTCTGAGTGAGGAATTACAAGAAACTAAATCCACCATTTCATTCCTATTTAAGCCTTAGTTTGAAGATTGACAACCAATGTGATTTTAGCATATGTTGAGACTAAGAATGAGCCCGCCAAGATAGATTTCATGAAAAATGAAGATGAAATATTAGGATACCTCAATGCTTATATAGACCTTCATCCCACACACCGCAAGAAGGGATTTTCCCTTATACCTCATGATGAACCCCCATTTTGTTATGTTTAAACCATGTGAAGCCCCATACTATTTTGATATCATATTGCATGATGTATAATGTTAACTACTTATACTTAATGATTTAATGTGTTTTTGAAGTATTTATTGTGCATACACTTGTTATTTCTTCCTCAAAAATGGTGTAAATTAATATTTTTAAGCATTAACAATACCTTTAGAAAATTATATGTTGAGTTATTATAGGAGTAAATTACAATAGAACATGAATCAATTAGTGCATTAGCACAAGACTCAATTAATGCAATGGTGTAGGACTCACCTTGGAATAGGACTCTCCTCTATATTAATATAGGACTCATAGTAAAACACCGAGCTCTTCAAGGTCATCAAATTTGAATTCCTTAAAATAAGGTATTCATACAAGAAGATAGATAACTCAAACTAATGGTGATACAACTGGTAGCATATTAAAATGAATAAGAAACATGCACCATTACCTCAACCTACATTCATGTTGATTTTGAGGTTTAGTTACTCTAGTTGTTGGGAGATGTGATGCAACCAATACCTAGAGATTTATTATCACTGCAATTCCATACAACCAACCAAAGATATGAAGAATCTTCCAGCACTGATTGACTCTCTCAAAGGATTTGATCACAAACCTTCTTTAAAATCATCATAATTGATTCAAATCCAAATAATTCAAAGACTATTCCTTCCATAACTGTACACCTTAAAATATATAGTCATTGTTTTAGTCAATAGTCAGTTTAGTAGATGTTATATATTACAAATAAACTAGTTTTCTCCCAGAGGTACTAGGATTGCTCTAGTATAAAATCACTAATGTATAGATATTTATGGGTTTGGTTCAGTTAATTAATTCATTATACAAGCATACTCTTTCAATTAAATAAGATTACAGATTCAAGGGAATATTCTATTGTGTGAATTTCAATATTAAAAATGATCAAAGGGAAGGAGAAAATGCCACTCCTACCTAATGAGAAGGGAAATTTACATTTAACTCCTTTCTATTATTTTGAATGCATTCAATATTTCAGAATTAAACCCCATTGAGAATATTTCAATTGTCTTTGATAGTATTTTCCCTTCAATGCATTTGATTTCGTAATTGCAAGTAGTCCATTATTTCTTTAGTTTCACTCTTAAGTATGTATTAAGAACAGTTCCTATTATTTCCTTTGTTGCAAACAACCATGGACACCACCCTGTATTTCTTAAATGATACGATTAAAGGGTGAGTATCATGATACTCATCACCTTATTCAGGGTTCATTTTAAGAGGCCTCTTGGAAATCAGAGGTGGAAAATACCTGGTGAATATCCCTAGAACTAGTTTCACTAAAAGGCAATTTTTTTAGGTTTTGTGTGTAAATTTTTCACCTAATAGAAAGGTTGTAGATGCACGACAGGAGATTTTATGTCACACGTTAGAAATGTTGTTGATGTGTGAAAACAAACCTCCTATCACATATCAACAAGGTTGTTGATGCATGACAACAAACTTGCTAACGCACGATAACAACCTTGCTGACATGTGACAAAAAATATTTTGTCACATGTCTACAGCATCCTCCCTCATGTCATGCATCAAAAAAATCTCTTTCTCACGTGTCAACAAACTCTCTGTCACACATCTGTAGCCTCTGCCCTCTTGTTGCGCATCAACAAACTCCCCTTATCATGCATCAACGAACTCTCCTTGTCATGCGTTAGTGGAAATTTCTTGTCATGCATTTGAGAATAATACTTATCACTTGGCTACAAATTTGATGAATATCTATAAAACTACACTTTGTGTACTAGCCTCTGTTGCTTCGAAAGTTTATTGTACTTGATAATAGATATGCCCTTAGGTGGTATGAGGGAAGTAGAATTTTTCTACTTGGAGAATAATCTAGGATTATATAGGGGATATATTTCAAGTGTAGGTGAAGCCAACCCCTAAAAAAATCAAACTGTAATTTTTAGGTGAATAGGTCACTGACTTGCGCTAGAAAATTCACCTTTTCAATTTTTTCTAAAATGGAATATTAACCATATTATGAATATTCGCCACTAGAATTATCTTTAACCTTAATATTACTATTATTTCAAAGATTGTACGATGAGGTATTTCTCTTCTGAATATTTTTAAATCTATAAAGTCTAAGAAGACTTGGAGTTACCTTTAGCCCCACCTAAGTTTGAAGAGGGCAATACCTATTTGATTAAAGGAACAATAGACATAAACATAGGGATGAAAGAGGAACCCAAAATATTAAAACTTGGTTCTTCGTTGTCTCCAGAAGAAGTAGAGGCACACAAAAAGGTGATTAAAGAGCATTCAAAATCCTTCATTTTTAGCTATAAGGAGGTGACGGGAGTCACCCCTGATGTTGTAGTGTAAAATATGGTTATGAAGCTAGATACTAAACTTATGAATAAAAAAGTGAGACCTATGAAGCCAAAGGTGGATTTAATGGTTAAATAGGAGGTAATGAATCTCATACAAGTAGGGTTTACTAAGCCTATGGATTATTCCATTTGGGTGTCAAACATTGTCCCAATCCTTAAAAAGAATTGGAAAATACACATCTGCATTGATTTTAGGGACATTAACAAGGCTTGTCCCAAGGACAATTTTCCATTTCCCTCAATTGATGTTATCATAGATGTAATGGCTGGATATGAGTTGTTATCTCTCATGGATGGGATTTTTGGCAACAACCAGATAAGAATCTTTGAGGAGGACCAAACAAAAAATACCTTCACAACTCCTTGGGGAATCTTCTATTACATAGTCATGCCTTTCAACTTGAAGAATGCTTGAGATACTTACCAAAAGGAAATGACTTACATATTTCATGATATTATTCATGTTAGGAAATAAGGGATAAAATATGTGGAATAATCCCTCATAGAATTGCAACAATAAAAAATAATATGTAGAAAATATTACAGATCTCAAATAAAAGTGCAAAATAAAATAACACAACACAAAGAGACAACATTTAATGTGGTTCACCCAATTTGGGATACATCCACCAAGAGTCACTTACTTAGATTTTATTACAAGCCACCACTCTCTCAATATAATACCCAAATCTATTTGGAGCTATGCTGAACAAACTCTATATAATTCACATCTAAATTCAAAACACATGCAATGTTACATTATCCCTACCATATGCACAAAACCACATAAGTAGAAAACTACTTAAGTAGTTTTACAAAACCATGGGTATTAAAACCATGGGTCAAAATTGTCCCATAAACCTATGGGTCAAAAATCCCGCCCATATGAGAAGAAAACCTTTCTCGGTATATCAGGCACGTTTTAAGGCCAATTTTTTTTCTCAGGGGATGCACTCCCAAACCTCGGTGAGAAAACTATGGAAAGTGTACAATACTCTTAGTGTATAGTCTTCAACACTTTCTCACATGAAAACAAGATCCACAACCTAATAATCTCCCACTTGGAGACTAGTTTTCCTTTGAGCAAGCTTCTCAACCCTTCACTAGTTTCTGTGAATACCAACCAAAGCTAAACGCAACTTCAATTTTTTCTTGTGACTACCTTGGTCATAATGTGTGTAGGATTTTGACTGGTATGAATCTTATCCAACTGTCCTGATGAAATAGTACCTTAACTGTATATACTTTGTCCTAGAGTGGAAAGTAGAGTTCTTAGCTAGGTGTATAACATTGATTATCACTATGCAAATTTCCTTCCTCCTTCTTATTCCCCAACTCCTCAATAAATTATTGTAACCAAATAATTTATTTTCTTTCCTCTGTGGTAGCAACATACTTAGCCTCTGTGGTTGACAAAGCCACAAACTTTTGTATTCATGAAATCTAACTCACTGCTGTCCCACCTACAGTGTAAACATAACCTGTCGTGCTCCTCCTACCGTCTACATCTCCAACCATATCTAAATCTACATAACCACAAAAAGTGGTTTCTGATCCACTTTAGCATAAAACAATCCCCATCGTCCCTCTCAAATACCGAAGGATCCACTTTACTTCCTGTCAGTGATCTCTACCTAGATCACTCATAAATCTACTCACCACTCCCACTACATGGGAAATATCAAGCCTGGTGCACACCATGGCATACATCAAACTGTTAACCACTGATGAGTAAGGTACCTTGGACATCTGGTTTCTCTCCTACTCTATCTTGGGACACTGCTCCTTTGATAACTTGAAATTTCATGCCAAAGGAGTCCCAACCAGTTTAGCATCTTGCATATTAAACCTCTCCAAGACCTTATTAATGTACTCTTCTTGAGATAAAGTCATCTTTCGTTCCTTCCTATCCAGAGATATCCTCATACCAAGGATTTTTTGGCTGCCCCCAAATCCTTCATAGCAAAGGATTCACTTAGTTGCTTCTTGAGTACTTTTATTTCTTGCATGTTTTTACCTACAACCAACATGTCATCCACATACAAACAAAGGATAATATAACTACCATCCTAAAATTTCTTTGTATACACACAATGGTCAAAATGACATCTAATATAACCTTGATCCATCATGAAGCTATCAAATTTCTTATACCATTGACGTGGAGCTTGTTTCAAGCCATATAAGCTCTTCTTTAGTTTACACACCATCTCCTCTTTACCTTTGACCTCATAGCCCTTTGGTTGACGCATATATAGTTCCTCCTCCAAATAAGCATGGAGAAATTCATTCTTTACATAAATTTGTTCTAAGTGCAAGTATTCTGCTGTAGCTATTCTTAGAACAGTTCTAATAGAAGTCATTTTTACTACAGGAGAAAAAATCTCATCAAAATCTATACCTTTTTTCTATGCAAACCCCTTAACCACCAATCGGGCCTTGTATCTTTTCTTGCCTCCTTCTTCCTCTTTGACTCTGAACACCCACTTGTTTTGTAATTCTCTTTTTCCTTCAAGTAGATTCACCAAATCCCATGTTTGGTTCTCCATGAGAGCCTAATGCTCCTCATCCATGGCTTTCTCCCACTTCTTCTTAGCATCTACCTACATTGCTTTATCAAATCTCTCTAGCTCTCCACTATCAATGAGTAATAAATAATAAAGAGAAGGAGAAAAATGTTTAGATTCTCTTCTTACCCTAGAAGACCTCCTCAATATAGGAGTTTGGGGTTCCTGTTGAGGAATTTTTTGAACTGATTCATGTGTCACTTTCCCATCTAGAAGATCCTCTACCGCTGCATATTCTTTCTTGGATTCTTCCCTATTTTCTTGCAACTACTACTTATACATGAATTTCTCATTAAATACCACATCCCTAGATTGAATGATTTTCTTGTCCTTAATACTCCAACATTTATATCCAAAGTCATCACCACCATAACCAATGAAAGTACATTTTTTTGATTTAGCCTCTAGTTTGGTCCTATCATCCTTGTCTATATGGAAAACCACCTCACATACAAGGACTCTAAGAAATGAATAATTAACTTTCTTACCATACCAAGACTCCTTAGGTATGCCTCCATCCAAGGCACTTGAGGGTCCTCTGTTTATCAAGTACACAACTGTGCTCACTGCTTCTACCCAAAAAGAAAGAGGTAATCCTACATGTAACCTCATACTCCTAGCACATTCCATTATTGTTTTGTTCATCCTTTATGACACCTCACTTTGCTGTGAATTTCTTGGAACTTTCTTTTACCTATGGATTTCATTCTTAGAACAGTAATAATCAAATTCATTACTGCAATACTCCCCTCCATTATCTGACCTAAGACATTTTAGCTTAAGACCTATTTCATTCTCTACCAAGGCTTTCCATTTAACAAAAGTGTCAAATACATTAGATTTTTTTCTAATACAATAAACCCAAACTTTCCTTATTGCATCATCAATAAAAGTAACATAATAACTTGAACCCCCAAGAGATGATACTTGAGCACACCCCCATACATAAGAATGCACTAGCTCTAACTTACTCTCTTTCTTTGTAGGTCCAACCTTGAGAAACCTTACTCGCTTCTGTTTCCCATATATGCAGTCCTCACAGAACTCCAAACCTATTTCTATATATCCAGGAAAATCCTTCTTTATGATCTCCATGCCCTTATGGCTCATATGACTGAGCCTATAGTGCCACAATGTTGTATCTACTTCTGAAGCCACAAGATTACAAACATTAGTGCTATAAGTGGTTAAATACAAGGTTCCAACCTTCTTACCTCTTACCACCACAAGAGCACCCTTGGTAACCTTCCAAGAGTCCATTGTAAATATCATAGTACAACCATCACTTCCCAGCTGCCCTGCCGATATCAAATTTCATCTTAATGTAGGCACATGTTTGACATCCTTCAATAGCCAAGTATTCCCATTCTACATCTTAACCTGAACAGAACCTTTTCCAACTATGTCTGCAAGGCTCATCATCACCAAGAAAAACATGCCCAAAATCTCCTTGAACATAATCAAAAAAATAATGCCTATGTGGAGTAGCATGGAAAGAAGCCCCTGAATCTAAAACCCAAGATTCAGTAATATTGTGCAAAGAAAGAATCAAAGCATCCTGACATACATTACTCATTGCCACATTTTCCTCCTTGTTTTATTCCTGTTGTTTCTTCTTGTCTTGAAGCTCCCAACAGTCCTTCTTTGCATGCCCAGACTTTCCACAGTGTCAGCATACTATCTTGCTTTTGGATTTTGACCTTGCCTGATCCTTTGATTTTCCACGGCTTCCTCTATTCTTTTGTCTCCCTCTAGTTTCCATTGTCAAAGCCCTGAAGTAGAAGATTTCCCAGAGATTTTTCTTCGCATTTCCTTAGAATCACCCCTACAACATCCTCAAACTTCAACTTTGAGTTAGCTGGAACCGAGTTGCTTACTGCCATTACCAGGCTATTCCAAATCTCAGGTAAAGAGTACAAAACTAATAAATCCCTAACTTCTTCATCAAATTCTATTGTAACCGAATCTAGCATATTTACAATCATATTAAAATCATTTAAATTATCTTCTACTTAAACCTTCTCAGACATCTTTATATTAAACAATTTTTTCATTAAAAATATCTTATTAGAGGTAGAGGGTTTTTCATATAACTTCCTAATGCATCCATCAGTTCTTTTGTAGTCTTTTCCTTTGAAACATTAAATAATACCGAAGATGCAAGACATAGCTGGATTGTCCCAAGTGCCTTCCTATCTAGAAAATCCCATTCCACATCCATCATGCTCGAGGGTTTGTTCACCTTCTCAGACAACATGGAATATAAAGATCCTTCTGATAAAGGTAATCTTCCATCTGCATCTTCCAAAGACTTGAAATTTCTACCTATTGAATTTATCAACCCTTGATCTTCCATCATCTGCCATAGCTCCCACTCAAGATAAAAATTTCCCTACGATTCAAAACTTTAGCAAACCAAACCAAGCTCTGATACCAATTGTTAGGAAATAAGGGATAAAATATGTGGAATAATCCCTCACAGAATCACAACAGTAGAAACTAATATGCAGAAAATATTACAGATCTCAAATAAAAGTGCAGAATAAAATAACACAACACAAAGAGACAGTATTTAACATGGTTCACCCAATTTGGGCTACGTCCACCAAGAATCACTTGCTCATATTTTATTACAAGCCACCGCTCTCTCAATACAATACCCAGATCTATTTGGAGCTATGCTCAACAAACTCTACAGAATTCACACCCAAATTCAAACACATCTGTAATGTTACATAATACCTACCATATGCATAAAACCATATAAGTAGACAACTGTTTAAGAAGTTTTACAAAACCATGTGGGTATCAAAACCATGGGCCAAAACCATCCCATAAACCTATGGGTCAAAACTCCTACCCATATGAGAAAAGCACGTTTCCTGATATATCGGGCACATTTTAAGGCCAATTTTTTGGGGGGTTGCGCCCCCGAACCTCTACTACCAACGGGGGGGTACCACCCCAAAATTACCACTCGGGGACCGGCTCACCCTCGAACCCTGGTGAGACAACTGTGGAAAGTGTACATTACTCTTAGTGTATACAGTCTTCAACACTTTCACATGTGAAAACATGCTCCACAACCTAACATATTATATATATATATATAATATATATGTATATATATACCTAATAGAAAAAGAAAAAGAAGATTGATTATAAGAATTAGTTTTAGGTTATTTAAAAACTTAATAAAATAATGCATTAAATATGGGGGGTGGGGGGGGCGACTACCCCCTAGAGTTATGGGGTTAGGGGGCAAAACCTCCCTCCCCACCGCATTTATAATTGATGGTGTGGGAGGTGCTCCGTACCATTGTGGGGGGGCGGGATCTCCGCCTCCCACCGATTTATATTGAGAATTAGGTCATCCTGGTACCACCATGGGGAAATGTGGGAACTGCCCCCACTCCACGTACTGTCATTCACCCGTATCATATGGCTTATTGACTAAATATTGTTATAAACAGTGCATATCTATACATTTCACCGCCCAACTCCTGCACTTTTACCACTCCCCATATATGATAGCCGCGATCCGAATATATTTCAAACCACTTTTAACTATACACACACACTGCACATCAAAATTACATGTATATATGTATATATATAGTTAAACCTTGGGCCATAATTATATATATTGTATTATACCTATTACAATTACATGTAGTTTTATTATATCTATGCGTGTGCGTGTGTAGTTAAAAGTGTAGGGTTCGAAATGTATACTGTGCACTGTTTATATATATATATATATATATATATATATGGGTCGTGGCTCTTTTGGGTCTGCATGTCCCAAAGCTATCCTAAGAAATTACTATCTTCCATATCCATAATGAACTAGCTTCGAAAAAATTGGTTTTTCAGGAATTTCAGGTACTTTTGTCACAGTTGTCCCGTGGACCATACGAGACAAAATCTTCTGCTTTTTCAATACATTTCACTGGTATGCAGCTTTTATCTCACCTTTGATAACCTGACTTTGCTAGATAATTTTTTCTGATTTGTTAGAAGATCCACATATAGACTGTGGTCATCTAATGGATTTAGATTGGCTACTTGATCAATGTGTGTTATGGGCTGGACTAGATGGACTTCTTCTATTTTTCCACATTACACTTGGTCACTTTTGTTGATCGCATTTGGCTTTTTTGGACCCAACTATCATGGACAATACTTTTTCTCATTTAACTACCTCCTTAGCATTTCGGGCCCAAACTAGGTATGACAAAACTTGGTACGATATGCATTGGTTCCATCCATAGCCCTCAAACATGATTTTCACCTAAATACACCCTTGACTTTATTTTTTTAGATTTTTGCAAAAAAATCTAACTCCTTGGAATTTCCTTTAGATAGGGAAGTTTGAGAAAAGCCAAGGGTTCCCTCAAAACCTGATTTTGGGCCTCGAAACCATTTCTGCTTGCTCAATTTTGAAGAAATTATGCAAGTTATCAAAATTACCTTGGGGGTTAAAAATGTCAATTTTTGACAACAAGTGATCCTCCACCACTCCATTTCATAGCTCTGGTATAATAAAAAGTGTTTACCATAAAAAGTTTTAATTTCCACAAATTTCACCTCATCATTGCAATGTTATATTTCACAAAGTTTTAATTTCCACAAATTTCATTTCCATTGCAATGTTATATCAAAAACCCTAATCACATTTTCCTATCCACGAATTCTTCCAGCGAAGACTCCATATTTTACAAAGTGGAGGAATGCATCTATTCAAGTTGGTAGCATTGGATTTGCTAAGGGAGGCAGCCACATTTCAAGATATGGGAACTCCAGATATGTGGAATCTAAATTCCTTAATATGATCCAAGGTGGCGATGGAAATGATAAATATTTTTCTACGAACCCTAACAACTTTCATCGGAATTCCTTTGGGATACTACCCTGGCGGTGGAAATGGAGATGAGGATACAAAAAAAATTCCTAAAGTCTAATCTCCTTAAGATGGTTAAGGAGAATAAAAGGTATTGAAATCTAAAATTATTTCTACCCTTGTGGGCCTATAGAACTTCAGTCATAACTCCCATAGGGAAACCCCTTTTTATTTAGTCTTTGGATTTGAAGTTGTTTTACAATTAGAAATCGAGTTATCTAGTCTTCACATATCTTTGCAAGGAATTTTGGATGAAGACGCATACCGAGAAGCATAGTTAGTTGAATTGGAAACCCTTGATGAATCTCAACTTAGAGCTAAACAACGTCATAGTGTTTATGCTGATAGGATGTGTCATAAGTATAACAAGAAAGTATATGAGTGTGAAATATGCGTAGGAGATCTAGTGTTGAGACTCGATAGCCAGATTGACAAAAATACTAAAAAAGGAAAAAAATTTAGACACAAATGGTTAGGCCTGTACTAGGTAATAAAATATTTTTAAAATGGTGTGTATCACCTATGTACTCTAGAAGGTGAGGAATTCAGTAAATCGGTTGATTCACATCACCTTAAATGTTTCTATGAATAATTCATCTACATCTCCTCTTTTACATTATTGCATTCATACTACATCCATACTTTATTATCATATTGTGAAATTGTAAATTGGAACATACTTTTCAAGAAAACTTTAAGAAACTTTCAAAAATTGGAAAAATCATTCAATCATACCTCTTCAAGTATCCATCATATCATCACAAAATCATTCTAATCTCTTCATCATTTTAGCTATTAGATGGAATTTTGTTATTGGTCCTACCAAGACTTGCACACTAGGTTCTATTCAAAGTTTCTTCTAGCTTAGGTTTACTTTCCCATAGTCTATACTAGAAACTTCTTGATGTCACATCTTTCCCTAAAAAACACCTCTATTATGACAGAAACAATTTAAACATTTCACTCAAACCTCTTGTTCACCTATCTCAACCTTCGGTGGTGATCCCTCGCATATTACTAGTTGAATGGGGTTGAGACTAGGGGAAAGTGTTCCTTCCCAAAAGAACAAGTCTAAAGTCAAAATTATATATATATATATATATATCAACAATAAATGCAAAAATTATTTCCTTCAAAATAAAACTACACTTCCTTTCCCTACCAACCTTTGGTGATGAACCCATGCTTCCTACTAGTAGTGTGAGGTTGGGAAAGGATGGATGTTCCCTTAATAAACTACATCTTGCAAATCAGGTTTCTAAGTTGATGTTTCAGGCATCCAGTGTGATTGCACAACATTGAAACCTCTCTCCAAGTGTGGGACTTGTAAAATGAGAGAGGAATCTCTAGATTAGAGGCTGGTTCCTCAAACTCCTCTGATCAGATTTGTTATTTGCACAATTGCAGAGGTTTGAATCCTAATCCTACTCTAAATTCCAAGGAGACAGAGATAGAAAGTGCAAAAATTGAAACTAAACTAATAGGTGATACACCAAAGGAGTGGTGAACACTTCTTGTTCATGAAAATTGACACAATTTCATGAAATGCAACATGAAACATCATACACAGGCTGATAAGATGTAATTAGAGGTCTGAAATGAAGCAAGACAATACAAACAAAGGACTGAAAATTGATCACAGAGTCTGCACTGTCATTTTCACTGTCAAAATCCT
Organism: Taxus chinensis; assembly: GCA_019776745.2. Lineage (NCBI taxonomy): Eukaryota > Viridiplantae > Streptophyta > Pinopsida > Cupressales > Taxaceae > Taxus > Taxus chinensis. The sequence continues at coordinate 75,648,816 of CM034155.1, read as the reverse complement.
TGCATTTGCAACATCAAAGAGGCAGAAACCTATTACAATCATGAAGAAGGTCTGATACTTGCAAAAATCACTTGTTGAAGGTGAAAGAAGAAGCTTGCTATCCAAAAAAATGTTCAACCCTCAAAAAATGAGCCAAATCTGGCTTTTACAATGCATGGGTCGAGCCCAGGAGAGAGAAAACGTGTAAAAAACATGGGAGCCATTCCCCATTGAATGAAGATGCATTAAAATAGCATGGGCATCCTTACAGACCCATGCCCTGACATTTTTGGCCATGCTGAAGAAGAATGCGACCCATTTTGCATTAAAACTGGTTGTTGAAACGTCATTTCTGGCCATTACCACGTGCCAAAGACATTTCTTGATTTTATCTCTCCAAACTGAACCAAAATGAAAAATTGACCCCAGAATCATGTAGATAATTTCACCAGATTTCCATTGATATAAAGAACATGAAAATCTGAGCTCTGGATTGAAAGATATGGCGATTTGAAAATTTAGGGCAAAAACAGGCCAAAATCGGATCGGCGGGCAAAAAATTTGAATTTTTTACCTTTTTGGTCATTTGGAAAATTTTCAAAAAATTCCCCATGCCCCGCCAGTTCAGGTGCCACGTGGCACATTTTAATTGGTTGTGGGCCCTTCCTACTCCATTTTACTTCATTTTTTCCTTTGGAATTTTTTTCAAAATTTCCCCGCTGGGCCGATGAGGTGAAGACACGTGGCGAGATGTGATTGGCTCGGGCCTGTCTCTCCTGAATTTTCCGCAGGTCGCTTCAAATTTTTTGGCTTGGACACGTGTCAAAACCCCATTGGGTGCGGGTTTGACCCTCCAAAATTTCCTCGTGGGCTTGCTCTGAATTTTTTGCCCCAACTAGACACGTGGCGAGATTCCATTGGCTCGCAATAAGGGGGTGGGCTTTCCCTTCTAAATTTTCCTCTATTTCCTCCTTGGGAAAATTTCCCAAATATTCCCCGCGCTCCACCCAGCTAGGACACGTGGCGAGATTCCATTCATTGGCGGGGGCAGCGGGCCAAAACTCACCCTTTGGACTTTCGGAAAAACATTTTGCCAAAAATTCTAATTCTTCCCCCCACTCCGCTGGTGTGGACCTCCTTGGACACGTGTCGCATTGTGATTAGGCGGCGGGAAAATGGGTGAAAATTTCCTTCTTTGAAATTTCGGCCAACACTTAGCCAAATTTCCAATTTTACCCCCGCGCTCCACTTTCCGATTCCTTATGACACGTGTCACGTTTTGATTGGCCGCGGGGCCATCTCTTCAAAATTTCCTTGTGCCAACACTTAGCCGATTTTCCCAAAAAAAATTCCCTGGGACACGTGGCAGCTCCTGATTCATCGGCGGGCCCCGCGGGAAGAATTTTTCTTTTGAAACCTTTGCCAAAACACTTGGCAAAAAACCAAGTTCTCCTCCGAACCCCCGCCACTTCCTGGACACGTGGCAGCATATCATTGGCTGCGGGCCTTCTAGGGGAAAATTTCCCACAAAAACTCCGCCGAGCCATAACTTGAAAAATATGAGGAGTTAGGAGGAAAAATTTACCTTTCTGGAAAGCTGAGAAAGAGCTCCATCCAATGGTGCCATTTCTAGAAGGTTTTGAGTGCCTGAAAAGAAAAATTTTGTGTCTGAGGCACAAGAGAAGGAAAGATGAAAGGAGTTAGCCAGAAAATGAGCAGGGGGCACATTTTGGGTAACAATTTTGGCGACTCAGAGGGGTCATCTGCCTGCTAGATGAAGATACCAGTTGCCTGAAGTAGCCCATTGGGCATGGAGTCATCAAATTTTCTGTTTGGAACCCCAACTGACTTAGAATGTTGCAAGGAGGAAGATGGAATATCACCTGATGGAAGTAAGGACTGTAAAACATTTCCAGGGACAGTAAGCCTGTGCCAAAGCACTTAGGGAAAGCAAAACAACCTACAACAAAACAATGTGCACAAGCACTTGGAGGAATGAAAACCTAAGCTAATATTTACAAGGTGGAGAATTTCCCTTTAGTAGCAATGCTTTAGATAGATTCCATTGACTGGAATCTGTAGTTCTTCACCATCCAATGAAGACAATTGGAAGGCATTGTTGTCCTTACACTTTGTGACCATGTATGGGCCACTCCAAATGGCATCAAATTTTGAATGCCTTCCCGGTTTTTCTCTATCTGCATCCCATTTTAACACTAGATCTCCAACTTGGAAAGATCTACTCTTGGCCTTCCTATCAAAGGTCTTCTTGATCAAAGCTTGATCCTTCTCCATTGCTTGGGATGCCTGATCTCTGATCTCTTGGAGCTCCATCAACTCTGCATATCTCACCTCCATGGGCCCAAACTCTAGCAACTCTAACTGCTTCATGAGTTCCAATGTTGGCAACTCAAGTGACATGGGCAAGATTGCCTCTCTTCCATAAACAAGCCTGAATGGAGAGTTACCTGTGGATCTCTTGGGAGTTATCCTATCAGCCCATAAGGTTGATTTCAGTTTGGTATGCCAAGACCTCTGATTCTCATCAAGAGTCCTCCTAATGATCCTCAACAAGTTCTTGTTTGTAGATTCAGCCTGGCCATTACCCTGAGGGTAGTAGTTTGATGAAGTACTTAGGTAGATCCCATTCTTGATAGCCCATTCAGTCACCTTGGATCCAATGAATGCTAATGCATTATCTAAGATTATTGTAGCAGGTATGCCAAATCTGGTTACTATCCCCTCATAGAAGTCTAAGATGTTAGACTCATTTACTTCCTTGAGTGCTACTGCTTCAGTCCACTTGGTGAAGTAGTCTGTGGCTGTCAAAATCCACTTATGCCCTTGGCTTGAATTGGGATTAATGACTCCAATGAACTCCAAACCCCATTGCATGAATGGCTGGTCAACTGAAATTGGATGCAATGGAAGGGCAGCAAGCCTCTCTTTACCTATGAAGAATGCACAATTCTTGCACCTTTTGATCCACGCAAAGCAATCACTGAAAATCTTGGGCCAATAATAACCAGCCTTCATGATTTTTAGAGCTGTCACTCTTGGTGCAAAATGACCACCAGCTGGTCCACCATGGAACTCTTCCAACACCCTATGAATCTGATTTGTGCTAATGCATCTCAGCAGCACTCCATTCACATCTTTCTTGAACAAAACACCGTCTACTATGGCATATGGGACAGCCTGCAATCTGAAGTGTCTTCTTTGGGTCTTTTTCATCTCTGGAGGGCATAGGCCTATGCTTAGGAAGTGCATTATACCTTGGGTCCAGCAAGGAGTGGGGACAACATTATCCTCTTCTTGAGTGCTACCTTGCACATGGCTGTCTTGAACTATCAAAATAGCCTCTTCTTTATTGCATACTCCTTTTTGCTTGCCCAGAATCAACTGCTCACACAATCCTTTTCCTCTTACCAGCTTGGTGACCTTGATCTCAATGTCATACTCCATGACACGAGTGATCCAACCTGCCCTTTTCTCATTCAAATCCTTGTTGAGGAGGAAGTCCTTTACTCCCGCATGAGAGACCAACAACTGAACCTTGTTGTTTGAGACTAGATGCTTGAATTTCTTCAAGCTTCTGATTACTGCAAGTACATGCTTCTCAATAAAAGAATATCTCACCTCATAGTCATCTAGGATTTTGCTAAAGAAAGCAATTGGCTGCTCATCATTGTCCTTGTTCTGTTGTACCAAAATGGCAGAAATAGTATCATTACCTCCAAATGCATAGAGGATGAAATCCTTGGAGAAATCCGGGTTGATGAGAGTTGGTGCTTGGGAGATGGCTTCTTTGATTGCTTCAAAACTCTCCTTGCCTTCTGCTATCCACTTGAAAGCCATGATTTTCTTTAACATTTTGGTGATAGGTTTGACAAGGGCTGCAAAATCTGGGACAAACCTCCGAACAAAGTTTATTCTCCCCAAGAAACTCTGAAGGGCCTTCTTGTGGCTTGGCAATGGTAGTGCTCTTATGGCTTCAACCCTCTCTAGATCAATTGCTAATCCTTCTTTGGAGATAATATGGCCAAGGAGCTTTCCTTCATGTGCTAGGAAGATACACTTCTTAGGATTCAAAGACACTCCAAATCTCCTGCACCTTTGGAAGACTTGTCTCAAATGAGAGAGGTGGTCTGCTGCATTCTTTGAAAAAATAGTGATATCATCAAGGTATATCAGCACCATGTTGTTAATCAAACCTTTGAACACCATGTCCATTGCTCTTTGGAAGGTAGCTCCAGCGTTGGACAGCCCAAATGGCATTTTCCTGTATGCATAAGTTCCCCATTTGGTTGTGAAGGCTGTCTTGAACTGATCTTCTTCCTTCACCATAATCTGATTGTAGCCCGAGTAGCCATCAAGTAGTGAAAACCTCTCGGAGCCAGCCACAACTTGCAAAATTTTCTCCATAGAAGGGAGTGGGTAATGGTCCTTGAGAGATGCTCTATTCAAGTCTCTGAAGTCAACACACAATCTGATCTCTCCACTCTTCTTTCTGACTGGAACTAAGTTGGCAACCCAACTAGAATGCTTGATTGGGAATATGATTCTTGACTCAATCAACTTGTTCAATTCCTTCCTCATGAGAGGTTCCATGTGTGGATTGACTGGCCTTTGTTTCTACCTGATGGGCTTAGTATTTGGATCCAACTCAATGGTGTGCTGAGCTAACTTGGGATTGAAACCTTTCAAATCTTTGTAGCTCCAAGCAAACACATCAGGGAACTCTTGACACAGCTGTATGAACTCATACCTTTCTTGTTCAGTTGTCATCTTTCCAATTTGCAATGGTTTGTTCTCTTCCACCAAGATGGATACTGAATCTTCTCTCTTGACCTGAATGTTTGCTTTCTCTTTCCTAAACTGATCATTGGGATTGAAAATGGACTCCAAAGTGATAAGTCCCTTGGGCAGCTTGTTAGTTCTCAGCTGTACCACTTGGTCACCATACTGTTGTTCCAATTTTTCCTGATTTTTAGCTGAGAACTCAGCTTCTTCTTGCAAGAAATGGATGATTTGCTGGTCATTCTCAAACACTTGCCAACTTACATTGTTATCCGGCACTGAAGGCCTCACAATCACATGGATGTTTGGTTGTACCTTGTCCTTTTGAATGCTTTCCACAATATCAAAGGCTGCCCCAACTGCTGCAAGCCTGTCAACAGCTTGGTTTTCTTTCCTAGGAATGGATTTGATGCCAAAACCCTCAAAATCTTCAATGAGGTCCCACACCCTGTTCTTGTAGCACTTGAGTAGATCATTCTTGACAGCATGCTGTCCCTTAACTTGGTTTACAATCAATTCACTGTCACCAAAGACTTGCAAGTTCTTTATTCCTCTCTTTATTGCCCAATGCATCCCTTGCACCAAGGCTTCATATTCAGTAGTGTTATTGGAGCATGCAAACTGAAATCTAAAAGCTGAATAGTACTTTACTCCTTGAGGTGAAATAAGCATAGCTCCACCTCCCGCACCTTGTCTACTCCTTGATCCATCAAAAAATAGCTGCCATACCTCATTGTCATCCTTGTGGTTTGGCTTGGTGATGCTAGGAATGGGCTGATCTTCTTGATGTATGCAATAGACCCCTAGCTCAGATTCTTCTACTTCTTGATAAGGATCAAAAGCATGCACCTTGTTTTCCCATTCATCAAGAGTTAGATCCGGGATGCTTCCAACCTTGGTGTTAGCTTCATCAGTGCTTGGGTGATCTTCTTGATCAAATGCCAAACAGTTGGCATTGATCTGACTTGGAGTGTAGGGCTCAATGTGGAAGTTTGCAATAGGTTCAGACCTGATTGTAGCTTTGGTTCCATACCTCGTTCTGAACAGCATGTGTGACCAATCAGCAGACAAATATCCTCCAATCTTGGCTGTGAAATCTCTTGACAAACATAGGGCAAAGAGTGGCGGAAGGTCTATAACTGATACATCTTGTAAAACAACAACATTTGGACATGCATGCAAGGTAAGACTCAAGTTTCTAATCACCCCAACTGTTGTTACTGTTGTCCCATCCAACTGCACTACCCCTTTGGATATGGTTTCATATTGAAGTCCTAGCTGATCAGCTATTTGCTTGGGCATCACTAAGCTACTTGCCCCGGAATCAATCATGCAATTGTGCACCAATTGGTTTCCAATGATTAATGAGACATAAAAAGGAGGGGGCTTCAAAATTTTACCTTGCTGTCCTCCATGATTCCCTTCAGGCTGGGCAGCATTTGTGAGCACCTTCTCTTGCATTTGGACTTGCTGATTCAAAGTTGGCCAGTCCTTCATGGCAGCTTGTAGCAAATCTCTCTGGCCTGGGATAGATAGGGATTCCCACATTGATATATTTACATTTGTCTTCTTCATCTGATCAATGATACTAAATGGTGATGAAGGATCTCTTTGTTGTCCCTTGGTTTGCATATTCATCCCTTGCATGTGGGCAGCAACAACTAGTATTTGAGTTGGTCTAGGAGCTGTTCTTGGCTGCCCTTGTGCATTTACAACTGGATTTTGTTTGCCAACCATTTGTGGAGCCATAAAAGGTTGTGGATTGGTTGGAGCTAATGGTTGTTCTTCACCCAAATTCCTTCTTTTTGACCTTGTGTTGGCTGCAACACCTTGAGAGACTGTTTGATTTATGCCACAAAAATCCTTTGCCTGCCAGTTCACAAGTGTGGTGTCATTTGGAGCTGATTGCTGCTGGAATGTTTCTTGTTGTTGGTTGTTTCCTTGACTGCCCTCACCCTCCACACCAGTAGTTGTCACCATTAATGCTTGATTCAAGGCACCGTTGAAGCACATAGATTGGTTGTGAGGTTCATTGCATGGAAAACACCAATCATACTCCTGAGCAACGTTGTTTTGTGTTGGCACCAATGCCTTAGAGGCAGATATAGCATTTGGATTATAGGGCTGAAATGGTCTGTTGGCAGGAGGCCTTGCTTGATTTAGATTTGCAGCTGGATTGGGTGGTCTATGAGGTTGATATGGCTGCCTGTTAGGCTGAGCTTGAGGCTGGAAGGAAGGTCTAAAACTTTGGGCTTGTTGCCTCTTGAGAGTAACCAGCTCATTACCTAAATTTTGTAATTGCTTCATGACTTCTTGAAGCTCATTTGGGGCACTTGGAGATGAAGTAGAAGCTTCATTTGAACTCTGATTTCTAGGAGTGGGAGAAGGAGCCAAATTAGGTGCTTGATTAGTGTTTGGGCTCTCTAAACTTGGAAACAATGGCATGGGAGGTCTAGGGGCTAGTTTGCCAGCTTGGATCAAACAATTTTCAGCCCTAATGGCAATGCTATAAGCCATAGGGATAGTTATGCCTCCCATGGACTGAATTAACATAGAAATATCAGAATTTAGAGCTTTGAGATAATAAAGAAAAGCACCTTCTGCTGTTGGCCTGACTGCCACTGGAATTCTCTCCCAAGTCCTTTGAAATCTGAAGTTGAAATCAGTTAGCTGCTCATTGGGAGCTCTCTTGATGGTTGTCAGCTGCTCCAAAAGAGACAAGTTGTCTCCCTTCTCTCCAAATTGCTCATGAAGTGCTACACATAGCTGGTTCCAATTTTGAATAGAACCTAAGGCAAGGCTTCTAAACCATTACAAAGCCTTCCCCTTGAATGAAGATGCCAGCAATTTGACAGCAACTTGCATCTCATTGATTTCATGAATTGCACAAAGGTTGGCAATGTCTTTAACATGATCACCAGGAGTAGTCTGATTCTCTCCAGTGAAGTATGGAATGTTCTTCAAGGCTGCAATTGGAATTGGATTTTGTGCATTGAGAGCAAGTGGGCTGCTGCCAGTGAAATTGACATAGGGGTTGTTTTGTGCCATTCTAATTGGTCTTAGAACCCTTGTTGACTGAATGAAAGGCCTACCAGGTGGAGGAGTTGAGAGAGTTTTGTTTGGTGGAGATGGAGACCTTTGAATCCTTCTTCCTCTTTGCCTTCTTCTTAGAGATAACTGCAAATATTCAAACAACACTTCTTCTTCTCCAGCTCTTGACCTTGTAGTGATTCTTCTCATGAGTTTTCAGGTCTGCACTGCTAAAACCAGCTGATTCTTCCCCTTGGAGTTTCCAGATGTGTAATTTATAGCTCTTTTAAGTAAGAAAATTGCAGCAGATGCACATCAACTTTGCTGCAATGAAAATGAGACCTCTAAGGTCCCACCGGGCGTGCCAAAACTGTTGTTGCAAATCAGCAGCACCCCTAGATGCAAATCAGGTTTCTAAGTTGATGTTTCAGGCATCCAGTGTGATTGCACAACATTGAAACCTCTCTCCAAGTGTGGGACTTGTAAAATGAGAGAGGAATCTCTAGATTAGAGGCTGGTTCCTCAAACTCCTCTGATCAAATCTGTTATTTGCACAATTGCAGAGGTTTGAATCCTAATCCTACTCTAAATTCCAAGGAGACAGAGATAGAAAGTGCAAAAATTGAAACTAAACTAATAGGTGATACACCAAAGGAGTGGTGAACACTTCTTGTTCATGCAAATTGACACAATTTCATGAAATGCAACATGAAACATCATACATAGGTTGATAAGATGCAATTAGAGGTCTGAAATGAAGCAAGACAATACAAACAAAGGACTGAAAATTGATCACAGAGTCTGCACTGTCATTTTCACTATCAAAATCCTTGCATTTGCAACATCAAAGAGGTAGAAACCTGTTACAATCATGAAGAAGGTCTGATACTTGCAAAAATCACTTGTTGAAGGTGAAAGAAGAAGCTTGCTATCCAAAAAAATGTTCAACCCTCAAAAAATGAGCCAAATCTAACTTTTACAATGCATGGGTCGATCCCAGGAGAGAGAAAACGTGTAAAAAACATGGGAGCCATTCCACATTGAATGAAGATGCATTAAAACAGCATGGGTGTCCTTACAGACCCATGCCCTGACATTTTTGTCCATGCTGAAGAAGAATGGGACCCATTTTGCATTAAAACTGGTTGTTGAAATGTCAATCTGGCCATTACCACATGCCAGAGGTGTTTCTTGATTTTATCTCTCCAAACTGAACCAAAATGCAAAATTGACCCTGGAATCTTGTAGATAATTTCACCAACTTTCCATTGATATAAAGAACATGAAAATCTGAGCTCTGGATCGAAAGATATGGCGATTTGAAAATTTAGGGCAAAAACAGGCCAAAATCGGATCGGCGGGCAAAAAATTTGAATTTTTTACCTTTTTGGTCATTTGGAAAATTTTCAAAAAATTCCCCACGCCCCACTGGTTCAGGTGCCACGTGGCATGTTTTAATTGGTCACGGGCCCTTCCTGCTCCATTTTACTTCATTTTTGCCTTTGGAATTTTTTTCAAAATTTCCCCGCCGGGCCGATGAGGTGAAGACACGTGGCGAGATGTGATTGGCTCGGGCCTGTCTCTCCTGAATTTTCCACGGGTCGCTTCAAATTTTTTGGCCTGGACACGTGTCAAAACCCCATTGGGTGTGGGTTTGACCCTCCAAAATTTCCTCGTGGGCTTGCTTTGAATTTTTTCCCTACCTAGACACGTGTCGAGATTCCATTGGCTCGCAATAAGGGGGCGGGCTTTCCCTTCTAAATTTTCCTCTATTTCCTCCTTGGGAAAATTTCCCAAATATTCCCCATGCTCCACCCGGCCAGGACATGTGGCGAGATTCCATTCATTGGCAGGGGCAGCGGGCCAAAACTCACCCTTTGGACTTTCGGCAAAACATTTTGCCAAAAATTCTAATTCTTCCCCCCGCTCCACTAGTGTGGACCTCCTTGGACACGTGTCGCATTGTGATTAGGCGGTGGGAAAATGGGCGAAAATTTCCTTCTTTGAAATTTCGGCCAACACTTAGCCAAATTTCCAATTTTACCCCCACGCTCCACTTTCCAATTCCTTATGACACATGTCACGTTTTGATTGGCCGCGGGGCCATCTCTTCAAAATTTCCTTGCGCCAACACTTAGCTGATTTTCCCAAATTTTTTCCCTGGGACACGTGGCAGCTCCTGATTCATCGGCGGGCCCCGCGGGAAGAATTTTTCTTTTGAAACCTTTGCCAAAACACTTGGCAAAAAACCAAGTTCTCCTCCGACCCCCGCCACTTCCTGGACACGTGGCATCATATCATTGGCTGCGGGCCTTCTAGGGGAAAATTTCCCACAAAAACTCCGCCGAGCCATAACTTGAAAAATACGTGGAGTTAGGAGGAAAACTTTACCTTTCTGGAAAGCTGAGAAAGAGCTCCATCCAATGGTGCCATTTCTAGAAGGTTTTGAGTGCCTGAAAAGCAAAATTTTGTGTCTGAGGCACAAGAGAAGGAAAGATGAAAGGAGTTAGCCAAAAAATGAGTAGGGGGCACATTTTGGGTAACAGGTTATGGCTCGACAAAGTTTTGGAGGGAAATTTTCCCATGGGAGGTCTGCCGGTGAATCAGAATGCACCACGTCAGTGGCAGAATGGTGGGAAGCAGAGGGAAATTTGAAAAAATTCTAAGGATCAGTCAGGGTAGTTAAAGGAATTATTCAGCCGAAAGGCCTACTAGCCAATAGGAGGAGGCCACGTGTCCATGGGGTCGTTGGAGGTTGGACCCGCGGGGAGAAGTTGGGAAATTTTCCCAAAGGTTGGCATAAAGGAATTTTTCAGCCCAAAGGCCTGCCATGAAATCAAAACCTACCATGTGTCATGAGAGTGTCAGAAGGTAAAGGTGTGGAGGGAAATTTTCCCTTTTGCCAAAGTGTGGAAAATAATGCAATAAAACTCCACCACCGATGGCCCGCTCCAATTAGAACATGCCATGTGTCCATGTGGTGACAAAATTCTTAAGTGGGGCACGTAAAAGGAAATTTTAGAGTTTAGGCTTGCACCAATAAAAAGGGGCCACATGTCCTTTTTGGGGTAGTGGTCAGCGAAAGTAAAAAATTGGAAGCACGCCCCCGCCAGCGAATAGAAGGATGACACATGGCAGCGGACCGGCGGAGAAATTTTGGAAAATTTTCCAAAGACCAAAAAGGTGTAAAATGATCTTATGAGGCCCGTGAACCAATTAAAATGTACCACGTGGCATAAAAGTGGTGGGGGTATAAATTTTTGGGAAAATTTTTCCCAAATGCAAAAAGGAGGGAAAATTTTAAACTTTTGGCCTGCCGACCTGATTTTTGCCTTGTTTTTCCCTAAATCTTCAGAAGGGCATATATTTTGATCCAGAGCTCAGATTTTCATGTTCTTTATATCATTCTAAAGATGATGAAATTATCTACATGATGGAATATTCAATTTTTTATTTATGAAGTTTTGTGAGAGAAAAATGGAAAACTCCTCTAGCATGGGAAGAGGAGTAGAACCAACGTTTCAACCACCATTTTTAATGAAGCATGGCTTCCATTCTTCTCCATCATGGTCAAAAACTAGGGGAAATGAATTTTTAAGGGTACCCATGCTGTATTGATGGATCTGGTTGGTGGATGAATCATTCCTTTTGCTTTCCCGCATTTTCTCCTTCTTGGGCTCAAATTTTCATTGTTAAAAGCATGATTTGGCTCATTTTGTAAGGGTTGGACTTTTTATGTTATACAGACTCCCTCCTTCACCCTATAAAGTGTTTTTGTGGAATATCAGACCTCTTTCAAGACTGTAACATGTTTTCTACCTCTCTGCTATTATGATGCATGTATTTTTGAATGGAAATGATAGTGCAAGCTCTATGAATGAGTTTCAATGCTCTTCTTGTGTTGTTCACTTCATTTCTAGTCTTTCATTACATTTTAGAAATTTTGCATGATGTTTGTTGCATTCCTTTAATCTGTGTCAATTTTTAGAAGTAAATGTTCACCACTTCTTTGGTGTATCACCTTGTTAGTATTAGTTTTATTTCTTTTGCATCCTCTACCTCTTTCTCCTTGGAATTTAGAGTAGGATTTTGAGTATTAAACCTCTGTAATTTGCAAGCATACATCTGATCAGAGGATTTGAGGAACCAACCTCTAATCTAGAGATTCTTTTCCCATTTTGCAAGTCCCACACTTGGGGAAAATATTCAATGTTGTGCAATCACACTGGATGTCCATTATAAAACTAGAAATTTGAGGAAACATCCAAGGGGTTCTGCTGATTTACACCAACAATTTTGGCACACCCAGAGGGACCTTAGATGTCTTCATATTCATTACAAAAAGTTGATGTGCATCTGTTGCAAGTTTCTTTCTCAAATATAGCGTTGATTTGCACATCTGGCAGCTCCAAATAGAAAAATCAACTGGTATTAGCAGTCCAAGTCTGAAGATTCATGAGAATAATCCAAATAAGGTCAAGGGCCAGAGAAGAGGGATTGTCTGATTATTTGCAGCTATCCCTAGGAAGAAGGTAGAGGGGAAGAAGAATTCAAAGGTCTCTATCTCCACCAAACATGACTCTATCAACTCCTCCACCTGGTAGACCTTTCATCCAATCAACAAGGGTTCTCAGGGCAATCAGAATGGCACAACACAACCCTTATGTCAACTTCACTGGCAGTAGCCCACTTGTTGTCAATGCAAAAATTCTAGTTCTAGTTGCAGCATTGAAGAACATTTCATATTTTACTGGAGAAAATCAGACCACTCCTGGTGACCATGTTAAAGACATTGCTAATGTTTGTGCAATCCATAAGATTGTTGAGATGTAAATTGCTATCAAATTTCCAGCATATTCATTAAAATGGAAAGCCTTTCAATGGAAAGCCTTTCAATGGTTCAGGAGCCTTGAATTAGGTTCTATCCAAAACTGAAACTAGTTATGCATAGCTCTCCATGAGTAGTTTGGAGAAAAGGGGGATAATTTGTCTTTACTAGAACAATTAACAAGTATCAAGAGAGCTCCAAATGAGTAGCTAACAGAATTCAACTTCATATTTCAAAGGACTTGGGATAGAATTCCAGTGGCAGTAAGGCCAACAGCTGAAGGTGCTTTTCTATACTATCTGAAATCTTTAAATTCTGATATTTCTATGTTAATTCAATCCATGGGAGGTACAACTATACCTGTAGCTTATAACATTTCCATTAGAGATGAGAATTATCTAATTCAAGATGGTAAGCTGGATCCTAGGCCTCCCATGCCCTTTTATCCAAACTTGGAAAGTCCAAGCACTAGTCAAGCACCTACTTTAGCTCCTATTCCCACTCCTAGAAATTAGAGTTTAAATGAGACTTCTACTTCATCCTCTAGTGCTTTAAATGAGCTTCAAGAAGTCATGAAAAAATTACAAAATTTAGGCAATGAGCTGGTTACACTCAAGAGGTAGCAAGCCCAAGGTTTTAGACCTTCTTATTAGTCTCAAGTTCAACCTAATAGGAAACCATATCAGCCTAATAGGCCACCCAATCCAACTGCAAATAAAATCAAGTAAGGACTCCTACTAATAGACCATTTCATCCCTATAATCCCAATGCTGCATCTACCTCTAAAGCATTAGTGCCAATAAAAAATAATGTAGCTTAAGAATATGAGTGTTTTTTCCCATGCAATGAACCTCACAACCAATCCACATGCTTCAATGGTGCTTTGAACCAAGCCTTGATGGTGAAAACAACTAGCATAGAGGGAACCAACAACAAGGAACATCCCAGCAAAATGTAGCTCCAAATGAGACTACACTAGTGAATTGGCAGGCTGAGGATTTTTGTGGTATGAATCACGCAATGTCTTAGAATGTAGCAGCTAATACAAGGTAAAAAAAGAGGAATATTAGTGAAGGGCGGTCATTAACTCCAGGTGATCCACAACCTTCCACCACTCCACAAAGGGCTGGCAAGCAAAATGCAGTTCCAAATGTGTAAGGACAGCCCAAGCCACCTCCTAGACTAGCTCAAATGCCAGCTATTGCAGCCCATGTACAAGAAAAGAGTATGTAGGCTAGGGGGCAGAAAAAAGATGTTTCATCCCCATTTAACATCATTGATCAGATGAAGAAGACAAATGTGAATATATCTATGTGGGAATCATTATAAATCACAGGCTAAAGGGATCTCCTACAAGTTGCCATGGAGAATTGGTCAACTCCAAATTAGCAAGCTCATATACAAGAGAAGGTACTCACAAATGCTGCTCAGCCTGAGGGGAAACTTGGGGGACAATAAGGTAAAGTATTGAAACCCCCTCCATTCTATGTTTCATTGGTCATTGAGGATAAACTAGTACACAATTGTATGATTGATTCTGGTGCAAGTACTTCTGTAATGCCCAAGAAAATAGCTGATCAGCTGGGCATCCAATATGAGGTCATATCCAAAGGGGTTGTGCAACTGGATGGGACAATAGTAACAACAGTGGGAATAATCAAAGATTTGAGCCTTAGTTTGCATGCATGCCCCAATGTCATTGTTTTGCAAGATGTGTCAGTGATAGATTTTCCCCCACTCTTTGCCCTATGTTTGTCAAGGGATTTCATAGCTAAAATTGGAGGTTACTTATCTACTGATTGGTCACACATATTGTTTAGAACAAGATATGGAACCAAGACCAAAATCAGGTATGAACCTATTGCAAACTTTCACATTGAGCCTCATACTCCAAGCTAAATCAATGCCAACTGTTCAATATTTGATCAAGAAGATTATCCAAGCATGGATGAAGCTGACACGAAAGTTGGAAGCATCCCAGATTTGAATCTTGATGAATGGGCAAGAAAGGTACATGCTTTTGACCCCTACAAAGAAATGGAAGAATCTGAGCTAGGATTTTATTGCATACATGAAGAAAATCAGCCTATTCCTAGCATCAATAAGCCAGACCACAAGGATGACAATGAGGTATGTCAGCTGTTCTTTGATGGATCAAGAAGTAGACAAGGTGCAGGAGGGGGAGCCCTACTTGTCTCACCTCAAGGCATTAAATATTATTCAGATTTTAGATTTTAGTTTGCATGTTCTAACAACACTGCTGAATATGAAGCTTTGATACAAGGATTGCATTGGTCAATCAAGAGAGGTATCAAAAACTTGCAGGTGTTTGGTGATAGTGAGCTGATTGTTAATCAAGTTAAAGGGCAGCATGCTGCCAAAAATGATTTGATCAAGTGTTATAAAAATAGGTGTGGGACCTCAATGAGGATTTTGAAGGCTTTGGCATCAATCCTATCCCTAGGAAAGAAAACCAAGCAGCTCATAGACTTGTAACAATTGGGGCAACCTTTGATGTTGTTGAAAGCATCAAGAAGATAAAGTACATTCAAACATTCATGTGATTATAAGGCCATTAATTCTAGAAAATAATGTAAGTTGGAAAGTGTTTGAGAGTGACCAACAAATCATCAATTTATTGCAAGAAGAAGCTGAGTTCTCAACCAAAAATCAAAAAAATTTAGAAAAACAGTGTGGTGATCAAGTGGTACAACTGAGAACCAACAAACTGCCAAAGGGACTTGTCACTTTGGAGTCCATTTTTAATTCTAATGATCAATTTAGGAAAGAGAAATCAAACATCCAAGTCAAGGGAGAATATTCAATGCCCATCTTAATGGGAGAAGGAAAATCACTTCAAACTAGTAAAGTGACAATCGAGCAAGAAAGGTATGAGTTCTTGTAACTTTTCCAAGAATTTCCAGATGTGTTTGATTGGATCTATGAAGACTTGAGAGGTTTCAATTCCAAGCTAACTCAACATACAATTGAATTAGATCCAAGAGCTAAGCCCATCAGGAAAAAACAAAGGCCAGCTAATCCACACATGGAGCCTCTCATGAAAGGGAATTGAATAAGTTAATAGAGGAAAATATCATATTTCCTGTCAAACACTCTAGCTGGGTGGAAAACTTGGTTCCAGTTAGAAAGAAGATTGGAGAGATAAGATTGTGTGTAGACTTTAGAGATTTGAATAGAGCATCTCTCAAGGATCATTACCCACTTCCTTCTATGGAGAAAATTTTACAAGTTGTTGCTAGCTCTAAGAGATTTTCATTACTAGATGGTTATTCAGGGTATAATCAGATCTTGGTAAAGGAAGAGGATCGATTCAAAACAACCTTCACCACCAAATGGGGAACTTATGCATATAGAAAAATGCCATTTGGGTTGTCTAACCATGGAGATACCTTCTAAAGGGCAATGGATATGGCATTTAAGGGATTGATTAACAAGATGGTGCTGAATATCTAGATGATATTACTATATTTTATAAAAGTGTAGTAGACCATCTCTTTCATTTGAGACAAGTGTTCCAAAGATGTAGAAGATTTGGGGTGTCCTTGAATCCCAAGAAATGTATTTTCCTAGCTCATAAGGGAAAGCTCCTAGGCCACATTGTTTCCAAAGAATAATTAGCAATTGATCAAGAGAGGGTTGAAGCAATAAAAACACTGCCATTACCAAGTCACAAAAAGGCCCTCCAAAGTTTCTTGGGAAGAATCAATTTTTTCAGAGATTTGTTCCATATTTTGTAGCCCTTGTCAAGCCAATAACCATGATGTTGAAGAAAAGCATGGCTTTCAAATGGACAGCTGAAGGTAAGGCAAGTTTTGAGGTAATAAAGGATGCTATCTCACAAGCTCCAACTCTCATTAACCCAAATTTCTCTAAGGATTTTATCCTTTTATGCATTTGGAGGTGATGATACAATTTCTACAATTTTAGTACAGCAGAACAAAGAAAATGTAGAGCAGCCAATTGCCTTCTTTAGCCAAATCTTGGAGGACTATGAGGTGAGATATTCTTTCATTGAGAGGAAAGTTCTTGTAGTGATTAGGATCTTGAAGAAATTTAAGCATCTAGTTTCAAATAACAAGGTTCAACTACCGGTTTCTCATGTGGGAGTTAAGGACTTCCTCCTCAACAAAGACCTAAATGAAAAATGTGCAGGGTGGATTACTCATGTCATGGAGTATGACATTGAGATCAAAGTCACCAAGGTGGTTTGAGGAAAGAGATTATGTGAACAATTGGTCTTGAGAAAATAAATGGAAGCAAGCAATGAGAAGGATGTTGTTTTGGTGTTACAAGACAACCAAGAGAAAAGAGGTGTTAAAGAAGAAGATGATAGTGTCCTCACTCCTTGCTAGACCAAAGAAATAATACACTTCTTACAAATAGGCCTATGCCCTCTAAGGATGAACAAAACCAAGAGAAGACACTTCAGATTGCAGGTTGTCCCATATGCACTTGTTGATGGTGTTTTGTTCAAGAAATATGTAAATGGAGTGCTACTGAAATGCATTGGAACAAATCAAATTAATAGGATGTTAGAAGAGTTTCATGGTGGGTCAGTTAGGGGCCAATTTGCTCCAAGAGTGAAATCCCTCAAGATCATGAAAGCTGGATATTATTGGCCCAAGGTATTTAGTGATTGTTATGCATGGATCAAGAGGTGTAATAATTGTGCATTCTTCACAGGTAAGGAGAGGTTAACAACCCTTCCATTGTACCCAATTTCAGTTGACCAACCATTCATGCAATGGGGTTTGGACTTCATTGGAGTCATTAACCCAAAATAAAGCTAAGGGCATAAGTGGATTCTAATAGCAACAGATTACTTCACGAAATGGACTGAGGCAGTGGCACTTAAAGAAGCAAATGAATCTAGTATTCTAGACTTCTATGAGGGGATAGTAACTAGATTTGGCATACCTACCACTATAATATCAGATAATGCTTTGGCATTCGTAGGATCAAAGGTAACTGAAGGGCCTGTTAAAAATGGGATTTATCTAAGTACTTCATCAAATTATTACCCTCAAGGTAATGGCCAAGCCGAGTCTACCAACAAGAACTTTTTAAGGATAATCAAGAGGACTATTGATGAAAATTAGAGGACTTGGCACACCAAACTGAAATCAGCCTTGTGGACTGATAGGATAACTCCCAAGAGATCCACTCGTAACTCTCCATTCAGACTTGTTTATGGAAGAGAGGCAATCTTGCCCATGTCACTTGAGTTACCAACATTGGAACTCATGAAGTAACTGGAGTTGTTGGAGTTTGAACCCATGGAGGTTAGATATGCAGAATTGATGGAGCTCCAAGTTGGAGATTTAGTGTTGAAATGGGATGTATACCAAGCACAACCAGGAAGACATTCTAAGTTTGATGCCATTTCGAGTGGCCCCTACACGGTCACGAAATGTAAGAATAGCAATGCCTTCCAATTGTTTACATTAGATGGTGAAGAACTAAAAATTCCAGTTAATGGAATCCATCTAAAGTATTTATACTAGAAGGAAAGCTCTCCACCTTGTACATATTATCTTAGATTTTCATTCCTCCAAGTGCTTATGCACATTTTTTTGTTGTAGCTTAGGTTTACATTTCCCTAAGTGATTTGGCACAAGCTTGTTGTCCTAGGGATGCATTTTGCAGGCCATGATCCAGATCAAGTGATTTTCTACTCTCACAATATTCCTTCTTAAGATTTTCTAATGAATTGGGAATACCAAACAGGAAATTGGATGACTCCATACCCAATGGATTGCTTCAGGCAACTGGTAATTTCATCCAGCAGGTAGATGCCCCCTTTGAGTCGACAAAATTGTTATCCAAAATAAGTCCCTTGCTCATTTTTGGCTAACTTTATTTCATTCCTTCCTTCCTTGAGCCTTAGTTGAATTTTTTCACTTTTTCAAGCACTCAAATTTTCTAGAAATGGTTTCATTAGATAGATAATCTTCTCAACTTTTTGGAAAGGTAAAATTTTGCCTCTAACTCTTTGTATTTTTCAAATTATGGCTCGACAGAGTTTTGGAGGGAAATTTTCCCATGGGAGCTCCGTCGGCGAATCAGAATACGCCACGTTAGCGGCAAAGTGGCGGAAGGCATAGGGAAATTTGAAAAATTTCCAAGGATCGGTCAGGGCAGTCAAAGGAATTTTTTGGCTTGAAAGCCCACCAGCCAATAGGAGGAGGCCACATGTCCATGGGGTCATCGAAGGTCAGACCGGTGGGGAGAAGTTGGGAAATTTTCCCAAAGGTTGGCGCAAAGGAATTTTTCAGCCTGAAGGCCTTCAAGAAAATCATAACCTACCACATGTCCTAGGAGCATTGGGGAGGTGGAGGCATGGAAGGAAATTTTCCCTTTTGCCGAAGTGTTGAAAATAATGCAATAAAACTTCGCGCTCGATGGTCCACGCCAATCAAAACATGCCACGTGTCCATGTGGCGACAAAATTCTTAAGCGGGGTGCGCAAAAGGAAATTTTGGAGTTTAGGCCCATGCCAATAGAAAGGGACCATGTGTCCTTTTTGGGGTAGTGGTCAGCGACAGTAAAAAATTCGAAGCACGCCCCCGCTAATGAATAAAAGGATGACACGTGGCAGTAGACCGACGGAGAAATTTTGGAAAATTTTCCAAAGACCAAAAAGGTGTAAAATGATCTTATGAGGCCTGTGAACCAATTAAAATGTGCCACATGGCATTGAAGTGGCAAGGGGTGGAAAGTTTTGGGAAAATTTTTCCTAAATGCAAAAAGGAGGGAAAATTTTAAACTTTCAACCCGCCGACCTAATTTTTGCCTTTTTTTTCCCTTATTTTTCCCTAAATCTTCAGAAGGGCATATATTTTGATCCAGAGCTCAGATTTTCATGTTATTTATATCATTCAAAAGATGATGAAATTATCTACATGATGAAATCTTCAATTTCTTATTTTGATGAATTTTGGTGAGAGAAAAATGAAAAACTCCTCTGGCATGGGAAAAGGAGTAGAACCAACATTTCAACCACCATTTTTAATGAAGCATGGCTTCCATTCTTCTCCAGCATGGTCAAAAATTTGGGGAAATAAATTTTTAAGGGTATCCATGCTGTATTGATGGATCTGGTTGGTGGATGAATGATTCCTTTTGCTTTCCCACATTTTCTCCTTCCTGGGCTCAAATTTTCATTGTTAAAAGCATGAATTGGCTCATTTTGTAAGGGTTGGACATTTTTATGTTTTACAGACTCCCTCCTTCACCCTAGAAAGTGATTTTGTGGAATATTAGACCTCTTTCAGAACTATAACATGTTTTCTACCTCTTTTCTGTTATGATGCATGTATTTTTGAATGGAAATGACAGTGCAAGCTCTGTGAATGAGTTTCAATTCTCTTCTTGTGTTGTTCACTTCATTTTTGGTCTTTCATTACATTTTAGAAATTTTTGCATGATGTTTGTTACATTCCTTTAATCTGTGTCAATTTTTAGAAGTAAATGTTCACCACTCCTTTGGTGTATCACCTTGTTAGCATTAGTTTTATTTCTTTTGCATCCTCTACCTCTGTCCCCTTGGAATTTAGAGTAGGATTTTGAGTATTAAACCTCTGTAATTTGCAAGCATACATCTAATCAGAGGATTTGAGGAACCAACCTCTAATCTATAGATTCTTTTCCCATTTTGCAAGTCCCACACTTGGGGAATAGATTCAATGTTGTGCAATCACACTGGATGTCCATTATCAAACTAGAAATTTGAGGAAACATCCAGGGGGTGCTGCTGAGTTGCACCAATAGGTCCCATTAAATAAGTCAATAAGTTGTAAATAATTCAATGAATAAAAAGTTATTTAAAATGTAAAAAATCTTAAGAAAATGAGTTAGATGTGTATGTTACAAGAGAGTGAAATCATTAAAACCATATTTTTTCAATCAAAATGTCATCTACGGATCTAAGTATAGTTAAAATACAAGAAAGCACATTCTACAGTCATTAGTTGAATTTGATCAGGGTTGGGTTGTAAGTTCTAGTTAGATATTTTTCAAAATCTTGTCTTTCTCTCATCATTTTCACTCATCAAAATCCTACAACTTGCATCCCTCCTAGCTTTCGGTGATGAGCCCTCATGTCTTACTAGTTGCATGGGGTTAGGATTCAAGTGAGTTCCTTTTCTTATTATATCAAATTCACCATCTTTTTCCAATAAAATGAAAGTGTTAAATATTGCTTGAAAACCAAAGTATAAAATTACAATTTTTCCTCATATGCATCATATACAAAAAAAATAAAAAAGAGAAATCATTCTGTTTACACATTTGCATCATCATCATCACAAAATACATCCATAAAAGTATATAAAAACATCATAGATTCTAACCATCTAAGAGTGCATAAGTGAAATGAACCATAAATCAGTCAACTCTTATGTATAATAGTTGAACAAAAAAGGGATGTATATATGTATATATCAATAAAATAATTTTTCGTGTATAATTCCATCATACTCTAACGAGTATGGTAAAATCGCTCATCTATGAGCCAAAAATAAAAAAATATTATATACACAAAAATAATCTCCAAAGGAATAAGGCATATAGCCTGTAACTCTATGTGAGACCCCTATGAAGGTTTAGGATAAGGGATCCTAATGCGACTCCTATAGCGGGATTGAGATCCTTTATGTACCGATTGATGAGAGTGACCATGAGATGGGGCAGGTGATCTTCTAGTAGTAGTAGCCTTGCTCTGATAATGGTCTCGATGTTGTTTCCTCTCAGCCAAATAGTATCTAATAAGATCAACTCTCATCTAGGTCAAGGCTACTATAGTGTGCCATGCCAATATAGACACATCTATGTGGTAACTAGCCATAACTGGTTTCCTAACAGCTGCAAGTAACTACTCCTATGTTTTCCCCATAGGATGAGTGAACGTGTTCAAGAGAATCTAATGAATAATATATTTCCAACCATTAGCAGTAGCTGCAAAACAAGTGAAAGTAATGGCAAGTCATAAGAACCTCCAAAAACAAAAATAAGAAATATAGTGTGTAGTTTTCTAACAAGTCTAGTCTATCAAAATAAAGTCGAGAGAAGAGTATTCTACTTTCTTAGATCTCTTGGCCTACATGATGGATCAACTGGTGTTGGCGGTGGTGAAAGAGCTACAAAATACCTCACATCCACTCTAACCTCCTTTGCTACAACCTCCTCTGTAGCCACTTATTGTCCAAAGAATAACTCCTAATCCCCTCCCCCTCCAATGGTCAAAGGACCCTCTGAGTACAATGTCTCTACCTCAGCCTTAACTTCCATGGAATACTTTCTAGTGGTCACCCACTCTATGTCACTATCTTTCTCTACCTTTTCCTCTAGCTCAGAATCCACCTCCATCTCTGTCTCAGCCTCCTACTCCTTCTCCTCCCCATTGTGTACAGGCCTTGCCTCAATCTAGAGGATTTGCAACAACCTTGGGTCTCATGCAGTATTTGGATGCCAATCGAGACTCTGAGTATATCAATGGTCCACTTGATCTTTCCCTTTGGGATAGATCTTTCCTCTCAAATCCCTCTGTATAGTACTGGGACTGTTAAGAGGGAAACATAAGGCACCAAACTATTGTGGTACCCTATGAACTGGATGGGTCTCTACCATGTTCATCCTGTCCACTAACTACAGAGTAGAACTCCATGTAGCTAACGTAATCACCTCATTTCCCCATAAGCCAACCATGTCTTGATATGGCTATGTGATTAGGTTATCAGTAGTAAGTGTGGGAACTAACTGATGTTTCCTCTTAAGCAGAGCCATGTCAACCCATCTAGTCATTCTGATCACTTTAGGATCTACTATCCCAATTCCCTATGAAAGGAGACCATGTGCTCATACACCCAACTATAAAATAATGTGGGATGACTAAGGGCCTTGCTCTTCAGTTTAAAAAATATGTATAAATCATAGTAGGTGGCACCAAGGATATTGACACCCCATGCAAATATGCAGCCATGATGTTCAATGATGTGAATAATTGGTCCCCAAAAGTAAAGAAGTATGTCCCCACCCTTTTACCCAACCTAGCACAAAGCCAAGATGCCAATAATGGCCTTATGCAAGGAAAGGATAGGTGTGGAGGAAATAGATAAAAATCTCATCCCATGCTTGGCACCAGTGTCAGGTACCTGTACATCTCCCATGTATACAGTCCAACTATGGGACTGTACTACTGAACCTTCGCTCATCAAATTAAACTTCCTGCTAATGGCAAACACCCCCAGTATCTGATAGATGTCCTCTAAGGTAATTGTCCAACCCCCCTAACTCCAGGAAGCTAGAAAGTGTTTCGGTCTGCATCCCAGTAACTCAGTAAATCATATAACAAATAGTTCACTGGTGCAACTAATTGTGTCTAGGATATCCTCCATATCTTGGACCTGTGAAGTATATTCCTCTCATCATAAGTCATAGCATCAAAAATTGGTGACTCCATACCCATGGATTGCTTCCAGGCAACTGGTAATTTATCCAGCCGGTAGAGCGCCCCCCTTTGATCGACAAAATTGTTTTATCCAAATAAGTCCCTGCTCATTTTTGGCTAACTTTAATTTCATTCCCTTCCTTCCTTGGAGCCTTAGTTGAATTGTTTTCACTTTTTCAAGCACTCAATTTTTTCTAGAATGTTTCATAGATAGATAAACTTCTCACTTTTGAAAGGTAAAAATTTTGCCTCTAACTCCTTTGCTTTCAATTAATGGCTCGACAGAGTTTTTGGAAGGGAAATTTCCCATGGGAGCTCCGTCGCGAATCAGAATACGCCACGTTAGCGGCAAAGTGGCGGAAGGGCATAGGGAAATTTGAACAAATTTCCAAAGGATCCGGTCAGGTCAGTCAAAGGAATTTTTGGCTTGAAAGCCCCAACCAGCCCAATAGGAGGAGCCCACATGTCCCTGGGGTCATCGGAGGTAAGACCGGTGGGGATAAGGTGGGAAATTTCCCCAAGGTTGGGCAAGGAATTTTCAGCCTGAAGGCCTTCAAGAAAATCATACCTACCACATGTCCTAGGAGCATTGGGGAGGTGGAGGCATGGAAGGAAATTTTTCCCTTGTTGCCGAAGTTTTTGAAAATAATGCAATAAACTTCGCAGCCTCGATGGTCCACCACACGCCAACAACATGCCAACGTGTCCATGTGGCGAAAAAATTCTTAAGCTGGGTGCGCAAAAGGAAATTTGGAGTTTAGGCCATGCAATATAAAGGGACCATGTGTCCTTTTTGGGGTAGTGGTCAGCGACGTACAAAATTCAAGGCACACAGCCCCCGCTAATGAATAAAGGATTACCCTGGCAGTAGACCGACGGAGAATTTTGGAAATTTTCGCAAAGACCAAAAAGGTGTAAAATGATCTTATAGGGCCTGTGAACAATTAAAAAAATGTGCCCCATGGCATTGAAAGTGGCAAGGGTGGAAAGTTTTGGAAAAGTTTTCCCTAAATGCAAAAAGGAGGAAATTTTTTAACTTCAAAACCCGCCGACCTAATTTTTGCCTTTTTTTTCCCTTATTTTTCCCTAAATCTTCAAAGGGCATATATTTTGATCCAGAGCTCAGATTTTCATGTTATTTATATCATTCAAAAGATGATGAATTATCCTACTACCTATGAAATCTTTCAATTTCTTATTTTGATTATTTTGGTGAGAAAGAAAAATGAAAAACTCCTCTGGCATGGAAAAGGAGTATGAACCACCATTTCAACCACCATTTTTAATGAAGCAAGGCTTCCATTCTTCTCCACCAGCATGGTCAAAAATTTGGGGAATAAATTTTTAAGGGTATCCATGCGGTATTGATGGATCTGGTTGGTGGATGAATGTTCCTTTTGTCTTTCCACATTTTCTCCTTCCTGATCCCTGTGCTCAAATTTTCCATTGTTAAAAGCATGAATGGCCTCATTTGTAAGGGTGGTACATTTTAGGTTTTTACCAGACTCCCTCCTTCACCCTAGAAAGTGATTTTTGGGAATTATTTAGAACCTCTTTCAGAACTAACATGTTTTCCTCTACCTCTTTTCTGTTATATGCATGTATTTTTGAATGGAAATGACAGTCAAGCTCTGTGAATGAGTTTCAATTCTCTTCTTGTGTTGTTCACCTTCATTTTGGTCTTTTCATTACCTTTTAGAAATTTTTTTCATGATGTTTGTTACATTCCTTTTAATCTGTGTCAATTTTTAGACAGTAATGTTCACCACTCCCTTTGGTGGTATCACCTTGTTAGCATTAGTTTTTTATTTTTTTGCGATCCTCGACCTCTGTCCCCTTGGAATTAGGAGTAGGATTTGAGTATTAAACCTCTGTAATTTGCAAGCCTACATCTAATCAGAGGAAATTTGAGAACCAACCTCTAACTCTATAGATGCTTTTCCCATTTTGCAAGTCCCACACTTGGGGCAATAGATCAATGTTGTGGCAATCACACTACTGGATGTCCCCATTATCAACTAGAATTTGAGGAAACATCCAGGGGGTGCTGCGAGTTGCAAAACCAATAGGGTCCCATTAAATAAGTCAATAAGTTGTAAATAATCAATGAATAAAAAGTTTATTTAAAATGTAAAAAATCTTAAGAAAATGAGTTAGCTGTGTATGTTACAAGAGAGTGAAATCATTAAAACCATATTTTTTCAATCAAAATGTCATCTACGGATCTAAGTATAGTTAAAAATACAAGAAAGCACATTCTAACAGTCATTAGTTGAAGTTTGATCCGGGTTGGGTTGTAAGTTCTGTTAAATTTTTCCAAAATCTTGTCTTTCTCTCATCATTTCACTCATCAAATCCTACAACTTTGCTCCCTCCCTAGCTTTCCCGGTGTGAGCCCTATGTCTTACTAGTTGCCATTGGGTTTAGGATTCAAGGAAGTTCCTTTCTTATTATACTCACATTCACCATCTTTTTCCAATAAAATGAAAGTTTAATCGTGCCTTTGAAACCAAGTATAAATTACAATTTTTCCTCATATGCATATATCAAAAAAAGATAAAAAAGAGAATTCATTCCTTTTACACATTTGCACATCATCATCTCAAATCCATCCATAAATAATAAAAACACAAGATTCTACCATCTAAGGTGCATATTGAAAGAACCATAATCAGTCAACGCCTTAGTATAAGAGTAACAAAAAGGATGTATAATGTAATATTCAATAAATCATTTTTTCGTGTATCATTCCATCCTACTCTAACGATTATGTAAATCGCTCATTCTATAGCCAAAATAAAAAAATATGTAATACTACAAAAATATCTCCAAAGGAATAGGCATATAGCCTGTGTAACTCTATTGAGACCCCTATGAAGGTTTAAGGATATGGATTCCTAAGGCGACCCTTAGCGGATTAATCTCTTTATGTACCGATTGATGAGGTGAACCAGAGTGGGGCAGGTGACTTCTAGTAGTATTGCCTTGCCTCTATAATGGTCTCGATGTTGTTTTCCGTCCTCTCAGCCAATAGTATCTAATAAGAGCAACTCTCATCTGGTCAAGGCTACTATAGTGTGCCATGCCAATATAGACACATCTATGTGGTAACTAGCCATAACTGGTTTCCTACAGCTGCAAGTAACTACTCCTATGTTTTCCCCATCGGAATGAGTGAACCGTGTTCAAGAGAATCTAATGAATAATATATTTCCAACCATTAGCAGTAGCTGCAAAACAAGTGAAAGTAATGGCAAAGTTCATAAGAACCTCAAAACAAAAATAAGAAATATAGTGTGTAGTTTTCTAACAAGTCTAGTCTATCAAAATAATCGAGAGAAGAGTATTCTACTTTCTTAGATCTCTTGGCCTACCTGATGGATCACTGGTGTTGGCGGTGGTGAAAGAGCTTACAAAATACCTCACAGTCCACTCTAACCTCCTTGCTACAACCTCCTGTAGCCACTTATTGTCCAAAGAATAACTCCTAATCCCCTCCCCATCCAATGGTCAAAGGACCCTCTGAGTACAATGTCTCTACCTCAGCCTTAACTTCATGGAATACTTTCTAGTGGTCACCCACTCTATGTCACTATCTTCCTACCTTTTCCTCTAGCTCAGAATCCACCTCCATCTCTGTCTCAGCCTCCTACTCCTTCTCCTCCCCATTGTGTACAGGCCTTGCCTCAATCTAGAGGATTTGCAACAACCTGGTTCTCATGCATTATTTGGATGCCAATCGAGACTCTGAGTATATCACAATGGTCCCCTCTGATCTGTCACCTTTGGATAGATTTTCCTCTCCAATCCCTCTGTATAGTAACGGAACTGTTATAGGGAAACATAAGGCACCAAACTATTGTTGGTCCGCTAATGAACTGATTGGGTCCTCTACCATGTTCTAATCTGTCCACTACTACAAGAGTTAAAACTCCATGTAGCTCGCGACTCACCGCTCATTTCCCCATAGTAAGCCAAACCATGTCTTGATATGGCTATGTGATTAGGTTATCCGTAGTAGTGTGGAACTAACTGATGTTCTCCTTAAGCAGAGCCATGTCACCCATCTAGTCATTCTGATCACTTTAGGATCTACTATCCCAAGTCCCTATGAAAGGAGACCATGTGCTCATACACCCAACTATAAAATAATGTGGGATGACTAAGGGGCCTTTGCTCTTCAGTTTAAAAAATATGTATAAATCATAGTAGGTGGCACCAAGGATATTGACACCCCATGCAAATATGCAGCCATGATGTTCAATGATGTGAATAATTGGTCCCCAAAAGTAAAGAAGTATGTCCCCACCCTTTTACCCAACCTAGCACAAAGCCAAGATGCCAATAATGGCCTTATGCAAGGAAAGGATAGGTGTGGAGGAAATAGATAAAAATCTCATCCCATGCTTGGCACCAGTGTCAGGTAACCTGTTACATCTCCCATGTATACAGTCCAACTATGGGACTGTACTACTGACCTTCGCTCATCAAATTAAACTTCCTGCTAATGGCAAACACCCCCAGTATCTGATAGATGTCCGTCTAAGGTAATTGTCCAACCCCCCCTAACAAGCCAGGAAAGCTAGAAAGTGTTTCGGATCTGCAATCCGTAACTCAGTTAAAATCCCCCAAAAATATAACAACAAATAGTTCACTGGTGCAACTAATTGTGTCTAGGATATCCTCCATATCTTGGACCTGTGAAGTATATTCCTCTCATCATAAGTCATAGCATCAAAAATTAGGGTTGACTAGTCACACTCTTGATCTCTGCTCCATCTAACTTACTTCCCCTATATTCATAAAATTCAAAAAGTGCAAGTTAGAATCACAACAATACATAATAAGCTCACCAAAAACATCATAAAAATAATTAAAAACTAAAATTTTATCATACTGATTCAATTTTGAGAGTTACCCAATAATTACACAACTTCCACTCTATGCAGAGTGGCGGTTGTGTAACCACCATAGAAATTCCTCTTTTGTTCTAATTTGTGTAATGGTTATACAACCGATGTGGAGGTTGCACAACCGCCACTCTAAACTGAGAGGTGGATATGCAATCACTGCTCTGTGCAGAGTGGTGGTTGTGTAATTGCGATGGTGGTTCCATTTATAAAAAGTGGACCATACTCTAGGGCCCAAAAAACTCACAAAAATAACAAAATTGACCCTTTTTAATATAATAAAATCCACATCCCACGTGGTGCCCCCTAGTGAAAATTGTAATTTTACTATTAGAAAAAATATCCCCCTTAAGTTAAGTGTTTCGCATTTTTCACATTTTAGGGTAAAAATAAACAAATGAAAATAAATCACGTGATCATGACCCACTGCTCCTCCCGCTAGTTGGGATGCCATCACATCAAAGCACTCTTTATTTTGAATTTATTTTTTCTTGAAACCATCACAGGTAATCTAAAACTCAATTTTTCACCAAGTGGGTAAGTGCAAATGATTTCTAGAAATAGTAATTTTGAGATATATATAGTATGTTTTAACTCTATTTTGAGTGTCTATGTTTTGCAGGGAATAAGTGTTGTGATGACGCGGGTATATCTCTATCCCTATGGATATGGTAAGTTCACTTGTTTTATTTTATCATGTTTTGTCGATTATGTTTTTATCTGCTATTGATTCCCATTTTCGTCTTGGAGGTAGTGGGAAGATTGGATTGGCATGGTATCAATGCACGTGCATGTCATGTATAATCCTTAACCTTCCTATTTGAGAGTGTCATACTCAGAATCTACATTTTATGCCTTTTCATCGCTAAAACGCTTCTTCGAGGGGGAAATATGTATGCACCAGATTTTTCATGGTGCAACATTGTTGGAACAGTTCAAATCCCCAATGATGAAAACATATCAATTCTAATGATGTCCAAGTTTAATTTCCTATCTTGCAGCATGCTTTTATAGATCATTATGATTTATTTATCTTTTCCTAGCTTTTTCTTGCTATTGTCGCATAATTTTTAGGCATGGTTATATTACAGAATCATAAATCTATTGTGTATCTCAATCTTAGTATGATACTAATTTACTTAGAACATTTAACATGATTTACTGTAAACATTTTCCCATTCTTATTGAATTTGGTATAAAACTAAATACTAAACTTGCATGTGATAAATTTGATCCTATTATTTATAGAAAACTAGTTGGTAGTTGAATTTATTTGACTATTAATAGACCTGAAATCATATGCAGTAGGAGTTGTTTCAAGACTTATGCAGGATCCTTATGAGGATCATTTGAAAATGGAAAAAATAATTCTAAAATATGTTAAAGGAAAAATTAATTATGGATTTTATTATCCTTCTTGTGATGATGTAAAATTATTTGGATACTGTGATTCTATCCATGCTGGTGATCCTACACATAAAAAATCTACTGCTGGATATGTTTTCAAGTTCGGTGTAGGTGCCATCACTTCAAGTAGTAAGAAGTAACTGATATATTATATCTCTTCTACTGAAGAAAAGTATATAAGTGCTATGGAAGCAACAAAGGAAGCTATGTGGCTGAAAATACTATTGAATGAACTACATTTGGGCATCACAAGAAGAACTATTCTTCTATATGATAGCTAGAGTTGCATTTCTCTTGCAAAAAATCCAATTCAACATCAAAGGATAAAGCATATCAAAGTTCATATGCACTTTATTTGAGAGAAAGTCCTGAATGGTGATATTGATCTCAAGTTTTGTTCCACTGAAGATCAAGTTACAAATATTTTCACAAAGACACTGTTTTTTGTAAAGTTTTGCAAATTTCATGCCTTTTTGGGCCTTTTAGAGTTGTCATTGAGGGGGAGTGTGCATGAAAATTCCACCTCTTAATGACCAGTTGTAAAATTCTAATACTTCCTCCATTTTATGATAATTAAATGTTCACATTATGTGAATTTACTTGTAAATCACAATAAAACAATATTTATGGGAATGTCTTGTTTTATAAAATACTCCATAGACTGATATAAGTCTTCATACATAAATAATTTGTTCTAAGAATTTTTGTAAGGGAATATTTGTATGATTTCTCTTGTTTACATGCTATCCTAAATCATCGTTGGTGATTTATGGATTTGTAAATCCTTTTGTAGAAAAATGTAATTTGGCATGTTTTTTTTCCACTTAACATTAAGGGGGAGTGTCAGGGTGATAATGTTAAGTAAGGATACCACTTTGGGAGGACCACTGCTTTACACCCCCATATTATTTTAAAGTTTAATTTATCAAACTTTATTATGTCAGTCTTCCACATTTAAGAGTGAAATGACATGAACGATTCATTTTGATCACTCTCGCGATTGGACCACTGTATACATTGGCACCATATTAATACATAAGTGAGATCAGATCAGTTTGGTAAGATCATAGGGATCATTATATTGAACAATTGCAAGAAACTATTATTCAAGTGTTCTATGAGACCTAGGAGTGAAGTGGAAGTGCTGGGTAAAAGTTGTATATGAAATTATTAATACAAGAAATGCTTTATTCTGAGTGGGGGTTTTTACTTAGGGTTTCCCCACTATAATTTTGATGTTCCCATCTCTTTACCTTACTATTAATTACTTTCTGTTCATGGTTTGTAATGTGCAATATAAAAATTCAAATCTATGTTTAATCACTGCACTTCATAATCTATAATATTTCGTAATTATATTGTGGATTGATAAATATTTTATTATACATTCCTTATAAATCCTAACACAAAGTTTAGTTATTTCAAAAATTGTGAAACAATTTTGCATGTAGTACATTTTTTACAAAACCCGTAAAACACTTTATTTGTGCCATGTTAAAACCTAGTTATTGGTGTTGTCATTGATGTCAAGTGGCGTTGATGGAAAAGGAGTCAATAGTGAGCTTTCAGGAAGTTTTGAGGTTGTTTTTAGAGTGCTACACACTCAAATGGTAAGGTGTTTGCTCACTAAATGCAGAGTGTAGGTTGGTATGCTTGTCTCATAGGTTATACATAGTAGATATAATGTTATCATCATGGGAAAGATCTATTATAGGGTGTTACAGGTCATTTGGTGGAAGTCCCAATTCAAACTAGCTCATTTTGGCATGTTTCTGGAACCTAATGAGGTGTGAAAATTAGGTATAGGTCATGAAAAGACCACATGAGCATGGGAAAAACCTAGGAATTGTGTTTATGGCATGTGTGAGCATAAACAAGCCTCCGTTTAGCTCCTGGAGGAAAAATTCAAAAGTTAGAAAAATATGACTTTAAGAATTGATAGAGTTTTATAGGGTAAATGAGATTGGTAAGATCTTCATAGGAAAAAATATGGCTAACCAACACATATAATGTTTACAGGGGTGTCTTTTAGTGCTTCAATTCAAATTTCATCAAATTTTGAAATGGGGATTTTAAGTTATACAAGTTGTTCTAAAACTGCTCTCTTAGAGAATGCAAAATAAGTAGTCTGGATTCATAGCATCAAAGAAAAAATATATATCCTTCTTCAGATAAATCATAGAATTAATTTTTGAAGAGAATTTTGAGCATGAGCTTTTGTAAAATTTTTGAGGAAGATTGGTTGATAAATAAGGAACTTATGAGTATTTTTCTAACAAGGTTGTTTGTCTTCCAAATTGTCTTCTTGGATTTAAATTGACTTGTGCAAGATAGTGGAGCATCTCAAGATTGAACAGGACTATCTCTAGACCTTCTTGGTGGTAGTTGTGTTAGTCAAGTATATAAGTAATATATGAACTGTACTATGTTCTTGTAAGATTGGGTGAGTTTCAAAGTGTTTGAAGGATGTTCATGTGAAGTTGAAGTAGAAAGTGATAAAAATATCCCTCTATAGGTAAAAGCTAAAGTTTTTAGAAGCTCTTTGTATGCATCTGGAATGATTATTTGAGATATTGAACCCATTGTCTCCAATTTTCCTTGTGTTGTTTTGTTAAAGAGACTATACCATGAACTAGACTGGTAAAGTTTCGTATATAAGATATGAGTTCAGGTTTGATGGAGATTTCTCTCTTGCTCTTCTTGATTTTAGGAGTAAGGTAATGCTAGGAAGATGTCAACAAGTTAGATTGTTTTGAAGTGTCATAAACTTGCACATAGGATTAGGTTTTCAGGTTAGTATTACTTAAAGTAGTGAAACTTAACATTCTTAGAGAACTACTCATGTTTGTATCCTTAGTGACTAAGACTGGGTTTAGAAGGATTATTGCTAGTCTCAAAAGTTATGAAATGTAAAGATGTACCTCAATTCCAATCTTCTATCACCGAGAAACATGAAATAGTTTAGAGATCTAAATTGAAGGCTATTAAGTTTGTTGTGGGCATTACTTCATAGTGAATCCCTTGTATATGGTTTTGATCCCTAATATTAAGGAGTTTTGTCAATGTTGTGGAATAGATTATCTTCCAATAATATCAATTAAATACCACAAGAAATACTTTCAAACCCTAACACCAAAATTCAAGGTAAAGACACAACTATCATCACATTGTAAACTTGATTCTCCTATGCAAGATGAGGTTGTCATACAGGTGATTTGTTAGTGTGAAAAAGTTGTTTCGGTGATCTAGGAATGTTAAGGATACCTCATACACTCTCCATGAAAATATTTGAGTTCTCTTTTTCCCCAATTCATCATGTTTAAACTCAAAATGTTCCTAAGTCATCAGTGTTAGACTACTCTACACTATTTTTTTTGTCTGGGCATATTTATAGCTTGTTTCCAACATGAAAGGTGTTTAAAAATGATAGAGAATGCCATCTCCCATCCAAAGCCTCTCAAATTTTTGAATTCCATTCAAATTTAAAATATAAATCATTTTTAGCCACTTTGTGCCTTCACTGTCTTCAAAACCCTGAAACTAGGGTTTGTGAGTCTGAAATCTTCAAAAGTAGAAAATCCTCTATTGAAAAATCATCAAAGTTTGTAAATATCACTATATAGGGAGCACGCTGCATTTTTAAAAACAATTAGACCACCTCATGATGAAACCATGGAGAATTTAACAACATTAATCTTACACAGTCATGATAGGGCTGGAGTTCATCGAATTTATATTATTAAAGTGTTTTTGACATTGGAATGTTTTTTCTTTTTTGTCTCAATGCTAATAAGTCTCAAGGAAGATGATAAAGCCTAAAATTTGGTCATAAAATGGTTACATAACTATTTCCTTATGATAGTGATGAAAATGTGAGAAAATCCTCTTGTTGACTATCATGGTTGAGTAACCAAATGAAAATTCTCTTTAAAAGGAAATTGAAAACGTGGAATATGATGATATTGACATCATTTGGATATTGTTGTATTCTTTTTATGTATATAGTGTTGAAAATAGTCAATAGTGTAGGCTAATACACAAAAATGTTGGCTGAGTTACTAATTGGTTGATCTTCTTGTGAATTTGAAAAGACATTAACCTTAGCACAAAGTCCATGAAGAATTATAATAGCTTTAGTCAGTTACAAAAATTCTTTTCTTCTAATGTAACTCATATAAAGAATTTGAAAATGTATTCTTTGGTGAATGAAGAGTAAGAGTGCAAAAGAAGATAGTGGTATATACAAGTATAGGACTATGAAAAGGTTATTCATTAGAGAATTGAAGAGTTTCATATTGATTTGAAATGTGAAATAATTGTTCATGTATGCACATGTAGAATGAAAAAGTACATTGAATAATTATCATGAAATTGCAGGTGAGAAGACAATGAACTAAGGAACTGAGCCAGATATGAATATACAACATAATGAAAAAGGTTGAAAGATGATATGAGAGAAGTGTTATAAATTCCTAACTCAGGACACATAGTTTTAAGATAAAAAATAGAAAAACAAAGATAAGCTTGAAGATACAAACTTGAAGACATAGGAGGCTATAGAGTGTTAAAAAATGTTGGATTGAAATGAATAGGGATAATGGTGTGTTGAAGTAAATAATAAAATAAGACCAATTACAACTATAATGTACAGACTATTAGAGAATTAAAAAGGTTTGATGAAGATTCAAATGACCTAACTAGTCAAGTTGAAGGATGAGATCAAAGTAGGGAAGAGGTTTAGTGTAAATGATAAACACTTGGAATTTTCTAGGCCATGGAAAATAAATAAAAGTGTAGGAAGATGAATAAACAAAGGAGAGTGATAAGGGACATAAAAGAGGAAGCTACACATGTAAGTTTGTGAGATTATTACGGTCTTCGAAGAACCAGTTATGTGCATATCACTAGTTTAAACTGCTTATACAAAGAGACTATGAAAATGAAACCTTGAAATACTATGCATGATATTCAATTCAAATATTCAAACTAGTTAAGGATCATCACATTGGATATTGAAATGCTTATAGAACCTGGAGATGTTGATGAGGAAAGTTGAGAGTCCTTAGAATGCAAATTGAAATGATGAATGTGTGAGCCTAATCTAGAATACTTGTAACAAATTGAAGAAAGGAGTATTATGAGAAAAACATGATGATAGTGAAAATATAGTGTCACTATAAGTTGTATCAAACAACATTATTGTTTGAAAAAATACTTATTGAACTAGGCTAAGTAACAACTTAGCATTTGTGGAGTTAAAACTTTCCTATGAGTTAAAGCTCACTAAAGATCAGTTGTAGTTGGTTTAATTACAGGGGGTTGAATCCTAAAGATTGAGTAATAACTTGGTCAAACCTAGGAGTTTCAGCTCCAAGTTGAGTTGAATCTCAACCATAAAACCATTGTCCAGAAATAAGATAAGTTAGTCCTAAGCATAGTTCATGGTTTCAGTGGGTTTTTTCCCAGCTTGGGTTTCCTAAATTAAATTTTTCTCAATGTGTGAATTATCTTTTTGTTTTTTGTTAGTTGTAATTTAGGGTAAATGATGAAAGTTGAATGAACAAATTTATGAGGTAAAATATGAATAAACACTAATTCACCCCCTCTTAGTGTTTTAGTTTCCAAAAATTGGTATTAGAGCCTATTCCTCTTGAATCAAGCCTAACAACTTGGAGGTGATCCTGAAGACACAAGGATGGGTACATCAGTAGAATTAGTGTTCAAAAAGAGGTATACAATTGCTCAATCTCTTAAATATGAGTTAAAAATAAGAAATTAAGCTCAAGGATATTAATCATAGACAAGAACTAAATGAGATGAATTCATTTGTTGAGAAAGTATCAAAGGATTGAAAAGACAAAGAAAATGCTTGAATTAAATTTGAAGAGGAGATAAATACCATGAATATTGATTTGGTACAGGTTACTAACCAACTTGATAACATGAAAAGAAAAGAAAGAAATTCTAGTGAAGTAGAGCATGAGAAATTCCAGGCAACTATTAAAGCCAAAAGTGAAGAATGTGAAAAATTAAATACATGCCTAAAAAACCTTAGAAAGGAACTAGAATAAGAAAGAGAAAAAATTTGCAAAGGATTCTCAGAGAATAAGAAGAATAACAATGAATACAAGAAGATCATTACGTATCCTAATGCAAGATGATTCTTAGGTAAGTTTCACGGAGTTTGTTTTTCATGAGACATCTTTGGACATAGAACAAGAGATAGTAGGAGAAAGGTATATGAAGGCTATCCATGGAGAGATTGTAGGTTTGATTATGAGAAGAACATAGTGTGTTTTAATTGCAAAATAAAAGGTCAAATAGTCAATAATTTTTTAGAATATCTAGTAAATCAGTTTTGGGACAAGAATCAAGTTGTTTGCTTTAACTTCCATAAGCTAGGGATTTTTTCAAAACATTGTTATGAACCACCTAGATCTAGCTATAAGCTGAATGAATTCTAGAGAAAAAGAAAAAGGATATATAGAGAAAATGTAAAATCAAAAAGTAAAACCAAGTCAACTATGGTTGAGAGATATGTTGGAAAGAAGAAAGAAAAATGGGTATGTAAGGTCAAGGAACAAAAATAAGAAGTTTAGACATCAAAGGATGATAAGAAGATAGCAAGAGTAGATGCTGAAGAAAAAAAATAATTTAATTTAGTCAAAAGGGAAGAAAGCACAAGAAATATAATAGGAAATTATGATAAAGGAAAGAATAAGAACAAAAATCTAGTACAAATCATGAAGACTTTCTTCCCCAAGAAGTATTAGAATAGGTGTATGGATTGCAACATGTATGCCTATTTGGTAGCTAAGAAGAAGATGCGATATCAAGTGATCTAGTGATCACACCAAGGGTGGTATCTCAGAAGATGAATAAGAAACCAAGGAAAAAAAAGGAAAGATCTAAGTTATCATGTTGTCTTGATGAATTTCACCTATTTTGAAGTGACTTAATAAGATGGTATGCCTTATCTATACTTCTAAAAGGTGTACACTAGCTGAAGGAAGCACAAGTTGAGGCTGATTACTGCATTTATCAATTTGTCAAGGTATGTCAGTTTAAAAATTGTATCTCTTGCTCCATGTTCGAAGTTATGTATATGCTGAAATTCTTTAGTGACTTTTGAGTGGTCTTATTGAGAAAACACAGTCAATAGGTGTTAAGGAATTATGCTAGACTCTTTTATACTGTCATGTCTAAAAATGTAACTAAGTTTTATCTCCCAAGGTTGTTACTATTGAAAAAGTTGAGTTTTGAGAAGTTGTTTTTCTAAAGTGGTTAAATATGTGTGTGGATCATGAGTCAGTCTATTAAATGATCTCTAATACCATACTATTTGTGTTAAGTATATATATTTTTTCCAAATTTTGTGACTATTACTATTGTAAAAATTTTCCATCATTGGTGTCTCAAAGATTCAACTGGAGTGTCATGAGTCATTCATGAGCTTCAAGTGCATGAGTCAAGTATGTTCAAGTTTTTGTGTTGAAGACTTTAAATGGTGTATCAAACTCTTTTATAAGGTTTGAAGATAAGTGTTAGGGTAAAATATTATTACCTTTATTAATTATGCATTACATATTAATTAGTTTATTTATTTAATGTTATATGGTTATATTTCTTCATAACCATCTAATTATAGTTATTCAAAAAACTACGGGAGTTATATTTTTTAATAATATTATGGTGTGTATTTAATTCTTGGTTGTAACTATGCAACCCATTTATATTTTTGTATATGGCTGTACAATTCCTATAAGAATTGTATCACTCCATTGTAATTTTGGTTGATTTGATATTAATAATGTTTATAAGGCTTCTAACCCCATTTCTTAGATTACATTTGGTACTAGATCTGGTTCAAGCTCCTAACAAGGTTGGAGAAATGTTGCAGAGGAAGGAAAAGTTTTGGAGAAGAAAATTACATCATCAGAGAGCTAGTGTTGCCTCCTGCAGCTTCCCAGAACTCCCTGCAGTCTCATAACCTCCTGTGTGATCTCCAGGTAAATGGAAAGCATTTTTTTCCCTTGGTGATTTCTGCACTAGGAAAATTTGATTATGGAGCTATTACATATACAATAATTTAACAAAAAATAATTTCCCCATCAGGGATTTTGTCTCTAAACTATTTTTCTTATAGATAATATTATCTGTACTGTCAAATTTGGAAGATTGTGCTAAAAATTTGAGAAATTTTTTATATATTGAGGACCAAGTTGGAGTCGGGGCATGTTGCATCAAGCTCTCTGATTGAGATACATCATGTTGATAAAGGTGAGTTCCACTCACCCCTAAATGAGCCTGATCTTCTCCACCAAGCCATTTCCTTGGTTATACATTCAAAGGATCCTCCAAACCACATTTAGCCCTGCATAGAATTTTCACTCTATGAAATCAAATGGTGTAAGAAAATATCAAGAGGCAATGGTGAAAGCCACAAAGATCATAACATGTAAAACAAAAAGATGTTGAATTGATAAGAAAGGGGAAAAAATAATAAGATCCATCTCTATAAGCTTTGATAACTTGCAATACTCCATTGCTGACCTACACAAATCCATCAACGAATAAGAACCAATAAATATCAGACCTGCACAAACAAACATGGATCAATCAAAAAGCAGCGAGTTATTACAAATGGAGGAAAAAATAAACATTCAATAAGACAATGGATAAATATAGTAGATAAGCAAGAGAAGAGATCAAAGGAGATCAATATAATAGTCCCAGATCCTTTTTTCACGTGGAAAACCTAAAGCAAGTCATAGTCCACATGGATCCAACTCTGCCAAGTCGCCATTTTCAAAGGTGAGTCGATGTTGATTTAAAATTAAATACAAATTGCTTCAAATTATTAGCTAAGCACTCATAGAGCCAAGATAGTTAAGGGGGAAATATTTGGAAAGGGAGGTAAGGGGTTCAACTCCCACCCCAATTCATGTTTTTTAAAACATACTGAAATTTAGTGGTGATTTTGTGAAACTCCCAAATTTGGAGGGGAACTTAGCAATAAGAACCACCTCTAAAATGCTCAGTTATAACTAAAACCACCCCTAAACCTTTAGTGAGAAAAACCCTATTTTAGGGAAAATTTATTTTTTCTCCTATTAATCCTATTTTTTCATTCAGAGCAACATTTTCTAAAGGGGGTACACCAAAGAATTATTTTCAGCTATTTTTTTGCAAGTTTTGGCATAGAGGGTCATTTTGGGCTCCGGAGGCTACTAGGGCCCACAAAACAAATTTTTTTTCCTTCCATTCAATTTTTAAAAATTTTTGAATGTAATTTGTATACTTAGTATATTGTACTAATTTGTAGGTTTCCATACTCAACTGAAATTTTTTGTAACTACTTAGAAACTGGCACAATATTGTACTAAAAAATAATAAAATTTGGTTTAAAAAATACTCATGAGATCCTAGATCTCATTCGCAGCGTTTGGTATATACATTACCTCTGGGAAGTGCTTATGGGTAAATCCATTGTGACTATTACTGTAGTTAACGTCTAATATAGCTACAACAATGTTGTATAGGCATCGACCCTTTAAATTGACAGGGAGTAATAAGGTCATAGTGCACACACTATGAGCCATCCCATCCATCTATGAATGATTGCATGACATAAATCTAGACTGTGAAATTATCCAAGTATATAGTGAAGTTACGCATGCATATGAGGATATTTCTTTGAGCTAGTGTTAATAATTGCATAGAACCCTTTCAGTACTATCTTGATACCACGTATCAAATTATTTCATGTATGTTAAGACCTCTTTCATGTATCGCCATGTATATAGAAAGGGCGAGATTCTTCCATGTACCACTGGGTATATCAGAAGGGCACATATATAGAAAGGTTCAGTATATCAGACTGATGATATATAGATTAAGAGACCTTATACCTGGAGTCATAAGAGCTAAACCCTGTCAGTGCTTTCTATAAAATGGGCACCAATACCCCCAATTTTTTTCTTCCAGATTCACAACTACTCAGAGGAAACAACTATGCTGCATGGAAGACAAAAACAAGACATAAATTGACTTTGAAGAGATCTAGACTATTGTGATTGGTACTCTGACCAAATTAACTACTGATAATACACAATAGAGACAATTTGATAAAGCAGATCAGAAGGCCAAACTCATCATCTTGTTTAGAGTGTCTTTGGATTTGTAACCCCACATTACAGATGCCAAAATAGTCAAATAAGTGTGGGATAAGTTGAGCATAGTATATGAGGCAAAAAATAAGAATGTCATCTGAATTTGTAGAGTTAGTTACACACACTGAAGTTTAAGAAAAATGAGAAAATAAAAGCTTTCTTAAGAAGAGTTGTAGAGTTAAGGGATTCAATTATAGCCCTAGGAGAGGATGTCACTGATGACACTCTCGTTCCTGTTGTTCTAAGAGAACTCCCTCCTTCATACCACATTTTTGTAACAAAACTAAACTTGTCAAATACGACAGTTAGTTTTGACAAACTGGTAAACCTACTACAACAAGAGGAATCCATACATAATAAGGATGATGAAGAGGAGAATGTACTTTATTCATATCAAAAATGGAAAGGAAAAGGTGAAGGAAAACCTAATTCCTATCAAAATTCCAAAAATTGACATCAAAATCAAGGGGACAATCAACAAAATAAGAAATGTCCAATTTGTAAAAGAGGACATGACTTAAAATATTGTTGGTATAATACTTACAAGAAAGGTTCATCAAACAACTTTGGACTTCCCCAAAAACAATCTCACAAGGGACATACAAACTAAAATCAAGAACATAAAAAGGGGAACTAGAGAAGAAGACCCCATCAACAAGGAAATATTGCTGAGCAACAAGAACAATCAGATAATGAAGACTACTTGTACATTGCTTGCTCAAGTGAACCATCCACGTCATCTAGTGATGTCTGGTATGTTGATTTGGGAGCCAATCAACACATGATTGACCATAGAGACTAGTTTACTTCAATTAGGGACACGCCTTGAAAAACCATGTTTCATTGGGTGATGATTCTTCATATACAGTTTAGGGGATTGAAAACATTTCTCTACCCCTTGGTTCACACAACTGTAGACTATCAGATGTCTTATATGTCCTTGGATTGATAAAGAATCTTCTTTCAATCATTCAAATCCTATATCAAAACTTAAAATTTGACTTTGATAGTCATTCCGATAAGAAAACATGTTTAATTTGTGACAAATCACGAGGCTCGAAAATAGTTGAAAAATCCTCTAATGTGGG
Organism: Taxus chinensis; assembly: GCA_019776745.2. Lineage (NCBI taxonomy): Eukaryota > Viridiplantae > Streptophyta > Pinopsida > Cupressales > Taxaceae > Taxus > Taxus chinensis. Next base: position 75,608,134 of record CM034155.1, on the reverse strand, counting down.
ACACATGTTCCAGCTTGATTTTTTCCATAGAGATGATCATACATTTGTGGCTAAGAACTCTACCTCAATACATTTGTGGCATTGGAGACTTGGTCATGTTATTTTTAAGTATCTCGAGACACTTCACTAGCGCAATATGGTACATGGGTTACCAAATATTTAGAAGGATACTAAACAGTGTACTCACTGCCTAATAGGAAAACAACACAAAATTGCATTCCAGAAGAGTACTTTTTGAGCTCATGGCAAGCTTGACCTTGTTCATACTAATATTTGCGGTCCAATGCAACCAATTCATTTTGGATTTTAGTATTTCATGCTTTGTGTTGACAACTATTCAAGAAAAATGTGGATTTTTTGTCTTTGTAAGAAAAGTGAAGCTTTTTAAACCTTTAATAAGTTCAAAGTAGCTATTGAGAATGAAACTAGTCGTCACATCAGAACTCTTTGCTTAGATCAATGGGGTGTATTCACCAGTGATGAGTTTAAAGATTACCTACAAGCTTATGAGATTCATTGACAAATTCATCCTCCACACACACCATAATAGAATGGTGTTTTTGAGAGAAGAAACTGTACTATCATGGAAATGGTGCGATACGTGATCAATGATTCTGAACTTGCAAAGACATTATGGGAATAATTAACAAAGAAAATTTTGTATTTTTTGAATAGAGTGCCCACAGTTTCTCTTGACGGAGTACTGCTAAATGAAGCATGGTCATAGTGGAAACCATCCATTGCACACCTTAGAGTATTAGAGTGCAAAGAAAGTATGCACATACCCAAGCAAAATAGAAAGAAATTGGACATGAAGTCACATAAAATCATTTTCATTGGCTACAGATTGATGGATCCAAAGCCCATGAGAGTCTACACCATGAGAGATGTTGAGTTATTTGAGAAGAAGGAAGCAAAGTATCCTCCTCCAAACTCACATGATGTAGATTCTTCACCAGTTGTAAAAAATAAATATGATGTTCCCACAGATGATGAAAGTGATGATGGGGATGATGGTGATGATCTGATAGAACCATGACCCATGGGAATAGTTCAACGTATGTCCAAGTGGTGTACTAGAATGTTATGAGATGTAAGAATGGATGCTACACCATATACATCCACCCCTGGACCACGAAATCATAGTAAATCAAGAGAAAAAGTTAACTTTTCTTTGATGAGTAGAGTTATTGAGTCTGATGAGCCCTCTACAGTCTAGGAAGCCCTACATTCAAAAGCTTGTAAAGATGTCATGGACTCTGAATATCCATCAGTAATGAAAAATAACACTTGGCAGATTGTCGATCTTCCACCAGGGAAGAAACCCACTGGATGCAGATGGATATTCAAAACAAAGTAAAAAATAAATGATAAAATGGACAATTATAAAGCAAGACTAGTAGCAAAGGGGTATGCGCGAAAATAAGGCATTGAATATGAGGAGACATTTTTTCCCATGCCTAAGATCAAAATTATCATGATGATCTTTTCTCTAGCTGCATAGTCTGGTTGGAAAATATTTCAGATGGACATAAAAAGTGCCTTTCTAAATGGATATTTTCAATAAGAAGTATACATGACTCAACCTAAGGGATATGTAGTACCTGGTCAAGAAGAAAAGGTATGCAGACTCAGGAAATATCTATATGGCCTCAAACAGGCACCTCGAGCATGGTACATCAAAATTGATGAGCATATTGTATAACATGGATTTTTTAGAAATCCATATGATCCCAATATTTACCTCAAAAAGCAAGGGGGGAGATTGTGATTATCATTTTCTATGTAGACGATCTATTCATTACTAGCAGCTCAGTGAGGATGATCGATGTAATGAAGAAAGATCTTAATTGATCGTTCAACATGACAAATCTTGGGATAATGCACTATTGTCTTAGATTGGAAGTATGGCAGAAAGAGAATCACATATTTTTTTATCAGATGAAATATACCAAGAAGACGCTCAAGAAATTTAGGATGATGGATTGCACACCAATTACTACATCTATGGAGAACAAATTGCAGTTATCTCATTTAGATCCATCTCCTGAGGTAAATGCCACTCTCTATTAGCAATTGATTGGGAGTCTCATCTACTTGACTTAAACTAGACCAGATATCAACTTTGTAGTAAGCTATCTATCCAGGTTCATGCAAGAACCCAAAGTTTTTCATTGGAAAGAAACAAGGCACATCTTGAGATATCTCAAAGGATCATTAGAGCTTGGTCTAGAATACAAGAAGAATGATAAATTCTTCTTGTCAAGATATTCAGATTTAGATCATGCAGGCAACATTAATGACATAAAATCCACTTCAAAATTTATGCTCTTTATGGGATCTGGACAATATCACGGGGAAGAAAGAAACAACACTTTGTTTGTCAATCTTCCACAGAATTCGAGTATCATTCTGCAAGAGAAGCTATCTGTGAAGCAATATGGCTATGTTTCATACTCAAAGGACTCAGAATTCCATAAGACAAACCAACCACCATGTATGTTGACAATGAATTTGTTCTCAAACTTGTTCGCAATCCATTTTTTCATGAAAGAACAAAACACATTGAGGTACAAGTACACTTCATATGTGATCATGTATTGAAACAAAATATACAGCTTCAGTTGTGTCCAACAACTAAACAACGAGTAGATATATTCACAAATTCACTTGCGTGTGACAAGTTTGAGATGTTTAGAGAGTTTCTCTCCTCATCCCTTGAGGAAATGAAAAATTAAGGGGGGGATGTTAGGGTAAAATAGTATTGCCTTTATTAATTATGCATTGCATATTAATTAGTTTATTTATTTAATGTTATATGGTTATAAATCATCATAACCATCTAATTGTTTTTATTCAAAACACTATGGGAGTTTTTATATTGTTTTAACAATATTATGGTGTGTATTTGATTCTTTTTTGTAACTAAGCAACCCATTTATTGGTTTGTATATGGCTATACAATTCCTATAAGAATTGCAGCACTCCATTGTAATTTTGGTTGATTTGATATTAATAAAGTTTATCAGGTTTCCACCCCTATTTCTTAGATTACAATAAGAGTTGTTATCAATGATGATAAATCAATTAAATCACCATGCAAAAGAACTATTCCAGTTTTCTTGATAGGAGATAAGGCTGAAAATTAAATTTTTCTTTGACTTGAAAGTGATACTTATGGTTTTCATTAAAAAAATTTAGACTCATAGCCTTAGGAGGATGTTGACATAATTCTTCTATCAAAATATGAGATCTTGAAAATCAAAATATGTGTATTTTTTTGTGATTTTCATCCAAAAACCGGGTTCAAGGCTATTTCTAGTAGTGGTATGAAGAGAATGATGAATTTTAAAGTGTAAATGGTGGATTTGGAGTCTAAAATTATGTACTAATAGAATTTATGTTCTTTAGGAACCAAGTGATTTCAGACCATAAAAATCATATTCTCCTTAATATTTTTGACAGAGGTCTGATTTGACAATGGAGGGTCTAGAGATCAAATCAAAATGTATGAAATGATTCTATAAAGCTCTCAAGGTTGTGGTGTTAAGTTTTGATGATCCAAAAGAGGTGGATACTCTTTAGAGAGTATCTCTTATGTCAAAAAATGATTTTGCCTTGCAAAATAACTCAAAGTTGTGAGAGTAAGTATACAATATGCTCATAATTCAGTTTTGAGCATCTGCAGGTTGGTTGATGAATTTGTTCCATTCTTTCTTAGTTTGAATGTCAAAGATCATAAGTACATAAATGTGGAATAAATATAAAATTCTTACGATGAGCAGAGAATAGGGTATTAGGCATAAAAGGAGTTTTTTGGTCCATTTGTGATCTCATGAGTAAAAAGATTGGCTACAAGTATGGACAATGTAAAAGGGAAGAGTATGGTTATTCATCAAGAGAGAAAGGTATGAAAAATCCATCCTTGGCATGTTAAGTTCCTTTCACATTTCTCTACATGAGGTTTATAGCTTGTTGATTGAATCATATAATCTTAAATGAGACAAAGGTATGGCTTGTTGACTGAAAATAGTCATTCTTGCTCCTAAAATCTTATAAGTCATCTTCAGTGGAGTTTAAGATTTTCTAATGGCTGTGGATTAGTGTAATGGTGTTAGGATTCTTTGAGTGAACCATCATTGATATAATAAATATTGAAGTACTCAAGATGATTAAAATACCAAACCATCATAGGAGGAAGATTACATGACTGAGGTTGGGTGCTCTAAATGTGGTGGAAGGTATATTTTTAAACTATCTTTCTTCAAGGGAAAGGCATGTTAAGGCTACATCTAAAGTGCTACATAATTATTTGGCGACAAGAACAAAAAGTTTGGTTTAGGTAACTGCCTAATTAATTAAATCATCCTCAAGGGATACAAGCAAGGTTAAGAGTAACATTTATGTGTTTTCAAGAATATATAGATGGCTTATACTCAGGGGGAGTATTAGAAGGATGCATCATGTGATAGTTATGTTCTTAGATGCTGTCAAGAATATATGCAAGGAAATGTGATGGTGAAAAAAAATTGGCTTTAAAGGAAGAGTGCTCATGTTTACAGGGAGTTTGGTTTAGTCCAGTAGAGGTAAAAGCTAGTATATGAGCTTAGAAAAGAGAAAATATAGTCCCAGAGGGATATTTTGGAAAGGTAAGATTATTTTACTATGCATAATTGTTTTTTAGTTGTCATTTTTTTCATGTCAAGTGGCCAAGAACCCATTGTCATAGATGTCAAAGGGGGAGAGAAGCTGTCAGAAACTAGGAGTGGTGATTTGAAGTTGTTGGTCTATGTTTTTTCCATAAAATTTCATTATTAGTTACCATAAATGACAAAGGGGGATATTTTTGAACCTTGGTCATTGGTGTCTTCAATGATGTCAAGTGTTGTTGATGGAAATGATTCAATAATGAGCTTTTAGGAAGGTTTCAATTTGTTTTCAGAGTGCTATAGGCTCAAATAGTGAGGTGTTTGATCACTCAAGGTACAATGTAGGTTAGTATGCTTGTCTCATAGGGTTGATATGTCAGATATAATGTTGTCATCATGGGAAAGAGCTCTTATAGGGTGTTAGAGGTCATTTCGTGGAAGTCCCAATTCAAACTAGATCATTTATGCCTATTTCTAGAACCTGTCGAGGTTTGAAAAAATGATACATGTCATGATAAGACCATGTGAAAGCCTAAAAATGGTGTCTATGGAATATATGATCATAAAAAGGCCCCATTTTATCTCCTAGAGGAAAAATTCAAAGTTAGCCAAAGTTGACTTTCAGAATTGATAATGTTTGCTAAGGTAAATGGGATTAGTCAGAGCTTCATAGGAAAACATATGGCTATTAAAAACATGAAATGTGTAAAGGGGTGTATTTTATTTTTTCATGCCAAATATCACCAAATTTTGAAATGGGGATTTTAAGTTATGCAAGTTTTTCTAAAACTACTCTTTTAAAGAATGCAAAATAAGCAGTTTGGATTATTAGAATCTAAGAAAAAATATAGATCCTTCTTCAGATAAATCATAGAAGGAATTTTTGAAGAGAATTTTGAGCATGAGATTTTGATTTTTTTTTAAGGAAGATTGGTTGAGAAATAAGGAAGCTATGAGTATTTTTCTAACAAGGTTGTTTGTCTTCCAAACTATCTTCTTGAAACGATAAGTGTAGACACCAAATTTGTGTCTTACGACCCCTTGTGACCCGCATCTCATCTCGCAACTTAACCTCATCACCTAAACCTTACACAATTATTTATTAATTACCTTGTAATTGATAAATCCACATCACCTTACCTGCCACCTCATTTTGCCACCTCATCATGACCTAGCCCTAACCCTAAACTAACCTAATTAAGACCTATGACTTGGTCTAGACTCACATCCATAACTAATGCCTCCTTACTCGCACCCAAAACCGACCTTCTAGCCACTTGACCAAGCCCGCAACTGATCTCTCGGGAGAAAAGCAGGGAAGGTGGGCTATTTTACTAAAAATAGCCTACTTTTTCCTTACCGATGCCGGTTCCTACTCGACCGCCGTCGGTTACGTAACCGCCATCGGCTCCCTGTAAATGGGCTCCCCGAACCAAAATCAAGGGTCGAATGATTTTTGAATCAACAGAGATCATTGGGAGTGAAAAACAGAGTCCAGATCTTCACTTGACCGAGCAGAGACGAGTGAAGAAACCAGAAGTGTTTGCAGCAAAGGAGATCAACTTGCATCTTTGTCAAAACCAGTAAGTCACATCTTGCATGTCCTCTGTTATAACATTTCTTATGCTCTTTGAATCACAGTCCTCCTAAATCCGTTTCTGAATCCACTACCCAACGTGCCATTGCATCTAACTGTCATTCTTTTACCTCTCATCATCTCATTTCCTAATATCATCCATAAACCAGCCTTACAAACACCATAGCTACCAAGAAGGTCCTAGGCCCAACCGACGTCGGTTACCAGAAACCGGTATCGGTTACCCTGACTATAACCAGAAACCAGCCTTCTCCTACCCGTTTCAACCAAGTAATCTAATTGATATTTTGTAGTCATTTGTGTTAATTCATATTAGCAGGGAAACTGACCACCTTCGAAAGGAAGTTTTATATTTCCTGGGCCCAAGGCAGTTTCCTCATTTATTGTTTAATCAAATCTTGTGGTCTTGTGTTCTTATTTGCAGGTAGTCCTTCCAAGACAAAAAGGAGTTCTTCGCAGTCAACCTGATCTTTCTCCACGGTACGCGCACACCATCTCGACATTTAACAGGTATTCCTCCTAGCCCTAACCCTATCTGTTTCTAAAAGGAATGAAAGGATAGAAACAACTCTATTCCTAGAAGCCGAAACATTCCGAGCGAAACATTTTGGCACGCCCGGTGGGACCCATTTTGGGTTTCTTTCTTTCTTACTTGCTTTCATATAGGGAGCATACCTGCTGTTTTCTTCTTCTAAAGATATTCATAAGGTTTTGTATTATTTTGGTAAAAGAACTTGCTTTGTTTTTGCATCTTGCATTAGTGAAAGTCATCTCTTTTGCTTCATCGAATATCATTTTCGATTTGGGTTTAAAACACGTGCATTGCATCCTTGCTTGCTGTTTTCAATTCTAGTGAACATAGATTAAGTAACAGGTCGTACACGTGGGGGTGATATCCACGGTATTGACAAGAAATTGATCTTACATTCACTGCACAACACATACCGAATCACTTCACAATTAACACAACAGCTCAAACATCCCCCCTTTTTTTGCGGTATTCCTCCGCCCGATTGAGGTAACTTTATAAGCCAAAACAAACTTGACATTTCCCCTAGGTCTTGTTGTTTAGGATTCTGACAGCATTCTACGTCTAAAGGCATAAGCCCACAATAATTAAAATTAACCCTAGGGTTAGTCTCTGGATTTGAGTGTGCATCTTGCTTGTTTTCAGTTCTGTTTTCTTTGTCATATTTTGTCTTCTGTGATCAATAATTTGACAAATATACTAAACGTTGTTAAAAATCAAATTAGCAGCCTTTTATATCTTGTTAACCCAGACTTCTTACACCGACATCGGTTACCTGACCGACGTCGGCTATAGTATAACCGACATCGGATACTAGACCGATATCGGTTACTGTCTTCTACAACCCCTGACAAACCAGCAACCTGCCAATTTCACCATTCTAAGGTTGTTTCTGTTCCGGATAGATTGAAACCCTACTGTGAACACCTGTCCATGGTTGTTATCACTCGAAAGCAAGCCGCCGCCATGGTTTCACATGCTTGCTCTGTTTCTTTACCTGAATCACCCCCTTCACATTCTGTGGGGAATCCTACAGACACCAGTGAGATCCCCCAAATTCCTGTAGGAGACAAGGACTTTGCCAAATTTCTGGATGCTAATCCTAGCGCTGTACAATACTATTTGTCTCATGCCCCTGACCGTACGCCTGATGGTCAGCTCTTTGTTGGCATGCCTATTAGTATAGCTGCTCATTTAGCCCCCACTCCACCTGATAACACCGCCTTGCTTCCGGCACCTTTAGCCCCATCTCCCAATCCGACAGCTTCAGAGGTTCATACGACTCAGATTGGCTTTTCTTTGGCTAATCTTGGACCCCACATATCATTACCACCGACTGCCCCTACCTCATCTCTCTTGCAGACTACTCCATTCATGACTTGCTCTCTGCCACCTATCCACACGAGCTTTCCTTCTCAAGCTCCGCCTACCTTTTCATTCCCATACACGTATCCAGTAACCTCAACACCTTATATGGGACATCCCTATTCTGTCACCTCAACATATTCATCCTCCATACCTTATCAACACTTAACCCCACCATTGTCCAGTGGAGGCCCTTGGCCCAATTTGCCTCCGTTTGCCACAACCGCACCATCATCTCATCCAACCACAGATTTCATCAAACAAATGATGGACAAAATGCAAAATCTGGAGGCTTCTGTGTCGGGAAGTCGTAGCGCCTTGACATACGAGCAAGTTTGTCGGGAGCCCATTCACCCTTCTGTTCCCCTTCACTCATATCCTCCTCAATGGGAACTACCGAAATTTACTCGTTTTAATAGTAAAGAGGATCCTCAACAGCACTTGCGATCATTTAGACATGCTTGTTATTTGATTGCCCATGATGATGCCTTGCTACTCCGCACATTTCCCATGTCCTTATCAGGACCCGCCTTGGAGTGGTACAGTGCTTTAACCCAGCACTCAATCTTCTCTTTTAACCAACTAGCCCAATCTTTCTTGGATCACTTCTCCATTAACATTGCTAAGAAAGTATCCATCACCGACCTTTATGCCATCCGACAATTCGAAGACGAATCTATCGCAGATTTCGTTGGACGATGGCGTGGCCTTATCAACCAACTTACATATGCCTTGCCTCAGGCTGAACTTATCAAACTTTTCACACGGGCATGTGCTAAGCACATTTCTCCTACTCTTCAAATTCAAACTTTCCGCACATTTGATGAGGCCTTTACCATGGCTCGGAAACTAGAAATTCGAGCCTTAGAAGAAGAGAAATTGCGGTTGCGCAACAAAAACCCCAATTTCCGAACTCCTGATTCTACCAATAAACCAAATACCACCACTCCTCACGCGTCCACTTCTTCTAAATCAAAAGGAGCTGTCCACGCGGTGATGGTTAAATCTCAAACACCGTCTAATACTCCACCAAAAACCACCTATAAGTACAAAGCCGAACCCATCAATTACACTCCCTTGGGAGAAACCTATGGTGTCATCTTGGAAAAATTGCTCAAAGCCGGAGCTATCACCTTGCCTCCTGTTAAACCTCACTCTGGGTTTGACTCCACCCGCGCTATACCTTCCTGGTACAAAGAAAATGACTTCTGTAACTTTCACCGTGTAAAAGGACATAGTCATGAAAACTGCAAGATGTTGAAAAACATAGTGCAGGAAATGGTGGACGCAGGGGATATAACCCTCGATAATCCTAATGCCCCTGCCAACCGAAATTTGAAAATCTTCAACAAACCATTCCCGAATCACTCTTCCAACAGTAACACAAACCAGGATATCTTAGCCGAAGAGAGTGTTCATGAGATCCATGCAGTCTTCGATACCCAGCCAAAAGCCTCTATCGAGAAAATTTTGAATCAAGCCTCTTCACTAACACAGGAGCCCGAACCTCCTTTACCACCATCAAGCCAAAGCGAAATCATTCCTTTACCCATAAAGGAGTTAACTGCCCAGACTCCTCTTCCCATCGATGAGTCTGCTTATACCACATCCCTACAAGACTGCGAACGGATGTTATCTAATCTATCTATTTCCCAGACTTCCCCTTCTACCACTCTTGTTGCACAAGAGGAAGGTACGCCACTCCTTTTGACATCCTTAGACGAGAAATCTCTTGCACCGACATCACCAAATTCTTTAACCATGACGGATCCTCTCGAACACGCCCTCTTACCTATTAGTTCTTCATCGCCTAAATCTTTTCAACGACCGGTTGACCTCTTAACATCTATTGATACAGTGCCTCATCTACTCACTGTATCACACCCACAGTGGACTGGAATCACAACCCACCTTTCTTCCGTACCAAATTTACAATTCAAACCTGAAGACTGTCATTCTCCAGAGGATAGACAAATCCTATGGGAACGTTTGAGTACCCCTTATTCTACTCAAATGCAGATGACCGATCCCGACACATCTACCATATACCCGAAGTGTTTACAGAAACTCAAAATGCCTATGTCCTCATTCTCACCCCCCGTATCTATACTCAGTATCCCATCCACCTCTATCAACCTAACCAAATCTTCCCCTACACTTGGGACCTCACCAATACCCAGTCTAACACACCCGCCTAAGCGACTAGATTTATCCAAAAATAAAGCCGCCCCGCCACCTAGGAGACACACTCAACCCGTGCCTCTATCACAATCAAAACCATCATCGTCATACCTACCTTCCATATTGGGACCTCATCCTTCCACCTTGCACCAATATATCACACCTCCTGCGTTTTCTCTAAAAAGACATACGCCTTCTGCACCTATACCGAGATCTAAGGGTATATCAACATTATCACCCCACGTATCCTGTCCACCCATCAACCCTAAACAAACTCCATCATCAAAGGATTTATTTTCTGTCACTCCCCTTTCTCCGTGGTTGTTTCCCGCTACCATGTCATCTGTAGCCTCATCATCTAACCAGCCGAACGTAGCTCCTGCGCCAAAGAAACCACGTTTAGTGAAAACCACGTGTCAACACCCCTTGGCTAAACCACCACCCATACGAACCAGCCACGCCCAAACATTACCGAAACCCACACAACCAATACCCTCATCCTCCTCCGATTTTGACCCACTCAAAGGATCTTACGCTAAAATCCTTGCCATGTTGGTAGAGAATGCGACCATTTCCCTACCCCCACTTAGACCTTATGACCCGTCTAAACCTCGGCCTGTAGGTTACGATGAGTCTAAAATCTGCGCTTATCACCGCACACCAGGACATGATGTGGAGGGATGCAAAGCTTTAAAAACCATCCTTCGTCAGTCACCTCTCCCAGATAGAAAGGTTAAGAAAGACAACTTACGAAGGGAGAGACCTTTAGCTTCAATTCCCTCTCCTATACCATCTATCCCCGCCTCACCACGATCTATCATTATTACAACCCCACCTCTTGAAGACCATAATTTATCCCAACCATCTTCCTCATCTCAGGTTTACGAGATTAATATGATTAGTGTTGCTACTCGAGCGCAGAAAAACAACGAGAAAGCGAAAGAAAGCACACCTGCGTCCTCTCTTTCTCCGTCTAGCATCCCGATTGCACCACCACCCAAAGTGGTTATTCGTGGACCCGCTTACCCCGTCTCTAATGGAGTTGCCCATCGAGCCATGATCAAACAGCTTCACCAATCACCCGTCAAAATGACACTATATGATCTCATTCAGACTTCTGAATCTCATCGACAAGCTCTCGTTGAAATTCTTCAAGGGATCGAGGTCTTACCTAATGAAACCCTGCCCGTTGCCTCCATTCTAACACCCAATCACGTTGCCTCTCTCACCAAACAACCCGCTGCCCCAACCACTTCTGTCTCTGTACCACAAGCTGCTGCAGTCAGTTTCTCTGAAGATGAAATTGTTGACTTTGGTACAGAAGACCCTGACCCTGCCCTTTTCATCTCCGCTTACATCCGGGACATTCGGGTACGTCGTGTTATGATTGACGGGGGCGCTAGCCTAAACATCATCTCTTCAAAAGCCTTCCAACAAATGAATATCCCTTCTAGCTACATGTGTGCCAATCCCATCATGTTGCGGTCATTCAATGATGCTATTACCTCTACCTTAGGCACCGTGATCCTCAACATTCGGGTAGGACCACGTACTTTACCTGAACTCTTCTATGTCCTTGAAGGAGAGTTCCAATATAATATATTGCTGGGTCGTCCTTGGATCCGGGCCATGGGATGCGTTCCCTCAACCTTACATAGATGCATAAAATTTGAGTACGAGGGGAAGTCCTACACCGTAAAAGCTGATCCTCCCCCCTTTAAAACCTGCAATATGTTATACCACCCAAATGATGTGCTGGTACCAATCAAGACACCCGTTCATTCAACCCAACCATCTTCTTCAACTGTGCCTCAACCATGTACCTCAATCGCACCTACGCCTTCAACTGATGAAACCACCGTCGCAAAAACCACTTCCCTTCCCGCAGCTAACATCCCAACCGCGGACCCCTTAGTAGATGTTTTTCAGCGCCTTACGCTGGGGGAGTATCGCCTATATAACGTTAGTTCTTTCCATACCCCACAGGAGTACGGACAGGTACATGCCCATCCTAACTATGACCGTCGTGTGGGGGAAGTAATCTCCTACGGACCACCTCACTGCCGCACTAACCTAACGTATGGGGGTGTCGACGCATCTTCCGTTGCCCCTGAGCCTCCTCTTGGTGTGGTTCCTTTCCAGTCCGATTTTCAATACCTTACCAATCGTCGCTTTGCCCTCACCTTCTTGACTCGCTGTGCTTGGAAAGGCTTTGGTTTTGGTCTTTATGAACAAGGCCGACATACGCTCATCCCCATCACCACACGCAAACACAATGATCGTAGTGGTCTCGGATTTCCGGAAACACTTACATCGAAAGAACCTCGTGACAGTTGCCTTCTGGAAGAGAACGACGTTACCCCTAACAAACCATCATCACCCACTTTGCCATCGTCACCCACTGAGTCGATAGATCACGAATCTATCCCTCCTAACTTTTTTTTTTCATAAATGCTATCTTCTTAGGCCCTCTCACTTATCAACGCGATAATGAGGACCCCTCTTCTATCCCCCTTCTATATCCAGACATGATCGAAGAGGACTCGCCTTCAATTAACGTTGTTGAGTGCCAGGATGATGACTCCATCCTCACTTACCTTGGCGCGGATGACTCTTATATTCAACGAGCCTTACCATCTGAAACCCAAACCATGCTGAACGAATCTACAATAGAAATCAACATCCACACGGAGGAGGATCCTCACATTGTGAAGATCAGACAATCCCTTAACGCATCAGAACAAGTCACCTTTACTACTTTCCTCCGTGCTCGCAACCAAGCTTTCGCTTGGTCCTACGCTGACATGCCAGGAATTGATCCTGACATTGCTGTCCATAACATTACACTGAAACCCGATTCCAAGCCAATTAAACAGAAATTGAGAAAAATGCATCCACGCATTGCCCTCTTGGTCAAAGAGGAGCTCCAACGACTCCTTTCTGTTTCCTTCATTCTGCCTATTGACTATCCTCAATGGATTTCTAACATCGTACCTGTCACTAAAGCGACGGGGGGACTTCGGATATGCACGGATTTCTGGGATCTTAACCTCGCTTGCCCTAAGGATGACTTCCCCCTACCTAGCATTGACCAACTTGTTGATCTCACTGCAGGCCATGAGATGCTCTCTCTCATGGATGGCTTTTCAGGATACAACCAAATTTTGGTTGCCCCTGCCGATCAACACAAAACTACCTTCATAACTCCTTGGGGAACCTTCTGTTACCGTGTAATGCCATTCGGCCTTAAGAATGCTGGTGCCACCTATCAACGGGCTATGACCTACATTTTTCATGACATTATGCACACTATCCTTGAAGATTACGTCGACGATCTTCTTGGCAAGTCTAAACATCGCAGTGAACATCTCGATGTTTTAACCATTATTTTTGACCGCCTACTACAATATTCTGTCCGTCTTCAACCAAAAAAATGTGTCTTTGGTGTCCTTTCGGGAAAACTTCTTGGCTTTATCGTCTCTTTGCGTGGCATTGAGGTCGACCCATCTAAAGTCAAAGCTATTCTCGAAATGCCCCCACCTACCAATCTCAAACAATTACGTAGTTTACAAGGTAAGCTCCAATCTATCCGACGTTTCATCTCCCAACTCTCGGATCGATGTCAACCTTTCCATCACCTCCTTAAGAAGGACATTGATTTTCAATGGAGCCAAGAGTGCCACCAAGCCTTTGAGGCTCTTAAAACTTATCTCTTACAGCCACCCGTGCTTATCCCACCTCAAGACGACCGCCCTTTCTACCTTTACCTTTCCGCCACTGACCACGCTGTAGGGGCCATGCTTGCACATCGTGACTCTGAGAATCGAGAACAAGCCGTTTATTATATAAGTCGTACTTTGGTGGACTATGAGACTAGGTATACACATGTAGAAAAGTTGTGCCTAGCCCTATCATTCGTGGCTACCAAACTCCGACACTACCTTCTGAATCACAAAACTTTCGTCATCACCAACACGGACCCCATCCATTACATGTATGCCAAACCTCATCTAAACCAACGCATCGCCCGATGGCTCATGCTCCTCGCCGACCTCGACCTTGAGTTCGTCCACCAGAAATCAATCAAAGGACAAACCATCGCAGACCAACTTGCGGAAGCCCCTTTACCTGGAGAACAATTTACCAATTTTACATTCCCCGACGAACTCATCGCCACTCTTTCACTCAAGGAGGAGTCGTATCCAATGACTCTCTTCTTCGATGGATCCAAATGCCAACGCGGTGGAGGAGCTGGCGTTGTTCTCGTTCCTCTTGACGCCGAGCCTATGCCTCTTTCATTCCGACTCGATTTCCCTTGCACTAATAATACAGCGGAATACGAGGCCCTTGTTCTGGGTCTCCAGGTTGCGCTGCACTTAGGTATCAAATCTATCAATATTTTTGGCGACTCTCAATTGGTAGTCAATCAAGTTATGGGCATCTACCAATGCAAAAATGAGGAACTTCAAAAATACAAACACTACGTGGATTCGCTTCTAGCCTTATTTACTCACTATTCTATCCAAACCATTCCACGCTCTACTAACAAATTTGCGGATACTATGGCTTGCTTAGCCTCACAAATTCCAGCCTCATCAACTGACTCTGACATTTTTGTCTTGGTCCAACAACTCTTTGCCCCATCTTATTCAGCCCCGGTTGTTTGTACGATAAATACTGTGTCTGCTAACTCGCAGGATACTTGGTATCACCAATTCCATGACTACCTTACAACCTCTGTTCTCCCTTCTGACCTTACTAGTACTGGTAAACGTGCTTTTCTTAAACACGTTTCTCGTTATGTAGTTATGGGGGGACTCCTTTATAAACGTGGCTTTGATGGCATCCTCCTTCGATGTCTCACCGGTGCGGAGATCACCCATACCATCCAACAAGTCCATGACGGTATTTGTGGTGGACATTTTAGTGGCCTTGCCGTGGCCAAACGAATCCTTCGCCTTGGTTATTATTGGCCTACTCTCAATAACGACTGCTACGAATATGTTAAGCGTTGTGTTATGTGTCAACAACATGCCAACCTTCAACATACTCCTAGCCACCCGCTCCAGGTCGCTCGAGATCTTTGGCCCTTCTCACAATGGGGTTTAGACCTTATTGGTGAGATTCACCCGTCCTCTTCACAACGTCACCGATGGATTATCACAGCAACCGAATATTACACAAAATGGGTGGAGGCTATTCCACTCATTTCAACTAAAAAAGAAAAAATTGTAGAGTTCATTAACCACCACATTATCTGTCGTTTTGGTGTTCCTCATCGCCTGATTACAGATAATGGAAAATCTTTCAAAAATAGGTTGTTGCAAGACCTTTGTGACAACTTTGGTATCAAACTCAGCTTCTCATCACCCTACTATCCACAAGCAAATGGACAAGCTGAATCCTCTAATAAAACCCTAACCAAAATCCTCATGAAAGTTGTCAATGAGTCCGGACGAAATTGGCACGATCACATCCCCTTTGCCCTTTGGGCTTATCGTACTAGCATCCGTACCTCTACTAATGCCACACCTTTTTCTTTGGTATATGGTACCGAGGCTGTCTTACCTCTCGAAATACAAATACCCTCCCTCAGAATATCCCTTCAGG
The DNA here is from genome assembly GCA_019776745.2 of Taxus chinensis. NCBI lineage: Eukaryota > Viridiplantae > Streptophyta > Pinopsida > Cupressales > Taxaceae > Taxus > Taxus chinensis. The sequence goes on along the minus strand of CM034155.1, from coordinate 75,592,203 downwards.
ATATTCTCACTAACGATGATTTCCGCCAAGAGCGGTTAGCCCAATTGGAGCTTCTTGACGAACGTCGTCTTACAGCTCTTGATCACCTTCAAATCTATCAAAAACGCATCAAGCGTGCTTATGATAAGCGACTCCATGAGCGTACCTTTAAGGTTGGTGATCTTGTCCTCAAAGAGAATCAACATGTAACCAAACTAGAAAAGAGCAAACGTGGAAAATTTGCTCCCAATTGGATTGGGCCTTATATAATCACTCACACTTATGGATCAGGCACTTATCGTTTAGCTTCGCTTAATGGTAAACCTGAGCCTGAGCCCCTTAATGCCTTGCATCTTCGACCATTCTACTGTTGAAATTAGTGTTATATCACTTCTTATCTACCTACTGCTCGTCCCTTGAGCTCATTTACCGCTACATACACTTTGTTTTCCTACATCTCAAAATAAAATCAAGATCACATTCTCACCTCCTCTTAACGATGCCTTCCCCTTTTTAGTCTAGTCCGTGACTTCAAAATTTTAAAATAAGCCGTATTCTTATGGGATTTTCTTGAGTCAAACTTCCTACCAAACTAGATGCTTCACGCCAAAAGAATATCTAGTCATCTAAATTAAATATAGACTGCTCCCTCGAAGGACAGCTATATGCCGAACTATTGCTGCTATTATATATAGACTGCTCCCCCGAAGGACAGCTATGCATTAAAATCATATCTGCTACTATAAATAGATTGCTCCCTCGAAGGACAGCTATACACAGTCAGCCTTTATCAGAAGCTTCTCGCATTGATCAGCTTCGTGAAGACCTCAAGAATAAAACAATCAATATCCCTTGTAGACTTCCCGCATCGATCAGTCTATATTCAATAAAATAAAAGCCTCATTCAGAAGAACTTTTGAGTCATGGACTTGTCTATTTAGGGTAGGTTCTCTTTTGTCAGAACACTCACTTTGTAATGAGTTCTCCGTACCTCAGCTATATCATCCACCTCACCTCACCATCTGTTTCAAACTCAAGGGACGTGACGTACACCTGATAGGTTGTGATCATCCAACTCTTTTCACCTATTGACTTCTCGTCTATGCACCGGTACCTAGGGCTTCAAGTGCGTTCTATGTTGTGTGGTTTGTTTTGCTCTTTTCACCTACGGAGCAATCTTTCCTCTTTGCCTCGCATCTAGGATTGTGTGTTGATCTTAATCAGGACATGGTTCCCTACCACTTGGGTAGGCTAACTTTCACTTCTCTTGTACCTTTTACAACATCACCAATTCGTTACCAACACCATCAACCTTACCTTACCAATATTACTATCAATACCTTTACCAGCCAACCAATCACCTAACCATACCTAAAATTGTCTGAATTCACCTCTCCCTGGTCCTAAGGGAGAACTACATCGGTCTGAGGCCCCTCCTTGCTTTGTGCAATGGGCTATGTAGGCAGCACTTCGGAGACATAGGGTCTCCCAAGGTTAGCTCGACCATCCCCTACCATCACCTATCATATGTGGTAAATATAAATATTTCTGTGTATTTCTATTTAATCACATTCCTCTTTATCCTTTTTCAAAACACCGAAAATCAAAACACAAACATTCTTATTTTTATCGTAACTCCAATCAACATACATATTCAACTTTATTTAGATGTTAAACAAATACATCTTCTCTATCATCGACACGCAGGTCGGCATCCTTATTTATCCTTATAACTTGCTAACATTTATTTAGACCCTTGCGCCTCATCCCGAACTAGGTGATGATCGTGATCGTCGACCCCTCTCGCCAGGCCTCTCTGTCCTCAAAGGTACCACGGCTATTGGTACCGCCCACTGATCTGCCAACCTCTCCTGTAACATATGAATACGCCCTCTCGCATGGAGGACTCCCGCCTCTAGTCTCTCCACCCGTGACTCCGCAACCACTAACAATCCCCTTGTCTCATTCACCTGCGTTTGGAGCTGCTGAACCAAACGCTGCAAACGATCTCTCTCTGCTGTAATCACCGCTATGTCAGGACGATCACGTACACCTTGCAGCTTTGCTACCCACCATAATCTATAGGCCTCTGTCATTCCTGCGTCCATTACCCTGCGATCGGCTGCTACTTCTTCAGGACCTTCTGGAGGTGTTGGCTGGGGAGGTGAGAATACTGCCTCTGCGTCGATCCTCATATATGGTCTATAAGCCTGTGGTATGTCCTGCACGAATCCAAATTGTCACCGCACGCGATCTATAGGAATCCTCTCATATTCACCTGGCCTGTGCCCCGCGATCCACCTCAATCGCTCTACACCCCTCAACTCCTCAGCTATGTTCTCTGTTACCATATAATTCCCGTAAGGCCTCCAACAGATATCCGCAATCGTCACCCTCTCCCATATCTGCCTGTAAAACTCAATGTCACCCGTCACGGCCTGAGATCTTGCCTCTTGTTCTGTCTGGACCCATCGTCTGAATCCTAACCTCTGTACTCCGGTCTCTCCTGACTGGATGGGTCGGCCTATTGGTCGCACACAAACAATGTGCTCATAGGCCCAACAGTGTAATAAGTATGAACAATCCAGCGTCGTCCTATGATTTCACCTACACGCCCATAGACCCCTGTATAGCTCCGCCAAATATGCAGGTGCCCATGCAAAAGTCACGTTCCTTTCTATCATCTCCCAAATAACACACATCAATGCCTTCGGAAATCTTCCCCCATCCACCCTCGGTAACGCGTAATACCCTACCGCTATCATTAATATCACTGCTAACCTTGTCTCCTCAGGGTGTGCTGCATACATTACCCCATATGTGAATGTCAAACCTCGCTGTGTCAGATCTCGGGCGTATGGACCAAATACTGTTGTTATCGCTCCACGTGCCGCGCTAGGTAATGCCTGATATACTAGTTTTCCTATAATTAGGAGTCTCAAAATACGGAACACATCTTCCAATGTTACTGTCATTTCCCCTGTTGGTAGATAGAAGGTATTTTTCTCAGGATTCCATCTTTCAATCAACGCCTGCAACATAGCATGGTTCCGTGCAATTCGTGAATAATAGCGGATCCCACTTAACCCCAAACGATTTATCAACATCCATTCAGCTGGTGTTACATCCGCTCGGATTCGTGACAACAACGCTGGTACACTATCATTCATCCTTAGCCCTGCCTCTGCCTGCATATGTCACAAAAACCAATAACTGTTCAATAAATCAAATCCCCACGGGTTTTTTTTCTCACATTCTGGAAATTCCTACAGCAACCGGTATCGTTTATAGTAAACCGGTACCGGTTTAGTAACCGATACCGGTTATTCCTAACCGATATCGGTCACTGTCACCTTCATACCGCCTGCCTAAACCTACTACCTACGACAATAATTTGAGCGTTTATTCCTTTCTATACCTACAAACATACCTGAAACCCCTGATTACCTACCCCGTAACACTTATAACCCTTGCTATCATGTTTTCTTTTTCATATCTACCCACTTAATCTCTTATTCATAACACATGCAAAAATCAAATCACAACCAAAACGTTTACCTCTTGGGTTGCAGCAGCTTGCGGTGGCACTTGTCTTCCCTCTCGTCCCTGCCTGCTGGATGCTTCTCCTCATTCTGCCATGATCACCACTCTTTTCAAATTCACCTTTCTACTTTCTGAATCTCAGATCGCATTCACTTTCCTGTCTCTTTTCTCCTTATCACTCAAATCTCTCATGCAAATACCTGTCTCAGTCGTCAAAAAGCGTCGCGTTCGCGTATTTAACTCTTGCATGGCTCTAAAAATAAGAACTTAAGTTGCCACCCTAGCTTTTCTATTTTTAGAAAAGCTCATAACTAAATAACCGGTATCGGTCATGTGACCGATATCGGTCTAGCAGCTACCGACATCGGTTCTCTAACCGATATCGGTTATAGACCTATCTTTTTACAACATGGTTCTTTTTCTTCATTTTCTACCTAATTTTTTGTCGCGCCCGCCCTTTTTCCTGCATAACAACACCATTATCCATATTTCTCCATCCACCACACATATCATTACAATGTCCATAACATCATCTATTTTACAAAAACAAACAAACCATCAACTAAGTCACATCTACACAAAACCAAAAACTCATCATTTGGATCCAACTCATCAGATACATATATAACAATGTCACAAAACCAGCCCACAACATGCAACATTTCATCATATAACATGTCATCCATATATACGTGCAAAAACAAAAACATCAACATCATCCATATATCAACATGTCAACTAAACTCATCCTACATTCTATATCACAAACCATCGACAAAATACTTAAACACATTTTTGAACACTGCATGTGGATCAAAACATCATCTCTATATATATATACAAATTTTCAAATATACAATGTGCCCTGCATCGGGGCCTCTGTGATCTCATCATACAACTAAGCCGGCACGCAGGCCGCAATAACTATCCAAAATCTCGACTCGGCTCCCTCATATCAAAAATATACTCGCAGGCCGGTATCAAATATACAACCCGTACTCGACTCGCAGGCCGGTATATAATGAATAAATGAATCCATACATGAATAAATGACGGCACGCAGGCCTCTATCAACACAACCGGTTCGCAGACTGGTGCCCATGTCCCTATACAAAAACTATGTGGGGATCCCTCAGCTCTCCCCACCACCCTCAGCACCTCTCCCTGCTGGTCCCTGCGGTGCCTCTCGCCTCCTACCTGTAACGGACACACCGGCTGTAGCTGCGCCTCCCTGCGACCTCTGACTATGCGAGGTCTCCGCTCGGTGTGCCGCATATGGCTGATACTCAGCTCCGGTACTATCAAGGACATCCTGATAGTACCGGGCCTCTGCTCTCGCCTCCATGTATCTCTCCCGTGCCACCGTCGGTACTGGGGCTGGTCCCCGGACTCCTACTACCAGTACCCCCTGTGCTGGTGCTGCTGGTGGTGCCTGTGGCCGTGGTGGTGCCTGTACCTGTGCTACTGCTGGTACCTGTACCTGCACCTGTGGCTGTGCTGCTGGTGGTGGTGCTGCCTGTGCCTGTGCCTGAGCCTGGGCTAGCTACCCCTGTAAGACCCCTATCTGTGCCTGCGCAGCAGCAAGCTGCCCCTGTAATAACTGCACCTGGCCCCTGAGCTGATCTCTCTCTGCCGTCACCGCTGCCAAGTCTGGCTGTGCGGGCTGTGCTACCCTCGCCGCTCTCTGACCAGCCCACCAAACCCTGTATGCTCCTGTGCACCCAGCATCATCTACGCCATCATCTGCTGGCCTCTCTGCAACCCAATCTGGATCCAAGGGCTGTGGTGCAGGCAGTGGGGCCTCTACATCATCCCTCCTGTACTGAGGGAAGGGAGGTGGCTCGTCCTGTCGCAGCCCCATCTGCCTGCGTACCCTCTCTAGGGGTATCCTCTCGTACTCTCCCGGCCTCCGTCCTGCTATCCAGAAAGTGTACTGGATCCAGACGTAACTGTAAACGGGCTCCTCTGTGAGGGTGATGACCTCTGTAAGGTCTCCATATGATGTCTACCACTGTCAGGCCCTCTAACAAATGTCTATAATAGGCCACATCTCACCCTGCAAGAACTGCTCGTGGCTGCCCCACGACCCCCAACCACCTCTGAAAGCCATATCTGTATATGACCTGTGGCCCTGGCTGCTGGGGTAACCCTACTGGCCTGATGCATATGATGTGCTCATATGCCCAACAATGCAGCAAAAATGTCGAACAGATACCGAATCGCCTCATCCAGTGATAACCCCAGAGCTCTCTGTATAGCTGCACCAGATACACTGGTGCCCACGCATAGCAAGTATGCTCCTCAATCATCTCAAGCAACACCCCCATCAACACCCGTGGAAAGCGGCCTCCCTCTAAGTCCGGGAGGGTGAAGCAGGTGATCCCAATCATCATCAGCACAGCCAGCCGTGTCTCGTGTCGATGCGCACGGTACATGTCACCATACCCAATGCTCGCGCTGTGATAGGTAAGTAGCGCGGCTGCATCTCCAAAAACCTGTAATATGCTGTCCATGGCAGTCTCTGAATCTACCTGGAAGACTGCCTCTCCCTCGATAGGTAGTCGAAGGATGCGATACACATCCTCCAACGTGATAGTCATCTCCCCAGTCGGGAGATGGAACACATTGGTCGCCGGATCCCATCTCTCGATGAGGGCGACCATCAGGCTGTGATCTCTCTCTATCGCTCTGTACCTCTGGACTCCACCGAGTCCCACCTCGCGCATGATCACCCAGTGAGCTGCGGACACATGTGGTCTCATCCACACCAACAGCGGGGGCATCCTATCCCGCATCGTCAACTGCTGACGTGCCTGCAAAACCAACCCACATCCTTAGACCTACTTTTTATCACAACATCTACTTTATCCTCTAAACCCCCTTTTATCCCCCCCACCACACCCCGACTCTCTACCACCCCACCCAAAACCCAAACCCACCCCACCCACAAACCAAACCCACCCCACCTAAAAACCAAACTCACCCCCAAAACCCACTCCACCTAAAAACCAAACCCACCCCACCCAAACCCCTACCCGACCCAAAGCCCAAAATCTACCCAAATCCAAACCCCCCCACCCAACCAAACTCACCCCACCCAAAACCCAAACCCACTCCACCTAAAAACCAAACCCACCCCACCCAAACCCCTACCCGACCCAAAGCCCAAAATCTACCCAAATCCAAACCCACCCAACCCCAAAACCAAACCCACCCAACCCACCCCCAACCCAACCCCCCAAAACCCCCACCCAACACCCCACCCCACCCAACACCCAAACCCACCCAACCCAAAACACAAAACACGCCCAACCCAACCCAACCCACACTCACCCAAAACCCAACCCAACCCATACCCATACAAACCCAAACCGACGCCGGCCGACATACGACCGACGCCGGTCCAGCCCAACACACCCTGTCCACACAATTTGTGACCGATGCCGGTCGCTTAGCAACCGACATCGGTCGCTGTAATTGCCGGGAGCCGAACCCCCGCGCGGCCCCCCCACCCATATTTTTGCATTTTTATACTTATCTACCCACCCAAACACCCTAAAAACCTACCCACCCAGCCGACTTGCCCTATTTTACCCATCTATCCTCTTCGTTTTTCAAATTACGTCAATTTACTCATTATTTCCTAAAAAATGTAAATTCCTACCCAAACCCCCAATTTCGCTTAATACCATTCAAATGCACAAAATAAAGAGTTCCGAGCCTACCCGTACGACGACACGTCGTCGTGGTGGGATGGGTGGTGGTGGTCCAGCTGGTCCAGCCCCTCCTGCTCCTCCTACCTGTGCCATGGCTCCAATTCTACTCTGCTGGGTCCCCGGCCAATCAACTGCTGCCTCCTCCTCACTTGGGCCCGCAAACAACTCACTCCTCCAGCACAATAGCTCCACCTCAATCAATAAACCTCCAATCTCAACTCTCCACGTCAGACAAGTCAATTTGGTTTTCAAAATAACAAAGTGACAATGACAAGCCGTATTTTTCTTTTTATAGGTTTTTCGCCCTTAACCGATATCGGTTTCATGTTGCCCTAATGAACCGGTATCGGTCCCTTAACTGATAATGGTCACGTAGAATCGACATCGGTTTCTTCTTCCAACTTTCCCCCAATTTTTTTCCCTTATTTACCATTTGCCCCTTTTTAACCACATATCACCTATATCCACCTTTGCTGAACACCATTTGTTTACCTATCCGGCCCGACCCACGGCCTCGCCCTACCCATTTGGCTCGACCCAAGGCCTCACCCTAACAAACCGGCCTGACCCAAGGCCTCGCCCTAACAAACCGGCCCGACCCAAGGCCTCGCCCTAACAAACCGGCCCGACCCAAGGCCTTGCCCTACCCTACCGGCCCGACCCAAGGCCTCGCCCTAACCAACCGGCCCGCCCCAAGGCCTCGCCCTACCCATTTGGCCCGACCCAAGGCTGCAACCCAACAACTCGGCCTGACCCACGGCCGTATCACTCCAATACCTTACCCAAAATCAAAACCATCCACTTTTATCCACCCATCCTGTAGTTTTTTGTTCAATCAAGCTCACATGTTCGTGTTTTAGCATGATTAGGGTCCTTGACTTGATCTGTCGACCAACTTTGCTCAAACCTAGACCGTGACGTTTATCTCAACCAAACCAACCATTTGGTACTGCCGGACATGCCTAAACGTTCCTGTACCTTACCTGTTATATACCCTGGAGCTACTTCCTATGCCTTGGATACCAGGATTATATCACCCTTGTTTGGATAAACTATCGACCTTTGCCTATACACTACTGGTTTGCTCGTCAAATCATGTACCCTAGTCGTACTATTGCATTTTACCATGCGTCTGCTTCCTTGGACCTACCCCACCATCTTACCATCCCCTTTACCCCATTTACCCTTTATCAACCCTATCCCTGATTTCCCATTCACTCAATTTGTGATAGATTTGAGGGGGATTACCTATACCCTTAACAGGGGAAACCACTTCATATTATTGTCCGTGTAGCTTTACAAAACAAGCTACACGACAATAAGGGGCTAATGTAGACACCAAATTTGTGTCTTACGACCCCTTGTGACCCGCATCTCATCTCGCAACTTAACCTCATCACCTAAACCTTACACAATTATTTATTAATTACCTTGTAATTGATAAATCCACATCACCTTACCTGCCACCTCATTTTGCCACCTCATCATGACCTAGCCCTAACCCTAAACTAACCTAATTAAGACCTATGACTTGGTCTAGACTCACATCCATAACTAATGCCTCCTTACTCGCACCCAAAACCGACCTTCTAGCCACTTGACCAAGCCCGCAACTGATCTCTCGGGAGAAAAGCAGGGAAGGTGGGCTATTTTACTAAAAATAGCCTACTTTTTCCTTACCGATGCCGGTTCCTACTCGACCACCGTCGGTTACGTAACCGCCATCGGCTCCCTGTAAATGGGCTCCCCGAACCAAAATCAAGGGTGGAATGATTTTTGAATCAACAGAGATCATTGGGAGCGAAAAACAGAGTCCAGATCTTCACTTGACCGAGCAGAGACGAGTGAAGAAACCAGAAGCGTTTGCAGCAAAGGAGATCAACTTGCATCTTTGTCAAAACCAGTAAGTCACATCTTGCATGTCCTCTATTATAACATTTCTTATGCTCTTTGAATCATAGTTTGATGGAGATTTTTATCTTGATCTTATTGATTTTAGGAGTAAGTTAATGATAGGAAGATGTCAAAAAGTTAATTTTTTTTGAAGTGTCATGCACTTGGACACAGTATAAGGGTGCCAGGTTAGTATTCCTTGAAGTAGTGACACTAAACATTCTAGGAGCACTACTCATGTTTGTATCATTAGTGACTAAGATTAGGTTCATAAGGATTATTTCTAGTCTCAAAAATTATGAAATGGAAATATTTGTCTCAAGTATTGTCTTCTATCACCGAGAAACATGAAACAAGTTAGAGATTTAAATTTAAGTCTATTAAGTTTGTTGTGGGAATTACTACACCGTGAATCCCTTGCACATGGTTTTCAGCCTTGATATTAAGGAGTTTTGTCAATGTTATGGAATGGGTGATATTATAATAAGATGAACTAAATACCACAAGGAATAATATCAAACCCTAGCATAAAAAGTCAAGGTAAAGACACCACTGTCATCACACTGTAAACTAGATCCTCCTATACAAGATGAGGTTCTCATACAGGTGATCTGTTAGTGTGAAAAAAATATTTTTGTGATCTAGGAATGTTATGGATACATCATACATTGTCCATGAAAATATTTGATTTCTCTTTTCCCCTGATTCATAATTTTTAAACTCAAAATTTTGCTCAGTCATCAATGTTAGACTGTGGTACACTAGTTTTCTTTTCTTGGAGTATTTATAGCTGTGGTACACTAGTTTTGTTTTCTTGGAGTATTTGTAGCTAATTTACAACTTGAAATGTGTTTAAAAAATATGGAGAAGGCCAAATCCCATACAACACATCTCAAATTTTTGAATTCCATTCAAATTTGAATTAGAAATCAAATTTTTAGCCATTTTGGGACATCATTGTCTTTAAAACCTTGAAACTAGGGTTTGTGAGTTTGAACTCTTCAAAATTTGAAAATCCTTCATTGAAAATCATCAAATTTTGTAAATATCACTGTATGGGGAGCATGTTGCATTTGTAAAAACAATTATACCACCCCATTACGAAACCATGGAGAATTTAATTACAATAATCTTGCCTAATCATGTCAGGTTTGGAGTTCATCAAATTTATCTAATTAAAGTGTTTATCTAACATTGGAATGCTTTGTATTTTTTGTCTCAATGCCCAAAAGTATGAAGGAAGCTAGTAAATCCTATAATTTTGTTAGAAAATGGTTACATAATTGTTTCCTTATGATAGTATTGAAAATATGCGAAAATTCTCTTATTGACTGTCATGGTTGGGTAACCAAATGAAAATTATCTTCAAAAAGATCTTGAAAAAGTGGAATATGATTCTCTTTACATAATTTGGAGAGTGGTGGATTCTCTTTATGTCTATTAGTGTTACAAACAGTCAACAATGTAGGATAATACGTAGAAATGTTGTTTGAGTTACTAAATGGTTGATCTTATTGTGAATTTGAAAAGACATTACCCTTAGCTTGAAGTCCATAAAGAAGTCTAAGAGATTTAGTCAGTTAAAAAACTTATTTTCTTCCAATGTAACTCATATAAAGAAGTTGAAAAGTTATTCTTTGGTGAATGAAGATTCAAAGTGGAAAAAGAGTTAGTGGTATATACAAGTATAGGATTGTGAAAAGGTTGGTCACTAGAGAATTGGAGAGTGTCATATTGCTGTGAAATGTGAAAGAATTGTATGGTTTATGCACTTGTAGAATGAAAAACTATAGTGAATAATCAAGATGAAATTTTAGGTGACTAGACAGTGAAGTAAGGAGCTGAGTCAGATACGAATATACAACATAGTGAAAAATGTTGAAAGATGATATCAGAGAAGTGTTAGAAAGTCCTAATTCAAGACACATAGTTTTAAGATAAAAAATATAAGAATAAAGATAACCCTGAAGATATAAAATTGAAGACATAGGAGGTTATAGAGTGTTAAGAAATGTTAGATTGAAATGAACATGGATACTGGTGTGTTGAAGAAAATAGTAAAAGAAGACCAAATACAACTGTAATGTACATTCTGTTAGAGAATTGTAGAGGTTTTATGAAGATTAAAATGAACTAACTAGTCAAGTTAGAGAAAGAGATCAGAGTAGAGTAGAGGCTTAGTGTAAATGATAAAAACTTGGAATTTTCTAGGCCATGACAAATGAATAAAAGTACAAGAAGATGAATAAGAAAAGGAGAGTGAAAAGGGACATAAAAGAGGAAGTTACACATGTAAGTGTATGAGATTATTGAGGTATTTGAAGAATCAATTATGTGCATATAACCAATTTAGACTTCTGATATAAAGAGACTATGAAAATAAAATGTTGAGATAGTATGCATGATCTTCAAGTCAGATATTCATACCAGTTAAGGATCATCACATTGGGTATTGAAATGCTTGTAGAACCTACAGATTTTGATGAGTAAAGTTGAGAGTCCTTCGAATGAAAATTGAGATGATGAATGTGTGAGCCTAATCTAGAATACTTGCAACAAATTTAAGAAAGAATTATTAGGAGAAAAACATGAATAGAGTGCAAATCTAGTGTGACTACCAGTTTTATAAGACAACACTATTATGTAAAAAAATACTTATTGAACTAGGCTAAGTAGCAACTTAGCATTTGGGGAGTTGCAGCTTTCCTATGAGTTAAAGCTCACTAAAGATAAGTTGTAGGTGATTGAATTATAGGGGGTTGAAGCCTTTAGACTGAGTAACAAATTGGTCAAACCTAGGAGTTACAACTCTAGGTTGAGTTGAAGTTCAACCATAAAACGATTGTGTTGGTGCTTGTTTTGAGATCTCTCCTTAGTCTTAAATGTGCCTCCGAATTTTTTTAATGTTTTGTTTTCTCAAACTATGAAATGTGAATGTTCAAAGGATAAAAGCATGTTTAACCCAGAAAAATTATGTGTGAGTATAATAAATCTTGTGTGAATAATCTTTCCTAGTTGAAGTAGTTATAACCACATTGTTACAGGAAGATTTTCATGTAAACCATGTTAAAATAGTCAGATCAACCTTTGGAAAAATATCTGTGTATCACCTTTGTTAATCCTTATGCAAACAACATTTTGTTTCTTGAAACTCGAAGGCACGTGGCATGTTTCTATTGGTTTCACTATTTCAGGCCTTATTTGCATATTTTCAAACTTTATATAACATGCAAAGTGCAAATAAAACCCTGAAACCCGATCGAATATTCTAAGGAATATTTTAATTCATAAGGGGAAAAGTGCAAATACATCCCCGCTCAGCGAAGGTAAACATATGTACTAATATTACTGGAGTGGGGAAATGGAATTTTATGCAATCTTGCATCATGCACCCAATGAAGAGTAAAGTGTAAATATATTCCTGAAGCCCGATGAAGGACATGTGTCAGTGTTTCAATAAAATTCAATAAGCATATGTTCGGGTTAAACTTATAGTTTTGCACTTGTTTGAAAACGTGGAAAAAAATGCAAATAAACTCCGTAGTCCCGCCATTCTCTAAATGGAAAACATGTTGATGACTTATATTCCAATAATAAGGGAAAATTAAATGAACAAGATTTGATGCATATATGGCTACCACCATTAATGCACTTTGCACATATCAAGGTAAGATTTAAAAAAAAAAAATCGATCATTTCGAATTACTACCTGGCATGCGAGAAATTGGAAGCCCTAGATTTTCTAAATTTACAACATAGAGAGAAAAATTCGATTGTGTAGAAGTGCATTCGAGCCAGAGGATTTAGAACAATGAGTGCAGAGAAGAATTTAAGAAAGTTTACAAGGAATGAGTGATTTTTTACGTTTCATTTTTATTTATTTTTGTTTGATATGCTATTTAGAAGGAATTAAGAGGGGAAATTGAAGCACACAAGATGAAGCCCATGGAATCAAGATTTCACGTTGCTTCCAGTATCACCAGTAATTGGGACACTGTTTCATATACAAATTTTTTAAACACCAACTTGGGTGATTTTTTACAAAGAGTCTGTGCTCCCAATAACAATGAATTCATGGTAGCCATTGATGCTAGCCACATTTCCTTGGTCACTGCTTTCCATCCCTCTATGCATTATCCAAAGCTAGTCAAGATTTGTGCTGAGAATTATGATCCAGTAAAAAGGGAAGTCTTAGATGGAAGTGGTGAAGAAATATTGACCCTAACACTCATAAAATTTAGATTAATGCTAGGGCTACCCAAAATTGTGAAACCAGTAACCGTATACATAGAGTCAACTTTAGCTAATTTTGAAGCTAAAAATAAATATTATTCTAGGCTCATGAGTACTAAATGGTTGTTGAAAGATAGAAATTCTACTAGAAGAAACCCTAAGAAGTTAGTCAGATCACATTTTGTAGTAGAGGTCGAAGACATATTTTTATTTTTAAGTAGAATGGTTGGCTTGGATATGGCTTATGAATATAAAGAATGGATGTGTCGATACATTGCGGTTATCTTATAAAATAATGGAAGAATGCTTTGGGTAAAAATTATAACTACATAAATTCACATGCAACTCTTCGAACTAGGCATACATATAAACATGGGCACCACTTCTAATCTTAATTTCTATATGATGTCATACTTGATTTGCAATATTGTAGGACACAATCTTTTTCCTGGCATCCCAAAAAATTAAAATTTTAAAGATCTTAGAGTATATGATGTTTATCCCCCGTTAAATCTAGACAATTGGAAAAGAAATGTCAGACAAGTAAATGATGCATTTTTTGCACCTATAATATGTCTTTTCAAACCATAACGAGAACAATATAGAATATCTAAAGAAGTCAGGAATGCAATATTGGAGTATGGTTGATTTTTTATTCAACATAGGTTTTTTACCTATATCAGAGCTAGTGGATTTGATGGGCACCCATAAAAAATGCCTAGATATGTAGATGACAAGTGGGCCCTGTGTGAACTTTCTAGAAAATTGGCACTATTACACAAAATGATTGTGGTAAAGAAAAATACCAACATTAAATTTCCTATAAGGATTGGAGGATATTCTTTCCCCACCATTGCAAAGGTTATTTTAATAGAATAAGAAATGGAAATGTTTGAAATGAATAAATTTGAACCTAGATCCAAGCCTGATATTAGATGTGTTGTTTGTTTTGATTTGGGAAGCTCATATGAACATGAACCTCATTTTGAGGACTATTGGATGAATTACAAATATGAAGAGGAGGTTAGACTTAGATATTTTTCTAGAATGACCCTCAGGTAGATCATTGATTTTACCTTTGTTGTTTTACCTCAAAGAATAATAGATGATCAAAATATAGTGAGTCAATACTATATTGACCAAAATATTGAGGGACAACCAATTACTCCCATATTTTGGGGTGAAGAAGAATAAAAAAACCCACATAAGATAATTTCTAATGTAATGAGAAGGAATTTGAATTGGTTACAAGGGAAATGTATGGAGTAGTCCATCCAGAATACAAAAGTGTTGAATGAATTCAGAGACTTGGGATTCTTGAAGGAAGATCTTCCTCCTTTGAAAGAAGGAGTTGATAAGATTGATCCATTAGGATGAAGAGATCCTCAATTGCCTACCAAGAAACCCACTTCAGGTATTATTGATGAATGGACTATTACTGCTAGTGAGATTGGAACCTCTATTTATTTTTTGAAATAAAAAATAGAAGAAATGCTCTTAAAATATATGCAAAATGCCTCCATCACTGAAGTAGTGCCTATACAAGCTAAAGGGGGAGGCATAAAAAAACTGAGGACTCCCACAATAATAATACCAGGATCATCCAGCACTAGAAAGAAGATAAGGGGAGACCTATAAATTACTGATACACAATCCAAATTAGAAGGTGCCAAAGAAAGAGAGGCACAAGTCCTCAAGCAATTTGAGAGACCTAAAAAGAAAGCTAAGATAATACTACCATTGGTAATGTATTCTGACATTTCAATGAAGGAAAGTGGCCATGGTTCAAATAAACACAAGTGTAGAGAGCCTAGAGTTATTGATCTTGTTCCCCTCACCAAGGCTAAGGAAAAATTGGTTGCTACATTAGCAGAGAAAACAATACCACCAAAAATTCAGGAAAAGATTCATGATACTCCACTTGTACCACCAGGGGTTGCATTTGTAGCCTTATTTCTAATAGGAGTAGTGGAAAAGTTGGCCCAAGAGTAAATAACTCATATTATCCCCATATCTAATCAACCTAACAATATTATAACAGAACAAGGGCAAGGGGAATCAAGTGTAATGTAGTATAAAGGTCATAATTTTCCTTAGTTTAGTCAACCACAAGAACAAGTGAAAAATCCAATTGAAGTGATGAACAAATATGTACTTGAAGAAGTTCGTCCACTTGAAATTACTGATGTAATAGTTAAAATATGTACAATGGGGGATAAAAGTGTCCCTCAGGTAGAGGATCAGATGAAATAAGTTTCCAAGCCATAAAATGTTGAAATTAAGGTTCAAATTAAAAATATTCACACTGAAAGTTCAATACTTACAAGGAAAGAAGAACCATTTATTCAAGGACTTGTAAGTGAAACATCTACACATAACATTATCTCTATTAAATACCACCCTTAGAAAGAATCAGGAGTTATAGAGGGTGATAAGCCAACTCAGGATATTGACCCTACTGAAGAAATTATGGTGAAAGCCACAAAAGAAGCTACTGAAATAGTAGAGATCAATGATAAGGAGAATGCACAAATTGATGATAAAGATCAGTCAATGTGTCCCAATCCATAGAACAATAAGAGGAATAATTGCTAAAGTAGAATACTACTAGTGTGCAAACTCAGGAAGATATTCTCACTAAACATCAATCTCTAAAAGAAGTAGATGATACAAAGAAGGAAGATTCATCCAAGGTGGAAAGTATAGTCAAAGAAACTCTAGGAGAAACTAAATAAATGAATGCCACTCTAGTGGGAGGAAAATACAAGGGAGAAATACCAGTTGATAGTAAGTTCAAAAAAATAAATAGTCAATCCCAAACTTCAGGACAAGGGAAAGAACAAGTAGAAAAAGGGACATTACGTGACGAATCCAAAAATCCAACAATAGAAGTGGAAAATCCACAAGAAGAGGTACGATTATTGTAGCATCTTCAATATGCATCTAAACAATTGATAGTTTTTCGTAAACCTCCATAACCCACATCATAAGGGGTGAGTGTGGGAAGTACTCTCACAACTAGGTGGTTAGGAGCACTCCTTCCAAGTAAAGAGAAGGAGACAATTCAAGAGGAAACATTGTATATAAGAATTATTGTATTCCAAAAAACCCACTAGAGCTCTTAAGAAGGACAAAATCCTAACTAAAACCCATGTAGATCAGAAAGGATTTAGGACTTTGGAAATAGCCACTCCATAGGGTGACAAGATGAAAGGTGAAATCACAATGGGTGATTATAAAGTTACACATATCCCCCTAGGAAAACCTACCAAAGAAATCTTAAAATAGGATGCTACAGTGGCTATTGGTGGTTTGTTGCAAAATATTGATGAAGATAAAGAAACCAAGAAACAATTAAAAGAAAAGGTCAAAGTATTTTCTTCATATGTGCATAAATGGATAATACATGTAGATGAAGGGAAGGAGATAACTACTTCCATAACCCCCGAAGTCTTAAGTGAAGTAGATAAGTCCAAGAAAAAAGTTGATTCTATGGATAAATGGAATGAGGAGTTATTTGAAAAAGGAAATAAGATTATAGAGGACACAGTGAAATGTTATGACCAATTAACAGAAAGAGAAAATGATGCCAGAGAATAAATATAAAAATGCACTGAAGAATTGTATTTTTAGGAGGGTATTTTACCCAAATTTGAGGTAGTAGTTGAGTTAGGTGATTAATTGATAGAAGAAGAAGAAATTATTTTACCAGAAGAAACTTACATGCAACATACCTACCTAGATGCAATTCAATTGAGGATTGAGATTTTGAAAGAAGTCAAATAAAATTTTGGTAGAGGAAGAATCTAAATTACAAAATGTATTGATAATCTGGATTATAGATATGAAAAAATGATACCTAATGAAAATAGAATTACCCATGGAAACTTAGGGAAAATTTCCCTAACACAGGTTTTTGATCAAAGAATTTCTAAAGTCCCTTTTAACTACAATATTACTTAGAGGTTTATCACTATGGAACAAAAGATAAGCAAATTGTCAAAAGGGCTAAGGAAGAGTAAAAGTGCAATGAGACAATTTGATCGAATTATGAAAAGGTGGTGTACAATACTCATGTTCCATGTTGGGCCATATGAATAAGACATCTCCAAAATATTTCATAAATTTGATGCATACAATGAAAGAATGTCAAAAGCACAAGAGAAGGATGTCAAAGGACTTGAAGTTGATCCCAATGTACCATGAAATTTTTTAGGATTGTTTCCTTAAAACTTCCTTTCATCATTTTGTTTATCTTTAGTCTAAATAACTATATATTTTCTTGAATTTGGAAATTTCAAATTATGCATGTGAAACAATTTAATCCACCATGATTTCATTTTTTATTATAGAAAATTGAATCTATTATGAACATGAAATTGATTGTAACACTTTGATTTTTTTCATTTGTGAAAAAAGCAAAAGGGGGTTCTATAAGGGCCCCAACCCAAGAAAATATTCACATACATTCTTCATATTATATAAAAAAGGGAAAAGGGAAAAGACACTTACTTATTCTATAGTTAAGATATCCTTTCTTAAAAAGATGATTCTTCTTGAAAAGCCTATTTTCCTAACTACAAATTATTTAGTGCCAACAACCATTTGTACAAATAAAATATCCCCTTCCAAACCATGAGACATGTCCAGAGCCATAAGCTCATCAATACTCACCCTAGGATGATCCAAATTTTCAATCTGCTCTGATTTCTTCTTGTAGGAAGAAACCCATTCTTTAAGACCTAAACCACCCTTGGAAAGAGATTTCTTCCCTGATGCTTTGAAGGTAGAAGGTGGAATGGAGGTGTGTGTAAAGTTTGGGAGTGTAATTATAGTAGTTTCTAGATAAAATTGAGCAAGAGGTTTGGACCTAGACTCACCCGTATATTTATTCATGAATAATGGTGACACCCCAGGTGGTTGTGAAGGAAAATATTCTATTGGATTCTTCTCAAAAGTAGAAACATGTTTCTCCAACTCAGTCACCTTGCAAGAAAGAGTAGGCACATTGTCTATGGAAGTCATTTCATAAAGAACATAAGATTATGTAGGAGTTTATTTTATAGTAAATTCCTAATTATAAATGAAGGGACATGTGTTATCAATTTCACCCTTCACAACAGGCCTACACTTAAGCCAAAATTACTTCAATCCCTCATAAGTACTTAAATTTTCCCACCTGAACAGATAAAAGTACATCATTTAGAAAGAAGAGAAAACATGACTAATCTTAAATAGTCGTTAAATTAGAGCTACCTGAATAGATTGAACTGTCAGCTACCCATTGTATTTTTCTTAATCTATAATCTCAAATAGCATCCTCATGAATGCTTCATCTGAGCCCGACAAGTCAAAAATTGAATTCATGTCCTCAGATGAAATTTCTTTCAAACTCGATGTTAATACTACTCCCATCATCTAATAAACAAATAATTTCACTAAGCTTCTCACACTTGGACCTAAAATAAGGGATGTGAATTTTTAGAAGAAATGGTGGGAATTTATAGTGAATATAAGGATGACGAGTTAAATTGAGAAAAAGCATGTTGATTTAATTGTTGAGATTGTCTATGATATCCACACGGGGGAGATAAAAGTGAAGTAAATTTATATCACTCTAAAAGGAGGCAATCGGCCTGATGTAACATAACACATGTGGATATACTTATCTCAAAAAGATATGACAATAATTATGTGTGTTTCGAGGTAGATTCCCAAAAGGTGGGAATGCTTAACATCAAATCAAACTATTTAGGGGAACTTAAAAAATAATTGGAAAAGGGTTTCTAAACCTACCCGAAATAGGAATTCTCAAGTTTATGATGTCAAATAAATGACATGGCACCCCAGTCATCATAGGAGAATGAAGTATACACATAGAAAAATTTGTAAAGATTCATCCACAGGGCATGATAGGGTATACAATATTATCAAGAAAATTGAATAAAATATTGTTGCTTAAGAATATTCCTTGAAAAGATTCAAGTTTTTTGGGGGAAAATTCAAACAAGAAAATAATAAAAGATTGTATAGATATGAGAGGCATGTTCTCATATTAGAGGGGGTTAAAATTTTCTAAGTTTTAGAAGAGATAGAAACTTTGATGTGTTTTCTTGAAAGCTGAATTTTAATGAGATGCCTATGAGTTTTTTTACTTCTTAAAAATTCCCCGTGTCAATATGGTTGCAAGTGTAAAACCATTGATAAAAATTGAGATCATAGGATTTATGTTCCCTGGTTAAATAAATGAAATATATGAAAATGAACTGTGTGCATGCTCATTAATATTTGTTACATTTTGTTCTTAGTACAGTATACTTTAAATTAGTCATCTTTTTTTCTTGTTGCAATATTATGTTTATGGCTCCTCTGAGTTGCACTAGATTTGGTCTCAATGGTGGTATTTTGGTAATTGAATTTGTACTATAATCAGATCCTTCTTTTCATAATACCAAACACAATTTTAAATTCGTAATTTCATGTTGTCTAGAGTAACCTAAGTCTAATTGGATTTCCATATGGACTATTTAGTGGGACAACTTGTAAGAGTTAAATAGTGCATTCATTGGTCATGATCATCCAAGATTGAATTATATGTTTTCAAAAGGAAGTTAGGAATCTAAAGATTTCAATTATCCCTTTACATTTTCAGGTTACACCTCAGGTTTCTCTCACCCAGGTCAAAGGCCGGGCCTAAAGAAATAGGGAAGGCCATACCCTTTTTATGTGTCACCCCGTCCCTTCAAAGCTAGGTTCAAATGAGTATGTCAGACATTTTTTCCATCTACCAAATGACATAAAACAAGGTTTTCACCCTCGAAGCATATTATTTCACTCACTGATGTTGTTGGGCCCCAAAGGAGGTGTAAATTTAGGTACCAACACGTTTTTGGCACCGATTCTGGGGATTATTTCCTTAAATTAAGAAAAATACATTTCTATGGTAACATTTATAGTGTATCTGATATAAATTCATGTTAAGAATCCAATCCTTTGTTGCGATTTGCTAAAATAGAGCCTCATCTAAATAAATTTGTTTTATATTTTTCCATTACAAGCAAGATTTCCATTAAATTTGAGTCCGCTAGGAGAGTCTTGAAAATTTGCAAAGCTTTGTTCATTTGCATGTAAAGTCACTATCCAAAAAGTTATTTCAAGTGATCAACACATCTAAGGTGCAAGAACTTAGTAGTGGCTCTGTATTCTATGAGAAATATGGTGAGGACCATTGCAAAATATCTAATTATTTTTTTATTAACTTGTCAATTTTGCAAAGATGGAAAGAAGAGGATCCTTATTCAAATCAAACCTTGCTAGAAGATTGTTCCCAAAGTTGAGAAAGACTAATCCAAGAAGAAAACAAGTCTGGAAAGCTTTGGCTGATTAGAGGCCAAAAGAAAAAGTTGTACCTATTGTTAAAACTTATCAACCTTTAGTGGAAGATTATTCCAATACTTCATATAGTTCTAGATCAAGTAGTCCTTGTGTCAATTTATACAATCCAATTCAGAAGGGTCCTTCATTTACAAGTGATCAAGGTATTCTTCAATTCCCTATTCTATTAGTTAGAAATAATAGAGTATTTTGTGAAACCAAGTCTTGAAAGGATTAATACTTTGAAGATCACAGTCCATTACCTTAGAGACCTCTAGTTCCCCACCATTTTAATCCTCATATTAGAACACACCCTCCAAAAAATATAACACAACCTCCATCTAGACCTCCTTTTGTAATAAATAATTAGAAACCTATAGATTTTCATGGGATGGTTGGTTACCCAAATGAGGTCCCACATGAAGTTAGAAATAGTTTATATATATTTTAGGGGAATAATGTAATAAGTGGAGACCAACATCTTAGACTGTTCCTAAATACTATGGAATATTTTGAAATAGAACATGAATATGTATATGCAAAACTATTTATACATAATCTAGATGAAGATGTTAGGGAATGGTACAATTCACACCTAATGATTCAATTGATTCCTAGATAAAAATGAAGAATGCCTTCAAGCTACAATATGGTGATAAGAATGACCCTAGATTTCTTCCCGTTGAATTTGAAAATATAAAGAAAAATATGAATGAATCTATTCATGATTTCAATACCATATTCAATAAAACCTTTACAAGAATTCTTATAAATATGAGACCTAGTGATGAATCTTTTTTGATCAAAAATTCATATGCCTTTGAAAAAAACATCCTATTACCTGAGAGATAAAAATCCTCAAACATTGAGGCAATATTTTTCTATGGTTGTTCAAATTGAGAATAATATCAAGGTAGCTTGGAAGCCTCCAAAAAGTAAAAACCTTAGACAAGTAAGGAAGTGGATCTAGGGGAAGTATTCAAGATGCTAGAAGGAGTAGTTAATGATATTTCTTACAAAATTTCTAGAGCTGAGAAAGGCATAGGGGAAAATCCTCAAGCTCAACATCAACCTCAAGGATAGAATAGATTTAGAAATCATCCTAGAGGTGACCATAGAGAATATGATAGAGGAAAATGACCAATGGGGTTAGGAAATAAGAAACCAAACCCTAAAGAAAAAAATAGTACCTGATCCATTGATTGTTAGCGTATATTTGGTTGAAGAAGATCATATCATTGAATGGTGTGATAAATGTTTCTTTCCACATTATCCTTGTGACCCAAATGCTGATGATGATACCACTGATGAAGCTACTTTTGGTGATGTTTGTATGTTAGAATGTGTTGATACTGCATCACAAGGGGCTACTTCTACTGAATTATTGAGTGTAAGAACCATTGAATCCTTTTAGAATTGTTTGAAACATGTATCTTCTCTTCCTCCTACTAGTAATGTTGATATAGATATAGTTCAGTCTTCTTTTGGATTACCTAGACATGATTTTGAGTATCTAAGGGCTTTCATGATTAAAAAGTATGATGGGGATATTCCTTCTGAGGAAGATAGGAATCTACTGATGAATGTTGTTTTGGATCAAGAAAAGGAATACAACCTTCGAAGTAGAGTGGTTAATTGTTATGCCCCACCTTAAAAAAACAAAACAACCCTGTTGACCAATATCCCCAATTTTTTTCCCAAGAAATATATTATAGTAATTTTTATATTCTTATAATAACCTTCTAATCCCATGCGCATCGGCCTATCACCCAGCAGGCACTGGGCTCTCACCCCAGACATATGTGGGCACCGAACTCCTCCTTTATGTGAGTTACGTGAGAATACATTGCTTATGGAAAGAAACTTGGATGCAAAAAGGTAAAGGGCCATGAATTCATTTTGAGAGCCTGGGATGAGTTATTATATCAATACAACCATTCAAATAACAAGAGAAACATAATACATATAGCAAATCTTATTCATAATATAAAGAAAATGCACTAGGGTTTACACCCATAAACAATATGTATTTAGAACAGAACCATATATTTGTATTGATCATAGTTCAGTAACCACATTACATTTATCAGGGTCATAATAGACTAATGCATCAATGCACATAAGACTTATGCATCAGAAGTCCTCACTATGCTTCCCATATTACAAGAATTGTCATAGACATATCCCTACATATATGCCAATATTACTATGATACTCTAATGGTAACCCCAGCCCTCTGGAACCTACTATTATTTATGTAAAGCTTTTCCTTTCATCCTTTCTATGATGATGCCATTTTTTAAGAGTATTCTCTTAGGTTTCAATTCCCAATCTCCCTTTTCCTCTACTTGAGCATCTCTATATATAGGTTTATCACCCACCGCCATGCCTTCCTGAAGTAGTAGATTGATTGCCAAGGGTCAAGGTGGTCCTCTAATGGAGCATGATTATTCTCATTCGGGCTCTCCAATATATGAATATTTCCTTCTGGATCATTCCATCGTGTGGAATATTCCTTTCTTGGTCACCAAGTCATGAGGATGATACCTTATCCACTCCACATTATTGGTCAGGTCACACTTTGCTTGCGTGATTCTTAAAATTCTGAATATGGCTAAGTCCTGAGACCCTTTTTTTTTTCTTGCATGCGTGCCATGGTTTCTACAAAACCCTTCTAAAACCCTTTTCCTACGTTCTTTTCCCCACGTTCCCTTCTTCATATTGGTCACACGTGCACACGCACCCTTGGGGACTTAGTCAATATTCAGAGGCCCAATATCACCCTACACTAGGCTTGTTATCCATCCACAGAAACATCCTTCCTTCACATAATAAAGAATGGCAGGAATTTGAATAATTTGAAAAAATAATGAAGGAATGAAGAATGGAATAATTAAATAATGTGGGAAAGAAGAATAATATATGTATTGCTGAAGGAGTGAGAAATACTTTCTTATATCTTCCTCAATCTACTCCCAGGCATCTACTTCACCTTGTGCCTATTGAAGGAGGTCACCTACTAGGTCAATCACCTCTTCAAACTTTAGCTCATCCCCCTTAGTGCTCATCATATCAAAAATCCCTTCTAGTTTTTTGCCAAGGTCATCCAGTGCATCCATCATGCGGGTGATCTAGGGATATAACTCCATCTATTTTTTGATTGATCTCCCGAAAGGTCGTGATAGCTTCTGACTTCTTATCCACCTCAACTAGGACCTTATCCCACTCTTCCCTTTCCCTTATTCTTCTCCTAAAACTCCTTGAGATCTACTTCATGGGTGATAACTAAAATACTTGCCACTCTATCTCTGTCTACGTAATTTTCATAAGAAGCTTACGCTATTTGTGTGATAGACTTCACATAGGCAAGGCGCTTAGTGTACCAAGAAACTATCTCCACCACCTTCAACTTTTTCTATTTATCCTGATATGCTAACAATTATTTTTCTAATTCCAAAGAGAGAGGGTACCTCTCTATGGTGAGGATATGAGTTAGGTCTTCCAAGAATTGCAAGGTTGACTCATATTATGCTTGGGTGGTGCTAGGTCTAGATGTTTTAAGATAATAAAATATGTAATCATTTCTACCTTTCTATATACCTCACACACCCTAGCCTTTTCCTCTTTTAGTTTTTTCCCTGATTAGTTCCTCTTGCTTAAGATCTTTTCTCTTTTCAATGAGATCCTTCTTTTTCTTCTCCAATTCCCCTTGTAGGAATATCACTTGGTCATTCCTTCTGAAAAGTCTTGCCTCAACTTCCAATGAAAACTTGTTAAGTGCATTATATAATTGTTCGTCAGATAATTATTGAGCATTTATGTAACACCCTGTGGTCTCACTTCTGTTGTTAAAGGGATGATAGGACCAATGGTTTCAGCCTTTGTTGCTGGCATCTTTGTGTTTTGATAATTAAGGGGACATAACATCATTGTGATATAATATGTCATTAAATTCTTGGCATAAATTTAATCCTTGAAAGTGAAAATTGATGTTGTAGCTCATCTCTATTAAATTTATTGGTCTTATTCTGACCATTCGTTAGTCAACCCCATCTGATGGTTAATGCTAGCATGATCATATTTTCTTGGATATAGGGCTTTAGTCGTCAATCAAGGACTTAATTATTAAGATCCAGTGGCATAAACTCCCACGAAGTATACATGAGAAACTTTCTTGATCAATGCTAACATTATAATATCTATATATATATATGAATATATATACATGTACATATATAGATTAAAAAAGGGAATTTGTAAAGTCTAAAGTAGATAAATAACTACTATGGGAGATTTACTAACTTTGTGTAAGCAGGGAAAGGAAAATCTAATCCTAATGATATGGTTCTAAAACCTAACATGCAAACCTACTATTTGGGAAGCTAGGTTAGGGCATGAATTTAGCTATTTGGAAAGGATGTATAAATATAATTATTTATGTGAGGCCTTATAAATAAAAGGGATGGGCATTTGAAATTTCTATTTGCATAAGATATTGGTTGGTCTTTTAAAAACTATATACAATCTAATGTTGCTCAAATTGAATTGGTTGATGAGATGGAACCCCACTGCCTAAATAGTTTTACTCATAGTTCTTTAATTGTCTATTTATTATTTCCACCAACTTATTTTTGGGGTGAGGCATTTTGGTTTAGCTAAATAGACTTGCATAGTGTGAAGTATGACTTTGCTAAATTTACAAAGCTAAAAATAGTTGGCTTGTAAAACATGGCAGCAAACTCAAAGTAACTTCTGCATTAATGACATTTAATACGCAATAATCTCTCATCTTCCTCAGGAAATGTGTGGATAGATTAGGGAAAATAAGGTGGTTTGTGGTATTGAATCACTCCATTGTAAGAAATTCCCAGAAGCTCTGCATGCAGAGGAAATTGGAACTATGTGTATTTGTGAGTGCATGATGAAAACATCAATTGAATCTTGGACAACAAGTTTCTCAGACTCAATAAATATTCAGAAAGCATTATGTTTCAGTTGAATTAAGAAATTTTCTTCAAATTTGGGGATCTTATGAATAATCATGAGAACATTTCAAGGAAGAGAAAATAGACATGATACACCCTAAACTCATTATAAATTTCATGTTCTATTTAGTAATTTCACAATAAGAACTTTTCTTTGATTGAAATTTGTGTTCATAATTTTAGTGGTGTAGAATCGATTTATTTTTACTTCTATAGAGAGTGGTTTACCTTTGATTTGTGATGAATGTTGCTAGAAATAAATTAATGATTTTCGACTTCATTGTGGTTTATTATTGATAAGAAATATCATATTTCTTGAGTTGGATGTGTGTTGTGACTATAATAATAAGAACTCCTTGTATAGTAGGCCATTTTTGTTTTGAAATTTTATTACAATTGTGATAATGCAATCATCAATGCTATAAAACTCTATTTAAAATCTACCCATCTCCTTTGGGGTTATATACATATTTAACAAGCTAGTTTGGAATATGAAAATCTGGTTTTTGCGGAATTTTTTCTGTGGATGAATTACGATTTCCAAGTATTTACTAGTTGGATATAACTATGGTTGATTCACTTTAATTACTTTATTCTTGGAAAGTTGTGTTGTATCATGTTGGATGCATAAACTGCCAACTTTCCTCCTTTAAAAATTGTTTCATTCACTTTTTTGTAAAAAAAGGTAGAATTTGCAATAAGATTCTTCATGTGGTACTTACTGAATTGTGTCATGATTGAATAAAAATTGGGATTCATTATTTGTTTGAAAATAAAATTTGAAACATGATTAGATTATAAATCACAGTTTGGCTGAACAGTTGTTTTTTTTGTGCGAGGGTTCCAACAAATTTTTACATGGGGTTCTTTAATTATTTGATTATATGTTGAATATTATAGCAAAAATCTGGGATTACCCAGAATATTATGATAGGGTATTCCCTATGAATTTAGAGATTTTGGTAATAATGGTATCTTATAAAAGATTGGAATGTTGATAGTATTTTTCTTGGGTTTTAGTTAATCATTATCAGATTTCTGTCATAGCAGTAGGATGTAATCGTAAGATTTGACTTTATGAGCTGAAATGGTGTGAAGTTGTTTTGTGTTATTGATTAAATATCAACTTGTGCCTTCACTTGGACTTAGGGTATAGTTGATAGTTGTGAGGTTTATTTGAGTTACGTTTATGTATATAACACTACCTTATTTTCAAGCTAATATATATCTTTGTCTTGGGATTTCGGCTCCACCTTTGATGCCATGGAACCCTTCCCTTGAAGGGAAAGGAAATTGTTCTATTTTCTATATCATGGAATATGAGCTCATAGAGCCATCGTGTATGATTCCATCATGTAATTTTCCTTGGGAATTCATGTAATGAAGGTTTGATGGTAATTTGAATCTGATAGTGATCTACCATTTATCAACTGCAAAAAGGTTGAGGAAAATGACATGGAACGATTCCATGAGTTTTGATGATTCTTGTTGATGAGTTGTTCAATTTTATCTGAAGTTGGTTTTACATTTCTAATGTTTGAATTTGAGTCATTAAACAAGACTGTGGATTAAAGTTATCTGTGGTAGAAATCTTCTTGGCTTCTGGTTTGTAAAATTTGGGTGTTATTTCTCCTTCACTGTAATCGATGCTGGGAAAAGCTTGATTGACTTGATAACCATACTTGTGAGCTAGTTAAAAAATAAGATGTCTCGAGTTTGAGTTGAAACCCACTTAAGGTTATAACGTTAGGAAACCTAATCCTCTTAAGGATATATTAGCTGGGATTTTCATTTAACTGAGATCTTATGATAGCGATAGATTGTGGACAGGTGACATGTTCTTTTATGGAATCATGTGGTATTCTAGTTCACCCAGAATTGACTCTTTTTCTCTTAGCAAAATGTATTTTGTTTTTCTTAGTGAGTATGGTATCTTCTTGACATTTAAAAAAATGTTCCTTTTTTATTTCATTAGATTATGTCTTGATTATGATTCGTTATGTCCTAAACTCTTTCAGTAAAATGGGTTAGTAGATCATTTTATTGATAGGATAGATTTCTCATCTTATTGCCAAATAATGGCATGTTATCATTGAATATTTTATGAGAAATTTTATGGAATATTGAATGCCCATTTGGGCTAGTTAGATTAATAACAGTTACTTTTATCTCAACTCATTTTTGTTTAGACTACATGATAAACTATTCTTTTGGGTACTATTATATACTTATTGTGTTTATGGGATCTTGATATGCTTGATAACGATACTGAGCTATGGAATTATGTTTCATTATTCCTAAGCTTGGGATATTCAATTAATTTTGTATGTAGAGGTAAGTGTTGGCTATGGAATTTGTAGCTAGAAATTAATCTATTTTTTATCTTGAATGATGCTATGATTGTTTATAATCATGTAGATAAACATTGATTATATATAATTTTAATTAAATACCCATGAAATCTTGGCATTAATGCTTAGGCCTTAGATGACTTTAGGGGATGCATGAAATTCTTTGTTGGTTATGTTGAGCAAGACTTGAGATATTGCTTGTCTGTGTTACTTGCTATATTTGTGACTAATTAAAGGTTGAGTAAATGATTTAAGGAATGCAAGTATGGATTCCATGATGGAAATCACGTTACACTTGTACTTAATTTGTTGAGTACTTTTGGTTCTCATGTTAATCTTAGAACTTAAGTGATGGAATAAGTTGTATTGAAATGCAAGTCTGAAAATGATTTCTTTCTTGGCTCTTTTTATTTATTTCTCTTGGCATGTTTGGGAAATAATGGTTTACCTTCTTAATTTCTGTAATATTAATTCATAAAGATAATGAGAATTATTTTTATGAAATAACTAAGTAAAGCATGTTGTTATGATGAGTTGGTGCTTAGCATGCTCAGTTCAAGTGAACTGACTCATGCAAACAATTTTACAGATAAATGTAGAGAAGGAAGGGTGAAGTATTTAGTTTGGTATATTATTTTGATTGAGGAAAGTCTGAAGATATGAATATTTTTATATCTCTTAAAATAAATACTTCTCGTTGAATACGAGAAAGACCTTGACATTTAATGTAACTGTTTTTAATTATTGAATTGAAGGATTTTGATCATTCTTGTAAACATGAACTGTACATACTTCTTGTATGAATAAAGGGTCAGATTTCTTGTTGCAATGCCTTGATTTAAAGGTGATTAATTATCAATGATGGATTTTAGATCTACAATTAATACAAATACACTACCTGTATCTAATATACTGACGTATCAAGCATTGGTATAAAAATAATTTAGTAGGTGTTACACACAACCTAGGTGTGGATGCTAGGAAAAAATAATGAACTTTGAATGGAATGTTGATTATAAATATTATGTTTTAATTAAAAATTTGTTAAACCTACCTAGAAATAAGATCAGGTTTCCAGTAGGTAACTGTCTAATTGTATATAGTATTATATCAGCCTACTTGTACTCTTTGTGTTAATTTCATCAAAGGTTGTGATTAAAGATCCTTAACCATCGCGATATTCCTGGTAATAATATTTACCATCTTAACGAACATTGCTAAGAAAGCAGCTGGATGATCTTGGAACCATAGTAAAGTTAAGGTAAGTGAGAATATTTGTGCTATAACTGATTTATAACTTAAGTGATGCCAAATTAGATCAAAAAAATATAAGAATGTAACTATGAATTCTTGTTGAAGCAACACTAATTCCCATGTGAGGATAATACACATAGGCATCAATAGGAAGAGCTTATGGTGATTTGACACAAATATATTTTAAGAATGGTTTCACTATTCAGAAGTTGCTGAATTGTGATAATTCGTGTTATGGGATATTTTGTTCAAGATGATGAAATGTTTCAAAAAGGGGTTGTCCCTTGATGCATCACTATGAGAACATAAGCATGTCGGATACAATGGAAGTAATATGGGAACATGTGTACTAATTCATAAAGAACATAGTATTGGAACCTTAACCCTAGTCAACAATATAATTATCTCTAAAGGAGAATTAGTAAGTGATTATTTAAAAAGGTATTAAAGACTTTGTGTAGGGAAAATGAGTAGAAAAGTGGTTCATTAAACATGTCTTATCATATACTCAGATATATCTTACTTAATGTATATATATTAAAATAAATGAACGCTCTTGTTTACACTATAATTAAGAAAGTGACGTGTTTACACTAATCTTTAGTTAGTATTGATAGTCTTTGGTACTTTTTAAAAATTATGAATCATATATAAATACTTAGCTTTGTGTGAGTACATATCTCTAAGATACGAAATAAAGAAAATATGGGCTTAATTTATTAAGCAAGGAAAAT
The DNA here is from genome assembly GCA_019776745.2 of Taxus chinensis. Lineage (NCBI taxonomy): Eukaryota > Viridiplantae > Streptophyta > Pinopsida > Cupressales > Taxaceae > Taxus > Taxus chinensis. The sequence goes on along the minus strand of CM034155.1, from coordinate 75,562,141 downwards.
TTTAATCTATAATACTGGTCTTAGGCCTGTATTATAGTGTTCTCCATTTATGGTTAACTTTAGTGCGAGACCTAGAATGGTGATTAAGTGTTATGGAGATTGAGGGACCTCCTGGAATCAACTTAAACTGGTTCTTAGTACAACCTGTTTATGGAGAAGGTGTCATAAAACCTAACAATTCATTAATGATAATAATTACCTTGAAAATAATAAACACCATACACCAATGTAGGATTGTAGGTGGGTGAACTCATTGCATATGCTACATAGTCTTATCCCTATGACAATGATTGTAACAATTAGGATACTGATTTATAGCAGCTATAATGAGTTGCCTCATCAAGAGACTGGATTGTAGTATGGTGTTGTATTAATTACAAACCTTGATAGAGTTACAAATACATATCATACCTCATGGGTACACACTCTTATATCAACTTATGATGGATACGGGAAGGGATGTGGTCAAGTAACAAGGTGGATTGTTACAAGAACACTTACTTTCCCATAAGCATCATAAGATGACATAGAGGTATGTCTTCATGTAGATTAAATTAGAATTGTACCTTGTTCAAGACTTTTAGTTGTTTACAACACTAACATTTGAATGTTAATCCATATAACTGAACAAGTTATTAAAGTGAGATGACACAATTCCCTTGGTGAGTTTTCGATCATGAAATTGAACATGTCATACATGACTCAAAAACTTTGCACAAATTGGTGTAAGTTGTTGATTACACTGTTGATATTTCACCATTATCTAAGCTATAAGATGCCTGTGGACTTCATAGGTGGAACCCAGGTACACACTTAGGGGTTTTCTCTTATATATCATATCATGTTAAGGGAGAACCAAAAAGATACATTTTATGTATGGTCTCGTACAAAGCATTGAGGGAGAATGAGTAAGTTTAGAATTCTCTCATACCACTGCACATGGTTCATGAAAGTTGTCAGAAATGGATTTCATTAAGTTTTATGGGTATTTAAATCAGTTGCATAAAGTAAAAGTAAAAGTAAAAAAAAATCCTAGATGCAAAGTGACAAAAAGTGGATGTTACATTTTGGTATCAGAGCTGAAGGTTGTAACTCTTGGACTTATTGGGTCCTTCCGCTAATTAAATTTTTTTGTTTACAGAATAAAATGGATATGATAAGGATGCACTGAGAAGAAAGAACCAAGACAAAAAAAAAATTCAGTTTCAATGGTGCAAAAGTTAGAAAAAATTCTAGCCATCCTTTGCTATACTTGGAACCGGATAGATGCCTTGGAGTAGCTAGTGATGGGTGAAAATGATAAGTTGGATAAAGGACAACTTAAGTCTGCTACTAACAAAAAACATGAGAGTTTTTTAAATGATGAAATGATCAATTGTGGCAAGTTTTGGACTTACCAATCCAAAGATGAATTGAACCCAAAATTGGGGGAAGCATTGGATAAACTTGGATCTTCTTCCGACAAGATGATATTTGGAAAACCCTGTAAGCTAAAACCAAATCTACAAGATTTTTCCACACATAAAAATGAAAAGGATCATAAGAAAGATAATTCTTCTTCATCTCAGAATGCTAAAAAAAATTAGCAGAAAAAGCATAGTAGGAAAAGGTGTTCAGCCAAAAATAAAATTGTACAAAAACTTGCATTGATAACCTGTAGGAAAAAGCATAGTACTATTCCAAATGGCAAAGTTAAATGTGGTCGATTGGTATCTGCTGATGGATGTTTCATGTGTGGTAATGGGAATTATGCCATTGAATGTACTTTAAAGAAGATGAACAAGCGTTAGATCATGAAGCATGCTGCAAGAATAGACAACATGGGAAAATAATATGTATCCCTATTAGGAAATAGAGGAAATTGTGAAGGGATCCATGAGATAAATATTCTTCAATACTAAAAGAAATAAAATATGGATTGGTCATACTAAATAAAAAAAATTTGATCAACAAATGTAAAACCTAATACTTCTTTGTGGAATGGAATAAAAAGTGTCCAATTTTAGCCTAAATCTGATTAGGTAGCATTTATCTAAATGATTTTTTGGTATTTTGTCAAATATTTTATGTACATAATGGTTATCTTAACCCAAGATACTGAAATTATCATATTCAGTCTGTTAACTTTTAACAGTGGAATAAAAATTAGTTGATGGAAAATTTTATAGCTAATAAAGTAACTTTGTTACTTAACACTTTGAGAGGTTTTGGGTAAGCCGATTTTCTCAAAAATATATAAATTTGTAAACCTCTTGCTTGAGGACAAGTAAATAGGATATCAACACTCATTCATGAGTCAATATTTGTTAATTTTTTTTCTTAAATAAACAAATCTAGTGGATCCATAATCTTGGATAACCAAGATTGATAGTATTCTTGAATTGGACTAGTATTATGAGTTAAAGAGTGTAAGATATGATGAGGTGGTTGTTAGCTGAAATATAAAATATTAAGTTCAGATGAATGAATGATTGTTTGTGCCTTTGATTTTTGACTAAATAATGCAAAGACTTGATCCTCCAACCAAAGAGTCTTTAATAGAGCTGAGGAAAGTGATCTGTCTGGATAAACCACCACAAATTCACATGTTGTAATTTTAGTAGAAAGTAACAAATATTCTATAAAGAATACTAAGCTTGTTAGAGCTGGTTGTTCCTATTTTAAAAAAATAGGGGGGGTTTCCTTGTTTGGTTCAACTTTTCAAAGATTTTTTAAACTATATATTCTATATATTAAATATATATTATACAAAAATGATTTACTTTAGTGAAGGAATCCAAACATAATGCAGACTGCGTAACTATTGGCAGTCTAATAAGTTGATATAGCTACTGAATTTAAGTTTTGAATCTGAGAACCATAAAATATCTGGGAAAATAATGACTATTCTAAAGGAATTATTCTTTTAACCTATGTGGAATGGTTTGATTTCATTTAACAAGTACTACATCATCGGGATGATGATTCTTTTAAGAGGGGAGGTATGTAACACCCCGTGGTCTCACTTCTGTTGTTAAAGGAATGATAAGACCAATGGTTTTAGCTTTTTTTGATGGCATCTTTGTGTATCGATAATTAAGGGGACATAATGTCATTGTGATATAGTATGTCATTAAATTCTTGGAATAAATTTAAGCCTTGAAAGTGAAAATTGATGTTGTAGCTCATCTCTATTAAATTGATTGGTCTCATTCTGACCATCCGTTAATCAACCCCATCTGATGGTTAATGCTAGCATGATCATATTTTCTTGGATAAAGGGCTATAGTCATAAGTCAAGGACTTAATTATTAAGATCCAGGGGCATCAACTCCCACGAAGTATACATGAGCAACTTTCTTGATCAACGTAACATATATAACATCTATATATATATATATAATATATATACATATACATATATAGATTACAAAAGGGAATTTGCAAAGTTTGAAGTAGATAAATAACTACTATGGGAGATTTACTAACTTTATGTAAGCATGGAAAGGACAATCTAATCCTAATGATATGGTTCTAAAACCTAACATGCAAACCTATTGTTTGGGAAGCTAGGTTAGGGCATCAATTTAGCTATTTGGAAAGGATGTATAAATATAATTATTTGTGTGAGGCCTTATACATAAAAGGGATGGGCATCTAAAATTTCTATTTGCATAAGATATTGGTTGGTCTCTTAAAAACTATATACAATCTAATGTTGCTTGAATTGAATCGGTTGGTGAGATGGCACCCCACCGCCTAAATATTTGTACTCACATTTCTTTAACTGTTTATTTATTATTTCCACCAACTGATTTTTAGGGAAAGGTATTTTGGTTTAACTAAAAACTAGGTGCTTGCATGGCATGAAGTATGGACTTTGCTAAATTTAAAAAGGCTAAAAATAGTTGGCTTGTAAAACATGGCGGAAAACTCAAAGTAACTTCTACATTAATGTCATTTAATATGTAATAAAATCTCACCTTCCTCGTGGAATGCATGGACGGATTGGGGAAAATAAGGTAGTTTTTGGTATCAATTCACTTCATTGCAAGTTTTATCAGAAGCTCTACATGCAAAGAAAATTGAACTATAAGTTATTGTGAGTTTGCATGATGAGAACAATAGCAAAGTCATTGAACAACAAGTTTCCTAGACTTAATTAATATTGTTAAAACACTGTGATCTGGGGGATGAAGGAATTCACTTCAAAACTTTGGGGATTTTTTGAGGAATCATAAGAAATTTTCAAAGAAGAAAGGGCAGGCGTAACATGCATGATACACCCTAAACTTGTTTTAAATTTCTTGTTCTATTTAGTAATTTCACAAAAATAACTTTACCTTGAATGAATTTTGAGTTCATAATTTTAGTGGTGTAGAATCAATTTATTCTTGCTTCTATAGAGTATGTTTTACCATTGATTTATGATGAATGCTTCTTGGAAATAAATTAATGATTGTTGGCTTCAATTGCATTTATTATTGTTATGAAACAACTTATTTCTTGGGTTGAATGAGTGTTGTGACTGTAATAATTAATGAGCTTTTGGTAGCTAGATGCACATCCAGTATGTTTTGAATTATTAATACAACTGTGATAATGGTAATTATCCAATGCTATAGAAAATCTTTGTTTAAATTCCTACCCATCTCCTTTGGGGTTATATGAATATTTAGCAAGATATTTTGGAATACTAGAAGCTGGTGTTTGGAGGAATTTTTGTTGTAGATGAATTACCTTTTCCAGGTATTTATTAGATTGGATGTAACTATGGTTTGATTCTTTTTAATTAATTTTTTCTTGGAGGCAAACAATTGTGCTTATAGTCAATATGGTTGATTTTAATAAGGAATCATACTTTTAAAAAATAGTTGTTATTAGTATTTAATTCTTGTAGTTACAAAAAATAAGGGAAACTGCAGCAAATAAGAAGTCTACCTCTTGTGGTACCCTTGAATGGGCATCTTTACCATGATTGATGATTAAATTTAGAGCTACGTATATTGGCTTAAAAATGAAAGTTTCCTTTTAGCTAACATGATGTAGATTTTGTAAATTATAGTTTGAACTAGTTGTTCACAAGTTGTTTTCTGCTTATGTGACTCTGTCTTATGAATTTTTGTCATGGGGTTCTTTAATTATTTGATTATATGTTGAATATTATGGAAAAAATTTGGGATTCCCATACAGATTATGATAGGGTATTTATGTCTAAGATTTGAGTTGATTTTGGTAGATAAAATCTATCTTACAAAAGCACTGGATTGTTGCTAGTCTTTTTCTTGGCTAACAGGAATTAATTATTATCAGCTCCTGTGTACATAGCTTGTAGGAGGTATATCGTAAGGTTTATCTTTATGAGCTCCTTAAATGGTTGTGTGAAGTTGTTTTGATGTTGTGATTAAATATCAACTTGTATCCTTCACTGGAACCTCTCCTAGGGTATAGTTGATAGTTGCATTGTTTATTCTTAGGAAGCATTCCTGTATATAACACTACCTTATTCTCAAGCTTGAAGCTATATGCTTTAGATCTTGTGGCTTTCGGCTGACACCTAAATGGCCATGGAACCCTTTCCTATCTTAAGGGAAAGGAAATTGTTCTAGTTTCTATACTGTTTGATTTTGATGATCTCATATGAGTCTTCGTGTATGATTCCATTATGTAATTTTATTGATTAATTCATCTAACAAAGGTCTAAATATGGTAATGAAGATTTGATAGTGATATACCATTTATCAGCTACAAGAAGGTATGAGGAAAATGATATGGGACAACTCCATGAGTCTATTTTATTCCTTTTGATTGAGTTGTTCAGTTTTATCTTAAGTTGGTTTTACATTTCTAATGTTTGAATTTGAGTCATTAAGCAAGACTGGGGATTAAAGTTATCCAAGGTATAGGAAGCCTCTTGGCTTCTGGTATTGTAAAATTTGGGTGTTATTGCTCCTTTACTGTAATCGATACTGAGATCAAATCTTGATTGTATCTTGATAACCATACTTGTGAGCTTGTTAAAAAATAGAGATGGTTGTATCGAGTTTGAGTTTAAACCCATTTAAGGTTATAACGTTATAAGCTAACCTACTCCTCTTTTAGGATATGTTAGCTAGTTTATCATCTAACTGAGATCCATATGATGGTGATAGATCCTTGATGGGTGACATGTTCTTTTACGGAATCATGTGGTATTCTAAGTTCACCTGGAATCGACACTTTTTCTCTTAGCAAATTGTATTTCATTTTCCTTAGTGAATACAGTGTCTTCTTGACATCTAGAAAATGTTCCTTTTTTTTTCATTAGTTTATGTCTTGAATTATGATTTGGTTATGTCCTAACCTCTTTCAGTGGAATGGGTTAGTAGATCATTTCTATTGATAGGATGGTGTCCTTGACTTACCAAGTGGATATAGTGTAGTACTGATCATTAAATGTTGTTATGAGAAAACTTATAGGAATATTGAGTGCCCAGAATGAGTTAGTCTAGATTAATTATAGTCATTTTATCTGTTACTCCTTTTCGTTAAAACTACCAGGATAAACTATTCTCTTAGAGGACTATTATATGACTTATTATTGTTTATCAGGATCTTGACATGCTTAATAATAATGATGAAGTGTGGAAGTATGTTCTTTTACCTAAACTTGGAATGTTCAATTAAATTTCGTATGATTGGGTAAGTGTTGGCTATGAAATTTGTAGTTGGAATTTAATCTTCTTGTTATCATGCATGATGTTATGTTTTCCTATCATCCTGTAGATAAGAATTGATTATATACTTTTAATTAAATATTCATGAAGTCTTGGCATTAATTCTTAGACCTTAGCTGACCTTAGGGGATGTATGAAATCCTATGTTGGTTCTATTGGGCAAGACTTGAGATATTGCTTTTCTGTGTTACTTGCTATATTTATGACTACTTAAAGGTTAAGTAAATGATTTCAAGCATACAAGCATGGATTGCATGATTTCATGTTACATTTGTACTTAATTTGTTGAGTAAATGTTAATTTAGAACAAGTGACATGCAAGTGATGGGATAAGTTGTATTGAAATGTAAGTCTGAAACCATGATTTCTTTCTTGGCTCTATTTATTTAGTTCTCTTGAATATTTGGGAAAGAATGGTTTACCTTCATAATTTATCTAATATTAATTCATAAAGATAATGAGATTTCTTTTTATGAAATAACTAAGTAAAGCATGTTGTTATGATGAGTTGGTGCTTATCATGCTCAGTTCATGTGAACTGACCTGTGTTAACAATTTATTAAAACTTAAGTGACTTTTATGGCTCAGTTATAGTGGTTTTCTCTTGGCTCTTTTTATATTTAATGTTTGGGAAATAATTGTTCACCTTCTTAATTTCAATAATATTAATTCATAAAGATAATGAGAGTTCTTTTTATGAAATAACTAAGTAAAGCGGGTTGTTATGATGAGTTTGTGCTTATCATGCTCAGTTCTTGTGAACTGACTCGTGTTAACAATTTTGTAGATAAACATAGAGAAGGAAGGGTGAAGTGTTTATTTTTGTATATTATTTTGTTCGAGTAAAGTCTAAAGATATGACTGTTTTAATTATCTTAAATGAAATACTTCTCATTGAATATGAGAAAGACCTTACCATTTAATGTAATTGTTTTTAATCGTTGAAATTGAAGGATTTTGATCATTCTTGTAAACATGAATTGTACATATTTCTTGAATGAATTAAGGGTCAGGATTTCTTGTTGCAATGTCCTGATTTAAAGGTGATTAATTATCAATGATAGATTTTAGATCTGAAATTAATACAAATAGACTACTTGTATCTAATATACTAATGTATCAAGCATTGGTGTAAATACAATTTAGTAGGTGCTACACACAACCTAGGTGTGGATGCTAGGAACAAAATAATGAAATTTGCATGGAATTTTGATTATGAATATTATGTTCTAATTAACAATGTGTTAAACCTACTTGGAAATAAGATCAGGTTACTAGTAGGTAACTGTCTAATTATATATAGTATTATATCAACCTACTTGTACTCTTTGTGTTAAGTTCATCAAAGGTTATGATTAAAGATCCTTAACCAGTGAGATGCTCCTGGTAATAAAATTAACTATCTCAAGTGACCATTGTCAGGTAAGCAGTTGGATGATCATGGAACCATAGTAAAGTTATGGTAAGTGGGTATAATCAAAGCTATAACTGATTTATAACTTAAGTGATGCTAAAACAGATCAAAAGATATAAGAATGTAATAATGAATTCTTGTGGAAGCAACACTAAGTCCCGTATGAGGAAAATACACATAAGCATCAATAGGAAGAGCTTATGGTGATCTGACATGAATATATATAAGAATGGTTTCACTGTTCAGAAATTGCTGAATTGTGATAATTCGTGTTAAGGGATATTTTGTTCAAGAATATGATAATGTATTTTAAAAAAGGGTTACCCCATGATGCGTCAACTATGAGCATATAGGTATGATAACCGGTAAATGGAATTAAGATGGGAACATGTGTACTAAGTCAAAAAGAACATAGTATTGGAACCTTAACCCTAGTCAACACTATAATTATCTCTAAAGGAGAATTAGTAAGTGATCATTTAAAAAGGGATTAAAGACCTTATGTAGGGAAAATGAGTAGGAAAATGGTTCATTAAACCTATCTTATTAGATACTCAGATATATCTTACTTGATGTTTATATATATATCAAAATAAATGAACACTCTTGTTTAAGTTGCAATTAAGAAAGTAACGTGCTTATGCTAATATTTGGCTATTATTGATAGTCTTTGGTACTTATTAAAAAGTATGAATCATATATAAATACTTAGCTTTATGTGAGTACATATCTCTAAGATATGAAATAAAGAAAACATGGGCTTAATTGATTAAGCATGGACAAATTTTAATCTATAACACTGGTCTTAGGCTTGAATTGTAGTGTTCTCCATTTATGGTTAACTTGAGTGTGAGACCTAGAACAATGATTAAGTGTTATGGAGATTGAGGTCCTAGAATCAACTTAAACCAGATCTTAGGTACAACCTATTCATGGAGAAGGTGTCGTAAAACCTAACAATTCATTAATGATAATAATTACCTTAAAAACAATAAACACCATACACCAATGCATGATTCAAGGTGGGTGAACTCACTGCATATGCTACATGGTTGTATCCCTATGACAAAGATTTTCACCATTAGGATACTACTGTATAATAGTTGTAATGAGTTGTCTCATCAAGAGACTGGATTGTAGTATGGTTTTGTCTTAAGTACAAACCTTGATCGAGTTACAAAGATAGATTAGACCTCCTGAGTATGCAACCTTCTATCAACTTATGATGTCTATGGGAAGGGAAGTGGTCATATAACAAGGAGAATTATTATGAAAACACTTACTTTCCCTTAGGTATCTTAGGGTGACATAGAGGCACTTCTCCTGGAAGGTTAAATTGGAATTGTACCTTGTTGAAGACTTGTAGTTGTTTACAACATTAATGTTTGTGAATCCATATAATTGATTAAGTGATTAAGGTGAAATGATAATTTCTAAATAACGGGTGTGCTTTCATGGAATCGAGCATGGCATACATGACTCTAAAACTTTGCGCAAAGTGGTGTAAACCAATGATTACACTGTCAAGCTTTCACTATGATCTAAGTTGGGAGATGCCTGTGGATTTCATAGGTGGAATCCAAGCACACACACAGGATTTTTCACTTATATATGACATCATGTTAAAAGAGAACCAAAAGGATACATTTTATGTATGGGATTGTACAGAGCATTGAAGGAGAATGAGTAGGTTTGGTATTCTCTCATACAACTGCACATGGTTCATGTTAGTTATTGAAAATGGATTGCATTAAGGTTTATGTAGATTTAAATATGTAGGTATTTAAATCAGCTGCATAAAGTAGAAAAAATAAAAAATAAAAATAAAAATAAAATTATAGATACGAAGTGACAAAAAGTGGATGTTATAATTTACCAGCGGGTTTATCCATTTTACCTATAGCATATTCATCAGTTCGCCTTGGCTTACTTCAAAATCAAGTTCATCAACGCGGGACTCGAATTCCCAAGATAACATCTTCCTAGTTCATGGGTATGCACCTTCCTCATCAAATGAAGACATTGTGAGGAGTTGTTTTGTTGGCATGGTGCTTTAGAAGTGTGCACATAGCACTTTGTTTGGATTATTTATATAACCCATTTCTTGCCCTTATGCTACTACCAAGTTCTTCCCTCCTATACGCATAGCCTTTAAAAAGCTCACCCATAAGTTGGGATCTCTACCCATGCTCCCATACTCCTTCCCTACGCTCTCGTCTTCTACCTTCTTGAGTATCTTGTCCATGCTCCAATCCACATCTTACTCCACTAAATGTTTTATTATTCCCACTAATTTTCTCTCCGCGACCTCTTTTATCTACTCCTTGGTGAGACTAGGGGTCCTTTGGTCCTTAGTGTTCACCTCCTTACTAACCTCTTTTCCTTGGGTGTCCTCCTCATCCCCATTCTTCTCTTCATTTTCTTCTTCTTATAAATCATGTACGTCATACACGAGATGAATTTGAAATTCTTCATCCTCATCATCATCCTTCTCACCCCTGTAGGCTTCTAAGCTCTCTGTTCCTCAGAGTCTGCCTTTCCCACTACCTTCTGTTTCTTCCTAGTTGGGGATTCTTCCTCTTCCTCGGCAGGTGATTCCCTTCTGGGTGAATCTTATTATTCTAGAACCTATTCCTCAGGTGTCTTCTCCTTCTTTTTAATGGGATACTTCTTCCTGAATGTGTATGTGCTTGGATTGGTGCATGACTCTGGCATGCCCACAAATTGTGTTTTCCACACACTTGGTGCTTTATTTTCTAGCACTTCTTTTTCCATGGTCTCTTCCCTTTCTCTCTTATTTGGCATGATCTTCTTCCTACTAGGGGGATCATCAAGGATGGATACATCATTCTCCAAGTAGGTTCCCTTCTCAAACTTAGGCTTGATGTAAAAATACAACCTCACTGTAGTCCTCTTGGAAATTAGTAGCATCAAGGGTTTCATCATTTGTACTTCGTACGAGACATACTTCTCCACATACACGTGCTTATTTGGGTATACAAGCTTCTTGCATAGCTTTTGGTGGTCTTGGTCCACTTCACTAAGGTTGAAACTTATCCTTTTAGCTTCCTTGAAGAAGTTGAACCCTATTTGGAAATAATATGTGGTGAAAGAGAAAGGTAGTTTGCACCATGGACTTTCGGTCCCATATATTAGAGTGAATCTACCAATGCAAAAGTGTTGGTATACAAAACACTCAGCATCTCCATCTACTAGCATGGGAAACTATTTGGGTATTCTCCATTCTGCCTTGAATACGATACACATTCACTTGTACCATTTCTCTAGGTGTGCCTTGTGAGCATCCGTCATGGTATCACAAGTATACTTTTCAAATATTTTTGTGGGAAAGGGATCTTTATCTGGGTACTCCCATAAAATTTTTTTTGGCCCATTGATAACTCAAATCTATGAAAAGAAAATGGTGAGAAGGACATTGCCAAACATTATCTTATCCCCTTCCTATGCATTGCTTATGATCTCTTTTGCAATATATGTGGACAAGTTATAGATGGTTTCTTCTTAAATATTTCAGCATACATTCAACCATGCCTTGTTTACCTATGTCCACCTCTCTTGACCATTTATCTTGGTAACCAAGCGTACTACAATCCTCATTACAGGGTTGAGGATATCTGCAATGTCAAATTAGCATGAACCCTTTTTGTAATCATAGAATTCCATTGTCTCCTTGATGACCTCCTTATCTTTAGAGTCATCATCTATGGATTCCCCCTCATACCAAGCCTATAAACTTAGATATGAGTTGGGGAGTTATGTGCATTTTGCGGCCCATAAAATATAAGTGGTCCTCATGCACACAGGACATCAACCATTGGTATAACCACTCAGGATTTCCAAAATAGGGAAACTTATAAATTTGTAGCAACTCGACCTTTCCCAACTTCACCTTCACCTCATAATTGTAGATTGGCATTCCCTTTGGTATATTCTTGTCCATTGAATAGACTAGTTCCAATACCATCTCTTTCTCTGTGATTCTTGTGTAATGATTATAGTCACTCACGGACATCTTCCTCACATGGGATACCCATTATTTCCCCAACAACACTCCATTTGGGTACTACATCTCTGCGTACCAGTCCTCGTTAAAACTTGTGGTGGTATTTTGTTTTCCTTTTCCCTTTCCCTAATTTGATGAAGCGGTTACCTTATTTGGTGTAATTTTACTTGCCAGGTTAAAATCTAAACTCTTTTTACTCTTCTTCCTTACTCTGCTCAACCATGTGGTTCAACTTCGTGAAGTAATCCTTCTACTTCTGTGCCCTAGTTGTAGAACCCTAACCTGGAAAAATTCTTCCACAAGATGGCATACTCCTCTAAAACTTTCTTCCCTATGCATGTGTACTCCTTCCACTCTAGTTCGCAGATCATCCTAGTCACACACTCAGATCTCTATGATTTTCCCTTCTCACAAATATCTCTTCATGGATGCCCTAGTGCACAAGAGCTTCTAAAATCTCGTAATATCAAGGTAAAATAATAATGTGCCTGACTTCATACTTATAGCTTTTTGTTCTTCTCTAGAAATAAATTTTATACCACCCATCAATCTAATGAGCATTAAATGCATATTTTCCCACTAAATTTGACCTTAAGAACCCTTACCCATCCACCCAATCCTACGTGAAACCTTCTACAACATTTTGGTGCATAAAAATCCTTACTGACTGAAGACTCTTATGTGCACATCTATAGCGCCGAAGGAACTTCTCCTATCCTTGACCTGATTTTTTCCCTCACCTACCTCATGTTGTTCTTGTGCTTCTTATTTGTTATACATGATATTTGCTAAGATATTTTGACACCAAAAATTCTTTTCCACTATTTCCATGTGCATTCTTCTATCTTTCATGCCTTTAATCCATGCCACACTAAAATAGATGTGTGGTCCTCTGCACATACACAACCTTTTTAAAGTAATAGGTGGTTACCGGTGCACAAGGCACAAAACAACACAAATAGAAGGGAAAAAATAATGAGAAAGGGAAACATGAGGAAAGGGAATGTATAAAGAGAAATCTTAAGTTTAACTTGTAATAATGCCTTATTTACAAACACAAGGAAGGTTTATTTATAGTAGTAATTTAGCCTACTCCCATTGAAATGGCTAGGTAATTTTGTCCCATACAACACTTGAAACTAGCATGTGCTTGACTCAAGGATGTATGAGATGATGTATGGGCCCAACCAATGGAATTTAAACTTCCCCGAATGACACAGAAACTTGGAATCATTCAAAAAAATCATCTTCCCAACCTCAAACTGCTTATAATTGTTATGACGATCATGACATGCCTTTTGTCTAGCCTTTTTAGTCTTCTAACTCCATCTAGTAAGTGATTTCCTCTCATCTAACTATACTAAATTATCAATTCTTTCTTTAAGCACTTGTTCATCATCTAATCTTCCTACATGTGCTATACGTAGTGATGGTAACATGAATTCAACTAGAAAAATAGCTTTCGCACCAAACACCAATTGAAATGGTGTGGCCTTTTTTAACCTCTTGTAGGCTTTCCTGTATTCCCATAGAATAGATGATACCTTGTCATCCCAGTCCTATCTTCTAACATCACAAATTTTGGTCAATGTGTGACTTAGTATCTTGTTAAATACCTAAACTATTCTATTCACTTGAGGGTGATAAGGGGTAGTCTTGTGATGGGCCACCATAAACTCTTCTAACAAAATTCTGATTGTTTCATTTAGAAAATGTGTTCCCCTATCACTAGTTAAACTCAATGGACATCCATATCAGTTGATTATGTTTTCCCATAAGAATATCATTGTTGTCGTTAAAGTGTAATCCTTTCTAGGCATTGCCTCTGCCCATCTTGTCAAATAATCAGTGTAAGTGATGATGTAACATGAGCTAGTCCTTTGCGTGACATGTGACATTAGTCCTACAAAGTCAATTGCCCATTTTTCAAATGGTTCAGTGCTAGCTATTGGTCGCAAGGGAATTTCATCCCTCCTTCTAGGTTTTCTAAGGTGCTGGAAATGGTCACATGCCTTGCAAAACTCAATAAAACCCTAGTAGATACTTTCCCACCAAATCCCTGGCATTATAATCTTCCACACGATGGAATTTCCTACATAGTGTCCTCTTATAATCCCACCATGCACTTCCTCCATAATTACAATGCACTCATGTTCTAACATGCATCGACGTAAAACCTCATCTTGTCCTAACTTGTACAAATCTCCACTAATATACATGTAGTACGTGATACACATAGCCAACTTATTTCTCTCAAAATCCTTCATTCCTTATGGTGCCACAACCTTTTAAGAAACATTGCAATATCCTCCAAGTCAAAGGCACACACCACAACCTAAAGAGTTACACATCTGACATGGTATCCTCAATGCTTTGTGCATACTCCCCTAAGTCAATTCTTGATAAGTGGTCAGGTCCTAAGTTATGTTTTCCTTATTTTACCACAACTAAAAACTTGAATTCTTGAAATAACAAGACCCAACGACATATGTGCCCTTGAAAAATGGGCTTATTAACCAAATATTTCAATTCCATGTTATCTATGTAGAATATAAATGGTGTTTCCAGTAGATACTACCTGATCTTATGTAACACGTAGATCATTTACAATGCCTCACACTCTACTGGTGTCAACTCTTACTGGAAAAACACAAAGGGTGATCAATAATCCCCTCACCAAGTTGTGTTAGTACTGCTCCACTGGTTTTCCCTGAGGCATCAACATGCACATGGAATGGCATATTCTAAGAGGGAAAGTGTAATATGGGTGCAATGAAAAGCCTATCCTTCAATGTGTCAAATTCCTTCTGTTGTACCTCTCCCAAGCGAAAGGTACTCTTATGTTTAAGTAAATTTTACAAGGGTGTAGAGATATTCGCATACCCATTAATAAACTTCTTGTAGTACCCCGTATGCCCAAGGAATCCATGCATAACACTCTAATTGGCAGGCTCCCCCAAACTCACAATAACTGCAACCTTGGTAGGATCCACCAACAAGCCTTCCTTACATATAATATGTTCCAATAGGGTTCCAAATGGAGTGGTAAAGACACATTTATTAATGTTGAGGGATACCGTAAACTGTCGACATCTCTCAAACATTAGCCTCAAATTATCACAAGGGTCTTTTACCAGCCCATACATAGTCCATTTGTCTAGGTAGACTTGAATAATTTTATAAATGAAGTCTTGGAAGGCTTGTATCATGATGTGCGAGAACACAACGGGTGCATTATTTAGCCCCAAATGTATGACCTAGTAGGAAAAAATTTCCCATTCAGTGGTGAAATTTATCTTCCAATTCTAATGTGGTGGTACCCTAAGAACCCATTCGTAAAATAATAGACCTAGCACACGGCTACTCCTTCCAAAATTTCTTCAGTGAAGGGGGTTGGAAAAGTTTCAATTACACACACCGCATTCAAGTCCATGTAATCAACACATATCCTTATCCTTCCATACTTCTTAATGCTTATGACCATTCGACTCACCCATTATGATTCCTCCAAAGCCTCAATGATTCCTGATGCTATCATCTTTTCTATCTCCTCCTTGACCCATATGCACAAGTTTTGATTCATTCGATATGGTCTCTTTCAAATCATGCATGCACCTTCCTTCAACTTGATCTGCATTTCCCCCAAGGATTGGTTAATGCCTTTGAGCTCATGGTACCCACATGGGAATAAATCCTGAAACTCACGCAAAAGGTCAGTGATCTTAGAAACCTCTTTCTCTAACTAATAATCCCTAATGATAGCTTCCTTAGGTTCTACTTCAAAACCAATTTTAACCTTCTTTGTCTGTAAGGGCTTATGGTAGGAACGTGTTTGCTCATTAGCTCTATCCATGAATTTGCATGTACCTACACAATGGTTAACATCTAGACTCTCCATTTCTTCCCCATCTATCATATAGATCATTTTTCTTTTTCTTTTTCAATGCACACGTGCTCAAGCTGTATCTCTTTAGATTAGTCTTCATCAAAATGCGTCTCCAAACTAGGTTCACCCAATAAATCCAGTATCTTATCTTCTCTCATATCACTATCTCCCATTGTAAGGAACTTTATCACCTATAATGCCTTATCCACTGATGGCTTTGTACTTAGATACTTGAGCACTTGAATGATATTAACTGCCAACTCTTGCCAATTTTTTGTCTAACGGTACATCTTCTAGTGAACGCACCATACACGTGCACAACCTTGCAAGGTGGAATATAACTTATGCACCCATAGAAAAGGTGGTAAAAATTATATGCCTTCGATCCAGACCTTCTCACATGATTGGATGGGAAGAGGTGAGTTATTTGCGATGATAATCTTGGATAACAGTGGGCACATTGCTTCTAGAAAACCTATAAGAGAATGCAATTCTTACCTTGCACCACTCTAGAAGACTCTCGGGGTGTGTTTCCCACTAACGGGCTGTAGTCCCGAGTAAGTTATAACTGAGCATACTTCTCCTTTTGTCCTACTTTCTCCATTTCTCTTCTATCTCTTGCAAGAAATCATTAAGGCTTGCTCCTCTAGAGTTACTTGGCAAATTCTTCCTTCCCAGGTGCTTGAATGAGTGCGCCTTTGTCACACTTGTTATAGATCCACTTAACTGTCACCCAATTAACTCATAGGTCTTGTGTGCAAAATTTTCACATGCTATGCTGGTTTTATAACTCATTGACGGAGTGTCTTCAAACTTAATAGCTCCTTCCATAGGATGAATTACATAAGGGTCCCTGATAGAGTGCACATAGATTCTATCAAGGAATTTCTCTCATAACAACTCAGTATAGGGTACTGACTTCCCATCCATTAAAGGGATGATGACATGTTCTTCTTTTTTCTCGGAACTGATATACACCTTGTTAAACCATAGGTCGGTATTGTTTTTGTAATACTAGGGGCACCCAAGAAATGCTAGAAAGTTATCTTCCTTGGCTAGTGCCAGGACCTCGAAGTCCCTAGCGAACTTGGCCTCTTGAATAGTGATAACTACATCCTTCAAGACATAAATGGGCATTTCCTTTGTCTTTCTTTCCATATAAAACACATTCAAGGATGAGTATAGTGTGGGCCTTCCCATTTTATGCCATGCATCCAAGGTGAGAACATTGACCTCTACACCTATTTTAATCAAAATATTGCTCAGAATCCATCCATCTATAATAAAATTCAAGTTTATCTCTTTTTCATGGTCAAGGCTATGGGGAGGAAGATTAACATGCAACACTTAACTCTCACAATCTCCTCCAGAGTATGATACCTTCTCTCATAATCATTTTCCTAGCAAGGGAATGCTATTCTCTTTCCTTAACATATTGCATACTTCCATGACCTCATCCAGATCCTTCTGTGGATCCTCAATATTGTTCATTTGTTCCAAATACCTTGACTACTCCTTCAGACACTAGATCTCTCCTTGTAAACTCCGAATAACATCCATAGTCTCTTGATATACCTCTTTCTGATGAGTAGGGTCCAAATACTTTCCATGTACCACTTCTTCTCTCGTAACTAGTGTTCTTTACCTTGGTATCTCCTAGCACACGTAGCCTCTACTCCCATCATCACTAGTACATGCTCTAATCTCGACTCACGCTCCACTCTTGGCATCCACTGCGGGTCGGCCTTCTTTATGCTTACCATCCAAGTTCCCTTTCCTTTTCAGTGCTGCTGGTTCATGTGCTCAAATATCTCAGGGCACTCCTCATACTTATGTTTCTTTCTGCACTATGAGCATTACAAAAAATTAGGACACTCATCCTTATAATGTTCTGTCGACCCAAATTTATAACGAGTTCATGTGTGATCTCACTTCTCCCTCCATTGCAGTTGCTTCAACTGTGAAATCCTCCACCAAAACCTCTTCCACGTGCTTCTCCATCCGTGCATCCTTCATAGTGGTGATCATCATCCTTGGAACTGCATGCAAGGATAGTTTGGCGCACACTGAGATCAATGACATCATGAAGTTTTTCACTCAACCTACAATCTTTTATGTCATGGGTCATAGAGGTAAATATATTACAATAAAAAGACACATTCTTAAAGATCATGTGTTACAGTAGTGGGCATCTACTTTCATCATAATCCCCGTGGAAAATTTCATATTCCACCATCATGGTGCATACCGACCTTCAAGGACAATTTTCCTTTGCATGACCCTCGACCTCACACTTCGTGCACCGTAGATCACTGTGAGTCTCATGTGCTGAGTTCGTAGATACTTTCTCCAGTTGGTTCACCATTGCGGGTAAGTGCACCAAGTTGGGGGACAATTAAGTGGACATCAAATCCTGAATTTTACATTAAAAAAAACAAAACATCAAATTTAGTCTTCCACGGACTTGAACCATGCCAAAAAGTAAAAAATATGTCATAAAAATGGTACCATTGCATAGGGGATACTGTTAGCTTCATAGAAATATTGATTTTAAAGTGAATAGAATAAGATAAATATCATTTTATAGTTTTTTACTAACAATAGGTCTTTAAGACATTTTTTCCCATGAATGTTCATGTCTACATTTAAGACTGTAACTTTTACTTCACTTATAAAAATGTGATAAATATTATACCATCCGAAGCATGGAAAAATTCTATACACGTTTAAAATATATATATTTGATTTCGATATTTTTTGAATGATAGTTATGGCGGGCAAACAGAAAGCGAACTCTGTTTTCTAAATATTTTCAGACCACTTTCACAGAAATAATCCATTAAAAAGAGACTATTACTACAAAAAAATAAAAAATAGAATACATCTCAAGATAGACAACTGGTATCTAACATTCTCACCAAAGGAAAAAAAAAAAAAAAAAAGATTTGGTCATCCAAAATCATGGGCAAACGGACTATAATCTTATAAGCGTTTTTACAAAAAAAAAACTAAGTCATATGAATTTTAAGTGTTTAATATAGCTAAACTTGTCCGTTTTAAAAAAAAAATAGTATTTTAGAAACTAGATTTCTAAATGCTATGATTCATATTTAATATAAATTTTTCTAATTTTGAGTGCGCGTATTGCTAATAATCCGTAGAAGTTGAGATTATCAGTTGTTATTTGCAATATGACGTCCACAGATGACCCCCTATATTTGTCCCATCAACTTGCTTGCACTTACCCCTGCAGTGGTATTTGAGCTCCATATTCAAAGGGTTAATTATTGGTAGTCAACCACTTCTATATTGTTTTGAAAAAAGCAAGATTAGTTTCTGAATGCCAAGCGTGGATTTGTGAAATTCTTGTGTGAAAGTGCCATAATAAATGAAAACATGTTAGGTCCAATCAGACCAAGACAAACCATTGAGCCATGCTCAGAGGTTTGGTGAATTTCACTAGGATAGTTTTAACAAGAGAGTCTTGAACTATGTGGTCATGGTCCTGTACACTAAATTCCAATAATAAGCTAGATTTATAAAAGAGTGTTGATGTTCCCTTTCTCGAAGATAAGGGATCATAAAAGTATAAGTAATGAATGACATTTTCAGGTGCAGTTGATAATGAACAATCACCATATTGATGGTGGTCAATTACATGTCTATGTCTAGAAACAAGATCTTTCTAATATATGCATTCTTCCTTTCAAAATTGTTACAAATCTGAAGCAACTTATTAACTTAACAAAGCTAAAGTGATCCCCTAAGAGAGCAACACAAAAGTAATACTCGCAAAAATGTTAACATGCTCTAAAAAAAACAGAACATATCTTAATACCTGCATGAAAAACTTTTTCAATACACATGAAAATCAACATTAAAAAAAATGGATTACCAAGGAAACAACTTTCCAATGTTATGCACAAAACCTTGGTTTCACATGAAGTGTATTCCTACAGCACTAGACCCATGTAGATCCACGTGGTCCAAATACTTCAGTAATATCAAACCACTAGATTTCCCCCAACTATCTATCAAGGCACAAACGTTAGGTCCTCCATCTCCTAACACCACTAGATCCTACATTCCTAAATCATGTCAAAAAAGGGACTGGCGGAGAGGACGCATAGAGTTCCGAACATCCCAGTGAACTGTGGAGGTATGGTTAAAAAAATTTTACGTACTAGGAAACATTGTTGTCCCACGAATACTATATTTTTCCAATCAACCCAAACTGAATGTAGTTACAAAATTTCTATGTGAATTCCTCTATATACATTCAAGTATTCTACATACATACCATAGAGGTTTCAAACGTGCAGGTCAAATATCCTTGAATGCTTAGATTAGTTACTAGACAAAACAATCTTGATGACTAGACTAGGGTTAACAATTCTTATCTCTTGTTCTGGAAACCCTACAGCCAGGGTTGGCACTATTAGGATAGGTTTATGATGAGTAGCCGATGGCTGATCTCTAGATATCGACGTCTACAAGTTCTCTTTCAGAAGCTAAGGGGGTATCTCTCCAGTCCTTAATAAAAGATGTTGTAGTCACATAATTCTAAGGTTGGAAGGAAAATTTTTATTGAAGTGAAAAAAAATTCACTTTTCGCAACGCACAACCAATCCATAAATCCATAAGCTATCAGATGCAGACGCCATCACAGTTATCTAGCCATTGAGTCCCTTTCACAAGCTTCACAATACTAGAGTAAATCTCTACATTCCCATAACTACTTTTCAGCTGCAATGTCCACACAGTATTACAAAAACCTTAGCTTCCTAAACTAACTATTAAGGAAAAAAAACAGACAAGAGGGAATTAAGGCCCATGTAAAATACCATTTCGGAAAACAAAAACTAGAGAGCATTTCATTTCCAATGGAGATAACTCATAATACTAGCACAATCCTCTAAAGTTCTCTAATGAACTCAAACTCAGTGATCTAAGGATAAGAATATCTAAAAATGATGTATTCTAGGGTATAAATGGTCAGAAATCCTCTCCACTAGTGATTAACATCATGTGTTTAAGCCAAATCCAGGTCCTACATCATATGGTAATCATCTAGGGTCCACATGCGTGATATATAGTACCAACTTGATCTAGACACATATGTTGAAATCCATTCATACAATTATACTTGAAAACAATAAAATAAGATCTCATACTACTCATGATACAAGTGATCTTCTACCCATATGCGTCCATCAAACTTAGGTCCAACACTAAATCTTTGAGAAAATTCATCCTCTGTGCTCTTAAACCATGTTTCGACACTTTCCAAGGTCAAGCTCTTTGTCATCACATGTCAAAGGGACCAATATGAAGTCATTTCTCACAAATTTGAAAAGAGGTCCCAGAAATGGAACCAAGATGTAGTAATTTTTATGTTCTTAGAATAACCTTCTAATCCCATGCGCACTGGCCTATCAAGTAGTGGGTGCTAGGCACTCACCCAAGACACATGCGGGCGCCAAGCCCCTCCTTTATGTGAGTTACATGAGAATACATTGCTTATGGATAGAAACTTGGATGCAAAAAGGTAAAGGGCCATGCATTCATTCTGAGAGGCTAGGATGAGTTATTATATGAATATACCCATTCAGATAACAGATCTAATTCATAATATAAATAAAATGCACTAGGGTTTACACCCATAAACAATATGTATTTATAATATAACAATATATTTGTATTGATTATATTTCAGTAACCAAATTACATTTGTCAGGGTCATAACAAACTAATGCATCAATGCAGATAAGACATATGCATCAAAATTTCTCACTATGATTCCCATATTACAAGAATTGTCACAGACCTATCCCTTGAGATATGCCAATATTACTATGATACTCTAATGGTAACCCCAACCCTCTGGAACATACTATTATTTCTACAGAGCTTCATCTTTCATTCTTTCTATGATGATGCCCTTTTTCAAAAGTATTCTCTCCAGTTTCAATGCCCATTATCCCTTTTCCTCTACCTAAGAATCTCTATATATAGGTTTATCACCCACCACCATGCCTTCCTGAAGTAGTAGATCAATCACCAAGTGTCAAGGTGGTCCTCTAATGGAGCATGCTTATTCTTATATGGGCTCTCCAATTTATGCAATGATGTCCTTCTGGATCCTTCCATCATGTGGAATATTTCTTTCTTGGTCACCAAGTCACCAGGATGGCACCTTATCCACTTTGCATGCTTGGTTGGGTCACACTTTCCCATGTGCTTCTTGAAATTCTAAATATGGATAAGTCCTGAGACCCTTTGTTTTGTCTTACGTGCACATTGTGGTTTCATCAAAACCCTTCTAAAACCCTTGTTCTACGCACTTTTCCCCATGTGCTCTTCTTCATATTGGTCACACATGAACACATGCCCTTAGGGACTTAGTCAATATTTTGAGGCTCAACATATATTCCAAATAAATTCCTTGTTGTTACTAAGCCAAGTGCATATGATGCTACTCAAATAAAAAAAATTATCCCATCAGAAAGATCAATTACTTTGTCTCCTAACACATCATTTCTCAAGTATGTCACTTGTGATATGGCTCAAATTTTGAGCTAAATTAAATTTGTTGTTCCCATTGTTGATTTTTTCATAATCCCTAAGAATAAAAGAAGAGAATTTGAATATTTGAGATACAAAGAGGAGACAATTGTAATAAGTAATGATGTAAATAATGTGGATGTCTTGCCTACTATAACTGAAGTGGAAGTTCCTCAAGAAAAAGAAAGTATGGGGGAATCCCCATAGATATATTTAGGCACTTCCTTAGTCGAATCTCAATTGGATGTTGATGCATTATTTACCTCCTTGATTATCAGTGACAAATTGGTTCATAACTGTATGTTTGACTCGAGAGCCTCATGTAACATAATGCCATTGGAATTCATGAATGAGTTGAATATTAAGGTAATAACAACTTTTGGAAAGTGTCATGCCATGGATTTAAGGGAAGTACCCATCATTGGGTATGTGAAAGGACTGGTTTTTTAGCTTGTTTCTTACCCTAGTAAATATTTAGCCATGAATGTAGTCATTGTTGATTGCCCTCCTAAGTGGGGTATGTTGTTATCCAAAAAATGGGCTGCAATTGTGGGAGGTAGTGTATGGATGGATATGTCTTATGCTACCATACTTATTGAGGGAAAGTTGGTGAAAGTGTATGGGGAAAAAAAATGCTCCACATTATTGAAGACCCCATGAATTCCTCTTATGAGGTATTATTTGTTGACATTGATTTGGATACTTTTATAGGATATGCTGATTTTGAAGACCAGTGCATAAATACTGCTACTCATTTATAAGATTTTGGTATTCCTTGGACCATGATATTTGATGGAGCATGATTTACTATGGGAAGTGGAGCTGGAATAGTCCTCACATCTCCAAAGAAAAAATATTTTAATTTTTTACTCAAATTAAATTGTGAAAGCACTAATAATATTGCAGATTATAAAGCATTGCTCCTTTGTTTAAGATTTTCTTGGAAACATGGAATCAAAGATATCATTGTTAAGGGATATTCTTATTTTATTGTGAAACAAGTAAGAAAAATGTATGCAACCAAAAATAAATGAATGAAATAGTACAAGAATGCATTCTAGGACCTTATTGAAATGTTTTATTCATTTTATATTTTGTATCATGAAAGGACTCAAAATGTAGCAGTTGATAGATTGGTTGTCATTACATCACATTTTTTCAACTATACAATATCTCCATTTTGTAATTATGATGTTGAAGTATTGGCTAGACCTTTTGTGCCTGATAATGTCAAACATTGGAAAGTATTTGAAGATGATTCTTAGATACAAAGATTTATGAAGAGAAAATATGAATTTGTTAATTATCATATTGAATTAGAACCAATGGTTGAACTTTGTGATGGGAAAGAGACTCTTTTTGGGAAGGAGGTGATCCAACTAAAAACAAACACATTTCCTAGAGGATTAGTTTCACTTGAATCCAATTTTGATAGTGTTGATAGAGTAATCAATAGGCATATTTCTTCTTCTAGATATTTTGAAGAATGCAACTTGGGGACTCAAAGAAAATCCTAGAAAGGTATGATTGAGTTGAAATTTGAACAAAGAATAAAATCAAGCTTATACTAAGTTACTAAGAGAATATCAAGATTGCTTAGCTTGGTCATACTCTGAATTGAAATATTATAGAGAAGATATATTTCAATATGAGATGCCTCTAGAACCTCATTCCAATCCATTCAGGAAGAAACAAAGGCCCATTAATCCCATCCTCTCTCTCAAAATTCAAGAAGAGATGATAAAGTTGAGAGATGGGAGAATCATACAACCTGCTAGGTATTATTCATGGGTGGGAAACATTATACCTATCAGAAAGAAGAATGGGGACATAAGGATTTGTGTGGATTTTAGGAATGTTAACAAAGCATCTATCAAAGATAATCATCCATTGGAAAATATGGATAACATGTTACAATTGGTTACAAGATCTGAATTGTTGTCAACATTGAATGGTTTCTCAAGGTAAAATCCAGTAGTAGTGAAGAAATATGAATGGCTTAAAAATTCATTTACTAATCCATGGTGAACTTATGTTTATGTCAGGATGCCCTTTGCAATCATGAATGCAGGAGAAAATTTCTAGAGTGCCATAAATGTGGCTTTCGCAGGGCTTATAATTGAATTCATAGTTGTATATCAAGATGATACAATAGTCTTATCAAAGAAAAGAGGTGACCATCTAGAACAAAGGGAAAAAAAATTCTTAGATATAGGGAGTATGGGATTTCATTGAATCCCAAGAAGTGTCATTTTGGAATCGCAAAAACAAAATTATTGGGGCATATTATATCTAAGGAAGGGGTCATGATAGATCCTGAGAGAGTTGAAGCAATTGGTAAGGTTCATATCCCCAAATCTAAAAAGGGTATTCAATATTTTTTAAGTCAAATAAATTTTATTAGGAAGTTCATCTCTAAATTTTCTGAGATAAATATTCCTATAAAAAATATGTTGAAGAAAGACCAAGTCATTAAGTGGGAAGGAGTTGTTCAAGATTTTATTGGAATAAAGGAAGCACTGAAAAATTCCCCTGTATTAGAAATTCATGACTATAAGAAATCATTTCAAATGTTTTCTTTTGCTTTTGATAATACCATTACATTAGTACTATTGCAAAAAGATGAAGAAGGAAATGAGAGGCCTACTACTTTTTTCAGCAAAGCCCTGCAAGGTGCTAAGTTAAAGTACACTATCATGGAAAAGTAGGATTTTTATTTGGTAAGAGCTACCAAAATATTTATGCCTTACATATTAAGTTACAATATTGTAGCCTATGTTCCCCATACAATGGTTAAGGAAATTTTATTAGAAATGGAAATATCTAGCAAGAGATATCATTGGGTGAACAAGTTAAAGGAATATGATATGGAGATACAAACTACTAAGTTGGTTCGAGGTTTGGGACTAGCTAAATTGATGGCTGAAATCAATTTACAAGTAATGGAGATAAATTTAATTGAAGAAGGTAGTATGGACCGCTAAGAAAAGGTGAGTAAAATTTTTTGGTATAAAAATGTAATCTATTACTTGAAGAATTTGGAATGTCCTAGACATCTAGACAAGAATCAAAGGATAACACTTAAACTGGCATCCCAAAAATATTTCATGAATAATTTTGGTTTAGCATGGAAGAATCTAGAAGGGGTATTACTGATATGTGTCACTAAAGAAGAAGCTCCCAAAATAGTTGTAGATTTCCATGGGGGAGTGTGTGGAGGCTATTTTACTAGAAGGGTTGCTGGTCATAAGATATTGAGGGTAGGATATTGGTGGCCATCATTATTCAAGGATAATGTAGTATTAATAAAAATGTGAATGTTTTTAATTCTTTTCTGGAAGGTTAAAAGTTGCAGGTGCCTTACCTTTACAACCAGTGTCAATTGAAGCCCCTTTCAAACAATGGGGAATGGATTTTATTGGAGAAATATCATATGTTTCAAGTGTTAGACATAAATGGATTTTGGTTACTATTGATTACTTTGCCAAATGGGTTAAGGCCATTCCCACCAGGAAGAAAACTCACCAACTGGTTATGGATTGTATTTTGAATAATATCATTTGTATATTTTTAGTACCTGCCAGAATAGTTGTTGATAATGGTATGAGTTTCAAGGCTAAATCATTAGTTTCTACGTGCAAGGAGTATGGTATAAACTTGGATTATGCATCAAATTACAATCCTCAAGGAAATGGCAAAGCTGTGTCAAGTAACAAGAATATACTTAATATAATTTAAAGGACATTGGAAACCAAAAAAAAAGTGTGGTGAACATCTTAAGTTTCCTTTATGGGAAGATCAAGTTACTACAAAAAGAGCTACCGGGAACAGTCCCTTTGAACTCGATTATGGATTCCAATCTCTTTTTCCTTTGCACATGCAGTTTTATTCTTATCAATTCATGCAACAACTTGAGATTGAAGGATAAGAAAGTCCTTATGAGGAAATAATAAACCAAATCTTGGATTTATATGAAGAAAGAAGAGAGTCTCACTAAAATCATCTGAAGTTTAGGGAGACAATCAAGAAGATATTTGACAAGAAATTAAATCATAGGGCATTCAATGTGGGAGATTTGATTTTACTCTAGGATAATATGCATGAGGATAAGGGAAATAATGGAAATTTTGATGCCCTATGGATGGGATCATACTCAATTGACATCAGAATTGGTGAACACGCTCTTTTCTTAAAATATCTGGAAGGAAACTTATTGGAATTTCCTATCAATGGCAGACATCTCAAGTACTTTATGGACTAATCCCACATGGTCATGTATGAATTATTTTATAGTGTAAAATTTTTATTGGTCATATTTTTGTTTCCCTTTTTGTTGTTCTGGTCTATAGTGACCAATTGTTTTGGTATCTCAGTAATTTATTGTGCGTATCTTCTCATGAGACCAAGTGTGCATTACGAATGCCTATGTTGCCCAATGGATTAAGGCACTTGGTATGTATGTTGATTTTTTGTTTGGTTCTTGTGGTACCCATAGGGGGTGGCCATCCCTAAGTCAAAAAAAATGTTGGTGCTTTTTCCTCAGTCTTAAATGTGCCTATCAAAAATTTCATGTTTTTTTTTGATAAAAGATGAAATATACATGTTTAGAGGATAAACCCATGATAAATCTAGAAAAATATTGTGTTAGTATAATAAATATGGCGTGAATCATTTTTCCCATTAAAATTAGTCATAATCATGTTGTTACAGGAATATTTTAGTGTAACACATGTTAAAATAGTCAGATCAACCTTTGAAAAAATCTTTGTGTATCGTCCTTTATTAATCTTTATGTAAACTACATTTTGTTTCCCGAAACTTGAAGGAACGTGGGATGTTTTGATTGGTTTTGCTATTTCAGGACTTACTTGTATATTTACAAACTTTACATAAAATGTGAAGTGTAAATAAAACCCTGAAACCTGATCGAATATTCCAAGGAATATTCGAAGTCATACGGCGCAAAGTGTAAATACATCCCCACTCAATGAATGTAAACATGTGTAAAAATATTATTGGAGAGGAGAGATAAAATTTTTATGTACTCTTGCATCATGCATCTGATTAAGAGTAAATTAAAAATGTATGCCCGAAACCCGACGGAGGACACATGTCAGTGTTTCAAGCAAATTCAATAAGCAGGTGTTTGGGTAAAACTTGTAGTTTTGCACTCATTTGAAAAAGTGGACAAAGATGGAAATAAACTCCACAGTACATGCTACTCTTTAAAAGGAAAACACATGTGATTGTATAATATTCAAATAAGAATGGAAAATTGAACATGGACATGATTTGATGCATTTATGGATACCACCATTAATGTGATTTTCACGAATCAAGGTAATATTTAAAAAAAAATTTCGATCATTTTGAATTGCTAACTTGCATGAAAGAAATTGGAAGCCCTAGCTTTGCTAAATTTACAACATAGAGAGAGAAATTATAATTGTGAAAAATTGTCATTCGAGCCAGAGGATTTGGAGCCACGAGTACAAAGAAGAATTTCAAATTTTCTTACAAGGAATGGGTGAGTTTTTGTGCATTACACTTGTATTCTTTTTGTTTGATTTGTGATTTGAAAGGAATTAAGAGGTGGAAGTTAAAACACATAAGATGAAGGCCTATGGAGTTAAGATTTCATGTTGCTTCCTAGTATCACCAGTAATTGGGACACTATTACATATACAAATCTACTAAACATCTGACTTGGGTGTTTTTTTACAAAGACTTTCTGCTCCCAATAAAATGTGAATTCATGGTAGCCATTGGTTCCAGCCACATTTACCTAGTTGTTTCTTTCCATCCCTATGTGTATTTTACATAGATACTAAGGATTTTTTCTGAGAACTATGATCCATGGTAAAAAGGAAAGTTTTAGATGGAAGTGGTGAGGTAGTATTGACCCTAACACCCAGAGCAATTTAGATTAATGTCTAGGGATACCTAAAATTGTGAAACCAAGTAACCATATACAAAAGATTCATCTTTAGTTAATTTTTAAGATCCAAGAAGAAATATTATGCCAATATCATAAATTACTAAGTGGTTGTTGACAGATAGAAATTCTACCACAATAATCCCTAAGAATTTATTTAGATCATAGTTTGTGGTTGAGGTGGAAGACATAATTGTATTGTTAATTAGAATGGCTTGGCTAGGATATGGATTATGAATTGAAAGAATGGATGTGTCCATAAATTTTGCAGTTAACTTATAAAATAAAAGAAGTCATTCACTGGGAAAAACTCATAGCTACATCAATTCACACACATATCTTCAAAGCTAGCCACAAAAATCAACATGGGGCACCACTTGTAATATTAAGTACTATATGATATCATACTTGATTTACAAAATTATAGGACACAATATTTTTTCTGGCCTCCCACAACATACAAATTTCAAATATCATAGAGTATATGATGCTTATCCCTAGCTAGATCTAGACAATTGGAAAAGAAATTTCAGACAAGTAAATAATGCATTTGGTTGCACCTGTGATATGTCTTTTCAAACTAGAATAGGAATAGTATAGAATATCTGAAGAAGCCGGGAATGTAATATTGTGAGTATGGTTACTTTTTCATTTAACTTAGATTTTTTACCTATAGCAGAGTTAGTGGATTTTATGGGAACCCATAAAAATTTCCTCAGATATGTGGATAACAAGGTGGGCCCCGTGAGAACTTTCTAGAAAATTGACAATGAGTGCACAAAATTGATTACAGGCTAACACAAGACCAATATTAAATTTCGTATTAAGATTGTAGGATATTCTTTCCCTGGTATTGCAAAGGATACGTTAATAGAAGAAGAAATGGAAAGTTTTGAAGATGGAAAAATTTGAACCTAGGTCCCAGTACATGATATCAGATGGGTATGTTAGTTCTACTTTCAGGAATCTCATATGAGAATGAGTCTCATTTTGAGGATTATTGGATGAACTGCATAGATGAAGAGCAATTCAGAATCATAGATGTTTCATAGAATGAACCTCAGAAAAATCATTTATTTTAAGATTTTTGTTATTACCTCAGTGGAATAATAGATGACCAACAGATAGTGAGTCAATACTATATTGACCAAAATATTTAGGGGCGACCAATTACTCCCATAGTTTAAGTTGAAGAAGAATCATACAATTCGACATAAGAGAATTGCTAATGTAATGAGAAAGGACTTTGAATTAGTTACAAGGGAAAGGTATGGACTTATCCAACCAGAATATAAAAAAGTTTCTGAATGAATTTAGAGAATTAGGCAATCTTTAAGGAATATCTTCCTACTTTAAAACAAGGAGCTGAGTAAGATCAATCCATTCGGAGGAAGAGATCTCATCAATTACCTAACAAGAAACCCACTTCAGGTATTATTAATGAATGGGCTACTGCATTTCCAGTGAAACATGGAACCTCTATGTCTATTTTGAAACAAAAAATAGAATAAATGCTCTTAAAATCTATGCAAAATGCCCCTATAACTTAATTAGTGTCTATAAAATCTAAAGGGGTAGGCATAACCAAACTGAGGACTCTGACAGTATTAATGCTGCCAGGAACATCTATCACTGGAAAGAAGATGACAGGAGCCTCTAGTAATTCTTGATAAAATAATCCATAGTACATAGTGCCAAATAAAGAGAGGCACTAGACCTTAAGCACTTTAAGAGAGCTAAAAATAAAGCCAAGATAATATTACCTTTGGTAAGGGGCATTGGCATTTTCAATGAAGGAAAGTGGTCATGATTCAAAGAAACACAAAAGTCAGAGAACCTGAAGTGATTGATCATGTTCTCCCTTAATGAGGCTTAGAAAAAACTAGTTGCTACATTAGCAGAGAAAAAAATACCACCACAGATTCAAGAAAAGATCCATGATACTCCACTTGTACCACCAGGAGTTACAAATGCATCTTTATTTCTAACAAGAGTAGTGGATAGAGTTGGCCGAAGAGAAAATAAATCATAATATTCCCATATCTAATCAGACCTAGTAGCATTATGAAAAGAATAAGGGCAAAGGGGAATCAAGTGCAATGACATTTTGAGAGTTAAAATTTACCTCATTTTAGTCAATCACATAAACAAGTGAAAAATCCAATTGAAGTAATAGATACAGATGCACTTGAAGAAATTCCTCCACTTAAAATCCACTGATGTAACAATTGAAATATATACATTGGGGGATAAACGTGTTCCTCAAGTATAAGGGATCAGATGAAATAAGTTTCCAAGCCATCAAATGTTGAAACAGAGGTTCAAATCCAAAAAATTTTCACATTGAAATTTAAATACTTACAGGAAAAAAAGAACTAATGATTCAAGGACTTGTAATTGAAACATCCACAGAAAACATTATCTCTACTAAATACCACCCTAAAAAATAATCAAGAGTTATATAAGGCGATAAGCCAACTCAACATACTGACCTTACTGAAGAAATTATGGTGAAAGCCACAAAATAAGCTACTAAAACAGTGGAGATTAAGGGAAAGGATGATATGCAAATTGATGATAAAGATAAAATATCAGTCAATGTGTCCTAATCCATATAATAATAAGAGGAAGAACTACTAAATTATAAGGCAACTAGTGTGTATACTCAGGAAGATATTCTCACTAAACATAAATCTCCAAAAGAAGTAGAAGATACAAAGAAGGAAGAGTCATCCAAGGTGGAAAGTACAGTCAAAGATAATCTAGGAGAAACTAAAGAAATGACTACCACTCTAGTGGAAGGAAAATACGAAGAATAAATACCAGTTGATATTAAGTTCCAAGAAACAGATAATCAATCCCAAACTTAGGGATAAGGGAAAGAACAAATGGAAAAGGGGACATTGCATGATGAATCCAAAAATCCAACAATTAAAGTGGAAAATCCATAAGAAGAGGAACCATTATTGTAGCATCTTCAATATGCATCCAAATAATTGATAGTTTTCCTTAAAACTCCACAACCCACATCACAAGGAGTGAGTATGGGTAGTACTCTCACAACTGGGTAGGAGCACTCCTTCCAAGTAAAGAGAAGGAGACAATTCAAGAGGAAACATTAGAAATAAGAATTATTGTATTCCCAAAACCCACAAGATCTCATAAGAAGGCCATAATCCTAACTAAAATCCATGTAGATAAGCAAGGATTCAGGACTTTGGAAATAGTCACTCTACAGGGTGACAAGCTGAAAGGTGAAATCACAATGAGTTATTATAACATTACATATATCTGACTAGGAAAACCTACTAGAGAAAGCTTAAAACATGATGCTACAATGGTTGTTGGTGGCTTGTTGCAAAATATGGATGAAGATAAATAAACCAAGAAACTGTTAAAAGAAAAGGTCAAAGTATTGTCCTCATATGTGTAGAATTGGATACAACTTGTAGATGAAGGGCAAGAGATAACTGCTTCCATAACCCCATAAGTCTTAAGTGAAGTAGATAAGTCCACGTAAAAATTTGATGTTGTGGATAAATGGAAGGAGGAATTATTTGAAAAAGGAAATAAGATTATAGAGGACATAATGAAATTTTATGATCAATTAACAAAAAGAGCCAATGATGTCAAAGAACACATAGAAATATGCATTGATGAATTATATTATTGGGAGGGTATTTTACCCAAATTTGAGGCAGTACTTGGGTTAAGCGATCAATTGATAAGAGAAGAATATATTATTTCACTAGAATAAATTGGCATGTAACATACCTACCTAGATACAATTCAATTGAGGATTGAGATTCTGAAAGAAGCCAAAGAAAAATTGTGTACAAGAAGGATCTCAATTGTAGAATATGCATTGATCATTTGGATTGTAGATTTGAAAAAATAATACCTGGTGAAAATAGAATTACCTATGGAAACTTAGGTACAATTTCCCTAACACAAGTTTTTGATCAAATAATTTTTGAAGTTCTTTAAACTATAGTATTGTTTAGAGGTTTATCACCAAGGAACAAAAAATAGCCAAATTTTCAAAAAGGCTAAGAAAGAGTAAAATTTCAAAGAGAAAATTTGATCAAATGATGAAAAGATAGTGTAGAATACTCATGTTCCATGTTGGGCCAAATGAAGAATAAATCTATAGAATATTTCATAAATTTTATGCATAAAATGAAATAATGTCATAAGCATAGGAAAAGGATGTTAAAATACTTGAAGATGATCCCAATGTACCATGAACAAGTTTAGGCTTGTTTTTTATAAATTTCTTTCATCATTTTGTTTATCTTTATTCTTGATAATTGTATATTTTCTTGAATCTGAAAATTTCAAATTATGCATATGAAACAATGTAATGTACCATGATTTCATTTTTTTAGGATAAAAACTTGGATCTATTATGATCATGAAATTCATTGTAAAACTTTGAGATTTCTATATTTTTGAAAAAATAAAAAGGGGGTTTTATATGGGCCCCAACCCAGGAAATGATTCACATACATTTTTGATATTATATCAAAAAGGGAAAAGGGAAAATATACTTAATTATTCTATCATTAAGAGATCCTCTCGGAAAAGAGGAATCTTCTTCAAAAGCCTATTTTTCTTAACTGAAAATTCCTTGGCCCCAACAGCCATTTGTATAAATAAAATATCCCTTGCCAAACCACGAGAACATGTCCAAAGCCATAAAACATCAATACTTTCCCTAGGAAAATATAAAATGTCAAACAACTTTGATTTCTTCTTGTAGGAAGAAACCCATTATTGAAAATCTAAACCACCCTTGGAAAGAGATTTCTTCCCTCGTGGTTTAACGGTATAAGGTGGAAAGGAGGTGTGTGCAAAATATGGGAGTACAATTACAACATTTTTTGGAGAAAATTGAAAAAGAGGTTTGGAGCTAGACTCACCCTTGCATTTCTTCATGAAGAATGGTGACGCCCACAGAGGTTGTGAAGGAAAATATTTTGTTGAATTTTTCTCCAAAGTAGAAACACGTTGCTCCAACTCAGTCACCTTGTGAGAAAGAGTAGGCACAATGTCTATGGAAGTCCTTTCATAAAACACATAAGATTATACAGGGATTTATTTTACAATGAATTTCTCATTACAAATGAAGGGACATCTGTTATCAATTGTACCCTTCAAAGTAGGTCTGCACTTAATCCAAAATTGCTTCAATCCCTCAGGAGTCTTTTGATTTTCCCACCTGAACAGATGAAAGTACATCATCTAGAAAGTAGAGAAAATGGGACTAATATTGATTAGTCTTCGAATTAGATCTACCCAAACAACTTGATTTGTTAGCGGCACATTGTAGTCTTCTTGATCTATAATCTCAAATAGCATCCTCACGAATGCTTCTTCTGGGCCTGACAAGTCAAAGATTGAATTCAGGTCCTCAGATGAAAGTTCTTTCAAACTGGATGCTAATACTACTCCTGCCATCTTGCAAACAAATAATTTCACTGAGATTCTTGCACTTGAACCTAAAAGAAGGGATTAGAATTTGTAGAAGAAATGGTGGGAATTTATAGTGAAGATGAGGCTGATGAGTTAAACTGAGAAAAATCATGGTGAGTTAATTACTGAGATTGTCTATTATATCTACACAGGGGAGATAAAAGTGAAGTAGATTGATATCACTCAAAAAGAGGTAATTGGATTGATGTAGCGTAACACATGTGGAAATAATCATCTTAGAAAGATATGACAATAATTGTGTGTGTTTTGAGGCATATTCCCAAAAGGTGGGAATGATTAACATCAAATCAAACTATTTGGGGGTGCTGAAAAAATCATTAAATTGTTTTTTTCAACCTAACTAAAATAGGAATTCTCAAGTTGATTATGTCAAATAAATGACATGGCACCCCAGTCATCATAGGAGAATGAAGTATACTCCTGTAAAAAATTGTAAAGATTTTTCCACATGGCATGATATGGAATAAGTTATTTTCAAGATAATAGAATCAGATATTGTTTCTTAAGAATATTCCTTGAAAATATTCAAGTTTTTTAGCAGAAAATAAAACATGGAAAGAATCAAATATTGTGTAGATATGAGAGGCATGTTCTCATATAAATGGGGTTAAAATTTTCTAATTTTAGAAGAGATAAATATTTTGATGTGCTTGCCTAAAATATGAATTTTAATGAGATTCTTGTGAGTTGTTTTAATTGTTAAAATTTATCTAGGTCAAGATGGTTACAAGTGTATAGCCATCGATAAACATTGAGATCATAGGTTTTATGTTCCCTTGTTAAGGAAATTAAATATCTGAAAATGAACTGTGTGCATGCTCATTAAGCTTTGTTACATTTTGTTCTTAATATTGTATACTTTAAATCATTAAGCTATATTTCTTGTTACAATATAATATTTATGGCTCCTCTAAGTTAGACTAGATCTTATCTCAATGGTGGTATTTTGGTAATTGAATTTGTATTGTAATTAGAGCTTTCTTTTCAAAGTACTAAACACAATTTTAAATTCATAATGTTTCTCTTCTATTGCTAAGATTTTTGTAATCCTTTTAGTGTATCTTAGGTGTAATAGCTAGTGAGTTGTGAATATTCTGTTAAGATATTTACACAATCTTTTATGTGTAAATTCTTGAAGATTGTATGAAATCTTGCATTCTTGGGTTTCCATGAGTGTGTACCTTCTCTCCAAGGGATTGTTTCTGACTAATTAGGTGTCTTTTTACCTAGAATGATTCCTGACATTGCTAGATTTTTAAGAAACCTATCATAGTAAATTACATCTTGTTTTAATCTCTCATTCATACAAAAAATAAACCTACTACTTCTCAAATCCTACAATTCACCTCTGTTTTCTTTTCCTATAAGCATTTTTCAAGGGAATTTGTAAATTTTACTTCCCTTTCCATAAATATGCAAGAGTAGATGGAATTTCATGATGTCTAGAGTAACCTGAGTCTAATTGGATTGACATATGCATTATTTAGTGGGAAAAATTATAAGAGTTAAATAGTGCATTCATTTTCCATGATCATCCAAGACTAAATTATATGTTTTCAAAAGGAAGTTAGGATACCAAATATTTCAATTATCCCTTTAAATTTTCAGGTTACACCAGAGGGTTCTCTCACCTAGGTGAACGGGAGGGCCTAAAGTAGTAGGGAAGGCCGTACCCTTTGTACGTGTCACCCATTCCTTCCAAAGCTAGGTTCAAATGAGTATGTTAAACATATTCCCCAACTACAAAATGACATAAACAAATTCTGTCATCCTCAAAGCATGTTATTTCACTCACTGATGTTGCCTAGCCGTAAAGGAGGCATAAATTTGGGTACTAACACATTCTACAAAAATAGGAAAAGATGGTCCTAAGAATAGTTCATGGTTTTAGTGGGATTTTTCCATGCTTGGGTGTCTCACATTAAATATATCTTAGTGTGTGAATTCTCTTTTTTTTTGTTTTTGATTGCTAATCTAGAGTAAATGATGAAAGTTGAATGAACCAATTTATGAGGTAAAAATATGAATAAACACTGATTCACACCCACTCAGTGTTCTAGTTTCCAACATGCTACAACTTATTGAAGTCCGCAGAACATTAATGCATTGTATCCAATTTTTTTAAAACCTATGTAATAGTTGCATTTGTTTTGTGACTTGTTTGATTCCACATAATACTGCAACATTGAACCACGGTACTAAAGTAGTATACTGCAGAGTTGAAAAATCTGCTTAACAAATGTTTTAATACAAATCACTTATATTTTTAATGGATTGTAATTCCTTTTATACAAAAATATGACTTGGTATGTGTTATTTGGAACAAGCATTATATTTGTTACATACTAGCCTAAATATTAATGATTTATGGATTATGTATAAAAATTCAAGTTTAGATGTTACCCTACTTAATAAGCTGGAAACTATCTTAATGCAAACATGTCAAGGACTAATAGTTATGACATTTAAAATATAGATGTAATGCATGATGAATTCCCACAGAGGTCGAAATTTGAAATTAAAATGTAAGAGTGACCCAAATGATCACCCACCATGTATAAAACATAGTGATCTCATTAGAGATAGGATATATAAGAAAATGCAAGTAAAAAATAATGAAAAAAAACAGTAAAAAAATAAGTGTGAATGCATGCATGAAAATAGTGAGAGTGTTGGCTGAAACATATTTTTTCTCTCAATAAAGATAAGTGATTTTTCAGTGGGTTTTTTATCTTATTATTTTCCCACTTATATATTGTGTTCTTATGTTGTGTTGTGTTCATTTACTTTCTTGTTTATGCATGCAATCTAATATATAATTCACACTGTGATGTAATTCATATTAACTTTTTTTAAAAGCATAAACTATAATCCTTGGATATTTGTTTTGGTGGATATATTAATTTTTTGTATTATTTATCCCCACATTTTTTAACACATGTCTTGTAATAGAACTTTGCGGCTGTGTTAGAACACTGCAACTTTAGCATTTCTTCATGGCATTCCACAAGTTGACAATAAAATGTAGTTATAAGGAAAGAAGGATAGCAAAGGAAAAGGATAAAATGGAAAGGAATATGAATTAGTACAAGGGATTGATGGATTAACACTCTATGATCATGAACAAGGGTTGGTGAAATTGTGTGGCTTTAGAATTAGTGTAAGAGGATGAACTTTTGATTTTCAACAATATGATGGATGAGAGACACAAAGGAAATGAAATGATGAATATTTGGGTTCTTTGCAACTCAACCAATGCTTTGTGAGTTAGTGCAATGTATCGTGACTTTGAATAATAAACCATGAAAGGAAGGGGGCTTGGAAAGATTGTGTAAGTGCTATGAAATAATGCAAAGTAGTTTGGATAATTTATTGGGTTTTTTATCCTTAAGAGCACAAGGTTAAAAAAGGGAAAGGGGATCATTTTGGTTAACATTTTTGGCGACACACATGGACACTTACCTGCTAAGTGTAGAGAACTAGTAGCCTTAGAACATCCATTGGGAAAAAAGTCTGTA
Source organism: Taxus chinensis (assembly GCA_019776745.2). Taxonomy (NCBI): domain Eukaryota; kingdom Viridiplantae; phylum Streptophyta; class Pinopsida; order Cupressales; family Taxaceae; genus Taxus; species Taxus chinensis. The sequence continues at coordinate 75,524,609 of CM034155.1, read as the reverse complement.
TGGAAATAATTTGTTTCCACTCCTTCGAATTTGTATCCTTGGAAGCATTAAAAAACTTATGTACAAAATAAAGAAACCCATACTAATTCCAAGTGGAAAATATAGGTTGTGCAAAGCACTTATGTTATAGAAAGTAAAACCACTCTAATCTACTCTAACAATGTACAAAACAAGTTCATACAAAATCAGAAATTGAGTGAGAGAAGAAAATTTCTTTTCTAATGATACATGGCCATTTAATGAGTTTCACAGTGGCCAAATTTAGTGACAATAACAAACATAATTCTTAATACCCATTTTCCTTTGAAATTCCATCTTCTTTTTCTAAACACACCTCTCCTTGATTGTGTTGTTTTAGAGGGTGTACCAATTACTTTCAATATAATGAACCATGTACACCACATTTTTTATGCTTAAAAACTAGTTCTTTTATATAGGGACCACTGATGCATTATCCTCTTGAGAAAGTACCTTAATGGGGCCCTCCAAGATTATGGTATGATCATACTTGATCATGTGAGCTAGACCACATCATTTGAGAAATGTCACTATTAGTCATAGCCAGCTTTTACTGACTCATTTCTTCCCTTTATTCACTAATTATACTCATTATGTCCACTTTTCCTACAATGTCTACCTACTTCTTCCTATTATGGGCTATTATCCTTGCTTTCGGTCACTTTGGACCTTCATCATTTACCATCATCTATCTCTTGGCATTTATTCCCCATATTTTACACCTTATGACCTTAGATTTTCCTCCAAGGCTAACACCATTTCCCATGGGCAATGACGTCGAGTATATACTTGATATTTCTGTAACCACAACAACCACTTCACAAATACTTGCTTACATACGATAATTGCATATTTATTCTTTCTCACACCATTTCAAACTTATTTGCTAACATTGGACTCTTAGTGATTACCTCTTATGCATCTGGGTCACCATAGTGAGTTAGGATTGAATATCTTCTTGTTGAGATTTCCCCTTCTCCACACATAACGATTTCTCTTGGTGTTGTTGTATCTAGAGAGGATTATGCATCAATGGTCACTCACATGCTACAAGTAAGTATTTGTAACACTATTTTTTATCTTATTTTGTATGTTCTTCTTCTTGTTAGTCATTCATTTCTATATATTAGAGTGGGTACATGTTTGATTTGATCTATTTCTTGACAGCTTCTACATTCCAGTACGAGCAGAGATCGAGTCACAAAGACCCCTTGAGGGGAAGTTTGATGGATTTAACTTAGGGGCAGATTGTCTTCTCAGGCACAAAGGCCATATATATGTCCCCAAAGATGGAGGCTTGAGGTAGGAAATATTGGTAGAGGTACATCGTGCACCCTATTCAGCCCATCCTAGGGTGAAGAAGATGCATGCCACCTTGCGATAGTTGTATCATTGGAGAGGACTTCATCAAAATGTGGCCCAGTTTGTGTCATGATGTTTAGAGTGCCAGACGATTAAGTTTGAGCATCAACATCTAGTAGGCCTTATTTATCCTCATGCTATACTGGAATGGAAGTGGGACACCATTTCCATGGATTTCATTATTAGGCTACAGATGTCGAGATATCACCATGACGCCATTATGGTCACGGTTGATAAATTGACAAAAGTGGTTCAGTTTTTACTGTGAAGACCACTTATAAAACTAGAGCAGTGACACAAGTATTTTTGGATGAGTTTGTCAGGTTGCACAGGATTCTGTGGAAGATCATTTGTGACTGTGATCCTTTGTACACTTCAAATTTCTGGACTACCATGCAGTATGTCCTTGGGATGAGAATCAAATTTAGCACAACATATCACCATGAGATAGATGGATAGACTAAGCAGGTGAATCAGATTTTAGAGGACATGCTCAGGATGTATATGATGGATCAACAGTCTAAATGGGAGGAGTAATTGTACTTAGTGGAGTTTTCCTACAATCATAGTTTCCAGAGTTCCATAAGCATGGCTCCTTTTTAGGCTTTGTATGGTAGAGAGTGCAGGACACCTCTTAGCTGGGATAGGCTAGAGGATATAGTATATCTTGGACCAACTCTTTTACAGGACATGTAGCAGCAAGTGGTGTTGATCAGGTAGAGATTGCAGGAGGCACATGACAGGTAGAAGAAGTATGCGGATCAGCATAGAATCAACCATAGTTTTGATGTGGGCATGAAGGTGTTCCTTTGTGTCAGGCCACAAAAGATTCCTATCCATTATGGAAAAGGTTCTAAGTTAGCTCCTAGACTCATTGGTCCTTTTGAGATCTTGGATCGTATCGACCCTTTGGCCTACCATCTAGTAATGCCACCCAACTTGTCTCACGTACATGATTTGTTTCATGTTTCAGTTCTCAAGAGATATATTACAGATCCTTCTCATGTGTTAGATTGGACATCATTGTAGGTGTAGGATCAGAGGCAGGTGATGGTGGAGCACATTTGCATCTTAGAGGGACAGATATGATGAGACTATAACTACCTAGGAGGATGCTACATCATTACGAGTTCAGTCTCCATATTTGTTCCAGTGACTTCCAGGAGGAATTTGAGTCTAAGGGGAGGGGGATGTAGTGCCCACTTCCCTTTGACACCTGCCGATACTTATTCTGATATAGTTGATCACATTATGGACATTATTATGTTTTGATTTAGTATGTTGTTAGAAATTTGATCATGGATTATTGTTGATCTTGATTTGGTTATGATGCATGATGATTATTACAACACTCATATGTGGATTATGATATACTAGTTGACATGGATGTTTTTCAGGCATGTGATTTTGGATATTATGAGTAGATCTAGAAATGGAAATTTACGATGATGATATAGTTGTTGATTAAACATGCAATTGATGTAGTTATTACTTTGATGTTGTTATGATCCACTTGCTTAGATAATTTTGTGATTTTAATTGTATCATATTGGATGTTGTAATATGGCCATGAGGCCGAATGAGGTATTTGTATTTTTTAGGTTTAAAATATCACAACAGAACATCGGGGGATCGAAGACCAACCAAAATGGAATTCTAAGTGAATTCGACAAAGTCACCATGGAAACTTGTTTTATTGTGTTGTGTGTTGTTTTGTTAGGGATTCCCATGGGGGGATTTCCTTTATATGTAACCATGGGTTTGTGTATTTTAATTAATGTGTTTCTATTATTATTGTTGTATGTATTTTATTAGTAATGTGTTCCCTTCTTTTAATTAATTAAATTGTGATAGAATTAATGTGAGAATTATATGGTTAAAATTTAAATAAATTAAATTGGGATATGGAAAAGTAATTAAAAGAGTTGTTGGCTATTTGCATTTATTATGTAAGGGATGTGTAAGTTGTGTAAGAGCTTGTGTAAGTCAGTTTTGGATTATGAAATACTCCACCTCTATGAAAAATTCGAATTTGTCCTTTGTGGCTGTTTTTAGAAGCTTGTGGGACAAGTAAAACTTGTCCCATGCCTCTAAATTTAATTTACCAACCATACTTATGGTTGGAGATGTGATTTGTGATTTTTATAATGCATTTTATTAAGTCATGTTGCATGTTTTTAATTGCACTTTCTTACATGTTATTTATTTTGTCATCCCTTGAGGTGTGGGATTTTTAGAGTGTGTAAGTAACTTGTCATTTCCACCCACCTGTTTATTGTACTTGGGAGAATGGATTTTGTCTTTTGTGTTTGAATTGGAGGATGTGTGATGTGGCATCCCACATGGATCTACATCATCCTCTTCTCTCCTTCTTCTATATAATTGAAATTCCTTACTTATTTTGGGTTGTTGAACCTTTTTGCATTCTTCCATGGGGGCGCATTTTTTGTTGTTTTGGAGATCTTTTGGATTGTGGAGGAATTTGGAGATATATTCATACTTGGCATTGCTGTTTAGAACTATGTTATTGTCTTGGAAAGCTTGTTGTTTGGAAGCAAAGTAACAATGGAGAGGTAGGAATTTAACTCCCCTTTTATGTTCTTATTATCTTGTTGTGTTGTGTGAATGGTACATGTTTAGTTTTACTTGTTGGCTGGTTGGGTAGACTACCTTAGGGAAGGTTTAGGAGAAGGCTATGGGAAATCCATGTGGGGGGACATAAGGAAATGCCATTTGCATCAGAATTTTGTGGAGGGAGTTTGGGTTTGGGATCCACCATGGAAAAGAAATAGCTTGCATTTCTTACTTTGTGGGGGGCATAAGGAAATATGTGACGGGAATAAGGAGGGATTTGTGGGGGGCATAAGGATATGTATGGTGAAATTTATTAGCGGTATGTTACTGGTAGATGCCCAATTCCCAATTAGGAGGCATATGTAGCTTCTCCCATAGATCTTTCTCCTTTGGCTTGCATGATCAAGCGTGAGTTTTGATTGGAATGTATTTAATTGTATTTATGAATTATTGTTTTTTATTGAACCATGTTTTATATTGACATGGGCATGTTTGCAAGAATGTTGTGTGTTGTGGAAGCCAATTTTTTCCATGGGTTGAATTGCATCTGTTATTGTATTTTGGTTGGGGCTCAGGGGCCAATGATGAAGGAAGGATTCTCCTTTCATTGGATGTCTTGGTTGGGTGGAGAGCATTTCCTTTCCCCCTCTTTTGTTGTGATCAACTTAGAGAAAGAGAAAATGTGCATGTTGCTGTCCTAGAGCTAAGGAAAAATACAGTTTGACAATCCCTTATGAAAACACAGTCATTTGTAACCCTTCCCACTTGAAGTGGATGAAATTGTAATATGTTTTGTGAAAAAATATGTATGTAATTTGATAATGAAGTTAAATATTTGAATTGTGAAAGACATGTATATTCTATTCTGGTTTTTGAAAAGAAAGAATTAGAAATGTGTTATTTGCACCCAAAACATGGAAAGATGTAAAGATGTATTCTCTTTGGAGTTAATAAAGAATTGCAAGTTTACTTCTCATTGAATTGTTGGGTTGAGTTGGAATATTAAATTATGATTGGAATCTTTGTTTTGAAAATTGAAAGAAGAAGAAATACTTATGAGGGAATTATATTGCATTGTTTCCTTTTTGAAATATTTTTAAGTGGAAATCAGATTTGTAATTTAGATTTGAAATGGTTTGTTTATAAATAATTGAATGTATTGGATCATTTTAGGAAAGAAATGCCACAGTTGAGGGATGAATTTGATAAACAAATTTCTAGAAATGGGATTTCTGTTACAAACTTAAAAATGGCAATTAATTTTATTAAAAATGTATAGTTTAGACCTGCACACATTAATCAACTTGGAGATGTTAAAATTTAGTATGATGTATCATAAATGAACTCAAATTGACAAAGAAAACTTAAGAAGACAATTTAAATTAATGCAAATTCGAATCTAATTCCACTAACAGTCGTTTTTCTGTCATTTGTTGGAAAAATGCAACTTGAAGAAATTAAACAAATTTATTTCCCTAAAACATTCTAAATCCTTCCTAGAGAAATCCTCCATGTCTATTTGACATGTTGAGTGAAGAAGGAGATCTAATTTAATCAAATTTAGAAGTTGGAATTTACCATTTTACTAATTATAAGCCTGTAGATCAATTTTGTAAAATTAAACATTTAAAATTTACTAAAATGTAAAATTTATGTTTCTTGTGCAAAGAGGGCATCAAGATCTTTCCAGAAATTCCTCATTTTCCAAAAATTGAGCTTTCTAGCTCATGTTATGGCACTTTGAAGTTTTTCTGCCTTGGCGGGAAAATTTGGGAAAATTTTCCCTGTCGAGCCCACGGCTCCAAAATTTCCCATCGAAATTACCCTTGGATTTTTTTTTGAAAATTTTGGTTTGGGAAATTTTTCATCCTTTCCTTCACCAGCCCATAGCCAATCAAAGGATGCTACATGTCCTCACGAGGTAGTGATGGAGGTGCAACATTTTCTTTTGTCCTTAGACCTTATGAAAATTTTGGAAAAAATTTCCATTTCGCCCCGCCGGCCCGCAGCCTATCACTGGATGCCACGTGGCAACGTTTGGTCCTAGCTGGGGGGAGGACCCCTTTTTTTAGATTTTGGTCTTTGGAAATTTTTGATAAATTTCCCTATGGCCCCGTACTCTCGCCCTCGTCTTGGGAAATTCTTCTCGTGGGCGTGTGGACCCGCGTATCCAACTTCCCCTTTGTCGTCCCTTCAGCGAAATTTACAAATCAACTCTACCACCTACCTTACCCTCTCCCTTCTCCCCATGGTGAATCATGGATTTCCACATGCCCTTAGTAGACCCACGGGTGTTGTTTTGTTTTCTTTCCCTTTGGGAAAAATGCCCCAAACTCTCTCGTTGCCCCGCCCTTCCTTTCCTTCTTGTCAACGACGACTCAGAGGCTGCCACGTGCCCTTAGAGGACCCACGGAGGCATGGGCACAAATGGAAATTTTCTCCCCTACAAGGGAAAATTTCCAAATTCTTCCCCATGACCTGCCATCCCAAAATTTGTCTTTCACCCCTGCTTAACACGTGTCCCCTTGGGGAAAATTTGACCCCTAAGGTTCACTTTCTCATATCTTGAGTTTCTGAAGGAGTTAGGAGGACTTATTTATATCATCGGTAAGGTGAGAACATTTCCTATCCAATGGGAATGATTTAGGAAATTTTTGGAAGCATTAACTATGAGAAAAATCAAGTTGAAACTCTGAGCCTATTAGAGAGTGGGTATGGGGGTAAATTTCTCCCTGAACCTAACTGAAACTTCTAACCCTAAAATGTGAATCTTGTGACCTCTGATAATTGTTTTAAAGAAAAAGTATGTTCTAGTAATTTATATTTGTTCCAGAACCTAATAAGTTCAATTGTTGTCTTACAACTTGGTTGTGGACACTTCTAATTAACAAAAAGTTTATTCCATAATTTTCTAACTAACCCTAGGTTATTTATTGGGTCTCAAGTGGGTTGTTTTAATGGGCATCACACTTGGTATCAGAGTAGTGGTTCAAAAGCTTGAACCATTAGGCACACTAGAAAACTTGAGACATAAATTTGAACCTAGCACACTTTTAAACCTAGAAAACAACTTAGCTAGAAATTGTATATTTTAGTAAACATGGAAGTTGTGTAAACCTTAGCAAAATAAAATAACTCTTGCTTTGGTCTATGAATGAGGCTCAAACATAGCAAGATGAACCTTAACAGAGACTTAGAATCACCACCAACACCACCACCACAAGATCAGGGAGTAGCAACCATCCTACCTCAGATTCTATAGACCCTTCAGGATGTTAATGTCACTCTATGCAGAGGATTAGGAGGAGAACATGCAGCTAGTCATGATAGAGCCCATTCTATCGAGGGCCAGGTATCTCCTCTACCCAATGAGGAGCATAGAGGGGAGAAATCTCATGTGGAGTCAGCTAGAGTAGAGTCACCACTTAGGAGATAGGGTGATAGAGTTCCAGAGCATAGAGAGAGGTCTCAGAGCCCTAGGCTTACAGATGAGCTTGCAGAGAGACCTATAGGTCATCAGACCACAGCAGTAGATCACATCAGGGAGATCCTAAAGCTTTAGCCATCACATTACTCAAGTGACACATGTGGATTCCAAGCAAAGGCCTAGTTAGTGAGCTTGAGTGGTTGCTTTAAGCTTTGTCCTTGTTCTAGCAACACGAAAGCTCGTGTTGTGATCCATCTACTGAGGGATGGAGCATGAGTATGGTGGAGGATAGAGGAGTAGAAGCTCCTGAAAGGAACGATAATAATATTGTTCCAAGCCGTGATCTCAAATGATAATAGCACACCACATTAAATTTGCAAAGAAAAAAAGCTAAAATACCATATATGGAAATCCATCATAATCCATAATGCTCAATACATTACAATAGAATGACTTAAACTATTCAATAAGAAAGATGTAAATATAAGAGGAGGGAAGTGCAACTACTACCTAAATTAATGGTGAAGAACTCCCACTAACTGATACTGGTAGTTAATTTAACTCCATAAGACTAGTAAGCTAACTCCACATAACTAAGAAGCTAACTCTACACAACTAGTACACCTAAGCAAGCTAACCCAACAAGTGTAGGGCTAACACAAGTGTAAGAATTATCCTGATAAATAAATAAAAGGATAAATAATAACCTACACTAACACCTTCCCGTAAACATAGCTTAGGTAGGAAAATAATACATGAAAATGGATGCGCCCTGACGCAGGTAAGAAAATGTCGACATGAAAATGGATGCGCCCTAGCGCAGGTAAGAAAATGTCGACATGAAAATGGATGCACCCTGGCACAGGTAAGAAAATGTTGACATGAAAATGGATGCACCCTGGTGCAGGTAAGAAAATGTTGACATGAAAATGGATGCACCCTGGTACAGGTAAGAAAATGTCCACATGAAAATGGATGCACCCTGGCGCAGGTAAGAAAATGTCAACATGAAAATGAATACAGCCTGACACAGGTAAGAAAATGTCAACATAAAAATGGATGCACCCTAACACAAGTAAGAAAATTTTGACATGAAAATGGATGCACCTTGGCGCAGGTAAGAAAATGTCGACATGAAAATGGATGTGCCCTGGCGCAGGTAAGAAAATGTCGACATGAAAATGGATGCGCCTTGGCGCAGGTAAGAAAATGTTGACATGAAAATGGATGCGCCTTGGCACGAGTAAGAAAATGTCGACATGAAAATGGATGCGCCCTGGCACAGGTAAGAAAATGTCGACATGAAAATGGATGTGCCCTGGTGCAGGTAAGAAAATGTCGACATGAAAATGGATGCACCCTGGCGCAGGTAAGAAAATGTTGACATGAAAATGGATGCACCCTGGCGCAGGTAAGAAAATGTTGACATGAAAATGGATGTGCCCTAGCACAGGTAAGAAAATGTCGATATGAAAATGGATGCGCCCTGGTGCAGGTAAGAAAATGTCGACATGAAAATGGATACAGCCTGGCGCAGGTAAGAAAATGTCGACATGAAAATGGATGCACCCTGGCGCAGGTAAGAAAATGTCAACATTAAAATGGATGCACCCTGGCGCAGGTAAGAAAATGTCGACATGAAAATGGATGCACCCTAGCGCAGGTAAGAAAATGTTGACATGAAAATGGATGCGCCCTGGCGCAGGTAAGAAAATGTTGACATGAAAATGGATGCGCCCTGGCGCAGGTAAGAAAATGTCAACATGAAAATGGATGCACCCTGGCACAGGTAAGAAAATGTTGACATGAAAATGGATGTGCCCTGGTGCAGGTAAGAAAATGTTGACATGAAAATGGATGTGCCCTGGCGCAGGTAAGAAAATGTTGACATGGGAAAATTCGTGCCCAGGCGCAGGTTGGAGGCGCAAATCACAGGACATGAACACCACATTTTCAGCACCTATGGCTCACTAAAAATTATGTTGACATGAGGATAGATGCGCCAAGGCACACCTTCATGAGGCACAACATTTTGAGCACTGACACTTTGAACCCAACAGAAAGTAAACCCTGACGCAGATATTCAAATGGCCATAACTTTTCACAGGGAGCTCGGATTCACGCAAGGTTGGAATTTTTTGAAATCTTACAAGGTCCTCTATCCAACTATGACTAGATATCTTTAATTAGGTGAGAACAAGTTATTCAAAAATATAAAATACAATTCACCATTTTTTGGGTTTGCTAAGGTTCTCACCTACCGCCATAATGAGATGAATTAAATGCAACCTAGAGGTGGTTGGGGTAGATTTGGATTTCCTCTCTTTTCCCTCTCTCATCCTTCCTATAAATTTTAAGGAGGGGCTTCTTTCTAAATGTTGGACATTATTGTTTTTCCCCTCCCTTCTTCTCTTTGGCAAGTGAATTTGTGGAGTTCAAACCTCCCATCTAAAACTGTAATGCAACTTTTCCTCTTGGCATTTTGTAGTGTATTGTATCAATATTTGGAGCAAGGAATGCTTGTCTGTGGATGATTCTCAACCCTCTCTATGTGAATTTACATCCTCCTAATCTTTCACTACAAATTTTGTTATCTGTGCATGATCTTGCATTGCATTTTAATGGTTTGTGTTTATTGGCAAGACATGTGTTCTTCATTCCTCGGTGCATCACCTTTGTTAGTTTAGGTTTTTTTTTTTTTACATCTTCTTACCCTATCTCCTTGGAAAGTTAGTTTAGATTTTTGAGTAAACCCTTTACATTTTTACATGTGCATCTGAATATAGGAATAGGAATCGGCCTTCATCTAGAGAGCTTTTCTGATTTCGCAAGGTCCCACACTTGGGAAAAGCTCCATGTTATGCAATCGCACTAAGAGTCTCAATCCATCGAGTTGCAGACATTTAGGGGTGCTGTGATTCACCATCAACAAGTACCTTTTAAATTTGAAATATGTGTATAAAAATCTCACCAATGCGTAGATCTCAAAAAAATACACAATTTCAAAACAAAGATCACCTTAATCCGAGCTACGGATCAAAAGTTATGAGCTCTAGAAGGTTTTAGTATTAAAATAATATTTTAATGTTGATCTTCTTTTCAAAAGGTACACGTGACACCCAAATGTCCAAAGGGTAAAAGAGTGCATCCACACGATACAGGCTTACGACCAAAGGATAAAAACCTGTGCCCAAAACCTAAAATGTCCAGAGGGTAAACCATTGCATCCAGAGGGTACATGTCAATATCCAATGGATAAAAGAATGCACCCAAATGGTACAGATCTACATTCAGTGGATAAAAGACTGCATCCAAAACTGAAATATCCAGAGGGTAAAAGAATGCATCCGGAAGGTACATGCTTTTATCCAATGGATAAAAGAATGCACTTAGAGGGTACAGATCTGCATCCAGTGAATAAAAGACTGCATCCAAAACCAAAATATCCAGAGGGTAAAAGAATGCATCCAGAAGGTATACACTTTTATCCAATGGATAAAATAATACACCCAGAGGGTACAAATCTGCATCCAATGGATAAAAGACTGCATCTGGAAGGTACACACTTTTATCTAATGGATAAAAGAATGCACCCAAATTTGACTATCTCAAAACATGGTCAAGTTTACAGTCGATTCTATGGTTTTGGCACCTTCCAAATCTAATTTTGCACTCCATTTTACATGAAAATGCATGCTGCAAAAATTTTCTAACAAATTCCAAATACATGAAAAAATAAACCCTTACTTGCAAAGAAAAACTTACAAATGGATGTCTACATCATTTGCAGCTCTGATACCATGAAAGGAACTATAAGAAGATTGTTCCAAGCCACGATATTAGATGATAATAGCATAACACATTAGATTTGCAAAGAAGAAGATCTAAAATACCATATATGGAAATCCATCATAATCCATAATGCTCAATACATTATAATAGAATGACTAAAATTATTCGATAAGAAAGTTGTACATATAGGAGGAGGAAAGTGCAACTACTACCTAAATCAATGGTGAAGAACTCCCACTAACTGATACTGGTAGTTAAGTTAACTCCAAAAGACTAGTAAGCTAACTCCACATAACTAAGAAGCTAACTCCACACAACTAGTACACCTAAGCAAGCTAACCCAACAAGTGTAGGGATAACACAAGTGTAAGAATTATCCTGATAAATAAATAAAAGGATAAATAATAACCTACACTAACAGCTCCATGTAGATTCAGAGACAATGACCTGGGAGCTATTTGAGGAGATTTTCAAGAGCAGGTAATTATCACAGAGGTTCATACGACAGAGGATCGATGAGTTCCATGACCTCCGACAGGCATCTCTTTCTGTAGCAGAGTATGAGAGTAGATTCTTGGATCTACTCTAGTATGTAGAGTATATGCAAGATGAGTAGGTGTGGATTAATAGGTTCATTTGGGGCCTGAATTTAGATATTGGATGTGATATGTAGATCTACTTCCCACAGACATTAGCAGAGGACGTCGAGAAGGCCTATATTACAGAGGAGACTCGGGGAAAGACCTAACAGGCTAGAGTGAGTTCTGAGCTGCATACAACAGATGTAGGATGGTAGATCAAGGGGGTCAGCACCCCTTCCTCAGGGTGACCAAGGTACATTACATTCATCCTTTAGGCCACAGTAGCAGCAGTAGAAAAAACAGTCATGCCCACCTCATAGACCTCCATAGAGAGTTGATACACAAAGAGGTCAGAGTATGGGGCCTCCTCTTAGGGGTCCCATTAGGACACAGGGTGGACCTAGATCTCATTCAGTAAGAGCTCGCCATCAGAGACCTAAGCAGACCATAGCTAGATCATTAGGGTCCACACCACAAGCTTCTAGGGCAGCTACTGGAGGTGCTACTCATTAGGGAGGATCAGGAGGGTGCTTTCGTTGTGGAGTTACTGGACACTTTTGGAGAGATTACCCACATAACCATAATAACAAAGGTAAGGCATAGATTTTAGAGCCAACTATTGGTGACATGAGACGTAACCATAGGATTTATGGAGTGGTTGAGAACCACCAGGCAGAGCATCAGAGCACAGTCATTGAGACCACAGGTAGCATTGGTGGTATTTCTACCTCTATATTGTTTGATTCTAGTTCTTCTAATTCTTTCATTACACCATCTTTAGTAGAGTGATGTAGGATGGTGGAAGTTAGGCAAGGTCTTAGTTGGGATGTTGAGATGGTTTCTAGAGTGAAGATATTTGTAGAGTCCTTTGTTAAGGAGTGTGTAGTGGATTTAAGACCCTTCACCACTACCTCAGATCTTTGTATCCTTCCTTTGGGCTCGTATGGAGTCATTTTGGGTATGGATTGGTTATCTACACACAGGGCCAGAATGGATTGTTATCACAAGACTCACAATTTCAGGGGGTCAGGAGACCCGTTTCTATTCGCACCATCTCCGCTATGCAACATAAGAGGTGTGTGCATGGGGTTGTCAGATGTATGCTATGATAGTTAGTGACAGATTAGAGGATGGGTCTAGGAAAAAATAGTCATGCCCACCTCATAGACCTCCATAAAGAGTTGATACATAAAGAGGTCAGAGTATGAGGCCTCCTCTTAGGGGTCCCATTAGGACACAGGGTGGACCTAGAGCTCATTCAGTAGGAGCTCGCCATCAGAGACCTCAGTAGACCATAGCTATATCATCAGGGTCCACACCACAAGCTTCTAGGGTAGCTACTGGAGGTGCTACTCATTAGGGAGGATCAGGAGGGTGCTTTCGTTGTGGAGTTACTGGACACTTTTGGAGAGATTACCCACATAACCATAATAACAAAGGTAAGGCATAGATTTTAGAGCCAACTATTGGTGACATGAGACATAACCATAGGATTTATGGAGTGGTTGAGAACCACCAGGCAGAGCATCAGAGCACATTCATTGAGACCACAGGTAGCATTGGTGGTATTTCTACCTCTATATTGTTTGATTCTAGTTCTTTTGATTCTTTCATTACACCATCTTTAGTAGAGTGATGCAGGATGGTGGAAGTTAGGCAGGGACTTAGTTGGGATGTCGAGATGGTTTCTAGAGTGAAGATCTTTGTAGAGTCCTTAGTTAAGGAGTGTGTAGTGGATTTAAGACCCTTCACCACTACCTCAGATCACTGTATCCTTCCTTTGGGCTTGTATGGAGTCATTTTGGGTATGGATTGGTTATCTACACATAGGGCCAGAATGGATTTTTATCACAAGACTATATCTTGTGCAGATGATTTGGGAGTTGAGTCGATAATTTCAGGGGTCATGAGACCCATTTCTATTTGCACCATCTCCACTGTGCAACATAATAGGTGTGTGTGACGGGGTTGTCAGATGTATGCTATGATAGTTAGTGACAGATTAGAGGATGGGTCTAGTGGACCATCACTAGATGATCATCCCATGTATTTCTAAGGGAGCTACCGAGGTTACCAACCCCATGTGAGATTTATTTTCATACAGATCTAGTTCCTAGAGTACAGCCTATCTCACGGGAACCTTATCATATGACCACCCCAAAGCTCTGTGAGCTCAAGTTACAACTTGAGGGTCTTTTAGAGAAGGGCCTTATCTATCCTAGTGTATCCCCTTGGGGTGCACTGGTGATCTTTGTGAAGAAGAAGGATGGATCTTTGTGGTTGTATATTGATTACTGTTAGCTGAATAAGGTAATGATAAAAAATTGTTATCCTCTTCCTCATATTAATGACTTGTTTGATTAGATGAAGGGAGCCATGGTATTCTCTAAGATTGATCTTAAGTTAGACTACCATTAGCTAAGGATTTCAGAGGTGAACATTCATAAGACCACTTTTCACATGAGATATGGGCACTATGAGTTCCCACTCATGCCTTTTGGTTTGACTAATGCCCCCACAGTGTTCATGAGTTTTATGAATGGGGTATTTAGGACCTTCTTAGATCACTTCGTGCTTATCTTCCTAGATGACATTTTGATATACTCATGAATGCATGAAGAGCACAAGGAGCACCTTTTCCAAGTTCTTCAGTGTCTTTGGGAGCAACAAATTTATGGGAACTTGGAGAAGTTTGCTTTCTTTCAGACAAAGGTATAGTACTTGGGACATATTATTTTTGGGTAAGGTATCACAGTCGATCCTTCTAAGATTAGAGCCATTATGGATTGACCAGTACCTATTACAGTGAATGAGGTGCGCAGCTTCATGGGATTAGTAGGTTACTACCGAAGATTTGTTCAGGACTTCTCTTGGACTATACACCCTATCACTTCCATTCAGAGGAAAGGGAAGAAGTTTGTGTGGTTGAACAAATGTGAGCAGGCCTTCAGGACACTGAATGAATCCCTCAATACAGAACCTATTCTTGCAGTTCCAGATCTATAGGGTGAGTTATTTATTTGCACGGATGATTCGTTGGTAGGCCTTGGAGGTGTGTTGATGTAGGATGGAAGAGTAGTGGATTTTGAGTCTCGTAAACTCAAAGATCATAAGCTTAATTATCTGACCCATGATCTTGAGCTTGTGGTAGTTGTGCATGCTTTGGTTAGATGGAGACACTTAAATATTGGCAAGAGATTCAAACTTACCTCTTCACGTATCCCAATCTCAATGCTCATCAAATGCATTGGATGGAGTTTATTTGTGAGTATGACATGGATATAGAGCATGTGAAGGGGAAAGAGAAGGTGGTAATAGACACTCTCAGCAAATGGAGACATGTGCCTATGGCCACATCAGTGAGCACAGACTTGTAGAGTAGGATTCTTCATCAGCTTCCTCTTGACAGCTTCTACATTGCAGTACAAGCAAAGAATGAGTCACAGAGACCCCTTGAGGGGAAGTTTGATGGATTTACCTTAGAGGTAGGTGGTCTTCCTAGGAATAAAGGCTAGATATATGTCCCCAGAGATGGAGGATTGAGGAGGAAATATTGGTAGAGGCACATCATGCACCCTATTCAGCCCATCATAGGGTAAAGAAGATGCACGCCACCTTGCGACAGTTGTATCATTGGAGAGGACTTTGTTGAGATGTGGCCTAGTTTGTGTCATGATGTTTAGAGTGCCAAAAGTTAAGTCCCAACAACAACATCCAATAGGCCTTCTTTATCCTCATGATATACTGGAATGGAAGTGGGACACCATTTCCATGGATTTCATTATTGGGCTACCAATGTCGAGATATCACCACAACGCCATTATGGCCACAGTTGATAAATTGACAAAAGTGGCTCACTTTTTTCCAGTGAAGACCACTTATATAACTAGAGCAGTGACACGAGTATATTTGGATGATATTATCGGGTTTCACATGATTCCATGGAAGATCATTTGTGACCGCAATCCTTTGTACACTTCAAATTTCTAGACTACCATGCAGTATGTCCTCGGGATGAGAATCAACTTCAGCACAACATATCACCCTGAGACAGATGGATAGACTGAGTGGCTGAATTAGATTTTAGAGGACATGCTTAGGATGTATGTGATGGATCAGTAGTCTAAATGAGAGGAGTACTTATATTTAGTGGATTTTTCCTATAATAATAGTTTCTAGAGTTCCAAAGGCATGGCTCCTTTCCAAGATTTGTATGGTAGAGAGTGTAGAACACCTCTTAGCTGGGATAGGTTAGAGGATAGAGTATCTCTTAGACCAGATCTTCTACAAGACATGGAGCAGTAGGTGGTGTTGATCAAGAAGAGATTACAGGAGGCACATGATAGGTAGATGATGTATGCATATTAGCATAGGATCAACTGTAGTTTTGATGTGGGCATGAAGGTGTTCCTTCGTGTCAAGCCACATAAGAACCCTATCCATTATGGAAAAGGTTCTAAGTTAGCTCCTAGATTCATTGGTCCTTTTGAGATCTTAGAATGTATTGGCCCTTTGGCCTACCATTTAGTATTGCTACCCAATTTGTCTTGCATACATGATGTGTTTCATGTTTCAGTTCTCAGGAGATATATTGCAGATCCTTCTCATGTGTTAGATTGGACATCATTACAGGTGTAGGATTAGGGGCAAGTGATGATGGAGCCCATTCAAATCTTATATTATAGGACCTTGGGCCTTCAAGGCAGAGAGGTTGATCAGGTTCGGGTGTAGTGGGACAGATATGATGAGACTGCAACTACATGGGAGGATGCTACATCATTACGAGTTTAGTTTCCACATTTGTTCTAGTGACTTCCAAGAGGAAGTTGAGTCTAAGGGGAGGGGTATGTAGTGCCCACTTCCCTTTGACACCTGCTGATACTTATTTTGATATAGTTGATCACATTATGGACATTATTATGTTTTGATTTAGTATGTTGTTAGACATTTGATCATGAATTATTATTGATCTTGATTTGGTTATGATGCATGAAGATTATTAGAGACACTCATATGTGAATGATGATATATTAGTTGACATGGATGTTTTATGGATGTTGTTAAGGCATGTGATTTTGAATATTATGATTAGATCTATAAAATGAATATTATATGATGATGATGTAGTTGTTGATTATAAATGCATATGTGATGTATGTTAAATTACCTTCGATGTTTGTTGTGATTCACATATTTAGATGATTTTGTGATTATATTTATATGCATTTTGGATGTTCTAATATGGCCACGAGGCTAAAGGAGGTATTTGTGTTATTTAGGTTAAAAATATCACAACAAAACATCAGGGGATTGGAGACCAACCACAATGGAATTCTAGGTGAATTCGACAAGGTCACCATGGCAACTTGTTTTATTGTGTTGTGTTTGTTGTTGTTAGGGATTCCCATGGGGGGATCACCTTTATATGTGACCATGGGTTTTGTGTAGTTTAATTAATGTGGTTTCTTTTAATTATTGTTATATGTATTTTATTAGTAATGTGTTCCCTCTCTTTTATTTAATTAATATTGTGATAGAATTAGTGTGAGAAATCATATGGTTAAAATTTAAATAAATCAAATTGGGATATGAGAAAGTACTTATAATGGAAGGTTGTTGGCTCCTTGTATTAAATATGTAAGGGATGTGTAAGTTTGTGTAAGAGCTTGTGTAAGTCAAATTTTGGAGTATGAAATACTCCACCTCCATGGAAAAATCGAATTTGTCCTTGGGGGTTGTTTTTGGAGGCTTGTGGGACAAGTAAAACTTGTCACATGCCTCTAAATTTAATTTACCAACCATACTTATGGTTGGAGGGGTGATTTTTGACTTTTATAATGCATTTTATTAGGTCATGTTGCGATGTTTTGAATGGCACTCTCTTATATTTTATTTAATTTGCAGTCCTTTGGGGTATGGGCTTTTTGGAGTGTGTAAGTAATTTGTCATATTTTCACCCACCTCTTTATTGTGCTTGGGAGAACGAAATTTTGTCTTTTTTGTTTGAATTTGAGGATGTGTGATGTGACATCCTACATAGATCCACATCATCCTATTATCTTCCCTCTTCTATAAAATTCAAACTCTTTTCATTGTTTTGGGGTTGTTGATTCTTTTTACATTCTTCTTTGGGGGAACATTTTTTGCTATTTTGGTGCTCTTGTGGATTGTGGAGGAGATTTGGAGATAATCTTCATACTTGGAATTGTTGTTTTGGGACTGTGTCTATTAGTCATTGGAAATATTGTCTATTTGGAAAAAAAGTATACCATGGAGAGGTAGGAGTTTAACTCCTTCTTTTATGCTGTTATTTTCTTATTGTGTTGAATGAATAGTGCATGTTTTTGATTTATTTGTTGGTTGGTTGGGTAGACTACCATAGGGAATGGTGTATGAGAAGGCTATGGGAAATCCATGTGTGGGGCATAAGGGAATGCCATTGGCATCAGAATTTTGTGGAGGGAGTTTGGGTTTGGGATCCACCATGGAAAAGAAATAGCTTACATTTCTTACTTTTGTGGGGGGCATAAGGAAATTTGTTGTGGGAGCATAAGGAAGGATTTCTGGGGGGGGCATAAGGATATGTATGGTGAAAATTTTATTGGTTGTTTGTTCTAGGTGGATGCCCAATTGTCAGTTGGGAGGCATAAGTAGCTTCCCCCATAGTCCTTGCTCCTTTGGCTTGCATGATCAAGCCTGAGTTCTGATTTTGGAATGTCTTCAAATACAGTTGTGAACTACTGTTTTGTTTTGAATTGTGTTTTATATTTGAAATATGTATGTTTAAAAGAATGTTGTGTGTGGTGGAAGCCAGTTGTTTGCCATGGGTTAAATTACACCTCTTATTGTATTGTGGTTGGGGCTCGGGGGGCCAATGATGAAGGATGGATTCTCCTTTCATTAGATGTCTTGGTTGGTTGGAGATAATTTCCTTTCCCCCTCTTTTGTGTGTGATCAACTTGGAGAACAAAAAGAAAAATGTGCATGTTGTTGTTCTAGAGCAAAGGAAAAATATAGTTTGACAGTCCCTTGTGAAAACACAGTCATTTGTAACCCTTCCCACTTGAAGTGGATGAAATTGTAATATGTATTTTGTGAAGAAAGATTTTTGTAATTTGATAACGAAGTTAAATATTTGAATTGTGAAAGACATGTATATTTTGTTCTGGTTTTTGGAAAGAAAGAATTAGAAATGTGTTATTTGCACCCAAAACATGGAAAGATGTAAAGATGTATTCTCTATGGAGTTAATAAATAATTTCAAGTTTACTTCTCATTGCATTGTTGGGTTGAGTTAGAATGTTAAATTTTGATTGGAATCTCTGTTTTGAAAATTGAAAGAAGAAGAAATACGTATGAGGGAATTATATTGCTTTGTCTCCTTTATGAAATATATTAAATTAGAAATCAGAATTTACAATGTAGCTTTGAAATGGTTTATTTATAAACAAATAAATGTATTAGATTAGATTAGGAAATATAATATCACATCTTGAATGATAAAATTGATATAGAGATTTTCCTAGAAATGGGACCTCCGTTGTAAATTTAAAACTGACAACTGATTTTCATTAAAATGTACAGTTTGGGCCTGCACACATATAATCAACCTAGGAGACATTAAAAATTGGCATTTTGTATTATCAATTAACTCAAATTGACAAAGAAAACTTAATAAAATAATTTAAATCCATTGTAAAATTGAACCCAATCCCTCTAGTCAGCCATTTTTCTGTCAATTATTGGAACAAAATTCAAATTGGAATCAATTGAGCAAAATAACCTCCTTAAACCATTATAAATCCTTCCAAGAGATAATCCTATATGTCTATTTGGCATGTTGAGTGAAGAAGGAGATCAAATTGAATCAAAAATTTATAAGTCAAAATTTATCAGTTTGCTATTTAAAATCCTACAGATCGTTTTTTGTAAAAATTGACTCCTTAAACTTGATACCAAAATGTAAAATTTATAATTCTTTTACAAAGATGGCATCGAGAGCTTTCCAGAAAGTCCTCATTTTACTCAAAACTGATCTTTCTAGCTAAAGTTATGGACCCTGTGAAGTTTTTCTTGCCTTGGCGGGAAAATTTGGGGAAAATTTTCCCTAGCTGGGCCTACGGCCTGAAAATTTCTCCGTCGAAAATTACCCTTAGAAAATTTTTTGAAAATTTTGGTCTTGGGAAAATTTTTGAACTTTTCCTACTACCGGCTCACAGCCAATCAGAGGATACCACGTGTCATCACGGGGCAGATGGCAAGAGGCGCGGCCTTTTCATTTTAGCGCTTGGGCCTTTTGAAAATTTTTTGGAAAATTTTTCCGTCCTTCTCCTCGGCGGCCCACGACCAATCACAGGCTACCACATGGGAGCATTGGCATGTTAGCTAGAGGAGGGTAGGAACCTTCGCGACCTTTTAGATTTTGGTACCTTGAAATTTTGTTAATACAATTTCCCCATGGCCCTGCACTCCCACCCTCGCCTTGGGAAATTCTTCTCGCAGGCGCGCAGACCCGCATGTCCATCTTCCCCTTTGTCCTCCCTTCGGAAAAATTCACCAATCAACTCTGCCACCCACCTCTCCCTCTCCTTTCTCCCCATGGAGAAACTTGGAATACCACGTGCCCCTGGTAGACCCGCAGGCGTGTGGGCATTGTTTTGTTTTCTTTCCCTTTGGGAAAATTTTCCACCCTAAAATATCTCACCGCCCCACCCTTCCCTTCACTTATCCCTGCCAGCGACTGGCTCAGCGGAGCGACACGTGTCTACCTTGGAGGACCCGCGGAGGCGCGGGAGCAGATTTTGACTTTGCACCCACACGTGTAAGGGAAATTTTCCAACATGCACCCCATGACAACACTAACATACAGAAAATGAGCTTCCTTCCCCACTTGGTTGACACATGTCCCCTTGGGGGAAATTTTGATCCCTAAAGTCCACCGGCCCATATCTGGAGTTTCTACAAGGAGTTAGGAGGACATCTATTATATCACTATTGGAAATGTGAGAAAATTTCCTACCCAATGAAAATGATTGAGGGAAATTTTGTAAGCACTTAAGTGTGAGAAAAATAAAGTTGAAACTATGAGCTTGTTAGAAGGATGGGTATGGTGATAAATTTACCCCCTGAACCTAACTGAAACTTTTAACCCTAAAATTTGGATCTATGTGACCTCTAAAAATTGTTGTAAATAAGAAGTATGTTCTAGTAATTTAGATTTTTTTTGGAACCTAATAGGGTCAACTATTGTCTTGCAACTTGGTTGTGGACACTTCTAATTAAAAAAAAAGTTTATTCCATAATTTTCTAACTAACCCTAGGTTGTTTCTTGGGTCTCAAGTGGGTTGTTTTAACAGGCATCACAAAATACCACAAACCAATGTAGATGTTCCTCTGTTAAACTTGAGTATTCATTAGGGTACATCAAATCAGATTTGACACACAATTAAATCATCATAAAGAAACCACACATGTATATATCAAACATCTATTTCTACAACCGGGGATAATACTGACATAAAATTAACGCAGAAGGAAAATAAGATTTCCACAACTGACATAAAAGATAGCAGTATTATTCCTTCATAGCATGGAATAAATATTCTGAAATAAAGGTAGGATAATCACTCTCACTAAGGATTTGTAAATTCACAAAGTAAACACTAATTAACCATTCAACACAATAAATCAGATTTTCAATAGTAAAGTTTAACTCTAAATATATTTAAAAGGTATATTAGAATCGCAGAAGAACTATTCCAAGCTTGAAGAGAAAATACTCTCAAAATAATCTATATCCTATGTTATCTCTATCCTCTCAATACTCCTTATACTCAAATATTTATAAGCCTTTTAGGATGAGCCATGACAGTTGGGCCCTTAACTAACACTTAACTAAAAATAGAAATGTCATTAATATTAAGGGAACATGCTCCCATGAAAATAAAGATTTTTTTGCAAAAGGTTTTGACCGAGTCAACCCTGTAACTTTGACTGATTCGAAGCTCAAATCTATCCTCTCATGGCTAGTCAACTTGTTCTGGGTTCAAATTCAGGTTAGTACTATCTTCAGAAAATGACTCATCCACTTTAGAAATGGTGGTTCTTGCACCCTGTAACTCACTGTAATCAACTATTTATAATCCTTTTAGGCTGAGCCATGACAGTTGGGCCCTTAACTAACACTTAACTAAAAATAGAAATGTCATTAATATTAAGGGAACATGATCCCATGAAAATAGAAAGTTTATTGCAAAAGGTTTTGACCAGGTCAACTTTGCAACGTTGACTTATTCAGAGCTCGAATCTATCCTCTCATGACTACTCAACTTGATTTGGGTTCAAATTCAAGTTGTTACTATCTTTAGAAAATGACTCGTCCACTTTAGAAATGGTGGTTGTTGCACCCTGTAACTCACTGTATATCTCAACAGCCTACTTCATCTTCTCTTTTCCCCCTGATGTGGAAGTATACATTAAGCTCTATGTTTCGGAAGCCAATGTTGGAGAAATTCTGAAAATAAAGTCTTTGAAAACCTGAAAGAAAAATATCCAAAATTCTACAGAGGAAACTATCAAAATAAATCTCTAAA
The DNA here is from genome assembly GCA_019776745.2 of Taxus chinensis. Taxonomy (NCBI): domain Eukaryota; kingdom Viridiplantae; phylum Streptophyta; class Pinopsida; order Cupressales; family Taxaceae; genus Taxus; species Taxus chinensis. The sequence continues at coordinate 75,502,263 of CM034155.1, read as the reverse complement.
GTCAAAAGTTCTAAAATTCCTAACCAGAAAATTCCAAAAAAATTCTTCAAAAAATTTTTCCCAAATTTTTTCCTAAAAAAGTTTTCCAAAAATTTCTCTAAAATTCTTTCCTAAATTTTCTTTGAAATGTTTTCAAATTTCGTAGTTTCAGGGTTCCAGGTTTTAGAATTTTCAATTGCTTGACATTTTTAATCCCAAAAATATCTGAAATTTGGAAACAAAATTGTCTGAAAAGAATCGCCAAAATTGAACTCTGAAAGCTTGATTTAACTCGACCTACCTCATTTCCAAGCTTCTGGTCCTGCGATGACTCCACAACCTTCATTTCTCACTGTTCCAATTTCTTGATTTCTGAATGTAGATTCAACCACTGAAATGAGCTTGGTGCAGAGCTCACTCTATGAAAATCACACTAACAAATGCCAAATAACTCAATGAGCAGCTCAGCCACTTTTAGCTCGTGCCCATTTGTGATTGGCGTTAACAAATTTTCAAGCCTTACATTGTCCTTTCTTAAAATTCTAAAATTTTCTGTGAATAAATGAGACATGAGGGTATGAAAAGACACCTAAAAAAACATATGCCAATTTTAACTATGTCTTGCTTGAGTTGAGAAAGTATGGGTCCTTCCAAAGGTAATTATCTCACTCTGAGACCAATTTGAACCTCCAAGATATGAAAAAGAAGGAACAATCCCAGAGGATCCTGGAACCTTCCAAAATAACATACAAGGCTTTCAAATTTTGAATTTATCCTGATAACCCTGAAATCTTTATGGAAGAATCTTCGGTCTCAGGGTATTATCATACTATCCAATTTTTCCTGGGGGAAAAAATTGACAACATTTTTGGTGACCTCTCAGGGATGCTTACCCGCTAAGCATAATTCCAGTAGCCTTAAGTCATCCATTGGGCATGGAGTCAATATTTGTAAATCTCAAAACCAATTCAATCCTCTGTGATACATCCAAAAATCCCCTTAAGCATTGCTGATCTTAGACCTCCCTCGAATGCTAAGCATGAAGTATATTGGATCTAATGAACACTTGGAATCTGAAACTTTGAATGAAGCAGATCATGAAACACTTACGGAAACCTTTAACCTTCCTTCTCTTTGACACCTTCCAATGATGCAATAGTGTTTAGAACAACACAAGAACAATAATGGAAAACAAGCCACACTGAAATTGAAAACCATACATGCCCCCATTTGAAATATGTAGGGTGTGTAATGCACTTATTCTGCTGAAAGCAAAGCTATACTACCCTACACTAACCAGAAGCACAGGTGATCTAAACAAAACCTACAACTGGTTGTGTAAAATATCTTCCTTTCCTCAGAATGGATTTCCATACAAATGATGTGATAATGGACATGGCTGAAAATGAGATTGAAAAACTGAAATAGGCCCAATACTCCACTTGATCCACTGAGACATCAACTGGAAATAAAAATAATTCCTCTTTTAGTTACTCTGCATTTGTCTTGTAGAAGCATTGCAACTGATCCTCATAATTTTAAAACTCATCCTCACATTCTAAAGTGAATGTGACTGTTTTTGGCTTCTCTTCTAGCTTCAATGAAGCCAGGTACCTGATAGGACATGGTATAAACCGTTAGATATTCCTTCTTTTCTAAACTTCAATTTTGACAAGAAAGTCTATCGAGAGACTTCCTTGAAAATAATGATGATCCATGAGTTAACTCTTCTCCTGTTTCCCATTTAGAAACAAATATTCTCCCATATGAATGAATGGTACTGAATTGATGTCCCCTCCATTTCCTTTTCATTTCTTTACAATGAGGGATTCTTCCACATGTAACTCTTTTGGAATACTTACAACCTCAAATGAAGTTGCTGGAAAGTCACTGCAAGTATTCAAAGCATATTGATCATATAGGAGTTCCAATTTCATCCGAAGTCAAAGTTGTTTAGAAAATCTAACCTCTTCATCCCACATGAAACCTAGAAGATAAAATCCTTTCACCTATTGTTTTTCAGGATAATTAAGGGAAGAAATATCTCCTTGTTTTTCTTCCACCATCACTTGTTCATCGAACAAATCTGACTTCACAATTGAAAGTAAGAAACTCTTAATAATATCATCTTCTCCCAAAACCTTCAAAGTTGAATTAGTTTCTCCCACATGCTCCTCTCTTTCTTTATTCAATGAAAATTACAGATGATCCAAGTCTTCCCATTCAAGGAGATAACTTGAAACTACATGTGTTCTAGAGGTGGGTATTTCTATAGGCTCTTCTGCATCCAAACACTCCTCTGAATATGACATAAAATCTACTTCTTTATTCTTCGAATGTGCAAAGGGTTCAACCTCCCTTATGGTGTTTCCTAAACTAGCAACTAATTCCCCATGACCTTTCTCATATTCAAATATAAAATTTGCAAGATCAAATTCATCTAAGAAAATAGAGTTTTGAAAAGATGAAGAAAGGGAAGAATTTGAAACTTCCTACATGGTATAATCTATAATTGAAACTTCTGAGTCCATCATGGAAATAATCCCATTATGATCAATTTTTGTATTCGATGATGATGTTGGAAATTAACTACAATGGTCCAAAAGTGATGCAATTTCTTGACATGATTGATAGGTAGGATCATTACACTCATAGGAATCAACTTCTACACTTGAGAGTCTTTCTTCTTCAACTTCCACATTCTCTTGTCCAAAAAACTTTACCACCTTTGGTGATTCAAACTCCTCTAATGGGACTAAGACAATATGAATACTGCATTCTGAATAAGTAGAATTTTGGTCCTCTTCATTCAAATCTAGATTTGTTTCTAGTACAAAACTAGTTTTTTCATCTTGTTCTTGAGCCTCAACTTTTGCAGAAGGTTTAGTAAGGAACGAAGTTTGCTTGATGTTGAGTTTTTCAGCCCATTTACTCAGATTATCTACATGCTCTCTTTTTCTATTCTCTTTGACCACATAATCCTCCCCTTTTCTCATTTCTTGACAATGCTCCTCCCAAAATGGATTTGGGACCACAAGAGGAGGGTTGGGTTGGGATTTAAATGATTCCCTCACTGTTTGAGGAAGAGATTCATTATCTTGTCTTGATGGACCTTGTAGAAAAGAGGAAACTTTAGAAGGATGAGGCATGGAATATTCATGATGAACTGAAGGAATAGGAAGTGAAGGAAAGGAACTCCTAGAAGGAGAAGAAACTAGAAGATTAGGACTATGGGGTTCAAGTTAAAACTGCATAGATGGAAACAAGGGAAGAGGGTTATAAGGTGGTAATGCATGGGCCTCCCATTGACAATATTGAATAACACTACGTTCATAAATATCCCTTTTCTTGATCCATTCTATAACTTAAGTCATCATCTTGATTATGAATTGAAGCTTTTGTTGAGGGCTAAGCTCACATGGTATATGGCTAGTCCATGAGTATGGAATTCTGAAGCCAATTTGGGCTGCCTTCATCATTTCATTGATCCTTATTCATAACATGTTATCCTCTGAATCTTGAACCTTCTTCTGTAAGTGATCCTCTTTAGGTGTTGAATAGATTCCAAATATACATTCCATTGTTCTTCACTAACCCCCATGTTTGGTGGATAACTGGATTGACCTACATTTTAATTATGTGAACATGCATGCTCAAACTGATATTCATCATGAAATTGGTTTGGAGGTGAATTTTAATAGCCTGAAGATGGAAAGAACTACCACTACTGCAAGTGGGAGTCCCATTGTGGAAATGAAGCCATGATTACACAACTTCATGAATGAGAGAAAATGGAAAGATATAGAATAAAAATAGATGGAAAATGGATAAAATGAAATTCTCTAACACAAAGAGTAGGGTACTTAGACCAATGGAGTCACAAGTTGTGCTTGGGTATACCTCATAAGGCTGAAATTTCACTAAGAGCACAAAAACTTAATGACATGAAATGAACACAATACACACACCTATGAAAGATGTGCCTCTTGTAGTGCCCACTTCCCTTTAACACTATTTAGATACTAATCTTGCTACTGTTGATCTCATTTTGGACATTATTATGTTTTGACCTAGTATGATGTTTATATGATAGATCATGGATTATTATGAACATTGATTTAGTTAGCATGCATGATGATTATTGGAGACACTATTATTATGTGGATGATGATATAATATTTGACATGGATAGGTTATTGATGTTGATTTTAGACATGTGACATTTGATATTATGAGTAGCTCTAGTATAGAGATTCATTTTATGATGATATAGTGGAAAAATTGAATTTAAAATGATAATGTGGAATTCTTGATATTGTTGTGATTTGGATTGACATTTATATGTTACTTATATCATTTTGGATGTTCTGATATGGCCACGAGGCCGAAGAGGTATTGTTATTTTACAGGTTAAAATATCACAACAATGTCAGGGGACTGGAGACTAACCATATTGAAATTCTGGATGAACTCAATGGGATCACCATGGCAACTGTAATTGTTTGTGTGTTGTGTTGTATTAGGATTTCCCATGTGGGGGATTTCCATTTTTGTGACCATGGGATATATGTGTTTTATTTATGTGTTCCTTTTTATTAGTTTTGTATGTATTTTTATTTGTAATGTGTTCTTTTTATTATTTAATTTAAATATGATAGCCACATAGTTAAACTTTACTTAAATTTAATTGGGATGTGGAATGTAAGTAATAAATTTGTTGTCTTAGTTATTAATAAAATTGGATTTATATCTTGTATAAATATATGTTAAATAAATAAATCATTATGTCAAAAGTATGTTATAAATGAAGTCATAGATATTAATTCATGTTGTAAGAATGTGTAAGAGGATGTAAGAGTGTGTAAGTGAATGTGTAAGAAATATGTAAGAGTATGTAAGGCAGATTTTGTAGTATAGAACACTCCATCCTTTTTGGAATTCGAATTTGACCTTGGAGGCCAAGTTTGGAGGCTTGTGGAACAAGTTAAACTTGTCCCACACCTCTTAAAAGCATACACCAACCATGCCTATGGCTTGGGGGTAAATTTTAGCCTTTATAATTAAAATTTGAAATGACTATATGTACGTTTTTATTGCACTTTACTTACAAATTTTTAATTCAGTCCTTATTTAAGTATGGGCTAATTTTGAGTGTGTAAGTTGCTTGTCATCTCCATTTATTGTGATTTATTATAAAGTTGACCTTCTCCTTTTGGGGGATGAGTAAGAATGATGTGGCATCCCACTTGGAATCCACATCATCCTCTCCCTCCCTCTCCTTAAAATTTTAATTTCTTTTCTTGTTTGGGGTTGTTGAAAATTTGTTCTCTCATGCTTGGGTCGAATTTTTGATTGCTGATGGAGCTTTCCTTGAAGAAGGATTTAGAAATTCTCTTGCATGAATATACCTTGCTATTTTAGACTACATATTTGAGCATTGAAGAACTACTATTTTGGGAAACAATCTCCACTATGGAGAGGTAGGATTTTGTCCTTTTTATATGCTATTTTTTTTTCCTTTTATTTCTTGTATGAATGAAATGGTGATTGTCTTGTGAATTCATGGCTGGTTGGGTAGATTTCTTAGGGAAAGGTGTAGGATAAGACTATGGGGATTTCACATGGGGGGGCATAAGGGATTTCCAATGGAACTTACTCTTGTGGAGGGAGTGTTGGTTTGGGATCCACCTAGGAAAAGAAACTACTTGCATTTCTTACTCTTGGGGGGAAAAAGGGAGAAATTTTTGAGGGGGGGCATAAGGAGGGGTTAGGAGATATAAGGTTTATGGGATTCGGTATGTGTTATGGCAGTATGCTTTTGGTGGATGCCCAATTCCAACTTGGGAGGTATAAGGAGCTCCCCATAACTCTTGCTCTTTTTTGGCTTGCTTGACAAAGCCTTTGTGTTGTTTGAAATGTTTAAATGTAGTTGGGAACTATTGTCTTGTTTGAATTATGTATTTTGTTGTTCTTTGCTTGTGATAAGGAAGATGTTTGTTGTGAAAGAAGCCTTGTTGCCATGTGTTGATGCTTATTCTCTATTTCAATATGGTTGGGGCTTTGGGGCCAATGGGGGAGGATGGCTTCTTCTTTCCCATTAGATGTCTTGGTTGGGTGGAGAGTGTTGCCTTTCCCCCTTCCTTGTTGTGATCAGATAAAAAGATGAAGAAATCAACAGGTTGCTTTTTTGGAGCTTGGAGAAAACATAGTTTGATAGTTCCATCCTTTGAGAAATATCCTTATAACCTTACCACTTTGAAGTGGATGAATTGTATTGTTAATTTTAATTCAAAGTCATCTTGTATTGTAAAGGAAAGATGGAGATTTATTAAAATGCAGAGTTTTATTTCATTCACTGTTGGAAAAGAATGTAATGCAGTTTGTAAAATTACATATTAGAATTCATGGAAAGAATGAAGTTGAAATGTTGTTTGAAATCATTAAAAGAATTACATCTCTCTTTCTCCAATCTATATTGTTTCCTTGAAATGGAATGATTGTTTAAAATGAAATATCTGTTGAAAACAGGAAAAATGCATGTGGGAGAAAAAGAAAGCTTGTTGTTCCTTGTAATTAATTAGAATTCAAAATATCAAATGTTGCCTTATTTTTTTGCATGAGAAGATAGAAAAATTAATGGTTTAGACAAAATTTGATAAGCTTCCCATGTTTTGGAAATGGAAAATAAATTATTATAGTTGTTAATGAAATAACTCTGTTCTTTTTATAAATCTGGCATTTTAAAATAATCTATTTAATGTACAATTTAGAATCAAAACTAAAATTAAGAAAAGAAATGAAGAAAATTAGGTGTATTATTTCAAAATTAACCCAATGGGAACTTAGCAATTGAAAATAACTATCACGGGCTTCATCAAATCAAATTTCAACTCGTTTAACCAACTTTCTGTCAAAATTGTAGAGATACAATTTGCATCTGAACTATCAAATTGAACCTTGAAAATAATCTAAAATTTATCCAATATCATTCCTCCATGTTCAATTTACATGTTGAGAAGAAGGAAAAATCAAAATTGAAGAAATCTTACAAGTTGGAAAAATTACCAAATTTAAATGTGAAATCTTGCATATCAATTTCTTAAAATTTACCCCTAAAACTTCATCAAATCCTAAATTAATAATTTTTTTACAAAGAGGACCCCGAGAGCTTTCCAGAAAGTCCTTGTTTTCCGAAAATGGAGTTCCCTATCAAAATTTATGGCCATTTGAAGTTTTTACTTCAAAATGGCCAACCAAAAATAAATCTAACTATATTAAAATTGAAATTTGAACTTTGGAAAATTTTCCGCATAAAATTCTATGGGCCTGCAACACTCTCAGCCAATCATGTGTCACCATGTGGCACTTGGGAGGGGTGAATCTATTGAAAAACTTAACTTTTGAAAAAAAAATCCTTTGGGAAAATTTTCCCAATTTTCTCCGCAACCCCGTAGCCAATCACGTGCTGACACATGGCTTAGCGGGCACATGAAGGAATTTAAAAACTTGTCTTTTGGATATTTGGGAGAAATTTTACTTTTCCCTTCATGACACCACACCCCCACAACCAATGGGGTGTTGACACGTGTCCTGGTAGACACACGGGTCCGCGCGAGCCATTTGGCCTTTTAAAACCTTTTTGTATAAAATTTTAATTCCCTCCATCACTCCACCGGTCCGCACCCAATCACAGGATGCCATGTGGCATATTTGGAAATGGTAGAGGAGGAAAGGAAAAAGTACCTTTAGAAAATTTTAAGTTTGGACCTAGGGAAAAATTCCCAAATTTTCCCCGCGACTCATAAGCTCTTGACATGTGGCTTGGATTTTCCTTGGCGGAGGCACGCGTCATTTTTCGTCATTGGCCTTTTTTCCTAAAAAAAAATTCTAAATCCTAATGTGCCCCGCCGGTCCACGTCTTCCTGTGCCATGTGTCCCCTTCGTCGACCCCACGGGCGCGCAGAGGTATTTTGCACTTTGCGCCTAAGGAAGGGAAAATTTCTCCCTAAAATTCCACCACCCCATAACTTGAGTTTTACAAGGATTTAGGAGGATTTATTTATATGGTTGGAAAGGTGAAAAATTTCCTATCCAATGAGCATAATTTAGAAAAGTTTTGATGACTCTAAGTGTGGGAAAAATCAAGTTGAATTCTGTAAGCCTATTAGGGCAAGGAGTGATAATTTTCTCCTTTAACCTAAGTGATGAATTTTATCCCTAATTTTGACCTTGTGATTGTTGTGAGATGTTGTAAAATCATTTCTGCAAGTTAATCTTGTATGTTAACCTAAACCTGGTTTGTGATAACTATGATCTTGTAACCTTCTTTGCAAACACTTTTTAAAAAAAATTATTCCATAATTTTCCTAGCTAAACCTAGTTTGTTTCTTTCTCTCAAGTGGTAGTTTGAAGTGGGCACTACACCTCTTATCCCATTGGGCATTCCAAAAACTATTCTTCAGTAGCCCCCATGTTTGGTGGATAGCTGAATTTACCTGGATATTACTTATGTGAACATGCATGCTCAAACTGATATTCATCATGAAATTGGTTTGGAGGTGAATTGTAATAGCCTGAAGATGGAAAGAACCACCACTACTACAAGTGGGATTCCCACTATGGAAATGAAGCCATGATTGCACAACTTCATGAATGAGATAAAATGGAAATATATGGAAGAAAACTAGATGGAAAATGGATAAAATGAAAATCTGCAACACAGAGAGTTGGGTACTTAGACCAATTGAGTCGCCAATTGTGCTTGGGTATACCTGCTAAGGCTGAAATTTAACTAAGAGCACAACTTAATGAAATGAAATGAACACAATATACACACCTATGAAATATGTGCCTCTTGTCCCACCAAGCATGCCAAAAACTATTGTCACCAAATCACTGCACCCTCTGAATGGATAGAATGTGAATAGGACATTTGGTGTGATTGGGAAACATGGGATCACCTCTCAAGTTGTGGGACTTGGGCTCAAGGTGAACCTCCAAAGAAGGCCGACTTCCTCTTCCTAACTAAACACAACACTACTTCTAATGCATGATAAAAGGGTTACCTATTCCTATGCTAACACTTCATGGGATTAGGGAAAGATATTTGCAAGGAAATAAAACCTATACTAGAAGTGGTGATGCACCAAATTAAGGGATGTTCGACATCTGGAAGGGTTAATGTGGGAGGTATGCTTACATCATTGACCACCTTCACCTATCGTAACTAGAAAGGGCACAAAATACCACAAACCAATGCAAACGTTCCTCTGTTAAACCTGAGTATTCATAAGGGTAGATTAAATCAGAATCGACACATAATTAATTCATCATAAAGAAGCCACACATGCATATATCAAACATCTATTTCTACAACCAAGGATAATAATGACATAAAATTAACGTAGAAGAAAAATAATATTTCCACAACTGATATAAAAGACAGTTGTATTATTCCTTCATAGCATGAAGTAAATATTCTAAAATAAAGGTAGGATAATCACTCTCATTAAGGATTTGTAAATTCACAAAGTAAACACTAGTAAACCATTCAACACAATAAATTAGATTTTCAATAGTAAAGTGTAACTTTGAATGTAATTAAAATGTATCTTAGAATCTCAGAAGCACTCTTCCAAGCTTGAAGAGCAACTCCTCTCAAAATAATCTATATACTCTGTTCTTTCTATCCTCTCAGTACTCCTTATAATCAACTATTTATAAGCCTTTTAGGCTGAGCCATGACAGTTGGGCCCTTAACTAACACTTAACTAAAAATAGAAATGTCATTAATATTAAGGGAACATGCTCCCATGAAAATAGAAAGTTTGTTGCAAAAGGTTTTGACCAGGTCAACTTTGCAACGTTGACTTATTCGAAGCTCGAATCTATCCTCTCATGACTACTCAACTTGATCTGGGTTCAAATTCAAGTTGTTACTATCTTTAGAAAATGACTCGTCCACTTTAGAAATGGTGGTTGTTGCACCTTGTAACTCACTGTATATCTCAACAGCCTACTTCATCTTCTTTTTTCCCCCTGATGTGGAAGTATACATTAAGCTCTATGTTTCGGAAGCCAATGTTGGAGAAATTCTGAAAATAAAGTCTTCGAAAACATGAAAGAAAAATCTCTACAATTTTGCAGAGGAAAGTTCCGAAAGAAATCTCCGAAGTCAAAAGTTATGAAATTCCAAACCGGAAAGTTCTGAAAATTTTCTCTGAAATTTTTTTCCAAAAATATTCTCAAAAAAAAATTCTAAAATTTTTTTACACTTTTTTTTCCAAAAATTTCTCCGAATTTTTTTCAAATTTCAAAGTTTCTTGGTTCTGGGATTTGAAATTTTCAACTTGCTCAATATTTTTAATCCCAAAAATGTCCAAAATTCTGAAACAAAAATGTCTGAAAAGAATCCCTGAAATTAAACTCTGAACGGTTGATTCAACTCAGCCTGCCTCGTTCCTGAGATTTTGGTCCTGGGATGACTCCACGACCTTCATTGCTCACTGTCCCGATTTCTTGATTTCTAAATGTAGATTCAACCACTGAAATGAGCTCAGTGCAAATCTTTCTCTATGTAAATCGTGCTAACACATGCCAACTAACTCAACGAGAAGCTCAACCACTTTTAGCTTGTGCCCATTTGTGATTAGTGTTGACAAATTTTCAAGCCTTACGTTGTCCTTTCTTAAACTTCTAAAATTTTCTGTGAACAAATGAGACATGAGGGTATGACAAGAAACCTGAAAAAACATATGCCAATTTTAACTGTGCCTTGCTTGAGTTGAGAAATTATGGGTCCTTCCAAAGGTAATTTTCTCATTCTAAGACCAATTTGAACCTCCAAGATATGAAAAATAAGGAATAATCCCAGAGGATCCCGAAACCTTTTGGAATAACATACAAGGATTTAAAAGCTTGAAGTTATCATGATAACCCCAAAATATTTATGGAAGAATCTTTAGTCTCAAGGTATTATCATATTGTCCATTTTTACCTGGGGGCAAAAATTGACAATAATACCACCATAAGTACCGATGGCATAGGATTTTTTAAGATTAGAGGTAGATGAGATTGACCCAGAAGGGGTGTCTACATAGGGGTGATAACATTCACCTGGGCTAAGGAATACAATACAAGGGATTTTTCATGAGGTATGTGTCATGAAGAAAAAGGATAGATGATAATATATAAATTATCCTGGGTCGAGGAAGGATAAGAGGTTAAATACATGAGATAATACACTTAGAACCATCCATATGAACTACACTTTTGGTAGATGCACTAGTAAGGGGATATGAGATATCAAAAATGTTGGGAACTACCTTGTTGGTATTATTAGGATTGGATTTCTTAGATTTAGAATTATTAGGAAGGGGTTCATTATAGATTTTAAGACGTTGATTAGCTTGATTAAGTTCTTGATGTCAATCTTGTTGTTGGGATTTATCAATGCCTTGATAGCCACACCTAACCCTTCCTAGGTGATGGATTTATAACCAAAGTTGTTACCGAGGATAAAGGTGTAAGAAAATGATAGAAGTACTCAACAACTATCATATGAATGTACCTAATTTGTATGTTGCTAACAAAATTTTATTACATCATGTCATTGAGGGAGAGGGAGAGAAGGGTCTACCACCATTGTAAATGAGTGGGGTACACATCATTGTAAATTTTCCTTGGATTGAGGTTGGTGATCGTTAGCATGGGAGGAGGTAAGATTTTATTTGGTAATATATCGATCGATGTTATGGATGGTCCTATTAGAAGAAGTACCTTGAGGAAGAGTATTTGTGACTCTGTCATTAGTGTCACTCTTATTCCTAGGAAAAATGAGAACTTGAATGCTTTTAGGGGTCTATTGTTTTGGATAAATATTTTAAATCTCTCTCATGAGATATTCTTGGCATTTGGATTGTTTAAATTCTTCCTCTACAAAGGTAGGTGAAAATGCCCAAACTTTATAATAAAGGCGTGACTCATGTTCTCTCAAGAACAATTAGAATAAAATCCCATTAGGCATGTTATGTTTAACCCTATTGGACAAGGTTTTACAATCTTTGATGAAGGATTGGGAAGATTTATTTTCCATATTATTACAATTTATGAAGGAATTAATGTTGTTTTTAGGAAGATCATGATATGGGAATTCATTACTAGGGAAGTCACAAAATTTTCTAGCTTGAGGATGGAGTTAGGAGGGTGTGATACCTATCCAAGGTGTCTCTTTTAAGAGTAAGATAAGAGTTTGGTAACATTTTAGGAGTTATTCATGACCCAAAATTTATATAAATTACAAAAATCCTTGATATGAAGAGTGGGGTCAGTAGAACCCTCATAAGTGATTGAAGGGGTGACACGTCCAATGTCCATAGCAACGATGTAGGGAGCTAGTGGATATATTTGGATAACTTATAACGTCTTGTTATGAATGAGATGATGTTTAATGTGAATTCCATTGGGCCCAACTATAAGTTGAGGAGGATGATCTTGATTTTCCATACCCCAATAGATCATTTGAGGTCAATTAACATGTTGAGCTAGATTAGTTTGTAATTGTAAGAACTTATTTGAAACCACAGTTTTTTGTTGTCTTAGATGGTCTATGACATGCATGATGAACTGGGTATAATCTATATTGGAAGATATATTTGTGTTATTATCCAAGTTAATATTCATTACATTTGGATGAGGCTTAAGATTGTTGATATCAACATCCAATTTATGAGAAATATAGTCCACAAGATGTTTGTATAAAATTTTAGGTGACTCTCATATGTGCTCAAGAAATTGTTGTAGAATTTTTACTTAATGGGTTATAATCAGATTCAAGGACATCTTCATGTTCTCATTTTTATTCACTATCAAAGATATGATTTCTGATTTTACATCTAAATTGTATGTTTTGTGGTGGGGGATTTGACTCTCTAGCATTAGCTCCTATAACATGGCAAACAACATAATGTGGAACTAACTTAGGAAGGCCATCATTTTGAGAATTATTATGATGAGATAGAGATGGATCAACTAAATATGTAGTGGAATTACTGAGAAAGTACTCCACGGTGAAGTGAAAATGGTAGGATTAAATTACCTAAAGGTGTTTTTCAAATGGGATTGTCTATGTAGTAATATTGAACAAGGGATGATCGTGTCAGGAGAAATCTAGTTGTTAAAATAATGTGAATTTTGGAATGGGATCAACCATGAAATAAATTCACACAGGGGATGATGGCATCAAAAAATAAAAGTTAATGTTCAAACAAGATTGGTCATGCAACAAGTTTTTCCATAGGAACCAATGACATTCACAATAAAAATATTTGATGTTCATATTGGATCAATTGTGTAGTAGGGTTATACATAGGGGATAACGGAATTCAATATAGAGGAAAAATAAAAGGATTGAATATGACATAATTTGAAACAAATTAAGATTCAAGTTGGGTTCACTAGAGTTTATGTCAGGTAAAAGAGAGGTTTTCATCTAGGTTCTCATATATAGGAATCTAATATAAGAATGGCTACACTGTGTCGATATAAATATGCTCAAGGAGTGAAAATGTAATAAATCTAGAGGATAGTAGCCTTATCCCTAGGATATTATATATATATATATATATATATATATATATATATATATATATATATATATATATATATATATATATATATATATATATATATATAATATCCTAGGGATAAGGCTACTATCCTCTAGATTTATTACATTTACACTCCTTGAGCATATTTATATTGACACAGTGTTTCAAGGAGTGAAAATGTAATAAATCTAGAGGATAGTAGCCTTATCCCTAGGATATTATATATATATAATATTATATATAGGTTTCCAAGGTCTAAAAATAATATAAATATAGGTCTCCTACTAGGCTTTAAAAATAAAAGGAGATAACTAAGAGGTAAATAAGCCAAGGGGATTAATAATAATAAGAAAAAACAATAGATCAAAGAAAACATGTATCTACTATAATATATAACAATGAATAATTGTTGTAAGCACAATGACTATGAGGGGGGGTGAATTAGTCATACAAAAATTTTACCTTTATTTACCAATCCATAAATTCATCATTAATATTGTTCATTCATTACACATAACCGTGTGAACTTATTAATATGTGCAACATTCAATGATAAAAGTATGCAACAAGATACATAACACATGAAAACCATATATAAGTGGGAAACCATCATAAGAAGATAACCCACTAAAAATATACTTATATTAAATAAATAAAATAATTTTAGTGAAGAAAAAACTTCACAAGGAGCACCAACCCCTAATTTATTGAGGCACCAACCCCACAAGGTGTATGAACCCCTAGTTTAGTAGAGCACCAACCATACAAGGAGCACCAACCCCTAATTTAGTGAATCAAACAATCCACAAGGAGGATCTAATACCCTAGGATGACCAAGAACCAAATCAAACACTTGAAGATGTTTGATCTCTGATATTACTATTGCCAAAACCAATGGAGATCATATATTCAGGTCACAAACCCTAGGTCCTCACCCTTGCTTTATCTTCTTGCTTATCACCTTGTCTTGCTTCTAATATATTGCACACATGATCTCAGTCATTACTCAAATTGTAATGCATCTGATCAGACCTAAAATTATTCCATGATACCTAAAATTCACTCACGTACGAGTCACACTCTTCCCACATGCAAGACTAGCTCTCTAAATGAGCTAAAACATCACTTTTATATGAAAATCAGCTCACTAACCAAAAGGAGGCTAGTCCCTCATGAAAAATTCCATCCATAAACCTTCATTACATTCAAATTAAATCATTACAATGGTCACATATGACCCAAGTAGGTATTCCTAGCTAAAAACCTCATTACATGTGCTAAAAATGGCTCAAAACCCCATGGGCACAATCTTAAAAATGCCCTTACATCAAATAAATACATAGTAATTACCCCCATAAAAAATTACACATGATTAAACTATCATGTATCATTCCTACGCAGTCTCAATTTATCTCAACGAATCAAATTATTTCATTTAATGGGCCTAGTTCACTTTGCAAATCTCAAAACAACTGTTTCCTACAACTTTAAGCACCCTGGAAACTTCATTTGATCACTAGATAACTTATACACAACCAGAACATGACATTATACCACTCAATTGAAATGGAATAACCTTTGTAAAAACTCTAAGAAAGTTATAAGTCTTGAATAAACCTTCTTCTCAAACCACATCTACTTTTATCTTTACCAAATCAACCTGCCAAAAAAAATTGTTTCCATAGGTTGGCTCATAAAAACATTTATAAAAACACACAAGACCTCAAAATGGATTAATTTGGATGATAAATTCATATCTCTTTATATTCTAGGTGTTATCAATAATTATCCAGTCCATCTAATTCTTTGAAAAACTCTAAACTTGCACCAAAACACATCATGACCTACACTGCCAAAACTCTTCCCGTCCAAATAATGACCTAGAAACCATATAAAATAAAATTATCATGAATAAAAAATTAGATACATTTAAATATATATAAATCATATTTCAAACAAAACTCTAATCATCTTCAAACTCCACCTGTAGCTCCTCTTATGGCCATTTTACCGAGCACTTCTTTTTGAGGCCTCAAAACTACACTTTGACCCATCAACCTGAATGGACCTCATTTGACCATGAAATTTTATCAACATGTCTTGAAAGATATTTGAAAATCTATAATAACTCACATAAATCACATAATGGAAATGTAGTTCATACCTCATTTGGAAACTTTCTTCTCAAACTGAAACTCTTCATAAAATTACATTTTTAGGTGGGGCCCACATATGGCCACATTCTCAAACATACCTTTCTAGAAATATTAAAGAGTATTATACAACATCCAATAATCAATTTTGAGGAAAAAATCAAAACTATGCTGAAAAAAGCACTTTTTTGTAAACTACTTCTAGTTAGGGTTTAGCTAGTGTTTCAAACTACTTTATCCTCTTAATGATCGTTCATAAAAACGTGACAATAAAACCACCTAATTATTTTTGTGAAAGATTTATAAATGAAATATGAATCTATGAAAAACATATCATGTCCTCATGGAAATAATATAGTTCACAATGAGTATCAGAAGGTCCAACTTTACTTTAAAATCACACTAAAACTTGCCTAGTTTCACCAAAACTTGCATATCTTTAAAAATATTCAGAATAATGACCTGAAACTTTTCCTAAAGAACCATGAAAACATATTGTAAATTTTCATAATCATAAAACATCCCAAATATCTCTTAAACCAATGTCATTTACCTGTGCTAAACTACATATTTCTCATTGTTTACTTCCCAAGGACCTCATAATTGCATCAAACTTATGAATTATGACCTAAAATTCATCATAAACATTAGGTAAACTGAAATCATGCTCTAAAATAACTGATTTAGTCCAAATATGAATTCTCCACTTCATTCTACATGCTCAAGGGTGAGAAATAAGCCTGGAATGACCTGACTCAACCAAGAACTGGCCCTACTGTCATCATGAAGACCCATAAACACTCATGAAACATCATAATAAACATGTTTATACCCATTACACACTCCAACCAACTCAAGAAAAATCATACCACAATTCAACATACTCAACCATGCACCAGGACACTGCTGAAACACACCAAAAGTTGACACTACCAATCAACCTTCATGTTTGACCACTAAATAACATCACATGGATACTCATACCACATCAAGACACCATTTCCCATTAATTGGGGTTGAAATAAATGACAACACATCCACACAATGATAAACAATAACAAAAAACAAACACATACAAAATAAGAGACTAAAGATGGTTACAAATACTTCCATTTAGTGTGTGTGACCACTTATGCATAGTCCTCCCTAAAGAAAACACCGAGAGATAATTTCTATGGGTCAATAAGGGGAAATATCAAGAAAAAAATCTCTAATTATAACTCACTATGGTGACTTAAATATACAAGAGGTAATTTATAAGACTTCAAAGTCTGTAAATAAGTGAGAAATAATGTAAGAAAGAGTAATTATGCAAGTATTGTATTTTAGTAATTAGATGTCAAGTGGATGTTGTGGTGAAAGAAAGATAAAGTATATATTTTATGCCCTCAACCATGATTTATTACATTATACTTAGGGGAAACCCTATAGTTACAATATGAAAAACATGTGGAATAGAAGCCAAGAGATAAATGAAGAAGGTCCAGAGTGACCGAAAACAAGGATATTAACACACAATAGGAAAAATTTGGTAGACATAGTGGGACAAGTGGATATGATGAGTATAATGTGTGAACAAATTGAAGAAATGAGGCATGTATAGGGTGATTAAGGATAATAAAGACATATATCAAATGTTGTGATTTAGCCCACATGACCAAGTATGATCATACCCTAATCACGACATGCCTCTTAAGGAACCTACTCAGGAGGAGAATTCATCAACAAAATTTACACAAAATAACTAGTTATCAAGCATAAAAATATGTTGTATGCATATTCCCCAGCCAAAAATCATCACATGTCACAATAGTGAAATAGGATATGGCCTTCGGAAAAAGATCCATGCAATAAAAAATCGCAAGGAAATGTTGAAAATAATGTTCTATAAAGAAAGTGCATTAAAAGAATACTTAATGCTTAAATTAAATATTACTACATCATACAAACCTTTCTATGTCACTTGGAGTTTTTGTGGTAGATTTTATAGTTGTTTGGTACCCTAAATAACCAAGACTAAAAAGAAACACTAAAAAATAATCATTAAAATAAGACATAAATCACCTAGTTAAGAGCGATGTGGGAGGGATGTATCGGACTTTCAAAATGATGGAAAATGGGTATTTTTGGTGAAAAGGTTGTAAAGCAAAGTGTAACATGTCAAAATGAGTGGCTTTCCACCATAGTCATGGTGTAATTTACGATGTGTTTTTAGGGTTAATAGTGTGAAAGATATGAATGTTTTAAGTTTGAAGGAAATCATGACACAACCCTGTTATAATAATTTTTATAAATAGCTAATGGAGGAATTCATTTGTCACTTTGATAATTTGAGATTAAGAGGACCAAATTTTGAGATACCCAAATTAAGTGATTTTAGTGATGTTGGCTAGAGTGTGAGGTGATAGATGAGGTGGCCGAGATGGTAGTGTTTTTTTTGGAAAGAGGGTAAAATGAGGGTCTTAGAAGGTCCCAAAACCTTATACAAGGATCCCATTGGCTAGATTATACTAGTAAGCTTACATATTGAAAAAAGGAACCCGTGAAAATTTCCAAAAGAAAAGGCAAAAGAACAAAGCCCCAAACATAAAGAACAACATCAAAGGAGATTTTTCAGCTCAGTCATAGAATTATTGGCATGAATAGAACCCAACTCATTAGCAAGATGGTCTACCAGCGTTATCAGATCAGTGCATTATTTGGTAATGGCCGCCTTACTGTTTTCAGTGAAGGTTTACTAGGCTTTGAGAACTGAGAAGGAACGATGCAACTTGTCCAAGATGGAGGTCACTAGCTCGACAAGGCGGTCTTCTAGATGGTTCTTGGTGTCAACAGCAGGTTCAGTGTTGGTCTTCTCAATGTTGCTAGACATAGAGTCTTTCCAATTAGAGACATCATCCATCTGCTCATCCAGAGGGCTGGTGTTTTGATCTTCCATGATGATATTGTTGGCATCCAGCTGGAAGTTAGGCCCCTCCTCCTTGAGCTCCACATCTAAGCCAATTAGGACAGACTCTAGGGAATCAGGAAACTACTGAGCAAGACTTAGCAGAGTGTTCAAGAGGTAGAGATTTGAGCTAGAGGTAGGAGAAGGAGTAGTGAGTGCCACCAAAGCCTCTTGGTCAGCAATACTGGTCTTGCTTGGGGAGGTCGACCAAACATGGGAAACAAGGTGAAAAAAACTCGTGAAGGGGGGACCTAGGATTTCCACTTTGGAGTTAGATTTAGAGGAAACTTGTTAGCGGCGGCGAAGGCTGGAGGAGGAATGGGAAGCAAGGGATGGAATGGGGGAGGAGGTGGGAGTATAGCAGGGATGAACATGTTTAGGAGGAAAAAGGTTCAATTCAATAGGGGAAGTGACACATTTGAAAAGGAGGTAGAGAAGGCCCTAATGTAGAATGGGATCTTCACCCTCCTTAGATAGGGTAATAGAGTGCTCAAGTGATTATAAAAGAAAAGCATCCAGGTTAATTTTATTCCCCCAGCGTAAGCACGAGAGGATGAAGAAGTGGGGACCGTAGACCAACCTGTAACACCAATCAATGATGAAGTATCTCATGATCACCTCAGCAACTCTTTCCCAGGGAGGAAGGAGGGATTCCTAAATATAACCAGAGAGATACTTTGTTGGATTCTCCCCTTTGGCAATAAAATCTTGAAGCTCCACTTTCTGAGGTTTCTTGAAGTACATAGCCCCTAAGGTTGGAAGGCCAGTGACAGAGGTGATAGCATTTATGGATATGGTGAAGTGGGTGTTGCCAATCTAGACTTTGCCACGTGACCAAGTGGCCAAGGCTCCATATGAAACCAATGCCGAGTATCTAGATATCATTTCAAGGAAAATTTTTATGTCATTGTCCCTAAGGATGTTCCAAACATCTTGGTCCTCCTGTAGATAGGTGCAAGAAGTAGGTTCAATTCATTTGAGCTTCCCACCCATGTTCATAAAATCATGAATGTGTGTCAAGGTGAATATTTGTAACTCAGCTTTAATAAGCTCGGTATATTTATGAGAGCCTTCCACATCATCCATCCTTCTAAAATGGAAATAATTATGATGTGAAATGGTGAATCTTAAACCCAGATCCGCACGAGTGCAGTAATACTCTTCCCACGTTCTTGGTTCCGTATAGAAACACTTCCAATTAATTGGGAAATCATTACCACCATCATAAGTGAGGATGGGGAGATTTTTTCTAGGTTTGCTGACGTAAGGAACATACTCCCAACTCCACACATTAGCTAGACAATGAGTAATCATTATGGGTAATTTGAAGGATATTGGTAGGGAAACTATCTAACCATATTTGTTGAGAATCAATGAGGACACCAATGTTAGCCAAACAATCCACCACCTTATTTCCTTCCTGCAAAATGTGCCAAAACTTGATCTACTGAAAGTTCCTTTGGAGGAGACGGATGTCAGCTATAATGATTTTGATAGTCCATTGACATGGTTCATCCGAGTTGAGGAGATTTATAATATTGAGAGAGTCACTTTCCACAATTAGGGAATCATTTCCAAGTTTAAGACTCATTCCAGTGCTTTTAAGATAGCTAAGGCTTTAGTACAGTGATTGGTACCCAGGTTAAAATTGGCCATAAAGACAGCTAGAGTAGAACCATTGGAATTTTGAAGGATCACCCCCCGACTTCCCTGGATTACCCTTAGAAGCACCATCTCTATTAATTTTTAACCAACCCATTAGAGGAGGGAGCCACCTAACAACAAAAAAATCTTGGGAAGATGGTTTAGCTGTGGGAAGGATCATCATCTACTGACACTAGTCCTTGTGATTGCATAACTAAATTTTTTGCTGATATTTCTTCCATAAGCAACTATTGATATTATCTTGGAAGAGAAAAGCTATATGACTAGCCACCCTCTACGGATCCCAACATTGGCATATGAAGATTCTCCTATTTATCTCTTTCCAGATGCCCCATAGGCCATGGGGGAGGATGAGTTTCCAAGCCAAGGAAAGGTTTGGGTTATTGAAGGGGGGATACCATTGTATGAGGGTGTCATGAATAAAATCTGGGAAGGTCCAGACCACTCTAAAACATGACAAAATCCCACTTTAGATAGCTTGGGAAAAGGGGTAGTGAAGAAGGAGATGAGAGGAGGATTCCAAGGCTTTACCAAAAAGAACACAATGAGTGGGAAGTGAGAATCCTCTCCTCTTTAAGTTCATTGATGCCCATCCAAACTGATGTATGCCAAGAGGGGATTGAATTCTGAATTCTCCAGTAGCCAGAAACTTTCCTACCATGCCTATTAATGAGGTTCCTTTTGATAGGGTCCCAAATAGGGTTGATGCTTAGAGGTTTATCACCAATCCACCAGTCCAACTAGAAGTCTATTGATCTACCATTACCCAACCTCCACTTGGTCCTAGTATGAAGAAGAGGAAGAGAGCTAGTAACTGAGCCATGGGCTGGGGAGGAGAGAAGAAAATCTTCATCTTGCAACATGTATTTAGATCTCATTATCTGAGCCTAGTAAAAATTACCTTGAGAAACTTCCCAGCTAATTTTAGCTATCAGGGCAACATTCATATCAGCAATCTATCTAATACCAAGCCCGCACAGAGTGGTCAGCTTACAGACTTCATTCCAAGAGACTAGGTGAATCCATTTTTGGTCTCCACTCCTGACCAAATAAATTTCTTTTGGATTCCCTCAATAGAAAAAATCATTGAGGAGGGAAATTTTTGAAGAGACATGAAGTAGATAGGTAAAATATATAGAGTAGCTTTGACCAATTGAATTTTGTCAGCTTGAGTAAGAATTACACCTTTCCAAGCAGCCAACTTCTTTTGGTATCTCTCAATGCCAGGACTCCATAGATTCTTGGTTTGTTTGCCTTTGAAAAGGGGTATGCTAAGATAGGAGGAGGGAAAGTCTACAATTTTATAGCCAAATATGTCAGCAATCCTTCTTTGAGTGTGAGCCATGGTGTCTAGGAAGGAGATACTACTTTTGTTGAAGTTAATCAATTTTTGAGAGGCATGTTTATAGTCTTCTAAAATTTCTTTCAGGGAATGAGATTAAATCACTGAAGCAGCACTCAATAGTAGAGTGTCATCTGTAAATTGGTTGTGAGTGGCATTGGGGGAGGTAGAAGTGATTTTTATGCCAGAAATAACCAAATGACTTTTGGCTGCCTCCAGAGCTTTACTGAGGGAGTATGCCATTAATAGGAAGAGGAAAGGAGACAGAGGGTCCCCCTGTTGAATGCCTTTTTAATTTTTGAAAAATCCTATCGAGATGCCATTTATGAGGATCAAGAAGTAGGGGGTGGAAATGTAAGACAAAATCTAGCTGCACCATCTATTGTCAAACCCGTAACTTTGTAGCACATAGATCATAAAGTCCAGCTAACTCTATCAAACTCTTTTTACATGTCTAATTTGAGGATCATTCCCAAGGACTTCGAGTGATGGGATGAGTGGATGGATTCATGCACGGTTATGATACCCCCTTGAATAAGGCACCCACTAATGAAAACATTTATATTCACTGTGATAAGGTCATTCATCGGGGGCTTCAACTGAGTGGCTAAAATTTTGGTGATGATTTTGTAGGAGGTGTTGCAGAGGCTAATTGGTCTAAAGTTGGAAACCAATTTAGATCCAAGAGCTCTAGGAGTAAGAGCTATGAAGGTGGTGTTCCATTCTTTCAAGAGGGAATTTTCGGACTAGAATTCATTTATCTCCTTATAAAGATCTTTCTTGATGATTTCCAAGAAGATTTGGAAAAAGGAAGTAGGGAAGCCTTTGGGGCCTGGGGCTTTTTCACCTTTCATAGTGAAGACTTCTTTATGAATTTCCTCCATAGAGAATGGTTTCGCTAAATTGTTATTCATGCCCTCCATGATTAATTTGGGAATGTGTTGGAGCATCTTGGACATCACTTTCTCATTGGGAGGGTCCTCTGCTCGAAGGAGATTAGAATAAAATGGGACCAATTCATTAGAAATCTCACTATTAGAGGTTAAATTGTTACCATTCGGAGTAAGCAATTCTTTGATTTTGTCCCTACTTTTGTGCTTGGATGTTGTAATGTGGAAGAAATTGGTGTTGTGGTCTCCCTTCTCCAGCCAAAGTGCCTGAGATCTCTACTTCCAATAGGCCTCTTCTTCCCTTAGGGTATTGTGGAAGTCATTGAGAAGATGCCTTTCTTGTTTATGGAGTTGTTCCATTCTTCCTTCAACCTCCTTTAGAGTAGAAATGTTATCAATTTCCTAATTTATCTTTTGTTTATGAGTTTTGATGCTACTGAACACCTTGCTCTTCTAGATCTTAAGTTTTTTTTAATTTCCTTAAGTTTTCTAGAGAACTTAAGCATTTTGGAGCCCTAAATTTTGATATCCCACC
This sequence comes from Taxus chinensis, assembly GCA_019776745.2. NCBI lineage: Eukaryota > Viridiplantae > Streptophyta > Pinopsida > Cupressales > Taxaceae > Taxus > Taxus chinensis. The sequence continues at coordinate 75,479,145 of CM034155.1, read as the reverse complement.
AACTCTTAATAAGAGGGTCCAGTTGATTATTTTCTAGCTAGAAAAGCTTGAATCTGAAGGGAGGATTTTTTATGTTCATCTTATTGTTGGCACAGAGGATTAAAGGGCTATGGTATGATGTCACTTAGGGTAAGGAGCTGAGAAATAAATCAGGGTAAAGTGAGATCCAATCTAAGGATCATAATGCTCTATCTAGTCTACTTTGTATGTGATTTCTATGCACTTTGCGATTAGACCAAGTGAAGGAAGTACCACAAAGTTACATATCAAGAAGAGTCTCCCTGTATAAAGTCAGCAAAATCTTCCATGCTGTTAGGATTAGCCGAGATGCTCCTTGCTTTTCGGAGGGGTATAGAGTATAATTGAAGTCTCCCATAATGAGCACCGGGAAATTTCCAAAAAATTTTATGAAATTTGAGATGTCCTGCTAGAGTTTTTCACGTTGTGATCCAGGTAGCATTAGAATCTACTTCCTAGAAGAGAGTGCACAGAAAATTGGGGTGTTGTAAAAGGAAGTCACCCTTGAAATGTTTGGGTTCCCAGAGAGTGCATAAGCCTCCCGAATTACCTATTGCAAGTTGAGAAGCAAAAGAAGTAGCTGGAAAAATTTTCAAGAGATGGCCATCCTTTTTTATTTTGGTTTCCTAAAGCATGATAATGTCAGGAGAGTGGTTAAATTTCATATCCTTGAGGACTCTCTATTTTTGCAGAGAGTTCAGCCCTATAATATTCCATGAGATCACCTTAATTTCTTGGATTTAGATTTACTCCCCACAACCATGGGGATGGTGCTCTGCATTCCTTGGGCCACATTTAGGGCTTATTCTTGCTATAGCTTAACATTTCCTAGGGTATGACCATGGACTTTCTCAGAGCCAGGATCAGGTTTCCTACTACTGCTTTGAGTTGTATGGGGATTCAAAAAATCATCAAAGGATTGAGTGGATTAGGAGAGTAGGATATTAGAGAGGGTAAAGAAAGGAGAGCCGAAGTAGGTGGGGTTAGCAAGGGGAGGCTCTGTGCCAAGCTCAGGGAGAGGGGGAAGGGAGAGGAGGAGGTTAGAGGGAGGGGAGCGGGAAGGCAGAGAGGGGGGGTAGAAGCAACCACCGAGGGGGTACAGCTATGGGGGAGGGGGAAGGGGAGGCCAGGGGGACTTCATCAGGAACAGAGACCAAGGGGAAGGGAGGAAGGGGGTGAGAGAGGGGGCCAATTAGGATTTGGCAGTGATCTCTCCTTCTTCTAGGAGGGAAAAGGGATTAGATGTGGGGATGACCGGGATCTCTTCAGGAATGATTTTAGGGATATATTTTCCTTTCTTTTTAGGAGAGGTAACCATGGTTTTGGGTTTAGGCTGAGGCTTGGAGGGGAACCCAGTGGCTCTATGGCCTATGCTTTTGCAGATTGAACATGCTTATGGGATATATTCATATTCAATGGATTGAGACTAGGTTCTAAAATCAAATAAGAGATCAATCGATTTCAGGAGAGGTAAGATTACATCAGTGTTAACATAAAACTGAGCATGAATGAATATAGTCTTAGCCTTAGTGGCTTGGTCTATAAAAATTAGAGAGCTCATAGATAGAGTAATACCTTCAATAACTGCAGGGTGTCATAGCTCCAAAGGAAGGCCTAGAAGATAAACCCATATTGGAGCATGTGTCATTTTTTTAATTAGTGGGTTGAATCCAAGAGACCATTTCTTGATATAGAACCCTCTTCTGCCAAAGAACCACAAACCACCTAGTAGAGCTTGAGAAAAGTCTTCTTTCATGCTGAAGGAGAAGAGGACAAATCCATTTAGCATCACAGCTATTTCCAGTGCACCACAGGCATTCCATTTCAACCGAGCCCATTTTTTGATGTCTTCGAGGGGGGTTCTAGGACCCATCAGCTTGTTGACAAGGGACAAATCCCTAGAGGTAGCATTAGCCTTCATCATGTGAGAAGGGATGTGAAGAGAGAGGGCCCCATCAGAAAGTACGGGCATCAACTTCTCTGAGGGGGACGCAGAAGAGGACCCCTCCACAATATTATTCCAAGCCTCGGGGGGTGGCCAGGGAGACAGGCCCCAAGAGTTAGTAGGGCAGTACTCCTGGTCTGGACTAGAAGGGTCCGACATTAGAGCCAGCACCAAGGAGATCAAAATTCAAAATTCAAAGGGCGGGAAAATATCTTAGGGACACATGGCAGTGTGAATTCTATGGTAGGTGTTGTTTTTGAATTGGGAATAAATAACCAGGAGAAAAGGGAAAAATGTATGTTGGTAAAATTTATGTAGTGAATTTTTCCCCAAAGATAGTTGTGATGTAGATCGGGTCGAGGTCTAAGTGGTTTTTGGAGAATTTTGAATTTAAGTTGTGATTTTTGTAATTAATGTAAAAAAAAATTTAAGGTCTTGAAATGAAAAATATTGGCGACACTAGGATGACCAATCGCAACAGGGATGATGTCATCTTATTGAGAAAGGTTTTCTACCATGGCTGATGACATCTTGACAATAGGGATAATGGCATAATGAAGTTCAAAATTTATTTAAGGTCTAATGACATTAAGATAGTAGGGAAAATGATATAGTGAAGTGTAACATTTACTCATGGATTGATGACGTTAATCCAACAGGGCCAATGTAGTAGGAAAGTGGGAAATTTTGATATTTTTGGATTCTTTTTGTTGATTTTTATGATGGATTGGGATTGAGATATGATGTGTATTTTTTTTTTTTGATATTTTATAGGTGCCACAAAGGATCTAACTATGGAGATCAACGAATGTGACATGATTACTATAGTTATTGAGGGGACTAGCCACACAAGACATTGCACAACTACATGACCTTAGTTTTGGAGGCATTATGCAAATGGTATAGGTCCTACTAGACATGGTGTTTACACCATTTTTAGATTTAGAGATCTAATTTTTTAGTGAAGTAAGTACACTAAGGATGTAAATATATATACAAGGATTTATTATGGTTAATTAATTTCCAAAAACAATCATACAAAATCAAAAGAATGCATTTAATGCCGATATGATATGTTAAAAAACTGAAAACATAAGGGAATAAGTGAAATTAGAGGATTATAAATGATTATAGGAAGTTCTGGATGTGGAGATTAGTGGAACTAAGAGATCTAAACTTGATAATGCTTATTTCCTGTAACTGTGACTAAAACTTGACTTGTGAATGGAACTTACAACTCTTTCAATATTTTCTGTATGGTCTTGCCTCTACCGTATGGTCTTGGACCTACTTGGACTTTGGATACATAATGTATTGAGAGTTTCACCTACCTGTAAATGTCTATAACTATAAAACACTAATTTTCAATCATGTTGCGAATATTTTTGAACATTTTGAATAATATATCAAACCTTATCCATGGTTGGGATACCATTTAAAAAAACATTATTTTGTTTGTGGGCACCCCTGTACACTTTCGATGATGGTACTATTATGTAGAGGTATCAAACCAAATGTACTTCACCACCTTACATGTGATATTTGAATGACTACAACTATGATTTGAAGACTTCTTTGATAATTCTTGAGTTGAGTGATGAGTCCATAAATTAACCCAATAAATCATTAAATAATAACACTTTTGCACTTGAAAAAATTAATAAATGCATTGGATGGTTTGATTGATCAAGTCCAAAGTAGGATAAAAATGCATCTTATCCTTGTTGAATTATGTGGACTAATGATTAAGGTCCTTTTCCAACTAAATGATTTGCAAAGTGCATGGTGATGTGTTCATGAAAATAAATTCATAACAACCGCCAATGTAAGGTATCACAGTCAAGATTGGACGTGGTCTACTCCATCATAAATATTATTTTAAGGCAAGTTAATGTAGACTAAAAAACAAGGAACTCAGTTCCTAATTATTTTATGATCTATAACTGACTCCAAAACTATTCTCATTTCTATTTTCCTATATTACTGAGCGTGTGTTAGGATACATTAGTTATAAAGGACCCATCTTGACTAATTTAAAGATATGTATATATATATATATATGAGCATGTAGAATGTAATAGGATAGAGGGGAACAAGTGGAAATTACATTTATTTCTAGTTTATGTTGTAAGAAACCCCCCATTTGATAAATAAAAATATGATATTCTGAGGAAAATTGTGTCATCAAACTAATCCAAGGGAGGGAAATTTCCCACTCTAACAAGGAATTGGTTATTTTGGTATTTCCATTATGTTTTTCTTACATTCTTGAATTCTACAATGTGCTTAAAACAAACCTTTTTAGAACTTTAAATATTCTAATAAAAAAATAATTAATTTTTCAACAATTTGTTTCAATGTGTCTTGTTTTCAATTTCAACATGTTTCATTTCAAGGTACCTTCAATTTCAGCAAGTTTCATTTTAGAGAAATTTCATTCTGTAAAGAATTTCCTTTTTGTACGTTGGCTTAAATAGATTAGATGTTATTTTTTGTTGTTTAATTTAGAATAGTTTAAATTTATTTTCTTTTAGTAGTCTTAGAAGTTGATTGAATGCCAGTAGTTGGTTTAATGAATATAAAATACTCAAAAAAACACACAAGCACACTTAAAACAAGAACCACTACCACTTGTTATATATCTATTGTATTTTTTGTATACTACCTTTGACATATCCTTGGTAAAAATGACATCAACTATAGAACAATTGATTAAATGATTGTACATAATAATGAACCATCATTTTTGGCATCGATGCTAGGGAAATTTTGTTATTGAAGTAAAAAATGTAACTAGTAGTGATCCCATCCTTATCCAAAGCTACAAATTGATGTACAGGTTGTGATACATTATGGGTAAATACATACATAGGAGCTCTTAACCAATAACATCACGTGATGATACCAATAAATAATTTGATAACAACACGCAAGTAATTAAAATAGAAACTCAAATCTAATTTTCCTCCCAAGGAGTCAACATCCTCAAATAATTCTTATTCACACACTCTCTTCATAGAAATGGGTGAATCAGTGGAAGATCCTCTCTTAGGGAACATAGCCATGGTATGAACCTTTACTTATCCCATTATACTACAAAATAAGGTATAATCCCCTATGGATAACATTTCTCCATCTATATTTCGTACCTTTAGAGGAATGCCAACAAAACACCCAGACCAATTTTTGTTTAAGTTCAAAGTCTTATGTTATAAAACAAATAATTATAAACTTATACTATTTCCCTCCACTCTCAAGGATTTTTCCATGAGATGGTTTATGGGGTTGGAACCTAACTCCATTCATTCCTAGGAAGGGTTGGAAACCAATTTTATAGACAAATACTAATATTATTGTAGATGAAGATATAGGAAAGAATAGTTATTCCAAATAAGACAAAGAAAATGAGAACTTGGAAGATTACATAGATATATTCCTTTTCATCCAGAGAAGAAGTGGATATTAGTTAAATGAAGAATTTTGAAATTAAAATGTCTTTCTTAAAGGAATTAATGAAGAAGATAGAAAATATCTCAACCTAATGGGAATAAGAGATGTGAATAAGATCACCATCCAACAAATTGTTGATTTGTGCAGAAGTTATTCTAGAACAAGGGGAAGTATTAGGAAAAATAGAATTGTGGAAAATACTTCTAACACTTCACAACTCATGAAATAAATTTCTAATATTAAAACATGCATCTTAACACAACTTACTTGTAATTTGTATGGGTTACAAGCCATATGTAAGGACACCAAAAAACCTTTGAATATGTAATCTCATAGGTGTAGGAAAATGAATCATTTAAAGCAATATCCTTTAGACCATAAAAATATGTGCTTGATTTATGATGCCAATGAGCATGATACTAATAATTCTACCTTTCTTACTTTTTTGAAAGAAACTTTGAAAAAAAATTCTCAACCATCATGAGAATTAAACTATGTTTAGAGACAAACTAACCAACATTCCTTTCCTCAAATACCTACTCCAAATACTTGGTTGATGAAATGGGTGATCAGGGGATCAATTTTAATGTCAAAAGTTCCCTAAACTTTTCTAAACTATACCAGTACAGTAGATCCTTTAGAGAGATTTTCGATGACTATAAGAATGTGAAAAATAGACACTCTAAGCTCAAGATATGTCCAGTCAAAGTTTGGTAAATGATAAAGTCAAATTTGGTCAATAGGTTAATAATGGACCAATAACACTGCGACACATGGCAATAATGTGTTTGCAAAATCAAAGGTTTGAGAGGTTTTCACCACCGGTATTAAACGTTCGTAAAATGGTATAGCTTAGTAGAATAAGAGGCTCAACTTTTGCTACAAAGGGGATCTTGACCACCATGAGGATATATTACATGGTCGTGATTAACCATATTCCAATATTTCCATGGATTATTGCCAAATAACACACATTTTATGCCAATTTCAACACATATATCCCAACTTCCACATATAAATAGACACACCACACTTCAAATATTATACAAGTCTATGTGCCAAAATTGGGTCAAATACCCATCCTCAATGTCCATGGTGGCTAGAATGGCTCAAAAGCCAATTAAAATCTAAACAGCCTTACCTTTTAAAACATCCTCCACCATGTTAGCATTTGAATGTGGGATTAAAACAAAAGGAGGTGGCACAAGAGAAGGAGGGGGGATTTGAACAACTAAACTCATGCATACCAACCCAAGTGCTTAACCAACTCACCTAATGGCTTGCTTGGATTACAAATTGGGATCACAAAGTTTTATAAAAGATAGTGCGAGGTCTGTGTTAAGGGAAGATGGATAAAATTTTGGAAAAGTGCAATTTTTGGGCACTTCTGCTCATTTCCAGATCTTGAGTTATATATGAAATTTTCTCATAATTTTGAGACAATCGCAATGGTGTTATAATTTTTCTGATTTGGAGATTTTGTGATAGATTTATTTTTTGTTAAAGTCACATAAAGGAATAGAACCAAAGGGAGACACTGTTGCAAGTGGATCAGGAAGGTGAAGGATAGAGGCTCAGCTCCATTAACTTCCTTCAAAGTTCTAAAAAATATTTTTGTAGGTTTTTGATTCATTATTGGTTAATGTAAAGGTTATTGTATTTACATTTTTAAACATTATTAAAGGTTTAGTTCACCACAAACCCAGGGACGTAGGAATTCTGAACCCCATAAACAATTCGATGTTGTGTTCTAATTTTATTTTCAGTTTTCTGACATTCGCAAGTAATTTAAATTTAGAATATGAATATGGATGTAACTATAATCAGTAATTGATAAAATTGGGAACATCAATTAAATCTAAAACAATGGTTTTTAGGGGCTTCAATCAAACAATGAAATTTTGAGTAAATTGTAAACTTAATTTCAGTTTGAATTCAGTCCTAAATCAGATTTTAATGAGTTTTTGGAAGTCTAAAATCCTTTTAAGTTGATTAAAATTGAACATCCTTTGAAATGATTAAAAGTGTTAGTTTCAAGCACCTGTTTTTGGATCAATGAGCTAATAAAACCCCTTCATAGATTTGGGGATAACCTAATTGGAATTTTTTTTGGATAAGTTTACAAAACAATAATGATAAATATTTTAATTTAATTAGCAGAACTGAATGCCACCATTTAATCCATAACTATGGACAAATCAACATTGGTCTCACCAGAAAAAATTCAATCAACTAAGAAAATATACACCATAATAGGATTTGATGCCACCACCTCAATAAAAATTATAAGGAGGACACATAACTCATGCCCAACTATTGAATCAACCTATCCAAAATCATAAAAACTAGTAAAAAGATTAAGTGAATGAAGATGGACAAGAAGGGATAATGCAAGTAAATTTTATCAATAACCTATAGTTGAGGTTATAAAAACAATGAAAACACCTCTAATTATTATCAAAAATATTCCTCAGGAAAAGATAGAAGATGACCCTGCTATACCATAAAAAAACTAATAAAATTACTAGAGAACAAAAGTGTTCACACAACCCTATCTCTAAAGAGACTAAAAGAAACACTTGCCAAGGAAGAATATGTCTTAGTTCAGGAATTGATAAAATTACATATTGAGATTCCACTTTTTAGAACAATTAGGGATATTAAAGAACTTAACCAAACTATTAGAGGCCTTTGGATAAAGATACTAGGAAGAACAAAACAATACCCAAAATATATTGAAATTTGAAGGAAAGTAAGCCGATTTATTGGAAGGAAATATTATCTTAGTATGGAGATATAGGAAGTCCAATCATCACTATTACCATAGATGGAAAAATAATATAGATTGTCTTGATAGATCTTGGATATGCTATTAATATAATAATCACAATCACATTGAATATCCTATATTTAACACGATTGTAATCAACCAACACTATCCTTCAAATGGAAGATTTTTCGATTGCTATACTAGATGGATTCATAGGATATGTAATGGTTATAGTAGAATAATGGGAATATCACATAGAATTTATGATATTATAGCCCAAAAAATAGAAAACTAGCTATCCAATTATTTTAGGAAGACCTTATCTTGCTACTGTTGCTACATATATTGATTGTAGATATAGAAATATGACTATTTCAAATGGAACTAAAATAAATAAAATTTCTCTTTATCCTCCTGCTTAACCATGTTTAAGAACTTGTTAACATATGTGGGTTTATGGACTAGATCAACATCATATGATCCCTTCTTATTTACCCATGATTGCATTAAAAAACATGTGTATGAAATAGAGGAAACATATAGGAACCTAGATAAGAATATTAGTCTATCTCTAGAAATAACTATTTTGGATATGGAAAGAACCATTCTGGCTCTAGAAAGAACCATTATGAGTTTGGAAAGTTCTATCTCTAAACTTGTCTACTCTAGTCTGGTATTGGATAGTAGGATTCTATAGGCTAAAGCTTATAAGGAATTTCCTATTCAAATGTATGATTATACTCCTTCTCAACCATTTGCTTATCATAAGAATAAAATATTAGATGATTATCATTATACTTTGAATACAATAAATCTATTTTGAAAACATAACAATATTTCTAAATTTACAAACTCATTTATGTTATTTGAATTCTCTAGTGAATGAAAACAAGATTTTTTTTTTTACATGAGATTAAACAAATATCCATTCAACTAGGGAAGGAATTGAACATTAGAATAAATTTAAATGATGAAAAAGAAGTTTAGGTCATTGATATTTTGAGAACTTGTTCTAAATATTTTACATGGGATTATATTGATATGAGAGGAGTATAACCCAACATCTATACTTATTTGTACTGAAGATTTTAAACCAGTCAAATAACAACAATGAAGGATCAACCAAACAGGAAAAGATATTGTTAAATATGAAAATGAGAAACTAATAAGAGTAGGAATTATCTATCCTATATCTAATAGTTAGTGGGTCTCCCCACTTATTATAATTACAAAAAAATGGTAAGTGGAGAATCTGTAAAGATACTAAGGAGTTTAACAAGGCTATAAATAAATATTACTTCCTTATTCCTTTTATAAACTAAGTTTTGGATAATTTGGCAGGTAAGAAGTATTTTCCTTTTTTGGATGGATTAAATGGATATAATCATATTTTTATAGCTCCATAAGATCAAGATAAAACCACTTTTACATGTCTTTAGTGAACATTTGCATACAATGTTTTACCATTTAATGTATGTAATTCACTTGCTAATTTTTAAAGGGTAGTCTGAGTTATTTTTTACAGATCTCATTAATGACTATGTTGAGGTATACATGGATGATTGTTACTCTATAGGGATGATTTTCAAGAATATTAGAGTAAATTAAAAAAGTGTTAGCAAAATTTGAACAAAAATAACTCTCCTTGAGTCATGAGAAACATTTAATTATGGTTGATCAAGAGATTGTTTTTGGTCATCACATCTCTACTAAAGGTATTCAGGCTGATCTTAAGAAAAGCAAAATCATTACAACCTACCTTTACTAGCAAACCAAACTGAAGTTAAGAGCTTTCTAGGCCATGTATCTTACTACATAAGGTTTATAAAATATTTTAGAAAAATTGTTGTACGTATGTTCTCTTTACTTACAAAGGACTTTTTTTTTAATGGAACTCTTGATGCCAAAAGCACTTCAAAGTTATAAAATATAATTTGACTACTACTTTGGTTTTGAGAAGAACTAATTGGGGACAACCTTTTCATATTCACACCGATGCATCCAAAAATGTAGTGGGAATATTTCTTGGTTAGAACAATGAAGAATAAGATATGTACGTAATTTATTCTATTAAAAAATCTTGATACCTAAATAGAAAAATTACACTACAATTGAAAATGAGTATTTGGCTATTTTTTACTCCCTTAAAAAATTCAAACATTAGGTTATCGATGATAAAGTATTTGTATACATAGAAAATTTTAAAATAATATACTTTATGAATAATCCAATAGTAGGGGTAAGGATTACTATATGGTTAGTCCTTTTACAATAATTTAATTTAACGATTGTTGATAAACTAGGAAAGGATAATTTTGTTGTTGACTTTATCTCAAGATTGAATGTTTTAGGTGAAGGATAACCTATTGAAGACCATTTCCTATATGAACATTTGTTTGCAATTTTATAATACTCACCATGGTGGTTGATATTTATAATTATCTAACCATAGGGAAGTTTTCAATTTATTTTATAAGAAAAATAAGAAAACTATTGGTTAGAAACAATGATACTTATACATGGTGTAATGGAATTATATTTAAATGTTGTCTTGATATGGTTCTTTGCAGATGTGCTAGGTAATATGAGGTGTATGAAATTATAAAATATTTCCATGATGAACAAGGAGGAGGACATTATTCAGTTAAGATGACAATCCAAAAAATCCTTGGAGTTGTGTACTATTGACATTCACTGCAAAAGAATGTCAAAAAATACATATGGCAATGTGGAGCATGTAAAAGAATGGGGAAGCCTATTTTGTCCACTAAAATGCCCCTTAATCCTCAATTTTGTTTTAGGAAATTTTGATAAACAATGAATTTATTTTTTTGTAACAATAGAACCCCCATCTTATGAAAAATAATACCTGCTAGTGTGTACTGATTATCTCACAAAATGTGAAAAAGTTTAGGCCCTCCCTTTCGCTAATGAAGAAGTTGGATATGATTTCTTCTACCATAGGATCATGCAAAGATTTGGAGAACCTAGATCCATATTGTCTAACCAAAGACCCCATTTCATGTATGACATGATTGATGCCTTTTTAGAAATTTACTAGATCAAGAACCAAAATTCGTCATTATATAAACCTCAGGCCAATAGTAAAGTTGAATTCACAAAAATAGAATTAGAAAACATCTCGAAAAAGGTTGTGGATGCAACCATAAAACATTGGGTATTAAAACTACTTGAAGTAATCTAAGAATATAATAAAACATGGAAAACCACTACTATATTCTCTCTATATGAACTTGTGTATGAGAAGAAACCAATGCTTTCTATAGAGTTTGAGATACAGACCTTAAGGATAACAGTGAAGGTGGGAATTGAGATTAATGCATCCTAGAAAGACATGATTTCAACTAAATTGTTTATATGAGATGAGGATATAGGATAAACAACAATATGAAATCTTGCATTATTAAATAAAAATTTGGCATGAATCTCATATCAAAACTAAAAGATTTAAAGAAGGATATTGGGCCCTTTTTCTAGACTCAAGGTATCAACAATTTAAAAGAAATTTAAGGACTAGATGGTTGGGGCCCTATCAAGTGGATAAAATTTATGCTAATGGATCAATTAAGGTACTACCTATTAATGGAGATAAGATAACTCTATTAGTAAATAGACACAAATTGAGACTGTATTAGTAGCCTTAGAATAAAGATGAGTTCACCAAGGAAATTCATTCATGTGCTAAATTTGGTTTCATAGAAGAATGTTTTTCCACCTTGATGAAATAAAGAAATTCAAAATTTAATAAAGGCAGAAAAATGGAATTATAAATGATAGTATTATCCTCTCTTACTCCAAAAAATGTAACATTTAAGAAATAAAAGGTGTGAAAAGATCAATTTCATAGTGAGCACACTAACTATAAGTATTTTTCAAATGTAAGAATGAAGGACCAATAATAAGAGGAATACATTTTTTGGTAATGTAAGGTGAACTTATTTTTATTACCTAAGGATTATCTTCCCATCCATTCTAATGTATTTGATTTATTTTAATTAAAGAGTAAAAGGAAAAAAAAATTAAGAACAATGTCAATAAGTTTATGCATGATGTCTGACACAAGGAAAGGAAGACTATGACATCATTTCAATGCATGAAAAATGAGGTGAAGTTATATTCATTAATTATGACACCTCAAAAACATGTCACATAATTATAGGGATTAATTATGAATGGGATATCATCATTTCTAGAATTGATATTATTGGGTGCATACCTAAGTGAAGAAAGAGATAGTTAAAGAGATTAGTGCTCTAGAAGAGAAGTGTTTATTGTTTTTTAGAAGACCTTAATATGTAAATTTATACAAAATGGGTCAAAAGAATAAATCAAAACTTGATTCGGTGATTTCACTCCTACAGAATGCTACATTTTTGAAAATATTCCATGGTGTAGGTTGGTTGGAATTCATTATACAATTTTAAGGGTTTGGTGCTTAGTTAGTAGAAGAGTTCAATTTAAACTTTGAAAAAACTCACACAAAGGTAAGAGGGATGATAACTGAGGTCATTAGTAGTGTCATAAGTTCCATATGTGGCCTCCCTAACTTTAGCATCAAAAATCACATAGAAATATTCAATAAAACACCTCATTCAACTCTTTAGTGAAGAAGGTGAATCTCTTTCTAAATTATACTCAACACCTAAGGGATTCAGAAAGGTATAAAGAGAGAAAGCTTACATGATCATTGGGATATTATAGCTTCTTGGGTTATGAAATATTTTACATGTGAGGGAAAAACATATGTTTTGGGTTGGGATGCCATGAGGCTTTTAATCCACTTGAAACAAGGGATGAGAGACCTGGAAATCAGAGTTAACCTCCAAGGTTTCTTATTTGATGCATCAATACCATGTTAACTAAATATACTAAGGGAAAAAACTCATTAAAACACTATGGACTAATACAAATAATCTGCAAGCATCATTTCCTAAATATACATAGAGGGGAGAATACATGATAAAAACTATTAGGAAAAAATATAAATATAAATAAAACAAAAGGTCTATATTGCATACTTCTACCACACCTAGGTTTTCTTTAGAAGCTACTGCTACCCATCGCTAAACTAGTCCTAAAATTCTTAGACATACAATTGATAAACCTAGTCAAATTTATGGGAAAATTTTATAACAAGTACCTCATCATGAGTCATTTAGATGATAGATTGATAAGGAGAAGAAATAAAGGATATAGTCCAAATCATTTAAATAAAATAACCAAAACAACATGTTCTTAAACCCCAATAAGGAAGAGAAGAAGACCTGTACTGATTGATGAAGGAGATACACAAAATTTATTAGAATTGTATTAAGTTGAAATACCTTTAGCTACTAAAATTTACATTGAATCTCTGGAGTCAAGATCTCAAGTACCATAAATAGAAAAGAAGACTATGGAAATGATAAGACAAGCATTGGAAATAGTAGAGAAGGCTCCAAAAATGAAAAACTAAACACCAAAAATGGAATATAAAGATTTGAAAATGGAAGAGAAATCCCCAAACAGTAGGAAAGAACAATAGGGAAAAGAAGAAGTAGTCCCTTTCTCTTCTATACCTAGACTTTATATCTCAAAAAGTAAAGAACTAATTTTTCCTAAAAAGGAGACCAATCCCTTCTCTCATGAAGAAGAGATGGAAGAAGAAAAAATATAACTTTAGAAAGCTATCATGATATTATATAAAAAATACACCATCCAAGAACAACAAAGGGAGATAGAATTAATAAAGATGAAGTTACAAGGTATGAAAGAACCTAATTATTCTTTGAAAATGATCTTGAACAAACAAATATAAAAATGTAGATAATTATAAGGTCATTTTTGAATTAAACCTAAAATTTTCTACTTTAAAAAAATAGAGAAATATTGGGCTCCAAGATTGGGAAGAGCTAACCATGAATTGGGAAAACATTAGTCAAGAAAATAAAAGGCTCTTAGATGAAAATAACAAGTTAAGAGAATAAGACAAATCTAGTAAAGAGTAAAAAAAATTATAATCCAAGCTTGGCACTATATATGAAATAGTTCAAAAACTTATAGGTTGTAGGAGGCCAACTTTTGTGTATAGTTTATTTCTTTAAGAACAACTTTATTTTGGAAGCTCACCAAACTCTGTTATGGCCTACCTCAAGAAGCAAGTGATGAAAAGAGTGTTATAGATGATCACAAGAATTTTTTTATAAACACCAAAATATTATATGTGAATTGTTTTTGTGTAACATGGTTGTTCCTAATGTACTAGATTTTCTACTCAATTTATATATGGGAGAATTTCAGTTACAAGATATTCAATCTTTGCATAAAATTTTATGGAATAAAAACAATGATGATTTGATGAATAACACAAGGACTAGTGGGTTCTTCATTTGGCCTCAACATGTAAGAGTATGCCAGATGAGGAGAAATTTTAGATACTATAACCATTATAATTTTCTAAGTATCCAACCATAAATTATGGAGGAATGCATTAAAAATTTAAACTCCTATGACTAGGAACATTAAGAGAAAGCTTTTGTTTCATACAATGCAAGATGGAAAAATTTAAACATTCCATTAAAAATAAGGGGGGTAATCTCTTCCCAAAATATCACATGGAACATGAGGAGAAAAAGAAAAATTATAAAAATCATTTAGCATCTGACACATGAATAAAATGATGAATGGATGGGAATGAGGACTAGAACACCTTTTTTCTCAGTCCTATGACATAATGGAAGAATATTACACCACAAAATGAGGAATCATTTAAAAAATGGTAAGATGTAGTCTTTGAACACAAAATATTCAAGAGTACAACTTCGAAAAGGTATTCAAATAGTATGAAGAATTTAATATTACACAAAGACTTGAGAAAATGTTAATGCAATAGTATTTTACAAGGGAACTTGCAAAAGATAAGGTGCAAGGGAGATGGTGATTCTATAAATTGACCCATTAAATCACTAAGTAATGATAATTTTTCCCATGAAAACATTAATAAATGCATTAGATGGTTCGATTGATAAAGTCCAAAGTAGGGTAATAATGCATCCTATCCTTGTTGAATTATGTGGATGGATGATTAAGGTAATTCTCCCACAAACTACTTTTAAAAGATTCATGGTGATGTGTACACATTAATAAATTCATGACAACATCCAATGTAAGGTGTCACAATAAATATTGGACGTGGTATACTCCATCACATGAAGATCAATTTAAGGTAAGTTAATGAAGACTAAAAACAAGGAACTCAGTTCCTAATTCTTTTATGAGCTCTAACGAAATAGTAAACTATTCTCATATCTAGCCACCTATATTTATGTGTGTGCATTGGGAGAAATTATTTATAAAGTACTTACCTTTACTAAGATAAATATATGTATATGTATGTATGAGCATGTAGAATTTAATAAGGTAGAGGAGCATATGTAGAAGTTACAATTATAACTATTTTATGTTTTAAGAAACTCCTTTTTGATAAATAAAAACATGCTATTATGAGGAAAATCATGTCATCAAACCAATATAATGGAGAGAAAGGGCCTAATCAACTACGGTGTTAGCTATTGTGGTATTTACATTCATATTTTTCTTGCATTCTTAAATTCTGAAGTTTTTTTTAAATAAACATTTTTAAAACTTGTGATATTCCAAACAAAATAGCACTAAACTTTCAAAAATTTGTTTCACTGTGTCTTGTTTTCAATTTCAGCAAGTTTCATTTCAAGGTACCTTCAATTTTAGAAAATATCATTGTAGAGAAATTTCATTATGTAAATTATTTCATTTCTATACATCAACTTCAGTTGATTATATGTTATTTGTTGTTTAATTTTTAATAGTTTAAAGTTATTTGCTTTCAATAATCTTAGAATTTGATTGATTTTCACTAGTTAGTTTAGTGAATAGAAAAGAATAAATAAATAAACCCCCCCAAAACCAGAACCAATACCACTAGTTTTATATCTGTTGTCTTTATTACATGTCACATCAACTAAAGAATGGTTGATTAAATGATTGGACATCACAATGTCCCATCATTGGGTTTTGGATCTTGATAAAATACTTGGATAAGGTGTGATTGAGTGATTACAAATGATATGAATTGAATTCTTGTTCTAGTATGATTCTTTAGACCTATAGTGATCATGTTCTTAATGAGTGCGTATTTTATTTTGTGAGATTCAAAGATCCCTGTGTGACTTTTGCAAGAGTAGGAAGTGAGTACATCAATGTAGTGCCATATTATTTCTAGGTGTTTAAATGAGAGAGTTTATACTTTCTTATATAGGGCTTTGAAGGAAAATTATCAAATAAAGGCCAACCTAGAGGGAATAAAAGACCTATCAAAGAATATAAAACTAGAAGTAAATATGAAGGATATGTAGGTGTAAAATTGTATCAATAGCTCAAAATAAGATATAAACTCCTGATGAAGCTATATGGTTTTACCCAAGGATGAGAAACATGAAAACTAGAGTTTACATTTTGTTAATTGGGACTTGTATATTGATTTTATAAATTGAACTCTCAGAATTGAGAGAAATATCAATGTGTATACTGTTTGGTAAGTTCCTTTCCATAGGATGCATAAAAAAATGACACAATAAAATTATTTTATATGTATTATAAAATAATATGAAGGCTATTATATAGCCATAAAAAATAGACAAACAAATTTGTACAAAATAGGAATTTATACTAACAAATAATTCATAAGCTTACAATTAACCCACCAATAGATTTACGGGTATAAAAAATAGTAAGACTTATTTACCACTAGGTAAATAACTCATATAATGTGAGAACTAAATTATTTATTTCCTAACATTCCCCCTTAGTGTGAACATGGTGAAAAACTTCCTTGTACTGTAACTTCCACCTTAATGCTTGCTCATTATTTGGATGGTTTCTAGGACAATACCAACAATCTTTGGATGGTTTTCAAAGTTGTTAACTAAAAACCACACAACATATGGTTTTTAGGAAAATACCAACAACCTCTGGATATTTTTTCCAATGGACTACTAACAATCACAAAATATGGTTTTATTTTCAGGATAACCAATAAAACTTTGGAATGGTTTTCAAAATGGATAACCAATAACCATAATATGATGATGTTTCAGAAGTATCATCAACTCTCATCACTACCTCACTGAAGGGAATAATATAGGAAAATATGCTAATTTTTTCTACTCATACACACAAACTGAAAACTAGAAATGGAACATTTTATCATGATCCCCCCTCAATGTGAAATTTCAACTTATTAAAATAGGAACATTACAAACTGAAGCACACTGAGACTATGATTATGAAAAACACAATGGAAAGCATATTGAAAATAAATAATCAAACCATAAAAATGTCACCACAAATGTTATGTGACCCTATTGTTGGTGAATGACAAGAGGAAACAAATTTTCCTCCATCCTCCACCTATCGTCCATCCTTTAGTTTCATGCTGCTAGTTTAGCCGAATTTTACTATGAAGCTCAAATATAAATCCGACATCGGTTTGAACAAAAAATGCATCTTTATGGAAATTGTTTTTTTACAAATTTTACAATGAAACTTACAATAATGACTCAAAATTTAGACTCGATGACATACTAGCTCGTAAAATGAAAACTAAGAGATATAGAATAGAGATCTCAATATGTATTAAGAGAGGATAAAAAGAGTGTGTTCATCTTAATGAGAGTACATTGTCAAAACCAACAATGTTAAGGAATAAATTACCAAATTTAAGTGTCTACATGTGGATTTGATTAAGTTGTTCTTGATTCATTTGGATTTAAAATATAACACCTTTAGGTAGAGGGCCGATGGAAAAATGATATAGGCTACAAAGGAACTACATGATGTACATGCCATTTTGGGGCTATAGATTTAGGGAATTCACATATTTTTTAATGTACCAATAGATACCAAAGAGAGGATATCACTAACATGGTGGGAAATGGGAAAATGTGATTATAACATGGGTACATTGATGATTCAATTAATTGTATTACATGTTATACATATTTTTAATATCTATAGGGTGATTATTGAGATGGTTGTGGCATGAGTCTTATGCCACAAGGAAGATGGAGTAATAACATTTTTTGTGTTAGTGACATGTAAAAATGATTTGGAGGATGATATATAGTCTACTTGAGGCACAAAAAATGGGTAAAATTGATGCATGGTTTGTATAGGATCTGGTTCAGGAAATAGAGGACAATAGGGCATGTCATACTTTTTCCATCCTAGATATATGAGTGGTTTTCAGTGTATAAGACTATGGGGACACCATTAATAATAGTAGGATATTCCCCCTAGGATTATACAATGGTAAATATTCCTAGAAGTGATTTCATTGGTTGGTTTTAGGATATTTTCACAAGCCGGGGAGGAACAAGTGATATGAGAGCCTTATAGAGGGATAATGGACCAATGGACTATTTGACTAACTATGACGGTTGTAGAGGGTATATTAGAGATTATAGGTCATTATGTATGGAGGGTAAATATGTGCATAGTAGATAGTAACATTTCAGTTTGGGTGTCCATCTCATGTGGTTACCCTCCATCTCCTCAAGTATCGATCGAGACATAGTACAGAGAGAGGAGGGAGAGTGGGACTAGTGGTTAGCGTACCACTATTATGACCATGCCGAATGAATAGTTCATCAAATGTATATGGTATCAAAATTTTTAGAGGGGATTAGGAGGTGTAGATGGAACTAAGATAGTAGATGTAGAGGAAATCCCCAAGAGAGGATGCCATAGATAAGTGATTAGAGAGGCCTTGAGGATGACATCATGGTTGGAAATTATAGAGGCTTGAATGGGGATATTTTTTATATATAGGTTCCCAAAAAATTATGTATATGATGGGGGGATAAGGAAAAGAGTGGAGGATCCAAATAGATCACCTATGATATTTTTCCTCTAGATAGGTGGAAATATCTGGTGGAAGCTCACCGATTGAGAAATGAGGAGGTTGGGGTAGTATTAAAATTCCACGTAGATGGATCTATTGTGATCGAGAAACCTCATGACAGTTATTTATGTGATGTAATATATTTTTCCTCTTTGAATAGATGTTGAATATGTGTAATGAGAAGTGTGGGTTGTTTGTGTTACAGATTGAACCAAAATTAAGTGACACTCGATGATTGAGGAATCACACCATGAGATCTTAAATGACATTCTGGACCTGATAGATACGATCGTGATGGTGGATCCATTGTTAGTGATAGATGGATATTTAATGGGTGTTTTTAGACTCATGGGAGAGAAATATCTTGAGCTTCAGAAGAATAAATATGATCTAGTGGTGGTGAAGCAATATATTTGACATCCTTAGTGTAGGGGATTTTGTAGGAACAAACAATTATGACATGAGAGTAGGCAATGAGACTATTTAATGTATAGAGAGTGGAAATTTTCTAGGCAGTAGATATGACCTACATTAAAACATAGGAGGTTCAAGTGGTGAGGGAAAAGGGAGATGCTTCAGGGGCTTGGTATAAAGCCACATTCACGGTCCTTAAGTGTGACTAGTTAGGCACTATCATCTTAAAGCATTAGATGAGTGCTATTTGAGGGAGGGGATGTTTAAGGTATAGTTGATTGTATGATTTTATGACAATTGGATGATATATATATATATATATATATATATATATATATATATATATATATATATGTATATTTGTTGGCGAGAAAAATTTTTGATATGGAAAATTAGGTTTCTCCACCAACGTTCATGAGGCTAAGCCCCTCTGTATTGAATGGTGTAGCTCCTATTATTGAATGAAAACTAATATAATCCTATCTATTGTTGTGGGTTGGTCAAAAAAGGTTAGGGATCACATAGGAACACTCTAATAAACATGTGGTGAAGTACTTGTATGGGGTACAAGGGAGGAAATTACAATGATGTAGGTTGAAGGAGAGGATTTAGGAGAGGAGGGTTATATCTATGAGTAGGACAATTACAAAGTTCACACCCAATAACTAGAGTATTTCAACATTAAATATAGATGAAAAAAATGAAGCTATTAGTGATATGGACAAACTTAAAAAAAAATGTTCTTAAATTCATTTATCAAAGATACAAAGGTCTTTCTTGATCACTATGCTTACAAAGTGCATACAAGAGGGAAAAGAGGAAACATGAGAAAGGGAAAAGCAAGAAAATTAGATTTCATTTCTTGTGTAGTGATGATTATAAAGCTTCAATCCACCTACAATAATTCGTAATTACTACCAAAAATACTAACTTTCAGGATAATTTGGAATGGATAATCCAACCCAATTAATATCAATATGAATTGACCTCTCATCTTGCACCACATAAATCTTCACGTTCCTATTCCACTTGTGACTTTTAATTTTACCCTAAAAGATTTTTAAAAAAAAGTAATTGTCTTATAATTGTGAGAAAATACTTTTACAATTTACAATTTATGTCACTTAAGTGAGCAGGAAAAAATACAATGACTATGCTCAATGAAGAATTAGAAAGGAGAGATAAGGAGGGGGAGAGGGAGATAAGGAGGGAGAAGATGAAGGAAATACACCCGTTGTGATTATCTAATTGAATTTCTCAATGCATTCATGAAATCTATATAAAGAACTATGCCCCTTTATGCTGAAACAAATCTCCCCCTAAATGGTGAACACTCACAACCTTTAAATCTTTTGCACCATGAGAAGCCTCCTTTTGAAATATAAAAAATTGTAGCCCATCTGGTACATTGAGTGAAGAATTCAGAAATAATTGATCACTAGACCACTATAGAAAATGAAGGATTTCCTCACACCCTTGAATAGACCATGAATAGGTGTCACTCCTTCTTAACCAATCATGTGTATGAATGAGGACTTGAAACAACTTTCTTACATAATGAAACCATGATGATTCTATCACTACGAGAGCATTGATGATAAGTGGAGCATGATAATATTCTGATCATGAAGCAAGGAGAGAGGAACTAAATCAAAACCAATGCCTTCCATCTTTTGACCATGCACCCGATGTGAAATGAATGATCTTCGATATAAAAGGCACTCTTTGCTTACTACATCGGGGAATGTGGGAATTGTCTCAAAAATAGAGACAGGGATATCGTGATTGCTGAGACTATTCAAGTATGAGTAAAGGACCACAGTATGACCATTAGATCATTTTGATCCTTTACTATTTTTTGAAATTTGTCTTTTTCACTCTTTTCACTTTTTATCATCTTGTTTGTTTCTCTAGTTATTCCTTGTGAACGTTGCCTTGGAGAATTTTTCCCAGTATGAGAGTTTACTATTTTTAGTAAGTTCTTGTGTAGAGACTTACTATTTTGGGAAACTGGTATTCCATAGCTTGAATTTTAAAAAAATCACCTCCATCGGGATAATTTTATTCTCCTGATCTCACTTACAATTTTTCAAGTCAATCTAATCACAAGAATAACGGGAAATAAAAAATTATAAAACCAGGGCACATAGTTAGGTTTTCTTAGCCATAAAAAATTTATTTAATCATTAAATATTCCATCACTTTATCCTTGAAGGAATTTGGAAATGGATAATAATGCAAAAAACCCCACCTCAATTCGTGCACCAGTTTACAAGATATGAGAATTTCTTCTTCGCAGGAAACGAAGTCAAGATGGAAAAAAATGTACATGGATCCTTTTAAATTTTTCAATTTTTATATAAATATTATTTCTATGATTATGGTAATATGGAGGGATGAATGAAAGAGGAAAAATAGAGGTGGAGTATTTTGGAAAATATCTCTAGAGTTCCAGGTAGAAACGGGGCAAAGTGGGACAGAGAATAAAAATGGTTATCTCCTAGATTTTATACTTTAAGAGAGAGAGAGGGAAGTGGGGAAAATTTTTCTATCCAAATTTACTCTTGTAAAGGGAATAAGGGGACACAAAATTTCACCTTCACCCCTAGGCGACAAGTGGCGGGCATGCACGACATGGATCAGGGGTTAAGAAATTGCCAAAAGATCTAATCGGAGCCTCCCAAGGTCATGTGGTGTGTCCATGAGGTCTAAGGTGGGGGTAAAATTTATTTTCCCCCATGTACCAATGGAAAGGGAAAAATGGATACCAAAAGTGAACCTTAGCCTCATGTTACCATTTGGTACTGAAAATTTTGGCTAAGGATGAAGCTTATACCTTGGAGAGGAGATTGAAAATGATGTTTCCGCAGCTCCCAAAGAACTTATTGAGAAATTCCTTTTATGATTTTGAATGTAATTTTTTTTTAAGGATGGAATGGGTCTAAAGGACTGATTCAGATTGAAAAATTATCAAAAATGGCATTTTTTATGGGACTGCCAGTTGTGCCTACAATGATTGAGTTGTAGAAAGAAATGCATGGGTGTTGTGAAAAATTTAAGATTACCACCATGTATGGAATTGAATCATATTTCCTTTGATATTATTTTTACCTCTAACTCATCCTAGAGATCCTGAAATCATCTCTTGAACCTCAAGTTCTTTTTCACATTGCAAGCTCCTTTGGCTTCAGAAACCTGATTTTGTTGAATTTTCTCCTAAATCTCCAAATCTTTTTATATTCCTAAATCACTTACACAAATATATTTGATCATGAATACCATTTCTTAGTGAATTTAAAACTTGAAATAAGCTCTAGATAATGTCTACCTACTTGAAAAAGTCTAGAAATAGACCTTTCTAAGCCTGCCGAAAGATCTGCCTTAAAAGACATTGTCTCAAAAAGAATCATGTGAACTTGTTTTCCTATTTTTAACACATGGGTAAGGTTGGTACCATAGAAATAAATATTAAAATTATGGGGATAAACCTTTGCACAAGGGATGGATTGACTTGGAGGGGTGTTTGGGAACATTTACAATGAAATTTTTTGACACTAGGGTCCGTTGTCATTCTTGAAAATTAGAAATTTTCATGTTACACATTTACATGAAAACAACTGGATATATCTTGGGTACATGTTGTGGATCAAGTGTATTGAGGACATAACATGTATGAATCCCAAAATATCAATTCATTGTGTGGATCAGTGCCTTATCCAGTGGGCTTCACAGAGTAACTAGAAGGATATACTACACAACTTATTTTATTGAACACACACACGTGACAAGGGAAAAACAAATGAGAAAGGAAATGGAATGCATGAAAAAAGGGAAACACAAAATTAAAAGGTAAACAACCTAAATCATCTATGTACATATGGGGGAGAGCCTGCTTTTATTGAAACACAAACTTGAACTAAGGGCTTACATGTAAACGGGTAGGATTAGATATCTTTCTTCTGCAAATCTGTAGATAGGTTCACTGAAGCATGAACCTCTCCTTAGATTATTGAGAAATATAGCATGAATTCTAGTGTGATTGATGATTTATTTTTCCACTATGCCACCTCTAGTTCTTTGATACATTCTTTCTGACTTCCCCTTATTCCTCAGGTTCTTTCCATTTACTGATCCTTTGTCACCTCCATTAAGATGGTTCTTGATTATTATTGACCTACCATTTTAATGACCCAAAAAAAATTCATTTTTCATGTGCTTCATGACCACTTCTTTCATGGGTTGATTCTTAGCAGATGTCTTGGGAACTTTGGCATCATGCTCAATTTCTTGATTTTTTCCTTTTTTTTTTATTATTTCATGAAGTCACCTTTCTCATGATTTGGATGTTTTTTTATATGCTGCCATATAAATCATATTAAGTGCATTGCATCATCCTTTTTTAAAGAGAATGAAATTCATCTTGTCCATTTTGAGATTCATCTTCCATTTTTATGTCGAGAGTATTTATATTTTGATAAAATTGAGAAATGAAAGGTTGAAGCATGTTGAGAATGGCTCTATTTTGAACAAAACCAACCACAATAAGAGGTAATAATCCATTTTCCATTTTTTTGAGAATTTTTTCATCCTCTTGAAAATAAAGGAGCACAACATTGGGGCTGAAATTTCTTCATTATCATCTTCCCATTCTTGATTTCCAAGAACCAAGAAATCCATCTCTATAATGAAATTATCATCATCTTGGATATGTTCTAATTCTAGATGCGAAAGCATGTTTTCATCCTTGTATTCCTTTTTATCTTCTTCTAATGAGAATGAGAAGGTTTCAAGTTCAAATACATAATCATCACATGAAGACTCATATTGATCCTTGGGAACATGATTGAAAACATTAAAGTTATCTGTAAAGAATTTACTAAGCATCATTCCTTCTTGGTATGCATATCTCATCAATTATAGGTTATTTTGTCTAAGGTCAAGATTTTTATCACCACCATTAACATATAGTGGAAAACATTCATTTATACTCTCATCCCATGAGAAGCAAACCTTTTCAATCTATGATTTCATCAACTCACCATCATGCTCTTTGACTAGTTCTGTTATGCCTAAACATTCCTCCACCAATAAGGGAATCTCAAGATCCTCCTCAAAGGTCATGAAGAATTTTCCATATTTGGAATTCTAGAATAGGATATTTTTCATTGTGGCATTTGGCCTTTGAACAATATACTTCATTTTTCAGATGTGAAGTAGCTTTTTTGTTTTACTATTGACTGGGATAGTGGCCTACAACCAATCCAGCTATGTATCTCCTCCAACATATCAGTAGAGGCTTCAACCCAACAACATGTAATATGAGGTAGGTATATTTTCTACAAGGATTCTCATTAATATTTTATTGTTAGGAAAATCCACCAATGCTACCTTGAAACCTTTGATTTGTCCAATGGGAGGCACTTGTTTCATTTCCATGGAAAGGCATTGACCAGAGGTAGGGGAAAGTGAGATCAAGAGCTTTAGTTACTTTTGCGGCCATGACAATGTCTGAGAAACTAGAGTAAACAATGAAATTATTTAGGTTATATCCATTGAAAAGAAGGGATATGTAGAAATATTATACCTTCCTAGAGGTGGAAAGTGTGGAGAAAAGGTATTTCGGAGATGGGTTGAATCAAGATGTGCGAGGTAATTCTTTAGAAATGGAATATTTATAAACTGAGATACTTTCTTTGATGTGTTGGAAAAATTTCTCAATTTACCTGGGATGAGTTCTCAAGTAATCCAATTTGGAAATTAAAACTTTTAATTTTTTGAAGTGGTCGATGATGTCAATAGATGAGGAAGTGGTAGGAACATCAAGAGTTGTGACATATTTGAAATTGATTTTCTTGAAGAGGTAGAAGGATTCTTGGCTGGAGTGATCACATAGTTCTTATCAGTTGACCTATTTAAAGTAGACTTTGACAATCCTCCCTTTGTTGTTGTTTTTTCTGGAGTCTCCATTCAAGGATTCATTTTCTTTACTTGGGTGGAATAAGAAGATCCTTCCTTCTATTTTCAAGATCAGGTGAACACCACATATGAGTAATTATCTATGGATTCCTCATCGTCAATTTTGCGTTCAAAAAACTTGACCTAAGCACATTCACCTTATCCTTCATCCTTAGATTCAAAATTTTCTTCTTCTTTGTCTTAATAGTTCTCACACATTGCATTAACCGGTAGAGCCTCCAAGGTGAGCCTTCAAGGTGCTCTTGTGATCTTTTTTCTTCTTTTTTTTGGAAGATATATTCATAATGTTCATTGACTAACCTTTATTTTTAATGTGATCAATTCATTTTCCAAATTCTACAACTTTGGATCATTTCTCCTATCTTGGGGACTTTAGGTTTTACCTTTCACTAAAGGATTGTTGATCTTATCTAAAAAGATGAGGTCATATTCTACCTTGATAGTAATTTCCTGAGCATTGAAAAAACATCTTCAGGTTATCCACCCATTGTGAAGATCCAATTAAATGCCTTAATGCAGTCACCAACTCTAAATGAATAACTATGATGCTTTATGCTAAAAACAACCTCCCTTAAATGGTGAACACTCATATCCTTGAACTATTTTACACCATGAGAAACATCCTTTTGAAATATTGAAAATTGTAGCCCATATGATATATTGAGTGAAGAAGTGAGAAACACTTGATCACTAAACCACTGTAGAAAATGAAGGGTGTCCTCACACCCTTGAAAAAACCATGAATAGGTGTCACTCCTTTTTTACCAATCATGCATATGATGATAATGATAATGCCACTATAGGAGAGATGATGATGAGTGAAGAATGAGAATATTACAGCCATGAAGTAAGGAGAGAGGAATGAAATAAAAAATTATTCCTTCCACCTTTTGATCATGCACCTGATGTGAAATGGATGATCTTTGATACAGAAGACACTCTTCACTCACCACATCAGAGAATGCAGGAATTGGCTTGAAAATAGAGAGGGGGATCTCATGGGTACTGAGACCATTGGATCATTTTAATCTGTTAATATTTTATAAAATTATCCTTTTTAATCTTTTCACTTTTGATCATCTTGTTTGTTTCCCTAGTTGTTCCCTGTGAGCGTTGCTTTGAAGAAATTTGCACACTATGAGAGTTTACTATTTTTAGTAAGTTCTCATGTACAGAATTAATCTTTTATAAATTGGTATTCCTAACCTCATATTTCAAGGAAATCACCTTCACTAGGATAAGTTTATTCTCCCAATCTCATGTACAAAGTTTCAAGTCAATCCGATCACCAAAACAACAAAAAATAAAAAATTATAAAACCAGGGCACAAAGTCGAGGTTTATTTTACATAAAATATAGGAAATAATTAAATATTATTTCAATTTCTCCTTAAAGGTGTTTGGAAATGGATAAAAATGAAAAAAACCCCACCTTGATCTATGCACCAATTTGCAAGATATGAGAATTTCTTCTTTGCGGGCAACAAAGTCAATCTAGAAACAAAAATGTAACTGGAGCCTTTATAAATTTGTAATTTTTTATGTATATATTATTTTCATGATCATGGGAATTAAAAGGATTGAATTAAATAGGGAAAACAGAGATGGAGTATTTTGGAAAAAAATCTCTAGAGTTCTAGGTAGAAACGAAACAAAGTGGGGGAAAATGAAAAAATGACTATCTCCTAACTTTTATACTTTGAGAGAGATATGGAGAGGGGGTGAACATTGTTATGTCCCCCTTGTCTCCTTGTAAAGGGGGGAATGGGACAAAAAAATGTTCCTTCACCCCTAGGTGATAAGTGGCGGGCATGCACGACATGGAACATGGGCTAGGAAATTGCCAAAAAGAGCTAATCGGAGCCTCCTAGGGTTATGTGGTGTGTTCATAAGGTCTAACGTGGGGAGGGACACAATTTATAGTCCCCCATTTCCCCTTGGAAAGGTAAAAAGGGACACCAAAATTTCACCTTATCCTCATGTTTCCACGTGGAACTAAAATTTTTGGCTAAGGACGGAGCTTGTACCTTGGAGAGGAGTTTGAAAATGACGTTTCCAGAGCTCCTAGAGGAATTTTTGGGAACTTACTTATATTATTTTGATTATTAAAAAAATTTTGAGAAATATATAATGGGTCTTAAGTTTTGATTCAACTTCAAACCTTCTAAAAAAGGCATTTTTATCGGGACCGCCAATTATGCCTACAAAGATTGAGTTGTGAAAAGAAATACATGGGTGTTGAGAAAAATATGCTATTTCCACCATATAAGGAATTGAATAATATTTCCATTTATTTTATTTTTTGACCTAAAACTCATCCTGGATCTCTTAGAATAATCTCCAAAAGCTTAGGTGCTTTTTCATAGTGCAAGCTCCTTTAGCCTTAGAAACCCGCTTTTGTTGAATTTACTCCCGAATCTACAAATATTCCCTATTCCTAAATAACTTGCACAATTATATTGGATCATGCATAAATTTTATTGGTGAATTTAGGAATTGAACTCAGATCTAGAGAATGTGTACCCTCTTAAGAAAGGATATAAATAACTCTTTCTAAGCATGCCGAAAGATCTACCTTAAAAGACACTATCTCACAAGAATCCTGTAAACTTGTTTTTCTATTTTTAACACATGGGAAATTTTGGGACCAAAAACATAAACATTACAAGGATGGGGATGTATCTTGGAACATGGGATGGATTTGACCTAGAGGGGTGTTTGGGAATGTTTACAATGAAAGTTTTTGACACTAGGGTTCGTTGTCATGCTTGAAAATTAGAAATTTTCATGTTACACATTTGAATGACAAAAATATCAAAATAAATAATTTTATACATCATCCACATGTAATAAAATAATATAATCAACTATACCTCAAACATCCCCTCCCTCAAATGACAATTATATATGCTTTGAGCTGATAATGTTTGACTAGTCACACATAGGGACCATCATAACAATGTGGCTCTATACCAAGCCCTCGAATCCCATCCATTTTCTCTCACCACACAAACCTCCTATATTGAAATGTAGGTCATATCTATTGCCTAGAAAGTTTCCACCCCCTATATATTAAATAGTCTCATGACATATATGAAGATGATGAATAAAATTATTGATTTTGACACACACACACATGAAAGAGAGACCATTATTTGGGTGATGTTCTATGTATGTTTACTTTTATGATTTCATTATCTAGTATGCAAAAATGTGGGAACATTTATGATTTAAGAAAAATTTCATGATATTAGGGTTTAATATTGATAGTGAAGGAATCATAGATAAGATAAAATGAGACGAGGTCCAATAACAAAGCTAACCCAAGAAGGAGATGAGAGGAATGTGGTGACCATAGCATCAAAAATAGGAATCCATGACCATATAAACCCAATATGGAAGGAAAAACCCATGAGGGAGATAGATAAGAATTAAAAAAGTATCCAAGATAGAAACCAATGTCCATATAAACCCAAGCGGGAGATAAATAGGAATGGATCAAGTAAGATAAATTTTCTCAATGATGATGCATGCATGATGAGAATGCTTTGTTGATAATGTCAGCTAAATTTTGTATAATTTTATAGTGAGTATGAATCGTGATGTTCTTAAAGTTATCTTAGATGATATTGATACATTAATTTAATTTTTATATGTATAAAAGAGATAATCATCGATCCTATTAGAGATTTGTGTGGGGAAGCCATGTTGGATATCGTCAATGGATGATGGGGGATGAGAACTAGATGATGGCATGAAATGATGTGATAGAGAAGATTGGGGTCAACACTTAGGTGCATGATGAGAAGGTTCTTGTGATTTATTCTTAGCAGAGATAACCCAAAAAGTATCATATTTATGTGAGAAAAACCATGATGAGAGAGAAATAGTGGTGTTGTATAAGAGGATTGTAAGGCGTTCATTTACTGTTCTTTCCCAGATTCTACTTTGATTTTATTCATATGCTTTCAATAGGCTCTATAATCAATAACATCATGTCTAAGAGCCTCATTATACAGTACGGCCCAATTGTGGGTACATGAGGAGCCATAATGGTAAGGAGGATTGGTCATGATGTAGAAGTTAGAGGGGTAGTGACATGTGGATAAATGCGAGGGTAAATAGAGGGATATGTCATGATAGGTGTTGTAGAAGAGATATAAAAAGAAGTGAATTATGGCTCAGGAATTAGATCACTAATTAGCGGATTGTAATTTATGAACTCATCTTTAAAGTCAAAATTGGAATAGAGATCATCATCATCCATAAAATCATCTACGTTTGGATCACAATAGGATGTACATTATGCATGGAGACAATGATAGTGTTGATTACATGACCAAAGGAAAAGTGTAGAGTGTCATGTTAACAAAGAATAACACATGAGTTGATGATAGTCTTAGGTTAGATGAGAATTTATATAAGAGGAAAGTGAGTGTGTGTGATAGTGATATGGTCAATATCCTTCTTGCATGAAAATGGTCATAAGAAGAGATATAATTGGGAAATAATGACATCAAGAAGGTCAAATGTGTTAATTTAAAGGTCATTTTAATCAAACTCATCACTGTAGTAATCAAGGAGGTTGAGTGGAATATGAGCCACAACCTTAGGATGATTAGTTTATGCCCAAAGAGAATCCACCAGATAGTTGAAGCATTGATATTCATGGAATCAAAAGGGAAAATAATGCATGAAGGAAAATTGATGGAAAACATAGTGGAGATGGAAAATTGTATATTGACATATGATTCTTTCTTATAAACCATGCAGGGAAGGATTCTACCCCAAAGTGGGTGGAAAAGGAATGTTTATAGAAAAGAGTGTATCCATAAGGTGTTCATTAACGAGTGTCATTCATACTCGTACTTAAATCATATTATTCTATCCATCTATAGCAATGTCCATGGATGTTTACAATAAAGGAAATAGTAGGAACTACGTATCAACACGTAATTTAACAACAAAGCTAGGAAAATAATGAACTGATTGTGATTACAAATTGAAATTCTTGGAAGTAAAACTACAATCACAAACAAAATTGGAAGGTTCTTAACTTAATTAACTATATAAAAATAAATGCATCAAAATAACAAAACAAATGTTGAAACAGTAAATGCATCAAGATAAGAGAAAGGAAATAAACGTAAATATCCCTTTTTGTTGGGTAGGAGTGGCCCTTTCTCCTTCCCTTCGATCAAGTCTAGTACTAAAATTCACTTAACAAAAATTTCCCCTGAATCCACTATCTTATTGAAAGAATATTATTGTACAATAAATTAAATAATTGAAGCAAACAGATAAATCTAAATATATTAGCTCTTTTATTCAAAAGCAATTCTAGTGTATTTAGGAGAGAATTAGTTATTCATAATTACTAACATCTACTTAAATGAATGTTTACTTAAATACTGACTATCTGTTTTAAGGAGTACATTTATGGAAGGAGTATTCCTTGAAGTATTTGGATTTGAATCAATCATGAAAAATTCAGAGGAGGTCCGTGATTGAATCCTTTGAGGGAGTCAATAAGTGCTAGAAGATTCTTCATATATTCCATTGATTGAAGGGAATTGTGATGATAGTAAATCTCCAATTGTTGGCCACATCCTATCTCCTAGTGACTGGGGTAACTAGACCTCAAAATCAGCTTGAATATAGGTTGAGTTAATGGTGTACATTTCTTGTTCATGATGTGATGCTCCCAGTTGTATTACTAGTAGTTCGAGATATCTACATGATTGTGTGAATCCCTTCTTTTGAGGAATTCAAAGTTGATGATTTGGATGAAATCAGGGTGGTACTGTGAGTCTTGTATTAATGAAGAGGTGATTCTTAAACCAAGGCACTAATTGATTCCTACCCTGGTGAGCAAATTGAGTCCCATGCTATTGCCATTATGCTCCTATGATAATTCAACATATACTTTTTCCAAATGTACTGTTAATGCTTATAAAAATATCAGTTTAAGCCATTTTTGAGGAAGAATTAACAAGATAAAAATGAAAAGCATATGCACAATAATTCTTTAAAAAACACATTAAAGTATTAACTATAAGTAGTTATCATTATACATCATGTAGTATGATATCAAAATAGTATGGGTTTTAACATAGTTTATAACATAAAAAAATGGGGTTCATCAGTTCCCCAGACTAAAGGTGTAGTAGGTCCTCCTGCTACCTATTGTTCAATTGTTCTACAATATTTGAACAATTATATTCAAATGTATACCAAGTTTCATCCAATGTAGTATTAAAAAATCCAAAGAACTCAGTAAAAGTATCTCTACAAGTCTTGTAACTGCCCTCAGGGAGATTATCTGTTGAATCCCATTTTGGTACTGGTACAATGACTAGTGGGGGCTTGTATCGCATGCCAATCCATTATTCCTTGAGCTCCAAAATAATCTTATAGATATATTTGACTCATTTAAAGGACTATCATATATTTGTTGGTGAAATAACCTCCTTTTTCTTATACGACTCTATAAGAAGCTGATATTGGACTTGACAAGTGAGGAAGTTGACATTGAATTTTGGAATAACCTATTCTCTGAAAATTTTGACACAATTTTTAAGTATATCCATGTATATGTCTACTAAGCATAGACAATACACTTGTGACATGAACCTATTAAAGAACCGAATTGGGGCAGGTAAATCATGCCTCATCAAGAGGCCTATTGTAGATTCTGATTGCATAAATGTTTCCCTCTGATCCCTCCATTAAACTTGGTGCTTGAGAGTGGAGGTGAAGGCCCTTAATTGTAATTCTCTCACATAAATATTAATGGGAATTTTGATTTTCTTATGGATAATAAACTTGTCCACATAGAATTCACACAACAAATTTTTCTCAATATCATTCCCGGAAGCATATGCACCTAGAAATTTTTTATCATCCTCAAACTCTATATACTTCATGGAACGATACCTGAATATTTTCCATTTAAAAAACCATTCTTTTAGAAACAATGCATAAAATTTTGAAGGGGATATGTAAGAAAGAACTTGGTCATAGAGACAACTAACTATAACCACATTTTCTTTTAATAATTTATTTTCTTATTTTAATTTTTTGTTCTCCTCTGAAACTACCCTGATCCTATAGCATTCATCCATCCACTTGACCATTCCTTTTAAAACAACAATCTTAGTAAAGACAAAATCAGTTTGAGTAGCTTGCTCCTTCGTAGTCATAGGCCCTTATTCTTTTCTATTTTCTCAAAAAAGTGCAAGAGATGTGCCAAGTTCTTCTTGTTCTGGCCTGAAGGGACTGTATCTTTTGCTCTCGTTCCTCTAGGGATTTCTATAGCTGAAGAGTTACCTCTTCATGTTGTGCTACAATTTGTTGTAATTATTGAATCTCTTGATTTTTAGTAGTTTCTTGCTAGGAGAAATGGGATTCTTTGGCCTCAAGGAGTAACTGCATATGGTTAATTATTTCTTGAGCTATTTGTAGCTCAAATTGGACTTTGGATAAATACAATACTTGGGGCATAATATTATCAGAATCAAAGAGAAAACTAGGTTCTCCCTCCACCATAGGTGCCTTTCCTTTTTCCTCAACAGGTAATTCTTCAGCTGTGAGTAAGGAATGCTTAATTTATTGTTCCATATTAGGAACAGATGGGGACATATATTTGTGAGGAGACACCTGAGGGGTTTGGACCAGGGTTTGCATTATTTTGGCCACCTCTTGTTCTTCCTGGGAAGGAGGATTTTCAATTGGGGTTTCATGTAGGGAAGGTGTAGTTCTGGAGGTCCTGAGGCATTTTCTAGGTCTCTTAGAGGTTGAGGGTACTTGCTCTACAACTACCTCAGGATTCAAGACACATTGTTTTTGGGAAATCATCCATTTCTTCATTCCATGCTTCTTTTTGACAAATTGATGTTTGCATATTAGATGAATTAAACCCTAGAACTTTAAATATGAAGACCCCAATGAAACTTTTTTGTAGCAACAAAAATGGAATCATATAAAAATTTGAGGTAAATTGATCTTATATTGGGGCTTACTTTGACCATGTCGGAGATGGATTAACATTCTTAGTACATGTCCCAACACAATTTCATACTACCCTTTGCATGTAAAGTACTTAATTAACCATTTGGCCACTTCTTCCCATGGTTCAAGAAGGGTTATTCTTTTGACACCTTTGGCTTTACCCTTGTTATCTATGACCAATTGTAGTTTTTCCTTCTTCCCTCTTGAAAATATCTTAATTATCTCAATATACATTTTCCTATCACTTACTACTAACCATTCATAAGGTATGTCTGAAATATGACTGATGACAGTTGGATTAAAGGGAATTTTCTTACCTTTGACTGATAGAGTGTCCTTCATCCACATTTCTTGCAAATTCCTCAGTCATTGCTATGTTGAATTCCTCATAATCCAACAAAAAGTCCAACCATCCCGGTTTCAAAAATTTTGACCAAATTTGCATCGGCCAAAAGTTCCACAGAACTTGTTGGTTCATATCACAGTTAAGGCCCCATGTCTAAATTTGAACAAAAAGGAATAGGAAGAAGGGAACATGACTATCAGTGGAAATTTTGCAAGGCTATGGGTAAGCTCAAGAGTGACTGGTGGCGCAGGAGTGGAAAATTCCAATTCAGAAAGTAGTAGTAGAGTAAAAATGGTATGTAATGAATATAATTGAATTGAGAAAGATATGATGGAATCCCAAGGTGATGATGATATTGATTGGGTGCATGTGAATTTTATGGAGGTATTGGATTATGGATTTGGTTGGGATTTGTGAAGCATGTAGAGTGATTGGAATTGAGGGGAACAATCAATTTTCATGATGCTTAATGATTAATGACTCATAATTAAAACTTCCCTATATTCAAGAAGTGAATTAATTGTGCATACCTTGTTAAATGAGCTTGTCACATCCTCGCCACCATTTCCATATTATTTTAATGCTCCATCCACATGTGGTCCTTTCTTTATTGCTTGTCAGATTCAGGGGAGATGACCACCATTTCTAGTTTTCGGTCCTCTGAGTTTTTTTTAGTATTTTTTTTTGGAAGCACCTAACCGCCATTTCTGGTTTTCAGACAATGCTTCAGAGGAGGATGACCACCATTTCTAATTTTTAGTCATCTCCTCTTTATTTTCTACCAGAAGGTACCTAAATTTTTGGTTGTGTTGGACAAATAGGTTGTCCACACAATTCAGATTTTAATCTTCTTAAAATTCTTTTTGAAACTATTCTCTCAATCTTAGTTTATGGTACAGCCTTAGTCTATGCCCATTAACCAGCATTACCTTTTTCTCTCCATCTATTGGGATCAATTGAACAATCTCATTTTCAAATACTTGTGTAATCTGATATGAGCCCATCCATTTCATTTGCAGCTCCCCTTTAAAGTCCTTATACTTTGAATCAAATAGTAGAGCCCAGTCTCCTTCTTGAAATTTCCTTAGCTTTATCTGTTTATCATGATAAAGTTGTCTCTGATGTTGGATGATTTCAGTATGATGTAATTCCTAGAGTCTGATTTCATCCAACTCATTTAATTGAACAATATTGGCTTGTTGTGCTTCTTATCAATTCAATTCCCACTTCAGTTGTTGCCCTTAAGGTTTGAGTTTCAAATTCTATAGGTAGAATTGGCTTCTCACCATACACTAATTCATATGGATTAAACCCTGTGGTTCTTTTCCAAGTATTATTATAGGACCATATTGCTTCAAGTAGTTTTTAAAGCTAGTTCTTCCTTGAGGTATCCACTATTTTTGTGAGGATATTTTCCAATTCTCTATTAGTAACCTTCACTTGACCATTGGACTGTGGGTGGTATAGTGATGAATTATTGTTCTTTAGTTGGTATGTTTCCACAAAAGAACTGATTACTCTTGACATACATTTTGGTCCTTTATCTGACACAATGGATCTTGGTGCTATAAACCTTTGGAAGATATGCTCATATAAGAAATATGCAAACTTTTCATCTCTTGCATATTGGAGTGCCTGCACTTCAACCCATTTGGTGACATAATCAATAAAAACTAGGATGTAATCCTTCTCTTGAGAGGTTGGGTTAGCTGGTCCAATAAAATCCAACCCCACTTCTGAAATGGTTCTAAAACAACTTGGGGTTGGAGTGGTAATTCAGATGTAAATGTTGGTTTCCCTATCCTTTGGCATTGATCACATCTCCATACATACTTTCAAACATCCTTAAACAAGGAAGGCCAATAGTAACTAGCTCCTAAAACTTTGTGGATGGTCCTTTGAACTAAATAATTCCCACCTGATGGTTCATCATGGCATGCTCTAAGTATGTCAAATACTTCATTTTCAGCTACACACATGCGTAAAACATGATCAGGTCCACATTTGAAAAGAATTCCATTTAACTAAGTATACATCACACTCTATTTAATTAATTGTTTTCTTTTCTTTTGTGTGAAAAAGTTTGGAAATTTCCTTGTAGCTAAATAATTAGCTATATCTGCATACCAAGGAGAGACAATAGAAAATGCAAAAAAATGCTCATCTAGAAAGTCATCATTGACCTATTTTTATTCTTCTGAAGTGGTCAATCTAGAAATAAAAAAATTCTACCACATTGGATTTTCCTAGTTTGTCAACAATTTTAATGTTAAACTCATGCAGTAGTAATAACCACCTTACAATCATGCCATGCACTAAAGGTTTGTTCATTAGATATTTGATAGCAGAGTGGTCAATATGAACAATCACTTCATATCCTGTAATATAATGTTGAAAATTTTTGATTGCATATACTACTGCAAGAAATTATTTCTCATTTGTTGTGTAGTTCCTTTCAATAGGTGAAATAGTCTTACTAATGTAGTAAATTACATACATAGGATCTCCTTACTCTTGTTTCCCAAGGAAAATTCCTACTACTTCATTGGAGGAATCTATTTGTATATGGAAGGAAAAATTCCAATTCAGACCTCTCAACACTGGTGTTCTTGTCAGCTTGTCTTTGATAACATAAAAAGTTTGTTGACATGCCTTTGTCCTTTCAATTTCATGATCTCTAGTTAGGAGATCAAATAATGGAGAATTAACTCTGCTAAAATCTGAAATAAACCTTTGATAGTAACCAGCATGACCAAGAAAGCTTCTTACCTTTGTTTGGTTTGTGGGAGATGGGATTTTTACCATGATATCAACCTTGTCTGGATGTACCTTAATTCCCTTAGCTGAGAGATAATGGCCCAAAACTATGCCTTGTTCCATCATAAACAAACACTTTTCGTGATTCATGGTTAATAGATTTTTTTCTCATCGAGAAATAACTTTATCCATATTGTTGACTACCTCTTGGAACGTTGCACCCATAAACGGTGAAATCATCCATGTAAATTTCTGACACAATCATGGGTAAGATCAAAAAATATTACCAGCATGGCTCTTTGAAAAGTGGCAAGAGCATTACATAAACCAAAAGGTATTACTCTATAATCAAATATTCCCCAAGGGCAGGTGAAATTTGTTTTATCTTTGATCTTTAAGAACCACTATTATTAGGTTGTATCCACTGAACCCATCAAGGAATGAAAATTATCTTTTTATAGATAGATTATATAAGACCTGAGTCAATAAAAGGTAATGCAAAATAATCTCATATGAGTTGCCTTGTTCAATTCCCTATAGTCCACACAAACTATCCATTTTATATTCTTTTTAGTCACTATGGACTAATGGAGAAACCCATTGACTATTAAATATTGGATAAATAAATCCTACATTCAAAAGTTTTATCAATCTCTATTTTCAAAATATCTCTTAGATCAGGGTTTATCCTTCTTTGAGGTTGACCTGACTAGTTTGGAATCAATGGTATAGATGTGGTGTGTATAAATACTAGGATGAATGTCCTTCATATCACTATATTCTAAAGAAAAATCTTGAGGATGAGAGAATAAGAAGTTTAACTAGGGTATTTTCCTCCTGATCATTCAACCAACCATTAATTATCAATTTTTTTCGTTGGGAGAATAGGTAATTGATTGGTAGCTGGATGGGTACAATCTATAGTAGGGTGTTCTCTTAATAATGTGTTTAATAGACACATGTGTGGTAGTAACCTATGGATACATAAGTAATGTTGTGAAAAATGTTCTTGTTCAGATCTATATTTCATATAAAGGGACAAACGATGGGTTGGGTATTTTCATCCATTTAATCATATCTTGTTTTAATGAGTTATGTCACAAGAATTGAATTAGATCCAGTGTAAGACTCAATTTCATGAATTAAATTGAATCTAGCATAGGAATTATATTGTGTCCATCAAAAGTTTCATGGTCATCATATTGGATTTGATTTGAGTGTTCTTGAATTACGACCATGGCTAGAGAAGAGATGATATCATTCAAATCATCTGAATCATCTTTAGAACATTGTTTATTATCTGTGGTAAATGGTTTAACAGTAGGGTATACTGAAAATCATTTTTAATCTTGACCATTAGTAATCACCATATTCCCTATCCTACAATCAATAAGGGTGGCACTTGTATATGTTGTCATAACATTGATGGCAATTCCTAGATCAATCCTAGATGTGGACTGAGGTTTAGGTAGGGATAACATAGACAAAGTATATGTTGTCATAACATTGATGGCAATTCCTAGATCAATTAGAATGTTAGGAATCTGGACATCTCCTATGCAAACTATTACACTAAGACTTCCAAGATCTCCATATTTAGGAGGGGGAATGTTCCCTTCCAAAATAATAGAAATTTTTCAATCAAAATTGATGGTTTTAGGTTGGTTCTTTCTTCTACCTAGAGCCTTAAATCAGATATCTTTAATTACTTTTTTTAATTCAGGTATTTTCTTAAGAGATTGCAATAGGGGAATGCCAATACTTAACTTCCTCAATCCTTGAATTAATTTTGACTTTAATTTTTTAGGAACTACTATACTTGGTTTCTCAGAGAGCCTATATGGAAAGGGAATATCATTTTTTGGTTGAGGAGTTTCTCTAAAAGAACTAAGTTGTGTTTCTTTTTGTTTTTCAATTTCTTCAAGAATTTATTCTATCATAGGAGAGGAAGGTTTTGAAGTAACTTTCCCTAAATACAGCAGGATATTATTACAATCCAACAAGTTCACTTTAGGATTTATTTATGATTCCAACAGTATATGTTGGATTTCCCTACCTCACATTTTTGGGATTTGGCACAATTTGTGTAGGTATCTATGGCTGGGAAGGTTAATCTAGGTTAGAAAACATTTAGTGGGTCCAGTCAATAGGGATTTTTGACCTTGAGATCTTCTTTGATTATAATATTATTTCCTAGACCTTGGAGGTGCATTCCACTGTTATTGGTACTGAGGATTAAACTATTGATACATGGTGGAATGTTTGGGATGTAGGAGCCCAAGGTCGTTGATAATAATTTAGTGGTGACATTCCACTATGGGCTTCATTCTTGTAGGATCTTGTTTAAACCCAAGGTTGGAGGATATGGCCATGGTGCATTCCATTGATTTGGGGCCCATTGTAATTTTGGGATGTAGGGATACTGTTGGTTGGAATGAAAAATTTCCTCCTTGCCTCTAAGCCATGTAATTGAGAGTCATATTCCTCTTGCATGTTTTTTTTAAATGATTCTTTATAGCAAGGGAATACAATCCACATTTGTCTATGGCATGCTTGAGTTTACAAAAAGAAGACAGATTTTTTTTATTTTCTAAGGGGCATTCCTTGATTCCATGTTTCAGCTCTACATCTTAGGCAGTAGATGAACAAAGGCTCTAGTATTCACAGCCTTCTCTCTATCCATAGTTGTACTAAGTTAGAATAAAAGGTCTAGTCTTAAATTTGCAATCTCTTCTCTTATTTTGGGTAGATCCCCATTGGGCATTTTTCCTTTTTATATTCTAAGATTGGGGCGAGTTCCATAATAATTCCTATAGAGGTCAATGATTTATATGAATTTTAGTTTGTTCATTTCTCCCTTTCCCATTAAATTGAATGTTTCTTGTGTATCATTTTCCCAACCCATTAAGGAATAATATTTTAATTAGATTGATATCAAAACCAATACCACA
Source organism: Taxus chinensis (assembly GCA_019776745.2). Classification (NCBI taxonomy): domain Eukaryota; kingdom Viridiplantae; phylum Streptophyta; class Pinopsida; order Cupressales; family Taxaceae; genus Taxus; species Taxus chinensis. The sequence continues at coordinate 75,439,570 of CM034155.1, read as the reverse complement.
CCTCATGTGAAGTAAGATGAACCAATCCATATAATCCTCTACACTTTCATCTTCCTTTTTTTGGATTCTAAAAATTTATTCTTTCCTATCCCTGACTCTACGTTAATCTTGGTACTTGTCTAGGAAAACTTGTTCCATATCTTCCCAGTTATGGATGGAGCTAGGGTTTAAACCCATAAACCACCTCATAGTTATATCTTTTAAAGTAGAGGAAAATAGTTTAAGCTTTTAGGAATCAGAAGTATAGTCATATGTTTGGCATAAAACTTTAAATTCAAAAAGGAACTGGTCAAGGTCTTCTGAAACTAATCCCCGGAAAGTTGGTAACATAGAGGGGGATATATTTTTCATAAGAGCCTAATTGTTAGGGTCCCAATTTTATGAGGTAGGTGAATGTTCTACTAATTGGAGGGTTTCCATGATGTGCACCATTAGTGATTCTCTACTTCTTCATCCATCCTTATTTGGTCAACAATTTGTTCCATGGGCTGGTTTTGAGGGGGATTTTTAAGATTTATTCTAATGACTATACCTCTACGGTCTCTAGGTCTAAACATTAAATCCTACCCTACTGAGAATGGCTCCCTAACTATCAATACTAAACTTAATTGTTTTTGTTCCACATACCCCAGGATCAGAAAATTCTTGTTTTCACTACAAGGTCATTCTAATTTCAAAATAAATAGTTATGGAAATGAAATTTATAAATGGAAACTTACCAGACAACCAAATAAGTGTTTTTAGCTAGAACCTTAACCTTTTATAACACCTTGAAGTCCCCAGAAACAGTGCCAAAAAGTGACAGAGTGTCATTGATTCTTATACTTTAATCATATTATCATTTCAATCCAGGGTGGTGTTCTATGGTTGTTTGCAACAAAGGAAATAGTAGAAACTGTGTCTCATCACATGTACTTCAATAGTAAAACTAAGAAAATAAGGAACTAATCGTGATTACAAAATGAAATGCTTGGATAGGAAAAATATAATCGCAAACAGAATTGTAAGGTTCTTCACGTAATTAGCTATGGAAAAATAAATGCATCAAAACATCAGAACTAATGTTGAAATGGTAAATGCGTCAAAATAGCAGAAAGGAAATAAATGTAAATCTCCCTTTTTGTTGGGTAGGAGTGGCCTTTTCTCCTTCCCTTCAATCAGGTCTAGTACTGAAATTCACACAACAGAAATTTCCTCTATGAATATATTGATCTTATTGAATTGAAAGAGTATGCTTGTACAATCAATCAAATAACTGAACCAAACCAATAAATCTAATTACATTGGCTCTTTTATAAAAAGAGTAAATTCTAGTCTCTTTAGGAGAGAAATAGTTATTCATAATGGCTAACATCTATTGAACTGGTGTTGACTAAAATAATGACTATCTATTTTGAGGAGTACATTTATGGTAGGAGCAGTCCTTAAAGTAAGTGGACTTGAATATAAACGTGATAGTTACATAGGAGGTTCATGATTGAATCCTTTGAGGGAGTCAATCAATACTGGAAGATTCTTCATATTTTTCATTGATTGAAGGAAATTGCGTTGATAGTAAATATCCAGTTGATGGTTGCATCCTATCTCCTAGTGACTGAAGTAACTATACCTCAAAATCATATTGAATATAGGTCAAGTTAATGGTGCACATTTCCTATTCATGATGTGATGCTTCTAGCTATATTACCAATAGATCAAGATTTATGTATTCTTGCATGAATCCCTTGTTTCGAGGAATTCAAAGTTGATGATTTAGATGAGCTTGGTGTTGTACTATGACTCCTCTATCAATGTCATAGGAAATTCCTACGCCAACATGCTAATTGAGTCATGTGCCAGTGCAGTGAATAGAGTCCTACACTATTTCCATTCTGCTCCTATGATAACTCATCATATACTTTTTCCAAAGGTACTGTTAACTTTTATAAAAAGATTAATTTAAGGAATTTTGATGAATATTTTACAAGATAAAAGTAGCAAACATATACACAATAATTCCTTCAAAAATTAATAAATTACTAAGTATAATAAGTTAACATTATACATTGTGTAGTATGATATCAAAATAATATGGGGGTTAACATGGTTTATGACATAACAAAATGGGGTTCATTAATCATGATGTTAGAGTGAGGTATGAAGGATATCTAAGAATGAGATTTTATTAGGGAGGAGATAAAGTTATATAAAAGGATCCCAATTTTCATGGATGGAATGTGAAATACTATGAACCTAAGGAGGATAAGTACAAATAAGTTCTAAAGGAGAGTGGATGGGAAAAAGTTTTAAATTTTTAGTTTTTTCTACATTTCTATGAGATTGGCCTTGGTAGAAGTACCACCATAGGGGGTGATGGCACAAAATTTATAAATATCTAATGCTGATGAGATTAGGTGATTATGCACTCATGGGTGTTTATAAAGGGGATGATGAAGTTCACATAGGCTAAGAAATTTCATATAGGGGATTGTTTGTGAAGTGTGTGTCATGAGTAATAAGGATTTATGATCATGTATGAATTATTCTCAACAAAGGAAGGATAATAGGGTTTGATAAATGTGATAATGTTCTTAAAACCTTCTATGTGAACTACACTTTTGGAAGTTGCAATAATATATGGATATGATATATCAACAGTGTCAGTAGTTGCCTTGATGGTATGATTAGGATTATATTTTTAAATTTTTGAATGATTGGGAAGGGGTGCATTGTATATTTTAAGACATTCATTAGATTAATGAACCACTTCATGTTGATCAATTTTTTTGGATTTATCATGTGCCTTGATCACCTCATTTAAAATTTATCAGGTGACATATTCATGAATGAAGTTATTACCAAGGAGAAAGGTGTAAGAAAAGGATTGAAGTGAACAATAATTATCATATGAATGGCCCTAATTAGAATTCCATCAACAAAATTTTATTTCATAATTACATTGGGTGAAAGGGAGGGAGATATACCACCATGGTAAATAGACAAGGTAAAGATCCTCATTTTTTTTCTTTGGATAAAGGTTGCTGAAAATAAGTATGTGGGAGGTAGGATGTGATCTGGCAGTAGATTGATCAATTTTATGTTTGGTTACATTAGAAAATGTTTCTTTACAAAGAGTATCTGTGACTTAGTAATTAATGACATTCTTGTTCCTAGGATACATGAGGACCTGAACATTTTTAGGGGATTACTACTTTGGCGAAGTATTTTTAAACTCTCTCATTAGATAGTATTTTAATTTAGCCTATTTGAATGTTTCCTCTAGAGTGGTAGAGGAAAATTCTCCAACTTTATATCGAATGTGAGGATCAAGCTCTCTAAGGAAAAATTGGAATAAGATCCCATTAGATATGTTATGTTCAACCCTACTGGATAATTTTTCCAATGTTTGATGAAGGCTTGTGAAGATTCAATTTCTAAATGCTTGCAATTGATGAATTAATTAGTGTTTTTTAGGAATATCTTGATATTGGAATTCATTGACTAGGGCCATTACTAAGCTTTCTAGGTTGTTGATGGAGTTTCCTAGGAGTGTGTTATTCCTGAGGAATTTCCAGTAAGAGTATTAGATAAGGGTTTTGTAATAGCATATGATTTATTCTTCACCCAACCTTTGTAAATATTTCCAAAATCCTTGATATGGAGAGTGGTGCTATTAGAACCATCATAAGTGATGGAAGAGTAGACATCTCCAATTTCCATAACAACGATGTAGGGATCTAGTGGCTCTATTTGGATAACTTGAAGGGTCTTGTTATGAATGATAGGTTTTGTAATGGAAATTATATTAGGACGAACCGAAAGTGGAGGGGGAGGACCTTGATTTGTTTTTCCCTAAGAGACCTTTTGAGGTCAATTAACAAGCTAAGCTATATTAGTTTAGAATTATAAGAAATGATTTGTAACCATGGTTTTTTGTTAACGTAGATGGTCTATGAGTTGTATGATGAGTTTATTAGAATCCATATTAGAAGGAAAATTTGTGTTATTAGCTAAATTATAATTTAATCCATTTTTAGGATGCTCATGATGCTTGATATCAACATCCAATTTCTAAAAAAGATGGTTCTTGAAATGTTTGCATAGAATTTTAGGTGACTCTCCTATGTACTCAGGATAATGTTGTAGAAATTTTTTCCTAAAAGGGGTATAATAATATTCAAGGAGATTCTCGTGTTCTCCTTTTTCCTTAATTTTAAAGATAGTGTTTCTAATGGCTAGATTTGGTCTTTATGTTTTGAGGAGGGGATTTAACTTCCTAGCATTGGATCATATGGTAAGGTAATAAACATAATGTGGAATTAGCTTAGGAAGGCCATCATTTTGAGATTTATTATGATGAGACATAGGTGGCGCAACTGATTATGTAGTGGAATTACCGAGCAAGTACTCCATGGTAAAGTGAAAATTCTCAGAGGAGATTTATGGAAATATTTTATGATGGGATTGACTGTGAATTAAGATTTAAAAGGGGTTGATGGTGTTAAGAGGAAGTTGGATATGAAAATAATGAGAATTCAAGAATGGGATCAGTCATGTAGGAAATGTGTATAAGGGAAAATTGTTTCAAAAATAAAAAGTTACTTTTCAGATGTAGTTGAACATCCAATAAGGTTCTACACATGGTCTGGTGTTGTTAAAAATAGTAGGAGTTGATGATCAGATCGAATCTATTGTGCAATAGGGTTACACATAACTGTTAATGTAATTGAAAATATGAAGAAAAATAAAAAAGGATTGAATCTGACCTAATTTGAAACATAATAAGATTCATATTGCGTTGACCAAAGTGTATGATAGGTAAACAAGAGGTTCCTAGATGGGTTCTTAGATATATATCAATCCATCTAAGACCAACCACATTGTGTAGATATAAATGTTCTTAAGGATCATTAATATAATAGATCTAGAGGATAATAGCCCTAGTCCTAACATACTTATAAGTTTTTAAGGCCTACAATTAAGATAAATATAAGTAGCCTATGAGGATTCATAAATAAAAGGGGATAATCAATAAGTGGATAAAGCCAAGGGGTGTAGTAATAAAGAGATAAATAAATATACCAAAGAAAACATGTGTCTACTTTAATCTCTATAAATGAATGACCAAAAAAAATAAGCACATAAAAAATAAAAGACTAAAGAGGGTTAAAAATACTTGTTCTATGTGTGTGTGTGTGTGTGTGTGTGAGTGAGTTATGGCTGATACATAATCCTCCATATAACGAACATCACCAAGAGAGAATTAATATGTGTGGAGAAGGGGAAATCTCAACAAAACTATATCCATTCCTATCTCACTGTGGTGACCCTAAAATAACAAAGGTAAGCTCCAATGCTCTCTATTCATCCAATAACTGCAAAATAATACAAGAAAGAGTAATTATGCAAGTATTTTATGTAAGAAAGTAGTTATTAAGTGGTTGTTTTGGTAAAATAAATATTAAGTATATATAACCAATGTCATTTTTCATAAGCAATGTCCTTGGCTATGGAAAATACAAAAGAAATGTCGTTACCCATGGGAAATGGCGAAAACCTTGGGGAAATACTAAGGTCATAAGGTGAAAAACATGGGGAAAAAAATATAAGAGATAAATGAGGGTAAATGATGAAGGTCTAGAGTAACCAAAAGTAAGGATAATAACATATAATATAAATAGGTTGACATAATGGGAAAGGTGGACATAATTAGTACATTGCGTGAACAAAGGGAAGAAACAAGACATGTATAAGGTGACTAAGGATAATAATACATCTCTTAAATGTTATTTTCTAGCCTATATGATCAAGTAATCAAACTCGAATCTTGGTGAGCCCTTTAAGGAACATGCTCATGAGGAGACTACATCAATAACCCATGCACATAAGAACTGGTTAGTAATCATAGAGAATACATTGTATACTTGAATTTATTCATCATGATCTAATATTAGTTTGAACTTAAGAGGTCTTGATGTCTAATTACATAACCACTTGTTAAGGAAATAAGATTGTATCCTTTAGAATAGTCATCCATGTGCTTGACCCCATAAATAGGGCCTACAAAAACATATCGCACCTCCTACTTTGATTTTATTTTAGGATCTAATGGATCTTCTACATTGTAGTTTTCAAGGGAAATGGTAAGTTGTAAATATTTAGTACAATTGGAGTCACTTTCATAAATCTCATTCCATGGATTAGATATATAGGGCCGACTAGAGATAGTTTTCACCATATCAATCTCTATAGGGATGCCTATTCCACTTCCTCCACTCATCAAACATGGATTGTTATTCCTTTTCCTCAATATCCATAAACTTTGAATGATCATACCTAAAAAAATGTGGATTCATGGGATCTTCAATAATAGTGTGTGTAAAATCCTCCTTAGTATCATGCAGATTCATTTGAATTTTTTTGACAAGAGGAGATCTTTATCCAAGCAGAAACATGAATACATCATCACTATTAGATTGAATATGTTCCAATAGTTCTACCTCTGATTATTCTTTGATGAGGCTAGTTTCAGTGGCTTACAAATTACTAACATGGAGCTCATTCCAATATGATACCTCCATCTTAGAAACTACATCCCTTTGATTTTCCATAAGATCCCATTTCCCAAGATGATTTTTTGGAACTAAGAAATCATCGTCATGCTCTAACAAAATTAGAAATTTATGTATAATGTTTTCTTCTTGTTGTCTTGGGTACTTGCATTTTGGTCTAAATATTTTACTCTTCTACATTCTTCTCCTCAAATTGATCATATTTGATGGAAAAATATTTAATGAAGCTTGTCTCAACAAGCCATAGAACACTAACAATAATTCAATTAAATTTGAGATCTTTGCGAACTGTTATCCATTTTTTCCCCTCAAGTAAAAATGGACAGCAGGGGTAAATTTCACCTTGGGACCAGAAAATCCCTTCATGAAGAGTCTGATGTTATCAAGCATAATTTCAAGCTTTGAGATCATTTACAGTGTTCTGGGGAGTTTTGAGATTATCTTGGACTATTCCTTTCTTTTCTAGGATTTGAAGTTTGTTGGTTTGCTTGGAACAAGAATATTGGTCTTAGCGGGCCAACTTCCAACCATCATGGGTAAAAAAAGATTGAAATTTTTCAAAAATAATTTAGGTTCCTAGTGGTCCCCTCAAAATTCCCTCTTTTGAAGTCAAGTTTTGAAAATTTTGAGTCAGTACCATGGAGTAATCTATGTTTTTTCTTGAAAATGTTTTCCTTCATTTGGATGTCATTGTCAATCCTTCTCTTTGGATGTGGATTGCATAGAGCATGGTATTATTTGTATTTTTTCATTCCATGGAGAACAATTTGAAATTCAGGTGTAAAGGTGGGGTTTTCCCTTTTATTCTTATTTTTCCACAGACGTGAATGACAGGCATATCTTCCCTATCAATTTGTTCCTCAACATCCACAGGTAGTACATGGATGTCTCTAATTTGATGTGGCATGGCCATGTTTCAAGCTGTAGTGGAAGCCTCCACGTGTCAAATGGTGCAACTCCATGGGCAGGGCCTAAGGGACATCAAATAAGCGTAGGCTTTCCACGTGTCCCAGGTCTGAAATGAAGATAGAACAAGCCTAAATCAGCTAAGTATGGGAGGTTCAGCAGACGGTGCCACATGTCTCATCAACATAACTTCAAGGGTCGAGGCCAAAGGTGGTTCCCCAAACTTGTGCTATCTCTCCATGTGTCCCAGGTCTGAAAAGAGGACAGAGCCATCCATTTAATTGACTAAGTATAGAGAGGGTCAGTGGAATCCTCCACGTGCCTCAATGGCGTAATTTTAGAAGTGAGACCAAAGGGATAGTTTCCAAATGAGCACTAACTTACCACATGGTCAAAGTCAAAGGAGAGTCCAGGACCAATAGAAGGAGCCATGCATCATCTTTGTGCCCTTTCAGGGGGTGAATCCAATGCAGAAACTCAAACGAGAACCAAATCTCCATGTGTCTAGGGTCCCACACAAGTCAAGTGGGCAGCAAGCCCAAATTGGCTAAGTATAAAAGAACAGGCGAAGCTCTCCATGTGTCTCTTCAGCACAAATTCAAAAGGAAGAATCAAGAGTGGGTCTCCAAGTGTACGTGGGATCACCACATGGTCATAATAAAAAAAGGGACAGAGCTAAACATTAAATTGACTAAGTATAGAAGGGTTTGCGGAAGCCTCCACGAGTCAGATCGACGTAACTTCAAAGGAAAAATCTTGAGGTAGGTCCCAAATGTGCATTTAACCTCCACATGTCCAAGGTCAGACATATGGCCCTGCCAAACAAAAGGGACTTAGTCAAAAAAGAAAAATACTAAACTGGCCCATAAAGGGACATGTGGTCACTTATCAAGTGAAGGCAGAAAGGTGGGCCCTTTTTGTGTTTTGATGCTTTGAAAAGTCAAAGAGGGGAAGTGGGCCATCAGAGCAATTTGGGAATTTGGGATTTTTTCCATAAAGAGATCAAAGTTATAAAGAGACCCATGGTCCCGCTCACACCAAGGGATAAAGTCAAATGTTGAGCCTGCATCCAAAGTCAAAGTGGGGAGGTGGGTCGATAGAGCAATTTGAGTTATTAAGCCCACTTTGAAAAGAGGTAAAATTATAAAAGTGACCCACAGCTTCGTCGCCACTCAAGTAAAGCTAGGTTTCAATCCCATATCAAATGTGGGTGGGCGGGCCAAAATGTTCTGAAGTTCCATTTCTCTAAAAGGCACAAAATACAAAAGGCATCCTCAGGTCCACTTCAGTTTAAATCTCTCCCATGTGGATGGCTCCAATTCAAAGTTTGCAAAGGTAAATTGAACAATTACAATTCAATGTGTCTAGTTTTTTTGTCAGGAATGGAAATGGCCGAGGCATTAGAGATGTTCAAACATTAGTTTCTTGAATTAGTTTCATCATTTTTGTAACTGAATGTAACCATTCTTGGAAGCTATTTAATGGCTTCTCCATTTTGTTGTTAGGGTTTGATCCTGGTACTCTGTAGATGTAATAGATTCGAAGTAATCAATACAAAAGTTTTCCCTTTTCTTCCTATGTTATTCCTTCTTTCCTTGTCTAAAAATTTGTGAATCATCCATCTTTTATGATAAGAAACTTTGCGTTCTTGTTTATATGATTTCTAGAACTTTGTCTGTGGTATTATATTTGTTATGAAAGTGAATGATTCTACTTTATATCTCCCAGGTTCAATACGTATAAGGCAATACTCTACTATCTATATTTACTGAAGGTATTGTTATATTCTTCCTCCCTCATTTCCTTAATTCTTCCAGTCTTCGCATTGATGATCTTTGGGCATCAAACATTTCAAAGTATCAGGAATCAACACTTTGAAAGTTGTACATTTGTATATAAGTTTTGTTGTTTGCTTTCAATAAGGGACCCTCTCCCATTAAAGAGGAGGGAATTTTTTCCCCCTAACTGTGGTTTGTTAAAGTTCCATTTATATACCCAACAGTTCTTTATTATATCTTCACAAGGCTTTGATTTGAGAAAGTCCCAAGAAATTCGAAGTGACAGGGTAAAATTTGGAAAAAATTGTCAAATATGCTCAAGGGGGCCATGAGCTAAAAATGGCTCACTAATCAGTTTGGTGAGCTACTTAGAGAGATATACATTAAGCTGAGGGGATGCTTAGAAAATGAGCTAATTCAGCTTGGATGAGGTACATTTGAAGGTTACCCTATCTTGGCATTCAATGATGGAGCAGCCCATAGGTGATTGATCAATCAACATGGTGGGGTTCTCAAGATAATTTGGTTGGGAAATGCTCTAGGGTGTTTGAGGATATCCCAGCAGGTGTGGAGCTTGGATTGTAAAGGAAATAAATGGGATATCATCAAGTCTAAATGGGGATAGGAATCACTTAATCCAAGGGATTTATTTGGTCGTCACAGACTCAAAAGGAAATCAGATCAAGATCCAGCTAAGTTGAACCCATGTCAAACTAGGGTAAGGTTAATGTTCAAGGCCATAGTATAGGGCTCGACACCATCGAGCTAGGTGAGGGATGAAATGTATGTATGAATCATGGAGATTTCATAGGTACTTGGTAGAAGAAAGGAGAGTTTTTCTAGTTACCTCAACGCAATATCCGTTGATCTTGAAGGGAATGCCAGTGGAATGATTCAAGAGTAATTCATCGAAGATGTTGAGAAAAATAGAGGGAGTAACTTAAAGGGAAGGATGTTTAGTTAAAAGGGTGCACCGGCGATGACCATGTTGGATAGCTCATGCGGCTGAAGTTTTTGTGAATGCAGTGGATTGGGGGCCCAATGAAAGACTTCAGAAGAAGATCGGGGGGCTCATTTTGGAAGTAGCCCAATTTTGGGGTTTTAGGCCTCGGTAAGTCAGAGCTCACATCAACGAGTTATGCAATGAGAAGTCCCAAAACCTAAAACTCTAAAATTTAGAGTTTTGGATTTTTAGGATTCAGATTTTTTGTTGGCGGTTGGAGTTTGGCATGTATGGGGAGGGCTAGTTCTTGAAACCTGAAAAGAGGCGAGCTCGATCGGACACTGAAGTTCAAGTTAGATGTTTTAAATTTATGTGGAAGCTGGGAGGGTGTGAATTCCATACCAAGTTAAGGATGATGCCATGTGGAGTGATTCAATGTGTTGGGTGGTGTATGTGGTAGGGCACTCCCTGAGGTGCTCCACGTAGAGAAAAAGGTGGCTTTAATGATCTCTTGGGTTGGTTTAAGTATAAAGATCTGGTATGTGGTGGTTAAATAACTCAGAGTGGATTCAATTTAGGGTCTCGACATGTAATTCGTGGAGTTTACTAAACTAAAATTTTCCGGTAATATATGTGGAGCTCACTCATATGAATAACACAGGAAGTTTGGGGGGTTATGCTCACCAATGTGAAGTGGGAGGTGTTTGGATGTTCGATCGTGCAAGTGAGGATGTAGAGTAAGAATGATCGATGCAAAATGAGTAAATGGAATGTGGATAGCCCACCACTCATAAAGTAAAAGTGGTAATCCTGATAGAATTACAAACATGGCATGAGGAATGTAAAATTTTGTGAAACCATCATGAAAAACTCAGAGGGATTTAACAATGAAACCCACAGAGAATGCAAGCAAAGATAACAAATAACTCATCTGCATAGATAAATGAGGTGACTTGCCAACAAGGTTTCTGAGCAGGTTGGCGAGCCATTTAACCAATTAACACTAAGGCCCCAAAAATTCACATTTTTTCCTATGGACCCTACAAATCACATTAAGGTGCTTTTTGAAAAATTATTAAAATATTAAGTGTAATTTAAATGATAAGGCATTTAAATTTTTTGAGGCATGGTAGGGGGAAGTTTTTTACTGCACATAAGAATGATGTAATCAGGCATAAAGGCCATACCCTGCTACAATTTTTCCTATTTTTTTAGGATTTATTCCTTCTTTCTCTCACACACTCAAAAATGTTCTAAAATGTAAAGGGGTGCACTATTTTCAGAGTTAGACAATTTTTTCCAAGTTTCCCCTCTTCTTTCAAGCTGATCTATTGTGAAATTAGAGGCTTTCAAGCCTTCCTTCCAAAATTTGTAATGGAAGTCCTTACCTCTTCCATCTATAATGATGCATTGTGCATGTTCTTGGGGTAAAAAAATTATATTTTGTGACTAATTATTTGTTTTTCCTTTTTCCTTTCTCATGTTTTCAGGTATACTGTGCAACCAATGTTTCCTTTGCAAGTTTTGGGAGTTTTTGTGATTAATTTGGAATGAAGAATTATATGTAATTGAGTATGTGATGCATGTTCATCCTTCCCATGCTCATCCTTCTTCATTTCCAGGTTGGAAATTTTCCTAGCAAAACCCTTTCTTCGTGCATCACCACTTCTAGTGTAGGTTTTACTTCATCCAATCTTTGTCCCTAATCCCCTAGAAATGATAATATATGTCTAGATATTTTCTTTCCTTACATTAGGAGTAGTGTAGTGTCTAGTTTAGGATGAGGAAGTCAACCTTATTTAGAGTTTCACCTCAAGCCCACAAGTCCCACAACTTGATAGGTGATCCCATGTTACACAATCACACTAAATTCCCCATTCATAATGAGGTGATATGGGGGTGTAGTGACTTATTGATAATAGTTTTTGGCATGCCTGGTGGGACCAAAAAAGTCATATTTTTCATAGGTTCATGTTTTTTGTTATTTTATTTCATTGAGTTGTGATCTTAGTGAAATTACTTCCTTAGGAGGTATACCCAAGAATAATTGGTGACTCTATTGGTGCAAGTAACCTACTCTCTAAGTTGCAAACTTTCTTTTTCCACCCATTTCCATCCATTTTTCTTCCACATCTTTCCAATTTCTCCCATTCATGAAGCTATGAAATCATGGCTTCTTTCCCACCATGGAGTTCACATTTGAAGTAGCAACAATACTAGTTCACTCCACCTCCAAGCTTGCAAAATTCATTCTCATATGATTATATTCAACCTCCAAATCTGTTCTATAGTGAAAATTAGTATTATGCATATCCCTATGAGAAAATTCATGGCCAGGTTGGTTATTCACCTAACTATGTAGCTTTTCAAGAGAATTAATATGAAGATGATGGACGCTACCCTAAATATGAAGATGCAGAGTTACAATTTAAGATGTAAATACTAGAGTCAAGTATGGTGTAGTCTAGAGCTATAGCTCAAATGAAGGCATTTAGGATTGGCTTTAAGGTACCTTGTCTGTGGGTTGGCCCTATTCCAGATAATTACGTCCTGTAAAAAAAGCTTGGTTTCATGGTTGAAATACTATCTCAACTTGATTTATGGGTTGAAGAGATAGAGGTTCATGAATACAATGCTAGTCAATCCTGTCAATGGGAAATTTCTACATTACTATTTCAGAGTTCTCTTTCTATTCCCCAACCAACATCATTTCAGCCTAAAAATCAATTCCCAAGCTTCTCACCTATTTCCCATGTTGTGAATCTCCTATTTTACCATCATATCATGAATATTTTCCCCCTCTTTCTCCTAAATTACCCTCCCCTCCTGCATTCCAGAATCTTTTTTGCGAGGAACAAACTTATGATATTAGCGAAGAAGAGGATGACATGGTTGAGGATACTAGAATAGAAAATATTGCAAAGAATCTAAATAAGTGGGTTGAAATACTAAACATCAAGCAATTCCCTCTCCTAATTAATCCTCAAGTCAAGGTTAAAGCTCAAAAGAGGGTGATGAAGACTAAAGGTACACAAGAACAAGAACAAGTAAATGATGACCAGCAGTCAACTTATTTAGAATGCAACATCCATTTTGGTTTCATATCATTAGAGGAGGTTGAATCATCACAAGTGGAAAAACCAGTTGTAGAAGAGAAAGAGTTAGCTCCAAATCTTCCAGAAGAGGAACATGTGCAAGCAAAAGAGGAAAAGTTATCAAGTGTGTAAGATGCTTCAAGTGAGTGTAGCGATCCTGATTTCATCACATGTCAAGAGCTCATTGCTCTTCTAGAAGGTTGTGTGAGTCCACTAAGGGCATTATCAATTATCACAATCATCTATAAGGAGATTTTTTATATAGATGAAAACAAGGCAGACTCAATGGTTTTGAGTACAGAACAGGAAAGAAAGGAGGTTTTTGATCCTTCCCCTTCTTCATTCTTTCAAAAATATAATTCATTAGATGTATTTGATCTTCTAAATTTCATGTTTGAAGATGAAGAAGGATATGGTGAACAATTTTTTGATCTAAAGAACACTATGGTGGAAGTTAAACTCTCATCATAGCCAAAAAATGGATAGACTGATTATTTTTTAGATTTAGAGGATTGTTATGATGCACATGATCCTATGGAACTTGAAATTTTTTCTATTCCATCATCTCTCATCTGAAACCAAGGGCCTGGTGCTTTAGAGGAAAATATAGGAGGGAACCTATCTCTCATAACCATATTATTTAGCCAATATTGGAGGAATTGAATCTTCCATATGGCTCACTGAACGAAGAGAAAAGAGAGAACATGAGAGAAGTTAATTCATATTCATAAGATTTGAACAAAGATGATATCATTGAGAGTTTATTTATATCAATAGTGGAACCTGATTTGGTAAATGAACTGGTAATGGTGGAAGAAGGCCAAGAAGATACTACTACTCTTAATAGTCCTCAAGAAAAATATATGAAAGAATTTTACCTTGTAATTTTCATGTTGGATGAGGAGTTTGGTTAATTAGAAGAAAAGAAACTCCTGGGTGAGTAACATACTTCAATCACTTACAGTGATTCAATAATGACTCCCTTCAATAAATAAAGTAATCTCAAAGAGTTGCACATTGCAAAAGGGAATGAAGAAGAAATAAATTCAATACCATTCATCCAGGTGGAAGATTAGTTGTCTATAAATGAGCAATAATAGGAAAATCAACTTATGAGAAATCATATTTTTCAAGAATGTCTTCAAGTACACTTCATTATTAAAGTTAAGACTCAGGGTAAAATGCATATTTAACAGTTCAGAATGTGTCCCATTAGATATTTGGCTTAATTGGAGCTAAGGTAGGAGCCACAACCATTCACATTAACTTCAGAATTTGAGGATGAGTTTCATAGCCCCAAGGATCAGTTACAATGCCTTTATAAAACAAATGTAGGGCAACTAAAAGAGGCATGTTTTCCCTTTCCAGTTGATGCCTTGGTGAACCAACTGGAGAATTGGGCTTATTTGATTTTTTCACTCTCAGTATCAATCATCTCCATTTTCAAATCATGTTCATGGCTTCCCATTGTGAAGAAAGGAAGTTATTTTAAAAAACTAGTTGTAGGGTTCGTTTAGCTTACCTATGCCTCCGGTTAGCGTAGAGTAGGAATAGGTTTTTAGCATAAGAATTTCTTGTGCACACTCTACAAGTTTCACTTGAAGCATGTATGATTTTAATTTTTAGTGTGTGTTGTGTTTCGTCTTTTCTCTTGTATAGTGTTTCTAATGTAAAATTTTCATAAGAAAGAAAAAATCAGGATTTAATAGAGTTCTATGATGTCCCAACTCAGCAAATGTTTCATTCAAAACTCCATAATGTGCTATGGGTGTCAGGAAATTATCAGATTCAACGTGCTTCATACTTAGAAATATAAGATTTTGGGATAGGTTCAATGTAGTATCCTTAATCTTATAGGTTAGTTTGTAGACGAATGAGAATAACAGCGTATTTTAAATCAAAACAATTTTCCACTCATGAACATTTCAAGAATTTCTTATGAAAGTTGGGAAGTTGTGAGAAATGGTAAACTCTGTGTCCAAGATACAGAAGTGTCCAGGTAGCTCAAGATCAAGAATCTCATGATTCATGATTAGTTTCAAGATATCAAGTGAATCCATTCCTAATGGATGTTGAAGGCTACTAGACTAGTTCTTACTAGGAAAGCATCCTGTAAGTCACCAAAAATGTTATCCATTTTTTCCCCTTAGGAAAAAATGGACAAAGGGTGTAAATTACACCCTAGGAGTGGAAAAACCCTTCATGAAGGGTTTGAGGTTATCAAGCACAATTTCAATCTTTGAGAGAGTTTATGGTTCTTCTGGGAGTTTTAAGATCATCTTGGACAATTCTTTTCTTTTCCAGGTTTTAAAGGTTGTTGGTTTGCTTGAAACAAGAATATTGGTCTTAATAGGCCCAATTCTAGCCATAATGGGAAAAAAATGATCAAAATTGTTCAACAAATTTTTTTAGGTGACTTAATGTATCTCCACGAGGCTCTAGTTTGAGAAAGTCTCAAGAAATTTGAAGTAAATTTGGAAAAATTTGTCAAATATGCTCAAGAGGGCCATGAGCTGAAAATGGATCACCAAGTAGATCAGTGATCTGTTTCGCAAGCTATACATCGAGATGAGGGGATGTGTGGAAAATGAGATAATTTATCTCAGATGAGATACATTTGAAGGGTACCCTAGCTCGAAATTCATTGATGTTGTAGCCTAGAGGTGATTGGTCAATCAACATGGCGATGTTCTCAAGATAACTCAGTTGGGAAATGTGCCAGGGTGTTTAAAGATAACACGGAAGGTGTGGAGATTGGATTTCAAAGGAACTCAATGGGAGATCATCGAGTATAAAGGGGGCTAGGCATTGTTAAGCTAGGGGATTGATTTTTTCAATGCCGACTCAAAAGGAAATCCGATCTGGAGCCAGCTGAGTTAAACCCATGTTGAGCTAGGGTTAGGTTAATATTTAAAGCCATAGTATATGGCTCAACACCATTAAGCTAGGTGAGGGGAAAATGCATGTATGAATCATGGAGATTGTAGAGGTACTCAGAAAAAGTAAGGAGATTCCATCTAGTTACCTTAATGTAAGATCTGTTGAGCTTAGAGGGAATACCAGTGGAAATAATCAAGAGAAAGTCACCCAAGCCACTAACAAAAACAAGAGGCAGTAACGTGAAGGGAAGTATGTTGAGTCGGAAGGGTTTGTAAGTGGTGACCATGTAGATAGCTTGTATGGGAAAAGTATTTTTGAATGCAGTGGATTGGAGGCTCAGTGTGAGAATTTGGAAGAAGGTTGGGAGGATCATTTTGGAGGTAGCCCAATTTCAGGATTTCAGGCCTTGGAAAGTCGGAACTCACCTCGGTGAGTTATATAATGAGAAGATCCCAAAACCCAAAACTCTTAAATTTTTAGTTTCGAAGTTTTGGTATTCATAGGTTTTGTTGGCAGTTAGAGTTTGGCATGTGTGGGGAGGGTTAGTTCCCAAAACCTGAAAAGAGGCAAGCTTGACCAGACTTCGAAGTCCAAGTTGGATGTTCAAAATTTATGTGGAAGATGGGAAGTAAGCCCGATCAATGAAAAATGACCTAGAAGAACATGGATATCCCACCACTCATAAAGCAAATTGGTAAGCCCAATATAATTGTAAACATGGTGCGGGGGATGTAAAATGCAGTGAACCCATCATGAAAAACTCAGAAGGATTCAAAAATGAAACTGACAGAGAATACAAGTGGAGATAATAAAGAACTTTCCCGCAGAGATAAATGAGGTGACACACCAACCAACTCATCAAGTTGGCTAGCGAAATAGTTAACGAGCCATTTAACCAATTAACACTAAGACCCACGAAAATCACATTTTGGCCTATGGGCCCTATAAAGCACATGAAGTGATTTTTAAAAAATTATTAAAATATTAATTGTAATTTAAATGAGGAGGCATTTAAATTTTTAGAGGCATGGAAGGGGAAGTTTTTTCCTGGGTACAAGAATGATGTAATCAGGCATGGAGGCCATACCCTGTTAGAATTTTGCCTAAGATTTTTGATTTATTCCTTCTTTCTATTACACACTTAGCAATGTTATACAATTTAAAGGGGTGCATTATTTCAAGAGTTAGAAAATTATTTCCAAGTTTCCCCTATTCTTTCAAGATTAGTTGTGAATTTAGAGGCTTTCAAGCCTTCCTTCCAAAAGTTGTAATGGAAATATTTGTCTCTTCCTGCTATAATGATGCACCGTGCATGTGCTTGGAGTAATTAAATTATGTTTTTTGACTAATTATCTGTCCTTGCATCACTTTTGTTTCTTCCTTTTTCCTTTCTCATGTTCGCAAGTATATTTTGCAACTAATGTTTCCTTTGTAAGTTTTGGGAGTTTTTTTGCTTAATTTGGAATGAAGCATTGCATGTAATTGGGTTTGTGATGCATGCTCATCCTTCCCATGCTCATCCTTCTTCATTGTAAACATGGAAATGTTTATATCAAAATCCATTCTTAGTGCATCACCACTTCTAGTGTAGGTTTCACTTCATGTAATATCTCTCCCTAATCCACTGGAAATGATAGTATAGGTATAGTTAGTTTTTTTCCTTGCATTAAGAGTAGTGTAGTGTTTAGTTTAGGATGAGGAAGTCGGCCTTCTCTAGAGGTTAACCTTAAGCCCACAATTCCTATAGCTTGAGAGGTGATCCCAAGTTACCCAATCACACTGAATGCCCCATTCAAATTTTGATGATTTGGGGGGTGCAGTGATTTGGTGATAGCAAGAACTTAGATTAGGAGTTGGTGTCAGAATATTGTCACATTGTTGCAAATGAAGGGGTCCATTGAAGCTTTAATGAGAAAATAGATGTGTTTTAGGGAGATTATTCTTGGTTTAAAAATCTCCATGATCTACCCCTCTAACTATTGTAATTGATCCTATCATATACATTCCCATGCTTGATATTCAAGGGAAATTATGAAATTATGCCTTATGTTTTCCTGATCACAAAAATTCTCCAAGATAACAATATGTTAAACTATCATGGCTTTTTACAGAGCTCTAGTGGGGTTTTTCTCCCATTCATGCTCTTCTAGGAAGGATTGGAGAGATCTATAGGTTGACATAGGAATATGTTCTTGTTGCTGTAAATGAGGTTAGTGACTAGAGATCCAATGAGAAAAAGGAATATTTCTAGTAAGATTCATGGAAGGTTAGAGAGAATTAAAACATGAAGGGGTTGGTTGACATTTCAGAGGGTGGTTTTTTGGAAAATTGGAATAAAAAATGATATATTGATTCTTCAAAATGAGGGTAGAGTATTAATTCTCATCAAAATCTTGACTGTAAGTTCAAAATAGAGGATTTGTATATATTTTTAACAAAACAAAATATATAGCTATTGGGAATTGAAAGCATCTGTATTGTGAACTCATTTAAATAATAACATAGCATGAGATTTATTCTTAAGTGTGGCACTTGAAACTTGAATAAAATCTTTGGAGAGATCCATTTATCATCTATTTATACTCCTATTACAATTGATAATATAAATAATCTAACACTGTAGGTGAAAGGGGATAATGAAAACAACATAAAAATAAAGTTGACGCACTAAGAGAGAAATAGAAATATGCCTTCTTGCTCCATGTTTGAGGATAAAACAATATATTAAATAAAATCAATTTCAATCCACATAGTCATTCATAAAAACTTAACAATAGGCATGACAATATTTAAGAGATTAAAAAAAGAGAAAAGAGTAGGGAAAATATGATCCATAACATATAAAATATTTCTCAAAGATACAAAACTTTATTAAAATATTAAAGAGGCCATGAACACATTACATTTTACAACATAGAGGTAAGACATCACACATAAAAAATGAGGATTCAAGTGAGTTTAAGAGAGGAGGAATAAATGGCCAGAAAAAATTAGCCCTTTGTTTATAACAAACTCTTCCCTTTATATAAGAAAATGAATGGAAAAGAAGGTTTTTAAGAAGTAAATGGAGGTGTGAAGTAGGAATTGGGATCATCCTTTGTGGAAAAAATATGGAATCCTACCATGAACAATGCGTCTAAAAAAATGTTTGAAGAAACTATAAAATAGTAAAGTCATGTGTCCTAAATATTTATCCTTAAGAGCACAAGGTTAATCATAATGTTCATGGAAATAATTTTGGTTAACAATACCAATATAAAGGAAAGATATAGATTATAAATATTTACATTAATGAATAATTAGTTTTCGCATTGACCCTCCAATGTTAGTAGTGTCGCATGAGTGGATCACAAGAGGGATAGGTAGAATACATTAGAAGACTAAAGTAAGGGAATCAAAAGACTTGGTGTATGTTGATGGTGGGACACTTATTCTTGTTTATCCTAGGAACCCAATGCTCCAAAATATACCTCTAATTATATAAGCTCCACTAAAATCTAAAAATATTCACACTTTAAGGGAATATTTACAAGCGAAAGTATAAAAATAATGGGATGATGATTTTAGAGAAATGAAAAAATGATGTTATCATATAGGTGTACATGACATGAATTCATGATCTCTCATAATTGAAAATGTTGATTTTGTTTGATTTCATCTACTGGGAAGAGGAATTCAACCACAAATATTCCAACATAGTGGAGAGAGTGTGGAGGCAGAGATGATACTTGAAAGTAGGTATTAAGGTGATATGAAAGTGTTTTAAGTATGTGTGAAAGTGATAATAATTAGAATATATATTGGACATAATAATTTAGTATGAAAATTCCAAACATAATGGATCTCACCAAATAATAATAACTAACCCAACCCTATTCTCTATAACACCCCTTTCTGATACACACTAATGGAGGCTAATATGCTAAAAAACTAAAAAGATAAATTGTTATTAAAATTTAAACTAAGGTGTATATATGTACCCCAAATTGAATATCATCATGTGTCAAAATAGTGTAACATGATATGGTATTTATAAAAGAAACATGGTACACAAAAATCAAATGTGATGACTATAAATGAAGTAATAATTATTATAATAGAATTATGAAATAAAAAAAATGTGACTTATCTTTTTTGTAAAAGTGAACACATACTAAGTCTCCTCCTTATTTCAGAGGGTGAAAATTTTATAGGAACCCCAATGATACAAGAATAAGGAGAAGCTAATAATGCACACATATGTAAGTGAGTCAATAAATATGTATGAAAAAATATGGGAAACAAGTTCATAGGACGGTGATAGGATAAGTCTTAAGAAGCTTATGAAATGTGATAAGTGTAATAAAGGTTCTAGTTAGGAAATAATAAACCAACCTAACATAATAATGTATAAACCTATAGATGAGATACATATATCCTTACTGAATTGGCTCTAGAAAACCTATGAAGTGTAAAAATGTCCTAATTGGGAAATTAATCATCCAAGATAGAAAAAATTAAGGTAATAATATATGAATAATGATGAGTCCATATATTGACCCATCAAATAAAAAATTATAAAAATTTTACTTCTAAATACATTAATCAATGCATGAGATGGTTAGAATTGATTAGGTCCAAAGTAGGAAATAATGCATTTTGTCCTTGTTGAATATTTTGGACTAATGATTATAATTTTTTCCAACAAATTATCTTGAAGAGATGCATGGTGATTTGTACAGGGTAATGAATTCATGGTTACCACCAGTGTTAGCTGTAATAGTTTAGATTGACATAGTATCCTCCATAATAAGGATCAGTTGAAGAAGTTAATGAAGACTAGAAGCAAGGAACCTAGTTCCTAGCACTCTTTTATGAATTATAACACACCTTTAAAATTGTTATCATATCCGGTGGCCTAGATTCTTGGGTGTGTGTTGGAGGAATAAGATATAAAATTGTAACCTTGACTAGAGATAGAGGTGTGTAATAAAGAGTATATAGAAATATGTAATAGAAAATATTTGTTGGAATTCATTTATAGTTATCTGTAAGAAAATATTTTTGATCAATAAAGGCATGATGTTATGAGAAAACTATGTTGAAAAATCAATCTGAAGAAGAATAAGGGAGCACTCAACCAAGGACTTATATTTCTCTATTGGTATTTATGCTCATATTTTCTTATAATATTGAATTATGAGTGTGATTGATAATAAATACTTCTAGTATTACAATATTACAATGTGAAAAACATTTATTTCACTATATTTTATTTACAAAATACTTTCAATTCTTACAAATTTCCTTTCAAAGTAAGTTTAATTCCTGCAAGCTTTCTTTCTAAGTATTTTCATTCTACAAAAGCATTTCCTTTTCACATGTTGATATTAGTAGATTAAAATTTGTTTAATTTTGAATAGATTAGAAGATTTTATTTTCACTAGATAGTTAGATAAAATAATTATCCAAGAAAAAAATCAAGTCCCCCCCACAACACTAAAACTACCACTATCACTTATATATTCCTTTTCTTCCCTGCATATTACCTTAGATGCATCCTTGGTCAGAATGACATCACCTATAAGTTATTTTATTGAATGATTGGAAATCACAATGACCCATCATTTTTGGCACCGTTGTCGGGGACTTGTGCAATTGAAGAAAATAATATATAACAAGAGGACGTATTAGGAAAAATAGAACTATGAAACATTCCTTTGATACTTTCCAACTCATTAAAGAAATTTTCAACATGAAAAATGACATCTTGACACAACTGAATTCTACCTTGGATGGGTTAAAATCCAAAAACAATGCTTCCACAAAACCTTAGAACATATATTTTCTTAAGTGTAGAAAATTTAATCCTTTAAAAGACTTCCATTTAGACCAAATATACATGTGTTTGATTTTTGAAGTCAATAAGAAGGACACTAGTCACTCTACCTTTCTTCCTATTCTAAACTAACTATCGAATAAGTCTTTTCAATCAAAAACAGAGATAAACTGTCCATATACAATATAATCAAATTTACTTTCCTCGAAGACCTACTCAAATTAATCCAAACCCTTAGTTGATGTAGTGGCCAAACTAGACCTCCTATCTACTTGGGGGAAACTTGATTAGAAACAAAAAAAATAGATGAGTTTCCCAAACCAAACATGTATGCCTCAATTTAATCAATAAAACAAGAACCCACAAATTAATCCACAGTCATGCACAAATAAAAATTGTATCAACAACAAAACTTCTATCAACCAAGAAAATATCATCCACATTAGGCTTTGATGTCGCCACCACAAATAAAACCACAGGGAGGACAAGTAACTTAGACCCAAATATCATCTCAACTAGTTCCAAATTGAAAAAATCAACAAATAAATTCAATTAATGAAGCTGGAAAAGAGGGTTCAATGCAGGTAAATTTTATCAATAACCGACAGTTGAGATATGGAAAGACATCAAAAAACCCTTTAATGGTTTATACAAATATACCTAAAGGAAATATGGAGGATGACCCTATTGTTCAAAAATAAATTGAGAAAAGCACCAAAGGTGATGACAAGAATGCCCATACAACTCCCCTCCCTGAGAGATGGAAGGAAAAAATTTCCAAGGAACAATATACATTTGTGTAGGAATTAAGGAAACTGAATATTGAGATTACACTTTTGAGAGAAATCAGAGAAATTTCAAAATTTAACCAAGTTATTAAAGGCCTCTGCATAAAGACATTAGGAAGAAAAAATAGTACAAGTTGATGGAAAGTAATTCGATCTCTTATCAAGGAAGTTTCTCTTACATAAGTATGGGGATCTAAGAATTCCACTAATTTCTATCATCGTGCATGTTCAAACCATATCTAATGTTTTGGTGGATCTTAGAGCTGCTATTAACGTAATGATAATAAATACAATGAATGTGCTATCTTTTTTAGGATTGCAATCGTCTAAAACTATTCTCCAAATTTCAGACTAGTCCATTGTTGTACTAGAGAGAGTGATAGGATATGTAATGGCTATATTTGAATCATGGGATATTTGGTAGAGTGCACCATCTTGCAACCCAAAAATAAAAAATTTGGCAATCTAATTATTTTGGGAAGGCCTTGGCTTGCTATTGTAACTACTTATTGATTTCAAGTATGGAAAATATGACTATCTCATATGGGTCTAAAGTAAAGAACATTTCCCTTTATCCTCCCACTCAACCATAATTTGAAACTTATGAACATATGTGGATTAATGGACCATATTAGTATTGCAAGGTTCTTTTTTATTTAACAATGATTGCAGTAAAAAACCATGTGAATGAAATTAAAGAAACATATAGGAGTTTTGATGATAAGTTTAGTCTCGCTCTAGAAAGAGCCATTATGGTTCCAAAAAGAACCATTATAGCTCTAAAAGAGCCATTGTGGCTATGGAAATAACTATTTATGCTATTGAAAATGGTAGTAGCTTCTAGAAGAAGGTAATTTGAATGTATGATTATGTTCCTTCTCAACCACATGCTTGTCATGAGAATAAAATGTCAAATGATTTTCATTGTCCTTTAGTTAGAGTCGTGTCTTCTAAAAATCATAACAATATTCCATGTGTTGTTGTAGTAATTTTTACTCCTATCACAAAAGGAAGAACCCCATGCACGCTGGCCTATCACCTAATAGAAGCTGAGCACTCACCCGAGGCATGTGCAGGTGCCGAGTCTCTCTTTTATGTGAGTGTAGTGGGAAGCATTATCTATGATTAGTGTAAGAGTATTTAGGAAAGAATTTGAGGCATAAAAGAATCATAGGGTTCATAACGGCCTCCAAATCCTTACAGTCACTTCAAATCGAGTGCTTTAACATATCCTAGAACATATACTATAACCAAAAGAAAGATACAACCATTCATTCATATCATGAAAGGAAAGATAACTCATATGAACTAATTATACATTAAACCCATTGATATTCATATCTATTTATAACAAGTAACCTTAATATATTCATTGGTTTGTTATAGAGTGTCACAGAGTGTAGACCGCAGTCATTTGCATCACTGGATGTATGTAGCTAAGCTAACAGAAAATAAAAATACAACCCCATGGTTAGTACATCCTTTCCTGAACCAAAATATCCACTCACAACAATTCTACAAAGCTTCTCTCACTCTCTAACTCGCTATTCCCCATGTATATATATATATATATATATATATATATATATATATATGTATATATATATATATATCTATGTATATGTATATGTGTCTCTTTTCCTACGGCAAGCACTTGTATTTATCACTTTCTTGGGCTGCCAAATCACCTTGCCACACCCTCAGATCTGTCGCTAAGTGTCGAATGTGGTCCTCCATGTGAGCATGTTCCTTTAGGCCTGATCTCTCCATTCCATATCATGATGATCTTCTAGAAGATTCCATCCAGGCATGTTATTTCCTAGACCAACCTATTGCTAGGCTAGCATCTTATCCACGCGTAACTGATCACACTTTTCACCTGTTTTTCCTTGGGTGCTCAAATTGGCTAAGTCCCAAACCTCCTGTTGTGCATCGCATGCGCTATTTTTATTTAGCACGCACCTAAGCGCCCTCATAATTGGTCAATATTCCAGGGGCCCAACATCACCCCACACTATGCTTATTTTCTATCCTCGGAAACATCTTACTTGACCCTAGATGCAAGTTGTTTTATGGAACCCAAAAGTAGACTTATACTTTACAAAATGAATAAGGAATGAAAGAATAGGGAAAAGAATAAAGAATGGGGGGGAATATCAATTCAAAAGGCTGGGAAAGTCCTTTCACAGATCTTCCTCTAGCTTGTTCCACACTTCGACCTCGCCCTTTGCCTTCTGGAATAGGTCAACCACCAGGGTGCTCACTTCATCAAAGCTTAGGCCAATTCCCTAGGTGCCTAAAGTGTCCACAGTCTGCTCCAAGTCCTTACCCAGGTCTGTAAGTTTATCCATTCTCCTGGTAGTTTAGGGGCATAGTTCTTTCATCTGGGCCTTAATTGAGCTCCTTAAAGCCTTAATTGCCTCTGATTTCTTTTCTATCTTGTCCAGAACCTTGTCCCTCTCTTCCATGTTCCCTTTTTTCTTTTCCTGGAACTCTTTCAACTATGCTTCAAGCGAGGTGACCAAGGAGCTTGCCACCTTATCTCTATTCGCGCATGTGTCATATGCAGCTTCTACAGACTGGGTAGTGACCTTAATCTCCATGAGTACTTGGTTGTACTCAGTAATAGTTACCACTACCTTCAACCGGTCTTCCTCCTTCAAGAACGTGGCCACTTCTTCTGTAGATTCCAGTGCCAAGGGTTGCCTCTCCATAGTGAGGACACGTGTTAGGTCTTCTAAGCATTCCAAGATTGATGCGTACTTATGAGGGATTGGAGTTAGGTCAAGGTGCTTTAATATGATGGTGCTCTTGATAAAATCCACCTTCTTGTAGACCTCATGCACCTTTACTTTTTCCTCCTTTAACTCGTGCCTTAACTACACACTGATTAATTCCTCCTGTTTTAAACTCTTGGCCTTATCTGCTAGTTCTTCCTCCTTTCTCCCCAACTTCTCCTCCAATGCTCTGATTCTATCATTTTATGTGAATAGCCTAGCCTCGGTCTTGACCGTGACTTTTTTTAGAGCATTGCATACTTTCTCGCTTGAAAGTTTATGAGAATTCACTAAGGGGCTGTTTCCCTTAGATTCTGGCAATGAGATGAGCACTTTCTGGTAGACTTCAAAGTGTGGCTCATCAACCTGTGACTCGAACACCCAAGAAAGCATCTTCTTAGTCCTGGGGTATGCGTCATCCTTCTCAAAAGACCCCATGGCTATAAACCTTTCAGTGGGTATGGTGCTCTAGAACCGTGTGCACAACACCTTCCTTGTGTCATCCACATAGCCCATTATCTGTCTCTTTTTTGTATCCAGAGTTCTCCTGATCCAACGCGTGCCTTTGGGGAAGCTAACTATTAGAGCAGGGCCTCCTAGGCTATCATGCTTCATTTCAACACTCTCCTCCTTCCCTTCCTTAAGCAATATGTCCACATTGCGCTCTAACGCTTTTTCTATAAGGACTTCAAGCATATTTTTCACTTCTCACTTTGCTAACTTAGTAATCTACTCTTTTGTCAAGCTTATGGCTCCTTGCTCCTTGGCATCTTTCTCATCTACCTTTGTGTCTTCAGTGCCTTCCTCATCTTGTGTGCCCTTGCACCATGCAAATACAAACTCTTGCTTCTCCTCTCCACTCTCTTCCTCTAAGTCATAGACACTAAACACATGTGGCTCTTTGTCTTTCTTAGGCTCTTCTTCCTCATTGCCACCTCCTTCACTCTCATCTTCTCCTTCTCCCAAGTACTTCTCCAAGCTATCAGTCACCTCCAAGTCAGCTTCTTCATCCACCCTCTGCTTCTTCTTGAGAGGTGGCTTCTGATCAGGAGATTTTTCCTCCTCTTCTTCCTTTGATGACTCTTCCATGGTGGTGGGTTGTTTAGGCACCTCTATTTCTGGCGTCTTCTCCTTCACTGGAGACTTCTTTCTCCGTATGTAGGTGCTTGGCTTAGTTCTTATAGATGGCATGCTCACTATCTGAGAAGTCAGCACACTTAGTGCTCCTTCCTCTCCTCTACCTCTCTTCTTAGACACTGGATTCTTCTTCCCTAAGGGGTCTTCAGGTATGGAGATTTCATTCTCTAAATACGTGCCCTTTTCAAACTTTGGCCTTATGAGCATGTACATGTGCATCACGGACCCTCCAGTGATGGGAAGCGTTATCAGCCTAGTCATGCAGATCTCATGTGACACATACTTCTCTATGTATGTGTGCTTACCGCTAGGGTAATTCAGCTTCCTCCCCATCTCCCTGTGTTCCTGGTCTAACCTTCCTAGTTCCAGTCTTAGCTTCTTTGATTATTTAAATTTGTTTACTCCCACTTGGAAGTATTGGGTAGTGAACACAAAAGGAAGCTTGCACCAAGGGCTCCATGATTCATCAATAATCTTAAATCTACCCAAGTAGTAGTGCTGGTACACCATGAACTCAGCTTCTCCCTCAGTGGCTACTGGGAGTTGTTTAGGATCTTCCATTCTGCCCCAAATGCATTCCTCAAGCGTGTATACCACTTTTCTAGCCACACTTTGTGGGGAGCCGTCATAGTATCACAAGCATACTTCTCAAACCTATTTTTGGGCGAAGGGTCTTCGGTTGGGTACTCCCACATGAACTTTTCTAAGCATCCAACACTCTAATTTTTGTAAACACTATGGTCAGCAAGACATTTCCAAAGAGGATCTTGTCCCCTTCCTTCAAGCACTTAACAATATCCTTTGCAATGTACATGGATAAGTTATATATCATCCCCTCTGCAATATTCCTATAGACATGTAGCCAGGGTTTGTTGACTTGTGTCCATCTTTCTTGGCCATTCAGCTTACTCACCAGATGCACGACCATCCTCATAATGGGGCCCTTGATGTCTGAAATATCATATTACCGTGACCCTTTCTTGCATGCATACTTAGTGATGGTCTCTTGAATAGCCTCTTTATCACCAAGGTCATCTTCTAGGCTATCTCCCTCACATATGAGGCCTGTAAAATGTGAAATCAAATGGGGAGTCATGTGCATCTTGCACCTAGCAAAGTGGAAGTAGTCTTTGTGTACCCAAGACATCAACCACTGGTACAAACGATCTGGCTTCCAAAAATAAGGAAACTCATAGAGTTACAACAACCCTGCCTTCACCAATTTAACCTTATTTTCATCGTCATTTATGGACAAACCTTCAGGTGTTCTCTTGTTGGTGGGGCGTACCAATTCCAACGTAATTTCTTTCTCTATGGTGTTTGTGCAGTGATTATAGTCACTGAAATGTATGCTTCTCAAGTTGGATTCCCATTCCTTTCCCATCATCACCCCATTTTGGTATTGCATCTCTACATACCATTCTTCATTTGTGTTTACTTCGATTTCTGGTTGTTTCACCTTAGTTTTTCCCTTTCCTTTCTTGGGTGCCATGGTTAAGGTATTTTTATTACTCCTACGCTCTCTTTGTTACTCTGTCTTTCTTCTACCAACCTTTAATCTCAGATCCATTATATAACCCTTCTAAACTCGTGCCCTAGTTTGACAAACCCTAACTTGGATAAACTATTCACAAGACAGTGCTTTTTCAACTCCTTTCACACTCATGTAATTCCTTATGGTTCACAATCTCAAAATTGTCTCTTTACATTTTAATTACATAGATCTTCCACTCGATTGAATTTGAAAACCCTAGTTTATAACACTCTCTTATATCTCCAACTCCTCAGTTTTCGCAAAGTAAAAAATGAGAGTGCCCCGACCCGTTATTTATAGTTTTTCCTTTTTCTGATCATTAAATTCTACTTTACCTACCCCCATACTTTGTTCATTCAATACAACTTTTTCAAACAAAGTCCATCTTCTACGTTCCTTCACTCATGTGCCCTTCTTGCATGAAAACTCCTCCAACCTTCTGGTGTGCAAGAAAACCAACCTGACAGGAGACTCTTACGCACGCCTAACCTGCACTGAAGGCACTTCTTCTATCCAAATTCTTGCTTTCACCTACCTCATGTTGCCTTAACTGCGCTTCTTTTTCCTTTGTACGTGGGATCTACCAGTAGCTTTATCCTGGCACCAACCATTCTATCTTTTCTCTTCATCTACCTCTTTCAACCGAACTACACAACAAGGCTCTTCAACACAACTTCCTTGGTACTTTAATCATGTGCTTCTTCACTTTTCTCCACCCCACACTTAAATGATGCATGGTCTTATGCACACTCACAAATTCCCCAAAAATAGTAATAAGGTTACCGGCGCCCAAGGCGCAAAACAACAACGTGAAAGGGAAATGCAAGAAAGGGAAAGTACATAAAGGAAACTTCTAAATTAACTGGAAAAACTACCTTATTTACAAACACCAAGAAGACTTAATTATAGTAGGGCTTCATCCTACTACCATTGAAGTGTCCAGGTAACTTTGTCCCATCCAGCACTTGTAACTGGCATGCACCTGAATCAAGGATGTACAAGATTGTGTAGGGACCCAACCAATGGACTTTCAACTTTCCAAGATGGCACAGAAACTTGGAATCATATAGTAACACTATCTTCCTAACCTCAAACTTCTTGTTTCTAATATGGCAATCATACCAAACCTTTTGCTATTCCTTTTCCACTATTTGGCTCCATCGAGCAAGTTATCATCTCTCATCCAGTTTCATTAGCTCATCAATCCTTTCTTCTAGTGCTTGTTCATCAGCTAAACCTCCTGCGCACGCTATTCACAAAGAAGGTAACATAAATTCAATTAGAAAAATGGCTTCTACGCCAAACACCAATTGAAAAGGTGTGGCTTTATTTATTATTTTATACGTAGTCCTGTAAGCCCATAACACTGCTGATACTTTTTCATCCCAATCTTGTCTTCCAACATCACATATTTTGGTCAAGGTATGACTCAATATTTTATTGAATGCTTCCACGGTTCCATTCGTTTGTGGGAGATAGGGCATAGTCTTGTGATGAGCCACCATGAACTCCAATAACAGGATCCTCATGGTCTCATTCAGAAAATTTATACCCCTATCACTGGTCAAACTCAATGGACATCCATACCTCATGATAATGTCCTCCCATAAGAACCTTGCCGCTATTGCTGCCATGTAATCTTTAGTTGGGGCTGCCTCTTCCCACCTTGTGAGATAATCTATGTAAGTGATGACATAATGTGACCCAATCCTACGTGCTGCTAGTGAAATAGGTCCCATAAAATCTATCACCCATTTTTCAAAAGGCTCCATTCTAGGGATAGGACACAAAGGCATTTCATCTCTCCTTCTTGGTTTGCCAATGCATTGACAATGGTCAAATGCTTTTTCAATAATCTCTACAATCCATGTACAAGGTTTCCCACCATAATCCTACCATTAATATCTTGCACACGGTGGCATCACTTATGTAATTCCCACCCACACTTCCTCTGTGTGCTTCCTCCATAATGGCCAGGTTCTCATGCTCTAATACACACCTGCGTAAAACTTCATCTTGTCCCAACTTGTATAAGTCTCCACTAAT
The DNA here is from genome assembly GCA_019776745.2 of Taxus chinensis. Taxonomy (NCBI): domain Eukaryota; kingdom Viridiplantae; phylum Streptophyta; class Pinopsida; order Cupressales; family Taxaceae; genus Taxus; species Taxus chinensis. The sequence goes on along the minus strand of CM034155.1, from coordinate 75,409,317 downwards.
CAACATGTAGGGTGTAACACATATGGCCAACTGCTTCTTTTACAATGCCTTCATTCCATCCAGTGCCACACCTTCTTTTAAAAATATTACAATCTCCTCCAAATATGAGGGTGCATGCCATAATCTAAACAGTTGGGCATCGGGCATTGCTTCCTCAATAATTTACGTGTCCTCTCCTAAATCAATCCTTGACAGATTATCATGCCCATAGTTACTTTTTCTGGGCTTCAATACAAAGGTGAATTTAAACTCTTGAAACAACAACACCCATCGACATATGCACCCTTAAAGAATGGGCTTGTTTACCAAATACTTTAATGCCATGTGGTTAGTGTAGAATACAAAGGGTGTTGCCAGTAGATACTATCTAAAATTAAAGAGCACGTAGATCATTGAAAATGCCTCGTGCTTGGTAGTGGTATAATTCTTTTGTGCTGGTGTTAACTTTATGCTCACAAAATAGAGAGGATGATCAACAATCCCCTCACCTAGTTGCACAAGCACTGCTCCAATGGTGGTTCCTGAGCCATCTAAATGGACATGGAAGGGCTTGTCCCAAGAGGGAAAACATAAAATAGGCATGGTAATAATCCTATCTTTTAATGTATCGAACTCCCTCTACTACATATCTCCCCAATGAAAGGTATGTTTGTGTCTAAGAATCTCCTCTAAAGGTGCGGTGATCTTAGCATATCCTTTAATGAATTTCCGGTAATATCCCATATGCCTAAGGAATCTGCACACTGCACTCTTGCTAGTAAGTTCCCTTAACCTCAAAATAGTTACAACCTTAGTAGGATCTACCAGTAAGCCCTCCTTACATATGATATGCCCCAATAGAGTCCAAAATGGAGTATCAAACACACATTTATTAATGTTGAGGGATATCCTCAACTGCCTACACCTTTCAAACATTAATCTCAAGTTGTCACAATGGTCCTTAACCAGACCATATACTATCTAATCATCCAAATAGACCTAAAGAAATTTATGGATGAAGTCTTGGAATGCTTGCACCAATATGTGTGAAAAAACAGCAAGCACATTCTTCAACCCAAAGGGCATGACCATATATGCAAAACTTCCCCACTCAGTGGTGAAAGTTGTCTTCTCCTGGTCCTCCTTTACAATCCGCACTTGGTGGTATCCTAAAAATCCATCCGTAAAGGAATATATTTTGCACCCAGTGACTCCTTCCAAAATTTCTTCAATGAAGAGGGGTTGGAAAACAGATCAATGACACAAACTACATTCAATTCCCTATAGTCCACATAAATCCTAATACGCACTCATCACTTCTTGATGCTGATTACCATCAGAATTATCCATTCTGATTCTTCCACTACCTCAATGATCCCAAAAGCCATCATCTTGTCTATTCTCCTCCTTAACCCTCACATGCGTAAATTGGGATTCATTTGGTAGGGCAATTTTCTAATCAGAGCATGCAAAACTTTCCCTCAATTTTATCTTCATCTCCCCCAAGGAATGGTGAACGCATTTGAGTTCATGGTATCTGCGTGGGAATAAATCCTCAAATTCATGCATAGCAGATCAGTGATCGTTGATACTTCCTTCTCTTTCTAGTAATCCCCAATAATAGCTTCCTTATGGTTCTTCTTCTGAAACTGATGTTAACTATCTTCATCTTTAAAGGCTCATGGTAGGCCCGTGTGTGAGAATCTACATTTCCCATTACCTCACGTGCATTCCTATAGAATGGCTAACATCTAAGCTTTCTGATTTCTTTCCCATCAATCACATATACTAGCTTTCCCTAATCTTTTTCCAAACACATGCATGCTCAAGATACAACTCTTATGTTTCCTCAACTTCTTCAAAGCACACCTCCAATCCTGGTTCACCTAGTAATTCCAACAGCCTATATTCTATTTTGGCACTATCCCCCCATGGTAAGGCACTTGATACCCTACAATGTCTTATCAATTAATGGCTTGGTACTCTGATACTAAAAAAATTGAATAAGGTTATCCACGAGCTCTTGCTAATTCCTTGTCTAGTGACATGTCTCTAAATGAATGTACCATGTTGTGCGCACAACCCCTGCAAGTGTAGAATACAGCTTTTGCACCTAGAGGGATGGTGGAAAAGCTTCTGCGCCTTCTCTCTAGACCTGTTCACACTCCTGGATATGGAAAGAGGTGGGCTTCTTCCCATGGTAGTCTTTGATGATGGTGGGTACATTACTTCTAGAAAATCTAACAGAGAGAGCAATCCTTACCTCGCGCAACTCTAAAAGGCTCTCTTGATGTGTGGCCCACCAATGAGCTGTTGTGCCAAGTAAGACATAACTTAACATCTCCCTCCATTCCTTCTCATTCTTCCACTGAGCTTCTACCTCCTGTAGAAAGATCTCAGGGAAACCTCCTCCTAAATACTTGGGCAGTTCTTTTCCTCTAAGGCACCTAATAGTGTGCACCTTTGTTACCTTGGTCACTGAACCTCTTAACTACTGTCCCATTAGTTTGTAAGTTCCATGTGACCAATTGTCACATGACAAGATGTTGGTATCACTTACTGACTAAGCATCTTCAAACTGGATAACTCCATTAGTAGGGTGTACCATCTCAGGGTCTTTGATTGAGCACACATAAATTTTGTCTAGAACTTCTTTTCCCAATGGTTCAATATAGGGTGTTAACTTCCCATCAACCAGGGGTATAATGACCCATTCCTCTTTGTTTTTGAAGCTGATGTACCCTTTTTTGAACCGAAGGTTTCCATTTTTTTTGTAACACCAAGGGCACCCAAGTAGTGCTGGGAAATTGTCTGCCTCAATGAGCACCAAGACTTCAAAGTCCCTAGTAAACTTGTTGCCTTAGTTTTATTTTCCATATATAACACATTCGAAGATGGCTATAATGCAGGTCTCCCCATCTAATGTCATGCATCCAAATTCATAACATTAACCTCTACGCCAGTGTTGATGAGTATATTGCTAAGGAGCCATCCATCTACAACTGCATTCAATGTAATCTCATTGTCATAGTTGAGGATGTGAGGGGGAAGGTTCACATCCAATACCTATCTCTCGTGCTCTTCTCTGGCTTGTGGCACCTTATCCCTCATCCAAGATCCTAGCAAAGGAATGATGTTCTCCTACCTTAGCATTTTACACACCTCCTTGACCTCATCTAGGTCATCCTATTACACCTCGACTCTCCTTCCTTGTTCCTCCTTTCTATATTTCTCCTTTAGACATTGGATATCCCCTTATAAGCTTCTAATAACATCGATGGTGTCCTGATATATCTCCTTCTGACGCGTGAGGTCTAGATACTTTCTATGAATGACCTCCTCCCTTGTAACCAGCGTCTTCTTTGTACCTCTCTTGCGTGAGCGGCTTCTTCCCTTGTTGTTACCAAGATAGGCTCCAAACCTTCATCCCGTGTTACCCAAGGCATCCACTGTATGTCTTCCTTCTTGATGCTAACCATCATATGCTCAAATAACTCTAGGCACTCCTCATACTTATGCTTCTTTCCACACCACAAGCACTTCAACAAGTATGGGCACTCACGCTTGTAATGTTATGTAGATCCACAATTGAAACATGTTCCATGTAGGAACTCACTTCTTCCTCTATGGTTACCTCATCCATAGAATCCTCCTTGAAAACCTCTTCCACATGTGCCTCCATCTGTATGCTCCTCATAATGGTGATCATCATTTTTATAACCATTGGTAATGTTGGTTTGGTGCACCCCATGATCAATGGCCTCATGAATATGATCAATGAGCCTACAATCCTTTGTATCATGGATTGTGGAGGTGCAAATTTTGTAATAACAAGATACATTCTTCTTGATTGCGCACTGTAGCAAGGGACATCTACTTGCATCATGGTCCCCATGAAAAATCTCACAATCTACTATCACAACATGTACCATCCTTTGGGGGAAATTATCCTTAACGTGCCCCTCTATTTCACAATCTGTGCACCACATACCACTGTGAGTCTCATGGACTGATTTCATAGATAATTTTTCCAACTGTTTAGCCATAGCAACAATCTGGGCCTCTAGGAATGGGCTAACGGTAGTATCAATACTACCAATAGCCTTGGCACATAAGGTAACTTCCAATGCTTCATTCAGATCTGTAAAAATTTTATGAGACAAGGCCCTTCTAAAAGGGGTGATAAATCCCCAAAAAAACCAATGTGCATGCTGATAAGGATGGATATCATATGATAACTTAGACAAAAGAGTTTTAAAACATGCATCATACTCCCACACACTCTTTTCCTTTCCTTGTTGAGTCTCCTTTAAAGTGCTAATGCTCTTCTTCTCAAACTCAGGAATGTGGAACTCTACCAAGAATGCATTCTTTAAAGTAGTGTAGTCCACCACCATTTGATGAGGGTCATACTTTCTATACCAGCTATGCACGCTCCCTTACAGTGTGGTTAAAAATTGACTAGCCTTTCATTTTGGGGCTGTGATACCCTTCATTTTCCATAGCAGTTTACATTTTTGAACATGTTCCATAGCATTCTCAATACCCCTATAATTTGGAAAATGTAGAGACATTTCAAAGAATACTTGAGGTGGTGGCTGGGGTCCTTTTCCTGAACCAGAGCCTTGGTTCCCTCCAATGTTTCTCCCACCACCTGATCCACCATGTCCATTGGGTCCTGTACCTTCTAAGCAACCAAATCCACCAAAACCATTGGGTTCAATAGGGCATGTAGGAGCTATGCCAAGTTCTCCCATGGTCCCAATGAATTGTGTGTCAATGTTTTGTGATAGCACCCCACTACCACTACTTTGTCATACGTCACTCCCTGATGCAAGCGTGAAAGATTGTACATTTACCCCTTGTCCAAAAACCCCTCCAAATACTGGAATATGTGCAGCCATATAAGAAGGGAATGTAAAATTGTATCTCCTAAAAATGGATCTGTATCTTCCACTAGTTTCAAATGGATCAATACTTTGGGAAAACCAAAGATATGTGCCAACGAATCTCCTTTATCCATGCGACGAGCTCTCACTAGAAGCTGAAGGGGTCTCCTTTATGCATTTACCAAGATGGGGTAGCATATACTGCTCAGGTTCCACATCCTCCACGTGAACCTCAACTCCTTCCCATAATTTATGTCTCCATAAATCCATCACACTAGTAGCCTCACATTGTCTAACAATATTCCTTTCACACGTTTCACTATACTTGAGCTTTCTTTCTTCCCTCTCCTTCTCTGTCATATCATCTACCATCTTCCTCCACCCAAGCTTCCCTACCCAACACTCAGAATGGTTTAGCCGGCCATTGGGAGCGCCTCTAAACTCATGGTAACCATAAATATCTTCATAGCTAGAGGAATAACATGTAGAAATGCTCCTATAGGTTCTCACAGAAATTCAAACTCAGTAATCTTTGGGCAAGAATACGTAGAAATGGCATATTCCAGAGTGTAGCTAGCTAGTACTCCTCTCCACTAGTGATCTACAGCATGGGTCCACGTTAGATCTGCATCTTGCAACCTCTGGTAGTCTTCTTTAGTCCATATCTATGATCCATAACACCAACTTGATCTAGATGCATAGGTTGAAAGCCATCCATATAACTCTACTGGGAAGAAATAGAAGAATGTATTATACAGATCATGGTAGAGTTTATCTTCTACCCATCTAGGTGTATTAAACTCAAGTCCAGTGCTAAATCTCTAAGTAAATTCATCCTCCATTCTCTTGAACCACGATTCAACATTTTCCAATGTTAACCGATCCGTCATTACTCTTTACACAGATCATGATGCATGCTATATCCCACTACAACTTTGAAAAGAGGTCCTAGAAATGGAACCAAAATGTAGTCATTTTTATTCCTATCACAAAAGAAAGAACCCCATGCATGTTGGCCTATCACCTAGTAGAAGCTGAGTACTCACCCGAGGCATGTGTGGGTGTCGATTCTCTCTTTTATGTGAGTCTAGTGGGAAGCATTATCTATTATTAGTGTAAGAGTATTTAGGAAAGAAGTTGAGACATACAAGAACCATAGGGCTCAAAACGGCCTCCAGATCCTTGCAGTCACTTCAGATCGAGTGATTTAATAGATCCTAGAACATATACTATAACAAAAAGAAAGATATAACCATTCATTCATATCATGAAAGGAAAGAGAACTCATATGAACAAAATATACATTAAACCCATTGATATTCATATCTATTTATAATAGGTAACCTTAATATATTAATTGATTCATTATAGAGTGTCAAAGAGTGCAGACTACAGTCATTCACATCATTAGATGTATGTAGCTAAGCTAAGAGAAAATAAAAATACAACCCCATGCTTATTACATCCTTTCCTGAACCAGAATATTCACTCGCAACAATTCTGCAGAGCTTCGCTCACTCTCTAACCCATTGTTCCCCATGTATATCTCTCTCTATGTATATGTATCTTTGTCTCTTTTCCCATGGCAAGCACTTGTATTTATCACTTTCTCAGGCTTCCAACTCTCCTTACCATGCCCTCAGATTTGTCACCAAGTGTCGAATTTGGTCCTCCATGCAAGCATGTTCCTTCATTGTTGAGCTCTCCATTCCATCTCATGATGATCTTCTAGAAGATTCCATCTGGGCATGCTCTTTCCTGGGCCAACCTGTTGCTAGGCTGACATCTTATCCATGCACAACCGATCATGCTTTTCACGTGTTCTACCTTGGGTGCTCAAATTAGCTAAGTCTAACACCTCCTTTTGCACGTCACGCGCACTATTTGTCTCTTTAAGCCTTTCTCTTGTGGGATTTTTCCTTACACGCCATTATATAACTGGGGTCCCATGTGCCTAAGCACTTTCATACTTGGTCAATATTCTAGGGGCCCAATAGTTGTAACCCCGTTTTTATCCTTTAAATTTTCTGGTGAATGAAAACAAATAAGAAAACCTATATGAGACTAAATAAACGTCCATCCAGATAGGGAAATAATTGAACATTGGTACAAATCTAAATGGTGATCAAGGAGCTAAATTTATGAATTTATTGAGAGATCATTCTACAAAATTTTCCTGAGATTATACTAATATGATAAGAATATAACCTAGAATATTTACTCAAAACATTTACACTCAAGATGTTAAACCAATCAGACACTCACAGCGTAGGATTACTCTAGCATTTAAATATATTGTTAAAAATGAAATTGAGAAATAGTTGAAAGTTGTCTTTATCTATCCTATATCTGATATCCACTGGTGTCCCCAATTATTATGGTTCATAATAAGAATGATAAATGGAGAATTTTTGTAGACTATATGGAACTTAACAAAGCTACAAATAAAGACTATTTCCCTCTACCATTTATGGACCAAGTTCTGGGTAATTTGGCATGAAATAAATATTTTTCCTTTTTGGATGGATTTAGTGGCTAGAATCAAATTTCTATATCTCTAAAATATCAATATAATACCAATTTCACATATCCTTAGGGAAAATTTTCATACAGAGGTTTACCATTCGGTTTTGGCAATGCACTTGTTACTTTTCGAAGGGCAGTCTTGGCTATTTTTGTAGATCTCACTAATGAGTTTTTTGAGGTATACATGGATGTTTTTTTATCCATGGGGATACTTTTTAAGAATATTTAATTAATTTAAAGAAAGTATTAGCAAGATATGAAAAACGCTAACTCACATTGAATAATGAGAAATTTTTAATTATGGTTTATCAAGGGATTGTTTTAGGTCATCATATATCTACTAAAGGTATTTAGGTTGATCCTAAGAAATAGAAATCATTAGTAACATAATCTTACCAAAAAACTAGACTGATGCTAAGAAATTTCTAAGCTATGCAGGTTACTATAGAAGGTTTATCAAATATTTTATCAAAATTATTCCACCTAAGTTCTCTTTACTTATAAAGTACTATGTTTTTAAATGGAACTCTCAACACCAAAAATCTTTTGAATCTATAAAATATAAATTGACTAATGCTCCATTTTTTATGAAGAGGAAACCTTTATAGTATTAATATGAAAGAATTCATGTCTAAAATGATTGAATACTTTATAGTAATTTATTATATCAATAACTGGAAGTCATAACCATATCATCCTATGTCCAATGTACATGTTGAAGTTAAAAATAGAGAATTGGAAAATATCTTGATAAAGGTTGTGAATGTAGCCATAAACGATTGGGTTTAAAATTTTCCTAAGGTAGTCTAGGCATACAGTACAACATGGAAAACCACCATTGGTTTTTTCCATATGAAATTATGTATGGGAAGAAGACACTGATTCATATAGAATTTTAATTGTAGACCTTAAGGACAACATGGAAGAAGAAATTGATATTGATGCACCCAAAAAATATTGGAATATTCAGATGAATGAGCTATATGAGATGAGGATGGAAGGACAACAATATTCTTACCACATCTAACATTAAATAAAATCATGATATGACTCTCACATAAATATTAGGAGGTCTAAAGAAGGATATCGGGCCCTTTTATTTGACTAAGTACCAACATTTCAAAGGAAAGTTGAGGAAAAGGTGTTTGGGGACCTATCAAGTACAAAGAATCTATGATAATGGATCAATCAAGTTACTACCTATTTATTGAGACAAAAAAACTCTTCTTGTGAATGGACAAAGACCGAGGTTATACCTAAAGCCTTAAAGAAAAGATGAGTTTACGAAAGAAATTAAGTCATATGCTGAATTTAGTTGCATGGAAGAATGTAATTATTCCACCCTGGTGTGTTATGGAGTTCAAAACTCCAATAAAGGGAGAAAATTGGAGTTTTAAATGATAGTATTCTCCCCCTTTATTTAATATGTATGTATGTATGTATGTATGCATGCATGTATGTATGTATGTATGTATGTATGTATGTATGTATATGTATGTATTCTAAAAATTCAAAATAACAACATGAAGATAATGATGAATTTCCTAACATACACACTAATCATAAGTATTTTCAAATGCAAGGATGGAGAACTAAAAATCAAAAGGAGACATGCTTTGTGAGGTTAACTACATTTTTCCTCCTACCTATGAATTATTTTTTCTAAAACATCCCATGCATTTGAATTAATGAAATTAACGATAAAAAAGAGAAAAATAAAATCGAAGTGAACCTAGCATGATGAAAATTAGTTATGCACAAAGTTGACATAGATGACTAAAGGTAATGACATCATAAATATGATTTGAAGCATTTCATACTTAACTCTAATATCACATAAGTGTGTCATGTAATTGCATAAAGAGTTATTGGGATATCACTGAAGCACAATTGAAATTGATGAGTGAAGCCTAAGAGAATGAAGAGTGAGTTATTCATTTAAATCTAGATAATAAGGATAATAATAATAAGGATGAGATTATTTGGATAGACTCCTTTGATGGAGAATATTCAGTTAGATCTGGTTACAATTCTTTTTTTGCTTCTATTGAAAGTGAAATTGATTGGCACAAGTTCTAGATGCCTGAGCTAATTCCTAAAGTAAATTTCTTTTGGTGGCTTATCATCAAGGGTAAGATTCTCACTAATGAAAATCTCATTAGGAAGGGTTTTATCATGCCTAAAAGATGTTACATGTGCCAAGAAGAAGTTGAAGACATTAAACACTTCTTTCTACATTATAAGTATACTTCCAAAGTCTGGCATCTTATTTTTGAAAGTTTTAATTAGAAATGGGTTTTCCCCCATACTTTTCTATAGGAATGGGAACAATGGAACTCCCCATATAAGCATTGTGTGATCAGGAGGCTATGAAAATTGGTTCTTCCTCACACCATGTGGAGAGTCTGGAAAGCTAGAAATGATGTTATTTTCAGAAATACTAGAAAGATATGTACAAAAGTCTGTAACGAAATTATCATTGTAGTGAAAGACAACATTGAAATATTTAAGCCTCTAAAAAATAAACTTTATCCCGAGGAAGAGGAGCACATTCTTGCTACTTGGAACATTAGCACTGATAGCATTAAGCATAAGGATAACAACAACATTGATAGATCTTCTGTACATTAGATCTAGCCACCCATTGCATGGTACAAACTGAACTTTTATGGAGCTTCAAAAGGTAATCTTGGGAATTCGGGAGGTGGTGGGGTGATCAGAGATCACAGAGGTTGCTTTGTTGCCATTTTTTCTGGCAAGATGGGTAACCAAACAAATCATTACTCGGAAGCTTTAGTAGTGCTCTAGGGAATAAGGTTGGGTAGAGATTGTAATATTTCTAATATTATAATTAAGGGGGATCCATTGAACATTATTAATTTTTTAAATCAAAATCAACCCCCAAGTTAGTCTATCATGGATTTCATTAATGAAGCTATTGAAAGTTATAATTGTTTTAATAATTGTAAGATTATCCACACCTATCGTGAATGTAATAGAGTGGCCAATAGTTTAGCAAATATTGGTGTCAACAAAACAACACAAACATGGTTAAGTGGCGACCGTCTTCCAGCCAAAGTACTTGATGACATCACTAAAGATATACATGATTTTGAACACAATCATTAATAGATACAGAGAAGGTGCTAAGGATGTGATTATTAATTTCAATGGTAAGTTTAATGATGTTTTTAAAATTTTGCATGCTTCAGAGGTCCCCAAAAGTAGAGATAGTATAGAGTCAAACGGAATTCAAATTTTTACCATTGTGCAGAGAAGGAACAATACCAAAAAAATGGGGGGGCCTCCATGCAAGAACAAACCTATTCATGATTCAAATTGGAAAAATGACACAATTCTTTGGCATTATCTACAAATGGGGGGTATTTTAAATCTCATTGAAAAGATGCAAGGTTTTGACTAGGATATCTTGGTGAAATTCACAAATGGTTAGAGAAAATGTATTGTTGAGTATGGAGAAGTCAGGGTCGAGATCTCTGAGGAACTCATCACCCAGGTCATGGGGATGAACCTAGATGGAGCCAAGTTCTTCAACAAAAGAGTCGACCGTGAGGTTGAGGCTAAAAATTTTCTTAAGGAAGGGGAGCACCTAGAGTTTTTCACGGTTGGAACAAAAGTGGCCTCTATCCCTAAGCCCTTTACTAAGATAGTACGGATGATGGTTAGGTACATCACACTTGAGGGAAGATATGTCACCATTCCCCTAAAGCATTTAATATTTCTCAATCATTTTCGTAGGAATCTAACCATCAATTTCCCACATTATCTATTAAATTCCTTGGAGAGGTCTGTTTTCAAAGTCCAGAATCATACCCAGGCTATACCCCTACACCAAGGTCTAATTATACTCATCCAACACCACTACATCTCTTTCTCTCACCCTCTACCTACTCCCCCTATTATTCTCCCTATCCCTACTAACAAAGGTCTAGAATCTGCTACCTCTAGTAGAAAGATGAAAGGAAAAAAGGATCAAGTTTCCCTTCCTTCTTCATAAAGGAATCTACATAGCCACAGGGATATTGAACTTGCCAAGAACTTATTTCATATCAATAAACCTGTTGAAGAATGAAGAGATGTGGATCTTCTTACTAGGGTTGGAAAGCTTGAAGAGGAGATTAAAGACCTCAAAAATGCTCCTAGAAATTTGGTAAAAAATGGAAAGAGGAAGTTACAAAATTCTAAGGACAATGATACTATTTTTGAGATTTTTAAGAAGCTCCTTTCACTTAATGTTAGGCTAGGAAATGCCAAGGGACATCACAACTGCATCATCTCTACATTGAAAGGTGTTTATGATTTTATGGAGCAGCACGTGAGAAGTTTTTGCATCCTTAGTGGCATTTCTGATGACATTTGGGATTCTAATGAGACTCGTGACCTTTCCCTTTCTCAGGCAGACATGAATGATCCTTCACATGCCACGGCCATTGTGCTATTCATCTCTCTTCAAAAAATTAAGGTCAAGATTGATAGGACAGTCAAATAGTGTAGTGCCTAGATGTTGTTTAGTTGTTGTGAAGTTGTTTTTCAGTGGTTTTGTTGCTATTTTCTTGTTGGGATGCCCTATTTTGGATCCCTCTTTGAATTATTTTGATCCTTTTGTTATTCTTCGGATCTCAGTTTAGATAGATCTTTTTGTAATCACTTTAATGATATATCTAGCTTTTGAGCCTACATGTTTAAGGCATTTAGCCTTTCTTAGTTGGGTTTTCTCCTTTTGGTATCTAGCTACTTGAGCATTTTTGTACTTAGGTTATAGTCCCTTCAAAACTATTTATACTTAATAATAAAAAATGAAGAGTGATTTGAAAAATAGTGCTCCAAAAAGAAGTGGTTATTGTTCTATGTGAAAGTAATTGTTTTTTCGAATATTGTCAGGATAATAATGTGGCTAATTACAAGCCATTCTCAAATGTTAAATATCATGCATAAATCATGAAGTAGTATCAAAGATCTAACAAGATACGTGTAAGAATACATGCGAGGACATGTAAAAGATGTAAGTATAATTTAGTACATGAAGGTGTACATAGGGGATGGAAAGACATCACGGCATGAAGGTATATCCTCAGAGATAGAGTAAAGGAGTTAGCTAAATTTAAGAATGATATATAAATAGAGAAAAGTAGAGTTGGCGTGGTTGGAAAGGAAATTCTCAAAATATACCCAACAAGGACACATGTAAATTGGATAAATCACATGCATGGAAATATAATTATAGGACACAGACTTAGATAAGATTAAGCTATTTATAGTGTAGTCTGGTGAGTATAATAGAATTTTTAAAGGCATGTACTAAATAATTAGTAATTTTATTGTTAGAACTAAATCATGTAAATACTGAGGGACAAGTTCCCACCATGTATAAATATGTATGCCACACCTTTTATAAAAGGGAGTTGAGTGTGTGTGCGTGTATGTGAAATATATTGTGGTAAGAGATTCATTATGCATGAGGTATGCGCACTATTGGTGATTATATAGTTCATGATTATCTAGATGTGATGCATATATGTTTATAATGGGTAATATTGTCTGTTTTTATAAGATCATAAGAATTGAACAAGGTGTAATTTGCACTTAGATCATGTTGATAATTGTTTATGTTGATGAATGAATTATAAAAGATATTATTGTTAGAATTATTTGTTTCCTTATCTAATTTATATTCTATCTATGTTGCACATTGGTTTAAACTAACTACACATTTTGCATTATCTAACAAAGAGGGACCTGTTAAGTTTCACATTCTTTAAGTGAGCTCTTAGACATTATTCTAAGTGATGTGCCAGTGCACTTGACTGTGTTGGTAAGACTAAATTTTGGTTTTATTATTGAGACCTCTTTTGATTCCACTCATCAAGATGTGTATGCATGATGTTCGAGTTTTCCTTGGAGAATATTGAGAGTTGGGTACAAGATGATCAGGACGAGTTTACCTAGAGGTATTTAACACTAGTATAAATTTTAATCTACGTAAATGGGTAGAAGATAATTTATATGATTCACAAATCAGTATATGAGACATTTTTCAATTTATTCTTGGCAGCGTTATACAAATGGTTATATGCTTACACAAAGAATAGAGGAAGTCAACTATGAAAGAAACAAGTGTAGATCTAGGATAAGTACAAAGGACTTTTGATTTGTATGTGCTATGGACTTGAGATGTAGGTCATTGATGGGAATGAGTGTTATGTAATTATACCTTGGAATACATGTATGTCATCATACTTGTGTCTATAGGAAGTAAAATTTCATTCCTTTTGCAAACCAAGAGGATCATATCAATACACGTTACCCTTATCCATGAAGATCTTGATGATTGATACAAGATGTAAAATTAACATATGGATGGGTAAACCCTTACCATGTATAAGGGTAAGGAATGGGTTTAGGAAGGATGGAACTGGTCTAAGTGGAAGAGAGTGAGATAGATAAGAGACTTCACATGAATAATGATGTGTAAGAGAGGGAAGTTGAGGAGGTGGTCGAACTAAGACAAATGGGGCTAGATGGAAGTGATGAGAACCTTGTAGAAGGTGAGGGACCATAGGACCATGTATTGGCCATTGTTCCTAGTAGTTTTACTTGATGTAAAAGGAAATTAATGGAAAAGGGTGTCATGGTGTCATATGAGTCTCCATGAGGTGTAATTCAAAGTAAAACATGAAGGTATATTGGTAGTGTCTTGGATTTGTGGTGTTCTATGGTGTTGTACAACATGGTCTAGTGTGCAAGGTCATAGTATGATTACTCCTAATGTAGTTGAATGTATTCATGTGCTCTATAATGGTTAGTATGATGTGAGATAGGTGTCTAACTATCTGTAATGAGTCATCATCATCTATCAAGGGTTGTATGGGTTGAGTAAGGACATTCTAGGTCTATTTCTAGTCCTAGATCATGGTGCATGGTGGATTAACATGATAAATGGATTAAGGAAGTATTGGTGAAGCATGCCTAGAGAATTTTTTATGTTTCATATGATGTTTATGATGAGTTTAAAGTTATTTCTTAGAGGTATGATGATGTTTCATGGTCTTTGGGAAGTAAAAATGGTGAAGAAAAGGTAGAATAACACAGGTAAGTCACTATAGCTAGAGAGTTTTAGGAATATTTGAGAATGGAGGTGATTTGGGATAGTCATAGGATTTTTTCATGATGCTTTATGAAAATTTTCATGTCAACGTTGTGAATAAATTGCAAGTTATGTGATTTTAGGTAAACCCAAGCTCTAGAATAGTAAAAACTATCTCGAAATGGAAACTTGTTATGCTCACATGCTATCACACACTTTTCATGGGACCTAAAGGTTTTGTGGGATATTTTTACATTTATTGAAGACAATTTTTCAAAAATAACGAGTTATTTTGGTCGTCAAGTTTTTATTATTGAATGTTAAGAAGATAAACTGCTTTGAAACCCTAGTTAAACCCTCATTCTATAATGACTTGGAATATTTCCATTGTATGATCTTAAAATTTTATTGACATGAAAAAGTGATGAATAAAGGTTGAATATGATTCCTTAGAGCTAATTTTGGTGGTGGTTTGGTATTCTAGCTATTTTAGGAAGAGAGAAAAACCCTAGTTTTGGGGATGAGTTGAAAGTTTCAGGATGAAAACTAAATTGTTCCAAAATCCTTTAGAAATGTTATGGATAGAAATGAAAATTTTCAGATACGTTTCTTGGATAAAATGGAAGATACATGTCCTCAAAGTAGCACTACCAATTTTGGCCTTAAGAGATAAAATCCTAGTCTTCTACTTTGAAGTGAGTTTGATGATTTTTCTTGATGGAGATGATGTTTTCTATCATGGATACCATACAAGAACCTAAAATTATGTATTTTATATTCTAAAATTATGTGATGATATGGTTTTATATTGAAACCCTAATGGCCTAATTAGCCCTATTAGGCTTTATCAAGAAGGTGACTAAAACATACGTGCTTGGACAAATTTCTCCACATTGCATATACTTCTTAGTGCTTATACATGTTGGTACAAGTTTTGTTGATGTATTATAGGTGGTTTTTGATCTTTGAAGTGGGTTTGAAGGTCTTGGAGTATGTCTTTCTCAAGACTGGTTCTTGAGTCCTGTTTGGCAGTTTGGAGCAATTTCAGAGATTGGATTAGTTGGAGATCTTACAATATGCATTGAAGTATATTATCAGTTATTCCAAATACTATACTTATATACATTTCCAATTTTATATTAATTGAGCCTTGATGATGATATTTTCTATGATAATTTGGTCATTCTTTAGGAGTGAATTTAGGGTGCATGAAGACCTAGTTTTGCATGCTTTCTTCTTAGTGTGTTTCATGGTGAATATGGTTGTTTAAGTGCTACCTTAGATTTTTATGAAGATCATATGTTTTTATTGTGTTTCTTGTTCATTTTTTATCCATGAAAAATATGTTATAAGACCTTGTAGGTTCTTGATCATTTGTTAGAGCTTGGAGTGCTTGTTTGAGAATCCTTGTGCTTTCTCATGGTGTCTTGATCCGTTTCGACCTACTTGGGTCCTTTAAGTTATTTTATATGATTTTTTTTATGCTTTTGAGTTGGTATGACCGAAATAATTTGTCATGGTTGACCTACGGGTGTTTTGAGCTAGTGTTGGCTATATAAGCTACTGTATTTGGTCATTTGTGACTAGTTGAAGTGATGGGGTTATGAGAGACCTATATGAGATTGAATAAGAGTGAAGAGGGGTGAATAAAAGAGATGAATACCTGAATAATATTGAGGATAATATGTGTAATGGAAATTGATTTATTTATTCTATGAAGAAGAGAGATTGAGCGAGTTAGGAGAGTGTTTGTTTTGAAGAGGGTTTGGTTTGTTTGGAGCTGAATTTGGATAACTATAAATTGTGGGAGACGTATATCATTAGTGGTAATATATTTCTAGGTGTTTGAGTTGGTTCTTGATAAATTTATGGGGTTTTATCTTCCTTATAGGGTTATTTTCCTACTAAACCAGGGGTTGTTTCTCCTTGTGGGGTTGGTGCCTCACTAAATAAATCTTGTATGATGTGTAATACTCATGTAAGTATTTTTTGTGTAATATAAGAAAAGGTTTTAAGTGTGTTTATTACCCTTGAGGGTTTCCCACTTATATCTGGTGTCTTGTATTATCTCTCTTATTGTATGCACTTGTGAATGTCTAAGGCACATTTAATAAGCTCACATGGTTCATGGATAATTGAATGAATGGTTTGAATGAAAAATTCTTGTAATGAAAAATGAAATGAAAGTTTTGTAGGAATAATTCACCTAAATCATTCCATTATAGTTCCAACATGTGGTATCAGATCTTATCCTTGTAAAGTAAGTTTGACAGCTTAAAGGAGATCCTATTGAATCACATGTATTACAGATAGTTAGGCTAAAGTTAAAGTAAATCCTCTTTTCAATATGAGAGCACATTTCAAACCCTCAGATTTTGATATTTGGCATTATTTTCTTGGTGTTTTCACTCCCATTTCTAAGATTCCACCTGATTTAGCTGATGAGATGTCTCATGAAGGATATATATCATGTTCTTATGATGATCTTGAAGCATGTTTCCTTGAATGCAATGTTGAAGAAAAAAATGACTTATAAAATGATATTGAAAATTTTCTTGATGTATGTGACCCTAAAGAAGATGGCGAGGATGTTGATAATTACCAAGAATAAATGTTTGAGGTTGTTCTATAAATAATTGACACCATAGGATCTTATGTGTGTCATGAAACCCTTATCCTAGACATAAGTTATGAAGAGACCAAAAGGAGCACTAAAGCTATGTTAAATGAATGTCAAAATAAAATTATCATGTTTGAGAGAGATGGGGTATCAATATGATTTCACAATATGAGTATAAAAATATATACAAGGTTTAATATTCAATGCTTCATGCTACAAATCAAGAATGACATGGTTTTCTCATTAAAGCATCAAGAAAGAATTTTTTCATATCTTCAAGAAAGTTACAAGAGTTTGTCCTATGAATATCTCTTATTATTTAAAAATTTTGATCATAAAACTATTGAAAAGTGGAAGGAGGAGAAAACGATATGATATGGTGTTTCAAAAGGTACATTAGTGGTATTTGTCTGGTATTTATGCTTGGATATCTACATGGTTTGTAATATTGGAAGAAATGTTATATTAGAGATAAAATGAAGAATATATGGTGTGATATAGGTTTCAAGAAGCATGAGATAGGTCTTAGGAGAAGTGATCAGGGTTTGTAAGTTGCTGACAAAGGTTTTGTCACTCATAAAGAGTCTGATAGTCATGAAGATGCTACAAGATGTTTTTATCTATCAAAAATGGTTTTTATGATGCTAAGGTGTCTCAAGTTTTACAAATGCATGAATTAGTTTCTAAAGATATGAATAAGTCATGTGAATAGGGTACACAAATTGGAATCAATTGCTTGAAGGTCTATTTATTCTCTATGAAACTATGAAGATATGATGACCCTTCCCAGATGAATTCAAGCTAGGAGTTTCCTTCCTTTGTTTCAATCCTCATGTTTTTGTATTGAAAATAAAGTTTTGTCTCAATCCAAATGAGTCTAGATCCATGTTATCATGATTACTAAATTCATTTGTATATTTCTAGTCAAGTGAAATATATACTTGCTATAATTGTGTAGTTCTTAGTTATTACAAAGATGAATATCATATAAAGTTATGGTCAAAGTTTTAGGATAATTTCTAATTTTTCAAGTCAGAAAGTATATGATCTGGTCTCATGAAAATCCTTGTAAGATATGGGTCTGATTGTTAGTTTAATTAGTAAGTGTACAATTTGAATTGTGGATCATTTAATGCTCAATATTTTTTCCTTTCTATCTTTGTAGTCTAGGTTGTTTTATAGAATCCTGAATCTTGTATTTCTTAGTCTCATCTATGAGTGGTCTATGTCTTGGTATGAGTATAAAGTCATGAAATATTAAGGTTGAGGCCAAGGTCTATGTTGTCTATATAATTTTGTCACTAACTTAATGGTAGTATTTTAAGCTATTAAGATCAGTTGTAGTTGTGAAATGATTGTCTATGCTATGAATAATAAATAATATGAATGAATCCATACATGATGTTGTGTATAAGAACTTGGATCTATAAATATGTATTTAATAGGATTATAAGAAAATAAAAATGTCTACTAGGCTATACTAGGGATGATTTACATATTAAATGAGGATATACGAATATTGTACATGTATATCATGGTCTGAGAACATCTGAGACAGTGTCAAGACCTTGTATTGTTGAAAGTAAGACTGCAAGTTGGATGTTTATCAAGATGTTTTGGGTAAGAAAATTTATTTCATAATGTATAGAACCTCTCATCATAAATTCTCAATAATAATTACATCAGAGAGGAGGATTTAATTCTAGGGGATCTTAAAATGGATTGAGGAGATGGTACTATCATGGAGTAAAGAGTTTGAATTACTACATTAGTGACTTTTCTTGATCATCAAAATCATTGTATGTTGATGCATCCCATGGGAAGTCAAGTATTTAGTGATATTTTTTATGGTATAATGGAGAGTGTGAATTAATTAGAGTGTTATCCTAGAGGATGCATGAAAAATCTATAAAGGATAAAATGAAGATTAAAATAGAGAGTTTTTGTTTACATGTGATATCAAGTAGTAAGTGGGCATCAAACATTGTCACAAAGATGAAGGAATATGTCTCAAGGTTTGGGAAACAATAATTTTCTTCTGAGATAGGTTTTGCAAGTAAGTGATTTAGGTATGCTAATTTTTAAGTCCATATGAATTCTTAATGTGTGTATATTCATCCCATACGATGCTCAGATTGATGTTGTTTAAGGTATGACTATTTCTTCTTTATAAAGGTTCAAAGATGGTATCAAATGAATATTTCTTCAAATCAAGTGTTGTTGATGCTCCAAGAAGTTATGAAGTGGTTATGTTACTCATTAATCATCCATCAATAATTTAGTATGTCATAAAGTGCTCTTGGTCTGTGTAAAGCTCTGTCAAGATAATTATGTCCTATCAAGATATGTGTTGTCTATTCAAGTAAAGAGGAATTTGTCTAAAATTGTGGTAAGAGTATTCAAAAGGTATTCAAGTATGTATGTAGTATGTATCATTTCATTTATGAAGTCTTGAAAGGTATGAGATGTATGGTTTTTGGCTTGAACACTGAGCTATGATTCTAGGTTGAGTCTTGGTGACAAAATCCTATCATGATCTTTGTTATCTCATATAGGAATGGTGCTCCTAATTATTGCAAGTATGATAGTTAGGGTGATTTGTATTATTTATAAATTTTTAAGATAGAGAATATCCTCTTAAATTGAATTATGATCCATGATGTTCATGTGCTAAATGGAGGTCTGATGTTTCTACATGTTTTATGAAAGAATTCAAGGTTTGACAGTGGTGTCATAGTCATCAAGAAGGTATTGAAAAATTATCTCCTACATGTGTATACATGGTGGCATAGTTTCTTGGTATCAAATGGTATAAGTTTTTGAATAGTTTTTAAAAATATAAATAACTTCGTTTCAGCAAGTACACATAGAAAAGGTGAGGTTATCAGTGGTCAAGAAGTGTTGCTAAGTTATATGTGAATGCATAGGGTCTGTAATGGTATTTCAAGTAGGAGTTAAGAGTAAAGAAGCCTAGTATAGCATAAATATTATGTATTTTGTAACATAATTTCAGGGGAAGTCATACATAAAGTCATAAAGGTGATAAATCATGAAAACATGATAGAGACCACTGAAGGATTAACTCAAGACTATGACATTCATGATGAATTATTCCCCATGACATGTAAATAAGTCCTAGAGGATGGTGTATAGCTGGTATAGAGACTAAGTATGGTGAATATATTATTAGGGGGAGCTATTTTTAGGCTTATATTTTATCCAAGGATCTTCTTTTTATTGTTGAGGTCAAAACAGAGAAAGCATAGTCCAAGGGGGAGTCATTCAAAGAAAGTAAGTTAGTTTTGCATTAATGTTATTGTGTCTTATCATTATATTATCATCAATTTTCATGTGAGTTTTCATTATATCCTTTTCCATAAATGTCAAAGGGGGAGATTTACATCAGTAACATGAAAAATATGTCTTATCGGTATTCGGTATTTTTGGTTGCCATCAATGTTCCTAAAGGTAGTTGTAATCAATGATAAAGGGGGAGATTATTAGCCATTGTGTCTAGTAGTTATCATTTATGTCAAATTATATTGATGGAAAAGGGTGTCATGGTCTCATATGAGTCTCCATGAGATTTATGTGAAATTCAATCATGAAGGTTGATTGGTAGTGTCTTGTATTGGTGATGTTCTATGGTGTTCTAGAGCATGGTCTAGTGTTCTTCGTCATAGTATGAGTCCTCATAAGGTGTTAGAAGGTGTTAATTTTTTCTAGCATGGATAGTTTTATGTGAGAGAGGTGTTAAAGTGTTTGTAATGAGTCATCATGGTAAGTTCATTGGTTGTATGGGTTAAGTCAGAACATTCTAGGTCTATTCTTAATCCTAGAGCATGGTGCCTGGAGGAGTAACATGAGAAATGGAGTAGGGAAGTATTGGTGAAGAATTTATAGAGAATTAAGATGTTTCATATGATTTTTATGATGAGTATTAGGTCAATTCCTAGAGGTATGATGATGTTTCATGGTCTTTAGGAAGTAAAAAGGTCAAGACAAGGCAGAATAACACATGTATATTGTTGTGCCTGGAGAGGTTTAGACATATTTGAAAATGGAAGTGAGTTTGGAAAGTGTTAGGATGATTTCATGATGCTTCATGACATGTTTTAAGTCAAATTTGTAAATAAATTGCAAGTTATGTGATTTTTAATACAACTGAATTCTATATAAGCAAAAACTAGCTTGAATCGATAACTTGTTATGCTCACCTACTCTTAAATACCTTGCATGGGACCTAAAGGTTTTGGTGGATGTTTTTACATTGAGTTAAGATAATTTTGAAAAAAAAAATGAGTTGGTTTTGTTATCAAGTTTGTATGAGCAAATGTTAAGAAGATAAATTCCTTTGAAACCCTAGTTAAACCCTCCTAGAGCGAATTGGAAGGCTTTCATTATATGGTATTAAAATTGTCTTAGAATGAAAAAAATGATGCATTATGGTAGAACATGATTCCTCAGAGATAATTTTTGTGGTGGTTTGGTGTTCTATCTATTTCAAGAAGAGAGAGAAAAACCCTAGTTTTATGGATATTTGTAGTTTAAGGATGAGATGGAAGTTCTAGGATGAAAAATAAAATGTTACAGAATCCTTAGGAGATTTGATAAACAAACATGAAAGTTTTATATATGTTTATTGGAGAAAATATAAGATACAACTCCTCAAATTAGCACTACTGATTTTGGCCTTAAGGGTTAAAATGCTAGTCTTCTGGTTTGAAGTGAGTTTGATTATTTTTCTTGATGGAGGTGATGTTTTCAGTCATGGATAAAATTTAGGAACTTGAAATGATGTCTTTGGGCTTCTAGAATGATGTGGTTTCATATTGAAACCATAATAGCCTAATTATTCCTATTAGGATTGCTTAAGAAGGTGACTAAAATAGCAGTGCTTTGGTTATTATACTAAAAGATTTTAATTTTGAATTTGGTTAAGGTGCAAGAAATTTCTATGGACTCTTTGGATCCAAAAGGGAAACTGGGAACTGCAAACTAGAACATGATCATGCTAGCCAAGGATGGAAAGGATGATCCCTTGATGGAGATCACGTGGGTTGAGAAGTTGGTTGGAAAAAATCTTGGCAAAGTGGATTTGGAGGGTTAGGAACCATCTAAAGAGAAGGTTTTTCTGTCTCTTAAGGTTATGGAGGTTTTACTAGAAAAAGAAAACACATCCATCAAAATTTTTTTGTTTGCTAAATGTTTGGGTAAGCATCCCAACATTGATCTAATTCATAGTTGGGCCAAGATAATATGGGTGAAAAATGGAGCTATTGAGGTAGCAACATATCTGAATGGTTTTTTCCTAGTTTCCTTTATGAGAAAATAAAATGTGATACGAAAGTCTCATGTGGTTATCATGAAACGGGAACCTACCTTTAACCATTTTGAAAAATATGTTTCTAATTTCCCTATCTGGGTTTGTCCACCTGGGATTCCCCTGGAGTTCTAGGAACTGGAAGTCCTTATTGGTATAGCCAAAATCTTGGGTTCTCTAATTACTATTGATATTGTGACCAAAGTTAGGACTAGACTAACCCATGTGATATTTTGTGTCAATATGCAACAAGGGGAAAGATTGGAAGGAAATATCAAACTTTTATCTTTGGAAGCTGGATTCAAATATTTGAATATGAACCATCCCCTTTTACATGCACCAAATGCAAATATGTGGGTCATGATTTTATGGGTTGTTATCTCTCAAAGAATAAATAGGAAACGAGTTCCAAACCTCCGCCATAGGTCCATAGAAAATAAAATTAGGAGTGGAAGAAGGTTGGAAAAAATGGAAATGTTATTACCTCTCCTATTACGGAGGAGTTACCTAAAGAGGATAAACTCCTTTCCCCAAAATTTTCAAAGGTGAAAGAATAAGTTTCACTCAATGAAAAAGAAGAAGAAAATGGGATGTAGGATATGGTGTATATGGAGGAAATATCTTCTCCAAATCAAGAAAAGGAAAAAATAGATTTCATATTTGAATCTCATTGTGTGTATGTGTTGTAGGTGGCTCTAGGACCCTCTCTTGAGGAGGTCTCATCCATCATCCAAATCTCCTTTCGACAAAGGCAAGATGATATGGTAATAAATTTGAATTCCTTTGAAGTCCTAACGAGGGAGATGGTTCTAGAAACTCAAGAGGTAACATCATCACTGGTAATGCCGGTGAACAAGATCAAACCAAACACAAGAATCAACATCAAATAGATGTAGGTAAGGATTCAACAACAAAAGGGGAAAGTAAAAACAAGGAAAAAAGAGAAAGACCATAAACAAAGGAAGTGGACAAGGTTTTACAAAAATAATTGAAACTGGTTTTGGCCAACCCCAATAAGAATAAAGTATTGTTTTATTATGGAATATTAGAGGATTGAACAACCCAGGTAAGCATAGACTTATGAAGGACTTAAGGAGTAAATATAAACCAGACATTTTACTGATACATGAAATCAAGATGAGTCTTGAATGATTTAAAGAGGTTAGTAGGGTGGTTTGGAAATAAGGAAATTGGGAGGGGGTGAACTCCTCTAGGGCTTCAAGGTGTATTTTTAGTCCTTAGAATCCTGAGATTGTTAAGGGAGAGTTTCTTGTTTCTTCCCCTAATCGTGTTGTTATTTGACTCATGAATATTGGATAAAAAAAAACTGGATTGTTTCTAATATTTATGCCCCAAACATGGTGGATGGTAGAAGGAGCTTATGGGAGGAGATTTCAAGGTTTAGAATTATATTTAAAGATGTTGAATGGATCATTGGAGGAGACTTCAATATTCCTCTATCTCTAGATGATTAAAAAGGTGTTACCGTCTCTTATTCTAACAGTATAGAGGACTTCACTGATTTTTTAATGATTTATTTGATTTGGACCTTGGTAGATCCAAATATAATTTGGTAAATAGAAGATTAGGGAAGGACCTGATTCAGATCAGATTGGATCAATTTGTGATCAATCATCAATGCATGAAAAACCAACTCTATTCACTCTCCTCACTTCCTAGGATTGGATCAGATCATAACTCAATTCTTCTAAAGCTGGGAATGGGATAACCTAATAAATATAAACCATTTAGATTTGAAAATATGTGGTTGATCCATAATGATATTTACAATAGAATACAAGAATGGTGGAAGGTTCAATTGCACAATGTTCCTATGTTTAGACTAGCATATAAGCTGAAACATGTTAAAAATAAACCTAAGTGGAAAAAGGAGACATTTGGTAACATATTTCAGGAAAAAAATAGGATTGCGGAAGAATTATGAACTATGGAAGAGATAATGGAGAAATATGGTTTCAACCCTGGTCTTAAGGAATAAGAAGAAAATCTTCTCATGGAAAATAATGATCTTTTAGCCAAGGAAGAAGTGTGCTAGAGACAAAAATCTAGGGTTAAATGGCTCAAAAAGGGTGATATGAACACTAGGTTTTTCCACTTCACATCCATTACTAAGGCTAACCTCCTTAGAATCCATGAAATCATGTGTTCTAATGGAAAACTTAACTCAAAGGAAAATGAAATCAATGAAACAATGATATATTATTTTAAGGATATTTTCTTTCCGGGTCCTGAGCTAGACATTTCTACCTAGAATAAATTCCTGGAACTATTCTAGAAAGTTATCTTAGACCAAGAGAAATTGTCTCTCTACCTCATACCCAATGAAGCTTAAATTAGATTTTTTGTGTGTGATATAGAGCTAGAAAATCACTAGGACCTGATGGTTTCCTGACATTTTTATTCCAATAATTTTTGGAGATTGTTAAAAGGGATGTGGTGGGTATGGTTCAATATTTCTTCAAATATGGGCATCTCCTAAAGAAAATTAATAATAATTTTTTGGTCCTCGTCCCCAAGATGATAGGTGTCAAGGATATTAAGGATTTTATACTAATTAGTTTATGTAACACCAACTACAAATTGATCACAAAAATTCTTTCCTTTAGGATTATGAACGTTCTATCCAAGTTCATATCACCTAATCAAGTGGCCTTTGTTCTTGAAAGGAAAATCCTTGATAACATCATTGTTATCTAAGAGGTCATCCATTTAGTTGAAAATTCTGGTAGATTTGTTATGTTGGTCAAATTAGAAATGCACAAATCATATGAAAGAGTTTCCTGGTCCTTCCTTTGGACTATCCTTGGAAATATGGGGTTCTCTGACCATTTTGTTACTATGGTGATGATATGTATTTCCACTATTATTTTCTCCTTTCATTGTTAATCCCAAGGGTTTCTTCCAATCTATTCAAGGATTGAGGTAAGGGGACCCCCTTTCTCCTTTCCTATATATCATTATGGATGAAACATTGAGTAGACTATGTAATCAAGATATCTATAAATAATATTCAAGGAATTAAAATTTATAATGGTCTAACTCCGATGTGTATCAATCAATTTGTGGATGATAATTTCCTTTTGGGGAAAGATGTTATTAAGGAGGATATTAATTACAAGAAGGTGTTGAAGGATTATGAGACGGTTTTAGGGCAGCTTGTCAATTTCCATAAAAGTGTTATTTTTATTAATGTTGAGGAGCAGTCCCACATTATATTAGCTCGCATTCTTGGATGTAATAATAAATCCTTCCTGTATTCTTATCTTGGTATGCCTCTCATTCACAAGAAACCGTAACTATATATATGGCATCCTCTTATTGAAAGAGTGAACCAAAATTTATCTTCACATAAGGGTTCTTTATTAACCTAGGATGGTAAGATCCAAATCCTCCAAATTTACATTCAAGGAATTATAATTTATGTCATGTCTCTCTTTAAGTTTCCTACTAAAATTATTGGTTCATTGCAAAGGATCTCAGAAACACTTCTTGAAGGATGGAGCTGAGGATAAGTTCAAATATCCCCTAGTGGCTTGGAATAAAGTCATAAAAACTAAAATTTTTACGTGGGAATGGGTTTTTAAGGAAATAAAATTAATGAATGAGGCTTTTTTTATTCCAAAACTAGGTCAGTGGATCAAAAAATAAGAAGGTCTCTAGGTGGATATTATCAAAAATAAATATCTTAGGAACAC
Organism: Taxus chinensis; assembly: GCA_019776745.2. Taxonomy (NCBI): domain Eukaryota; kingdom Viridiplantae; phylum Streptophyta; class Pinopsida; order Cupressales; family Taxaceae; genus Taxus; species Taxus chinensis. The sequence continues at coordinate 75,383,159 of CM034155.1, read as the reverse complement.
TAGTACAGTGGATACCTTTTTTCTTGCATGATGAACTTCCTACCAGTTTGATATTTTGGAAGTCCTTTGTTTCCTTTAAATATATCTTGTGCGAATGGTATCGAATGGAACATTGGCAAAGGAAATAGAATCCAATTTTGGCAGGATTATCTGATATTGAGGATAAATTGCTTGTCTGTGATGTAACCCTCGAATAACGTTTCTTAGTTTTATGAGGGAATTAGTAAAATTATGACCCAAGACTACTGGATTTGGAGAAATAAAGAGCCTAAATGGACCTTCATTAATCCCCCTATCCTAACTTTAATGGTCCCTTATAACCTTTCATTGATCTTAACTCTAAACTTTCATAATTTCCATATTCTTAGGTTTCATTCTCAAGACAGGTTATTTCATTTGGAGGGAAGAGGAATCTGAGCACTACTATATTAAATTAGATTATCTTCTAAATTTAAAAGATTCTAAACAGAACAAGTACTAGAATTTAATTTGTGTCGAAGGATATTATGCCTGAGGTAAATATCTTTTATTGGCTTGCTGCTTAAAATAAGATCCTTACGGTGGACAACCTGAGGAAGCGTGGAATGATTATTCCTAGAAGATGTACTTTATGTGGTATTCAAGAGGAGAGTGTTAATCATATTTTTTATCCATTTCACCTTCTTTCAAGATTTTTTCTCTTTTGTGTTAGATATTTTCAATGTCTAATGGATTCTTCCTAGCTCTATGGAAGACTTCTATCCTGTAACAAAGTTGTCCTTTCAAGTATATTGTCTCTGGTGAATGCTTAGAGGATGGAACTTCCCCTCTATTCTAAGGAGCATGTGGAAGGAAAGGAATGGTTGTATTTTTAGGATTCATCAAGAAAATTTAAAGAGGGTAAGGTGCTTGGTTGTGTTCTATCCACTAAGGAGAATATTATACTCTTTAAAGGAAATATTTAAGCTCCCTATCCTAAGGCAGAGACAATAGTTCTTAAACAGTTTGCTTTAAGTCCCCCCTCTATTAAATCCCATCATACTTACTATCAAATGGTTTAAACCTGATGTTAACTTCCTTAAATTGAACTTTGACAAACCTTCAAAGAGAAACCCCGAACCAGCTGTGGGGTGTTCTCAGAAATCACGAGGGATATTGGATCTTTGCGTACACGTAGGGACTCTGGGTACTCAAAGAAATAATATGGTAGAAAAGTGATATCTTTTACTTTGGGGTGTTTATCCTGGCTAGGGAGAGGGGTATTAGGCATATTCAAATTGAAGGTGAGTATTTGCTCATAGTGAATGCCATTAGAAAGAATCACATGCACAGTTGAAAACTTGGAAACATTATGCTAGATATCAAGGAAATTTTTAAAGATTTTGCTAATTTTAGTGTCCTTCATACATCCCGTAATGGAAACATATGCATTGATGGTTTGGCTAATTTAGGGGTAACTTTTAATGATCTTAAAATATGGGATAAAGGTGAAGAATTCCCCATCTCTATAAATAATATTATTAATCATGATATGAAATAATTTTTATGTCAATTTTCACATGAGGGAGGTCTTTCATCATTGGTTTTAAAGGTAGGGGGTTAAGTGTACATGTGATATTTTTATGAGAATCTTCATCCATTTCCAGTTTAACGGAGAGTTTTTTCTCATTTTGGTTTGGTTTTTTGTTGAGAATAGGACAAGCTATAGGAGGTGGTAAGGTGTGAGAGTTGAACCATCTAGCCATGGAGCTATTGTTAACAACCACTCAATGCTGGCACATTCTTAGGATAGGTGGTTTCAATGAGTACATCTCTAATTTTAAAGGGAATGACCCTTATCTCACCTTGGAATTTGGCAAGGTCATGAGTATAACAGGAAGGGTTATAGTGCACGAGGCATGGAATTGGAAATCTCTAAGTAGTTTATTGCATAAGTAACTGACATGGACATGGGGGGATAAAATATATTCAAGGATGGAAATATGAAGGAACCATGAAATTCATACTTTTTTCATAGGTAAGGAAAAAATTATATTTCCTTATTGATGGCATCACGAGAGATTATATACTTGGTATTTGGAATGAAGTGTGTCTTCACATTACTCACTATATAACTCTGTACGGAAAGTTTAGAAAGAGATATACACATCATATATCTCTTTTAAATATGTTTAGACACCATGTTATAATGAACATACCATTTTTCTTTTACATGTCTCTCTCTGTGCCTCTTTCTATGAGTTTTAGAATGGGAAATTAGATTTTCACTTGCCCATGAAGGGCTTATTTTATTGATTTTTAAGAATGGTAAACCTATCAACCTCAAGGGGGTTTTTTCTACAACATGGGATAAGTTTGATGAATACATCACTTTAGCATAATGTATAGCTAAGATACATAGATGGAAAGTATCCCCAAAAATAGGTCTAAGGGGGAGAATTGTCAAGGGACTAGGGTTTCAGAGGACATTAGGAAAGAAGGCCCCTCTAAGGGTAAGGTAAAAGTCAAGTGGAAGGGGAGAAAAATATTAAGAAACTTTATCTTTAAATTTTGTATCTAAAAATGATTATGGAATCCATGGAGGAAGCGGGCTCAGACATGAGTGAGAGCATGATTGGCTGTATTGAGGCTTCCAAACAAATATGCATTTCCCAGATAATTATGAGAGGAGATATAACCAAGTTAGAAAATGTGGTCAAGGAGTTGCAGAGGAGGTTGGATACAATGGAGTCAGGCTGGAGGAAGAGAAATTTTAAACTTCACATGAACAAATATGAGGAGGATGGTGGAAGGAAGACTTAGAGGGACATGGAAAAAGGTCATCTATAGGAAGATCACACTAGTGCCTAGGGTGGGCCCTCCAAATGCCACAAGAACAATTAATTTCTATGTTGGTTGTTTAAGTTTTTTTGTTGAATGTTAGTGAATCGTGTTTTCCCTTGTAGTAGAGTGTTGGTTTTTGTTTGTACTTTCCTGGTGTTTTTGTGGACCTGGTCTTTCTTGAGTTAAACATGTTTAAATCTCTTTTTGGTATTTTTTCTCTTTTTTATTCCATTTTGGGTGTTATCACGATGCATCTTTCAGTCAACCACCTTATGATGTATGTTTTTACCATAACTGATGGAGATCAAAAATTTAGCTCTCAAAATTAGTTCTTGATTCTTGTTTGGTAGTTTGGAGAAGTTTTAAAGATTGGATTGGTTGGGGGATTTGAAATATGAATTAAAGAATAAAGTGAGTTATTGAATAAACTAGAATTAGATACCTTTCTAATGGTATATGAATTGAGCCTTTTTGATGATATTTACTATTAGAATTTAGTTGTTCTTTAGGAGTGAATTATGGGTACTTGAAGACCTAGTTGTGCATACTTTCTTCTATTAGAAACAAAATGGAATGAGAGTGGGGGGGTTGAATGTGTCCTTAATAACACAATTTAATTTCACATTACTTATTTAAATCAAAAACCACTTATCCAACCAATAATGTGTGCACATCATAAAATAACATACATGCAATCAACCATCAACAAGAGAATCAACAAAATAACATAAAATATAACTAGGAAACCCTCATCAGGAAGAAAACCCACTGAAAAACAATATTTATATTGATATGTTTAAAATTTAGTGAGGCACTAACCCCACAAAGAGAACCAAACCCTAGTTTAGTAGAACACCAACCGTACAAGGAACATCAAATCCAAAAGGAGGCTACAACCCCCCAAGATGATCAAACACCCAATCAACCACCTTATGATGTATGTTTTTACCATAACTGATGGAGATCAAAAATTTAGCTCACATTCCTTCAAACCCTTGTTAAAAGCATATGTCTTCAACCTTGCACAAACATGCACCTTCTTTAATTCTCAAAGCATCAAACCCTTGCACACAAATTTAATTCAATTATTCAACCTGTCATGCACTTTAGCAGATATCAAAACATGTCTTTCTACCTGAAAAAATATCACACCTAGGTCCTCTTCATTATCCTAATTATGTTCTTGTTAGTAGATTCTTCCAAACCATTACCTTGAGGGTAATAATTGGAAGAGGTCTTCAAATAAACACCAAGCCCAAGAGCCTAATCATAAATTTTAGATCTTAGAAAATCATTTTCATTATAAAAAATTATGGTCTATTGGATACCAAACCTTGGTTCAATCTCCTCAAATAAGTCAAGAATAATTGATTCATTTGTTTCCTCCAATGACATGACCTCAGTCCACCTAGTGAAATTATTTGTAGCTGTTAGGACCCATTTATGGCCAACACTTGATGGAGGATTGATCATGTCAGTAAAATCAAGGCCCTACTAAGAAAAAGGCTGATCTTCTTGAATGAGAAGAATTGGAAGGGATGTAAAATTTAACTTACTGGTGAAGAAATATCATTCCTTGCATTTTATGACCCATTTGTGACAATTAGAAAATAATGTGGGCCAGAAATATCATGCTCTTATAATTTTTAATTATGTGGCTTTCGATAAAAAATGACCATCAGATAAGCCACCATGAAATTTTTTCAACACTTTTTCTGTTTGTTCACCTTGAATACACCTAAGTATAACTACATAAATATTTCTTTTGAAAAAATTCCATCCACCAAAACATAGGGAATAAGCTGTATCCTCAAATGTATCCTTATTGTTTTCATCAAACTAGAAGGATATGCACCTGTAGATAGAAAGGTGATAATTTCATTCATCCAACTATGATTATTAATTTCCTATCCTTCATTCTGCTGAGTTTGAGCATCATGTGGAAGTTATTCATTCATGAAAGAGGTGATTTGGTCATCTTGAGAATTGAAGGAAAGCTACTCACACTATCCTCTACCCCTTACGAGTTTTTTGGCCCTGATAGTCACATCATATTCCATTATCTTAGTAACCCATCTGACTCTCTTTTCATTTATATCTGTCCCCATAATGAAATATCTCATACTATAATGTGAGACTAGAAATTTGATATGAATGGTATACAACATGATTTTTAACTTCTTTAGAGATCACATTATGTCAAATACATTTTTCTCAATGTAACACTAATTTCACTAAATATGGACTTATTCCAGTCTGAGCAACAAAAAAATATAGCCAATATTGGAATCCAAAACTACTTATTTTGGATTCCAAAAGGTTAAATATTAGAATTGTATACAATCCAAAATTGTACATATTGGATTCAAATATTACATATATTGGAATCCAGAATCACATATACTAGAATCCAAAATAACATATATTGGAATCCAAAATCACCTATATTGGAATTTACTGCACTCCAAAGTCCCATATATTGGAATCCAAAATGTCAAATATTGGAATCCATAATATGGGCTAGTTTCTGCTAGGCTATAGACACCAAAAATTTACATCCCTCGACTCAGAGACACTCACGATCAAAATTTCCACATTTACGACATTGCGCCCTCTTAAATCATCTTTAGTTAATTAACTAATCACACACCCCTCACATCTAAATAATTTAATTAATTTAATTAATTAAAATAATTCCCCGTTACACCTCTCTATGTTAATTAAGAAACCTCATTAACCACCTAACCACCTCTACAACCACCTTCCTAATAATCACTAACTTATTCCTAACTAACTAAATATTTCCAAAAAAATCTAACCCCTCTTATTCTAACCAAGTTTTTCTATGATTTTTTTTACCCTCCTCCCACCTTTACTTCAAAATATGCCATATCTAGTTTAGAATTGGGGAAAATCACCCACCTAACTAATTTAGTTTGGATTTTTTGAAATCACTGACAATTTTCCTGATCATCGGAAATATATAAATATGTGCATTTTGACCTCTTTTGGGGAGGCATTCAAATAGTTTTTTAGGTAAATTTTTCTTCATTATCAATGTAGCAGACATCAAGACATCCTTTATTAGCTGGCACCAATGTCATGTTGCTCCTGATTTGTTGAACCCATCATCAAATCATTTTCTATCAATGTTTAGTAATATTCTTCCATTTGTCCACCAAATTTGCCCATTGTACAAGGTAATCTACTCATTTTTCTCACCTTAGACACTATTTTCAGGTAATGTTTATTTATGTATTCATAATATTTCATCAAATTTATGGATTTACCTTAAATGATAGCTTGATAAAGTTTCTTAGCTTTGTTTTAATAAACTGTTAAAACTAACAACAATCGCTAGTGATTGCTTTGATTGTCAACGATTTACCTAAATCACCAGTGATTCCTGTGTTACTTTTTCTTTCATATTTTATACATAATCTGGTCAAAATGTCTTGCTTTTTCTTGTTATATTATAATCTCTTATCCATAATGTTGCTTTTAGATGGCATTAGGTGGTAATAATTACCCTATAACTGACATTGGTGTTTTTCATATCATTCAACATCCACACTATTGTGAACAATACGAACTCCTCCACGATTTTTATCTTTACGTAATAAAAAATGTGCCCTTCAACCATTTTGATGCTATATTTGCAACAACTTATCACATCCATGAGGTTACCGAAGCATTCTAGGATGCATACAATGAAGCTATAAGACTCTATGTAGATCTAGCACAATACAAGTACACTTACAAGACTGGCTTAGACTTATCAGACGACCTCAACATAGCACCTAAAGTTGAAGACCAAAGCCACATCAACATATCCAGCACTAACACTACACTTTATCACATTTTTGACACCCTAGGGGAATCCTTTGAATTCTTTGGTGAGGATTACATTTCTATTCCTAATTCTGACACCACTGCAGGTGAGGAAGAAATAATTGATTCTGTAGCTTCCAACATATCTAAAAATGTATACACAGACCAGGCATCTTGTTGAGTAGAAAAAATATTTCTCTAAGGAGAAGACACAAAAAGGATGCGCACGTGGGAATAAGGCACATTTGAAGGCACGACAAGCTAGGAAAGGAAACGCATGCCATAACACTTTGGATCAGGATTTAGCCATTTTTGTGGATAAAGACTATTTTTGAAGATAATGTGTGAAGCACACATATAGATGGAGATTTTCGCTACACAAAATGGTATTTTGGGAAAAAGTGTCAGATAAGCGCCATGCATAGTTTAAGATAATAATAAGAGTTCAACTTGGAGTTAACTATAAGACATGTATTGTTAGAGCACTTGCATGTTGTGCATACTATTGTAAAGGAAAATGGCTATTATTAGCATGTGACCTATTTTGAGAAGTGCATGGGTGGTGAAGGGAAAGTCTCCACCCATATAAATATGTATTGATTTACGTAGTTTAGTGGTGGTGAATTATTATAGAGTTGTGTTGTTGGTTTTGACATGCACATGACTCATGGAGATACTGGTATAAGTGTAAGAAGATTTACTATTTTACAATATTTAATGTAAAGGAGTATATTGTTTAGATAATGGAATCATACATAACTAAATATGGTTCTTATATGGTTAATCTTATCATAGCTATTTTTTAGTTCATCTTTCATACAATCGAATATCTAGATCTAGTTTATGCACTATGGGTAGTTTACTACTAATTATGACTTTGAATAGGTTTTAAAATCATCATACTAATGTTCTATATAAGTAACTCTAAAGAGGTACCTGATGCCTTTGTACGCTTTGGGTGAGCACTCAACTTAGGATGAGTGATGTGCTAGTGCACCTGGGTTATTCACAGTAAATTCTAGGTTGCATTATTGGTTCCATTGTCAGGACCTCTTTTTCAGTTGCTTTCATGATGTTTCTTTATGAAGATGTATCAGTTGACCTTATCAAGTCTTGAGGAGTGGATAATAGATATGGAATAAGAATACACTTGGAGATTCAGCATTGGATCTGAGTTTGACGCATGTACGTGGGTGGAGCAGAACTTGTATGACTATTTATATGAGAGTTTCTTTGTTATCTTTCTGATAGAGCTGTATAAATTTCTGGTTGCTTATGCATCTAAAAGGAATTGGATTTTTCCCACTCTTTTCTAGACACATGAATAATTGTAGGCCCTTTATGATGCTAATATGATTTTGACATGCACTATGGACACTTGGTTCCATGGTGTTCTGAATAGCTATATTTTGGAGTACTCAATTTTGTGTTATTATTTCCCAGAGGTAGCTAAGTTTTAGGTATTAAGTTATCCCAAGGGAACCTATCTGTAAGGCATTCCACTAGCGATCAAATTATTGATGGTAACCCTGAATTTGGAAGAGACGCTGATGGCTAGATAAACCCCACCACACACAGGGGTAGGAGTAGGTTTGGTGAAATATGGAAGACTTGACAACTGAGAGAAAAAGAGAAGAAAGGTAGATTAAGTACAATGAGGTGCACAAGAGGGATTTAGGAAAAAATGATAGGTTGCAGAACAGATGGTGTTGAGGAGAGAAATGGCTTGTGAAGGATTTAGAGCTCATGCAGTGGGCATGGAGCCAAAGCATTTGGAAATTCCCCATCTGGGAAAGAATGACAGGGAACACTCATCAGCCACTTATGAGAGCACACTAGCAGAGATGACATGGGCTGCAAGTGTACATCTGAATCTACCTCGTGACCTTGTGCTTGCACTTAGTTTTCTAATTTATATTACATCCAGTTGTCAGCAAGCTATTTTGGGTAGTATAATAATAGGTTTAAATTAAATAACAAGTAAATCTATGGTCAGGAAGATGTTTTCCTTGTTATTTGGAGGTACCTTTTCAAGCACGTCATCAGTTGAGAACTCGAACAAGCATAATTTTGGTCTCATCTCTAGGAATAGTACCACCTTGCATAATGTAAGAGTTTAGTTTAGTACCACTATTGAGACACATGGTAGTACATCCTCTAGTTTACTTCCTGCTATAGGTGAAGGATCAGGGGGAATAGGTGGCTCTGGTTCTGATGTATCTGGTGGGTCTGAAGGTAGAGGTAATATAGGAGGTTCTAGATCTGATGGGCATGGTCCTCACACACCCCACAATATTTACATGGAGATGTCACTTAATTTTCGAGAGTATAGGGGAATAGAAGATGTTGTTGAGCATGTGCACATGCATGAGATATTGTGGCACACAAAATGGATCATAAATTTTGAGCGTAAGGAAAGTTAGTTTGAAACTACATTATATGGATGCATACATAGTTGGTACAATAATTTTGACCCTTATCAGACTTGTGTAGACTATACAACGTGACGGGATGCTTTCCTTAAGGAAATTTATATCACTGAGTTCAAGAAGAAAAGTATAAGTGTTCCCAAGGATATTAAGTAGGGAACTACTGGAGTGTTCAGGAATATGATGACCATTTAAAAATGTTTTTGTCTAAACGTTCTTATGATATCCATGAAAGCCAACATGCACAGTGGTTTGTCTAAGGCTCGATCATAACTTTTAGGAGGGCACTATCACAAAATACATATACAAATCCATGTGAAGCACTTGAGGCAACATTGTGCACTGAGGAAATCAGAAGTATAGAAAATAGAGTGAGCCCATTCCTGGAATTTCATATTGTAGATATTGCAAAACAATTAGAGAAACTATCAGAAAATTCAATGCACAAGATGTGCAATGGGATTTGGTGTACATATTGTGAAGTAGATGAGCATCCTAAGGATATTTTTCCCCACATATCAGTATGTTATTTATTCCTAGACTATGAGATATGTCATTTAGACCATGATGTAATTTGTTTCTCATTGTTACAATGCATGATAAGGAAGAACATATCTTGCTACTGTAATATTTTCCATTCCACGACTCATAATATTGAAGATTGCAGATTGATTGATCATATCCATGATGCCATTTATATTTGTGTATGACATACATGAGTATCAAATAATTCTAAAGGTAAAAGTGAGCACCATGATCATGATCACACTCAAGGGAATCACGATTAGAATTAAGGGTGCTTTGAAGGAGGTCGTGGTAGAGGTCGATGATACCTTGGTGGATTCAGGGGACGAGGTTGTGGTGGTGAACGAGTTGAGTTTCCTCATGGAACATATTATACGTGTAGATAACCTAACCACTACAAGAATGAATTTCCTCATAATAACACTTTTTATTTTGGTGGAAAGAATCATAAATATGAGGAGTTCCCATAATTATATGATCATCTTAGCAATAAAAATAAATAGGAGAACAAGGGCGCATAGATGGTTAGAATACAACGCTCCATGGAAAACCAATGGATGCCAAAGTTGGCACCAAAACCTAAGGTAGTACCTATGAAAATTACTACATGAATTGAAGTTGTGCATGCTAGAGAAGCATTGCAAAAAAATCCTACCATTAATAGGGAGGAGGTATTGCATACAAGATACCCAGATCATACACATCAGAAGGAGGTTTATCAGGAAACCATGGAGGTGCTCATAAATATTTAGGGTGAAATACATTTTCTAAAGGAACAATCACGGTAATTAGAGCAAAATAAGGAAGTAAAGATAGTCCAGTATGATGTTGATGATATAAAAGAGGTATGTAAGATGTTGCGCCAGGAGAACATTATTCCATTACTAGGGAATTAGTTAAAGGGAAATACTCTGCACATAGGTATTGAGAATGGATGGAAGATACTGCATGCTAATCTCCTCCCTCGTAGCTTGGATTATGATAAGGAGATCACCTTGAATGCTATTATGGATGGGTGGATTTTGAGGAATATATTAATTGACACAGGCACATAAGTGAATGTGCTTACTTTAGATAAATGGGTGTAGATGGGAAGACCTCCATTACAACCATCCTCTAATGTATTATTTATGACAAATCAAATTAAGGCCACTCTAATAGGAGTTTTAAAGGATGCATCCATTACGATACAAGGGGCTAAGTTCATAGGGGACTTTGAGGTTTTAACACTTATACAAGTAGATAAATTCCTGGCTCTACTTGGGTGCCCTTGGTATTATGTAAATAATGTTGATCTATGGTTAAACAAAGGGGTATATAAGTTTTTAGAACAAGGAAGAATGAGTTATTATCCCTTTCATAGATGGGAAATCTAAATTTTATGTTGAACCTTTGAGTGAGGAAGACCTGAACATAATTTATGTGCATGCCATTCGAGATCTGGAAGTAATTGAGCCATCTAAGGAAGGAATCCTCCAGTGGGATGATGCACAGTCAATTAGTGATACTACAACTATTTCCTATGAAAATTGGGCACATGGAACTTATGAGAAGGTTGGGTGTGAAGTAAGAAGTGCATCTGTGCACATAAGAAGGTTGTGATGTGTTATGAGATTAGGAAAAAAATATCTACCCCTGTATACTAGAGGAGGAGACCCTTAGTTATTCCTGCGTGCCATGGAAGAATAGTGGAAGGATCAAGTGGAAAGAATAAATATGTTAGTATATACCCTACGTGGGACAACACCGTGCTGGTGGATGGTTCACCAAGATAATCTCATAGATTGGAATGAAGTGATAATTTTTCTAACAACCTAGTTTCTTAGGATTAATTCACCTACTAAAATCTGCATATATCTTGGTAATCATCTTGTTGAGTGCCATGTTCAGCAGTGTGAAAGACTCTAGATAGAGGGACAGAAAGCTTTACAACCTTCACTATGGGTGACAAAATATTATTTCACTTTACGCAGATGCATGTGTACTTGGTATGTTTATGTGGAATTTCATAGGGAGACTAGAAATTGACAAGACTTGACTACAGGAATGATCCATAATTTTGACTACTTCTCTGCTAAACCTCCAGTAAAAGAGGTATTATGAGTTATTGATCCAAAAATAGACTGAATTTTTTATCTACTTGATCCTTGGACCCTTATAAGATTATCAAATTACCATTTAATTTTTACCCTGTTAAAATCAACTTAAAATAATGCAATAAGTATGACACTTTGCAAAAGGGTTTATTACGGAGTTTGGTAATTGCCTACATCTTCAAGTTCTTTCGAACCATTCCACTACTCAAAACTTGTAAGTTACAATAGTACTTTCACAAGAAAACCTAATGGAAACTATTAAGAACTTTCTTAGAAAAATATCCAAACCTTCAGATGAAAAGGGTGAAAAATAGCACCAAACTTCCCCTTTACTGGCATATTCAGAAAGCTCTATGGAAACAACTCCACTATCCAGAATCCTCTAGATCTTGATTGGCCTTCTAGATGCTTCATAACGTCATATGGAACTCTGATTGATACTCTAGGATTCATAATAATTTAGTGTGATGCTATGAGCCAGCTAGGTAGTATTAAAACTCCTAGTCACAATAATGCCTATTTAAATAAATAGGTCTTCACAACTTTATAATAAGCTTAATAAATAGGTCTTATTAAAAAAAATCTCCTCCAATTTCTCAGGAAATATTCCTCAATATTTTTTCTTGAGCTTCCAAGTTGTTTTTTTACAGTGAAGAGGGTTGAGATTTTATAGTGCAAATAAGACCCTAAAATTTTGTTTAAGGCCTTATCAGCCAACTCACCCCCCTAACCAACTCGCTAGCTGAGAAGGTTGGCTACTCATTATCTCTGCTAAGTTCATGGGTTCAAACCTTCCCATCCTATTTTTCCACACTTTTTTGGGTGAGATCCCACATTCTTTGCGTGAAGGGAGGGCTCAATGTTTTTATTGGGCTCGTCATTCTATTACCCTCATGGCCTTGGCCATGCATTACCCTTCATGCTCATTCCATGCGCTATTTTGTTATTGAAAGTGGTTGAAGCTTCCATGTGTCTGGTCTTGCTCTGTGTTATCCATTAGAGGAATGTGTCATCCGCTCCATGTGGTGAGTTTTGCATGAGTTTGTAGAGTGTGGGGTCGGTTTGGGTTGCCACCGTTTTGTCAGTCGAGTCGTGGGCTATGAACTATTATCCTCCCCATGTTGGTTGAGTCATGGTATATCTAACTAAGTAGTTGAATATTCCTGAGTTAGATGGGACAATATAATTCCTAAAAATTATGGAAATATATGATTGTGATTAACTCAGTATCAATTATAATAGCTCACTGAGATATCATCAATGCAACTTGGCCACATAGTGCACTTGTCTATTCTCGATAAGAAAATCGAGCTAAATTGAACTCGTTGTAATGTGATCAACTCGATGAGGAGTTGATCACCTCACCGAGCAAGAAATAATAGATTTTTGAGCTAACTTGACATCAACATGGTGGTTTGAGAGCCCAAAATGTCAATAACACTACTAGCTCTCACGGCGGTCTAGGCTCCCTTCTGTAACATGAAAGTTGAGCCTTTTGTTGCAACCACCATCTTTTACACTTCGTAATGAAATCTGGAGGTCACAAAACTAAACAAAACTAATCTATTTTTCCTTTTCTCCATGTGTCACAATGTCATTTGTCCATTATTGTCATGTTGTACTAGATTTGACTTTCCCATTGACTGAACTTTGACCAGACATAACTAAAGCTCCCAATGTCCATTTTTCACGTTCTTATAGTCGATCGGAAAGCTCTGAAAAATATATTCTACACTGACATAATTTAGGGATGTTTAAGAAAATTTTGATATCAAAAATGTTCCCCTGAACACACCTCCCCACTAAGAAAGGATTTTTGTCCCAAAAAGCTTTATATTAGAACATTTTTCCATCATGCCCTAAATCTAGAAATACTGCTACCACCTCGGAAGTGTTTTTGTAGTAGACCCTTTTGTCTCCTCCCTTCCAACCATCCTCATTTCAAAAAAAAAAAATTGATCCTGGGACATGTGGGTAATGGAGCCCACTATGCTTCCACTGTGCACAACTTTAATATCCAAAGAAGGCCTCCACGCCTCCGTTGTATGGTGATAAGTTTCTGAATCAAACCTTCAACACTCCTAATGTATAGCTGCTAAGCTTCTAGATATCTAACAACAAGGATATTCTTTTATTTTATAACACATCACCTAGCTCCGAGTTGATTTCTACAGAATCCAAAAAAAGTTCAAAGGAACTCCATGCTACTTAGAGATATGATTGATCTGATGTCGATGATGGAAAATGACTTGTCCCTTTGTAAACCTCAATGCCTCCACTGCATGGTGCTAAGTATCTTGCAGACCTCAACACCTCCCATTGTGCAGTGCTAAGTCTCTTTTAGACCTCAATTCCTCTACTACATAGTGTTAATTCTCTTTCAGACCTTAACGCCTCTGTTGCACGATGTTAAGCCTGATGATCAACTACCATTTGAATGTGTGGTTACAATGCCTTAACACCGAATGATGTTTTGAGCTAATATTTTGAGAGCTCGTTTTGTTGACAAGGAATATCAGGTACCATTCTACTAGATGCCCATGATGGCCTCTTCACAGAATGAAGTTCTGACCCGATGTCAATTCCAATGGTGATTCAACTACCATTCTGTTGGAAGGTCATAATGCCTCTATATAGAATGAATTTCTGAGCTGACTCCTATGAACTCTACTGTCTACAAAAATGGCAGATTTGTCTCCAATATTTATATGAGTTAAATACCTGTATCCAAGTTGTAATAGGTACTCACAAGTTGATTTGGAGATATGTTTGGAGCATTAATCAAAATTTTATAAGTAAGAAAATCCACTAAATATTGTAAACCTTTCTCTGAGAATTTTCTCACAAAATCTAATGCTGCAAACAAATAATACATATTATTCATCAACCTAAATTATGAAATATATAATTGAAAAATTGTTGACTTACCCATTTTAATGCACTTTCACTTTCTGGTATTACCTGTTCTTGGGTTGAATTGTCAACTCGTGGAGGAATAGAAACCTCCTTTTCCTTTGCAATAGGCATACATTCCATATTTTTCTTTCAATTACTCTAATGGAAAGATGGATATAGTTTCCAGCAATTGTCCACCCAGTGCCCATTCCTCTGGAAATGAGCACAAAAATTCCTCTTAATCTCCTTCTTCTGGGATGAGGAACTCTTTCTACCATTTCTTGACTCTGCATAACGAGATTGGTCTTTCTTATTTGTCATTGTTCCTTATGAATGACATCAAATTCCTCATTAATGTCCTTCTCTTCTAACATCTGGCCACAAAATGATTATGTAATTCACAAAAAATACATGGAAAGGAATTCCACATCTTCTGAAAATCATAATCATACTTCTTAATATGAAAAAGTGGATCAAAAGTTTTATTGTGCTTACGATTATGGTAAGAAAATGGAAGTGGAATATCATTACCTCTTTGCTTATCTCTCTTACCACATCCTGCATGGGATGAAAATGAAGCACAACTTTCCTACTCATAATATTCTGTACAGGACTAGTACGGTATTCACTTTGCTTTTGGAAGATTATATCCCATTAGCAGTTCTTAGAGCATTCTCTAATTTCCATTCCCACACTGTGGGAAAACCCAAACATGACACAACGAGGATGATCCTTCAACCTGATATTGGGTTAGCAATGCCTTGGCCATTATTACAAAGGCCTCTTCTATCAAATCCCATTTTAAATAAGAAGTTTGGATCCAATGCCTCTAGTATGTTTTTCAAACAACCAAAGACTTCATTACTTGAATCCGAAACTGAATGGGAGGAAGAAGAAGATTCACAGTGGTAAACAAATTACAGTGCACTCATCTGTCATGGTCTTTACATCTGAAATTGAAGGTATTTTTTGATTCTCAGGTGAGTATTCTGCAACTCTTACCAAGAGCTCATCCTTGGTTTGACAATTCAAATTTCATAGGAAATAATTATCTTCCTCGATCTGAGTGATACATTGTTCTTAAGATGTCGAGTGATCATCACTCGAATCATGGTGCCTAATACGATTCACTTTCATCAAGCTTTTCATAGTGGAAGACAGATGTCCCATAGATCCACTTGTTACATGTTCACAAACCATTGAACCAACTGATACCAAACTTGAAGCAATTACTTTGTTAATCAGTTTTACTGAAGCAAATGTGGATCTAAACCTAGCTCTCATACCAAACTTGATCCAAAAATAGACCAAAATTTTTAATCTACTTGATCTTTGAACCCTTGTAGGATTATCTAACTTACTATTTAGTTTTTAACCTGGTTAAAATCAACTTACAATAATGTAACAAGTATGACACTTTGGCAAAAGGCTTGATTACGGAGTTTGGCAATTAGCTTACATCTTTGGGTTATTTTCAACCATTCCACTAGTCAAAACTTGTAAGTTATATTAGTACTTTCACAAGAAAACCTAATGGAAACAATTAAAAAATTTCTTAGAAGAATATCTAAACATTCAGACGACAAGGGTTAAAGATAGCACCCGAATTCCACCTTCCTAGTGTATTCGGCAAGCTCTATGCGTACCCAAGCTCCACTGTTTGGAATCCTCCGGATCTCGATCGACCTTCCAGATTCTTCGAAACACCCTATGAAACTCTAGTCAATATTCCAAGCTTCACAATGATTTACTATGGTGCTATGGGCTAGTTAGGTAGTATTAAAACTCCTAGTCACAACAATGCCTATTTAAATAAATAGGTGTTTACAACTTTATAATAAACCTAATAAATAGGTCTTATCAAAATTAAACTCTCCTCCGCTCGCTCAGGAAATCTTCCTTGAGCTCTTGACCTTGATCTTCCAATGTTGTGTGTGTCCTTTAAAAATGAAGATGAGTCAGCTTTTACAGTATAAATAATACCCTAAAATCTTGTTCAAGGGCTTATCAGCCAACTCGCCCCCCTAACCATACTCGGTGGCCAACTTGGTTGGGTTGCACATTATCCACTGCCGAGATCGTGGGTTAAAACCCTCCCATGCCAAAATATCATCTACTTTGTCATATGGTGGGTTAGATCCCCAATTCATTGACCGGCCCGAGGGGGGCTGAATGGTTTTAATAGGCTCTCGTAGCCCTATTATCCTCGTGGCCTTGGTCATGCCTTATCCCTTTGTGACTAAGTCTAGTGCATTGGTGTATATGTGGTGTGTGGTTGAATCGCTCCATGCGGTGAGCTTGGCATTGTCTGATGTTATCCATTCTGGGGTCGTTTGATTTTTCGCTACCACTGTGCATTGGAGGTGTACACCGAGTCCATGTGGCAGTGTGTGAGAGTTGGTTGGGTCTGCCACCATATTTTCGACTGAGTCATGGGCTATGAATTTTTATCCTCCCCATGTTGACCGAGTCATGTTTGTAGATTTGCACTACATTGCTGTTGGATCTATGTCGGCCAAGTTAGATAGAGGATAACATAAATCCCGAGCAATATGGAAATAAATCGATCCATGTAGAATAAAATTGGTATCCCGATTGCAATAACTCGCATATAAACTCATTCCATTCAAGTTTTGAGGTAAACATGGTGCAACTCGGTTAATTCTCAATAAAGTAGCTCGAGCTGAAATAAAATCGAGCACATCGAAATGTGATCAACTTGGTGGGGAGTTGATCACCTCACCAAGCCAGAAACAATATCTTGTTGAGCTAACTCAATGTCGACACGGTGGTTTGAGAGCCCACCATTTTGGTAACACCACTAGCTATCACAACGGTCGGGTTCCCTTCCATCACAAAATTTGAGCCTCTTGTCATGACAACCAAATTTTACGCCTATCTAATGTCAAATGTTGAAAAAAAACAAACAAATCATTTTTACCTTTTCACCACATATCACAGTGTCATTGGTCTAATATTGACTTGTTGACCAGAGTTGACTTTCCTATTGACTAAACTTTGACCAAACATAGCTATAGCTCCCAATGTTTGTTTGTCGCATTCTCATAGTTGATGGAAAGATCTCAAAAATATCCTCTACACTGTTATAATTTAGGGATGTTTAGGGAATTTTTGATATAAAAAATGATCCCCTGATCAGTTATGGATTGATTGATTATGAAAGACAATGCAAAGGCTGAAGAAATCATTCAAGAGTTATTTGGTGAGGCATATCCAAGAGTGCATTTTGATGAAGTAGATAAGATAGGTGCGAAACTAGTTGAGTGCACTTGCCTTGGGAAGGAGAAAGGCAAGATGGTCTACATAGTGGATGATGAAGAAGTAGAAAAATTAGACATAGATCATTCAGAGCGTACATGTGAAGTCTTAGATAGTGCGGATAAGAAGGTGCACACCTACCACAAACCTATGAAGACCAAGAAAGGGAACATTGGCATAGATTTTGAACCTAAGGAGACAATAATTTGAGACTATTGGTCTAATTCTTAATTGGCTAAGATAATTGAGTTACTACGTGATTTCCTGGACTTATTTCCTAGGGCTACCATGAGTTAAAGGGAGTGCATGAGTCTTTGGGTGAGATGAAGATTAAGTTAAAGGAAGGTGTGTGCCCAGTTAGGAAGATATATTATAGGATGAACCCTAACCTGGGAATAAAAGTTAAAGAAGAAATTGACAAGATGTTGAAACATGGCATCATTAATCCCCTAGAAGAATTAGAGTGGGTTAGCATTAGAATTTTTATGGACTACAGGGAGAAGAATGATTCATGTGTGATTGATCCTCTTCTTACAACTTTTACCAAGGAAATATTAAAAGGTGTTATAGGGCACGTAATTTACTCTTTTACAGATGGATTCTCTGGGTATAATCAAGTAATAATTACAAAGGAGGATCAAGAGTAGACAAATTTTACCACTGAATGAGGAAGTTTTACATACATAGTGATGCCCTTTGGACTAAAGAATACACCTGCAGTATTTTCGTGCATCGTGGTCAATAATTCCAAGATTTTATTCACAAATTCTTACATGTTTACTTAGATGATTGGGTAGAATATGGGCTTGTCAAGGATCATTGTGACAACTTGTGATTATTGTTTGAGAGGTGTAGACAATTAAGCATCTATTTAAACATCAAGAAGTATATTTTTGCTACACCTTTTAGAACCCTACTAGGGAATATCATCTGCAAGGAGGGTTTGTTAATAGATCTACCCAATGTTTCAGTTATCTTAGGCTTGGAGGAACCTACCAATCAGAGTGAGGTACATGGATTCTTGGGCCACATAGGGTATTATAGAAAATTTATCGAAGGATATGCTAAGGTTGTCACACCCTTGGAAGAATTATTTAAAGGAAAGGGGACATTTTATTGGGGAGAACTGAAGTAGCGTGCATTTGAAGCATTAAAGGAGAGGCTTACTAAGAAACCTATTCTGCGCTTTCCCTCATGGAACCAAATTTTTCACATACATGTGGACACCTCTAGCATGGCCATTGGTGTAGTATTATCTCAACCTGGAGAAGGTATTATCGATCATCATATATTTTTTTCTAGTTGAAATTTGACTCCTACAAAACAGAATTATATAACTACATAGTGTGAGGCCTTTTTAATGAATTACATGATGCATACGTTTAGACAGTACTTGTTAGAAATAGCCTTTTTGTTCTATACAGATCACATGGCATTGAAATACTTGGTAAATAATCTCATTTTATAGGGAAAAATATGCTGATGGGTTCTATTATTCCAAGATTTTGACTTAAAAGACGTGGTAAATCTAGGTAAAAGTATATATGGCCAAGACCACTTATCAAGAATTTAATCAGGATAGGATGTGCACACAATTAAAGATACAATGTCAGATTCAGAGTTTTATAGGTTAAACTGTGTGCCTTCAGAATTGGAGGATATTGCTATTTTTTATGCAGAGGTATGACGTAAAAAGGAATGAAAGCCTTGGAAAAGAAACAACTTGCAATTCATGTCGCACCTTTCAAGTTGATCAATGGTGACCTATATAAGCTAGGATGAGATGAAGTAGTGCGCCGATGTGTACTGGATCATGAGCACATGAAAATAATGGAAGAAACTCATGGCAGTATTACAGGTGGACACTATACAGGTGACACCACTGCGCATAAGATTCTACTCACTGGTTTATGGTGGAAAACCTTGTACAAGGATTACAAGGAGTATTGTAAGGTGTGTGATCACTATCATTTCCTTAGAAAACCTAGGTAAAGAGATGAAATTCCTTTAAGGCCTATTACTATTGCATAGCCATTTGAAAAATGGGTAATAGACTTTGTGGGCTATATTTCCCCAGTCACGTGTAGAACTAGATCACGCTACATCATCACTTGTAAATATTATCTTATAAGGTGGGAAGAAGCAACACCTACAAAGGATTGTATAATGGATATAACAACAAGGTTCTTATGTGAAAATATTTTTATTAGGTATGGATGTCTATTGATTTTGACAAGTGATAGGGGCACAAATTTATTGAATGAGACAATCAGGTCATTGTTGGATGAATTTATGGTTGTGCACCATAAGACCACACCCTATCAACCTCAAGAAAATGGGACTTCTGAGGCCTTTAACAAGATATTGAGCCAAACCTTGAAAAAAAATTGTGATGTTGGAAGGAAATATTGGGATGATAAAGTTTCTGTTGTACTTTGGGTATATAGGACAGCCTTAAAAAGGTTTAATAAGGCCATACCCTTTCATTTGGTGTTTGGCATATAAACAGTTCTTCCTATAGAATTCATGTTACTATATTTGCGTATTGCTTGTGTGGGAGTTCTAGCTGATGAGAAATAATTGAAATAAATAATTGAAAAATTAATATAGGTGGATGAGAGGCATGCCATAACACATTGGATTCAAAATTAGGAAAATGCTAGACAGAAGGCATGGCATGATAGACACATCAAGGACAAGAAGCTCAAGGTTGGGAAGATAGTGCTTCTTTATGATTTAAAGTTTTTGAGCCACCCAGGAAATCTTAAGGTGCATTGGTTGGGACCGTATGTTATCACTCAAAAACTTGAATCAGGGGCTTGCTAGTTAGAGGTGCTTCATGGAACATGGTTACCCGATTACTTCAATGGGAGTATGCTAAAGGCCTACTATAAATAAGCCTTCTTGGTGTTTGTAATAAGGAAGTATTTCCATTTAGTATATATTTCCCTTATTGTATTTCCTTTAATGTGTTTCCTTCTTTGTTGTTATGATTTGTCAATTTAGTTTAGTGCTTTGTGTAATAAGCGTGTTTACGTGCTAGAAACCGATCACAATATGAAGTGTTTTATGTGCATAGGACTACACATACCCTTGGTGTGGTTTGGTTTTCATTCAAACATGGGAACACATAAGAAAATACTATTACAGGTGATTCCTCTTGTTAAAAAGTGTAGATAGTATGGAAAGGTGCTGATAGAAATAAAATTGCTCCTAAAGAAGACCATAGCTGTAAACAAATGAATGAACAATATAACGCAAGATAAGCTACAACTATAAAAACTACTAGAGGAAGGCACAATGGCAAGGTACTTTGGTGCATGGTAGCACATAGAAGGAGGTTTGTAGCAAGAAGGTAGGAAGGTACGCTAGAAGGTTATAGTTTTGGTGTATTGCATAGAAAATTGGGAAAATGGTCAATTAATGAGAGGATCAGTGGTAGGTAAAAGAGCAATAAATGCGCTAAATTTTTCCCAACTCTATATAAGGAAGTGATGTGGGTTAATTTCTACCTTTGTGATTACAAGTATTTGAGTGAGCTAGTTATGACCAAACTGAGAAAAACATGTTGAGGTGTAGAGAGTAGTGAAACCAAGCGAGGAGAGAATATTTATGCATAGAATTGGCTTGTGTCCCCTTTTGAGAAGGGTTTGACTGAATCATAAGCATGCAGAGAGAAGAAATAAAGTGCCAGGGTTGAGAAGGATCTAGAACATGAAGTTTCGAGCTAGGGCACATAGTTTTGAGCTAGGGCATGGTATCTTGCTTAACAGACGAAAAAATCACAACTTTATCTTATCATGGCACAAAGGAAAGCATTTGGAGTAGAAGAAAATGGGAAAAAGAAGGTAGAAACTAAGGTCGAGGATTTTACCAAAATCTTTTTTCAGATATGCAGTATCTAGAAGAAGTAATTATCAGATGGGATTGGGATTCCCATATCCTAGGTGCAAAATCTATGACTACAAACATTGTACCACCAAGAACAAGGAGGAATTGGATGTATTACTAAATAGAAATACTAACAAGAGAACAGTTGATGACGTGCCAGTTTATGATGATGCTGGAGAATTTTTTTTGAAGAAGGTAGGGGTGTACCAGTTGTACAAACTCCCATACGTTGGAAAAACAAAGAATCTATAATGGTGGCTAATGAGCAGAGTCCATGAGGACTTCTTCTACTTTATTAGGCGGTGGGTAAGGATCAAAACGACCTTAAATACTATGTTGATAGGATTAAAGGGAACATGGTCAGAGGTTAGAAGTGATCTAACTGATAAGGAAACTTTCATTGCCACTAGCAAGGAGTTGGGATATACAAAGGATCTATAGGGGATGGATATTTACAAGTTGATGAAGTAGCCTATGATACAGGTAGATGCACATTTACTCACCAAACTTAATGATCAAGAAAGGTGGTCTCAAGTGTACACCATGTGGCTACAAGTTGCTAAGAAGATTTCATAAGTAGAAGTTTACAACTTAGGTTGGTATATAGTAGATACAACTATTGAGGAAACGCGCACATGTGATAAAATAAGTTTTGGTGCTATCCTGTTATCACTTGTGTTTGTATAAACTGGAGTGTCTGATGGGCCAAACAATAAAATCTAAGAATACTCCATGGAAAATAAGTCCGTCGCAGAGAGGTTTGAAAATTATCTATGTTTAAAGGATCAATGATTGGTTCGTTCAAATAAAGGGTGTATTTATGGTATGACCAACTTTGCGTGGCCTTTAAGGAGGAATGGTGCATTCTAAAGGAGTTACCCTCAGTGGTGGGCAAGGTCATGTAGTTCCTAGTATATCTAAATTTTTACATTGTGTGGTTCATAATGAAGGATGGGATATGGAGTCCCTGGTGCAAAATACCATACACCTTAAGAACATGATTATTCTAGGAAGCAATAGAAAGGTTTACCAATGCATGCCAGTTAAGCTACAATACGGAAAAGGTAGATTGTGACTACCATACTTTAAGGAAAAATTATGTTTATCTAGGTCAATATGCCTACATTGAGAGGATTATTTATGATGTTATAAGTATCAAGCTAGTAAGTTTGGCCATTGGAGAAAGGGGGTCCATGCTTATCTATCTCCAGCTTAAGCCTATATTGGAGAAGGGCCATTACATGGAGAATGAGTTCATGCTCCTAGGACCACCTAAAGGAAAGCATACAATTGAAAAGATGTCAGATCCAAAGCCTGCCTTGACCTTAGAGGAAGATGAGGAAGGAGAAATTAATGAGGATAGTGGAGGTTTGGACCATAGAGACCGGAGGTAGCCCACTGAAAAAGTATAAAGTGAGCATGTAGATACTCCTCCACAGTAGCAAGGAGACAAGGAAGACTTATACAAAAGCATAGTCCATGAGGAACACCAGTTCAAGAGGGTGTTAAGAAGAACCAGAACCCAAGTTGTAGGGACATCCTAACCTTTACAAAGTTCACCTCAACTCTCCCCTAAAAAAGAAACACCCTAAAAAAGAAGAGAAGAAAGATGAAGCTTAAAGAGGTTGAGGAGGAGTTAGGGGAGAGTGCGCCAGGAACCCCAGTTTTAACCTAAGGATGTAGAAGATCCCAAGGATTAGGAGATGAGAAATGATGAGGAAGTAGTGAAAGAAGAAGAGGAATTTGTGGGTGAGCCACCCAACATGCCCATTACTACTCACGAAGGAGAAGGGAAAACTCTAGACCTTGACGCCTATGATCCTAAGGGGCCATGGAAAAAAAAAGAGAGGACAAGTGAAGAATATGTTGTCCCTAATATGGGCTATGCTAAAGACATGAGAAAAATAATTCACACCTATTTTAAGATCATTTTCGGCCTTAAAGAGTTATATGGGTGAGAGATGATGGATCAAGATATGGCTACTACATGCACAAGGAAAAAACTATCCAAGTCCATGTAGACTCATATGGATGAACCAGATTTTGATGCGTACGAAGAGTCCCATGTCTCACATAGAGTTAAGATGGCACCATAAAGTAGGAACATAACAATAAAACCTACTATACTTTATGATGAGCAGGTAAGCAATGCATGGGTCAAGGTATCGTTTGAGGTGGCACGGAGGAACATTGATAAGAACACCACCATTCGAGTGCTACGTGAAAATAACAAGGATAATAATGTAGAGATAAAACATTTAAAAGAAGATAAGGAACTATAACATGTGAAGAATGAGGCCTTCGTTAGCATGGCTAAGGAGCTTGGTGATCATATTCTTAAAACAATGCCTCATCTAGAATCTCAGCTTCCTAAAAAATTTCCTTCTACTATGCATTATTTGCGTACTTTAGTCAATTTGGTATTAGATGATAAGCTAATTCAAATGCCTGCACTAAAGGATTTTACACATGAAGTAGTAAGATAAAGGGCCAATATTGTTAGAAAAGTTTCAACTTATAAGGCTTTTCTCCAAACCTTGAAAGATGAGATGAATAAATCCAATCAAGCTCTCAATATATGTGCGGTGCCAGACGTAATAATAAGGATCAAAACTATAGTAGAGGAAAATGAATTTTTAAAGGCAATGAAATATGAAACACTTTGGTGTGTAGAAAGATAAATCCTGGTTAAACAAAAGCATGAGACCCTTGCAGTGGCCTAGGATTCACACAAGGATAAAATTGATGATATTAGGAAACTCATAGTGCAGAAGATGGATATCATGGAAGGAATGCTATCAAGTATGGCCAATGTTTTCCGGGTGCTACAAAATGAGAAAGAGAAGATCACTCAAGATGAATTGGATGCCATAGCCACTGATATTCCAGAGAAAATAAGGAATGTGCTAAGTGACTGGAAGACATTAGAAGCTAAAATCAAAACTAAATATCCAAATTTAATCCTTCTAGTCAAAGAAGAGGGTGTTGCGGAGTAAATTTCATTCTTTTTTGTAGTATTTAATTCATTCTTTCATTCCTTATTCTTTATTGTTGGATACGTCAGAAAGAATTCCCATTACCAGGATGGAAATGTACTTTAGTGTGGGGTAATGTTGATTAGAAAAAATGTTTCTCTAAGGAGAAGATGTGCAAAGGTTACGCACATAGGAAAAAGGTACATTTGAAGGCGTGGGAAGATAGGAAAGGAAACATGTACAAGAACACTTTAGATTAGGACTTAGCCATTTTGTGGATAAGGACTATTTTTGGAGATAACATGTGGAGCACACATAAAGATGGAGAATTGAGCTACATGTAATGGAATTTTGGGTACAAGTTGCAGATAAGTGTCATACATAGTTTAATATAATAATAGGATTTCTACTTAGAGTTAACTATAGGAAATCTATTATTAGAGAACTTACATGTTGCGCATACTATTTTAAAGGCACATGACTATTATCAGCATGTGACCTATTTTTAAATGTGCATGGGTAGTGAAGGGTAAGTCCCCACCCATATAAATATGTATTGATTTGTGTAGTTTAGTGGTGGTGAATTATTGTAGAGTTGTGCTACTAGTTTTGACACGCACATGAATCATAGAGATACTGGTATAAGTGTAAGAAGCTTGTGAATTTTATAGTATTTAATGCAAAGGAGTATATTGGTTGGATAATGGAATTAGACATAACTGAATCTGGTTCTTATATGGTTAATCTTATCATAATTATTGTTTAGTTTGTCTTTCATAAAATCAAAGATCTAGATCTAGTTTATGCACTGTGGATAGTTTATTAATAATTATGGATCTGAATAGGTTTAAAAATCATCATGGTAACCATCTACATAAGTAACTCTAAAGAGGGACCTGGTTCCTTTGCACACTTTAGGTGAGCACTCAGCTTAGGCTAAGTGATGTGCCAGTGCGCTTGGGTTATTCATAGTAAATTATAGGGTGCATAAAATATGATTTATGGATCTGAAGTCATGATTAATAATAGCTATAAATGTATCTCATCTAAAAAAGTGATAGTCACATTTCCATCTTATCATGGTGTAGAACAATCATAAACATCAATAAAATCTTAAGTCATTTTCTGAGTAGTAACATTATCTTGTCTAAGTTTGATATTTGTAACCTTGTTTACAGGGAAAGAAGCTTTGATCCGTTGCTTTACACGGTGTGCAATAAAACATAAGCAATATTGTGGGTACCCTATAAACCCAGCCATAGCAAGGTAAAGTTCAGTTGTTACCAATTGAAATAATCAAGAAAACCAAAGGTAAAACCATGATAGATATTCTGGCATGCCCGGTGGGACCCTGAACACTGTTAATTTCTTCATTGTATTATCAGTTTGAGCATTGTTTATATTGAATTCTAATTGCCAACGATTGCATCAATCACCATCAATTCCCCTATATTGTTTCCTTGACCTTTTATAATCCATCTATAGTGTTTTTTTTTATGTTCCCTATTTCTCCTAATCAGATTGCAGGTTGCTTCTTTTTGGAAACTTTATTTTCTAGATTTGCTAAGTGAATGCTTTGGAAATTAATAAATTAAAATTAAAATTGAGTGCTCTCGTGGTAATTTTTAAATCCATTAGATTAAATTTTTGTCTTGTATTCTTGATTGGTTTTTCTCATTAAAATAAACATTTCATTTTGGCTCTTAAAATAAAACATTAGCATTCTTATTGCTTAACATAGTTTCATTATGGAGGTGAAATTGGTTGCATCCACTTATTCTTCCCTCACACACAACTGAATCACTATAAAAATCTAAAATGCACTTTAAAATTTCCCACCTAGGTGAAATTGATTGGAATCTCATCACCTAAAAAGGAAGCCAACTCGATGTTCTGGCAAAGTATAATCTCCTATCTATCGGTATATATTGGCTTATCACCCAACTCCCTTATCATAGAATGACAATGAACTGAGTGTGTAGGCCCCAATACCACACCTATATCGATAGTAGTACATAGTTGGGCCTCGCATATGTTTGGGTATATCGAGAACTCCACCCTTAACCACACCTGAAAGCATCCCTAGATGACCACTTCTTAGGACCCATGTTAGCCATCTTACAAATTTCATTTTTTTAATTAATCAAGATAACTATAAAACCACTCTCTGATTGTTCTTGCTTGATGTTTGTAAAACAACACATCCACTTGTTTTCCTTCAATTTTTTTTGCTTTTTTCTATGTATTTTTCTTATTATGGTGGTTACTAGACAACAAACTCATGATCAAATCTCAAAACACATGTCCACCCAACCAACATATCAATAAAATATCCCTTTTTTTCACTTCAGCATCTGTTATCCTAATGCAACACCAACTTTCATGCTATCAAACAGACACATCTAGCCCCTTTTTAAGACCCTCAAAAAACTTGGCATTAAGTAGGGGCTAATTATAGAATATAACATGACAAAAAATATCACATTCCCCACATCAATATCATAGTCAAAACCTCCCTACACCTGGATCACAAGAAGAGGAATACTTCCTTTCTTCCAGTCCTCAAGCATCTGAATTCACTTTCTACAATAGGGGTTACCCACTTTTGAGGAAATGTCAGACTCAAATCCAATTTCCCTTAATGCTTATCTAGTAGCAATAAATTTTCATATGCAACCATTCATGCCTCCATCCATCCAACACAACTATAATTCATCCTCTTCCATTACGAGCCTTATTGGTCAAAATCAATACCTTGTTGTCCAACAGTTATATCCATACACTTTGAGTCAGTCTGAAACATAAAACAATAACCAACCTTAAGTATCTCTCACCTCTAAAAATTCATTTTAAACTTTGAACAAACAATCAACCATCATCCAACTAGAGGCATATGAGTTTTCATCAGCTCCCACCTACAACCTTCACATTATCTCTTCGTAAAACATCTCTTCTCAGCAACCCACATCTTCATCAGATACTTCTATAGGATCCACACCACCTTTAAACAACGTCACTATTTTTTCATCCACTCCTTCAATCACCTCACACATGCCAAAACCTCCCTTGACTCCATTAACCCTTCCATAGTTATGTCTTCCCAAAACATTACTACTCTCATCTATAATATCACTCTATCCATCCCCACAACAACACCATTGGTTAACACTAGTGTCATTGCTAGTACACATCATGTTTCATAATACATACCACAACCTTTATAACCATTGATCTCTGCACCCCATTTTTTACCACAACAAAACATCCCACCATACAGTATCCCACAACAAAGTTTTCCACAGTAGGCACCATATTTCATCGATTAGGCTATGTCTTATTAACAAACACCTACATATTCATAAACTCTTATGCATATATTGATTCCATTGCAATACCAATATGTTCAAACCTCATAACCTATCACTTTGGAGAAAGGATCCCCATCCCATCACAGAACTATAAAAACAACATCCTTCATCATCAAAACATTCCAAACCAAAATCAACAACACATGCCTCAGCAGTATGGATATCAAGAAAATATTACATCTTACCATGTACTACAGGAGAACAACCCCTATTAATAAAATATCCCATATCAACATAGCATCTCCCAACATAGCACCCCATACTAACAGAACATTCTGTAGCAGTATCAAGTGTACTCACAACCCAATCAGTCTTTGTATCGTCCAAGCTCATCCCTACAGCAATCGATGCAAGCCAATCCTCTTCAATCCCTTCTAAGTTTCATATCTATCCTAGAAGCCACTTCATCAACATCTAAGAATACACTCTCTTATTATCAAATTTGTAATGATCCCATTCACCCTTCTATACTATATAAACCATATCCACCTCACTAGGAGCTTCCAAAACATACTAATTTTTATAACAAATAAGATCCCCAAAAACACATCTATGCCTTTGGTCATGCATGTTATCTAATAGCTCATGATCAAGACCTCATGTTAAGGACCTTTCCCATGTCCCTTGTTTGTCCTACCTTAGACTAGTATAAAAACATTCCATAACACTCACCTTTCACTTTTGTAGAATTTACAAAACTGTTCTTAGACCACTTTTCCAAAACCATAGCCAATAAAATCACCATCAATGATCTGTACGCCATTAGAAAATTTGAAGATGAACCCATCACTGATTTTGTATCCTGTTGGAGGGCCACTACCAATCAAATATCCTTTACACTACCACAACAAGATTTAATCAAAATTTTGTGTCATGCATATGCCAAATGCATTTCCTCTACTCTGTAGATCCAATCATTCCAAACTTTCGAGGAGGACTTTACCGTGTCCCATAAGCTAGAATAGCAAGCCCTAGAATATGGACGAGTAAAAATTTGTCCTAAGAAACAAAAAAAATGGAGTTCCCATCCAAGCCACCATTTAACTTAGATAAGTCTAAATCAGCCGCCAATGCCATCATGGTCAAATCTACTTCTAAGGAAAAGCCAACCACAGAATACTTTCGTTAACAACATAGTTATACACCCATATCAGAAACTTATGGTGTAGTTTATGATAAATTACTTGCCTCCAATATAATATCACTTCCACCCATTTGACCCATTGATATATTAGTTTCGAAATCCATTTGGTATCGATATAATGATTTCTATAAATACTGTTAGAGTAGGTATTTACCTTAGCTCATGTTCATCTAGGTACGTTATTTACCTTTATTTTATTTATCCTCACCCACTTATGTCTATGGATATTTCTTTTTATTTATTTATATATGAGGGGGATATTATCTAGTTGTTACATATAGTTATTTCACTGATCTATGGTATTGATTAGTTCTTTCCTTGATCTATGGTATTGACTAAATCCTTGGTGTCTAGTTCTCTCCTAAATCTATGGACTTGACTAGCTCTTTGATGAATAGTTATTTCCATGATTTATGGCTTGATCTATGACCCTGACTGGTTCTTAGATTGTTATTCCCTTCCTATATAAGCAAGGCCCATTCTCATTGTATTTCATTGAGTTCCATAATAATATATGATATGTTTTCTCATTTGTTCACAAAGGTTTATGTAAAGATATTTTGGGGAATTACTTTCAACTTATTGATCGTGATGTTTGATTAGCATCTGTGTTCTTGGCTTGGTATGATCTTGTTATAATTCATTTTATGGTATTAGAGTAGGATATTACTATTGACATTCGTCTTTAAGTTTTATTTTGCAAATAAATTCTTTGTATATTCATATATTTGGGATTTGGTCATATTTTTTTGTTGCATGCGGTTTTATGTAAAACAGAGGATTCCATTAGATTTGGAAGGTGGAAAAACCCTTTGTGTGTAGGAGGTTTTTTGTAAGGAAAGATATTTCCTTATTTGGCAGGGTACAAGGATGGTTGTTCACAGATTCTACTATTTTGTGAAATTTCAGTTGGATGTGAATTTCTCAAAAACAAGCGACACACCCCAAAGTACTAAGTTATGCACACATCCATTAAAATCCTTAGCCCTTGGTCATATGGTATGGTCATATGAGGGATTAAATATTGTGATTCCAACTAGTATGTGCTTAACTCTAGCCCCCTTTCATTTTATTTGTGTGGTGAAGGAAATAAAATTTAATTATTTTTTATTGGTAACTAAAATAAATAACAGAGCATACTATTGAAAATCTTGTATCGTTTTATTGGTAACTCGATTTTGAGTTCTATTTTTTACAAAAGTGCTTTTTTTGTACTCTTTCCATTGGAAATATTTATTTTGATAATTTCACTATAATTATAAAGTACCATATTGTAACACACACTCAGTATAAAGTGCCAAATATGGAGGAGTGTTGTAATCAATTGTGGACACAATTTCAGCTGAGCCCAATGTCCTAAAATTTTGGGAGTTACATTCTTGTATCTATCATGGATTCTAAGAATGATTTTATTTTCTCTGAAGTGTGTGGAATTCAAGAGGATATTGTAAAATTTGTGGAAGAAAATAGATCGCTCAAGATGAAAAATTATCTTCTACAATTACTCATTTATGATAAGGATACACTAATACACTCCCTGTAGCAAAAAGTTGCTATTCTACAACATCACCATCATATTGTGGACAACCATGTCCATGCTCCTAGTCAACTTGAATTTGTTTCTCTTGTACCCACTAACATTGATATGCCAGTATCTGAACATGTTAGTGATCTTAATGCTCCTAAGCCTGTGAGGCTTATTACTACATGCTCTTCCACATCTGTGCCTATTCCAGTAACACATGTTGTGTATCCTACTTATACTTATATGTATGGCTCTTTTTAGAAGCATACCACTACATTTATTTCTCACATGCTTCATTCTATGGGCTTCACTGGCAAAGGTATTGGCAAACATTCACAGGGTATTGTTTCCCCTATTCCACATGTTAAGTGGAATTCTCACCATGACATTGGTTTTTGAGTAGATACTTTATTAGGATCACACATTGACAGAGCTTCTATTTTTGTTTGCTTGACTCTTTTTGAGGATCATGAGAAACATGAGTTCTACAAATTCATTGAGGCTTGAGAAATTTGAGATTTCACCTATCAGACATGATCAACTTGGCACACATTCTGATGTTCCTTTGCATGCACCCATTGTGCAGGAATCTTCTTCATCCATCTGTGTTGATTTGAGGTGGATATCTGATCACTCATGGTGATGACATAGGATGTAATACCTTGGACAAACTGTTATATTTCTCTTTGCATTACAAGCATTGGCATGTGATTTTATTAAATGAGGTGTGTTCCCTTGATTATTTAAAATCATGCTTGTTATGGATAAATCATTTCTACTCTTGGACAGAAATGATATGGCTTGCAAGAATCCATTTTCACTTCTTATTGATAAGTTGTAATCTGATTTTGAGAGTTACAAACTTATCTCTTTTAACTAACTCATCCTTGAATCAATTTCAGTTATCTAAGGAATGTTTTAAATCTTCTTAACGAACTGAATGGTAAATTGACATGCATTCATTTGAGAGACATAGTGGGCTGTACTTTTGTATTTTACAAATTCTATGGTCTTGTGTGAACGTACCTTCATTCGGTTGTATATTTGTGCTTGGATCTTTGGGATTGATCTCTGCAAGACATTAATGGTGTAAACGAAATATAGTCTGCTTCATGACTATGAAAGGGATCATAATCCTAAAACTAAAGGATTAACCTAACGGTATCCTAAACTAGGTAAGAGCACCTACTTCCTAGATATGTCTACTTATTTGGGTTTCATTCTAACCTAAGCTTCTTATCCTATTTTTTTGGGATGGTGTCCTAACCTAAGCTCTTGTGCCAAATAAATAAGGGAGAGATTACTAAAGTAATACTAAGCTACTTAACCTAGTACCTAATACTGATGGTTGTGAGTTTTATCTAACCTATGGTGGAAATTACCTATGGAAATGTTTTAAGACCTAAGGAATTTATTGTTAGACTAACCTAAATTTTGGGAAATATATCCTAAACTATTAAAAAGGGAACCTCGGGGTTGTATGGAACTATGAAGATGGTTCCAATGGCATTTAATTGATTTGATTAGGTTAAATGTATGGAGGTATAGCTAGTTTTGGAAAAGTCTAGTTAACTTTAGTGGACACATACATGGAGGCTTCACTAAAGATGGAAATACATGTTAAATTATAAATGGCATTCGCCAGTTTTGGGAGGTGGTGGCAAGGAGATATAAGTAGGAGATTTGGGAGTAATGGCATTAATGGACCTCAATTTTTATGTGTAAACCATCTTGGAAACAAGGGAGGTGGATTTGTGGGAGGTTGTTTGGTCTTGCATTTCTCGTGAATTTTTCTCTGCATGGAGCTATCTGGTTCTTTGAACCAACAGTTTGACTTCTAATTTGTGGTTATTTTTGGTTTCTCTGGTCTATTTTCGATCAAAGGAATGTATATGAGGCATTAGAAGAAAATTTGTTTGGTTGTTGATATTTTGTGGAGAAGAAAAAGAGTGGGAAGCTCGGCTAGAAGTCTCCTTCAAATTTACAGAGGCACTATCAGGCATGATAGGCTCTATCCATTGAGATTTCTTACTTTTTTCTAAGTGATTCATTAAAACAATTCTACTCTCATGAGATATATGTTTACATGATTTTACTTTCATGTTTTTTTGAACATCTGTGGTTTTTGGGATATAAATCCACTGCAAAGTAATGTTAGCTTTTGAAAACATTCTCTGTGCAAGTTTAATGGTGACATACATGTGAAACTTGTTTTGGAGTTTCGTGTTTTTTTCTGAGCTTGTATTAGAGCTTCGTGCATGTGAAACTTGTATTCAAAGCTTTGTATTTCATTCTAAAACTTGTATTCAAGGTTGGTGTTATTCTGAAATGGCATTCGTTGCTTCATGTTTTTTTCTAAACCTTTATTGGAGACTTGTGTTTCATTTGAACTTGTATTGGGGCTTTGTGTTTTGTTATGAGATTATATTGGAGCTTCATTTTTTTCTAAGCATGTATTGGAGCCTTGTGTAGTTCTGAAATTTTGTTCAAAGATTTTTGTTTGACATTGTACTCGTATTCAATACTTGTGTGTTCTGAACTTGTAGTCGAGTCGATGTGTTTGGTTATGTATTTGTATTATGAGCTTGATTTTTACTCGTATTCAAGGATTTGAAATGCTTTAAACTCATTTATGGACTGTCTGCTCGAAAGGAACTTGAGAGATTAGTTTTGGTTTGATTTGGTTGGGTAATCTCTTTTGAGATCTTATCCTTTTAGCTTCTTATTGGAATGGTTGTGGTAATTCTATTTTTGGATACTGTACCATCTTCTTTAAACTTGTAAGGGCATGCAAATATGGAGGATAAACTTATCTCCTTTGCTTTAAGAAAACCCATGTCTTGTGGAAAGTTTGAATGTTTTATCTAAAGGATTATTAGACTAGAAATTGTATCTTGTTGTGGAATTGGTTTGATATAAAGTTTGTTTGGAGCAGTCATTAACATTTTTGAGGTTTATGGAAATGTAGTATGCATTCTCCTTCTTGTGATCAATTTTTGAAAAAAATACCTTCCTTGTCGCAATCTTTTTAAACGAAACTTGGGAGTATTTGTTTTGATTCTGTTTCAGTCACGTTGGTGGTAAGATTGGGTCATTACTTGACTTAAACATTTATTGGTTTTTATTACTCTCTTCAAATCTTCTTAATTTATTTCTAAGTTTTATCAGAAAGATGAGTTGAATATTCTAGTGTACTGAATTTTGAATGGAAGGATATATTATCTCTGGTTCATATTTTTTTGTATAATTGTTCTTTTGGATCATGAACTACTTGCTCTTTTGTATTGAGCTGTTGAAACCTTGTAATGGGATTTCAGTCCTTTTGAGTTCGTGAGTACTTTTGAACTTTTATAGATTATACTATTTTGGGTTTTCTATTCCTTGTTGGATACAGTGAATGAATCTCTGGGTCTTTTAAAGAGAAAGGAATATGTTCTCTTGGGGACAATATACTATTTTTGGGACTGTACTATGTAATTCATTCTAATAATTGAATTCAAACTTGTGTTTAATGAATGGGAATAGATAAACCAATTGGTAAATATTTGTAAGGGAAACTAGAAGTGTGCTTTCTTCTAATTATGTGTTTGGTTTTGTGTTCTCTCTTAGGAACTAGTTAAAGAACTTCTAAATTTGAAATAGAAATGACAATTCATTTGATAGTATAAATGAAATGAATTATTAATTGGATCTTTTCTAATTAAGATCCCTTTTTACTATTGTTTGGATAAGTTCATTTTATTGAACTTCTTTGTATTTTGATTCTCTTCTAAGATGGAAATTTCTTTGTGGATTTTTTGGTCTACTTTGTACAAGTCATTTATTGTAATGGTGTAAAAAGAGAATAGTTGAGTCAGATCTGTTGAATAGAGAATGTAAAATTGTTTTGACCAATTGCCATGCCTGAATGAGTCATACTTCTTCTGGATTTGGTATTGGAAGGTTTACTCTTTTCCCCCCTATATTTTATGAATCCCCTTTTTTGGATGGATTCGAGAAGAGTGTAACCCTGCGTGAGTCTAGCTTTGATTTGTGGAATGTCTGGTTCAGATCTTTGAATGATATCTTCTAACATGTAGTGGTTAGTTAAGACTTGTAGGTAGACTATTTGGATATTCTATTCCTTCATGGATTGATTTGGAATTCTTGTTAGGTTTTGTCTCTTTAATGTTGAATCCTTATATTGTTATCCTTGAACTGAAGCAATTGGGTGAGTTCTAAACCTATTTTTGTCTTTTAGATGATTAGTGTATGGGGAACAATATGTATTGATTCTTCTTCTTTGCTTAAGTTGTAGGATGAATCATCCTAATATGAGCTATATTGTATATAACTCTTTTTCTACTTAGTAAAGATAATTTTGTATTTCTATTCTTATGGAATTATGTAACAATTAGATGACAAAACCTATTGTTTGTTTTAAAGTAATTGATAGGATCAATTAAACCTTATGATATAATACAGATGTTGTGGATTATATTATGCTCCTTTCTTAAAAGTAAATTCAAACTCATTATTGTACTTCTTATTTGGTTATTATTACTTATGATTATTTGTATGATATATTAATTGTTTCATTAAAGTAGAGTTATTTTAATGGAACAATTAGTGGAATGCACTTCACTTTAATGCTTAGTGCTTATCATGGTCAGTTCATTGAACTGACCCGTGCTAGCAATTTTTGCAGATGGACATCATAAGTGATAAAAGAAGGAAAAAACTTTTATGATGCAATGGCTTATTTAATTTTGAATCTTATGTAAAGAGTTTTGAATCATTCTTGATTACATTGGAAAATAAAAATGATGTTCTTTTAAGATCTTAATTCTGATTGACATGCAGAATGTTTGAAATGCAGTCTTGTAAATGTATATTTATCATCATGAATTGAAAGGTTTTGAGTTGGAATCCAATTTGTGGTGTGAATTATTTTGTACTTATATGACGGAATTAGTAGTGACATCTTGGTGGTATTCTTTATAACTGGTTGTGTAATTTTAATTTTATCAATTAATAAGTTAGATAAAGGGGATAGTACGTTTCCCTCTTATTATAATGAAACTTGTTAAATTGCAAAAGATGTCGTTCTCTAACTACACAACTATAGTTTAATAATGAAATATGCTTTGGACATACAATTAAAACTACATGAGTAAAGAAAGATAAAAGGAATAGTGGTTATGATCTTTAATCTTTATACTACGTTTATAAAGTAAACACTAGTTGAATCTAGGTGGATGACACACTTGATTTGGAAAGCTATGTTGCATTAAGAATTAAAAGTTTGATGTTTGTTATCATGTTTTTTGGGATAATTGCTTGTTATGCCATGTTAATAAACATTAATGCAAACATGAGTTAATGAAGTTCTCAATATCAAATTAGAATAATTATGGATATATAACTTAATGAATATTGGAATTGGGGTTGGGCATGGTTGCTGCAATCTGAATCTTAATCCAATAATAATTATGAATTAATGACCACTAAGGGGGTATGCACATCTTGATGAATAAATTCTAAAGGATGTTGGCG
Source organism: Taxus chinensis (assembly GCA_019776745.2). NCBI lineage: Eukaryota > Viridiplantae > Streptophyta > Pinopsida > Cupressales > Taxaceae > Taxus > Taxus chinensis. Next base: position 75,346,864 of record CM034155.1, on the reverse strand, counting down.
CATGCCAACTACAGGACTGTACCCTCAAGAAGTCTTGGGACTTCTCGAGAATACAGTGTTACAATTGACATGTGGGAGCACCCTTCCATATTTGTTTAGCTAGATCTACCCACATTTGGACTTGAACTTAGTTTCTCTCTAGGTCAAGTTAGTAACATGTTTAAGATAGGTAGTAGCTTTCTATGACTTAGGGTACCTTAGCACATTCAGTTGACTTAGTAGCCGAGTATGCCCATATACCCTAAGTTGTCGTGAGTGTCTTCCTATAATAAATTATGTTGCTAACCTAGGCTAGGGTCAAACCTTGGGCAAGTGGATTGATGGTAGTCAGTAAAGACCAATCTATATAACAGTAGAGTGGGGTGAAGGACCTATTCCAAAATGATGAGTATGTCGTCTAGGAATAGTAACATGAACAGTATGTTGAAAATATTTGGGCAAAGTATCACAAGATACTAGTTGTGTTGTCCTATGTCACCTAGTTTAAAGAAACGTGATGTTAGATGAATATTGGTAACAAATATTTAGATAGGTTTTGTAAAAAAATCACTCAATACCCAAAATTGGGTAGGAAACCAAGTATACGTAGTATAAAGTATTTTATACTTTAAGTCAACATGAGAGATCGGTTGGTAACCAAGTCATGAAATGACAGATTGGTATTATACCGAGTCATTACAACTGCCTATGGTTATCTGTTATGAGATTGATTATCATGTAATGTGTGTTCTAAATGATGTTTTATTTAGAACAAAGAACATTATGTTTCAAAAAAAAATCCCTTGTTTCTAAAGTCTTAAAATGGGAATGTTACATAGGAATTCATTGAGAGGACTCTACAGACATGACTTCTCTACCATTTAGCCTCTTGTTCCACTTTCTATACCTTATACATTGTAATGCTTCTTGTTTTGAGAATTTTTCTTTAGCAGGTGTCGTATATCTCTCTTGTCTATTGAGATATTTTGTATCTATATTTTTTACACTTTTAGCATGCTGACAATATCTCTTGTGGGGAATCTATTTTGGTGAAGTCCAGTGATATTTTTTTAGTGTTCGAGTAGTTAATTTTGGGTAACTCATACAGATCTGTGGCATCACTCCACCCATTCAACAATATGGGAGGGTGTGGTCTTGATCTTGCTTCTTCGGGTTTTTTTTCCTTGCCTTGTTACCTTGGATTTTCTTGGATCGTGACACTCTATATTTTGTGTCCTTTCCTTGTTGCTTTGGTTATTAAACTTGGATCATGGCAAACCTATTTGCAGTATTTGATCAGATTATGTTTGGTTTTTTTTCTTGCACTTTTGACATCACTCCGTTGACAATCTCCTTGTATGGAGCTATTCTAGTGAAGCCCAGTGTCAGTTGTTGATTTTTTTGATCGAGTAGTGGATTCAGACCATAGTGCACACCAAACTTCTTTAGCATTGAATAATTTTTTTAAGCCAAGCTTCTTGGGATGCCTTGCAGTGGGTTTTTGATCTCTTTACTTTGTTGTTATTGGTTTTGGGTACCTTGCATTGTCCCTTTTTCCCAGTTATTATACATGAGTACCTCATCATGCCTAGTTATTAGGACTCATACTATGAACATGCTGCTTCTATTTTGGCCCCTAGCTTCACTTGAGGGTGGGTGTTAGAGTAGGTATTTACCTTAGCTCATGTTCACCTCAGTACATTATTTACCTTTATTGTATTTATCCTCACTCACTTATGTGTGTGGTTATTTCTTTTTATTTATTTAGATATTAGGGGGATATTATCCAGTTGTTAGGTATATTTATTTCATTGATCTATGGTATTGACTAGTTCTGTCCTTGATATATGGTATTGACTACATCCTTGATGTCTATTTATCTCCTAAATCTATGGACTTGACTAGTTCTTTGATGACTAGTTCTTTCCATGATTTATGGTTTGATCTATGACCTTGACTTGTTCTTAGATTGTTATTCCTTGCCTATATAAGCAAGACCCATTCTCATTGTATTTCATTGATTTCCATAATAATATATGATATTTTTGCTCATTCTTTTGCAAAGGTTTATGTAAAGTTATTCTTGTGATTTGCTTTCATTTTATTGATCATGATGTTTGATTAACATCTATGTTTTTGGCTTGGTATGATCTGGTTATCATTCCTTATAAGTACCATAGGGTCAATGGTCATGACATCGAAAGGTGTCACACATTCTATAATCTGCTTCAAGAATTGATTGATAAGGGTGACCTTCACTTAGAAAATCTAAATGCACGCCCAAATCAAGGTCTCAACATATTCAAGTATCTTTTTCCAAATCACCCCTCTTCCTCTGAGAAACCATAAATGAACACGATTCATACCATTAAGATGATAACTAAAATTGAGCATGTCCCTCTGATTGCTTTATAACCTAACAAAAAAAATATGAAGAATCAACACCAAAACTCAATGATTTTGAAACCATGAATATAGAAACCTCCCCTATTGAACGCTTTTCTCAAAGTCTCCCTATGTTTCCATCACCTACACTTGTAGAGTCTATGATAGAATCTAATAAGCTTGAAACTGCTGAATGATAGCTTGCTACTGAAGACATACCCACATCCTTTCTAGATGTTGTTACCAACTCCATAACCTTACCCTCTAACATGACTACACCAGAACCTGTACCTAGCTTTGCAAATATAACTATGATACCACTTGAAACATTCTTAGTGTAATCACCCCTACCAAATCCAACCATAAGACATGACCATCCCCAATCTGTAAAAATAAATAATCCGAAATAAATAGATAATTTAGACCACACTGTTCAAACTTCTTCTCCTTTGTTAGCATTGACTTCAAAAAATACACATAGTTCATCTAAAGTATCAACATGATCTAATAAGCAAGGTGTCATTCAAGTCTTTATAGGTCCTTATTATGATGAAACTTATCATTTTTGTGGTCCTCCTCCTTTCCGTCCTTCATTTCATCCAAGAGGCATACCCACTTTTAGAAATCCTCTTGTCACATCAGAACTAAGACCTATGAGACCTCCTGGATTAAACATCACTCAGGATCCTAAAAACCATCCTTATCTCCCCTCAGATCTAGATCCTCTGCATGAATCTTCTTTTATCATACCAGTTAATCACCCTATCATTATAGGGGCAAAAATCATACATCATACTCCCACCATGAGTCCATATTCCCCATATATTACTCCGTACTAGGAATCCATATATGACCCTCATCTTCTACCTCATATATAACCTAATTATCCTTCACAACCGCCACATCCACTTGCTGCAATAGTTAAAAATCCTTTTCATCCCCCAAGTAAAAAACCTATTTCCAAACAACATGCTTCACCTCTTCCTAAGAAAAATTCATTCCCAGCTACATTCGGACCTAAAGGATGTTATACCACCATTTTGGATAACTTATTATAAGAAGAACCCATCACGTTACCACCTCCCAAGCCATCAGGACACCATAGGTGGAAGCCCTCCTGGTATGACTTTACTACTTTCTATGATTACCATAGAACACAAGGATATACCATAGAGGATTGTAGAGCCTTTCATTAAAAAGTTCAAAATATTAGTAGTTCACTCTTCCTTCCTTCTTACGTAACATCGAAATCAACCTCGATACCTTTAGAAGAGTGTACCGCTAAAGCATATAACCACAAATTAAATGTTTTCCATGTCACCACACACTCACAAAATTACGAAGAAGATCCATCTAGGTCTAAGCAAGATAGATAATTTATTTCCATACCTTCACCTCAAGAATTATCGGCACCATCTGATAAACCTAAGGTCCATTTAATTATCTCTAAAAGAGCCTAATCAAACATCATCATCCAAATTCAAAGTCTCAATACAAACAACATCTCCACTCACTATTTTGAGGAAAGTAGATATTAAACAACTACACCAATCCCCTGTTAGGATGTCACTTTATGAACTTGTGCAAACATCACCGAATCAAAAACATGCCATGTTAGAATCCCTCCAATCCATAATTGTCCCAGCCAATGATCCACCCCCTTTTAAAAATTTTATAGGTTCCCTAAAAACATCTCCTTCTATCTCATTTGAACCATCTGAAATTCCCTCTCTTAGACTAGAGGATCATGACCTACCACTTTTCATCATTGCTCAAACCAATGACATATCCATCAAGAGGGTCATGATTGATATTAGTTCCACCATCAACATCATATCATCCCTTTCCTTTGATTAACTCAAACTACCCAACAATTTTATTTCTCAAACTTTGATTTTGTTAGGCTCTTTCAACAAAACTATCACTCCTACTATAGGCATAGTTATAATTCCGCTCAAGGTCAGTGTTAAAAATCTATCTGAACTCTTCTACATTATAGAAGGAGAGTTTTAGTACAACATGTTACTAGGATTCCCTTGGATATGGACCATGTATTGCATTCCTTCGACCCTTCATCATTGTCTCAAGTATGAACATGAAGGATAGACACTCACTGTCCCTACTAATCTGAATCCATTCATTGACTGTTATATGATGTATGACCCAAACAACTTTCTTGTACCTACGTCCATGCCTGAATCATTTGATCAAGAATATAATAGGAAATTTATCACCTCTTCCAAATTACTAGAATATTCTTCTCTTGGAAAATCCATAAAACACATCATGCTTTGGGAATATCACCTCCTCATGCTTAACTCTAACCCTTCACTAAAAAAAATTGGTTTTCCTAACAAAAATACCCATGTATGACCCTAACATAGGAGATATTATCTCTTATGGTCTCACTTATCTTAAAACCAATCTTGTCTATGGAGGATGTGAGCATCCCCCGCCTCACATTATCAATCCACATCACACCACACCTTTCACACTGGATTTCAAATCCCTTGATAATCCAAAATTCACTCATATGTATCTCCATCACTTTGCATGGAGAGGATTTGGTCTTGGGAATTATGAACAAGGGACCCATGATTATCTGGTTCTACGTCCCCTTAAACCTCACGAGAAAATTGGTCTAGGTTATAAGAACCCCATTCCTGTAGCATGTGAATCCAATATATCTAAACCAACTTAATCAATGTTATATCAATGGGACCAGTCACATATCAATCCAGCCACTCCACTAAATCTCTACCACTTGTTCATCCAGAAATGGTTAAAGAATACTCACCAACCATATACATCCTTCAATGTTAGGACAACAAGGATATCCTATCTCATACGGGAGCTGAAGATCGTTACCTTAAAAAATCTTTACCACCCAAAACACCCAATATTATTAATGAATCCACACTTGATATTAATTTAGGAACACTTCAGGACCCCCACATAGTCAAGGTCAGCCAATCCCTTGATCCATAAGAATTGAATGATTTTACCACATTCCTAACAAAATATAATCAATCCTTTTCCTGCTCATATAGTGATATTCTTGGGATTGATCCCAACATTGTAGTACACAAAATTGTCACATATCCTAACGCTAAGATGGTCAAACAAAAGCTCTGTAGGATGCACCCACGTATAGCTATCTTTGTCAAGGAAGAATTGTAGTTTCTTTTATCTTTCAATTTCATCATACCCATTGACTATCCATAATGGGTCTCTAACATCATCCGAGTAACTAAAGCTTCAGGAAAAATTTGTATCTGCACAAACTTTAGGGATCTCAATCTTGATTGTCCAAAAGATGATTTCCCTCTGAAAAACATACATCAACTTGTAGACCTAACAACCATCCATCATGGATGGATTTTTGGTTACAATCAAAATCTTATCACCCCTAACGATCAACACAAAACCACCTTTATAACCCCTTACGGAACCTTTTACCACTGCATAATTCCATTTGGTCTCAAAAGTGTTGGGGAAACATACCAACATGTTATGATGTACATTTTCCATTATCTCATTTAATAAATTGTTGAATATTACGTTGACAATCTCCTTGGGAAATCTAAATCACAGAAGGATCATCTCAATCTTCTTGAATCAATCTACACCCATATCATCCAAATATGTCTTCACTTGAATGTTGCAAAATGGGTTTTTGGTGACCTCACCGAAAATTTTTATGGATTTATCATATCTCTTCATGGAATTGAAGTCAAGCCTGCAAAAGTTAGAGCAATCATTAAAATGCCTCAACCCTCTAAACTCAAAAAACTGTGCATCCTACAAGGAAAACTACAATCTATATGGTGTTTCATATCACACTTTTATGACCACTATAAACCATTTCACCATCTACTCTTCAAAGACATAATGTTTTATTTGGATTCCAACTGCTAAAAAACCTTCGATGAAATTAAACAATATGTGTTATCACCACCTGTACTTATGCCACCTCGTGAAGGGGAACCATTTAATCTCTACATTTCTACCTTAGAGCATTCCCTAGGAGCCATTCTCACTCACCATAATAATCAAGGTTGCTAACAATTCATGTAGTACATTAGTCGTATGCTCCATGAATACAAAACATGCTACTCTGAAGCTGAAATTTTTTGTTGTGTGTTGTACTTTGCTACTTCTAAACTATGACATTATCCCCTTAACAAAAAAACATATGTTGTCACTATTTATAATCTAATTAAGGCCATGCATGATAAACCCTACCATAATGACTAGATAACTCGATGGCTGATTCTTATGACTGAATTTGATCTTGAAATAATATTGAAAAAGCATATTAAAGGTCAGGCCATTTTTTATCAACTCATTGAGGCACCTCTTCAAGATAATCAACCACCCCATGAATACTTTCCTGACAAATCTATTAATACCATTAATGAATCTGATGATTATGAATCAGACTTCTTCCCTATTAAAATGACCCTCTTCTTTGACAGTGCTAAATGTCAAGAAGGTGGAGAGGCTGGTGTTGTCATCATTCCACCATGGAATATTCCCATTCCCTTGTTGTTCAAACTCAACTTTGAATGGACTAATAATATGAGAAAATATGAGGCCTTAATCATGGGTTTAACTAATACTATTCTCCTAGGTTTCCATGATCTAGAAATCTATGGAGATTCATAACTTTTCATTAGTCAAGTCAAAGGAGAGTATCAGTGTAAAAATGATATACTTCAAAATTATAAGGCTATTATCAACTTTATCCTTGATGAATTTGACCATTACACCATTCAATCCATTCCACGATATTGTAATATATTTGTAGACACCATGACATCTCTTGGATCTCTAGTCCCTTTTGAAACAAAAAAATCAAAGGATAACACTAAAATTTCTATAATGATTCAACTCTTGGATCATTCTTCACATCAAAATGAGATACCATCCATTGATTTCATTGACAACAACTCACCTGATCTTTGGTACATGCAGATATATGATTACCTTTCTAAGTGTAAAATCCCATCAAATCTATCACAATATGATAAACGATAATTTCTCCAATGCATCAACCACTTTGTTTTCATAGGTGGTATCCTTTATAAATGAAGTTTTTACAACATACTACTACGATGTCTTAAATCAAAAAACTTACCAAAATCAATTGAAGAAGTCCACGACAAAATCTGCTGTGGCCATTTTAGTGGTAATGCCATCGGTAAATGTATCATATGGCTAGGGTATTACTAGCCTACAATCACTAAAGACTGTTGTGTGTACATAGTGAAACGTGTTAAGTGCCTACTCCATTTCTATCTCATTCATATCTCTAGTTAAGACTTACAACCCACAAAAGATTTGTGGCCTTTTTCTCAATAGGGATTGGAACTCATTAGCGCAATCAATCCAAAATCATCTCAACAACATCAATTAATCATTACTACAATAGAATAATTCACTAAATGGTTTTAATCAATTCCCTTGACATCAAAAAAATATGGCCCTATTGTCAATTTCATATATCAAAAAATTATATGCCATTTTGGCATCCCACATAAGCTCATCACAGACAATGGAAAATCCTTCAAAAATAAGGAAGTCAAAGATTCAAAGAGATCTGCAACACTTTCAACATCAAACTTAGCTTCTCTTAACCATACTACCCTCAATAAAATGGACAACCTGAGGCCTCCAACAAAACACTTAACAAGATCCTTATGAAAACTATAAATGATGCAGACAGAAACTGGCATTACCCAAATCCCATTTTCCATATGGGCTTATCGAACCATCATCCACACACCTACGGGAAATACACCTTATTCAATCATTTATCACTCTAAAGCCATTTTTTCCCTCAAAATCCAAATCCCATCACTATGCGTATCTCTCAAGGATTTTATCCTTGACAAAGAATATCACCAGGACCGTTTAGCAAAATTCAAATTGTTGGATGAAAAATGTCTAACAACTCTTGAAAATCATCAAGTCTATCCAAAACGTATCAATAGGCCATATAATAAGTATGTTAAGGAACATGACTTTAAAATTGGTGATTTTATGCTTAAAGAAAATCAAAACATGACTACATTAGAGTGGAGTAAATGTGGAAAGTTTTCCCCCAATTGGATTGGCCCTTATGTTATCACTCACAAAAAAGGGTCAGGATCATACCACCTCCCTTCCCTTAACGGGGAACCTGAAGTGGAACCCTTAAATGCATTACACTTGCATTCTTTCTATTATTGAGTATTTTACCATCATGACACTAGTTTTTTAGTCAAATCTTATTCATTCCAACATTATAAACAATTACCGTTGTATGAGAATCACTACACCTATCCACCATCATCACAAACATGTGGCATGTTGATGAAGGTTAAATGTACATTTATCCCCTCCTTTAAAATAGATTATCAAGGTCTTCCACCCTCATCTTAAAAAATGAGATAAATCCCTTGGATGCTAAAAATATCTTGCTATAATAGATTGATTCCTTGAAGGCCAACTATTTACAAGAAATGTAAATTATCAAAAGAGTATATTGATCCCTCAAACGATACCTACCTATCAAATCATGGACTGATCCCATGAAGGATGACCATTCAAGTTAAAATAATAAAAAATGTAGACCATACCCTTGAAATATGGCTACTCATATATATAAGGCTTCCTAAATCGACCAACCTTCAAAATACAAGCATATATGCAAGCTTCCCGCATTGATCAGTTTTCTTTTAAAAGAAGTTATAAAAAGATGGGTCATCGATTCTCTAGAAATACGTTGAAGAGGAGAACACTTTTCCCTTATAGCAGCATGCATCCACATGATCCCTTTCTTTTTTCCATTATTCTAGAAAAAATACATTGCCCAAATCCATTGCGATTTTTCTTAAAAAAATGTCTATTGATGGTTTATATCTGACATTTTGAAAGGCTACAAGTGCAAGTATTAGCTCAAATCCATTATGTGAAAATATCATAAATGGGGAATTCACTCTTGATTAGGTCATTAATTTTAGTGTTAACTATTCCCTAAACTTCCCTAAACCATGTCAGTGCAGTAGACCCTTCAGAGAGCTTTCCGACGACTATAAGAACATGAAAAACAGACACTCGGAGCTCAAGATATGTCCAGTCAAATTTTGGTCAACCGAAAGGTCAACATTGGGCAACAGGTCCATAGTGACGTGGACGCATGCACAAATGGAAAAATGGATCAATCAGCATCAGGCAAGTGGCAAAAGGAGAAAAATGTAATTTCATATTACCTTGTAATTATTTACCACGCATTATTTCCAAATGTCACACATTATGCCGCAAACCACATATATTAATGTTCAAACATTAGTATTAAATCTGCTATAATTCTCCTAACCGCCAACCCCATTAACCATGTATTATGGCAAAAATCCACGTAGTGGATAAGCGGTGGAAGAATCCATGTGGGAAGAAGGTGGTGAAGCGGTGGTAGGGGTAGTTATGCTCACGTGGTCCTTTGACCACTATGTTAATACGTGGGAAAAGGCTTTAATAAGCCTTAAACAATTTTCATCCCACCATATGTGCGATTTCCCCACTTCAAAACCGCCCAATGTGGGATGTTAATCCCATTTCAAATGCTAAGCGGCCAGTATGGGATTTTATCCCTATTAAATATATTGAAAATGCATTTAAACATGGGATTAAAACAAAAAGAGGTGGCATAGGAGAAGGAGGGGGGATTTGAACCATGCATGATGGGGTAAAAGGATAAGCACCCAGTCATTACGCCAAGGAGCTCCAAACAATATAAGACGAGCTCAGTACACTTTATAAAAGGAGGACAGGTTTGTGTAAAGGAGAAGGAGGCAGTTCTCAGAAAATGCCATTTTTGAAGGCCTTGCACTCAGATGAGGAACTTGGAGTAAAAAGGTGAAATGGAGGTAATTATGAGATGATTCCAAGATGTAATATTTGATGTTTTTAATTGATTTTTAACTTATTTTTGGAAGCTTTGAATGCAGTTTTTAACAGGGATCTACAAGAAAACTAGTTGGAAAACATGAATTTCAATGCACTTCTGGTCTGACAAGTGACTTGGTGTAAACATGAAAAGTGTTTCAAATTCAGAGATGATCTCATATATATGATTTTTTTTCATAGAATTTTTTTAAATATTCACTTGTAGGTGTTTTTCTAATGTAGTTGCAGGGAGATCACATTCTGAAAACACTGTAGGAGCCACAGATCGTTCTTGGGATAGTTTCTGCTATTTTTTATAGTTCTTGGGACATTGATCAGCTCATTTTCAGGTTGTGATTCATTATTGGTTTTTTGTAATAGTTATTGTACTTACATTTCAATATTATTAATGGATCGGTTCAATCTGAACCTGGGGATGTAGGAATTTCTGAACCCCGTAAACAATCTTGTTTGTTATCTGAGTGTTTTTAGTTTTTGATTATTTATTTGTTACCCAAGTTTTCTGCACTTCTATGGATGAATAATAATCAGAATTTAATCAATTTTTGAAGTTTAGAATACTTAAAATTATTTAAGAAAATCACGATCTTTGAAAACTTTTAAAAGTGAAAAAAAGACAACACACGTTTTCAGATCAAGCTTGGTATCAGAGCAGTTAGATTGTTGGCTTCTAATTGTGTTTGAAAATTTGGCTTCAGTTTCAGTTTTGATTTCAGTCTTTAGTGTGCAAACATTTTGGGGCTTGTTAATATTCTTTTGTAGTGTGCAGTTTTGGAAGTATAGGTTGTGTTTGCAGGAACCGGGAATCATGGACAAGTCATCCAAACAGGAGCAATTGGATGAGCTTGAAGCCATCAACCGTCAACTCCAAGAAAAAAAATCTTTCTTCAAAGATAATTTTTATTCCTTGGAAGAGGAAATAGTGCGGTTAAAATCTAAGCCACCATCCTCTATAACCAAGAAATAGGAGTATGTCAACAAGATGCTTGAAGAGAGCAAGAAGTTGATGGGCTTTGTTAAAGAGTTGCAGGAAGAAATACGGACCAAGGATGCCCTCTTGGAAAAGCTGCAACAAGGTGAACACAAGAAGGAAATGCCTTCCAAATCAGATGTAGGTACTATGATAGAATGCACTGTAAGTTGTTCACATTTTAATTCTTCCTCTCATTCAGTTTCAGATATTCCTTTGGGTCAGTTTGAAAAACACACTAAGGGAATTGGGTCTAAGGTAATGGTTAAGATGGGATTTAATGGAAAGGGCTCTGGTAAAAATGGACAAGGCGATGCTAACCCAATATAGGTAGAGGATCAGCCTCGATTTGTAGGTTTGGGTTATTCTAGTGGGAAAATGGAAATTGGAGAAAGTTCCAAAGTAGCTAAAGGAAGACAAGCTTCCAACAGCCAAGGATCTACACCACTAGAATTGCAGGATCTTGCCATCAAGAGGAACAATGAAAGGTGTAAGAAAAAAATTAAAAGAGGTAATAAAATTCCAAGGTATTCCCCTCTCGGTGGTCTCCAAGGTGGCTTCCCTAAACTCGCTATAGTATCATAGGCCTAACTACTGTTGTGGCACCCCCTTGGGAAGCTACATGATCTACATACAAAATAACATCAGGGAAGTTTGTGATCACCATTTCAATGTACTAATACCTCTCCTTCCGCACAAGATTATAATGTGTTTCTGAAACCTTGTCAGAAGGAGGTCTTTCCAATTCCCCTCTCTGTTAGACCATCACCGATAGCTCCATGCCAGAAATAAAAGGCCCCATGATCCCCAAGGCTTTCTTGAAAATATTTATCTAACTCTTTTACCTATCTCTATCAGAAGAGACCTCTATAATATGTGCTTGTAGCCCATCATGCTCTACAATCAAACCATATATCTCTCTAATAAGATTATCTCACACTCCCACTAATTCATCCTACTCTCTTCGAGTGACATCTTTCTCTACCTCTATTATGGCCTTCTCATTCATCACTATAGTAACATCTAGAGATATAAAAAACACCAGGATCAATCCTCTCCACATCTACCTTACCTCCATCCTCTGTTGGATCCTCTGTTCAATAATGCACTTGTCTAACTGATTGGGATGCCCTCTCCACTGCCTTCATCCTCTCAAAAATCATCAATGAATGGGACCACAAAGTAGAAAAATCTGGGATGACCCCCGCATCATCAATCGATACCACATGACCATCCTCATCTAGACCCATCATGCCTAGCTACTCAATGATAGGTACAAGAAGTACCACAATAGCATGTGGGGTGTCGATATCCCTATCCTCCCACCTATACAAAACTAGATCCTTGGGTATATCGTGAACCAGGTCAAACTATCTCATAACTTGACTAAAGTGGATCAACTCATCCTCTCTGGCTTTGCGGCCCTGGACCCAGATTTCTTGTTGTAAATATAATAAATCCCCACAATACTCTAGTCAATCATGAAAACCCACATACGACCACAAAATCATCTCACTAACATGTAATCTAGATATCAAGTCTCTCTAATAGGTAGGCCCCTTGGCCTTCCTTGCTCTACCAATACTCACACCCTATCTCATGAATATTGGGTACTTCACATCAATAACACTATGCAATCTATATGGGTGAGCAATGGTGGTGTGCTTGTGGGCCAAACATTGTAGTAAAAATCCAACATCAATCCCATAGCACTTGTAGATCGTCCAAGACCATAACTCTTTGTATGTCTATCCTAACAAAGTATGATCCCACTCAAAGACTGTGTGGTACTAAATCATCTTTGTAATTACCCTCGTCATCATCCATAGGAATTTTCCTTCTCCTAAATCTAGCAGTGCAAAACATGAAATTCCCAACATCATCATAGTCATCCATGAGCACCCCACTCTCTCAGACTCATATAGGGCTTGATAATCAAAATCTTCCTAGGAGTATCTCACACCTCAGCCCTCATATCCATATAATAGATGCATGGTATCTTGTCTCTCTACATCTGAAATACAATAGATAGGCTCCCCCCTAACTGGTAATCTAGTAATATGATGAACAACCTATAGGGTAATGGTCATCTCCCCTGTAGGCAGCCAAAAATTATTGGTGGAAGGATTACACCTCTATAACAATGTAAGTATCAAGCTATGGCACCTATGAATCCACTTTTAAAATATCATCCCTCGAAATCCCACAACCTCCAAATGGTCCCAATCATCATGAAAAAAATCCTCTCTGATCTAATCTAGCATCAAGGGGATATGGTTTCAGATGGTCAACTAAGCATTCACCTGTAATAAAAACACAAAAGTAAACATTTGTAACATCATAGAAGTTTTGAAAAGTAAACACTTGAAATCACAAAATACCCTCATGACATGAGTCTAACATTCACATGTGTATACTATAACTCTAAACATTCCAAAAAGTCAAAAATATTGATCAAAAACCATATCTTTAGACTTAAAACACAATCTATGATTTTCCCAATCTCCAGCAATTCCCTTGTTTTAGGATTCAATGCCTACATTACCCAAGAACATGTAATTCTACCCTTTGTATGAATGTTTCATGCTTCTAAAAAAGGTCTTAGCCCTCAAGATATTTTGTTACAACAACATAGTCACAACATCGGTACTTGCCATATGTATATGGGAGACGAGCCCTTTGGCCTCCATCACTTGGTTTTCCTGCTCAACAGCTTTACTTGGTTAGGGTAATATGTCTATAGGTATCGATCCCTTTGGCCACCTTGTTAATTTATCCTCTGAAATTTTTCTTTGTACCTCCATAATAAGAGCAAGCCTTTTTCAAAACACAACACAATGGTGATCACTATATTTTACTATAGTAGACTCACCCATGTAAACATAATTATTTTTCATCATTTTTGTCTAGTGAATTGTCAAAAATTACCAGAAAAAAGGGGCAAATGTAGACACCAAAATGTTTCATGCCTTGACTCAGAAACACTCACGATCGATAGCGCCACATTTATGACATTACGCCCTCCTAAATCATATTTAGTTATTTAACTAATCACACACCCCTCACATCTAAATTATTTAATTAAAATAATTCCCCCTTACACCTCACTATGTTAACTAAGACACCTCATTAACAACCTAACCACCTCTAAAACCACCTTCCTAAAATTCACTAACTTATTCCTAACCAACTAACCTTCTAAAATCACTAGCTAACTAAATATTTCAAAAAAACCTAACCCCTCTTATCCTAACCAAGTTTGTTCATGCTTTTTTTTTACCCTCCTCCCAACTCAACTACTTCAAAATATGCCATATCTAGTTCAAAACTGGGGAAAATCACCCATCTAACTAATTTAGTTAGAATTTACAAAAAAATCAGGAAATTTTCCCGATCGTCGGTGCTCTATAAATATGTGCATTCAGGCCTCTTTTGGGGAGGCATTCTGATGTTTTTGCAGGAACATTTTTCTTCATTATCAATGTAGCAGAGATCAATAAATCCTTCATTAGTTGGCACCAATGTCATGTTGCTCCTAATTCATCGAACCCATCATCAAATCATTCGTTATCATTGTTTAGTCATTTTCTTCCACCCATCCACCAAATTTTCCCATTGTGTAAGGTAATCTGCTCATTTTGATTTCCTTAGAAACTGTTTGTAGGTAGTTTTTGTTTATGTATTAATAATATATCATCAAAGTTATGAATTTACCTTAAATGATATCTTGATCAAGTTTCTTAGCTATTTTATAATAAAATGTTAAAACTTACAGCAATCACTAGTGATTTCCTTGATCGCCAATGATTTACCTGAATCGCCAATGATTCCTATGTTACTTTTTCTTTTTAATGTTCTCTGCATAATTTGATCAAATTATCTTGTTTTTTCTTATTATCTACTAATCTCTTGTCCAAAGTGTTGATTTTAGATGGCATTAGAAGCTGACATTGGTGTTTTTCATATCATTCGACACCCACTCTACTAGAAACAATACGAGATCCTCCACGATCTTGAGCTCTACGCAATCCAAAACACATCCTTAAACCATCTTGAGGCTATCTTTGCAACAACTTAATATATATATGAGGCTACTGAAGCATTCTCGGATACATACAATGAATCTATAAGACTCCATGAAAATTTATCATAGTACGAGTACACTTACGAGATTGCCTTAGACTTATCAAAAGACCTCAACATATCACCTGAAGTAGAAGATCACAGCCGCATTAGTATATCTAGCACAAACACTACACTTGCTCCCCTTTTTGACACCCCAGAGGAATCCTTTGACTTCTTTATTGAGGATTACATTTCTATTCTTGATTCTGACACCACTGCAGGAGAGGAAGAAATAATTGATTTTGTAGCTTCAAACATATATAAAAATTTATACACATACTAGGTATCTAATTTATGGATGTGAATTCATGATTAATAACAGATATATATGTATCTAATGTAAAAAAGTGATAGTCACATTTCCATCTTATCATCTTGTAGCACAATCATAAACATAGATAAAAGATTAAGTCATTTTTTGAGCAGTAACATTATCTTGTCTAAGTTTGATCTTTGTAAGCTTGTTTACAGGGAAAGAAGCTTTGATTCGTTGCTTTATATAGTATGTAATAAAACACAGTAAAAATTGTGGGTAACCTAGAAACCCCACCATATCGAGGTCAAGCTCGGTTGTTACCCCTTGAAATAATAAATAAAACCAAAGGTAAAACCATGTTAGACATAGGAATTGTCCATGCTTTGGACTAAACAAAACATGTATATGTTTTATATGGGCTAGCAGTTGCTAGGCATTATTTATGATTTGTTAAATATAGAACATGTTTATGTTTTATAACAGCTAGTGGTTTCCACCCATTATTTATGCTATGTTATATAAAGAATTTTTTTATGTTTTAAATGGGTTGATGACCACTAAGCATTATTTATGCTTTGTTATATACAAAACATGTTTATGTTTTATAAGGTCTAGAAGATGCTAGGCAATATTTATGACATGTTATTTACAGAACATGTTTATGTTTTATACAGGATAGAGAACATATTATCTTTCCCTTCAATGGTTGTAACAAAGGCCACAACATGGTGTTAAATTTGATGCCCGTTTAGACATTGTTTTATTTTTTTTATCCTTAAAATAGTTACAAATGTTTGAAATAACTGTCACATATAAGTTGCATATTATATATATGAGTGTCAATTTTTCTAGAGATTTATTTATATATTAATTATATTAAAAAATATTGTTGATGAAAGAATACTTGTTTAAGATCACACAAGGAGTCCACGCAGGATAGAAGGCCCAGAACTAAGGGCGCGGAAGGAAAGGAAGGACCCGTATGTGGAAGGCAAGTTCATATTTCAGGAATTAGCTGATTTTGAGCATGAAGACCTAGATGGCATGCAGAACACATCAACAATGCAAAGACGTGCGCGCCATGCATTGTCTATATTTGGAGACATAGTTCAAAGCATTTATGCATGAAGACAAGCTAAGAATAGAATTGACACTTCAGTTAACTACAAGAGGACTATAGATAGTGCTTGCATGTGTGGTTATGATTGTAAACAATGTGTGGCTATCAATAGCATGCCACCTATTTCTGGAATAGATAAGTGGTGAAGGGAAATTCCCCACCCTATATATATGATGTTAGTTACATAGTAGAGAGTGGGATGTATGAGTGTGAGAGATATAGAGAGAGAGAGAGATCTGGATGTATGGAAGGAGATGTATGTATGTGTGTAATAGAGAATATACGCATATGATTGAAATACTGTATCAGTTCTATAAGCGCATTGGAATAGATTGACAATACTGTAAGGAGATTCTGTATTTATTAATAGATGGAAGACATTGGCTTATTTTAAGTGTCATTCTATGTATAGTAGAGTAGTGCATATTATTAATTCAATCATGATTACTGTTTAATCTTGTTCTTTCATAGATATGAGTGTAGCATTCATTGTGGAATGATGGATTAGTTATGAATTTATATGTTACTTCCTTCATCATGTTAACATCTTGTTATAGAAACCCTAAAGAGGGACTTGGTTCCTTTGTGCACTTCAGGTGAGCACTCAATCTAGGTTGAGTGATGTGCTAACGTGATTAGGGTGTTATCTAGTAAATTATAGGTTACATAATTGGTTTCATTTCCGGGACCTCTTTTTCAGTTGTTTTGAGGATGGTTCACAATGAATACATACCGGTTATCTCTAACAAGTATTGAGGAATGGATACACGGTCTGGAGGAAGAATATGTGCGGTGGTTCAGCAATTGACCTGAGTTTAATGCACGTACTTGGGTAGAACATAACCTATATGACATATTATATGAGATTTTTTTCACTATCTTTCCAGTAGAAATATACAATTGGCTTACTGCTTATGCATCTCAGCGGCATTAGAGGTATCACACACTCGTCTAGACATAGGTAGAATTTCAGGCCCTCTATGATGCTAATATGATCTGGACTCACATAGTGGATACGTGGTTTTATGATGCTCTAAATAGTTATATTCTGGAATATTCAATTTTGACGTACTCTTGTGTAGAGGTAGCTGAGTTCTAGTTTTTTACGGTATCCAAGAGGAACATATTTGCAAGGTATTCCACTGGTGATCAAGATCTTAATGGTAGCTTTGAACCTGGAGAGTAAACCGATGGCTAACTAAACTTCGCCACATGCAGGGGTAAGAACAAGTTTGGTTTAAGATGGCAGACCTAGCGGCAGAGAAGAAAAGAGAGGAAAGGTGGTTTAAGTATAATGAGGAACACAAGAGGGAGATAAAGAAGCAATGTTTTTTTGTAGAGAGTATGGCATGGAGGAGAGAGATGGCTCGTGAAAGATTTAGAGCTCATGTAGAAGACGTGGAGCCAAAGCATTAGGAACTCCCCCATCTTGGAAAGCATGATAGAGATCCCCCTCAGCCTCACATGGAAGTGTGCTAGTAGAGACTACCTAGACCATGGGTGTGCATCTTAATCCACCTAGTGACCTAGCCCTTGCACTTGGTTTTTAAGTATCCGATACAACAAGTAACTAGAAAAATAACTTGGGAAGTAGGAGAGTAGAAGTAAGTTAGGGATCAAGTACATCAATGGTAGGACAGATGACTTCAATGTCATTTGGAGGAGCATTCTTAGGTGCATCATCTACATAGAATGTGAGCACGCAGAATGTTTGATTCAACTATGGAAGTGGAACTACCTCACATACTATAGGGGTACAGTACAATACTACTATTAGGGCACAGGGGAGTATGTCTATAGGCCCTATTCTAACTACATGTGGTAGATCAACATGTATATGTGGTTCTAGTTCTAGTGAATCTGGTGGTTCTGGAGGCAGAGGGAACACTGGAGGTTTTGAATCAGGTAGTCAAGGCCCGCAACAACCACAAAATATCTATATGGAGATGTCTCTTCATCTCCTAGAGTATATAGGTATAGAGGATGCTGTCAAACATGCGCATATGTGTGAAATCTTGTGGCACACTAAAGGGATCAAGAATAATGAGCGAAAGGCAAGTAAATTTGCCACTACATTACAGGGGTGCACACACAACTAGTATAGTAAATTTAACCTTGATCAAACTTGTGTGGATTATGCAGCATTGAGAGATGCTTTCTTGAAAGAGTTCCATATACCTGAG
The DNA here is from genome assembly GCA_019776745.2 of Taxus chinensis. Taxonomy (NCBI): domain Eukaryota; kingdom Viridiplantae; phylum Streptophyta; class Pinopsida; order Cupressales; family Taxaceae; genus Taxus; species Taxus chinensis. The sequence continues at coordinate 75,327,896 of CM034155.1, read as the reverse complement.
TTTGAGTAGAAGAGTATAAGTGTGCTCAAGGATATCAAGCAAGGAACTACTGAGAGTGTATGTGAATATGATACTCATTTTAAGACACTTCTATCTATGTTGTCTTATGATATTCACGCTACCTAGCATGTGCAGTGGTTCATTAGAGGATTGATTACACCTTTTAGAAGGGTGCTGTCACATAAGACATACATTGATCCATGCAAAGCATTGGAAGTAGCTTTACATGCTCAGGTAGTTAGGAGCATTAACACTAGCGTTAGTCCATTCCTAGAGGCACATATTATAGCTATGTAAAAGTAGTTAGAGAAGCTATCAGCAAATTCAACCCATGAGATGCGCTCAGGAATTTGGTGTACAGATTGTGAAGTGGAAGGTCACACCAAGGATAGTTTCCCTTACCAATTTATACGCTCATTACTGTTGGACTGTGAAATTTATCATTTGAATCATGATGCTAGTCACTATCCTTTGTTACAGCGCATGATAAGGAAGAATGTATCTTGATTTTCCAAAAAATTTAGGTCCACGGCCCATGATACTAAGGATTATCAGCTAATTGGTCAGATCCAAGATGATATAGACCTAGGGGTACGATATACAAGTATAACAGATAGTTCTAACGGTAAGAATAAGCACCAAGATCAGGATCATAATCAAATGCACTATGATAGGAATGAGAGGCACTTTGAAGAAAGTTGTGGAAGGGGACATGGATATCATGGTGGATATGGAGGATGAGGCCATGGTGGAGGAAGAGGTGAGTTCCCTTGTGGAATATGTTATACATACGGATCTCGTGACCACTATAGGCACCAAAGTCCTCAAAATATTACATGTTCTTTCTACAAAAAGAACCATAGCTATGATGAGTGCCTGAAATTATATGAGTATCTGAGTATGAAACATAAGTAAGAGAACAAAGGTGTTAGGATGGTTAGAATCTAGCACATGGTAGAGGATCATTGGATGCCCAAGATAACCGAAGGACCTAAGGAATTGACAGTGAAGATTACTACATGTGCTGAAGTAGCACATGTAAGAGAGTCATTGCACAAGAAACCTACAATCACCAAGAAGGAGGTTTTGCATGTGAGGTACTCAGATCTTGCTCATCAGAAGGAATTTTACCAGGATACCATGGAAGTCCTAAGGAATCTTCAAGGTGAGATATAGTACCTAAAGGAGAAAAAGAAAGCATCAGAGATAGTCCAAACTGGTATTGATGATCTACAAGAGGTGTGAAAGATGTTGTGCTAGGAGAACATTATTCCACTATTAGGAAGTTGGTTAAAAGGGAACACTCTACCCGCAAGTCTTGAGACTGGATGAAAGATTCTGCATGTAAATCTTCCCCTGATAGCCTTGACTATGACAAATAAATTACTCTAAATGATGTTGTGGATGGGTGGCTGTTAAGTAACATATTGATCGATATAGGTGCGGAAGTAAATGTGCTTACAATAGATGCATGGGTACAAATGGGGAGGCCTTCATTGCAACCATCATCTAATGTATTGTTGATGGAAAACTAGACTAAGGTAACTCCTATAGGAATTTTGAAAGATGCATCTATAACTATACAAGGGGCCAGGTTCATTGGTTATTTTTAGGTATTAGCACTTACAGAAGTAGACAATGTTCTAGCCCTGCTTGGATGCCCTTGGTGTTATGCAAATAATGCTAACTTGAGATTAAATGAGGGGTATATCAGCTTTGAAAACAAGGAGAAAAGGGTTGTGATACCTTTGACAGATGGAAAGTCTACACCATATGTTGAACCTCTAAGTGAGGAGGATTTAAACAGAGTCTATATACGCACTATTTAGGACACAGAGGTCAATGAGCCATCAAAATAAGGTATCCTACAGTGAGAGCATTCTAATTCTATTAGTGATACTACAAGTATTTCTTGTGATAATTGGGCTCATGGTACATATGAATTAGTAGGACATGTGGTGAAAAGTGTAGTTGTACACAAGAATGGTCTTCGTTCAATTCAACGGATAGGTAACATGGTACCTTGGTATACAGGGACAAAAGATCTTCCTTCCTTTCTAAGGGAAATGGAAACATAGTGGACAAATCAAGTTAAAATGAGAAATATGTTAGTATATACAATGTGCGGGACAACAGGCTACTGGTGGGTAGTCCACAGAGATAATCTTATAAATTAGGAAGAGATTGGAGTTGCTTTGTCTACTAGGTTTATAAGGAACAATGCACCTACGCAAATCTATACTTGTCATGGTGATCAACCTATTCAACATCACATTCAGTAGTGTGAGAGACTCTAGATAATAGGATAGGAAGCATTACCACCTTCACTATAGGTGCATAGATTTTATTGTACGCTACAAATATGCACACGCGCTTGGTATGTATGTGCAGAACTACATCAAGAAATTGGGAAATGACACAGTTTGATTATAGGAATGATCCAAAATTTTGACTACTTCTTGACTAAACCTCATGTAGCAGAGGCATTAAAATTTGTCAAGAACTTAACTATGGGAGATATTGTAAAATCCGAGGAGTATATATAGGAATTATTCGGTGAGGTAGAGTTTGGAGCATGTTTTGAAGAGGAAGAAGAAATGGAATCTATACTACTTGAATGCGCTTTCCTTGAGAAAGAGAAAGGAAAGATGGTTTACGTCATGGATGATGAGGAAGTTCAGAGCCTAGATATTGAACATTCACATGGGGTGCATGAGGTCTTGGACAAGTGTAGAAAAGGATATGCACACACCTACCATGAACCCATGAAGACAAATAAGGTAAATATAGGTTCGGAGGTTGATCCTAAGGAGGCCATAATTAGGAGATTACTGGTCAGAATCGGAGGTAGCAAATATCATCGAGTTACTCAAGGATTATCATGACTTATTCCCTTAAGGATATCATGAACTTAAATTCATGCATGAATCCCTTGGAGAAATAAAGATCAAACTTAAGAGTGGTGCACATGGCCAATTAGAAAGAGACCTTATAGAATGAATCCTAATTTACACGAAAAGTTAAAAGAATAAATTGATAAAATGTTGAAATTTGGAATTATCAAGCCCCTTAATGAGTCAAAATGGGTTAGCCTAATGGTGACTAGTATCAAAAAGGACAGATGGATTAGGATATATGTGGACTATAGGGATTTGAATGCTGCATGTGTCAATGATCCATTCCCGATGCCATTCAATGAGGAAATATTAGAAGGATTTGTAGGGCTATGAAATATATTCTTTCACGGATGGATTTTCTGGGTATCATCAGGTTAGGATTGCTCATGAGGATCAAGAAAAGAAAACATTTACTACTGAATGGGGAATAAGTTTTTCCTATACTATGATGCCCTTTGGATTGAAAAATGTGCATGTTGTATTCTCATGCATAGTTTTTTCAGGCATTTAAGGATTTTATTCACAACTTCTTACAGGTATACCTAGATGATTGGACAATATATGGGCTTGTGAAAGATCATTGTGAAAATTTACACTTAATGTTTAAACGATACAAATAATTGAGTATCTCTTTTAACATCAAGAAGTGCATATTTGTCTACACCATTTGGGATACTGTTAGAACATATAATCTGCAAGGAAGTTTTTCTAGTTTATCCAGCCAAGGTTGCAGTCATTTTAGGCCTGGAAGTGCCTACCAGTCAAGAGTGAGGTGCACAGATTTTTAGGTCATACAGGGTATTATAGAAAATTCATAAAAGGGTATGCCAAAATTGTCTGCACCCTTGGAAGACTTACTGAAGGGGAAAGGTAAATTTTATTGGGGAGAACTACATTAGCACACATTTGAGATATTAAAAGAGAAAATTACTACCACACCCATTATGTGCTTTCCCTCATGGGATAAACCATTTCATGTGCATGTGGATGCTTCTGGCATGGCTGTTGGAGCTGTGTTAGCTCAACATGGCGAAGGTATTATAGATCATCCAGTCTGTTTTGCTAGTAGGAAGCTGACTCCTATGTGCAACGAGAATTATTAAACTATAGAGTGTGAAGTGTTGTCAATGATCTATGCATTGTACAAGTTTCAACTAGTATTTGTTAGCAACACCATTTGTGTTATATACAGATCAAATGGCATTGAAGTACTTGGTAAACAAGACTGTCTTATAGGGGTGCATATACAGATGGGTACTCCTATTTCAAGAGTTTGACTTCACAGTTATGGTAAAGCCAGAGAAAAGATAATTCTATGGACCAGAACATTTATCTAGATTCAATTCAGGAGAGGATGCACAAGACAATTGAAGAAACAATTTCAGAATGCACAGTTATATAGGTTACAATGTGCACCCATGGAATTGGAAGACATTGTTTTATTTCTACGAACAAGTATGGTACCAGAAGGAGTGAAAGCATTAGAAAAGAAGCAACTTGCTATACACGTGTGACATTGTTTATGTTAATCAATGGTGACCTCTACAAGCTAGGAAGAGATGAAGTATTACGAAGTTGTTTATTAGAACACGAGCGTAAAGATAGCATGGAATAAGCTCATAGTGGTATTGTAGGAGGCCATTATGTAGGTGATGCGACTACCCAGAAGATCCTACTTGCTGAATTATGGTGGGAAACATTGTATAAAGGACTGTAAAGAATATTATATGGCACATGATCATTATCAGCACCTAGGAAAACTAGGGAAAAGAGATGAGATTCCTTTGAGACCAATTGCTCAGTGCCGAACCATTTGAGAAATGGGCCATTGATTTTGTAGGACCTATTTCACCAGTCACGCACGTAGGACTAGATTGCATGCTATATTATTACTTGCATAGATTATCTCATGTACGGTGGGTAGAAGTAGCAACTACCAAGAACTGTACAGGTAGCTATAACAGCTAGGTTTCTATAGGAGAATATTCTTATGAGATATGGATGTCCGTTAAGATTGACAAGTGATCAAGGTACATAATTTTTTAAATGAGATAATTAGGATCCTATTAGTTGAGTTTATGGTTGCACACCATAAAACTACACCTTATCATCCTTAGGCAAACAGTAATTATTGAAGGCCTTCAACAAGATTTTGAGCCAGAATTTTACAAAGAAAATGTGATGTTGGAAGAAAGGATTGGGATGAAAAAGTATCATCTGTTCTTTGGGCATATAGAACAACTTATAAGAGATTAAACAAAGCAACATTGTTTCATTGGTCTTTGGCATAGAAGTTTTTCTTCCTATATAATTTATGTTACCTTCTTTGTGCATTACATGTGCTGGAGGTCTAGATAATGAACAATGATCTAGAAGACTGTATCAAAAATGATGATTCAACTAGATGAGCACCGAGCCATAGGATGATGGAGTCAAAAGTCAGGAAAAGGCCAGGCAGAAGGCATGGCATGACAGGAACATAAGGGATAATAAATTTGAGATTGGGCAAATGGTACTTCTTTATGACTCAAAGTTTTTGTACACCATCTAGGCAATCTCAATGTACATTGGTTGGGGCCATATGTTATCACTTCTATACTTGAATCAGATTCTTTTCAGTTAGAATAACTTGATGGAACATGGATATCCTAGTTACTTTAACCGGAGTAGGCTGAAGCCCTAATATAAATAAGTATTCTTAGTGTTTTTAATAAGGCAGTATTTCCCATTTACTTTAGGTTTTCAAATTTTTATTTCCTTAATGTATTTCCTTCATTTTCGTTATTCTTTGTAAATTTCATTGTTGTTCTTGTGTAATAATCATGCTTGCACACATGAAGATAATTACTGTATGAAGATTGTTTATGCGTAGAGGACTAAAAATAATTTTAGTGTGGGGGTGGATATAGTTGTCAAAGAAAAAGATTGTGGGAATATGAAAGGTGAAAGGAATAAGCTGCTACTGGGTGTGCTTTAAGTCAAAAGAAGATTGCTTCACAAAAGTGAACAAGGATGGAGATGAATGAAATAATAATATAACATGAGGTAAGTGGAGGCCATAATCAGCTACCAGGAGAAGGTATAGTGATGAGGTACTTGGGCAGTAAGAGCATGCGCTCAAGAGAAGTATGTGACCAGAGGGTAGGAAGGCGCTCTATAAGGTTATAGTTGGGCGCGAAGATGCATTACGTGGAACAAACGGATTTGGTCAATGAATGAGGGGATATTCGGTAGGTGAAGGAGTAATAAATGCATCAAAATTTGAAAAATTTTGAAAAATTTATATAAGGATGGGATGCGGATTCATTTTTACCATTGCAACTAAGATTATTTGAGAGAAAGGGCCAAGTACGAAGAGCTGAGTGATAGAGTTAAGGTGCGAAGGGTGTGCAGACCATGCGTGACAACCAAATCTATGTAACAAGAAGCTTGTGGCCCTTAGTGGTGAAGGGTTTGAGAAAAGAAAGGAGACAGAAAAGAGTTTAGTTACGAAGTTTCCACCATAGGGCATGATTGAATTGAGCTAGGGTTTGATTCAAAAAGTTACAGAGTTGAAGAGGCGACATTTACAAGGTAAAAAATGGCACCAAAGAGGGTATCTGCAGTAACAGTAAAAGGAAATAAGAAGGTAAGTCATTGAGGAGGAAGAGATGGAACCTGAAGAGCCATTTTTCACAGATGTAATATCTAGAGGGAGTCATCGTCGGGAAAGAATGGGATTCACCCGTCAGAAAGAGAAATGTAAGTGAATATAATCACACAGACTTCAAAAAACAAGAAGGATCTTGATTCTTTGCTCAATTCTAGAACAAACAAGTGCACGGTCGGAGGACATGCCAATATATGATAATGCTAGGTGAAAATCTCTTGAAGAGAATTGGGGTCTACCAGTTGTATGAGCTTCCATATTTTGGGAAGTATGAGCCCTTTTCTCAGTGGCTTATGAGTAGGGTGCATGAAGACTTCTTCTAATTTACAGGAGGATGCAGAGTTAGAATCTCATCTACACTTGTCTCATCAGTTACATGTCTGAAGGCCACATGAGAAGATATAAAATGTTATCTTGTAGATAAAGCCATAATTATAAAGACCAAATAGGATTTGGGATACTTGAAGGGTCCGCGTGGAATGGACATAGATAAATTGAAGAACTGTCTATTTGTACAGGCTACAACCCACCTTGTTACCAAGTTGAATGATTAGAAGCGGTGGTCTCAAGTAAATACTATGTGGTTGTATGTAGCACGTAAGATGTCATAAGGGACAATCTACAACATTGCAGGCTATATTACAGAGCAAATAGTCGAAAAAAGCGTGCATAAGAGGGAAGATCAGATTTGGGGTTGTTCTATTATCACTGGTATTTATGGAGATTAGACTACCAGATGGACCGAAGGAGAACCTATGGGAATACCCCATGGAGAACAAAGTCTCCAGTTGAAAGATTTAGCAAGTACCTATGTAAGGGGGCCATGATAGATGATGTAAAGAAAAGGGTGGAGAAGTGGTATGACAGGCTCCACATGCAACATTTGGGGAAGAGTGGTGCATCCCAAAGGACCTACCAATAGTGGTATGGAAATAAGTTTCAGTTTGTTATATATCAACATTTCTACTATCGTGTGCTTTCCAATGAAAGATGGAGTCTAGAGCCCTTGGTGTAAGTTTCCTTACGCATTCATTACAAGGTATTTTCAAGTCATTTGCTCTTAGATTTATAGACATGTGCATCGAATGGTCTTCAATGCAGATAAGGTAGACTGTAATTACCATATGTTGAAGAAGAAGTATGTGTATCCTGGGCATAAGTGCTTATACAGAGAGGATTATTTCAAAAGTACTGAATATCAGACCAATAAGTTTGGATATAGTAGATGTGGGGGAAGCATTGGTGTATCTCCAGTTGAAGTAAAAAATGGAGATTAAAAAATATGTGGAAGGTGAGTTCACACTTCTAGGACCACCAAAGGGAAACCATACAATGGAGAACATCTCAGTGCTTAAGCCCACATAACTAGTTGAAGTGCATGATGAGGAGGAGGAGCGCGAATATAGTGGTGGTTTGGAGCATAGGCATAGGAGACATCCCACAAGTAAAGGTGAAGCTGAGTGTGTTGTTAGACCACCTTAGCCACAAGAGGGGGATGATGAGGATGTGAATGCAGTCCAAGGGGAGCACAAGTTTAAAAGGGTATTTAGGATAATAATGATCCAAGGTGCTACTCCAACCACTATGCTAAAATCACCCAGACTCTCCCCAAAGAAGAAGGATACCGTGCAGAGAAGGAGGAAAATAAAGTTGAATGAGGAGGTGGAAGAGTTAGAGGAAAGCGCGCCTAATTATCCTATACTTCCAAAGGACACAGAAGAATAGGGTGAGGCATCAAAGGAAAAAGAAGAGGATGAGAAAATACCAAAGGAGACAGCTATAGAGGATGTTTAGGACATAGAGACACAAGTCCCTAATTTGGAGGCTAAAGTTCCTAAGAAGCAAAGTTATAGACAAAAAAGTGGAGAGCACATTCCACCGGCCATGGGGTATGTAGAGGATGCAGGAAAAATTATCTGTGCCCACTTCTAAAGCATGATAGCGCAGAAGGATTTATAAGGCTGGGAGTTAATGGATGAAGATATGGTGACAGTGTGCACTTGAAAGCAACTATCATGGTCGATGCACACCCACATGGATGAGCCTAAATTTGATGTGTGTGAAAATTCATGCATTTTGAGACAACTGAAGAAGGCACCTCAAGCGAGACACATGACAGTAAAGCCTATTGTATGTCAAATGAGCAAGTTAGCAATGCATTGGTGAAATTTTCTACTGAGGTGGCTAGAAGAAACATGGACAAAGATGCCATGATCAGAGCACTACGCAAGGAATTGAAGACAAAGGATGTAGAAATAGCATGCATAACATAGGCAAGGGACTTCATGCAAAAGAATAATGAAGTGTTCATAAGCATTGCAGAGGAGATTGGGGATAATGTAATCAAAGCAAGGCCACACTTAAAGGCCAAGGTACCACAGACATTTCCTTCAGTGATACACTATGTGGGAAAGTTGGTGGACTTGGTGCTTGAAGATGGAACTCTACATATGTAAGTGCCAGAATGCTCTAAACAAGATGCCAAATGAGAGAAAGAATCTGTGATGAGAAAAATTACATCTTATGAAGGGTTATTGCAAGCATTATAATAAGTATTGAAGAAAGTAGACCAGGATTTAAATAATGCACAGCTCCAAAGGTGTTTATCAACATCAAGACCCTTGAAGAGAATAATAAGGTCCAAAAAGTGATGAAAGATGAGACATTGGGCCACACATAAAGATTATCAATGGTCAAATAGAAGTGCGAGGCCCTATGAGCAGCACAAGAGCCGCACAAGACTCAGCAGGAAGATCTTAGAAAGCTGATTGCACAGAAGATTGACCTTTTAGAAGGAAGAATGACATCAATGTCCAATTTTGTGTTGGTTTTGCAAAACGAGAAGGGAGAAATTATGAGGGATGAGTTGGAATCCATTGTTGTGGATATCCCCAAAAAAGTAGAGCAAGCACTCACTGACTAGTAGGTATTAGAGGTCGAAATAAAGGAAGAGTATCCCGATTTGATACTGCAAACTGATATAGAGGAGGCTGCCTAATAACCTCATATAGATTCTTTATTTATCTACATTATTTTATTCTTATTATTTCCATTCTTCTATTCTTTCCTTCAATTTTTGGACATAACCATTTTCGAGACAATGAGATTAGTGTGAGGTAATTTTGATCAAAGAATACTTTTCTAAGATCCCACAAGGAGTCCACGTGGGATAGAATGCCCAGAACCAAGGGCACAGAATGATAGGAAGGACCCACATGTGGAAGGAAAGTTTAGATTTTAGGACTAAGTCGATTTTGAGCATGAAGACCTATATGGTGTGCGGAACACATCAACAATGCAGAGGCATGCACGCCATGCATTGTCTATCTTTGGAGAAGCGGTTCGAAGCATTTATGCATGAAGAAACCTAAGAATAGAATTGACACTTCAGTTAACTGCAAGAGGACTATACATAGTGCACTTGCATGTGTGGCTATAATTGTAAATAGCGTGTGGCTATCAATAGCATGTGGCCTATTTCTAGAATAGATAAGTGGTGAAGGGAAAGTCCCCACCCTATATATATGATGTTAGGTACATAGTAGAGAGCGGGATGTATGAGTGTGAGATATATACAGAGAGAGAGAGAGAGAGAGCTGGATGTATGGAAGGAGATGTATGTATGTGTGTAACAGAGAATATACGCATATGATTGAACTATTGTATCAGTTCTATACATGCATTGGTATAGATTGGCAATATTGTAAGGAGCTCTGTATTTATTAATAGATGGAAGACATTGGATGATTCTACGTGTCATGTTGTGTATAGTTGAGTAGTGCATATTATTAATTCAATCATGATTAGTGTTTAATCATGTTATTTCATAGATCTGAGTGTAGCATGCATTTTGAAATGATGAATTAGTTGTGAATTTATATTTTACTTCCTTCATCATGTTAACATCATGTTACAACAACCCTAAAGAGAGACTTGGTTCCTTTCCATGCTTTGGGTGAGCACTCAGTCTAGGCTGAGTGATGTGCCAGTGTGACTAGGGAGTTATCTGGTAAATTCTAGGCTGCATAAAATATTAAAAACAATTAAGTATATATAGTATAATTTAATATTTAATTTATGAACAGTGTAAAAGCAATATTATTTTACAAATTTTCAAGGGCAAGTTTTTTTTATAATTCACCACAGAATTTATTCAATCATACTATCAGCTTATAATCAGTGAAAATATAAATCCTCCCAACTTATATTTCGATAATATCATCATAATATAATAGAGTTATGTGGTACTTTCATAATAACATATGTATGTATATATTATTGACAATGTTAAGCTATACCATCATAATAACATTATGAAAAGATAAATAGTTATTTAGAATTTTCTTACTCCAAATATTTGATGCCCTCTACCACATTCAATCCCTGAGACACTATTTGTGTTTTTTTTTGTACAAATCGGCCATCAACCATTTATATTTTTTACAATCTTTGTGTCCAATTTTTGTCCCCACCATAATTTTTCAAGAGGGTTTCACTTTGCACCTAATGTAATATAAAAAGTGTTTTTAGAACTGTATGAAAATTTGTTTCTACTCCAAACCTTTTCTAGGTATCTTATTGTTATTCCCTTGACTATATTGCAATGCTCTTTTCCCCAAGTGAGTCTTGGATTCAATACAGTTGATATTTTTAAGTGAATCCTGTTGATATCTTTTTAACACCGGTAGAAATGAAATTTTCGGACCAGAATCCTAGTTCAGAGTATGGTGATAATAATTTTATAAATTTTGACAGACCACCTTGTGGGTTGACAACTTTCATACCGAACCTGAATGACATCTTCCTTTTATATGTTTTTTTATCCCATATAACAGGTCCTAAATATCCAAAATAAGTAAATAAATCTTATCGTTACCTATAGGGAAGTAAAAAAAAGTATTTTCATCGGTCGCATATCAATTACAAATAATTGAAATAAACAACATTTTATCTTATGGCTAACAGTTACCAATTGATATTGTGGCTTGGATTACACTGCCTTTGCATGTTGTTCAATTTATTGATGCAAGAGCTATTTCAAATAAACAACCATCAATTCATAATCTATTTCTTGCTATTGAAAATGTGAGCATAATGTAATTGAAATAAACATTAATCAATTCATAATCGATTTCATGTTGTGGAAAATCAAAGCTTAAATGGATAAACATAGTGGTTTCTATGATGATATGGTAAGAACAATATAATTTTTTTTCAGTCTTATAATTAAAATTTAGTGCCCGCTAGGCTACGCTTATATGCATTAAACCACCCTTTGGTGGAAAACATACCTCAGATATTGATGAGGACTTACGACCGCTAGGATATGACATCATTGGTTGAACTATACTTAGCTGGAAAACCTTTAATGAGGCTAGTCAAGTGCTACTTTTCATACGTATGAGCTAGATCAATTCAGATGTAGTTTTTTTATGATGATGTTGAAGCCAAAACAATGTTAATGCAATGTAAGTAGTCAGTATGTAGTAGTGAATCAATGAAACATTGTAGACAATATACAATTTTAAATCAGTGAGATATTGATGAATGTAAGGTTTTTTAGTCAAACCATTACTATATTGAACATGGATGCATAGAATTCGCTAAGATCTATATACTTTGTTTTAAATTGCTATTATAGCTTACAAATGAATTTCCTTAAACTTTTTCTTCGAAACTATACCAAGCATATAAACTAATGTATGTTAGTTATCATTTCCTATAAATTTATGGGCCTTATAAATAATTTTGTTCTAAAATACACATGGATATCATACCAGGTTATGAGTGTTTATTCATGATGGATACCTCTGTGCCATCCATGGTTACATTGTCTATTTGTTAGTTGTTTGTATAATCATTTATTGTATTATAAATTTGTGGGGCTTATTAGTGGTTTTTTTTGTAAATTCACACAATTAACATACCTGAGTCGAATGGCATATTTGTGGCCAATGTTTCTGCATCCTCCACATTTTTAATCTAAATTATAAAAAACATAATTTTGTTAAAAAATTTGAAAACCATGGAAATTGAAGATAGAGCTCACAAAACATATTTATAAAATGATTGAAAGTAATTCAACATGTTGAACTGGTAGTGTAGCATCATGGCGAAATAGTTATACATTAGATTTTATAGCATTGTGGTTGTCTGCATAAACAATAATTGTATAAGTTTCATATTTAAGTTAAAATTAATTAAACAAAATCACTTGTTTCAGAAACATTGCTTGACTATGTGTCTCAATAATAAAAACAACAGATATTTTGAAATCCACCAATGCACAGAGTGCGACACTGCCACCGTAAAGAACTAGTACTAGATAATTTTTAGAACAACATCGAGTAAACATCTCATCCCAGAAATCATACGATATTTTACAAGGAAAAGGATGGACGTTTCCTTGTAGGAAAATTTCACGTGCAATCACCAATTTTTGTGATAGTTTATCCATCCAATCCCTAGTGACCTCTTCTCTATAATCATCATTATTTTAACAGTTGTGTACACTAGATATTGTGTGCATAAGACAAACTTTTGAATATCTTGTTACAATCATGGAGTCTATAGCATCCATCCAGAATTGATACTCCAATGTCTTTAAACTTTTCAATGTATCTTTGTACCATGTATCCTATAACTTTTAAATAACCAATTGGTATTAGAACAATAATAATACAATCCAACACACTAGTTTTGGTAAATGTTAGAAGCTCCATTATTACTATAGCCTCTATTATCACAGCTTGTTTTAGGAACCAATCACAAACATGGTGACATATCATCCAGATTAGTCTGGAGCTCACCTAAGGTGTGTGTAGGTGTCGAGCCCCTCCTTTATGTGAGATTCATGAGAATGTTCTTTCTTACACGGGAATGTATTACAAATAGAGGGTAAACACACTCATCCATGGGATTTAAGATGTAAGAACTAACTCCTAGCCTAATGCATTACAAGCATAGATTAACATGATCAAATAAATGAAAGTGTAATAAACACATGTATATCATCAAGAAAACCTGCAACACACACATGAACATAAGGGAAATACACATATCAAGATCCATCACATAAGTGATGAGGCCAGAATATGTTGGATTAATGTATAATATATAATCTCATCTTACTCTCCCTTTTATTAATTTTGATTGAATTTTGTGACTTTTAGTTAATCTGATATGAGTTAGATTGTAATTGTCTATCTTTTGATTGATTGTGATTCTAATGCTTAAAATATCTAAAATTCCTGACGAAGTGTGTGTTGAAATTCAGTTTTGTAATAAAGCAGGTCTAATCAGTCGAGGAAATGAAGTAGGTGGAATTCAATATATTTTTAATATCCTCTATTCCTACACAGCTTAGTTCTGGAAACTCTAAGATAGGTCTAGAACTCCAACACATAGTCATCATTAAATTCCAGAACTTTTGGGCTCAGTTTCAAAACTCTAGTATTTAGTTCCAAAAATTTTGGACTTATTTCCGAAACTCTTGGGTATAGCTTCGGAACTCTCACGGTGTTGATCCTTAATGATTTCCTATGGTTTTGGAACTTCTCTAAAATTCCAAAACCGATGGGAGTTATCTTTCTAACCACATCCGAAGATTTTGCATCTATGACCCTTTTAATCAGGAAAGGATGAGAAGATTTCTAAACGTAGATCTAGGGAGGTTTATCCTACAACTATCTGATCAACTGTAATATGACTCAGCATCTATTCTGGGCATGATTCGATTTCATCATAATTGTTGAGACAACTATGATTATAAAATGTATATAAAAGTAGACTTGCATTAGATATACAGATATATAGAATATGATATAAGATAGATATAGAATAGAGAAGAGAAATAGACTAAGTACTCAGATCTAGTGTGTTTGTAATACTAAATGGTTTATCAATAAAATAGCCATTCTTGTTTGAGAGAATTTTGAGTTATTAAATCCTAATTCGAGAAGGATCAAGGGCCCACTCCCCCAAGGACCAGGATATTCTTTTATTTGGTATTTATATTTCTTTAGCAAATATCTTAGATATGTTAATTCTATATTATTTTAATTCTTTCTGTCAAACTCTATTGTATAATTGTTCCTGCAGGTGTTTAGATAGATTCTTATATTTCTTGTAGTTATTTTCAAGCATTCTAAATTGAGTGGGTTTATTTCCAATAGCAAGTGTGTTTAATTTCAGAAGCAAGTGTGTTTCCATTCTATAAAGTGCATGCTTACTTTTAGTAAAGCTTTTAATGTGTTTACTTTCAACAAGTTTTCATAGTTTGATTTAAATAACGTCTTACCAAGAAGTCCTTAGGACATTGAAGAGATCCCCTAGAAAATACAAAAATAACTACAGTCAACTACTAGATTGATAAAATTACTCTTATTGCATATAGCTTTAGACACACCCCTGGTTTGATATGGCATCAACAAGAAGTTGATTAAATTAAGGGAATGATTAACACCCATCATTTTTGGTGCCGTTGCTAGGGATCACTAGTTGGAACTTTCTAATGAAGTGCTAGCAAGAGCAACAAAACATACATCTAGTAGTTGAAGGATCTTCCCTGCTATATCACAATAATATATGAGTAGGCTAAGAGACTCACAGGGTAGATTCCTTCCAAAAACATCTTCACAAAAATTCATAACATCCTCTAGTCAAAGTAAGGAAATTGATCAAGAATTAGAGGCACCATCCTCCCCTGTCAGACAAGAAACAAAATTTCCATTTTTGGAATTCTTAGATCAGTCACCTGAAGGAAGTGGAACTTTTAGGAGAAGGCTTATTAATTAAGATCCATTTACGGCAAGTTTTGATTCTCAATTAATTAGTCAATGTCCTACTCCTAATTGTTCACCTTCCCCAAGGCATACCACTTACCACATTGATCGGGAGGAAAATTTAGAATTTTTTTTTAAAATGGCATGAGAAGTTGAGAGAGAACCTGATAGGACCTTTACCTATCCAATCCTATTGGGAGATTATTATAAATCAATCAAAACTAATCTCACCTACACATTTACCCACATTTAGAGGGATGTAATCTGAAGATCTTGAGCAATTTCTATTTGAGTTCAAGGTACTATGTCAGACCTATGATTATAAAATAGATAATCAAAAACTCAAGTTGTTTCCATCCAATTTGAAGGATGCAACAATGAGATGGTTCATGGGATTACCATCCAACTCTATTAGCACTTGGGCATAAATGGAGACCGCCTTCCTAGATAAATACTAGGATTATTATAGAGGGAGAAATAATAAGGAAGAATTATTCGAAATCAAGTAAGAGGATGATGAAAGCATAGAAGACTATTTAGATAGATTCCTCTTTGTTAGCAAAAGATGTGGATTTGTGCTTTCTGAGGAGTTAAGCAAAACCATTTTTCTTAAAGGTTTGGATGATGAATCTAGAGAAGCCCTTAACTTGATAGGAGGTGGAGAAATTGATCAGATAAGAATGAATGGAATTAAAGAGATTTGTAGAAGTTATTCCAGAATGAGAGGTGGACCTAGAAAAGGAAAATCAATGAAAATTATGAATCCAGATATGAAAAAACTAATGGATGAGTTAGGAAACTTTAAAATAGACATTTTAGTGTAATTAACCTCTATTATGGATGGATTGCAAGCTAAAGAAAATTCCAAAACTGAACCATTGGCTATCTATTGTTCTAGATGTAGGAAGAAGCATGCATTAAGAGACTTTCCTTTCGATAAAATAGAAATGTGTCTTATCTATGAATCTAAAGAACATGATACTTTTGTTTGTTCTTTGCTTCCCATTATTAAGAATCAGCTTAAACAAACTAGTGCCTCATCTACAACAAAAGAATTGAATTTTGTTCAAAGACAACCTAACCAAGGGTAATTTTTGCCAAGATCATTCCCTAATCCCTGGACGATGCCATGGGCTGCTTAGTCAGTACCACAACACTGGGGACAACCACCTTGGGTATCTCAACCAACTTCAAACCCTCAAGATTGGGCAAATCAAGCTTGGTATGCTCAGGGACATCAACAAACATGGGATGGTCAAGGAAATCCTTATGCTTGGTCACAACCTAGATAGAACCCTAGTAATTGTGCTCAAGGAAGAACATATCCAAAACAAAATAAAAAAGCCATCATGGCTACAAAAAATTCACAAACTGAGAATGTAGTCCAAACACAAATGTCAGCACAGCTAG
The DNA here is from genome assembly GCA_019776745.2 of Taxus chinensis. Taxonomy (NCBI): domain Eukaryota; kingdom Viridiplantae; phylum Streptophyta; class Pinopsida; order Cupressales; family Taxaceae; genus Taxus; species Taxus chinensis. The sequence continues at coordinate 75,311,157 of CM034155.1, read as the reverse complement.
TAGAAAATCTAAGAAACAAACAAACAACTCATGTTTATGGAATAGAACCAGAAAAATTAGTTGATTTACATGTTATGGATTGTAAGGATATTTAAACTAGATCTGGGAAAATCATTAATAGTCCACCCCTTGTAATCACTGAAATGAAAAAAGAAAATGAAATTCCTAATACTATTGTTCCAAAATATAGAAAGAAAATAAAAAGAGCCAGATAGCAACAATATTGAGACTCCATTTCTAGAAAGATTCAAATAAGCTATAGAAATCAAAGAGTCTGAATTGGTACAGGAATTAAGTAAATTGAATATTGAAATACCACTGTTACAAGCAATTAAGGACATTCCAGAATTGAACAAATTAATCAAAATATTATGTCTGAAAAATCCAAGAAGGAAGAAAAAGTACCAAAAGACTATCAAAGTAGATGGGAAAATTGTTGATTTATTAGCAGGAAACTTTTACTTCCCAAATACGGAGATACTGGAAGTCATGTTATTTCTGTCTCTATAGGAAATAAGGATGTACATAATGTTTTGATATATTTGGGAACTACTATCAATGTAATGGCAGTGGATACTCTAAAAACATTACCATTAATGGGCATACAACCTACTAATACCATATTGTATATGGAAGACCATTCTGTAGCAAAACCAGAAGGAATTATTGAAGACGTGACAGTTATGGTGGAGTCATGGGAATATCCATTTGACTTCCTTATATTGTAGCCAAAAGTTAAAACATTGGGTTATCCCATTATTTTGGGTAGACCATGGTTAGCTACAGTTGCTACTTTAATAGATTACAGGTCAAGTGATATGACAATCTCGAATGGTAAGAACTCTAAGAAAATTTCCTTGTATCCTACTGCACAACCTTCTATTGAAAATCATGAACAATTATGGGTTAATTCTCTAGAAACTAATAAGAAAATTTTGTCTTCTTCAACTATGATCACATTACAGGATCATGTAAGAGAAGTAGAAGAGATGATTAATCCACCATTGGATGAGAACCAATTGTCCTCGAAGCAATCAAAAATAGTTCTGGAACCTGTGAACTTAGTTTTAGAACCTGCGGCTATTGTTTTGGAACCACCACATTTAGTTCTAGAACCACGTCAACAGCAGTTCTCTTTGATTAAAAATGATTTCACTCTAGAGGAATGAGATTTATCATGGGGAGAGGATGAATCAATAGCTTTAGTTTCAAGTACATCAAGAAGTGGTGAAGAATTTCATGAAATTAGCAGTGATGAAGAATTTGGCCTACAAAGAGATAAGTATCATAATTCTCATTACTGTCCTTTTTCCAGTATTATGTCTCAAGGAACTTTTGGAGATGTTTCTACATACCACATGCATGCATTTTCCATTAAAAACTTTAACGAAACCCTTCCCACAAATCAGTTCATCACATATTGGAACCAATCATGTTGAAATTCAACCAGGTAAAACTTTAAACGTTAACAACTGGTTGAAGGAGGATGAAGAAGCTAAATTGTTTGATGTTCTTAAAAATCATACTAAAGCTTTTGCTTGGGATTACAAAGACATGAATGGGATTCATCCAAGTATCTGCACTCATGACATCTATACTGAAAACATTAAACTAGTTAAGTAGCCTCAAAGAAGGATTAACCCAGTTTTAAGGGAAACAAGAAATTAAAAAACTATTACAATTAGGTTTCATCTACCCTATCTTAGATAGCCAATGGGTATATCCTCTTGTAATTTTTCCCAAAAAGAATGGAAAATGAAGAATATGTGTAGACTATATGAAACTGAACAAAGCCACAATGAGAGATTATTTTCCCTTACCATTCATAGATCAAGTCCTAGATAACCTTTCAAGTAAATAGTAATTTTCTTTCTTGGATGGCTTTAGTGGGTACAATCATATTAGAGTTGCTGTTGAAGATTAGGACAAAACTACATTTACATGTCCATGGGGAACCTTTTCCTATAGGGTGTTACCATTTGGTTTATACAATGCTCCTGCAAATTTCCAAAGAGTAGCACTTACAATCTTTGTTGATCTAATAAATTATTGTGTTTAGGTATATATGGATGACTTCACTATACACGAAGATACATTTGAAGATGCTTTAAGAAATCTGGATAGAGTGTTAACAAGATGTGAATAACACAACCTGTCTCTTAGTGATGAAAAGTGTTTGATGATGGTGGATGAGGGGATTGTATTAGGACACCATATTTCAAAAAAAGGAATTCAGGTGGATCAAAACAAAATTAGGATCATTTCAGATTTACCTATTCCTCAGACCCCCATAGATATCAAATCATTTCTAGGGCATGTTGGGTACTATAGGTGCTTTATAAAATATTTTATTAAAATTTCTGCCCCCATGTTTTATTTGCTAACCAAGGACTGTGAATTTATTTAGGATGAAAAGCGTCAGCATGCTTTTGAAGAAATTAAGGAAAAATTAATTAGTGCCCCAATATTGAGAGGACCTAATAGGGAAAATCCATTTCATATCCAAAAAGATGCCTCAAATTATTCCATTAGTGTAGTATTGGGACAGAAAGATGAGGAAGGAAAGATGTATGCCATTTATTATCTTAGCAAGAATCGTACTCCCACTAAAAAGAATTACACCACCACTGAAAAGGAATTTCTTTCTATGATTTATGTAATCAATAAATTCAAACATTACACTACAGGGTACAAGATATTTGTACACACAGATCATTCAAAAATTAAGTATTTAATGAAAAAACCAGTGGTTGGAGGAAGAATAATTAGATGGTTATTAATTTTGCAAGAATTTGATATTTCCATTATGGAAAATCCAGGTAAATCTAATGTGGTAGCTGATTTTTTTTCAAGACTAACCACCACAGTGGAGCAAGATCTAGTCAAGGATAAATTTTCAGATGAACAACTATTTGTAATCTCAGCAAGAACACCATGGTTTGCTGATATGGAAAATTATCTTGCAACAGGGAAGTTTCCTCCTTTCACTAAGAAACAAATAAAGAAGTTAATTAAAACCAGTGCACAATTCAAATGGTTAAATGGAATGTTATTTAAATGTGGTCCTGATTTTGTCTTATGCAGGTGTGTAAGAGAGGATGAAATCTTTGAAATCCTCAGAGCATGGCATGATGAACCAAGTGGAGGACACTATTCAGTGAAAAGAATAGCTCATAAGATACTTGGAACTGGTTATTATTGGCCATCTTTGTACAAGGATGTGAAGATATATATCAAGAGGCGTGATCCTTGTCAAAGGATGGGATAGCCAACTTTCACCAATGAAATGCCTCTTCAGCCTCAAGTTTTGGTTGAACCATTTGAGAGATGGGGATTGGATTTTTTTGGTCCCTTTAATCCTCCTTCACAAGGGAAATAATATATTCTTATGTGTACTAACTATGTGACAAAATGGGCAGAAGTGCAGGCATTGACAAATGCCACTAAAGAAGTAGTTGCTAATTTCCTTTGGAATAGAATTATGATAAAGTTTAGAGCACCAAAGAGCATAGTTTCAGATCATGGACCACAATTCATGTCTAATATGATTCAAGCTTTCACAAGGTATTACCAAATCAATCATAGGAATTCATCTCCTTACCACCCACAGTCAAATGAACAAGCTGAAGTAACATACAGAGAATTGGAGAACATCCTTACCAAAACAGTTGAAGCTGGGAGAAAATATTGGGTAAAGAGACTACCTGAAGTTTTCTGGGCTTATAATATAACCTGGAAAACTACAATAGGATTTTCACCATATGAATTAGTCTGTGGGAAAAATCCCTTGTTGCCTATAGGGTTTGAACTTCAAACATTAAGGACAATAGTAAAGGTGGGAATTGAGTTGAATGCAGCTTAAAAAGAAATAATCCTTTAACTCAATGAGTTAGATGAATTAAGTTTGGAAGCACTTCAGCAGACAGAGATAATTCAAAAGAAAAGAAAACAATGGCATGACACACATATCAATAAAATTCAATTCAAAGTAGGAAACTAGGCATTACTGTTCGATTCGAAGTACCAACAATTCAAGGGAAAATTGAGAACCAAATGGTTGAGACCCTATCAGATTGAGTAGATATTTGACAATGGTTCTATTCAGTTACTTCCCATTGATGGCAGCAGCAGAACACTCTTGGTCAATGGGCATAGGTTGAAACTCTATAGGAAGCCTCCCACTAAGGATGAATTCTTGAGGAAGATTGAAGTAGATAAAGAATTTGATCATATGGAAGAACCCAGTTCTTCCAAAATAATCAAATAACCAGATGATAGATCCAGAATAAAGGGAAGAAGATGAAAACTAGTAAATGGCATTTTCTTCCCCCTCAAAAAAAGAAAAGAAATTCTCTCAAAGGTTAATTGAAAACTATCAAATGGCAATTGACCTCTTTTTGGCTAGTTCAAATAAGGGAATTCTTTTGAATTCCAGCTGTCTTATCTAATCATGTTTTGTTCCACTTGTAGGAATGATGAGTCATCATAGTAAAAGGGTTGCATCATCAAGGATGGTAATTATATCTTTTAACTTATTTAGGGTTGATTAAATGTTTGCATGTGTGATTTGACTTAATTTAAAAGTAGGTATTATGAGTCATCTATTTATACATTATGATTACAAGTGTGTAATCATGAAGTTGATTTGGATGGAATAAGTGGTGGCATGGTTATCATTAGTAATCATTATTGAAAAAATCAAGTGAAATAAGTTGCAGAGATATTTTGAGAAACGAGCATCGAATTAATTTTTTTTCCGTAGCAAAGAACAGAGAATTCAAAAGTTCTGCAGCTAAGAACTAAGGTTCTACAGCTAAGAATAGAGATTCTACCGCCAAATTTGTCAGTTTCGTAGATAATAAAAGGGCCTGAAACCAATTAACACAAAATCAAAAGAGACATAACTCAAGATGATATGGGGATTAAGAAGAAATCAGAACCAGAAGATGATTCCTAGTTGCTTGCAGATGAAGAAGTTGCATCTATATTTGAGCATGTGGGATGGCTAGAGTTTCTTAAGAAATTTTCAAGACATAATGATGAATTGGTAAGAGAATTATTCATAAACCTAGAACAATCCAAGACAAAGGTGAGAAATATCTTTATTCACTTTTCTATAGTAATTTTTCTGGAGTTCCAATTGTGCATGTCCCACAACCTACCAAGGGGAATTTGAAAGAATTGGTTGAATTCTTACTACAAGAAGGAGAAACTGAACCCAAGTACATTTGTAATACAAATAAAATCATAAAAGGGGTAAGAAGGGCTAGTTTTGCCAAACCCTTTGATAAGGTAGCATTTTGGGTAGTGAAATATTTAACCTGTGATGGTTAGTTTGGGTCTGTGGGAAAAGAAGTCTTAATAATGCTCATATATCTAAAGTACAGAGCCACAAAACTTGAGTACATAATAAACCTTCCAAGGTTTGTTTTTTACTCTATCCATACCATGGCTTAGAGGTATTCCTAGGGTGTTGGGAAAATCAGACATCATGGTCTAATTCATTTAATATGCCAACACTATTTTCTGTCAAAGAAGAATGGAGAAGAAATTTGGGACAAGTTTCTTGGAAAGTTTGAGAAAAACCCTAATATTATTAGGATAATTCCATCCCCATTCTCTCCTTTAACTAATCAAGAAATTTATGCCACTGCAGAAGAACAAGGGGAAATAAAAAGAGAAAATATACCAAAAAGAAGAAGGTTGGTGAAAAAGATCAAAACAGTAGAGCCTTCTATACCTGTGAAGGAAATTCCTTCTTCTACAGCAACTTCAGGGGAGCCAATATCTATCTCTGACGGTGATAGCTCACCCATGCAAGAGCAAGAAAGAACAATAAGAAGAAGCTCTAGAAATAAATCCACTGCTGGGCATGTTGAACTTCCCCAGAGAAGAAAAATTCATAAGAGGTCAAGGGAAATCCCAGAGGGAAGGAGTGAGCAGGAAAGGATGGAAAAGGAAGCTACTGACATTTTGGGTAGCATGGCCATGACTCCACCTGAGCCAAGTCAATTTGAAATGGACAGAGGAGAGGAGAGACTTGAAGAGAAATATTTTCAAGAATTGGTTAAACCATCAGCATTGCCACATGAAGAAGAAGAGTTGGCATCCTAGAGAAGAAAAGGAAAATTTCCTTTGTTAGAGGAATAATTTCCCAACTCCTCAAGCAATTTCAGAGGAAGAAAAAAGACAACAAGTTAAATAGGCTTTGTTCTTGTCTAGAGAAGAGCTCATTATTAGAGAATAGGATGAGGAATTGGATTTCCTCAAACTTAAATTAGAACAAAGGGAAATACTCATTGATGAGATAAAGACTCATCTTATAGCTAGGACTGAGGAATTATCAATAATCAAGAAGCAGCTGATAGAAAAAGAGGAAGAATTTCAAACTTCCAGAAAATAGAGTGTTGTGTCCAAAATCTCTACACAAATTGAGTTAACCTATTTTCCACTCAAACAACTATGGAATGAAACTTGCAGGGAGCTCAAAGAAGCCAAAACATCAAATAAAGAATTGAAGACCAAGATTGAAGAAGAGATGAAGGCAAGAAAATAATGGGAAGAAAATTTTTACAAGGAGGAAGGAAATAAATATAAATGTCTTACAAAAATTCATATGGTCTGTATTATGAGTGAGAAATTGCTTGCCTATAGAAGGTCCTCTCCTGCATATAGTGTGTTTTTAGAAGAGTAGTTAATTCACTGGTAGTTGTCAAGAATTACATGTGGGATTCCACAAGAACTAAAATATGAATCTGAATTCATGACAACTTACTCTCTATCCAGCCCTAAGTAGAAAAACATCCTGTGTGAATTTTATCTTTGTAATTTTATGCTAGAGAAAAACATAGGATTTATGATCAACTTGTATGTGGGGCATATCCAGGTCAATGCATTTATCTCTATTTTGAAAAATAAAATTGCATGGAAGGAAAGATAATTTAGCTCAAATAGACTTTGTATGAGAGCTCACCATGGTAAACCTTCTACCTTGCTCATGCATTTTAGAACTCATGCCTTTGATATGAGATTCAAGACACATTACCTTTCCATTCTGAAAAGGAGTATTGATGCCTTCACCTCCAATGAGAAGGAAAAATTTGAAGATATTTATGAAGGATGCTCAAAGAGGTTGGAACTCCTTACTATTTCTTTGAAAAGAAGGAAAGTAATTTCCCCTACAAATCTGATCTGGAGTTTAGAGAGGGAAAATTTTCTATGCACAATAATTCCCCAAGTCAATGAAACCTACAAGAAAATATGGATGGGAATGCAAACAAGGCCCCCTCTACTTCTCACCCCCATGTCTCCTTGGAAAAATAGAGAACCTCAAGATCTTGCTGAATTTGAAAAGTGGGAGAGGAAAATAGAAGTAGGAGCTGGGTTTAGTACATCTGAGCTTAAGGATTGGGAAATCTAGTTTCAGTCATTTGATATGAGCAATCAAATGGAATGCAGAACATATTACCCCACTTTTGAAGAATGAAGTTTGTAAAGGGACTTACAAGCAAGTAATTTTGGGGGAAATGATGAGGCCAGAATATGTCTGATTAATGTATAATATATGATCTCATCTTACTCTCCTTTTTATTAAGTTTGATTACATTTTGTGAATTTTAGTTAAGTTGATATGAGTTAGAATGTAATTGTCTATCTTGTGATTGATTATCATTCTAATGCTTAAAAGATCTGAAATTCCTGACGAAGTGTGTGTTGAAATTTAGTTTTGTAATAAAGTAGGTCTAATCAATCGAGGAAATGAAGTAGGTGGCATTCAGTATGTTTTGATAGCATCTATTCCTACATAGCTTAGTTCTGGAACTTCCAAGCTAGTTCTTGAATTCCATCACATAGTCATCATTTAGTTCTGGAACTTTCAGACTTAATTCCGGAACTCTAGTATTTAGTTCCAAAAATTTGGGACTTAGTTCCAGAACTCCTAGGTATAGCTCTGGAACTCCTGGGTGTTGATCCTTAATGATTTCCTATGGTTTTGGAACTTCTATGAAGTTCCAGAACTAATGGGAGTTATCTTTCTAACCACATCTAGAGATTTTGCATCTACGACCCTTTCAATCAAAAAAGGATGAGAAGATTTCTGAACACAAATCCAGGGAGATTTATCCTACAACTATCTGATCAACCGCAATCTGACTTAGCATCTATTCTGGGCATGATTTGATTTCATCAGAATTGTTGAGATAGCTATGATTGTAAAATGTATATAAAAGTAGACCTGCAGTAGATAGACATATATATAGAATCTAATATTAGATAGATATAGAACAGAGAATTGAAATAGACTGAGTACTTAGATCCAATACGTTTGTAATACTGAATGTTTTATCAATAAAATAGCCATTCCTATTTGAGATAATTATGAGTTGTCAAATCTTGATTCAAGCAGGAGCAAGGGCCCACTCCCCCAAGGACTAAGATATTCATTTACTTGGTATTTATATTTCTTCAGCAAATAGGTTAGATCTATTAATTCTGTATTGTTTTAATTCTTTCATTCAAACTCTGTTGTATACTTGTTCCTGCAGGTGTTTAGATAGATTCTTATATTTCTTGCAATTATTTTCAAACATTCTAAATTGAGTTTGTTTATTTCCAATAGCAAGTGTGTTTCCTTTTAGCAAATCTTTTAGTGTGTTTACTTTTAGCAAGTTTTCATAGTTTGATTTAAATAAGGTTTTACCAAGAAGTCCTTAAGACATTGAAGAGATCCCCCATAAAATACAAAAATAACTACATTCAACTACTAGATCGATAAAATTACTCTTGTTGATATAGCTTTAGACACACCCTTGGTTTGATATGACATCAAAAAGAAGTTGATTAAATGAAGGGAATGATGACACCCTTCAATGAGTGTTTTAAAATAACTTCATTATATTTATAAGTCAAAATATGGTAGCCAAAATTACATCAAGATAGTTCCATTTATGGAAATTTTCACACTTGCAGAGATTACTTTACTTCATAGAGCTCGCCATTAAAATATATTTTCCTTCTCTCCTACTCCCTATCTATCCTTACTTAGCTCTCTTGTTTTTCTGTGAAAACCATCCATCCTCATAGAATAATCATCCTCCTCCATCATAACTTCTCATCATTCTCTCGTGTGAAATCCTGGGGGAATCCAGTCATGATTGTTCTACCACTACCCAGGAATATGCCAGCTGTAACCATGTGTTTCCCTCAATCGAGTTCCTTCTAGTATATAAGTTCCAACTAATCCTTAACATAACAACCTCGACTCCTTATCATTTCTTTACAACCATATTGATTGCTTGGAATATCCTTTCCTTGATCCAAAAGTATCCATATCTTGTCCACATTTGTATTTGGTCACTTTTCTTTTTGCTCCCTAGGCACATCTTTTCTTATAGTCCAAAACTTACTAAGTCCCAACTCTATCTTGTTTGGGCATGAGCCTTCATACCTCTCCAAAAACTATTTCTGTGCGTGCCTTCACACCCTACTTTTGTGTGCCATAAGGCTTCATGACTTAGGTACTTAGTTACTTTTAGGGATCCAACATAACCCCAAACTAAATTGGTTTCCATCCCTGCAAACCTTCGTGCTTCCTGAACAAACATTTTGTCAACCAAAACCTATGAGAGTAATAATTCTACTCCAAAGAATAAAGAATAGTGGTAGAGAAATAATTTGAGTACAATATTGAATAATGGGGGGCAAGGCTACATGACTAATTAAAGGAGTTTAGGTAATTCTATGTTTATCTCGTTCTTCAATTTCTCTCAGGCCTTCAATTATGATAGGGCCTTTCTTGGCACTTCACCTAAAATTCTGGGAACCTGGTTTGGGATGATTTATTCCACCTTACCTTTCAACATGTTAATGGCCATACCTATCTCTGTGTAGAAACCCTTAAACTCATCCATCCATTTAGTGATGGAGTCTCAAAGCTCACCGATTCTAAAATCTATCTTTTCACGTTTTGTCTTGATTTTCTCCTTCTGGTTCGTGGTGTTGATGACCAATTATGAACACTCTACCTTATTGGTAGGGATGGTCTCTTGTAACACTTTGAGGGCTGCCTCTTCCTCTATCACCCACACATCGATAATTGGATCACATTCTCTATAGCTATTGAATCCCCTATCCGCTAGTATATTCTCCTCCTTGCGTTGGGAGAGCAAATCTTCCAACTCTGTGATCTGGGCTTCAATTGCGACCTTGTTTTCCTCTTTTCCTTTACAAGATTTACAGTTGTGGGGACCATGCCATCATTGATGTTAACAAGTAACATCCCCACAAAGTCCTAAAGGTACTCCATCTCATCCCCATAATCATTCCTAGCCTGGCTCACCAACATCGGACATTGTCCCATAATGTTTTTCACAAGGGCACCAACTCGGTCATACACCTCCTTTGATTGCACTTGTTCTCCCATTAACCCATAGCATAACCTATCTATTTCCTTCTCCTTACTCTTCATCTCTATGATCAAGGTCCAAACAGTGGCCCCTATATCCAAACTATGTCAGATTACCTCTAAATACATCTTTTACAGAGCATTGCATGCCTACTCATTTGTGATGTGGTTAGGATTCACCACTTTATATGTATCTCCTCCATTCTTCTTTAAGTGAACGGTCTCAATTACATGATCATTGAACTTAAAATTAGGTTCCTCAGTGTGGCGGTGCATGCTCCAACTGAGCATCTTCCTATTCCTTGGCATACCCCCATCTTGATCTATCAAATCCCAAAAATGAAAATTTTCTAGTGGGAGGGTGGCCTGGAATCTTGTTCACAATATCTGCATGGGTTCATCTACAAATTCCATGTGTGGGAACACGGGTTTCCACTTCTTCCTTGTAGCTTTTCCCTTTTTTATTTACTTCTTCACCTCAGGGGTGAATCCCTTATCCTCCTTTAAAGTAAAGGAGTCCCCTTTATCTCCCTTTAGTCTGGTGCTTTGTGGTGTAGTAGCCTCATGAAATGGACTCTTCTTAACCCCTAAAAAGTGTAATTATCATTCTCCTTGTGCCTTACCTGCATCCGTGGTCTCCACCTTAGCCTCCTCTCCCTCTAGTTCTGCTTCTAATTTCACTTTGAAAGTGGTGGGGTCTTTTTCCTCTCCTTCCTATGAGCTTGTTGTGGGGCTTGATGCATCAGGTGTCTTTTGCCTATTTTCTTCTCATTCTTCCTTTTCTTCCTTCTCCTCTTTTCCTTCCTTCTCCTCTTTTTTTCATAGAAATGAGGCCTTGCTGCCATCTATTTTAGAATTACTGGTGCCCTTGCTCTCATTTTAATATGTGTAGCACTTCCTCTTTTTTTTGGTATCCAACCTTTCTTCATCTTCTTCTTATTCTTCTTCCTCTTCCTCTTACATTGCTTTCATGGGCGGGATTGGAGTCTCCCATGGATTTGGAAAGGGAGAGTTTGTAACCTCCACCTTAATCCCTCCTTGTGTTTTAGGTCACATCTGGATGAACTCTCGATGGACATACCCCTTGATGGTAATGTTGGCTTGTAAGTCTAGAAAATATGGCTCCAAAACTTTGACGTAGGCATGTCAAGTTCCATACTTGTATATAGATCACAACATGTGGACATCAACATCCACCTTGTCTACATCAAAAATCAACTTGTTTGATTCCTTGATCCAGTTGATGGTGCACTTCATATATCTAGTTGTGAATGCGAAGGGGAGTTTGCACAATGGCCCCATCTCTCCTTTCGCCATTATAAATCTTGCTAGGAAAAATTATTGGGTAAATTTTTTTTTTTACCTTGTATCTAACAACTTGTGGTAACTCATGGGGGATGCACCACTCATGTCTCAAATTCTCTACACAAACACTCAAACCATGCATTCATCTTAGCCTTGTAAGCACTTGAGATAGTCCCATCGCAAGTGAATTTTACAAATTGGACTGCAGGGGATATGTGCAACGGGTGGGTGAACCCAAATTTTCTCATATAGTCCATCTGGGACAACCAATCTCCTAGAACATGATTAATAACAAGATGGATCCCCAAGTGATCTCTACTTCTACCCTCATTCTGTACCCTCACCTCTTTGATAATTCAATTTGTAATGAATTGGGCAAAATTGTACTGTGCCTTCTTGGATACCCTATAGGAAATGTACATAAAACCTCTAATTAATGTCCATCTACCTTTTTTATGTACCCAATTTGTAGCCAATGAGTTGGGAAGTGAATCTCAACATTGGGTCTATGAGATCTATAATTACCTGTGCACTACCCCCTTCTCGTAGTTTAGCATTTTTCTAGCTCCTCAATCTTGGCAGTGGCACATAAATTAAGTGTCATATCCTCTGAAGTGTTCCATAGGCTCGTAACCATCCAAATCAAATGGCCTTTGATCCTCATTATTCTTCCTGTGAAGTAGTCTTCCTGTGAAGTAGAATAAATCATTCATGCACCCGTGATATTACTCACCAAAAAAAGTAGGGCATATTTGACAAAGAAGGGAATCTCCCATAGCTATAAAACCCTATTCTTTTGTAGTGATTGTTTCATTGAGTCATAAAACTTAAGATTTTTGAGCTTCATCCACCATCAGAGTGCCCAACACTAGGTCCACCCGCATCAAGCTTTTCATTTTTGGTCATTTTTTGGTTGTATTCATTGATCTTATGTTTATATAGCTTTGACCTCCACTCTTCATCCTAAATAGCTCTAGGAGGATACTGCATGTCTGATTATATCTCCTCAAGATGATCCTTTTCCACCACTAATTTCTTTGTTTGAACCTTCTTTGGTGCCATTTTTCGCTCTCCTTTTTCATTCATTCTGTAGATGTTATGCTCCTTTCTTTTTAACTTCCCTAACTTGGTAACTTTCCCTATTCTCTTTCAAACCACCTCCTTCATGTAAGTCTACTATCTTCTTTTGTCCATGTTATGTCATAATATTTTACTTCAAATTTACAAAATTCCACTAGTTCATGATATTACTTCACATTTTCTCTTCTTCAAAAAACCTTCATCACACTTTGAGCTCGGGAGCACTAAAGAAATTTTCTAAGGAACAGTAGTCAAATTGAATACTCTTGCCTCCTAGTTATAATTTTATCGATGCATTAGAGTTCCTTTGACCACATCACTTTAAATCAATTTAAAAAAAAAAAAAATTATTTCACTCAAGCTATCTTCCACAACTTCTCCTCGCACTTCACAGCTATAACCTTCTAGCACTCCAATACTACTAAACTGCCAAAGACCTCCTTCGTGTGCATTGTTGTGCCAAAGTACATAACCTATGTGTTATCTACTAAGTAGTTCTCCATGGTGTTGTCTACCTTGTGTTATAACCACATGATCCTTTCCTTCTTTGTGTTCTTCAAAATTCTCTCAACCCACCTTCATAACTACTCGAATTTATGTACCTTAGCCATCACATCACTCATTCTTCTGTCTTCCACGCTAATTTTTCCCAATAGTCCACTGTCAAATATTTTTGGACTCCATGGTCAATATAGTTGCTACTTCACCCCATACAAACATATATGTGTAGTCCCTTGCACATAAAACCTCTTACAATGTAATTATCCACCAGCTCACAACCATGTAACAAAAATCTAAAAATGCCGACAAAGGAAACAACCAAAAGGACTAAAAGAAATATAAACTAATTTTCAAAATTGTCTTATTTTTTACTATATAGAAGCCTTATTTAATAGTAGGACTTCATCCTACTCCCATTGAAGTAACCTGGTAACCTCATCCCATCCATTTCTTATAACTAGCACACACCTGAATTGAGGATGTACGAGATGATGTATAATCCTAACTAATGGAATTTCAGTTTCCCCAGGATGGCACATTAACCACCTAAAGAGTAGGGCAGGTTTGGTGAATAAGGGCAGCTCCCATAGCCATAAAACCCCATTTTTTTGCAGCTTTTGTTTCACTAAGTCATCAACCTTAGGGTTTCTAATCTCATTCATACATCATAGTGTCTGAAAGTAGCGTCCACCCACCTCAGCTTTTCATTATCAGTAATTTTGTGGTTATATTCATTGATCTTACATTTATATAGCTTTGAGCTCCACTCTTTAGCCTTAATAACTCTAGGAGGGTACTACATCTCAGATTATATCTCTATAGGATCCTCCTTTTCCACCACTAATTTATTTGTTCGAGCCTTCTTTGGTGCCATTTCCCTCTCCTTTTTCGTTCATAGCCTTAGGTGTTATGTTCATTTATTTTGACTTCCCTAACTCGGTAACTTCCCCACTTCTCTTTCACAACCACCTCATTCCTACTTTGATGTCTTCTTCCCTCCATGCTATGTCACAATATTTTACTACAAATTTGCACAAGTCCACTGGTTCATGATAGTACATCAATTTTTTCTTCTTTGAAAAACCTTCATCACACTTTGATCTCCGGAGAACAAAGAATTTCTCTAAGGAAAATATTTTAATTGACTACTCTTACCTCTTATTTATACTTTTCTCGATGTGTTATACTTCCTCTGACCACATGCCTTAACATAAATTTTTAATAAAACACTTTATTTCACTCAATCCATCTTCTGAAAACTTCCCCTTGCACTTCACATCTATAACCTTCTGTCACTCCAATAATACTAAATTACCAAAGGCCTCCTTCACGTGCATTTCTGTGCCGAAGTACATAACCTTTGCATTGTCTACTAGGTGATTCCACATGGTGTTTCCTTCCCTTTTGTTATACCACATGATCCATCCCTTCTTTTTGTTCTTCATAATTATCTCAACCAACCTTCATAACCCGCATGAATTTACTTACCTTAGCTATTACATCACTCGATCTTCTATCTTCATGCTAATTTTTCCCAATAGTTCATTGTCAAAGAATTTTTGCCTCCATGTTCAATATAGTTACTACTTCACCCCAAACAAAATTATATGTGCTTACCCTTATGCATAGAACTTATTATAATGCAATTAGCCACTGAATCACCAACCCACAACACAAATCTGAAAATGCTGACAAAGAAAATAACCAAAAGGAATAAAAGAAATCTAAACTAATTGTCAAAATTGCCTTATTTTTTACTATACAAAGCCTTATTTAATAGTAGGGATTTATCCTACTCCCATTGAAGTAACTTAGCAACCTCATCCCATCTAGTTTTTGTAATTGGTATGTGCCTGAATTGAGGATGTACGAGATGATGTATGGTCCTAACTAATGGATTTCCATTTTTCGAGGATGACACATAAATTTAGAGTCATAAAGTAAGACCATATGTCTAGCCTCAAATTTTTTGCTTTTGATATGATGATCGTGGCATGCTTTTTTTCATGCCTTCTCTATCTTCTGACTCCACCTAGTAAGTGAACACATTTGGTCCAACTGTATTAAATTTTTTTTGTATTCTTGTAGTGCTTGCTCATCAGATAATCCTCCTACGTGTGCAATACATAGAGACAATAGAATAAACTCTAATGGTAATATAGATTTCATGCCAAACACCAATTGAAATAGTTTGGCCTTGTTCAATCTATCATAGGTTGTCCTATATGACCATAGTACAGATGATACATTACCATCCCCAATCTTGTCTTCCCACATCAAAAATTTTGGTGAGCATGTGACTTAGTATCTTGTTAAATGCCTTAACAATTCCATTAGCTTGGGGTGATAAGAGGTGGTATTATGATGGGCCACCATGAACTCTGCTAACAAAATCTTGACCATCTCATTAAAAAAGTGTGTGCCTCTATCACTAGTCAGGAAAAAAGGACACCCATACCTACTAAATATGTTTTCCCATAGGAATCTCACCATTATGGTCAATGAGTTGTCCTTCGTAGGCATTGCCTCTGCCCACCTTGTTAAGTAATCCATGTAAGTAATGATATAGCATGAACCATTTCTTAGCATGGAAGGTTGAAATAGGTCCTACCAAAATCAATCTCCCACTTCTCAAATGGTTATGGACTATCTATCGGTCTCAAGGGCATCTCATCTCTTCTTCCTAGTTTTCTAGGATGCTAGCAATGGTCACAATGACTTGCAAAACTCAATACAATTTTTGTAGATGCTTTCCCATAAAATTTTTTTCTATTAAAATCTTCCATGTGATAACATTCCTTTCATAGTGTCCTCCTGAAATTCCACCATGATTACAACACATTCATGCTCTAGGACGCACATGTATAAAAAATCATTACAAACCTAGCTTGTATAAGTCCCCTCTAATTAACATGTAGGGTGTAGAACATATGGATAGTTGCTTCCTTTCAAAATTCTTCATTCCCTCCCATGCCACACCCGTTTTGAGAAACACACCAATCTCTTCCAAGTCAGAGGGTGCATGCCACAATATAAATAGTTTTGCATCTAGTATTGTATTTGCAATTCTCTGTGCATCCTCTCCTGATTCAATCCTCAATAAATGGTTAGGTTCCAAATTATTCTTAACTTGTTTCACAACAACTGTAAACTCATAATTATTGAAACAACAAGACCCACCAATATATGCACCCTTTTAAAATGGGCTTGTTTACTAAGTACTTCAATGTCAATGTGGTTCATGTAGAATATAAAGGGTGTTTCCAGGAAATACTACCTTAATTTCTGTAGCGTGAAGATCATTGGCAATGCCTCATGCTCAATAGTAGTATATTTTTATTCTACTAGGGTTAGATTTTCTACTAGTAAAACATAAGGGGTGGTCAATAATTACTTCTCCAAGTTGTGCTAAGATTTCCCCAATCACAAATCCTAAAGAATCAACATGTACATGGAATGGTTTATCCCAAGAAGGAAAGCATAGTATGGTTGTAGTGATAAGCTTATTATTCAATTTGCAAAACGTCATCTGTTGTGCCTCTCCATAATGGAATGTACATCTGTGCTTCAATAATCCTTCCAGTGACGCAGCAGTTTTGGCATACCCCTTATAAACTTTCAGTAATACCCCATATGCCCAATGAATCCATGCACTATACTATGGCTGGTAGGTTCTCCCAATCGCACAATAATGACAACTTTGGAAGGATCCCACTAGCAAACCTTCGTTACATAGGATATGCCCCAATGAGGTTCAAAATAGATTAGTGAAGAGACATTTCTTGATATTGAGGGATATGCACCACTACTGACATATTTAAAACATCAGCCTTAGATTGTCACAATGGTCCCTTACCTAATCCATATACCATCTAATCATCATGGTAGACTTGAAGAAACTTATGGATGAAGTCTTGAAATGCGTGGACCACTATGCAAAAAAACACAGCTGACATGTTTTTTAGTCCAAAAGGCATGATTGCATAGGAAAATCTTCCCCACTCAGTGGAAAAATTTGTCTTGTCTTGGTGCTCCTTTACAATTCTAACTTGATGATATCCTGAGAATCCATCCATGAAGGTGTAGTGCCCACAAAATACACACACAATTACAACATGTGAAATACAAGGATTTTTTTTTGACTTACATTGCTCATTGCAAAACGCCACAAGGACTCCAAGTAGAACAACTCAACAACATATACGACACCTACATCAGTCACCAAATCACATAGACACATTACTACGCCATATACCTATTTATACCACACTTTACCAAATGAAAGAGTACTAGCAAAAAAACCAACCACGAGACAAAAGACTCAAGGATTGGCGAACCCACAACACATCATTTCTTTAATAGCATCTTAGTTACGATTATGTTATCAACCAATTTTGACTTCACAAAATTGTTAAAAAATAATTTTAAAAAATGAAAAATTAGAAAATTTTGAAAAGTGTTACTTTGCGTGGTTCATTGGACTCATTGCGATCATCTTATTTTTGTGATCATTTTGGTCTTCGTTTCGTGATTTTCGGGTGAGAACTCTACCCGCCAGGCTTTAAAACGTGTTAAAATACATTAAAATAATTAATTAATATTTAATTAATTAATTGTTCCTTGTTTGATTAATATAATTTTTAAAAAAATCACTTAAGGAGTATTTAATTAAATAAATATAAATTAAATTTCATTCGACAAGTTTGAGTGCCGGGAAAGTAAGCTTTTGTTTCCAACTGCCGGGTTGGCTTCCCGAACCCGGATTTCCACTTTCCTGGCAATTTCCTTCAAATTTCCCACACGTGGGTTTTTCTCTGCCAATTGCCAAATCATGGATTGGAAAATGGGCATAAAATTCCCCAATTTGCCACATGGGGAAATTAGACGGGGATTGCCAACCCATTTTTCCATTCTCGTTAGCAATTGTCCGTTGCTTTCCCCATTTCCCCTAGCACTTAAGCCACTACCGGGGATGAGAGGAAGTTGAATTAATCCTCGTAACTTCCTCCATCAAACCCATTGGAAAAAGTTAGAAGCTTCTTATTTCTTCAGGAAGACATAATATTTTGTTAGCATCATGCAAGAGAAACTAACGCCATTGTGAAGAAGAAATACAAGAAGGTTTTTTGTTTTGTTTTCAAGCTCCACGTATTGCATAATAAGAAGAAAATAACAACAAAGAGAGGAAGGACAGTAATCTCCCACGCTGGGAGAAGGGAAAGAAGAATAGTTTCAAGAGAAGATTGAAGGCAAGCTGCCCCAGCAAGAGGAGACCACTGCTCTCCTGCGATTTTGTTCTTTTCCTCAGATCTGTTTTACTTTTCACCTCCTGCTCTCATGTGGACATCTTTGCATACATCTTCACAAAGCCCGAGGGTCACTATGTGTTTAGGTTCTTCCACTGATATCTGTGTATATACATAACAAATTCCTGATGGACAGATGCCAAGCGATAAGACTGTCGGTGGCGACGATGATGCATTCAATACATTTTTTAGTGAGACCGGTGCCAGAAAGCATGTTCCCCGTGCCGTGTTCTTGGATCTCTACCTGGGTCGAATTTGGAAGCTGAAGGACAACTGCACTGGTCTATAGGGGTTTCTAGTGTTTCACACTGTAGGAGGTGGTACTGGTTCAGGCCTCGGATCTCTACTCCTGGAGAGGCTTTATGTGGATTATGGGAAGAAATCCAAGTGGGGTTTCACTATTTACCCTTCTCCACAAGTCTCCACATCTGTGGTGGAGCCCTACAATAGTGTGCTCTCAACTCACTCACTGTTAGAACACACTGATGTTGATTTTATGCTTGATAATGAAGCCATTTGTGACGTCTGCCACTGTTCCCTCAACAAAGAGCAGCATAATCTCCCACGCAGGTTCAAGGAGAAACCTCACGCGCCCATTCAAGAAGCTTTCCACGCACTAGGGAAAAGATTAAACACAGTTCAAAAAGGAGAAAAAGACCAAAATGTACGAACATGGATAGACAAGACAGCAAGGAAAGAACAATTTTCCATGCATGCAAAGGAGGAGAATGTAGAAAGTAATTTTAAATCCCAGGTCAGAGCACTTTCCAAATAATGAGGAGAAGCCTCCAGCAATGCCTGAATGTTTCATACCAAATTTTATCGACCATCTTCATAGGAGTTTCAAAGGTCCACAGCTAGCTGCAGTTCAGTGGGATACTATGCATACAACAGCTGGTACAAATGGAGTTGGGTCTGCTAAACGGAAGGAACCTTGGCCCTTCACTTTGGTGCAAGGTCCACAAGGGACAGGAAAGACACATATAGTCTGGGGAATGTTGAATCTTATTCATCTTGTTCAATATCAGCACTATTATGGTGCACTGCTTAAGAAACATGCTCCTAAAAGCTACAGGCAATCCTACAATAATGCAAACAGTATTGACAGTATTGGCACAGGATCAATTGATGATGTGCTTCAAAGTATGGATCGCACAGTATTCCATATGCTTCCTAAACTTTTCCCTAAACCACGACTGCTTGTTTGTGCTCCATCAAATGCTGCAACAGATGAATTGCTACAGCGTGTTCTGGATCGTGGATTCATTGATGGTGAAATGAAGGTCTATCACCATGATGTTGCGAGGGTGGGTGTGGATTCTAAAAATCATGCTACACAGGTAGTATCAGTGGAGCGTAGAGCTAAAATTCTCCTAGGAAAGTGTCGTGAGGAAGTAATTGGCTATATGCAGCAGCTACAGGGTAGAGAAGTAAACTTATCTCAGAAAATCAGTGGCCTCCAGAGAGAGCTAAGTGCTACAGTTGCCGCAGGGCAATCCCAAGGAACCGTTGGTGTTGATCTTGATGTTCTGGTTGCACGCGACCACAGTCGTCATCAGTTGTTGCAAAATCTTGCAGCTGTAGTAGAAGAACGAGATAAAGTTTTAGTTGAGTTGACTCGCCTTTTCATTTTGGAAAGTCACTTCCATAGAAGAAGCTCGATCAAATCTTGAGGCAAGTTTTGCAAATGAGGATGAGATTGTGTTCACTACTGTTTCTAGTAGTGGCCGGAAGTTATTCCAGTGCCTAGCCCATGGGTTTGATATGCTGGTTATAGATGAAGCTACAAGCTAGTGAAGTAGGCGTGTTACCTCCACTTTCATTGGGTGCTGCAAGGTGTGTTCTTGTCGGGGATCCATAGCAACTACCTGTAACAGTAATAAGCTAGGCAGCAAGCATGTTGCAGTATAGTAAAAGCTTTTTGAGTGCTTCCAACAAGCAGGTCGACCAACTATGTTGTTATCTGCTCAATATCGAATACATCCTCAAATTCGGGATTTTCCTTAAGATATTTTTATCAAATCGATTAAGTGACAGTGAGAGTGTTACCAGGAGACCTGATGAAATTTATTACAAATATTCTCTATTGAGACCTTACTTGTTTTATGATGTAACTCATGGAAGAAAATCTCATAGAGGTGGGTCTATTTCATATCATAATATTCATGAAGCACAATTTGCGTTGCAATTTTGGCTCTTGGAGATCTTCTCAATGGCGAAAGACCAGAAGTTAGATTCTGATAAACCAAGGTGGCGTAACAACTACGGTCTCGTGAATAATGAATAATTCACCATGGAAAGGTACTCGGATCATGTGGAGAATTGTGAATGTGAATACGAATAGGCTCATACCAGGATATTGCTCAGACAGAGGGGTGGATGAATTGCTCAAGTTTCAAGCTCAGCACTCTTGTCATTTGGAGGATTGCAGAGCATAGTCAATGAGTTCATTCCCGTATGATCAGGATAGGCAGACTCTTGGCCCAATGGATAAGGCACTGATCCTAGGTGTCTTGATCTAGGTGGCACATTACTGACTAGGATGTCTACGTGTGCATACAAGTCATTTAAGTGGGGTCCACATGTACCCATTTATTTTATTTATGTATTTTTCCTTAAATGACCTTTTAACTTAAGTGGTTTCTATTTTTAGTCACTTTTTAAAAGTTGGTTAAAAAAATCAAAGTCACTTAAGTGCCCTATTTAATGTGTATTTAAAACCCTAACTACTTCGTAACCAACTTTTGGGTTATAAAAGGAAGTGAGGGGCTCATTTGTAAGGGTGACTTTGAGAGAGGAGAAGAGAACACTTTTGTGCAAGCTTTGTTTCAAGAAGAAACTTTGTGTTCTTTTGTGAAAAACATTTTGGAGTTAATGGAATAAGGACTTTGTGTCTCATTCATTGTCTTTGGTAACATTTGGTGTTCTTATATTCATTAGATGTTAGGTGTTTGAATCTTGCATGCAAATATTATCTTTGATCTTATTGTCAACATTAGTAATCAGTTGTTCTAGTTCACAGTGATCAAGCTCTGACTATCTACTTGCTCATGTGTGTTCCCTTTTGCATGTTCTTGTTTGGCTAACTCAAACTCCGTTTTATTTGTCTTGGTTATTCAGCTTTCCTATTCATGCAATATTAGGCTCTGTTTTTACCTAACTCTTGCATGTTCTTTCAGTTCATTCCATTCCACTCCTTTCCTTCTTTCTATTCCATTTCCTTCATTCAATTTTCTTCCATTGATGTTCCAAAACACCCCCCACATACAATTTTGAATGTACAGA
Source organism: Taxus chinensis (assembly GCA_019776745.2). Classification (NCBI taxonomy): domain Eukaryota; kingdom Viridiplantae; phylum Streptophyta; class Pinopsida; order Cupressales; family Taxaceae; genus Taxus; species Taxus chinensis. The sequence continues at coordinate 75,289,275 of CM034155.1, read as the reverse complement.
TGTAAATACAGTTTTGGCTTTCAATAAAGGCAGCCCCACCTTCATTGAGGAGGGACTTCGTTGCCACACTGTTGCATGTCATTTGCATGCGTGCAAATTCATATGCTAACAGTTTTACATTCTAAGAACATTATTGTGCAAGGATAATTTTCTCTTTTTTTTAATCTACAAGATCTTAAGCTCATTCCACCTTTAATTTATAGTTCGATCAATTTAGGTTAGCTTCCTTTATGCATCGTGGAATTTTCCATAATTTAATTACTTATTTGGCACAATTCAAATCACATATACATTACTTGATTATCTTGTTCTTGTATTAAGAATATGCTTCTCAAACATTTATTTAATGTTTAAAATTTACCCTTGCTACACAAGTGCAACTAATGTGATGTCACAATGAAATCTTGGGATTAAGGAAGACATAGATTCAAGATAGCTTTTTCCCCAAGAACATCCATCGATCACGGAATAGTTATCTCGCTACCATGGTTGTTAAAGTTCAATAACTTATGGACTTCTATTTATATTTATATATCTTTTGTTTTCTCGACCAACTATGTTGCAGTATAGTAATAAGCCAGGCAACAGGCATGTTGCACTATAGTAAAAGCTTTTTGAGCGCTTCCAACAAGCAGGTCGACCAACTATGTTGTTATCTGCTCAGTATCGAATACATCCTCAAATTCGGGATTTTCCTTCAAGATATTTTTATCAAATCGATTAAGTGACAGTGAGAGTGTTACCAGGAGACCTGATGAAATTTATTACAAAGATTCTCTATTAAGACCTTGCTTGTTTTACGATGTAACTCATGGAAGATAATCTCATAGAGGTGGGTCTGTTTCATATCAAAATATTCATGAAGCACAATTTGCATTGCAATTTTGGCTCTTGGATATCTTCTCAATGGCGAAAGACCAGAAGTTGGATTCTGATAAACCAAGGTGGCGTAACGACTACGGTCTCGCGACAAATGAATAATTCACCATGGAAAGGTACTCCGATCATGTGGAGAATTGTGAATGTGAATACGAATAGGCTCATACCAGGATATTGCTCAGACAGAGGGGTGGATGAATTGCTCAAGTTTCAAGCTCAGCACTCTTGTCATTTGGAGGATTGCAGAGCACAGTCAATGAGTTCATTCCCATACGATCAGGATAGGTGTACTCTTGGCCTAATGGATAAGGCATTGATCCTAGGTGTCTTGATCTAGGTGGCACATTGCTGACTAGGATGTCTACGTGTGCATACAAGTCATTTAAGTGGGGTCCACATGTACCCATTTATTTTATTTATGTATTTTTCCTTAAATGACCTTTTAACTTAATTGGTTTCTATTTTTATTTACTTTTTAAAAGTTGGTTTAAAAAAGTCAAAGTCACTTAACTGCCCTATTTAATGTGCATTTAAAACCCTAACTACTTCATAACCAACTTTTGGGTTATAAAAGGAAGCGAGGGGCTCATTTGTAAGGGTGACTTTGAGAGAGGAGAAGAGAATACTTTTGTGCAAGCTTTTTTTCAAGAAGAAACTTTGTGTTCTTTTGTGAAAAACATTTTGGAGTTAATGGAATAAGAACTTTCTGTCTCATTCATTGTCTCTGGCAACATTTGGTGTTCTTATGTTCATTAGATGTTAGGTGTTTGAATCTTGCATGCAAATATTATCTTTGATCTTATTGTCAACATTAGTAATCAGTTGTTCTAGTTCACAGTGATCAAGCTCTGACTATCTACTTGCTCATGTGTGTTCCCTTTTGCATGTTCTTGTTTGGCTAACTCAAACTCTGTTTTATTTGTCTTGGTTATTCAGCTTTCCTCTTCATGCAATATTAGGCTCTGTTTTTACCTAACTCTTGCATGTTCTTTCAGTTCATTCCATTCCACTCCTTTCCTTCTTTCTATTCCATTTCCTTCATTCACTTTTCTTCCATTGATGTTCCAAAACACCCCCCACATACAATTTTGAATGTACAGATGTAAATACAGTTTTGGCTTTCAATAAAGGCAGCCTCACCTTCATTGAGGAGGGACTTTGTTCCTACACTGTTGCATGTCATTTGCATGCGTGCAAATCCATATGCTAATAGTTTTTGGTGACTCCACTGGTGATTCAGAAATTGTTAACCAGTGCTTGGTTAAATCTTTATGACTATCCCCTCTGCACAAGCTCCAGATCTTCAACCGAATCTTGTGCCCAACGAAGATTTCCAAGGAGACATTGCTGCCAACCTTTGAATAGTAGCTTGGGAAAACCGTGAAAAGCTTGCAGAAATTTGTGCCTATTGATAGAGCCATTGATAGAGAAATCTACATAGAAGACCTTAGAAGAAAAGCACACACACTTGTGGCCAGAAGACCTCTTGGGCATGTGTTGATAATTGTTCACCGATGCGGTCCTCTTCCACCCAGGTAATAAGTTGTATGACTATTACAGGTAACCCACCTATCTTGCAACCAAATCTTGTTTTTGCAGATACTCAAGAAGACATATCATCAGATTTGAGGCAAGCTATTTGGGAAAAGTGCACAAGTAACCATCATTTTTATCTCGCCGCATCAGTACTAGATAACGAAGAAGAGAAAGCTGCGAGATTTGTTAGAGTTATTCAGGTGCAAATAGCTCAAGAAAGAGAGCAAAGAGAAAAGGATAGAGCTGGTCGAAACACGCCAATGATCTCTTCACCATAAATATTCCAAACTGGAAGGAAAGAGGTTTACGCGAGGAGAAAAAGATAAAGGTCGATCTGACCCCACTTTTGACTTTCAAGGAAAATTTGGTTTCAAGTTATCTCCTCCCAAGAAGAACACGCCTCATAGATCTACAAGCCTTGCATCAAGTCCTGAAAGAGCAAGCAAGGAAGGAATCACTACTAGTCAAGCACTTGTCCTTGCTCACATTGTTTTACCTTCGCATACCACCTTTTCTCCAATGGCAGCCAATGTACCACGGGGAAATGCCATAGGCCCATTGGCATTACCTACTCAACATGAACTCCCACGAGGATTAAGAAATATTCTTCCCAAGTTCGACGGAGATGGGAAGATGTCACCAGATGATCATATTTTTGCCTTCTTTGCTGCATGTGTTGTTTTGTCAGTAGAATATGAAGATGTTGCTATTCATCTCTTTGTCAAGACATTGCATGATATTGCTGCAGATTGGTTTCATCATCTACCCAATGGATGTATTACAAGTTGGGATGATATGAAAACTAAGTTTGAAAATCGATTCAAAACGGCGGAAGATGAACATGCTCTTCTTGCCCAACTATCTCAGGAAAAGAAAGAGTCTACAGAACCCATGAGGAATTCCGTGGCCAAATTCAACAAGATGGTGAACAAAGTTCCCGCCGGGATTCATCCCAACCTTGATGGACAAAAATGTTTCTTCATTAACACACAACAACCAGAAGTGTGCTATCAGCTAAGAAGGGCCATGGTAGCTACTTTGGAACTTTCTCAATCTTTGGCCATAGAAATCAAAGATGACTTAATCATGGCAGGAAAATTCAAGAAAAATTCCCTCAAAGGAAAGAGTCAAGAAACTCCCAACGTTTCAGAAACTATACTCACTAAGTTGGCTAATGATGTGCTAGCTTTGAAGAAGCAAGTTGCTCAAAGTAGTAAACCTGCTCCTTACAAAGACATCCCACGAAAAGGATATGTTCCCAACAAATCCAGGATTGCAGGCACTCCAACGAGGCTTGCTATTGAAGTAGCTCCTGCAACTAATTCTAAATGTGATGTCATTGAAGAAAGTGATGATGAGATTGAAGTCGTTGAAGTTGATGAGGAAGAGCCTGATTCTGAGACATCTAAACCTGTAGTTGAAGATCCTGAGGAAGAAAGTAATAATCATTTCTTTGAGTACCGTTCTGATGAGGAAGACGGATACGAAGAAATTATAGAAGATATGAATAGTCAATCCTTTGTTGTCTTCACACGCTCTCAGAAAAAGGACCAAGATACCACCAAGGCGGGAGATAGAGAGGTTTCCAAGGAAACTCTCAAAGGATCCAAGATAAAGGAGGCTTCTAAAGAGTCTAGAGAAACTGAGGTTTCAAAGGTCAAGACTATCTTAAAGAAAGGAGAGCCTTTGTTATATCAATCAGTTAGTAAACCAATTACGAAGAAAACTTCTTCTTCCACATCTGTATCAATCAAGCCCGAGACCAAGGTCAAAATTGTTCCATCATCAAGTTCGAAAGAACTCGTATCTGAGACTTCAAGTGTAATTACCTTGCCTAAATTTGATATCATTGATCATATCAATAAAACAAAAATTTCCATGTCACAGGCAGAGTACTTGAAGTCCAACAAGGATCAGCTCGAGAAGCTGGTCCAGTTTATCAAAGGTGACTCTACTGTTCATTCCTGTAAAGGAATTCTAAAAACTCCCAAAGATGGGAAAACTCAAAATATTATTGCGGCCACTACACCTTCAAACGAAAAGATCGAACCTTTCTTTATGTCTTTTCTGATCAATGGATGCAAGTTAAGTAATTGCATTATAGACTCTAGAGTCTTGGATAATGTGATGCCGGAAAAAGTAGCACATGCTCTTGGTTTGACTTGTACAAGAACATTCGGATCATGTTACTCTATGGAAACCAAGCAAGTTCCTCTGATCGGGCAGATTAAGGACACCCAAATGGTTTTAGCCCAATTCCCTGAGAAGCGAGTTAAAGTAACTATTTTAGTTGCTGATATTCCTGCCTCGTATGGAATGTTGTTGAGAAAGAAATTTTGTAGGGATTTGGGTGGTGAGATTAAAATGGACTGGTCTCATGCCATGATTCCTATCAATGGAGAAATGAAGAAAATTAGGCTGGAAGCTCAGGGAAAGTTCACGGTAACTAAAACTGAAGATCCTCATGCACAGATCCTTTTCCAAGGCTCAAGTATGGGTAATTATATGATGACTATAGAAGTTCATACCCCTGAGATCACTTGCCAAGATTCCAATGAGATCTAGACTCTTGAGTTCGATGGAAGTTGTTGCTCAACGGGCTCTGGTGCAGGAGTGGTGCTCATATCTCCAAATGGTAAAAAATTTCCTTTTTCCTATAAACTCAAATTTTCAAATACTAATAACACTGCAGAGTACGAGGCATTAATCCTTGGCCTCCAAGTTTCAGAAGAGAAAGTGATCAAAAATCTGGAAGTCTTCGGAGATGTGGAATTGATCGTGAAACAAGTAAGAAATCAATTCCAGGTAAAGAATGATCATCTAAGACACTACAGAAATAAAGTTTGGGATGCAATAGAAGTTTTCGACACTTTTTCCACTAAATCTGTCCCTCGTGAAAAGAATGACAAAGCAGATTCTCTAGCAGTCTCAGCATCATTAATGATTCCCCATTCAAAATTTGATCAAGACAAATACACCATTGAAATGGTTTTTAGGCCAAGTGTTCCTGACAATGCAGAAAATTGGCAAGTATTTAATGATGATCAACAAATTATTGCCTTCTTGGAAAAGAGATAAAATTTTGAACAATTGTACTTTAAAGGAAGTGATTCGGCATTTCGCAAATCAACTACCTCACCCATTCAGGAAAGATTTAAGAATGAAGATCCTGGTGATGGCATCATTCAAATCAAAGGAAATAAAATTCCCAAAGGATTGGTTTCACTTGAAGAAATTTTTGACAAACATGATAGGTTTATTAAAGAGAAAGAGCAGGTAAGACCTGAAAATTCTGCTGACTATGAGCAAATTAATATCGGCACCAAGGATAAACCTCGCCTGATCAATATTGGTAAATATTGCTCACCTGAGGAGAGCAGGAAATTCATAAATCTCCTTACCAAATACTCTGACGTCTTTGCATATTCATATGAAGACTTGAAGTCTTTCCAACCCAGGGAAATGGAGCATGCCATACCCTTGAAGTCTGGCGCAGTTCCATTCAGGAAAAAGCAAAGACAATATAATCCCAAGATTACAGGAACAATATTTCATGAAGTTCAAAATATGCTAGATGCACGAATAGTTTTTCCTATTCGACATTCAACCTGGATAGCTAATATTGTACCGGTTCGCAAGAAAAATGGAGAAATTAGGATTTGCGTGGATTTCCAAAATCTTAATCAGGCTTCCTTGAAGGATAACTACCCACTTCCAGTCATGGATCATATTCTACATGAAATAACTGGATCGGAAATGCTATCTATGTTAGATGGTTTCTCTGGCTATAATCAGATTGAAGTGGCTAGAGAAGATCAACATAAAACCACATTCACTACCCCCTGGGGTACGTTCACGTATAGAAGAATGCCCTTTGGTTTGATCAATGTTGGCGCAACTTTTCAAAGGGCCATGGATATAGCGTTTGCAGACTATAAAGACAAGATCATTGTGATATACCTAGATGACTTGACAGTGTTCTCAAAGAAGCGAGAAGATCACTTAAGAGATTTAGAGAAAATTTTGCAAAGGTGTAAACTTCATAAGATTTCTCTGAATCCAAAAAAATCTGTGTTTAGAGTTACATAAGGTAAACTCCTAGGTCATATTATTTCTAAGGAAGGAACTAAGATCGATCCTGAACGTGTTCAAGCTATAAAGAATCTTTCCTTGCCTACAAGTAAACCTGGAGTCCACTCCTTCTTTGGAAAAGTGAACTTTTTGAGAAGGTTCGTGTCAAATTTTGCCAAGTTGACTAAAGAAATTGCTGATATGATGAAAGGAAAAGAATCCTTCAAATGGTCAAAGGAAGGTAGAGAGGCATTTGAGCAAATCAAGGGTGCTATTGCAAAAGCTCCTACATTGGTGTGTCCCGATTTTAAGAAGGATTTTATAATTTATTGCTATGCTTCGCCACACACAATCTTTGCCATTTTTACTCAACTCAATCAAGAGGGGATTGAATCTCCTATCGCATTCATGAGTTTGGGATTCAAGAAACATGAACTTAATTACACTCCTCTTGAGAGACATGCTTACGCAGTGGTAAGAGCCCTGAAATACTTCAGGTATTACGTGTTGAATTCTCACACCAAAGTCTTAGTTCTGGACACCGCAGTGAAATCAATGTTGACACAACAAGAACGAAGATCTAAAAGAGGTAATTGGGTCTCCAAGATCCAAGAATATGATCTGGACATCAAGCCTACCAAGTTGGTTTGAGGGAGATGACTCTACCAACTCATTGCAGAGAATGAACCACGAGATAACTCTGAAGAAGAACTAGTTGAAGAAAATTTACCATTGGTAGTTTTTGTCAGTACCACAGATGAATGGTATTCTGATATTGCCTACTTCCTCACATACGGCGAGTGTCCAGAGAATCTGACACCTAAAGAGAAATGAGCTATCAAACTAAGAGCTGCCAGATATGTCATTTGGGATAACACGTTGTTCAAGAAAGGAATTGACGGCATGTTCCTCAGATGTGTTGATAAAGAACAACAATCTAAGTTGTTGGAAGCCTTCCACAATCATGCTTGCGGCGGTCATTTTTCTGGCCCAGAGTAACAACCCATAAAATTCTGAGAGCACATTATTACCGGTCCACTATGTTTTCTGATGCTCAGAAATGGGTGACCAAATGTGAGGCCTGTCAACAATTTGTTGGAAGACCAAAGTTGGCAACACTACCTTTGAAGCCAGTTATCATTGAAGAACCCTTTCAACAATGGGGTTTAGATTTCATCGGGGTTTTGAATCCTAATTCTAGCGCTGCTCATACCCATGTGCTCACTACCACTGATTACTTTAAAAAGTGGGTAGAAGCTATACCGGTGAAACAAACATCTACTGCAGTAATCTGTGATTTCATCAAAGAAAACATATTGGTTCGTTATGGAATTCCTCACAAGATTGTGACAGAAAATGCCTCAAATTTTTCTTCTATAGAGATGATAGGTTTTTGTTATGGATATGGGATATCTTTGTCTCATTCATTAGATTACTACCCGCAGGGAAACGGTCAGGCTGAATCCAGCAACAAAAACTTCATTACTATTGTGCACAAGTTAGTCGAAGAAAATCAAAGAACTTGGCAAAAAAAGTTATACGATGCATTATGGGTTGACCCCATAACTCCCAAAAGGGCAATTGGGATGTCTCAATTTCAACTTTTGTATGGAACTGATGCTCAAATTTCTGTCACATTGGAGCTACCAACGTTAAAATTAGCTTAGGCAGTTGATGATGAATGCTTCACCAATGCATTAGATAAAAGGGTCATGTTCCTAAGCAAGCTCGAGGAGCAAAGAAGTCAAGTGGCCAACAGGATGGAGGAACATCAATCCAAGGTAAAGAAGTTGTTTGATAGGAAAACTAGAGAGAGACAATTTCAAATCAATGACTTAGTTCTTCTCTGGGATAAAAGACATGAGCCGAAGGGAAAGCATGGGAAGTTTGACTCATTGTGGCCGGGACCATTCAAAATAAGACATTTCTGTGGAGATAGTACCTACTACTTGGCATATGCTGATGGAACTCATTTTCCTTTTCCTTACAGTGGGCAATATCTCAAGTATTACTAGAATTGAAAACGGGTTGTTCCCCGTATGTACATAGGTAATTAGGATTTTGGTTTGTTTGTTTCCCTGTTTTTCGGTCTCCTCTCTTGTGTTGCCCCATTTTTGTGCACCATCATTCTGTGATCATGTTCATGAATATTTTGGTCTGGGTCCATTGCTGCGTCCATGAAGTCCTTGTCCCCAATCAGAGCCAGCTGTTATCAGCCAATTTTGACTTTGCAAAATTGTTACAAAATAATTAAAAAATGAAAAATTAGAAAATTTTGAAAAGTGTTACTTTGCGTGGTTCATTGGACTCATCGTGATCGTCTTATTTTTTTGATCGTTTCAGTCTTCGTTTCGTGCTTTTCGGGCGAGAACTCTTCCCACTAGGATTTAAAACGCGTTAAAATGCATTAAAATAATTAATTAATATTTAATTAATTGCTCCTTGTCTGATTAAATTAAATTTTAAAAAAAAAATCACTTAAGGAGTATTTAATTAAATAAATTTAAATTAAATTTCATTCGACAAGTTTTAGTGCCAGGGAAGTAAGCTTTCGTTTCCAACTGTCGGGAAGCCAAACTGGCTTCCCGAACCCGGATTTCCACTTTCCTGGAAATTTCCTTCAAATTTCCCGCACGTGGGTTTTCCTCTGCGAATTACCAAATCATGGATTGGCAAACGGGCATAAAATTCCCCAATTTCCCACATGGGGAAATTGGACGGGGATTGCCAACCTATTTTTCCATTCTGGTTGGCAATTGTCCGTTGCTTCCCCCATTTCCCCCTGGAACTTAAGCCACTACTCGGGAAGAGAGGAAGTTGAATTAATACTCGTAACTTCCTCCATCAAACCTGTTGGAAAAAGTCATGTCGAAGCTTTCAATTGCTTCTTATTTCTTCAGGAAGACATAATATTTTGTCAGCATCATGCAAGAGAACAAGATCTCGATATTACAAGGACAAATTTTTAAATAGGAGATGCAGAGGGATGGATCTAATATGGTACTGAGTATCTCATATGATGAGTAATCTTCAATGGGCATCAAGGATGTTCAACACATGCATACCTAGGGTCCCCTATAAAGTATGGATGGTGGGTCGAGCTCCAAAACCAAGAACAATCAGAAAATAAAATGATAGCTCAGATTGTTTGTTGACCGGTCCATGTGTCAGTGTCCTGTGTTTATTTTCCCCCCTTTGTCTTGTATCTAGTTTCTTGGTGGTTCTCAGTTGTTTTATTAAAAAAAATATTATATGTAATTGAGGTTATGCTGCCTCACCCCTTGTTGGGATGTTGGGTTGGTCAAGACATTTTTTTCTTCTTAGAGTCTTGGCTGGTGTTTGGGTCACTCTCTTGCCCTCGTTGTGTTTTGGATATACTATGTACCATGGGTTTTTTGGTCTCCCAAAACCAGATAGTTATATAATCTAAAAAAACCTCATAATCAAACATGAACCATCCATAAGAACAAGAAAAAAAAGGAAATATAGAATTATTTCCAACAATTTTAAATTATTTTCTATCTAAAATGTCCATCTACCTTATGTATTATAGAGAAAAACCATCTCTATAACATTTTTTGCTACACATTCGAAATTTGAATGATTTAAATTCTGCACCATAAAATCTTAACACAATGTATTCTTCCATCAAAAGTAAATCTCTAGTTGAATCTCTGCTCCTAATTAAACATCATTTTTGGAACTTTGGGGATTTCTAGGTATGGAACTACAGAGGACATTTACATATAACTGAGTATAATCCATGAACTAGACGTAATAAATATGAGTATTATACATCTTTATCTTGTGCAACCAATCATTTATTAGAAGTATTTTTTAGTAAGATTTTTGAAATGGCTCGATCTTAAGAAAACCTTCACATAAGAAACATACACAAGTTAATATTGAATCTAAATGTATTAGATTCATTATTTAAAATTGACTCCAAATTATGATGAATAGAGTTAATAATTTTGTTACAATGGGTATAATAAACCATATATTCTATAAAGTGGATTTTTGTAAACCTTTTCTAGCACATAATCATCCACTAAATCATCATTTTTAATGTCATTACAAAAGATAAAATAGAAATTATCTCTTAACCTAACTGTTGAATATTTTGTAATTGTAATGAGGATGAATTGGTGGATTTGGTACTATTCGATATTGTATGATTTTTGATAAGAAGCGGGAATTTTTTAGTTTCACTGTATACTGCATACTCCTTAGAAATTTATTCTAGGTTTATTTAGTCTACTCCCAAAACCCATTCCCCTCTTCCCATAAACACCAAAAAAATGTTGATTTCTTCCTCATTTTTCCTCTTTATACTTTCTAGGTTCCATCCACTACTAGGTTTCCCTTTCCTAAATATTTCTCAGAATTTTGGATCATTATTACTAGCATATTATATAATTATTTAGGGGAAGAGAAGACCTCATTTATCATCATTTTTATGAACCCACTCTTCCATCGCTTTAAATAATTATTATGAATTTCAAAATGTTCACTCTTATAACAAGTAGATGCTCTAAAATTGTTTATAGGTGATTTTAGAAAGAGCAAGTCATACATATCAAATTATTCATCATTGAATTAAACTATAGTGAAACTTCCTTGAAAATAGGTTGGTAGATTACGTTGTTCTATCTTTCTACCAATATCCCTCCTTGAACCAATACTTGTAAAGAGGTTAAATAATTTGTAAATGAACTTGGACTTATTTTATTTTACCCCTTTCTTTCTCACACATATTGACTATATTTCCTGAATTAAATAAATAGTTAAATAAAATGAGAGTAAGGCTATAAAAACTAAAAAATTGATCTAAGTTCCTAAATTTTAAAATAAATAATGAAGGGTTTCATAGTGTAGACACTAAATCACGTACTTTGGGTATCTATCTAGTCATGGTCACATACTACTATTCATATGATTCCTAAGTAAGAAAATTACTAATTAGCCCATGTCTTTGGCCTCTTTTATTTCTTTAAGTTCTACTTTTTGGGTCTTACACACCTTCTTGCCTAGTATGACCTTTGACCCTTTAGTTTCTATGAGTATGGACACCAACACCTATCCAGGATACTAGGGCTAGGCGCCCCTATCCCATTTGGGTGCCCTAACATATTTTGGGTCCTTTTTATCCATTTGGACATCTTATATTTTTGGTAGTCATCATTTTCAAGGTTAATTACCAAATTAAAGCAAGGGAGTCATATAAATATAAAGTTATGTGACCATAATAAAGGACCAAGCTCTAAGCATCTACTATCACCACCTAAATTTGCATTCACATGGAATCTAAAGAGCATAATTGCATCCATCTAGCGCTATCCAAGGGACAAGGGCTAGTTATTATGCATAAACACATAGGATGGGAATTTCATTGTTTCATGTACATATCTATCTACATTTTCTACATCTAGTTACTTGATCGCTATTAACTGTGACATGCACAAGAGCCACATAGGGCACGATTTCAACACACATACACACATAGAACTATATTGGTGTCTTATATGTAGTGCAATGCTTGGTCATAAGTTCACTTGTTTGAAAATTTAGGATATATGACCCCTCATTTGAATTATTTTATTTTTGGGTTTTGATGTGTTTTTGAGGGTTTTGTAGGTGATATCTTTATTGCAAGTTATCATCGACATAGGTGATCACTGTGCAAAATTATAATGATAGAAAATGAAGGATTGTTATAACTCAACGACCCTGTGAAGATAATTTTTTGAGCATCTGAATAAACCCTAGCACCCAGCTTGGGATCCTAGCACCTAGATGTCCTAGTACTTCCCTAGGCTCCCTAGTCTAGATTCCTCCTATATTTCTACATTTTTCTAAGTTTATTTACAACCTCATGTGTTCCATTTCTACCAATTCTTCATCTTTGCATAGTCCATGATTTATTACAAAATCTAAGTATTATAAATCTTCATTACACTTAGGGTTCCATTTACTTTGTTTATTTCTTGTGTCACTTCATGTACTTTACTGCTCGATGTGACTTTGAAATATCTTGATCTAGGGTTTAAAATTAATTTGCATACTTTTTTCTTAAATCATTTAGTGAACCCATTTCATTGCCACACTACCTTTATGAGAATGTATCAAACTCTTGCTCCTACTTCTAAAATCATGGATTAATCTTCTTATCCTTCTTTTTTGTAGTGCCCACATTTTACACACACAAATACAACAGTAAAGTCCTAGGATAATTTTTTTTTTGACTTACATTGCTCACTACACAATACATAGTAAGTGCTCCAAGTACAAACTCGGTACACATGCGACAATCACAAAAGTCATCGACTCACATAGACACATGCAGACGACATCGGCATGTCGATGCTACACTTTTCCCAATGAACGAATACTAGCAATGACCCAACCACAAGAAACATGACTTTAGGAATGGCGAACCCACCATACATCGTTTCTTTGATTACATCTTAGTTACGATTAACATTCTAGGAACATTATTGTGCAAGTATAGTTTTCTCCTTTCTTTAATCTACAAGATCTTAAGCTCATTCCACCTTTAATTTACAGTTCGATCAATTTAGGTTGGCTTCCTTTATGCATCGTGGAACTTTCCATAATTTAATTGCTTATTTGGCACAATTCAAATCACATATACATTACTTGATTATCTTGTTCTTATATTAAGAATATGCTTCTCAAACGTTTATTTAATGTTTAAAATTTACCCTTGCTACACAAGTGCATCTAACGTGATGTCAAGATGAAATCTTGGGATTAAGGAAGACATAGATTCAAGATAGCTTTTTCCCCAAGAACATCCATCGATCACGGAATAGTTATTTCGCTACCATGGTTGTTAAAGTTCAATAACTTATGGACTTCCATTTATATTTATATATCTTTTGTTTTCTCAAAGTTTGGTCTCACCAAGGCAATTTATATTCTTTGTAACACATGAAGATGTTTAAATTAAGTCATAAGGACTCCCAAGACATTATTCCTAATCTCAAATTTTTGTTTTACTCTCATATGATTTACTTTTGTGTCACACAAGGGTCTCATTATTACTATCATTTTAAACATAAGAGTTACAAAATTACTTGTCTAACATATTAAAGAAGCACATGGTTAAGCTTAATTCCAGTTTCACCCAGGGCTTTAATCTCTAATTATAGGTGTGATTAAGGTTAAAATGTATTTACCCTATAATCCTTTCATGAAAGATCAAGGCACTAAATTTTCACAAGCCCAAGACAAGACATTTATCTACGAGGGAAAAAAGGGTTCACTAACGAGAATGCAAGACATAGAACAACTATATCGTGATCTTCATTTAGGTCATTTGGATCCAACAGGGATTTCATTCACTGATGAAGTTAATTTCTAGATCTAATTTCGTAAGGCCCAGAAATCCAATAGGATACAAGGGAGTAATATCTCTACCTACTCCACAGATGGGAAGGTTACACCGCTTATTCATTCCTTCTAACAAGGACTCATAAGGTGACTTCCAAGGTGGTCTTCACCACTCAACTTGGTGTCGGACCTAAAGAGAGGACATTCTTCTCACGATTACCAAAACTAGAAGGAAACCGCATACTCTGGATAAAGTTGGACCATGTCATTCCTAAAATATGGGTTCACGACAATGTCGCTAAACCTAATGACTATGACGGTAACTCCAACTAGGGGTTTTATTTACCTAACCTAGGAGGTCTCATCGAGTGCAAAGTTTAAGGTCGTTCTACGGTTTTAAATTTCTTATATGGTAAAAAGGGATCACACATGCAGGCAAGCTATGCACGAGTATTTTATTAGGGTTGAGTGTTCCCATTAAAACTCTTTATTATGTTTGCAAGGTAAGAAGATAACCCAGTAATTAATTTAATCGTTTATTAAATACTGAGAAAGTACTACAATATATTAACTTCGATTTCAATTTACTATGTATAAATCAAACCCTTTTTGCCATACACAACTAAGAATCAAATTGAACCGGTGATTAGATGCACATTTCCTAAGTTATCCCTAAAACTAGCATCTCATGCATATTAACAAATTTCAATTATAACTTTTCAGTAACAAGAGACTGCATTAGACAGTTATTCATTTTACAATGACCTATAAAAATTTCAATAATAATAATTAAATTTAACATCACCTTTTTCATCGTCGTTCTTCCATCCTGCAAAACCCACGTGAGCATGATATCAGCGATAAATCGCTGGCATGGCATCCACCCTAATCAATCATAATTATCATTTTTCAGTTTCCCATTTACATCTGACAATAATTACAATTTTTAATCGAAATAAAAGCTCTAGAAACATGTATTCATTGCATTTCATTTTTCTTCATTTTGTAACCCAGGAGAGAGAAAGAGAAGGGGAGAGAGTGAAAACACCATTTTGTCAAAAATTTCTAATACACACAACAAGTTTCATTATAGTGTTTTAAATAGTTATTTACATGTGTTAAAATTTTCTAGGGTGGTTTGGCAACCCTACGAGGGTCCCGCAGCTTTCTATTTTTACATTTTCTCACTAGCTACAAAACGTACAAAACGGGCTCGGAGGCTAAGAAACTGCTTCCAAAAGTTATCTTCCGATGAGCACGCACTCCATGATTAACTTTCTACATGTCCCCAGATATACCAAGAATTCATAGCAACTGACGGAATTGAAAAAGAGTGAACGGTTTGCGTTTGGCGGTTAGTTCTCTGGGGCCACTGGTCGTAGTTCACCCAGTTGTAAAATGACAAAAGTTAGCTCGAGGGCCCAGAAAACCACGTCCAAAATGAACATTCGATGGAGGAACATGCAACGAGACATCTCCTACTAGTTCCCCTATATAAAGAGAATTCATCAGAGTCGACGGGACTGAGAACTAGAGAACTATTTTTAAATGGCAACAAGTTTTCTGGAGCGACAAGACGAAATTGGACCAGTTTGACCTCGTCAAACTATGACCGGAGGCCTACAAAATGGCTTCACCAAACTATCCTAAAAAGTGCTCTTTCCTATACTGAATGTTCCATGCATTTGTCTAGTATAAACGCTAGAGGTTTGCGAAGACAGGTTAAAATTTCTCCATTCAGGTTTCAAACGACGGTTCAAAATGAAATCCAACTTTCTAGTTTTAACAGCTTTCTACTGCTGTAAACCAGTGTAACAGGGCTCCTATAAGAGCGTCAAAAGGATGTCATATGTTCATTTCGGGTCAAACCAAAGGTCAAGGTGACTCCTCGTATACCAAGGTACATGAATGAAACTTCACATCTCGTTTCCAGAGTTGCGAAGGGTACTTAGTGAGTCTCTGAAAATTGTAAAATTTAACTATTTAAAACAAGGAGAAGGTCAACTTTATCAATGGGGAGTCAGATTTTTCTAGTCGATAAAATGATATTGGAGCGATTATGAAGGGTAAGAATTTTCTAAATCATCTTGAAGCGAGGGTGATAGTTCATGGTTTAAAGTAGATGAGTTATAAAGACTTCGAGAGTTGCGACACGACACTTTATTGTTTTGCAATGAGTTGAAGGGACATTTAACTGTATTAAAAATCCTAATAATTTAAAATTCTATTTAGTTGCAAAAGAGAACTAAAACACAAGAATTATGAGAGGTAAGGGAAGAAGAACCATGCCTGGAGAGTGGAGTTGGTCGAAACTGCAAGATTTGGTTCAGTAACTTGCTTGGGCACATCGTCAACCAGATCACGAGCATCCACAGCTCCACCATTTAACATACACATCTATCAATAAAATATGTTACTACATATTTGAAAACCATTCCGCTACTTGGATCACATTTCTCCTACCTTCTGGATTCGACCCACCACTTGCTGAGCATGATCAAATGGTTTCTTATTGTTGTTGTTTGGGTAGGACGAGATCTTCCTCCTTTTGTGCATAGCCTCAAATCTTGCAACCATTAGACCATGATTTTTTAAGGCATTTAGTCAAACACTTCACATGCCTTAAGCATGCCCCCACATTTTGCACATTCTCATGTGCTCATCAAAAACCAGCAAACATAATGATTAATTCTAGGCATGATACTACAAGAGACACTCATGTCATCGAAGTATTTACAACCCTCATGCACTGAACCTACATGTCTGAAAGCTAATTAAACGAAAAATGAAGCTTACAAGGTCAGGGTATGTTCCATAAGACCACATTTCTCTAAAATCTCTGCCAAACAAACCACATGCCTTTTCTACACATCCATTTTCTGCATATGCTACCATCATGGAACTCCATGAGACAACATTTCTTTGAGGCATTCTATCAAACAGTTCAACGCCTTTTCCAACATACCCATTTTTTGCATATCCTGCTTTCATTACATTCCAGGAGACCGCATATCTTTCAGGTATTTTATCAAACAGTTCACATGCACCTTGTGTATGCCTTTTTTTTGCATACAAGTATCTGGGTACCTAACAAGACATTCCCCCATGATGCTTTGATGGATGTCCATGTGCAATTCTAAAGCTCCCATTTTGACAGTAGATGGGAGGTTATCAGCAAAGGTTGTGGCATGTAAAAAAAATCAATGCAGTTTCAACAAAACAATTTTGTGCATATCCTGAAATCATTGCAGTCCGTGGAACTGCACTTCTTCGACGCATTTAGTCAAACAGATCACATGCTTCCACACACATATGCATCGACTATGGCACTTGAGACTACAACATCTGACAAAGTTACTTTGCCCTTTTGTTGTGCTGGGAGCCCATGTAAGTCTAGGCATGGGCTGGAAGGATGCTGGCAATGTTACAAATCAAACAGACACAAATCCTCCTCCGTTTTGCTTTATTTTCCCATGCAGGTATGTGGCGCGGCCTGGGAGGAAGCTGAAAATGGCTGTGGAGTCTGGCTTTACCCAAATCAAATGCATTTGCTTGAAATTTTCCAAGGCCTCTTCAACAAACTCATTCTGAGCAGATCCCTGCGCCCCCAAACCAGCCGCCCCATGCCCAAAACTAACTCATTCCAAAAGCCAAAATGACAAAACCCTAACTGTGTTTTTTTTTTAACTTTTTCACCTTCCTCCACTTTGCCCTAATCCGCCCCTTTTACAGGCTTTCATTTATTTATTTTTAATTCCTTTTATATTTATTTATCTATTTCTTTTTGTTTGTTTTAATCTAAAAATGTCATAAAACCCTAAAACGAAGTAGACAAATAATTAAAATATAACTTAAAGTCAATCCATTACCAGAGGTGAAATTTCTACACAAAAGCAACTGATCGAAGTCAGAAATATGAGTTATAATAGTATTATAAACATTATTTTAATGAATTTTACGGCTTAATAATGATAATAATTATTAATCCTATTAATGGCGATGACCAGGCAAACTCGATCAGAGCCGAGAACCAGATTTTCCTTTAACCGGATAGTCATCCATGACGCTACGAGGTCCACAGTTTGGGGTGTCGACAATGACCTGAAAGGCAAGAAGGAGAGGGAAGGTGAAAATTCTTCACTGTGACCTGGACATGGTCAACAACGGTCAATGAAAACACATGCACACCAGTCTCCTAGGCTTAGCAACAAGGTCGTCATGCCAGGGACTGGGGGAACATCAAACGGGGCATTACATCCTCCTCCCCTTAAGAAAGCATCGTCCTCGATGTGACATACAATGAAGAAGGAGAAATGGTAAACAACAAGGAACAAGTAAGGCAAAGGCACGTGCTAAGGTTAAGATTTTAGACACAAAAGCATGGTCACGGGGTGGCCCTAGGAACAATAGGTAGAAATTTCAACTTTCAAGGTTCTGTGAAGATTGACAGTTCTCTCTTATTCGTTATTTCATTAATCTCTTTCCATTAACATTATTCTTAATTCAAGTCCTTTAGCATTTCATTGTTGCATAACTTTAGTTATTTCATTCTTGTGGGTTCCCATCATGAACTACAGTCACAACACCCTACCAGGGTCATACACAACACCAAATTTTCACAAGCATACCTTTACATACTTTCACGACCATTTCACATCACAAGGGTTTCACCACACCATGGAATGACAACAAGTAGACCACATAACAATTAATTTCCAACAATTACGCCCTAGACATAGATCTAGTACACACATATGACTAACAACAGAATCAACACGTTGATACATATACAATGGGTATCACAAGCCCCAAAAATCCATGACTGCACCAACATAGTGCCAAGACAATATCCAATAGTCCATACCAACCAAGAGGAGAGTCAAGCCTCATACATAACAAGGTGTCAAAAAGACTCATACAAGTACACATAACTCACTATACCAATCTCCACACATCACAAGGCATCACGAAACAACTCCAGATATCTCCAAAAGAAATAGAATACAACTCCATATACCTCCCCAAAGCATCACCAGATAAGCTCCATATACCTCCCAAGAGGAGAAACATAGTTCCAAAACCAAGTCGGGTCACTCAACCATAGAGCCCCATCAAGAATATCAGGTCACTCAACCATAGAGTGCCATAAAGAATAACAGGTCACTCAACCATAGAGGCCCGTCTCCTTTCTCCTTTTAAATGAGGCCGGGTCACCCTATGGCCCTAGGCACATAGAGCCCCATCACCCCCAAACCCAAGTGACATAATAACTCGTGGTTCAACAACCCGCTAGTTATCTGTAACTCCTTGGGGTGTACCCCCATACAACGAAGCGGGTCCATAGGTTCAACCACTCCATGGTTAATCCCATGACCCTAAGCCAACACATTACGACATTAGAACCAGCATAACAATCCAATCAAATGCCAAGTGGCAAAATCAAAAGCCTTGGGCTAGGCTACAAAACTCTCAAATATGAAAAGAAAGTTTTAAAACCAAGAAAAACAAATGGCTAATTAGCCTTGGTTAGTGCAAAATCCAAATGTTAATGCAACAATCAAATAAATGCCCAAAATATAAGAACATGTCAATCAAGAAAACAACTGGTTCTAACAATAAAAGAGATAAAGATTAATTTACGAATAAAATACGTAATCGAGAAAAATAGCACATTACAATCACTATGTGGCCTCATACTGCCACCAAAGGGGTACTCATCGAGTTGCTGGCACTCGGACATCGAGCCTCAGCTCGTAAAATATACATGTAACCAAAAATGAGTATATCAAATAATGTAACTGTCATCATCTCTGCCTGAACCATTCCTCCATACTCCCACAAGGATCAACATAGTCAAAATCACATAGGATTATTCAATGAACAATCCAATAGGAAAGAGCAGGGGACACAAGGTTGCATAAGTTGAGCCTAAGGTGGTGCACACCCACAATATATTGAGCAAGCTTGAAGTATACTAAACAGATAGAAGTGGATTTTCAGTCTATATAAGACTCCACTTCCTCACTCGTACTCAGCTCAAGATTATGAAAATCTGGTCCACGCCTCCTCTCTCCACACATACACTCTTGACAGTTCATCCCCTTAGGGTCATCTAGTGTAGGGTCCACGACATACACATAACTACATCACTAACACAATGGTAATTCACACACAACAACCATAACGTATTACGCATGGTATATATATATAGGGTATAACACAATCATACTTTCATGGGTTACGATACATCACATTACCACATCCTGCACCCAAGGTGCAATCACTGTACGCTAGGGTTCATAGGCTCACCATATGCCCCTAAATCACAACATGAACCATCACATATTACATGAATTATACGTATGATGGAACACAATGTCTAACATTACAGCATAACAGTCAATTGCTACATACAACACGTGATACACACATTTCTAATCACAATACATGGTGATGACATCACGATAAAATGCAATTCACTTTACATCAATCTCTTCATGCAATACATCACTACATCTTCACATCACATAAGGTCAAAATGCTTCAACACTCCGCAACTCACAATATCATTCCTTTCACACAAAACAAGGCAGTACATCACACACGGATTCCTCATTGAATCCATGAAAATGAGAGTCGACACTCTCATCACAAGCACATCAACATGACAACAAATACGCACTAAGTGACATGCACCACATGTGCTTCAATAAGGTCACAATCACGACATAGTTTCACATAACAACATATATCACATTACTCTTCCATTATCCACCACCATCATGCATAATCATCACAACTCCAATCTGTCCCAGAGGTTCGAGAGCATGAACCTCTGCTCTGATACCATATGTAGTGCCCACAAAATACACACACAATTACAACATGTGAAATACCAGGATTTTTTTTTTTGACTTACATTGCTCATTGCAAAATGCCACAAGGACTCCAAGTAGAACAACTCAACAACATATACGACACCTACATCAGTCACCAAATCACATAGACACATGACTACGCCATATACCTGTTTATACCACACTTTACCAAATGAAAGAGTACTAGCAAAAAAACCCAACCACGAGACAAAAGACTCAAGGATTGGCGAACCCACAACACATCATTTCTTTAATTGCATCTTAGTTACGATTAACATTCTAAGAACATTATTGTGCAAGGATAATTTTCTCTTTTTTTTTATCTACAAGATCTTAAGCTCATTCCACCTTTAATTTACAGTTCGATCAATTTAGGTTGGCTTCCTTTATGCATCGTGGAACTTTCCATAATTTAATTGCTTATTTGGCACAATTCAAATCACATATACATTACTTGATTATCTTGTTCTTATATTAAGAATATGCTTCTCAAACGTTTATTTAATGTTTAAAATTTACCCTTGCTATACAAGTGCAACTAACGTGATGTCAAGATGAAATCTTGGGATTAAGGAAGACATAGATTTGAGATAGCTTTTTCCCCAAGAACATCCATCGATCACGGAATAGTTATTTCACTACCATGGTTGTTAAAGTTCAATAACTTATGGAATTCCATTTATATTTATATATATCTTTTGTTTTCTCAAAGTTTGGTCACACCAAGGCAATTTATATTCTTTGTAACACATGAAGATGTTTAAATTAAGTCATAAGGACTCCCAGTGGCATTATTCCTAACCTCAAATTTTGGTTTTACTCTCATATGATTTACTTTTGCGTCGCACTAGGGTCTCATTATTACTATCATTTTAAACATAAGAGTTACGAAAGTACTTGTCTGACATATTAAAGAAGCACATGGTTAAGCTTAATTCCAGTTTCACCCAGGGCTTCAATCTCTATTATAGGTGTGATTAAGGTTAAAATGTATTTACCCTATAATCCTTTCGTGAAAGATCAAGGCACTAAATTTTCACAAGCCCAAGACAAGACATTTATCTACGAGGGACAAAAGGGTTCACTAACGAGAATGCAAGACATAGAACAACTATATCACGATCTTCATTTAGGTCATTTGGATCCAATAGGGATTTCATTCACTGATGAAGTTAATTTCCAGATCTAATTTCGTAAGGCCCAGAAATCCAATAGGATACAAGGGAGTAATATCTCTACCTACTCCACAGATGGGAAGGTTACACCGCTTAGTCATTCCTTCTAACAAGGACTCATAAGGTGACTTCCAAGGTGGTCTTCACCACTCAACCTGGTGTCAGACCTGAAGAGAGGACATTCTTCTCGTGATTACCAAAACTAGAAGGAAACCACATACTCTGGATAAGGTTGGACCATGTCATTCCTAAAATATGGGTTCACGACAATGTCGCTAAACCTAATGACTATGAGGGTAACTCCAACTAGGGGTTTTATTTACCTAACCTAGGATGTCTCATCGAGTGCAAAGCTTAAGTTCGTGATCTTAACTTTCTTATGTGGTAAAAAGGATCACACATGCATGAAAGTTATGCATGAATATTTTATTAAGGTTGAGTGTTCCCATTAAAACTCTTTATTATGTTTGCAAGGTAAGAAGATAACCCAGTAATTAATTTAATCGTTTATTGAATACTGAGAAAGTACTACAATATATTAACTTCAATTTCAATTTACTATGTATAAATCAAACCCTTTTTTTCCATACACAACTAAGAAACAAATTGAACCGGTGATTAGATGCACATTTCCTAAGTATCCCTAAAACTAGCATCTCATGTGTATTAACAAATTTTAATTATACTTTTCTGTAACAAGAGACTACATTAGACAGTTATTCATTTTACAATGACCTATAAAAATTACAATAATTAAAATTACACATCGCCTTTTTTGTCGTCATTCTTCCATCCTGCAAAACCCACGTGAGCATGATATCAGTGATAAATCGCTGGCATGGCATCCACCCTAATCAATCATAATTATCATTTTTTAGTTTCCCATTTACATCTAACAATAATTACAATTTGCAATCGAAATAAAAAGGTCTAGAAACATGTATTCATTGCATTTCATTTTTCTTCATTTTGTAACCCAGGAGAGAGAAAGAGAAGGGAAGAGAGAGAAAACACTTTTTTGTCAAAAGTTCTAATACACACAAAAAGTTTCATTAGAGTGTTTTAAATAGTTATTTACATGTGTTAAAATTTTCAGGGTGATTTGGCAACCCTACGAGGGTCTGCAGCTTTCTATTTTTACATTTTCTCACTAGCTACGAAACATACAAAACGGGCTCGGAGGCTAAGAAACTACTTCCAAAGGTTATCTTCCGATGAGCACACACACCACAATTAAATTTCTACGTGTCCCCAGATATACCAAGAGTTCATAGCAACTGACGGAATTGAAAAAGAGTGAATGGTTTGCGTTTGGCGGCTAGTTTTCCGGGGCCACTGGTCGTAGTTCACCCAGTTGTAAAATGACAAAAGTTAGCTCGAGGGCCCAGAAAACCGCATCCAAAAATGATGTTCGATGGAGGAGCACACAACGAGACATCTCCTACTAGTTCCCCTATATAAAGAGAATTCATTAGAGTCGACAGGACTGAGAACTAGAGGACCATTTTTAAACGGGAACAAGTTTTCTGGAGTGACAAGATGAAATTAGACCAGTTTGACCTCGTCAAACTGTGACCGGAGGCCTACAAAATGGCTTCGCCAAACTATCCCGAAAAGTTATCTTTCCTATATTGAATGTTCCATGCATTTGTCTAGTATAAACACTAGAGGTTTGCGAAGACGGGAGGTAATTTCTCCATTCAGGTTTCAAATGGCAGTTCAAAACGAAAGCCAACTTTCTAGTTTTAACAGCTTTCTACTGTTGTAAACCAGTGTAACAGGGCTCCTATAAGAGCGTCAAAAGGATTTCATATGTTCGTTTTGGGTCAAACCAAATGTCAAGGTGACTCCTCGTATACCAAGGTAGACGAATGAAACTTCACATCTCGATTCCAAAGTTGCGAAGGGTACTTAGTGAGTCTCCGAAAATTACAAAATTTAACTATTTAAAACAAGGAGAAGGTCAACTTTATCAATGGGGAGTCAAATTTGTCTGGTCGATAAAATTATATTGGAGCGATCAAGAAGGGTAAGAGTTTTCTAAATCATCTCGAAGCGAGGGTGATAGTTCATGGTTTAAAGTAGATGAGTTATAAAGACTTCGAGAGTTGCGACACGACACTTTATTGTTTTGCAATGAGTTGAAGGGACATTTAACTGTATTAAAAATCCTAATAATTTAAAATTCTATTTAGTTGCAAAAGAGAACTAAAACACGAGAATTATGAGAGGTAAGGGAAGAAGAACCATGCCTGGAGAACGAATTCAGTCGAAACGGTACAGGCTTTGGTTCAGTAACTTGCTTGGGCACATCGTCAACTGGATCATGAGCCTAGATCTAACCTCCACCATTTAACATCACACCAACTCTCGATCACTTGAAGTTTTCCAAGAGTAGTACATAAATTGCTGTGTGTTTCAAACCAAGCCATTCTAAATGTCACATTATGTGCATATCCTTCTCATTCAAAACTTTCAGCATGATCCACGTGGGCTAATCTTATTTTGTATTTTTAGAGGTCACTTTGAAATGCTTCATGTGCTTTATGTCATAAGTCCTCAAATCTTTGCATTCAGGTCTAGACCAAGCATTTTCAACTACATGTCAATGGCATATCACACGCCTTAAGCATGCCAAAGTGCCCATTTTAACATTCTCATGTGCTCATACTAGAAAACATAATGAGGAATTCTAGGCATGATTACAAAGGCACTCATGCCATCAAAGTATTTACAACCATAGGAACCTGCATGTAAAGTTAATTAAACCAAAACCGAAGCTTACAAGGTCATATGTGGTCCAGAAGACTATCTACTTGGACATTCTGTCCAGGTGAGGCCATAATTTTCTTCCATTTTGTGCATAAACTACTATCAGGCACTCATGAGAATTGCAGTATTCTATCAAATAGTTTTGTGCCTTTTCTACACATACCCATTTTGTGCATACCTTGTCATCATGGCATTCCAGGAGACTACATATCTTTCAGGTATTTTGTCAAACAGTTCACATGCACCTTGTGTATGCCTTCCATTTTGCATACATATCTCATGGGTATTCTGACAAGACATTTAGAGATATTATCTTCCCATGATGCTTTTGGATGTCCATGACAATTCAAAGCTCCATTTTGACACAGCATGTATCTGCAAAGGTTGTGGGCATTCCAACCTGACAACATATTTTGAGGCATTGGAAAATAGTTCAATGTAGTTTCAACAAAACCATTTTTGTATATCCAGCTATCATTGCAGTCCATGGAACTGCATTTCTTCCCTGCATTTAGTCGAACAGTTCACATGCTTCCACGTTTTACAATGAATCTACTAGGGCACTTGCGACTACAACATCTGACAAAGTTCCTCTGCCTTTTTTTGCTTGATGGGAGCCCACGCAGGTCTGGCGTGGGCTGGAAGGATGTTGGCAATGTGACAAATCAAAAAGACAAAATCCTCCTCCATTTTTTGCTTGATTTTCCCACGCAGGTATGTGGCATAGTCCTGGGAGGATGCTGAAACGGTTGTGGAGTCTGGTTTTACATGAATCAAATGCATTTTCTTGAAAGTTTCCAAGGCCTCTTCAACAAACTCATTCTGAGTGCAGATCCCTACGCCCCCAAACCAACTGCCCCATGCCCAAAACTAACGCATTCCAAAAGCCAAAAATACAAAACCCTAACTACGTTTTTTTTTTTTCAATTTCCTCCACTTTGCCCTAATCCGCCCCTTTTACGGGCTTTCATTTATTTATTTTTTTAATTCCTTTTATATTTATTTATCTATTTCTTTTGTTTGTTTTAATCTAAAAACGTCATAAAACCCTAAAACAAAGTAGACAAATAATTAAAACATAACTTAAAGTCAATCCATTACCAGAGGTGAAATTTCGACACAAAAGTGACTGATCGAAGTCAGTGATGTGAGTTATAATAGTATTATAAACATTATTTTAATAATTTTATGGCTTAATAATGATAATAATTATTAATCCTATTAATGGCGACGACCAGGCAAACTCGACGAACCGAGAACCAAATTTTCCTTTAATCGGATAGTTTCCCATGACGCTACGAGGTCCACAGTTTGGGGTGTTGACAATGACCCGAAAGGCAAGAAGGAGAGGGAAGGTGAAAAGTCTTCACTGCGACCTGGACACGGTCAACAACGGTCAATGAAAACACACGCACACCAGTCTCCTAGGCTTAGCAACAAGGTCATCATGCCAGGGACTGGGGAAACATCAAACGGGGCATTATTAACCTTATTTGTTTTGAGAGGTTCATGGTAGGTGTGTGCTTGCTTATCAACATTATTCATTACCTCACGCGTACCCATAGTATGGCTAACATCCAAGTTCTCCACTTCCTTTCCATCTATCACATAGAAAAATTTTCCCTTCTCTTTCTCCATGCAGGCACGCTCAAAATGTAGTTCCTCTGGTACCTCCATATCAAAATGTGCCTCCAAATCAAGTTCTCCTGATAATTCCAAAATCCTATCCTCGGCCATGGCAATGTCTTTCATAGTTAGGTACTTAACAATCTGCAAGGCCTCATTCACTAATGGCTTAACACTTTGATATTCAAAGGTTTGAATCAAGTCATTTGTTAACTATTGAATGTATTACAACTATAGGGTAAAGGCACTCATCCATGGGATTTAAGATGTAAGCACTAACTCCTAGCCTAATGCATTCCAAGCATAGATTAACATGATCAACTAAATGAAAGTAGAATCAACCCATGAATATCGTCAAGAAAACCTGTAACAAACACATGAACATAAGGGAAATGCACATATCAAGATCCATCACATGAGTATTTCAGAATCACTTCATTATATTTATAAGCCAAAATATGGTAGCCAAGTTTACATCAAGAGAGTTCCATTTGTGGAAATATTCACACTATCAGAGTTTAATTTACATCACAAAGCTCACCATTTCACATTTTTTTCCTTCTCTCCTACTCCATATCTTTCCTTAATTATCTCTCTTCTTTTTCTACGAAAACCATCCATCCTCATAGAATAATCATCCTCCTCCATCTTGACCACTCATCATTCTCTTCTACGAAATCCTGAGGGAATCCGGTCATGATTTCTCTACCACTACCCAGGAATATGCCAGGTGTCACCATGTGTTACCCTCAATCGAGTGTCTTCTGGTATGTATGTTCCAGCTAATCCTTAACAACCTCAACTCCTTATCCTTTCATGATAACCGTATTGATTCCTTGGGATATATTTTCCTTGATTTGAAAGTCTCGATAGCTTATCCACATATGTATCTGGTCATTTTTTTGTTCATTCCCTATGTGTGTCTTTTCTTGTTGTCCAAAACTTACTAAGTCCCAACTCCATCTTTCCCAAGCATGAGCCTTTATGCCTCTCCAAGAACTATTTTTGTGCATGCCTTCACGCCCTTCTTCTATGCGCCACAAAGCTTCACATGTTAGGTACTTCGTTAATTTTAAGGGTCCAACAATTACATCAGAAGAAATATCACTTTTCAAATTGTAGAAATCAGAGATCACACATTCAAAATTGAAAGGATTAGTCAAAGGAATAAGTGATAAAGTTTATGGAAGCTGGAATGGATATGCACATTTACAAAAAAATTATCTGTGACTTCTATTCTTGCTGGTATATTTCCTTCCAGTGACATCACATAGTTGTCTAATATTGTATGAGCTGCGACGGGAAGAACTTCTTCCACCTCATGTTATTTTTCCCATTTTTCCATTTTTCCCCTATATGAGAATCATATTTTCTTTTTCTATTTTTTTCTTCACCCAATAGTATAGACAACTGACGGTAGTGTGATTCATGTAATTTAAATTTTTCAATTACATTGGATTCACTGTAGGATGTCAATACAATATTATCCCGATGCTTATTTCAAAAATAATGTAGAACTTTTTCTCTCATTTTTTTGTTTCCTTTTATTCTTTAGCAGTAAGAATAAAATGTCTCTGTTATTACACTAGCCTCAAAAGACCTAGTTAATTTAGTATTCCTTTTCAACCCATGCAATTTTGATTTATATGGGTCTATCTCTAATTTAGTCAAATATTTTCACCTCAACATGGTAAAAAAATCGGCATGTTTTAGATCTGAAAGAAAATATTTTCTATGAAAGAAATGACAAACATATGTTTTCTCATTTCTATACAATTTTTTGAATATTGTAAATATACCATTTTAAATGTATTATGCATTTGAACAACTAATTTTTTCATAATCAATTAGAATCCCTAAATTCCAATCATATTTTGAATAGGAATATGGTTTTTTGTTAATGGAAGCATGATTTTCTTATTTCCTAAATAAAGAAACATCCAACTCCCTATCTGGAATAAGACATTTATTGTTTTCAAAGTCAAATCATTCCACCTAGACACGCAGTGTCTCCAAATCAATAACTTCTGACGATAGAATAATAACAACTTCCTCGTGATTATCGTCTATAACAAAAAACAACCACAAGTTGATGTGGTAGTTTTCAAGGGAATAGATTTCCACAAACCATTCCTCATCTCTTTTCTTCCAACAAATATTGTTGGCGATGAATGGAGTACAAAAAACGGAAGACATTTTACCTATAATTAGAGTAAAATACATTAATAATTAGGTCATTTCCGAATATTAAATCTTTTTTCTCTCATTTTTTGTTAAGGAATTTAAATACTACCCTAGCAGACACAACCTCTAGAGTTCTTTACTATGTATCATCACAGAGTAATTAACTTAAAGGTTATTGATTGATAGGCTTCGATGTGACATTTTATGTGTCATTCAATTGGTTACACTAATTCATATTTTGTGGATCAAATCAATAATAACAGAATTTTTCTAAATGTCTGAAATCAAATTATGATGCATTGAAAGATACAAAAATATTTGCAACTTTTGAAATTATTACATATGAGTCAAACAAGCTATAACATTATATAGATGGTATGATAGGAACATTAAAAAATAGACACTTTAGTGGAAGATAGACTTCTAGTCAACATATAAAAGAACAACCTAAAACAATTTAAAATTTATTTACACCGATTGAATGATAAACCATGGACGACATTAAGATTTAATATTTGGTATTTTGAAGAGAGTGTTTGAAAAACAAATCACAATAATGGAGTTTGCTGTAGCTCGTTATTTTTTGTTTTAGAAGACGATGTGATTTATGTGTATATCAGTCATACTGTAGTAATGAGGATTAAATGCCTATAACAAGACTAACGAATATGTTTAAAGGATAGCAGTTAGAAGATCTAATGTTTGGTATTTTGAGGAGAGTATTTGAGGAAAAAAAACGCATTAATAGAGTTAGTGATGGCTCATCATTTTTTGTTATATAAGACGATGTGAAATATATGTATATCAGACATACTTTATTCATTATGTTTAAATGTCTATAACTAGTCTGAGTACAATATTTTAAGCGTAGCACTTGGTTCAAAAATTTCATAACAACCTATTAAAAACAAACAAGAATGATTGCACTTTTCCTATAAGTATGGATCTCTTTACCATATCCATTTTCATGGAAATAATGCTCTCTATAAGGTTATGGTGGGTTATACCTATTTGAGAAAAGATTTGATTATTAACAAAAAAAATTTAGTAACACTAAAAAGGGTGTATTCTCTCTTATTCTGACTATAAGTTAGATTTATAATACTAATTGAAGAAATGTATTCCAAATTGTTCTAACTTATGTTAACACATTTAGAGTTCCAGTCTTCTTAGGCTGCAAACATTTACTGTCTAATACATTGTATCCATTGAGGGTAAAAAGCACTAAGAATTTTAAAATAGTGATAAAATAAAAAATCATGACCTAGCTTAGCAGAAGCTAGGGTCCTACCATTTCATATTCTCATTCCAATCACTATTTATACACTTTTGGCTCACTATTGATTTTCATTGATTATAATTCTATCATATTCGATAGACTATCCATGGTAGAAACAAGTGATACACTACAAATCCTCGGTAGGGATCAAGCCATATGTATTGTACATAAAATATATTATTTGTAATGTATAATTCATAATGTTTGGTATCAGAAAAATTATTTACCTAATGTTTAGTTTCATTACTTATCGAAAGTAATGACACAATAGACATTAGTTTCAACAGTTTCTTTTATTGAAAATTGTGATTAAATAATAAATCGTTACCTAGCTGAGTGACCGCGAGGCTCCTGCCATTATGGTAATTTAAACACTATCTATAAAACTTTGGATTGATAGTTTTTTTCATTGATTATAATTATATCGTGGTTTCTAGAATGTACCTAGCAAAGACAATAGTTGCACTACATACCATATAGAGGGATCAAGCCTTATGTAGCTCCCATAAGGTATATTGTTTGAAACACATAATTCACATCAGATCTTATGGGATAAAATGCTTATCGAATTTGAATAATTTTTTCCTTATCAAAAGGAACAACCTAATGGACACTAGGATAAACAGTTTCAAAATATGAAAATAGCGATAAAATAAAATATCATGCTCTATTTTTTGCGGTCACTAAGATCCCACCATTACTACCAGTAATTATAAATACTATATATATTTGGTTCGCTACTATGTTTTTATGGATTATGTAGTACTCACAAGACATATTGTTTGTAACATATAATTCACACTTGTTCGTACGAGAGAAAATCCTTAGTGACCACTAAGATTTTGTACGTAATGAATGAAAGACCATAACGACCACTAGGATCAGTTGTTTCTTATTTCAACACTATGTGCATGGATTTTGAACGATAGTGTTATCCATTTATTTTAATTGTACCATATTTTCTAGGCTATGTGTGGTGGAGAGAAATTCCTGCATTACATACCCTCTAAATGGATCGAGATGTATTATGTGTTTCCCATAAAATCAATATTTGCTTATTTTTGAAAATAGCTGTAAAATAAAAACCCATGGTATAGCTTAGCAGCTGCTAGGCTCCTACATTTACCTCTTCTCATTATAAACACTATCTTTACAGTTTTAGATCGCTAGCCTTAATATGTAGTTCCCATAAGATACATGGTTTTAAAATAATAGTTAACATCATTTACAATCAAAGAAAATTATTAGCGACTGCTAAGCTCCTTTAATTATTGATAGAAATGGCATATCAGACCCTAGTCTCAAAAGTTTTTTATTTTGAAAATAGTCATAAAATAACAAATCATGATATAGCTTAGTGGACATTAGGATTGTACCTTTACCTCTTCTCATTATAAACTCTATCTTTACATTTTTGGATCCCTAGCCTTGGTATGTAGTTCCAATGAGATACATGGTTTTCAAATCATACTTAACAATGTCCTATCAATGAAAATGCTTAACACTCACTAAGCTCCTTTACTTATTGACAGAAATGACAAATGAGACCCTAGGCTCAAAAGTTTTTTATTTTGAAAATAGCCATAAAATAATAAATCATGGTTTAGCTTAGTGACCACTAGTCTCTTACCTTTACCTCTTCTCATTATAAACACTATCTCTAAAGTTGTGGATCGCTAGGCTTAGTATGTAGTTTCCATAAGATACATGGTTTTCAAGACATATTTCACAATGTTTCTTAAAAAGAAAATGCTTAGCACCAACTATGCTCCATAATTTATTGACATAAACGACATATCAGACCCTAGGCTCAAATGTTTCTTATTTTGAAAATATCCATACAGTAACACTATCTGTACAATCTTGGATCAATAGCCTTATTATGTATCCCAAATAGCTTGTTCGAACTTGCCACATGGCACATTTTAATTGGATAATTAATTTAAACTAGCACACACTATATCTAACAATTTATAAATTGATTTTGATAAAGAATGGAACATAAATATCTGTATATTATTCTAATAAACTTCAAAACTATATTTAGGATTTACTTCTTTTGTTTTCTTATAATATATATTTGTATTATGCTTGTTTTAATATATGTTGTATAATATGTTTGTTATTATTTTTATATTATTATAGCTTATAGACAATGAAAAATTGCATTTTATTTAATCCATGTTTAGTTGTAATTTTTAAACCATGTAAAAATAAAAATAGGGAACTTCGAATTCCCCCGTATTTTCGGATATTTGAAATTTTAATAGCCTTCCAGTTTGCTTTTAGAGGGGGAAAGTGAAAATTTCAAATTTTGGTATCCCACTCTTTTTCTATTTTTGAAATTTCTTTTGTGGAATGTGCTAAACAAATTATTAAATACCTCGAAGAAATGTTGAGTAGGGTTTCCAATTTTTTTGGTCAATTAGAAAAGCACATCTTCAAAATAAAAAAATATGTGTAGGCTATAGATTACAGAGTTGAGTGTTCGAATCCCAATTTTTTTTTCATGTGATTATAATCTTTTATGCAGATAAGGAACAAAAAATACACATAGAAAGTATGCACATAAATGATGCACACGAAGGAGGATAACAATAGAGGTTGTGAAAAGAATCACGCAGATTGTTTGATTGAGGTAGCAGATGGAGGTTTCACAAACAACATAAAGCACCAAATAATCCTAGATATTACTAAAATAGGTTATTTATAGTAAAGGTGTACCTTTTTTTATCATAGGATTAATTATTTTCTCTATAGTCGACTACTTCTTGTGTTTCGCATGAAAATCCAATCGTGATCCGCACAAGCCCTAATTTTTCATACTGAATCGTGCTCTGTAGTCAAGCCTTGCTTTCTAGTTTCTTTTGATCTTTGTGCCAAATGGCCTTGTTCTTCATGAAAACTCACTTTTTTTTGTGTTAACAAAAGAAATTTTGATCACTTTTTTTCTCTAGTATTTATCTTTGTTTAACTCTTTCCCATTTCCACCATTCTATGTCTCTCTTTGGCCATTTTTGTTTTGAATTTTTCATTCTCATTGTTGTGAATTTTTTTAAGGATAATGATAGCTTCTAGCACAATCACCTTTTTTTAAATTTTATTTTGGTTGGGAGAACCAAAATAGTTTAATGTTGTTCATTAAGATGATGCAAATAAATGTCACTAATTAATGCATATTACATTTTTTACATGGTTGTCCACTTAGACATTTTAGGAAAATATACGAGGTTAAAAGATTAATTCAAAACTATAAAACCATATTAAGAATTCAATTGTATGATAATTATTTCTAATTATATATGTGTTTCCATGTAGAATTAACCAAATGTAATGTCTTCAGCAATTTTTTGTTATGTACATTGGAAGTTAAACACATTCTATATGCAGTAATATTATTAAGTCTAATTTTAATCACTATGTATTTTATAATTAATATATTATTCCTTTTGATCCCACTTAACTATTCAAAAAATTCACATAGCTTTGAGTCTTCCATGATATAATTCTTTGTTTCGACAACCTTTTTACGAAACCCCAATTTTATTTTGAATTACATACAAGATTCTACATGTATATTTATATGTCCATTATATAAATTCCTGATTTATTTGTTATTAATTGTATCTTTTCAATATGATTTCTTTTCTATGAATAAAATCTACCATAGGAAAAGTTGTCTACCCTAGCGTCCACTAGGCTATAATTCTAATTTGGAAAAAAAATTCATTTTCCTTGGCCCCTCACGGATCAGTTGTTTTTATATAGGCAACATAATGTTTTTTGGTCTTAGCAATCACTTTCTTTCTTTGTATGTTGTTATATTTGCAAAGATTAACAATTTAGATTTATAAAACAACTTCATTATGAACATGATATATTTACCTTTAAGAATAGATTAGTATCTTCTAGGATGCACTGAGTAGATGACGTCGTATGTAAAAAAAAATGTTTTATAGATTCTCATTCGCAATTCTAATTTTCTATATTTTTCATAAATGTAAAATAATTCTACCAAAATCTTGTAAGAATTATATAAAAATATACGTATACCTATATAACATATTAAATATACAATTTTACATGTATATTTATGTATCCATTATATAAATTCCTTATTTATTTGTTATCTTTTATAGCTTTTGAATATGATTTCTTTTGTACATGAATACACTCTACGTGAAAAAAGTTGCTTGCAGTAGTACCCTCTCAGCTATAATTATTATTTAGAGAAACCATTTATTTGGTGTTAGCAATGGGTTTTGTTATTTTTCTCTTGTTATCTATGCAAAGATGAAGAATTTAGATTTATAACATAGCTTCATTTTGAACATGATATATTTACCTTTAGGAATAGCTTAGTGGTCACTAAGGTGCAACGAGTAGATCGTATTGTATTCAAAAATTTGTAGTATAACTTCTAGGTCACTAGTCCAAGTTTGTTTTCTTTTCCTAAATGAAAAACTATTCTACCACAATCTCACAAGAAATATATAATTCTAGACATATAGTTGTGTAACACATGAAAAACATGATTCTAAATGTACACAACTTCATTATGAACATGATATATTTTCCTTTAAGAATAGCTTAGCGACCGCTAGGGTACAATGAGTCTAAGTCTATACGTACAATATTATATAAATTTCATATTTATTGTTTACCATTTATATAAACTCCTTTTTTAATACAATCTACATGAAAATTGTTTCCTACTCTAGTGACTACTAGGCTATAATTCTTATTTGGATGCAGTTTTGTTTAACTTTACGAACTCACAGATAAGTATATTTTTTTATAGGAAACACACATTTTTGGGTCAAGAAATCATTTTGTTATTTGTCTTGTATTAAATATGCAAAGAATAACAATTAAATTCATAACACAAGTTCATTATAAAATATAATATTTTTACTTTTTACTTTTAAGAATAGCTTAATGGCTGCTAGGATTTATTGAGTATATTGCATTGTATTTAAAAAACTTTTTGTAAATATTTGCAGTCTCTTGTCAACTAGTTTATCCCAAAATATAACATTAATACCTTACGGTTGGTTGGATTACACAAATTAAATTTAAATAAATTGAGCTAAGCAGGCGCTAGGTACTTACACACTATAATATTTCAAGCTTAGTGGGTGCTATAATCTATCCAGTTACTTAATGATATTTTGAGCTTAGCGACTACTATATTATGACACAACATAATATTTGGATCTTAGAAATCTCCAGGTTTCAGAAAAAGAAGGTAATATATTATAAGCTTAGTTGTCGGTAGGTTATTCCAAAACATAATAATATGATCTTAGTGAATACTAGTATTCAAAAAATTAAATCAACATAGTTTGAGCTTAGCAACCGCTAGGTATTTAAGAAATATATTATTTCGACACAAAGATTCACTAGAATTTAAAATCTACAGAAAGACATATTGAGTTAATTTTCCACCAGGTTTTATTTCAACAAAAATTTAACAAATGATAGTGTAATCTTTGAAGATGTAAACAAGATGTGTAAAAATTAGTTGAATTTATCATATGATTTTAAGATTTAAATTAAGATATTTCAAGCTTAGTGCCCACTAGGTTATGCTACCACATTATTCTAGGAAATTAGCGGTGGTTAGGATTTAATAAACTAAATTAAGGCATTAATATCTTGCTAGGTTATGCCACAACATATTATTTGGGTATTCAATTACCTAGGTTATGTATCTCAAACAAGATGCAAACAAGATGTGCATAAATTAGTTGGATTTATCATATGATTTTAAGATTTTGAATTAATATATTATGAGCTTAGCACCTGATAGGTTACGCTACCACATAATCATTGGAACCTAGCAGTGGTTAGGATTTAATAAACTAAATTAAGGTATTAAGAGCTTAGCAGATGCTAGGTTATGCCACAACATATTATTTTGGTATTCAATTCGCTAGGTTATGTATCACAAACATGATATGTATCACAAAGAAGATCCAAACAAGATGTGTATAAATTAGTTGAATTTATCGTATGATTTTAATATTTTAAATTAAGATATTTCGAGCTTAGCGCCCGTTAGGTTATGTTACTCCATAATTTTTGGAACCTAGCGGTGGTTAGGATTTAATAAACTAAAATAAGGTATTAAGATCTTATTGGCCGCTAGGTTATGCCACAACATATTATTTGGGTATTTAATTTGCTAGGTTATGTATCACAAACATTATA
The DNA here is from genome assembly GCA_019776745.2 of Taxus chinensis. NCBI lineage: Eukaryota > Viridiplantae > Streptophyta > Pinopsida > Cupressales > Taxaceae > Taxus > Taxus chinensis. Next base: position 75,253,306 of record CM034155.1, on the reverse strand, counting down.
TGTTTAACAAAGAAGATGCAAACAAGATGTGTATAAATTAGTTGAATTTATCATATGATTTTAGGATTTTAAATTAATATATTTCAATCTTAGCACCTACTAGGTTATGCTACCACATATTCATTGGAACCTAGTGGTGGTTAGGATTTAATAAACTAAATTAAGGTATTAAGAGCTTAGCAACTACTAGGTTATGCCACAACATATTATTTGTGTATTCAATTCGCTAGGTTATGTATCGCAAACATGTTATATATCGGAAATAAGATATATATATATATATATATATTAGTTGAATTCATTCTATGATTTTAATATTTTTAACTAGGATATCTTGATGATAAGTCTTCAAAAAATAGTACATGAGGAACCTATCCACGATAAGTCTTCCACTAGTGGACTCCCATGATTATTACAAGAAACTTATCATACTAAATATATGCCAAAATATGGGGAAGGGTTGTAATCAACTTCACTTCACCCATAAATACTTCCTTTTATCTATACGCATTGATATACATATAGCCATTCCATCCCTTAATAAAAAACTAAAGACAAATGTATCCAGAAATGATTAGGTCATTTGGCCTCTCAGTTCTACCTTGTTAATGATCTCGACATCCATATCCCCTTTACTCTGATCAGAGGAAAAGGATTAATCGACACAACATTATGTCATTTTCACTTTACAATGAGCAGGGAGTTCTATACCATGATTTTCCACAACCACCTCCATACCATGCAAAATCACCTGCATCCCCTACATCAAGGCATGGACATGATACTGAAGGCTGACTAGATGCTCTTCCAACTTCTCATTCTCCTTATGTAAGATAAACTGCCCCAAAGAGTTAGACTGTATGTTTTCCACACTCAACCCTTATGCCATGTCAAAAACATTCCTCTAGCATTTGGACTAGTTCAAACCAAGCATTAACTTACACATGATCTCAAAAATATCATTGTCATCTTCTTCTTTGAATTGCTTTGTGACCAACTGTTGTCGCCCTCAAAATTCCCCTCTTTTTGAAGTCAAGTTTTGAAAATTTTGAGTCGGTACCTTGGAGTAATGGAACATGTAGAGCTTAGTATTGTCTGTAGTTTTCCATTCCATGGAGAACAATTTGAAATTCAGGTGTAAAGGTGGAGTTTTTCCCTTTCTTTTTATTCTTCCATAGCCAGAATGACGAGCATATCTTCCCTGTCAATTTTTCCCCAACATCCATGGGTAGTACATGGACATATCAGATTGGATGTGGCATGACCATGTTTCAAGTGATACTAGAAGCCTCTATGCATCCAAATGATACAACTCTAAGGGCAGGTCCCAAGGGAAAGTCCTCAAACAAGTGCAGGATTTCCACGTGTCCCAGGTCCAAAATGAAGACAAGTAAGCCTGAATCGAAAAAGTATGGAAGGTTCAATGGATGATGCCATGTGCCTCATTGGTGTAACTTCAAGGGTCAAAGCCAAAGGTAGTTCCCCAAACTTACGTCAGCTCTCCACGTGTCCCAGGTCCAAAAAGGGGACAGAGTCAGCTGTTAAATCAGATAAGTACAAAGAGGGTCGGTGGAAGCCTCCATGTGCCTCAATGGTGAAAATTCAAAAGTGAGACCAAAGGGAGAGTCTTCAAATAAGTGCCATCACACCATGAGGTCAGAGTTAAAGAATAATCTAGGACTGGTGAAAGGATCCACGTGTCATCTCAATGCCCTTTCAGGGGGCGAATCCAAATTAGAAGCTCAAATGAGTGCCATCTCTCCACATGTCTAGGGTTTAACAGAATTTAAGTGGGTGGTAGGCTTGAATCACTAAGTATGAAGAATTGGCGGAAGCCTCCACGTGTCTCTTTAGTGTAACTTCAAAGGAATAACCGACGAAAGCCTCCACGTGTCTCTTCAGTGTAACTTCAAAGGAAGAATCAAGAGTGGGTCTCCAAATGTGCGTGAGCTCGCCACATGGTCAAATTCAAAGAAGGGGTAGAGCCGACCGTTGAATCGGCTAAGTACATAAGATTTTGCAGAAGCCTCCATGTGTCAGCTCGGTGTAGCTTCAAAAGGAAAAATCTAGAGGTAGGTCCCAAACTTGCACCAGCCCTCCACGTGTCCAAGGTCAGACATATGGCCCCACCAAATGAAAGGGACTTAGTTAATAATGCAAAAATATTGAACTAACCCACAAAGGGCCATGTGGTCACATTTCAAGTCAAGGCAGGGGGTGGGCCCTTTTTGTATTTTGATGTCATTGAAAAGTCAAGGTGGGGAGGCGGTCCGATGGAGCAATTTGAGTTTTTTAGCCCACATTGAAAAGAGGTAAAAGTATAAAAGTGACCCACGGCTCCGTCACCACTCAAGTAAAGCCACGTGTCAAGCCCATATCAAAAGTGGGTGGACGGGCCAAAATGTTCCAAAGTGTCATTTTTCTAAGAGGCACAAAATGTAAAAGGCGTCCCTAGGCCTATTTCTATTTAAATCTATCCCACGTGGACAGTTGAAATTCAAAGTTTGCAAAGGAATATTAAACGGTTGCGATTCAATGCATCTGGTTTTTTCACCAGGCATAGAAATGGATGAGGCATTGGAGAGACTCAAACATCAGTTTCTTGAATCAGTTTTCATCATTTTTGTAACCAAATGTAACCATTCTTGGCAACTATTTAATGGCTTCTCTACACCATTGTTAGGGTTGGATCCTGGTACTCTATAGATGTAATAGATTCAAAGTAATCAATATAGAATTTTTCCCTTTTCTTCCTCTATCACTCCTTCTTTCTTTGTCTAAAAAATTATGAATCATTCATCTTTGCATGCTAAGAAACTTTGTGTTCTTGTTTCTATGATTTTTGGAACTTTGTGTCCATGAAATTATATCTGTTTGTGAAAGTGAATTATTTTATTCTACATCTCCCTAGCTCAATACTTAGAAGGTTATACTCTGCTATCTATATTTCCTAAAGATATTGTTATGTTCTTCCTTCCCCATCTCCTTAATTCTTATATTCTTTCGTATTGATGATCTTTGGGTATAAATGTTTCAAAGTATCAGCAATCCACACTTTGAAAGTTGTATATTTGTACATAAGTTTTGTTGCTTTCTTTCAATAAGGGAACCTCTCCCATTAAAGAGGAGGGACTTTTTATCCCCTAACTTTGGTTTGTTAAAGTCCTATTTAAAAACCCAACACTGACTAAACCTTCATGAGCCAATTCGACATAGTTGTGTTCTGAATTCTCCCATCCATCCAATAAGTAAACTATTCCCCAACATCCTTGACTATCATAGTTCTTTACCTCTTCCTACTAGGAACACACTCCATACTACCCAAGAAACCACTAGCACACCTATCACCATCACAAAGAGATAGGAAGCATAATGACCAAAAAAGAAAAGAGGAAATGGGTGGTGAAATTTCTAGTTGACCCATAGATATAAAGCCACTAGTGCACAATACATGAAAGGAAGTAAGTGTGAGGGTGCCAAAGATTTTTGATTAGATATCCCAATCATAAATATCATGCTTCTCATTAGAACACTTAAATTCCTAATGTCATCTTACATCTTGCATGTGTATAACCCTTAATCAATTCTAAATATCACATGAATGCAATCTATCGATGCCATAAATGACCATTAAAGCCATAAATATGCCATATCCTCTTATCACCGCAAAAAAAAGTTACCCATCGGAATAATATTACATTTTTTATTAAAATATTATAAGTCGCTAAATTTGAACAAATTGAAGTAAGTTGTTTTGAGCTTATCGACCTCTAAGTTAATCAACCATGTACGCTTTGGAGAAAAGTATAGCAATCAATATCTATATAAATTAGTTGACTTTATTTTAAGATTTCAAATTAAGATATTTCGAGCCTAGTTATCGTTATTTTATGCCACCACACAATCTTTATAGCCTATCGGTGGTTAGGATTTAATAAATTAAATTAAGATAATGTTAACTTAGTGGCCACTACGTTATGCCAAAACATAATATTTGGATCTTAGTAGTCTTTAGGTTTCAACAAAAGAAATTAAGAACTTAAGAATATAATATTTTGAGCTAAAAATTCAATAGTATTTAACAAAAAAAAGAAAGACATTTTGAGTTCAATGTCCTCTAGGTTATACTTAAACATGACATGAAAATTTATATTGTAAACTTAGAAGTTGTTAGGTTTCAAAAAATTAAATTACGTTGTTTTGAGCTTAGCGACCTCTAAGATTATCAAAAATATTGACTTTAGAGATCTTTATAGCAATCAAGACCAGTATAAATTAGTTGATTTTTCGTATGAATTTAAGATTTGGAATTAAGATATTTTGAGCTTATCCCCCGCTAGGTTATGCCACCAAATAATATTTAGAGACTACCAGTGGTTTCAGCTACTTTGAGCTTAGCATCTAGTAGTTTATGCCACCACATATTATTTTGAGATTGAATTTGCTAGGGTTCAATAATTCATAGTTAGAATATTTTACAGTATATAAGAAGATATTTTGAACTTAGCTGACACTGGTTTAAACAACGACATAATATATTGAGGTTACGTTTGATAGGATCAAAAAAATTAAATTAACATATTTTGAACTAAGTGGAGACTAGGTACTTCCATGATATATTATTTCAAGCATAGTGGTTTCTATCATTTAATATCTTACTGAATGATATTTTGATCTTAGCGTTCGTTATATTATGACACAACATAATATTTGATGCTTAGCGCTCACTAGTTTTAAACAAAAGAAATAAGATATTATTAGAGTGGATTTTGGTTGGTTATGCTAAAACATAATATTTAGATCTTAATGGTGACTAGGGTTTTTTAATTTTGAATCAACATAGTTTTAGCTTAGTGGCCACTAGGTACTTAAATAATATATTATTTCGAGCTCAAAAGATAGTAGCAGTTAACAAACAAGGGAAATATATTTTGATCTTTGCAGCCGCTAGGTTTTTCCACAACATGTTATTTGGTGATTTCATCACTAAGGTTTAATAATTCATAATTAAAATATTTTACAACATCTAAAAAATTAGAGGTAGATATTTATAAATTTTCTGGTGCTAAACCCATAATATAATATTCCAAGCTTAGTTTTCGCTAGCACCTAGCTAGTAAGATAATTATATTTTGATATTAGACAATGATACATTATGCCACACCATAAAATTTTAGAGCTTAGTGGTCGTCAGGTTTTATCAAAACAAAGTAGGATATTGTGATCTGAGAAACTGCTAGGTTATACGAAGACATAAAATTTAGAGCATAGCGATCTTAAGGATGAAAAATCATTAATATATTATGATCTTAGCCTTGACTATGATATGCCAAAACATAAAACTATTTGGAATTAGAGTAAAAGTGGGTTTTCTCAAATGACCCACATACTTGCACAAAATAGCCCTCACAACCAAATATTACAGTGAAACAAGAAGAGAACAATCCCGTATGTAGCAAAAAAATAACCAAAAAGTCCCAAATCAGAAAAATCCAAATTATATTTTATGGATATTCATGAGAGTAGTTGCTTCATCCTTAGCATTAGCAGTAGGACTTCCTTCAACTAATACCTCTACTAACTTAATGTGCTCCAACAAGTATTCATTTATTTTCATCTAGGTCATGTCTATGTGACTTTTCCATTCCTTGATAATAGATACTGGGTGTAACATAATCTTCAATGGCATCGTGTGGATTAGGAGAGATATTCTCTAAATGTTCCTTGTGTTATGAAGCTATAATGGGGCATACCATTTTATCTGATAAAGGAGAAACATGGTAAATTGTGTATGCAATGAAAGTTACAAAAGCTATACAATGAGGCTAAAGAACCTAAAATCTTTGCTAACTCATCCATGCACCATGATATAAGAGCTAAAAAAGGGAAACTAGAATGCAAGCATTATAACTTTGCCAAAAACATCAAAAACTAACATGTTAAAGCTACTCTCTACTCTTTTGAAAGCTATAAAAAATTGAACCTATGAAGGTCCTAGTAATCAAATGTGATGTTTACTCCCTAACATAGTGAAGAGATCTCTCCAAGTTGGCTACATAGCCAAGCTTTAGATCTTCCCTCGCTACCTATATTTGGAATAGATGGAGGAACTCTCAACAATGGAGTATGGACAAGATCCAAATGTTCTATAGCTTAAAGATATCATAAATGATTTCTAATGCCTTTCCAAAGTGCTTGAGAGAGAAGGACCATTTGAAAGGAAAGCCTTAGGCTTGTATTTATAGTTTCTGGTTTGGAAGAGTTTGGAATTTGGATGCATGTGGGACTAATCTCTTTTATATTAGATTAGGATAAACATGCTTTAGGCTTAGTTAAGTTAGGTTTAGGCTAGTTAACTAGGGTTTAGGCTAGTTAAACTTGATTAACAAGTGATTAGAGACTCATTGAGATCTAGGAGGGGTCTGGATAACCAATTGTTATTGGTAGATAGCCTACAAAACTAATAAAAGTGGTCTAAAGAGAACTAAGGAGGTTATGAATGGTCAAAAGGAGGAATGTTTAGCTAATAAGAGAGATATTAGCCAAATAAAGTTGATTATAGGAGGACTATGACTAAGAAGGTGTTGTAAATGGGCATCTGAGAGTGGAGTGAAGAAGGGTTGATTAATGAAGTTTCGTTAATCAGTTGAATGGGAGGAAATTCTAACTATAAGCATGTTTTAGGTGTCTACATTTTCCCCTCTTTGTGGTGACATAAGCGATGTCACTTCAAAGAAAGTAGACAAGCATAAATAAGTAGAAAATTTTGAAGGGATAGAAGAAAAATGAGTAGATTAGAGGATTCCCCCTCGATTGTCGATGGGGTGATGGAAGAACTCGATTAACGATTACAAATATGACATAAAGAGAACAAAAGAAAGAATAGTGTGAAGAAAGAGAAAAGGGATATATAAGAAAAATAGTATGAGGAAAGTGGAATGAGCTAACAACCATCTAGTTCCTTTTAGACAACTTTATTTTCATCATATTGCTAGTGATCTTCATCATCAGTCCTTATTAACAAGAATTAACAAAAGTGTAATATGACATGAAAATCCCTAGATGAACAAATTTCCATTGCTAAAAACACCAACTCCATGCAACATACAAAATGCAATGCAATACGAGAAAGTAAACAAGCCAAACCTAACAGAGAAATAAGTACCATGTTTTTTTATCAAGCTACATTTCTAACCTGTGTGAATTAATTAAAAGGGTTGAGGATGGCTCCCCAAGCAAGGATACATGCAAGGGGAATAGCGGAGGACACTTTGGTCTATGAAAAATTAATGTGCACTATGAAACATTACCAGGCAACTCGTTGTGCCCTAGAGTACAGACATAGTAAGCAACTTAGCTTTTGTTGATGGAGGTAGATCAAGATGATCCTTGAGTCACACACATGAACAAGTGAGAACCAAAGAGTGACATTTTGTAGGATGATTTTCAATTTTTAGAAGTTTTCTTAAACATATTTGAATGTTTTTTTGTTGTTCTAACATATTTGAATGTTTTGATTTTTCTAACATATTTGAATGTTTTTAACGATTTCAAAAGTCTTCTGAAACTATGTATAGGAAGATAAGGAAACGTGGATGCCACTAGTGATAGATGGGATGTACAAGGGCATAAGGACATGTACATATGAGAAAGGTGAAAATGTAAAAATTCCCCAGTGATTAGGTGGGAGTATTTAAAGGCAATTTCTTCATGGGTAGAAGCGGGACCTAAGGCCATTATGGATAGGTTCAACATGATGAACGTAAATCAATGAAGTGTTGGGAAGAAGCAAGGATGCCCCCAACCTAAGTTGGCCTAAAATCACATGATAGAAAGGAAGGAGAAGATTGTTTTTGTGAAAGGGGACAAAGGTGTCTAAAAACATGGCAAAAAAGTAATCTTATACACTTGGATGTTTTGAAAAAAGTATAATAACGATGTGAATGATATGAATATAGCTTAGAATCCTTGCAATGAAGAAGTGTGTAGCCAAAGGCACAAATTATGAGACAAGATACAGACTAGATTAAGAGTTTGAACAAGGTCCAAAAAAGACACTTGGTAACATACTAATCCTACTTTTCTCAGAGAGATTCAATGTGTGCATGTGTAAATTAATTACCTCTTGAAGGGAATATTTAATAGACAAGTGAAAACACCCTAGCCAATGTGTAGGAATGATTTATTTTGATAGATGATAGGTGATTTATGAATGAAAGGTGGAAGGATAGCCGTACATTGCTCCGTTGCCAGCCAGACATCCACAGCCCCGAAGGAGATGTATTTGATTCTAATCACAACATTTCTCTACTTCCAGTCAGACGTCCATAGCCCCAGTAGATTTTATTGGAAATACCCCAAGAGAGAGTTATATATCAATTTACTTTTTGCTTGCATATTTTAGTTTTTGATTTTTGATTGATTTTGTTTCTTTTTTTCTTTCTGAAAACTTATTCTATCTCTCTTGTTTGACAAGGGGTTAAGAACCACTGATAGCTTGATGGAAGGATATGGAAGACATTGTGATGACGAAATTGGCTAGTGTCAACAAATATGTCCAAAAGTTCTTCGTAACAAGTTTATTAGATGATGATTGTGATAGGTTCTTTAAGAGGTCAGTTGTTCTTTAATTTACCAAGGTGGTAAAAGATCAGGCTCAAACAAATACCATAGAGATAAATGTCACAAAAAGTGTGTTAATAGGCTAACTCAATTTTCACTGAAGGGATGAAAAGGTTAGGAAGACTTGCAAAAGAACAACAAGGAAGGGAAGAAAGAAACATCCATGTGTATGTAATACCTAATTGTAATGTTTGATCTTTGTACCTTTGATTTTTTAATGTTTTCTCATGTTTTTTGTATTTTGAATTATTTTGATTTTTTATATTTTTGATAGTTTTTGGAAAGGTGGGAACAACAGATTCACTTTGTGCGGTAAGATCCAATAACAATGTTTGTGATTTCCTTGATAAGGGAGACTAGGTGTGATTGTTTATCAAGCGTCATGTTATCTTTGATATTGATGATTGAGGTGAGCTCGTACTTAACAAATGACTGTGATTTGTCCTAAAACATGGATTTTGTATGCATGAGCTTGAGTTCCCTAACTATAGGTTTCTGAACTTTGTGCCATACTTGATGGTTATGTCGATGTGCATTCTTGAATCGCATTTGATTTAAAATTTTGATATTTTTCGAGTTGTTGGGGGATTTCAAGCTCTTGGAAGTTTTGATATGATCTTGATTATGAACCTGTTTGGGTTTCTTATAAGCTGACGTGTGACTTTTCTGACCCCGAGAAGTGGAAGAAGAGAGAAAACATTTATGATTGATGATAGGAACAAGAGAAATGATGGTGGGCTTGCCCCGATCATTGGTTGAAGGATGATGTGATGGATGAATAGGATACGGTCCAAGAATTAAAGAGGATGGGCTACCAGGAGGTGAGACACTGATAGAAGATGATTAATGGATGCTAGAATATATCCCTAAGATGGAATAAAATGGACTATGAGGACATGTCCCAAGAATAGAAGAAGATGATGAAGGGTTGCTAGGGTATGGCCTAAGAATAGAAGGTAATGGAATCCTAGGAGGTGACCCACAAGTATAAAATATAGGGCTACTAGGATGTGGCCCCAGGATAGAAGTAGATGATGGGCTACTCAGTAGTGACCCACAAGTAGAAAATGGAGGACTAATCGGGGGTGGATCCAGAATATAAGAAGATAATGGGGTACTCAGTGGTGACCCAAGGCAAGATTTTGATTGAGGAATGGTGATAGATAATGAATGATTGGGTAATGAGAAGATAGGCCATGGATCAATGCTAGACCCTAACATCTCATCATGCTCAGAGGAAGGTGAAGATGGAATGCCAGAAGAAGAATCAAGTTCCATGACCTTAGGCTCTTCCTTTACGTTATGATAAAAGGAATCAACATATTTTCCCTAATACGTGAGCATATAGAGTTCTAGAATGAATCCTTGTTTGCAATCCTCTAAAGGTATATCATTGTGTAGTTTTATTGTTCCTTCATTCTGAGAGAAATCAATCAGTAGAGGTTGTTGTTCTTTGACCATGGGATGTTGACTAGAAGAAATGGACCTAATAAGTGGGGAAGATTAATTGTAGAAGAAGATGAATCAATAGAGGAAGTAGGATTGGTGGTAGGCATCTCATGAATGGACGATTTGGATTCGGACCTATGTCGTTTATCTAGAATATGACGTAATGTAGTTAGAGAGTAGGATTACATAGTCATCTGTTAAGTTGTGACGTAGGAGTCAAGTTAGATGATTGACTAGAGGGAATCCGAGTCGTGGAACTCTTTGATGGAGGAAGTGGTCGTTAAGACAAATGATGAAGGAGGTCCTATGAAGAAAGGGAGGACCATGACTCAAGAACCAAATTAGATGTTTGATCAACGAAACTTGGAGTCACACGATTCTTCAAATGAGGAATACGTCGTTGAGGTGACTTGGAATAAAGGTCCTGCAAAGTAAGGGAGGACCATGATTCAAGATTTGATCTAGGGGTATCCAAACAATAGTTGTGATTCGATTCTTCAAAGGAAGAGTATGAATCCGAATGGTAGTTTGGATCTGAATTAGAAGAAGAAGAGTGGGGGGAACCTGAATAATAATTTGGATCAAAAGCATCCAAACCATACCACTGACTATGAGTTGAAGGTGGGGAACAAGGTACCCATATGGGCCTTCTAGAATGAAGAACCAAATGAGGTTTAGTTGTAATGAGAATATTTTCATTTGAATTGCTAAAGCTAGGTTCCATATTGTAGTAAGTGTGAGAAACTGTGTGATAGTCAGTCATTTTTGGCATCATTTAAGCAAAAGTGTTTAGACCTAGATAGTTTTGATGGAACTCCTTCAAAGGAAAGGAAGTGATATGTTGATTCGAGTAGCATAATGACATCCAACTAGACATTTTGTAAGTATGGAGATGCATGCATGATTTTCTGAAGAAGGTCTAAGGAAAATAGACATTGTGATGATGCAATCTCGACTAGATCAAAAAGGATTGTCTTAGAAAATAATTTTTCTAGGTGAATAATCAAAAGGAACAATCATGCAAGGGTGAAACATAAAGCCAATCAATAAGGAAATACACCCTATGTAAATGTGTGTGCAAAGTGATAGTTTCATACAAATATGATCAACACAATGTCAATATTTACGTCAAGCTCAAAATGAAAAAGGCATAAATATTAACAAAGGGTGGATGTGACTTCCAATTAAAGGATACCATGACAAGTTCAACAACCAATAAGTCCTAAATGTTAAAGGGAGAGGATTACAAATGTAAGCCACATAACCACACCAATTGGACACGTCAATCAAGATCCATGAAGAAGTGAGATATTAGTGCCAATGTGGTATCAAAATGACACAAACAAAGTAAACGACACTCTTCAATATTTTGAACAATGTTTGAAGAAAAACTAAGTCAAAGTATACTAAGGATGTTCTAAAATGTGTGCAGCATAACACCACAATATAGACACTTAGATCACGTTTACGAAAAGTGTGACATAAGTATCTTAATTATGTCGAGACAATGCAAATGAGGCAACAAGTCAAAGGGAGATCAAATTATGAATCAATCCAAACTATGATGATGATCTTGAAATCAAGATGAAGTAGCCATAAAAGATATAAGGATGCATCCAATAACTTTAGATGTTTAACAACTCAGCCGTAAACATGGATGAGCATAAATAGACAAAAAAGTGGTGAACAGTATCTATGAAAACACTCTCGAAAGATGTCATCTATTTCCCCCAAATAGGTAACAAGAACGCAAAGTTATAGATCAAAAGATGGAAATAAACTAAGTGTTACTTGGGTAGAGTTTCACCTCGTCTGAAGGTGAGAAAGAAACAAAGGTAAGTAACACCTTGTAAACTCTGTGATGAGATACACTTAGATCTAACTTAAATGGATTCGTTATCGTGTTTAAAAAACAAGGTTCTGAATCCAAACAAGTTATCACTTCATGATGGCCAAGACATGATAAAGGACTAGTAAAGTGGGCATCAAGACAAAATGGCTTTCTTAATAAGATCTCTCAACTAGGTGTTACAAAGCCGTCTAAGAGCAGGCACGATTTACCCAAAAATTCACACTAACTAATTTAGGAGTATCTCGGATTTACCCCCATCAAGTACAGTGGGCACTAATTGCATCCATCATATACTCTTGTCAGGGTCGCGATACAGAAAACTTTATAACACTCACTCACAAGGAAAACTAGTTAAGTGGGTAAGTGAGGTGATTCTTGTTTCATCCACTAGGTTACATAGCGGTGGACTACTTTAGGGTTCCTGGTACCACCCCCATTGTTATAGCTTAAGGTTTTATGCCAAAGGGGTTACGTTCCAGTTAAGTAGAGAGGAATGTACCCTTTTCTGAAACCTAAAATATAGTGTTTTGAATATGGTGTGTTTTTTATATTTTTAACTTAAATGTGATTTTAAGTAGCACACCATTTAGCAACCTGTATGAAAAAACATGTTAGTGGGTTCTTTCTTTGTCTTGGCTCCTCCTTTCTTTGACAAGCGTTAGGTCCTACATACAAGGAGCTAGTATTTTTCCATAAAATATCATGATATCAAAAGAGAGTTTGTGTGTTTCTTTTTATTCCTAAGATCACCAAAAAAGGCACGAAGGAAGAGCATACACAACGTGGAAACCCAACTAAAATAATATATGGAAAATACCTTTAAGTTTTTTTACATAAGGAAACTTGTTTTAGCCAACTTTAAACTTTACTCTATTTTAAAGCTTAAATTGAAGTGTTTTGGAAGTAAAAATAGATTTTTTTAAAGCATTTTTTATTCCCAAGATCTCCTAAAAGGTGCGAGGGAAGAGCATATGCATTTCAAAGGACCCCTAAAAATTAAAAAAGTGAACACTCAATTAATTTAGCACAATAATTTGATGGAAAAGTAGCCTACAAATCACTATTAGTGTCACAAAATCTTTCAAAGTGTTAGAATGGTCAAGAAAACAAGTTTTCAGACTTTAAGACACATTAAAAAATTAATATTTACCTATTAATGTAAACCATAAATTTTATGTAAGTCAAAATCCTAATTTTATGATTCCATTGTGAATTTCTCTTCAATACCTTTCCAACGCAACAAAAATGGAGACATTTCAAGCTTGAGAGAAAAAGTTATGGCCTTCGAAAGATTGGTGGTGAATGTAGTTTGACACAAACACACTCCTTTACTAACATGTGCATGCCTATTTCAATGCAGACGCACCCAGAATGACACCTATGCACACCCCCTGTAAAATCTACAAAAATCATGAAATTTTAAAATTTTCAAAAGTAAACAGGTTAAAGGTTAGTCAAAGAAGCCTATTTTTAGTTTAAACCCACAAAATATACATGATCAATGATGATTTAGCCTACTTAAAAACTTAAATCATGTAAATAACAAGTTATTTATCCTAAAAAACATGAAAATGGTTAGAAAACTAAAAATAAATAGCTTGAAAAGACTCCATTGATGGAGGATAGACTTCATGTCCAACCGGGCGTGTCAAATGTGTTCAATGAAAAGTTGTAAAAGCCATGGAATTAGGGTAAGAATATCTAAATAAACCCCAAAGGATTTTAACAATCTAATCAATTGACCATGTGATAAGAAATGAGCAAGGGTTTCTTCTTTCCATACATTAATTTGAAGTAAACAATCAAACTAAGCAAATGAAACTTACCTCTATTCTTTGAAAGCTTTGAAATAATGAACTTAAGAGGATCCAAGCATTTAGTTTGTGTTTTAAGAGAAAGAGATCTCCCCATTAATGGCTTCAAGGCCAATGGTTCTTCCCTTTTACTCCATATTTGTGCTATAAAATACAAAAGTAAATACTACTAGCTCAATAGAAGAAAATGAAATACAATCTAAAGCCTAAACAAAATACTATAATTTGGGCTAGGAAGAAGAGAGAATTATTAGAAAATGAGGGATGGGGTCTAGCCCTATTTATAGTTTTTTATTTGGGAAAATGGGAGATTTGGTGCATGTGGGACAAATACTAAAGTCTAAAAAGTACTTTTAGCAAGTCAAAGTATGATTTGACTATATTTTTAGAAGAGTCTGATCATGGTTAGAGGGTAATTAATCTTACCGAGAGATAAATTAGGTTTCTAAATGAATTTTGAAAGGCTTAATCAATCCAACGAAGTGGATTGATAATCCAAAGAGCTAATAAAGGTGGTAAAGAAGGAAATATTTGCCAAGAAGAGGTTACTCTAACCTATTTAGTTAGTTTATAAGAGAAAATACGACCAACAGAGTGTCATAAGGGGGGGGTTAGATAGATCTAACTGACAAAGTGTCGTATATTTGCAAGGGGAAGAATAGTTAGTATAATATTATGAATAATAATGCATTGATCAAACTACAAGTGTCTACAGAAACTATTTGATCATAACTAATTTTGTCATTACAATGCATACTAATTAACCCCCCATGATCAAAATAATAACTCGCATTATAAAGGGATCTGTATTATACCCCAAATTTATATAAAAAATATTTCCGACCATATAGAAGTGAAGAAGAGACCCCTAAGAATGCATGATAACTTCAAATTTCTAAAAAAAATAATGTAGACAAAAATCCGGCCAACTTAAATTTAACGTCTAAATGACCATCATAATGGTTTTTTTTGTCTATCATGAGAGTCATTTGACCTTCAATTTTAACATAGTTAAAGTTTTTTAGAACCTATGAACTTAAATTTGACGTCTAAATGACCGTCATATTGTCTTATGTTTGGTCTACCATGACGATCATTTGACCGTCAAATTTAATGAAGCCAAAACTTGTGTATTTCTAGAATGTGAAATTCTAGAATTTCTTCTTCTGTATAATATTAGGGAGGTTATATTTTAACACATTATAATAACATATTATTATTTATAATATAAAAATATATACACTTTTTTATAATAAAAAAATTATATAATTTATATATAAAAAACAACATATAGTTTATAAAAATTATAAACTATAGTATATTGTTCTTATATTAAAAACACATAACCCTTATTAAAGAGGTTTAAAGGCCATAGACCATATTAAAAGAAATTTTACCAAGAGCAAGTAGATTTATGAGAGTATAGATTAACCTACATATTTTATAGAGGGGACAAGTAATTTCACCCGACCAATGAAATAAATTAAAATCCCTATTTTCATAAACCTTGTCTCCTCCCTTCATTTACTCTTAATTTTACCTCGCACACATTTAAAAGTATGAAAATATTACAAAATATTTTATATAATGCCTACAAGCTAAAAACTTTAAAACTTTTATGTGCCTATAACTACCAATATTTTAATAAATATTTACCACACTTCACGTGGGCCACCAATAAACTAGCCCCTTTTTTTAATTTTCCATTTATACTTGAGAGTTCCACATTTATACCTAAGATATTATCTCATTTTATTCTCCACTCCCACTCTTATATAAAAGAAAACCTTTAAATAGATTTATTTATATAGTTTTTATAAACTATAAATGAATGAGGCCACCCCCTTACATGGATAATATAAATGGTTAGGGACACATGTTAGGTTTTATTTAATAAGTATTAAGATTTAAAAAATAATCCCTTCAAGGCCAAGAAATAAACACGGGCCTCCTTACTAAAAAAAAGTAAGCACTTAAGTTTATAAAAAAAACATATATAGACCAAAAAATTTATATTTTAAGATTTTAAAAGTAATACCTTCATGCCCAAGAAATAAACATGGGCCCCCAATTACTAAAAATAGTAAGCACTTTGGTTTTAGAAGGGGACCAAAGAACACGGCTATCAATTTACCTTCCGAAATATTTAACCTGCAAACATTTGAAATTATAGAAAACATGAAAATTATTTCATATAGTAATAAATCCTTTTTTTCTATATGTGACTTTCACGCAAGTAAATATTTGAAGCCCCTTTCACCTGTGCACACATCAATCTCCAAACAAACATTAATTCCATATAATTTACAAAATGTAAATGAAATTAAGAATCATATCATATTACATCTCTCCCCAAAAAAATAGAGATTTAAAATTGAAAAACCCTAATAGGGTAAAAACCACTTTGAAAATAATCTTTTACTTCAAAGAACTTATTTTACATCCAGTAAGATCACCTCCTCCTTTGAAACCCTATTTACCAAGGGTAAAACCAAATCACTTGATTTACACACCTTTGATATATATCTCGAATATATCAAATGAGGACCTAAAGTCCTTTTTATATAAGGTGATTGGGTATGTCTCCCGACCCACCTTTTCAACCTAAAATAGTTGACACATACACCTAGGTTTATAATATTTAATATTAGAAATATAATCATTTCATGATATTAAATATTTAACCTAAAGTATATACCTAACTTAGCATATTTAATAATAGAAATATAAATATTTCATATTATTAAATATTAACCTATACATTAGTGATGGACCCATATACATTAAGGGTTGGTCAAACCAGTTAATCATTATGTTCCAACAAAAGAAAGGGATGGTGAGGTCTGTGTGAATGTTGAGAACACTCAGGGAGGTGGAAGGGCCATGATAGGTTATATGATAAAATGGTGGTGAGATTTTTGAGTTTATCAGAAAGAAGGCTATGGAGGAATGAGAATGTTAATAGAAGAATGGTAACAGAAATGGTAACAAATCTATGAGAAAAACAAGAATGGAAATGATTAATGATAAAAACACTTACCAATGTTGCAGGTCCAATGGTTGGGTAGTGGTGATGATCAGTTGGTGGAATGGAGCTTATTGCAATAGTGATGCTTCCCAGAATGTTTTCGTGAGTGTAAATACTTCTGGATATGTCCTGGTGCTGGCTATGGATGTCTGAGTGCATGAAAAGACTCTGGTTCTACTTGCATGCAGCTCTCTTCTCATCCTCTTGCTACCAGAATGTGCCAACCCAAAAACAAGGTTGTTAAGGTGAATAAATGGTAACCAACGATGGTTTTGGGCTGACTGACATCGGTTTAGGGGTGACTAATGTCATTTAAGGCGGGATTCCCTAGGTTTACTAAAAATGGCAGATCCGTTTGATTTCTTGGGTTGGGTTGGTTTTATTCCTATGGATCAGAACAGAAGCTTCCCTTCTAATAATCGGGAATGTGGTTAGAGAAGTATTAGGCATGGGCTTTTAAGGTTAGACCAAATCTTAGCTCATTAAGGCAAGTAAGATCATGTCTTAGTTAATTATAGAAATATGCCAAGAATAGGTTTAGGGTGATGTGGCTAGGTGAGGTGGAGGGGTGAAGTGGAAATTTAGCTTAATTAAAATAATTAAGTAATGAATGTTGTGAGGATGAGTATTAATTTAATTAAGTTAATTAAATTAATGTTAATATGGGGTGAAAGGGGCCATGGTTAGGTGAATATGTGTAAGTTAGTTATTTGAAAGGGGGCCAAGGGGAGTGTGACCCAATTTTGGTGTCTACAATTTTCTCCTTTTTATTGCGTAGCTTGTATTGGTAAGCGACGCTAACAAAAATAAGATGCAGTTACCCCATGTGTGGGTGAATGTGATGTTGTACCAAGCATGGGTGAAGGTAACCCCCCTCAAACTAGGAACTAATGAGGTGATAGAAGGAAGCGGTGAGTGGTTTGATAAAATGAGGAGGTGGGTCGTTTGAGAAAACAAGGTTAGGCATGAAGAAGGTGATGGTCGATGGTATGGTGATTGTAAGAGATAAGGTGGGTGATTAGGTAGAGAATTCAGACATACACACACGTTGTGAAATGCCATGAAATACCAAGGTTGCTCACCATAACAAATGTACATTAGCTAGTGTCGTAAAGGTCATCCAAAATAAGGGTTTTTGATGTTTGGTATCCAGGGAAAGGATACGGTCTGGGCCCTGAACGTGGTAAGATGTAGGAATGCATAGTTGTGGTTCTGATACATCTAAAAAGTTCAAAGGGTCAACGTTTTTTTGGATAAGGGTCACGGCCATAGGCAATGTAAGGCTATTAGGCTTAGAAAACAGGTACCATCATCGCAAGATGCAATGGGTGAGGACATGGGAATATCCACTTAATCAACGATTAGGTAGGTAGGTGTAGGTAGGGTAGGTGGAGGTAAAAATGAGTAATGGGGTAAACATCAAATCAGAAAAATAGGGAAATGGGCCAGGGTAAAAGGTAGTGACAGTCGAACACACGCATACATATAAACTACGGCATGGTACCAAAGTGAAGAGCTTGTAAACTCTACATCGTCTAAGGTCGATAGGTCTACCCAAATAGTTTTGAAGTGAGTCTAGTATCCAAGGTATAGGATATGGTGCAGAAATACAACAAAGATCAGGTGCAAGAATGTTTAGGTATGTTCTAGTACACCAAAGGTTGGGTTAGGATAAACAACATGAAAATAGGCAAGGTAAGGTCAGCAGGAAAACCAACACGGGTAATAGTTTTGCAAGGCATAGCAAGAACATGGGTTCAAAGGTCACGAACAATGTTCCAGGTCAAGGCATATAAGTCATGGTATGGGAATGGCCGAGGTACAGGTAAAAACAATAGGTCACGTAATGTAATTTAGGACGGGTGTAGGTAATATGGGTGGGGAGGAGACAGGTGAGATAGATATGGAGGATATCTAGTAGGGTGATGTCTGATAGCCATATGTACCTCCTATTTTGTATAGTTGTTTATTTTTTGTATATACCGGCCTACATGCCGAAGAGAGTGGGGATGTAGATGGGAGTTTTTGTTATTTTTTATCATATACTGGCATGTGTGCCAAAGATGGTGAAGTTGTATATGATATTTTTTGAGAGACTGGTATTTACTTATATCCATGTATGCACGTGTGTGTACACAAACTTTCTGATTTATATCTGATGGTACTTGTAGCATGAATGGGGTTATTGATTTTCATTTCTATTATTATGTATGTATGTGATGGAAACTAGGTGGATTAGGCATGATAGAGTTAGGTCAGTTTATGCATGATTGAGTTAGGTTGATTTAGGCATGGTGGAGTCAGGTTGATTTAGGCATGGTTGAGTTATGTTGGTTAGGCATGGTGGAGTCAGGCTGGTTAGGAATGGTTGATTCAGGTTGATTTAAGCATGGTGGAGTCAGGTTGGTTAAGAATGGTTGAGTCAGGTTTTATGGTTGATTGAATTTCTATATCATTAATGTGTGTAATTTTTGATGGTATGGGTCATGTTAAGATGATTTTTAGGGAAATTTATGATTATGGTAGAGAAATGGGAAATGTGATGAAATGAATGTGTAAATTATGATGGAAAACATGTTTAGAAATTGTTTCTTGTTTGGTTTAATTTCTAGTTATTGATATAAAAAGGAAACTAACTAGGGTAGAATGTGAATAAGAAAGGGAAAGGGGGAATTGGTTAGGGTAGAGAGTGGTTGAGCTAACCTCTAAGGGCCCCATGCCCTCGAAGTTCTACCTACATAATCCCAATGAAAAGGGAACTCAGGCCGATGTAGTTCTCCCATATGCTAGGGAAGATTATGATGAAGTAGAAGAATGGGTTGGTAAGTATTAGGCATGGTTGAATGTAGGTCATAGGCATGATTGAGTGTAGGTCATAGGCATGGTTGAATGTAGGTCATAGGCATGATTGAGTGGGTGTTAAATAGAGGTGTCAATGAGCTAGTCACGTATAGGATAATCAATAAATAATGAGGAAGAAGAATGGTAAGAGGTGGTAAAAGATCCACTTAACTGATAATAACCCTAATGAGTCAACCATACCTAAGAGGGGTTTATAAATGTAAGACCCTAAAGGAATTGCATAATGGACCATTCTAAGGGTAAATAAAGTTACATAATCACCAAATGTCACGTTTGCGATAAGTCCCTTAAGTAACAAAGGAATTAGGCTAAAAAGGCAAGGAAGTGAGAATAGGTAGTTTAGCATGACTTAGTGTACGACAGCGTGTCTTTCAGAACAAGAAACCCAGGATTAAGAATAGGCAAGTCCATCACAAAAAAAATATATTTTTATTCATTTGTTTGTTTGTAATAGACTGATCGATATGAGAAGTCTATATGGGATGAGTATATGATCTCCTTGAGGTTTTTGTGACGCTGATCGATGTGGGAAGATTTTGGATATTTTTATTGAATTTGTGACATAACTATGATATAGCTGTCCTTTAAGGGAATGGTCAATTTATAGCAGTGAAATTAGAGTGAAGAGATGTCCCTTTTGAGGGAGTCATCTTTTTCTGGAAGTTTGACTCAAGGATTTTCTTCCTTTTTTGTTTTTGGACGTTTAAGTCATGGAAAAGACTATAGAGGAAGGCAGGCTCTTGTTCGGATGACAAAACCATAGTACACATGAGTTAACTATGAAAGGGGGTGGTTTTGAGTGATGAATGACCATGGGATTCCATCTTGAAGAAGATGAAAATTATCCATGAGAATCATGTTATGAGTAGAGCCGTGGTACTCATATTGAAGACAAGGCTAAAATGGTGATGGGTAATCACATGATTCTTGTTTAGTCATGGATCTTCAAAATGGGTAATATGGAAGGTGAACATCACTCAAGGGATGAGTGATCAACTAATAGAAAGTGATATAGGACTTGATATCAACAATAAAATGGTCGTAGATATAAGGCATTAAAGGGCTCAAGTTCAAGTTTACCTTCGAGTGAAAATAAATGATAAGCACCTAATCCATAGGCATGGGTAATGATATAGGGTCCAAACCAATTAGGAGAAACATTTCACCGTTTAGTTTTCTCCTCTTTGGTTACATGTTGATTTTAGTTTAGGATGAGGTCACTGACCTAAAAGGTTTGTTCGTGAACATGTTTGTCATAGGCACATTTGATACATTTTTGGTAGATTTGGAGATGGTCAAGAGCATTGAGATGACATTCATCTAATAACTCAAGTTGTGCCAAATGATCTTGGTGAAAGTCATCGTTGTTGAGCATGTCTTGTAGTGAGATGTGGAGAGATGGAATCTGGACTTTGAGAGGTAAGACATCCTCGGTACTGTAGACTAGAGAAAAGGGTGTGATAGCAATGAAAGTGTGAATACTAGTGCGATAAGCCCACAAGGAGAAAGGAATGTGTGTATGCCAATCTTTCCCAGTATCGTTGACTACTTTCATAAGAATTTTGTTCAAGGTTTTATTGGTTGATTCGTCTTGACCATTGTTTTGCGGGCAATAAGGTGATGAAAAATTGAGTTGGATCCCAAAAGCATGGCAAAGCTTTGTGTAGGGTTTTGTTTTTAAATTTCTTTCTATTATCATTGATGAGGCGGTGAGGAACACCAAAGTGAAAAATGATGTAATGGTTGATGAATTCATATATTTTCTTATATTTTTAGAAATAAAGGGAATGGCCTGTACCTATTTAGTGTAATATTCAGTAGCGGTTATGATCCATTGGTGGCATTGTAAAGAATGGGTGTTGATCTCACCGACAAGATCCAAACCCCATTGAGAGAAAGGCCAAAGGTCTCATGCGACCTGTAAGGCATGACTAGGTGTGTGATGGAGATTAGCATGTTGCTGGCATTTCACACAACATTTGACATACTCACAATAGTCACGGTTTAGGGTTGGCCAATAATAGCCTAGGTGAAGAATGCATTTTGTGATAGCTAAACCACTAAAGTGACCTCCATAAATTCCATCGTGGACTTCCTTAATGGTGTAGGGATTTTTAGAACTTGTAAGGCATTGTAAGAGTATGCCGCTAAATCCTTGCTTGTAAAGGAGATCATTCATGAGGACATAGTGGGAGACACTTTTAAGAAAGGCCCGCTATCCATTACGAGTGAGATCGGTGGTTAGAATGGAAAGGGAAAGATAGTCTACATATTACTTATACAAAAGGTTATGTGGATCAGGGGAAACAGTTTTGACGGAGTAAAATTCACGAGGTAAATAAGAGGGTGATTGTAGCCTTTGTATGGTGAAAAATATTTTAGAGTCAGTGGGAAAAGCAGGTATCTGAGAATTCAAGCAGGCCATGGTATCCACAAGTTTATTAGTAGAACGTGGGGTGGTTTGAAGTGTATAACGCTAAAATGTGGTCAAAAGTATGTCTACCTGTTGCTTATACTTTTGAAGGATCTCATTACAACACTGGTATATACAATTGACTTAGTTTATGACCAACTGAGAATCACCAAAGATATTGATTATATTAACATCTAAGGAATATACAGCCTAAAGACCCAATACAAGTGCTTTGTATTCTGTACTATTGTTTGTACAATAAAAATCGAGTTTGAAAGTCAAAGGCATAGGTTCACCCTCAAGAGGAATGAGGATAAAACCAGCCCCACCCCACATTGATAATTGGAGCCATCGAAGAAGAGTGTCATTTGTTAAGCGGTTTTGTCCAGGGAAAGGGTAGCTATAGAATCGTTTGGGAAGTCAAAGTTAGATGGTTGATCCCCATAAATAGGTGCGTCAACCAGTTGTTCAGCAATTTCCTAGCCCTTAATGGACTTTTGATGAATGAATTCAAGGTTGAGGTCAGAAAGTAGCATAAGCCAACGTGTGGCACATTGATGTTGATAGGGTTTGTCATACATATGGTGTAATGAGTCAGTATTAGTAATGACGAAGGTTTTGTGATTGAGCAGGTAATGGCAGAGTTTGGTGGTGATGAAAACTAAGGCTAAGCAGAGTTTTTCAGCATGGGTATATCTAGTTTCATAGTCAAGAAGGGTGCAACTTATGTAATAAACCACTTACTATCGATAATGATCGTCGCGATGCACGAGCATGACACCTAGAGAATGGTTAGTGGCAGAAATATATAGGTAAAAGGGCTGGTTATCCTTAGGATGAATGAACATTGGCGGTTGAAGGAGGTATTGTTTTAATGCCTCAAAGTCTTTATGGCATTTATCATCCCATTTGAATGAAATGTATTTCTTGAGAAGATGATGAAATGGTTGACAACGGTTGGAAAGATGTGAGACAAAATGATGAATAGATTGTAACTTTCCTTGTAGGATTCAAATTTGATGGAGATTAGTGGGTGGAGGCATTTATAGAATGGCCTTGAATTTAGCAGGATTGATGTCTATGCCATGTAAAGAAATGATGAAACCCAAGAGTTTTATAGAAAGTACCACAAAGATGCACTTCTTTGGTTGAATATGCACACAATACTTGATGAGACAATCAAAGATGACTTTAAGGACCATAAGGTGTTCAGTTCGATGTTTAGATTTGGCTAGAATATCATCTACGTAATCTTCCAATATGTGATGCATGATGTCATGGAAGATGTAATTCATGGCTCGCTAATATGGAACTAGCATTTTTGAGGCCAAAAGTTGCATAAAGTAGGGGTGATGAAGGAAGTCTTATGTTGATCCTCTGGAGCTAGTAATATTTGATTGTAGCCCGAGAAACTGTCCGTGACCCATAGCATTTCATGGCTAGCAGTGAGATCAACTAGTTGGTCAATGCTCGGTAGGGGGAAGTCATCTTTAGGAAAAGAGAGTTTGAGGTCACAGAAGTCTACGTAAATGAGGAGTCCCCCTGTCACCTTTGTGACAGGAAAAATGTTAGAAATCCATTGGGGATAGTCAATGGGTAGAATGAAGGAAATTGAGAGAAGGCGTTGAAGCTCTTCTTTGACCAGAAGAGCAATGCGAGGATGAATTTTCCATAGCTTTTATTTGATGGGTTTGGCATTATGGATGGTTATAATATTATCGACCATGATTTTTGGGTCAATACTAGGAAAACGTGTTTCTATGGTCCCAAAGGAAAGAGGTGAAGGATTCCTATTTAGTAGCATCTAAGGATTGGCTGATCTTTAGAATATGTGGGTTGTCTTGAATGGTAATGTTGATTTCAATGGTTGATTCATTCAACATAGTTTACGTCTTATAAGGTAATGACTGATGAATATAATAATCTTTCGCACCAAGGTGAGTGAAGATGGATTCATCATCTTGACATTGAACGCCATTAATAGAAGGTGTATCATTATTGATCATGTTAAGATACATGAAAGGGAGAGAAGAGGGAGCTTCGTCATCACGTTTATAGGTCAATGGTCCCAGGGAAATGGTGTTTACAAAAAACAAAGTTAGGAGGAATATATTTGGGACCTATGGACTCTGTGGGTGAAGATGGTAATGTGGGTGAATGAGATGGGGAAGTTTTTCCATTCTAGATGAGGTCGACATGAACCTTCTTAGAAGGTGGTGCATCAAAACCAATGTCACTACGGTTATTATGTTTATGATAAGTATAGGAAATGACTGTATGGTGGCCATGTTCGTAAAATATGAAGTCAAATCCTTTCCAGGTGCACTAGAGGAGGAAAGTGTGAGTGAAGTGGTAGTTAGTGAGGGAGTGTAGGTCAGATGAAAATGGTTGGGTTTGGGATGGAGGTTCAGATTTATAGGTGGCCATATCAAGTCCCCCATATGTTAGATTAGTGTGAAGGTGGGGAAGGCCATAAGGAAAAATTGTTTCCAATGCGGATATCATAACTGGAGTGTTGACGTAGGTTCCCATACTCTTACGGGGTGAGGAAGGTGTCGATATTGTATAGGCAATATTCCCCCAAAGTTAGGCATTGAAAAAAACCTTCTAAGGGATCAGTAGTTGGTATGTGGGTACCAGAGATAGATGGCTCTCTAGATGATGGGGAAACAGGTAGGTCAGCGGTAGAGGCTATAGCAGCAGTGGGGATAGCAAGGTTAGATGTTATAAGAGGTAGTGGAAGTTTTGGTGGATGGGCTTATAGGCAAAGGTGAAGTAGGTATAGTGGTAGATGCCTTGACTGATACAAGCACATCATTGGGCTGGTATAGCATGTTACAAGTCTTGAAAGGTGACTGACCGATAGGGATAGTGTAATTATGGCCCTCATGTTCAAATTTAAGGCAGTGGTGTAGAGTCGAAGGGACACAACCCATGGTGTGGATCCAAGGTTGGTCGAGTAATAATTTATATCAGAACTCCCCTTCTAGGACATAAAAAAGTTTCGGATAGTGCGGGACCTACGTGCAGACATGGAGAATGATGGTGCCTAGGGTAGAGTCATGGCATCATTAAAGGAGTGTAGCATAACTGGGTTACCATGCATGTAATTGACAGGTATTCACATTTGGTCGTATGCATGGGAGGAGATGATGTTAATACTAGCACCACCATTGATCATAATGCGTTGTATGCATATATTATCGATGAAATACAGAGATGAACAGATCAGGGTTCGGGGTCATCAGACTGGAAGGGAGTGATCTCTTCATCTAAAAAGCTGAGGGTGGCCACTTGGCGAGTAGGTGGAGGTGTAGAAGGAAGGTGATGACCTAGTGAGAGAGGCTACGTGGTGAGGGGTAATGATGGAGGCTACGGGCGTGTGGGTAATTTGGTAAAACTTCAATAGATTGAAGGACCTCAATGAGGGCTTGACGATGTGACTCGGAGGTTTGGATGAGGTCATATAAAGACATTTTGAGGGGGGATTGGTGTAGTTATTTTAGCATTGTGCGATGTGTGACCCCATCAGAAATAGGATATGTAGGACCTCAAATGATGACTTTGGGTATGGGTGTACAGATGGTATGTTGGGTACAGGGTTGGTTGATGGGCCAGTTGCCTTTTTTCACCTTGTCTTTCTGGGCATGGGTGGTAACGTGAACCATGTTAATTTGAGGGGAGGTGGATGAAGAGGGTGTGTCATGGAACGTATAGAGGCATGAGGGGAAAAACCCTAGTGGGGGATATGATACTTGTGAAATGAGTAGGGAACATTGGCATTTGGGTGGTGTTTTGGCCAACTCTCTTATATGGACCATGTTAATCTCGAATCTTGGGGATGGATCAAAGAGTTGTGGGGGTGGAGATTTTTGTTGCTGAGTAGGTAATGGGAGAAGATCTGTGGAAATTGGTGAAGGAGAAATGGGGTCCTCATCAAGAAGATCATCGTCGTCAAAATTTTCTTCAGGAGGACACAATTGGAAAAGAGTAGTTTTTAAAGCCTTACAATTCTCTACATCATGTCCTAGTACATGATGGTATGCAACAAATTTTAGTTT
Source organism: Taxus chinensis (assembly GCA_019776745.2). NCBI lineage: Eukaryota > Viridiplantae > Streptophyta > Pinopsida > Cupressales > Taxaceae > Taxus > Taxus chinensis. Next base: position 75,227,205 of record CM034155.1, on the reverse strand, counting down.
TGTCAAACCCTTTTGGTTTGGGTTTGAGTGGGTCTTACGGTCTAAGAGGTGGTAATGTGATGAGAAGTTTTCAAGGAGATTGGTTAAGATTTTGGCATAGGATCCTGCTAGTGGATCACAATGGGAGGTGAATGTGGGTTTGGGTACATATATAGTTGATTATGGAGGAAGAGGATTTATAGGAGGGGGAATGGGTTGGTCCACTAGTTTGGTGTGTGGAGTGGTCTTCGGTCTTGGTTGCATCTGCTTGGGTACGGGCATGGTACAAGAGCTGGCACATGGAAGGTTTGGTTGGTTTAACTACCTTATTGAAGGGTAGTAGATTATTAGCTTTAGGTTGCACCTTTTTGGGCAAAGGTGACATGGGTGTATGTGATGTGGAGGGAAAAGAATATGGTGGAAGAGGATGGGTGACCCACGGGGGTAACCGAGATGCTACAGATGTGGTCGATAGAGGTTGGGTAGAAGGTGTGAGTGAAAGAGAAGAAAGTGTCATGGGTAGTGAAGAAGTTATGGATGGTAGTGGAGGTATGGGTGGTAAGAAGGTTATGGGTGAGGGTAGGAAGTTGTGTGGATTAGTTGGGTATATTAGAGGTCCGTGATGAGGAGATGGGCTGCTACTGTTCTTGGTTTATCTAGTGGAAGAGGTTTCTTTTCTAGGGTCAAGGGGTGAGGCCCTAGGATGGATGGAAGGGGTGAAGGTGATAATGGCATGGTAGGAGAGGTTGGTGTATGAGGCCTAGGAGGTTGGATCTTATTTTTAGGGGCTGGGGTAAGTTTAGTGTTAGTTTTGGAAGAAGTGGCTAAATCTAATTTGATGGGTGGGTGAGTAAGGTTTGATGTTGGTATGACCCCTAAGGTGGTGATGGGTTTAGGTAAGGGAGGTGATATAGGCATGGGTAGGTGTTTGGGCATAGATGTATGTTGGGTTGTGGGAATAGGTGTGTGTTGGGCTACGGTTGGTGATGTGGAAGGTGTTGTAATAGTCATGGTTGTGTTTGGTTTGGTTGCTCAAAACACTTTTGGATAGATAGTGGAGGTTTTGGTGAGTGACAACTGCATTTGGGTTGAAGCTGGAAGTAGATGGCATCCCCAAAGTAAGGCTTTATCAACATAGTCTAGGAAATCAGCCAAACATGAAAATGGTCTTGCTATAGGTGGGGCTTGATGTGGATTAGGTAGTGATCCTCATGAAATGTGTTTAAGATATAGGGAAATGGCTAGCCTCAGACTCTGTGGGTAAGAGAGATGACAACAGATCAATGGGATCTTGAAGGTCCAGTGGTGAATGGCCATCTAAAGGAAATGGTATTTTGATAGGATCCTCCATGGGTAGAGGAGAGGAAGGGCTAGATGAGGTGGACTCCCCTTGTGATGATGTAGGTTGTGGACATGTATCTCCTATGAGTAGGAGAGGTTCACTGAAAACCACTCGGAAATTTGAGGGGTCAAAGGCAGTGTGCTAATTATAAGCTCTTCCATGGGTGAAGGATAAAATGAAGGGGGTTCCTCTATGGGTGGAGGAGTACATGAAATAGGTTCTAGTGCAAGTAGGGGAGATCAAGCTAAGATTTCATCTATGGAAGGAACATGAGGAAATTGGGAAGCAACTGGTATGTCATCAAAAATAACGTCAACCTCACAGAGATTGCTATCATTTTTTGAAGTGTCATCAGCTTGGTTGGAAGATGGGGCATGATTAGGGAATGGATTCTTAAAGATATGTAGGTTTTGGTTAGTGGGTGCATTTGGGCTATCCAAGACTAGATCTCTGTTGTCTAACATTTCTTAGATGATATTCTTGAAGGTGATGCAGTTATTGTTACTATGACCTTTGACATGATGATAGTTGCAAAATTCATGTTCCTTATACCATGCAAGCATGAGGGGCTCAGGGTCAAAACCAGTGTGTGGTTTTATAGGTGGAAGGGTAATGGCACCAGCTTTAATAAGCTTTTCCAAAACAGAAGCATAAGATTCTCCTATTGAAGTGTACTTTTGTTGTTCTCGTCTGAACTGGAAAGCTTGGATGAGAGAAAGATTAGAAGGAGGTTTGGCTGGGTTTGATTGATGAGGGGGGCATCCTTAAGGACTATGACATTGGCAGATCCTTTGGGTTTTGAATAGTTTTTTTTGGGTTTCGAAGATGAAGAAGCATCATTTGATTTGAACGCGATGTTCTTGTTACGAAGTTGAATTTTCTTCTCTTCGATAGCATGAATTTCTAATTTTCGTGCCATGGTGAATGCCTCATCAAAAGTATGAAAGGTTTGCACCTGCAGGGTTGGTGAGATGTGTCTAGCACAAGCCCGAGTAAACAACTCTATGAGTTTAGTTTGAGGTAATTGAAATGTGAGTTGGTTAATTAGGCTGCGCCAGCGAGTGACAAAGTTAGCGATAGACTCATCATTGTACTATCGTGTGGAATAAAGATCAGTCATGGTGACCTTCTTAACAATTTTGATTGAGAAGTGGTATAAGAAGGCTTGGGATACCTGGTTAAACAAGTAGATGGAGTGTCTTGGTAGCCCACTGTACCAGTCCAATGGAGGTCATGTCAGGGACATTGGGAAGGTCCGTATGAGTAAAGCGTCATCATGGGAGATCAAGTAACACCCATGTTTGAAAGACTGAAAAATTTGCTTCGGGTATTCTTTACTATTGAAACGGTTGAATTTTGGCATTTCCCAATCTATTGGGTATGGGCAAATAGGGATGGATGGATGAATGGGCTCATTATAGATTTCATCGTAGGTGAGAGAATTATGTGAGCTGGAAACTGATGTTTCTAGTGTCTGCATCCTTTCCATCATTAATTTGATGAGTTCATTAGTAGGTTTTGATGGAAGGGAACCTCATGTGGCATAAGGAGATGATGGTACTGAACATGTGATGTGGGTGGCATTCTAGTGTATGGTGATGCCGAATAGGAAGGTTGAGAATAGGGGACCGACATAGAGGGCATATATCTAGAATGGGTGACAGAAGAGATGGGGGGTTATTAATAGTATGTGTATGTAGGTGGGATGGCCGCAGTGACTCTAGTAGTGATTAGGGGCAGAGATTGCAGGATGGAGAGGACAAGATTCTAGAATGGAGTAGGGGTCACTAACACCATGGGCAGTTTGTGTTACAATTGGTATATGTGAGACAATGGGCAAGGATGAGGTTATGGTTTGGGTGGTTGATGAGGGGACAATAGATACTATAGGTGTGACTGATACTGCAGATGAAGCAGTCATAGCAGGTATGGGTCCTAGCTATGAAACTACTGGGGATGAAGTAGGTGAAGGTAACACCACATTAGTAGGGGCTGATGTAGAAGTGAGAATAAGGGCAGGAGAGATGGATACAGGCATGCCATATATCAACTAACCTGAGGAGTCCTGGGTGGAAGAGTGGGAAAGGTAGAACTGTAAGGCTATGCGGATTCTGATCAAGGAGTCATGCAAATTCTTCTTGTCACCTACATAAATGGTGGTAGGTAGGGTTGGATCCATGGGTGATAGGACATGAGGGTGGTGAAGGACTAGGTGGGAGTGGTTGACAACTTGCATGAAATATAAGAGAGTTAGCTTGATTGCGAGTCAACACCATGTGAATGAATGTATATCAGGTGATGTTGTATCCTGTAGATGACACAAAGAGTAGTAAGAATTAAGAAAACAAGTGTTTATAGGTGGATTTGGGAAATGTATCAGCTGAGATTCAACACAGGGTAACCTTCAATGGTTAAGGGTGATCGATACCAGTTCAGGGGTAACCGACGTCGGTTACTGTGAGACAGGAATAGTTTTACCAGATGAAGCAAAGACTGTTGACGGTTAGATGAACAAGTTATATGATGACTGTTTATCAAATCCTAGAGAGTACAGAGACTCACAGGAACTTTGACAACAAAGAAAATGAAATAAGGATTCTTTAGGAAATTTAACCCAAAAGAACAGAAAACCAATGTCGGTTAAGAAAAATTGATGCCAGTCAGGGGTAATAAACTGATGTCAGGTTACTATGAAAATTACAAAAATGTAGAAAAAATGGATTGTTTTGAACTAATATTAGATGAATGATCATCCCAGAAGCCTGGAGATGATATAATCAGGTCTTAACACACTCAGAAGAATTCAGAATACTCCAACTGTGATTGTGGAGTGTGTAAGGAAAAAGAATAGAAAATGGAGAGAAATATCCTCACACCTCAAAATGTACACGTCAATCAAATGCTAAAAAAATGTATCCAACAAGTGATTTTTAATGTGTTGAGCTTATGCTATTTAGAAGATTGACTCATGAATTTAGAGTAGAGTTTTTGGTGAGGAAGGCTTCCTATGAAGAAGGATATCTAAAAGAGAGGTTTCGGGTATGTTATGGTAGGGGCGGTTCATCTTTTGAGATAATGAATTGACAGAAGTAATGAGCTGGGGAGTACCTTCCTATCGGATCTTGTGATCATTGACAAGTATTCCCAGGTAAGATGTTGTTTAAGAAAGATATGTATATTTCAATTTTGTGTAGTTTGGTAAGACACGAAGAGAGAGAATGTGCTTTCTATGATTCTTTGTGTCAACCATTAGCTGGGCATGACTTCCAACATATAGGTTGCCCTCATTTTAATGTGAGCTAAATGCAGCAAATCAGAATGTAATGTAACCAATTTTAAGCCCAAATCGAAAAAATTACGTTCGATGAAGTAAATGATGAATAGGAGAGGCTATGCTCTTTCACTAAATGTAGAAAGCAATAAAGAAGAGTGATTCTTTTTAAATGCACCAAGAGAAATGTTTCTTTTAGAGCAATTAGAAAGAAGAGAGGATTACTAGGAAGAAAATTACTATGTAAGCCTTTCAAAGGGAAACAAACACACAAATTTTTCCTAGAAATGAAGAAAATGCAATAGAACCCTTGATGGGTCCCATCGGGCATGCCAAAATGTTTCACCATTTTCTTTACTTTATTGAGATGAAAATAGATAAGGGTAAGGGCCAAGGAGGAATACCTATTATTGCTGATCGGTTGATGGTTGTTGCATGCATTCTGACTTCTCAATCCAATGCTGACTTATGAGAGCTTCCTTTTGGCTGGGAGGAACTACCTGAAATAGAAAACAAGACCACAAAAGAATAGTTAAATATATATGAACATGGACTGCCTAGCATATGCTAGATATAGGAAGTGTGATACTCCCTAGATGGCTGTCAATCCACTGTTTAAAACAAATTAATGTGAGAAATAAGAAAAATTCCTATTGTAGTTGATATGATTTAGGTATCTCATTCAATCACAATAAGAAAATCTAATATAACATGATAGGCTATAGTCAGATCTGAAGGGTTGGTAGGTGTCAGGGTACTGGAACTGGTCAGGATTAGGTTCTAGGATCTTTAAGTTATTTGGTAAAAGGTTGTTTGGTTCTATTATTGGAAAGGGTATGAAACACAGAGACCGATGTTGGTTTGATATAACCAGATGATGGTTTAAGGGAGACTGATGACGGTTATGGGTAACCAACAGTACAATAGGGTGATAGTAGTTCAATGAAAACCTTATTGTAGGGTCTGGGTGAGGTTAGATGGAGCTAAAGAAGGAAATGGCGAGGTCAGTGGAAATGTTGAGAACACTCAGAGAGGTGGAAGGGCCAGGATAGGTGATCTGTTAAAAGGGTGGGTGAGATTTTTGAGTTTTTCAGAAATAAGGCTATGGAGGAATGGGAATGTTAATGGAAGAATGATAAAATAAATGATAACAACTCTATGAGAAGAATAAGAATGGAAATGATTAATGATAAAAACACTTACCAATGTTTTAGTTCCAATGGTTGGGTGGTGGTGATGATCGGTTGGTGGAATGGAGCTTGGTGCAATAGTGATGCTTCCCAAAATGTTACCATGAGTGTGAATGCCTCTGGATCTGACATGGTGCTAGCTATGGATGTCTGGGTGTCTGAAAAGAATCTGGTTATTGCTTGCATGCAGCTCTCTTCTCATCCTCTTTGATCTCAGAATGTGCCAACCCAAAAACAAGGTTGCTAAGGTGAATAAACGGTAACCAATGATGGTTCTGGGCTGACCAGCATCGGTTTAGGGGTGACTGGCATCAATTAAAGGAGGATTCCCTAGGTTTACTAAAAATGGTACATCTATTTGATTTCTTTTGGTTGGGTTCACTTTTATTCCCTGTAGATCAGAACTGAAGTATGTTCACTTTTTTATGAGTGGGAAGGTGGTTAGAGGGATAATAGGCATTGATGCTTTTAGGGTTAAACCAAGTCTTAGCTCATTAAGGCAAGTGGGATCAAAGTCTTAGTTAATTATGGAAACATGCCAAGAATAGGTCTAGGGTGAGGTGGCTAGGTGAGGTGGAGGGGTGAAGTGGAAATTTAGCTTAATTAAAATAATTAAGTAATGAATGTTGTGAGGATGGGTATTAATTTAATTAAGTTAATTAAATTAATATTAATGTGGGGTGGAAGGGGCCATGGTTAGGTGAATATGTTTGAGCTGGTTATTCGACGGGGGACCAATGGGAGTGTGACCCAATTTTGTTGTCTAAAGATAGACCCCTTATATAAAATCCTATGTAGACAACATCGATCAGATTAGTAGAGGACGTAAAAGTGGAACTATTTACTGGGATCATTCAGCCTTATGGGATCAACTAACCTTGTAAACTACTTAAGTCCTTAACTCCTTTGATATAGTTATATACTATGGATCAGAGGATATTATATTACTTGCATGTCAGTAAGTAGTGTATTCCTTATTCGTGAGTAAACCAAACAAGTGTGTTTGAAACATGCATGAGATGAATCCTATAGGATCCTTATTATGTAAAGGCCAAATAATCTTACCTTAGGCACTGTGCTTGTAAACCTGGCCCATAAGGACCTATGAATGTGCTTTATCTATGTGAATGATTAAATTCAACATTGCTTGGGTATTAAATCCATTTACTCTTGAATCAACATCTGTAACAATGTGAAAGAGTAATTCCTAATATTCATTATGCAGTCCCTAACTTCCTAGTGATAAGTTGAAGTCTCCTTGCACCCTTGAAAAATAAAGTGATTTATTTCTTACATGAACTTTAACACAACCTGAGAAATCTTAGAGATCCCTTACTTGAAATAAAATAAGAATGAAAAATTACCCTAGCCGAATGAGAAGATCATTAAGTCAATCCTTAAGTTTTCATATGCATACTACTATTACAACTCTTTCAAAGGAAGACTAGGTGAAGTATAGCTTCATCATTAAGTTTGATTGAGTTAAGGAAATAAAATGAATGAATTGTTGATTAATTAAGAATTCCATAGCTTCTCTACAGGATCTTTGATCTGCATGCCTTCTAATTGGCTGAAAGGCATGTGACATTCACGATACCCTCCAATAATCTGAAATATTTCATATTTGAACGTAGGTTGATAACAACCCTGTAAGTCATGTGTGTTGATGTAAATTAAATTAATTATATGGTGCTTAGGTCCAAGGTGTCCAACTCAAGACATCTTTAAGTATGAAAGTTGTGTCTATGAAGCGTACTTAGTGGCTATTGATGTATGACTGCTGCGAGTGTGATTCCACCTTAATGATGAAATTCATTAAGTGGATATAGTGAAGTAGTCGTGCATGCCTCATTATCCTACTTAGCTCTGTCTAACTCGATTATCATAAGTGGGATTCTGAGTTCATAGTTATAATCTAAACTGAGATAGTCCCATATCAGCCAAGTGTCAGTCAGTCAACTCGTATTGAATTAGGGTAAATAAACATGCTGCATAATCAACATAAGCTGATTCAAGTATGTCATACTTAACCTTAATCACCATAAGTAGACTGAAACACTTTGGCTATGCGATCCATCCCTTTTTTGTGTGGAACTTTGATTGCACGAATCAGGTTGAAACAAGTTTCAAGTCGAAGACTTATATCTAGATAAAAGAATAAGTGGGGTGAAATACGTATTCCCTACAACGAGTATGTCAGTCTAGGAATGTAAGAAAAGTGGAAGACTTGTTCAAAAATTTGGGCCGAAGTATCACAAATATGATGGTTATGTTTTCATTATGTCACCCGGTCTAAGGTTGTGATATTTCCTATGAGTATCAACTAACAAACACTCAACGCCCATAGGAAAATTTTCTCCTCTCTCGATCTATGCCTTGGCTATGACCTCAATAATCCCCTAAGTGATGAACTATGAAATATTGTTTCACAATACACAAGAACAATGTAAGATGAGTTTTGAGTAGACAATGTATAACACTCTATTGAATCATCAGGCATACAAAATATTCACACAGAAGAGAAGATCATTTTCAAAGGTGTGGGAGGATTGGAAAGGAATCACTTGTGGAGGTTCATGAGACAGATTCGGGACTCTAGTCATATTATAGCATGGTTTCTAACTGATCTATTTTTGGAAGATGGCGTGTGGAGCATCACAAATGGGAAAATACTTTTCCAGTGATACACATCGGCCTATTACTTTGGAAGAACGGATATGAGTATTGCTTCTCATCATGGATGTGGGCTAAAGATAGAATTGTGACTGGATAGTTACTCTAGGAGATCAATCTATTGGAAGCGCACTTGCATGTGTGACTGTAATTATAGAAGGGACATGGCTATTTTAAGCATTGTAGAACCCCTATTTTGGGATTAGATAAGCTTCCTGAAGGGAAAGTCACCCAACCTCAGTAAATATGTACCTTAAATATGAAATATAGAGGATATGTATCCCGTAAGAAATGGATTACTATGAGAGTATGTTGTCAGAACTGTTACGTGCATGAGCATATAATGCTATTATTGTAACTAATATTCTATGTATTCTTGTGTTTTTAGCTATAATGGAATGTAATTTTCTAAACCAGAGTATTAATCTTGACTATAATTGGCTCTTGCATGTATTGCATTCTTGATAATGATTATCATTTAAGTTACTGTTCTTCCTCTAGAAATCCTATCTATACCCTTTCATTGTACAATGATGTCCCTTAATTGATGTGATGGTAACCTGCATTAAGTGCTTCATCATGGATAACAACACTATAATACTGCAACCCTAAAGAGGGGCCTAGATATTCTTTACGTGCTTCAAGTGATTTCTTAGTCTAGGCTGAGTGCATGTGCCAACACACCTGGGCTTTTACTGGTGCATGCCCTATGCCTTACATGCAATGAGAGATTAGTTTTTAACCTGAGTCATTGAAATGAAGATCGGTAGTAAAACCGAGTCATTACATTTACATATGGTTTTCTATTACTCGTGATGGATTAGCAAAAGAATGTGTGTCATCATTTATGTAAATTTACCAATAGGAGAACCATTTTGAAATCCTCTGAAAAAATTCCCCTAGATTTCTAAGTTCATAAATGATTCACTGTCTCACAGTAATGGATCACTCAAATATTTCAACTGGTCATGCCTACTCGGGGCATAACTGTAATCTATGGACCTATAGGGATATATCTTTGTCTCTATCTTAGTTACTCTGTCAACTTTCTCATTGGAGGATCCTGTATACCACAGTCATCATGGCCCTGTTCCCATCGTATCCATCATCACCTGAGTAATTTTCATCACTGACACTCAATTTCATAACTTATTGGGGGCCTAACCCCTGCATCCCATGTGACCTATGGAATACGTGAGATTGTGAGGTAATAACTATATAATACCATGGTGCATATAGTAATTTCACTCTAGGATCCCTGCATTTATCTCAATGTGCACACTCATACCTATGTGCCACAATCCATGATCAAAACTAGCTTATGCCAGTGACTACCTAGATCTGTAGCCCCATATCAAATTTCTCTCGAGCTCATGCATGCATATTGTTGTCTACTCAAAATTTCCCGCTCTAATAAGAGTAAAATTTTCAAAATTTTGAGTTGAAGGGTTTTTCTCTGAAGTGCCTAAGTCGTGAAGTTGAAAAAATCTGTGTTTTGGGTCTTTTTGTGTGATTTTCGGGCCTGTCGGAACTTTTTGTCCCATCTGTCCCAAGTACGAAAGTGCATTCTGTTCCCCGATCGGCCGAAGTCCCCGAAGCTGTCTCATTTTCGGGCCCGTCGGAAGATTTTGTCTCAAGTGTCCCTAAACGTTTTGTGCGAACTGTTCCAATTTCGGCCGAATCATCCTTCCCGCGTACTTCGCACTTTCCTGTCCTAAATGACCCAAAGTTAAAAGTGCGAGCTTTCCCATTTTCGGCCGAAACTTTCGAGTCGCGTACTTCAGAGCTCTTTGTCCCAAATCGAAAAATGCGAACTGTTCCAATTTCGGCCGATTTGCCCGAACCGCGTCCTTCGCGCGTTTTCCCCTAAATGTCCCATTCGCAAAAAGTGCGAGCTTTCCAATTTCGGCCGATCCGGTCAAGTCGCGTACTTCGGAACTTTTTGTCCCGAATGTCCCAAGTCCAAATGGGCCCTTGGTTCCAATTTCGACCGAAACACCCGAATCGCGTACTTCGCACATTTTCGTCCCATTTGTCCCAAATGCATTTGTGCGTCCTCTCCCTGTTTCGCCCGAACCGGCCGAGCCGCGTGTTTCGCGCATTCGCGTCTCACCTGTCCCAAGCGTACCTAGTGTCATTCACACTTAGTTTTTCCCGCTTCACCGAGTATGATGCTTTTTCAAATTGGTGGTTGTGTATTCAATGCGCATTAAATTCATTCCGCTCCTCAAACGGCTATATAACGAGCATTCCCCTTCGCATTTTTCGCATTGCTTCCATGCTATCTTTTGCTCAAACCCTTGCAATTTGAAAACCTGCGCAATATCCCTTCCCTTTGCAAATTCCTTCCAGAGTCTGGGTCGCAGCTCCGAATCTATCAATATGAAGATCAAGTTTCAGGGACAGGAGCAAATTTCTCCACTTGAGTCTGCCGTTAGCAATATCGGAGACAGTGAAGCTCGTCATCTCGACTTCGGTGATTTTTGGTCAAGAATGACAGATGCAAACCCTACACCAATGGCACAGATGATTAATGATAGTGGTTTAGCTTTCGCCGGAGGATTCCCTATCTCAGTGCAGTGTGCTGATACTGTACTTTCATGCGGAGCTCACTTCGACCCCGCTACGAGCGAATTGACAAATGTACACGGGGAGCTCATTGCCAAGCTGGACGCTGCCGCCATTGGAGCTGCTCTGAGGATTCCGGAGATGGACAATGCTATAGTCGTCTCTCGGGATCAAGCACAGGCCATGTTCGACCAAGACAGTGATAAATATAAAGCTCGAGTGGCGAAGTCTTGGTTGAAGAACCCTAAGAAAGGTCCTTCTCGTCTGACCAAAACCCTCTTCTGGGTAGATTTCAATGAAGAACTGTCAGACTTCATAATCCTGCTGGCTCGGGTTATGGGTTTTCCCTCCACCAATGAATTTCATTTCTGGATGTGCCCGCTCATCAGCATGGTGTGCGAGGGAACACAAAATATCAACTGGGCAGAGATCATCAGTATGAATTTGGCCGAGCAGCTATCTAACGTTCAGCAGACAAAGAAGTTCTACATGACTTCATATCTGATGTATACCCTAGCAGCATCCAGGCAGTGGTTTGGTTTCTCCTATGTAGATGCACACAAAGATGATCCAGTGTATGCCTATTGCCCGCAGTTCACCTTGGAGACCAGCAACCGCAATTTCAGAAGGGTCAATGATGCTTTCACCATGTACGTGGTCAGATTGCTCGAAGGTGATACTGCTAGAAGGTTTTCAGATGAAGCCATGAACTTGATATCGCAGTATGGAGCCTATTTCATTCAATTCAGGAAATTCTCCTATATCAGGCTGGCTGGCTATGAGAGCACCCCTCTGCGGTTCCCCGTGTTCTGCAACGACAAAATGGCCCTGATAGAAGTATGCAGGCAACTAGACAAGTTGCACAAAACTTGCAGAGACAAGAAGATTTCTGGCTTGCACTTTCCCATCTCTCTGGGAAACTACACATGCAAAACAGCTCTGGATGCTCAGAACATAGAAAGAGCCCTGGTCCCTATCACTGTTCATTTCTTCAAGCCTAGAACCTGCTTTGACTTGAAGAAGTTCATTGAACAGAACCTCAAGATAATCTATCATCATAGGGCAGATACAGAAGACTACTGGGCTGACTGTGCAGATGATTTTGAAGCCAGAAGAAGGCATTGTGGCAGGTTCTCCCTGCAATTGATCCAAGAACTCAGTCTGTACCAAGTTCCTGAAGGTCTCCAGGATGACAATTCTGAGCTATACTCGTATGAGTATGAAAATGTGATTAAGCACACCCCTCTGGAGGACCTGGACTGGAACAGGAAAGAGAGAGATGATCTGGCTGAGATTCTTGCTCCAGTCTTAATCAGGACTAGGGTCTGGTTCAGTAAGAAGATCCGAGAATTCAAGAGGCACTCAGGAGAATCCAGCTCCAAAGATGATTCGACACCCATAAGGGAGGCATCAGTTCCAGAGTCTGGAACACCAGTGAAAACCCCTCCTGCCTCAACAGCTCAGGGACCTGTAGAATCTACTCCTTCTCCATCTACCCAGGTATACAAGAAGAAACTCAAAGAGGTAAAGAAGGAGCCTGCAGAGAATGACCCTCCAAGAAAACAGGCAGAGTTGCCTATAGGGCCAGAGAACATCATTGTTCTCAGTGAAAGTGAAGAAAGTGAGATGCCAACTCCTGCAAGTGTTCCTGAAGATCCAGCAGATAAGGAGGTCCAGAGCACTGAACTTCCAGGTGCTACTGATTCTTCTACCGCCATTACCTCCAGTGTTCTACCCACATCTCAGCTTGAGTCAACAGCTGCACAGACCTTGAGTGTCATGAGCTCCCTGTCTCTTGGTCCCCTTGCTTCTCCTGCAGATTCTTCTTCCTCTTTTGCTTGGGTGCAACCTCTGGTTGACAAAAGGAAGAGGAAATCCTCCTCTCAAAGCTTGGGACCAAATTTTGATGCTGTAGCAGCCTTGTTGGGCACCACTCCTTCTCGTGCCAAGAAAGCCAGAACTACTTCCAGGATTGTGTCAGATGCTCAAGGTCAGCAATTCCTGGAGATTGCTAAGCCCACAGTAGACAAATCAGAATCAGACTTGCTGACATCTGACTTGGAGCTTTCAAGGATCCCTATGGGAGAGTCTACTCCTGAAGGTGAGATTCATAACCTCCAGGAAACAGTCACAAGGGTCATTGGAAGGGTAGAGAAAGGGCAGCAGACGATTGAGCAGCTAGAAGAACAAGCCCAAGTTCTCACGAGTTTTATCAAGTCACTTTTGTCTAAGGACAAAGTTTTGGACCCTACCCCCTTGACTGCTCTACCGCCTCCTGTAATTCTAAGCCAAGATGAAGTGCAAAGTATTAAAGATATGCACAAGTATTCTGTCTATGGCAGAGCTATCGAAGCCATGGTAGATGACATGCTTGTTGCCGGACTAAACTTCATCGATGAAGCTTTTAAGCTACATGGAAAGGTAGATAATTTGCAACAGAAGCTGTCCTCTACTATTGGGGTAATGGATAAAGAGCTTAAGCTCTGGAGTAGTTGCATTGTAGACCTTCGCCTCATGGGCCAGACAGATGAGAACATCTTACTGGCGAACAAGATTTTCGATGATGCTAAGGACAATCTGTCAAAATCTTGGGTCTACAGCGTGGAGTGGAAAATCAAAGTCCTGGAGGAAGCTGTAGGAGAAATGAAGAATAGCTGGCAGAAGGGAGAAGCTTTCAAGACACTGGCAGCTGCTGCGTTCAAAGATATGCATTGTCATCTTCAGGATGAAAACTCTGGTGTTCCCTTGTCCTTGCAAGAAATCAAAGCTCAGTTCAGAGCTTTTGTCAAAGATAATCTTTTCAAGGAAGACTCCATCTCTAAGGACAAGATAAAGGAAATTTGTTCTCTTCAGTCTGCCATTGAAGAAGCAAACAAAGACTATCATACTCACGTCGAGTTTGATAAAGAGATGGAGAAATGTCTGGGATTTTGGACTCAGTCTGCAACCAACACGTCAGTCCCTCGTGGCAGAGATATAGCTGAGTCATTGAAGAAGTTCAGGCAGCGGATTCTGAAGACAGTGGGTCCCTCCCAGTAGCCGGCCACCTGTCTCCTTCTCCTTCCTTTCCTCTTCTTTCCTTTCTTTTCGTATTCTTTGTAATTAGTTAAGGTATTGCAATTGGCGGTACTTAAGTATTCTTTAGTTAAAAGAAATGGTTACGAAGAGTAACTGACTTGTAATCTATATAATGGCCTTTCCACGCCATTTTAAAAGGAGGAAGAACTTGGATATTTGCTGAAAGTGTAAATAGATCTTAAAGAAATCAATACAAAAGGGCTTTCCATTCTTTGTCTATCTGATTCTTGTTGTCTCTGTGTTTTCCTTTAATATTGTGAAGATCATTTTGTTCCTAACTCGTTTAGTCTCTCTGATTGCATACTGTTCAGTTTTGCAAGTACAGTGATCTTGTACAACCAAGAAGGAACTTTGTGTCCTTGATTAACAAATCTGAAGAAGGTTATTTATGGAACTTTGTGTCTTTAAATTTAATCCCATTCAGCTAATGCAAATGATCTTGTCTTAAATCCTTTGAAGCTTCGCATACACGAAGAATTATTCTGCTATCTATAATTCTGAATGTTGCTATTCTGCTCATCTTCTTATTCCCCTTCCTCAGTCCTGGCGTAACTGATGATCCTTGTGGAAAACACTTTCGTAATATCCAAGTTTGACCATAAAATAATGTTCTGTGTATTTGTAAATAAGTTCGTTTCAGAATAAGGGAACCTCTCCCATTAAAGAGGAGGGACTTTTTGTCCCCTGACTGTTGCTCTTCTAAAAAGTCCTATTTGACGACCAACAGTTTTTGGCGACTCCGCTGGGGAAAATCGCATTCCAGTACTGCAATTTTTTTCGATCATCCTTTGATCTGGCGACTCCGCGTTTCACTCGAGGGAGAAGGACCCTTGGTATTGAAGATTCTCAGTTTCAGCTTTTGGAGCAACAGGGTTTTCCTTTCCCTTCAAATAGAAGAACTCGTTCGACGAGCACTCCGCCTGTTCAAGATAGAAGTCCTACGGGTGGTATTCCTTCAGAGCCTGCTAGTCCCAATCTACGAGCTTTGATCCTTGCTGGTGTTAAAGTTCCCCTCCAAGCCGTATTTCCAAGAATGGCGGCACAATTGCCATGGGGTCAACGTGTCGGGCCCCTGGCTCTTGCGCAGCCTTTGCATGAGTTACCTAGAGGTAACCGAAAGAACTTCCCAAAATTTAAAGGAGATGGCAAAGTACACCCTGATGAACATATTGCAGCCTTCATAGTTGCATGTGGAGTTTTGGGGGTTGAGCATGAAGACGTCTCAGTAAGACTGTTCGTTGAGACGTTACAGGATAATGCTGCTGACTGGTTCTATCACCTTCCGGCTGGTGCCATCACCGACTGGACTACCATGAGAACTCAGTTCGAAAGCCGTTTCAAGCCGGCAGAAGATGTGCATGCCCTGCTTGCCCAGATTTCTCAGATAAAGAAAGATCCATCAGAACCCATGAGAGAATTTGTGGCTCGGTTCAACAGATTGATCAACAAGATTCCTGTAAATACTCGACCGGTTGATCAAATTCAAAAATGTTTCTTTTTGAATGCCCAAACGCCTAAAGTCAGTTATGCCCTAAGAAGGGCTAATCTTGGAACGCTAATTCTGGATCAAGAACTGGCTGTTAGTGTCGAGGATGACCTGATCATGTCAGGGAAGTTGAGAAGAGATCCTCCTAAATCTAAATCTGCTGCTTCTTCCTCTTCCACCTCTGGACCCAATACTGATCCATTAGTCCAGAAACTTGCAAATGATCTAGTGGCTATAAAGAAACAATTAGCCCAGCATGCACCATATGCAGACGTTCCGAGAAGAAATTTTCAACCCAGAAACCGTTTGCCAGCTCCCCACACAAGACTGGCACTTGAAGGACCTCCTGTCAAAGTTCCGGTGAATGCAACTTGTGAGGTTGAAGAGCCAGAAGATGATAATGAAGCTTGTGAGGAGTTCCTGGAGGAATTCGATGATGAGGCAGAAGAACTCGAAGGATCTCGAGTCAATTTCTTTACCACTGAAGGCATTGATGATGGAGATAACTATGATGAAGTGGTAGCAGATATGAACAGTGAATCATTTGCTGTCATGACTCGAGAACAGACGAGGCAGAAGGAGAAAGTAACACAGCCCACGAAGAAATCTAAGGAGCAACCAGCAACTATTCCTGTAATTGCCAGAAGAGGATCTCCTATCCCTACCTCATCTGCACCAAAGGTAAGTACTGTCAATCCTGCTACCAAAGTTGCTTCTTCTTCTTTTTCTCCTAAGGTTGATAAGCCTAGAATTTCAAATGATGATGGCCCATCCACCTCTGGATCCTTTGACATTGTGGATCACCTAAAAAGGACCAAGGTTCAAATTTCAGAAGCTGAATACTACCAAACCCATCCCAAAGCTTTTGCCAAGATGATCCAATTTGTAAATTCCCATTCCAAGACCACCTCTAAAGGCCTTTTGCCCACTCCTCCTTCTATACCACAACCTAGTCTGGTAGCTGCTGTCACCTCGCCTGGTGACAAAATCAAGCCTTTTTATGTAACACTTCTTATAGCGGGCCATAGGCTCAGTAACTGTGTCATAGATTCCGGAGCCTCAGATAACGTAATGCCTGCTAAAGTAGCCCATGCTTTAGGCTTGACCCTTACTCGTACTTATGGATCTTGCTACTCCATGGAAAGTAAGGAAGTACCTTTGGTTGGAAGGATTAAAGATGCACAAGTGGCTTTTGCTGCTTTACCTGAAAAGAAAGTCTTGGCTACCATCCTAGTAGCAGACATTCCTCCTTCTTACGGAATGTTGCTAAGTCGGAACTTCTGTAAAGATGTGGGTGGGGAGATTCAAATGGATTGGTCACACGCCCTCATACCTGTCAATGGACAAATGAAGAAGTTACTCCCTGAGAAACAGTCTGAGTATATTGTGCAGAAAACAGATGATCCTAAGGCACAAATACTCTATGAAGACATAGGTCATGGTAATTACATGATTCTGTCCCCTGATGAAATCCAACCCTCCAAAGTATCACCCAAAGATCCCAATGGTGTTTGGATTTTAGAATTTGATGGAAGTTGTTCCTCGGCTGGTTCTGGAGCTGGTGTCCTGCTAGTGTCACCTGAAGGCTGCCTACACCCTTTTTCATTTAAGTTGCAGTTCGAAAACACTAACAATACAGCAGAGTATGAGGCTCTCATTCTTGGACTGCAAGTGGCCAAAGAACGAGGTGTAAAAAATCTTCTGGCTCGTGGTGATGCAGAGCTGATTGTGAAACAAGTCAGAAGCATTTTTCAGGTAAAAAATGGGAGGCTGAAGCATTACCGGAATCAGGTTTGGGATTCAATTGAATTCCTTGATGCCTTCTCTATTGAAGCAATACCCAGAGAAAAGAACAGCAGGGCTGATTCACTGGCTGTCTCAGGGTCATTATTGATTCCCCATCCTGAATTCTCTCAGGACAAGTTCACTATTGAAATGGTCCACCGGCCTAGTGTTCCTGACAATACTAATAACTGGCAAGTTTTCAACGATGACCAGCATCTGCTTTCCTTCCTGGAACTCAAGGGGAATTTCGAACAACTATATTTTGAGGGAAGTGACAACCTGCCTCGTGAGAGTGTGTCCTCTGATCAAGCTGTTACCCAAGGAGAAGAAACAGATCAGGAAGGGTGCATTAAACTCAAAGGAAACAAGATTCCCAAAGGTTTGGTGAGTTTGGAGGAGTTGTTTGACAAACATGACAGATATGTAAAATCTAAAGCTTCTACTGGACCTCAGCAATCAGCTGAGTATGATAAGATTGATATTGGGAGTTCTGATGATCCCAAGCTAGTAAATATTGGGAAATGTTGCACAACCGATGAGAGGAGAAGAGTAATTGATCTTCTAAGGAAGTATAAGGATGTTCTTGCATATTCTTATGAAGATCTAAAAGCCTTCAAGCCAAAAGAAATGCAACACTCTATCCCTCTCAAACCAGGAATCAAGCCTTTCAAGCAGAAACAAAGGCAGTATAATCCAAAAATAGCTGACACCATCTTTCAGGAGATCCAGAAATTGTTGAAGGCTAAAATCATTTTTCCCATTCACCATTCAACATGGATTGCAAACATTGTGCCTGTCAGGAAGAAGAATGGTGAGATCCGCATCTGTGTTGATTTCAGAAACCTGAATCAGGCCTCTCTGAAAGATAACTACCCTCTGCCTATGATGGATCAGATTTTGCAAGCAGTAACAGGATCCGAGATGTTATCTATGCTTGATGGATTCTCGGGATACAATCAGGTAGAGGTTGATACTGCAGATCAACACAAGACAGCCTTCACCACTCCTTGGGGTACCTTTGCCTACAAGAGAATGCCTTTTGGGCTGATTAATGCTGGTGCCACTTTCCAGAGAGCTATGGATTTGGCTTTTGGAAGCTTGAAAGGAAAATGTATTGTCATATACCTTGATGACCTGACAGTGTTCTCAAAGACAAGAGCGGATCACTTCGACCACCTGGAAATAGTTCTACAAAGATGCCGAGAGCATGGGATTTCTTTAAATCCTAAAAAATCTGTTTTCTGTGTTACCGAAGGGAAGCTATTAGGGCACATTGTCTCAAAGGATGGCATCAAGATTGATCCCGAACGAGTCCAAGCCATCCAGCAAATTCCTCTCCCGACCAGTAAAAAAGGCGTGCATTCCTTCTTCGGTAAGATCAATTTTTTAAGAAGGTTCATCCCTGATTTTGCAGAGTTGACCCTGAACATTTCTCAGATGATGAAAGGGAAGCAAACATTTGGATGGTCTTCTGAAGGAAAGGAATCCTTCGAGGGTATCAAGAAATCCATTGCTAAAACTCCAGTTTTGGCCTGTCCTGACTTCAGCAAAGATTTCATCATCTACTGCTATGCTACGGACAATACCCTGGCTGCTGTCTTAACCCAAGAAGACTCTGATGGACATGAGCTACCAATTGCCTTCATGAGCTATATCCTGAAGAATCATGAGCTGAAAGTACACCATGATGGAGAAGCATGCTTTTGCAGTAGTCAAAGCTGTCAAGCAGTTCCACTTTCTATATCCTCAACTCTCACTCTATGGTGCTGGTTCCAGATACGACTGTTAAGTCAATTCTTACACAGCAAGAATTTGGGTCCAAGAGAGGAAACTGGGTGGCTAAAGTCCAGGAGTATGACATTGATATCAAACCAACCAAGCTGGTTCGTGGAAAGGGTCTTTGTGAGCTCATCGCTGAAGGAGCCAAACATGAGTTGCTGGAGGAGAAAGCTGACATTCCTACTGTTCTATTCCTTAGTTCAGTCGATGAATGGTATTCTGACATTGCCCATTTTCTCACCTATGGGGAATGCCCCTCTCATTTAACTACCAAGGAAAAGAGGACTGTTAAATTGAGATCAGCGCAATATGTACTGTGGGAAAATGCCTTGTTCAAGCGTGGTTTAGATGGGAGATTTCTGAAGTGTGTGGACAAGGAGCAGCAGAGAAAGTTGCTCTCAGCTTTCCATGATCAGGCATGTGGAGGGCACTATTCATCAACAGTCACAGCTCACAAGATACTCCGGGGAGGATATTACTGGCCTTCCTTGTTCAGAGATGCATCCAAGTGGGTGGATAAATGCGAGGCCTGTCAAACCTTTGTGGGAAGACCCAAACTGGCCGCTTTGCCTCTCAAGCCAGTTGTGATTGAGGAACCATTTCAACAGTGGGGTCTAGACTTCATTGGTGCACTGAACCCTGCTTCTAGTGCTGGTCACACGCATGTGCTAACTGCCACTGACTACTTCACCAAATGGGTGGAAGCTATTCCAGTCAAGAGCACTACTTCTGAAGTTGTATGCAACTTCATCAAAGAGAACATCTTGGTTAGGTATGGTGTACCTAACAAGATTGTAACAGACAATGCTTCGAACTTCTCCTCAACTGAGATAATGGATTTCTGCTACGGGTATGGCATCTCTCTGGCTCATTCTTCAGATTATTATCCCCAGGGGAATGGACAAGCAGAATCCACCAACAAAAATCTGGTGACTATCATAAGGAAGTTGGTCAATGAGTCTCAGCGAAACTGGCATAAGAAGCTTTATGATGCTCTTTGGGCAGACAGGATCACACCTAAAAGAGCCATTGGAATGTCCCCCTTTCAAGTAGTGTATGGAGTAGAGGCCCAATTGCCAGTGACAGTGGAACTGCCAGCCTTGCACCTGATGAAGGCCATTGAAGACACTAGTTTCAGTGATGCTCTGGACAAAAGAATCATGTACCTGCACAAACTGAACGAGGATAGATTGGAGGTTGCTGACAGAATATCTGCTCACCAGCAGAAGGTGAAGGTTCTGTTCGATAAGAAAGCTAGGTCCAGAGAGTTCCAAGTTGGTGATACCGTGCTGTTATGGGACAAAAGACATGAACCTCGTGGCAGCCATGGAAAATTTGATTCTCTGTGGCTTGGACCTTTCAAGATAAGACACTTTGCTGGTAAGGACTCTTTCTATCTTGATTACATGGATGGTTCTCCCCTCCCACTTCCTTATAGTGGGCAGTATTTGAAGTTGTTCAAGTCCTAGGTGACTAGGGAGTCCCTTTGTATATTATGTACAGTGTTTTTGCTTTTTCTGCTTTTGGTGTGTTTCCCTTCTGTTGTGTGTGTTGCCCTCTGTATTGGTTTGTTTTTGACTCCTTTGCCCAATGGATAAGGCACTGGTCTGCTTCACCGAGTTCTCTAAGTTCTTGCCTTGTCTCATTCTATGAATTTACACCAAGTCATCCCCAGAAGGAGCCAGCTGTTGTCCACTCAAAATTTCCCGCTCTGATAAGAGTAAAATTTTCAAAATTTTGAGTTGAAGAGTTCTTCTCTGAAGTGCCTAAGTCGTGAAGTTGAAAAAATTTGTGTTTTGGGTCTTTTTGTGTGATTTTCGGGCCTGTCGGAACTTTTTGTCCCATCTGTCCCAAGTACGAAAGTGCATCCTGTTCCCCGATCGGCCGAAGTCCCCGAAGCTGTCTCATTTTCGGGCCCGTCGGAAGGTTTTGTCCCAAGTGTCCCTAAACGTTTTTTGCGAACTGTTCCAATTTCGGCCAAATCATCCTTCCCGCGTACTTCACACTTTCCTTTCCTAAATGACCCAAAGTTAAAAGTGCGAGCTTTCCCATTTTCGGCCGAAACTCCCGAGTCGCGTACTTCAGAGCTCTTTGTCCCAAATCGAAAAATGCAAACTGTTCCAATTTCGGCCGATTTGCCCGAACCGCGTCCTTCACGCGTTTTCGCCCCATTTGTTCCAATTTCGGCCGAGCCGGTCAAGTCGCGTACTTCGGAACTTTTTGTCCCGAATGTCCCAAGTCCAAATGGGCCCTTGGTTCCAATTTCGACCGAAACACCCGAATCGCGTACTTCGCACATTTCCGTCCCATTTGTTCCAAATGCATTTGTGCGTCTTCTCCCTGTTTCACCCGAACCGGCCGAGCCGCGTGTTTCGCGCATTCGCGTCTCACCTGTCCCAAGCGTACCAAGTGTCATTCACACTTAGCTTCTCCCGCTCATTCCGAATATGATGCTTTTTCAAATTGGTGGTTGTGTATTCAATGCGCATTAAATTCATTCCGCTCCTCAAACGGCTATATAACCAAGCATACCACCTTCGCATTTTTCGCATTGCTTCCTTGCTATCGTTTGCTCAAACCCTTGCAATCTGAGTTCCCTGCGCAATATCCCTTCCCTTTGCAAATTCCTTCCCGAGTCTGGGTCGCAGCTCCGAATCTATCAATATGAAGATCAAGTTTCAGGGACAGGAGCAAATTTCTCCACTTGAGTCTGCCGTTAGCAATATCGGAGACAGTGAAGCTCGTCATCTCGACTTCGGTGATTTTTGGTCAAGAATGACAGATGCAAACCCTACGCCAATGGCACAGATGATTAATGATAGCGGTTTAGCTTTCGCCGGAGGATTCCCTATCTCAGTGCAGTGTGCTGATACTGTACTTTCATGCGGAGCTCACTTCGACCCCGCTACGAGCGAATTGACAAATGTACACGGGGAGCTCATTGCCAAGCTGGACGCTGCCGCCATTGGAGCTGCTCTGAGGATTCCGGAGATGGACAATGCTATAGTCGTCTCTCGGGATCAAGCACAGGCCATGTTCGACCAAGACAGTGATAAATATAAAGCTCGAGTGGCGAAGTCTTGGTTGAAGAACCCTAAGAAAGGTCCTTCTCGTCTGACCAAAACCCTTTTTCAGGCAGATTTCAATGAAGAACTGTCAGACTTCATAATCTTGCTGGCTCGGGTTATGGGTTTGCCCTCAACCAATGAATTTCATTTCTGGATGTGCCCGCTCATCAGCATGGTGTGCGAGGGAACACAAAATATCAACTAGGCAGAGATCATCAGTATGAATTTGGCTGAGCAGCTATCTAACGTTCAGCAAACAAAGAAGTTCTTCATGACTTCATATCTGATGTATACCCTAGCAGCATCCAGGCAGTGGTTTGGCTTCTCCTATGTAGATACACACAAAGATGATCCAGTGTATGCCTACTGCCCGCAGTTCACCCTAGAGACCAGCAATCGGAATTTCAGAAGGGTCAATGATGCTTTCACCATGTACGTGGTCAGATTGCTCGAAGGTGACACTGCTAGAAGGTTTTCAGACAAAGCCATGAACCTGATATCACAATATGGAGCCTATTTCATTCAGTTCAGGAAATTCTCCTATATCAGGCTGGCTGGCTATGAGAGCACCCCTCTGCGGCTCCCCATGTTCTGCAATGACAAAATGGCCTTGATTGAAATATGCAGGCAACTAGACAAGTTGCACAGAACTTGCAGAGACAAGAAGATTTCTGGCTTGCACTTTCCCATCTCTCTGGGAAACTACACATGCAAAACAGCTCTGGATGCTCAGAACATAGAAAGAGCCCTGGTCCCTATCACTGTTCATTTCTTCAAGCCTAGAACCTGTTTTGACTTGAAGAAGTTCATTGAACAGAACATTAAGATAGTCTATCATCATAGGGCAGATACAGAAGACTACTGGGCTGACTGTGCAGATGATTTTGAAGCCAGAAGAAGGCATTGTGGCAGGTTCTCCCTGCAATTGATCCAAGAACTCAGTCTGTACCAAGTTCCTGAAGGTCTCCAGGATGACAATTCTGAGCTATACTCTTATGAGTATGAAAATGTGATTAAGCACACTCCTCTGGAGGACCTGGATTGGAACAGGAAAGAGAGAGATGATCTGGCTGAGATTCTTGCTCCAGTCTTGATCAGAACTAGGGTCTGGTTCAGTAAGAAGATCTGAGAATTCAAGAGGCACTCAGGAGAATCTAGCTCCAAGGATGATTCGACACCCATAAGAGAGACATCAGTTCCAGAGTCTGGAACACCAGTGAAAACCCCTTCTGCCTCAACAGCTCAGGGACCTGTGGAATCTACTCCTTCTCCATCTACCCAGGTATACAAGAAGAAACTCAAAGAGGTAAAGAAGGAGCCTGCAGAGAATGACCCTCCAAGAAAACAGGCAGAGTTGCCTATGGGGCCAGAGAACATCATTGTTCTCAGTGAAAGTGAAGAAAGTGAGATGCCAACTCCTGCAAGTGTTCCTGAAAATCCAGCAGATAAGGAGGTCCAGAGCACTGAACTTCTGGGTGCTACTGATTCTTCTACCGCCATTACCTCCAATGTTCTACCCACATCTCAGCTTGAGTCAACAGCTGCACAGACCTTGAGTGTCATGAGCTCCCTGTCTCTTGGTCCCCTTGCTTCTCCTGCAGATTCTTCTTCCTCTTTTGCTTGGGTGCAACCTCTGGTTGACAAAAGGAAGAGGAAATCCTCCTCTCAAAGCTTGGGACCAAATTTTGATGCTGTAGCAGCCTTGTTGGGCACCACTCCTTCTCGTGCCAAGAAAGCCAGAACTACTTCCAGGATTGTGTCAGATGCTCAAGGTCAGCAATTCCTAGAGATTGCTAAGCCCACAGTAGACAAATCAGAATCAGACTTGCTGACATCTGACTTGGAGCTTTCAAGGATCCCTATGGGAGAGTCTACTCCTGAAGGTGAGATTCATAACCTCCAGGAAACAGTCACAAGGGTCATTGGAAGGGTAGAGAAAGGGCAGCAGACGATTGAGCAGCTAGAAGAACAAGCCCAAGTTCTCACGAGTTTTATCAAGTCACTTTTGTCTAAGGACAAAGTTTTGGACCCTACCCCCTTGACTGCTCTACCGCCTCCTGTAATTCTAAGCCAAGATGAAGTGCAAAGTATTAAAGATATGCACAAGTATTCTGTCTATGGTAGAGCTATCGAAGCCATGGTAGATGACATGCTTGTTGCCGGACTAAACTTCATCGATGAAGCTTTTAAGCTACATGGAAAGGTAGATAATTTGCAACAGAAGCTGTCCTCTACTATTGGGGTAATGGATAAAGAGCTTAAGCTCTGGAGTAGTTGCATTGTAGACCTTCACCTCATGGGCCAGACAGATGAGAACATCTTACTGGCGAACAAGATTTTCGATGATGCTAAGGACAATCTGTCAAAATCTTGGGTCTACAGCGTGGAGTGGAAAATCAAAGTCCTGGAGGAAGCTGTAGGAGAAATGAAGAATAGCTGGCAGAAGGGAGAAGCTTTCAAGACACTGGCAGCTGCTGCGTTCAAAGATATGCATTGTCATCTTCAGGATGAAAACTCTGGCGTTCCCTTGTCCTTGCAAGAAATCAAAGCTCAGTTCAGAGCTTTTGTCAAAGATAATCTTTTCAAGGAAGACTCCATCTCTAAGGACAAGATAAAGGAAATTTGTTCTCTTCAGTCTGCCATTGAAGAAGCAAACAAAGACTATCATACTCACGTCGAGTTTGATAAAGAGATGGAGAAATGTCTGGGATTTTGGACTCAGTCTGCAACCAACACGTCAGTCCCTCGTGGCAGAGATATAGCTGAGTCATTGAAGAAGTTCAGGCAGCGGATTCTGAAGACAGTGGGTCCCTCCCAGTAGCCGGCCACCTGTCTCCTTCTCCTTTCTTTCCTCTTCTTTCCTTTCTTTTCGTATTCTTTGTAATTAGTTAAGGTATTGCAATTGGCGGTACTTAACTATTCTTTAGTTAAAAGAAACGGTTACGAAGAGTAACTGACTTGTAAGCTATATAATGGCCTTTCCACGCCATTTTGAAAGGGAGGAAGAACTTGGATATTTGCTAAAAGTGTAAATAGATCTTAAAGAAATCAATACAAAAGGGATTTCCATTCTTTGTCTATCTGATTCTTGTTGTCTCTGTGTTTTCCTTTGATATTGTGAAGATCATTTTGTTCCTAACTCGTTTAGTCTCTCTGATTGCATACTGTTCAGTTTTGCAAGTACAGTGATCTTGTACAACCAAGAAGGAACTTTGTGTCCTTGATTAACAAATCTGAAGAAGGTTATTTACGGAACTTTGTGTCTTTAAATTTAATCCCATTCAGCTAATGCAAATGATCTTGTCTTAAATCCTTTGAAGCTTCGCATACACGAAGAATTATTCTGCTATCTATAATTCTGAATGTTGCTATTCTGCTCATCTTCTTATTCCCCTTCCTCAGTCCTGGCGTAACTGATGATCCTTGTGGAAAACACTTTCGTAATATCCAAGTTTGACCATAAAATAATGTTCTGTGTATTTGTAAATAAGTTCGTTTCAAAATAAGGGAACCTCTCCCATTAAAGAGGAGGGACTTTTTGTCCCCTGACTGTTGCTCTTCTAAAAAGTCCTATTTGACGACCAACAACTGTGTGGCCCCCTTTTTCATGTGGTTTCCCACCCTGAGAAATTTATTTCAAGCACCATCATTCCTAAGCACCTACAACACCTCACATTTTGGGTCGCATGCACCCCTTTTATCCAAATCCAAGACAAGTACCAGCGTCTCAATCTCCTTTGCACATAGTTACATTTATTTCCACCCCACACTAAAATTTTGTGTGGTCCTCTATTTATCAAATCAATAAGTAGTAATCATCTTCTGCACATGAATGTGCTTATTACAATAAAACAAGAAAAGTAAAAACAAAACATGAAAAGGAAATCTAATATAATAGGTAATACTTCCTTATTACAAACATAAAGGAAGTTTATTTATAGTAGGGCTTCAACCTACTCCCATTGAAGTAATCGAGCAACATGGTGTCATCTAACGCTTGCAAGTGACACGTGTATGATTCTAATATCTTGGTTACTACAAATGGTCCCAGCCAATGGAATTTCAACTTCCTTGAGTGGCGTAAAAACTTAGAATCATAGAAAAGGACCATCTTTCCCAGAGAAAAATACTTGTTCTTGATGTTCTTATCATGTCAAGCCTTCTGGCGTGCCTTCTCTTTCCGTTGACTCCAACACATAATGGTATGCCACTCATCCAATTGCATCAACTTTTCAATGTGTGCATCCACAAATTGTTCATCGTCAAACCCACCTCCAGGCGTAATACACAATAATAGTAACATAAATTACACATGTAGTATGGCATCCATGCCAAACACCAATTAAAAGGGTGTGGACTTGTTTAACCATTTATAGGATGTTCTATATGCCCAAATAATATTTGATACCTTGTTATCCAAAAATTTTATTTTAACATCACATATATTCATTAATGACTATCCCAAGATCTTTTTGAAAGCTTCAGTAGTGCCATTTATCTAAGGGTGATAAGGAGTAGTCTTATGGTGCACTACCATAAAATCTGCCAATAACATCCTAATAGTCTTATTTAAGAAATGAGTTCCTATATCACTTGTCAAGCGCAATTTTCCCAAAGGAACCTTATTGTTGTAGATGTAGTGTAATATTTTTTAGGAACAACATCTTCCCATCTTGTCAGATAATTTGTGCATGTGATGGTATAATACACCCCATTTATGTGAGTGGGTGGTGCAATAGATCCTATACAGTCAATTTCCCATTTCTCAAAGGGGTTTGTGCTCGTTATAGGTCTCAAAGGAATTTCATCCTTATCTCCAAGCTTTCTAATTCTATGGAAGTGATCACATGCTTTCAAAAAATCCTTGGTATCCTTATATAATTTTTCCCATCATAGACCTGCTAAAATAATCTTGCACGTGGTAGCATCTCTTGTATAATGGCCTCCTGCGATCCCTCTATGTGATTCTTCCATGATGGCTTCACATTCATGCTCCAGAGCATGTCTTTGTAAAATGTCTTCTATACCAATCTTATACAAGTATCCTCTAATAAACTAATATGGTGTTGCTTGAATAGCAAGCTTCTTATTTTTCAAATTCTTCATTCATTCTAGTGTCAGACTAGTGCACAATAAAACTGCCATGTCCTTCAAATATACTGGCATGTGATTCAACCTGAACAACTATACATCTGGAATATTTCCTTCAATGTTTTTGCACATCCTCTCTACAATTGATCTTTGATAAGTGATCAGGTTTTGGGTTACTCTTTCCTTGATTTACTACAACTCTGAAATAATATTCCTAAAAAAGGATATCCACGGGTAGATGCAGCCTTGCAAAACAAGTTTATTGACCAAGTTCTTCAATTCCATATGATCTGTATAGAAATTAAAAGGTGTTTCCAATAAATACTATCGAAACTTATGAAGCATGTACATCATAGAAAATGTCCCGCACTCTGTGGTTGTGTAGTTTTATTGTACTAGTGTGAACTTCCTACTTGTAAAACATATGGGATAATACACATTACCCTCTCCTGTTTGGGCCAAGACTACACAAATAGCCATGTTAGAAGCATCAACATGTACATGAAAGGGTTTGTTCCATGAAGGGAAGCACAAGATATATGTAGTGGTAAGCTTCTCCTTTAATCTTTTGAATGCATGTTGTTACATGTTACCCCAATGAAACTTTCCTTTATCTTTGAGAAATTCCTCCAAGGGTGCAGCAATATTTTCATATCCTTTAATAAACTTCATGTAATAGCCAGTATGCCCCAAAAAGTTACACACATCACTCTGATTTGTAGGTTCTTCTAATCCTAAAATCACTACAATCCGAGTTAGGTCCACCAATAATCCATCTTTGTAAATAATTTTCCCAAGTAATGTACCAAAGGCAGTAGCAAAGATACACTTCTTAATGTTGAGAGAGATGTTTATTTCCTGATCTCTAAAACATGATCCTTATATTATCGTAGTGATATTTTACCAACCCATAAAAATTATAGTCATCCAGATAAACCTGTAAAAACTTATGTATAAAGTCATGAAATTCCTACACAACTATAAATAAGAATATTGTTGAAAAATTCTTCAATCCAAAGGGCATCATAGTATATGAAAAACTTCCCCATTTAGTGGTGAATGTGGTGTTTTCTTGATCTTCACGCGCAATGCACACTTGGTGATATCCTGATTTTCCATCTATAAAGGAATAGATCTCGCACTATGCAACTCCCTTGAGAACATCTTCTATGAATGGCTTAGGAAAAGGATCTATGACGTATGAGGCATTGAGTTCCCTGTAATCAACATGGATCTTGATCCCATCCATCCTTTTTTATGTTGATCATCATGGGACTAACCCACTCATATTCTCAATTGGTTCAATGATGCCAAACTTAAGAATTTTATCAATTTCTTCTTTCACCTTCATGCATAGGTTTGGGTTCATCTTATAGTGCATCTTCCAAACTGGATGCATGCCTTCCTTCAATTTAATCTTCATTTCTCCCAATGAGGGATGCACACCCTTCAACTCATGGTAGCCTCTTGGAAATAAATCTTGGAAGTCACGTAGTAACTCAATTATCTTTGCTACATATTGTTCTGACGAGTAATCTCCAATGATAGCTTCTTTAGGTGCATCCTTAGTCCCAATGTTTGTTAGGAAATAAGGGATAAAATATGTGGAATAATCCCTCATAAAATCACAATAGTAGAAAATAAAATGTAGAAAATATTATAGATCTCAAATAAAAGTGTAGAATAAAATAACACAACACAAAGAGACAGTATTTAACGTGGTTCACCCAATTTGGGTTATGTCCACCAACAATCACTTGCTCAGATTTTATTACAAGCCACCGCTCTCTTAATACGATACCCATATCTGTTTGGAGCTATGCTCAACAAAGTCTACAGAATTCACACCCAAATTCAAAACACATCTGCAATGATACATAATACCTACCAAATGCATAAAACCATATAAGTAGACAACTTCTTAAGTAGTTTTACAAAACTGTGGGTATCAAAACCATGGGCCAAAACTGTCCCATAAACCTATGGGTCAAAAATCCCACCCATATGAGAAAAGAATGTTTCCCGGTATATCAGGAATGTTTTAAGGCCAACTATGGAAAGTATATAGTACTCTTAGTGTACAATCTTCAACACTTTCTCACATGAAAACATGCTCCACAACCTAACAATATCCCACTTGGAGACTAGTTTTCCTCTGAGCAAGCTTCTCAACCCTTCACTAGTTTCCGTGAAGACCAGCCAAAGCTTAACACAACTTCATTTTTTCCCTTGTGACCACCTTGGTCATCATGTCTACATGATTCTGACTGGTATGAATCTTCTCCAGCTTCAAATTCTCTTCCTCAAAAGTTTTCCTAATGAAATGGTACCTTAACTATATATGCTTCATCCTAGAGTGGAAATCAAAGTTCTTAACCAGGTTTATAGCACTCTGACTATCACTATGTAAATTTCCTTCCTCCTGCTTATGCCCCAACTCCTCAAGCAATTGATGTAACCAACTCATTTCTTTACTTGCCTCTGTGGTAGCAACATACTCAACCTCTATAGTTGACAAAGCCACCAGCTTCTGTAGTTATGAAATCTAGCTCACTAAAGTCCCACCTATAGTGTAAACATAACCTATCGTGCTCCTCCTATTGTCTACATCTCCAACCATATCTGAATCTACATAACCACACAAAGTGGTGTCTAATCCACTGTAGCACAAAACTGTCCCCATGGTCCCTCTCAAATACTGAAGGATCCACTTTACTACATGTCAGTGATCTCTACCTGGATAACTCATAAATCTACTCACCGCTCCCACTGCATGGGCAATATCAGCCCTCATGCACACCATGGCATACATCAAACTATCAACCATTGATGAGTAAGGTACCTTGGACATCTGGTTTCTCTCCTACTCTATCTTGAGACATTGCTCCTTTGATAACTTGAAATGGCCTACCAAAGAAGTCCTAACTGGTTTAGCATCCTGCATATTAAACCTCTCCAAGACCTTCTTAATGTACTCTTCCTGAGATAAATTCAGCTTCCATTCCTTCCTATCCCGAGATATCCTCATACTAAGGATTTGTTTGGCTGCCCCCAAATCCTTAATGGAAAAGGATTCACTTAGCTACTTCTTGAGTACTTTTATTTCATGCATGTTTTTACCTACAACTAGCATATCATCAACATACAAACACAGGATAATATAACTTCCATCCTCAAATTTCTTTGCATACATGTAATGGTCAGAATGGCATCTAATATAACCTTGCTCCATCATGAAGCTATCAAAATTCTTATACCATTGACATGGAGCTTGTTTCAAGACATACAAGCTCTTCTTCAATTTGCACACCATCTCCTCTTTATCTTTGACCTCATAGCCATCTAGTTGTTGCATATATAGTTTCTCCTCCAAATCACCATGGAGAAATGCAGTCTTTACATCAAGTTGTTCTAAGTGCAAGTCTTTTGCTGTAACTATTCCTAGAATAGTTCTAATAGAAGTCAATTTTACTACAAGAGAAAAAATATCATCAAAATCTATACCTTTTTTCTATGCAAACCCCTTGACCACCAATCGGGCCTTGTATATTTTCTTACCTCCTTCTTCCTCTTTGACTCTGAACACCCACTTTTTTTGTAATGATATTTTTCTTTTGGGTAGCTTCACCAAATCCCATGTCTAGTTCTCCATGAGAGACCGATGCTCCTTATCCATGGCTTGCTCCCACTTCTTCCTAGAATCTACCTGCATTTCTTCATCAAATATCTCTAGCTCTCCACTATTAGTGAGTAATAAATAATAAAGAGAAGGAGAAAAATGTTCAGGTTATCTTCTTACCCTAGAAGACCTTCTCAATATAAGAGTTTAGGGTTCCTGTTGAGGAGGTTCCTAAATTGATTCATGTGTCACTTTCCCATCCAAAAGATCCTCTAAAGCTGCATATTCTTTCTTAGATTCTTCCCTATTTTCCTGTAACTATTTTTTATACATGACTTTCTCATTAAATACCACATCCCTAGATCGAATGATTTTCTTGTCCTTAATACTCCAACATTTATATCCAAATTCATCACCACCATAACCAATGAAAGTACATTTTTCTGATTTAGCCTCTAGTTTGGTCCTATCATCCTTGTCTATATGGACAAACACCTCACATCTATAGAATTTAAGAAATGAATAATCAACTTTCTTACCATACCAAGCCTCCTCAGGTATGCCTCCATCTAAGGCATTTGAGGTTCCTCTGTTTATCATGTACACAGCTGTGCTCACCACTTCTGCCCAAAAAGAAAGAGGCAGTCCTGCATGTAACCTCATGCTCCTAACACGTTCCATTATTGTTCTATTCATCCTTTCTGACACCCCATTCTATTGCAAAGTTCCTGGAACCATATTTTTCCTACAGATTCCATTCTTAGAACAATAATCATCAAATTCATTGTTGCAATACTCCCCTCCATTATCTGACCTAAGACATTTTATCTTAAGACTTGTTTCATTCTCTACCAAGGATTTCCATTTAACCAAAAGTGTCAAATACATCATATTATTTTTTCTAATACAATAAACTCATAATTTTCTTGTTTCATCATCAATAAAAGTAACATAATAACTTGAACCCCCAAGAGACGATACCTGAGCCATCCCCCCACAAATCAGAATGCACTAGCTCTAACTTACTCTCTTTCTTTGTAGGTCCAACCTTGAGAAACCTTACTCACTTTTTTTCCCCCATATATGCAATCCTCACATAACTCCAAACTTGTTTCTGTATATCCAGGAAAATCCTTTTTTATGATCTCCATGCCCTTATGGCTTATATGATCGAGCCTATAGTGCCACAATGTTGTATCTACTTTTGAAGCAACAAGATTACAAACATTATTGCTATAAGTTGTTAAATAAAAGGTTCCAATCTTCTTACCTCTTTCCACCACAAGAGCACCCTTGGTAACCTTCCAAGAGTCTACTGTAAATATCACAGTACAACCATCACTTCCTAACTACCCTACCGATATCAAATTTTGTCTTAATGTAGGTACATGTCTAACCTCCTTAAATAGCCAAGTATTCCCATTCTGCATCTTAACCTTAACAAAACCTTTTCCAACTATGTTGCAAGGCTCATCATCACAAAGAAAAATATGCCCAAAATATCCTTAAACATAATCAACAAAATAATGCCTATGTGGAGTAGCATGGAAAGAAGCCCCCGAATCTAAAACCCAAGATTCAATAATATTGTGCAAAGAAAGAATCAAAGCATCATGACATACATTACCTGTTATCCAAATTCACCCCCCCAGGGTTAATTTGATAACATGCATTAGAATTCTCAAGTCCCAGGAAAATGGATTGATTCAGGGCAAAAAATCATGTCTTCTTAGGGTCCCCTCGAATTTTTTCTAAGTCCCCTGTCCGAGAGGAAAAGAGCAAGTTCTAAGGAAAGGTGAAAAAAGTGGCAAAAACAAGCTAAGGAGAGGAAAAAATCGTGAAAATTGGCTAAGTCCTAGTCCTCGCAAAAGTTGGGGACAGTTGGGACATCGAGGCGCGGATCAGCTGAAAAGCCTCCAGGTGGCCCGTGAAGTAAAGGGACATCTGGGACATCAGGACATGCAGGACGCAGAAAGCCGGTTCAGCCGAAGGAGAAGAAAATCGATTAACAGTCTGGGACATCTGGGCCACGAGGATGTGAAGGATGCGAAAAGGTGAAGCGACTGAGAGCAAAGGAAGCCCATTTCGAGCGGTTCGGAAGAATTTGTCCCAGACAGTCTGGGACTATTGGAAAAAATGTACGTGAAGGACGCGAACCAGCCGGTTCGGTTGAAACGGGGAACTTCAGCACTGGGACAGTTGGGACAAAGGGACGCATGGGACGCGGATAGCCAAAGGAGCCGAAAGTAAATCAAGCAACGCCACGTGTCATCGGCCAAATGAGGGACAAGGAAGCCCATTTCGGGCGGATCGGGATTTTTTGTCCCCAAATAGTTTGGGACATCCGGGACAGAGGACGACGCGAAGGGCGCGAAAAGCCGGCAAGACCCGCGGACCAATCAAATCACGACACGTGTCACAAGGGAGAAAGTTAAAAGTCAAAGGATGAGGTTTCAAGCACTGACCCGAGCCAATAAAAAGAGGACACGTGTCCAATGAAGTAGGGAAGGAGAGAGAATTACACATCCAATCAACGCTTGACACGTGTCATCCAGGTGGCAGAGCGCAGGAAAGATTTTCAAAACATGTTTTCACCTATTTTGTGCCCTAAATCTTCAGATCAACATATCTTTCGATCCATAGCTCAGATTTGCACGTTCTTTATATCAACAGAAAGATTATGAAATTCTCTACATGATTCTGGGGTTAATCTTGAATTTTGGTGTAGTCTAGAGAGAGAAAATTGAGAAACGAATCTGACGCATGTTCATGGCCAGAAGTGACATTTCAGCAACCAGATTTAATGCAGAATGGGTCGTATTCTCCTGTAATTTGTTCAAAGTGACAGGGTATGGGTTTGTAAGGTCCCCCATGCCGTTTTAATGCATCTGCAGTTGAGGAGGGATGGGCTCTCATGTTTTTGTACGTTTTTGTCTCCTGGGCTCGACCCATGTAATGTAAAAGCCAGATTTGGCTAATTTCTAAATGGGTAACATTTTTTGGGCATAGCAGACTTCTTCTCTCACCACCTCCAGCAAGTGACTGAAGCAAGGATCAGACCTCTCCAAATATTGTAACAGTTTTCTTTTACCTCTCTGAGGGTGTAATGCGTGTTTTTGACATTGAAATGATAATGCAAGCTCTGTGAATTGGTTTCAGTCCTCTGTTTGTATTATTTGCTTCATTTCAGATCCTAAATTATACCTTATCAATCTATGTATGTTTTATGTTGTGAACTTTGGTCTGTGTCTATTTGCATGACAAATTTTCAGCTTTCACCACTCCTTTTGGTGCATCACCATCTTTAGTTAGTTTCAATTTCTTGCACTTCTACCCCTGTCTCCTTGCAAGTTAGAGTAGGATTAGGATCTAAACCTCTGTAGTTTTTATAAGCATTAGATCTTAAATCAGAGTTTGAGGAACCAGCCTCTAATCTGGAGATTCCTCTCTCAGTTACACAAGTCCCATGCTTAGAGAGAGGTTTCCATGTTGTGCAATCACACTGGATGCTAGAGTGATCAACCTAGAAGCCTGATCTGCATCCAGGGGTGCTGTGAGCCTACAACAAACATTACCCGTTGCCACTTTTTCCTCCTTGTTTTCTTGTTGTTGTTTCTTCTTGTCTCAAAGTTCCCAACAGTCCTTCTTTGCATACCCAGACTTTCCACAATGCCAGCATACTATCTTACTTTTGGATTTTGACCTTGCCCGATCCTTTGAATTTCCACGACTTCCTCTATTCTTTTGTCTCCCTCTAGTTTACACTGTCAAAGCATTCCCTAAAGTAGAATATTCCCCAGAGCTTTTTCTTTGCATTTCCTCGCTTAGAATCTCCCCTACAACATCCTCAAACTTCAAATTTTAGTTAGCTGGAACCGAGTTGCTTACCACCATTACTAAGCTATTCCAACTCTTAGGTAAAGAGCATAGAATTAATAAAGCCCTAACTTCTTCATCAAATTCTATTGTAACCAAAGCAATCATATTTAAAATCATATTAAAATCATTTAAATGATATGCTATTGAACCATTCTCTAACATCTTCATATTAAACAAAATTTTCATTAAAAATATCTAATTAGAGGCAGATGGTTTTTCATATAACTTCCCTAATGCATCCATTATTTCTTTTGTAGTTTTTTTCTTTGAAACATTAAATAATACCAAAGATTCAAGACACAACTAGATTTTCCCAAGTTTCTTCCTATCCAACAAATCCCATTCCACATTCATCATGCTCAAGGGTTTTTTCACCTTCCAAGATAGCGGAATATAAAGATCCTTCTGATAAAGGTAATCTTCCATCTACATCTTCCAAAGACTGAAATTCTACCTGTTAAATTTATCAACCCTTGATCTTCCATCATCTGCCATAGCTCCCACTCAAGATTAAACTTTCCTTGTGATTCAACACTTTAGCAAACTAAACCAGGCTCTGATACCAATTGTTAGGAAATAAGGGATTAAATATGTGGAATAATCCCTCAGAGAATTGCAACAGTAAAAACTAATATGTAGAAAATATTATAGATCTCAAATAAAAGTGAAGAATAAAATAACACAAACACAAAGAGGTAGTATTTTAACGTGGTTCACCCAATTTGGGCTACATCCACCAAGAATCACTTGCTCATATTTTATTACAAGCCACCACTCTCTCAATACAATACCTAAATCTGTTTGGAGCTATGCTCAACAAACTCTATAGAATTCACACCTAAATTCAAAACACATCTGTAATGATACATAATACCTACCATATGCATAAAACCATATAAGTATACAAGTGCTTAAGCAATTTTACAAAACCATGGGTATCAAAACCATGGGCCAAAACTACCCCATAAACCTATGGGTCAAAAATCCCACCCATATGAGTAAAGCACGTTTCCCGATATATCGAGCACATTTTAAGGCCAACTATGGAAAGTGTATAGTACTCTTAGTGTACAGTCTTCAACACTTTCTCACATGAAAACAAGCTCCACAACCTAACAATGTTAACCTTCTTGGTCTTCATAGGAATATGGTATGCACGCTCCTTTTCATAAGTAGAGTACATTACCTCGGGTGACCTTTTGTATGGCTAATATCCAGGTTATCTACTTCTTCATCATTAATGAGATATACCATATTCCATTTTTCCTTTACTTTCCATGTGCACCCTAGATGGATTTCTTCTATTTCCTCTCTATCCTCACATGCCATAGTCCTAGGTTCCCCCAAGAGCTGAACCAGGAGCTCTTCTACCTTCGCGCTATCCCCCAATGTGATGCGCTTCATTATCTATAAGGCCTCATATACTGGTGGCTTATTAGAAAAATAATCAAAAGTATGTGTCATACCTTCAGTTGTGTCGTGCCAACTTGAAATTTCTTTCTTGAGCTCAGCATGTACATACCATGCCCACACACACCCTTATAGATTAGATTAGAATTTATGTACCCAAAGATATGGCGGTAAATCCTCTAGGTTTTACACCCATAGTCTCTCACAGTTGTGGATGTGTACCAATGCAAGATTCTTGCCATCATACTCGTGTATAAGAGAAGGAACTTTGTTCCAACTAAACCTTGTCAAAAATTCTACTCTTACCTCGCATCAACCCAAACTATTATATCTATGTGTTTCGCACTAGCACATTGTTATGCCTTGAAAATTATAAAACATCATATTCCATCTATCTCCATCATTCTTTCATTTTTCTTCCATGACGCGTAAGAAAGAGTCAAGTTTTTCTCTCTAGTATACCTTGGTAATTGTGTTTTTCCCAAGTGCCTAATCATGTGAGGCTTGATCATTCGGCTGACTCATCCCTTGACCTCTCATCTAACCATTTCATATGTGTCATAGGCCTAATTGTCACAAGAAACATTGGTAGTGTCACTGAAATATTGCGCATTCTCCCACTATAGTATGACCCCTTAGACAATTGCATGTTCTCAGGGTCGTGTATTATGTGTGCATAGATCCTATTCAGATCTTCTTCACTCATAAGATCAAGGTAGGGCGCAACCTTCACATTATCTAGAGGTATGACCACATGCTCTTACTTGTTCTCAAAATTGATGTACCTTTTGTTGAAGCACAGGTATGCATTATTTGCATAACACCAAGGTCACCCAAGTAATGTTGGTAAGTTATCTGCCTCAATAAGCTCTAATAATTCAAAATATCTTGTAAACTTATCCCCTTAAATTTTGATTGATGCATCCTTTAGTACTCATATAGGCATGGCCATTATTTTATTTCCATATATAACAAATTAGAAGATGGCTATAATTGTGGTCTCCCCATCTGATTCCATGCATCCAAAGTCAAAAACATTCACCTCGACACCTATGTCAATCAGGATATTACTCACCACACATTTATCAATCACTACATTCAGTTTAATATCCTATTCATACTCATGTTTATATGGTGGAAAATTAACATGTAGGATCTAGCGCTCGTATTCAAATCCTGCACGTGGTACCTTCTCATGCCATCACTCTCCTAGTAGTGGGATGATGTTCTCCCACCTTAACATCATGCATACCTCCTTTAGATCATATACATTTTTCTATGGGAGCTCAAGGTTCTTTGTGAGATCCCTCTTGCATGCCTATTCCTTTAGAAACTATATATTTCCCTACAAATATTTGATAACTCCCATAGTCTCTTGGTATACCTCCTTCTGATGAGCAGTATTTGGATACTTAACATGTATAATTTCCTCTTTCCTAATGAGAGGTTTTTCTTTAAGAGTCTCACATGTTTGTGCTACTTCTACGTGAGTAGTCACAAGTAAAGGATAAAAATCTAGATAAATTTTCTTCTTAGGTGCCCACTTCTCACTCTTCACACTTTGTACCTTGATCATTCCTATTCCTTTTTTCTTATTTTTGCTTTTACACATGTGCTCATAAATATCTGGGAAGTCCTTGATCTTATGTTACTTTCCACAATATGTGCATACCTGATTCTTGGGAC
Source organism: Taxus chinensis (assembly GCA_019776745.2). Taxonomy (NCBI): domain Eukaryota; kingdom Viridiplantae; phylum Streptophyta; class Pinopsida; order Cupressales; family Taxaceae; genus Taxus; species Taxus chinensis. The sequence continues at coordinate 75,189,301 of CM034155.1, read as the reverse complement.
ACTCATGATGGTAATGATCTAGGGACCCACAAGTATAACAAGTCCCACATGTGAATATTCCTCTACCACCACATCATATGCTCCTATATACACTCTGTAACCCACCATCTCCATTGTTGCACCCTTCATTAGGTTGGGCTTCTTGTGCATGAGAACTACTAGCCACCGTGGTTTGTCACAATCTAGTCTCACATGCCTAATGAATATGATCTATTAAATGGAATTTATCTGTATCATGGGTATGTGCATCAAAAATCTTGCTAATACATAGATACATTCTTCATAGTTGCGCACTGCAAGAGAGGGAAATTCCAAACACCATGATTCTTGTGGTAAATCTCCCAAGGATGTAACAATGCACCCACATTCTTTCACAGACAACTATCCTTAGTATGCCCTTCCACATCACAATCAGTGCACCATAACCCACTTTGTGTCTCATGTGCCGAATTGGAATAATTTTTCTCTAATTTTTTAGCCATAGCTACTATTTGTGCCTCTAGAAAAGGGCTCACTCCAGTGTCTGCACTCCCAACCGCTTTAGCATGCAGAGTTGCTTCCAAATCCTCACATGGATTTGTGTATGTCTTATGTGATAAGGCCCTTCAAAATAAATTTAGTAAGCCTCCAACAAACCATTGTGCATGTTGAATTTGATGAATATCATAGGATATCTTGGACAAGAGAGTTTTAAACTACACATCATAATCCCTCAAACTTTCATATAATCCCTATTTGATGCCCTTTAGTGCACTAATACTCTATTTATCAAACCCTGGAATGTGAAATTTAGCCATAAATGTAGTGTGTGATGCATCATAATTCATTGTAGTCTGGTGTGGATCATACTTCCAATACCAACTATGTGCACACCCTTGAAGTGTGGTGGAAAATTGACTTACCTTTCTATCAGAAGTTGTTATACCCTTGGCTCTCCATAACAACTCACACTTTTGAACATGTTCAGCAACATCTTCCACACCTCTATACTTTGGAAGGTGAAGAAACACCTCAAAGAAAACTTGGGGTGTCTGTTGTTGTGCTTTTTGTAGCCGCAATGGTTATTGAGGTGGTTTTTGGGGAGGTGGTTGTGGTTTTGGTCCCTACCTTGGGCTAGGACCAGATCCGGAACCTGATCCCCCATCAAGATTCCCTCCACGCAGTGACTATCCTAAGCCTCCCACCACAACTTGTTGTTCAGTAGATGAACTCCCTTGTGTTCCACTTGTTGTGTTAAACTAGACACCCAATGTCTATGTTGTAGCAGCACCTATAGGATTTCTTCTAATTGTCTATGCACAAAAACATTTTCTTAAAGATGCGCCTATAAAGATACCCATAAAAGAACTCCCAAAAATTGACACCTATTGTACTACCATGCATGTGTCCCTAATCTATTGCACTTCTTGAGCTGAAACTAGAATATGCCTGCATGTATCTCCTTCCCAACGCGGAGATCCTGCTTTCTTGCATTTACTATGATGCTCTTCAAAAACTACCTAAGGATCTGAAACACCTTCCACAAGGGCTAGGTAGCCAGGTTGGGCCATATGTGCGCCCATTATACTAACTCTCTCCTCAGACATGCTCTCATATAAAGCTGATGGGGTTTATATACTCCACTTTCCCAATGTTGGAAGGACATGATATTTTGGATCCTCATTTTCCACGAGGATCTCATCACATATGTCACTCATCATTCTTCTCAATCTTAGTGCTTCATTAACTTCCCTCTGTGGCACCTCATTATAATTGATTTGTCTTCCGTATATCTACCTTTCCTCCACTAGGGCTATCTCCATACTTTCTAAACCTACTCTTACCCTTGCACATGGTGGGGGTTTAGCTTTCCATAGGTAACCTCTCTATTCTAATTTCTACCATTAGGATCTTGATAGCTAAAGGTATTATGTGCAAATAACATCCTCTTGGCTCATGTAAGAACTAGAACTATGCTTCCTCTAGGAAAGAATAGATTGAAATTGGGTATTCCAAGGTATAGCTATGCAGTACACCTTCCCACCAACGGTCTACAACTTTAGTCCATGTATCATCTGAATCAAAGAGTGTTTGATAGACTTTTTACGTCCAAAATTACTTTCCTAGCTGGACACCTCTATTATCCACATAAGCTGTCAACCACTGGTATAACTCTACTCGAAAGAACCTGAAGAATGTCTCATACAAGTAGTCATATAAATTGTCTTCCACCCACTTTTGCGTGTTCAAATCAGGTACAGTGTTATATCTCTATGCAAACACGTCATGGTCGTCGTATATCGAGTTATTAATATTATTTAAAGACAACTGAAATGCCATTTACCTGCAACATCTTGATAGAAAAATTGAAAATAGGTCCCGCCAATAGAACCTAAATGTAGTCTTATTTTACCACTCAACAACTATGCACATTGGAACTTCATCCAGACAGATATGAAAGCTCACCTGAAGTGCATGCATCTGATAGGTCCCTCCTTTTTTATGCTCATCATACGGTTAGCATGCATGCTTACCATATTCATAATCAATAATAACCATTCATACCTATAGGATCATCATGATTATAACAATACAGAAACACATATAATAAGGAAAAAATCATCATTCAATATGAACAATAACACTCAAATTTCCAATACTATATCATAAGCATAATTGCATTACATTACAAAGGATGATTACACCATAGTTAAACTAATAAACATGACATGTGCTTCTATACAAGCTCATAAAAACGATGATCTCCAAAACCTAGTACATAAACCATAAATCTCATGTACTCACTAATTCAAAATATCTCAAACAAGGATGCACTACACACACACACACACACACACACACACACGTAAAGGTGGGGACACGCACACGCACATGCACGCACGCACGCACGCATGCATGCACGCGTAAAGGTGGGGAATTTCCCTTCACCAATTCATGCACTTTCCTAATAATAGGTGTGCATACAAAAATAGCTTGCATTATTTTTATAACTCCAGATATGTTGGCGAGAAAATTTTTCAGGCACAAATTGGTGGTTATCTTGCCAACGCTCTAGAAATCTAAGTCCCTCTACTTAACCAGTGTAGCTACCGTATGTGCATGGATGAGAAAGTGTGGATTTCTGTGGTGGTCTTTCGACCGGAGATCCAATAGGGGCACTCCACTGACCCTACAGCAAAGCTAACAATATCTTCCTAGGGAAGTATTTATCTGTAGAGTGGGAAAGGGGAGTGAGAAAAGAGGTAGGAGAACTAATGTTGTAGGTAGAAAATCAGATTTCTGCTCACACACTAGTTAGAAAATTCAACACAAGCATTTATCGGAAGAAACAACTCTGTGAATAGCAACAAGATCAAATAGAATTCACTGATCACCAAGTATCAAGAAACCCCTTAGTCAAAGAAAGCTAGAAACTCCTTCTTGTATTGATTGCTCAAATCAAAGTTGTACATAATGTGGGAATGGAGGAAATTTAGAAAAGGGGGAAATGGAAGAAAATGGCTATCTCCTTTGCTTTCTCTAGGTACAATGCACTCTTGAGTTTACAAGATCAATTTCCAACCCTTTGCAATGGGAATGGTGTTACAATTTATAGAATGAGAGATGACTTATCGTCTTCCTCATGACCCTCCATATGCCTTAATATGACTTAAGATTGTTCATATTCCACTTTAAATATTTAAGTCCCTTTTATAATCGCAAGGTGACTTAATTTACATGATGTTTCTAAAGTCACTTTTAAGTGAATTAAAGGCATATCAAAAAGTGCAAACTCCAACGAAGAATTAGAACATTTGGGGGAAGAGGAGAGAGAAAGAGAGAGAGAAGAAGAAGAGGAGATGTCGCTCGATGAAGTCCATTGCTCCTCGTTGATGGAAAGCTCCAAATGCAGTGAATCTTTGAACTCCTTGCACACTGTGAAACTCCTCCAAATTAGCTCATGAACGCTCGCTAAGTTGAATGAACAAAGGTGGATCTTGAATGCCCTGTGAAAAATGACTAAGATGCTCTTAAACAATGATGTCCCCCTGAATGATTATCCTTGTACATCCCATTGTGCCAAAACTTCTCTTTGAGTATAACTTATTATTTTTAGTAAGTGTGAAAAAAGCAATTCCCTCGATCCTTTGCTGAGTGTTGTGACCCTGATTCCCCTTTCTCCCTACGTTCCTCACTCCTTTGGATCAAATTTCTATTTTTAGCATGTGCTCGAGGCCCCACTTACCCTTTTTAGTAAGTGCCAAAAATTTCCATTTTGGTGAATTCTCAGCTGTAGTGCACCTCTAATGTCTTCATCTCATTCGCAAGTTCTTTTGTTGCTGACTTTCCTGAAATAGCAGTTCCTATGTAGTAGACCTACTATTTTTAAAAAGTTGGCCTTTGGAAGTTGAATTGACATGGAACAAATTTTTTTGATATGGGTTTTTTCCCAATATCATCCCTCTAAAATTTCGGGCACGCCCGCTTAATAATCCAGGAGATTTTAAAGTTTTAATTTTCAGACCTAACAATGCTTCTGGGTATGGCAGCCATTAATGGACCTCAAAATTACATGTCTGGTTTTCTCCTCCGTTTGTGAAGAAAATTTTATTTTTTATGTGGATTTTTTCTTCTGGTGCTTCACATGTGATTTTACTTCAATCTAGCAATCGGTTTAACGGGAAATCAAGATTTTTCCTTTATAGATCCGGAGAGAGGGTTTCTTCGTTGTGAGAAATCCTTGATGAAAATTGGAGGTTTGAATATGATTTTTTAATGGCCTTCAAGATATTAAAACTCAGCAACAAATAGTTCGTCAATCCGAGCACTGGTTTGTAAGATATGTTTGAATCTTTGTTTTCATGGCTATGGGGATTTCCATTGTTCTTCTTCTCTGTTCTTCATTTCTCCTTCTTAGATTGATGAATAATCCTTCTGAGACCTGCATATCTCCATGGAAAAGGTATTTCAGTTCTTTTTCTGATTTGGTCTGAGTTTATTGCAATGGTGGAGTGGTGGACTTGTGTTCTCTTCTTCTGGTAATGGAGAAGCAGCTAGAAGCAGTTAGAAGTAGCAAGAAGCAACTAAGAGTTAGAATATTTTTAAAAAATTTGAGTTGGAGTTGGGAACATTTTTTCATGTTTGATGTCCATGACCTCAGGGATGTGAGGGACATCAATTTCCACAATGAGCAAGATGGCGACATGTGTCGTTTAATCCAACGTCGAGGAATGAAGGAGGAAAAAGCTGTTTTAAAGCACTTGGAGCTAAAAGGCGGTCACGTGGGTATCCAAAAGACTCCCTATGGGGGATGGGTGATTTTTTCAAGGTATAATATCCCCCACCTTAGGTAAATAAGGGACATTAGTTTCCACTGTGGTCCTGGAGGTGACACGTGGCGCCCAATCCAGCAGCAGGGAATGGATGCTCCAAAAATGCACCTGGGGGCTGAAAGGAGGTCACATGGGTGTCCAGAAGACTCCCTATGGGGTTTGGGTGCATTTTACAAGGTCTTACTTCCCACACCTCAGGTGCACAAGGGACATAAAATTCCACAGTGGTCCTGGAGCTGACACGTGGTGCCTAATCCAACGGCAGGGAAGGCATGCTCCAAATAAGCACCTAGGGGCTAATTTGTCAAGTCTGGAGGTCATATGAGGGCCCCAGAGGTCACATGGGGCCTGGGTGAATTTTCCAAGGTCTGATGTACCTAACCTCAGGGACATTTGGGACATGAAATCCCGCTAGTCTCCTGGTGATGACACATGTCCTCTCGAAAAAATGACTAAGTCCTGAATTGCGTTTGAGAGGGTAACTTATAACGAAGATAACTTGAGCTCCTAGTGGAATTTATTGGTGAAATTTTATATGATCATGACTGGAAATTTAATTTTAAATCCAATTATGGGGTTTTAATGTCTTGATTCGGCCATATGATCCCTTAAAAGTCATATTTTTGATCTGGTACTCCACTTATGCCTGAAAAAACTGCATGTCAATCATATACGCCAAGGTGTTGTGAAAAATATCATTTTACCATCATGTAGGTATTAGAATCCTCTTTCTGATGATGTTTTTTTTTACTTCTAAATCAATTCGGAGCTCCCAAAATCTTCTTCTGAAGCTCAACAGTTGTTTTAGGTATGTGTACCGCCTAGGCTTGTGAACCTTGTTTTTTACTCAGACTGCTCCAAGTCTTGCAGAACTTCCCCAGACCTTTCAAAATAATTTCCATGATGTTCCAAGGTATTTCATTCACCTCTGTGTTTATTTTTCTCTTCCGTTCCACTCCAGGGGGAGTGATCCGATCCTGGGAAGGCCAGCGATAGCCCTTCCCTATACTACCATGAGATAGTGTTTTTTTTAGAACTCCCTAAAATCATCTAGGAGGAATGAGTGCACTTTACTAAATCACCTAGGGGACAAATTTGACATCAGATAGGGGGTGATCAGACTAATGGATTTGACCCGGGGTGTCTTGGAATGATGGGACTTGAAAAAATTAACATTGGGGTATCGTTGTCGTGCTTGGAAATTGTCAATTTCCCTGTTGCACATTTGTACGAAAACATGATAATAATAGATTATACTAAATATATAACGTGCATTAATCTTATTCTTAGCTCGATCTATGCATGATCCTTTTCTTTCTCTACATGTGATTTTCCCAATTTTAGCTCCCTTGTGTGCATCCCAAGCTATCTTTATTTTGTATAATTATAGACCTTTTTGGGATGCCATTTTATCTCTTCTTTTCTATTTTTAGCTATTTCCTTGGAAAATTGGGTAAGTCCCAAAATCTGTCTACTCATGCATGAACCTTCATGCACTGATCCTTCCTATATGTGCACACCCCTTGCGTGCGGTCCCAAACCTCAGCGTGTGGCTAGTCTATGTAAGGGCTTGGTATGTGACTTGTATTCGATTGCAAGAATGTGCAAGTACAAGTGGAAACATATGGGAATAGTAACTACATCGATCATGTAAAATATATACAAATATATGTACGACTTGATTTGCACATTCAAAATTAAGAATATGCAAAGACACCTCCACTTCACACCAGTGTTAATCTCTAAATGTCCACCTTAAGGATAAAAAAGAAATCAATCTTTAAATCTAGGATTATTAATAGATGATACTTAAAACTGTGAGAAGGTGTACAATGTAATTGATTGTTGATCAAATTAACAATATCTAATAGTATATTTGAAGTGAGTTCTTATGCCCCGCCACGTTCTTCACAAATTGGTGCCTCTACCTTTGATGAAAATGAATTGAGTTGCACCTTGTTCCTAGTGCAATATTGAAATAAATATGAGCCTATGCATCCATTACACCATCATAACCATTTTCTCTGATACCAAATGTTGGAATTGGTCAGAGTTGCATAGGATAAACACAATAAAGATATTATATTCAGCATACGGATGATAATATTACAAAGGCTATTATTATCCATAAAAACAACAAGCAAACTTCCTACTAAATAGGAATTCAAAACAACAAATAACCCGATAAATAGAATTGAGTATGAAAAACTAACAAATTAAACCTATAGCAATAAATTACCATATAGTAAGAAAATAATTATTTAAATGGAGCACTAATGAGGATTATTCCTAACAATCTCAATATACTAAGTAAACTCATTACCATTTTCTATAGTTTGAATCATTTTTTATAAACCTGCATTAATTGAAGCTAACCCTACCTTGTATTGTTGAAAATTTAATTTATCTAACCTTTACTAGGCTTGATAATTCTTTTGCAGTTGTTATTGCTTCTAGATTAATTTAGGATTTATATGATGATAATTTAAAATGGCTTAAAATATTAAAATATTATGGTTTACAGTATTTGTGTTCTAAACATGCTCAGTTATATGATTTTTTCTTATTTTAACGATGTTGTGATAGATATAAAATATACGAATGGATATTTCTTCAAGTTTTATACGTGTGCCATTACTTGGAGTAACAAGAAGCAACCAACTGCCTCCATCTCTTCTATTGAGGAAGAATATAGAAGTGCAATGGAAGCAACAAAAGAATTTATGTGGCTAAAGTGGTTGTTGGAAGAAATTCACATGGAAGTTAAAGGAAGTATTTCTCTCTAGTGTGATAGTCAGAGTTGTATTTTTCTTACAAATAACCTAGTTTAAAATCGCATAACAAATCATATATAGATGCATATCCATTTCATCTGAGAGAAGGTTATTTGCAGTGATATATATTTCTAGTTTGTCTGAATGAAGCTCAAGTTGCAGATATCTTCATGAAGCCATTGTGTGTTGGGAAGTTCTTCAAGTTTCATGCAATGTTTGGCCTTTCAAAGTTTCAATTAAGGGGGAGTGTGCAAAGGCATTGCAAAGATCATTATGATCTAAGTAAACTTCCCTAACTAAATTTTATTGTATAGTCCAGTAAAAAAACATTATTTTCTAAAGGAGGTCCTTGCTTTATAATAGGATCCTAAGTTTCTTATATATTTTTTCCATGAGAAAATAGGAGATGTAGTATCACAAATCATGCTTAGCCTAAATCATCATTTCTGATTTATGGATTCTAAATCCTTTTAAGAAAAAAGGTAAGTTCAACATGATGAAGCTGTATAAATTCTTCAAAAGTGATATGCTAGCATAAACCCCTCATTTTGGTTTAAGGATTGTAAATCATGTTGTATAGCTAGGTAATGTTAACATATAACCCCAATGGAGAACACGTTTTCACTTATGTCACCCGACTATGCTTCTCATGTTTTAGCAATAGACCAGCTATCAGATTCTAAAGAGATAGATGGAAATAGTGAATACATTGACAAAAATAGTGCAAAGGAAAACAATGAATATCCAAACGAGGAAGTGTATGAAGATGAATCTTATTCATATAATGAGTCGGTGGAATTGAATCCGAATGAGGGCTCGACTATGACATTCCCTTATATATTGAAAATTCCTACTAGGATGATTGTTTCATTTGAGGAGATGTGGATATTTGTGAGGAAAATAACATGGCTTCTGAATCCCAGCAAAGATCCTCACTGATCAATTCCATAGGATTGAAACATGGAATGGATTCAGCCACAAAAGTTGTACAATCAGAAAACAGGAGTTCAAAACAAGGTGTGGTTGAAAAATGGTGCCCTATTGGTAAATTGAAGGTGGTTTTAGGGAACACTACTGAGAAAGTCACTACAAAGTCCTCACATAGGTTGTTTCACTCCCAGTTTGACCCAGACTCCCTCAAGGTCCTAGAATTATGGGAGGGTGAGGGGTATATAGAGTATACCAAATTGACATTCGGGGGTGGATTGGGTGAAGGATCAGATGATGGGTGGAAAACTGTGTTATCCAGAAGAGATACACGCAAGCATCTTATTCTGCAATGTGATAGAATCACTAGGAGTAGGTAAAAAAGCTATCTGGATCTAGCACTCCTTTGATTCTTGTGTGTTCTTGGTTTCCAATTCTAGACTGGGTGAAGTGTTGTATTTATGTTGTTTTGTTGCAGTTTCGTTCTTGTGTTGTTGTTCTACTATTTTTTCAGCTTGTTCTGGTTGGTTTCTTGTTTGGTCTTCTAATCATTATATCTAGGTGATTAGACCCCTCTTTTGGTTGTACTAGGGTAGGATCCATGTACAAAAACCTTTATCCCTAATAAAAAATATTAAGAGCGAGTTTTGGAATAATAATCTTACTTGGATTTTACCCCTTATTAAGTTCCTAAGAAGATTATATTTAACATTACCTTTAAATATAACTATAAACTTTAGATTATAATTAATAAATAAAAATATAAACATATTTTTATTTATTAAATATAAACTAGATATTTATACATTAATTGGTTTATAACATCGATTAAATGAATAGGTGTCTATAGAGTCACACCTAATCACCCTAGTTTAAATAAACACTTGGGGCCCGTAAAAAAACAAGTGAATAAGTGAGAGGGGAAGTGAGGTGAAAAAGTGGGTTACTATACATGTAAATGTGACTAATGTTTCTCTAATGGAAATCTATGTTTATTTGTGGGTTTTATACCTCAAACAAGTTTTCCCACGTTAAATCTAGTGTGTGCATTTACTTTATTTTATTTAATGGTATAATATTGAGGTTACTTTAAGTTTATTTATTTATCTCGATCATCTAACAAACATGTTGATACGATTTAGCAAAAAATGGAGTGATTGGATCCTTTAATTTTTTATACCACTTGTGGAGGATTGTTTGTCATTATCTTCCTCTAAAACTCCCCCACAATACATAGATAATCTTTACACAGAAGTACAAATTAAGATCTGAAAAATGCTTCCATAGTTTTTATTGTTGTACGTAAGAACTTCTTTCCATAAATGAAATTTTTTTTGCAACAATTTTGACAACATTTTATCTCGAATTTACACCGATATTATGTCAACACTAATGTTCAATTCATTTTATTTTTGGGTTTTATTTGAGTGAGTGACTTTATCCAAGGGTTGTTTTGTAACGAATTATGCTTTGTAAAATTGGCGGCCAAACTTGAAGGAAGTTGGTGATTTGTCTTCCCCATTTGCATAGTAAAATGTGGTGTCTTTCGAGTTTCTAATTCTCAACTGAACCTACAAAATTATATGGACCACCTAATTGTTGCATGAAATTAAAAGACAAAACAATACAAAATGTGAAGCTCACTGTAACTATCAGAAAGAGTTTCTCTAGTGAGAGACATCAATGCAAAAACAAGTACAATAGACATCATTTTATGTGAAAAGCATAATTTTATGGTTGACATCAAATTGAACCCACCAACACTATGACCAACCAATATCACCTATACACATAAATAGCCAAAACTATTTCTTACTATTTATTGTTGTGAGCTACATATTCACTAAAAAATGGAACAACCTACATCCAAATAAATGGATACCTTATCCTATGAAGGAAGAGGAGTAAAGACGTGAGTGAGACTGTTATAATACTCAAATGATGTAATCATGTTTGCATCTTTTCTTTAAAAGAAAGTACATATCAACCGATAGAGGCTCTTGAAGTTATTCTTCCTGTCGATGATGTCTCAGAAGGGTGGAAAACAATGCATAGAAAGAAAAAATCCATTCACAAGAAAATCATTTCTCCTACCTAGTTTGTCTCTTTCGCTGCTGGGTAGTTGTTCCCTTTCTGACTCTTGTTGTGATTAAGGCTTTATCTGGTCTTTCAAGCCTTTTTTGTATCTGGGTTTGGCCCCGGTCAAAAATTCAACTTTTACCTATTATCAAAAATGTTTGCATCTTTCGGGTTTATGTGTGTGCTAGCCATGTCAAGGGAAGAGGATGTGTGATCAACATGGGTAAAAAGATATGCAAATTTATACCAATACCAGGCCCCAAAGAAAGCTCCATGCACCAACACAAAGTAGAAGCTTCTTTCATCCAATATATGTGGATGATGTTTATTGTTCTATACATCAACGAAAAAGTCTGTATCCATTGTCAATATATTGACAATGTCAACAGTAGGAACCTTTGTCCTATTTAGAGAAACGTTGTCATATTAGTAAACATCATGATATTCCTTATGGAGTTATTTTTGCACCAGTTCATATACCAAATTTCACTTTGGCATACTAACCCTTCCTAGGTTACGAAGGTACTAATCAAATCACCGATCTAGTTTATAATTTATTTTCTTTTGGTGTGGAAGACAATCAATCAAACCAAGCCCCAAAACAAGCTCCATGCACCAACACAAGGCGGAAAATTATTTCATCTTCCAATACACATGGAAAACATATAGTGTTCCATACATCAATGACAAAAGTCTTCTCCAGACTCCATCGTTACTGTACTGACAATATCAATAGCGTGAACCTTCATCCCATTAAGAGAAATAACTTCATATTGGTAATTGTTTTTGATATTTCTTGTGAAGTTTTTTCGACACCAGTTCATACAAGAATTTTCCCTTGGGATACCAACCCTTCCTAGGTTAGGAAGGTATTAATCAAATAATGGATCTGGTTTATAACTCATTTTCTTTGCGCATGGAGGTCAATAAATTAGACTCTGAGCTCATTTGCTACAATGGGCTTATAAGGTGCCCATGTTTAGATGATCAAAACATGAAGAAAACCCAATGAAATCATGAGATATCTAAATTACAAGAATTTTAGTAGGGAAAACGAAAAAAAACAAAAGCAACAGACTTGTGCAAGTTTGCACAAAAGATTAACGAACAAATGAAACTAATTTTTGTTCACTTCAGGTAAAGAAGAGGATCTCTTATAGGGTGATCCCATGTTAGGGCCTACTGCTTCTATTTGCATAGGAAATGTGGTCCCATGTTAAAAAAAATTAACTGTTGTTGTTAAACCCCAACAAAATTTCTAAAATTCCTCAGTAGCTACATTTTAGGGAGAGGATTTCCAGCCCCATTAAGCAATAGGGGGCACACAAAAAAAAGCAGTTGCTTATAAATTTTAGGGAGCTTTTGTGACACTTGGCATTTAAATTTAATCTTCCCTCTCAATTTTTCCTTGTAATAATTTATTCAAGATTCATGGGACCATACTTCTGCTAATGCTAAAGACTCCTATTTTGTCTCTGCAGAGAAAAATAAAAATTCGTGGGACCTTACTAAAGCTAAAATATCCTATATTTTTTCTCTCCCTCACATGCTCGTTTTTTTTTCTTTTTTCTTTTGGTGAGGTCTTGATTTAATCTAGCATTCCGCCAAAGTCACCTCGGACACGATTTTGGGTTCATCCCTTTTTTTATACAGGTATCTCTTGGGAGTGAAACCTTGGTGGATGGCTAGGCAACACCTTTTACACCATCATCAACACCACTGCACCACAACCCTTTAACTTTCCCTTTGCATGAGACCGCAACATTAGAGTATGGAGAGGTCACACCACTTAACCTTGGTCTCAAAGAATAGTAAGTATCCACAACCCCACAACTAAATCAACAATCATGTCAAAGAAATATTGCTTGCTGCAAAATGTACAAGAAGATGGGAATTTATGGTTAAACCTTTACCAAAGAAAGGAGAAGATTAACTAGACCTAAAACTTGGAGAGGGCTTATATCTACAAATAAGCAGGGTGATGTCATCAAGAATGAAAATCAGGAAAAGGAGGCCTAATATAAGCGGTAACACCTAATATTTTCACATTCAGCGTTGAAGACTATGAAGCTCATGCTCCATACAGAGCACCCGTTCCTTCAAAATCGTACATGCTCCATATTATGTAAGATGTTGTATTACAAGGCACCTACAGAGTACAAACAGGGCTCGCTTGGGTTTTCTGTTTCTGTGGGAAACAAATTACAATGTTGTCTCACGATTTCAGTTGTAAAACAGCTCGTGTTATGCAAGAATGGAGGATTGTAAATGGGTTTCAGCGAGGCATAAATGATGTTAGGGTTCCATTTTTCACCATTGTGCTCCATATATTTTAAGCTTTCCTCCCGCGAGCTTCAACTGTTCATGACCTCCAAAAATGCTTTGATGTTGCTTCATTTCCTCCTGCCTGACGAGGCTTAAGGAAGTGGAACCGTTGTTCCTCAAAACCTTTCACAGCCGTGAGTGGGTAAACAAATGTGTTAAACAGGACGCTTGAAACGCCTAAAAAAACACTGCAAATGTCCATTTTGCTCTCCTTTTAAGATTTTATGCTTTAATAAATGCATCCACACCCTCAACGGTGTCAACTTAAATTTTCTCGAAGCCAGAGTTCGATTTGGATTTTATAACTGTACAAATAAATTACTCCATATAGATTTGTCTTTCACTGCAGCTCAAACAAGGAATGAGACATTGCTACCACTGTCAGAATCTCCCAGACCAATTCCAGTAGCCATTGAACCTTTGATCTAAAAAGAAAGGTTGAAGAAAAAATGCTCGAATAAATCAACCTAGCGGTGCTATAAAAATAGTAACGATTTTTATTTTTAAAAACTTCCTCAAGAAAGAAAACCGAGAGAAGAATCCATTTTCTTTACCAGTTTTTGCCTTATAAACTTCGAATACCTGCAAAGAATCTCCCTATTTTCCATTACATTTATTACAGAAATTAATGCAATCCAAGGTATAAAAAATAATAAATGAGGAAAGGACTGAGCTCTAGACTAATGTTGTAGAGGCTTCGACGATGGAAAAGGTAGATTATCCTTCCTGGGAGGAAGATAACTCTCAGCCGGGTCCAAGAAATAGTAAGAAGCATGAACCTTTGGTTTCATAGGGTTGCAAGGTTTTAGATGGCTGAGTGGGAGGAATGTATTAGTATGGTAAAGGATTACCCCATAGACAAGACTCCTTAGGACCAGACTACTTAGCCTTTATTATTTCAACCAACTCTAGCATTCTTTTTAGGTTTTCTCCCATGAATTGCATCTTCTGTTGAGGATTGTATGATCCTGGTAAAGGATTACCCAATGGACACGGTTCTCGAGGACCAAGCTATCTAGCTTGTATTTTTCAATAAGCTCTTTTACTATCTTCATATTTTTCTCCATGACTTGAATCTATTGTTGCAAATCGGGACCAGGAATGAAGATTCCTTCATTATATGCATACTCCTATGCTTGAAAACCATTAGAGTTAGTAGGATACCCATATACATCAATATGACCTTTTGCATATAAAATCCATCATAATAAGGTTCATATCCATGATATTTTGGGAAACTTTGGGTGAAGGTTGGAGGGTGAGGATAATATTATTATTTAACAAGAAGATGAGGGCGAGAATTCTAATGAGGGGAGGAAAGAACCGTGAATGCTATGTAAATGATATAAATCAATCCTTGAATCGTTGGACTCACAAGGTGATTGAAAACATGGTTCTCAAACCAACTGAGCTAAAAACACACCAGAACTTAGCTATAAATTCTAAAAAACATGCATCCTTGTTTTTGAAAATGCTAAAAAATATTTAACAAGAATACACATAAAGTCTGTAATGGATTACTTACAACATGAGAGAAAGATCTAAACAAATTGTCCAAACAAACTCTCCCACTGGGCGTGACAAAAACTACTCGATGTTTGAGATGTGTACCCGTGACAAGATATATTAATTTGAAGAACTTGGTATCTCAACATCAAAACTGGGAATGCCTCCAAGGCGTGGGACACATGGCTCCTTGAGGTAAACCTCCAAAGAAGGACATAGTTCTATCCTCACTACTATATGTTAATCACTACTCTACTCTAATATACTAGTTGCAGGAGAAAAGGGATGAGAAAACATGAAATAAATACTTAGTGATCTATTTAGAATAAAGGGGATCACCCTACATGTATGAGTTAGCAAGTTAAAGGACTTAACACATATCTAGAGGGAAGATATGAGCCACAGCCAGACTATGCATATAAATCAAACTCTCACTCTCGACCTTTGGATAGACACAATGAAATAAATTTTTACAAATGCCACACACAATAAACCATAAAGATAATAGAGAGGTAAGGGACAATGATACAAATATAGAGGGAAAATATAAGCAATAACCACATATGTATTAAAAACTAGAATATACATAGTCTAATATCAACAAACTCTAAGGTGTTCATTCATCTACAAGGATCAAACCAGATATCAGAGGCACTCATAAATCTTTGCAACCAAAAGAACAAAGTAACTTTAGATTCAAGGTAGGGCAATTGGTTTACAATAACAAAAATTGCAGATGTATAAAAGAAGGAAGAGAGAAGAGAGAAGACAAGAAAGAGAGAAGAGGAAGATGATTAATATGATGAAGAATATTTCTCTCTCATGTATATCGCTTCAGAAGGATTAGGAAGCTCCAAAAGATGCTCAATTAAGAATATCTTCCCCAAAATCACCTCTGAAACATATTTCGAGGAATCGACTAGAATTATGATGATCCACAACCATGAATAATAGCTTGAGAATTACTTGAAACATACCCTATCCATAAACCCTTATGAGTGTCAAGGAAATATTTTTTTATTGTTGATTGTATGCCTTCATCTACAAGAAATAAGAAAATATTTTTCTTATTTGATCTCTAAGAAGACATCAATGTAATCCCATGAGATCACGAGGATGAATGTAGATTAAGTTGTCATTTGGTGAATAGATCATGATTTCACTTTGGGAGAACTGTAACAAATCTTCTATGGTCTATACCTTGTTTAAGCCCTTAATTTGCATTTTGGTGGGACTAAGAGGGAAACTCTAGCTTGAAAGCATCTTCTAGAAGACTTTAGAACAAATAAAAAACATTTGAAAGTGATTTGGGATCCTTTTAATATGGAAATGTGAGTAGAAGAGACCCAAACACTATGTCACAAATTTCTCTCCAATCTCTCAACCTTCTCTTTATAACTAGAACCAACATGTAGCTCTTTGAAACAAATTTTCAATGGTATTATTCGTAGGTCATTTGGAGCTCCCTATAAAAATATATGAGTGAAAAACTAGAGCTCTTTCATACCCTTTGTGACGTCTCCAAGTTCATTTTTACGTTAAGTGAAACCATCAAATTTTATCTAGTGAAAAGGCATTATATCTAATCTTAGGGTTTACCAATCTCTTCCATGTGTCACTTTTACCACATGTCCTTCATCAATTCTTTGGAATTATTTGGAAGGGAGACTAAGGATTGAGAGAGTGTAGAGTATCAATGGTTGCCACATGTCCGGAATCTCCACATGTCACTCATCATTTCCTTGCAGAGTTTAAAGTAAGAATCCTTAACCTTGAGACAATCCTATGAAAACCCTACATGTCAATGGTTTCCATGAGTCCTCCTTTCCACTTGCCATATATCAATGCCTTATTAAGTGGATCAATTTAAGGAAAATACCTAAGGATTTTGGAAGTGTAGAAATTTGATGGTTGTCATGTTTCCTTTCTTTTCCATGTGTCACACATCAGTTTCCAAAAAAGTTTGGGATGTGAACTTAAGGCTCAAAAAGATGCAGTGAATTGATGTTTGCCATGTGTCTTAAATTGATGCTTTGTAGAGTTTAGGGATTAACTGAGGCCTCAAGATAGTCTCGAATGTTGATAACCTCCATGTGTCCAAACCACCATGCATTACACAACAATACTCTATAATGTTTAGAGAGTAAGTAAAAAGCTTGAAGTTTTTGGGAGTGTCAAATATCGATTAGTGCTAAGTGACAGCCACCATTAAGGGTGTTGAAAACTACGAAAATTCTTTAAGTTCCAAGCACTTTGTGGAAATTTGTAAAATTGATGGTTTCCACATGTTAAATAATGCCACTTGTAAAACATCCATCACTAAAGCACTAAAAACCATGAAAAATAATTTTGAGATGTCTTTTAGTGACATTTTTCCATGCTTTGCTTAATTAAGGTTCACAACTTATTTTTAATATAAAACCAAAAGAGTGAATGCCATTTGAATGTTTTAATGGTAAAACACATTAAAATCAACTAAGTTCTTTTTTATTTTACCTTTATGCACTAAGATAAGTAGATGGAAATCAATTTTGATACATTTCAAACAAAAAAGTGCCCCAAAAAACATATATAACACCATTAAAAGCCTCCAAGTTCTAAAATCGAGATTAGTTTCCTAATAAGGAAGGGTCGGGTTCATTTTGGAAACAGTAAGGAAGGAACATGTAGAGGCAACACCATTTATAAATGTACTATCACATTCCAAATAATGACTCATTGTAGGCTACTATGATCACCTGATGTGGTTTGCCTAAGAGAAACACCATCCAAACAACTTATATCTATATAGATAAGTGAAAATAGATGTGATGGGATTGATGATGAATATCATGTTAATTTTAGAAAAGAAATCTCCTTATAGAGCTTACACTGATATTGTTTTTGAGCTACCTACCCTTCTCTATTTTCCACATTCCCACTAGAAGCATGACCGAGCCAAGAATCCAATATTTTTCTCCACATAGTGTGAAAGGTTAGGAATTGATGTTCTGCAAAGTTTGGAGGTTTAACCAAGGCATCAAGACAATATGAGATGTTGATCACCTCCATGTGTCTAAACCACCACACATCACACATCAGTACTCTGCAGTGTAAGGAGAGTAGGAAAAAACTTAGAGTTTTCAAGAATAAAATTGAATGTTAGTGTCAAATGCTAACTATCCATTAGGGGCACTAAAAAATATGAAAAGTATTTATGTTCCAAACATTTTGTGGAAAGAAGGAAGACCGATGGTTGCCACATGTTAACTTGCACCACTTGTTGAAGATCCATCACTGAAGCAAAGAAAACCATTAAAAGTAACCAATATTGGAAGTTTTGAGATGTTCTTAAGTGACATACTGCCCTATGTTTCTCAATTGAGATTGATGACTTATTTTCAATAGAAACCCAAGGTAGTGAACCTCATTTGAACATTTTAATGGAAAAATACATTAAAATTATCTAAGTTCTTATTGATTTGACATGTATGCACTCAGATCAAGAGAGGGAAATATCTTTCAATACATTTCAAACACAACGGTGCCCCCAGAAATATGTATAACACCATTGAAATCCTCAAAGTTTTAAAATTAGGATCAATTGCCCAAAAATGAAGTATGGGGTTCATTTTGGCAACATTAAGGAAAGAACATGTAGAGATCACCATTTTAAAATTCACTATCCCATTCAAAACGTAGGCTCCTTATAGACTACTATGTTCACCCCATGTGGGTTGTCGAAGGATAGCACCATCAAAACAACAAGTTATATATATATATATATATATATATATATATATATATATATTTAAAATGCATGTGATGGGTTTGATGATGAAGATCATTTTCATTTTAGAAAGATGATCGTCTTATAGAGCCTATGTTGAGCTATATGTCCATCGCTATTTTCCATATTCCCACTGGAAGCATGACCGATCCTAGAATCCAATATTTTTCTCCACATAGTGCAAAAGGTTAGGAATGACCATTCAGAGGCAACACAACTTTGAAAGTGTATTAGCCCCACTCTGAACCCAAACTCCTTGTAGGCTACTATGCTAACTTCAACTTAGACTATTGATGGCATAGTCTTCAATAATGGTTACATAGTGGTCCAACGCATGTTGCACAACTCATTGCATGGTGGATGTTAAATATTCTAATCTTGACCTGTATCATCTTAAAAGATTATTTGAATTTATTTTTTGATTTTTTCCCTCTTCTCCACCAACTATTCCTTCTGGAATTTAATGTTTTTGTTTTGGAATTCATTTTGAATTCTCTCTTAGAAGGGAAATTTAATTAATATTGTAAAAGTTATTTTTCATTTTTAGTGTAAGCATAATGAAAACAAGAGCATAGGGAAGAACAAAACGGTATAAGAACATTCCAAACTTAGGGAATAGAACTTCCCAATTTTTCATTTCAATAACATATAGTAGCATACAACAACATACAAAGAATATAGACCATATAGACTAGAAGAACATTGCATTATTTCTTTTTAGGGAAGAAGAAAAAATATTGCAGAAATATACAAACAAAGTAGAGAAACATATCAAGAAATTTAGGTATTTAATTGTTCTTTTTGGAATCAATATAATCATTTTTTTTTTATTTGCATCCATTTTAAAAAACATTGTTTTTAGAGGAGTATTTGGGGTTTAATAAGTGATGGCTTCCACTAGTAGAAACTCTTGGCATCAACCCCCTGTGTTTGATGGAAAAAACTATGACATTTGGTGCATAAAGATTAAGGCTCCGTTCTCTTCTCAAGAGTTGTCGGAACTACTAGAAAGTGGAAACATAAAAACACTAGACCAAGTAGCATTCAATGATCTCACACAAGTACAAAATAACCTTTTGATGGAAAATAGAAATAAGGATTTCAAGGCATTGAGCTATATTTTGAATTTAGTAACTAATTCAAATTTTCCAAGGATAATAGCAGTTTCACATTCCAAACAAGCATGGGATATTTTACAAAATTCCTATAAAGATAGTGACAAGGTGAATCTAGTTAGATTATAGATGTTAAGGAGAGGTTTTGAGATTCTTTTGATGAAGGAATCAAAATCTATCAAAGTTTTTTACAAGGAAAATGACCATAGTAAATTAAATTAGGATAAATGGAGATGTTATTGAAGACCATATAATCATGGAGAAGTTATTGAGGACTCTTCCAATAATATTTGATCATGTTTTTCTAGCAATAGAAGAGTCTAAGGACTTGATAAAAAATGGTTGATGAATTGATGGGTTCTTTGCAAACCCATGAATAAAGGATGAGTAGGTCAGTTGGATCTTCTAATGAACAAGCCTTAAAGACAAACATGAATGTGAGAGGTAGGGGAAGAGGAGCCTAAAATATAGGAAGAGGAAAATTTTTCAACTACCAAGAAGGTGGAAGGCACAATCATCAGGAGCTACATGGAAGATGAAGAGGAAGGAGCAATAAAAATTGTACAGGTGGCTCCACACAAAGGTATGATAAATCAAACATCTAATTTTACTATTGCAAGAAGTATGGACACTATGCTAGTGAATTTAGGAAGGAAAATTATGATATGAAAACCCATAATGCAAGTTATACTAATGCAAAAGAGGATGAATTTTAAAATCATGAAAATTGTTTTTTAACATACAATGTAGCAAAGCAAAGCAACAAACAAATATGGTATTTAGATAGTGTATGAAATAGCCATTTTTGTGGGAACAAAGGAATTTTCAATAATGTAGATGAACCAACCAAATCTAAAGTAAATATGGGAGCAAATGACAAGGTTCCTATAATGGGAAAAGGAAACATATCCATACTCACCAAGCAAGCTGATACACGAAAAATTCAGGATGTCTTCTATGTGATAGGGTTGTGTTGGACCAAAAATTACACCCTCTGAATGGTTATGAAATATCAAAAGAATTTTTGGGCAACATGGGATGATCTATAAGTGTGGGATTTGCAAAGTGATATCAACCTCCAAAGAAGGTCGGCTTCCTCTACCTAATCCTAATGCTAAAACTACTCCTATAACAAGAAAAACAACCATCTAATCCTAAACTACATGTTCCAAGGGACCACAGTTAGAAGGAGATACATAAAGGGGAAATCCTAAACTGCAAGGAGGTGATAACACAAAGAAAAAGGGGGAAAGACAATCTCAGTGAGAGAAAAAGGAGGAAATGATGATAAAGAGGGAAGAGTATGAGTGCCATAGATAAGATAAATGCATTACCTTCCAATTTCCATGAAAAACTCAAGAAAAATAGACTCTTCAAAGTGAAGAAACATACATAAACTGTCTGCAATGAATGGAGAATCAAGAAATTGCAATAAAACACAAGCCAAGGTAGAGAATAGCCATAAAACATGAGTTTTTTTCTTTATAATGATACACAATCCATTAAAATGAAGGAAGGAGGTATAAACACATTACATAAGTCCAAATATGATGTATACCACTCAAAAACACTTTTTTAACATTTAATATGATGCCCTTGTATTCCAAGATAGCCCAACCTTTACAAACGAGTATCATCATATAATTTATAGAAGAGTGGGAGAGAGAGAGAGAGAGAGAGGAGGGAAAATAGATAAGGTATGGGTTTTTAGATACAACCACCAATAATCAACATTAAAATCTCAACAAATCATCACAGTTAACTTTACAAACCCATTCCCCCATGTCTTATTGCTTGTAGAAGAAGGAAAGAGCCCATTATTCATTAAATTCGGTGGTTGAGTCATCTAGAATAATGTTTAATAAACCAGACTGTATTTCTTATTTTTCACGTACTAAATCTCATCAAAATTTTATTTTCTCGGATTTATGATGGAGAGAAGGATGTGATATTTCCAACAATATTGATTTCATCAAATTTGGAGCTCTGTGGAGGAAGATATGGCCTTTTAAAGTTTTACAAGTTGGGAGCATAAGAATGTGACATGTGGCATTATTTGATTAGCCTCAAGGATTTCCTTTGCCTACGTGTGCTTTTATTTTTCATTTTCCATGTGCCCACATTTCATTAGTTACGAGGTCAAGTGCTTTGACTACAATTTTTCCTTTCCTAGGTGCAGACCCAAAATGTTATTGAATTTTGTTTATTCCATGGGTTTCAAGTCCGCATAACCCATATGCATTAAGATCTTGCAGAAATTCGACACCTGTCCTCCCTTTGTTCGCTTTGATCCTATCATGTGTTCTGTTGAACTTTCCATCACATTTTACTTTGACTTATTGACCCTCACTCTAGACATGATGCCTCTAATCCACCCACATTTATTCTGCAGACTTAATTCCACCAAAGTATAAATTCCCCAAAGAATAGTGGAATTGTGAAGCGTGTCTCTAGATCAACGCTTGATCTTCCACCATGTATCCAATTTTGATTGAGCCATCTATCTATCATGTTCCGCCCATTGACATTTTGACCCTTTCAACCTTCCATTTTTCCACTCGGACCTGACGCCTTGATTCATTTTAGCTCATTCTGTGGGATGGAGTTTGATGGAGCCAAAAGCTACGAGGATGCCTAGAATGATGACACGTGGCCCTATCTTCCTACAGGTATTTTTAAATGTTAACGACCAGTGCTTTCGTGGTGTAAATTTTTTTGGGCATCTTAAATGTTATGTAGCCTATTAAAATGACTAAGCCCATTTTAAAGTTTGATATCCAAATTTTCAAGGGGTGTGAATTTAGGATAATAGTTTTGGCAACCTCCATGGATATCCTTCCTACTAGATTTGACTAGTATCCTTATGTGATCCATTAGGCATGGAGTCAAGCCCAAAAACATAAAAAAATGATATGAATTTGAATATTCTCACCCATGAACTTGTATGGATCATGAATGGACTTAACACGATCCATGGAATTCCTGAATTGATTTGTGGAGCTCCGATTAAGACTTAGAAGCTTCTCTAACTATCTGATTCTACCATGAACCTACTTAAACTGATCTAGAGTGGCCTTGGTATACTCTTGAAGCTGATTTTGGGAGTTTTTATTAAAACATGCAAACCATCCCAAATGTTTGAGTTTTTAAACCAAGGAAACGTACAAAGAATCTTAAAATAAAATTTATCTCTTGGGGCTGAAGAATACACTTTGAAATCTTCCCCAAAATTTGATTTTTCCAAGAAAGGAGAAACATAAATATTTGATCCTTTAATGATAGTGGAAAACTATTTAAAATTATCTCAAAACACTAGTTCCCTGGAAAATATGAATCACTTGAAGAGTTTTGAGTTGCATGCTGATTTGGAAATGGAGTGCATGCATTTGAAACTGCCCCAAAAACACCCTTTCACCATAAAACCTACTCTTCCTTAAAAATGGAATGTGAAAATTATAATCAAAATAAAAAAACCATGTATAAAACATAAAAATCATACATGTCCCAAATGGAAACATGAAGAGTGTGCATAAGAACTTATTTTACTGAAAAAACTTAACTACCCTACTCCAACCAGAATGAAAGGAAATAAAAAAAACCTGCAATGGGTTGGGAAAAGTAGTTTCCTCTCTATATGCACCCAAATTTGCATGTGCTACATTGTTGGAAAATGGTTACAAACGTCCCCAACGATGCTTCATTTCCTTTCAAAATATGTTCAATCTCCTAAACCTATTCACAGTGTATATTTATAGCCTAGACATTCTTACTTAGCTTTGCCACACTTTCTTCCATCTTCCCACTTCATTTTGTGCATGTTTTGTCCTTTAGTGTTAGGACCACCGCCCTACCTAGGTGGCAGTTCTGAAACCACTGCCTAGGTAGGGTGGCGGTCTTGAGTGATTTTTCTAGAATCCGTCATGTGTGTTTTTGACATGAGACACTTCACTTAACTTTTAGGATGCGTTTGTGAACCAAATTGCCTAAAAATAGTATTGATAGCCTAGTTTCCCTTCCCTCTTCTATTTTTAAATATATTTAATTAAGTTTTAACTACCTCTTCTTGCCTTGTGCATGAAGGCACATCCCAACCCAATTCTTATATATTCCATTCTTGTATTTAAGAAAATGGTCTGAGAATTTTTGTGTATCTTTCATAGTATTGCTACCATAATCCCGCTAGGAATTGCATAGCCAAGATCAGATATCTTGTGATATCTCTCTTCTAATTTTATTGCAACTAGACTGCCTTCAAGCTACCATTGCTCAAACATCTTCTTCTATTGTTGTTCTTGCATTCCCAATCCCTTGGACTCATATGGACACACAAAGAAAGAAAGGAACAAACTGAGGGGACAGATACAGATACAACCAAATTTTCCAAAGCTCTTGCTTATCCAGGTTGGAATTACTTGTTTGTTTGCTTCATTTCTCCAATTATCAATTCTGAATCATTAGTTTCAATTACATATCAAATAGAGTAGAAAAATTGTTCATCTCAATTGATTAGGAAATTACAAGTTGATCAAATCATTAGAAATATTTCTCTTTGATATTAACAAGGATGTTGTGGGGAACAATATCTCTTCTAGGGTTATAATTTGTTCTTCACCTCAGAGGTAGGGTTTTAAGGTTTTTTTGGTTAAGTTAGGTTATCTGTTTTAGATTTAGATTTACATATTTAGAAAATTAATAAGCTACATTCGGCTAACTACTTGTATTTAGTTTGTTAATTAGATGAGAAGTATTTCTTAAAAAACTAGAAAAGATAAAAAACATTTACTTTTGTTAAATTAGTTTACTTTAATTGTTTTTCTCTGATATACTGTGAAAACACAAAAAACATAGATGAAATTTCCTTTGATAGTTATTTTTTTTACCAGGATCATTTCAATTCATTTTGTATGACCATCAATGGCCCACAACAAGAAAATATAGATGATTGTGATCCTTTAGTCCCATAACCCAGCGGGCCAAAATTCTTGACCGACATTGATACAGGTTTACACTTGCAATTTTTACACACACCTACTAGGTTTTATGAGAAAAGAGGACAATTAAACATGCTAAACATTGCAAATAATCAAGCCTACGATTTTTGGAATGCTCCTGACAACAAGGTTTGATTACGCACATGACCATAATAGAACCAAAACCTCCATGAGTTTTCAGTTGTGATCCCTAGGTCCCGCAACCCAATGAGCTTACTAGCCAATTAGATATCAACACTAGTTTACATATGTTGGTATTTAGGTCATCACCACTTCCACTTGATATGATTACACAACTTTCATTATTGAATAGAGTAGCCGATCAGGCTAAGACTTTCTAGATTAGACCATAAAATCATCCATAGTCCCTATGGTTTCATCACGCCTCTCGTTCTCACTTCCATGACCTTTTCTGGAAATATGTACGAGGAACTCGCAGGTCACTTTCCACGTGTTCAATGTGACCTAGGAAAAATGCACTACTAACAAGGAAGTAAAATACTAACAATAATACCTCATCCTTTGTGTTCTATAGCAAACCTAAGAATGGGCTAGGAAACATGGATTGAGCCATGATTGTGTGATATGTAGATGATTTTCTCAAAAAGGAGCAAGGCCTTACTACAACAATGATCCACTTACTTTGCACCAAATGGGTAAAATGATTATGGATTTGGGGTGTTTTAATATGAGGCTATTTGGGCATTAGGATGAGGTGGGAGGATGTTCTTTGCTCAAAGGATGTAAGAACCTGGACATGACATTCAAGCTTATTCTCCGTGTCTTAGAGGGGAGGGGTGAGGTCGTATTTATATCTTGGGGAAGTGATTAACTTAGAGTAATTTAATTAATCATGGTTTGAAAATTTGGGAAAGATTAGGTGAGTTGGGAACACAAAGAATGGGTGAGGATTTGAATTGAATTTTTAATTCATAAATGGAGGATTTTAGGTGAGTGGGGATTACGAAGAATGGGTGAGGATTTGAATTGGATTTTTAATTCATAAGTGGAGGATTTTAGGTGAGTGGGGACCACGAAGAGTGGGTGAGGATTTGATTTTCAATTTTAATTCAATAGTAGAAAAACATGGAGAATAATGACATGTGGTAAGGATTAGGTTATTTTTAGATTTGAAGTGGATAGTTAATCAAATTATATTTGATTAATTCGAAGTGTATTTTTGTGGGAAATGAGGTATGGGAATAAATTGATTTAGGATAGATGTGAAATTAGGGTGTCTACATTTACTCCTCTTTGGAAGGGTACTAATGAAAGTAGTTTCCTTTCAAAGAAAGTAGACGAGATGGAGTGAATATGCCTCAAGTAGCAAGATTGAATATTTTTGAAGAGATTATTCTTGAAGGAGGCATTCCCTTAATAAGAAGTGTTGGCATGTGTATGTAGCACTCCCTGCAAGTTTCATGACATGGACTAATTACCTCTCATAGATCCTAACTCTGGCGATTGTAGCGGAGATTAATACCTATGGGTTTTGGTCTAACAGAAATCATGGTCCAACAAATGGTATTAGAGTGACAAGTCTTGAGTTTGAAACTCACTCAAGTAACACTAAGGTGGAGATTGTTGGCATGTGTGTGCAGTGCTCCCCATGAGTTTCGTGACATGGACTAACCACCTCTTGTAGATCCTAACTCTAGAGATTGTAGCAGAGATTAATACCTATGGGTTTTGGTCTAATGGAAATTGTGGTCCAATAAGAAGTTATCAGAGGAAGAAAAGAGAAATATTTCTTAATAACTTGAACAAAATTTCACTTGTGAGAATGAGGCAAGAATTCAATCTACTTTTCCTAAGAAAAAAAAGTAGAGTGAATGTTTGTTGGGGAGAATAGAAGGTGGTGAGTGACATATGTCATGGTATCCTATAAGACAAAAATGTCATGAGAAGATGTGATTATGGAAATATGTGATGATGCCCCCTTGAGAGGGCTGACGAGAATGGAATACATGACAGAGCTCTCAAAAAGAGGAGAGATTAATTTTATGGAGAGGAGGACAATAATGGGGTGGAATATAATGGAATGACCGCACAATGTAAATGGAGAAATGATTCAATCGACATTGAATGCTAGGTGTGAGGGTGTGTGGGACGATGTAATGGGAAAGAGAAAAGGGAATGGATATGATTAGTGGTATATCATGAGAAGATCAAGAAAGGTGAAGGTTAATGGAGATAGAGGAGGGAAAAAAAGGAATGAAAGAGGTAGAAGAGAATAAGAGAGAGGGATGATAGGGGAAGAAGGGAATGATGAAGGAAAAATAAGAAGAAGATAGGAAAATGACAGAGTAGAGGGTGAAGTTATGAAATAGAGATATGTGCCAAATGAAGGAAGCAACAAAGATAATAAAGAGGGATGCATGAAAGGGAAAGAAATGATAGAGATGAGAAAATCAAGAAACAGGGAAAGATAAAGAAGGAGAAGATGAGGTAGGAGGAGGGGGTAAAATCGATGAAAAATTGAAAGAGGGTGAAAGAAGAAGTAGAATGGAGAAAAAAAAAACTATGAGGGGTGAGGAAAGTGTGAAAAAATATTAGAGAAAATAAGAGAAATGGGTACAAAATGAATGAAAAGTAAGGGGTGGTAGAGAAAAGGAGGGGTGGTCAGAAGAAACGTGAAAATTATGGGAGAGGAACGGAGGATAGAGCGAATACAGGGAGAATATTAAAGGAACCAGGTCTTCATGAGGAAGACCAAGGGAAAGAATATGGAACAAACAATATGGAGATGTATGTGGAGGGTGGGATGATAAAAAAGATGGGACAATGCTGAAGAGCTAGGTTATTGATGGGGAAGTAAGTAGGTAACCTGATGTAAAAAGGGGAAGAAGACGATACAGAGGAAGTGAAATAAGACGAGGGGTGGGAGAGAGAAGAGGATAATAGAGAAAATGATGTAAAAGGAAGGGAATACAAAATGGGGATAATAAGTGTAGAGTGAACAATATGAGGAATGTAAAGAGAAGAAAGAGGGGAAGAATGACACAAATTGGAAAAGATGCAGAGATGCATGAAATGAGGATACTAGGATTACGAGAAAATAGACAAAGGATGTATGATGAAGATAGTAAAGATACTGAAGAGGGCGAAGGGAAGATGGAGAGGTGAGGAAGAAGTGACAAGAAAGGGTGGGAGTGGGGGAAAAGAATATGAGAGAAAAGAGAATGGGGTATAGAAGAGGCAATTCTAGTAAGGGTACGTTAGGGAAAGTCCACTAAAAATGAGTGGTGGGGAAGGATGAGAGAAAAAATGAAGAAAGGGAGAAAGGTAATAAGGAATGGAAAGGGTAACACCAATGAAGGGATGATAGGGAAATCCCACTAACAATGAGTGGTGGGCCTAGAGGAAGGAATGAAGGGAAACTGTAGAAGGTCCAAGGGAGTGAATGAGGTCATGTGGAATGAGGATTGATGATTTTTAGGTAAATTCCAATAACAATTATTAATGCGGGAATAGAAGATGATGATGAAAGAATGTTAACAACAATGGAAAGTAAGCATGAGAGTAGATATGTGGGAGAATTTGAGAAGATGAAGTGAAAAGAGTAAATAAAATGTGAGGGATGAGTTATGACTAGGTGAAAGTGAGGAGACAATGTGGAGGATGAGGATGAATAAGGTCAGGATGAAGAAACAAGACATGAAAATAATGTGAAGAAATGGTATGAAGGCCGATGGATCAAGAAGGGGGAAAAGGGGGGAAATAACATGATTATAGGTAGAAGATATTAGATTTATGTTATGAGATGATAGGTGGAGAAAAGATAATGGTAGGAGGAAAATTTGGTTGGTAGGAGAGACTAGGTGGAAGAAGTGATCAAAAATTGAATGAAGAATGAGGTGAGGGAGAAGTTTAGAATGACGAGTTTAGCGTAGGGAGTCCTGACATAATCCTATCATGCGACGTAAGTGGTTAAGTAAGATTTCTAAACGAGCAACACTAGAGATGAAAAGTGGGCAAGAGAGAAGTGGTATTTGCGAGAATGGAAGAGGAGGTGAGAGGATATGATAATGGGGAATACCGACAAAAAGTGAAGAGTGAGGATGTGTAGTGATGCGGAAAGGAAAGAAGACAGATCATCCTTAAGAGGGAATCTTAAGTGAGATCGCCATGCCGCATGAGTGGTTAAGTAAGATTTCCAAGCAGAGGATGGTGATAGCGGTGCTAAGAATATGTGATGATGGGGAATAAATAGAAAATATGGATGGTGAGAATGTGGAGTGATGGGCGAGTGCAAGATGACAGGTCATCCTTAAGAGAGAATCTTAAGTAAGATCGGCATGTGGTTGGAATGGTTGAGTAAGATCACCAAACTGACATGGATGATATGCAAGGAGAAAGATAAAATTATATTTGGTACATGGGTGGAATGGTTTGTTGAAGAAGATGATCATGACGAGAGACGGGAGAAATAAGATGGGGGAAATATGATGGGATGGGGGAAGGCCATAGGGTAGATCAACCTTAAGAGAAAATCTTAAGTAAGATTACCATGTGACAAGGATGGTTAAGTGGGATCACCAAGCTGAAGAAGAAGAAGAATGATGATAGAGTTGGTGGGAATAGGGTATGAAAAAATGGACTGAAGGGGAAATTTTACGCACATGGAAAAATTGGAAAACAGGGCCTTATTACTATCAAATCACGACATTGGTCCCAGGGACCCACTTCTGGTCATCAGGTGAGATCGCTCATTTTTTCCAAGAATGCGAGCCATCGAGGAGTTCGATAAGCTTATCTCGCTCGGTCGAGCTAAAACAGTGCCAAATCGGGAATAAAGAGACGAGTCATCAGAGGAGTTCGTGCCTTGTCCTAACTCGGTCATAACTCAGATCACAAGCCTTAGATGAGTTCATGAGTAGGAAATGTAAGTTCGGTTGTCCAACTTTGGCTTGTCATAAAAGAGTCTCGATAGGAGCGAAGGATGTTCCGATGGTTGGCTCATTGAGGCAGAGAAATGACGAGCTCGACTCGGTTTAATTCAACATGGAAAGATCGATGCTTCCTCGTTGGAATATGAACTCAATTTTAATGACTCGACGGAGACAATAGCATAAATGACTGAGCCCGGTCTTGATAAGATAACCCACAAAGAGAAATCATGTCGAGTTCGCGGTGAGTCATAGTTAAAGGAATGAGTCGACCACCATACATAGAGGTCGATATGATGTTGCTCGCAATGAGACCAATGGAGCTCAAGCTTGGACTAATAAAACACAATGCATAGAGTTGGATAAAATGTGAGAAACGAGATGAAAGTGGAGGTAACACGCCTACTTCACTAGCTTGCAGCTTCATCTATAACCACCATATCGAACCCATGGGCTAGGCGCTGGAATAACTTCCAGCCATTACTAGAAACAGTAGTGAACACAATCTCAGCCTCATTCGCAAAACTTGCCTCAAGATTTGGTCGAGCTTCTTCCATGGAAGCAACTTTCCAAAGTGAAAAGGTGAGACAACTCAACTAAAACTTTATCTCGTTCTTCTACTACAGCGGCAAGATTTTACAACAACTGATCACGGCTGTGGTCGCATGCAACCAGAACATCAGGATCAACACCAACGGTTCCTTGGGATCGCCCTGTGGCAGCTGTCACAATTAACTCTCTCTGGAGGTGATTGATTTTCTGAGATAAAGCTTACTTCTCTACCCTGTAGCTGCTGCGTATAGCCAATTATTATAGTGATCATGGCAAGAGAACAATATTTCCGCACATGGAAATGACGTGATTTCACCGTTGATTTCCAAGTGGCTTTTTATGAATAGTGGAGAAAGCTGTTCAAATCCCAAGTGAAGGCATGATCATGGCAAGGAAATATTTCCGCGCATGGTAAGCCATTTCACTTGATTTCCAAGTGGATTTTTATGAATGGCGGGCCAAGCTGAAAATCCCGCGCGCTGGTGGAAATTGACGGAGATAAGGAATGAAAATGCCAAGGTTGCGTGGCAAAGCTGAGGCCGGGGCCCGTGGATTAATTTACCAAGCCGTTATGGGGAGATTTGGAGCTGTTATGCCAGGCGTGGAGATATTGGTTTGGCAAACCATGACCAAACTTCCGTGAAGGGGAGATTCGGGCAAACACTGCCAAGCGCGGAAATATTAAGATGGAAAACCATGATCAGAATTCCGCACGGGCCATGTAAATAGGATCAGAGCAGTGGTCGTTGTGCGAGTCAAGAATGAATAGGACAGGTTGGAGGGTTAAGTCAAACACTGACGTGAAATTTCGGGAGTGCATGGAGATCAAAGGATGCGTGTTGCATGGACTGTGGATTGGGTTTCATAGATCATACGAAAAAGTGTCTCCTTTGATACAGATCCGCCCTTGTTAGGATTCCACTGAACTTTCAGACTTTGAATCAGCTAAGATAGCTCCACGACCTTCTCCTCATCCTCTATACAGTTTTGAACTAATGTGGTCGTGAGACAGATCAACCACAGGCAGCAGGCACGTGCAGCACAGTAGAAGTCTTTTGAACGCTTCCAGCAAGCACTGCAGGAAACAAATATTCACTGCCGTATACAATGGATTGGAGTCACGCCATTCAAGGCTTCATAAAATTTTCCCGAGTCAGGAGATGAAGGTTTATTACGGTGCAGAATGAAACGATTCGTATTGCTCAGCATTTCTCTCCTAGAAATGAATTGAATGTGAAGGTCAACTCTGAAATACCTGGCCGGTTGGCCGTTTTGCATGCCACATCTTTGTTACTGTAAATGGTCTCTTTGAGAAACTCTGTGGGCAGTAGCAATATTTATACCCTTCCATTATGTACGTCCAATCAGACAATAAAAGTATTCTTTTACCAGGTTCAGAGAAACTTGTTTTTAACAATGGACGATTATACTGTAGTTTCAAGCTGTTTTTATCTAGCTTATTTCTATTAGCTTTGATCCACGACTAAGGAAGAATTCATATGGTTGTTACCTGTACATTTTTTCCAAGGTCCTTTTGGTTGCCCTAGTTGTTCAACGTATTTTTTGAAGGGCTTATTTTATGTGTTGCAAATTGTAACATAAAGGATCTTTTTAGTTTCTGGAAAAATGAGTATATGGTTTAGCTCACAGCTACCTATGCCATACTAAGATCCCAATAGTGGCATAATTGTTGATTGGAGCCGAGATTTCCGAGTGCACTACCAAAATACCGAAGGGCTCTTTGGCCAAGAATCAGTCTTAAGGGTGTCTATCGACATGTTATGGGCATGAACCTGGGTCATCATCATGGCAGCATTAGGTCTTTATTGATAATGGCATTTTCTCATCGTTTGGAAGGTACAAATTGTGCTTATTATGGCCAAGCCAAAACATTCTTACTACAAGTGTTATATGATAAGGAAGAACCGTGAGCATTGTGGTAAAACCATTCTTTTTAGAAATATTGGGTTAAGCTCGGTATTCAAGTGAGTTTGAGCCCAGGAAAGGTAAGATCGTTTGCTGGATGAAGAGCTTGGTGACTTCGCAAGGAGCTCGTGGTGATGTTTCATGAAGTTTGAACGTGGAATGCATAAATGGTCTCGAGTTAACAGAGGAAAATGATAAGAATCGATTTTGATAGTTCACCATTTGAAGGACTCAATGCAAAAGAGCCAGATTACCAAGGCAAGGAAAGAGTTAGTGCGGGGTCAAAAATCAAGTGCAACACCGAGTTAGAGGATTCGAAGCTCACCGAGTTGAGATTTGTGCAGACTCTATCCACATGGACCCCCCTCCTCTTCAAGTCAAACGGGTCAACGGGGGGGTCCCAACATTATGTTAATTAAATTAATATTTTTATTTAAATATTTTAATAATAATATTTATTATTATTATTTAAATATTTTATTTAAATATTCTTTTAATTAATTGAGAAGACTAGGTCATCAGGCAATTAATGACCCATGATGGAACCTTCTCAGGTGGTTCAACTAACTGCAATAAATACATCATGGGCCTTCATTTTAGGAATGTAATTATGACCTTTCCTCTTCTTTCTCACATATTCTTCTATAAATGTAAGTTGGAAGCTCATTTCAAAGGGTTCCAACAGTTCAGACAAGTTGGACAGTTAGATATCTCAGGCAAGTGTATACTTTTCAAGAATCCTCTCTCTTCTGCAAGTTGTTCTTGTGTGTTGAGAGAACTTTCAAGCCTCCTCTTCAAGACTGTAATGGCAACTATTGCCTCTTCTGAATGTATGATGCATTGTGCATGTTATTGAAGCAATAAAAGTGTGTGTTTTGTGACTAATCTCGGTCCTTTCATCCTTTTGTGCTTCTTTGTGCCTTTCTCATACTTGCAGGTACACTGTGCAAGTTTAAGTTTCTATTGCAGGTTCTTGGAGTTCTGTGCTTATCGAGTGGTGGAGTATTGCATGCAGTTGAGTTGTGGTGTCTGTTCACCCTTCTTGAGTTCATCCTTCTTCACTGGGAAACTGGTATATTTCTCGGTCTGATAAAGTTTAACAAAGGGAACGCGTGTCTCTTAGTTTGTGGTATCCTGTACCCTCTCTAAGTTGCAGTAGGTGAAGTTGACCTGTGGTGCACACACCCTCTTCAAATTAACCCTTCCTGAATCTGAAGACACCCTTTATTTGGTGCATCACCATCCCTAGTATAGTTTCATTTCTGTAAATCTCTTTCCCTAAAACCCCATGAAAATGTTAGCATAGGACTAGATAATCATTTTTGTTACACTAGGAGTAGTACAACACTTAGTTTAGGAAGAGGAAGCCGGCCTTCTCCGGAGGTTCACCTCGAGCCCAAGTCCCACAGCTTGAGAGGTGATCCCATGTGTCCCAATCACACCGAATGTCCTATTCACATCCTGGCCATTCGGAGGGTGCAGTGATTTGGTGACAACAGTCACCCTCCTTCTTCACTGGTGGTACAAGAATGCATTATGAATGAGAAGTAGAACGCGTGTCTCTTAGCCTGGGTAGAAGTGCTTCTACGTTGCACTGGAAGTCCTAGGGTGCACAAGTCCTGATTTGGCAACAACAAGTTTTTTGGCACGCCCTCATGGTGGCTATCACAGAAATTAGAGTTCCATCTTTCAGAGGTGTCTCATTATCAAAGAGGAAATCTTTTTGTGAGCCACCGGGCGACCACACAAACAGTTTTTGGCACGCCCATGTGGCACACAGAAGTTAGAGTTCTATCGAGTGGGACAGAGTTGGTTTTTGGCACTTCTTCTCTTCTCACTTACACAAGTCAAAGTACCTGGTGACTCTATATCTCTGGATTCCAAATCTCAGTGCAGTAACTTATGCGAAGAATTCAGACAAGAGCTTCTTCAAAGAAAGGAAAGTATCAGCATATCGAACTTTCCTTGTCTCCTCCAAAGAGAAGCAGAAGAGGCATTTCCACATCCCCAGTTGCAGATTTACCTAGTAGGGGTCATTCAACTCCTCCTTACGGAAGATTTCCTCCACCCAGGAACAATCAACCTTTCGTTGCTATGGCGAGGAACCAAGTTTTTCCCCCTTTCAATGCAAGCAGTCCTCTCGTGTTGGCTCAACGTGACCCGATACCTGTTGCGGCACTCAAAAGTTTACCCTTCTACACGGGGGAAACTCACGTTACTCCAGTGGAGCATATCTTTGATGTAGCTAGCATCTGTGCAGTACATAATATCACCGAAGACAACGTTGCAGTTAGACTTCTTGCTACCTCTTTCAAGGGAAAAGCACTTCAATGGTTTCGCGGGTTAGGTGTTGGCACTATAACCACTTGGGACGAGTTGGGAGAAAAGCTATGTAAACAATTTGAAGACAAAAGTGATCACCTATCACTTTTGGAACAACTTACTACCATAAAGAGAGCTTCCCAAGAATACATGAGTGATTTCAACTTCCGATTCCATAGGACTTGGAATAGGATTCCAGTGCTCGTAAAGCCTTCTACACATAATGCATTCTTGTACTATTTGCGAGCCTTGAATAGTGATGTAGCAGTTATGATCCAGTCCATGGGAGGGACTACACTTCCTGATGCTTACGAAGTTGCCATAAGTGCAGAGAATTCTTTGATTCAGGCTGGAAAGATAGCTCCACGACCACCAATGCCCTTTTCTCCAGATCTTACGAATCATCAGCCTATCATTGCTCCTATTCCAGTAGACTCCAAGCAACCATCTCAATCTTCCCCTACCTCTTCAAATGACCTATTTGAAGTCAAGTCACTACTGCAAAATTTTGGAAATGAGCTCGTTGCACTCAAAAGGCAACAATTTCAATACAATCATCCGTATCAGCCACAAAATCAGCAGTATCAGGCTAACCATCCTCCTTTTCAAGGAAACAATCAGCCTCGAAATCAAACTACAAGTCAAGTTGCAAATGTAAGGCCCTTGAACTTTCAGAACCCTCTTGCAGCTAGCTCATCTAGAGCTATAGTACCTGTTCAAAATAATCTAGTTCAAGACTACGAATGGTGTTATCCTTGCTCTCAACCTCACAATCAAAATCTTTGTCCCAATGGGGTTCTTAGCCAGGCCCTTATGGTTCAAAGTGTATCTGCCCCTTCAGAGTTAACAAACAATTCATCTACGCAAGAAGTAGCAGATCAACCGCAGGCACCTGAAGAATCCACTTTGCTAAACTGGCAAGAAGAAGATTTTTGCGGATTAAATATAGATTCTTCATCAGTGGCAGCAAACACTCGTTCCAAGAAAAGAGCAATGGAGCCTCAACCTCTCGAAGCTGATCTAGCATCCACTTCTCAACCTGGGTTTCAAATGGCAGTTGATAAAAATGCGGGAAAGAAATCACCAGAAACACCGGCTAGCCACACCGCAGGGAAAGATGGTTCTCCAGGCATCACGGTACCCAACAAACATTTTCCAAAGGAGGACCCCAATGCCCAAAAAAGTGTCATCAAAGTTGGAGCAATTCCCTTCAGCATAGTAGAACAAATGAAGAAAACCAATCTGAGCGTTACCATGTGGGACGCACTCTCGATCCCTTCCCAAAGAAACCTGTTGCGAGAAGCTCTGAACAGTTTTAGTACAACCAGCGGATCACCAAGCCATGGAGTGACAAATGCTACAAATTTGTGTCAACCGGAAGGGAAAATCATTCCTACGGCAAACAAACCACCGCCATTCTACATTTCCCTGATCATTGGCGACCACCTGGTACATAATTGCATGATCGATTCTGGTGCCAGTAGCTCTATCATGCCGAAACAAATTGCAGATGTACTAGGCATACAATATGCGCCAGTTACAAGAGGGGTTGTTCAACTGGATGGCACAGCTGTTAAGACTATTGGGGTTATCAAAGGACTTCAACTTACCATTCATGCATGCCCAAGTTTGTCATTCACCCAAGACATATCAGTCATTGATCTCCCTCCTCTCTTTGCCATCTGCCTATCACGGGATTTCACTGCCAAGATGGGCGGTTACCTATCAGCCGATTGGTCACATATGATTCTCAGGACTCGATACAGAACCAAAGTAACTATAAGGGCAGAACCAATCTGCCATAATCATGTAGAACCCTACACTGCTAGTCCCATAAATGGAAATTACACCATCGGCGATCCTGAAGAGGAAGATGCCGATCATGAACCAACCACCCTTGTTGAAGAAGTCCCTGATACTTTGCTAGATGAAGTAAGTAGAGATCATCAGTACGATCCCTACGCTGATGTATTGGCAGAAGAAGAAGCTGGTTTGCTGGTCTTGGAAGAAACAAGGATTAGGTACTTACTGTATCCATGAAGAAGATACGATCATACCACAACTTGTCAAAACACCAAGTGATTCTAAAGGACTGTGGCATTTGTTCTTCGATGGCTCAAGAAGTAAGAATGGATCCGGTGCTGGTGTTATGTTAATTTCTCCAGAGGGAGATAAGTACTTCTCATCTTTCTGGTTGCAGTTCAGTTGCACTAACAATGTTGCTGAATACGAGGCTCTTGTGCAAGGAATTCAGCTAGCCCAAAGGAAGGGAATCAAGGCCCTGACTATTTTTGGAGATAGTGAGTTAGTTGTTCATCAAGTTTTCGGCATGTAGTGCATCCAAAAATGATCTTTTAAGATCATATAAGAATCAGTCTGGGACCTGATTGAAGATTTTGAAGCTTTTGGAATCCATGCAATCCCTAGAAATCAAAATCAAGATGCAGATAGGCTTGCTACAATTGGTTCACAATACAACATACCAGTTGATATCATGAAAGAAGGGCAGCAATTTGTTAAAATGGTGGTTCAACCAGCAGTCCCTGATAATGTGAGTAGTTGGCAAGTGTTTGATAGTGACAAACAAATTGTCCTCTTCCTACAAGAAGAGGCGGAGTTTGCTACAAAGAATCAAGATAAGTTGCAGGAGTCATATGGTGAGCAAATTATTCAATTGAAAAGCAACAAGTTACCAAAAGGTTTAGTCACTTTGGAATCCATTTTCAATTCAGATGACCAAGCCACAAGACAAAGCCCTAACATGGTGGTCAGAGAAGAATATTTTGAGGAAGTTGAAGTATCAAATGAAAATTTTCTTAAGATCGGAAAAGTGTGTACTTCTGAAGAGAAAGAAGCTTTCATCAAACTTTTTCAAGAGTATCATGACATCTTTGCATGGAGCTATAAAGATCTGCGTGGTTTTGATCCAGGTCTAGCACAACATACCATCGAACTAGATCCTAATGCTAAGCCAGTTCGTCAGAAACAGAGACCAATTAATCCCAAAATTGAGCCACTAATGAGAAAGGAGCTAACCAAGCTCATCGAGGCCTGTATAATTTTTCCCATCAAGCATTCCTCATGGGTAGCCAATTTGGTGCCCGTGAGGAAGAAGAACGGAGAGATCCGGTTATGCGTAGATTTCAGGGATTTGAATCGTGCATCATTAAAAGACCATTATCCTCTTCCATCGATGGAGCAGATCCTTCAAACGGTGGCAGGAGCTCAAAGATTTTCTTTGCTCGATGGATATTCAGGTTACAATCAAATCCTAGTCCAAGAATCTGACCAATTCAAAACGGCTTTCACTACCAAGTGGGGCACGTATGCCTACAATAAAATGCCATTCGGATTGTCCAATGCCGGGGCTACTTTCCAAAGAGCCATGGACATGGCATTTAAGGGACTAATCAACGATATTATTTTAGTTTACCTTGATGATATAACTGTATACTCTAAGCATGCAGAAGATCACATCACGCATCTAAGGAAAGTTTTCCAAAGGTGTAGGGAATTTGGGGTTTCACTTAACCCCAAGAAATGTATTTTCGCAGTGCACGAGGGAAAATTGTTGGGGCATGTGGTTTCAGCAGAAGGATTATCAATCGATCCAGCCAGGATTCATTCAATTATGTCCTTATCTCTCCCAAGTCACAAGAAGGGCCTCCAGAGTTTTCTGGGAACCATAAATTTTGTGCGGAGATTCATCCCTCAATTTGCGACATTGGCTAAACCACTGACAGCCATGCTAAAGAAAAACATGCCATTCTCATGGACAAAGGAAGGACGAGAAAGCTTTGAAGCCATCAAAACAGCCATTTCTCAAGCTCCCACACTTGTGAACCCCAGGTTTGACAAAGATTTTATCCTTTATGCTTTTGCAGGTCAAGAGAGCATTTCAGGGATCCTCACCCAACAAAACAACAACCTGATGGAGCAACCAATCACTTTCTTCAGTCAATCCCTCAAAGACTACGAGTTCAAATACTCATTCATTGAAAAGCAAGTCTTTGCGGTTATTCGAGCTTTGAAGAAATTCAAGCACATGTTGTCCAACAACAAGATTCATCTGATGGTGTCTCATCCAGGTGTCAAGGAGTTTTTGCTGAACAAAGAAATGAATGAAAAGCGTGCTGGATGGATCACGAAGGTAATGGAGTATGACGTGCACATCAAAGTCACTAAACTTGTCAGAGGTAAGGGTTTATGTCAGCAACTTGCAACAGACATGGAATCAAAAAGTAATGAGGACGTGACACTCCTAAATACTGATGAGGATGTTGATCAAGCTGACTGGTTATCCAAAATGAAGAATTTCATCTTCTCAAGAGCATACCCGGTAGACATGGATAAAAACCAAAGGTGAACTTTCCGTCTTCAATCTATCCCATATGTTTTGGTAGATAGCGTTCTCTTTCGAAAAGATTTGAACGGCGTCCTCCTTCGGTGCATAGGACCAGAACAGGTCAGTAAGATACTAGAAGAATTTCATAATGGCCTATCTGGAGGACATTATTCCGCACGAACAACAGCTACCAAGATCATGCGAGCTGGCTACTATTGGCTGGATTTATTCAAGGATGCCCATCTCTGGGTAAGGAAATGTAAGGAATGTGCCTTTTTCACAGGTAAGCAGAAGCTGGCAGCTCTTCCATTGCATCCAATTCAAGTGGATCAACCCTTTGTTCAATGGGGATTGGACTTCATCGGAATGATTAATCCTCCATCCAGTGACGGACATAAGTGGGTCCTTACCGCAACAGACTATTTTACTCGATGGACAGAGGTGGTAGCATTAAAAGAGAGCAATGAAAAGGCAGTTCTAGATTTTTTGGAGGGTATAATGACGAGGTTCGGTGTTCCGTTTACAGTCATTTCAGACAATGCGCTGGCTTTTCTTGGTATGAAATTGAGTGAATGGGCTGTTAAAAATGGGGTATACCTCAAAACTTCATCCAATTACTATCCTCAAGGAAACGGATTGGCTGAGTCTAGCAACAAAAACCTCATAAGGATTATTAAGCGCACAATGGAGACTAACAAGAGGACTTGGCATACACAGCTTAAGACTGCCTTATGGGCAGATCGGATCACACCTAAAAGGGCCATCGGAAATTCTCCTTTCATTCTTGTATATGGAAGAGAGGCAAAACTCCCACTCTCATTGGAGTTACCTTCTTTGGAGTTAGCTCATCAACTTGAAGTTATAGAGAGTGATCCTCTGACAGTAAGGTTTGCTGAACTCATGGAGTTAGAGGAAGTACGAGACAAGGCTATGAAAACTTTGGAGCAGCATCAAGCTCAAGTTAAGAAATATTTTGACAAGAAGGCGTCTGACAGGTGTTTTCAAGAGGGAGATTTAGTTCTCAAATGGGATGAAGACAGGGCCAAACCAGGAAAGCATGCCAAGTTTGATGCTCTCTGGAGTGGGCCATACATCATCACAAGTTGCAAAGAGGCAAATTCATTTCGTCTATCTAGGCTCAATGGAGAAGAACTACCCATTCATGTGAATGGGATACATCTCAAAGCTTGTTTTTGAGAAGCATTCCACCCCCTGTACAGTTAAATTAGGTGTTTTCCTCCAAGTGCTTATGCACATTGTTGCGTGTTGTTGTTTTTGTTTTCCTTGTTGCTGTGTTTTGTGTTGTTCTGCACATTGTTTCATCATTGGAAGGTGTCAAGGAGAAGAAAGGTTCAAGGTTTCCATAAGAGTTTCAAAATCTGCTTCATTCAAATTTTTGCAGTGTTCCATGGATGTCAAGCATTCAACAGATTCAGTATACTTCATGCTTAGCATTCCAGGGAGGTCTAGGATATCGGCAATGTTCAAGGAGATTCCAGGATGTGTCAAAGAAAATCATACTACTTTCAGATTCCACATAGACTCCATGCCCAATGGATGACTTAAGGCTACTGGAATCATGCTTAGTAGGCAATCATCCCCGAGAGGTCGCCAAAAATGTTATCCAATTTTACGCACATGGAAAAATTGGAAAACAGGGCCTTATTACTATCAAATCACGACATTGGTCCCAGGGACCCACTTCTGGTCATCAGGTGAGATCGCTCATTTTTTCCAAGAATGCGAGCCATCGAGGAGTTCGATAAGCTTATCTCGCTCGGTCGAGCTAAAACAGTGCCAAATCGGGAATAAAGAGACGAGTCATCAGAGGAGTTCGTGCCTTGTCCTAACTCGGTCATAACTCAGATCACAAGCCTTAGACGAGTTCATGAGTAGGAAATGTAAGTTCGGTTGTCCAACTTTGGCTTGTCATAAAAGAGTCTCGATAGGAGCGGAGGATGTTTCGATGGTTGGCTCAATGAGGCAGAGAAATGACGAGCTCGACTCGGTTTAATTCAACATGGAAAGATCGATGCTTCCTCGTTGGAATATGAACTCAATTTTAATGACTCGACGGAGACAATAGCATAAATGACCGAGCCCGGTCTTGATAAGATAACCCACAAAGAGAAATCATGTCGAGTTCGCGGTGAGTCATAGTTAAAGGAATGAGTCGACCACCATACATAGAGGTCGATATGATGTTGCTCGCAATGAGACCAATGGAGCTCAAGCTTGGACTAATAAAACACAATGCATAGAGTTGGATAAAATGTGAGAAACGAGATGAAAGTGGAGGTAACACACCTACTTCACTAGCTTGCAGCTTCATCTATAACCACCATATCGAACCCATGGGCTAGGCGCTGGAATAACTTCCAGCCATTACTAGAAACAGTAGTGAACACAATCTCAGCCTCATTCGCAAAACTTGCCTCAAGATTTGATCGAGCTTCTTCCATGGAAGTGACTTTCCAAAGTGAAAAGGCGAGACAACTCAACTAAAACTTTATCTCGTTCTTCTACTACAGCGGCAAGATTTTACAACTACTGATCACGGCTGTGGTCGCATGCAACCAGAACATCAGGATCAACACCAACGGTTCCTTGGGATCGCCCTGTGGCAGCTGTCACAATTAACTCTCTCTGGAGGCAATTGATTTCTGAGATAAAGCTTACTTCTCTACCCTGTAGCTGCTGCGTATAGCCAATTAGGCATGATCATGGCAAGAGAACAATATTTCCGTGCAAGGGAAATGACGTGATGTCAAGCCATTGAAAAGATCCCGCGCACTGGTGGGAATAGTGGAGAAATCAGGTCAAATTGCCAAGTGAAGGCACGATCATGGCAAGAGAACGATATTTCCGCGCATGGGAAATATTTCACTTGATTTCCAAGTGGATTTTTATGAATGGCGGGCCAAGCTGAAAATCCCGCGCGCTGGTGGAAATTACGGAGATAAGGAATGAAATTTCCAAGGTTGCGTGGCAAAGCTGAGGCCGGGGCCCATGGATTAATTTTTCTAAGCCGTTATGGGGAGATTTGGAGCTATTATGCCAGGCGTGGAGATATTGGTTTGGAAAACTATGACCAAACTTCCGTGAAGGGGAGATTCGGGCAAACACTGCCAAGCGCGGAAATATTAAGATGGAAAACCATGATCAGAATTCCACACGGGCCATGTAAATAGGATCAGAGCACGTTGTGCGAGTCAAGAATGACGCCAGGTTGGAGGAACAAGTCAAACGCCGAGTGAAGCGGTGAGTGCATGGAGATCAAAGGATGCGTGTTGCATGGACTGTGGATTGGGTTTCATAGATCATACGAGAAAGTGTCTCCTTTCATACAGATCCGCCCTTGTTAGGATTCCACTAAACTTTCAGACTTTGAATCGGCTAAGATAGCTCCACGACCTTCTCCTCATCCTCTATACAGTTTTGAACTAATGTGGTCGTGAGACAGATCAACCACAGGCAGCAGGCACGTGCAACACAGTAGAAGTCTTTTGAACGCTTCCAGCAAGCACTGCAGGAAACAAATATTCACTGCCGTATACAATGGATTGGAGTCACGCCATTCAAGGCTTCATAAAATTTTCCCGAGTCAGGAGATGAAGGTTTATTACAGCGCAGAATGAAACGATTCGTATTGCTCAGCATTTCTTTTCCTAGAAATGAATTAAATGTGAAGGTCAACTCTGAAAATACCCGGTCAGCTGTTTTGCTGCACATCCTTGTTACTTGTAAATGGTCTCTTTGAGAAACTCTGTGGGCAGTAGGCAATATTTATACCCTTCCATTATGTACATCCAATCAGACAATAAAAGTATTCCTTTACCAGGTTTAGAGAAACTTGTTTTTAACAATGAACGCTTATACTGTAGTTTCAAGCTGTTTTTATCTAGCTTATTTCTATCAGCTTTTATCCACGACTAAGGAAGAATTCATATGGTTTTTACCTGTACATTTTTCCAAGATCCTTTTGGTTGCCCCAGTTTGTTCAACGTATTTTTTTTTAAGGGTTTATTTTATGTGTTGCAAATTGTAACATAAAGGATCTTTTAGTTTCTGGAAAAATGAGTATATGGTTTAGCTCACAGCTACCTATGCCATACTAAGATCCCAATAGTGGCATAATTGTTGATTGGAGCCGAGATTTCTGAGTGCACTGCCAAAATACCGAAGGGCTCTTTGGCCAAGAATCAGTCTTAAGGGTGTCTAACGACATGTTACGGGCATGAGCCTGGGTCATCATCATGGCAGCACTAGGTCTTTATTGATAATGGAATTTTCTCATCGTTTGGAAGGTGCAAATTGTGCTTATTATGGCAAAGCCAAAACATTCTTACTACAAGTGTTATATGATAAGGAAGAACCGTGAGCATTGTGGTAAAACCATTCTTTTTAGAAATATTGGGTTAAGCTCGGTATTCAAGTGAGTTTGAGCCCAGGAAAGGTAAGATCATTTGCTGGATGAAGAACTTGGTGACTTCGCAAGGAGCTCGTGGTGATGTTTCATGAAGTTTGAACGTGGAATGCATAAATGGCCTCGAGTTAACAGAGGAAAATGATAAGAATCGAGTTTGATAGCTTGCCATTAGAAGGACTCACATGCAAAAGAGCCGGATTACCAAGGCAAGGAAAGAGTTAGTGTGGTGGTCAAAAATCGAGTGCAACACCGAGTTAGAGGATTCAAAGCTCACCGAGTTGAGATTATGCAGACTCTATCCACATGGAGCCCCCTCCTCTTCAAGTCAAACGGGGTCAACGGGGGGGGTCCCCAACATTATGTATAATTAAATTAATATTTTTATTTAAATATTTTAATAATAATATTTATTATTATTATTTAAATATTTTATTTAAATATTCTTTTAATTAATTGAGAAGACTAGGTCATCAGGCAATTAATGACCCATGATGGAACCTTCTCAGGTGGTTCAACTAACTGTAATAAATACATCATGGTCCTTCATTTTAGGAATGTAATTATGACCTTTCCTCTTCTTTCTCACATATTCTTCTATAAATGTAAATTGGAAGCTCATTTTAAAGGGTTCCAACAGTTCAGACAAGTTGGACAGTTAGATATCTCAGGCGAGTGTATACTTTTCAAGAATCCTCTCTCTTCTGCAAGTTGTTCTTGTGTGTTGAGATAACTTTTAAGCCTCCTCTTCAAGACTGTAATGGCAACTATTGCCTCTTCTGGATGTATGATGCATCGTACATGTTATTGAAGCAATAAAAGTGTGTGTTTTGTGACTAATCTCGGTCCTTTCATCCTTTTATGCTTCGTTGTGCCTTTCTCGTACTTGTAGGTACACTGTGCAAGTTTAAGTTTCTATTGCAGGTTCTTGGAGTTCTGTGCTTATCGAGTGGTGGAGTATTGCATGCAGTTGAGTTGTGGTTTCTGTTCACCCTTCTTGAGTTTCATCCTTCTTCACTGGGAAACTGGTATATTTCTCGGTCTGATAAAGTTTAACACAAAGGGAACGCAGTGTCTCTTAGTCTGTGGTATCTTGTACCCTCTCTAAGTTACAGTAGGTGAAGTTGACCTGTGTGTGCACACACCCTCTTTCAAATTAACCCTTCCTGAATCTAAAGACACCCTTTATTTAGTGCTATGACCATCCCTAGTGTAGTTTCATTTCTGTAAATCTCTCTTCCCTAAAACCCCATGAAAATGTTAGCATAGGACTAGATAATCATTTTTGTTACACTAGGAGTAGTACAACACTTAGTTTAGGAAGAGGAATCCGGCCTTCTCCGGAGGTTCACCTCGAGCCCAAGTCCCACAGCTTGAGAGGTGATCCCATGTGTCCCAATCACACCGAATGTCCTATTCACATCCTGGCCATTCGGGGGGTGCAGTGATTTGGCGACAACAGTAACATGAATGGATGAAGGAATATATGTAGTGGAGGGTGGAGAGTGTGAGAGGAATCCTTAATTGGGATACCCGCATGGTGAGAGTACTAATGCAAGAATGAGAAGTAGAAGAGGTGGAATGGGAAGATGTGTGTGGTGGTGATTG
Source organism: Taxus chinensis (assembly GCA_019776745.2). Lineage (NCBI taxonomy): Eukaryota > Viridiplantae > Streptophyta > Pinopsida > Cupressales > Taxaceae > Taxus > Taxus chinensis. Next base: position 75,144,435 of record CM034155.1, on the reverse strand, counting down.
TTGTTTGATGAGATGGGAGGTGGTGGAGAAGCTTCTACAATGGGAAGATCTTAGGGAGAGGGTAAACCTCCACTAAGGATCCCATATAGAAGGGGTTATTAAGTAATATTGTCAAGTGGGAAGCAAAAGAGTGAAAGAAAAGATTACAAATGGGTGAGAGGGTACAAGAATGGTGAGAAGGATAATATGGAGATAAGTGGTAGAGGAGTAGAAATGAGGAGTGAATATGAATGGATCTAATATATGGTGATCATGGTGGGGTAGGAGGAGCTGCTAGATAGTGAATGCCTCTTGAGAAATATCTTCAAGTGGGATTTGCAAACTGCAATGGTGATCAAGTAGATTCCTAAACTAGGGAATGTATTAGTATGGGTGAATGGATGGGGTGAAAATTAAGATGTTGATCATGCAAGAAGATACTCATGTGACAAAAACCATATTAATTTAATATAACACATAACATGATGCATCATGATATAAAATATCAGGATGACTAGACTGTAATATGCGTGATAACATAGACAGGGGCCATAAAAAAAGGTTTGATGCCCCAGTACGATATGTAAGGGGAAAAGAGCATAGACAAAGGACATCAAGAAAGTATGATGCCCCAGTATGATATGAAATCAAATAACACAAGTATATTAAAAGAACACCAAAGATACATAAAAATCAAGATTCCCTCTGTGATATATCAAGATATAAGAAAACAATTAATGACTTGTAACTCATAATGCAACACAAGAACTAGTAAACATGTCCCTAATGTGTTCCACAGTGAGGATTGATCGGATGTGGCCCCAAGCAGGGGTACAAGGACATAAAAAGGGTTAGGTCATTGTCCTCAAATAAGGAAACAATGAGAGTCATATTTTCCCCAAGTGAGGATTCACGCGAGGAGAAGTGGTTTGAATTTGATAGTCATAAGGTGATTCGATCATTTGTTGGGGATAATAGTTCAAAGGATGAATTGTGTTGATTATTTTAGAGTTTTTGTGATTTTGTGGAGTTTACAATTTGTTTTTTAGATTTTTTTTTTCTTATTTTGAGTTTTGAATGTTTTTGGAATTTTGAAAAGTTTTCAAATGTTTTTCGTAATTTTGATATTTTCTAATGTTTTTGGAATTTTAGATTTTTATACTTTTTTTTTGGAATTTCAGAGATTTTCTAATGTTTTTAGATTTTTGGATTTTTTCTAATATTCTTAGATTTTTGACGATTTTCTAATGTTTTTATATTTTTAGATTGTTACATTGTTGTTGGAAATTTAATGGACTAGAATGTAGACTTATTTTGAGAGGTGATAAACTAGGATATTGTTTGTATGTACCATGTTCCTTGTGTTAACTCATGCTCTGAATAACACAAAAAATTCTCATTCCATTGGTAGGATATGTTGGTGATGATATGATGAAAATAAGTCCAGCTCCATTCTTGACTCCACACAACTAGTAAGATGTGAGGGCTCTTCATCGAGAATCAAGAAGGATGCAGGAGGTAGATATTGAATATAGAGACAAATGTGAACAACAATCCCTTTGGAAAATTATGACTTAGTTCTTCTTAAAATCACTAAACCATTTTCAAAAATGGCTTTCGCTTTATGAGTCACGTGCTAGACTTAGACAATTATGTGGCCCATTGATTCGTAAGATATGAGGTGAAGGGATAATTCTCTCTTCACTTAGGCATCTAAATTACTTCTTTGGAGATTCTATAATTGTAAGCACTATCAGATTTATAAGATTTTGTATTCTTGAAATGAATCCCTATGACTTACCCCATGCTACTAGTGAGAAGAAAAGGCTCATCACCGAAGGAAAAACATAGGCGAGTAAATTCCTTTTTTTTTTTGTTTTTTTTAATGTTTTTAGATTTTTTTTTAATTTTTGAATGTTTTTGAAATATTTTTATGCTTTTATGAGAATGAGCCTCTACAATTTTTCCCATGCCACTTGTAAGAGGTAAGGGCTCATCACCAAAGACAAGACATAGATGAATAAGGCCACATTCCTCAATTCCCAGTCTCACACTACCAGTAAGAAGTGTGGGATCAACACCAAAGACTATGAAGGACAAAAGATGTGATAATGAATTATTCATAATTTATTGAATTGATAAAATTTTACAACAGTGCTTTGTTTTTTTGGAAAGGAACGTTTTTCCCCAATCTTAGCCCCACACAACTAGTAGGACGTGATTGTTAAACACTAAAGACTGAGATGGATGATCAAATGAACCGGGTACAAAAATTTTGATCTTTGTTATGAAAGAGAGAATGTATTTAAAGGGAATATATTACCATCAATAAGCTTTTAAGTATGATCATAGGTGAAAATGACTGAAACTGGGAGATATTATATGAAGTATGACACTCACAAACTTAATAGGATCTATTTTAGCACATGTCTCATGATGATAAATATGAATATATGATTGCAATAATGAGAATATATTCCAATGGAAATGAATAAATTCAAATTATTCGGAGATAATTTAGAAAGAAGGAACAATGTACACGTCATTGTTTCCTAGAGTAGTGAATGCCTCAAAGACAAAATGTCTTTAAATGAACTACATTCATTGGTTCATCAAGTTATTTACCATCTTCAATGGCTAACTTATAGGCTCCATAGCCAAATTTAGCTGTAATTACGTAAGGTCATAACCAATTAGGCTCAAAATTTCCTTGTTTTTCTCACTCTTTAGTGGTATTCTTTTGATTTTATTTTAAAACGAGGTCTCTAATTTCAAATTCTATGGGTCTAACCTTTTTATGAAAACTGCATTACAGTCGGTTTTGATAGACTTGAAGATGATTGAGATCATTAAGTCATTTTTCATCGAGAAGCTCAAGCTATTGAAGTCGTGACTATTAATATTCATTCTAATTTAATTACATCTTTAAGGGAGATTATCAAGGATGGGAATTCTATCTCAATAGGTAAAATGACTTCACAACCATAAACGTGGGAAAATGGGGTGGCTCCGGTAGGCGTGGGGTAAGATGTACGGTAAGCCCAAAGAGCGGGGTAAATTTGAGTATGCCAATTGCATCCATGGATGTTGACAATTTTTTCCATGATGGATTTTAAAGTCTTGTTGGTTTCTTTTGCTTGACCATTAACTTGAGGGTAGTATGGAGTGGACCACTTAATTTTGATGTGAAAATTTTTAGCGAGGTCTTTTACATCCTGGTTTCTACATGATTTTCCTTTAGCTGCAACTAGAGCGGATGGAATACCAAATTGATAGATGAGATTATTAAAAATAAATTTTGATATTTGGCTACCAGTAACATAGGTGAGAGGCATAGCTTCCACCCATTTAGTGAAGTAATTGGTAGCGGTAATGATGAACTTATGTCCATCAGCCGATGTTGGTCTGATTTTACCAATGAGGTCAAGTCCCCATTGAGAGAAGGGCCATGGTGTGGTTATCGATTACAATGCTTGGGAAGGTGCGTGGATAATATTTCCATGCTTTTAACATGGTTGACATAATTCGACAAAATGGCATGCGTCACTTTCCATGGTGGGCCAATAATATTTAACCCACAAGATTTTCTTGGCTAAGGTTATACTGTTCACGTGCACTCCACAGATATCATAATGGAATTCAGTTAGGACACTCAAGGATTCTTCCTAATTAAGACACCAGAGAAGGGTGCCATCATATCCTTATTTATAAAGAGTTTCTGCTAAAATGGTGTAACGAGAGGCATGTTGTTCTAAAGCATGTTTATGCATTGGTTTCATTTTGGTAGGAAATGTTTTATCGTGGATGAAGGTATAAAGATCATGGTACAAAGGGTTATTCAGACCCACAATTTCACATACCAAAGTGTTTTCAGGAAGATCATAGGTAGGCATTAAGATATTTTCTATGAGAAAATTTTCTTGGGGTTCACTAGATGTGATTTCTAATAGGGATCCAATAGTTGCTATAGCGTCGGTAGATTTATTACAAATTTTAGGGATTTGATCAAAGATAATTAATCAAAAATAACTTCGAATACTATCCACCATGCACTTATATGGGATAAGTTTTTCATCCTTGACTTGGTATTCATCAGTAACTTATTTGATAATAAGTAAAGAATTGCCAAATACAACTAACTCTGTAAGATTCCAAGATATAACTAGTTTTAATCTTGGGATTAGAGCTTCATATTCTGTGATATTGTTGGTACATGGGAATTATAATCAAAATGATTTGGGGATGATGTGTCAGCTAGGTGTGATAAGAAAAATACCAGCCTTGGAACCATGGAGATTACAAGATCCATCAAAAAATAGAGTCCAACCTGGCATGATGTCTATGTGTAGAAGATCTTTATCAGGAAAAGCAAAATGAAGTGGTTTTGTACTAGGAAGGGGGGCCTTGGAAAGATGGTTTGCAAGGGTCTATCATTTAATTGCTCTCTGTGGAACAAAATCGATGTAAAATTCACTAAGTAGTACGACCCAAATAGACATTCTTCCTATGAGAATGGGACGGGACAAGAGATACTTGAGAGGATCAATCTTGGTGATCAACTTAGTTGTGTGATTGATAAAGTAATGAGGTAAATTATGGAATGCAAAGGTGACCACTAAGCATACTTTTTTGATTTGGGAATAACGTACTACATGCTCAATAAGTGTTTGACTAAGGTAATATACAACCTGTTCTTTTGCTTGATCATATTGTTGTGCTAACAAAGCACCTATGGCATGTTCAGTGGTAGATGTATAAAGAAGCATGGGTTTATCGACAACTAGTGACATGAGAACATGTGGGATAGAGAGTTATTATTTTAACTCAACAAAAGAGCCTTGATAATCGTGGTTCTAGTGAAATTGTGCATTTTTCTTGAGTAATTGGTTGAAGTAATGGAACTTATCAGCGAAATGTGATATGAAACACTGAATAGATTGTATTTTTCCTTAAAGAATACCTAATTGTTTTAGGTTTTAAGGAGGAGGTATTTCCATAATGGCTTTGAATTTTGTAGGATCCACTTCTATGCCTCTCTGTGAGATAATAAACCCTAAAAATTTACCATAGGTCACCTCGAACACACATTTCTTTGGGTTATTATGAACCTTATACTCACATAATCTATCAAAAATGCATCTCAACACACTTGGATGCCCTATTCATGTTTTTTATTTTGCTAATATATCATCAACATAATCTTCCATGATATCATGTAACATATCATGGAAGATGACAATCATTGCTCATTGATAGGTGGCACCATAATTTTTCAATCCGAAAGGCATGATCTTATAATAGAAGGTGCCCCATGGTGTAGTAAATGTTGTTTTATGTTGATCCCCTTCAACAATACGTATTTGATTATAACCAGAAAATCCATTCATTAAGGAGAGAATTTCATGGCCTGCCATAGAATCAATAATCATGTCTATATTTGGCAAGGGAAAGTCATCTTTGGGACAAGCCTTGTTAATTTCTTGGAAGTATGTGCATATCCTGATGTCAGGGGTTTTCTTGGCTATGGTAACTATGTTAATATCCATTCTAAATAATCAATAGGTTGGATAAATTTGGCTTCCAAGAGTTTCACGAGTTTGGCTTTGACAAGCAATGCTACTTGGGGATGTATTTTACATAGTTTTTGTTTTACATGATTTGCATCCAGATGCACCACAAGGAGGTGTACTATAAGAGATAGATCCAGGCCTACCATGTCCTTATAGGTCCATGAAAATATATATTGGAATTAAATAAGGAGTGTTGTGAATTACATGCATTTTTGGTTAGACAGACTAATGCCAAGTTGTAAAATTTTTGGTTATTTGATGGTTCCTATGTTTATGTCTTTAGTTTCTTCTACAAACATTTTAGATGTATATTTTTTAGAGAATGATGATAATGGTTGATGTAGATCATCAGTGTTGGGTGATTTGGGAGAGTTGGTACAAGATTTTTGTGTGTGATGTTGAGAATTTTTATTGACATGTTTTTTTGATAGGGTGGCGATGAGATTTTGACTATGGGATATTTTCTGTTTGCACTTCTGATCCAAATTTTCCAAAGGTGAAGGATCTGAATATTTTATTTCTTCAAAAAAATATGCTGATTCATGTAGATTGATTTCAAATCATTTTCCATGGTCAGAAGTAGGGATTTGATCATGAGTTCCAAGGAATTCTTTGTTGGCTTCATCATTTTGGAACATGTCCATAGCCGCATGATGTGGCTGGCCATAGTCTATGAGAGTCATATGCGTTGGCTCAAAATTGATGAAATTAACAGATAAATATTCAAAGTAAAGATTTGTTTCAGTGAGGTCCTCAAAAAGGCTACGTGGAGACCTAGTGTCATTATCAAAACTGGTGTCATAGTTATCACTTGAAATTAATATGGGAGCAACATCGAATACCTTGAAACCTAGACCATGTTTACCATGATGTTGTGTGTAATTGATTAGGTCTAAATGACCTTTTTCATTTATAATGATTCCTTTATCCTTCCATCACATATTTTTCATTATTCGATGAGCTTTGGTAAATTGAGGGGACTCATAAAAAGGAGCAAATTCATCATTATATAACCAAGATCCTGAAGAACTTGGAATATGTCTGTTGTTGAGATGACCGATTTTTTCCAAACTGAATGTCCCATTTGGCAAGTGGGATGGATTCTCATATGTGGAGCATTGGGTTTTCCGTAGTTGTGTGGGGATTTGTTTATGTAAAAGGAGTCTTCCATCTTTTGAAATTGATATTCACCACATCCTTTATCAATGATTTTAAATGTGTGGCATGGGGGACCAAGAGGTACCTCATGTGGTCGAAAGGTAGTTTGGTAGTTCTAAACGATGAAGAGAATGGGTTATAAGAAGAATGGGGTGGATTGGAGGATGAAGTTTGGTTATTACAAGGAGAAGGTATCTTAATAGAAGATGTATGGTTGGATGAATAAGGTTGACTAGGAAAGGAAGAAGATGGTGTGGTGGAAGAATAATTGTTGATGGAAGAAGAAGCTTGATTAGTGGAAGAAAATGATTGATTAGTGGGATGAGGAATGGTTGAATATTGTTGATTAACGGAAGATAATAGATTGGAAAATATGGTTTGGTTAGAAGATGATGGTTTCATATAATTTTTAGGGAGTGTATCCAGATCGACGTGTGTTTCGTTGGGGATTACGCGAGGTGGAGCGTACTTATTTATTGATGGAAAATAGTGATCATGTGGATACCATCCTTCAAGGAATATATAATACTCAAAGGTTTGAGGATCCACACATAGCATAAATTCCTTTTCCAAATGAGGAAATTTAATACATTGGTGGAATGTTGATGGGATGGCTTTCATGATATGAATCCATGGTCGGCCGACTAGAATGTTATATGAAAATTCTACATCCACCACATGACATACCATTTATAAGGTGATGGGTCCAACTTGGAGAGGTAACGTGATTGTGCCTTCAGAATTTCTTTCACTATTATCATACCCATGAATGGTTATGATATTGTTTTGTGAATCATTTTTAGTGTAACCTAAACAATGCAAGAGTTTCATGGAACAAATATTCAATGTGGATCAATTATCGATTAATACACACTTGATCTTACTATGAGTTATATAACCATCGATGTATAAAGAATGATTATTAGCGATATTGGGATTAAGAAGGTCGGTGGCACCAAAGGATAAAATAGGATTATGGACCATAAGATATGCAATTATAGCCTAGAATTTTTGTGAATTGATGTCCTCAAGGACACAAGTGTTATTCACCATTTGCATAAGATTGTGTTGTAGTGCGGGAGAAGAATTAAGTAATTCCATGATGGAAATTTGTGTTGCAGTATTTTCCAATTGTTTGACAATATTGAATGATGGTGGAGGTTGTGGAGTGGAATTGGTGGCGGAATTAGATGGTGGATTAGGAGGTAGTGTGGGAGACGAAGTGGCAGATTTTTTACTGTAGGGACCCATATGTTTTTCTGTTTGGTGGTGATCACACAGTCAGTTCTGATATTTATAGTTGGCACTAAGTATTGGTCATAGTATATGGTTGATTTGATTGAGTCATACTCAAAATTTCTTGATGATTGACTCTTATCTTTTGAATGATCATCATGGTTAGAGAAGAGATTTTTGAACATGTTAAGTTTTTCATTAGGTGTTTTTGTCTCAGAAGTATTGTTAACTTCTATGTCTCCACATTTAATCAGGTCTTGGATGTAATGACAGAGTTACATGCATCGATATGTACAGTGCCCTTTTATGTGATGGTAATCACAATATCTATTTTAATTATACTAATTCGGTTTGGGTTTTCATTCTTTGAAGGGTTTGACAATGGGATATGTAATCATGTTGGCATTTTCCAAGTGACAAAAGACAATAGATAATATTTCTCTGAGAGGAGTGAACTGTATTCACCTGTCTCAAGAAGGGGTTTCCTTTCTAGGAATTATGATTGGTTGTTTGGATTTTAATGTTTTGATCAATTTTTTGTGAATTTTTTGAACATGATGGGAATTAGTAACACCATCGTTGACTATATTTTGGTTACGATTAAAGAATTTGGATTTTTCCTAGTTCTGAGGGGTGTCTATATAAGGTTGGTCCCTAAAGGGTGCTTTAAGTAAGCCCTTAGAAATGAGAGATTTTTCTATTTGTGTTCCATATTCAATGACTTCTTTGAAAATATTTAGACAATGCATTTGCATATGGAATGATAATTCAACATTGAGACTTGGAACACAAATGATAACTAATTATCTCGTAGGTATTAAGGAGGGAAATCTTCTTGTAATTCCTCACCATCATTGTAAAAAGGAGGTGAATTTTTCATTGGGCCTTTGTTTAGTATTACAGAGATCAAACATGGTTATTTCTGAGTCTAAGTTGTAGGAAAATTGTTTGACGATTTTTTCTGATAAGTCTGCGAATGTCGTGACTGACCCTTTGGGAATATGGAAAAACCAGTTTAAACCCTGTCCTCCAAAAATTCGGGGGAATAATCGTAGAAGATACGTGTCATGATAAGAAAATTCTTGAAATTGCATGTAAAATTCCTTGACATGTTCACAGGGGTCAGCTTTGATTTTGTATTTATCAAAATTTGGGATTTTGAAGGATCATGGAAATTGTAAATGTGATATCTCTGTATCAAATGGATAAGGACACAATTCTTAAAAATTGAATTGTTTTGATTGTTTCTGTAGTCCTTGAATGGTGTCTTTCATATGTTTCCATTCTTATGTGAATGGAGAGGCGGGGGACAAGTTATCAAGAATTTCATGAGTATTGGGGTCTTTTAACCTTTCAGCTCTAGCAGTTGCTTACTAAAGTTTCTTTGTTAAGTCTTGGATTTTAGTGAATAACTTGTGGGTCGAAGAGCTATTTGGATTTTTTGGTATTTAGTTGTGATAACTTGATTCACCATTGTCAATAATTTTTTCTAAATTTTTAGTCCCGAATTTAGGGGGTAGTTTTTCCCCCATGACTAGGATGCGTAATAGATATTTGTTCTTGTTTCATTCTATCACCCTATTTACTTGTTCTTTTTCTTCATTGGTGAGTTATGGTTACGTGACTTCTTCATTGTCACTTTCATGATTGTGACTACGTGTGAATACCATGATGAGATAGGTGTGTGCATGATTAAGCTATAAAAAGTGGGTAGGAATTTTGAGCAGACATAATTAAATGAGAACTTGATTGCTTTGGATTTAGCTTGAATAAGCTCATGATGAATAATAAGGAGGGTAACTCAAACAAGTTATCTCAATATGATTGTGATATAACTCGAGACAAGTTATTAAGGAATTTGTTTCACGTTGTGTAGATTTGGCTTGAACAAGCTCTGGATTATTGATGGGGAGGGTAACTCAAACATGTTAATCTCAATATGGTTGTGATATAACTCAAAATGAGTTATGAAAGGATTTGTGTTGGCTGTGATTTGGATAAATGTGATGGTTGACAAAATAAGAAGTGAACTCAAAACAAGTTTCCTAATGCCAATTTGATATAGCTTGAAAACATGCTATGGAGGATTATCTAAAGTAAGATAATGAAATCAGTACAATTTTTTGGTCTTTATTGTTGGATTTCTTAGACATTTTTCTTAGTATTGAATTGGTCAAGAAATGATTTTTTGGAACACAACTAGGGTTTGAACTTTTACGATGAACACATTGATATTAACCAAGTTTGATGATAAAAAATAATGCTAAACTATTTTTTTGACAATCAGCAAGCAGTCATGTGTATCAAATTGTTTTGGATCAGGAGGTAAATTCTTCAAGAATAATCATTGTTTCATGCAATCATACAAGTATGCAATGAAATTATGGTTGTAGGCTCTTATCACTCCAAAAAGATGTGTCCTTTGATATACCCTAGTCCCTATATACCTAATTCTGTACAGGGACAAAATTAGTACATGGAACCCTTAGAGAATTGGAGGAGACTCACCAATTATGACTTTCCTACTTTGGAGTGAATCACCACGTCCAAAGTAGGTTTTGTGAAAAGGTGGAAGGTGATGGGGGGATGAATGTGTATGGTGTCCTTATAACTCCCTAAATATTTATAGGGATGATGCCTAGGCTTCGTTGTTACAACTATTTAGGTGTGACTCACATGCTCCGAATGAAAAAATTACCTATAAGTGAAGAGTATGGGTGAGGTAAATACCGAACACTGTGATGAGACTATGTCTCAAAGTGAAATGCAGATGAAAATGTTGTTAGTGTGTGGTAGTCAAGTCCACATCACTAGTGTAGCTTTGGTGGTGATGAAATCCACCTCTACTACGTGAAAAAACAAGAATGTTGTGATTATATGCAAGGTTGTTTCCAAATTAAAATAAATTACTGGCAGAAAAAATGACAGTGTACTTGAGCATAATTTGTTTTTGGTTTCAGCAGTTTTCTTTGAATGGTGGTACTTTTGTAGGATTTTTTTTTGTTTTTGTGTTTTTTGACAATATTGCAATGACGTGGTCCTACAAAAAACAAATTAGTAGTTATCCTACAGAGAAAATGTTAGGAAATTGATTGTGGTTGTTTTTGATTTTCTAGATCGCTCAAAGTGCAGGAAAAGAGCATACACAACCGAAAATCGATCAAATTATTACTAATATGATGAAGTAAAATAACAATTGAAATGACAATTAGAAAACAAAGCTAGAGGATCCTGTAATGTTAGAACAAGAAACTTAACCGTTTCTGATTTTCTAGATCGCTCGAAGGTGCTAAGAAAAGAGCATACGTGGATACAATTGGAATAGATGTTTTGTAAAATTTTAATAATTATTACAATTAATCATGATTGTGAAATAGTGATAATGATTATCTTCACAAAAAAAAAAAATGATAAAAGAAGAGCGATGAAATGTTACCAGAAGTGTGGTTGTGGAAAATTAGAATGTAAGGAAATTTTTTGTTTTGTTTTGCAGAGCCTAGGTGGCCCTTTTAGTGTGAAAAAGGTGACAAGGAATGCAAACTCATTAATTTTGGCTAGATAGGTGCGAAAAGGTCCTGTATTGTTAAAAAAGGTCATACAAGAAAATGATGAGTAGTTTGTACCTGCACACATGGTTAGTATAATGATCATGAAAAATAATTAATTTTGATCACGAAGTGTTAAAAATCAAAAAAGTAAGTTGATAAAATAAAATGTGAAGATTGTAGTTTTTAAATTTTCTAATGTTTTTGTAGTTAAATACAATAAAGTAAGAAAATAGCTAACATGAACGAGTCAAGATAAAAGATTTGTTAGGACCTAAGTAATATAAGCACAACCAACTAAGCATTCACACGACCTAAATAAGAATAAGAGTAAGCAAGTTAGAATTCATTAAAATAAAAATAAGAAAATACAAAATAAAATATTGAGAGCGACCACGGTGTGTGAACCAAGGGAAGGTGATTCGAAAGTGGACTTATACACCAAAAATTTGGACTTTAAAGGAGCACAAAGACAATTTGAAAGGAAAATCTTAAGGTAGAGATATGAGAGGTGATGGTGATGTGAATAAAGGACTTTAAGGAATATTAGGACTCAAGAAGTAAGAAATTGGAACTTATAGTAGCAGACGATAACCTGAAGTGTGGACACAACAGAGGAAAGTCTAATTAAACATGATAATTGAATCTATAGAGTGTGGGTGGTGACTAAATCAGATTCCATATAAATATACTCTATAATAAAAGGGATTATAAATGTTACAAGAGTGAATCATGAATTTAATCAGGAATGCTAAAGATTATGTAGGGTAATCACGAATGTCAAATTTCATATTATTTCAAGTTGGAATGTCAAATGCCATGGGTGTGAATAATCTCTTATACAACTGTTAAAACAAAAATGTTGACGTATATGATGAAAATGTGGACTAGGAGGAATATAAATATGATTTGAATGAAAATTAGAAGAAGGAAAGAGACTTAATGGATTTAATGGGCTGAAGGGTGTGGGTGTGGATCTTGGACTAGATATCTGTGTGCTAAAGTTAATAGTTAAAGTGATTATGCAAGTGAAAAATACCACGAGTTGGGGTCAGTTATACACCTATCGCCAAGAAATAGTACACAAATACCCATTGCACATGGAATGGATCGTAGATTAGATGTATTAAACAAGGAAACATAAGAGGTTTGGCAATGTGAAATATTCATTTCCCATTAATTTTACAGGTCGATCAAACTCATGATCAAGATGGCATTTTTATGATGAACTCAACATGGTAAATGGGAGGGAGATGTCATGGATGAGTAGCAAGGAGGATGGACTAGGGATCGGGGTGAGCATTTTAGTGGGTTTCGTGGGGAGTCTGGGTTAGGGGTGTCCATGGGAAAAGGGGAGCAAGTCCACGTGGAGGGGAATGGGGAAGGATATGATGGGCCGAAGGGATACATGGAATGTGAGTGTTGTGGTAAGAGGTGTGAATAGGAGAGTGAGGGAAGAGAGGAAACAAGATGTGGAAATGGTTTAAGGTTAAGGAGGGAGTCAGCATGGAGGGAGTGGGGATAGAGGCAGCATGGAAGTGTTGAGGATGGATTTGGTGTTGGGAGGAAGGATGAAGTCGGAATTGGGAGGAAGGATGGAGTCGGTGAAAGGTTAACGTGGAAGGGGTGTGGCCGAGTGGCTGGAGAAGATGGGTCTTTGGGAGTCAGGTGTGAATAGAGGAAAGTGAGGTGGGATAGGTGTCAGGGAGGTGCAATTCAGATGAGTTTACATTTTAGTATAGGATATATATTTTAGTTTAGTGTTTAGTTTATAAAATGAATATAAGTATATATAAATTAAGAGGTATATATGCAAGAGATAACATTTAAAGAAAATAGTAACAAAAAGTTCAAATAAAATAAGAGCTATATATATTATTTTTTTGAAAACATGATGTATAGTTACCTAAACATGAGATGCTAAAATTAAATATAAACTATAAGAGGTTCAAAATTAAGATCTAGATATAGTTGAAAAGGAAGATCGAAAGAAATAAGATATTGTTTTTTTATTTTATTTTTTGTTTTGGAAATGAAAATAAAAAAGTAGGAATTTGAGGAAAACAAGATATATAGTGATTTAAAACTAATATTTAAAAATTTATTAGTAAAGAAGATCGATTCCCAATAAAGCAATAAAAGTAAACAAATAAATGCATTTTCTAGATTAGTTTCCCATGACAATAAGATGATAAGCTAATGACTTGTTCATATGATGTTGCAGATTACTATTGAATAACTAAAAGTGGTGTAAGAAATAGAAGAATGTGTATTGAAAAAGACTACTAACCCAATCAAAATGATGAGATCGCAGTCTGTATGAAAAAAAGAAGTGCTCTTGAAAAATAAAACTAGGAAATCATTTGAAATGTAACCTCTGTGATGACATTAAGATTGAATATTTTTGTCATGATCCATAAGTATCTGGATTAGGTGATGGATGTCCTTCTACAAAACACCAAGTTATGAGGAGATCAAAGACATGACGAGCATTGTAGGTTCATTGGTACTATAACCTGCAGATGCACCACAAGACACCGCACAACAAAAACACTACCCATAGCATGAAGGTTAACCAAAGAAGGCCATAAGGCACGAAAAAGGAGATAATATTGAACAATAATACATAGAGAATGGATAAAACCACTAATTGGGAAATCAATGGTAATAGATCAAAAGTAACCTAGCGTGTTAGAATGTGAGCTATGTCACTACTAACAAGGAAGTAAAATACTAACAATAATACCTCCTCCTTTGCATTTTGTAGCAAACCTCATAATGGGCTAGGAAACATGGATTGAGCCCTAGTTGTGTGATATGTAGGTGCTTTTCTCAAAAAGGAGCAAGGCCTTCTTGCAATAATGATCCACTTACATTACACCAAATGGATAAAAGGATTATGGATTTGGGGTGCTTTAAGAAGAGGATATTTGGGCATTAGGATGAGGTGGAAGGATGTTCTTTTCTCAAAGGATGCAAGAACTTAGATAAGGCATTCAAGGTTATTCTCCATGTCTTAGAGGGGAGGGGTAAGGTTGTATTTATAGCCTGGGGAAGTGATTAACTTAGAGTAATTTAAGTAATCATGGTTTGAAAATGTGGGCAAGATTAGGTGAGTTGGGACCAAGAAGAATGGGTGAGGATTTGAATTGGATTTTTAATTCATAAGTGGAGGATTTTAGGTGAGTGGGGACCACGAAGAATGGGTGAGGATTTGAATTGGATTTTTAATTCATAAGTGGAGGATTTTAGGTGAGTGGGGACCACAAAGAATGGGTGAGGATTTGATTTTTAATTTTTAATTTTTTTATTAAGGGAAAATAGTTTTGAAGGGACTATACCCTGTATACAAAAGGGCTCAAAAGCCAGATATCAGAAGTGAGAGAAACAACCTAGAGAAGGGAAAAACAACCAACCTCATAGGGCTCATCAGCCAGATAAAACAACAAATTAGAAGAAAGGATCCAGATGTATAATGATCCAAAAAAAACAAAAGAGATCAAAAAGCAAACAATAGATATCTATCATAGAAAATCTCTGCCAAAAAACAGTTCCAGATCCGCCAGTCATCAGCAACTTCGCAGCCAGTAAACAACATCACAACACCACGTTACTTGATAGCCCTGTCAATATTAGTTTTGATCGCTTACAGTGAGACAAAGAAAGCAATGGCTGTGGCCTGAGAAGAGTCTTTCAGATCCACCTGAGAAATTGCCATATCCCTTTTCTCTTTGGGGCCCCAAATGTCTTTATTAATCCCGCTTAGGTTGCATACACTATGAACATGTTGTTCAATGAAATTGTAAATACTTTTAAGATCAGATAGGATGTAGTCATTACGAATTTTTTCATTTCCCATTCTACCATCCAAAGACTGTAACTTCTTGAATACTTCAGAAATAACCCCCTCCTCATCATCATTTTGTAGTATTCCTTTTCCCTTAGCTTTTTCCATATTTTTGATAACCCTTTTGAGCTCTTGTATTTCCTTTTCCATCCTGCCCACTCTGACCATCAAATCCTCCTCTTTAGGCTCCTCCACCAGTTGGCTGATGTGCAGGAGGTTCTCAGCAAGCTCTAGGTCTTTGTGGCTTCTAAGAACCCTATGAGAAGTAGGGATCTTAGATTTCACGCCCTTTCTTTTCTTGCTAGATGCAGTAGTTTTAGTCTTCCTTTCGAGCAGGGGGGAATGGAGGTGGTGTGAGCAGGGGGAGGAATGGAGGAAGAGGGTGGAGCAGGATTCACGTGGGGACAGTTTGAGCAGTGACGATGGATAAGAAGAATTAGCCCTTGATGCAGAGGAACTTCCCTAGAATGGCTCTGTACTTCCCTAACAGATTTCTCCAGCGAGTTTATCAAGTAGTGAGGGATGCTGATGGTTATATTTCTACGAAAGTGGTTAAGAAATATCAAATTCTTTTGAGGTATAGTAACAAATCTCCCTTCAAGAGTTACATACCTAACAACCATCCTGGCGAGCTCAGCAAAAGGCTCAGGAATCGAAGCCAACTTGATGCCAGCTATCAAAAACTCAAGATTTTCCCCTTCGTCCAGGAATTTATTTGTCTCCACCTCCCTGTCTACCTTCTTAATTTTTAATTCAATAGTAGAAAAACATGGAGAATAATGACATGTGGTAAGGATTAGGTTATTTTTAGATTTGAAGTGGATAATTAATCAAATTATATTTGATTAATTCGAAGTGTATTTTTGTAGGAAATGAGGTAGGGGAATTAATTGATTTAGGATAGATGTGAAATTAGGGTGTCTACATTCAACAACCAATTAATAGAATCTTGGTAGAGCTTAATATTGACTAGAGTCTCTAAGTAGCTATTATATTGGATTGATCCATCACACCACTTCAGGTTAGGAGAGCATTATTTTCCTTACATTCATAGATCCCGTTATTAAGTTCAAAGATATAAGTTTTCATCATTAGCTTATCCATCATCACCACACATACACATCCATTTATATTCTACACTGGTTATCTCATAATGAACTCAGGAAGTCGGGTGTGAAGAAGGTCACGTGTTGATTTTCTTTCGTATAAATTGGTGAACCCAATGTGAAGAGCTAGTCTCTAAACGTTTCTACTTTCTTCGAGCACCTTCCTCTTTCCCTTTATTCAGCAGGTATTATTATACCCTCCGAATACATCGGGATACAATGAATATGGTCAACTCCTTCCGGGTTATGATATATACAACTATCAAATAGGTGGACACTAATAGTCACCTTCACTCTCAACATGGGAAAATAACCACTCAATTGCTCAAAATCCTCTTCTTTAGGGAATCAATGTTGGTTCCTCTATAAGTATCAAGGAGTTTGACTAAATTACATAGACACATCCTCATGAAAAATCAAGTTCTAACAACATGAATTTCATCAGGGAAGCAAGTTCATCTCATCGGGTATTGTTTCAAAAATCTGTTAGCATGCAATTAGACTAACTCCTGCATCTAGATGATGAATACTTATCACGATACGCCAAGAGTGAACAACGCTTCTAGAATATGAACTAGGATTTTGATAGGTTACAAGGACATGGTGATTTCTCGCTTCAAAAAAATAACACTACCCCTCCAACAATAGAAAATATTTCTAATGATGGGTGAAAACATAGTGAAAAATTCATAGCATGATACCACACTCCTCAACTACCTCCAAAATTAAAAAAAAAACACCTATAAAAACACTATCCCATCAACGGGTGATGTCATCTCGACATTAGTTGACAAATTCAAAGAGTTAGAGCTTGCCCAAAATGCTCAAATTTCATATGTAGGGCAAGCAAGAACTTCTCAATATCCACATAATTATGGACAAGTACCTACTACACAAAATCCTCCGAATTATACGGGTGCTCCAAGCCCTGGATATTTTCTAATTGGGATGGGAACCTTAGGTATGCCCGCTAATGCCACATATGGATATCTACAATAAGATCCATCCAGAAGTGCATTCTCAAATGCCATACCAACCTTAAATGTAATGTTCCCTAGATTTGTGCCTTCGGCTCCATATAAAATCAGTCAACCCCCTACATACACATGTACTCTAAATCACCACAGGGGGATATGTACACTTACCTAGGTCCTTATGGTCATCTAAAGGGTATGCCATACTCCCAAAACACTATTTATGTTGTACCATTTTAGCAACCGAGGAAACCTCCACCTCCCCACCAAGGATCTTCAATGGTTGAAACATACGCAATGGGGACCTATTCTAAATATCTTAAGGAGCCTACATACTTCTCCATCCAGACAGTCATGTTCCCAAGCCCCTTATCCAAAATTACAAAGTTCAAAGGGGAGGGAAATCCTAACACTCACATCAGATCTTACACAACGGCCATTCAAGAGCTACTCCCGTGGGAGGTGGTTGTTGTGAAAATTTTCCCTAATACACAAGAAGAAATCACCCTCGATTAGTACTATAGGATACCAGAGGCTTCAATACACTCCTTCAAACAACTTGTATAAGATTCTATTAAGGATTTTGAAATGAACAAAAATTTAAGGACAAGAATCTGAGAATTCCTTCATATCAAACAAGAGCACAACGAGTCCACAACCCACTTCATTCAAAGATGGTGAAAGGTTCTTTACTCCTCTGTAAGTGCTCCAAACATGGATCAAACAGAGCTTTGTGATTTGTTCCTCTACTCCCTCAATAGGGAGACAAAGGAAGAAGTTCAAAAATTTCCACTAAGGAGCTACAAAGAGGTGCTAGAAGGTGCTATTTGAATTGACTAAACAACCATTAACAATGGTCATAAGACTTATAGAACAAATGGGAAGTTAGTCACTCCTAACCAAAATAACCTCGGTTACTCCAAAAACATGAGCAATAATCAATGACCGAAGGTCCTTAATAAGAACCGTGTGGTCACAACTAATGGTATTAATGATTAGCCCAAGAAACCTAATGTTGTTAGTTCTTTGAATACAAATACTACCAATAACAATAGCAATGGAAATAATCATAGAAACAATAACTTCTCACCCTCAATTAATGTTTTATATTTTAATCATCCTCGGTAGTAACAACAAAAACAACAACAAAAACCTCAAAAATTAAGACAAATGTAGGCCCAAGGACCTAACTAATACCCAGTGGGGTATCCAAACCAATTCCAAAACCAAGGGCAAGGGTTCCCAAATTTTAACTATAACAATTATTAGTTGAACAATAATCATAATTTCGAACCCCAAAAAGGTGAAAACCAAAGGCCCCGAGATTATGATCCTGATTTGTATTACAGTTTCCATAGGGTTCGTGGGTATGATGCAAGAGCATTTCGTTTTGCAACAATTTTCTACAATGCTTATTGGATGATCAAAGAAAAAATTTCATCGACATGTTTTTAGCAAACCCAACTGCGCCAACTCAGAACACATACATGGGACCTGTATCCCCACAGAACACACCACTTGGGATCTTTAATGATCCTCTCCCCATGCACCCAAAATATGGTAGAATAGATCCAAATGGTCCAAACAAAGGTATTGTAATAGGAACCAACGATCGTGAAGCCTCAACCTCTTCAAACCCACAAGTGGCACCTCCTTAGGATGGGCACAAACAAACAAATTTTTTGGGATTAGTAGAGTTAGACACTGAACCTCAGATTAATGCTGCCACTAGAACCAAAGATTATTCTTCACCACCAATCTTGATTTACCTAGCCATATCATATGACATTCATGATACACTAAGCAAGCCAGTAGGAGCTTATGACTTGATTAGTGATCTAACCAATACCTTCTCTCACATTTCCTCCTTAGATCTACAAAAGACTTCTCTTGCTCACATATTCTCTCTATTAGAAGCACTAGGTCTTGGCCATTTGATTAACGTCACCCCTCCTCTAGAAGCGTAGACAAAACACATATAATTTGATGTATATCCTAAAAGAGATGTTGGATTCATATTTGACATCAGCAAGATGCCCATGGAAACTGAAATATCTCATAGAGGTGATCCAACTTTTCTTTTACAAATATGGATTTACAAAAACTATGTAAAATGTGAAATTATTGATGATGAGGTAGTGGTTAACATATTCCCCTTCTCTTTCCTCTAAAAGTTAGGCTACGGAGAGACCAATTGCTCCTTAACATGAAATATGCTGAGAGGCTATGACAGGCTCAAAGTGACGTTAATCAGGACTATAATGTTTCCAGTCACTCTCAAACCTAAGATGGTGCTAACTGAGTTTTATATTATAGATTGGGAAACAAACTATAATATGATCCTTGGCCATCCTTAGATTCATTGCATGAAGGAAATTCCCTCCACTTTGTTTCATGAAGTCATGTTCCTACATTTAGGGAAGGTCTTTGTGGTACAGGGTGATCCAATACCCTTCGACATACATCTAACTAACTTAAAGAAGAGACCAGGGGTCTAATCTAAGTCTTAGATTCCTATAAATTAGTTAAATAAACCTACAAGCTCAGCACTAGAAGAAAATATGGTTCCTACAATGAAATTACAAGTCACGGGCTTGATTGAAGGCATTTTAGAAATCAAGGATGAAACCATCATTGTAGAGACAATGTCATTAGGAACCACAAAAAATATTTTTGAGCTATTGGAGAATGATTTACCTATTCTCCTTCCATTTGATTCTATGGGTATGGGACATACCCTGGGACTTGGCTCTCTTCTAGTAGATGAAGTTTGTATGGTTGAAGTAACCAAGGTAAAGGAAGAAGATACAAAGGATGATCGAACATCTATTATTCCAAGTAACTGTTGGACTCTCCATTTTAATGGAGCCAAGTTTCATTTTGGTGCCAGTTTAGGTGTGATCCTTACCTCTCCTAAGGGAAGGATTCTTACTTTTTCGTTCAAGTTAAACTTTGAATATACAAATAATGGGGCTGAATACGAAGCCCTCCTAATTAGTCTCATTGTAGCCAAAAGAATGGGTGCTCTTAATATTAGGGTGTCGGATGATTCAAAATTGATTGCAAATCAAATATTTGAGGTATATGAGACTAAAGATGAGCATCTACAACTCTACAAAACAACATTGCTAAATATAACAAAGGGGTTTGACTTCATATCGATTGAAGCAATTCCATGAGAACAAAACATCCTCGCAGAGTTTATAACAACTTATACTTCCCGATTCACTCCAAGTAGTGAGTTGAAGGATACAAACTTCATGGTCTCGATTCATGTTGAACCTTTGGTTCGTAAAACATCGATAACCCCAATGTTAACATACATAGAAATTGAGAGTGATTCTGTCTTCTCAGATCATGTTGACAGTGATAAAGTAACTCTAAGATATCTTAATGCTTTTATAGAATTGTATCTTACTCATCACAAGGTTTATCTTTTCTTAATCCCATACTCTTCTTCCTATTTTTGAAATCTCATGTAGAATATTCCCCTAGGAAGGAGCTCAAAATTTACGAGGTAGGAGAAGAGGGGGATTTAGAGTTTCCTCCATCCCCACTTGAGTTTAAGGAAGGAAATGCCTCCTTAATCGAGGGAAATATTTATATAAACATTAGGATGGATGAGGAACCAAAAATATTGAAATTGGGATCCTCTCTAACTCCTAAGGAGGTTGAAATACATACCCGTATCCTTAAGGAGCATAAAAAATCTTTCATGTTTAGTTAAAAGGAAGATGCTAAGCCATTTAAGCAAAATTTAAGGCCCATGAAGCCAAAAGTGGCCCTCATGGTGAAGGAAGAAGTGATGAAACTCCTGTAGGTAGGGTTCATCAAGCCAATTGACTACTCATAATGGGTGTCTAATATCATCCCTGTTCTTAAGAAGAATGGAAAGATCTACATTTGCATAGACTTTCGGGATATCAACAAGGCTTGTCCCAAAGATGATTTCCCATTACCATCCATTGATGTTATTGTCGACACAACAAATAGTTTTGAGTTGTTGTCTCTTATGGATGGGTTTTATGGGTACAATCAAATTAGAATATATGAGGAAGATCAGGCTAAAACTACATTCATAAATCCTTAGGGAACCTATTTTTATGTTGTCATGTCGTTCAGACTTAAGAACACTGGTGCCACATACCAACGGGAAATGACTTATATATTTCATGATCTTATACATAAGATTGTGGAATCCTACATGGATGACCTTATGGCTAAGGCCAGAAAATGATGCGATAACCCAAAGGTGCTTTGTATCATCCTTTCTTTCTTAATAAAAATGACATCATGTTGAATCGAGAAAAATGTGTGTTTGGTGTAATGAGAGGCAAGCTTTTGGGATATATCATATCTTCATGAGGGATTGATGTAGACCCAGCCAAAATCTGAGCTGTGATAGAAATGACTCCACCACTAGATGAGTCTGGCATCAGATATTTTCTTGGAAAACTCGGTGTAATCCAAAGGTTTATCCCTGATTTGAGCTTTGCTATTCACCCAATCAAAAATTTGTCGGAAAAATATTGCTACATTAATGAGACAGAAGAATGCAATGAGGCATTTGATTTGGTTAAGTAGATCTTATTATCTCCTCCCACATTCATGCCTCCTAGGTCATATCACCCCTTGATCACGTATTCATGAGCTATGGATGTCTCGTTGGCCTACATGTTAGCTCAAGAAGATGATGATAAACGAGAACATGCAGTCTATTTTATTAGTCAAACATTGCTTGATTATGAGACGTGTTACACAAAGACAGAGAAGGAATCCCTTGTTATAGTGTTTGTGACAAAGTGCTTAAGACATTACATGCTAAATCAAAAAACAAGGGTTATTGTTAAAACAGATCACATGCAGACATTCCTCTCACAAGGGTCCTTATCTAAGAAAGCAAGGCACTTCATCACTCTAATGGGAAAATTTGAGTTAACATTTGTAAATCAAAAATATATCAAAGGAAAAATCATTGCGGATTGGATGGATGACAACCCATTGGATGGAGGCGATCTAGTAAATCTAGACTACCCTGATGAGTGTGTGTATTTTGTTGAAACCAAGCCTCCCATTTTGGTGTGTCCATGACACACTAACATCATTAATTTTATAGTGAACCATACATACCCAGAAGGGGAAACATTACAAAAAAGAATGCGGTTATGTGTTATAGCCGCTAAGTATGTTATCTTGGAACAAGTGCTCTATCATAGATCCTTTGATGGAATGTTGTTAAGAAGCATTGAAGAAGAAGAATTTGAAAATATTCTTTATGAATCACATAGCAGAGTATGTGGATGTCACTTCGGTGGCCACACCACTTCTTAGAAGATACATCAGATGGACTACTTCTTGCCCACGCTAGAACATGACATGATAGATTTTATGCGCAAATGCCATAAATGTCAATATTTCTCCCATGAGATTCATATACTGGAACATGATTAGCAACAATTTGTAACACCATGGTCCTTTTCACGTGGGGCCTAGATTTGATAGGGAAATTATCTCCCTGATCAACAGATCATAATAAATTCATAATCACAGCCACACAATACTTCACTAATTGGGTAAAAGCCATACCTCTTACCACCATGCCTGGATCTATAATCGCAAAGTTCATTCTAAACCAAATCATTTGTAGGTACCGGGTCCCACAAGTCATTATCTCAGTAATGACACATTTTTCAAGAATGACGAAGTGCGTGAGTTGTGTGAAAATTTCAAGATAAATCACCATACAACTTCTCTCTATTATCCTCAAGCCAATAGATAGAATGAGGATACAAACAAGACATTGAAATCTATTCTCCTTAAGATCGTCAAGGAAAACAAATGAGATTGGCATTTAAATATTTTTCTGACCTTGTGGGCCTATCAGACATTAGTAAGAACACTGACTGGGGCAACCCCCTTTTCTTTGGTATTTGGTGCAGAAGCGGTTTTACCGCTCGAAGTCAAAATACCTAGTCTCCATATCTCATTACAAGAAATTCTAAGAGAAGAAGGCTATCAAGAGGTGCTAATCTCTCAATTATAAATTCTTGATGAAGCTAGAATCAATGTTGAATAATGGCATAGCATTTACAATGACTAAATGGCTTGGCAATACAAAAAGAAAGTCTATGAGCATGGAATATATGAGGGAGATTTGGTCTTAAGACTTGACATCCGAATAGACAAAAAGACTGGTGAAGGAAGGAAATTAAGACCCATGTGGTTGGGTCCATATCAAGTAATAGAAGACTACAAAAATGGGGCATTTCACCTATGTACACTAGAGGGTGAGGAGTTTAGCGAATATGTAAACTCTCTTCATCTGAAAATGTACTACGCATGATCTGTTAGCATTTTCATATCTACATTACCACATCTACATTGCATTTTCATCTGATAGTTAGTTTTGTAAAATTTGTGATCAAGGGACTTATTCTTATAGAAATTCCTATAAATTTTTGAAAACTTTGGCAAAACATTCAAATCTTGCCTCTAAATTTTTTTACGGTATCATCAAATCTTTCCCAATCATTTCATTGATCCAAATAGGATAAGACAAAGTGTTGACAGTAATCATACCAAGACATGCATACTTGGTTCTACTTATAGTCTCTTCTAGATTAGGTGTCTTTGCCCATAGTCTGTTCTAGAAGCTTCATGGTGTCGCATCTATTCCGTACACATCTCTTTGGAAATAAGAACATTCTAAAAAAATTTCCTAGATAAATAAGTCAAATGTAAACCCACAATTTTTTTTATTTTACATATTTCTTTTCCCTACCAACCTTTGTTGTTGAGCCTGTGTCTCTTACTAGTGATGTAGGGTTGGGAAAGGAGAGAAATTCCCTTACTCACCTATGCCTTGTCTATGGTTATAAGCCCATACTTCCTAATGGTAACATGGGGTAAGGTGTAGGGGGTCTCTTTGACAAACTTGAATGTTAGAAGTGGTTCATTCAAATATTGTGAAATCATAAATTAAAAAAAAGTGAGTTAGATGTCCAAAATTCCAAAAGATCTTAATACCTCAAAACCAGATTTTGTCAGCCAAGTGGCCATCTATGGATATAAGTCTAGAAAAACTAGAAAACAATTTAGATTATAAACTATGAAGAAAAATTGAGTAGAGTGAGGTTGTACTGTCTCAATTTGGTTTTGTCAAAACCTTCTATTTCTCTCATCATTACCATTCAACAAATTTCATAACTTGTGTACTTTTTGGCTCTCGGTGTTGAGATCTCACATCTTACTAGTTGCATTGAGTTAGGAAAGGGGAAAGTTCATTCATTTATCTTATCATTATATCACCATGTTTTTCCAAAAGAATACGAAGTAACAAATATTGCTTAAATAAACTAAAGTTCAACATTACAATGTGTTTGCATTATAAAATACAAAAAGAAATCATTTTTTTAACATTCATATCCACTGTATACATTCTAAAAAATATATAAAAATGTAAGTTCTAAACATCTAGAGTACACATGCAAAATGAGCCAAGAGGAAGTCAACTAAGATACAAATAATTACTGAACCAAAAAGAAGTGTCTGTATATATCATAATAAATTGAGTTTTGTGTACATAGACATCACACACTAAGCATGGTCAAAACACTCACAATGAGCCCGAAATATACACAAAAATCATATAAGCCCAAAAAAATGGAAAAAAAGCAATAAAAATGCCTAATGTCCTATCAGCGCTTATGGGATCCCTCAAATGGTGCACAGACGGGTCCGAGACTCCTATTACGGCTATGGAGATGAGAACGAACTGAATGGTGTGAGTACTTGTGGTGGTGGCCACTGATCATGGACTCGTTGTGAGAGAGAATCTACTTCATCAATCTCTCGGCTACCTCATACCCAACCCCCTTAGTACGAAGAGAGGTCATCACCTCTACTACTCTCTAGACAAGTGCAAACACATCAGTTTGTCTGATGGCTGTTAATGGCTGGCCTAAATCCTCATTCAACTCCACTTGGCTCTTCCCTAAGGGGATCAGCAGGGTGTCCATGCACACCTGTCGAATAAAATCTCACCACTTCTACACAGTTGCTACAAGAAAGAAAAGAAGAAGAAACCGTGAGTTAGAAAACTAAAAAATAAAACAAAAATAAATACCAACTAACATTTCCAACTAAAAAATTCAAGAGAAGAGTATCAACATACTTGGATCTCCAGGAATCCAAGTAGGGTTAGTGGCTGCTACTATTGCTACTGGTGGCTGCAGGGCCTCCCCAAAGCTAGAGGCAAGATATTGTCCTATCACATAATCATCATCTCCCTCTTTGTCTCGAGGAAGTGGTCCCTTCGAGACAAAAATCTCTCTCTCCGTGCTTTCCTCCTCCCACTCCGCTTTCAACATGTCCTGAGTGTCATGCCACTTGGGGTCACTTTCCTCCACCTCCATTTGAGCTATCCCACTAGCCTCAGGGTGCTCAAGGGGTACCATTTTCCCATTGGGCATAGACCACAAGCCTAAATATAATAGACACACATGGAGTAACCACATTTCAGCTAGGATCCCATCTAGGGCCCTTCTAGGTCTCTTGAATAGTCCTATATACTAGTGCCACAGGAGGAAGCATATCTACACAAGGGAGGAAAAACTGCTGAGGAACCCAATCGAATGAATGAATCTCAACTCTCCCTTCCCTATTAACTAATGTCCCTGTGGTAGAGAGAGCTACCACCGTGGTCACCTCCTAACCCTACCATATCCTAGTAGGGTGTGGAAACCATGTTTTCCATGGTCAAAGAAGCCACTGATTGGTGTGGGGTATGAAGTACTAACATCATTGTCCACCTCACTACCTGGATGGTCCTCGAGTCTTGCACTAGTATTCCCCTCCCATAGGGGGAAATACGCTCATATACCCAACTCATAACTAGTATGGGATGGCTCAATGACTGTCCCTTTAACTTGACGACCCTATATAGGTCATGATAGGTATTCCCTAAGATGTTTTCTACCCATGCATATATGTGGCCATGCCCCTCAATTTGTGTAATAATAGGAGCCCAACAGTAAAGGAGAGTGTCACCTCCCTTATCCCTGATCAATTGTGAGGACAATATACCCATGATGGATCTGATAATGATGGGGATAGGAGTAGTGGAATTAGATCAAACCTTTATCCCCTTCTTTGAGCCAAATGAAACAATGACATCCCCCATATATGTGGCCCACTGAGTCATCACACACCTAGATCCTACTGTCTCCAAGGTCAGTCTCCTCCTGAGTATCAGAAGCCCAAGAATGTGGTATACATCCTTCAAGGTGATAGTCCACTCACCCCTAGCACCTGACAACCGGAAAGTGTTCTGGTCTACATCCTAGTAAGAAAACAAGTCACAGAGTATGTGACTAGTAGGAGTGATGTTTCGAACCTGTGCAATCATCCAAATCCCTACCCTATGGAGAATATCTGTCTCATCCTAAGTCATCTGGTCTAAAATCTCTGGGAGCCAATAAAACCCCCTCTCACAACTCCAACAGATTTAATCCTCCTTCTGCATCCACCAAAACATAGACAAAGAGCAAGTCGGTACTGTATATCAAAGGATAAGCTCACCAAAAACATGAAAAAACATTAAAAATCTAAGAAAATTCAAGTTGGCACGAATTTTGGTCATTCTGTTCAAAACCGCTGCCCTGCTTAGGGTGGCAGTCCTGGACCAATTTTCCAAATGCGTTTTAACCCTAGAAAACACTCAAAAACACAAAAAATACCATTTTGGACAAAATAAAATACTGACCTATGGGCGCCCCCCTAGAGACTCATTTAAGACAAGAAATTTTGAAAATGATCCCCCTTAAGTAAACCTTTCAATATTTTTACATTTTAGGTTTAAAAACACAAAAGTGAAAAACACCAACCTTTGACTACGTAGGTTAATCTCTCACTTGTGGAGGCATGATAACAATTTCATAATGGTCATTTCGGCTGTACTCTCATCGAAAATGGTCACCATGGGTTCAGAGCTCCAAAATCACCAAATCGAATAAGTGTAAATGAATTAGAAAATGAGTTTGTTTTGATATATATATATATATATATATATATATATATATATATATATATATATATATATATATATATATGTTATTTTGATCTCATTTTGAGTGTATGTGTTCATAGGGCTAGAGCGCTGGCACAAGTATATCTCTATGTCCCTGCACAAATGGTAAGTCCTGTTGTCATTTTTATCTAGTGTTTATTTTTTGATATTTTATCTATCTGCACTTGAGTCTTCTCTTCCTCTTGTATGTAGTGGGAACTTGGACAATCACATTTCGACACACAAGAATGTCAAGTATAGCTTCTAACTCCACATTTTGGTAACACCATAGTCAGAATCTAAATTTTACACCTCTTCATGGTTTAAAAAATTATCTAAGGGGGAAATATGTACGCACCCAAATTTGCATGTGCTACATTGTTAGAAAATGGTTACAAAAGTCCCTAATGATGATTCATGTCCTTTCAAAATATTTTTTAGCTCCTAAACCCATTCGCAGTGTTTATTTGTAGCCTAGAAATTCTTACTTAGCTTTGCCACACTTTTTTCCAGCTTCCCACTTCATTCTGTGCATGTTTTGGCCTTTAGTGCTAGGACCGCCGCCCTGCCTGGGTGACGGTCCTGAGTTATTTTTCCAGAATCTATCATGTTTGTTTTTGACATGTGACGCTTCACTTAACTTAACTTTTGGGATGCATTTGTGAACCAAATTGCCTAAAAATAGTCTTGATGACTTAATTTTCCTCCCCTCTTCTATTTTTAAATAGATTTAATTAAGTTTGAACTACCTCTTCTTTCCTTGTGCATGAAGGCACATCCCAACCCAATT
The DNA here is from genome assembly GCA_019776745.2 of Taxus chinensis. NCBI lineage: Eukaryota > Viridiplantae > Streptophyta > Pinopsida > Cupressales > Taxaceae > Taxus > Taxus chinensis. The sequence goes on along the minus strand of CM034155.1, from coordinate 75,116,164 downwards.
CTTATATATTCCATTTTTGTATTCAAGAAAATGGCCTGGGAATTTTTTTGTATCTTGCATAGTATTGCTACCACAATCTTGCTAGGAATTGCATAGCCAAGATCAAATCTCTTGTGCTATCTCTCTTCTACTTGTATTGCAACTAGACTTCTTTCAAGATACCATTATTCAAGCATCTTATTCGGCTATTTTTCTTGCATTCCCAATCACTTGGACTCATATGGACACACAAAGAAATAAAGGAACAAACCAAGGGGTCAGATATAGATACAACTAGATTTTCTAACGCTCTTGCCTATCCAGGTTGGAATTACTTGTTTGTTTACTTCATTTATCAAATTGTCAATTATAAATCATTAGTTTCAATTACATATCAAATAGAGTAGAAAAATTGTTCATCTCAATTGATTAGGCAATTACAAGTAGATCAAATCCTTAGAAAGCTTACTCTTTAACATTACCAGGGAAGTTTTGGGGAACAATAGCTCTTCTAGGGTTATGATTTTTTCTTAACCTCTGAGGTAGGGTTTGAAAGTTTCTTTGTTAAATTAGGTTATCTATTTTAGATTTAGATTTATATATTCACATAAGTAATTAGCTACATCTGGCTAAGTACTTATATTTAGTTTCTTTATTAGATCATAAGTATTGCTTAAAAACTAGAAAAGATAAAAAACATTTACTTTTATTAAATTAGTTTGATTTTATTGTTTTGCTCTGATATACTATGAAAATACAAAAAAACATAGATTAAATTTCCTTTGATAGTTAGTTTTTTTTACCAAGATCATTTCAATTCATTTTGTATGACCACCAATGGCCCAAAACAAGAAAAGGCATATGATTGTGATCCTTTGGTCCCACAAACCAACGATCCAGAATTCTTGACCGACATTGATACATGTTTATGCTTGCAATTTTTACACACACCTACTAGGTTGAGAAAATAGGACAATTAAATACCCTAAACATTACAGAAAATCAAGCCTACAATTATTGGACTGCTCCTGGCAACATGGTTTGATTACACGCATGACCATAATGGCACCACAACCTCTAGGAGTTTTTTGTTATTATCCCCAGGTCCCGTAACCCAATGGGCCTGCTAACCAATTAGATATCGATAGTGTTTTGCATACATTGGTATTTAGGTCATCACATTTTCCACCTGATATCATTGCAAAACTTTCATTATTGAACATAGTAGCCGATTAGGCTAATACTTTCTGGAATAGACTAGAAAAGCGTCCATAGTCCCTGTGGTTTCATCATGCCTCTTATTCTCACTTTCATGACCTTGTCTTGAAATCTATACGAGGCACCCACAAGTCACTTTCTGCATGTTCAAAAACCAATGAATAGAATCTCGGCAGAGCTCGATATTGACTGGATTCTCTGAGCAGCTATTATATCAGATCGATCTGTCACACCACTTCAAATTAGGAGAGAATTCTTTGCCTTAGATTCATAGATCCCGTTATTACATTTTGAAGATATAAGGTTTCCTCATTAGCTTATCCATCATCACCACACATACACATCCATTTCTATTCTACACTAGATGTCTCGACACGACCTTGGGAAGTTGGGTGCGAAGAAGGTCACATGTTGATTTTCTTTCGGACACTCTCCTTACAAAATTAGATGATGTAATTTATTTAACACTGAACATAGTCTTTAATGAGAGTGGAAAACTATCTTTAAGTTGTTTTCAATCCCCATTATTCAAAGTATCGGCTAAGAAAATAATTTATACCTATTTTAGTTTCTCTATATTTGGATTTAAGAGGCATTGTAACTAACGTTTGGCAATTTGATGATCATCCTCATGCTCTGAAGTGAGCATGACCAGTTACAACTCCAAGTTTTTCTCTAAATCATACAAATAGTTTATTGGGAAAGGTTTGATCTTGTTGGTTTTCCCATCTTCTTTACATGTAACCCCATGAAAGGATCTACAAGGAGAACTTTTATCATTTCCTTCATCATGGAGTATGTTTGGAAGATGATTTAAAAAAATTTCTACTTCCACAAACATATTTGTCTCCTCCATGATGAACTTTGATTTGCAAATGGGTTCATCATCCTCAAACACATAGTTTGAAAGATCAAACTCATCGTGAAAAATATCATGAAGCTCAAATGAATCTGCTGACCTGATTTCTTCTTTTACATGTTCTTCATCATGATTTTCCTCCAAAGGTGATTTGGTGAAAAGAAGTAAGGAAATATTTGTAGTTATTGGCATTTATTGCTCCTTCTCAAGTCCAAGGGATACATTAACATAAAGAGGATCTCTGTGTTGGAATATAGATGACAAGAATGCAAAACTAGTGAATTCAATGGGTTCTTTCTCACCAATATAATTTTCCAAATATGATAGAAATCAATCCTCTTTATTGTCAAACATTTTGAAACACTCCCTTTGGATCTCATATTCCTTTTGATCCCCCTTTGATTCATTAGATGCAAGAAAATATTGATTATTAATATTCATTTCCAACTGAGGGCAATGAGCTCTCAATGATCTTTTTTACATCTAAGCCTTTTGAAGATGAATTCTTCTCCTCCTCCAATGATGTTCTTACAAATTGAGACAAATCAACAACCTTTATGAAAAAATTGGAATCATGCACACTAAATTTAGAGAAGAGATATTGCTGATCATATTATTTTTGTGTTTCTCTTTTGCAAAATCAGCCTCCACCTTATGGTCATCAATCTCACCATCAACTACAGGTTTGACTAGTTGTGAGATTTATTTGGAGTCAAAATTAAAGCTCCAATATTTTACATTTTGCATTTGGTATCCTTTGTATGGATCCTCCATGAAATACCTCTCTAAGGATACTTGTGCATATTCCTTCCCAGAATAATGAAGAACATTCCCATTTGCCAAAAAAATTTGATATTCTTCTTTAGAAAGTCCTGAGAAATGGGTTAAGCAACTGATTGGCCATTTAGGTTGTTGGTTGGGCTGCAATTCTTCATAGTTTGAGTATGATTATGTATGAGGCTATGTAACATAATAATTTGGGTCCATAAAGTGAGGGAAGGATTGAGCTTGTTAATGAGTGTGAAAATGTTCAAATGATGGAGGTGTAAATTTTGGATGTGGGGAAAAGGGGTGGTCGGAGGGTTCTTGAGAAAGACATGTATGTGATATTTTGGTTGAGTAGGTACAAGTTGGAAAGAAGGAATGTAACAACTACTTGGTAGTGGCAAAGGATTAATCCATCGACAAGGTTCCTCAAAACTAGTCACATTAGCTTTCGTTTTTTAACTGAATGCAACAATATGTTCAAAGTTTCAACCATTATATTTAGAGATTTAGAGCATGAGTGCCATAGATCAGAGAAACGCCCTACCTTCCATTTTTCATGCAAAACTTAAAAAATATAGACTCTACAAAGTGAAGAAACATACACAACCTATCTGTAATGAATGGAGAAGAAAGAAATTGCAATAGAACACAAGCTAGGATACATAATAGCCACAAAACACAAGTTTTATTGATTTATAATTATGCAAATTCCATTACAACAAAAGGAGGTATAAACACATTACAAAAGTCCAAATCTAAGGTATTCCACTTAAAAACACTTGTTCAACACTTGATATGATTACTTTGTAGTTTGAGAGGGTCCAACCTTTACAATGGGGATCATCATACAATTTATAGAAGAGTGGGAGAGAGAGAGGAGGGAAAACAGAGAACACATGGTTTTTTAGTTGCAACCACTAACAATAAACATTAAAATCTCAGCAAATCATCATGGGAACCTCTACAAACCTATTCTCCCAAGAACTATTTCTTGTAGAAGAAGGAAAGAGCCTCATTCTTCATTAAATCTAGTGGTTAAACCATCTATAATTGTGTTTAATATCCATAATTGTATTGACTCTTTTTTACTTAATAGACCTTGCCAAAATCTGATTTTATTGATAACATGATGAAGAGAGAGACAAGATATTTCCAACAAAACCAATTTCATCAGATTTGGAGATATGTGGAGGAAGATATGGCCTTTTAAAATTTTGTAGGTTGGGAGCATAGGAATGTGACATGTGGCATCATTTGATTGGCCATGTGGATCACCTTCACCTACGTGTGCATTTTTTTTCCTTTTTCATGTACCCAAATTTCATTAATTGTGGCTTTGGTCCCTTTTACTGTAGTTTTTACTTTCTTGGGTGCATACCTAAAATGTTATTGAATTTTGTTGATTCCGCATGTTTCAAGTCCACATAACCCATCTACATTGAGATCTCATGGAATTTTGATGTGTCCTCCCTTTGGCTGCTCCAATCTGACCTTGTTTCTTGTTGAACTGCCTACCACATGTTTCTTTCACTTCTTGACCCTCACTGGGCCCAACACCTCTAATCCACTTACATTTATTCTATAGACTTAAGTCCACCAGAGTGAAAATTCCCTAAATAATGTTGGAATCATGACGCATGTTCCTAGATCGTGCTTGATCTTTCACCATGTGTCTAGTTCTGACTATGCTATCTTTACGACTTATTCCACCTGCTGACTTTTTGACCCTTCCAACCTACCATTTTGTTGCATGGACTTGATGCCTTGATTCATTGCGGCTCATTTTGTAGGTTGGAGTCCATCAAATCCCAAAAGCTATGAGGAGGCCCAAAATGACGACATGTGGACCTGTGTTCCCGCATGTATTTTTAAATGCTAATGGACAATGCTTTGGAGGTGTAAAATTTGATAGGTGTTTTGAATGTCATGTGGCCTATTAAAATGACTAACCCCATTTTAAAGTATGTTATCCAAATTTTTAAGGGGTGCAAATTTTGGATAACATGATGAAGTATAACCTTCTAAGAATTGGACAACTAGTCCAAAAATAATATAAGGTGAGATTTTAAGATGGATAATGTATAGTTTATTATATAAATGGAAGAAATAGGTAGCTTTCAAAAGTGAAGATGAAACAAAATAGGATGTTTCCTTTTATGATGTAAAGTGAGATAAAAAAATAAATTAAAATGGTAATAATTGATCAACCTACTCTATAACATCTTAGGTATGGGAATTTAAGTTATGATGGGTTGAATATTCTTTATAGGAAGTAAATGGTAAGATGGATTCCCAAATTGAACAACTAGATAAAGTATGTGAGGGCTTCATATTGGGGAAACAACATAGAAATGTATTTCCATCAAGTAAGTCTTTGAGAGAATGTACATCTCTTGAGATGATACATTCATACCTATGTGGTCCTATGAAGACTCCCTATTGGGCTCCTGAAATATTGACTAAGTATAAAGGCACATGGGTGCACAGGACCCCAGTTATAGGATGGCACACAAGGTAAAAGTGTGCAAGAGAAAAGGCCCAATGAAGCATATAGTGTGTGGAACACGAAAGGAGGTTCATGACTTAGCCAATTCAAGAAACAAAGGCAAAACACGTGACAAGCATGATTGGTTGCACACGGATAACAAGCCAGCCTGGCAACAGGTGGCCCAGGAAAGAGCATGTCAGTAAAGGAATCTTCTAGAAGACCATCATGAGATGGAGTGGAGAGCTCAGGCCTGAGGAAACATGCTCACTGAAGGACCACATTTGACACTTGTTGATGGATCTGAGGGCACGACAAGGTGAGTTGGAAGTGTGGGAAGGTGATAAATACAAGTGCCTATGGACCAAGAAAGGTGTGCGGAGATAGAGATAGAGACCTAAGAGGAGAAGATAGGAGAGATACACATAGAGAGAGATAACATGGGTAGAGATCTATAGGATTACTGTGAGTGGGGATCTGATGTAATGAGCTCAGCATTGTAATTTCTTTCTGTTTTGCGTAGTTATACAAGCCTAGTGATGTGCATGACTGCAGTCTGCCATCTTTGGCTCTTTGTAATGAACTAATGAATACAATGAGGTTACTTATTACAATTAGATATGGATATCAGTGGGTTTCATGTATATTTCATTCATAGAAGTTCTCTTTCTTTTCATGCTATGAATGAATGGTTGTAGCTTTCTTTTTGTTATATTATGTGTTATGGAGTCTTTTAGAACAACTGGTCTGAAGAAACTACAAGGATCTGAAGGTCGTCCTGAGCCCTGTAATCTTTGCATATCTAAACTTCTTTCCTAAATACTCCTATACTAATCATTGATGAATACTTCCCATTAAAAACTCACATAAAATAGAGATTCAGCACCCGTGCATGCCTCAGGTGAGTTCTCAGCTTCTACTGGGTGATAGGATGGCACGTATGGGATTCCTTCCTCTTATAATGGGAGTAAAATTGACTACATCTTGGTTCCATTACCAGGACCTCTTTTCAAAGTTTTAGTGGGATATAACATGCATCATGATCTATGTAAAGAGTAATGAAGGATTGGTTGACATTGAAAAATGTTGAATCATGGTTGAAGAGCATAGAGGATGAATTTTCCCAGAGATTCAACACTGGACCTGAGTTTGATACACATAGATGGGTAGAGGAGAATCTCTACCATGATTTGTATGAGAATTTTTTCTACTACTTCCCCGTAGGGTTATTTGGGTGGCTTTCAGCCTATGCATCTAGATCAAGTTGGCGTTATGTATCATGGATATGGACTAAAGAAGACTACTAAAGGTTATAGGATGTAGATCTGACATGGACCCGTGCTGTAGATCACTGGTGGGGAGGAGTACTAGCTAGCTACACTTTGGAATATGCCATTTCCACGTATTCTTGTTCAGAGGTTGCTGAGTACGAGTTTCTATGAGAACCTAGGGTATCATTTCTACGTGCTATCCCTCTAGCTATAAAGATATTGATGGTTACCATGAGTCTAGAGGTGCTCCTGATGGCCAGCTAAACTATTCTGAGTGCTGGGTAAGGAAGCTCAGGTGGAGAAAGATGGCAGATGATATGACAGAAAAGGAGAGGGATGAAAGATGGCTCAAGTATGGCGAAGTGTGTGAAAGGGAGATTACTAGACGACATAAAGCTACTAGTGTGATGGATCTATGGAGACAGACGTTGCAGGAAGGAATTGAGGGTCATGCAGAGGACATGGATCCTGAGCAGTCTATGCTACCCCATCTTGGAAAGTGCGTGAGGGAGACCCCTTCGGTCTCTAGTTAGAGTTTGTCACATGGAGAAAGGAGAGTTATTGGCACATATCTGAACCCACTAGTGATCGAGCCCTAGTGCTTGGTTTTCCCAAACTAGGAAGAAGTATTGATCTAGTTGAAATTAGTGGAAGAAACATTTCTACACCTAGGAGATACAATTTTACATTCCCTTCTTCCATGTCTGAACATATTCTAGTATTTGGAGGATTTTTTGGACAAGGGGCAAGTGTGTAAACTTTTGGTCTCACACCAGGGAGTGGCAGAGGACAAAGCAGCGGTGGTGGGGCACCATCAAAAATCATCAGCACACAGTTATGTGGGACTATGGGGGCACTTGGCACAAATCCTACAGGCCCTATTGGACCTAGTGGTCCTAGTGGATCTGGTGGCTTTGAAGGTACAGGACCCAGTGGACCTAGTGGATCAGGCGGAGGAAACATCGAAGGGAACCAAGGCTCTGGTTCAGGACAAGGACCCCAGCCACCACCTCAAGTTTTCTTTAAAATGTCTCTGCACTTACCAGATTACAGGGGCATTGAGGATGTTGTGGAACATGTTCACATGTGTGAATTGCTATGACACTCGAAAGGTATCACAACCTCATAACAAAAGGCTAGTCAATTTACAACCACGTTGCAAGGACGTGCGCATAGTTGGTATAAAAAGTATGGCCCTCATTAAACAATGGTTGATTAAACTACCTTAAAGAATGCATTCCTGGTATAGTTCCACATTTCCGAGTTTGAGCAAAAAATAATTAGTGATTTGAAGAAGATACAACAAGGAATGGTAGAGAGTGTGCGTAAGTATGATGTGTGCTTTAAGACTCTCTTGTCTAAATTATCATATGATATACATCCTTCTCAGCATACACAATGGTTTGTTGGAGGATTGATCACCCCTTTTAGAAGGGCCCTATCTCATAAGACTTTCACAGACCCATGTGAAGCATTGGAGGATGCCTTGCACGCCGAAGCCATTGGTAGTATTGATACTAGTGTTATCCCATTCTTGGAGGCTCAGATTACTGCTATGGATAAATAGTTTAAAAAGCTATCTGTGAACTCAGTCCATGAGACTCACAGTGGTCTGTGGTGCATATATTGTGAGATAGAGGGACATGTTAAGGATAATTTCCCCCAGAGGGTGGTACACGCTGTAACATTATATTGTGAAATCCGTCATGGGGACCATGATGCCAGTAGATGTCCCTTGCTACAACGCATGATCAGAAAGAATGTATCCTATTATTGTGAGATTTACACCTCCACTACCCATGATACTAAATATTGTAGGATCATTGATCAGATACATGAGGCCATTGATCATGGGGTGCACCAAACCAACATTGCCAGTGGTTCTAAGAATGATGATCACCATTATGATGAGTACGTAGGTGGAGGCACATGAGGAAAAGGTTTTCAAGGAGGATTCTATGGATGAGGTAACTATGGAGGAAGGAGTGAGTTCCCACTAGGGAAATGTTTCAATTATGGATCTATAGAACATTACAAGCGTGAGTGCCTAGACTTGTTGCAGTGCTCATGGTATGAAAAGAAGCATAAGTATGAGGAGTTCCTGGAGTTATATGAGCATATGAATCAGCAACACCAGAAGGAAAAAGGCACTGCAATGGTCAGCATCAAGAAGGAAGACATTAAATGGATGCCTCAGGTAACATGGGATGAAGGTTTAGAGCCTGTTTTGGTAACAACAAGGGTAGAAGCCACACACATAAGAGAGATACCAAGATAGAAGAGCCTCATTTCAAGAGAAGAGGTCATTCATGATAAGTACCTAGACCCCACACAACAAAAGGAGATATATTAAGACACCATGGATGTTATTCGAAGCTTGCAAGGGGAGATCTAGTGTCTAAAGGAGCAATCTAGGAGGGAGGAATAAGGAAGGAGGATTAAGGCACAAAAATATGACCTAGATGAGGTTAAGGAGGTGTGCAAAATGCTAAGGCAGGAGAACATCATTCCTTTTCTAGGATCGTTGTTGAGAGAGAAGGTACCACGTGTCGGAGAAGAGTGCGAGAGGTAGGTATTGCATGTAAACCTTCCCCCTCACAGCCTTGACTATGAAAAGGATATTACATTGTGTGCAGTTGTGGATGGATGGCTCCTCAACAATATACTCATTAACACTGGCGCAAAGGTTAATGTTTTGACTTTGGATGTATGGCATCAGATGGGGAGACCTGTGTTACAGCCATCTTCAAATGTGCTGTATATGGAAAACAAACTAAGGTAATGTCCATCGGTGTCTTGAAAGATGTAAATATTACTATCTAGGGAGCCAAGTTTACTGGGGACTTTGAAGTCTTGGTGCTCGCCAAGGTAGACAATTTCCCAACACTACTTGGGCACCCTTGGTGTTACAAAAAAAATGCAGACCTCCAGTTCAACAAAGGGTATATCAATTTTGAGAACAAAGAGGAGTGGGTCATTATACCCCTGGTTGATGGGAAGTCAGCACCCTACATTGAACCATTAGGAGAAGAGGTTTTGGACAAGATTTATGTGTGCTTAATCAGAGACCCTGAGATGGTACACCCTATTAATGGGGTTATCCAGTTTGAGGATGCTCAGTCAGTGAGTGATACCACTAGCATGGCATGTGATAATTGGGTACATGAGACTTACAAATTAATGGGATGGCAGTTGAGAGGATCGGTGACTAAGGTAACTAAGGCATGCATGGTTCGGTACCTTGGGGGGAAAGAACTACCCAAGTACTCCAGAGGAGCCTTCCCTGAGGTCTTTCTGCAGGAGATAAAAGATCAGTAGAAAAATGAAAAAGGAATGAAGGGAGATGCTGAGTTATGTCTTGCTCGACACAGTAGCTCGTTGGTGGGCCACACATCAGGAGAGCCTTTTAGAATGGCACGAGGTAAGAATTTCTCTCTGTCATATTTTCTAGAAGTAATATACCCACCATCATCAAGGAGTACCATGGGAAGGAGCCCACCTCTTTCCATATCCAGGAGTGTGAATGGGTCTAGAGAGAAGGCGTGGAAGCCTTGCCACCATCCGTCTGGGTGCATAAGTTGTATTCTACACTGTAGGGTTGTGCGTGTGCATGGTACATTCATTCAGATACATGCCACCAAATAAGGAATTGGCAAGAGCTTGCGGCTGATCTTATTCAAGCCTTTGAGTATCGGAGTACCAGAGCATTGGTGTATAAGCCCTTGCAAGGTATCAAGCACCTTACAATGGGGGATAGTGCCAGAATAGAAGGTAGGCTGTTGGAACTACTAGGTGAACCAGGATTAGAGTTTCACTTCGAAGAGATTGAAGAAACAGAAGAATCCCAGCTTGAGTGCATGTGTTTGGAAAAGGAAAAGGGGAAGTTAGTATATGTAATTAATGGAGAGGAGTCAGAGAGTTTAAATGTTAGCCATTCTGTGGGGATGTGTGAAGTGGTGGGCAATGTAGATGCTCACGTGTGTGCCTACCATGAGCCTTTAAAGACAAAGAAGGTTAACATTAGTTCAGGGGAAGAACCTAAGGAAGCTATTATTGGGGACTATTGGACGGAGAAGGAAGTATCAAAGATCATTGATCTGTTGTGTGAATTCGAGGATTTATTTCCATGAGGTTACCATGAGTTAAAAGGTGTCCACCATTCCTTGGGGGAGATGAGGATAAAAATGAAGGAAGGTGCGCTCCTGGTTAGAAAAAGGCCCTACCAGATGAATCCCAACTTACACGTGAAGGTTAAGGAGGAGATAGATAAGATGATAGCTTCAAGGATCATTAAGGCAGTAGAAGAATCAGAATGGATAAGTCTGATGGTAATTAGCATCAAGAAGGATGGGAAGATTAGAATTTGTGTGGACTATAGGGAATTGAATGTAGTTTGTATCATTGATCCATTTTCGACCCCCTTCACTAAAGAGATTCTGGAAAGAGTCACTAGGCATGAAATCTATTCCTTTATGGATGGATTTTCAGGATACCAGCAAGTTCAAATTACAAAGGAAGACCAAGAGAAGACAAATTTCGCCACCAGGTGGGGAATTTTTACATATACGGTCATGCCCTTTGGGTTGAAAAATACACCTGCTGTCTTTTCGAGCATAGTGGTGCAAGCATTCTAGGACTTCATTCATAAGTTTCTTTAGGTTTACTTGGATGATTGGACATTATATGGTCTAGTTAAGGACCATTGTGACAACTTGAGATTAATGTTTGAAAGGTGTAGGCAGTTAAGGATATCCCTTAACATTAAGAAGTGTGTGTTTGCTACACCTTTGAGACTTTATTGGAGCATATCATATGTAAGGAGGGTTTGCTGGTAGATCCCGCTAAGGTTGCAGTTATTTTGGGGTTAAGGGAACCTACTAGCCAGAGTGCAGTGCATGGATTCCTTGGGCATACGGGATATTACAAAAAAATCATTAATGGGTATGCAAAGATTGTTGCGCCTTTATAGGAGTTGCTTAGACACAAAAGTACCTTCCATTGGGGAAAGGCACAAAAGAGGGCATTTGATACATTAAAAGATAGGATTATTACCATGCCTATTTTTGATTTCCCTCTTGGGACAAGCCTTTCCATGTCCATGTAGATGCCTTAGGAACCACCATTGGGGCAGTACTTGCATAACCAGGTGAGGGGATTGTTTGATCATCCTCTTTGTTTCGCGAGCAGAAAGTTAACACGAGTAGAGTAGAATTATACCACAACCGAGCGCGAGGAATTATCAATGATTTATGCACTTTTCAAATCTCGACAGTTTTTGTTGGAAACACCCTTTGTATTCTACACTGACAACATGACATTAAAGTATTTATTAAACAAGTTCATTCTTCAAGGGTGCATATGTCGATGGGTGTTGTTGTTTCAAGAGTTTGAGTGCACCATTGTAGTGAAACCCAAAAAAATTAATTTTGGACCTGATCATCTGTCAAGAACTGATTCAAGAGAGGACGTGCAAAGTATTGAGGAAACAATGCCAGATGCACAACTGTTTAGATTGCGGTGCACACCCTCAGATTTGGAAGAGATTGCTGTATTTTTAAAAGAAGGTGTGGCACTAGATGGAATGAAGGCATTGGAGAAAAATAAGCTGGCCATATGCACCGTGCCCTACATGTTGATTTGTGGATATTTATACAAATTTGGACGTGATGAAGTTTTGCACAGGTGTGTGTTAGAACATGAGCTCTAGACCATAATGGAGGAAGCACATGGAGGAAGTGTGGGTGGGCATTACGCGGGTGATGCCATTGTGCACAATATTTTAAAGGAAGGTTTATGGTGGGAAACCTTGTATAGGGATTTTAGAGATTATTGTAACGCATGTGACCACTGTTAGTGCATTGGCAGACTAGGAAGGAGAGATGAAATGCCTTTGCATCTTATTCCTAACGTGGAGCCTTTTGAAAAATGGGTGATAGATTTTGTAGGACCTATTACACTGGCAACACGTAGGAATAAGTCACGTTATGTCATCACTTGCATCGATTATCTCACAAGGTGGGTGGAAGAAGCCCCAACTAAAGATTTCACGGTAGCAGTGATGGTAAGGTTCCTATGGGAGAACATTATCACAAGGTATGTATGCCCTTTAATTTTGACCAGTGATATGGGTACACATTTTCTAAATAAGACCGTGAGTAACATACTATCTAAGTTCATGGTAGCTCATCATAAGACTACACCCTACCACCCTCAAGCAAATGGAACCACGGAAGCATTCAACAAAATACTAAGTCATACCTTGAGCAAGATCTATGACGTTGGAAGACAGGATTGGGATGACAAGGTATTAGCAGTTTTATGAGCTTACAGGACTACATATAAAAGACTAAATAAAGCCACACCTTTTTAATTGGTGTTTGGCATGGAAGCTATTTTTTCGGTTGAATTCATGTTACCTTCTCTATGAATAACACATGTAAGAGGATTAGCCGATGAACAAGCATTGGAAGAAAGAATTGATGAACTAATGAAACTAGATGAGAGACGATCACTTGCCCATTGGAGCCAAATATTGGAGAAGGCAAAGAAAAAGGCTTGGCATGATCACCATATTAGAAACAAGAAGTTTGAGGTTCGATAGATGGTGTTACTGTATGATTCTAAATTTCTGCGCTATCCTGGGAAGTTAAAAGTCTATTGGTTAGGTCCCTACACAATCTCATACATCCTTGAGTCGAGCGCGTGCTAGTTATAAGCGCTGGATGGAATGAATTTTCCTGGACACTTCAATTGTAGTAGGCTGAATCCCTACTATAAATAAGTCTTCTTGGTGTTTGTAAATAAGGCAGTTTTGCCAGTTAATCTATAATTTTCCCTTACGCATTTTCTTTTCCTTGTGTTTCCCTTTCACGTTGTTTTTTTTGTGTGCCTTGGGCTTGCTATTTTTAGATAATTTATGAGTGCACAGATGATCGCGCATTGTTAAAGTGTGGGGTGGAGAAAAGTGAAGAAGCACGTGATTAAAAGTACAAAGGAAGTTGTGTTGAAGAGCCTTGTTGAGTAGCCTGGTTAAAAGAGAGATGAAGAGAAAAGATAGAATGGTTGGTGCCAGGGTAAATATACTCATAGATCCCATGTAAAAAGGAAAATGAAGCACATTTAAAGCAACATGAGGTAGGAAAAAGCAAGAATCTGGACAAAAGAAGTGCCTTCAGCATGGGCTGACTGTACGTAAGAGTCTCTTGTCAGGTTGGTTTGGAGGATTCTTCACGTAGGAAGGGTGCTTGAGTAAAGGCACTGAAGATGGGTTTCATTTTAAAAATATGCATTAAATGAACAAATTATGAGGTAGGTAAAGTAGCATTTAATGACCATAAAAAGGAAAAACTATAAATAGAGGGTCGGGGCACTCTCATTTTACTTTGCGAAAATGAAGAGTTGGAGATATACGTGAAAGATATAAGCTAGGAATTCTTAAGATTCGATCAGAGAGAAGATCTGTGTGATCAAACAAGTAAAGAGCCAATTTGAGATTGTGAACCAAAAGGAAGGAATTACACGGGCTTGGAATGAAGTGAAAATATGTTTTGTGAAGAATTTATCAAAGTTAGGGTTCGGAAAAATAGGGCACGGATTTAGGGGATTTATATTAGGAATTTGAGATCGAAGGTTAGGAGAAGGAAAGAAGAGTAATAAGGAGAGGATTGGAGTAATAAAATTACCTTGACCATGGCACTGAAGAAAGGGAAGGGAAAAGTGAAGGCTAAACAACCAGAGTATGAGGTGGAAACAAATGAAGAATGGTATGCAGAAATGTAGTACCCTGACGGAGTGATGATGGGAAAGGAATGGGAATCCCATTTGAGGAACATACCAGTTAGTGACTATAATCACCGTACCAGCACTATAGAGAAAGAAATGACATTAGAAATGGTATGCCCAACCAACAAGTGAACACCTGAAGGGTTTCCTATCTACAATGATGACGTGAAGGTCAAATTGGCGAAGGAAAGATTATTGCAACTCTACGAGTTGCCTTATTTTGGGAAGCCAGATCGCTTGTACCAGTGGTTGATGTCTCGGGTGCACGAGGACTACTTCCACTTTTTAGGGTGTAAGATGCGTATAATTCCCCAGTTGATTGCGTATTTTACATGCCTCATATGTAAGGGAGATAGCCTAGAAGATGACCTTGGTGACAAGGAAGCTATTCAGGAGACCATCACAGAGTATGCTTGCAAGAAAGGGTCATGGTATTATGACATCTCAGACATCAAGGACCCAATTATGAAGATGGCCACACACCTGGTAACAAAACTAAATGGCCAAGAAAGGTGGACGCAAGTCAACAAGCCATGGTTGCATGTCTGCAGGAAGATCGCAAAGGGGACTATTTACAACTTGTCCACATACATTGTCGAGGAAATTGTAAAGTGCGCAAAGGAAGGGGACATGATCCTCTTTGGAAATGTCTTGTTCACCATAGTATTTGAAGAAGTTAGAGTGCTGGATGCACCAGATAAGTTTGTGTGGGAGTACCCAGTCAAAGACCCTTCACCCGTGAAGAGGTTTGAAAAGTATGCATGTGATACAATGATGGCTCCCCACAAAGTGCAGCTCAAAAAATGGTATACGCACTTGAGAAATGCATTCGGGGTGGAGTAGAGGATCCCCGAACAACTCCTAGTAGCCACACAAGGAGAAGCTGAGTTCATGGTGTACCAGCACTTTTTCTTGGGTAGGTTCAAACTTGTTGATGAATCATGGAGCCCTTGGTGCAAGCTCCCTTTCGCGTTCACTACCCAATACTTCCAAGCAGGAGTGAATAGATTTAAAGAGTCAAAAAAGCTAAGGCTAGAGCTAGGTAAATTGGACCAGGAACACAGGGATATGAGGAAGAAACTGAACTATCCTGGAGGTAAGCACAAGTATGTGGAAAATTACATGTCACACGAGATCTACATGACTAGACCAATAACACTTCCTATTGCTAGAGGACCCACGACGTGTGTATACGTGTGCATAAGGCTGAAATTCAAAAATGGCACGTAATTGGTGGATGAGATATCCATGCCTGAAGACCCCCTGAGAATGAAGAAGCCAATATCTAAGAAGAGGGGCAGAGGAGAGGAAGGAGCACCAAGTGTACCAACTCCTCAGACAGTGAGCATGCCTTCTACGAGCGCCAAGCCAAGCACATATGTTCGGAGGAAGAAGTCCCCAGTAAAGGAGAATATGCCAGAAGTAGAGGCACCCGAACAACCCACCACCTTAGAGGAGTCCCAAGAGGAAGAAGAGAAGGAAAAATCTCCTGACCAGAAGCAACCTCTCAGGAAGAAGTAGAAGGTAGATGAAGAAGCTGACTTAGAGGCAACTGACAACATGGAGAGATATCTGGGAGAAGGAGAGGATGAGAGTGAAGAGGGTGGCGATGAGGAGAAAGAGATAGAAACATACAAGGAACCTTTGGAACCTCACATAGTTAGTGTCTATGACTCGGAGGAGGAGAGTGGAGAAGAGAAGCAAGAGTTCATATTCACGCGGCGGAAAGGCACACAAGGAGGTGAGGGCACCGAAGATACAAGGGTAGAAGAGAAGGATGCTGAGGGACAGAGAGCCACATATTTTACCAAGGAGCTAGATAACCGAAGTGGTAGAGTGAGAAGCAAAGAAGATGCTCGAGATCCTTATAGACAAGGAATTAGAGTAGAGTGTAGACATAGTGCTAAAGGAAGGGAAGAGAGCAGTGATGAGGGGCATGACAACCTAGGAGGCCTTGCTCTGATAGTCAGCTTCCCATAAGGTGCGTGATTGGGTAGAAGACCTCTGGATGTAGAAAAGAGGTAGATGATGGGCTATGTGGATGACTCAAGGAAGGTGTTGTTATCTAAAATGGTGCCCCATCTCGTTTTTGTGGCTAACTCCTTGTGTTCTTGCCTCTCTTGTGCCTGAGTCTACATTTTTTGATTTTCAGGCACTCAAGGCTTTCTAGAAATGGCACCATCAGATAGAGCTCTCTCTTAGCTTTCTAGAAAGGGAAAGTTTTCCTCCTAACTCATATTTTTTAAGTTATGGCTTGGTAGAGTTTTTGTGGAAAATTTTCCCATTTGAGGCCTGTAGCCAATAGGAAGCTGCCACGTGGCAGAGGAGTTCGGGGGTCGGAGGCAAATTTGAAAATTTTCCAAAAGAGTATAAAAAGGTCGATTTTCAAAGGAAAACCCACAGGAAAGAGAAGGAGAGAGAATTCCAGAGTGAATCAGAGCTTGCCACATGGCATCCGACTAGTGGAGCGCGGGGAATTTTTGAAATTTTTTCCAAAGACAAATAAAAGGTAAAATTTGAAAAAAATTCCCATCGATCCGTTTTTGGTCCGTTTTTGCCCTAAATCTTCAAACAATCATATCTTTTGATCCAGAGCTTTGATTTTCACGTTCTTTATATCATTGGAAAGATGTTAAAATTCTCTACATGATTCCATGGTCAATTTCTAATTTTGGTTCAGTTTGGAGAGAGAAAATTCAAAAACGGTTTGTGGTACGTGTCCATGGCCAGAAATGACATTTCAACAACCAAATTTAATATAGAATGGGTCACATTCTTCTCCAATATGGTCAAAAATGATAGGGTATGGGTTTGTAAGGTCCTCCATGTTGTTTTAATGCATTTTCCATCAATGAGGGATGGCTCCCATGTGTTTTTCATGTTTTCTCTCTCCTGGGCTCGACCCATGTACTGTAAAAGCCAGATTTGGCTCATTTCTTCATGGTTGAACACTTTTTGGCATAGAAAACTTCTTCTTTCACCTCCAGCAAGTGATAGTTGTAAGAATCAAACCTTTTTCAAGTATTGTAGCAGGTTTATACCTCTTTGAGGGTGGAATGCAAGAGATTTTTACATGGAATTGACAGTGCAAACTCTGTGAATGCTTTCAGTCCTCTGTTTGTATTGTTTTACTTCATTTTAAGACCTCTAATTACATCTATGAGCTTGTGTATGTTTTCCCTTGTTGCATTTCATGAAATTGTGTCTATTTACATGGTAAAAAATGTTTCACCACTCCTTTTGGTGCATCACCATCTTTAGTTTAGTTTCATTTTTGCATTTTTATCCCTATCTCCTTGTAATTTAGAGTAGGATTAGGATCTGAACCTCTGTAGTTGTGCAAAATATAGATCTAAATCAGAGGAGTTTGAGGAACCAGCCTCGAATCTAGAGATTCCTCTCTCATTTTCACAATTCCCACACTTGGAGAGAGGTTTCCATGTTGTGCAATCACATTGGATGCCTAAAACATCAATTCAGAACCTTGATTTGCATCCAGGGGTGCTGCTGATTTGCAACAACAGTTTTGGCACGCCCAGTGTGACCTTAGAGGTCTCATTTTTATTGCAGCAAAGTTGATGTGCATCTGCTGCAATTTTCTTGCTTGAAAAGAGCTATAATTTGCATATCTGGCGACTCTGCTGGGAAGAATCAACTGGTTTCAGTAGTGCAGGCCTAAAAACTCATGAGAAGAATCACTACAAGGTCAAGAGCTGGAGAAGAAGAGGTGTTGTTTGAATATCTGTAGTTATCTCCAAGAGTAAGGAAAAGTGGGAGGAGAATCCAAAGGTCTCCATCTCCACCAAACAGAACTCTCTCAACTCCTCCACCTGGTAGGCCTTTCATTCAATCAACAAGGGTTCTAATACCAATTAGAATGTCACAAAACAACCCCTATGTCAACTTCATAGGTAGCAGCCCACTTGCCCTCAATGGATAACATCCAATTCCAATTGCAGCCTTGAAGAACATTCCCTACTTCACTGGAGAAAATTAGACTACTCCAGGTGATCATGTTAAAGACATTGCCAATCTTTGTGCAATTCATGAAATCAATGAGATGCAAGTGGCTGTCAAATTGCTGGCATCTTCATTCAAGGGGAAAGCATTGCAATGGTTTAGAAGCCTTGGAGCTGGTTCTATCACAAATTGGAATCAGCTATGTATAGCACTTCATGATCAATTTGGAGAGAAGGGAGACAACTTGTCTCTTTTGGAGCAGCTGACAACCATCAAGAGAGCTCCCAATGAGCAACTGACTGATTTCAACTTCAGATTTCAAAAGACTTGGGAGAGAATTCCAGTGACAGTCAGATTAACAGTAGAAGGTGCTTTTCTCTACTATCTCAAAGCTCTAAATTCTGATATTTCTATGTTGATTTAGTCCATGGGAGGCATAACTATCCCTATGGCTTATAGCATTGCCATTAGGGCTGAAAATTGTTTGATCCAAGCTGGAAAACTAACCACTAGACCTCCCATGCCATTTTTTCCAAGTTTAGAGAGTCCAAATACCAATCAAGCACCTAATTTGGCTCCTTCTCCCACTCCTAGAAATCAAAGTTCAAATGAATCTTCTACTTCATCTCCAAGTGCCCCAAATGAGCTTCAAGAAGTCATGAAGCAACTGCAAAACCTAGGCAATGAGCTGGTTACTCTCAAGAGGCAACGAGCCCAAGGTTTTAGACCTTCTTACTAGCCCCAAGCTCAGCCTAATAGGCAGCCATACCAACCACAAAGACCACCTAATCCAGCTGCAAATATGAATCAAACAAGGCCTCCTGCCAATAGACCATTTCAGCCCTACAATCCAAATGCCATATCTGCCTCTAAGGCATTGGTGCCAACACAAAACAACATTGCTCAGGAGTATGACTGGTGTTTTCCATTCAATGAACCTCATAACCAACCCATGTGCTTTAATGGTGCTTTGAATCAAGCATTAATGGTGACAACTACTGGTGTGGAGGGTGAGGGCAGTCAAGGAAACAACCAACAACAAGAAACATTCCAATAGTAATCAGCCCCAAATGACACCACATTGGTAAATTGGAAAGCAGAGGATTTTTGTGGCATGAATCATGCAGTTTCCCAAGGTGTTGCAGCCAACACAAGGTCAAAAAGAAGGAATTTGGGTGAAGAACAACCATTAGCTCCAACCAATCCACAACCTTCCATGGATCCACAAATGGTTGGCAAGTAAAATCCAATTTCAAATGCACAAGGGCAGCCAAGAACAACTCCTAGACTAACTCAAATACCAGTTATTGCTGCCCACGTGTAAGGAGTGAATGTACAAGCAAAGGGACAGCAAAGAGATCCTTCATCACCATTCAGTATCATTGATCAGATGAAGAAGAAAAATGTTAATATATCAATGTGGGAATCCCTATCTATCCCAGGCTAAAGAGACTTGTTACAAGCTACCATGAAGGACTGGCCAACTTCGAATCAGCAAGTTCAGATGCAAGAGAAAGTCCTCACAAATGTTGCCCAGCCTGAGGGAGATCATGGAGGACAGCAAGGTAAACTGTTGAAGCCCCCTCCTTTCTATGTTTCATTAATCATTGGAAATCAGTTAGTGCACAATTGCATGATAGATTCCGGGGCAAGTAGCTCAGTGATTCCTAAACAAATAGCTGATCAGCTAGGCCTCCAGTATGAAACCATATCCAAAGGGGTAGTGCAGTTGGATGGGATAGTAGTAACAATAGTTGGGGTGATTAGAAACTTGAGTCTTACCTTGCATGCATGTCCAAATTTTGTTGTTTCACAAGATGTATCAGTCATAGACCTTCCACCACTCTTTGCCCTATGCTTGTCAAGGGACTTCATAACCAAGATTGGGGGATATTTGTCTGCTGATTGGTCACAACATGTTGTTCAGAATGAGGTATGGAACTAAGGCTACAATTAGGTCTGAACCTATTGCAAACTTCCACATTGAGCCTTACACTCCAAGTCAGATCAACGCCAATTGTTCAGCATTTGATCAAGAAGACCATCCAAGCACCGATGAAGCTGACACCAAGGTTGGGAGCATCCTGGATCTAACTCTTGATGAATGAGAAAAAAAGGTACATGCTTTTGATCCTTATCAAGAAGTAGAAGAATCTGAGCTAGGGGTCTATTGTATACATGAAGAAAATCAGCCTATTCCTAACATCACCAAGCCAAACCACAAGGATGACAATGAGGTACGGCAGCTATTTTTTTATGGATCAAGAAGTAGACAAGGTGCAGGAGGTGGAGCCATGCTTGTTTCACCTCAAGGAGTAAGGTACTATTCATCTTTTAGATTTCAATTTGCATGCTCCAATAACACTGCTGAATATGAAGCCTTAGTGCAAGGGATGTATTGGGAAATCAAGAAGAAAATAAAGAACTTGCAAGTCTTTGGTGATAGTGAATTGATTGTAAATCAGGTCAAGGGACAGCATGCTACCAAGAATGATCTACTCAGGTGCTACAAGAACAGGGGTGTGGGACCTCATGGAAGATTTTGAGGGTTTTGGCATCAAATCCATTCCTAGGAAAGAGAATCAAGCTGCTGACAGGCTTGCAGTAGTAGGGGAAGCCTTTGACATTGTGGAAAGCATTCAACAAGACAAGGTGCAACCAAACATCCACGTGATTGTGAGGCCTTCAGTTCCAGATAACAATGTCAGTTGGCAAGTGTTTGAGAATGAATAGCAAATCATCCATTTCTTGCAAGAAGAAGCTGAGTTCTCAGCTAAGAATCAAGAAAAATTGGAACAGCAGTATGGTGACCAAGTGGTATGAGAACTAACAAGCTGCCCACCACTTTGGAGTCCATTTTTAATCCCAATGGTAGAAAGGAGAAAGCAAACATTCAGGTCTGTATCCATCTTGGTAGAAGAGAACTAAATTGGAAATATGACAACTAATCTATGAGTTCGTACAGCTGTGTCAAGAGTTCCCTGATGTGTTTGCATGTATATGAAGATTTGAAAGGTTTCAATCCCAACTTAGCTCAGGAATTGGATCCATTAAGCATGTCAGGAAGAAACAAAGACCAGTCAATCCACAATGGAGCCTCTCATGTTGGACAAGCTGACTGAGTCAAGAATCATATTCCCAATCAAGCATTCTAGTTGGGTTGCCAACTTGGTTCCAGTCAAAAAGAAGAGTGGAGGATCAGATTGTGTGTTGATTTCAGAGACTCAAGACCATTACCCACTCCCTTCCATGGAGCAAATCTTGGTTGTGGCTGGCTCTATGGTTTTCACTACTTGATACTCCTACAATCAAATTATGGTGAAGGAAGAAGACCAGTTCAAGACAGCCTTCATGGGGGACTTTTGCAAAGGAAGATGCCATTTGGGCTGTCCAACGCTGGTGCATACCTTCCAAAGAGCAATGGACATGGCGTTCAAAGGTTTGATTAACTGGTGCTGATTTACAAGTTTTTTTCTAAAAATGTAGCAGACCACCTCTCTCATGAGACAAGTTTTCAAGAGGTGTAGGAAATTTGGAGTGTCAGAAGTGTATCTTTCTTGTGAAGGAAAGCTCCTTGGCCATATTGTCTACAAAGAAGGATTAGCAATTGATCCAGAGAGAGTAGAAGCCATAAGAGCACTGTTTCAGAGGATCATAAACTTTGTTCGAGGTTTGTCCTAGGACTCTTGCATTGTCAAGATCACCAAAATGTTAAAGAAGAGAATGGCTTTCAAGGTTTTGAAGCAATCAAAGAAGCCAAAGCTCTCATCAACCCGGACTCAGCATCCTCTATGCATTTGGAGGTAATGACACTATTTTTGCCATTGACAGTAGAACAAGGATAATGGATTGCCTTCTTCAAGAGCCTAGATGACTAAGGTGAAGTACTCTTTTCTTGAGAAGCATGTCTAGCAGTAATCAGAAGCTTGAAGAAACAAGCATTTAGTCTCAAACAACAAGGTCCAGTTGCTGGTCTCACATCTGGGGTTAAGGACTTCCTCCTAAACACAAGATTTGAACGAGAAAAGGGCAAGTTGGATCACCCATGTCATGGAGTATGAAATTGAGATCAAAATCACCAAGGGTAAGAGGAAAAGGATTGTGTGAGCAAGGGAAGCTGCCCATGAAGGAGAGGTTGTCACTTGAGTTCAAGACAGCCATGAGCATGTGGAACTCAAGAAGAAAACAATGCTGTCCCCACTCCTTGCTGGACCCAAGGTATAATGCAAGCACAGGCCTATGCCCTAGAGATGAACAAAACCCAAAGAAGACACTTCAGATTGCATACTGTTGCCATAGTAGACGAGTTTTGTTCAAGAAAGATGTGAATGGAGTGCTGTTGAGATGAATTAGCACAAATCAGATTCATAGGGTGTTGGAAGAGTTCCATGGTGGATCAGCTGGTGGTCATTTTGGACCGAGAGTGACAGCTCTAGAAATCATGAAGGCTGGTTATTATTGGCGTAAAATTTTTAGTGATTGCTATGCATGGATCAAGAGGTGTAAGAATTGCTGCATTCTTCACAGGAAAAGAGAGACTTTCTGCCCTCAATTGCATCCAATCTCAGTTGACCAGGCCATTCATGCAATGGGGTTTGGAATTCATTGGAGTCATTAATCCTAATTCAAGTCAAGGGCACAAATGGATTTTGATAGCCACGGACTACTTCACCAAGTGGACTGAAGCAGTAGCACTCAAAGAAGCAAATGAGTCCAGCATCTTAGACTTTTATGAGGCGATAGCAACCAGATTTGGTATACCTGCTACAATAATCTCAGATAATTCATTGGCATTCATTGGATCCAAGGTGACTGAGGATAGATCTACCTTTCATCAAACTATTACCCTCAAGGTTGGAGATCTAGTGTTGAAATGGAGGATGTGAGATAGAGGTCTTGGCATAAAAACTGAAATCAGGGGCTGAAGGCATTCAAAATGGAAGAGAGGCAATTGATGCCATTTTGGAGTGGCCCATACATGGTCACGAAGTGCAAGAACAACAATGCTTTCCAATTGGCCTCATTGGATGGTGAAGAACTGCAGATTCCAGTCAATGGAATCTATCTCAAGCGTTGCTTCTAGAGGGAAATTTACCACCTTGTAAATATTAGATTAGATTTTCATTCCTCCAAGTGCTTTGCACATTGTTTTGCTGTAGGTTAGTTTTACTTTCCCTAAGTGCTTTGGCATAGCTTGCTATCCCTGGAGATGTTTTGCAGTCCTTGCTTCCATCATGTGATATTCCATCTTCCTCCTTGCACATTCTAAGTCAGTTGAGGTTCTAAACAGAATATTTGATGACTCCATGCCCAATGGACTGTTTCAGGCAACTGGTATTTTTATCTAGCAGGTAGATGACCCCTCTGAGTCGCCAAAATTGTTATCCAAAATGGTGCCCCAGCTTGTTTTTGTGGCTAACTCCTTGTGTTCTTGCCTCTCTTGTGCCTCAGTCTACATTTTTTGATTTTCAGGCACTCAAGGCTTTCTGGAAATGGCACCATCAGATAGAGCTCTCTCTCAACTTTCCAGAAAGGTAAAGTTTTCCTCCTAACTCCTTATATTTTTCAAGTTATGGCTCAGTGGAGTTTTTGTGGAAAATTTTCCCATTTGAGGCCCACAGCCAATAGGAAGCTGCCATGTGGCAGAGGAGTTCGGGGGTTGGAGGCAAATTTGAAAATTTTCCAAAAGAGTATAAAAAGGTCGATTTTCAAAGGAAAACTCACGGAAAAGAGAAGGAGAGAGAATTCCAGAGTGAATCAGAGCTTGCCACATGGCATCCGACTAGCGGAGCGCGGGGAATTTTTGAAATTTTTTCCAAAGACAAAAAAAAGGTAAAATTTGAAAAAAATTCCCATCGATCCGTTTTTGGTCCGTTTTTGCCCTAAATCTTCAAACAATCATATCTTTTGATCCAGAGCTTTGATTTTCACGTTCTTTATATCATTGGAAAGATGTTAAAATTCTCTACATGATTCCATGGTCAATTTCTAATTTTGGTTCAGTTTGGAGAGAGAAAATTCAAAAACGGTTGTGGTACGTGTCCATGGCCAGAAATGACATTTCAACAACCAAATTTAATATAGAATGGGTCACATTCTTCTCCAATATGGTCAAAAATGATAGGGTATGGGTTTGTAAGGTCCTCCATGTTGTTTTAATGCATTTTCCATCAATGAGGGATGGCTCCCATGTGTTTTTCATGTTTTCTCTCTCCTGGGCTCGACCCATGTACTGTAAAAGCCAGATTTGGCTCATTTCTTCATGGTTGAACACTTTTTGGCATAGAAAACTTCTTCTTTCACCTCCAGTAAGTGATAGTTGTAAGAATCATACCTTTTTCAAGTATTGTAGCAGGTTTATACCTCTTTGAGGGTGGAATGCAAGAGATTTTTACATGGAATTGACAGTGCAAACTCTGTGAATGCTTTCAGTCCTCTGTTTGTATTGTTTTACTTCATTTTAAGACCTCTAATTACATCTATGAGCTTGTGTATGTTTTCCCTTGTTGCATTTCATGAAATTGTGTCTATTTACATGGTCAAAAAATGTTTCACCACTCCTTTTGGTGCATCACCATCTTTAGTTTAGTTTCATTTTTGCATTTTTATCCCTATCTCCTTGCAATTTAGAGTAGGATTAGGATCTGAACCTCTGTAGTTGTGCAAAATATAGATCGTAAATCAAAGGAGTTTGAGGAACCAACCTCTAATCTGGAGATTCCTCTCTCATTTTCACAAGTCCCACACTTGGAGAGAGGTTTCCATGTTGTGCAATCACACTAGATGCCTAAAACATCAATTCAGAACCTTGATTTGCATCCAGGGGTGCTGCTGATTTGCAACAACAGGTGCTACGTGCACGATTCTAGAGCACGGTACCCACTGAAAGAATTATATCCATGGGATCATTTTAGAAGGAGGGTGCATATCCTAGGACCAAGAAGATGCTTTCTTGGGCAATTGAATCCCATGTCGATGAGCTAGACTTTGAAGTCTACTAGAATGTGCTTATCACACTGCCAGAGTCTAAGAGAGACAACCCCTTAGTAAATTCCTAGGATCTCACAGACGAGCAAGTATGTAATTCTCTAAACAAGGTCATGATGGAAACAGAGGCAAGACTATTCATGCAGAACAATAACATAAGGGATTTAGAGGAAAAGCTAGCCAAGAAGAAGGAAGATTTGGCTAAGGTGGCCAGAAACTTAAAACAGAAGGAATTAATTAGCTCATAGCTAAGGCGCGAGCTCAAGGAGGAAAATACAAAGGTGTAGGAGGTCTACAAGAAAGTAGACTCGATAAAGAGTGCCATCATCTTGAAACACCCAGATCTAACACCTATCCCCCAGAGGTATGTATTGATGTAGGAATGCCTAGAATAATTAACATGCGTCCTCACCATGGAGAGGCGACCCTTGGCATTAGATTCTGTGGAGGAAGTAGACGTGCGCCTAAAGGAGGAGGACTGGTTAAAGGTGATAGCACTGGTTTCTGAGTATAGCAAGGTGCTCATAGAGGTAAAGGTTGCTTCCCAATCTACTAAGGCCACATATGACACATGCGTGGATAGAGATAAGGTGGCAAGCTCCTTGGTTGCCACACTCGAAGCAAAGCTGAAAGAGTTCCAGGAGAAGAATAAAGGAAATAGGGTGGAGTGGGATAGAGTCCTGGAATAATTAGAAAGAATATATGAGGAGATTGAGGCACTAAGGGGTTCAACCAAGACATAACTAAAGGAACTATATCCTCATATTACCAGGTGAATGGACAAGCTCGCAGACCTGGGTAAAGATATGGAACAAATTGTGGACACTTTGGGCACCCAAGGAGCTAGCCTAAATTTTGATGAGGTAAACCTCCTGGTTGATGACCTCTCTCAGAAGGCGCAGAGTGAGGTCGATACATGGAATAAGTTGGAGGCAGTCTTGTGGAAGGACTTCCCTAGCCTTTTGGTTTAGTGTTCCCCCCCATTCTTCATTCTTTCCCCTATTCTTTCATTCCTTATTCATCTTTGTAATATTTATCTATGTCTTGGTTCCAATTGAACCAACTTGCACCTTGGTCAATTAGAATGTTCCTGAGGGCGGAGACCAGGCGTAGTGTGGGGTGATGTTGGGATCCTGAAATATTGACTAAATATGAAGGTGCATGGGTGTGCGAGACCCTAGTTATAGGATGGTGCGCAAGGAAAAAGGCTCAAGGAAGCATATAGTGTGCGGCATGTGAAAGGAGGTTCAGGACTTAGCTAATTCAAGAAACAAAGGCAGAACACATGAAAAGCGTGATCAGTTACGCGTAGATAACATGCTAGCCTGGCAACAGGTGGCCCAGGAAAGAACATGCCAACAAATGAATCTTCTAGAAGACCATCATGAGATGAAGTGTAGAGCTTAGGCTTGAGGAAAAATGCTCGCTGAAGGACCACATTCGACACTTGGTGATAGATCTGAGGGTGCAGAAAGGTGAGTTGGCAGCACAAGAAGGTGATAAATACAAGTGCCTATGGACCAAGAAAGGTGTGCGGAGATAGAGATAGAGACCTAAGAGGAAAAGATAGGAGAGATACACACACAGAGAGATAACATGGGTAGAGCTTTGCAGGATTACTATGAGTGGGGCTCTGATGTATTGAGCTCAGCATTGTAATTTCTTTTTGTTTTTCATAGTTATACAAGCCTAGTGATGTGCATGATTACAGTCTGCCATCTATGGCTCTTTGTAATGAACCGATGAATACAATGAGGTTACTTATTACAATTAGATATGGATATTAGTGGGTTTCATGTATATTTTATTCACAGAAGTTCTCTTTCTTTTCATGTTATGAATGAATGGTTGTAGCTTTCTTTCTGTTATATTATGTGTTATGGAGTCTTTTAGAACACATAGTCTAAAGAAACTACAAGGATCTGAAGGTTGTCCTAAGCCCTGTAATCTTTGTATGTCTAAACTTATTTCCTGAATATTCCTATACTAATCATTGATGAATGCTTCCCACTAAAAAAACTCACATAAAAGAGAGACTCAGCACTCGCGCATGCCTCGGGTGAGCACTCAGCTTCTGCTGGGTGATAGGCCGGCACGCATGGGATTCCTTCCTCTTATAATGGTAGTAAAATTCACTACACTCCCTCCTTATATAAGAATGAATATTTTATTACATTCATAGATGAATTCAATAGAAGGACATGTGTGTATTTTTTTAAAAACAAAGAAGAGGAATTTGAATTATTCAATAAATTCAAGGACATGGTTGAGAAGCAAAATGATCATCACATAAAAACATTGAGAATAGATAGAGGGGTAAAATACATACAATTTTTAGATTTTTTGCAAGGAACATGAGATTAAGAAGCAATTTATAGTGAGGTATAAACTATAGCAAAATGATGTAGGTGAGAGGAAAAATTAAACCATTTAAGAGATGGAAAGTGTTAGGAAATCAATGTTTACTATGTCATAATTATGTTAGGTTGTTATACATTGTTATAAAAATATATACAACATGTTTATTCTTAGGCATATTGTTAGTATGGTTATAGGGAGTCCCTATATTTTAGAAACTATAATCTCTTATAAATTTTTATATATGTAATGTAGTTTTTTGAATGAGCTTATTGAATATCATTCATATTTTTTTGTGTTCTCTCTGCAAATCTACTTGTACCATTTCATCTAATATCAGATTAGGTATGACCATGGCCTTTGGATGCATATGAGCCCTGTAGATGAATTCAAACTATGCAGCACATCTACATAACTGATAGTTTCCTACACATGCGTTGATCTACTCGTGCCTTTGGAGGAAGCGTGTTAGATAATTAAATACATGGGCATAATTGTTGATCAAAGATAGATGCATTATATTTGAGACCGATTTATTTTTATAGGAGGTTTAATTGATCTGCAACTATGATGATTCATTTCCATCTAGGTCCTTTGAATACTTTGGTAGATTCTTTTACTATCCATGCATTTAATTCTTCCTAGCTTGCTCACGTGGTAATCGGTTTTCATTTTTCAAATCAAATAGACCCTTTTGGTGTTTCTATGCAAATAATTTTCTAGCAGAATTTGAAAGTAGGTTAAGGAAGAGGATCTAGTAGTTGTGCACCCAAGTTTAGGGGTGTACAACACACATATAAATACATCAAATTTTGAAAAAAAAAACCCTTTAATAGATTTTTTTTTTCTTAATCTAAATACTTTTTTTGGAGCATTTTTATTTTATGGAATGTGGTTTTTAAATGTATTCAAATCAATTATTTTTCCATACAAAGGAAAAAAAGGTGGACCATTAGTAGGGCATTATGTCATGTATTTTTTTCCACTTATGTGGCATCATGTGATTGGGTGATTCTTTGATGTGATTTGATGTGACACATTTTATGAGCTACTTTTTTTTTCAAATGTTGAATGACAAATGTACATGTACTAGTCACTCACTTCACAAATACCCTCACCATTATTGGTCCATGCTCCACTATTGGCTCCTCTCCCTTAATGTATATTTGTTTTTCTCCTCTTGATTTTATCAAAAATTTCAGGCCTCCAATAGCCCACGTGGTCATCAAAATATTGGAAAGTCTGATGGCGCCACCACAAGGTTCCATGACCAAATCAAATTCTTCCTAATTTTCACTAATCAAGATCAAATTCATTGTCTTCTCTACATGTGACTATAAAACCATCTCACATGCAAGTCATGTCATCATATTGATCTGTTTTGTCTTAAGTTATTGTGTTTTTGCATATTAAGTTTTGACATGATCCATACGTGTCATTTAGTTATTTTAGAGGTAAGAAGGATTTTATAAAATAAAAATTGAGTCATAGTAAAATCCAAAAAAAAAAAAAAAAATTGCCTTACTTTTCAATAATTGGACGCATTTTCGCTTGTACGTGACATCCATCTTATGGAGGTGAATTGTTCAAAGAACCTAAAAGCCAAATCAAGATGAGTTAGCAATGTTTCACTGGAGGTCATAGGAAACAAAGGATGGAGGGGGGTCAACACCTCTCATTATTCACTAACAACGGGGCCGCATTTTGGTATAGTGGAATCTCTTTTTTAATTTGACTTGATTTTCTTTTTTGTTCTCTTGGTTGTGTGAATAAATGGAAATTTCACATTGTGGGGGGAAACATTACACCAATGTTCCACACCTAAAATGGATAAAGTCAAGGGCATCTTCCAGTATCAGTGGTAGTTTCCTATGTTGTTTGAGATTGAGTGGTAGTGATCGACAACAATGGATACAATTAAGAACATTGTGATTCTTATAGAATGTGATGTGAATTTTTTTCTAGATTTCAGTTGTTTTCTTTGAGTGGTGTGTGGTTTCATTCCCTTGCTATGATTGAAACATGGAGGATGTGCATTTTGGAATTTGAGAATAATTATATAGGAGGGAAGCTAAACTGGAGTGATCCTTTGATTGCTGATATTCTTCAACTTTCATATTTCTAACATCAATCTACTGGTGAAAAATCGTTCATAGGAAGTGAAAGAGAGAACTGTTGAGTTCACGTATGTAGGTGAATTAGTGGAAGTGTGATTATCTAGTATGGGATTCACTATGGTGAAACAGATTGGTCATTTACAACAAGATCCAAGTCAACAGTATGAAGACCTAAAAGTATGCAGAGGCATACGATTCAACTTCCAATTTTTCTGATGTTCTTCTTCCTATGTAAACACTAAGGGGGGGATGTTAGGAAATTAGTGTTTACTATGTTGTAATTATTTTAGGTTGTTATACATTGTTCTAACAATATATACGACATGTTTATTGTTAGGAATATTCTTAGTGTGGTTAGAGGGAGTTCTTATATTTTAGGAACTGTAATATCCTATAAATTTATATATCTGTAGTGTAGTTTTTTGAATGAGCTTATTGAATATCATTCATATTTTGTTGTGTTCTCTCTACAAATCTACTTGTACCATTTCAAAAATAAACATGATTAAAGCCAAAGGATTTTCAGAGGAGTTTTGGGATGAAGTAGTTGGAACATTACTCTATTTTTTTAATATATGTCTTACTAAGAGTTTTCAGAACATGATACATCAAGAGGCATGGATTGAAAGGAAACCAAGTGTTGAGAACTTAATTTTTTTTTATGTGTGGAATACACACATGTGCCCAAGAAAATAAGATCAAAGTGGGATAACCAAGGAGAAAAATACATTTTAATTGAGTATAGTGAACAATCTAAAGCTTATAGATTTTACATTCAAATTAAAAAGGATCTAAAAATCATCTGAGTTGTTAAATTCATATAGAATGCACCTTGGGGAGATGTAAAAGAAGTATATCAGTCATAAAAAAAGATAAGTAGACATTTTATTGAAGCCAAAACAATAGATGGCATAGTCAATAATGCACTGAGTTTGAGCCGTATCTCACAAAGAGGTGAATCATCAAGTGGTAGCAGCCACCAAGGTACACAAGGAGTATCCCATGAGGAAACTTCATCATCTTATGACTTAAATTAACACAAAATGATAACAAGGAGTGTACAAGAGATCTATGAGAAATCAAGGTATGATGAAAATGAAGGTGAAACAATCAATTTTTCTCTATATTCAGATGATGATCCTATTTGTTTTGAGGAAACAATTAAAGAAAAAAAGTGGCATGAAACAACGGATGAAGAAATGCATGCAATATAAAATAATAAAACATGGGAATATTTTATCTTCTATTAGGAAAATAATTAATTGGAGTCAAGTGGATTTAAAAAACCAAAACCAATCCCAAATGAAAAATTGAGATACATAAGGAAAGACTAGTTGTCAAAGGATATAAGAAAATGCCTAGATGTTATTATAATGAGACCGTTTCTCTAGTAGCAAGGCTAGATATTGTTATAAAAATTATTGAAATGATTTATCAACGTAAGTGGAAGTTACATAAAAAGTATGAGAAGTTACCTTTCTTGAATGCCTTGTTAGAAGAAGTGTGTGTGGGACAGACACCTGGTTATGAGATTCCAAGGAATAATAACAAGGTGTATAAGCTCAAGAAATTATTGTATGGAATCAAAAAAGCACCAAGAGAGTGTTATAACCATATAGACTCTTATTTGATAAGAAAGGACTTTAGAAAAAGTGACATCGAACCCAAAATCTGCATTAAAGTAAACAAAGAAGGTGATATTTTGATTGTAGTCATATATGTAGATGATCTAATCTTTACTAGAAAGATAAACAAGTCCATATAAGAATTCAAATCAGCCATGAAGGAGTTTGAGATGACTTATTTAGGTTTGTTGAGGTAATTTAACAATATTAAATTCAAACAAATGGAACATGGAATTTTTGTATCACAAGCTAAGTATGCAAGGGACGTTTTGGAGATATTTAGAATGTTGGACAACAAACCAACATCTACATGAACTAAAACAAGTTTAAAATTGCACAAGGAAGATTTGAAAAACAATGTGGATCACACACGATATACAATATTATTAGGGATATTGATGTACTTGATTGTAACTATACCGAACATCATGTATGCAATTATCCTGATTTCTAGGTTCATGGAGAATCCAAAACAAACACGTTGGCAAGAAGGTAAAATAATTTCAAGGCATATTGATGATATATTAAATTATTGAATTTTGTATGCTATTGTAAATGATTTTAAGTTGGTTGGATATACAAATATTCATCGAGAAGGTATTATTGATGATATAAAGAGAACATATGGATATGCGTTTCATATCGAGTCAGGATCCATTCCATAGGCTTCAAAGAAACAATCAATTGTTTCACTTTCCATAGTTGAATATGAGTATATAGTAGAAAAATCAACTACATTTCAGGCTATATATATTAGAATAATCATATCAAATTTTCATGAATGACAATATGAAGCATCTAATATTTTTTGTGATAACTTATCTTCCATTGCCTTGTTAAAGAATCCTATTTTTCTTGACGAAGAAATAATATTGCAATGAGGTATCATTTCATTCTAGAATTATTTCAAAAATATGATATATAACTTCAATTTTCTAAGTCAAATAAACAACTTGTTGACATATTTACCAAGCCTTTGTCAAAGAATAGCTTTGAAAATTTGGGAGGAAATCTTGGAGTCATTGATATAGTATAAGCTAGCTCTAGAGATCATTTGTCTAGCTCATCCTACCACTAGCTCTAGAGATCCTAAAGCTAGCTTCGAAGATCCTTCAGCTTGCATTGAATATCCTTTAGCCAACTCTAGAGATCCTTCGAGAAGCTTTGGAGATCTTTCAGCATGCTCTGGAGATCCTGCATCTTGCTCTGGAGATCCTGTATCTAGTTCCAAAGATCCTACATCTAGCTACTAAGATGCTACAATTAGCTCCAAAGATCTACAATCAATTTTTGAAGAGAATGTAATTTTTTTTGTAAAGTCACTTGATGTATAAGGTGGTTTTATATGAGTTTGTAGAGGCTCAAGATTAAGGGGGAGTGCTAAATATTCTAATCTTGACCTGTATCATCTTAAAATATGAATTCAATTTCTTTTTTGAAATTTTCCTCTCTTCCATAAAAGATTCCTTCTGAAATTTAATATTTTTGTTTTGGAAATCATTTTGAATTCTCTCTTAGGAGGGAAATTTAATCAATTATAAAAAGTTGTTTTTCTTTTTTAGTGCAAGCACAATGAATAGACGAGTGCAAGGAAGAACAAACTAGTTGTAGAACATTCCATACTTAGGAATAAAACAACCCAATTTTCATTGCAGAAACATACAAAGCATAAAAACCATAAGAATATTCCAATTTTTCTTTATAGGAATAAGAAAAAAGATCGCAATAATATAAAAAACAAAACAAAAAAACAACTCAAGAAATTTATGTATTGAATTGTGAATTAGTATAATCATTTTCATTTTATTTGCATCCATTTTCCAATAATGGACATGAGCTGAAAGGAGGAAATGATTTTCTCATAGATATCACATTAAGGATACCTTTAAATTTCAACCTACCACTACTTCATAGGATACAAAACAAAAAATCACAATTTGCATAAGAAATGAGCTCCTACCGAGCTAAAAAGGTAACTCCATGCTGAGATAAACATTCAAATTTCTTGAAACTATTCCAAAAAGAAACAAAACCTGAGATGAGATGGAATTTTTTTATTGGGAACTAAGCACAAATTAGGGAGGAGCATGGGGAGACAACACAATTTATTATGTATTATCTCAAATACAGACCCAATTTCCTTGAAGACTAACAAGGTGACCTGAGCCTCCATATGGTCAAATTCACCTTAAGGTCAACTTCTACCAGGATAGAAATTGTGAGAGAAGACCTCTGTATGAGAAATAAGATAATTTATGGGAGTTGAACCATTACTTGTGCACCCTAGTTTGGTATCCACGTGGCGCATAAATGTTGCCACATCAACATTCAAAAATAAAGTCACAGTTGAATAAACTATATTTAATAAGAATTTTTTGTTTCATGCATTTAATTGGAGGGAAATTCACATTTTAAAATGATTTAAAATAGAAATTTCTAAATATATTGTGACAAGAAGTTAGACCCAAACATGTGCATTATGTATCTCAAATTTGTTAAAATTGTAAATATGATGTGTCACTATGTAAATGGATAATTTATGCCATTGTTTCCCATACAAGTTATACAATAATATGTGAATTGTACAACTAATTTTCATTTGATTTTTTTCAAGTATTGGGAATTTCATCCTCATATAATATCACAAGTATGAACCTTCCCTCAACTATTGGGTCATCTCCCCTACATTTAGACTAACATGATTTGATATGTGTATTTAATATAGTATCTATTAACATTTTATTTATTATTATTTACTATTAAAATTTATAAATTTTTCATGTCATCCTTATAAATATTCTATTCCTTCTCCAATTTATTCCAAACCATATCCAACACCAAAAGGTCCAAACCTTTTCATTTGGAAAATATAGTTTTCTTGGTTGAATTTTTTAAGTGGAAAGAGAAAGTATTCTAATAGTGGTATAAAGAAGTAATGTAGGGTTGATTGAATCGTAAACGTAACCTAAAATCCAAATCAGGGGTGGTTAGCAAGGAAATTATAATTTTTAACTTATTTAACCCTATCTCATAAAGTGGTATAAAATTTCTTGGAATAAACATGTGAGATGCTCAAAATGGCTATGAACTCTGGTCAAGTAACTTGAAAACATAAAACCACATGAAACAGTAATAAGGGTGTTTGTCAATAAACCAAGGGAACGATTGGTACTGATATTATCAAAATTTTGAGGTTAAATGACTTAGTCATTAACATCCCAACTAACAAGGAAACCTGATTATGATGATTACTTGGATGTTGTAATAACACCTTGAGAGCACAAAGAGGATGCAAGAAAATATAGCAATACAATTAAAGAGGGAAACTACATGAAGTGTCACAATTTGGACTAAAATATGAAGTCAATAAGATAATATTTTTGAGATAGTACAAACTATATTGACAAGTTTCCAAGACCACACAAATATTCATGGCCAAAGACTATTAACTACAAATTACTTTTCCAAATTTGATTTCCTACTTCCACTCTTTCACTTTATGTCCTTATTTTTCTTAGTTAGAATCATATCTAAACATTTATTTGAATATATTAATCTAAAATATTAATTGTTTTGGTTCGATGATATGTGTTAGATAAATATAATAATTTATAAAATCCATAAAATTAAAACAAAGATATCGATAAACAAAAAAACCATAAAAGAAATTATTACAACATGAGCTCCACAATATAACCTTAGCTAGTAAATGAGAAGTACTTCAGTGTTTTCAAAGTTCAAATGATATTAACCAATTTTTTATTTGTAGATGCTATAAATTTAAAATTTAGAAAAATTCATGCATTTGACGACTTTCAACAATTAGAAATGCAAAAGGTAGAAATGGGTAATTGGGCCAATCCAATTAAAAGAAGGATGCAAAGAAAAATGCTAGAATCAAACACACAACCATGATAATATGGTACATGAAAATTAACATGGATTAAGAGGATAACTTTGTGATGATGCTCATTGTTGGCTCAACATTTAATCAAACTAGTTAATATCATTATAACCAGGGAAATGTCTGAAGGAAATATGTAATAAGGTACTTTTGGTAAATTAACAATTTCTTGGTGATATTACTTTGTTTGGGGGTTTTCCTAATTTTAAGCTGCTAAAACTGAGATCTAACGCTATGCTATAATAAATATTGCACAAACCATTTGAATTGAATGAAAATAGTTAACTTGCAAAATTTAAATACTCACACCACTTGAAGGAAATTGAAATTCTTGAAAACTAAACTCACAAGGATTTTAAAGGAAAGCACACTTACTGAAATCAAGTTGAAGGATTGAAAGTAAAATAAAAGAAATTTTCTGAAAGGAAATTTTACACAACTAAGAATAGAGAAAGTTACTAAAAATAATAGATGTAAAGAAATTGCGATTGATTGTATGAGTTGAACTACTATATATTTACTATCATGGAAGAGCGAATGAATAGTGACAATATTTATAAGAAGTAATGAACAAATGCATGGATAAAAATGGATAATTCAATAAAAAATATCCAATACAGAAAATACCAATTTTTTTGGGTCTCGGGATGAGTGGGCTCTTGCTCTCCCATTGATCATAATGAAAATTGCACACTAATTCACCAAAGCTGCACTTTTTATTGATTTCAAAGGTTTAGATGAAAATTACAATAAGATAGATTCCTTTCTATCTTAATTATCACAGTAATGAGGGAAAATTATATAATCCATATTCCTCAACTGAATCCTATAAAACTAAAATAAGAATCCTTATTTAGATAGTAGGAAGAGAGATTCTAAATCATCTCCATATTTTAGGATGAAATAATGGAGAGGATTAAGGAAATCGATTGAAAAAAAATATTACATGATTTATTCTACAATTGGAATTTACCTATTCTGGCATGTACTGATATGCATTGGATGTGTGATATAGGATGGAAAAACTCCATATTTTCTAGTTTACTGTCACTTAGCTAGAAAGGTTCTGAAGCCTAGGGTAAAAAATATGCAACATCCAAAAAAGACTTTGAAGCGAGATGAGATGCTCTGAAGTGAGATGAGACATAACATTCTGAAGTGAGCTAAGTCACTCCAAAGTGAGATGAGATAATTCAAAGTGAGCTAAGATACTCCAAAGAAAGCTAATACACTCCAAAGAGAACTACCGTTTTTTGACTTTTATGCCCAAAACTCTGCATCCCAATCAAAATTATTATTTCTTCAATCTGTACATACAAAACTGAGTGATTTTTGAGGATTTTAGTTATATGTTTAGGATATAGAAAATTTACGTACTAATCTAAAAAATGCATGCAATATCTAATTTAAATTAAGAAAAATTTATAAAATGTATTCAAATTCAAACAAGGGGAAATACAAATGATGTCATTATTTATTCTATTAATGGGCTCATCATTCTCCTCCACACTTACTTATTTTCAAGTAATCTTACAATTTATTTTTCAAAATCTAGGTCAACGATCTTGTCCTAAAAATATTTACTAAATTTGAAAAACCTTTTATGAAGTTCCCATGTTTTTTTCTTTGACACACAAAACCCTTCATTTTCTTCAACTTGTTTGTGCACTGTCTCAAATGCTTCAATATTTTACAATGTTGATTCTTTCTATGAAGGCATGCATAAAAGAATAAGTGGAAGTCTAAACCACATTATAATCCATTTACATCCTTGTGTTTGAAAAGTTCTTGGGATCATGCCTGCAGTTGTCATTTCTCTCCTCATTAACCATCTCATATTTGTAGGAGAAATTACCTCTCTTATTTTTAAAGAAATGTTTAGAGTATCCCATATCTTTTCACAAGAATTCAATGATTTTGTAAACTCTGTTTGTGGAGAGAATTTTTGAACACTTGCAATGATTTTTTTTACTTGTGCAATGCGATGCTCCTAAATTTTGGGTTGGTGAGAAAGAGCCCTAAATGTTTTTATTTTTCCATCTAGTTTGGGATATTAAGGCCTCATGCATAGACCCTCTGTCTTCACTTTCTTTAAATACTCATTGGTCCTTTGATACCATTCTATTTGATTTTTTATGGTAGAAGAGAAATATGAAAATTGGGACTATCCAACATAGAGATAAATCAGAAATATTGACATGTGACCTAACAAGAGATTACATAGGTGAAACTCACACATGAGATTTTGATGATTAGGGGAACTTTTTGTAAAGGCCTCCAAAAAGTCCATTTCCTTATTTATTTCAAATGAAAAATCACATGTTATTCTTAGTAACTGCCATCTATAAAATTGGTCTTATAGGAAGGTACTATATACTGAGGATGGTCTTCTACAAGCAAGTAAATTTTCCCCTAATGCATAAGTGGTATGTAGGATTTTTTTTCTCTTTTCCTTATCTTTTTGTATTTCTTATTTTTCTTTTCTCACTTCTTCCAACTGTTTTTTCAATTACTTATTATGAATATTTAATTTTTATAAATTATTACAAATCATATCCTAGACATTTCTGACTTCCTCTATATTTAAGGAAGCACAAACTTCTTGATTAAATTTTATTTTAGTGCTAGAAAGATATATTTCTTCTTTTTCCTTGCATTGCATATTTAGTTCCTCAATTTATACTTGTAAAAAAGAAATACGGGTTTCTTTTGTTTATACCTTTATCTTCAAAAAATCCAATTCCTCTTGATGTTGATTGATGATTTCTTCTTTCTTAGAGAGGATTACATGATGTAATTGTTCTTCCTCCATACCTTGACCTATTGAAATAGGGGACATGGGTTCCTCTTCTATCAATAGAGATTTTCCTTTTTCCATTTCTTTATTAAAAGAATAAGGTTATGCCATAGGTTTAGTGACCTCATATTAAGTAAAATAATGAATTTATTCTGGTCTAGCTTGTTCTTGTTCCTCAAAATCTCTTATGGAAAAATTTATGCTACCCAAAATATTTGAAGACTCTTCAAGGTCTTCATCTTCCTGAAGAATTAATTTTATTTTTCTTCTTAGAGGAGAAGTGGAATATTCCTCCCCTAGATTTCTTAATATTCTTGTTCTCGTGGAAATTGGTCTAGCTAATGTGGTGGAAAATGTCTGACCCTGTTCGAAGCTTGGTGCTTCAAACTTTCTTTAGGTTGAGTGAAGTATGGAGTTGATTTGGGTACAACATATGCAAAGAGAGAATGTATCTTCTTCTATGGAAGTCTAGCTATCTTTTGTATCAAGATTTTCCATTCCTTTTTACCCTTCATCTCTGTGATAAAATGTTGACATATATAAATGAGGCCTTGGTGTGTGATTGTGCCTTTTTTCTCCTTATATCTTTTGGCTGAAGCGTGGATGTTGTCACACAAAAATTGAGGTAGGTTTATTCGATGCCATGGTTTAGGCAAACCCTGCCTTAAATGAATCAAAATACTCATTGTATCACACCTTAAGATATTGTATTCACCTTCACAGGTGAAATATTTAACTACCCAAAATGCAACCACTCTATATGGTTCAGGAAGGGTTTCCCTCTGGATACCTTTTATAGTCTTGGAATTGTTGAAGGCCAATTCCGGTTCAGGTTCTCCATCCTCATGGAAAAATTGAATTAGGTATTTATAAATGTAACTTCCTATAATATGCAATCCTTCACAAGGAATTCGTGCTATTTGAATTATAACCTGATTGTTAATAAGAACTTTATTATCCCTTACCTTTAAAGATATTCCTTTTAAATGTTTCAGGAATTCTTCCACTATTTCTTCTTTGTAGCCTTGGAATTTCTTTATAAATTCCAACCATCCTTATTCCTCAAACAATTCCACCACTTGTGTATCTTGCAAAAGCAGTGTAGTGGAATTTGGCTATGAATAAGAAAGATGAAGCAGTGTAGTGGTAATAGGTATTGAATGGATTTAAATTATCTTTTGAGAGAAAATGCATATTACAAAAAATTGAGTAAGAAATATGATATATTTTCTATTTAATATATTAGGGTAGAAATAAAAAAGGGTAAATAAAATTGTCATGGAAAAATGGGTATGTAAGGTACATAGAAAAATAGGGGGTATTTTCATTCTAATAATATAATGGGAGGGGGTATTATCAATTAAATAATTACATGTAAAAACAATAATTAAGGGTATTACTTAATACCCTTCAAACGAACGTGCTATACCATACTTTTACTAAGCGAACCCCTTGGAAAAACCACCATTTTTGGTTTTCAGCTCTTTTTTTTAAGAGAAGAACCACCATTCATTGGTTTTCAGATATTCTCTTTTTATTGGCATTCATTTTTTGTTTTTAAATATTTCCCATGAGGGAAGAACTAGGTTCTTCCTCATGACTGAAATCCTCCTCCTAACTGGAATTGTTGCAAAATTTCTTGTTTATCCAATGGCTTTAGATATATCTTCAGTATGTGTCCATTAAGCAACAATGTTTTGGTATTCTCATAAATGGGAAGTATTTGAACTGATCCATTATCAAATACCTCTTGAATCTCATATGGGCCTAACCATCTAGTTCTAAGTTTTCTTAGAAAATCCTAATATCTGGAATAAAAAATAAGGCCCAATCTTGTGCTTGGAACTTCCTTATTTTGATATGGATATCATTTCATTCTATTCTTTGAAATTGTAGTAGTTCAATCCTATGCAAATCCTCCATCCGCATCTCATCCAATTCACTCATTTGAAGTATCCTTTATTGTTGAATTTCATCTAGCTCTACTCCAATTTGAATAGATGTTCTTAATGTCTGCAATTAAAATTCAATAGGCAAGATGGGATTCTTTCCATATACAAGTTCATATGGATAAAACCCAGTGGTGGATTTCCAAGTGATATTGTATGCTCAAACTGCCTCTAGTAACTTGTTCACCTAATCTTTTCTACTAGTATCAATTATTTTTGTCAAAAAAAATTCGAATTCTCTATTAGTTACTTAACTTGAGGGTAGTAAGGTGATGAATTTTAATGGTTGATTTGGTAAAGTTTCTTAAAATCTTTGATCATGTATGACATAAAATAGGAACCTTGATCTAAAATAATACTTCTTGGTGCTCCAAACTTGTGCATGATCTAGTAATATAGGAAGTCTACCACTGCTTCTTCTCTAGCTTAGGCTAAAGCCCGCACTTCATCCCATTTAGTTACATAGTTTGTGAAATCTAAAATGAATTCTTTTACTTGAGAGTATGGGTTTATAGGTCCAATAAAATCCAACCCCCAGTATTCAAAAGGTTCTAGAACCAATTGATATTGGAGAGTAATTTTTGTGGACAAGGTGGGTTTTCCCATCCTTTGGCATGCATCACAATGCCAAATATATTTCTTCACACTTTTGTGAAGGGAGGGCCAAAAATATCCATCCCTAAGAATATTATGCATAATTATTTTTAGTGAATAATGGTATCCTCCTAGTTCATCATGGAAATATCTAATAATAACATAGAATTCATCTTCTTGAAAACACCTACGTAACACCAAGTCAGATCCACATTTGAATAAAATTCTATCTACCCATTTAAAGGTAATACTTTCTTTAAATAACCATGTCTTTTGTGTACTAGTGAAATTTGCAGGAAATTTTCTTGTTTTCAAATAGTTTTCTCTGTCAGAAAACCATGGTGAACTTGCAGATATGAGAAATAACTGCTCATCTGGGAAAATGTCATCAACATGGTTATCTTCTCTGGGTGTTCTAACCTTGACAAGAAATTAGTAACCAAATTATATTTACCTGGGTTATCAATAATGGTAATATCAAATTCTTGTTAAGTAGTAACCATATGATAACCTTACCTCCCACTACCGGTATGTTTATTAAGTACCTGATAGCTACATGTTCAATATACAAAAATGTCTTATACCTTGTAATATAATGAAGAAGTTTACTAATGGCATAGAAAAAAACTAAAAATACTTTGTTCG
This sequence comes from Taxus chinensis, assembly GCA_019776745.2. Classification (NCBI taxonomy): domain Eukaryota; kingdom Viridiplantae; phylum Streptophyta; class Pinopsida; order Cupressales; family Taxaceae; genus Taxus; species Taxus chinensis. The sequence goes on along the minus strand of CM034155.1, from coordinate 75,074,866 downwards.
GAGTGGTGTAATTATCTTCTGTAGGAGTGATGTTCTTACTAATATAATAAATAGAATACATTTGATTATGTTCATCTTTTTGTCCGAATAATGCACCTATAGTAGTGTTAGAGGCATTTGTATGAATTTGGAGGGTTATTTTCCATTGGTTCCTATTAAGACTGGGGATGAGGTTAATTTTTTCTTGATTAGGTCAAATTATTCTTGAAATTTCTCATCCCAAATGAATTCACAGACTTTCATCAGAAAATAAAATATTAAAGAAGCAATTTACTTAAATCTTTAATAAAACACCTATAATACCCGACATGTCCAAGAAAGCGTCTAATATCTGTTTGATTTTAAGGTATAGGAAAATTAGAGACCACTTCAATTTTATTTTTGTCTACTTTTATACCTTGGGATGAAATATGATGTCCAAGGACCATTCCTTCATCCATCATCATGAAACACTTTTTTATTACTCAGAGATAAGTTGTTTTGTTCATACTTCATTAATACCTTGTCTATATTAGCCAAAGCCTCTTTAAAAGAGTTCCCATAAATTATAAAATCATGCATATATACTTCCAAAAAATCATTAATCAAATAAGAAAATATGGTCAGACCAGCTCTCTGAAAAGTAGCTGGTGCATTGCATAAGCCAAACGGTAACACTCTATATGCAAATGTTCCCCAAGGGCAAGTGAACATTGCTATATCTTGATCTTTTGCAACCACTCTTATCTAATTATAACCACTAAAACCATCTAGAAAGGATAATAATTTATTTCCTAATAGATTATCTAGGACTTGGTCAATAAATGGCAACGGAAAATAATCTCTCAATGTGGATTTATTAAGCTATCTATAGTAAAAAAAGGTTCTCCACTTCCCATTTTTCTTAGGTGTTGTTACAAGTGGTCAAACCCATTTATTGTATGATATGGGATAAATAAATCCAACTTGTAGTAAAATTTATATCTTTGTTTTAACTAGGTCTCTTATAGTTGGTTTTATCCTTTTTTTTGGTTTCTTAACTAGTTTAACATTGCTTGTGTACATATGATGAGTACAAATGCTAGGATGAATTCATTTCATATCACTGTACTCCTAAGAAAAATATTTGGTATGATTTATCACTACATGAAAATTTTTGGCCTCTTCATCATTAGTTAACTAACTATTGATGTTGACTTATTTCCCTGGATAAAGGGAAATTTCTTTTATGCTTGGATAAATTGAGTTAACGGTTTTAAATTCATTCAATAATGAATTTAATGGGAATTCATGAGATAACAACCTATGGAATGCAGTCATGTATTCAAATTTTGGATTAACTTGTGGAATTAACATTGTTAATGGACAAGTGAAACTTGTGGTAGAAATATTTTGATTTGAATATCTCCATTTCCTCATGTATAGTTGAAAAGGGACCGATTCATACATTTCATTATATACTACCATCTCAAAATTTTCATTTATTGACCTTCTGTATTTGAATAGAAAGGTTATGCAACAGAATTAAAAAAAAATTGGGGAGAATCCGAAGCAACCTAAGGAGACTCCAAAGAAAATTGGAAAAAATCTGAAGCATTGCTAGCCATCTCCAATATTTATGTTGATTTTTCTTCGATCTCTACAATGTGGTTTTTAATTGTAATCATAGTCAAAGAAGATAAGTTATAATTGGTTAACTTAGAATCATCAACCCAAATGTTTTCTTTACCATCTACAAAATGGTTGTGTTGGTGGAAATAAGGAATTTTTTTTTCATGCATTCCATTTGATATAGTCATATCTCCATATTTGCAGTCTATCAAAGTTACAACAATAGCTAACCATGACCTTCCTAGAATAATGGGGTATCCTTGTATTTTGTTTTTAGGTTGTAGGATCATGAAATGTGCAGGGTACTCCCATGATTCCACTGTTACCATAAAATATTTTATCACCCCTTCAGGTTTAGCAATATATTGATATGCCATTTGTAAAATGGTAGCAGTGGGTTGTAGTCCATGTAATGGTAGTTTTTTCAAGGTGTCTGTTTTCATGAAAATAATAGTTGTACCTAGGTCGATCAATACATTCGATATCTCTTTTTTCCCAATTTTTATGGTAATAAATAGGCTGCCATGGTCACCATACTTAGGAAGTAATAACTTTCCTTCCAATAGGTCAGCGAGTTTCCCATCTATAGGTATAGTTTTGGGATATTGTTTTTTTTTCTTCCTGGGATTTTGATACAAAGATTTTTGATCAACCTATTTACTTCTGAATGTTATGTTGTGGATCCTTTTTTCATGTGTGGAAGTGTTGAAGACAATACAATAAAATTATTATACACTATCCAAAGTTTTCTTTCCAGGGTTCGAGGCCGAGCCGGGCCCCGAGAAATAATTTTTGGCCTCAAAAAATGTGCCCAATATCTCAAGAAATGTGCCCTTCTCATATGGGCAGGATTTTTGACCCATAGGTTTATGGGGTAGTTTTAACCCATGGTTTGGGTACCCACTATATTATAAAAATACTTAATAAGTTACCTATTTATGTGACTTTGTGTATATAGTAGGGTTGATGTAACATTTCAAATGTGTGAGAGTTCAAGTGTGAATTCTGTAGAGTTTGTTAAGCATATCTCTAAACAGATTTGGGTATTGTATTGAGAGAAAGAGTTGGATTGTAATAAAAATTTGAGCACTAATTGGGTGAACCATGTTAAATATTGTCTCTATTTTGTGTTCTTTTATTTTTCTGCACTTTTATTTTAGATTTGTGATATTATTCTGCATATTACTTTCTACTATTGTGATTTTGTGTGGGATTGTTCTGCATGTTTTATCCCTTATTTCCTAACAATTGGTATCAAATCCTAGTTTGGTTTTCTTAAGTGTTGAATCACAAGGAAAGTTTTATCTTGAGTGGGAGCTATGGCAGATAATGGAAGATCAAGGGTTGATAAATTCAATGGGCACAATTTTAGTATTTCAAAGATGCAAATGGAAGATTACCTTTATCAAAATGATATTTATATTTTTCTGTCTGACAAAAGGAGAAAACCCTTGAGCATGATGGATGTGGAATGGGATTTTCTAGATAGGAAGGCACTTGGGAAAATCTAGCTATGGCTTGCATCTTAAATATTATTTAATGTTTCAAAGGAAAAGAATAAAAAATAACTTATGGATGCATTAGCGAAGTTGTATGAAAAACCGTTTGCCTCTAACAAGATATTTTTAATGAAAAAATTATTTAATATGAAGATATTTGAGAATATTTTAGTAGCATACCATTTGAATGATTTCAATATGGTTGTGAATATGATAGCTTCTGTTACAATATAATTTGATGAATAAGTTAGAGATTAATCAATTTTGTGCTCTTTACCTGAGAGTTGGAATAGCCTGGTAATGGCAGTAAGCAGCTTGGTTCTAGATAAATAAAATTTGAAGTTTTAGGATGTTGTAGGGCGATTCTAAGTGAGGAAATGCAAAGAAAAATATCCAGGGAATCTTATACTTTAGGGAATGCTTTGACAGTGGAAACTAGAGGGAGAAAGAAGAATAGAGGAAGCCGTGGAAAATGAAAAGATCAGGAAAGGTCAAATTCCAAAAGCAAGATGTTATGCTAGCAGTGTGGAAAGTCTGGGCATGCAAAGAAGGAATTTTTGAAGCTTCGGGATAAGAAGAAACAATAGGAAGAAAACAAAGAGGAACATGTGGCAATGGGCAATGTATGTCAGGATGCTTTGATTATTTGTTTACATAATAGTGTTGAATCACGGGTTTTAGATTTGGGAGATTATTTCCATGCTACTCCACATAGGAATTATTTTGTTGATTATGTTTAAGGGGATTTTGGGCATGTTTTTCTTGGTGATGAAAAACCTTGCAACATAATTGAAAAATTTTATATGGCTATTGAAGGATGTTAGAAATGTGCCTACATTAAGATGAAATTTGATATCGGTGGGGAAGCTAGGAAGCGATGGTTGTACTGTGATATTTACAACAGACTCTTAGAAGGTTACCAAGGGTGCTCTTATATTGGGAAGATGTAAGAAGGTTGGAACATTGTATTTAACTATTGATAGCACCAATGCTTGTAATATCATGGCTTCAAATGCAGATAAAATATTTTGGCACTATAGGCTGGGTCATATGAGCCATAAGGGCATGGAGATCATAAAGAATAATTTTCTTGGATATACAAAAAAAAGTTTGGAGTTATGTGAGAATTGTGTATATGGGAAACAAAAGAGAGTAAGGTTTATCAAGGTTGGACCTATGAATAAAGAGAGTAAGTTAGAGCTGGTACATTGTGATGTGTGGGGTTTGACTCAAGTATCATCTCTTGGGGGTTCAAACTATTATGTCAATTTTATTGATGATGCAACAAGGAAAGTTTGGGTATATTGTATTAGAAATAAATCTGATGTATTTGATACTTTTGTTAAATGGAAAGCTTTGGTAGAGAATGAAACAAGACTTAAGCTAAAATATCTCAAGTCAGATAATGGAGGGGTGTATTACAGCAATGAGTTTTATGATTATTTTTCTAAGAATGAAATCCATATGAAAAATAAGCTTACAAGAACTTCATAGTAGAATGGAGTGTCAGAAACGATGGACATGAAAATAATGGAGTGAACTAGGAGCATGAGGTTACATGTAGGGTTGCCTCTTTCTTTTTCGAAAGAAATGGTGAGCATAACTGTGTACTTGATAAACAGAGGACCCTCAAGTACCTTAGATGGAGACATACCTGAGGAGGCTTGGTCTGGTAGGAAATTTGATTACTCATTTCTTAGAGTCTTTGGATGTGAGGTGTTTTTTCATATTGACAAGGATGATAGGACCAAGCTAGAGGCTAAATAAAAAAATGCACTTTTATTGGTTATGGTGGTGATGAATTCAGATTTGAATACTGGAGTATTAAGGAAAAGAAAATAATTAGATCTATGGATGTGGTATTTAATGAGAAATTTATGTATAAGAAACAATTGCAGGAAAATAGGGAAGACTCCAAGAAAGAATATGTAGCGGTAGAGGATCTTCCGGATTAGAAAGTGACACATGAATCAGTTCAGGAACCCCAAACTCCTATATTGAGGAGGTATTTTAGGGTATGAAGGGAACCTAATCATTTCTCTCCTTCTCTTTATTATTTATTACTCACTGACAGTGGAGAGCCAAAGATATTTGAGAAAGAAATGTAGGTGGATGTCAGGAAGAAGTGGGAGCAAGCCACGAATGAGGAACATTATTATCTCATGGAGAACCAGACTTAGGATTTGGTGAATCTACCTGAAGCAAAAAGAGCATTACAGAGCAAGTGGGTATACATAGTTAAAAGAGAAAGAAGTAGGAAATAAAATATACAAGGCCCAATCGGCGGTCAAGGGGTTTGCATAGAAAAAAAGTTATATATTTTGATGAGAATTTTTTTTTCTCCTGTAGTAAAAATTACTTCTATTAGAACTGTTCTTGGAATAGTGGTAGAAGAAGACTTGCACTTAGAGTAGCTAGATGTAAAGACTACATTCCTCCATGGTGATTTAGAGGGGGAGCTATATATGTAGCAAACTAAGGGCTATGAGGTCAAAGGTAAAGAGGAGATGGTATGAAAACTAAAGAAGAGATTGTATGGCTTGAAATAAGATCCACGTCAATGGTATAATAAATTTGATAGCTTCATGATGGAGAAATGTTATATTATATGTCATTCTGGAGATTACATATATACAAAAAAAAAATTAGGATGGAAGTTATATTATCCTGTGTTTGTATGTGGATGACATGTTGATTGCAGGAAAAAGCATGTAGGAAATAAAAGTACTCAAGAAGTTGAAAGGAACGATAACCAGATCGTACCAAGCCAAGAACACATATGTTAATCAAACACCACGATCAATAAGATGAAAGAAATTCACCAGAATAACTTTACATTAAACCTTTGCAAACAAATGAGTAGCAATATCATATATTATTATGGAACTCAATGCAATACATTGAAAATGAGCCTTGCTTACATAGGGAAGGAATAACAATCTAAGAACCAGTCAAGGTCATAGATCAAGCCATAAATCAAGGAAATAACTAGTCATCAAAGAACTAGTCAAGACCATAGATTTAGGAGAGAAATAGACATCAAGGATCTAGTCAATACCATAGATCAAGAAAAGAACTATACCTAACAAGTAGATAATATCTCCTAATATCTAAATAAGATAAAATAAATATCCACACACATAAGTGGGTGAGGATAAATACAATAAAGGTAAATAAAGTACCTAGGTGAACATGAGCTAAGGTAAATACCTACTCTAACACCCCCCCTCAAGTGAAGCTAAGGGCCAAAATAGAAGTGGCATGTCCACAGTATGAGTCTTGATAACTAGGCCTAATGAGGTACTCATGTAAAATAACTGGGAAAAAAGGGACACCGTAAGGTACCCAAAACCAGTAACAATAACATAAAGAGAGTAAAGACCCGCTCCAAGGCATCCCAAGAAGCTCGACTCAAAAAACTTATACAATGCTGAAGAATTTTGGTCTGAATTCACTGCTCAATCATAGAACTAAAAAAAAACTAACACTGGGCTTCACCAGAATAGCTCCATACAAGGAGACTGTTAACGGAGTGATGTCAAAAGTGTAAAAAAAACACTAAACATAATTCTACCAATTGCTGCAAATAGGTGTGCCACGATCCAAGAACAATAACTAAAGCAACAAGGCAAGGACACAAACTCCAAAGTGTCACGATCCAAGAAAAGCTAAGGTAACAAGGCAAACACATGAAACCCAAAGAAGTAGGATCAACACCACACCCTCCCATACTACTGAATGAGTAGAGTGACGCTACAAATCTGTATGAGTTTCCCAAAATACTCTACTCGAACACTGACAAAATAACACTGGACTTCACCAGAATAGATCCCCCACAAGAGATATTGTCAACATGTCAAAAGTGTCGAAAATATAGATACAAAATCTCTCAACAAACAAGAGAGATACACTACACCTACTAAAGAAAAATGCTCAAAACAAGAATCATCACAATGCATAAGGTATAAAAAGTGGAGCAAGAGGCCTAATGGTGGAGGAGCCACATCTATAGAGTCCTCTCAACGAATGCCTATGTCACTGCCACGAGTGATCAGATATCCACCTCAAATCAACACAGATGGATGAAAAATATGCCTACATATGACTTGGTAAAAAATGCACAGTGGGTGCATGCAAATGAACATCATAATGTGTGTCAGGTTGATCATGTCTGATAATTGAAATCTTAGGTTTCTCAAGCATGAGTGAAGGTGCAGAACTCATGTGTTACTCATGATCCTCATAAAGAGTCGAGTGAACAAAAAAAGGAGCTCTATCAATGTGTGATCCCAGTGAAGTATCTACTCAAAAACCAATGTCATGATGATAATTCCACTTAACATGTGGAATAGAGGAAACAATACCCTATGAATGTCTACCAATGACTCTGCTAGTGAGACCCATAGAACAGAGCATGCGAGATTTGAATGCAGTGGTATGCTTCTCAAAAAAGCCATGCCGCTGAGCAGAAGTAGGATACACAATATGTGGTACTGTAATAGACACAGATGTGGAAGAGCATGTAGTAACAAGCCTCACAGGTTTAGAAGCATTAAAATCAGGTGCCGGCTCAAAGACTGACAGATCAATGTCAGTGGGTACAAGAGAAACAGCTGCAAGTGGACTAGGAACATGGATATGGTTGTCCACAATATGATGGTGATGTTGTAGGCTAGTAAGTTTATTCTGCAGGGAGTGTATTATTGTATCCTTATCATGAATGAGTGATTGTAGAAGAGAATTTCGCTTCTTGAACGATCTATTTTCTTCCACAAATTTTACAATATCCTCTTGAAGTCCACATACTTCAAAGAAAAGCATATCATTCTCAGAATCCATGAGAGGTACAAACTGTAACTCTCAAAAATTTAGGATGTCAAAATAAATAACTCCAATGGAAAGAGCACAAAAAAACAAGCACTTTTGTAAAAAATGGCACTCAAAATTGAGTTACTGATCAAAAGATACAATTTTTTTAATATTTTGCTATGTTATTTATTTTAGTTGCCACTGAAACAAAATAAATTGTTATTACCTTCACCACACAAATAAAATTAAAGGGGGTTGAATTTAAGAACCTACTAGTAGGAATCACAAGCTTTAAACCCTCATATGACCATACCATATGACCAAGGGCTAAGGATTTTAATGGGTGTTTGCACAACTTACTATTTTGGGGTGTGTCGCATGTTTTCGAGAAAGTCAAATCCAACTGCCACTTCTAGTAAAAATTACTATTCCTGGACTATGTAGACAGTGACCTTTACTACCAAAAATAGCAACATGTGGATTTTCCTGAAATGGCAAAGACATGCACAACATCCGTGGACCCCTGCCAAAAAAGGAAAGATCCAAAAACCTTCCTACGTGCAAAACCGAGACATATACACTACAACAACAAAAAAACTAGTACAAATCTTGAGAAATCCAGAAAACCTAAATAAATAAAATCACGTTTTTTTCCTTGGTTTGAATCCCGAGGCACACCTGTGTGCTTCTCTACAAAAAATAAAAAAACCACAAAAAATGACTGCCTCCAGAATTGGCCGAGTTTACATTTGATCTTAGGGTTTTCACGCCTTCCGGATCCAATGGAAGCCTCTATTTTACATTAAAATGCACGCAGCAACAAAATACGACCAAATCCCAAATATATGAATACACAAATAATTTATTTACAAAATAAAACTTACAGATGGATGTCAACAACAATCTCTGGCTCTGATACCATGAAAGGAACAATAACCAGATCATACCAAGCCAAGAACATAGATGTTAATCAAACACCATGATCAATAAGGTGAAATCAATTCACCAGAATAACTTTACATAAAACCTTTGAAAACAAATGAGTAGAAATATCATATATTATTATGGAACTCAATACAATACATTGAGAATGATCCTTGATTAAATAGGCAAGGAATAACAATCTAAGAACCAGTCAAGGTCGTAGATCAAGCCATAAATCAAGGAAATAACTATTCATCAAAGAACTAGTCAAGACCATAGATTTAGGAGAGAACTAGACACCAAAGATCTAGTCAATACCATAGATCAAGGAAAGAACTATACCTAACAACTAGATAATATCTCCTAATATCTAAATAAGATAAAAGAAATATCCACACACATAAGTGGGTGAGGATAAATACAATAAAGGTAAATAAAGTACCTAGGTGAACATGAGCTAAGGTAAATACCTACTCTAATAGAAGTAGCTAAGTGACTCCTTTGATATGAAGGATTTGGGGGTAGCCAAACAAATCCTTGGTATGAGGATATCTAGGGATAAGAAGTAACAAAAGATGACTTTATCTTAGGAAGAGTACATTAAAAAGGTCTTAGAGAGGTTTAATATGCAGGATTTTAAAATGATAGAGACTCTTTTGGTAGGCCATTTCAAGTTATCAAAGGAGACGTGTCCCAAGACATAGCAGGAGAGAAACTAGATTTACATGGTACCTTACTCATCAGTAGTTAGAAGTTTGATAGATGCCATAGTGTACACTAGGCCTGATATTGCACATGCAGTGGGAGCAGTGAGTAGATTTATGAGTGATCCAGGTAAAGATCACTGATAAGAAGTAAAGTGGATCCTTCAGTACTTGAGAGGGACCATGGGGATTTTTTTTGCTACAGTGGATCAGACACCACTTTGCGTGGTTATTTATATTTAGACATGGCAGGAGATGTAGGCATCAGGAGGAACACAACAGGTTATATTTACATTTTAGGTGAGACAACAGTGAGCTAGATTTTATGATTATAGAAGCTAGTGGATTTGTCAACCATGGAGGTTGAGTATATTGTTGCCATAGATGAAACCAAAGACATGATTTATTTATAACAATTTATTTAGGAGTTGGGGCATAAGGAGGGAGGGAAGCTGCATAGTGATAGTCAGAGTGCTATACACCTAGCTAAGAACTCTAGTTTCCACTCTAGGATAAATCATATATAGTTAAGGTACCATTTCATTAGGACAACTTTGGAGGAATAGAATTTGAAGCTAGAGAAGATTCATACCAATTAGCATCATGTAGATATGATGACCAAGGTGGTCACAAGGGACAAACTGAAGTTGTGTTTAACTTTGGTTGGTCTTCACAGATGATAGTGAAGGGTTGAAAAGATTTCTCAGAGGAAAACTGGTCTCCAAGTGGGAGATTTTTATGTTGTGGAGCATGTCTTCATGTGTGGAAGTGTTAAAGATAATACACTAAAATAACAGTACACTAAATAATTTTTCCTCAAAAAATGTGCCTAATATATCAGGAAATGTGCTCTTCTCATATGGGTGGGATTCTTGACCTAAATGTTTATAGGGTGGTTTTGGCCCATGATTTTGGTACCCATGGTATTGTAAAACTACTTAAGAAGTTTCCTATTTATGTGATTTTGTACATATGGTAGGTTTTATGTAACATTGAATATGTGTGAGAGTTCAAATTTGAATTATGTAGATTTTGTTGAACATATCTCCAAACAAATTTGGGTACTATATTGAGAGAAAGAGGTGGCTTGTAATAAAAACATGAGCAAATGATTCTTGGTGGATGTAGCCCAAATTGGGTGAACCGCGTTAAATATTTTCTTTGTGTTGTGTTGTGTTCATTTTTTTTGCACTTTTATTTTAGATCTGTGATATTATTTTGCATATTAGTTTCTAATGTTGTGATTCTATGTGGGATTGTTCCACATATTTTATCCCTTATTTCCTAACATTAGAATGTATTTAATAGATTGTAAAAATGATATCTCAATGTTCGATTTATTTATTTCTCAAGTAGATCAGACTCTTTATTTAGAATTTCATTGACTCTCTTGGGAAAAAGAGCTAGTGGAGAGACTACGGGTTGTTCTTGAGGTTTATCTGTTGTCTCCTCATATTCCTTTTCCTTTCCTTTATCAAGTGTTGGCTTCTCATTAAGTATTTCTATGATCAAAATTGGTGGTTTATCCACAAATTTTCCTGATCTTAACTGAATGCCCTTATAATCAATTGAATTTACTCCCATAGACTCATGTTTAGCTCTAAAGATAGTGGTTGTTTTCCTATTCTTTGGATCAACTGCAGGTTGTGCTAACATATGTGGTTGAATTACTAGTTATGTTGGTTGAGGATGAACAATAGGTGGTGATATTAATTATTGTTGGGGGTATTGTTGTTGCTAGGGTGTAAATTTTTTTTTTTTTGGATAACCAATAGGATGATTGTGATATTGTGTCCATGGTGGATTTTTCCATGACTAGTGATAAGGTAGAGGCATCCATGGCTGGGATGTTCATTAAGATGGATCCCATGACATTGATGTTATAGTAAAAGTGTACATATTTGAATCCCACGACATCATCCATGGATTAGGAATTTTCCTTGGCATGAATTATGGTGATGTTTGAGATAGGGTTCATTTTTAGAGACCTCTAGGAAATCAGAGGTGGAAAATACCTGGTGAATATCCCCAGAACCAGTTTCACTAAAAGGTGAATTTACATTTTTTTTCAAAAGGAAATTTTCACCACCCTTTTTTGAGCGAAAGAAACTACAAAGCCATAGAAACTTTCACATAATTGTCATGTAATAGCAAGCCCTGTTATCACGTAACAATAAGATCTGTTGTCATGTGACAACAAGCCATGTTGTCACGTGACAGCAAGTCTTGTTGTCGCATGACAACAGGGATTACTGTCACGCGACAACAGGGCTTGCTGTCTTGCGATAATAGGGATTGATGTCATGCGACAACAAGGCTTACTATTGTGTATCAAGAATCCTTGTTGATGTGTGAAAATAGGTCTTTTTGTCGCATGAAAACAAGACTTATTGTCACGTGATAACAAAGCTTGTTGACATGCATCAAGAAGCCTTGTTGATGCGCGATAAGTAGTCTTGTTGTCGCGCATCTTAACCTTCGAAACCCTAGTTTTTCCCTATAAATACCCTCCCACTGGTCATTTTCACATTTACACTTTCCAGCTCTCAAATTTTCTTGTTTATAGGAGTCCAAGTCAGGTACAATTAAGCTCAAGGACAACTACAATGGTAGATACAAGTGCATCGCAAGCTCAAAACATGATTCAAGAGGAAAATCCAGTCAACCCAAATGCTTAGACCATGGATAAGATACTCTACAGGAACCCTTTTTCGCCCTCACATCCATAATATTTTAATATTGAATTCTGAATACAAGGATTTGATGGATGCATGTGAGTTTTGTGGGCTCGTTAGGATGCCCCATTTCAAAACAAATACTGATATTTTGAACTACCTTATCTCCTCGTACAATACATAGGATGGATTGTTTTATGTTATTGTGGATGATGGTCGAATGTTTCATTTCGGTATCAACCCAGCTGATATTCATTGGTTTACGGGTCTCTCATTCAAAAATTTACCATTTGTTATATCGAAGGAAACACTCATTGAGGACGATAAGAAGTACCTTGAATCAAATTTTGCTTTCCATGTTGATTGTAAGTATAACTATTTTCATTCATCATTTTGTATTTAGTTCCTAATTTAAATAAACTCAAATTTATATTAATTCTGACTTTTTTTGGCATTTGCAGCTCATGTCAATAAATCCAGACATGGTGTGGATATGCAAGGAATTGGACACCACCTTATTGCTGATATGATTTACTTTTTCCAAGCAATAATAGTTATGCAGAGTTAGCAAATAGATATACAAAACTAGGCCATTGCATACATTCTTGCAACTATCAGAAAGAAAAAATCATATATAGTTAAGGTACCATTTCATTAGGACAACTTTGGAGGAATAGAATTTGAAGCTAGAGAAGATTCATACCAGTTAGCATCCTGTAGATATGATGACCAAGGTGGTCACAAGGGAGAAACTGAAGTTTTGTTCAACTTTGGTTGGTTTTCACAGATGATAGTGAAGGGTTGAGAAAATTTCTCAGAGGAAAACTAGTCTCCAAGTGGGAGATTGTTATGTTATGGAGCATGTTTTCATGTGTGGAAGTGTTAAAGATAATACACTAAAATAACAGTACATTAAATATTTTGTCCTCGAAAAATGTACCCAATATATTAGGAAATGTGTTCTTCTCATATGGGTGGGATTTTTGACCCAAATGTTTATAGGATGGTTTTGGCCCATGATTTTGGTACCCACGGTATTGTAAAACTACTTAAGAAGTTACCTATTTATGTGATTTTGTGCATATGGTAGGTTTTATGTAACATTGAAGATGTGTGAGAGTTCAAGTGTGAATTCTGTAGATTTTGTTCAACGTATCTCCATACAAATTTGGGTACTGTATTGAGAGAAAGAGGTGGCTTGTAATAAAAACATGAGCAATTGATTCTTGGTGGATGTAGCCCAAATTGGGTGAACCACGTTAAATATTTTCTTTGTGTTGTGTTCATTTTTTTACACTTTTATTTTAGATCTATGATATTATTCTGCATATTAGTTTCTAATGTTGTGATTCTATGTGGGATTGTTCCACATATTTTATCCCTTATTTCCTAACATTAGAATGTATTTAATAGATTGTAACAATGGTATCTCAATGTTAAATTTATTCATTTCTCAAGTAGATCAGACTCTTTATTTAAAATTTCATTGACTCTCTTAGGAAAAGGAGCTAGTGGTGAGACTACGGGTTGTTCTTGAGGTTTATCTGTTCTCTCCTTATATTCCTTTTCCTTTCCTTTATCAAGTGTTGGCTTCTCATTAAGTATTTCTATTATCAAAATTAGTGGTTTATCCACAAATTTTCCTGATCTTAACTGAATGCCCTTATAATCAATTGAATTTACTCCCATAGACTCATGTTTATCTCTAAATATAGTGGTTGTTTTCCTATTCTTTGGATCAACTGCAGGTTGTGCTGACATCTGTGTTTGAATTACTGGTAATGTTGGTTCAGGATGAACAATAGGTGGTGATATTAATTATTGTTGGGGGTATTGTTGTTGTTAGGGTATAAATATTATTTGTTGTGGATAACCAATAGGATGATTATGATACTGTGTCCATGGTGGAATCGTCCATGACTAGTGATAGGGTAGAGGCATCCATGGCTGGGATGTTCATTAATATGGAGCCCATGATATTGATGTTATAGTCAAAGTGTACATATTTTAATCCCATGATATCATCCGTGGCATGAATTATGGTGATGTTTGAGACAGGGTTCATTTTAAGAGACCTCTAGGAAATCAGAGGTGGAAAATACTTGGTGAATATCCCCAGAACCAGTTTCACTGAAAGGAAAATTTACCTTTTTTTTCAAAATGAAATTTTTGCCACCCTTTTTTTGAGCGAAAGAAACTGCGGAGTCGTAAACACTTTCGCATAGTTTTCATGCAACATCAATCCCTGACAATAAGCTTTGTTGTTGCATGACAACAAGCCATGTTATCACATGACAGCAAGACCTTTTGTCGCATGACAATAGGGCTTGTTGTCTTACAAAAATAGGGTTTGATGTCATGTGACAACAAGGCTTACTATTGTGCAATAAGAAGCCTTGTTGACGCGTGACAATAGGTCTTTTTTTTGCATGACAACAAGACTTATTGTCACGCGACAACAAAACTTGTTGACACGCATCAAGAAGCCTTATTGAAACATGACAAGAAGTCTCGTTGTCGTGCATCTTAACCTTTGAAACCGTAGTTTTTCCCTATAAATACCCTCTTGCCAATCATTTTCACATTTACACTTTCTAGCTCTCAAATTTTCTTGTATATAGGAGTCCAAGTCAGTTATAATTAAGCTCAAGGACAACTACAATGGTGAATACAAGTGCATCACAATCTCAAAACACAATTCAAGAGGAAAATCCAGTCAACCCAAATTCCTAGACCATGGAAAAGATACTCTACAGGAACCATTTGTTCCCTCACATCCATAATATTTTAATATTGAATTCTGAATACAAGGATTTGATCGATGCATGTGAGTTTGGTGGGCTCGTTAGGATGCCCCATTTCGAAACAGATACTGATATTTTAAACTACATTATCTCCTCGTATAATACATAGGATAGATTGTTTTATGTTACTGTGGAAGATGGTTGAATGTTTCATTTCGGTATCAACCCAGCTGATATTCATTGGTTTACGTGTCTCTCATTCAAAAATTTACCATTTCTTACATCGAAGGCAACACTCATTGAGGATGATAAGAATACCTTGAATCAAATTTTTGTTTCCATGTTGATTTTAAGTATAACTATTTTCATTCATCATTTTGTATTCAGTTTATGATTTAAATAAACTCAAATTTATATGAATTTTGATTTTTTTTTGGCATTTACAGCTCATGTTAATAAATCCAGACGTGGTGTGGATACGTAAGGAATTTGACACCACCTTCTTGCTGTTATGATTTACTTTTTCTAAGCCATAATAGTTATGCAGGGTTAGCAAATAGATATACCAAACCAGGCCATTGCATACATTCTTGCAACTATTGGAAAGAAAAAATTTGATTGGTGCATGTTCTTATAAAAAAAATAAGAACAAACATTACAAATGCAAATCTTTCAGAAAAAATAGTCATTCATACGACGAACTATATCCTTGGCCTTTATTACGAGGCTCTTTTAAATTTAAAATTCAAACAAATTCCCACTTACACAAACAAGGCATTGACTAATTTGTCAATTCCATTTGAAGAACAATAGGTAAAAACTATAAATTTTGTGTTAACTATTAACTATTTACTGAGAAGTGAAAATAGGTATTAACTATTTACTGTTTGTAGAGAATATTTTTGGAGGCCCTTCCCCAAAAAAAGGTGGCATCAAGAGGAAGAGGCCAACAACACGCTGACGCATTGGGAGATTTACAATCTGAAATGGAAGGTCATTCATCCCTGAACCGCCAACCGTATGAATATTTGAAATGCCAGAGAAGTAATAGGGATACCCTTACATGTATTATTTATAAATTCAAGATTTGTATTTTCATTTTTCCATTTAAATTTAAATTAGTATTATTTAGTAATTCATATGTTGATGACATTGCAGGGGCTTTGGACCATACACGTGCATCTGAAAGTCAACCATCTTCCCCAACCCATTCAGTTCAGTCACATGTAATTGTCTCTTCTCATCAACGACCTTAGCAATCCCAATAACATACAACTTAGAAAACACCAATAACTACACCAACATGGCCACCTCAAGTACCGTGATAAGCTACCCCTCAACAACAAGGTATAAGTTTTGAATAGTACTTCGGTTAATTTCATAGTTATTGCATAGTTTAACAGTTTTTAATTTTCATATGATTTTTCTTGAATTTTTTAGCACATTGTAGTCCTTTTCCTTCTGTACAAACATTGGCACCACCCCCTCAACCAATAATATTCAAAATGCCAACCCAAGGATCAGGAAAAAAAACATTGGTAAACGCATGCCAATTCCTCTGGCCCCTAGTGCGACACTAAACATTGCCTCCTCGTTTAAAATTCCAACCCTCTCTCTCAGTGGCTTTCCCAGTGGAATGGTAATATTGGTTTTAAATAATATAAATTTAGATGAAGATTACTAGTGCATTGATAGCAATGACCCAACAGGATTTTTTAATACACGTGAGATGATTCAAGGCCAATAGGTATACTTCTATTTTAACATAATTTATTCAAATTTTAGTTTCATTACATTTCACTTTAGATTTATGTGTTTTAATATTGATTTATTGTATCACAAACAGGATCAAATCACCCAAAGTTAGAAACAAGTAACAATCAATGATCAACCCAAAAGTCCCCATACCTCTCTAGTGAGATCATCTTCTTCAGATACAAATGGTGAACAATTGCTACCTTCTCCTTTAGATAACTTAACTAGTTATGATTGTCAATCCCATGTTGATGAGTCTATTCTACCTCATATCAGTTAGCTCATATAATGGGAGAGAAGGGCTAAAGTGCTAATCAATGAGATAATAAGTCATTTTGAAAATTACTGGCAAAGGGACAGTTTATACGCTGCACTCCAGAATCAACCTGCAAAGATGGATTCCTTACTTACCCAAGTAAAAAGTGGGACTATCACATATAAAAACAATTATAAAGATGATATTTTAGATAAATCATTAAACAAATCAGAAAATAATAATGCTGAAGCCCAGACATATTTTAACAAATGGTCGAAGGACAAGGATCTCATAGCAGTTGCAAATGCCAAGAGAGATAGAGCGGTCGTAAGTATTATCACTTTCAAACAATATTTTTTGTTAATTTGAAGTTTTATTATTTTAGTTATATTTTTAAACGACGATCACTTTTTTTTGCAGTTGAAATATGAAAATTTGAAGAGTCAAGCAAAGGTTTTCCAAGTTCACTTGGAAACTGCGAAGAACAGTTTATCCACAACGAAGAATTTGAAGGAAAATATTGTTTTGGTTAACAAAAAAAATAATACACTAAAGTGGATAATTAAAGAGCATGGCTTCAACCCTAAAATTTTATTCAAAACCAAGGCAGCTACAGATCCAAGTTTGCTATCCCATGGAGATTTGGCAAAGGAAGAAGAAATAATTGTAAAGAATCTAGACAACAATGTGGAAGATCTGATTAGTTCTGTGATTATTCAAGACATTGGGGAAAGGGGTACAATAGGGGTATCCATTGGGGAAAGGAGTACAAGAGTGGAATCCATTGAGGAAAGGGTTAAAGAAAATTGAGGGTTGAAATCGAGGGTGAATTCTGGAAACTTGAAAAATAGAATCTTTAAATTTGAAAGTTTGAAATACTTTATAATCTTTATTTTAAAATTTGAAACATTGAATGTGATGGTCATGGCATTTGAAATTTATTGTCTGGATTTGAAATTTGAAACTTGAAATGTGATAGCTTTTGAAAATGTGATAGCTTTTGATGGTGTTTATGTTTCTTCTCTACTTTTAATGGTGATTGCATTAGATGTTGATTACGACGTTAGAATAGAATCATAGTCTCATAGATATGGATTATCATGAATTTTATGTGGATGATGAATCATGGAATCTAGATGGTGAATCATTGATGCTAATGGATAATTTTTTTAAGAAAATTTGGAATGTAGTATGAAAGAATCATTTGAATGTTCTCAAAATCTTCTTCTCTATACTTCTAATGATATGGTGACATTAGAATCGATATAGATGATGATGAATGATGATAATGGATAATTGTTTTTTAAAAAATGGAATGTGTTAGGATTAGAGTGCCAGGGTTATGATAATGATATGATGACATTATGATTAGATGTGTATGATGACATTATATGGATGATGGTGAATTTTATGTGGACGTAGATTTAGCTTCAAACACGATTATGGATGATGAATTGTATAATGGATTATGGATGATGAATTGTATAATATCGAAAAATCCTCTTTGTAAAATTAGATTGTGATATTTTATACCACAATTTAAAAAATATATCAAATCATTTTGCAAATATAAAAATAAATTATACATAATTCTAAAATATCAAGAAATGTCATATGATAGGGTTTAAGTTACATACTTACCTCTTGTGTTTTAGATGGCTATGAAATCATCCTTCATAGTGTGCTAGATCTTTGATATAAGAAAACTCAACATGAGAAATGGATTAGTAGATAGATTGGTGAGTTACCTAACATTGTCAGTCCCGAGAAGTGTGAGCTTGCTCAGATGGATGTCAACCCACGTTTTTAAAAAAATATGAAATAATTGTATATAAATAAATGTAAATATATATATACCTGTAACATCTTTAATGATAACAAGAGCTGAAAGAAAAGTTGATAAAAAGCCTCAGTCAATATTTGCATTTATAGAGTTAATATGAAATTGAATTAATAACCACAGTTAAAATGTAAGGTGAAAAACAATAAAAGTAAGATCAAGGAGATACCTATTTAAAGTTGAAACAATCCATTATCAATAGCTTCTTCAAACTCAATGTTCTCTTCTGTAGAGTGTGACAATACGCCAATTCCACTCTCATCTTTATGAACAGTTTTATTTGTAGTTGTATTATTCACACCTCTTCTTTCGCAAAGGGAATTCTAATGCACAATTGCTCTATCGAAAGGAAAGGTTTCCATGGAGTAGCGAGATACATAACACCTCATGCAACTTTCCATATTTTTATCCAACCTATTTCTCAGTTTTGATTTTATAAATGATAAAGCCCTGAAAACCCTTTCGTCCTTCACAGACCCCAAAATCATTGTTTGGCATAACTCATATAATATGAAATATTCACTGATTTCTTCTTGTAATATAGAACTTTAATAGATTCCTCGCCACAACCTTGTAATAATACCACTTTTAGAAGGTTCGTCTAAATTTTTATATTGGTTCCTCATTGTTTTGGAAAATTTGTTGATTAAAAATCAACATTCAGTATACCTTTGATTTCCATACCCTTGAACTCTGAAGTCTTTGTGAAATGTTCCATTATTGTACCCATGGATTTATGGAAATGATTTCTTACAAAGTATGCACGACCACCTTCAGTGTTCCAAAGATTAGGATTCATCACACCAATTGCTTCAAGAATTTTATATTTGGAGAAATGTTCTCTAATTTTTGATGATAAGGATTCTGATTTTTTTAAAGCTTTATTCTTGTGTCAACTATAATAGACTAAAAAAGATTACATGTCACGAGAACATCTTCCCGTTCCGATCCTGTAATATCTTGACATTTTTACAAAATGTGCAGTGGTACGTCCCTCCCATTAACTATGATGTAGAGGTGATCATGGATATTAAATATCAAATAGTTATTGGGATTTTTAAGATCTAATAAATCTTTCCAATTCTCGAAAACATATGTATCAAAACTATCTTAGGAATAGTACAAGATATCAAGACTTTGACATACCATTTTTCTCATCTGTATAAAATCCACAATATAGATTAATCTACCCTGTGCATACTTCATTAGTGTATTAATCTCCTCCAACATTAGAAGAATACCAAATAATATGAGAAATGTCTCCAAATCAGTTAAACAAAACAACAAGTCCCTCACCCTATCAACTTCATGATGATATTTGTGCATGAAACTAACCAACGAAGGATACTCCTCATGAACACTGCATGTAGGTTCATACAAAGAGATCCATCTCGTCTCAACATCTTTCAAAAGTTTTTACCATATTTGATTCCAATTACAAATTTTTGGAACTCAAGAAATCACTTTGGGTTGCTTGCCATATAGGCATGAAGTTCTCTTATAAGGTCTTCTAATTTAGCAACATTTTTGTAGTTTCTTACCATTTTATATGCTAAATTCATTCTGTGAGCCATACAGTGAATTGGTAACATATATGGGGCCACTGTTGTTTATAATCTAATACACAACCTTGTTCGGTGACCCTACATGACAGATGCACTGTTTGCTCCGATGCATACCAACTTCATAGAAATTTCATTATCAATCATTCTAGCAATATCTTTCAAATGAGAAACAACTATTTTATGTAGGTTTTCGGCATTACATTTTTCAACCATTTTCATAACACCTAGCAGATGATGTGTCCTTATATGATTTTCTAAAGTATAGATGTGGATACATACCCATGCAGTGTTGTCGACCGTTGTCACTTCATCAATTGAAAGAGAGATAAACTTTGCTTTTTTTACATTCTCCTTCAAATCTTCCCTCTCTATCATCAAAAGGAATTTTTACATTTCCCATCCACTACTTTTAGACCAATGAGACTGAGGTATGTTTGGAATTCCATTATATTGATACAAATCTTTAAAATCGAGGAAATCTGAAATCAGTCTTCCTTTCTTTAGTATGTGAAATAAAGTAGAGAACTGTATGAGTTTAGCATGTAGATTTCTCTAATTAATCTTACCAATTTGTGATGTGATCATTCCTCCATTTTCCATGAGATGTCTACATTTTTTCTACTCTACTTCATAATCCACTGTGTATTTAACATGCATGCATTATTTTTCCACCTGTGTGTTTTTATTTTCTGTCCACCTGCCCCTGTTACAGTCAAATATTATTTTCCACAATGTTTTTCTATAGTGTCCATCTTCATTTGCATTTTTTGCTGCTTTCCTAATTTCCACGTACATATTGTACATGTACATTCAAATGGGATCTCTTCTGAATTAGATGATTTTATAGGTTCGATAAACATAAATTTTGAAACCCAATCAAAATTGTATGTCCTCCCAATGGCCCACATTTTCTTGTTCATTTTCAATGTTTTACTTTTTTGAGTAGAATTTTGAGCAATATCACAATCACTGACTTTCCTCTTTCGTGAACCAGAATTTGAATTTGATTTCTATGTTCCATTTTGCTGAGTATTTATATGTGTGATATCCTGATACACTCCTGGTTACGCCCCAAGAGAAATAATATCTTTGAAATCTGGCATGTCAATAGTTATATCTTCAAGATATGACATATTTTCATAGGTTTCATTTATTTGATACTGTGCAAAATGCATGTACACCTTAATATTACCTTCCACACAGTCAATATTCTAATTCTTTCTGGTGACAGCTATATGGTTGCTAGTAGTTACAATATATGTATTTGTAGAGTTTCCAAAATACTTGAACATGGACTTCTAAGATTTCTTAGTTACTTTTTGGGTTTTCAAATGCTGAGGACTAGCACCTTCCATTTTTCTGAATAGAGTCCTGCGTCAGCAAAAGAACCAAGTTGCACATCAGACACAATATCTATGTCACACATCTACAATACCTCATGGTCATGCATCTGTAATACCTCCTTGTCACACATCAACAATACCTCCTTGTCACCCATCAACAACCTACCTATTGTTGCGCGTCTACTATAACTACTTGTTGGGTGTCAACTACGTGTCAGTGTTCTGTGACAACAACAAACCCCCTTGTCACACATCTGGAATACCCTCTTGTCACGAATCAACAACTTATTCCCTTGTCACGTGTCTTCAGTACCTCCTTATCACGCGTCAACTCTGTGTCAATGTTAGGAGTCAAAAACTAACCTCCTTGTCACGCGTCAACTATATCACTGTCGTGCATCAGCAATCTCTAGTCATTGGTGCTTAGAGTATGCAATTTCATAGTATTCGTAAGGTACTGGTGGTAGTACCATAGTATACTACCCAGTGAATCACCTATGTTTTATAGGATATGTTTTCAAATGTAGGTGAAGCTGAACCAAAAAAAATACTACAAATTTTAGGCGAACAGGACACCGACTTGCTCTGAAAAAATCACCTTTTCAAATTTCCCTAAAATGAAATTTTCACCATATTACAAATATTCACCACTAAAATTATCCCTGGTTTGAGAAGGCTAATTTCCCTATTTCTGCACAAAATTGAACTCCTCTATGAGTGTTTGTTTGAGATGGTTTTTGAGGGATGGTATGAGCTGAAAATCTTTAGTAACATGTTCTTTTTCATATATCCCACATATTCCAATCCCTAAGGGCATGTTTTTACCTACATATTGGAAAATACATTTCTCGTGGTTCAAAATTCAATTTTACTTTTTCCTACATGCCATCTAGAGTAGTGTTCCAGTGTACCAAAATATCTTTATTGAAATTGGATAGTTCTTCCATTAATTATTTTACATCGGGATTTTTTTTCTTAATTCTCCTTTTCCTAGGGTCTCCCCTTGTTCTAAAGTAACTTCTAGAGACTTGTTCAATTTTATGAAAGGTTAGATGATTCACATATCCTCCTCCAATTAGATTCAAATATTTTCTTGACTCATCATCCAATCCTTTTAATAAAATGGTTTTAGTTAAATATTCACTCAAGGGATGACCAAAGTTTCTATAAAGAAAGAGGAATTCATCCAAATAATCTTCCATATTTTCATCTTCATTTTACTTGATTTGGAAAGATTATTCTTTCCTATCTCTTCCTCTACAATAGTCCTAGTATTTATCCAAAAATTTGTTCCTCCATTTATATCTAAGAGTGGATGGAGTTAGGTTCCAAACTTATAAACCATAACATGGTTGAATCCTTAAGTGTAGAAGATTTTTTTTTCAAATTTTGGTTATTAGTTATATAGTCGTATGTTTGAAAAATAAATTTGAATTCAAAAAGGAACTTGTCTGTATATTCAAAGGTCATGCCCCAGAATGTAGGTAATACAGTTGGGGAAATTTTTTTCATGGGAGTATCATATTCATCGTCAATGACAAAAGGATAAGTAAACTACCTCTATGGTACAATGAATTCTACATTAATTTCTGCATTACATGGGTTATGCTCAACTCTTGGTTATTCATATGCCATTCTTTCCCAATTAATTTTATACAAAATTTTCCTTTCAAGTGAAAAATCTAGTATGGGTGGAAGGCTACTAACCTAAGTTTGATAGCTCAAATTAACTAGATCTTCTTCTGATATGAAGGCCTTTCTTCAAGAGAATGTTTTGAAGGTTTTTGAAAAGAAAGGGCCACGTACTCTTAAATTGATGAGTCTAATGTTTCTTCTAATCGTGTAAATTGATCCCAAGACTGGTCAATTTTTGCTGGAGGACATTTTGGTATGAATCTACCCTTTGAATCTCTGGTATACTCATATATTTATCTTACCAGGTAGATTCTTATGGCAATTGTCAATTGGATGATTATTATTGACACTATTGTCCCTAACAACGATGCCAAAAATGATGAGCCTCGTTGTTGGTTCAACATTTAATCAATCTAGTTGATGTCATTATATCCAGGGAAATGTCCAAAGGCAATATACAATAAGGTATTTTTGGGAAATTAGCAATTTCTTGGTGATATTCCTTTTTTGGGGGATCCTATTTTTAAGAAACTTAAGATCTAATACTATGATATAATAAATATTACAAATACCATTTGAATTGAATGAAACTAGTTAACTTACAGAATTTAAATACTCACACCACTTGAAGGAAATTGAAATTATTGAAAAATAAACTCACAAGGATTTTAAAGGAAAGCACACTTACTGAAATCAAGTTGAAGGATTGAAATTCAAAGAATACAAATCTTCTGAAAGGAAATTTCACACAACTCAGAACATAGAAAGTTACTAAAAACATTAGATGTAAAGAAATTGCAATTGATTATATGAGATGAACTACTATATATTTACTATCATGGAAGAGTGAATGAATAGTGATAAGATTTATAAGAAGTATGAAGACAAATGCACATATAAAAATGGATAATTCAATGAAAACTAGGTGATACAGAAAATACCAAAGATTCTATGTCTCGGGGTGAGTGGGCCCTTGCTCTCCTGTTGATCAAAACGAAAAATTACACACCAATTCACCAAAGACACACTTTTTATTTATTTCAAAAGTTTAGATCAAAATCACAATAATATAGATTCATTTGTCCCACTTATTAAATTTAGTGTGGGTGAATTATATAATCCATATTCCTTAACTGACGCTTACAAAACTATAAGAAGAATCCTTATTTAGATAGTAGGAAGATAGATTCCAAATGATCTCCATATTTTAGGATGAAATAATGGAGATGATTAAGGAAATCGATTGATAAAATAAATTACATGATTTATTCTAAAATTGGAATTTCCCTATTCTGGCATGTATTGATATGCATTGGATGCATGCTATAGGCTGGAAAAATTACATTTCTTCTAATTTTTTGTCACTTAGATAGAAAGGTCTTGAAGCCCAGGTTCAAAACTTTGCAGCATCTCGGAAAGACTTCAAAGTGAGCTAGGATACTCCAAAGCAAGCTAAGATAGAGAACTTTGAATCAAGCTAAAACACTCCAAATTTAGCTGAGATACTCCAAAGTGAGATGAGACACTCCGAAGCGAGATGAGAAACTTTGAAGCAAGTTGAGACACTCCAAAACGAGTTTCCTTTTTTACACTTTTGTGCCTAAAAATCTACAACCTCATTAAAATTATTCTTTCTTAGATATGTACATACAAATCTGAGTTCTTTTTGAGGATTTTAGTTAGATCGTTAAGATAGAATAGGTTTATGTAGTAATCCAAAAAAATGCATACAATCTCTAATTTAAATTAAGAAAAAGTTATAAAATGTATTCAAATTCAAACAAGGGGAAATACAAATAATGTCATTATTTATTCAATTAATGGGCTCATCACTTGGGGATGAATAAAAGAGGGTTCCATGCCAAATAATTCACCCATATATAAAAAAGAACAATACTTATTTTGGACCAATCACTTATGTATAGAAAAATACATTAACTGCATGTAAAATAATATCTAACGATTATTTTTAGATGTCTAAAAATTATTAATTTTTTATTTTTATTATTTATATTAACATTATTTTAATGAATATAAAATAATCATTATTACACTTAATAGTGGGAAGAAGAATTTTTTTTGTATTAAGGTAGGCATATTTTTCTATTAGAGATAAATAATCATAATAGTTTGTGCAGAGAGAAAGAATAAAGAAATAATAGAATGCGAAAAGAACGAATGAAGAGTAACCATAATGCACAAACCATTCATTGTGTGTATGTCCTTTTATTATGTGAGATATGGATATAAAATGGTTGAAGTGGTTACAACCATTTATTAGTTAACACTTCACTAATTTTAACATAACACTAATTTATAAGCCTTATATTCTAATACCCCTCTTAAGGCTTACACTATAGAACATACTAACAAAAATTAAATTAATAGAACCAAACAAGACCACACATTATTTAGAATCTTTTTCCTTTGAAAAAAATTCTTTGACCAAGTAGAATTCGATCAAGTTTCCTCCTCGACCCTCATAAAGGCGTAGTTCCTGAATTGAATTCCCAAGTTCCCGGATTCCACCTCCTCAAAATTGTGAATTACAAAATCTTATGAATTGTTGGATAACCATCCATACTAAGATACTCCCATATTTCTCCATCAATTTTTCTCATGACCCTCATAAGGGTAAATTCTCGAGATCCACAAACTCCCAAACTATCTAGACAACCATCCATGTTGAGTTTTACCTATAATGGATCCTTTAGTGTATTCAAAGTGTGAGGCTTCTTTTAAAATACATAATCTCTATCTGTGAGTTCATAACTTTCAACATCTGATGTATTTTCAATAATGACTACATTAACTTCATTTGATTTTCCTTTCAAATGGATTTTTAATTTCCAAGTATGAAATTTGAGGCCAAAATATGTTTTTAATGAAATTTACATTATCAGACAAAATTCCGTAAAAAATAACCCTTTTCCAAAATATATAATGACCCATAAATTAATGTAACAATATTTTAAAAACTATTTTTAAAAGAAAATAAAGGGAAATATACTAGGCATGTTGTGCCCTAGATGATTAGACGTAACTAAAAATTGATAAACTTTGTGCCCTAGCAACAAATGATCCTTGAAAAAGCCCGTCTAGTTTACCCTAGCGGTGGGGAATGTGGGCTATATGTGGGAGGTCTCGAGGTCCATACCCCCGGGCTGGCCACCTCTATAGCTCATCCTTACTCATATAGGTAGTTCCATGTGGGTCAGTTGCTTTGGTGGCAGAGGTGGTCTCTTGATGTGGCACGAAGCTGGCTCGGTGTTTAATGCGATGAGGGTCGAGGTCAGGCACAAATCCTGTGTTCAATGTGACGAGGCATGTCTGGCATTGTGGCATGAGAGTTATCCCAAAACCACTTTTTCTGGCTATTGGAAAGTGGTGAATTCCATTCCCTCCTAGAATATTCAGGTTTAGGATGATATAAGTGATCAGCAGAGAATGCTCTTGACTTCGCTTGGAACCATGCTCTCATCCATCTATATCCCCTTCTCCCAACATGAAGATGAGCTAATTTGGCCCCTCTCCCCATCTAGCTCTTTTTTGGTTAAGGTTGCTTACCTTTCAATGCATTGTACTGACTCTGGTCCTCCCCTCACCAAATTCTAGCCGAAGGAGATCATCCCCAAAATTGGTTTTTTTTCCTAGCTCTCCTCTAAGAATGCTTTCCTCTCTGGAGAAAATCTAAAAAGGAGGGGTTTCTCTCTTCCCACTAGATGTGTACTTTGTACTAGGGAGGTGGAATCCTCTTTCCACCTTTTTATCCACTGTCCCTTTTCGCAAGTTGTCTGGCATTGGTTCTTATCACGGATGGGTGTGTTCTGGACCTTCCTTGAATCCATCCAGGACACCCTCTCTTAATGGAGCTCCCCCTTCACTCACCCGGCTCTGGTCCTAGCTTGGAAACTTCTCATCCCACATGGCATATGGGGCATCTAGAAAGAAAGGAATAGAATAATCTTCAAAGACCAGAGTCTTGAACCTGATCGGGTGGCTACCCAGATAGCTCTTACTTTCCAGGATAATCTCAACTCTCACCTCTGGTCCAAATATCAGTAAAAAATCCAAATCTGTAACCCTCAAGAGTGGCAGCAGTTGTTGGTTATTCTTCCTATAAGTAAAGATACTTCCTCTGATCTGGGACTGGTATGATGGCTTCCTCCCCCTCCAGGCTAGAGAAAACTTAATAAGGATGGGGCCTCGAAAGGAAATCCTGGTAAATCAGGTGGAGGATCCATTCTTCGTTGCTCCTCGGGTTCCATCGTTGTTTCCTCTGCTCATAATCTTAACTATGGCACCAACCATCATGTGGAAGTGATGGCCATCCTCAAAGGCCTTGAGTTGGCCATCAAATTTGGCGCCAATCCTCTCCAAGTTGAAAGTGACTCCCTCAACATCATCAATATCTTGTAGTCTATTGATTCTGGTCAATTGTCAATCCAAAATATCATAGCTGATATTAGAATCCTACAAAGGAATTTCCAACAAATTCAGTTCCAGCACATCCTCTAGGAGGGGAACAAAGTGGTGGACCACTTAGCTAACATTAGAGTTCTCCTTGAGAGTCAACAAAGCTGGACGGACAACTTCCCAGCTGATCTCTTCCAAATCACTCAAATTTATCTATCCCAATGTTGACTGGTGGAAGGGTGAGTTGATTTGGTTTTTAGTAATGCCTTTATGGCCTCCTCAAAAGGTGGCGGCAATAATGTTTGATTTATTATGAAAATACCTTAAGCATTGAATCATTTGATGAGGGAGTTGTGTTATGATGTGGAGGATTTTCGCACGCATGGAGTAATTCCTCCCCTTAATCACATGATGAGCTCACAGGAGGACAATGATGGCAAAGCTGACAACTCCCACACCCTGGGTGGGATTTTTAAATACCTCCAGTGCTCTCTCTTCTACACTTTTCCAAATTTCTCAACAATATTGGTGGCCAACTGAAGTGAATTGAACCTACTGCCTGTGACTCGGTTAAAGAAGATGTGGAGGTTTAGAATATTTTACTGGAAAATGGTATCACTACTTTCCTTGAGAGAATGGTGGGCTACTCAGCCCTGGTCTCGTACACTTTTATGGCTTCCTGGTCGAAGGGGCAGGTCCAGATTGGCAACACGCATTTTACAATCTCCACCAATGCTATTGTTGATGTCACGGGTCTTCCAGCCACCGGTAACATCTATTTCAAGCACTCGCTACATGCTGAAATGTAGGACTTCATCGCTCCAGGGGACAAGCCAGTCAAATATCTCTCTAGCTACACTCGTGATTCCCTGCCTCCCCCATAGAATAGAGTATCTGAAGTTTTCATGCATTATTTCACCATTGACAGCTGCTACCGTCTGGTCTATGGCCCTCACTTCTTCATCCTTTCTCATCTGTGTTGGGGAAAAAATATTAATCTGGCGGCTTTCCTCTATCAATATTTAGAGCACTCTATTCAGCTAGCACATGACAAGGAAGGGGCTATCCTACATCAGGGCTTACTGTACTTTATTTTTTCTGATGCTGCTTCGCATGCCGACTTTATTTGTTTTCCCCCCAAAATTGGTTGCCATCATCATTCTCCCTCACCTTCCCCCCGTCCCTCCTCCACCTCCCTCTACTCTTCTCACCGCCACTGCCACCTGCACCTTTCCTCTGAATCTGACTCGAATGTCACCATTCTCATCCCTTCTCACGTTGTTTCCGAGCCTTTTGCTCCCCCTGTTTTCCCCCACTCCTTTCATGCCTATTACTGGAAGGCACTGACACCAGTTTTAAAGTTGCCTCCCCAGTCTCCAGCCCCAATACTTCTCTTACAGATGACATTTTGGGCCTTGCCAAGCTCTATTCTGATTCCTCGGCTTCAGAACAGAGGGAGATGAACTAGCCTGTGGGTGACCCCACTTCTCAGATTATTGGTGACAATCCACTCTTCGCTAACATTGAACCTCTTACTGACACTCTAAAATATTCTCCAAATTTGGACTCAATTCCTACTGAGCATGGGATTGCTGACTCATAGAGGGATGAACGCAGAGTCAATTTGGTGTCGTCTATTTTAAACAAGCTCCAATGAGCCTTCAATGCCTTGAAGGCCTGGGAGGCCTTCACTGATTCTACTAGGAGCACCATTACCAAAAATTGCTCAGAGTTCATCACCCTCGCGGAATAGCTTGTGGAGGATTCAGGATCTCCCAGAGCTAGAACTATTGTTATTGAGCTAAAAAGGCTCTTCTAATGTTCTCCTGTTTTCTTCTGTTGTCCTTGCCATTTCCCTTTTTTTTTGGAGACTCCTTGGGTAATTTTTTGCTATGAACTATATTGCTAACTTTGGCCGGAAGGGATTTCTTGTATAAGGTTGTGGGACCTTCTAAAACCCTCTTTTTACCCTATATATTCCAAAAAAACAAATGATCCTTGAAAAATTACAAATCTGGAAACACATGCCTATACTTTGTTTTTTTCCACAAGCTACATTTGAAAATCACATTTCTATCTTGATATTGATTATAGATTATGTTTTCTACATAATGTGTGCCCTAAATAACATTTTTGTGTTATATTCTTCTTGTCATGTTTTCCTCTAAAATAATCTTATTTTCATGCCCTAAATATAAGAAGAACCTCAAAAAATTCTTTAAAAATGGAAAATTCCTATTTTGTGCCCTAACACTTTGAAATGCCCCAAAATTTGTGCCCTCAATTTTTTTCACACCTTGCAATGGTATCAATAGTGTTTTCTGGTTATGTTCATAGTAAGTTCCCTCAAACTAAAATTGGGTCATTTTTTATCTTATCTTATTATTCGTTGACCTACAATATTGCTGTTGTGTCTAACATTTGAATGTCTTTTTCTCTTTCCTTCCCTATTGGGACTAGTTTTAACTTCTTCCCTTCTCTTTCTCCTTTTTTTCCCTGCTCTAATACCAATGTTAGACAATGTGGAGATAAAAATAATAAAGGGAGATTAAAATGTGCAAAGAATGAATGAAGAGTAACTAGAATACACACATTATTCATTATGTGGTTTTCCTTTTATTATGTGAGAGATAGTTAAAAAATGGTTGAAGTGGTTACATCCGTTTATTAGTTAACACTTAACTAATATTAACATAACACTAATTTATAAGCCTTATATTCTAATAGAAATATTTTTCTATTATAAATAAATAAATATAATATTTTTACTTAAACCTATGTACAAAACATAATCAAAACTTTTTGTACATATTTTTTTGTAACATGTCCTTAATATAATGGTTTTACATAAACCTCCATATTAAAAAAAAATTATGCATGGCATTTTTGTAATATCTCTGTACCTTTTCAAAACCAATTTTAGTCCCCCTTTTTCAGAGCAATATTTTTAAAGGTTCCCCTATTCAATAAAAGTATTTAATCTTAATGTTTAATATTAAAATATTTTTTATTAATTGATTTTAAAATATTATTCTAAACTTACTATTTTGTAGTTTACTTTTATAAATTATTTGATAATATGTAGTTATTTGTAATGTATGTAGTATTTTTTATGATTATTTTACTCCTAAAGATACAAAATAATGAAAATTAGACTTAAATCATGTTATACAAATAAATATAGAAATGCATAATAATTTGAACTTGAATTAGATAAAATGTGGTTATTCTAGATAAAGAAAATAGATAGGTTATGTTATGAAATATACAATGGAAATACCCGATGTGATGTCACATGAAGGAAAAATGTACAATAAATACATGGACTTAGATTTTGTTCAAAAAGATGTTGTTAATATTTGTGGTGAATGAGATAGTTTAAAACAATTCCCATACACAACTAGTGGAGATATACAATATCATTGGACAATAGTTTTTGGGCATCTTATATGTATTAAAATTTATAGATATGTTCACTTGTGTCGACACTTTAGGTTTATGGTATCGTATCACTATGATATGATGTGATAAAGCTTGTGTGATCTATCCTTTGTTCAAACCCTAATAATGTATTATAACAACACACACCAAAAAACCCTATAACATATTAGGTTGGACTAATCTTATCATACCCCAATACATGTGAGTGTTCCACTATTTACTAATACCTTGAGGAGGGATCAAGTTGTATGTGGTACTCACAATTCCTATATGAAAGTGTAATTATGAAAAAAAAATGTGTAAACTAGAGAAATCATTTTTATGATCCTTGACTATTGGTGTCATGCAACTTTGAATCATTTTTTTCCATATTTAGATTTGTGTTCTACTCAATGTTTTTCTCTTGGAATATTTGAGATGTATATAATATTTTTATAAATTTATTTTTAAAGTGTCTCTTAGGTGTTTTGATGGATAATGACCTAAAGGGTCATTTGTATATATGTTTGTGTAGAAGAAAAACAACGATTAGAATGCAAATGTAAGCTAGAAACCCAAATAAATAAATTCCTAAATCTAATACTCCTAAAAACTACCTCAGATTGAGCAAGGATGAGAGGGAAAGAGAAGCAATACCTGCAACTTACCAATGAAGATATTTCCCTTGATGTTTTTGTTGTGCTCAAGCTGATTGATTGGATTTTTCTTGCTTCATATTTTATGGAGACAAATGGAAAACATCCCCCTTTGTAGAAATGAATATTTTCTTATGAATGCTTGATGGTTGTTGGAGAGATTTTGTAGATATTTTGACAGCACTTTGGTATGATTTTCCAAGACTGGCTTTCATGAAGGGTGGCATGCCAATTTATAGCTTGTGGTTGGAAGAATGTATGGTGAGTATTGATCCAAGTGGGATGAAGATCAATGGATGAGGATTGAGGATAAGATTATAAATGTTCTAGAATGGAGAATTCTAGATTTTATGAGAAGCCTCCATTGAATTCAAAATGGAATGGAAGGAGAAGTTTAGAGAGGCTTCTAGAAATAGAAACCTATAGATTTAGAGGTAGAGGAATATGATTATTTTAGGATTAGTTTAGATTAATAAAATATGATTAGGGATGTGATTTACATGGACAAGCTAGGTGTAGAGTAGGTGGGCGGGTAGGTGTAGGAATATTAAATTCCTAGAAAATGATAATAAGGATTAAGATAGGATAATATGATATAATAATGAATTAAAGGGATTAATGATGAGATGGGATTTTAGAATAAATGGGATATGGGGTAAAAGGGATTAATAATATTAATCTAGTGATTAATTATTATGGGGTTAATATGGGAGTTGTAATGATGAGTTAGTAATGGGGGAAGGGAGAACTATTTGTTAGGAGTTAATAATGTTTAATAGGTATTTTATTTATTAATTATATCGACATTTTACATGTCTACATTTTCCCCCTATTTAAAGGGTTATTGCAAAGCAATGACCATTCAAAGAAAGAGATATTTTTGGAATAGATAGCGAGGGTGATGCCCCCTCGAGAGGTTAGGTGGGGAGGAAATGAGTTAGGAAACCACTCGGAATGAAGTGAAGATCATGTTAGTAAGGGAATACAAGAATTATTGTGATGATGATAGATTGTTGATTGATAAGATGCCCCAACCAAGGTGGTCAAATGATTAGATGTCCCAGTGAATCAGGGCTAAGAGTGAATGATTGGATGTCCAATCCAAGAGGAGGAGATCCTAGATTGATGGATTGATTTGATTGGATTAATAGGATGCCCTAGTTAGGAAGATCAAGGTAGAGGAAATTGAGGGGATACCCCAGTCAATGATATATGAAAGGGGTAGGATTGGTTAATGAAGAGATTAGATGTCTGACTAGGTGGGAATAGCTCCCTAGCAAAGACGTTGGGGATTCAAACATGGATCTGTTGGCCTTGAGCTCAATTGAAGTAATTTTAGTGCTACTGCACTACTTGCCTCTTGTGCTCTTGGTTTGGATTGTAAGGATCAATTGGATGTTGGCTAGGGTATTTGATTGCTTGGATGAAGTTAAAAAGATTAAAAGTGATAAATGTGGGTGAATAGATGATCAGATGAGAAGAAGGATGATATTAGATAGTTGGTAGTGGATGATGATCAAAGCGGATGAGTGTTCTCATGAACTGATCCACATTTTCATTGTTAGCAATGTTATTGATGTGGCATAAAGAAAAATGCACCAAGATATAAATACCATGATGATTGAATCACCAAAATGGCCTTGTCCTCATATCATTGGATAGATTAAACAAGATGGTCCTCATGTCATTGGACCGATTAATGTAAAAAATGGTCATCATATCATTGGACCATGCAAAAGAAAAAGAAATGAAAGGGGCCTCATATCATCGGGCCAAAAAATAAATGATGTAAGAAATAAAGCAAACATTCACAGTCACACATGTAGAAAAGGATAAGAGTGAATGAATGGGCTGAGGTGAAGAATGCCTGGAATATGTGTGAGTGGACGGATTCGATGAATTTTGTGGATCAGACCAATTGGGTGAAAATTCTGACAATTATTGGGAATTATTGACAATTTTTATAAATTTTAACAATTTTGAAAATATTTAGCGAATTTTTGAATTTTTACGATTTTTTGAATTTTTAGGATTTTATTGATTTTTTTACTATTTTTTGAATTTTTTAGGTTTTTGGTTTTTTATGATTATTTGAAAATTTTATGATTTTTTAAATTTTTACGATTTTTTGTAGTTTTACGTTTTTTATGTTT
Organism: Taxus chinensis; assembly: GCA_019776745.2. Classification (NCBI taxonomy): domain Eukaryota; kingdom Viridiplantae; phylum Streptophyta; class Pinopsida; order Cupressales; family Taxaceae; genus Taxus; species Taxus chinensis. The sequence continues at coordinate 75,040,882 of CM034155.1, read as the reverse complement.
TTTTGAATTTTTTATAATTTTTTTGAATTTTAACGATTTTTTAAATTTTTACGATTTTTAAATGATTACGATGGTAAAATTTGGTCAGGGGTTTTTTATTTTTGAATTTTATGAGGAAAAAGTTTTTTATGATTTTTAAGGTGGGATGAATGGGTTTATGGAGTGTCATGAGTGCATCACAACATGTATAAAAGGTGCCTCGGGAGACCATGTGGCACATCATTTTCACCATGCGTAGGATATAGAAATAGAGATTTTGTAATAGAGACACACAGGGTGGCAGAATCAGTGTCTATCGAGTGTTGTTAGAGCATCACGAGCGGATATAGTTAGGGAGTATCTGATGACCACGTTGCAAGTCATTTTCACCACACACAATAGAAAATCATAGCCTTTTTGTTTGAGTTTAATTTTCTGTTTTGTGCATTTTTGAGTATTTTTAACAGACCTAGTCAGAGAGTAGTGACGATTAGCAGCTATGGGGGATAAGTGCTAAGTGGGTGCCTATATTTCCATTTTTGTGGCTCCTATGCAACATTTTTGAAGTAGAACCTAGGCACAGTAAAGTGACACCTGGATGTGCTATAAAGTGGTGCACCTATGTGCGCTATAAAGTAGTGCTTATGTGATGCGGGGTAGGAGGGTAGGTTAAGGATTGGTGCTTATGTGTCATGGAGGTTAGGGATAAGTTTTGGCACCTATTATCTATAATGACACTTTTGATAAGGTTTAGCACCTATTCCATATATGCTAGTGCTTATGCAAGAGGGGACAAAGTTTAGAACCTGTGCACAAGGTGGGAGAAAAAGAGTGGTGCCTATGCTGAGGTTTAGCACTTTTTCTTGATATAGTAGCACTTATGTGCGGGTAGGGCCGAGTAGGGTAAAGTAGCACATATTCTTACAAAGTGGCACCTATGTGGTATGAAATGACGCTTTTATGTGAGTTAGGGACATTTTCATAAGAAGGGGATTTTAGATTGTTTTGAGGAACAAAAAAATAAAATGGGGGAATAAAGGGTGGGTTTTGGGAATGGCGGTGAACTAATATGCATGGTTTGATGTATACAGATGGTGTTAGAGATTATTTAGGTTAGGCATCAGTGCAAGCTTTGACATTGTAGACATTGCTATAGGAGGGATAGAGGACGAGGATGACCACTCTATTACATGTGATTACATTACTTTCATATGGCGATAATGCCAGCCATGCAAGTAGATCATGCTTTACTTACAACATTGGCGGAGAGATGGAATTCAGAGACTAGCACGTTTCTGTTTACCAACATTGGAGATGACCATTAACAGTAACGTTAGACGACATCTACTGTATATATCTATATTCCAGTGGAGTGGGAGCATATGGTGTGGCATAGAGATAGCCCTAGGGATTGGTTGTAGCTTGTTGACAGATGTGGAGGATGGATCATGACAAGGATTATAGATATATTTGGGCATATATTTCAGACATGGTTATATAGAGTAAATCCCCATGTTGTTATGCTTCCTAATTAGTTGTATTTTGTTGCATGATGGAGGAGGGCGTTATTTTAGTATCATGGTTTTGTGGACGTGGTACATGTGATGCGGAAGTTAGAGACAATATATGCATGTGAGCAACCTGCAATACTAGACACATTTATACCATGATTTACAAAAAGTAGCCTACTCGTCAAGGGAGTAACATTGGAGAAGGTATTTTATTATAAATATGGAGTTATGATCACATATCCCTAGGCAGATCTATAGGTATTTGATGGAAGCGACATGATGGTGAGCCTTCAATTTATGGATGGTACATGCATATGGCTAGGGGGAGAGGCCAGGGGTGATGGATCATTATAGGTGGGGAGTGGATAAGCTCGAGGTAGGGGAAATTAGGTGGTGACCATATCATCATTATGAGGTATGGGTTTGGGAGTCAAGTACAAATGACTAGGATACTATAATTCAATTTTTCTTAGTAGGGGGGGCATCCTATACATGATAGAGCGATACATGGTCAGATCACGTACTTTGACAGTTTGGGGAGTATACATGGTATACCTATGAAGGGTGTCACTTATTTGCAAAGAACCACCCATGAGACTGAGGAGTGGTGTGCTCCGATTGTAGCATGGATGTGATTAGAGTGAGTTTTGATAGGGGTAGATTTTTATCATAGTGTATGCCCCTGCCAGATGAAGCAGACCCACAGGACAGAGGCAGGGATATGAGGAGTCATGGTAGGGGTTCAGGCTCAATTAGGATTACACCACCATTATGAGGGATGAGGTTTGAGAATGGGAGGAAGTGAGGTATATAGGAGGGGGTCAGAGGGACAAGCATTAGTATTGTGCATGCACCGTCATGGATGAGTAGGTTGAGGAGGAGCTACCATCGAGCAGCCACATATTATTATAGTGGTTCATCCTCCATATGGCCAGTATCCAAGGTCACTATAAGGCCCCAGTGCAGGAAAGGCCAGAAGTATCAGATTATAGATAGGAATGGGATCCCAATGTGATGGAGATTGATGATTCTACTAGGCCAGTACAGACTGTTATGCCATCATAGGCAAATATAGCATGGTCATCTGGCACAGGGGTCTACAGGTGTAGATATCTTCAGGGTTAGAGTTACAGGCTAAACGGATAGATAGGTTAGAGACTAAGGTCTCATGTTAGGGAAGTGAAGATAGCTAGCTTGAGGGCTATAGGTGGTGGCCCATCTTGATAGAGATATACATGATTTGACATAGACTGTGGCATGTTTTTAGTTCTAGTGGGCCAAATGATGGTGTAGGGGGGGAGTATAACAGTTGAGATTTACGCGAGAGATGCAGAGAAAACTTGTCTACAAGGAGAGTAGACAAGATATAACATGTCATTGATTGTTTGAGACAAAAATAGGAAGAGGGTGGAGATGAGGGATATATGGCTGAGATAGCCTACCTTTGGTCGGAATTCCATGTGACTCGTCAAGAGTGAGATAGTGCACGAAAGGAGAGGGATCATGTCATATGGAAGTGGGACAGACACCACCATCAGAGAGATGATTACATGGATAGATATGGCATGTTGTATGTTGTAGCAAAGGAATCAGGGAGCGAGACTCAAGGAGTATCGCATGTAGTAGGAGAAATGGCACCCCTGAGTATAGTGACACTACATGAGTACTAGGCCTTGGGAGAGGGGGCACATTATTATGAGGGAATTATGACTATGAGGCTGTGTGAGGTACCATGATATGCAGCCTACTTAGCTAAGAGGAGGTTAATGTGGTTGATGAATTTAGGGAGTACTTCGAGTATAACATAGCCGAGATGAGATGAGGGTGCAGATCTAGGAGATGACATATGTAGCTCAATGCAGGGATGAGTGCCATTTTTGTATATGTAGTGGAGATGTACATACTTGGCCTTTATAGGCATCCATTATTTATTCTTTTGTATCGTTAGGTATTTTATTGGATATTAGATTATGACCAAAATGGTCATAGTTTTGATGTATATATGTATCTTTATGAGACAGATGTATTATCTTGATGATGTGATGACATTTGGGTATTTTGATATTATGTAGTATTTTTGTATGAATGAGGTAGTCGATATGATTATTTTGATGATGAGATGACATACTTTGTTTTGATGTTTTTGATGTATAGATGATGGTGTATATGATGGTTTTATGATGATTTTATTTGATGTTGTGATGTATAGATGATGTCATTGATGACAATTATATGATTGTGTAGTCATGATTATTTTTATGTTGACATGATGATTATTTTTAGATTATTCAAAATGTTGATGATGTTAGATAGTGATTTGATGTAGTTGTATTGTGATGTGATGAGGTTAAATGATGATGTGATAATGTTAGATGGTGATTTTGTGTAATTTTATTGTGATGTGATGATGTTATATTTGAATGATTTTGATGATGAGAATGTTAGGTGTAGATGGATTATGGTATTTGAGATGATGATGATTATTTATTGCTATGATTATGTGGTTAGTTTTTATATGTTGATGTTTAGATGTATGCTAGTGATGATGAGATGTTTTTCATGGTTTATGATTTGGTTTTCTGAACTTGATTATGATTATGTAATGTTATCATGGATAATGTGAAATTTTGTAGCATGATGTTTATTGTTGATATGGATAGTGAAGACTAAATATCAAGTGGTTATATACAAGTTATAAATGTCATGAAATTATTAAAATGGAAAAGCAACTTGAAAAATTAATCTAACTATACAAATATTTGTAATGTGTCCATTTTACTTACACAAAGAAGAATAATAGAGAGAAAAGGAAAGTGAGAGAGGGGGATAAGACAATGACGAGTGGACGGGGGGAAGAGAAATGGAAACATCAGGATCTTATAAGGGTTGCATTTCTCAACATTGACATAGAATTTGGAATCTTATTGATGTTGTAGTTTCAAAATTTTAGCATAGAAAATGTGAATTTTTCTAGGATCAAGATAGTGTTCTTAGTCATAATAGATTTGTTACTTCTATTCATGAACAAAAGAAGTCTGGATTAGGATAGTAGTGTATAGGGACTTGAAAATATGGGTATGGATAAAGGTACTTTCCACGAGTATTATAATGTGGATGCAAAGCTAGAATGGACGTAGGATCTAGATTCCTATAGTGTTGGAAACCAATTTTAACCATGGTACTTTCCTAAGACACCAGTAAAGTGCTTTTCATCATTGGATGGATTTTTTCTTGAATAATTAGATATTAGTGGATAGGTGATAGTGGGAGCTTAAACATAAAAGTGTTTAAGATGCATGATGTTCATGGGCTCATCCAACTCATATCCATCCTAAGTAGCAAGCTTATAAGAACCGAATTTGAACTTTGTTACGATGACGTAAGATCCATGCCAATTGTGTTAGAACTTGCCTTTATTTTCATGGTCAACATTTGTGTTGTGTTGGTTGTCTTTAAGAACTAAGTCTCCAAATTTGAATTCATGAGTTTTGATGTGTTTGTCATATTTTATGTGAAGTATATTTTGGAAAGATTTGAGATGGTCCAAGGCATGGAGGTGTTTCTTGTCTAGGAACTCGAGTTATTGAAGGTGATGCACACAATTTTCTTCATCATTGATAAGGTTATGGAGAGAAATGTTGAGAGAAGGGAGCTCGATCTTAATAGGAATGATAGATTCAATGCTGAAGATAAGAAAATATGGAGTAGAGCCAATGGGGGTGCAGATGGATTTACAATAGGCCCACAAGGCATGGCAGATTTGTGTATGTCAATCATGTCTTGCTTGACTGACAATTTTTCCAAGCATGCTTATGAGCATTTTATTGGATGATTTAGATTGGCCATTTCCTTTTGGGTAGTATGGGGTGGATGATTTGAGATTGATGTGGAAATGATCACAAAGTTCACAGAATTCTTAATTTTTTAAGTATTTACCATTATTCGTGATAATGGTTGATGGAATACCATATAGAAAAATGATATGATTTAGGATGAATTTCGATGTTTATTTTCTAGTGCAATAGGTGATCAGAATTGCTTCGAACCATTTGGTAATGTATTCCGTAGAAGTATTGATGACTTTATGACCATCAGATAAGGTGGGATTAATATTTCCTATGAGATGGAGACCCCAAATAGAAAATTACCATGGAGTGGTGATGGGATAAAAATATTGAGAAGGCACATGTAGTCATTTTTATGTCCTTAGAAACAACAGTCTAATCCTATGCATGCTGACCTATCACCCAGAAGGCATTGGGCACTCACCTGAGGCACGCGCAGGTGTCGAACCCCTCCTTTGTGTGATTTTTTTATAATACATCCCCTATTGACATAATCTTAGATGCAAGAAGGAAAATAACCATGCATTCATTAAAATAACAAGGAAAATATCAAACAGACAAAAAATATGATAATACAAAGAAAAGGAACTAGGGTTTATACCCATGAACAATGTATATATTTTAAAATAAATCCATATATTCATATCACTCTCTGTTTAGTAACCACATTACATTCCTCAAGGTCATTACAAAACAAATGCCTTTATGCAGATAAGATTTATACATCAGAATCCTAAACTATGCTTTCCAGATTACAAGAATTTGATAGATCCATCCCTCGAGATATTCGATCTCTCCTACTATCCTCCTAATGAGAACCTTAACCCATGGAAATATAATACTATTTATATAAAGCTTTGCCTCTCCTCTTCTTATTCTCTGTCTTTATTGATATCTCTCTTGACGCCCTTTTCTTCTACCCAAGCATCTCTATATAGAGCTTTAGCATCCACCACCATGTCTTCCTAAAGTAATAAATTGGTTTCCAAGTGTCCATGTGGTCCTTCAATGGAGCATACTTCTTCCCATCTAAGCTCTCCACTTTCTACAATGATGTCTTTCTAGATTCTTCTAGTGCATTGAATATTCCTTCCTTGACCATAGAATTTCTAGGCTGGCACCTTATCCACTACGCATGCTCAGTTGGGTAAATATTTTCTCATGTGCTTCCTTGAACGTCGAATATGGCTAAGTCCTAAAACCCTTTCCTTTTCCTTGCACACACACCTTGGATTCTTCTAAACCCTTATAAAACCTTGTCCTATGTGCCTTTACCTTACGCATCATTCTTCATATAGGCCCCGCGCATGCATGCACCTTCTTATACTTATCTAATATTATGATGCCCAACATCACCCCACACTAAGCCTGTTCTAGGTCTCAAAAACACTTCTCTTAAATGAATAAAAAATGGCAGGCTCTGAATAGTTGGAAAAATAAGGAAGGAATGAAGAATTGGGAGAAGGAATGGAAGAATGTGTAAATGAAGGAGAACATGTTCATTGTTGAAGGAGGAGAGGGAAATCCTTCCCTATATCTACCTTTATCTTCTTCCAGGCAGTAACCTCTCTTTACACTTGCTAACAAAGGTCACCTACTATGGCACTTACCTCCTCAAAGCTTAGCCCTTCCCCCTTGGCACTCATTTTTTCAACAATTCCTTCTAGTTGTTTGCCCAAATCCTCGAGGGCGTCCATCTTGCGAGTGATCTGGGGGTATAATTCCTTCAGCCATTTTTTGATTGAGCCCTGTAAGGTCTCGATAGCCTCTGATTTCTTCTCCACCTCGGCTAGGATCCTATCCTGCTCTGTTGTGTTCCCCTTATTCTTCTCTTGGAACTCCTTGATTTCTGTCTCATGTGTAGTGACCAAGATGTTTGATACTCTATCTCTATCAACACAATTATCATAGGCAGCTTCAACAACTTACACGATAGCCTTCACATCGGCAAGGATTCTAGTATACTGGGAAACAATCCCTATGACCTTCAACTTATCTTCTCTCTCTTGGTGCACCAAATCTTCTTCTATGGAATCTAAGGCGAGTCGCCACCTCTCCATAGTGAGGATGCAAGTCAAATCCTCTAGGCACTGCAAGGTTGATTCATATGCTTTCTCAGGTGGTACTAGGTTGGGATGCTTTAAGATAATAACATTTGTAATCATCTCTATTTTCTTGTGTAATTCACACACCCTTACCTTCTTCTCTTTCATTTCGTGCCTTAGCTATGCACTGATTAGTTCTTATTATTTCAGATCCTTTATTTTCTTAAGAATATCCTCCTCCTTCTTCTCCAACTGTGCCTCTAGGAATCTCACCCTATCATTCCTCCCAAAAAGTGTGGCCTCAACCTCAACCTCAACTTTGTTGAGTGCATTACATACTTTATCATCTGACAACTGTTGAGCATTAACCAAGGGGTTTATCCCTTTTGTCTATGGCATCTTCATTAGCGCCCCTTGGCTTACCTCGAACTCAGGTTTCATTGACATGTGATTCAAATGCCCAAGATATCATCTTCTTGGTTTGTGGGTATGCGCCTTCTATGTCAAATGAGGGCATGGCCAAGAGTTATTATGTTAGCATGAGTTCTCTAGAGATGTGTGTGTAGCACCTTGCTTGGATTATTAATGTAACCTATTCCTTTCCCTTGGGTTGCCACCACGTTCTTCTGACCCATGCGTGCAGCCCTTAGAAAGCGCACAGCCAGACTATGGGATCTCCACCCATGTTGTCCATACTCCTTTCCACTGCTTTCTTTCCTCAATATCCTTCATCACTTAATCTGCGTAGCACTTTACTTCATGTTCTAATATGTTTTCGATGATGCCTTGCCACTTCTCTCTTCTACAGACTTCTTCTATTTGTTCCTTGGTGAGGCTTGGGGTCCTTTAATCTCTTGTGTTTACTTTTTCACTCACTCCTTTGCCTTGAGCATCTTCTTCTTCCTCGCCATTCTTTCCTTTGCTTCCTTCATCTTTTGAATTGTGTATATCATACATGAGATGATTTTGAACTTCTTCATCCTCATCAGTCGTCCCTCTTGCCCCTGTAGGTCTCCAAGTCCTCTATTTTCTTCTGAGTCTGCCTTCTCCGTCACCTTCTGTTTCTCCCTAACTGGTGATTCCAGTATAGGACGACTCTTCCTATCTTTCTCTTCAACGTGTGACTCCTTCCTTGGCGACTCTTCTCTTGTGAGGGGCTCCTCTTGCTCTAGCGCCTATTCTTCTAGGGTCTTCTCCTGTGAATGGGGTCTTTTTCCTATGCACACACAAGTGCTTAGCTTAACACTTGTTTCTGGCGCACCCACGAGTTGTTTGTCTTCACACTTGGTGCCTTCTTCTCCTGCACCTCTTCTCTCTCCCTCTTCTTTAGACATCGACCTTCCTTCTTCTTGTGGGGTCTTTTGGAATGGAGACATCATTCTCTAGTAGGTGCCCTTCTCAAAATTTGGCCTTATGCGTAGATATACCCTTTCTATGCAGTCCATTCCAGTGATTGGAAGTCGTCAACATTATTGGCTTCTTCATCTGCACTTCATGGGAGACATATTTCTCAAAATATGCGTGCTTCTTTTGATATATGAGCTTTCAACGCATCGCATGGTGGTCTTGATCTACCTCACTAAGGTCAAACCTTAGTCTCTTGGCCTCCTTAAAATGATTGACCCCCACTTGGAAGTATTACGCGGTGAAAGAAAATTATAGCTTGCACCATGGACTCTTAGTCCCATCTCTTAAAGTGAACTGACCAATACAAAAATGTTGATATACAGACAAACTCCACTTCCCATATACGAGCATGGGTAACTACTCAGGTATCCTCCACTCTACCCCAAATGCATTGCGCATCCGCTTGTACCATTTTTCTAGGTGTGTCTTGTGATTGGCCATCATGGTCTCACAAGTATATTTCTCAAACCTATTTTACTTGGTGCAAGGGATTTTCTTTTGGATACTCCCATACAAACTTCTCTAGCCATCGGGCACTCCAATATATGAGAAGATAATGGTGAGGAGAATTTTGCTGAGCAATATCTTCTATCCTTCCTGTGTGTTGCTAATGATCGCATCTGTAATATCGGTAGGATAAGTTGTAAATGATGCCTTTAGAAATCTTCCAGCATACATTCAGCCATGCCTTGTTCACTTGTGTCCACCTTTCTTAATCATTCATCTTGGTAACCAAGTGCACATGACCATTCTTATAACAAGGTCGGGGATATCTGTGATTTCAAAGTAGGGTGAAACCCTATCTTGTAGTCATAGGCCTCCATAGTTTCCTTGATGGCCTTCTTATCATCCAAGTCGTCATCTACAGAAGTATCCTTTGCAAATCAGGCTCGTGAACATTCATATGAGTTGAGGAGTTATGCACATTTTTTGGTCTACAAAATATAATTGTTCTTCATGTACGCATGACATCAACCACTGGTATAACTGCATTCAGGCTTTGCCAAAATAGGGCCACTCATATAGTTACAGCAACTCGGACCTTATCCAAATTCACCTTCACTTTGTCGCTGTAGATCGACATTTCTTTTGGTGTTCTCTTGTTAGTTGGATGAACCAGTTCTAATGTCATCTATTTTTATGTAATTCTTTTGTCGATGATTGTAGTCACTTATAGACATATTTCTCAAGTGCGATTCCCACTCTTTTCCCAGTAACACTCCATCTAGCTATTGTATTTCTGCATACCACTCTTCATTAGAAGTAGTGATGACAGTAATTTGTTTTCCTTTACCCTTGCCCTTTTGTTTCTTTGGTGAGATGGTTTTCCTTATTTGGTGACATTCTACATGTCAGGTTAAAACTTTAAATTCCTCCTTGTCTACTCTACTACTCTGCTCAACTCCACAAAGAATCCTCCTACCTCCGTGCCCTAGCTACCAAAACCTAACTAGGAAAACCCTTCCACAAAATGACGTACTCAAAAATAATTCTCCCTATGCCCGTGTACTTCTTCCACTTTGGTTCACATATCAACCTAGTTGTGCACTTAGATCTCTATGATTCTTCTTTCTTCACAAAAATATCTAGATTCCCTAGTTTGCAAGAGCTCTTCCACTTCATAATCACAAGGTAAAATATTGCTTTTCCTGAACTCATACTTTTTCTTCCTTTCCAGTAATAAATTTTATGCCACCTACCAATGTACTTAGCATTAAATGTGGATTTTTCTATTAAATTTAACATTAAGCACCCATACCCACACACCCAATCCTGGGCAAAATTTCTTTACAACCTTCTCGCACACAAAAATCCTTACTGACTGAAGAATCTCAAGCATGCATCTGCGGTGCTAAAGGCACATCTTCTATCCTTTACCCGATTTTCCCTTTCCTACCTCATGTTGTTCCTATGCTTTTCCTTCTCTGTATGTGGTCTTTATAAAGCCTTATCCTGACACCAACCATTCTAGTCCACCATTTTCCCATGCACTTTTGATCCTTCAACTGAGCCATTTAAATTTTACTACCACCTTATATTTAACTTCACACTACTCCCACCCATACTAAAATAGATGCACAGTTCTCTGCGCATACACAACCTTTTTAAAATAATGTGGTTACTGGTGCACAAGGTGCAAAACAAAATAGTGGAAAGGAACAAGAAACGAGAAAGGGATACACAAAGAAAAGAAAAAAAAGGGGAAATTCTAATCTAAAAGGCAATACTACCTTATTTACAAACACCAAGAAGACTTATCTATAGTAGGGCTTCAGACACCTATTGAAATGGCTAGGTAGCTTTTTCCCATCCAGGGCTTGTAAATAACATGTGCCTAAATCAAGGATGTACGAGATGATGTAAGGTCCCAACCAATGGAATTTAAATTTCTCGGGATGACGTAGATACTTGGAATCATACAATAGAACCATCTGCCCAACCTTAAACTACTTTATCTTGATATGACGATTATGCCATGCCTTTTGTCAGGTCTTTTTAGTCTTCTGACTCCATCTAGCAAGTGATCATCTGTCATTTAACTACATCAATATGTCAATCCTTTCCTCGAGTGCTGGTTCATCATATAATCCTCCTGCATGTGCTATACACAATGATGGTAACATGAATTCAACAGGAAAAATAGCGTCTGTACCAAACACCATCTAAAACAGTGCGGTCTTGTTCAATATTTTTTAGGTTGTCATGTATTCCCATAGAATCGTTGATACTTTTTCATCCCAATCCTATCTTCTGACATCATAAAATCTTGGTCAACATGTGACTTAGTATCTTTTTAAATGCCTCAGTTGTTCCATTCGCTTGAGGTTGATAAGGGGTAGTCTTGTGATGGGCCACCATAAATTCTACTAACAAAATCCTAACTTTTTCATTCAGGGAATGTATAACCCTATCACTTGTCAAGCTCAAAGGAAAACCATACATGCTGATTATGTTCTCCCATAAAAATCTAGTAGTTTTTGTTGCAGTGCAATCCTTTGTAGGCGCTGCTTCTGCCCATCTTGTCAAGTAATCAGTGTAAGTAATGATGTAGCATGAACTAGTGCTTCGCGCATCAGGTGAAATTGGCCCTACAAAGTCGATTGCCCATTTTTCAAATGGCTCTATGATGGCTATGAACCTTAATGGTAACTCATCCCTCTTTCTATGTTTACTCAGGAACTGACAATGGTCGTGGGCCTTGAAAATTCAATACAATCCTGGTAGATGGTTTCCCACTAGATCCTTGCGAGTAGAATATTTCATGTGGTTACATTTCTTGCATAGTTTCATCCTACAATCCCACCATGCACTTCCTCCATAATCGTTATCTGCTCATTCTCTAATATGCATCGGCACAGAATGTCATCATGACCTAATTTGTATAGATCTCCACTAATCAACATGTAGGGCATGACATGTATTGCTAATTGTTTTCTCTCCAAGCCTTCATCCTGTCTGGCCCCAAACCTATTTTAAGAAATACCGAAATATATTCTAAATATGAGAGCACACGCTACAACCTAAATATTTTCACATCTAGCTTGTATCTTCAATACTCTGCATGTCCTCTCCTGAGTCAATTCTTGATAAGTGGTCAGGTCTTGAATTACATTTTCCTAGTTTTACAACCACCGTGAACACAAACTCTTAAAATTATAGGGCCCATCGGCATATGCGCCCTTGAAAAATAGGCTTGTTCACCAAGTATTTCAATTCCATGTGGTCTTTATAGAATATAAAAGGTATTACCAACATATACTTCTTGAACTTATGTAGCACATAGATCATTGACAGTGCCTTGCACTCAGTAGTGGTATAATTCTGTTCTGCTAGTGGCAACTTCCTACTTGTAAAAAAGGGGGTGATCGAAAATCCCCTTACCAGGTTGTGCTAGTACTTCTCTAATGGATTTTCCTGAGGCATTAACATACACATGGAAAGGCTTATCCCAAGAAGGAAAGCGTAGTATGGGTGCAGTGACAAGTTTATCCTTCAAAGTGTCAAATGCCTTCTGTTGCGCCTCTCTCCAATGAAAATCAATCTTGTGCTTAAGTAATTCCTCCAAGGGCATGATGAACTTTTCATACCCCTTGATGAATTTCTTGTAATACCCCATATACCCAAGGAATCCATGCACTGTGATTTGACTAATAGGATCCCCCAATCCCACAATAACTGCTACGTTGGCGGGATATATGAGTAAGCCTTCCTTACATATAATATGCCCTAACAAGGTTCCAAATGGAGTGGAAAAGACACATTTAATGTTGAGGGATATCCTCAACTGCCAACATCTCTCAAAAATTAGCCTCAAATTTTCACAATAGTCTTTTACCAGCCATACACAGTCCATTCATCCAGGTAGACTTACAGAAATTTATGGATGAAGTCTTGAAATGCTTGTACCACAATGTGTAAGAATATAACAGGCACATCTTTCAATCCAAAAGGCATGAACGTATAGGCAAAGCTTCCCCAATCAGTGGAAAAATTTGTCTTTCTTTGGTATACCTTTGCAATCCTAACTTGGTGATACCCTGAGAACCCATCCATGAAAGATTATACCTCGCACCCAGCTAATCCATCCAGAATCTCTTTAGTAAAGGGGGTTAGGAAAGGATCAATGAAACATACTACATTTAGGTCCATATAGTCAATATAGATCCTTATTCTTCCATCCTTCTTGATACTGATGACCATTGGGATTATCCATCTTGATTCCTCCACAGCCTCAATGGTTCCTGAAGTGATCATCTTATCTATTTCATCCTTGACCTGTACACACAAGTTCATATTCATCTGATAATACATCTTCCAAATCAGGTGCACACATTCCTTCAACTTGATCCTCATCTCCCCCAAGGAATGGTGGATGCCTTTGAGTTCATGGTACCTGGGTGGGAACAAATCCTAGAACTTGCACAACAGATCAATGATCTTTGAAACTTCTTTCTTCGAGTAATAGTCCCCAATGATAGCTTCCTTAGGTTCTACCTTTGAGACAATGTTAACCTTATTCATTTTCAAGGGCTCATGGTAAGCACACACTCACTCATCAACGCTATCTATGACTTTGCACACTTCTCCTTTCGTCCTCATTTTTTCACTAAGCCTCCATTTCTCGTAAGAAATATTCAAGGCTTGCTCCTCTGGAGTAACTTGGTATCTTCTTTCTTCCTAGGTGCTTGACTAAGTGCACCTTCGTCAGCCTTGTTATAGATCCTCTCAATTATTTCCCAATCAACTCATAAGTCCTATGTGCCCAATTGTCACATGATATGCTAGTTGTATCACTCATCGACTAAGCATCTTCAAATTGGATAACCACTTCTGTAGGATGAATTATTTCAGGGTATCTGATGGAGCACACATAGATTATGTCAAGGAATTCCTCTCCTAAGGGCTTAGTATAGGGCACTGATTTTCCATCTGTCAAGGGGATGATAACCCATTCCTCCTTGTTCTCAAAACTTATATATCCCTTTTTAAACTATAGGTCAACATTGTTTTTGTAACATGGGGGTGCCCAAGTAATGCTGGGAAATTATCCACCTCGGTGAGTGCCAAGACTTCAAAGTCCCAAGTGAACTTGGTCCCTTGAATAGTGATAACCACATCTTTCATGACTCCAATAGGCATTTCCTTTGTCTTGTTCACCATATACAACACATTCGAATATGGTTATAATGTGGGCCTTCCCATTTACGACCATGCATCCAAGGTGAGAAAATTGACCTCTGATCCTATGTCGATGAGGATATTTCTCAAAAGCCACCCATCAACAACTACATTCAATGTAATATCTTTATCATAGTCAAGGGTGTGAGGAGGAAGGTTGGCATGTAGAACCTACCTTTTGTGCTCTCTCTCGATGTGTGGTACCTTCTCCTATAACCATTCTCCTAGAAAGGGAATGATATTCTCCTGCCTTAGCATTTTACACACTTTCCTGACCTCATCCAAATCCTTCAGCAGAGCCTCAACATTCTTCCTTTGCTCTAACTACCTTGATTTCTCCTTCAGACACTGGATCTCCCCTTGTAATCCCTGAATCACATCCATAGTCTCTTGGTACACTTCCTTCTGATGAGCAGGGTTTGGATACTTCCCATGTACCACTTCTTCGCTAACAACCAATTTCTGCCTTGGTATCTCCCTTACGCATGAAGCCTCTGCTCACGTTGTCACTAGTACATGTTTTAATCCTGACTCATGTACCACTCTTGGCATCTAATGTGGTTCAACCTTCTTTATGCTCACCATCCCAATGCCTTTTTATTTCCAGTGTTGTTGGATCATGTGCTCAAACAATTCAGGGAACTCCTCATACTTATGTTTATTTCCTCACCATGAGCACTACAATAGATCAAGACACTCATGCTTATAATGCTTTGTAGACCCACAATTATAACAAGTTCCTTGTGGGAACTCACCTCTTCCTCTGCCACAGTTACTGTGACCACGAAATACTATACAAAATCTTCTTCCACGTGCTTCTCCATGTGCGTGCCCTTCATAGCAGCCATATTCATCCTTGGAACTGCTTGCAATGCTAGTTTGTCACACACCAAGATCAATAACATCATGAATCTAGTTAATCAGCCTATAATCCTTTATATCATGGGTCGTAGAGGTACAAATCTTACAATAGAAAGAAACATTCTTGCGTATTATGTGTTGTAGTAGAGGACATCTATTTGCATCATGATCCCTGTGGAAAATATCACAGTCTACTGGTACGACATGTACCAATTTCTGAGGGCAATTGTCCTTTGCATGCCCCTCCACTCCACAATCTATGCACCAAATCCCACTACAAACCTCATGCACTAAATTTGCAGATAGCTTCTCTAACTACTTGTCCATTGCAGCAATTTGAGCCTCCATAAAAGGTATAACACCAGTATTAATGCTCCCAACAGCCTTAGTACGTAGGGAAGCTTCCAAGGTCTCGCGTAGGTCTGTGAAAGTCTTGTGTGATAGTGCCCTTATAAACAGTGTTATTAATCCCCAAAAAAACCATTGAGCATGTTGAGAGGGGTGTATGTCATAGGATAGTTTCGATAAGATATTTTTGAATCGTGTGTCGTACTCATGCACTCTCTCTGTCATTTCTTACTAGATTTCCTTCAGGGCGCTAATGATTTTTAACTCAAAATTAAGGATATGGAAATTTATTAGGGATGTGTTCTTCAATGTAATGTAGTCCACAATTGTCTAATGTGGGTCATAATTTTGGTACCAGATGTGCATGCACCCTTGCAACGTCGTTGTAAACTGACTTACTTTTCACTCCAAGGTAGTGATTCCCTTTACGCGCTAAAAAATTTCACATTTGTGCACGTGTTCTATGGCATCCTCAATGCCTATGTAGATTGGTAAGTGCAAAGACATCACAAATAATACTTGTGGAGGTGGTTGTGGCCCTTGTCCTCATGATCTAAAAGCTTGGTTCCATCCAGTGTTTCCTCCTCCACCAGATCCACTAGATCTAACTGGTCCTATGTCTCTAGACCCACTAGATCTTGTAGATCTGCTAGTTCCACCAGGTCCTCCAACTCCTATACCACCAAATCCACCTCATGTAGCTGAAAAATGGCCTGAAGTGGTCACACCTAGTGCCCCCAATGCCTCACTAAACTATGCACCAATGTTTTGTGATATTTTCCAGCCAGTAGTTGTGTGTCTCGCGCCACTTCCAAATGCAATAACCAAACCTTGTGTATTTTCACCTTAACCAAAAATCCCTCCAAATACGGGAATGTTTTGCACAGTCATGGATGTCCCAAACAAGAAATTATATCTCCTAGGCATATATTGGTTACTTCCACTGATACCAAATAGATTAACACTACTTCTTTCTTGATCTAAAAAACCAAGTGCCAGGTGGGTTTAGATGCGCCCTGATGGCTCTCCTTTCTCTACATGATGAAATCTCATCAGATGCTGAAGGGGCTTCTCTCCCATGCTTACCAAGATGGGGTAGCGTAGATTACTCAAGTTCCACATCCTCTATGTGAACCTCAACTCCTTCCCACAATGTATTCCTCAATTGATCCATCACTTCTACAACCTCACATTTTCTAGCCATCTCCCTTTCATGAGCTTCATTATACTTAAGTTGTCTATCTTCTCTTTCCCTTTCAACCGCAATGTCTTCCATCTTCCTACACCCTAGCTTCCTCGCTTAGCACTCAGAGAATCTTATTCGGCCATAGGAAATTCCTCTAAACTTAGGGTAATGACCAAGATCTTCATAGCCAAAGGGATAGCATGAAAAAATGATTCTTTGGGTTCCCTCATAAACTCGAACTCAGCAACCTCTAGGAAATAATACGTAGAAATGACATATTATAGAGTGTAACTGGTCAACACTCCTTTCCACTAATGATCAACAACACACGTCCAAGTATGATCTTCATCCTACCACCTCTGGTAATCATCTTGGGTCCATATGCACGATCTCTAGTACTAGCTCGATTTGGATGCATATGCTGAAAGTCATTCATATATTTCTACTGGAAAACATTAGAAGAACCTCTCATATAACTCATGGTATAGGTTCTTTACTACCCATCTATGTGCATCAAAATCAGGTCCTGCACTAAATATTTGAGAAAAATCATCCTCTGTGCTCCTAAACCATGCTTCAACACTCTCCAAGGTTAGGAAATCATTCATCACACATTAATGGAACTAAGATATGGATGTATCCATTTCTCACAACAACTTCAAAACGAGGTCCCAACAATGGAACCAAGATGTAGCCAATTTTATCTCCTTAGAAACAACAGTCTAATCCCATGCACACCGGCCTATCACCCAGTGGGCATTGGGCTATCACCCAAGGCATGTGTGGGTGTCAAGACCATCCTTTATGTGATTTTTATGAGAAGACATCCCCTACTAACAGAAGCTTAGATGCAAGAAGGGAAATAACCATGCCTTCATTTAGATAACAAGGAAAATATCAAACAGATAACAGATCTTATAATAAAAAGAAAAGGCACTAGGGTTTATACCCATGAACAATGTATATATTTTGAAATAAAGCCATATATTCATATTAATCTCTGTTCAGTATCCACATTACATTCCTTAAGGTCATTACAGACCAATTGTCTTAATGCAGATGAGATTTATACATCAAAATCCTAAATTATGCTTTTCGGATTACAAGATGTTCATAGATCTATCCCTCTAGATATGTCATCTCCTACTATCCTCCTAATGAGAACCTTAACCCATAGAATCTACTACTATTTCTAGAGAGCTTCACTTCTCCTCTTCTTCTTCTCTGCCTCTCTTAATATATCTCTTGACATCCTTTTCTTCTATCCCCGGCATCTCTATATATAGCTTTAGCATCCACCACTATGTCTTCCTAAAGTAGTAGATTAGTTGCCAAGTGTCCATGTGGTCCTTCAATGGAGCATGATTCTTCCCATCCGAGCTCTCCACTTTCTATAATAATGTATTTTTGGATCCTTCCATTGCATGGAATATTCCTTCCTTGACCATTGAGTTTTCAGGATAGCACCTTATCCACTCTGTATGCTCATTTGGATCACACTTTTCTCATGTGCTACTTAAACGCCTAATATGGATAAGTTCTGAAACCCTTTCCTTTTCCTTGCACGCACACCTTGGGTTCTTCTAAAACCATGTCTTGCGCACCTTTATCTTGTGCGCCATTCTTCATAAAGGCCCCACACACCCATGTGCCTTCTTGTACTTAGTGAATATTCTGAGGCCCAACATCGCATGGATGAGGTCAGCATATTTTTTTCATGGGACGCATATGTAGACGTATGAGCATGCATCTTTTTCTATGGTAGGTCAGTAGTAGTCAGTGTGTAGAAGTTTCTTGGAAACTACTACACCACTGGTGTGAGCACCGTAGATGTTGTCATGAACTTCCTTGATTTATAATTTGACCTCTTGGGAATTAAGGCATCATAACAAGGTTTTTTCATATCCTCTACGGTATAGGGTTATACCAAGGATGGTGAATCTATATGCGTGTTGGATGAAGTATTTTCAATGGTTATGAGGAAGGTCAGGTGGGAGGATATGGTCATGGAGATAAGTATAGGTGTCATGGTACCATGGGGAATTGAGACCAACAATATCACATACCATATTGAATTATGGGACATTATGTGCTAGAAACATGAGTTGTTCAACCAATAATGGTGAATCATGGGCATATAAAGGCATATTTAAGAGAGAACCAATGGTATCCATGACATCTTCTGATTTATTATTTTGTCGTGGGACCTGCTGGAACTTAATATGCTGAAAATAAAGCTTGAAGTTGTCCACCATTCACTTGTATGGAACAAGTTTTTCATATTTGGTTGAGTGCTCATCATTAACCTATTTGATTATGAGTTATGAATCTTGAAAGACATGAAGATTGTTGATATTCAATTAGATATTCATTTTGAGTCCAATGATAAGTGCCTCATATTCAACTATATTGTTAGTACAGGGGAAAGTGAGTCGGAAGGCCTTATGAAAGAATTCTCCTTGAGTTGTGACAAATAGTATGCCTACTCGTGAGCCATGATTTGTGAAGGATCCTTCAAATTATAATGTATGAATATCTAATTATTTGATAGTTAATATAGATTCATCTCAGAAACATGTATTGAGTGGTGTGGATTCGAAAACTAGAGCTTCTGCTAATTGATATTCTAAAACTTTTCCTTTGATAGCTTTTTGATTAACGTATTCAATGTCAAATTCAATCAAGAGCACAATCCATTTAGCCATTCCTCTTGTCAAATATGTATTTGAGAGTAGATATTTGAGTGGATTTACTTTAGTAATGAGCTTTATTGTATTGTTGAGCATATAATGCCATAGTTTTTTAGAGGTAAAGATAATAGAAAAGCACACTTTTTCGATAGGAGTGTAGTTGATCTCATAATAAATCAATGTTCATCTGAGGTAATAGATACCTTTTTATTTTCCAATCATCATGCTATACAAGGAGAGCTCCCAAGGCATTCCAAGTACCTGAAAGATATAGGAGAAGAGGGATTCCCAGAGTGGGAGGCACTAAAATTGGATTATGTACTAGATAGTATTTGAGTTTATCAAAGGACGCTTGACATTCTTCACCCCATTGGAAAATTGTTCCCTTTTTGAGAAAATGATGGAATGGATGACATTTATACCCCTGGACGCACATCAGGCTTCTAGGTTGATGTTCAGGCATCCAGTGTGATTGCACAACATGGAAACCTCTCTCCAAGCGTGGGACTTGTAAAACCGAGAGAGGAATCTCCAGAGAAGGCTGGTTCCTGCTCCTAAACTACCTGCCACAAGCTATTCAAGTGCAGGCAAGCTAATCTAATCCTAATCTAACCATGCCAAGGAGACAGAGAGAGAGAGAGAAAGGAAAAACAGCAAAAGCCTACACTAAAACGGTGATACACCAGAGAAGGAGAATGTTGGACATCTATCAAAACTGCCATGGGACAAAGAGAGGTGAGCAATGGGAAGGATGGACAGATGCATCACAGGCCCAAGGATAGATTTCACACAGAAAATGTCCCAAAACTCCATGAACACAGCTCCAGACCTGCAATGAACATTCAAACATGCACAAATACCTGCAATGAAGAGAGGCAAGAAGAGAACAAGCAAAAACGAGGAAGGATGGACAGATGCATCACAAAACACGTTTTGTTGCTCCAGAAGTTTGCACAGAACATCATTCCATTAGTAAAAGGCAAAAAACGCCATTACAGAGCAGGGAGGAGGTTCGAACTCCATTTTCAACCCTAGAGAAGAAAAGAAGGGAGGGCAGAGCAGAAAGAATGAACAACCTTTTTTTTTTTCAAATGAGCCAAATCTGGCTTTTACATTGCATGGGTCGAACCCAGGGGACAGAAACGTAGGAAAACGTGCAAGCCCATTCCTCATTGACTGCAGATGCATTAACTCAGCATGGAGGAATCTTACCAACCCATACCCTGTCACTTTGAGCGATTTTGGAGGAGAATGCGACCCATTTGTATTAATTTGGCCGCTAAAATGTCACTTCTGGCCGTGCAGAAGAAGAATGCGACCCATTAGCATAAAAACGGGTTGTTGAAAGGTCGCTTCTGGCCATTACCACACGTCAGAGCCGTTTCTCGATTTTCTCTCTTCAGACTACACCAAAACTCGAGATTGATCCCAGAATCATGTAGAGCATCTCAACAGCTTTCCGTTGATATAAAGAACGTGGAAATCCGAGCTCTGGATCAAAAGATATGGCGATCTGAAGATTTAGGGCACGGAGCAGACCAAAACGGATTTTGGAATTTTTCCCGCGCTCTGCCACTTGGATGACACGTGACATGTTCTGATTGGTCGCGTGATTCTCTCTCCTCTACCTTTCGGCGGGCTATCTTTTGAATTTTCCTTGTGGGCCCTAGCTGGGACACGTGGCACTATCCCATTGGTTCGGATCGGTGCTCGAAAACTCGCCCATTGACTTTTTGACTTTTCTCTTGTGAGGACACGTGGCAGCTTCTGATTGGTCCTCGGCTGATTCGGCTCCTACGCGTACTTCGCCTCCATTTGTCCCGGATGTCCCATTTGATTTTGGGCCCTTTGTGCTCATTTCGGCCGGTTCGGGCATTTCGCGTCCATTTGTCCCAGACGTCCCATTTGATTTTGGACCCTCTGGACTCATTTCGGCCGGTTCGGGCAGTTCGGGCATTTTTGGCCCGCTTGTCCCACTTTGCTTCGGACTGACTTGACTCTTTTCGGCCGGTCCGGCCGGTTCGCGCCTTTTTAGCCCGATTGTCCCAAAGGCGTCTCTCTCAGCAGTTGGCCAATTTTTTCCTCTCGGTCGAACCGGCATTTCGCGTCCACCGCGTACTTTTGTCCCAGATGTCCCTGTTGCTTTGCGGGCTTTTTGTGCTTACTTCGGCCGAGCCGGCCGGTTCGGGCCTTTTTGTCCCAAATGTCCCGACTGCCCCTAGGGCTAGGACTTAGTCATTTTTATGATTTTTTCCTGGATCAACCTACTTGCCTTCTGCAACCTTTTTTCGCATTTTCTCAGAGCTTGCTCTTTTCCTCTCAGACAGGGGACTTAGAAAATATTTGAGGGGACTCTAGCAACATGATTTTTGGCCCCGAATCAATCAATCTGCCTGGGACTTGAATACTCTGATGCATGTTATCGAAATTTACCCTGGGGGGGTGAAATTTTGACAACAGTTTGGCGACTCAGCGGGGTCATCTGCCTGCTAGATGAAAAGACCAGTTGCCTGAAGCAATCCATTGGGCATGGAGTCATAAGCAAGCCTGAAAACTGATCTGAACCTTGAAAATCTCCCTCTGAGCCACTTGAAACCCACCGGACATGGAGTTGTTCTCACCAAAAACCACTGAAAAGAACTGTGCAAGAGCAAAACCAGCAACACCAAAACTATGTACAGAACTGAAAATCATACATGCCCCAAATGGAACATGCAGAGTGTGCACAAGCACTTCTTCTGCTGAAAGCAAACCTAGCTACTCTACTCTAACTGGAAGCAAAGGCAAGCTAAACAAACCCTGCAACTGGTTGTGAGAAATAGCTTCCTTTCTTCAAAATTGGCAGCCATGCAATTGATTTGGCACTGATCATGGCTGTTTGGATGGATGGAAAATCAACAAGAAGCTGGTCTTCTATCCAAATCATCAAGGTATCAACTGAAAAATCCAATACCTCTTTTAGTTGCTCTGCATTTGGATTGGAGAGGTATGGCAGCTGATCCTTGGTACTTTGTAGCTCATCCTCATGTTCAGAAGCAAGCATGACTGGTTGTGGCTTCTCCTTTGGCTCCAATGAAGCCAAATACCTGATTGGGCAAGGTCTGATCCGTTTGACATGCCCATAGCTCTGATTTTCAATTCCAAGAATGGAGTCTTCTTGTAGACCCACCTGAATGGATGTCGTGGAAGAAATGGTAGGACCCTTCTGCCCTTTCTCTTCCTCCGATGAAGAACATGGAAGATTTAAATCTTCCAATTTTGGTTCCAAAGGGCTGCTATAAGATGCAGGCTCCTGCAAATGTGTGCTCTCCTTCATGGCAGCAGGCTCTGGTGTTTGGAATGTGGATGTTGAAAGAGAGAAAGGTGAAAGCTCAACCGGCTCTTCTCCATCAAAACAGTCCTCCAAATCTGACAGGTAAACTGCCTCATTGCTGTCCTGCTGCTCGTTTTCAACTTCCTCCATGGTGTCCTCTTGATCTGCAACTTGACCACCATGGTTTCCTTCACTCTCCAATATTGAGTTTGAGAGATCAAACTCCTTTTCAGTGCTAGAACTTGAGAGAGATGAAGTGGAAAGAAGAACTGAAGGTTCTTCTGTAACCTGCTTTGTGCTCAAAGCCCTTGGATCTGCGTTTTTCTCCTCCACAGCTAGATTGTGCTCCTCTTCTTTTGGATTTGGAGCAGCTTCTCCTTCCTCCAATGTTTGAAGGCAATCTTGCTCTTGATTGAACTCCTTCTCCAGCATGAAGTTTGTCAAGTCAAACTCTTCAATCTGCTGCTCTAGAGGACAAGTTGGGGCTGCAAGATCTTCTTCTTCTGCTGCAACAAAATCAGTCCTGACCACCATTTGTTCTCCAACCCTAGCTTCTTCTGTAGGCTTGACCATCAAGGGGATCTTTGTCATCCCAAATTTGGCAGCCCAAACCTTCAAGCTGTCTGTCATTTCTTTTCTGTTTGGCTCTTCCTCTTGCTGTCCTTGATGACTGATTTTTACAATTTCTTCTTTCCCACATGGAATTGGGAATGCAAGAGGAGGGATGGGTTGTAACTCAGCTGATTTTACAATTTTTTGTGGTGGTGGAGGCAGTGAAACCTCTTGTTTCTTTGGAGGAGGGGGTATTTCTTTTAGCTCTTGTGGAGGGGGTGACTGTTTGGAAGGGAAAAGGAAAGAAGAATCGAGATGGGGTGGAAGACTAGGGGGTGGAGAAATGGATTCAATATTTGGGACAGCAGATGAGGAGTTTAAATGAGATGATGCTGCTTGAGTAATGGAAAGAGAAAAACCAGATGATGGTGTAGAACTTACCCATTGACAAGGTTGTTCAACAACAAGTCTGTAGGCCTCTATTTCTGCTGTCCATTGTGCAAGCAAAGGCAGCATTGCAATCATGAAGTCAAGCTTCTCCTGAGGGCTGTAATGCCTTGGAAAAGGTCCCACCCATGGACAGGGTGCTCCATAACCGATTCCAAAAGCTTTCATTTGTGCTTGAGCCCTGGACTGCACCATCCCCTCCTCCATCTTTTGGATTTTCTCCAACAGACCAGCATCTTGGATCTGATGGTCTTCATTGTCTGCATACTCTTGCTCTTGGAAAGCTCCATAGCCAAACTGACTTTGGCACTGCTGCTCATATGGGTATGCATACTGATCTTGAATCTGCTCAAAATGCTGATTTGGAGGATTTGCAAAATGTGTTGGAGGTGTGATATACTGCTGTTGTTGATGTGAATACCATGATGGAAATGAAGTCATGATTGCACAACTTCATAGAATGACAGAATGATGGAAGAGATGGAAGGAAGAATGGATGAAAATGGATGGAAAGGAAGGTCTGCAGCTTGACAGATGGGTTGTTGACCAGATGGAGTCGCCAGATGTGTTTGCAAGTGCCTCCAAAGGCTGAAAACTTCACAGGAACACACCAACCTGCAAAAGATGAAGTGAAAGACCTCTAAGGTCCCACCGGGCGTGCCAAAACTGTTGATGCAAAATCACAGCACCCCTGGACGCACATCAGGCTTCTAGGTTGATGTTCAGGCATCCAGTGTGATTGCACAACATGGAAACCTCTCTCCAAGCGTGGGACTTGTAAAACCGAGAGAGGAATCTCCAGAGAAGGCTGGTTCCTGCTCCTAAACTACCTGCCACAAGCTATTCAAGTGCAGGCAAGCTAATCTAATCCTAATCTAACCATGCCAAGGAGACAGAGAGAGAGAGAGAAAGGAAAAACAGCAAAAGCCTACACTAAAACGGTGATACACCAGAGAAGGAGAATGTTGGACATCTATCAAAACTGCCATGGGACAAAGAGAGGTGAGCAATGGGAAGGATGGACAGATGCATCACAGGCCCAAGGATAGATTTCACACAGAAAATGTCCCAAAACTCCATGAACACAGCTCCAGACCTGCAATGAACATTCAAACATGCACAAATACCTGCAATGAAGAGAGGCAAGAAGAGAACAAGCAAAAACGAGGAAGGATGGACAGATGCATCACAAAACACGTTTTGTTGCTCCAGAAGTTTGCACAGAACATCATTCCATTAGTAAAAGGCAAAAAACGCCATTACAGAGCAGGGAGGAGGTTCGAACTCCATTTTCAACCCTAGAGAAGAAAAGAAGGGAGGGCAGAGCAGAAAGAATGAACAACCTTTTTTTTTTCAAATGAGCCAAATCTGGCTTTTACATTGCATGGGTCGAACCCAGGGGACAGAAACGTAGGAAAACGTGCAAGCCCATTCCTCATTGACTGCAGATGCATTAACTCAGCATGGAGGAATCTTACCAACCCATACCCTGTCACTTTGAGCGATTTTGGAGGAGAATGCGACCCATTTGTATTAATTTGGCCGCTAAAATGTCACTTCTGGCCGTGCAGAAGAAGAATGCGACCCATTAGCATAAAAACGGGTTGTTGAAAGGTCGCTTCTGGCCATTACCACACGTCAGAGCCGTTTCTCGATTTTCTCTCTTCAGACTGCACCAAAACTCGAGATTGATCCCAGAATCATGTAGAGCATCTCAACAGCTTTCCGTTGATATAAAGAACGTGGAAATCCGAGCTCTGGATCAAAAGATATGGCGATCTGAAGATTTAGGGCACGGAGCAGACCAAAACGGATTTTGGAATTTTTCCCGCGCTCTGCCACTTGGATGACACGTGACATGTTCTGATTGGTCGCGTGATTCTCTCTCCTCTACCTTTCGGCGGGCTGTCTTTTGAATTTTCCTTGTGGGCCCTAGCTGGGACACGTGGCACTATCCCATTGGTTCGGATCGGTGCTCGAAAACTCGCCCATTGACTTTTTGACTTTTCTCTTGTGAGGACACGTGGCAGCTTCTGATTGGTCCTCGGCTGATTCGGCTCCTACGCGTACTTCGCCTCCATTTGTCCCGGATGTCCCATTTGATTTTGGGCCCTTTGTGCTCATTTCGGCCGGTTCGGGCATTTCGCGTCCATTTGTCCCAGACGTCCCATTTGATTTTGGACCCTCTGGACTCATTTCGGCCGGTTCGGGCAGTTCGGGCATTTTTGGCCCGCTTGTCCCACTTTGCTTCGGACTGACTTGACTCTTTTCGGCCGGTCCGGCCGGTTCGCGCCTTTTTAGCCCGATTGTCCCACAGGCGTCTCTCTCAGCAGTTGGCCAATTTTTTCCTCTCGGTCGAACCGGCATTTCGCGTCCACCGCGTACTTTTGTCCCAGATGTCCCTGTTGCTTTGCGGGCTGTTTGTGCTTACTTCGGCCGAGCCGGCCGGTTCGGGCCTTTTTGTCCCAAATGTCCCGACTGCCCCTAGGGCTAGGACTTAGTCATTTTTATGATTTTTTCCTGGATCAACCTACTTGCCTTCTGCAACCTTTTTTCGCATTTTCTCAGAGCTTGCTCTTTTCCTCTCAGACAGGGGACTTAGAAAATATTTGAGGGGACTCTAGCAACATGATTTTTGGCCCCGAATCAATCAATCTGCCTGGGACTTGAATACTCTGATGCATGTTATCGAAATTTACCCTGGGGGGGTGAAATTTTGACAACAGTCAAGAAATTTGTTATAAATTTTCCTAAGTATTGATTTTTGTCAAATTTCAGATTTCGGAATTCAACATGCAGTTTGCATGCGAATTGCA
This sequence comes from Taxus chinensis, assembly GCA_019776745.2. Classification (NCBI taxonomy): domain Eukaryota; kingdom Viridiplantae; phylum Streptophyta; class Pinopsida; order Cupressales; family Taxaceae; genus Taxus; species Taxus chinensis. The sequence continues at coordinate 75,014,203 of CM034155.1, read as the reverse complement.
CATTCAATTCTAAAACCTAAGACCTATCCTATAAAAGAAAATTCAGAAGTTGGAAGTTGGAACTCAAGCTATAGTTTTCATGCAGAGTTCGGAAGTCTAATTCCCCACTTACATTTTGGAGTTTGGAATCTGATGCATAGTTTTCATGCAAACTACATGCAGACTTCCGATTTCTATCCCTGATCATTTTATATCCATTTCAGATTTTGGAGTCCAAAGTACAGTTTGTATGAAAACTACATGAATACTTCCGATCTTTGATATTTGATGGAAGGACAACATTTAATGCCAACCACCCACATGTACCAAATCTTTAGTAATAAATCTTTACTTTCCTATTTAAGGGAGATATTTACTTGTCATTTTCACTTGACAAAATTTGTACACTGACCTAGTGACAATACTTTGATCTCTGACCATACGCCTCATGAAAAATTTTAGGGAATTTTTCATGATTTTCTCATCTGATATTTGGGTAAGTTTACAAGTTATTATTATTCATAGTTATTTTGGTCTCATTTTTAGGGTTTTCTTGTCAATTTTTTTATCTCTTTCATGGGTGCCTTTCATTTTTCTCATTTGCATCATTCTTCAGGGTTTTATATTTGATTTGTAAACTTTCTTGTTCTATGGCTTTTTCACCTTCATGGATTCTCTTGTTTTTGAAGCTTGAGCTTCATATATTCAATTTTTAGAAAGATGAAGGGAAAATTAGCATAAAGAAATTATTTCAGATATTCAAAACTATAAAACGAAGATCAAATTTTGTCATTAGAAGTCGAAGATTGACAAGAACTTTGTAGTTCATACTTTAGATTCAGAACTGTAATACTATATTGGAAGTCAAATTTCTAGATCGAAAGTGCAAAAAAATGTTGTAGGTCCCAATGTCTACCAGAATAAATTTAGAGTAAAATCACAAGATGGAAGTGAAGATTTGGTTTACAGGGTTGTATTGCATAGTTGAACTTTTGTCTCCAATCTCCAATTATCATTTCAGAGTAGAAATTTCAAAGATTCATCATTAGGAAAATGTCTAGATCATCCTCAAATTCAAAGGATAGGATGAAATAAATTATTAAAGGGGTGACTCCCCCTTTGAGCATCACATCAGATATCGATAACATTAGGGACAAACCTAGGACACATCGACCTCCTTGAATTCTGGGAAAGGGTCAAAGATCCAAACAAAAATCCATGGATGCAAGAAATATTTGATAGTGGAATTTCCTTTGTTTTTACCTTCCCTCCATCAATTAATTACCCATATTTTGTGCTTGCTACTGCCACACATTTTGACAAGAAAGTTCAGGACATCATCAAACAATTTTTGAACTACAGGAATAAGGTAGCTATTAAAGAAAGAGAAGAGGAATAACATCAAGGAAATTGTGGTGCAATCCCTAGCTAAACTTGGATGCAATTTCTGCATAGTCTCCAAGATGCAACACCATTTGAGTTGCAGGTTTGACCTAGTCAAACATGCACAACCACTTGTTATTTTTGTGGGAGACTATTTCCTCAATGTAACCACATTATATTTTTAACATGTAAGGATTACTAGAGGGAGTTTTATTTTCTCACCCCCATTAGTATATAAATACAAGAATGCATTTTGTAATAAGGGACTTTTGGATCTTATTGTAAGGAGGATCTATATTTTTTTGGAGTTTCATGTACAAGATTTAGCCTCAAGATTATACAAAATAATATTTTACCTTCGACTACTTGATGTGTTGTGAATTTTAATCATTTATTTAATACTTTTGAATGCTTTCAATTCCTTATGATGATGATTTATTTTTCCTTCATTTCAGTTGTGGAAGATATAATTTTTTTTTGTTATTCTAAGTTTTATATTCATTAAGCTTTGACTGAAAGGATAATAAAGAGTTGTGCATGTTATATATTATTTTATGATAATACTCTGTGCATGTGAAGTGGATCTATTTGTTCCTTAAAATTTTGGTGCATCACCTTATTTTTGTGTATTTTAGTTATCCTTCTATCCCTTTTGCCCAAGAATCAGATAGAGTATTTTATTTTAACTATTGTAGTTTTGTACCTTGATCTTCAACCAGATGCACATAGTTTAGAAGGAATTCAACCTTCTCTAGAAGTTCATCCCAAGGATCCAAGGTCCCAAATCTTGGGGATGTTCCTATGTTACATTGGATCATATGAAAATTCTGCAGGTGTGTGATCCACGAGAAAACAGTTTTACCATAGGATGTTCCTCTTTGGTTTTGGATTTTCCAAGGATATTGTCGACATAATTTTCAATGATGTCATGCATCATATCTTGAAATATGATAGTCATGGAATTTTTGATATGTGGCTCCAACATTTTTGAGACCAAATGGCATGACTTGGTAGCACAATGCAGCCCATGGTGTAGTAGAAGAGGTTTTGTGTTGATCTTATTCTGCTATTTTGATTTGATTATAGCTGGAAAATCCATCCATAAGGAATAAAATTTCATGCCTTGCTGTAGAATCCATGATCATGTCAATTTTTGGTAGTGGAAAATCATCTTTGGGATAAGATTTTTTAATGTCGTATAAATATGTTCAAATGCAAATGCCCGAGTCTTTTTTCCTATAGTGAAGACGTTGGAAATCCATTCAGAATAGTCGATAGGTCAGATGAAACCTACACCAAGCATATTTTAGAGTTCTTATTTGATGAGAAACACTACCTTAGGATGCATCTTCCAAAAAATTTATTTGAATGGTTTTGAATCTTTAAGTACCACTAGATAATGAACCACCAGGGATGGATCAAGTCCGGCCATATTCAAATAGGACCATGTGAATACGTCTGAGAATTATTTAAGGAGTGGTGTAAGGTGGTTTTTTCTTCTAGAGAAAAATATGCCCTCATTTTGATAACATTGGGATCCTATTCAATTCCAATATTAATATCAACGATTTCTTCAATCAGTGATGTTGAATGTAATACCAACATAATTAGGCACACAAATGCAACAATAAAAATACCATTTTTTTACTTACATTTCTATATGCATGACACCATGTGGGGACTATTTGAGTAATTCAAAATCACATGAGAAATTTATACCAACATGGACCCACACGTATCACAAGGTGGGAATTGATAATCTTCACAAGGGAAAACGACACACATAACCAAGCCTACCTAAAAGGTTTACATAGGGGAGAGGTCATCATTTCAACTACCACCTTATCTCCTCCAAGAAGGGATATTGGCTAGCCTTTAGTTTCTCCAAATCATAGACACCACATCAAATTTCGACAAGCCACCATTTTCCCTACAGCATAACACGCTCTTATACCTCCACTAAGACTAGCCATGAATCCCCGTGCTTCCTCTAAAATAACACACACTTCTCCCTTATTCTTCCCTTCACTAGCTACACCTTATTTCCTCCAATAAAAAATGATGAAACCTCACCCCAACAAGAATACAAAAAAACCACATGATACACATGATGCAAATCATAACTACATTTCCCAATGAGAAGGATAGCAAATAATGATCACATTTTTACAAAGTGATGAGGCAAAACAACAATCAAACCACATTACAAAACTTATAGATAGGATCTCCCCATGACATGACATTTTTATGATTACAAATTTATTACAATAATGTCTAAAAACTTTAACTTAAGGTCTATAAAGGCTCATAATATGTGAACTCATACATTATTTTTTCTATTCTATACTAAAAATCCTTTACATCATGTCTAACATTAAACTTAAGGTGTTATTTCATGTAATCTGGATCATGTACATTGTTGCAATTGTTTATTTAACTCACTTGTTAATAGGAGTATTTATAAACACACAAGGATACTAGGTTTTTTCTGTAGGATTTGTTCCTAAAGGTGTGCATCTTGGGTTTATATCATACCTTCGTAACACAATAGGGACAAGTGTAAGACCAAAAGAGGAGATGTTTATAGTTTAAAGGATTAATGGTCATGATTATTTCATTCATTTATACTGTTAATAATTGATTTAGTCCACATTAAGTATTATAGGACATGAGTTATCTTTATTCACAACAAGAAGAATTAATCACATTACAAGGAAGGTGAAGTTTCACTTTTCCCATTGAACAACACCTCATGATTATACTCCCCAAGGCCAAGCACTAATTACAATTTTATCACAGTTATGTTCCAATAATTAGTTTAAGGATTCGAAGGCACTTAACATGATAACATACTTTCTATCTTTTTAATTTTTCTAGACTAAACTTCCTTAGTATTGCTTTACGTTAAACTTAAAAAGGAGTTGCTTGATTAGGTTCATATGCCTTTTACAATATAATTATGTAACCCATTAGTTAATAGGGACATTTGTATGTTCATGCGACTACTAGTCCTTGTCCTAGGGAAGTTCGTCTATAAGAAACATGATTACATGGTTTCACATCATACATTCATTAGACAATAGGAAAAGTGGGGAGAACAAGAGGGAATAGTCCCTTCATTTTAAAGATTAAGGTTCACATTAAAGTTTACACATGATAGATTTCGTTTCTCACAACAAGATGGTTTAAATAGGTTACATGAAAAATTTCAAATTTCAATTTTCTCTTAGCACATCATCTCATGGTTTGCAAACTAATCATAAATTAAAATTTTGTTAAGTTTCAACAATTAACTGTTAGCATTATATTATAGAGCCCAAATAATAATTAGAATCAGGTATGGAATTCATATAGAACCCCAACTCCTACAAGGTGACTTTCAAAGGGTAGTTAACGATATTTTCCATCTAAAGCCTTTCTTTCTACTCTTGCACTCGGCCCAAGAGGTTTTTTATTAGATTTGAAGATGGTTTCACCATGGATTACTATCTCAAGGAGAAAACATTCTCATTATTACACACATGGCTAGTACTCCTAGGAGGAAGCCACATACTCTAGAAAAAGTTTAACCGTTACCATTCCTAACTGTCAGGTTCACGAGAATGTCTCAAAACATACAGGCTATGATGAATAATCTCAAAATTGGGGATCTTATATCCTTAAGCTAGAAGATGTCCATCAATTATAATGATTTAGGTTCACCCTAAGGTTTTATTTTTCTATGTAAAGAAGGATCACACGAGAAGGGTAGTCATGTAAGGGCTTTATACTAGGGTTGATTGTTTTATTTATATTTCTTTTATACATTTTCATGGTAATTAGCACAAAACATCATAGACTTAATCATTCTACTTTCACAATTGAAAATGCGCTATAAGACTGTCAAATTTAATTTACATTTAACACACACATTATTCACACACTTTTCACATTACATACATTCAGACATCACACACATGACACACAACACACACACAACATAAATATATATATATATATATATATATATCCAAATTTTACAATACATAATTCTGAATCAAAATGACACCCATGGTTAGATGCACATCTCCCAAAACACCCCTAAACATAATAATAATAATTTCAATACATCAAAGAATCTTGGTTTAGCCTCTATAATTTCATTGTTTCAAATAACATGCAAAAAAGATATTTTTAGTGAAACTTCACTTCCCCCATGTCTCGGTACCTGCAACCATGACATGGTCAACAAAATATTGGCATGAAATACACCTAAATATAACATAATTAACATTATTATTATTTTATTTTCATAATCAGAATAATTCACACACAACCAAAGAGGATTAGAGATATATATAATCATTTCATTGCACTTCATTTCTTAACTATAGGAGGAGAGAGGAGAGAGAACACTATTATTCCAAGGGTCAAATTTCACATAATAAGCCATAAGATAGAGTTTCATATATTTATTTATAAGTCTTAACAAGTTTTCACAATGGTTTTCTAATTTGACTAGTGTCCTACGGTCTTCTCTTACATTTTCCTACTAGTTGCAAAAATGTCTCATTTTGGCTCGGAGGCTAAGAAACCATGTTAAAAAATTGTCTTTTGATGGGAAAATGCACAATGGGTAAATTCCTACATGTCTATATACCAATAATTCATAGGAACTGACATAATTTAGAACCAAAGAATGGTTTACAAATGGTGGTTTGTTTTTCGGGACCATCGATCATAATTGGACTAGTTGCAAAAACAATCAATTTTAGCTCAAAGGCTAAGAAATCACATCTAAAAACTGACTTCTATTGGATGAATGCTCAAAGGGAAAGTTATTACATGCTCTCTTATACATCAAGAATTCACCGGAGTCGACGGAACTAATAACTGACAAACAGGTTACAATTGGTGATTGGTTTTCCGAAGCCACATGTCGTAGTTATTCCAGTTTGACCTAGTCAAACAGTGACTAGAGGCCTACAAAATTCCTTTTCCAAACTAGATAGAATTTTTTTTTCCCCCAAGATAAAGGTTACAGGAAATTGTCTAGTAAAAATACTAGAGGTTTGTGAAGGTGGATAAGTATTTTTTTGCTCAGGGTCCAAACGATGAGCCAAAATGAAACCCAACTTTTCACTTTTAGCAACTTCCTAGAACTAAAAATGGGGTAAGAGGGCTCCTAGAGGGGCATAAAAAAGATAAAAAATGATCTATTAGGGTCAATCTTAGGCTTGATGCAACTCCCCACATAACAAAGAATAGAGACAAAGCTTGATGTCTCTTTTCTAGGGTTTGGAAGGTTGTTTTACGAGTCTCTGAAAATCATGATTTACTAGCCTTTACAAGGGAACAGTTGATAGGTTTATAGGGGACTCAACTCATCTTGTCAGTAAATGGGGGTGGTTTACAACTAATTATTTTGGTTATGAAGTTGTTATATCATCTCTAAATGAGGGTTAAGTATATGGTTTACACCAAGGGTTATTTACATTACGTAAGTTACAAGATGACATTTTGTTGTTTGCAAAACCAGTTGGTTTCAAATTATCATTTGTAAAATGAGTCAAGGGTTAATATTTTTATATTTTTTGTAAATAAAGAACTAAAAGTATAAAAATTATGGAAGATGAAGGTAAGGGAGACCATGCCTGGAAAATATTAGCGTCCACAGTGTATAAGGTAATCAAGCGGGTTCATCTGCATTCCATAAGGCTTCATCCCTCTACAAGGAATTATGTCAAATGGTTTGTGTTCTTTTCCTATGCTCCCATGATTTGAATATATGAATAATAGGACAAACAGATGTACATATGAAGCTCCCAATTTTCACAGGTAGGAATGAGGCTTGCAAAGGTTTCAAATTTCATCTATAAATTTGCAAATGGTATTTAATTAAATCCCTATGTGGTCTTTTGGAAAAACCCTTTTGCACATACAAGAGATAACATTTGGCTGAGGTGTTTCTTGAAAATCCTTTAAGTCCTATCATGGAAACCATTTTGTGCACATCTAACAATCAATGCACTCCAAGAACCGACCCCTTTCTGAGGCATGCTGTCAAAACGTCCATGTTCCCTTTTGTATGAATCCATATTGTTTATATGTCTGCAACATCTCTAAAAAGACAACATCAAACAAAGAAAGGTGTCTGGTGTACCTTGTTAGACTCCTCTCTTTTTTTAAGATCTTTATTTAGCACAAGTTGGAAAATGGTGAACATATTTAACGCCTATTCTTTGCATTTGATTGAGGTTTCTAAATCCTTACCAACAAAGCCCCTTTTTTTTCTTATATCCACTTATATGTTTCTCTAGGCTCCCATTGTTATTGGATGGGAAAGGAAAAACAGAGGGTTTGACTCAGAGGAAGGGTTAAAGAGACAAATATTGCAAAGACATACATGGGATGGTACGAAAGGGCACTTATAATGTATTATTTAATATAACAATAACTTGAAATAAAGATAGCAAAAGAAATAATGGTGTTTCAATGGTTACAGTGCATGTAGTAGAGGTCCTCAAAAGTAGAGAAGAAAAATCAATATAGCTAGGCATTACACATGAATACAACGCCTCCTAATCCTCAATATTTTTCTTCTTCTTCTATATATGAAAAATAATCCACCGACATAAAGTAGATCCTCCCAGAGACTTTGAACCCACCTTAGATACAAATACAAATATAGATCAATCAATTTATATGCAATAAAAAGATGAGACATTAGGGATACAAATTTACCCTCATTCGAAAGGCTGGTTAAACCCATAATTGTATTTATTTTAGGATGGATTATGTGAGAGTTAAATTTAGCATAGATCATTGACATGTTTTGTTTATTCACCCTAACTACCAAATACTACTAACTTTACAACATTAACTTGGGTTTCTACGTGGTTAATGTCCTTAGGTTTCAAATATAGTGATTGAACGATTATGCAGGGAAAATGACAGTTCTGCAAGATTTTTGGATGCCCATTCCCTTCTCACACTCTTTTCAAGTGGACACATCCCTCACCCATATACCTCCTTTAATTTCCATTTTCCCATCATAAGTGCTCTCACCAAAAATCTCCACCGCCACTTCAACTATGCCCCCAATCACGAGTTCAAACAAAAGAATATATACTCCTTTTTTTTCTTTCTATCTAATTTAAAATTTAAAATTTATTTTATTTTAATTAATTTAATTATTTTATTAATATTAGTATTATTATTAAACAAGGAATAATCTTGATAATGGATCTATGCTTATCATCGAAATAAAACCAAGCTTGAGTTCCCACGAGAGGAGTTGAAAAAATAGAAATGGGAGGGTATTACATCCATCCTCCTTCAACATTCCATTTTCTAATTATTATTATTATTATTATGGTTACTATCTCACAAATAATTTAATGAGATACCCAGAATCTAAAACCCCATATTTCCGACATCACTTGAGAGACCTGAGACTAGCATGGAACTACATTTCCCTCCCATTATAAGAGCATCATGCTTGATGCAACACAAAGCCAAGGTTAGAAGAGGTACTCATGAGAAAGGAGGAAACAATCAATGAATTGTGTCACTAGTGAAAAGATACTTGCTGCTAAAGCACAACCACAAGGAAGAAGGCAAGGGTTGAAAATTTTTGAATGTTGTGCGAATTTTGACAATTTTATTTTACATTATTAGTTAATATTTTTTCTTAACAATATTGATTCATCTCAAGCTATTAATATTTTATTGTTTAAAATTTTAGTTTATTTATTTTCATGGGTTCCCAATAGAAACCAACATCACGATACCACACCAGGCCTAAACACAACACTAGTGGTCCATAAAACATACTGCTACGTACTTCTGCAACTGTATCACATCACAAGACCTCATTCGAACCATGAAAAGAACATACACGGTCCACATAACATAGTACTTGTCACACACATTCCCATGACACAAAATTAATCATAATATAATCATAGTATAACAACATGGAATACCCATCGCTACACATACAAATATTTCAGGCAAATCAAAACAATAACTGTAGCTACATAATGTCGAGATGAAAACAACATCAAACCATTAATTAGGAATCCTTAACATCACAAAACATAACCAGAATCAAATGAGTACACATAAATAATAATACCAAATCCATACACATCCTAATCTCCATAAGCCTCCCAAACAACTCCATTTACCTCCCAAAGAAAAAAAAATTCCTTTTCACTCCACCAAAGAATACAAACTTTCCTTTTCGCTCCACTAAAGAGGTTGGTCACCCTATGTCCCTAGGCACATATATTCCAAATACATCTACCCCAAGTGATATAATAACATGGTTCAACAACCCACTAGTTATCTATAACTCCTTAGGGCATACCCCCATATAACGAAGCAGTCCCATGGGTACAACCAATCCTTGGTGAACGCATGTCCCTATTACAATACATAACAACATTAGAACCAACATGCTAAAACAATAAGAAAAATTTCCAAGTGGCATCAAATTCAATAGCTTTAGGCCAAATGAGAAAATAAATTAAAACTTAGGGAATAGTTTTAACTTAAATTCAACTTTCGATCAAAGTACAATAAATGGCTAATTAGCTGCAATTAGTGCAAAAATCATCATGTTAGTGTAACAATCAAATAAATTGCCCAAAATTGCAAATGATAACTCAACCAACAGTTAAATAGAATGATTTTCTAGTTCCAGAAAAGGAATAGAAAAGAGAAGTAAAATTTATGAGTAAACTACGTATAGGGAAATATCACATCACAATCATAATGTGGCCTTATATGGCCACCAAAGGGGTACTCATCTAGTTGTTGGAACTTGAATATCGAGCCTCAGATTGTAAAATATATAACAAAAGCAACATCATAAGTACCTCAGTTCTCATCCAACATCAAGTGCGAATTGTAATATAAATAATAACTACCATAATATTTGTTTGAATCATCCATCCATACTCCCACAAGTATTAACATAGTCTGAGAGGTAAGGGTACATGTCACCATATATTGAGCCTAAGGTGTTCACGAAACACAATACACATGGTGCCTGTTGGGTAAATGCCATGAATGCAAAATGAACAAAAGTGGGTTTTTAGTCTATGTAAGACTAAACTTCCTATCTCATACTTAGCTTAAGTGACTAGTCAACTATACACCTGGTACACATAGGTAATCTATATGAAAACCATATATAGAGAGAGAAAGGTACAGGTTTCCATCTACTGAGCCTAAGCTGTTCATGAAACACAATATAGATGGCACCCATTGGGCAATGTGTCATACATACCAAATGAACAGAAGTGGGTTTTAATTATATGTAAGACTCCACTTTCTATCTCTTACTTGGCTCGAGTGAATTTTCAATGGTACTCATTTCCTCTCTCCACACATACTCTTTTTACCGATTTATTCCCTTAGGGTCGGTTAGTGTAAGGTTCACAACATAACACACAACTACATTACTAACACAATGGTGATTCACGCACATCAACCATAGCATCTTACACATGTTATAAATATAGGGTATATCACAGTTATTACTTTCATGGTTTATAATACAACATGTTTCAACATAACACACCTAAAGTGTAGTATAATACAATAGGGGTCATGTGATCACCATATGCCCCTAATTCATGACACAAATCCATCACATAACACATGAAATATATGTATGATGAACATAATGACTAACATCACAACATACAAACAATTGCAATACAACATAGTGACACAATACGATACATCCCAACACAGTAGCAACATCACGATATAATATAATTCACTATGTAACAATTTTTTTATAAAACACATTAGCACACATACATATCACAAAATAACAAAACAATCTAACACTTTGTAGTCCAAAATAACATTATTTTCATATAAAAAAGAGGTAAATCATGCGTGAAATTCACATTGAATTCATGAAAAAGAGAGTGATTACTCTCATCACAAGCACATCAAAATCATAGTAAAACCACTCTAAGAGGCATGCACAATATGTGCATTCATAACATCACATGTACAATATTGGTCACATCACAACATATATCAAATTAATCTTCCCATCTCCTCCACCAACAAGAACAATCATCACAAATCCAATCCTTCCCATAGGTTCATTATTTCAAACAGCATGCAAAAATGACATGTTTAGTGACACTTCACTTCCTCCATGTCTCGGTACCTACAACCACCACATGGTCAACAAAATATTGGCATGACATCCACTTAAATATAACATAATTAACGTTATTAGTTTTTCATTTTCATAATCAGAATAATTCACACAACCAAAGAGGGTTATAGATATATATAATCATTTCATTGCACTTCATTTCTTAACTACAGGAGGAGAGAGAAAGAGATAGAGAGGAGAGAGAACACTATTTTTCCAAGGGTTGAATTTCATACAAGAAGCCAAAAAATATAAGTGCCACTAATTTTTCATGATGGTTTGCTAACTTGACTAGGATCCTATGGTCTTCTTTTACATTTTCCTACTAGTTGCAAAAACATCCAATTTTGGCTAGGATGCTAAGAAACCACCTTCAAAAACTATCTTACGATGGGTAAATGCACAAGTGGTAAATTATTGCGTGTCCAACTATATACCAATAATTCACAAGAACTGACGGAATTTAGAACTTCTGAATGGTTTACAAATGATGGCTATTTTTGTAAGGCCATCGATCGTAATTGGACTAGTTACAAAAACAACCAATTTTAGCTCGAGGACTAAGAAACCATGTCCAAAAATTGACTTCTAATGGATGAACGATCAATAGAAAATTTCCTACACACTCTCCTATATATTGGGAATTCACTGGACTCGAGGAAACTGAGAACTAGAAAACATGTTACAAATGACGCTTGGTTTTCCAAAGCCATCAGTCATAATCAATCCAGTTTGACCTAGTCAAATAATGACCGAAGGCCTACAAAACCCCTTTTCCAAACCAAATAGAAATGTGTTTTCCCCAAGCTGAAGGTTACAGGAAATTTTCTAATAAAAATACTAGATGTTTGCGAAGGAGGATAAGAATTTCTTCACTCAAGGTCCAAACGGCGAGCCGAAATGAAACCCAACTTTTCACTTTCAGTAGTTTCCTAAAGCTACAAAACAGGGTAACAGGGATCCTAGAGGGGCGGATAAAAGATCATAAATGGTCCATTGAGGTAGATCTAAGGCTTGATACAAGTCCCCACATAACAAGGAATATAGACAAAACTTGACATCTCTTTTCTGGGGTTTGGATGGTTGTTTTGTGAGTCTCTGAAAATCACGATTTACCAGCCTTTAAAAGGGAACAATTGATAGGTTTACAAGGGAATCAACTAAACTTTTTAGTAAATGGGGGTGGTTTGCAACTAACTGGTTTGGCTACGAAGTTGTCATATCATCTCCAAATGAGGGTTAAGTATATGGTTTACACAAAGGGTTATTTGCATTGTGTAAGTTACAAGGTGACGTTTTATTATTTGCAAAACAAGCTGGCTTAAAATAATCAATTGTAAAATGATTCAAGGGTTTATATTTTTCTATTTTTTTGTAAATGAAGAACTAAAAGTATGAAAATTATGAAATATGAAGGTATGGGAGACCATGCTTGGAAAATATTAGTATCCATAGTGTATGAGGTAATCCAAGAGGGATCACCCGCATTCCACAAGGATTCATCCCTCTTCTAGGAATTCCATCAAATGGTTTGTTTGATTTTCCTACACTCCCATGCTTTGAATATATGACTACTAGAACAACCACATCTACATCTATAAATTTTCACCGTCCTTGTTGTTTTATGGGAGTCCATACTCTATTTTGAAGCTCCCAATTTGCCTAGGTGGAAATGAGGCTCACAAAGGTTTCAAATTTCATCTATAAATATGTCAATGGTATTTAATTAAATCCCTATGTGGTATTTTATACAAACCCATTTTCACATACCCGTAACCATGACACTCAAAGAGATAACATATGGTTGAGGCGTTTCTTGAAAATACTTTAAGTCCCATCATGAACACCATTCTATGCACATCCAACAATCATTGCAATCCAAGAACCAACCCCTTTCTGATGCGCACTTTCAAAATGTCCATGTGCCCATTTTTAGGCATCCATATTGTCTATATGTCTACCAAAGCTCTAAAAATACATTATATAAAGAAATTTTCTTGCTTTACCTTGCTAGACGTCTCCTTTTTTTAAGCTCTTTATTTAGCACAGGATCAAAAGGGGTGAATAGATTTAAAACCTACTTGTTGCATTTGATGGAGGTTTCTAAATTTTTTCACACAAATCCCCTTTTGTTTCCTTATATCCTCCTATACACTACTCTAGGATCCCATTGCCATTGGCGGAGAATGGAAAAGTAGAGTTTCACATAGAGGAAGGGTGTAAGAGACAAATCTTACAGAGACATATGTGGGATGGAAAGAAAGGGAACTTCCAATGTCTTATTTAATACAACAAAAACTTGAAATAAAGATAGGAAAAGAAATAATGGTGCTATAATGGTTACAGTGCATGTAGCACAGGTCCTCAAAAGCATAGAAGAAAAATCAATATAGTTAGGTGTTACACCCAAATACAACACCTCCTAATCCTCAATATTTTTCTTATGCTTCTATATACGATAAACAAACCTGTAGCATGTAGTAGATCCTCCTAGAGAATTTGAAACTGCCTTAGATACATATACATATCTAGATCAATAAATTTGTGTGCAGTAAAAAGAAGAGACAATAGGGATATAGATTTATCCCCTTGCACAAGGATGGTTAAACCCATAATGGTATTGATTTTATGATAGCTTACACAAGAGTTCCATTTGGCACAACTCCTTGACACATTCTATTTATTTTCTACAACTTACAAATACTACTAAATTTACAACGTTAACTTTGGTTTCTACATGGTTAACATCTCTGGGTCTCATATAAAGTTCTTGAATTATTATGCAACGAAAAATGACAGGTCTGCAGGATTTTTGGATGCATATGCCCTACTCAATCTCCTGTTAGGTAGAATTAGGCCTCACCCATACACCTTTATTAATATCCACTTTCCCACCATAAGTTCTCTCACTAAAACTCTCTACAACCACTTTAACTACACCCCTAACTACAAGTTCAAACAAAAGAATATATACTCCTTTTTTATTTGTATCTAATTTAAAATTTAAAATTTCTTTGATTTTGTTTAATTTAATTATTTGATTAATATTAGTATTATTTTGAAATGACGAATAATTGTGATCATGAATCTACGCCTATCATTGAAATAAAACCAAGCTCGAATTTCCCTGAGAGGAGTCGACAACATGGAAACAACAGGGTGTTACATTCAACCTCCTTTAACTTTTTTTTTTCTCAATATTATTATTATGGTTACTATCTCGTAAATGATTTAATGAGTGACCCAAAATCCAACACCCCATCTTTCCAGCATCACTTGAGAGACCCGAGACTAGCATGGAGCTACACTGAACCTTATTACACCATTTCAGGAGCCAAAAGGAGTTGATCCATAGTTGGATCATGATTTGGATGTGGGGAATGTTGAAAGAATTAAACAAGGGGATCCTCCTCATCTAGGTGGAAAGAGGAGTAAGAATGGGGGATGATGGATTGGGATTGGAGAGATAGGATAGGATCCTATTCACCAAAGTAGGAATCAACATTTAGACATATTTTGAAACCTTTTTAAGATCACCGGCTGGTGTGTTGCCTTGAGTTCCCATGAAATCAATAATTACTTTGTAATTTTGAAAAGTTTTAAGAGGGATATGCAGATATTTTTGGTTCCACTGGATGAGTTGGGAATAGGTAAGAGCAAAGTTAATGGTGGTGTCATGGAAGAGGTTTGTGGTGGAAATATCTTTGTATTGGCTATACACGTAGCTTATTTTGATGGTATATATGGCCTTGTCAACTATATCATTTGTGTCACTTTGGTCATCATGAATACAATTATTACGTGTTTGTTATCCTATTCCATGACTATCAAGATTGGGGATGATAACAAGGGGTTTAGGGACACCTTATTCATTGCAACCTATTCCTCAACTAACATAACACATGTGAGTCATGATGTGCCTAGTGATTGGATACTCATTTCTCAGAAGGCAGGACAGTATGGAGTCATGAATGAGCCATGTAGTTTTAGATGGATATAGGTACTCGTCAACGAGATACCAAAAGCGGATAAAAGTGGAAGAACCCAATGAATATGTTTATTTTTTAGCTTGACACATGCCAAGCCTACTACACTGTTTAGGTGAAAGTGAAATTTGTTAAATACTAAAAGCTTGATACTCTCCACACCCTATAGATTTGAGTTTGAAAGGTGGAGTGGGTAGGATAGGTGTGGATGTGGACGGAGTATTCAAGATAGGCATAGATGTGGAAGAAATATTTAAGATATGGGTAGATTATGATGAAAAATTATGTGAAGTGGACGGAAGGATATCAGGTAAAATTTATGTATTGGAGGATGTCGTGGACGATGGAGATGGAAATGGTTAAGTAACAGTTTCAGCAATGGGACAATATGATTCCTTAAAATCTTGTGCTTCAAGTGTTTGGCAATACTGGAAGGTTTGAGGGTCATCATGAATGGTGACCTCCATGTTGGTATGCTCAAAATTTTGACATTGATGTAGTGTGGATGGTACATCATGCATTTTGTGGATCCAAGGGTGACCAAGCAGTAAGTTGTAGGGTAAATGGATGTCCACAACATGCACTAGGGTGGGTAGCATGGTATACCCCACATTAATGGGAAGGTATAAAGTTCCCACATATTTTATTTCAGTATTATCGTATGCCTTGATGGTGATTATTTCTTGTCTCAAATTCAATTCATTATACCCTATTCGTTGAATGAGAGATAGGATACAAAGATTGACTCCACACCCATTGTCCACTAGTACCCATTTGACGTAAGTATTTTAAATATGAACCTTGATGTAAAGAGGAATATTTTGGGTTCAGTCATGTAGTGGCAAGTCTTTCTAGGTGAAAGTAAGTGGTAGCGTCAGATGAGGGTAAAGGTGAGAAATGAGGGCTTAAAACTGAGTGGGTTCAATATTCATTGGAATGTGAGTTTCCTAAAGAGCACGGTAAAGGATATCTTTATGCACGGAAGATGTTTTAAGAAGATCCATGATGGAGATTTGTGGGGGAGTCTTTTCAAGTTTCTCAACAATATTGTATTGAGCTTGTGGAGGTGGATTGGAAGAAGAGGGAGTATCCCCTTAAACCACTACACGTATCCTGTGAGTGGTAACAAAACATTGAGGGTTGTGGGAAGGTACTTTGACTTTAATGGTGGCCACTTGATGGGGTAATGATGAATATGGCTAATGAGCGATTCATATTGGAAGGGGACATGTCAGTAGTTTATATGGTTAGAATGATGGTTGGATGATTCATGGGTTTTACCAGAATTTTTTTGTCCTTTAATTTAATTGTGGTTCTGACCATGATTGGGGAGTAGATTTTGATAAGTCCCTAGCTTCTAATTTTGGGAAGAAGAGGACGCATTGTCTTTGATTTCAATCTCACCCTAATCAATCAAGTCTTGAATAAATTTCTTCATATTCATTGTAGTCAATTTTACTCCCACTATAAAAGGAAGGAATCCCATGCGCGTTGGCCTATCACCCAGCAGAAGCTGAGCGCTCACCCGAGGCACGCGCAGGTGTCGAGTCTCTCTTTTATGTGATTTTTTAGTGGGAAGCCTTCATCAGTGATTAGTATAGTAGTATTCACGAAAGAAGTTTAGACATACAAGGATTACAAGGCTCACGACGGCCTCCAGATCCTTGTAGTTTCTTTAGAGTGTGTGTTTTAAAAGACTCCATAACACATAATATAATAGAAAGAAAGTTACAACCATTCATTCATAGCATGAAAGGAAAGAGAACTTATATGAACAAAATATACATGAAACCCACTGATATTCATATCTAATTGCAATAGGTAACCTCATTGTATTCATCGTTTCATTACAAAGATCCATAGAGGGAAGACTGTAGTCATGCACATCACTAGGCTTATATAACTACACAAAAATAGAAAAGAAATTACAATGCTGAGCTCAGTACATTAGAGCCCCTCTCACAGTAATCCTGTAGAGCTTTACCCATGTTATCTCTCTCTGTGTGCATCTCTCCTATCTTCTCCTCTTATGTCTATATCCCCCTTTTTTCTTGGTCTGCAGGAACTTGTGTTTATCACCTTCCCGCACTGCCAACTCACCTTGTTACACCCACAAATCCGTTGCCAAGTGTCAAATGTGGTCCTTTAGTGAGCATGTTTCCTCAGGCCTAAGCTCTCCACTCCATCTCATAATGGTCTTCTAGAAGATTCCTTTACTGGCATGCTCTTTCGTGGGCCACCTGTTGCCAGGCTGGCATGTTATCCGCACGCAACCGATCACACTTTTCACATGTTCTACCTTTGTTGCTTGAATTGGCTAAGTCTTGAACCTCCTTTCATGTTTTGCACACTATATGTTTCCTTGAGCCTTTTCTCTTGTGTTATTTTTCCTTGCGCACCATCCTGTAACTGGGGTCCCGCGCGCCCATGCACCTTCATACTTAGTCAATATTTTAGGGGCCCAACATTCATACACCTAGTGGTGACATGACCATTGATTTTTTTGAACTAGCAATACTCATTTTCCCTAAACCAAGAGGGTTTGGGCCTAGAATCATCAATCGGATGGGTTTTTAGGAAAACACCCTTATTAACAACAACTAGTTTTTCAAGGATTGTTTCATGGATTCACCAAAGGGGTATATAACCTTATTTTTGGATCTTGGGTAGACCAGGGTTGACCCTTAGAAAAAAATATGGCAGTGGATTTTTGGACATGTTGGACATGTTTGTACTCTAGCACTTTTTCACCAACAACATTCCTATTCTTTTTGAAGTACTTGGGTTTCTCATATGTTGACAACTAATGGGATTGATTATAGGTGTCGCGGGAATACAAATTGATGAAGCCTTTGGAGATAAGGGATTTTTCTATATGCATCCCCTTTTCTATTATATCATCAAAGGTGTTAGAACAATGGACTTGAAGGGGAAAAGTGAGCTCTTGATGGAGGTTTGTAACAAATATGGTGACCTATTGGCTAGATTTTATGCAAAGTGTAAAACCTAGGCAATCATGAGAATATCCTTCATTTAATGGTGAATATCTTGTGTAATATGTTTATCTATTTTGTAGGGTGAATCCTAATAACTACTTTAAGGGGTTTTACTTTAATTCCCTTAGCTCGTGAACCACAACTAGGCAATTTTCCAGTAAGTAAGAAACTATGAAAGAAATATTTATAGTAGGGGGGAATAATAGAGGTTAGGAAAGAAGAAGGAAGGTGTGCCAAATAGACAAATAGTTATCAGAGTTGGTCTCATCCACACTGATTAAATAAAAAAATAAATCACAACATTCAACAGAACGGGAAAGAAATGACTTCTAACTTAGATTTGAGATAACACAAATTTTATCTAAAACCTATGAAAATAAGAACTCAAAAAAATAATGTAGACACAAAGTTCTCCATAAATCCACCTTTTATTCAATCCCAAGCCTTTGCAACAATTACATCAAGGGTTCCAACACAAATTATAAAAACTCAAGAATTCTCTAATTAGAAGAGTTATTGCTAAAACAAGTTATGATAAAACAAGTTGTGATGATCCTTTAACCCATAGGATATTCCACCTATTTATAATGCATAGAGGGAAATTATAAATAGGATGCTTCAATGAATTCCCACATGTGGAAGCCATAAATAAATTTTTTTGAAATATTCCTCATTGAATTCCTCTTCGAATGACATGCATGATTTACAACTGAAAATAGAACCTTCTATTCTGCATGTTTGCCACCTATTTCCAAGTAATTGAATTATTCCTGTAACTTTAAGTAATGGCTTCTAAACCAATTACCCAAATTTTACAATTTAATTGATCACTAAATTACTTTGTCCGAAAGAATAAGAGAAAGCAGAAGAAATCAAAGAAGATTTTAGAATTTAATCTAGCTATAGAACTTCATTCTTGCCATTGATCTGTCAATTAATTTGTTGATAGAATTTCCCCACATATGCATCATTAACTTCAGAAAACCTAGACACTATGCATGATTTTTCTAATAACCTTTGAAATCACACTTCATCCTGCCTGAATCTGATTTTGTCTGAGACTTCCCTTTTCCACCTTTTCCTGAAGCGTTTGTAGTTGTGAGAGATGGATCTATTTGTTTAGAAGTTGTAATTTATTCCCCTGATTTTTAAAATATCTCTAATGTATTTGTCACTAACCTCAGCTTAATTTTCACAAGTATGTGCAAAAGTGAATCGTCTAGAAAGAATTCAAACAAACATTCAACTCATCCTCCTTTTGTTTTTTTATTGGTAGCCATAAATGCTAGGAATGGGAATTACTTCGGATGCAAGACAAGAGAAGTGGGATCGACAGGGAGATTGCATGCATTTATAGTGGCTACATTTGGAAATTTTGCATGATTGCAAGGATGTCTACATGCTTGGAGAGGGAAATAGTTGTGTTGAATTTAGAAGACAAGCTACCCAGGATCCATAAAACGTTCAATGCTTTTCTTCTAGAAAATTTTCGTGAATACTAGGGTGAGTGGATAGTGTGAATTTAGAAGACAAAGATCTTGTAATCAACATATTTTTAAATGCTTTATAATTCTCAATCAAATGATGCGTTGATTTTCTAAAGCTATATGGATGCTAGGGTGATTAGATGCTTAGGAAAATAGAAGAAAAGCTCCTGAACATCCACGCAAATCCTTAAGAATTTTTTATTTTTTATTTAAAAGCATGTGTGGATTATGAAGGAGGATTGTGTGGATTTAGAAGGGACGGGATGTTTTGCAAAAGGAAGACAAGATGTCAGACATCCACACAATTCACTTAAGTGATTTCCTTTTCTCTTTTAAAAAATGTGTGAATACTTGAAAGACTTTCCTTTTAAATTGCATAGAAATTAGGAAGACAGACTGCTCCAAATCCACAAAAACTTAAGTGATTTCTCCTTACAACTTATACGTGAAAAATAGAAGACTCCTCTACTAAGAAACATGACTTTCTTAAGGAAGATTGTTGCATATGCTGGAAAAATAGGAATTCAAACCAATCATTTTTCCAAAGCATTATCTACTTTATGGGGCCTTAGAATTACTCAGACTCATAATATCCAAAACCTCATTCTTGAAGGGGACTCACTTAATATCATTAATCATCTTAATAGTGCTCACCTCCAAGTTGGAACATCAAAGATTTCATCTTGGAATCCATAAGTATTTTCCAAACCTTCAATAACATTCGGATCATGCATACTTACCAGGAGGGTAACAAGGTGGCAGATGCATTGGCTAATTATGGCATAAATATTAATCACGTTGTTTGGGATAATAAAGATAACATTCCTGAATAGCTTCAAAGCAGTATTCAAGCAGATATTTATGAACATGCAAATTTGAGATAAGGGATATGAGCATTGGGAGTGGAATTGTAATAATAAAACTCCCACATGTGCTGACTTTAAAACAGCACTCATGCAAATCTTGACGGACAATCAAGGTTGTATGAAGTATAATGGGAACTTCAAGTGGATTTATATGGAGAGGAAAGACGTGCATGTAGGAAATATAGAGCTCTCAACAGCTTTTATACAAGGCTTTACAGATTCCCAAGTCAGTAATAAAGATAATGATGATCTGGAGTGGGCTATTAAAAGGAATTTAGTTCACACATGTGGATTTTCACAGGTTCATAACAGCAGTCACTCAGGTATTCGTGGGAAAAGCAATGGCTATCCTAATCATCACTCTCACCACATAGAAAATAATAGTGAAAGGCGGACTGATAAGTGTGCTCTTAAGGATTCTAAAATTTTTATTTGCAAGCAATTAAGCATGGTGATAATGGGAGGAGCCCCTTGCCAGATTAAGCCCAGCGTGGACCCGGAATGGAAAAATAATGAAGAAATTTGGAATCTTCTCAGCCAGGGAGGCATCACCAACTTTGTTGAGAAGATTCAGGGCCACGACCAAAGTATTTCGATTCATTTTGCTAAGGATTGGAAGGATCGCACTGTGGATTATGGAGGGTAGAAGATTTCAATCAATGAGGAGTTAATTGCTGAAGCAACTGGCCTTGGCATGGAGGGGTGCCACTTTTTTAATAAAAGGGTTGACAGAGATGCTGAGGAGAGGAAATTTGTTGAGGGTAATGAGAAGCTGGTCTTTGTCACAGTGGGCTTGCAGGTCAGTTTGATCCCTTCACCTTTTGACAAGGTAACCCGTATGATGGTGCATTTCATTTCTTTGGAGCTATGCCCTCTAAGCATCTTTTATTCTTCAATCACTTCCGCAGGTGTCGCACGGTATGTTTCCCCCACTATCTGCTTAACTCTCTTGAGTGCTCCATTTTGGAGTTTCAAAAACATGCACGTGTGGTTCCATTGCACCAGGGTCTCATTTTCTTGTTACATAAGTTGTGTCTTCTTAGGTCTCCCAGCATCCCTTCCTCCCCTGGCTCTGTTCCTCCTCTGCCCAGCACAGCAGCCACTAGCCCCATCTCTCCACCTTTTGTCCCCGCCACTGTTGTTGTCACCCCTCTGCCACCCTTCTTGGATCCATCTTCCATCCCCCCCACCTCTGCTCCCACCCCCTTCACTTCCACTTCAGCCAGACCTGTTACCAGGTCTTCTAGAAGACTGAACCTTGATACCCCTGCTATGGGGAAGGTCCCTCAGGAGATTGAAATTTCCCATAACCTCTTACATATTATTAGAGCTAGTTCTCAGGAAGCACACATTAAGAGCTCCATAAAAAGTCTGGAAGCCTTAGAAGCTGACATGAAGCTTTTGAAGGAAGAGGTTAAAAACTTGGCAAAGCAAAAAGGTAAGAGGAAGAAGGAGGAGGAGGTGGTTATTGATAATAATCAGGTTGAAGACATATACAAGAAGCTAAACTCCTTAGACACCCGTTTAGGGAAGGCCAAGACTCGCCATGATTATAATATGGCCATTTTTAAAGCAATTGAAGAGTTTATTGAGCAGCATGTCCGCAGCGTCTCTAATCTCAACGGAGTTCCAGCAACCCTTTGGGGCACAAATAAGGAAAGCAAAAGGACCATTAAACAACTGGATGTTACTAACTCTGCCCACATGAAGACATTGGCTATGTTCACCTCTTAGTAGAATATCAAATCTAGCATCGACAAAGCCGCCAAAAATTAATTATGGGTGCTTTTGCTGCACTTCTTTGTAATTATTGTTGTTTGTAACTATTTTTTGGATGCTTTCCTACAGTGTTCGTACTGATTTTATTTTTTTGGGGTAGCTGCTCTTGGGCCACTTTGGGTTTCTTTGTCTCATTTGGATCTTGATCCTTTTTGTTCTGGTTCTCATTCCTATTCTGGCTTCTAGGCCCTCTTTTGTTCTCAAGGGTATAGTCCCTTTCAAAAAACTATTTGCCAAAAATTAAAAAATATGCTTTGCTTAATTGAAATTGACCCTTTAGAAAATGAGTGGATTTGAAAGAGATTGGATTGTGTGAATTTGGATGAAATAGGATTATTTGAAACTAGAAGACTCAAGGCAGAATATCCACGAGTTGAACTAAGACTTTCCCTTCTAAAATTTGTGTGGATTTTAAAACAAAGGGATGCTTTATTTTTGGAAGAAAAGAACTCTCTAATCCATAATTTCCCCTTAGTGAATCCTCTTTCCAAAAAGTGCATGGATTTTAAAAGACTGGTTTGCTAAAAACCATGAATTACATAGAAGACTGGCTGCTCCAAATCCATGATTTTCACTTAAGTGATTTGCCTTGGATGCTTTATATTAATTGCGTGGAAAATTGGAAAGAAGGGCAGCTTAGAAAAACCATGTTTTGGCTCTAGACTGTATTTCTTTCCATTTTTGGATTTTCGGAAGTATAGAATAAATTTTTCCATTTTTGGAAAGGGCCCGAGAAGATGTAGCAGTAAAAATTTGCAAGTTCCATAAATTTCACTTTGTGGCTCCATTTTAGGTGTCATTTTTTTTTATAAAAGTGCATATTTTCTCAAGCTCTACGCATTGGTGGCAGCATTTTCCTTATTTTCATAAAATCCATTATTGCACCTTTTTGGACCAAGCAACCTCTTGTAATCTTCTAAAGGAATCCTAAGCTCTAGTCACCTATAGACAAATTAGTTAGCAATTAAAAACACTAGATAGATTTTTAAAACCCTAGGCTCAGGAAAAGGTCTGGCAGAAAGAATGAATAGGATATGGGGATTTCCAAACAAAAAAGGAGAAAGACAAAAACACAGACAAAAAGAAATAAAATAAAAACCAAAAGAAACTGCAGGTAATTTCTCAAAAAACTCCTCCAATTAGCTGATCTGCAAAAATTCTTCCCTCAGGGTGGATGTCCAGTGGTAATAATGGTGGGGTGAAGTGTTTTATATAACCCAAATCCTACAATTTTAGCTCAATCTATTTTTAAAATAACTTTATTTATTTAATATAAAAATAAATAAAATGCTTTCAGACAAATCCTGGAAAATGAATCGAGTGAGCTTCTACATGTGGGTTTTTAGTGAATGTGGATCTTATGACTCTCTAGGGATACCTTATAGCAATGCAAGTAATTGTAGGAAAAACAAAACACAAAACACGACCCATTACTTAACAAAAACAAAAAATTTAAAAGGAGTAGTCCCAGATTTCATGGTGAATTCTCAGGGACACCATGACTAATTTCTTTTCAGGGATGGGCCATATAATGCATCTAACACGGGATCTCCATTGTTGTAAGAAGGATGGAAAAAATTCTCCATTATGTTGTTTGGTATTACATAAGTAAATCATTGTGACATCATGTTCCACATTATATGAGAAGTATTTGACAAATTTCTCGGACAATTTGATGAAGGTAGTGAAAAATCCCTTGGGCAAGTGGAGGAATCATTCAAGAGCGGGACCACCTAATCTTCATGAAAATATTATCGGTAAATAGGATTCGTCATAGGATACTTATTGACATAACATATAGAAATCCTTACCATGTTCACGAAATCACCCTTTCCTTTGTATTTTTAAAACTTGGGTAGTTCAAAGTATGGAGGGAAAGAGACACACAAGATATCATCATTAAATAGATAAGGACAAAGCTCCTCAAACTTATATTGTTGTCCTTGTCTACTAAGTTGTAACCCTTGAAGCGTTTCGTTCATTTATTTTATTTCCTACTCTAAAGCAAATTCTTGAGGGCCAGTGGGTGGTGGATTGAAATTGGGGCATTGGGAATGTTTAGAACCATGATTGTTTGGCTGTTGTGGATCAATTTGAGAGGTCAGTTGGGAAATTTGATTTCTCATTTGTTGTAGTTGGGATAATACAACCTCCTTAGATATATGAGATTTATGGATGTTCTCTTTGCTATCCCATCCATGTGTAACGTGAAGGTTACTATGATTTGAGTTATTTGGATTGCGATGTAGGGGGGATGGAGGTCATTTTCCAATGCATTCATTCTCATTAGTGAGGAGACTATGAAGTTGGTCATGGGTATAATCAGAAGGAATTTTTTCTCCCATGTGATATAATTGGAGGAGGAGAGAATCTTTGTTTTTATCGACGAAGCGATTAAGCATATCTCATCGTCTTCCTTTTGTGAAATAGGTGCTAAATTCATCATCGATACTAGTATTGACCATTGTTTCTTCATCTTCCCCATGATTGTGGGTTTCTTCTACATTGGCATTGAAATTATTTTGATTGATTAAGTCATTTGTGATTTCTTTTTTTATCTGGTGGCTTATTTCGTCATCATTTCTAAATTTGGATTGGGTAACTCTTCTCCTAGCTTCCATTAGATCCTAGTGCTTTTGAGATGTGTGGATGGGATGGAGGGTTATTACGTATGTGAAATATGTGTAGATGAAGAAAGGATAAGATTTATTATCGACCAATGTACAATCTCAACAATCGATCCTTTTTTTATGACAACAAGATTGAAGAAGGATTTTCCTCAATGAGAGAGGGCTTAGGATGTGTCTCAATGTGAGGGATTTAGAGGATTGGATAGGAGATAAATATTTGGTGTCTGTACCTAAGTTTTCAATTGGTAATATTCAATTAATCATGTTGATTGGGAATCATCGATAAGATGTTTTAATGTGAAAGCATATGTGAGAATGAGAGGATGTTTAAGTGTAATAAATATTGTGATTATAAAAGGGTGTGTGATGTGATATGTTCTAGTATTTTTTTGGACCTAGGTAAGTGTGAGTATATCAGGCATTGTGGAATAAATTACATATATAAGATGGGAATTTGTATGTGGGTTTTAGATGTGTTCATGGAATGGGGGGATGTTTGTGAATTTCCTTTTGTGGTTCTAGAATTTGTTGATTATGAGGAAAGGTTTATTTTTTGTTTTTGTTTTTATCAAAAGGAATGTATGAAAGAGAGGAGTGATGTTTAATGGATGACAAACGACAAGAGTATGGTAAAATATGTATGATGTATGGGGATATTCAAATCGAATTCAAATGGTGTAATCAGAAGCGATGAACGATAAGTGTGTAGGATGATATGATGACAAGAGGGACTAGTGTGGGGTTGTGTACTAGTATTGACAACACTTAAGCAACCATAGTCATACAAACACAACCTAACTAGTCAAATGGGATTCCAACAAAACTATATCTTTATTTTAACACTACAAACTGATAATGGTGCCACAAAATGGCTCTCAACTTATGTTTCAATGTGGGGTTAGCTAGCAAGTGATCTTAGGGATTTTGGACTCCTTGCATTATAGTTTGATATGTAGCTAAAAGGTTTCTTAATCTAGGATATACACAGTCACTAGGGGCATCCTCAATATACCTTGCAGTATGTGGGGCCGAAATCCATGTTACAAGAATTTTGTCCAAGGCCTAGGTATTGGGACATGAAATCTTCTCACTTCACGCTGCTCTTAAAAAAGAAAACGCTTAGCCAATAACGATGGCTCTCCAAGAATTTATATACCCCAAAAAAACACGAGGTGTTTCTACGTGCATAGATGTGAAGCTCATGGTCACGAGACCCCTAGGACTATGATAAGTGTGTGGATGTCACTTCCATGTCTCATTACCCCTATAAATAAAAAAGGGAGGAAGGGTGGCCGCTTTTGATCCTCAAGATTGTCCTAGGAGACGAGAGGAGAGCATACACGGTTTCACCTTTAGGATATAACAGGTAAGAAAATGAAAATAAGATATAGAATAAAAAAATATTGGGTCTTCAAGTGGGCATCCTACAACACAAAGGTTAGTATTTTTATTCATAAACCTAATAATTTCGAATGATCGGGCTACAAGAAAAAAACATTAGTAGTTTTTAGTTAAAAAAAACCTACAACCACAAAATCTTAGATAAAAATGTTTTAAATATTGAAATGGACAAAGTCTCCCCTTGTTAATGCAATAATTCTATAAAAACATAATTTTAAAACTTGTAAACAATCACCAAAAATACCTGGAAACAAGGTTAGATTGTTAGCTTTAAGAAAAAATTATGTTTTCACAAAACGCTAATTATCAAGTCAAAGGTGCTAAAATAAGGTAAAAGTACTAATACAATTCACATGGGCACTAAAGTATGATTAAACAGATATAAGAAGCAAAAACACTAAAACACAAGGCATAGGTGTTAAAAAAGACAAATAAAAATGCTAAAACAGAAAAAATAGCATATACAAAACATAAGCACTAAAGTATCCACATAAGCACCAAAAGTCAGGGAATACACGCCAAAACATCCATAGACAATAGTTAGGGGAAAAAGTGTTGATGTATGTCACATACGTGCCACAAGTTTTACAAAAGTGCCAATTGATAGTCCTATAAATCACAAAGGTTTAAGTCTGGACAAAAGTGTTGATTCAAGACAAAAACACTAAACTTTATAGTGTAGGTGTTGAAACATAGGGCATAGGTGTTGTTAGAGTCTAGGAATGGAAATTAAGCACGAAATTTGAAATTTTTTGATGTAAAAAGGGTTAAATTCTCACCAAATTTAGACAACTCATGTTACTCACTATATTTAACTAGAATCAAACTACAAATTGAGGTAAGTACCCACAGTGGTTGCCAGAATGTAGATGGAAAAGAGTGATTAGAATGAAAATGTAAGCTAGAAGCCAAACTAAAATAATTCCTATATCTAATACTCCTAAATACTACCTTAGATTGAACAAGGATAGGAGGGCAAGAGAAGTAATACCTACAACTTACCAATGAAGATATTTCCCTTGATTTTTTTGTTGTGCTTAAGATGATTGATTGCATTTTTCTTGCTTCAAATTTTGTGGACACAAATGGGCAGCACCTCCCCTTTGTAGATTGAGAATTTTCCTATGGATTCTTGATGGATATTTGAGATCTCTTTAGAAATTTTGGCAGCACTTAGCTATGATTTACAGCCTGTGGTTGGGAGAATGGATGGTGAGGATTGATCCAAGTGGGATGAATATCAATGGACGATAATTGAGGAGAGGATTATAATTTTCTAGAATGGATAATTCTAGATTTTATAAGAAGCCTCCATTGAATTTAAAATTCAATGGAGGTAGAAGTTTAGAGAGGCTTCTAGAAATAAAAACCTCTAGATTTAGAAGTAGAGAATATGATTAGTTGAGGATTAGATTATATTAATAAAATCTGATTAGGGATGTTATTTACATGGAGAGGATAGGTGTAGAGTATGTGGGTAGGTAGGTGTAGAAATATTAAATTCCTAGAAAATAATAATAAGGATTAAGATAGGATAATGGGATATAATAATGAATTAAAGGGATTAATGATGAGATGGGATATTAGAATAAAGGGTATGTGTGGTAAATGGGATTAATAGTAATTAATATAGTGATTAATTATTATAGGGTTAAGATTGGAGTTATAATGATGAGTTAGTAATGGGGCGAGTATATTGAGAATTAATAATGTTAAATATGTATTTTATTTATTTATTAAATATGTCAACATTTTACATGTCTACAGTTTGACTCGTTGTTAATTTTCTACCAAATCCAATTCATGAATCTATCCTAGGACGAACTAATGGAAGTTCTTATATTTGAAAACTAGTGATTACCTATGCAAAGATAGGACTTGTGGAGGAGGATAGTACTAGTGGATGGTAATGTTCAACGTGACTAATTGTGTTTACGAGGTGAAATCAAGGCTCTATTAAATTGATAATTCCTATGTATCATTTTAAGGTGTTTTTATAGGCTCAACTAATCATGAGTAAGTATATATAGCAAACATGATGTGACCAAGATGTGCATAAAATACAGTAGGAGGAATTTTTGATAAAGAGAAAAACTAATCAATAGTCTCAGTGTGTTAAGGTGTGCCAAAAACTATGTTTCCAAGTGTCAAAGATAAGAATTAAGTGTCTATAGTTCTTAGGATTTTATTCTATATTGAAAAATTTATATGAAAGGGATAAAAGAAAGTGTGTATATTTGATAACCTCTACAGTTGTTGATAAGTGTAACTAAAAGTTTCTATTTTCCAATATAAAAATTATAAATTAAACATGTGTAGAGTAAGTTTCCATAATGATGAGGAAACTTATAAATATGAAAACATAAAAGAAGAATGAAACTAGGAACGAAAATGAACAAATACACCTAATTGTATGCAAACCATGCTATCACTCGCTGAAATTATTGAAGGGTGGTATGGGGTAAACATGCCATAAAATGTATATATGTTGAACCAAAAAGTTGAGGGATGTTGATGTGCAAACTAAAATTGAAATGGATATGCTAGACATTTAAGGGTTGTTGTTTCCCCAATTGTAAATTTCTATTAGTATTCAAATGCTCCAACTTATAATGAATAATTTGGTTCAACCTTATTATTGTCTTGGTAAAATAAATGAACAAGGATTTGCAACAATAAATATCATAAACTTATGAGGTCCATATTGACCCATAGAAAATGGATGTACAGAAGGAAAACCCCTAAGTGTGATTATGTAGTACCATAATCCCCCATATTGAAATATAGTGTGTGAAAATGGATAAAACCCATGTCTCATGATGTGATCAATTGTATCTCAATTTGAATACGATTTCTCAAAAAATCTGAATATAGTCCCTCAAAATCATGTATAATTTACAAATATGGATGAATTCCATGTCTTGTATGATCAATTATTCCTCATTTTGAATATGGTTTATTTGAAATCATGTAAAATGTCTATAAAAACCTATTCTGGCCCAATCTAAACTATATAGTTTCCCCCTCAAATTAAAATATTGTATATAACATATTCTAAATATTTGAATTAAGTCCATTTCATACCCCCTTTTTAATGAGGGATGGAACCTGCATATCACTCATCTCAAAAGAAAGGGTTATTTCACTACACATAATGGTTATAAAGATAAAATAAGAACTAACCATGCAAAGAAAATATACTAACATGGTAATATGTGTTATTACATAAATAGTTGTTCATTACAAGGACATATAAAACACATAATCCAAGGAATGATTATAGATTTGTTTTTTAAAAGCATATAAGAAGTCATCATGTGAAAAATCAGTTATATATAGATTTCAGCATCAACAAGGTATAGTAATGAAGCACACAATAATAGGCATACCCATAAATGCATGATATGTATCATGGAAATGTGAGCACTAGTAGATGGAAATAAATAGTAATATGCATGGTATAAATCCTGACACCTAACATATTATAAAAATCAATATATTCAATCATTAATGTAGATAATGCAATAAAAAATTAAATGTTTGTAAGAAATCACAAACACAAAGCATCCGAATGAATAATTTGTAAGAAAAAATCATGATTAATAATCACACAAGAAATATGTGACATGGAAACCAATATGAAAACTGACAAAAGGATCCTTTGACACAACTGACGAAGGACATGAAACAACATGCACAAGTGAAACTATGAACCAAGCAATGTAAACATGTATAAAAATATAACAATCTAATCAATATAAGTATACATCAATATCAAGAAATGTATGCACATAGTAAACAATGTTAGTATATATAATCCGTCAATGCCATCATCATGCATAGGGAAGAAAAAAATACATATAATAAATCTATCTAATGATATACGAAAGACACGCTCATGTATAAATAATTTAATAGGCCCATTACGGTCAACAAACTAACGTGAAAACATCGATCATGAAAAACATGCACAGGATGCCTTTAGCACGGGTATCTCCCTAACATAGAGAAATTTCCCTCGAGTATGAACAATGAAAAAAATTCATGTGTACATTTATTAATGTAACCTATATGTCATGCATCTAAAGTATACCATAAAAATCATGTGCATAAAATGGATATATAAATCACTACGTAATATGATAAATAACTTCAAGAAGGCATTGTGTACCAATAAATCAATTAGTGTATAAAATCTGGTTTTGAAATTTTTGAATATTTTAGTACGTAAACGAGATTTAATCAATCATGCAAAGGCCAAGATGTAATCAAGTAGGAAAAGAAAAGAGGGAGGAAATAAAACTAAACTAGATAGTAATTATGAAATAAAAAAAATAAGGAAATTAAATACCAAAAAAAAATGAAATCAAGGAAACAAATCTAAGAGTAAACTAATGATGCAATCAAGCAACCAAATGTTAATAGATGCATGTTATAAATAGAATAAAGTGAAGGGTTCTAAATATTGGATGGATTTTTTCAATGAATAATGTGCACAAGGTAGAAAATAAATGTA
The DNA here is from genome assembly GCA_019776745.2 of Taxus chinensis. Lineage (NCBI taxonomy): Eukaryota > Viridiplantae > Streptophyta > Pinopsida > Cupressales > Taxaceae > Taxus > Taxus chinensis. Next base: position 74,983,009 of record CM034155.1, on the reverse strand, counting down.
GTCTCAAGAGGATGTGAGTTAGTGATATGTCCCAATGTAAATGTGGCTATGATTAAAATAGTCATGTCTTACAGGAACATGCCAATACAAATATCATAGTAGACATATGCCTATAGTGGGAAACTGGGAGGCATATAAGAAAATGTCATCCAATGTGTAGGTGTAGAAAATTTATGGTTATGTAGCTCAATGTGTACCTTGAAAAAAGTAATGAGAAATGACCCATATGGAGAGGAGCTAATAATATGCCCCATGGAGGTGTTACATGCCTCAAAGTATGCATGTTATAATCAAATTGTTGCATAAAATGTGTATGCGTGTGTTTCTTCGGAAGACAACCAATACAAATGTCTTAAATGAAACAAGAAATCAAAATAAAATGGAAATGAAAAATAGAAAAAAAATTAAAGCCAAGGGAATAGGCAAATCAATCATTCAAATCAAGAGAGGGAGGTCAAACAAAATAAAACAAACATTTAAGCATGCAAACCATAATAAAGTATACCATAAACTACATAATCAAGATGACATATGAAGGACAGGTAGGAGTGCTAACCTATAATAACATTAAGAGGGTGATATTATGGTTAAGGATCGATTGATTCAATAGTGTATCATACAAGTCATATTTTCTATCAAATTTGAATTTTTCATGAGAAAAGTTTAGAGAAAGTTTGGTTGATTATTCCTCTTTATGGTTATATGTTCTATAATTGATCATTGTTATAGTGACTTGTTTACTGCAAAATTGATGGTTTTTTTAAAATTATTTAGTTTGATTGTTTTGGGGCAATGAGGATTTCTTAGTCATTACTGAATTGTTTGTTAGATAGTAAAACTTATTAATTTTGAGACATAGCCACATACACTTTCTTAGTAATTAAAAGAGGGGATTGTTCCATTATAAAGGTGCCCCTATTAACAAGGTCTTAAATATTTTTTTGTAACACATAGAACTTATCTCAATCACGTCTATTAATTCTATGGAAGTCAAAAAATTGTGCATCATTCCATATTGGTAGACAATAAGTGGGTCAATGTCTAAAAGGAGGTAAGGTGATCAAATTATTGTCAAGTAATATCACTAATATAGCACTTGGTATTTCTTCTTGTCTTTGAAACTTAAAGGAGCCATTAATATGATTAGTAAGGATTAGTGAATATTTAATATTGTCATTATTTCTACATGTAAAATCATTCTTGGTTGTATAACTTCTCTTGTGCTCACGAGTACTAAAACAAGGTGAAACTGTTCCTATGAGAAATGTAAAATGGATGCAAAAGGTCACCCCAATATTATATCATATGAAACAAATATGATCAAAATATATAAAAACATAGTAAATTGCATTCTCTTTGAGAAAAATTAGAAGAATCTCACTAAATATAAATTCATTCTTGAGATTTGTGGGTTGATATATCATCTATGTATAATGTCATTAAATCTAAGAATTGAATAAAAATAGGGTTTTCTTCATTTTTTTTAATATTTGAAAGACATTCAAAGGTAATTTTTGTACCTTGTTGATGCTAAAACAAGACAATAATTCCTCCTCTAACCATAGAAACAAGTAGATGGATCCACTAGGTAAATAATAGAACCAATCAAGCCTATGAATGACTAAGATTATATGGACCATCACATGTGTAGTTTATATTAGAAGAATAAAGGTGTGTAGGGTGTAAGTACAAATCTCCATATCCATTAAATATATGAAAATCAAGAATTACAAAACCACTTGGATAAAAATAATTAACAACCATATAATCAATAAGAACTTGGTGATGTGTAACTTCTTATTCTACCCAAGCTTTTGATGAAATATATTTTAAAGATAATGCATTAACTTGTTGTTAGAGTTATTTTATTAAATACATAATGGATACCATTCAGGGAATAAGTATAATAATGGTATGAAAATATTCGTTCAAAGGTATCATTTCACCATTGATTTAAACATGGGACTAGAATTCTCAATAGAAGTTGAAACATGAAAATCATCAAAAGGCATATAAGCATAATTAAAAGGCATCGAAACATCTTGAGAATAAGAATATCCATATTTCATCCAATTCATAATTTTATCAATCCTAAATTTATCATATCTACATATTTGTTAATAGTATCCACAAGTGTATTTATTAGATTCATTACAACACTATGCTCATGTTCGACATTTTGAGTATCTTGAACCTCCTTGTAAAAAAGAAAAGAATATTTTGTTCATTTACAATGTATACATAGAATTGATCCCATTCTTCACTAAAATCATAGAACGAAACATTATCATCATTCCAATAATCATGTGTATAATTATCATTAACATAACAATAATGTACATCATGCATAGAAGAAGAATATACAACATTAGGTTGTGATGCCTCTAAATAATGAGCCACTGTAGAAGGATTAAAGGTTAAAGGATGAACAAAATAAAACAAATATCTCTACCTTATATGTGTAAATGATATAATAATTTGTACTAAACTTAATAAGAGAGGGAGAACAAAACCCTAAATTTTAGAAAATAAACCTAAAATTAGACTCTAAAAGAGGAAAATATGAAATCATAATGGGAAAGGAAAACTCAATATTTTATGTTTAGTCAATTATCAGGTTCATAGAAATGTATTAATTATTTACACCTAAAATGTAAAATAGCTATAACTAGACCTAATCTGGATTGTATAAATAATTGTAGTAAATTTTGTTAATATGAACTCAAATTGAGATGATTCTAGAGAATATACAATTTAAAGAATAAAATTGATTCTACATGAAAGATGGGTGTATAATAAACACATGAGCATGGATCTAGCTCAAAAAGGTGTCATCAATATATTTGGTGAATGATATTATGCAAAATAATTATTAGACACAACTGGTGAAGGAAAATGGTATCATCATATGGTAGTGATAGGAAGATAATAATGTATGAAAAGTCTACAAATTTCTATAGATGTTCATTTTTGCCCACACTTTAGGTTTAGGGTAGTGCAACACTATGATATTATGCAATGAAGCCTATGTAGTATCTCATTTTTCCAATACCTAATAATGAAATTAAAAAAAACACAATGACAATTTGTAGGAACTATTGGCTTCAATGGACCTCCACATTCTCTAATGCATGTAAGCATTACACTTCACACCAATACCCTGAGGAGGGATCAAGCTACAAGTACCAAGTCCTATATTTGATAAAAAAAAATATGAAAATTTGTGTAATATAGAGTTAATCCTTATTTTTACCCTTGACACTTACCACCATGTAGCATAAGTGATCTCTTCCACAATTCCACAACTAATTTATCCATTATCTTATAATTTCGTCAAAAATTACTAGGTCCTCAAGAATCTTCTACAAATTCATACTATCAATGAGGTCATAATAGATATGATGGACATCATCCAATGTGTAGTAATTAATAAATTTTTATAAATTTATCCTTCATAAAACTTTTAATAACCTCCTGTATCTTGTCTTTAACATCTTCTATTGCTAAATATTTCACCCACTTCAAGATGTGGCATCATGTTATGCTCCATCCGGATAAACAGTGATATATAAAATATATGGTTTCGTAGCCCCATAAATTACTCAAAATTAAACTTGTAGAAGGGACACTCAAACAAAAGATAACAAGAAAATTGTCAAAAACATCTAAGTAAAGGTCTCATAATTTTACACCAAACCCTATTTTCCATTAGAGACTGTATGTTGAAAGAACAAGAATTAAAGAATTTTCAATTAAAGCATGGCTAGGTATGGCCAAGAATTGAGATTCCCTACAAAAAATGGAAGGAATGAGAGAAATGGTCTAAGAAAACACTCAAAGCACAAAACAATATTTGAAAAACATGTCCATACTTCCTTTTTCAGAGACACATTTTCCCCAAAAGCTATTATAGTCACTAAATTACGCACTTGGGATCATTATTTAATCTTGGTCTCATACTAATATTCATATGGTTCTTGAGTGAAAAGAGTAATAATTAATCCTTATCTCTGGACTTTTTATTTTTCTTTCTATCGTTACTTTTGGTCTTTCACCTACACTTTCCTAGTCTGTATTGTCATTTTGTGTTCTTCCTATTTCTGACTGGGGCACCCTACTAAGGACTGGGGTGCCCCAGGCACCCTGGCCCCCCTATGGCGCCTTGATCCTCTTTGGACTTTACTCTCCTCTTTTGGAAACTTTCTAATCGTTTGAACTTTCTATCTTTTTGGTGGTCGATCTTTTTGGGGTTAATTACAAAATTAGAAAAAGAGAACCATATAAATATAAAGTTATGAGACCATAATGAGGGATCAAGCACTAAACATATACTATCACTATTTAGAGTTGCATCCATCAAATGCACCTAAAGATACATTTGCATCCATCTATTTCCATCACAAGGCACACAAGGCGGGTTCATCTACATCACACTTCATAAGAGGGGATTATATTGTTTCCATGCACACATTTACTACATTCTACATCTATTTATTTTCTCGTTACTTCACAAAGTGTGACTGGCACAAGAGAAACCTACGGAATTATTTACACACACACACACACACACACACACACACACACACACACACACACACACACACACACACACCTAAAACTACATTGGGTTTGAGATGTAGTGCAACACTTAGTTAATAAGTCCACTATTGTGGCCACTAAGGAAAGTATGACCGCTTCATATGCATATTTATTTTTTTAGGGTTTTGATACTTTGTTTTAGGTTTTACAGGTGATTCCTTATTACAAGTCTTACAATGACATATGACGTAGTTCAGCGAAATCAGTGTGACATGAAGCAAGTACATGAGAATATCCAGTGACACCTCAGAGGAGGTTTTTAGTCCATTTCCGTAGACCAAGGCACCTAGATCTCAAACTAAGGCACCCACAGGTGCCCCTATCCCTTTTCAGGTGCCCTAGTCTAGTCAAAGAGCTCAGATCTGTAATTTCTTGGGCTCATGTGTGATCGTTTCCTCCTCTTATTCACATGTTTCTCACTACGACAGAGTACCACACCTTTTTTGAATCAGCTAATGAATCCTTAACCCTCTCTTGCATATTATGGTTTCACATTTCTATTTTCTTAGTTGTTTGGGTCATTTCCTTTATTTATTTAGTTGTTATTTATTGATTTACATAACATCAGATTAGACTAGGATATAACATTTAATTTTAATCATTTTGGTGAACCCATAGATTCAAACATATTTCCCTAGGATCTGAAAAAAAACCTTAAATAGATAACGATGTCTCCTCTCCTTCTCAATTCATCATTCCTCATGTCACTGTTAAACCTATCTACGATGAGGCCACCATTTCTTAACTCATTTCCCTATATCGTGACGTTACTATGCCAAATCATATACAAAAACAACTCTTAGCCCATGAATGACATGTACCTACTAGCTTTGAAAATTATAGCATTGGCATTGTTTCTGATGCAATGAGCTTCACTCATTATGCATCATGTTATATAGTTAGCCATGACCCTCCTTTTTATATGTACAAATAAATTCTAGATGATTCTCTTATTAATTTCATGCTTGGTATTGACGATGGTACATTTATGCATACTGACTCTCCTCCTATTCAGACCACTCCTATATCTACATCTCATGCTTCTCCTATTTCTGATAATTTTTCTCATGATCCATCACCTACTTGTCCACATGTTCATTCACACTATCTTTATGATTCGATTGATGACATTTTCATATATGAGTCTCTTTCTTATTTTGACGAGCCAATTGATAGTCATGATTCTACTACTTTACATACTATTGAGTGTGAATCTCCTACTCCATTTCCATATTCTTCTGAGCTTGTATCTATCACTATGCATGACTCACCTCCATCTATTAGTTTGTATCCTCCTATTTTTGCATATCCATTAGACAATCCATCTCCTAGGGATGTTTCTGATGCTAGTCCTACCAAAACTATGGATGTTCCATATCCTTCATCACCTACACTCATTGTTCCTTTAACACCAGCTTCTGCTTAATCTCCTCTCGAAATCCCTATGATTACTCACAATGGAAAATTACAACCGCTTAACACATTATTGCCATCTTCTACTATTTTTCCACAAGAAATCTTGTCTCTCATACCTGATGTGGGTCACTTAACATCTCAAGTTCAATCACTCACATTAGAGAGCAAGGCCTATTATGCTTCCATTGATAACAATTCATTGCATGACAACCCTATTTCTAAAAATATTTATAACTTAGCGTTTCATAAGGATTTTATCATGCCTACCTTTTCATATTTTGATGGTATTGGAAACCCCTACTTAGATCTCAAACATTATCGTATGGCTATTACTTCATATTCTAATGATCAATTATTGCTTAAATCCTTTCGCCATAGCCTTACCGATGACGCTTTGCAATGGTATACTCACCTACCATTTGGGTCTATTAACACTTATCATGAGATGGAATAATCTTTCCTCTATCATTTTATCATCAACAATGGCCCTAGAGTTACTTATGATCATCTACCTACTTTACATAAGGGAAAAACATAACCTATCATGCATTACATCTTAGGATTCAACACTTGTATACACCAATTAGTATTTTAACCTGTTGATATAGAGAAGCATTTTATCTTTTTTCATGGTTTGATTCCAACACTAAAACAACAGCTACAAGATCACACATGTGAATCATTCACACTTCTATGTTATAGACTTATTGATCTAGAACAAGACCTCGTTTCCACACCTGTTATAGATCCTCCACCTATAGTTTCCATTGCTACATCATCTAGTTCTTCTCCATTACCATCAATTGAGCATCCTACACAATCCCCATCTCTTCCTCATAAGAAATCTTAGCCTACTACATATCCAAAGCATCCTTCTTCTCCTACTCCATAGCAAGCCACACCTCAATCTTCTACACATGTCTCGTGTGAGCCATTGCATTTATCTCATCATGCTCGACCATATGATGTGCAACGTGTTTTGATTAATGAATGGTTAATTAGATTACCTTCTAACAAACATCATTCACAAAATCATTTACAATGGTAGTGTGATTGACCACATTGTAATTATCACGATATCAATGGCCATAGGGATAATGATTTATTTTCCCTTCACGATCAATTACAACAACAAGAGAATAAGGGCATCATCACATTTGGCTCTCTCTCACGTGAGTAATTCATATCTCCTCTACCTCATCCATGAACTGATACTCTGGTTGAGTTATCTCCTCCTTCTAGTGTTAAGATCATTGTTCATCCATCACCACAGATCATCACTCATGCGCATTCTCCATTGTGCCCATCCATCGCTACATTATCCCATCCATCTCATTCATCTCATCCATATCATCCATCACATCATTCTACTACTTCACATTGGCTTCCACAATGCTTGGAATTCATACCTCCCACCGCTGCTCCATATGACATTCAATTTGACTCATACGCTCATCTTGCTTCCATCCCACATGCTTCCACCACTTCACACCACCTCGGTATTTGGTAGGTGATTATTATCACCTCATCCCCCAATGATGCACTCATGTTCTTATGATTCTTAAATAACTATTGATGGATCTATTACAATAATAACATCTCTTCATGTGATCTATCGATTCATCTATCACATTCTATTGAATCATTCCCCGATGACACACTCTTGTGGTTCGGCTCACACTTGAATGTAGAGGGAATTATATACACATGAACCCCACACACTACAAGTAGTTACTACACCTAGGCACCACATATCAGCACATGATCCTACATTATCTACATATTACACACTCCATCATAGGCTATAGGCATTGCGAGTATTTATACATCCTACATCTTGTCTTACATACATCATACACATACTACAAATGAATCACACACTAAACCATAGTTATCACATGTTATAATGCCCGCTTCAAACTACCACTTGAGACCAAGAAACAAACTAGGATTAGCTAGGAAAATTATGGAATAATTTTTTTTTATTAAGAGTGTTACCAAGGAGGGTTACAAGATCACAATTAGCACAAACCAGATAAGGGTTAACAAGCAAGGTTGACCTATATCAATTACTTCTAGCAACTATCATCGACAAGGCACAAGGTCAAACAAGAAGTTAAATTCATCACTTAGGTTAGGAGAGTGAAATTCCTCTCATCACTGTCCTAACAAGATTATAGGGTTCAACTTGATTTTTTTCCCACTTAGATTCATCAAAACTTTCCTAAATAATTCCCATTGGATAGGAAATTATCTCACCTTTCCAACCATATAAAGAAGTCCTCCTAACTCCTTATAAATCTCAAGTTATGGTCCGGCGGAGTTCTGGGGTGAAATTTTCCCTTGGGGAGTCCGCGGACTTAGGGAGAAATTTTTTCCTTTGGGCGGGTTTGGGGAGGAAGGACATGTGTCACTTCTTGATTGGTGTGGGGAGAAGTGGACTGATGAAAAAAGGGAAAATTGATATTTTATGAGTTAAAATCTCAAAGGAGAGAAAATCTCCGCTCTTCCGCCAATGTCCAATTTGCCACGTGTTAGCACGTGATTGGATGGGGGTCGGTGGGTCGCAGGGAAAATTTTGGTATTTTTCCCAAGGTTCAAAACAAACCCAAATTTTCTGACTCCAACTTACGCAAAATGCCACGTGGCATTTTCTGATTGGACGTTGTCCTACGGAGCGGCAAAGTGATTTAGAGTTTTATGCCCAAGGAATTTAAAGTTCATAAAGGCTTACGTGGACACGTGCATCCATTAGGACACGTGTCACCACCTAATTGGTTGCAGGGGTTTGGGGCTACAGACGAAAAAGTGAAATTTTTCCAAAAGAGGAAAAGAGTTAAATTTTCAAGTTTAATCCATGTACCTTCCATGCCACGTGTACGCGGGGCAAAATGGGAAAATTTTCCCAAGGTCAAATTTTCAAAAAGCTAAGTTTCAAAAGGATTCACCCCTCCAAAGTGCCACGTGGTGACACATGATTGGCTGAGAGTGTTGCGGGGCTGTGGAATTTTTGGGGAAATTTTTCCAAAGTTCAAATTTTGATTTTAATATAGTTAGATTTATTTTTGGATGGCCATTTTTGAAGTAAAACTTCAAATGGCCATAACTTTTGATAGAAAGGTCAATTTTGGACAAACAAGGACTTTCCGAAAATCTCTTGGAGTCCTCTTTTCACAAAAATCATCAATTTTAGATTTTGATGAAGTTTCAAAGGTCAATTTTAAGAAATAAATCTGCAGGGTTTAAAATTCAAAACTGGCAATTTTCCAACTTGAAATTTTGATAAAATTAGAACTGTTCCTTCACTCAACATGTCAAACAGACATGGAGGATCAGTCTAGGGAGGGTTTAGAATATTTGAGTGAATTCAAATTGTCCAATTTGTTCGAGGTTGCATTTTTCCGGCAATAGATGAAAAAACGACTGTGCAAGTTCCCGTTTGAAATTCATTAAGTTTTGGAGGTTCTTTTGTAACTGTTATATTGAATTTGAGTTCCTTAGGTCTTCCTAAGTATGAATTTAAAGATTTCATAACTTATTGTTGAGTATAAGTCTGCACTGCTCATTTTAATTAAAATGTGCAGTGCCAGATTTAAGTTTTTTAAAAAAGTGAGTTGTTCCTTTTAAATTGATTTAGTGATTTGTCTTTTGAATGTGCACATGATTATAATTTAGTCCAATAAAATGCTTATTAGATCATCCATTCAATTCTAAAATGAGATGCATTTCTGATATCAATTTTAATATATATATTTTACAAGCTTATCACACTGTCTTTCTTTCCCACGCATTCCTTCCTTCTTTTCTTTTTAACAGCCATCAATTTTCAATAATAATTCAACTCAATTGTGCAATAAACTTTTACAAATTCCTTTCTATTTGATTTCAGTAGCAACATTAGATTCAATGTGTAAAGTTAATTTCAATTTTAAAACTCACTTCAAAAGATCAAAGACTGTCATTTATGTCCTACATGTTCTTCTTCCCAAAACAGAAATTACAAACATAACAACAATTAAATTACAATACAACAATGCAAGTTGAGAAAGAAATGTAATTCATTATTGATTTCCAACAATACTTAACAAATTATTTCTTCCTTTGAATTTCAATATGTAATTTACAACTGTATGACATTCTTTTCCAATATAGAGAATAGAATAATAAATCTTTACATTTCCTAATGGGTCTCAATCTTTTCTTTCCAATGCAAAGTGTCTTCTCATTACAACAATAATACAATCATCCACTTCAAAGTGGGAAGGTTATAGTAAATTTTGCTCAAAGGAAGGGACTTTCAAAACTGTAGAATTCTTTCTCTAAACAACAACATGTTGATTTCTTCTTCTTTTCAACTTTGATCACAACAAGGAAGGAGAAAAGGCAATGCTCTCCACCCAACCAAGACATCCAATGGGAAAGGAGAAGCCATCCTTCCCCATTGGCCCCCGAGCCCCAACCATATTGGAATAGAGAATGAACATCAACACATGGCAACAAGGCTTCTTTCACAACAAACAACATTCTTTTCTCATGCATAGAACAAAAAAATGCACAGTCCAAACAAAGACAACAGCTCACAACTACAATAAGAATCATAGACACAACACATGGGCTTGATCAAGCAAGCCATCAAGAGCAAGAACTATGGGGAATCTCCTTATGCCTCCCAATTTGGAATTGGGCATCCACCAGAATGCATACCACCAATAAACACATCAAACCCATAAACCTTATATCTCTCAACCCCTCCTTGTGCCCCGCTCAAGTTTATCCCTTATGCCCCCCCATAGTAAGAAATGAAAGAAATTTATTTTCCAAGGTGGATCCGAAAACCAAAACTCCCTCCACAATAGAATAAGTGCCATTGGCAAATCCCTTATGCCCCCCTATATAAGACCCCATAGTCTTCTCCTACACCTTGCCCTAAGAAATCTACCCAACCATCCATGAATACGCAACACAATCACCATTTCATTCATGCAAGAAAAGGAAAAAACAACATATAAAAAGGACAAGATCCTACCTCTCCATAGTGGAGATTGTTTCCAAAACATCATTTCCTTCAATGCTCAAATATGCAGTCCAAAACAACAACACCAAGCATGCAAATCAATTTTCAAACTCCTTCCACAATGCAAGGCTCCAATAGTAATAAAAAAATTCAACCCAAGAAGAAAGAGAAAAGTTTCAACAACCATAAACAAGGGAAGAATTCAAATTTTAAAGGAGAGGGATGGAGAGGATGATGTGGATTCCAAGTAGGATGCCACATCATTCTTACTCAACCCTAAAAAGAGAAATTCAACCTCACAATCAAACACAATAAATGGAGATGACAAGCAACTTACACACTCAAAAATTAACCCATACTTTAACAACGACTAAATTAAAAATTTATAAGAAAAAAACAATAAAGACTTACACATAGTCATTTCATAATACAATAAAAAATATTAATTTTGACTCCAAAACCATGGGTATGGTTGGTGGATGATTTTAAGAGGTGTGGGACAAGTTTAACATGTCCCAAAAGCCTCAAAATGTATCCCTCAAGGATAAATTCGAGCTCCATTGAGGATGGAGTGTTCTATACTCCAAAATCTGACTTACACAACTTACACATCAATTACACATTCTTACAACATGCATTAATATCTATGACTTCATTTATTACATTCTTTTGACATAATGATTTATTTATTTAACCTATGGTTATACATAACATAATTTCAATTTAATTAATAACTAAGACCACAACTTTATTACTTACATTCCACATCCCAATTAAATTAAATTAAATTGAACTATATGACTTTCACATTAGGATTATCATTTTTTAAAATTAAATTACAAGAAGGAACACTTTACTAAATAAAATACATACAACATTAATTAAAAGGAACACATACATAAAACACACATCCCATGGTCACATATAATGGAAATCCCCCCCATGGGAAATCCTAACACCACACAACACACAAGAAATTACAGTTGCCATGGTGACCCCATTGAGTTCATCCATAATTTTAATATGGTTAGTCTCCAATCCCCCGACATTGTTGTGATATTTTAACCTGCAAAATAACAACACCTCCTTCGGCCTCGTGGCCATATCAGAACATCCAAAATGATATAAGCAACATATAAATATCAAATCCAAATCACAACATTATCAAGAATTCAAAATTATCATTTTAAATTCAATTTTTCCACTATATCATCATCGAATGAATCTCTATACTAGAGCTACTCATAATATCAACTGTCACAATCTAAAATCAGCATCAATAACCTGTCCATATCAAACAGTATATCATCATCCTTATATTATAATGTCTCTAATAATCATCATGCGTGCTAACTGAAACAAGGTCCATAATAATCCATGATCTAACATATACACATCATACTACGTCAAAAAATAATAATGTCCAAAATGAGATCAACAATAGCAAGATCAGTATCAAAACAGTGTCAAAGAGAAGTGGGCACTACACATGTTGTGAATTTTTCACTCATCTTACATTCCATTTTACATATTTTATGTTATACATCCTAGGGCATGGGCACATCATACATTACATTCTATTCTATCACCTATATTACACATTTTACATATTCACCTCTATGCGCTGCACTCACTACCCGATGACACACTATAGCCGCACGGTCCATATTGAACTGTTAAGGGTATACAAAAAAATGATCCTTCTCATACTCACACATTCATCATTCAACCTTATATCATGTGACATTCCTAGGTTAGTGACATATATTATAGGCTAAATGGTCACCTATTTCATCATCCTGTAGTGGTATACACTTTAGGCTACATCACAACTCCCTTTATTCATCTTGTAGTGATATATTATTTATGCTACATTATCACTCCTTCGCTCATCTTGTCATGATATACGCTTCGGTTATAGGGTCAAGAAGAAATCATCTCTAAGTTGCATATCTTCGACATAAATTCATACTCATCATAACACGCTACACAAAAGACATACTTCAACCATTTCCCGATGACGCACTCTCGTTTTTGGTTCATTCTTGACTACTGAGGGGGTATACTAAATGAACCTCATTGCATATAATTCCATTCACTCGGGGGGAAGGCAACTCCTATAATCCACACTACATTTCATTCCATCCATCCAAAACATATTGCATTTTATGGTTACAATTACTCTTGTTTTACACTTGTCTTTACATGTTCATTTTACTACACATGTTAGATAGATCTCTTGTATGTCAGTATATTTATCATACACACATGCACATTCACATAATTTTCTAGTTTTGATCACATATACAGAGCTTATACACACAACATTGATTCTTAACACGCTACCTACTGGGGGCATCCACATTTGTACACTACATGTGTTATTGTTTAATTTTTAACTTAACACTTTCTATTATCATGTTATACATGATTTGCCATACTTGCTATTTTTCTAACATGCTAACGGGTACTTCATGTGTAGCATTTTTTATGCAGGGATATTTTCTTCCATACTTCTTTGTTTGTTTTTTATTGCTTGTTATTGTTTGCGGGATTTTCTCTTTGTTGTGTGCACACACTTGCTTGTTTGTGGCCATGACGGCCTTGAGTGTTTTGTGAAATTGTTAGTGATGTCACATGTTTGTAACCTAATTTTTTTGGTCTATGATTGTCTTCTTGGGTGTTTACATTTTCTACTCATGTTCTAGCTTATAGATTATTTTTTTGGCTTATGCTTGTTCTCTACATGCATGCTAGTTCATACTAACACTTTTTTTTTGACCACTTGTTGTTTTGTACGTTGGTCTTTACTAAGCACATTTTCCTCCCCCCTGCATGGCATAATTTCACATGGTCGGTCCTCTTTTGGGGCCACATTATCCTATATGTGATTTCACATGTGCCCCCAAAGAGGGGTCATCACTTGGGGTTTACACATGGTACAAGTACAGTTCAGTTTATAGTTCAATCTACAGTGCAATATACAGTCTTCGAGTGGGTTATAATTAGTCTAAAAACCCCATACACGGTGGATTTTACAAGGTAGATTGTCCTTGGAATTTTGGGGAGAAGTTACAGGTTGGATGATACACAAACATTTCCTCCCTACACTACTTCGGCCAGCTGCTTTGGATCACCCAGAAAACCAGACAATACAAAGATATCTTCACCAATCTCAGGGAAGCAGTTACAGGTTAGAAAATAACACAGTTTTCTCCCTACACTTCTTCAGCCACAGTGGCATGAGATCACACAAAAAAAATTCACTTCACTGATGGTTACAATATACTCTTTCTACCCCCTTTTGTCTCATCATGGACTAGGTGAACATGTTCCTTTTTTATTGTCATCTTCCTAATATTTTTTACATGTTTCTTTACATATATACATGCATTATTACACATATACTTGTGTATTTGACTACTTGATCTTCTCTTCTTTGCAGGTCCATTTGTATGGGAAGTAAACAATCAACAAAAACACACACATGGTGAGTACATAACACATGCAATACTAACCATACAGGTACACTACACACATTGGCATATACACACATGCTTCTGCCCTAGGTTCACTTCATCACTTTTTACAATTTTTCATCTTTAGTCTCCACGCTCCATATTTTTTTCATTCCAAGCTTTGTCTAGTCCTTCATCACGTTTCTACATCACTCTACATGAATTATTAGGTACACATCTCTATCTACCTTATGTTACCAAGCTTTCCATTCACCAACATATAGTAGGGGTAAATGTAGTCACTAAATCAAACAATTGGAGCCATTATTTAGTCTTGGTCTCATACTACTATTCATATGGTTCTTGAGTGAAAAGATTAATAATCAACCCATGTCTTTCAAATTTTTACTTTTCTTTCTGTTGTTACTTTTGGTCGTTCACCCACACTTTCCCATTCTATATTGTCATTCTTTGTTCTTACTATTTATGACTAGGGCACCCTAGGTGCCTTGGCCCCCCTTTGGCACCATGATCCTCTTTGCACTTTACTCTCACCTTTTGGACACTTTCTAGTCGTTTGAGCTTTCTATCTTTTTGGTGGTCAACCTTTTTGGGGTTAATTACGAAATTAGAATAAGAGAACCATATAAATATAAAGTTATGAGACCATAATGAGAGACTAAGAACTAAACATATACTATCACCATCTAGAGTTGCATCCATCAAATACACCTAAAGCTACATTTGCATCCATCTATCTCCATCACAAGGCACATAAGGCTGGTTCATCTACAACAAACTTCATAAGAGGGGAGTCTATTGTTTCCATGCACACATTTACTAAATTCTACATCTAGTTATTTTCTTATTACTTCACAAAGTGTGACTGGCACAAGAGAAACCTAGGGAATGATTTGCACACACACACACACACACACACACACACACACACACACACACACACACACACACTATAACTACATTGGGTTTGAGATGTAGTGCAACACTTAGTTAATAAGTCTACTATTAGGGACGCTAAGGAAAGTCCAACCACTTCATATGAATCTTTCTTTTTTAGGGTTTTTATGCTTTGTTTGTGGTATTACATGTGATTCCTTATTGCAAGTCTTACAACGACATCTGATGCATCTTAACGACATAAGTGAGATAGGAAGAAAGTATAGGAGAATATCTAATGACACCTCAGAGGATGTATTTAAGCCATTTCTACATACGAGTGCGCTCAGATCTCAGAAAAGGTTTCCCACGAGCGCCCCTATCCCTTTCTAGGATCCCCAATCCAGTCAGAGAGCTCAGATCTGCACTTTCTTGAGCTTCTGTGTGGTTGTTTCCTCCTCTTGTTTTCCTGGTTTACAATGTGACACAGTCTAACACCTTTTTCGAATTAGCTAAGGAATTATTAACCCTCTCTTGCAATTTAGGGTTTTACATTTCTATTTACTTAGTTGTTTGGGTCATTTCCTTTATTTATTTAGCTATTATTTACTTATTTACATATCATCATATTAGGCTATAATATCACATTTTAGCTTAGTCAGCTATAAATGGGATACATTCTAATGAAGTGTCAAATAAATCTCTTATCCCCCTAACTAAGAAGAAAAAATTCTTTCTCCTCAATAAAATCATCACATCCAAATCTTGTATCCACTATGAATAGGAGTAAAAAAATTTCTCCACAATATGCTTTAACTTCCTCAACTTCTAAGAAATTTCAAGCACATCCCAAAAGCCACACCTTAACTATTTTTTTCTTTTAGAAATATAATATCTATGCCTATCTATGGATGCTTGAAACATGCAACATTACGTAGACGTCATGACATAAATGATTTGTAATATCCCCTTTATGATTACATCAAACCGAAAACCCTTAGCCTATTTTATTGTTTCCCACAAGATAATGGAATGAAGGAAAGGTGAACATGGTAAGATAAAAACTTAGTGAGCCCAAAAGGTAACTTTATGGTGGCCACTTATGTCTTAATTTTAAAACAAGAGTACTTTTCTCATTTGTGTGGGCCGACACTTAATTAGAAATCAAAAGAAAGGGAAATATATAAAAGAAGATGGAGGCATTCATCTGTAAGCATTTATCATATAAATTTTATGAAGTTGAGCACTTGTGCTTTTACTTTGAGCTATTAAGGATGGAAACCCTCTTAGCATCCATCACTTAAGGATGAAAAACCTCATTGTGATCAAATTTGAGGATGAAAAACCACAATATATTCTTGGTGGCTTCACTCAGGGGTCACATTTGAGTGTAAGTTTAGATCATCACAGTTAGGGCACGATTTATAGCCATTTCTAGGGCTATCTACACTCCTTCGATTTTATACTAGTGTTTAGGGAATCAACATAAAAAAAAATTGGCTAGTTTTAGTTTACAGTATCCTCTTTTGGTATGCTCTTGTCATCTAGAGCATCTTTTGTGAGAAAATTATTGTAATCTTATATGGGTATTTTTCTTATTTTTTGGTGTGAAAATAAATTCATAATTTGGTTAGTACTAAGAGGGTTTCTAGATGCTTTCGGCCTTTTGGGTTTTTTTTTTTTGTGAGGTACTTGCCTTGTCACTCAGGCCATTGTCCACCTAACATGGTGAGTCATCTCACTTAGGTGAGGTCATAGGTATTTAGGATTTATATGACATATGAGGAATTTCATCATAGAATATGTCATTGTCATATGCATCATAGGTGTCATATGAGTTACATTCCATCTTGGAAATTATAACTCCTTTTTCCCTCATGGAGGGAATGATTGTCTAGGCACAGGAGTTACACAACACTCCCATATGTACCCTCTTATTTTGGTCTATGAGAATTAGTAGACTATTTTTCCTTATGGATGATTCTTGTTGTTTGGTTATACTCTTACTCATTACTTAGAACATGTTTGATTCCATTGGAGTGCAACCTTGTTGATGTGCACGGGTCTTTTTTTTTATCCCTGCAATCGAATCTCACATGGTATCAAAGTTGTGATTCAGTAAATGTGTACTCACATTTATCAATTTTTAAATACTTGTAGTTTCATTTATTATCACTTCTCCTACAAGTTTTAATATTTTTTTGGATCGTTCTAATCCCAAATTGACATATCTTGTTTTAGAGTTTTTTTGTGGTATGTTTTATGCATGAGTAGTGTTAGGGTTTTGTCTACTAAATATGGTCAGTTGTAGCTACATTTGGTAAAAATATCATTTTGGAGGTATTTACAATTTGTTGGTTTTATTTGGAAATTCTTCATTAAATTTAGTTTTTTCCTTGATTTTTTTGTTTTTCTAGCTTTTGTTCCTCTCTATTGTCCTTATTTTCCCAGCCCTTC
This sequence comes from Taxus chinensis, assembly GCA_019776745.2. Lineage (NCBI taxonomy): Eukaryota > Viridiplantae > Streptophyta > Pinopsida > Cupressales > Taxaceae > Taxus > Taxus chinensis. The sequence continues at coordinate 74,965,168 of CM034155.1, read as the reverse complement.
TCCTCTCCACTCATGATCTACTTTTGAGCTCTCTTAACATCTCAATGAGCTTCCTACGAGATCCTTGAACTCATTCTCACCTCAAAAAGCTTGATGATGATATCCTCAAGCTCCTCCCTTAACCTGCTCGCCCTAGCAAGTTGGGTTATTTCCTTGAGCTTTGTTTTTATCAAACCAAGCTCATCCTAGCTCCATGAGATCCTCTTTTTGTCTCATTTGAGCCCTACATTTTTTTGGTTCCATGGGTTAAGTCCTTGTCGAGATCTACTCAAAATTCTCTAGACTCAGCCATTTTGAGCCTAGACCTTTCCACTCTGCGTCAGGCCGATTCAAACTCGTCCATGTCGAGGTGAACTCATCTCGTTTCTACCCTAATGCATTCTCCTTGGAATTTTCCTAGATCCTTGTGTTCCTCCTAGATCTCACCAGGTTTTCCTTTCGTACTTGACTAGATTTCAACCCTGCATGCATCATATCTTTTCTACCCTCAAGATTATCATTGGAATGTTCTGTAACAACTCTGCCCTATTCATTTGCACTCAAATTAATTCCCCACATCTAGACTCACCGAGTCATCCTTGAGTCCTTTTCCTCGAGCCCATAGTCCTCCATGTGGCTGCTCGTCCACCCTCCTTTAACCACTTATCCAGTTCCCTCTCATTTAAAATTTCAAATGCCGCATTTTTTATTACTAAGATTTGTGTATTTTAACTTACAATATATAACATAACATAAGTTTTTTAAGCTCGCATATCTTAATAAATTTTAATTAGGGATTCGTTGTTTAATAAAACAGGAAATTATTTTCAAATTAAGGTTATTAATTTTAAGGGAGTCCTTTTTTATATCTAGATGTAGTTTTTTTTTTCTTTTTTTAGATTAAACCCCTTTTAATTTATTAATTATTTTTTAATAATTAAATTAATCAAAAAAATATTTGCAAACTAGTGTTATTGGATGTTGCTAACCGTGTGGGTGTGTAGTGGAATTTTTTACTTTTTAGAGGCTTTTTTTTCCATTTTGAGAGGCTCTTGACTCGTTTTTGAGTCATTTTTTTTTCTTGTTATTGCTTGCGGGTTGGTGAGCATGTCTGCCAAAGCCTTACAGTAAGGGAGTTTCTTGCGACATGAGACATTGTTTCTCACACATAACTATTTTTCCCGCCCTATTTGTTTTCACATTTTTTTATTCTTGATATAGTGTCGAATTTTCGTGATCTCTTGAAACTTGATTGTGGTTTCTACACTTGTAAATTTTTATGTTGATTTCTAGGTGAGTGGCCAACTGTTTTATGATGCACAATCACATATGATCGTAATCAACGTACTAAACTATAAAGTGCCGCAAACAGGGGGTGAAAACTATTATTCTAGGGTGTGTGTGTGTTTCCTTTATTTTTGTATTCTTGGTTTCTCTCTCTTCGCGATGGATGCTAGTGGTGTACCTTTGCTTACATCTTTTAAATTATTCAAATGGAAATCCATGATGACAATTAAAATAATGAATTAATGGTTGTACCGCATCACTATGGGAGTGGAAATTGAACCTGATGATGAGCCTAAAAAATCTAAGTTGTTGAACTGATGTGATGAATATTTATGTATTATTTTTGTGTCTGTTTTTGCTTTCTTGCTCTTCCACATTAAGTCTTCTGAAACACCCAATGCAGCATGGTATACTTTATATGGTATGTTCAAAAAATAATATGACATGAGAGCACATGAGTTAGAAAACTAATTTCTAGGATTACCTCCTAGTAATTTTTATAACCTACATGCCTTCTTCTCAAAGTTTTTCCACACTAGATTGCTCTTAAAGAAATGTAAAGTTCAGAAAAACGATGCACGATTGATCTTGTCGATTCTTTCTAAGCTTGGCCCGAATACTCCATCTTCGTTTACAATTTCCATGCCATGAAAGAATATCTACGGAGTTCTTGGAAAATTCTCTCATATGACAACTTTTCATCCCAACTCATTTGAGAACAAGATAAGTTGATTTAAATGGGAGCACTCATATCCAAGTCACATGCCCTTGTAGCAAGTACTGGTAAGGGAAAAGATAAGAAACGGGAAAATAAGAAAGAGAAAAAAATACCAACCTAAGAAGGAAACTAAGAGAAACTAAACCCAAACCAAATCTAACACAAACACTTCTACTTCTAAGCCTAAAGTGAAGAAGGAAAAGTGTAAGTGTTCCTATTACAAGAAGAATGGAAATGAGGAGCATCAGTGTATAAGAAAAGAAATAGATCACCTAACTTATTACTTGAGAAGAATAATATAGGTGTTCTCGAGTCTATAAAAAAAATGCTCCAAAATATGAGTCTTTCAAAGAAAATGAATCTAAATCTATGAAGAAGAAAGAAAAGGCCCTTGTATCTAGATTTGATCCTTCATTGACGTGGATCATTGATTCATGTGCCTCGCACCACATGGGTTCTTCACATGTTGATTTCTTCAAAACTATGCCATGTGCAATGTCCCAAATCACTTTGGGTGATAATACTTCTATGCCAGTTTTTCAGTACTGGATCGGTAGAAGTAGAAGGTGGAACATTTAACCCCGTGTTGAGTGTTCTTGATCTCTCTTCTAAATCTTCTATCAGTTTAATAAATCACTCATCTTGGTGAAGGAATGTGAGTGGAATTTAATCCTAACTCGATGATTTTTAATGATCTTTGTTGGTACCCAAATTTGTTCTCCTTTTCAGTCTGAGAAGCATCAGAGATATGGAATGAAGCTTGAAGACAGATAGATCATGATGTATGTCATTTTATAGTTGGGGATGTGATCTAACTGGAACTTAGATTTGTGGAGAGATGGATAGCACTCAAATAGGACTTGATCTTGTCCTAACTATTTTAGGTTGTACCTTTCAAACCAAGGTAAGAGGACCTATTTTGTAACCCTCAAATGGTGAAGGAGATGAAGATATCCCTCAATTTGTGCAAATAGTATGAAAAGGCCTTGGGAAAATATGATCAACACTCCAAATCTGACTTTCACAAGTTGTCACTTCTAGATTATGGAGATACTTTCAATGCAAGGCAAGGGTTATTGAAGACATTTTGAAATCCTGATCTGTTCTACATACTTTAGCAAATGGATTTTGATCTTATATGGGTATATAGGTCAAAAAAGGGGTAGTATGGGGTAGGATTAGTTGTTTAGAATGATTTTTGGTGGGATATTGACAAGACAAACTTGACTATGCTAGATCTTTGACAACCTCTACAACATTTGAACAACTATCAGATAAAATGCTTCAAAACAGTCAGGATGTTCTTTCAACTAGAAGAGATACACAAATGGAGGCCCAATTTTGCACTCTTCACACAATCTTTGAGACCTCAACACAAAATCTTGAGTTAAAGGACTCAATTAAACATCAAAATCTCTGATCAAATCACACCTAAGGTACCCCTAAAGGCTTACAAGAAATCTCTATCAACAAATGAAGGTGAAGTGATTTTAAACTACTTATTTTCAATGCTAGATGAAAGCTCTTCTGACAAATGAAATTTACAAATGCCACTAAACTATCAATAAGGATGAGATCTGTGTGATTCCTAAAGATTTCAATGCAATATTGCAACAAGAACAAGGAAAACTGTTTGCAGACATTTAAACATGATAACAGACATCATATTGCCCAAAATAACATAGATTAATTCAAAAGCTTGTTAGATTCATCACCAGGGGAGAATTTCAGGAACAATCTCAGAGTTGTGTGATGGCTATACACTTATAACCAACTCAACATGAATGAAGATCTAACACATAAGACATTAACCAGGTTTTTTGGAGGGTTTCTCAGAAGATGAGATTCTCTCAAAATTTTCTCATGATTTTCAATTTCCCGACCCTTTGCATGTCAAAAAACATGCATTATATATCATTTGTTTACATCCAAGCCTTCTTTCCTAAGAAAAGAATATGCCAAGCATCAAGTTTGTTACAAAATTCCATCATGATTCGCAGACAGAGACGTTTAACATATTTGCAACAAAAGTTGCCAGGTGTTTCAAAAAAGGTGAATCATTGAGGATATTGCATCATTGTCCATTATGGAGGCACATTTTTCATCTTTAAAGCATGCAGACACCCTTTCTTTTAGTATTTCATCCTTATCCCTCCAAAATTTGACTTTGCAACTTTTGGATTTGATATTTCACATTTTTGGATGGGTTAGGGCAAAAATTTATTCCAAAAACATCTTTGATCTTCAAATTGATCCTCAAAACCAATTGCATTGGTCCTTGCAGGCACAAACGACATGAATTTGCCAAAAATTTGATAAAAATGATGCAAAAATGCATTTCCACACTTCCTAAAGCAAAAATGGCGGCCAAACTAAAAAATGCACAGTTACCATTGATTTGCCTTTCTCCCTTCAATCTGAGCCCTCCACATGTCACAATGTGATTAAAAATGGGCTTGGGATCACTTTTTGATATTTTAACACTTTTGGAAAAAAGTAAAAATTTGACATTTTTCTCCGCCCCTCTGACCTATGAAAACGGGCCTGACACGTGGCACAAAGTGGGCCCCATTGGAATCGTGGCTCGATTATTCACATTTCTACCTTTTTTGGAAAAAAGGAAAATTTTCAAAATTATCCGCCACTCCACACCTCTGAGATTCTATCCCTGACACGTGGCACAATATGATTGGATCCGGGGTCATGGCTCAGTTTTACACATTTTGTCTCTTTTCAGAAAAAGGATTTTTTTCAATTTTCCTCTGCCACTCTGCCCTCCCGCAAGATACATGTCCTCATATGATTGGCTGAGGGGAAGGACTCTAATTTCATACTTTAATTCCTTTTCACCAAAGGAAATTTTTCAACATTTCCTCCCCACTCCCACACCTCCAATTCTGTCCCTGTCACGTGTATCCCTTTGACTTGTTACGGAGCCATGCTTTAAATTATTACTTCAACTCATTTTTCCAAAAAGGCAACATTTCCTTTATTCCTTCGACGGCCCACACTCCCTTCTGCCCCTAATTCTACCATGTGTCCTCTCCTAATTGGCCCGACGGACCCGCGGCCTTTTTCACAACGTTTGTTCCCTTTCACAAAAAAATTTTCCTTCTAAGTCCTTCGTTATCCTTCCATCCCACTTTTGATGAAAACGTGACATGTGTCCACCTCTGATTCGCCGAGGGCCTGCTCTCCAATTTTTTACCTTAACTCCTTTTCACCAAAGGAAAATTTTCCACCATGCCTCCGCAACTCCACTGTTTTGAATTTTTTAACTGCCACGTAGGAGAAGATTTTGAGCTAAAATTTTATGAGCATAGGACACCTACATGACCGTCAAAAATGTAGAAAATGCCAGTGATGCCCTAGAATGTTTAAGATGAAATTGATGGGAAAATGATGCCCGTCTGACTATTAAAACACAGAAAATGCAAGGGATGCCTAAAATCAATTTTTCCTTCGTGGGTGAAGATAATTTTGATCAAAGGACAAATGGAAAGTGATTCAAAGCAATTTATGACCATGGCAAGGGATTTTTGAGGGCACATAAGTATAAAACGAACAATTTCGAGCTCCAAAGGCTGGGAAAACACAGGAAAAATGGTAGAGGCGTTTGAACAGGAAAAATTAGGGCAAGGTAATGAGTTTGTAAACAATGCAATGCACAAGAATGGAGCTACAACTTCACATCATCGATTTCATGAGGAAAAAGCGTTTTAGAGCATAAAGAGCAAAGGGGAAACATTACAAAATGGTAGAGGATCAAAATGGGCACCAACATCAGCTCCTGCTCAGGGATGGGCACTCCCAGTGAGTGCCACAAGAACAAAAGTAGACCAAGTGCCAAAATAATCCATTGGGAAAATGGAGTCATGAGCCAAATCCACCAAAAAACCAGCTGAGAAACTGACAAAAATGGCTGCCACACACCAAGGCAAACCACGAACTGACAAAACACCAAAAACAGAGCAAAAGCCAAACACTATACACTGTACAAGTTTGTAAGCAAACCTTGATTTCAAAGAAAACAAATCAAGGGGAAACCCCAAATGTCCTCCATGTTGGATATGACCATGCCAAGAGGTTCTGATATGTTTTTAGCAACTGGAAATATACCTCTTTTTCTTCTTTGTTTAATTTGTAAACCATCCAGTTTCTTTGAAGCTCCTCCATTGTGTTCAGGTCAAACCTTTTAACATTTTTCAAGGCTGAATCAAGGACCAAATTTCTAGAAAAAGCAACATACTTAGGAGATATGTTTTCAATAACTTCATACTCCCTGAAATCCACAAAACTCACAAAGTGATCAGTACTAGCATCTACCTGCAAAACTTCATAAGATGCATTGTTTGGGTCTTCAATAAGGTACAACATATTTTTCTCTCCATAGAGCTTTACTAAGTTTCCTTCAATGGGGATAATGGCATAAGACATGTCCATTTGGACACTCCCACCAACACCTGCAGCCCATTTCCTTGATAATAACATACCCCATTTGGTAGGGCAATCAATAATCAGAACATCCAATTTTAAATTCCTCCCAGGATAAGATGTAAGTTGCACTACCAGATCTTTGACACACCCAACAACTGGCACTTCCCTAGAATCCATAGCAGTACACTTGCCATATGCTGTTGTCACTTTGATTCCCAATTCATTCATGACCTCCAAAGGCATGACATTGCATGATGCCCCAGAGTCAAACATATACAGTTATGTAACATCTTGTCTTTGATAACCAAGGTAGTGAAAAAAGAATCCATGTTCAGCTGAGATTTAACCAAAGAAGTTCCTAAGTAAACCTCAGGTGGTTCCCCCAACTCTTCCAACACTTGTGGCTGTTCCAATTCTATAATGGTAATAGGAATCCCAACCTTGTTTCCAACTCTGCCTTGGGTACTCTCTTCCTCTCTGAATCCTAAATATTCAAAATCCCTCTTCTTGTGCTCAGGAATCCTAAGCAACTCAGCAATTGGGACAGGAATCTTGATCTGACTCAAGACTTGGGCAATATCATATGGAGCATTCTTGGGTAAAGCAACACTAGGGGAAAGATTGGAAAATTCATCAGATGGTATGGAAGTCTTTTCAGTTTGGGCATGGGGAGGATCACAAGTTTTGCTTGGGGGAATAGGGCCTTTACCAGATGTATTTTTCTTTGGAGTTTCTTTAGTAAGCAATGGAAATTTTGACTTGGCTTGTTGCCCCTTGGCAGTTTTACTTCTGGTATTGTGCTCCTTCTCTTGGGCAAACTACAACATTCATAAGCAACTACCTATCCTCCTTTGAAGAGACCCCTCCATCATACTTCTTAATCATCAATTCCCTCAAGTATTCAAAATCATTATTGGGTAGATCAAAGGCTTGTACATTATCAATTTCTAAAACATGAGAAGGAGGAAGAAGATGTACCTGTTGGATACAATCCCAAAAAATAGTAGCATTCCTAGCACTTATGACATCCATTGAATTTTCTCCCCTTCGTGAACTTGTAGGGATCTCCATCATGCAGGCATCATCATCAATTTCATCATCAACTTCCTCTTCAATTTGTTGATATGTTCCACATGGAGGATGGGGCAGAAAACACATGTCACACCAGTCAATCTAATTTACATCATCAACAGCACCCACCTTAGTAGTTAGGGGATCAGGTAACACTTTATTTTCCTTGGCCTGAGATTGTCTATTTCCAAATCCAATAGGCCCTTTACCTTTGTCATCAAATTTCTGATCACCCCTAGGATGATTGGAAAATCTGTCATGGTTTTGTGCTTTTTGTTGACCTTGTGAAGTCTTCCCAATTCCCTTCTCTACCCAGGCTAACTTGTATGAGATTTCTTTGACAACCCCTGCCAAAGTTTTCACAACCTCCTCCAAATAAACACTCTTTCTTGCTTGAGGCTTGTCAGGGTTTATCAACTTTACACCATCTCTCTTGAGAGGTTTCCCAATTGCTTTGATATTATTTTCAATCTGCAGTGCCATGGTAAAGGCCTGCCTTAAATTGGTAGGGTTCTTGTCTCTTAGGTAATAGGCTACCTTCTTATCAAATGCATCTGCATATTTGATCAAGCATGACTGATCACATGGCCTCAAATTAACAGGAAGCCTTCTCAAAGTTTTGTTAAACCTTGTGTTGAAGTCATGAACTGATTCATTGGGGTTCTTCTTGATATTTTCAAATTCAGACAATAGAAACCTAGGATCAGTTTTGTCACCATATTGCAATCTGAATGCATTCTACATTTCAGTCCATGAATCAATAGAATTATCAGGCAGATCCTTGTACCAATCCCTTGCATCCTCTTCTAGTGTATGAATGAACAATTTAATATACACATCTTCATGCTCAATCTCAAAGTCCTCCATCATGTTAACAAAAAGTTTTAGGTGCTGATCACCTAGTTATTACATTGTTACCTTGGAACTTTGGAAACCTATTCCTTACATCTTGTGGGACAACATTTGGGTAACCATCCATTCCTCTAAAGTTTATAGGACCAAAGGTGTTAACAACAAATGGAGGTCTAGGGGGAGGCTGAGCCATATGATTTTGAGGTGGTGATCTTTGGGGTGACATGAATTGATGAGGAGTGCAAGGTCTTTAGGGCTCAAGAATGTGGTTCACAAGATTGGTATTCTCTAGGTGTTGATTTTATTGGAAAGTTTTACTAGAATTGAAACACACCGGTGCAGTTTGAAAAAGGAACTCACCAGGTACAATAGAAGGACCTTCACTAGTTGAAGTAAACAAGTTTATGAGAGGATTGCTTGAATCAGAATCACTGGAAGAAGAGTGATAATCCTCTACTAAAGGCTGATCTCTCTCACCAATGGATATTCCTTTGCTTGATGTCTGACCTTCAACAACCTTCCAAACTTTTCTTTCCTCTAAAATTGTCTTTCCCAATTCTTGAAATAACTTTCTACTTGGGTCCCTCCTGAAGAGAGATCTTCTTCCTTCCAGTTTTGCAGAGATTAGCAACACCAAAATAAATGACAGAAAGCTAAGACACTAGTATTTATCAAGATCAAAACAGCATGGAGTCCCCACTAAGGATTTTCACCCTAGTTGTGCAAATGCACTAAAATACTCTATCAAATACCTATTAGCACTGAAAATCTTGCCAAACTTTATAGATCAGACCTTCCTTTTCTTGAATCTATCAACCAAAAATGTAAATGAAGTGTAACTACTGCTGGAAACTGATAAAATTGCAGACAGAGTTTGAAACCTTTGCATACACCTTGCAAATCTAAGTATAGATTGATGTTTTAACAATATATTTGCAGATAGAATTTGAAAGAGACATTACCATGGTTTGATATGCATTCAAATATTTCAAATATGTATGAACATGGATAAGATTGAACCAAGAATGTCCCCAGCAATGGCGCCACTAATGTTGGTACCCAAATTTGTTCTCCTTTTTAGTCTGAGAAGCATCAGAGATATGACATGAAGCTTGAAGAAAGATAGATCATGATGTATGTCGTTTTGTAGCTGGGGATATGATCTAACTGGCACTCAGATTTGTGGAGAGATGGATAGCACTCAAATAGGACTTGATCTTGTCCTAACTGTTTTAGGTTGTGCCTTTCAACCAAGGTAAGAGGACCTATTTTGTAACCCTCAAATGGTGAAGGAGATGAAGATATCCCTCAATTTGTGCAAATAGTATGAAAAGGCCTTAGGAAAATATGATCAACACTCCAAATATGACTTTCACAAGTTGTCACTTCCAGATTATGGAGATACTTTCAATGCAAGGCAAGGGTTACTGAAGACATTTTGAAATCTAATATGTTCTGCATACTTTAGCAAATGGATTTTGATCTTCTATGGGTATACAGGTCAAAACAGGGGTAGTATGGGGTAGGATTAGTTGTTTAGAATGATTTTTGGTGGGATATTGACAAGACAAAATTGACTATGCTAGATCTTTGACAACCTCTACAACATTTGAACAACTATTAGATAAAATGCTTCAAAACAGTCAGGATGTTCTTTCAACCAGAAGAGATACACAAATGGAGGCCCAGTTTTGCACTCTTCACACAATCTTTGAGACCTCAACACAAAATCTTGAGTTAAAGGACTCAATTAAACATCAAAATCTTTGATCAAATCACGCCTAAGGTACCCCCAAAGGCTTACAAGCAATCTCTGTCAACAAATGAAGGTGAAGTGATTTTAAACTACTTATTTTCAATGCCAGATGAAAGCTCTTCTGACAAATGAAATTGTTAAATGCCACTAAACTATCAATAAGGATGAGATCTGTGTGATTCCTAAAGATTTCAATGCAAGATTGCAACAAGAACAAGGAAAACTATTTGCAGACATTTAAACATGATAACAGACATCATATTGCCCAAAATAACATAGATTAATTCAAAATCTTGTTAGATTCATCAACAGGGGAGAGTTTCAGGAACAATCTCAGAGTTGTGTGATGGCTATACACTTGTAACCAACTCAACATGAATGAAGATCTAACACAGAAGACATTAACCAGGTTTTTTGGAGGGTTTCTCAGAAGATGAGCTTCTCTCAAAATTTTCTCGTGATTTTCAATTTCCTGACCCTTTTGCATGTCAAAAAACATGCATTATATATCTCTCTATTACATCCAAGCCTTCTTTCCCAAGAAAAGAATATGCCAAGCATCAAGTTTGTTACAAAATTCCATCATGATTCGCAAACAGAGACGTTTAACATATTTACAACAATAGTTGCCAGGTGTTTTGAAAAAGGTGAATCATTGAGGATTTTTGCATCATTATCCATTGTGGAGGCACATTTTTCATCTTCAAAGCATGCAGACCCCCTTTCTTTCAGTATTTCATCCTTATCCCTCCAAAATTTGACTTTACAAGTTTTGGATTTGATATTTCATGTTTTTGGATGGGTTAGGGAAAAAATTTATTCCAAAAACATCTATGATCTTCAAATTGATCCTCAAAACCAATTGCATTGGTCCTTAGAGGCACAAATGACACAAATTTGCCAAAAATTTGATCAAAATCGATGTAAAAAATGCATTTCCACACTTCCTAGAGCAAAAATGGAGGCCAAACTGAAAAATACATAGTTACCATTGATTTGCCTTTCTCCCTTCAATCTGAGCCCTCCACATGTCACAATGTGATTAGAAATGGGCTTGGGATCACTTTTTGATATTTTAACACTTTTGGAAAAAAGTAAAAATTTGACATTTTTCTCCGCCCCTCCACCCTTGAAAACGGGCCTGACACGTGGCACAAAGTGGGCCCCATTGGAATCTGCAACTCGATTCTTCACATTTCCACCTTTTTTAGAAAAAAAGAAAATTTTCAAAATTATCCCTTTGGACCCTCACCTCTTGAGAATTGGCGCTGACATGTGGCATAATATGATTGGATCCGGGGTCGTGGCTCAGTTTTACACATTTTGCCTCTTTTCGAAAAAAGGAAAAATTTTCAATTTTCCTCTGTCGCTCTGCCCTCCCGCAAGACACATGTCCTCATATGATCAGCTAAGGGGAAGTGCTCTAATTTCATACTTTAATTCCTTTTCTCCAAAGGAAAATTTTCAACATTTCCTCCGCACTCCCGCACCTCCAACTATCCCTGCAAGCCTTTAATTTTGACTTCATTACGGAGCCACGCCTTCAAATTAAGACTTCAACCCTTTTTAGGAAAAAGGTTAAAAATTTCAAACTTTCTCCAATGGCCCACACTCCCTTTTTCCCTTGATTCTGCCACATTTCCTCAAATGATTGGCTCGATGGACCCACAACCTTTTTGGCAACGTTTGTTCCCTTTCACAAAATACAAAAATTTTCTAACTCCTCTGCCATCCTTCCATCCCGCTTTTGATGAAAACATGACACATGTCCACCTCTGATTCACTGAGGTCCTGTGCTCTAATTTTTTACCCTAACTCCTTTTCACCAAAGAAAATTTTTCCACCGTGCCTCTGCAGCTCCACTATTTTGACTTTTTTAACTACCACGTAGGATAAGATTTTGAGCTAAATTTTGACAAGTAAAGGATGCCCGTATGACCATCAAAATGTAGAAAATTCCAGGGATGCCATAGAATGCTGAAGATGAAATTAACAGGAAAATGATGCCCGTCTAACTGTCAAAACACAAAAATGCCAGGGATGCCTAAGATCAATTTTTCCTTCATGGGTGAAGAAATTTTTCGATCAAAGGACAAATGGAAAGTGATTCAAATAAATTTACGACCATGGCAAGGGATTTTTGAGGGAAAATAAGTATAAAACGAACAATTTCGAGCTCCAAAGGCCAAGAAAACATGGGAAAAATGACAGAGGTGTTTGAACGGGCAAAATTAGGGCAAGGTAATGAGTTTGCAAACAATCCAATGCACAAGAATGGAGCTACAACTTCACATCATCAATTTCATGAGGAAAAAATGTTTCAGAGCACAAAGAGCAAAGGGGAAACATGGAAAAATGGTAGAGGATCAAAATGGGAACCAACAAGCTTCACAGTGATTCTATAGTGGATGGGGGAAAGGTTGATCATCGATCACGATTGTACACCTTCTCCCACTTTACTTCTAATTCGAAACCAACTTTCTTACTCATGCAAATTATGTTAACAAGGTATGGCATGAGTGTTTTATTCATATTAACTATCATTACCTTGAATGATTGAGCCAAAATGAGATGGTCAACAAGTTACCCCATGTAAAATTTTCCAAGGGTTGTGCCCTCGGGAAGCACCCCAAAAACATTTTGGCAAAGGAAAAGCCTAGAGAGATTCTCGTAACTTGGATCTTGTTCATAGTGATGTTTCTATCCCCTACTCATATCCTTCATTTATTAGAGATCTCTACATTCTTACCTTTGTTGATGATTTTTTGTCTTACACTTGGGTGTATTTTCTCAAACAGAAATATGAAGTTTTTTCAGTCACTTTCGAGACTTCAAGCCTCTTGCTGAGAAACAAGTTGAAAGATCTATCAAGGTTCTTTGAACTAAAAATTGAGGTGAATATGTGATCAATAGGTTCAATGATTTTTGTACCTCCAAAGGTATTTCCTTGCAACATAAAGTTTCTTACATCCCTTCACAAAATGGAGTTGCAGAAATAAATAACTGAACACTTAAGGAGATGGCCACTTGTATGGTTCACTCTAAATTCCTTTCTCCACAGTATTGGGATGAATATATGAAGTACACTTGTTACATTCAAAATCATGTTCCACACAAGGAAGTAATAGGGTTGAAACCCTTTGAATCTTATTTTGGATGCAAACCTAATGTCAAGCACTTTCATGTCTTTAGATGAAATGTTATGGCTCAGATTCCCAACAAGAACTGCAAAGCCTTGGAACCACAGTCCAAACCTTATATCTTTGCAAGGTATCTTGATGGCGTGAAGGTATATAGATTGTTGAACCCTAATACTCATCAAATTTATATTGAGAGAAGTGTGAAGTTTGATGATTCATCTTCTACTTCCACTTCTCCATCCACTAAGGTCCCTGTACCCTTCTCTGATTTTGATTATGATTCTTTTGACGATGATCTTGTTGAGACTCCTCCTCCTTCTACTCCTCATGCTTTGGAATCTTCTGACTTTGACATTAGTGATGATAAGGACTTTATCCCTTTTCACTCAAGTGAAAAATCTATGGATTCTAATCCCAACTCTCCTCATGGTCCTCGTTAGTCTAGGAAGACCTTGCAAATTGGTGGAGATTAGATGGGGGATCCTTCGGATGAGAGATGGACTCATTCAAAGTTTACTGTACCCCACTCCTTCACATCCACTTCCAACCCTTGGTCTTTCTGATAGGGTCATGGGATTCTTGAGTGGGATTATACCATGGATGAGGAGTATTCCTCACTCATGAATAATGACACTTGGGATCTAACCTCTCTTCCGAAAGGAAGAAAAATTGTTCAATGTAAGTGGGTATATAAAAAAAATTATGGTGATGATGTCAATATCGATAAGTATAAAGTGTGAATTGTAGCTAAAGGTTTCTCCCAGGTAGTTGGGGTTGATTATTCAAAGACATTTTCTCCCATTATGAAGATGACTTCCATTTGAATGACCCTCACCATTGTTTTTGCAAATAGATGGGAAGTCCATTAGATCAATGTTAAGAGTGACTTCCTTCATGGGGTTCTAGAGGAAAAGATCTATATGGAACAATCCCTAGGTTATGTCCATGATTCCTCCCTCATTTTTAAATTAAAGAAGTCTCTTTATAGCCTTAAATAGGCCCCTCTACTCTAGCTTTATATGCTAAGATGGACTCCTTTCTTCTTTCATTAGGGTTCATTGGGTATCACTCTGACCCTAATGTTTAAATTTTTTGGTAGGATGAATCCATGCTCATCCTCGTTCTTTATGTTGATAACTTTTTTATCATAAGCAGATCTTCCTTGATCATGTATTATGTGAATACCTATTTGGCCAAGTTCTCCATGACCGACTCAGGTTTGCTTCACTACTTTCTTGGGATAAAAATTATCCAATCTTAATCCAGAATTGTGATTATGCAACCTAAGTATGCCCTTTATTTTCTAGTGAGATTTCACATGACGGATTGTAATCCATCTCTCACTCCTTCCCTTTCTAGGAATAAGTTACTTGTTGATTGTTCCACTTGCTTAGTTGATGGTACCATTTATCTCCAGTTGGTGGGGAGCTTGATCTATCTAACTCACACTCATCTAGATATTTTGTATGATGTTGAGATTGTGTCTAGACCTATGTAGGAACCTCATGAGATGCATTCAAAAGTAGCAAAGAGAATCCTTCACTATGTTCATGGAAGTCATACCAATGGAATTCACTACTTAGGAGGGATAAAGATTGATCTACTAGGATTTACAGATTTTGATTAGGCCAATGATCTTAATCATCAGAAGTATACTTGAGGATATAATGTTTCTCTTGGTTTGGGTCTTGTCAGTTGGTTGAGAAAGAAGTAGAATGTGATTGTAATATATTCTACAAAGGAAGAATATAGGGGAGCAATCAACACTACCACGAAAGCTATTTAGTAACATGGGATTCTGATAGAGTTTGGTATTCAATTTTGGCAGCCTATTATCATTTACTATGACAACATGAACATGATCTCAATTTGCTAAAATCTAATTCAACATCAGTGGATGAAGCACATTGAAATCCACATGCACTTCATATGGGAGATTATTCATGGAGACATCATTAGCTTGCAATATTATCAGATTTATGATCAAGTTGCAAATATTTTTACCAAGCCCTTCACTGAATCCAAGTTCCTTAACTTATGCTCTCTTCTTGGAGTGAGGTATTCTATAGTCACCACTTTTCTTTAGGATTTCTAGACCTCTTATCCTCTTCTTATTTTATATAAATATTACGATTTGTACATGGATACCTCATCAGGCATTTGATTGTCAAGACCCATATAACACATATTTATTTTTCTAGCTTTTCGTCCCTCTACCTTAGCTTGGATGAAGGGGGTGTTGGTGTGAGGTAATTTCTTTATCACTTGGGGAATTTTCACCTTCAAATGGTAAGTCATTTCTCTTACATGAGGTCATATGTTGTTAGGAGTTATATGACATATGAAAGATTCCATCATAGAATTTTTCATTGTCATATGTGACATATGCATCATAAGAGTTACATTCCATCTTGGGAATCGTAGCTTCTTTCTCCCTTATGGAAGGAATGATTTTCTAGGCATGAAAGTTACACAACATTCCCATAAATACCCTCTTATTTTTATCTAAGAGAATGAGTAGACTATTTTCCTTATGCATTATTCTTGTTGTTCGATTATACTCTTGTTGATTACTTGGAGCATGTTTGATTCTACTAAAGTGCAACCTTGTTGATGTGCACGGGTTTCCATTTTGATCCTTGTACTCCAATATCACATTTTTGTATTGTGATTATTTGATAAATAAATAAAGATTTCATATTATTGTATTTTCTATCTTACGGGCTTGCATAAAATTCATCTTTGAATTATATTTTGTATGTGCGATTTCAGGGAAATTCTAGAATTTATTAGATTTTTCCCATATGGAACATTATAATTGTATTAGATCATAGATATTATGTATCCCTTGAATTATGGAGTTAAAGAGTAAATATGATTTGAGAATAAAGCTTTGTGGAGAAAGGAAGAAACTTAAGCATCCACCTCATTCGAAAAATGTTCTACTCGTTATTTTGGAGGAAGTGGCAATCTATTTTTCCATGGTATGGAAATCATAATATAAGTCTATGTTTTGTGCAGTGAATCCATCAATAAATCATTTGGTTAAGCCCCAGTTGTTGAGGCACTCCAATCTGGTTGTGAGGCTTGTAGTTATCACTTGTATTAGTGATATTACAAGGATAACATTTCTAGAAAAACCATATAGTGACAACACCATGAGTGAAAAATTGCAATTGATGGTGGGAATTTTTGAGGGTCGAGATGACATCAAAATTTATTATTTTGTTAGGAGGGTCATTATTCTAGAAAATATGGAAAAAACTAGATCTTGTGTTCTAATGTTAGATCTAGAATTTGATGATCTAATTCTCTAAATGTTTTAATATTTCTTTACTATTGCCCATAAAAATCATACAAAAAATGTAGTATGTGTTGGTTCCTCAAACTTGCACTTGTGTCTCGGATCTGGAAGAATCGAGTCATTAAGTCAATAATGACACTGTCTCTAAGTTGTGGGACCTTGCACACTTGAAACAGACCTCTAGAGAAGGCCGGTTCATCTACCTATTTCTACTTTTATTGCTGCTCCTAATGCAAAAATAAAATCCTAAAATAAACATGCCAAGGGACCAGGGATAAAAGGATATGTGGAAAGAGAAATCCTAGGCTAAAAGGGGAGGTGATAGCACTAGAAATAGGGTTCATCACTCTCTATGAGGGGCACAAAAAGGAGAAAGCATGGGAGAAATGGAGGACAGGCACACACCACAGACAAGAACAACTCAAACAACTTTCCATGTGCAACAACACATGAACATGGAAACTGCAAGTGGGAGATACACACAGCATGCCAGAAAATGTGAATAGAGAGGCAAGGTACAATATAAATGAGAAAAGTGAGGACAAAAGTTCCACAAAACCTGATTTTATTGCTTAAGGGATGATGCACAATTAGTTACATTCATGATAGGAGGCGAGAATACATTTTTGAGACTAAGTACAAGGTCTGGAACCCGTGGGAAGTCGGCTACCATTTTGACATGGTTCCATTACAAAAAATAGGGATCAATCACTTTTTACAATGCTTAAGTTCTATATTTATAGATGAAGAAGGAGCAATGACGAGGAGAAAGAGGAGGGCAATCGGATTCAAAATCCAATCACCAATAACCAACAATAACTTCCTGTAAATCCACTTGCAATGCTGTCATATGTGCCTCCCCATGTCTGTTTGACGTGTAGAAAAAGGAAGGAGACCAAATCTACAGAAATCTAGGTGGTTGGATCAATTGGATGCATGCATTAATGATCTCAGAAACGTTTCCATGTTTCCTACCCACCAAATCCGGCCTAAATATGATTTTAAAAAGTATAACCTATAGCCCACATCATTAGCTTTCCAACAAGACCAGGCATGTGGGAATCTGAGCACTGTAGTAGAAGTTATGGATGTTATAGATTTACAGTGTAAACTAAACACGCAAGACACATGGCACACACTGATTGACTGAAGGATTGGCCAACTGTACAATAATTTTTCATTTTCTACCACATGTCACTCATTGGTTCATTTTTTGGATTTGGTGCCTTATTGACACACTTTTATTGGTTACGTGTGGAACACTCAATGTTTGACAGATGTCACATGGCACAAAAGGGCGTAAAAGAAGGTGCAAAGCATGGGTAGAAGAAAGAGACATAGAAGGGAAGGTAGGTACGTGAAGTAGGGTTCATTTTAAGAGACCTCTTGGAAATTGGAGGTGGAAAATACTTGGCGAATATCCTCGAAATTGGTTTCACAGGAAGGTGAATTTTTTGGGGGTCCGTTAACAAAATTTTCGCATGATTTTTAAGTGGTGTAACAGAAGGCTGTAGACGCGTGACATGAAATTTTTTGTCGCAAGTCTGTAGCCTTTGCCCTCTGGTTGTGTGACAAAAAAATATCTTTGTTGCGCATCAACAAACTCTTTGTCATGCATCTACTTCCTCCACACTCATGTTGTGCATCAACAAACTCTCCCTGTCATGCATCAAAAAGGTCTTTGTTGCGCATCTGCAGCCTCCACCCTCCTGTCGTGCATATGTAGCCTCTACCCTTCTATCGCGCGTTTACTATACTCGATAATACATATGCCCCCAAGTGGTATGAGTGAGCTAGTAGTGTTCTACCTAGCAAATAATCTAGGATTATATAGGGGATAGTTTCAAGGGTCGGTGAAGCCGACCCCAAAAAAAATAAAACTATAATTTTTAGGTGAACAGGTCACTAACCTGTGCTAGAAAATTCACC
This sequence comes from Taxus chinensis, assembly GCA_019776745.2. Classification (NCBI taxonomy): domain Eukaryota; kingdom Viridiplantae; phylum Streptophyta; class Pinopsida; order Cupressales; family Taxaceae; genus Taxus; species Taxus chinensis. The sequence continues at coordinate 74,946,695 of CM034155.1, read as the reverse complement.
TTTTAAAATTTTTCAAAAATGGAATATTTGCCACTAAAATTATCCCTAGCGTGAAGGTGATGCACACAAAAGAAAGGATGCATACCTATATAAGATAGGTATGTAAGTGGGGCATGAGAATTAGGATGAATGAGTGCACGAGGAAAGAAAGAAAAGGGCGTGGAAGGGAAGGTAGACGCATGAAGACATGCAAGGGACTTAGCCAAATTGGAAGGCAAGTTTGGGGATACGCATGCAAGGAGTGTGCGACAGACTGGGAATAAAAGCAGGTGCGTAGGAGGAATGTGCAAAGGGATAATGGAAAGAGAGAAGAATACATAAGGAAGAAGCAAAGAAGGCAAACAAGGGTGCGCTGAAGAACTACAACTAAGTGAAATGTGCCAAGGGAACAAACTTGAGTGCGCGAAACCTGAAATGTGAAACATCAGAGTCAGAATAAAATATAAGTTGTCCAAATAACTTGAGGAGTTATTTAGGACAATAGTTTGGTGAATTTTGGGGCCATATTCCTACTAGATGAAGAGACCAGTGGCCTTAGAAGTCCATTGGGCATGGAGTATGGCATTAAACTTGAAGCCCTGATCTGCAACTTGAAGAGAACCCCTGTCAGTCACTTAAAGCGCATCTGAACTCTGAATTGAACTGCTGCTCTTATGCAAAGATGTTCTAATTTGGATTTATGAGAGTGAAGAACTGTGTGTGGACTGTTACAACTACCTCTTTTCTGAAAACTAAAATGTCATCCCAAACAGAAACAAATGGGCATGTAGAAGGGCGCGGAAGGAACGAACACAGGCGTCAAAAAGAGCACATCAAACAATAAAAAGCACAACTATATACAAAAGCTAAAAATCATACATGTTCTGGGGGGAAATGCAGAATGTGTGCAAGCACTTTTTTTACTGAAAGCAAACCTTTACCAACCTACACTAATTAGAGGCAAGGGACACTTAGGTAAAACCTGCAATAGGCAGGGAGAAGTAGTTTCCCTTCCTCATAAAATGCAACCATGTAACTGATTTGGCGTTGAACATGGTCAGAGACAGAAGTGAAAAAATTTCTTGAAACTAGTTCTCCACCATCTTCAAAGTATCAACAAAAAATAGGAAAAATACCTCCATTAGTTCTTTGTTTGAATCTAGGAGGTGTTGTCATTGACCTTTGGCGCGTTGAAGTTTAACCTCATGCTTTGTAGTGAGCATGACCGGTGGAAACTCTGTATTTTGCTCTAGACTAGCGAGATATTTGATTTGGCACGGTCTGATCCTTGTGATTTTCCCATTTCCTTGAAGCTCTATATCACAAGTGGGATCCTCGTGCAGACTTTCCTCCTAAAGGGGAGTGCTTACAGGCTGGGTCGCATGCGGTTCTGCCTCTATAAGAAACTTTTTTTCCTTCATAAGTGTGCCCTCTGAAACTAATTGATCCTCTTCTGAAACATGCACCCTAATGATTTCATCTTCCTAACTAGAGTCATATGAGTCATACCAATCTTTGACAACTCTATATTCATCGAACATGATGATATTGGCTGGGGATGACACGTAGGTAGGGGTTATTCATTTTTAATACAGTTAGGTAGAGGGGACTCATAAGGAGGTGGGAGGATGGGCATGAAAAGCGTGCACGCAGGAGGAATGGAAGTGTTTGCAGAGGGAATTTTAGTAGAGGGATGGAGGGAAGAGGGTGAAGCAAAGGAATTCTCAGTGGGAGTAGTGAGAAGAAATTTGGGAACATGGGAAGCACGTTGAGATGATGTAGGTTGAGGAGAAGGAATGAGAGAGTTGTATGATGGTAGTGCAGGGTTTCCCATTGACAAGGTTGCTCAGCACTATATTTTTGAGCCTACATTTCTTCAGTCCATTTTGTAATCTGAGAGAGCATCTCAATAATAGTGTAACTTCTGTTAGGTGCTAGACCATCCTGGTACAGGGCCTACCCATGGACAAGGGACCTTGTAGCCAACTCTAGTTGCCTTTATGGAGCATTTGACTCTGATCTGCATCATGTTCATCTCCATTTCTTGCACATGCCTCTCAAAATTAGCATCTTCCATGGATTTACTGCCATCATCTACATAAACCTATTCTTCAAAACCATTTTGGTTAGAAAAATAACCATACAGGTCAGTGGGGGGTGGGTTATATGCATACTCAGGATGATGGGGTTCATAAAATTGATTTGGATGAAGATTTTGAAACTATGGTGATGGAGGGAAATTGTTCTATAGCTGCAAATGGGAATTCTAGGAAGGGAAAGAAGTCATGATTGCAAAACTTCAAAAGGGATAAAAATGAAACGGCGAAAGGATAAATGAATGAATGGAAGGAGGGAAAATTGGTCCACGAATGAGATAATGGGCACGTTTAGATCAATGGAGTCACGATATGTGTTACAAAATGTCTCCGAAGGATGAAACCCAAAAAGAACACTCCAATCTTGTTGAGATGAAGATCTATAGCTCTTTAAACTGGTCCCATCAGGCATGTAAGAAACTATTGGTTCCTCAAACTTGCACCCCTGTCTCAGATCTGGGAGAACCGATTCGTTGAGTCAACAATGGGATTGTCTCCAAGTTTTGGGACCTTACGCACTTGAGACATACCTCCGGAGAAGGCCGGTTCCTCTACCTATTTATACTTCTACTGCTACTCCTAATGCAAAAATAAAATCCTAAACTAAACATGTCAAGGGACTAGGGATAGAAGGATATGTGAAAAGAGAAATCCTAGGCTAAAAGGGGAGGCGATAGTGCCAGAAAGAGGGTCGATCACTCTTTGTGAGGGGCAAGAAAATGAGAAAGTGTGGGAGAGAGGGCAGACAAGTGTGTACCATAGAAAAGAACCACACAAATAGCTTTCTACGTGTGGAAACACATGAACATGGGGACTACAAGTGGGATATACACACAACATGCCAGAAAACATGAATAGAGAGGCAAGGTACAATATAACTGAGAAAAGGAAAGACAGAAGTTCCAAAAAACCTGATTTTATTTCTTAAGGGATGCACAGTTAGTTACATTCATGACAGGAGGTGAGAATAAATTACTGAGACTAAGTCCAAGGTCTAAAACCCATGGGAATTCCGCCACCATTTTGACATGGTGTCACTACAACAAAGAGGGATCAATCATTTTTTACAATGCATAAGTTCCATATTTATAGATGAAGAAGGATAGAAGAGATGAAGAAAGAGGAGGGAACTCAAATTCAAAATCTAATCACCAACAACCAACAATAACTTCATGTAAATCTGCATGCAATGTTGTGAGATCCACCTCCCCATGTCTATTTGGCGTGTAAAGAAGGAGACCAAATCTGCAGAAATTTGGGTGGTTGGATCAATTAGATGCATGCATTAATGATCTCAGAGATGTTTCCCTATTTCCTGCCTACTAAATCCTACCTAAATATGATTTTGAAAATTCCAATGTGTAGCCCACGTCAACATCTTTCCAACAAGACCGGGCATGTGGGAATCTGAGCACTGCAACAGATGTTATGGTTGTCAGAGTGTAAATTGAACATGCAAAACATGTGGCGCACGCTGATTGACTGAAGGATTGGCCAACTGTACTACTGCTTTGTCATTTTCTGCCACATGTCACTCATATGTTTTTTTTCTGGATTTGGCGCACTTTGATTGGTTGCGTGTAGCACACTAAATGTCTAACAGATGTCACATGGCACAGAAGGGTGTAGAAGAAGGTGCAAAGTGCGCATGAAAACAAGATGCCTAGAAGGAAAGGCAGGCATGTGAAGTTTATGCACGTGGAATAAAGGATGCATATCTATATGAAATACGTATGCAAGTAGGGTGCGAGCATCAAAATGAATGAACATGCGAGTAAAGGAAGGAAAGGGCACAAAAGGGAAGGCATGCGCGTGAAGACATGCAAGGGACTTAGCCAAATTGGAAGGAAATTTTGGGGATGCGCATGCAAGGAGTGCGTGAAAAATTGGGAATTAACGTGGGTGTACAAAGGAAGAATGGAAGGATAGAAGAATACATAGGGAAGAAGGAGGTAAGGCACGTGAGGGTGCATGGAAGAACTGCAACCAAGTGAAATGTGCCAAGGGAACAAACTTGAGTGCGCACAACTTGAAATGTGAAACATCAGAGTGAGAATAAAATATAAAATGTCCAAATAACTTGGGGAGTTATTTGGGACAACATTAGCCTCATTGCAAACCATTATGATTATGGTATTACTAAGAATGATGATACTTCACAACAAATTTTATTCGTACTAATGGTTAGTTTTGAGTAGGAAGTTTCGCTAGTTGCACATACAATAGCTACAAATGTTGTTGCTAAATGTTTATAAAATTTGAATCTATATGTGACAACTGAACCATGTGAAGAAGTCTTTCTTGATGAAGAACTAGAAAAAGTATTAGATACCATGGAATCTCCAAAGAACAAATAAGAAGTTTTGATGGTAGACCATGAGAAAGAAGAACAATCAAAGCTGCAAGAAGGTGAGAAGGAGCAACCCATAGAGGACACCACCATGCAAGTTGAAAAGGAAGAGTCCTCCAAAAGAAAATGTATGGATTAAAATGAACAAAATGTTGGGGTTAACAAGAAAAATAAATTCAAAATTTCAATTGGAGAGGATGTAATGAAGACCCACCAAAGGTGTGATGAATAGCTAAGAAGAGTTAGGAAAGCTAAGTTGATAGTTTCTCAAGAAAAACAACATCTACAAGAAATTAAGGAAAATAATTCTCCCTTAACGATGAGGGAAGAGGGAGAAATCATGGAGCATGAGCCAAAGAAAGAAGGAAAGTCATATTTGCAAGATTGTGGAGAAAATTTTGTGGTTAAATCCCAATGGCCAGATGATAATGTTTATGTTCATCTTGCTAGAATTTTTAGAACAAAAATCAATAAGAAGAAAATTAATGGTGTTCATGAGTTTGGTAAGAACTATGAATATGCTCCATGCATGTGTCAACAAAATACGGATGAAGTCAAATTAGAAAGGGATTCACTTGTTGGATGTGAAGATTCTAAGAGAAAGGAGAATTTTGATCCTAACTCAAAAATTATGAGTCACAAGGATGGAGGTGTTGAAGACATCTCAATAATTCTTCATTCAGAAAAGGAGGGCAAACAAGTTGTGGATACCCTAAGGTATGAAATTGTTGTGGATTTTTTACCTCCTACTATGTCATTTCAGATGTGTTTTCATCATGAACAACATGTTGAAAAGAATGATCTTATGCCAAGTTTGATTCTTCATGGTATACCACGAAATTTTTTTGGTCATGATGGAAAACATATTAAAAATGATGATAGAGTGAAGAACCCTTGGAGGGGAAAAGGGTAAATAGATACTTTCATACGAGTTACAAATTCCTTATACATGAAATTTGGGGATTTGAGTGATATTTGGAGATACGAGAAGGGAAATGATATGAGAATAGTTACAATATCTAGGGCAGTGAGATGGTTGATAGGGAAAGTGGGTAAGCCATATGATCTTTATGTACTTGTTTCAATGCAAGTAGTTTCAGTCATTAAAGTGAATAATTTTTAGTTTGAGGACATTTCAGTCAATTGGTGTGAAGGGGAACTCAAGGATGATATGTTTCTTCAAAAAGGCTTCACTATTCCACATTGGATAGCTTTTGTCATCCTCATTTCCAACCATCTCAACAGTTGTATATAGCCATATAAGTAATTTCAGTCATACACTTGAGTAGTTTTCAGTTAGCAGTTGTTGTTGATGAATTTTTAGTCACTATATGGTTGATTCCAACTGTTATATCATTTTAATTTTTGAATTTTGTAAATAATATAAAGTATGAAAATTATTCTCATATTCTTTTTTATGCTATTTGCACAAAACCAACCCCTTAACACTTTTTATGACAACCGCAAAAGTGTTTTTAGTCACAAGGTTGAAGGATTTTCTGCCTTACATCAATGAGGGATTGTTTTCCGCTATTATAAAAGAGTTTCCAACCACTACAATGTTGTTTGTGAGCGAGAAAATGCAATGCTACAACTATAGCCATGTGTGGGAAAGCATGAATGAACCATTGGAAGTCCATCACATGAAAGAAAATTATGAAGAATAGGCAAGCATTGGAAGAGAGTAGAATGACATGTCTATGAGGCATGATGGATTGGTTTTCAGGATATTGGTGGAATCTCTTGATTTCATTAATATGTATGTTCTATGTGTAGGTTTGAAAATAGAGATGATAAAAAAGAAAAGACATAAGTGTAGTTCAATTCATCATGCTCATATGTATGAGAAACAAAGGGAAGAGGTGAGCCTAATGATTGACATGCATATGAGGAGAATAGTGAATGGTGATATCCCCCGATTCAAAAGTGGAAGGAACACAATTGGGACAACCATGCATCAAATTTCCAATTTCAATGTTGTTTTCATAAGCATTATCAGCTCCTACGATACTTCTATCTCATTGATGCACTTACTCCCAATAGCATTTTTAGCTCCTACACTATTCACACCCTTGATTGGGGAAAAAGGAGATCAATTTTTCTGTTATGATGACGTTTCCATAGTGCTGGAACTATTTTTATAAACTAAGGACAACTATAAGCTTGCACAAAATGAGGGAAAATATTTGATGAAATAAGTTTGAAGAAGGGTTCAACTGAATGATATCTTCATGACAACCACACAGGTACCAAGTTGGATGAAAATACAAGTGATATGTGGTTGTTACAACTCATTTACAACCCATATATAGTTTGATTTTTAATCAAATATTAAGAGGAACAACTCACCAAGTCATGAAAGGAACCATTGGACCCTAAGTGTTTGATATGTCAAAACCTTCTTTGCATAAAAGAAGCAAAGTGGGACAGTAGTAGCCCAATGATGTAAGCACATGGTAGCTTTCATCTTTGAAGGATTTTGGGGATTTTTTCAGGCATTTACAAATTATGGGGGGTCCCTTGAGGTAGGATAACACTCATTATCTATTTGGGATATATCACACCATGTTCTTTGGTACGAGTTATCCCATTTGATAGGTACGAGATCCATGCTTTATAAGAACTACAACATGACTCACCACATTGGTGCAGTGATACTTTAGCATCTAGGCTTGCACAATTGCTTAAGGGAAAGAAAATTTGAGGGTAGGACTGTAATGTCCCCTTTTTGAAATTAAAGCAGAACAAAGACCCTTAGGCTATTTAATTGTTTCCCACATGCTAATGGCATTAAGGAAAGGGGAACATGGTAAGATTAAAACTAAGTGAGCCCAAAAAGTAACTTTACGTCTGCCACTTATGTTTTAGTTTTAAAACAAGAGTACTTTTATAATTTAAGTGGGATGACATTTAATTAGAAATTAAAAGAAAGGGAAATATGTAAAAGAGCATGGATGAGTTTATTTGTGGACTTTTGTCATCTATCTATCATCTTGATTTTATGAAGTTGAGCACTTGTGCTTCTAATTTCAACTATTGAGGACGAAAACTCTTTTAACATCCATCATTTGAGAATGAAAACCCTCATTATGATCATTTTTGAGGATGGAAACCCACAATATCTTCTTGGTGGCTTCACTCAGGGGTCACATTTAAGCATAATTTTGAATCATCACAGCTAGGGCACAATTCACAGCCATTTCTAAGGCTATCTACACCCCTTTCAATTTTAGATTAGAGTTTAGGGCATCAATCATGGAAGGAATTGGTTGGTCTCAATTTGCAGTGGCTCCTTTTGGTATTCTCTTATCATCTGGAGCGTCTTTCGTGAGAAAATTTCTATAATCATATGTTGGTATTTTTCTTGTTTTATGGTGTGTAAATAAATAAAAACAATTTCAGACTTTGGTTGGAAAAATGATTTTTCATCATTTACTTGTACCAAGAGGGTTTCTAGATGCTTTAGGCCTTCTGGATATTTTTGTATAATGATTATTTGATAAATAAAGGAAGATTTCATATTGTTGTATTTTTAATCTTACGGATTTGCATAAAAATTAGATTGCTATTATATTTTGTATGCGGCATTTCAGGGAAATTCCACAATTTCTTAGATTTGTCGTGTATGAGACCTTAGAAAATCTCACACCAACCATAAGAGTTAAGATGAGGTTAGAATAATGAAGGGAGACTTCAAATGCTCCCATAAATTTTCATGTGAGAGGCCAAATGTGTGTCAAGTCAATAAATAATATATTTAAATGGTCACTTACAAAACTCATTAATGAAAAAGGATAATATTTACTCCTTCAAAGAAAAAAATCTTACCTTCTAACACATTTCGTAATATATTTTTAGAAATTTAGATAGAACGAGGTCCCTTTATGAACTTAAATAAAACAAGGCACCTTTATTGGGACTCTTCAATCAATAAACTCAACCCTGTAAAATTTCATGAAATATCTTAATAATTTTAAAATGGCAGCTTTTCTTCTCAAAGGTTGTATTGATTATAATTTGAGCAGGTTTAAATTATCCCATTAAACCAACATTTCTTATTTTGCAATCTCCATGATTATTCACAACACCTTTGCCTTTATAACATTGTTTGACATGCATATTAGGGCCTCATAGTAAATCGGGATTACTTCATTGAGATGGTTTCTCAACACTCCATTGCCTCCAACCAACCTCAAATTTCCTCAAGAATCATCATCAATATTTAGTAAAAGAATCAACCATTGTTGGGGATTTCCATAAGAAGTCTTCTTCCTTCTCCTCATACCATTATTTGGGATTTCCAATGACATTTTAGTGTTATATACAACTTATTTAAGCTTACATTTAATAATGATTATAACAACCATTAGGCATCAAACCCCATTAGTAGTGAATCAAAAAAATAATGTATTATACGTACAATTAACTTTATCTCTCTCTAGAGAGAGAAAACAAAATTAATTCAAAATGGTAGAAAGTATACATATGGAGGACGAGAACAAACAAAACATGTTTATTTGATGTAAACTATTTAAAATATAAACACATCACTAAAAGCTTAAACACACACACACACACACATGTGTGTACGCATGTGCACACACATTGTCTAATTCTCAGACATGCACTCACACACACATGCACGCACACACACATAACACTTAGTGCCTACAAAGTGTTACTCATGGTGCATACTCACCACTATTTTTAAGTGATTGCTCACAATGTAAATTAGTGTGAATCTTGTGGTATCAATTGTGTAGAGTACAAATTGTCTAGTTTTTAAAGCCTCTCTACAAGAATCATCTTTAGGAGATTTTTCTTGAAGCCATTGCTTGATAAAAATACGGGGCACTCATTACTATTAATACACTTATGGCATGGGGTAGCGGGTTGAGGGTAGAAGGTCGCCTTTAATATAGGTATTGCTAAAAATGAGTATGGGTTAATACATAGATTATTTAACACTCAATTAATATATTAAATAAGTCATTAATTAATTAATGCATCAATAAAGTAGTCTCTTTATAAAATCAATTGGCAACAACAATTAATCCAAGAGCAAATTTGAAAGTCTCATTGTTTATTAATTGAATTGACGGTTTCAAACAGTGGCCAAGTTTTTAAAAATCATATTTGTTGAGATTATTAGGTCTATTTCTATTTTTATGGCTTTTCTTATTCATATGAATTTCAAATTATTCTTTAATGCTAGAACTTTGGCATCTTTGTCCTCGATAGATTTAATGGTTTGTTTCTCATGTTCAATCAATGTGGATTAATTGACCCTATCTTGTTGGATAATCACATGCTCCTTTATTTTTGTTTGGAAATATCATCTTGATTTGTTAGTGTGGGGAGTGACATAATACAAGGAATGTAATAAACTCATTTTCTGAGCATCATTTCTCAATGGTCTCTGGTACTTATTAAGTTGTTTCTAATGGTCTTGAATGGTTTCAAATAAGTTTCTATGTCTTTCTTTCTCAAGATTATGATAAAACAAGTTTGTGGTGCCTTGAATGTAAGGTAATAAAGCCTTCTTTCTCATGTTATCTTCTTCAATTTTGGGATTCATTTGACCTCTTCTTTCTTTTCTGACAACTATTGATTTGCCAATATTTCCCCCCCGAAATATGGGAATAACATAGAGACCCAAAACACTACACAATTTGCAATATATACAATTGACAGCTCAAATCCCCACACTAAATACATTGTTATTATTTTAAGTTTCTAAATTTCCCTTTCTTACAATGTCAGGGAGATCTTTTTAGTTTTTGGTCGAAGTTTGTTTAATAATTCATCTTGCCAATATTACAATGTTCACATAAGTAAATTCCCATTATTACTAAGATTTGACATGTTGGAATTACCTCTACTTCTAATTAATAGAGGCAAAGTGCAACAAAATGACATGTAAGAAAAATGAAGCCATGCGTTAAAAAAAAAAAAAATGAAGATGAAAACCAAGTGGGCAAGGAATAATCTAAATTGAACTAGAGCCACTTTAATGGTTTCAAACAAGTTTCTATGCCTTTCTTTCTCAAGATTATGGTTATTTTTTGCATGGTGACTTGAATATAAGGTAAGTAAGCCTTCTTCCTCACTTTATATTCTTCAATTTTGGGATTCATTTGACCTCTTCTTTCTTTTCTAACTACTGATTTGCCAATATTTTCCCCCCTAAAGATGGTAACAACATAAAGACCCAAAACAATACGCAATTTGCAATATATACAATTGACATCTCAAATCTCACACTAAATACATTGTTATTATATCAAGTTTCTAAATCTCCCTTCCTTACAATCTTAGGGAGATCCTTTTAGTTATGGGTCAAAGGTGGTTTAATAACCCATCTTGCCAATATTGCAATGTTGACATAAGTATATTCCCTTTATTACTAACATTTGATATAATGGAATCACATCCACTTCAAATTCATAAAGGAAAAGTGCAACAAAATTAAATATAAGAAAAAAATGAAGCCATGCGCTTTTGTTTAACAATGAACATAGGAACCAAGTGGGCAAGACATAACCTAAATTGAACTACAACCACTTTGAATGGTTTCAAACAAGTTTCTATGCCTTTCTTACTCAAGATTGTGGGAAGTTTTTCCGTGCTCCCTTGAATGTAAGATAAGAAATCCATGTTCCTCTTTGTATCTTCTTCATTTTGGGATGTTTTTGACCTCTTCTTACTTTTATGACAATTATTGATTTGCCAATAATCCCCCCCTATAGATTGGGACAACATAGAGACCCAACACACTACACTATTTGCAAAGAAGTACAATTGACATCTCAAATCCTCACACTAAATACATCGTTGTTATTTCATGTTTCTAAATCTCCATCCCTTACAATCTCTGGGAGATGTTTTCAATTATGGGTCAAAGGTTGTTTAATAAATCATCTTGTCAATATTCCAATGTCGACATAAGTACATTCCCATTATTACTATGATTCGACATAGTGGAATTACCTCTACTTCAAATTCATAGAGGCAAATGCAATAAAATGACATATAAGAAAAGAAAATGAAGCCATGCTCTTTTGTTTAAAAATGAAGATGGGAACCAAGTGGGCAAGGATAACCTAAATTGATTTACAACCACTTTGAATGGTTACAAACAAGTTTGTATGCCATTCTTTCTCAAGATTATGGTAAATTTTTCCATGGTGCCTTGAATGTAAGGTAAGAAAGCCTTCTTCCTCACTTTATCTTCTTTGATTTTGGGATTTGTTTGACCTCTTGTTTCTCATTTAACAAGTATTGACTTGCCAATATTTTTTTCCCTTAAAGATGGGATCAACAGAGAGACCCAAAACACTACAAAATTTGCACTATATACAATTAACATCTCAAATCCTCACTCTAAATACATTGTTGTTATTTCAAGTTTCTAAATCTCCCTTCCTTACAATCGGAAGATCTTTTTAGCTATGGGGTCGAAGGTTGTTTAAAAATTTATCTTGCCAATATTGCAATGTTGACATACATATAATCCCATTATTACTAACATTTGATATAATGGAATTATCTCTACTTCAAATTCATAGAGGCAATGTGCAACAAAATGACATGTAATAGGAAAAAATGAAGTCATGCACTTTTGTTTAGAAATGAAGATGGGAACCAAGTGGGCAAAGGAATAACCTAAATTGAACTAGATTCACTTTAAATGGTTTCAAACAAGTTTCTATGCCTTTCTTTCTCAAGATTATGGTAACTTTTTCCGTGGTGCCTTGAATGTAAGGTAAGAAAGCCTTCTTCCTCATGTTATCTTCTTCAATTTTGGGATTTGTTTGACCTCTTCTTTCTTTTCTAACAACCATTGATTTGCCAATATTTCCCCCCCAAAGATGAGAACAACATAGAGATCTAAAACACTACACAATTTGCAATATATAAAATTGACATCTCACATCCTCACACTAAATACATTGTTGTTATTTCAAGTTTCAAAATCTTCCTTACAATCTCAGGGAGATCTTTTCAATTATGGGTCAAAGGTTGTTTAATAATTCATCTTGCCAATATTGCAATGTTGGCATAAGTATACTCCCATTATTGCTAACATTTGATATAGTGGAATTACCTCTACTTCACATTCATAGAGGCAACGTGCAACAAAATGACATATGAGAAGAAAAAATGAAGCCATGCACTTTTGTTTACAAATGAAGTTGGGTACCAAGTGGGAAAGGAATAACCAAAATTGAACTAGAGCCACTTTGTCACCTCGAATGCCGATAAACTCTCTCACTAACTCCAAATAATGAGTTGGTAAATGTAGTTGAGCTACCATTAATATTGCCTTCAACCTGTGTTAAAGGTAGACATCTAACTAATTGTAAGATAATACCATATATCACATCATTCAAACTTGGCATCTAAAAAGTGCTTCAACCCAATAGTGAGGTCTCATACCTACCAGTAAATAAATTGTTAGACATTTTAATATAATTATTTAGAGATGTTTGTGTGGATGAAAGTGCATTAACACCATACATGGATGGTAAATGTTTTTTTTCTAATTTTTAATGGAAATAAAAGATTGTTTAATGAATTCATCCTACAATTTATAAATCATGGTTAATAGTTTACAAATATTTTGAAAAACAAAATTAAATACAATCATAACTATCACAAAAATTTGTAAAGCTTAGTTCAATCGCTCAACTACAATTACATGGTATTATGCTCATTGACTCTCTAATAACATATCAAAAAAATACTACAAGGAGAATGGATAATGACTATGCAAACCATTTGCATGAGCCTTGCTAGCTTGTGAATTATTCTTTCTAGCAAGTGCTATTAAGAAAGCAACAACTTCCTTTGAGGATGCAAGAGAATAGCGTGCATTTGATCGTTTACGTCCAACTGCGCATGAAAAATAATTTTCCCCCTTCAAATCCAATACAGACGATCCATCTTGCCAACTAAGCGTCCCATTTTCGGTTTGAATTTGATTGGTATCTTTTGATCTAGGATTAACACACTTTTTGGGTGGCGGACTTCTTTCTAATTCAATCACCCTGTTACCTTCTTTGTCAAATAGGAGTTCTGGCTCAAAAAAGTTAAATATCTCTTTATCCTGCAAATTAAACATGACATAGACTAATTAAACCAATTAAATAAGAGATAAAGTGAGATTAGAGAATGAGTACGAAAACCCCAATCATGAGCCAAATAAATGCAAGCTACAATTTGAGATCAAATATCTTTTCAATATGTAGAGATTGATTCTTTTGGACCTAGAGAGAAATAAGCGAGTTATTTTATAACAAGAGACATGACCACTTTGGTTTTGTTAGAAGAGATGAGCTATGTAATTAACATACAAGAAACTCATTAAAAATGTAATCTTATACTATTGGATAAGATAATTGTTTACAATGTTGACTAGAATAGAATGCATATGCATTTAGCTCCCATTAAATCCAACAATGTCCAACCTTAGTAACAAAATCAAAACAATGACATGGGGAAAAAACAATCACGACTAGTATGTAAATAAATAAAGGGTGAGGAGCTAAATCTTACAAACTTGAATTTTTATTGGAAACTTTTATATTTGGGTAGAAGGAGAAGGAACAGTTGACCAAAATGAGCTCACACTTCATTTTAGGCAACTGGTACCAGTTTCCACTTAAAGGCATCAAATATTGATTATTCATGTATTTTAAGCACTTGGGAATCTTCAAATTCACCAAAATCACTTGAATTGATCAGCTCTAAGTTCACTTTCTTCAAAAACATCTTCAGTTGATCAAAAAAATACTTTTTTTCCCCAAAAATCCAAGAGGATTCTTTAAAATGTGCATATTTTGCATGTTTTGGGATTTTGAGACTTGTCAACACATTTGTATGTTTCAAGGTTTTGGGACTTGGAAACACATTTGCAGATTTTGTGTCTTTCAAGATTTCGAGACTTGTCAACACATTTGCATGTTTCAAGATTTCAGAACTTAGAAACACATTTGCATATTTTGTATATTTCGGGATTTTGGCACTTGGAAACACATTTGCGTATTTTGCATGTTTCGGGATTTCAAGACTTGTAAACACATTTGCATGTTTCGGGATTTCAGGACTTGGAAACACATTTGCATATTTTGTGTGTTTTAGGATTTTGGAACTTGTCAACAAATTTGCATGTTTCGAGATTTCAAGACTTAGAAACACATTTGCATATTTTGTGTTTCGGGATTTCGGGACTTATCAACACATTTGCATGTTTTGGAATTTCAGGACTTCACAACACATTTGCATATTTTGTGTGTTTCGGGATTTCGGGACTTGTCAACACATTTGCATGTTTTGGGATTTAGGACTTGACAACACATTTGCATATTTTGTGTTTCAGGATTTTGGGACTTGTTAACACATTTGCATTTTTCAGGATTTAGCAACACATTTGCATATTGTGTGATTCGGGATTTTTGGACTTGGCAACATATTTGCATATTTTGTGTGTTTCGGGATATCAGGACTTGTCAACACATTTGCATGTTTCGAGATTTCGAGACTTGGCGACATATTTGCATATTTTGTGTGTTTCGAGTTTTTAGGACTTGTCAACACATTTGCATGTTTCGGGATTTCGAGACTTGGCGACATATTTGCATATTTTGTGTGTTTCGAGTTTTTAGGACTTGTCAACACATTTGCATGTTTTGGGATTTCAGGACTTGGATACACACACTTGCATATTTTGTGTTTTGGAATTTTGGGGCTTGTCAACACATTTTCATGTTTCGGGATTTCGGGACTTCAACACATCAACACAAAACATGCAAAATGTCTTTTGACTTCCTTCTCGTGAACTTCGGTGCCGAAATTTGACGTCCTCCTAGCCGTCATCTATGCAAATCGACATGCAATCTTTAGTCGCTCATAACTTTTGACCAGATCATCCAAATTTTATAAAATTGGTCCCATTGGAAAGCTATGGAGAAGCATTTCATGATGGAGGCATTTTTGGGGCATTTTAGGAGCATTTTTTGTGATCAAATCTGCAAATAATCTTTTGCCTCCAAACTTGGTCACTATGCATTAAATGTTATTGTTCCTAAGGTGGTTGACGAAGTGGGTGGCTCTCTTGATGGCTGACTTTTCTTTCTTCCCCATCTTCTTTCTCTATATATTGTAGCTCAGAGCTCATTTGATGGATCCTCTTTCCATTTGGTAAAGTTGCCATGTAAAAATGTTAATTGAACTTTAAAGTTGCAGACATCTGATTGATCTTTTGTAATGCACCCCAAACCTTCTAGGTGACTGTAATAGACTGTGCATACTTATAAGCAATAATATGATGTTAAATGTCGCTTGTAAATGCCCTTTGGCTTAGATTATTGTCTTCTTTCCTCTATGTTCTTTTCATTTCATGGTTGTGTACAGACTATAATTGCATGGCTTTCATTTCATTGTCATATATACAGGGATTCAAGTTAATGGAGTTATAGGGTTGTATTGTGGCTAGTATATGCCCTTTTAGCCTTTCACGAGTCTTTCTTATTTCTTAAAACTTAGGGAGAAAGAGATCCCCTTTCTTTCGTGCCATTACCTCTCTTTTAGCTTAGTTTTCCATTCATGCATGTTAGGAATAAAACTTAGGTCAATTCATCATTAGTTGATATTTGAATAAATGTAATAAGTATTTAATTTAAATACTTTAAACTTATGTCAATAGGTATTAGTTATCCTTAGTTGTTAGTTAACTAAGTGATAGTGTTCCCATCCCAATGTTTGTGGGATCATGTTCTATCTTACATATTTTGTTCCTGGATGATTTCCATGAAGGGCAATAGGGGCAGTTAGGGGCAATATGTTATTTCTGCATATTTGCTCATATTAGATAATTTGTTTCCATATATTGTGGATGAAATAGAAGTTGTCCAATATCTATAAATATCGTAGCTCTCTCATTTGTTTGTAATGCTTGATTTTGATATTAATAAAATACACAAGCACTATCTTGTTTCTGTGAAAAGCTTCCGTGTCAAATATTGTTTTAAAGTATTCATTGTCAAGAATGCATTCCTTCTATCTTTCCTCATGCAGTCTAGTAGCACAACTTAGCTTAGTAGTAGTGTTAGCATTAGTAAGATAGGTAGAGGAAGCTGACCTTCTCTAAAGGTTGATCTCATACAATCATGTCCCACATTGAGATATCATCCCATGTTTCACTGATGTGCTAGTTTCATCAAGGGTGCAACTCTAAGTGACAACATGAACCTAATGAGACGAGGGAACACAATTTTCATAATGAAACGACACAAAATATATTCAAAACATGGTTAGACAATTGAAAAATATCAAAGAGCGTGCATATCAACCAAACGAAGCATCTTTTATCAGTCCTTCATTCCCATTTAAAACCCAAGTTGCCTTGTGGCTGACTAAACTCACTTTCTAACTGCTCCAAACAAATGGGATCCATGAGAGTGAAGGTTTTCCAAGAAGATGGGGGGCTCCTTGGATTGGCAGTTATAAAATGAATATATTTAAGGCTTTGGCAGTTTTCTTGATGATATTGTGTTGATGGTTATGGTTTTAGCCCCTCTTGCAAGAACATAACTATGGTCCAATTCCTAAGAGTATTTCAAGGACAATGCTTTCAACAATGAATTGCTAAACCTTGGTAACTTTGAATTTCCTAAGCCACCTTATCTTTACTTTTAGTAAAACCATTAATTTAAACATCTTAATTATTCATTTTATTCACAATGCTCTCATGGGAATGGGATTTTTGCGTGAGGAGATTTTGTTTCTGAATTGGTCCTAGAGCATTATCCAGATTAATAGGGGCCCTTCATGGGATATCACCTTTCGTCGCTGCAATGGACAAGTTGCTAAGGTCATTATAAACTAGTTGATTGAGGCTCACTAAGGTTTTATCATTTATGTATGCCATCTTTGATTATAAGTTTTGGATTTTGATGTTCATTCAAATGAATGCAATTTACAATCATTCATGGGGTATGTGCTTTCTCTCCTCTATGTATCAAATTTGAAACAACATAAAAAATCCCCAAGTCCTAGTAATCAACCTCGTTTTTCCCCTAATTATGCAAATTGACCGTCTTTTGAAATCTAGCCCATAGGGTTGTAGGAGGCCCTTAGGTATTCTACGAGAAATCATATTCCACCATCTCTTTTTCTATATAATTGACGTCTAATAGTCTAGACAATGTAACCTCATAGGCACATGGGGAAAGAGAACATGGACTTCTTTGCATGTGCCTTCGTTATCATGAAATCAATATATAGGCATAATCTTCATGGCCCGTTCATACGGTAACCAAATTGTTTAGTACAACCTTTGGGAGCTTTTAGGGCTTCCACATAAACACATAAATTCTCTTAACATTAGTCATCTTTCCTTGTAGCATGTTCTTGGCATAGTTCGCAATCCTTGGCAAATCCTAAAAATGTCGTGAGAACATTTATTGAATTGAAAACGAACATTGATCATAGTGAATTGTTGGGTGTACTTGTGCTTACAAAATTTGCAATACCACAACTGTATAGAGGCCTTTTCCACATCATTTATTCGTTTATTGGACTTGATTCTTGGACATTTATTGGAAATAAAATAAAAAAACATAAAAAATTTACCATAAACAAAAATATTTATAACTTGATTTCTGACTTCGTAGTGATAATGTGTTCCAATCATTTATGTCCCCTTTTCTCATCATGTCTTCAACAATTGTGGATATGATTGTAAAGAAATGGAGAGTATCCACTTCACCAAATACTTTATAGGTGAACATGGCATAATCCTTGCAAGGTTTATTGAGTTTGGCGGGTGTTTCCTTCAATTTTGGCAAGAGCCATTGAACAACCATGGGCGATTTTGTTGGTGGATACGAGTGTTTTTCTCCTCATATTCTTTGGCCCAGATGAACGAATACATTACGAGAAGATAAGGAAATTTGAATATTACTTTGAAATCATTTGGGGTGAGCAAGAAAACATTTTTCCAACCCAAGCCCAGCTTGAAATTTCTCTTGCACTACTTCGCACAAAAGTGCTCTAGCTTTGAGTAGGGGAATGTTGGAAATATTGTCATTGATGTCAAAAGAGGTGCTGAACGGAGGTCCATCAGAAAGTAACGGAATTGTGAGTATGTCGACGGAAATAACCAGCAACATATAGAGCAGCAAAAAGAGCAGAAATCATATATTTATATATGTGAAAAGGATTGCCTTTATAGGAGAAATACAACAGTTTCTGTGTAAAACAAACAATATTAAAGAAAGAGGAAGATATTGAAAACCATGAAGAAAAGAAAACAACATTTTTTCATGAAGGCCGTGATTTATCCTTGGAGGCCCACGATTTGCACAAAAGAGGGCCCACGACTTGCCTAGAGAGCAGCGCTCAAGTCTTAAGGGGCAACATTGAATGTTTAGGGGATAATTAAATTATTTGGGGCAGTCTTTATGTGTGCATTAATTAATTCAAAGGGGGCAGCGATTTGTTTAGAAAGAATAAATTAATAAATAAATGCCAATTAATGTTAATGAAAGGGTGTGATGGTTTAAGGTGTAATGCCCTTTCGAAAAGGTACGAAAGGCTATATAAGAAGATTCATATGAGACTTATCAAGTATGCATTCAAGTTGAATATCTTAAGGAAAAAGAAGAAGAAAAGAAAGCATAAGAGCAGAATTTTAGAACAACAAATCTGAAAGTAAGAAGAAGAATTTTCCATTATTCATTAGAAGCAACAAGTTCAAAAGTGGAAAACAAATTTCGTAAGAAAGGTTGGTGCCTTCATATTCGAAGAGATCGGTGTCTCTTGCTGCATTGGTGCATAGAAAAAGGGGTTGGTGCCTAAAAAATTGTAATTTGGGGATTGGTTTCTCCAGTAGGTTGGTGCCTACAAACATTTGAGAAATATAGTAAGGAAGATTTTTTCCGTGGTTTTCTCTTGAAAGGGTTTCCACGTAAATATGTGTCTATTTGCATTGTGTTCTTTGATCGCTTTAATATATTAATTGCATAACATAGTAATTACGGTTTCAGATCTAAGATTAAATATTAAAATTAAAAGAATATCTTATACTGATTCACCCCCCCTCTCAGTATAAGTTTGTGCTTAATGGGGAATACATCCAGTATTTTTTCTTCTTGAACTAACTCTATATGCCAAAAAAATCCTTTAAGCTAACTAAAATATACTACACAGACTATGAGGTCACCTAAGGTTGTATTTTAATTTTTAGGTGTACTTGATGTTAGGGTTATTTCTTTTATCCTTCTTTAACATGATGAATAAAGTGAACATAGAAAAATTGTGGGACAAAGTGGTGAATCTTTCTTCAACTAGTTGCAAAATAATTGCAAACTGAATGGCTTGGAAACTTTTAAATTGTTTCAGTTACAAGCTCTAGTAATTGTAGTAAGAAAAGTGGTAACTCGGGACATTTCAAATTTCCATTGGTGTCATTCATCATAATGAGAGGTATTATGCGACAATAAAAATACCACACTTCATGAAGATTTGAACTTCTACTTTAAGGACGGGGATTTGGAAGAGGTAAAAAATGGAAATTATAAAGAACATTGAATGTCGACTACTAAGCATTCTTTATATTTCTTCTTCAAAAATATAGCTTGGCAATGGGGTCCAAGATTGACAAACAAATGACACCATGGAGTTTTAACTTGGTGTTGGGGATTCAACTGACACGTCAACAATGCATTTTTTACAAGTGTTGAGCACATCTTATACTTTATTGATTCTCTGAATTTTCTTGGGAATCAACTTCTTAGTCTAACAAAACTTTAGATGAGCATAGAGAAGCCAAATGAAGCACATTATTTTACTTGATTGTTGTTCATCCTTTTAGACTGAAATTTGGGGCATCAAAAGTACCTTATGGGAGAGAATCAAGTACCCTTTGTCATTTTCTTACTATGCGCGTTGGGCGTTGAGCATCAAACATCCTCTAATACCTGGGTATTTCCCCTTGTTTAGTGCTTGGAGCTTAGATTGACTATTAGATGTGTTCTGAGTGACTACTGAGCGCTAACCATGGCCAGCAGTCAACCAAATTTATGAGCATTTTTTGGGAAATATATAACACTACTCTTTTTCCTTCAAATGTTATTAAAAATAATTAAATACTTGTGAGGGAATATAAATCGATTGTGAGTATCGAACATTCAGAATGGAAAAAGTTTGAAATGGATGAGGAAAATATGATAGTAGAAATAGGAAATAACTTGCTTGCAATAGTCATATAAACAATCAAAATTTCAAGAAATGACAATCATGTTCGTGCTAAAAGGTAAGGGCAATTGAATTTCCAAAACCATATAGAGACGGAGACTATAAAACCACAAAACAATCATCTGTAGTAAGGGTCCACATTTAAAAAATCAAACATAATGCTAAGTACCCAAACAAAGATTATAAAATGGGGCACAATGAATTGACACAAATGGCAATGAACTTAGGAAAGATAACAGATAATTAAGATATGTTTTAAAACATAAATAATTGAATGGAAAAATAGACAAATAAAAAGAGTTATTTCATGCTTTGTAGGGTTGAGGAAACAAAAGAAGGGGCTTGTGAGAGAAACAAACGAAAAAACATATTCCATACAGCCATGCACATAAAGGGGAATGAATACAAACCTGATCATCTCTAATCAAGCAAGAAATTATAAATGGACTTTAAATGGCTACTATAGATGGACCTCATATATGGAAAGTATATAGTGATGGTTCAACATAGATATAAAATTGATGATTTCCAGAGCATGTATACCTTGCTTAAAAAGTGACCAATGCATAGGACATAATCTACTGGAGTAGCCATATATTGTTGATGCACAATTGCTCCCAAAATACGATCAATTGCTGCTCCCTGCATGCAAAACATTGTTAGGGTACATGTTGATGTCACATAGAAAGTAAGTGATGAAACAAAACAAACTAGCAAGAAGTATCACAAAATTTATAGTGAAATTTAAAGTTATATTACTGTTTAGACTGTTGACAACATGATAACTGTCAGGGATGTTTTTAGTGCTATGCTAGATCAAGCCAAACAAGTTTCTTGAATAACACCTACAAATACGCATTCAACCATTGACCAACAATAGAACACATGAATTAAGTATTAACGTTTTATCTAGCATGATTAAATTATTACATTTCCCAATAATTTTGTGTGAGTTTTTCTACTGTCAAGAACTACCTTTGCATCATTGTCCTTTCAGAATTACTATTTCAGATGCTCTAGTAGCAACTGTTGGAACATAATGATTAAATAGTCTGGCCAACCCTTAATGTATATGGGTCCATCACTAATATATATAGGTTAATATTTAATAATATGAAATATTTCTATTTCTATTATTAAATATGCTAACTTAGGTATATACTTTCGGTTAAATATTTAATATCATGAAATGATTATATTTCTAATATTAAATATTATAAACCTAGGTATATGTGTCAACCGATAAGGTTGAAAAGATGGGTCGGGAGACATACCTGATCACCTAATATAAAAAGTTTATAGGTCCTCATTTGATATGTTTGAATGAAATATCAAAGGTGAATATTATTTCACCCTTGTGATTAGGGTTGAAAAGAGGAGGTGAAAGTTACTGGATGTAAGTTTGGTTCTTGGAAAATAAAAGGTTATTTCACAGTGGTTTTTATCCTATTTAGGGTTTTCCACTATAAACACTGTAATTTTATTTATTATATTGCATAATGTTTAACATTTAATGTTTTATGGTTTATATTAATATTTAAATGCATTGGTTGATTAAATTCGTAATAATTAGAATTCTCTAAATTCTAACTATGGTTTGGGATAGCTAAAAAACCACTTTGTTAAAAATTAAATGCTAGAAATTTTCAATGGTTAGAAAAGAAGTGGTAAAATTGACCAGCAACTTATGATGATCTAAACTTGGTTACTCTTGTACATGCAACACATTCTGCCACTGCACTTGTACTTGCATTTCCATGCTTCTAAGTTCTAATAACTAACATATATAACCTTTTGAGCAAACCTAACTCTTATCATTGACATAATACAAACCATTTTCAAAATACATAATATTGAAATCTTTTAAATTGTGGCAAAGTAAGTTCCCACCATGAGGAATTTTGACAAATTTGATGAAAAGTTTAAAAATTACTCGATGACAATAAAATTTGACGAATTTGATGGATCGACCGTTAGAGGATGACAACCTTGATGACAAAAATGACAAAAGACCCAATGAGACCAGAAAAATATTTATAACCTTTTGAATATTTTAGAAAACACAAGCATGGGGTCATTTTTTATGTTTCTGGGTACAATTGTGTTGTAGGCTCCATTATGAATTATATTGATCAAGAGATTTGTAGATTTGGCATGTCCTGTGGATTTTATATTATATCAACTTGCAAGGGCACTTTGAGTGGAGGTTGCCAAGTTATGTGTGCTAGTTGGGAACACTTTTTTCATGATGCGAATTGCCTTTTTACTCGGCTTGATTCTGATTCGACAAAATAAAGCCTAGTGGACTGATGAAAACCCTTAAGTGGAGTGTAGATGCACCTAGGGATAGACATTAATGATAGTTACCATTTTCTACTCTTCACTCCCTATGAGCTATAAACCCCTAAGATTGCTTGCTAACTAGAATTCACATCATCACAATATGTTGTTCCAATTCAAAGTTACTTCAAAATGATAGGTTGAATGCTTAGTAAAACTAGGAATTAGTGTAATATGTTGTTGAATACACAAAAAGTACTAAAACATCAATGAAAATCAACATGAACAATAAGCATAAGCCATGGGGGCAATAGGGACACAAGGATTTTGGTTCAATGTAATGTCCCATTTTCTGGGGCATTACTAATAAATTTGTTCATCTCTTTTATTTGCATTGTAACTCCTTGGCATGCCTAGTGCTATAAGTGGGAGTCTCTAGTTAGTTTAAAAATTTGCACATAGGTCACTTACTTTTATTATTTAATTAGAAAATAATAAAGTGCACAGAGTCTTAACATATTAAATGTAATGGGAGGGAAACTAATGTAAAAAGAGCCACTTGGCTATCCAACTTGTAATTGCAAGTTTAAAAAGTGTATTTTCCCTCCAAGTGGGTCGATCCCTTTGGGAAGTCTATTTAAGGGATGTGAGGGTGTCATTTCACCTCGTGTTGATTTGATCATTTATGTCTCTCCATGCTTGGAGAAATGGGATGTATGCTCTAGCTCTTCATTGTGCTTTCTCTCTCTCTCTCTCTCATTCGATTTGGAATTGAAGTAAATCTGATTTTGATAAGGATCTTTTAGTGTTGTTTGGAATTGTGTGATTTCCTAGTTTGTATAACTCAACCCTAGAAAGGGACATTACAGTGGTATCAGAGCTTTAGTCTTCCCAACCTGAGGGTTTCGTGCAAGAAGATAAAATGGCGGATAGAATTTTTGGTGATGGTAGATGCGAAATGCTTACCCTAGCACAAGAAAGGTTGATCAACAAAATGACTCAGTTGATCCATACCACTCAAGGTCTAAATGGCTAAATGGCGGAAGGAATTCTTCAAAGGAAGTCAATAATACTCAACCATCCAAAGGAGACAACATTGCTACATGGTAGGAGGAGTATAAGGCTCTTTTGAAAGTGATTCATGATGCTCTACCCTTTTCCAATTTTGTAAGATGGAGAGAAGATAGAGTGGGCATTGGAACTTGGTCCAAGCCCCAAGACAGGAACAACTGTCTTGGGAAGGATATCCCAACCATAGAGGAGAAGAGCCCCATCTTGTCGGCAAAATAGGAAGAGGCTACAAAACTTCAGGAAGAAGGAGCCAAACTCCTAAGTTTGTTGTGTAAGGATGGACATGTCTATCCCTCTAAGGTTAAAAAGGAGAAATATCTATTGCAATAGCTGGTTACTAAGAGGGAGCAACCCTTGGGAGTTTTAGAAACCCCCAACACTCTTGCCAAAGTGGAGGTCTTGGCTAATTTTCCAAGCAACACCATAGACACAAAAGGGTTTGATGAAAGTCTGAAGCATGAGACTACAAAGGAAAGAGAAATCATGAAGCATGAGTCCCAAGGTAAAAGTTCTTTAATATTTAATGATGTTTTGTTGGCTAGATTTTCTACATAGCATCAAACCTAGGCAGTCATGAGATAAATCTCCCTCATTTAACCGGTGAGGCTCCCGTGTCAGATTTGTCAATAAAAATGTGTTATTATCTATCAGGGGTTTTACTTTAACCACTTAGTTCATGAACCATAACTAAGAAGTTCTGCAGCAAGTAAGCAGCTCTTTAAGAAAGGAAAATTATAGATGAAAGAAGTAAAGGAAATGCAAAGAATAAATGGGGAAGATTTACATCCCAATTAGTAGATAATAGAGCTAATTGCATGCACTTAGAAGAAACTTAATAGATATGAACACACAGAATTATAAAGCAAAGGCAGCTCCAGATCCAGATCTAAAATAACACAAAGTTTATCAAGAGATCTAAGATTCAAAACAAGAAACAAAGTACACCGTGACACAAAGATCTCCAGAAACCTGCTCCTCTGTATTCCTCTGCTTCAAGTTGCTCTCAGGGGTTCAGCAGAAAGTCTAAAACACAAGACTGCTGCTTACAAATTCTGATTGATTAACTCAAAGGTTCTTCCTCTACTTATAGAATGTAGAGGGGCAATTACAAGTTGAAAGATTTAGTTGAACTGGCACATGTGGAAGTTGGAAAGAAACAACTGACAATCTTCCTCCTGGAATTCCTCTTTGCGTGACATGTATGATTTACAACTGAAAATAGAACCTTCTATTTTGCACGTCCGCCACCTATCTCCAAGTAGTTGACTTCTTCAAGTAATGGCTTTTAAACCAATCACTTAAGTTGTATAATCGAATTGATCGCTCAATTACTTTGTCAAAGGAAAGAAGAAGGAAAAGGAAAGCTGACTTTTTCAGAGGAAAGAAGAAGGAAGAGGAAAGCTAACTTTGTCTTTTTTCATGTCTGCATGCAGCTGATTCAAACTGGATCTGGAAACAAGCTGGAATTAGTTGGATCTTGAAGTGGCTGGATCTGGAAACAAGCTGGAATTGCAAGCAGTTGGAATTGGAAGCAAGCTGGAATTTTGCGTTCGCATTGTCTTCTCTTTTATCCTTAAAGCTTTTGCAGTTATTCTGTTGTACATGCATCAGTGCAAGGTTTGCCGTAGATAACTCATCATCCTTATTTTTAATTGCATATGAGCAATTAAAAATTCTGGAAAGCACTCAAGGTGAATGAAAATTCAATGAAGGCTTCAACTGGAAGATGAGAGCACATGCACAAGGTCTTGGAAGGAATTTTCCATACACTATCTTCTTCATGGGCTGCATTCGAAACAAGAGGATGAAGCCTTTGTGCCATAAGCTTTTGCAACTATGAGATCTGGATCTGGATCTGCATATGGATTTGCATCAGCATCTGCATCTGGATATGGATCTGCACCTGCATAACAAATTCTGGCAATTGGGCTATGGATGGAAAAGCTGCAACTTGAATAATTCCACTGCTTTTAATCTGCACACATGAGTGAAGTTTCTCCTACATGCATGAGTGAAGTCTTTCCTGCTCTGGATCTGTCTATCAATTCAGCAAGAGGTTCCGAGCCTAGATCTGTGTCTCCAATATCTGCAAATTTAGAAGTGATGCATGACTCCGTTGTGCTTTCTTTTTCATCTTTCTTTGTCGTAGCTTTGTCTATCTTTGTCTGAATGTCTTTTTCTTCTTATTTGACTAGAATTCTTCAATACTGGTGCATCTCTGGACAATTCTTCAGATTCAGAGGATATATGCAATGTATTGGACATTGATAAAAGCTCATTTTCCTTTGTAAAGCACCTGTAATGAATTCCTATAATTTATTCAGACAAAAATGGCCACCGGAGCATGAATAGTGAATTTTAATTGTAAAATCTACACTTTTCAAGCCTGCTGCCCCCAAAAAATGGTGTTTAATTTACACATAAAGAGAGCATGAATCCTTTCAACAACACCTGAGCTCCTGTAACACCTGTGCAAACAATTATGCAGACAAAGATCAACCTCCTTCAAAGCATGCGCCAAATTTGGAAGCTTTTAGCCTTGTTTCCACCTTGCCTGAGCAAAATCCTTCTTCAAATGGGGGCGCACTTTTCCTCTTGGCTGCAATTCTTTACCTGTGAATTAAATAATTCACCCATATGGTTGCCCATGCTTATATAACCTTCACAATTCTATAATTAATAATTGCCCTAACAATTAAAGGCAATTAATTAATTAAATATTATGCTCTTCTCTTTTAAATATAGCATGTTTAAGGAAAACCATCCAATCAATTAAATTAATTCAATTTAATCATCCACACTTCACTTCACTTAAGCTTCACAGTGTGCTTTGACCATAGCCACTGAAAATAGGAATTAATATAATCATTTAATACTTTAAAAAGTATTAATTCATTCTCAAAAGGGGCTGCATTAAATAAATTAAATTTATTTAATTTTAGAATTCTATTTCCAATTGATTTATTCCCCATTGCTTTTGTTGACTTTTCCACAAGCCTAGGTGCCAAAATTGGGTGAATAAATATTAACAAATATTTATTTAATGCATTATTATTCACCCAAGGTGGGTCGTACTTTTTTGCATAATAGAATTCTATTTTTAAGAATTTCTGACAATGAGATTTTTTTACCCTGCAAGACATCCCCGGAAATCCCATGATCCACTTAAGTGATTTGACTTTGACAATGGGATTATTTACCCTGCAAGGCAGGCAATAAAATCCTGTGATTTCATTTAAGTCACTTTTCTTTTATTTCACCATGGAAATTTTTACCCTGCAAGGCAAGCAATAAATTACCGCCTACCTGCAGCCTCTAACTTTCCCACTGCAGCTTAAGTGAATTTTATATTACGGGAAAAAGTACCCTGCTAAGCAGGTACAAAATTCCCACCTGCCTGCTGCTTCTATTTTTCCCACTGCAGCTTAAGTGAATTTTCTATCACGGGAAAAAGTACCCTGCAAGGCAGGCAATAAAATCCCACCTGCCTGTTGCTTCTATTTTTCCCACTGCAGCTTAAGTGAATTTTCTATCACGGGAAAAAGTACCCTGCAAGGCAGGCAATAAAATCCCACCTGCATGCTGCTTCTATTTTTCCCACTGTAGCTTAAGTGAATTTTATAACATGGGAAAAAGTACCCTGCTAGGCAGGTATAAAATTCCCATCATGCCTGCGGCTTCTATTTTTCCCATCGCAGCTTAAATCCTTTGTTTTCCAAAAATGCGCCCATCCCCGCAGTGGCTTTTCTGTGCATGACTTCGCTTTTTCCTAGTGATCCAGACCTCCGATGGCGACTTCCTCCGGGCATAATGTGCGTATATGTTTTCCAGCTGCTCCAGGCCAAAAATCGAGCTTACTCGGTAAAGGAATTGTTCCAGAGAAATTTCACAGAAAACGAAACGGGACACCACAAAAACACGAAAAATTGCCAAAAGTTACAAATAAAGCCCAAAACTTATTCCAAGTTAAAACCCTTCTGGCACATAGGAATAATAACATATTCGCTCATAATAGAGTTAAAACAGAGCGCAAATAGCCTCATACGGGGCTCAAAATAATTAAATACAAATTTCCCGCAGACAAATCCTGACGATAGAATAAAACAATTTTGGGCATCTGGGTATTACATCTGGGTATTAGGTGAAAAAGGCTAATATGGATCTTTATGATTATCTTGACGCAATACAAGAACTTTCAAGCAATAAAAACACAAAACTACACATTATTTTAAAAGTACGAAATTTTTTCGGATAGGGTAGTTGCAGATTTCAGGATGAAATCTGGGTGACACCAATTGGCTCCGTCTGTGGACATATTTTTCTCTGTCAGAATGACAAGGGAAAAGATGAGATCTCAGCATCTCTGGTTTTGTGTCTTGTCTTTTGGGCACAGGGTCAGTTAAACAAACACAACACAAAAGCAAAAACAAAACAAGGAAAAACAAACAAAATTTTATTTATGTACATACAGGTTTTACCCTACTTCTTCAGTTGATGAACAACTTCAGATGCTGCTCGTTGAAAGGCAGTGGTAACTCAATTCCATCCCGGTAGGAAAGGAAGAAAGTGTCCATTCCGGTAACTCTTTTGATTACGAAGGGCCGTTTCCAGAGTGAATCGGATTTGTTATGCATGCCCTTCGATTCATGTCTCTTGTTCCACCAGAGTACCCAATCTCCGATCTTGAACTTCCTTTCTTTGGCCTTCTTGTCAAATACTCTAGGAAAGTCCTTATCAACTTCATCTGGTGGTGGCTCATCCTTTCTTCTCTCCATGACAGGTAAGTCTGCATCAACTTGCTTCGTTCCCAGATTTACCGGCTGTATTTCTAAGGAAGAACTATCACCATATTCTTTCTTCTTCTTCAGGTACTGATCATGCTTGTTGAAAGTCTCCACTAAGGAAAGTAAACCCTTGGGGATTTTGTTACCTTTTGGTTGGACTATTCCACTGCTGTCATCATAACCTAGATCAACTTTTTCTGTGACTGTTTGCCATGGTGGTGATTTACTCCCTTCAACATGCAAACATGCCGATGTTTGTTCAGGGATTCTGGGGTGGTAAACCATCTCCACTTTATAGTTTCCTTGTCTAAATATGGATGGTGGTCTATCCGGATTCAATAGTGCAGTCGTGACTGCCAAAGAATCTGCCTTGGAGTTTTGATTCGTTGGAATGAAGTCAATAGAGAAAGCTGCAAAATCGAATGTGGCAAAAAGCACTTTATCTCTATAATGCTCCAGCTTATCTCTTTTGACTTGACTTTGCCCTCGAACCTGCTTTACCAAAATTTTAGCATCTCCTTGGGCTTTGAGAAGTTTTACTCCTTTCTTTTTAGCTTGTTCCATTCCTAGAAGCAATGCTTCATACTCCGCCGTATGATTGGTGTTCTCGAACATCAACTTGTGGGAATATGGAAATACCTCATGATCTGGAGATATTAGTAGAGCGCCAGCTCCTGATCCAAAAGAACAACATGTGCCTTTAAACTCCAGAGTCCAAACTTTTTCTTCTTTTGCTGGCTCTAGCTTTGGTTGAAGTTCTTGCTCTGGAATGTCTTGATCCATTTCCAAGAAGTAAACCTCATGGTCAGATTCCTGAAAAAGAATCTGAGATCTTGGATCCTCAAATTTTGTGACCGTGTACCTGGATTTCTTTTCCGGCTCCAACTTATGGTTAAGCCCTTTGATAGGAATATGTGCACAGGACCAGTCCATCTTTACTTCTCCTCCCAGATCTTTGCAAAAGTTTCTACTCAGCAACATCCTGTAGGAGACAGGAATATCTACAACTAAGATTGTCATCTTTAATCTCTTATCAGGAAAAATTGCCAAAACAGCTTGTGCATCTTTGATTTGTCTTATTAAAGGGACTTGTCTCTCCATGGAGTAACACCTTTTTATGGTCTTTGTCAAGGTAAGCCCAAGAGCATCTGCAACTTTAGCTGGCATGATATTATCAGAAGCGCCCGAATCTAAAACGCAATTGCTTAACTTGAAACCATTAAGCAATAGAGAAACATAGAATGGTTCCACTCTTTCAGAAGATGGTGAGGATTTAACAACTGCTGTGTTGTTCTGGGGAGGAGTATCCTTGGGTTTAGGCAAAAGGCCTTTTGATTTACTGGATTGTGCTGGTGATTGCACATATTTGACTAGCATATTTAACTACTCAAGAAAATCTCTCAGGTATTCAGCTTCTGACATTTGAACTTTAATTTTCTTGGCATGATCAATAATGTCAAAAGAAGAAATAGATTCAGATACCTGAGCCGCTTTCTGTGGTTGAAATGAAGAACTTGCATTCTTATCTCTAGGAGCTAAAGAAGAAGGTAAAAGGCTGCCCCTTCTTTGTTCGTTAGCTAATGCCTCAGCTTGGCGATTTTGTGATCTTGTAAGTACTGCATATGCATGACCATGATCATCTTCATGAAGTTTCTCATCGTCATGTTCAGATTTGTAGTTTAGGAAATTAATGTTGGAGTCGCCAACAGGAGCTACAAAATCATCATTCTCGAACTGATTAGCATTAGCTTCCTGGTCTTCTTCATTCATCTCCACGTTGTTTCTGGGATCAGCTTCAATTGCTAATCTTTGGGAACCAGCAATGCGGTTCCGGTTGTTGTTGTTGAAATTCCGAGCAGGGGCAGTGTTGTTGCCCTGAGCCATTTGAGCCATTTTTTTCTTCATCTGCATCATCTCATTTGCTAACTTTTGCAGTAGTGAATCGGAAGTAGTAGCAGAGGATGAACTTTCAGCTCTAGAAGTGTTGCTCTTTATCTTTCCAGCCATGATGAGGTCGTCTTCAATTTCAACAGCCATGTTTTGAGCTGCTAACAAATCAGCAGGACGTGCTCTTCGCAGTTGATAGCTTACTTCAAGAAGCAAAGCATTGATGAAGAACATCTTTTGATTCTCGTCATTCAGAGAAGCAGAAGCTGGAATTTTGTACAGTAATCTTTGGAATTTTGCAATAAAATCCCGCATGTGGCTCCTTCTTCAGTTGAGTCAGTTGGGTTATCAAGGTGCTGGAATCTTCGGCTGACTTGAATCTTTTTAGGAACGCATCCCGTATAGTAGCCCAGTTGGTTATGGTGCCAGGAGCTAGCCGGTAGAACCATTCTCCAACCAAGTCATGCAGAGTCTCTATGAAGAGTCTGACAGATACATCTTCATGTTCGACTGCAAGCACTCCATAGGATATGAAAAACGCAGCCAAGTGGTCATCTGGATTTTGCTTGCCATCACCAAAGAATTTCGAAAAATTCTTTCTCGTCCCTTTAGGTAGATCATGCATAGGAGGAGTTAGATTCAGAGGTCCAAAGGTTGCACCCCATGGAACAGGCGCTGCAGGGGCAAGTGGGTTTCGGTTCAGCATGATGAACGGGGCACGTCTTCTTTGAGAATAGACTTGATGAATAATTCCAGCTGCTGGAATATGCTGAAGATGATCCGGATCTGGATGAGCGTGCACACTCCTTCCTGGTGAGAGACTAGATCTACGGCTTCTAACTTGAGGAGGATGATTGAAATTGAATTTCTCCTGCAGTCTGAAGAAATGATCAGTCCTTCCTTGCGCCTTCACGGATCAGGTGAATGGACATTCAGCCAGGTTGAGATTTGTATGGAAAACACTCTAATCTTAAAAAGATAAGCTTTGATTTGCAAAGATAGTTGTTCCCCAGCGGAGTCGCCAAAAACTGTTGGCTAGATTTTCTGCATAGCATCGAACCTAGGCAGTCATGAGATAAATCTCCCTCATTTAACCGGTGAGGCTCCCGTGTCAGATTTGTCGATAAAAATGTGTTATTATCTATCAAGGGTTTTACTTTAACCACTTAGTTCATGAACCATAACTAAGAAGTTCTGCAGCAAGTAAGCAGCTGTTTAAGAAAGGAAAATTATAGATGAAAGAAGTAAAGGAAATGCAGAGAAGAAATGGGGAAGATGTGCATCCCAATTAGTAGATAACAGAGCTAATTACATGCACATAGAAGAAACTTACTAGATATGAACACACATAATTATAAAACAAAGGCAGCTCCAGATCCAAATCTAAAATAACACAAAGTTTATCAAGAGATCTAAGATTCAAAACAAGAAACAAAGTACACCGTGACACAAAGTTCTCCGGAAACCTGCTCCTTTGTATTCCTTTGCTTCAAGTTGCTCTCAGGGGTTTAGCACAAAGTCTAAAACACAAGATTGCTGCTTACAAATTATGATTGATTAACCCGAAGGTTCTTCCTCTACTTATAGAATGTAGAGGGGCAATTACAAGTTGAAAGCTTTAGTTGAACTGGCACATGTGGAAGTTGGAAAGAAACAACTGGCAATCTTCCTCCTGGAATTCCTCTTTGCGTGACATGTATGATTTGCAACTGAAAATAGAACCTTCTATTTTGCACGTCCGCCACCTATCTCCAAGTAGTTGACTTCTTCAAGTAATGGCTTTTAAACCAATCACTTAAGTTGTATAATTGAATTGATCGCTCAATTACTTTGTCAAAGGAAAGAAGAAGGAAGAGGAAAGCTGACTTTGTTTGGAGGAAAGAAGAAGGAAGAGGAAAGCTAACTTTGTCTTTTATCATGTCTGCATGCAGCTGATTCAAACTGGATCTGGAAACAAGCTAGAATTAGTTGGATCTTGAAGCGGATGGATCTGGAAACAAGCTGGAATTGCAAGCAGTTGGAATTGGAAGCAAGCTGGAATTTTGCGTTCGCATTGTCTTCTCTTTTATCCTTGAAGCTTTTGCAGTTATTCTGTTGTACATGCATCAGTGCAAGGTTGGCCGTAGATAACTCATCATCCTTATTTTTAATTGCATATGAGCAATTAAAAATTCTGGAAAGCACTCAAGGTGAATGAAAATTCAATGAAGGCTTCAACTAGAAGATGAGAGCACATTCTTGGAAGGAATGCACTATCTTCTTCATGGATTCGAAACAAGCCTTTGTGCCATAAGATTTTGTAACTATGAGATCTGGATCTGGATCTGCATATGGATTCGCATCAGCATCTGCCTCTGGATATGGATCTGCACCTGCATAACAAATTCTGGCAACTGGGCTATGGATGGAAAAGCTGCAACTTGAATAATTCCACTGCTTTTAATCTGCACGCATGAGTGAAGTTTCTCCTACACGCATGCTCTGCTCTGATCTGTCTATCAATTCAACAAGAGGTTTCGAGCCTAGATTTGTGTCTCCAATATCTGCAAATTTAGAAGTGATGCATGACTCCGTTGTGCTTTCTTTTTCATCTTTCTTTGCCATAGCTTTGTCTATCTTTGTCTGAATATGTCTTTTTCTTCTTATTTGACTAGAATTCTTCAATACTGGTGCAGATCTGGACAATTCTTCAGATTCAGAGGATATATGCAATGTATTGGACATTGATAAAAGCTCATTTTCCTTTGTAAAGCACCTGTAATGAATTCCTGTAATTTATTCAGACAA
Source organism: Taxus chinensis (assembly GCA_019776745.2). Classification (NCBI taxonomy): domain Eukaryota; kingdom Viridiplantae; phylum Streptophyta; class Pinopsida; order Cupressales; family Taxaceae; genus Taxus; species Taxus chinensis. The sequence continues at coordinate 74,913,201 of CM034155.1, read as the reverse complement.
AAATGGCCACCGGAGCATGAATAGTGAATTTTAATTGTAAAAATCTGCACTTTTCAAGCCTGCTGCCCCCAAAAAATGGTGTTTAATTTGCACATAAAGAGAGCATGAATCCTTTCAACAACACCTGAGCTCCTGTAACACCTGTGCAAACAATTATGCAGACAAAGATCAACCTCCTTCAAAGCATGCGCCAAATTTGGAAGCTGTTAGCCTTGTTTCCACCTTGCCTGAGCAAAATCCTTCTTCAAATGGGGGCGCACTTTTCCTCTTGGCTGCAATTCTTTACCTGTGAATTAAATAATTCACCCATATGGCTACCCATGCTTATATAACCTTCACAATTCTATAATTAATAATCGCCCTAACAATTAAAGGCAATTAATTAATTAAATATTATGCTCTTCACTTTTAAATATAGCATGTTTAAGGACAGCCATCCAATCAATTAAATTAATTCAATTTAATCATCCACACTTCACTTCACTTAAGCTTCACAGTGTGCTTTGACCATAGCCACTGAAAATAGGAATTAATATAATCATTTAATACTTTAAAAAGTATTAATTCCTTCTCAAAAGGGGCTGCATTAAATAAATTAAATTTATTTAATTTTAGAATTCTATTTCCAATTGATTTATTCCCCTTTGCTTTTGTTGACTTTTCCACAAGCCTGGGTGCCAAAATTGGGTGAATAAATATTAACAAATATTTATTTAATGCATTATTATTCACCCAAGGTGGGTCGCACTTTTTTGCATAATAGAATTCTATTTTTAAGAATTTCTGACAATGAGATTTTTTACCCTGCAAGGCAGCCCCGGAAATCCCATGATCCACTTAAGTGATTTGACTTTGACAATGGGATTATTTACCCTGCAAGGCAGGCAATAAAATCCCGTGATTTCACTTAAGTCACTTTTCTTTTATTTCACCATGGGAATTTTTACCCTACAAGGCAGGCAATAAATTACCGCCTGCCTGCAGCCTCTAACTTTCCCACTGCAGCTTAAGTGAATTTTATATCACGGGAAAAAGTACCCTGCTAAGCAGGTACAAAATTCCCACCTGCTTGTTGCTTCTATTTTTCCCACTGCAGCTTAAGTGAATTTTCTATCACGGGAAAAAGTACCCTGCAAGGCAAGCAATAAAATCCCACCTCCCACTGCAGCTTAAGTGAATTTTCTATCACTGGAAATAGATGTGCTATTTTTCCCACTACAGCTTAAGTGAATTTTATAACATGGGAAAAAGTACCCTGCTAGGCAGGTATAAAATTCCCATCATGCCTGCGGCTTCTATTTTTCCCATTGCAGCTTAAATCCTTTGTTTTCCAAAAATGCGCCCATCCCCGCAGATGGCTTTTCTGTGCACGACTTCGCTTTTTCCCAGTGATCCAGACCTCCGATGGCGACTTCCTCCTGGGCATAATGTGCGTATATGTTTTCCAGCTGCTCCAGGCCAAAAATCGGGCTTACCCGGCAAAGGAATTGTTCCAGAGAAATTTCACAGAAAACGAAACGGGACACCACAAAAACACGAAAAATTGCCAAAAGTTACAAATAAAGCCCAAAACTTATTCCAAGTTAAAACCCTTCTGGCACATAGGAATAATAACATATTCGCTCATAATAGAGTTAAAACGGAGCGCAAATAGCCTCATACGGGGCTCAAAATAATTAAATACAAATTTCCCGCAGACAAATCCTGACGACAGAATATAACAACTTTGGGCATCTGGGTATTTGGCGAAAAAGACTAATATGGCTCTTTGGGAATATCTTGACGCAATACAAGAACTTTCAGGCAATAAAAACACAAAACGACCCATTATTTTAAAAGTACGAAATTTTTTCGGATAGGGTAGTCGCAGATTTCAGGATGAAATCTAGGTGACACCATTTATTTAATGCATTATTATTCACCCAAGGTGGGTCGCACTTTTTGGCACGGGTGAATGTCTGAAATTTAGAAAGTCAGATTGGCATATGGGTATTATTATACCCTGCAAGAGCAGGTAATAAAATCTCGTCAATTTGGAGCTTGAAGATGAAACAGATCAGCCCCTATTTCACAATGGGAATTTCATACCGTGCAAGGCAGGTTTATGAGGAAGGGATTCCTGTCTGGACTACTGCCTCTGGATTTTCAGCCATTTTGACTGTAAGTTGCGTTGCTTCAACAGCTGAGAAAAAAGTACCACTTGCTTTAGGCAATGATCACAACGTGAGTATTTTGCATCACACTAGCCTGCTACTGACAAAAATACCATGATCCACTTCACGACCCTGCTTTTTCCAAAAATGGTGGTCAGCCCAAAAGAAGTTTTTTGGTGCACGATTTCGTCTTTTCCAAGCAGAACCTAGACATCCGATGGCGAATTCCTTCATGGCAGCTGAATGTGTATGATGATGATTCTCCAGATTCAATGCTCCAGGACAAGAATCATTTTCAAATTTGTGTCAAAGAAATTGCAACTCCAGAGAAATTTTACAGAAAACAAGGTATGGGAAAACACAAAAAACACAAAACGTTGCCATTTATGTCACAAATAAAGATATAGGATTCATCCCTGGTTAAAACCCTACTAGATATGATGGGAATAATGACTATGTATGATCACAGACAGGGTTAAACCTGGGGCATGCAAATTGCCTCAAATTTGTACGTGCTCTAAAATAATTAAGACTTGAGCAAATTCCCCGTTCAATCTTGCAAACCCCAGCGACAGAATAAAACAATTTTGAGCTATCTAGGTATTTGTCGAAAATGGCTTATGGGATTTTGATCCTTGGGAATATCAACTATGACAGTATTACAAACAGTATGTTTGCTGGCAATAAAAACACAAAACGACCCATGGGATTTTAAATAGTTTCGAAATTTTTTAAGCATGGGGTAGTCTCAAATTTTAAGGACTGAAATCTGGGGACACTCAAGTCCATCATCACAAGGGTTTTCAAGGTCCTTGAGAGAGTCCTCAATACAATGGTTTTCCATCCTAAGAATCATTTTGTTGTACGATCATAATGTTCTTCACTCAAGAAAACCTGGTTTTGTGGGAATTGCATATGCATAAAGATCTACCATTTTCGAGTAATCCTCAAGGATGAAGCCAAGCGACCTGATCTGTTTATAACAATAAGTTGTGATACAATTCAAATGATGAACTTAACCCTGCTAAAATACGTAACTTTTAATGATCTGCATAGTGACATATTGGAGCCATACATGCTCAAAATACTTTATTTTCTAATGGGAAGTAAGTTGGTTTTGGAGAGTATAGCATTGTTGGCCAATAGCAATACATGATAATTTCCAGCTAAAAAATAACTGCTCGTATGGATATCATCATGCATCTCATACTACAAGGAATGATGAGTTTAGAAGCACATCTTTGATTCAAGTTCAAGTTTGTTTCCGCTTATGGGATATGGGTGTTTTTGTAAGTCTTGCAAAGGGGGAAACTTCTTATTTCAAGATCAGTATTGACTGATAATTTTATCATTATGTGTGCTGGGATGAGGGAAAGATCAAATGAATCCTATGGGGAACATGAGCAATATGATCAGCTTCGTAGAGGAGATTGTTTGCATCATTTTTATTCTATGCAATTGTTATGTTTGGGTCATCAAGGTAAGAATTGTAATTTCTGATTTTTTGATCTATGTATTCCTAACCCATGGTTCCATGTTTGAGAAAAGGGTAAGGAGAATAAGAGGAAAGGGCAGCATTCTTATTTTGGTGTATGACATACATACATATCAACCAATCCGGTTGAAAGGTCTTCTTCATGGCCAAGAAGCCACCATGCATGCAACTCATGGTACCATACATAATTTCATTGAAGGGAAATTTGCAAGAAGGATGGGGCTGAGTACGATTGGTTACAAAGGCTCCATGATCACCATAATCAGGGGGACAACTCTCACTTCTCTCATGGATAGGTATGAACTTTGCATTGAAATATTTGTTTCAGCTGAGATAGAATTTGTTCTCGGGATGCAATGGATTCAATTTTTGGGGGAACTCACCCTCAATTGCCCACGAAAAAGTTTGGAACTATGGATTGAAGACAATGAAATGAGAATCCAAGGCATGTTGAAGAAGGGATTCCTGGTAGCCAAGTAAGAGGATTTTCGTTATTGTTTTATTTTTCATATATCAGGTCATTGGGAAAATAGTGATGTAAGGATAGTCACCATTACTGGGGCAGCGAGATGCTTGATATTTTTATATTTAATGTCATACAAGTAGATTCAATCATGGGATGTTAGTACAATGGTTGATGTCAATGGTGTCGAATCACAGCACCCCTGACTGTTCGTAGCGCGATCGTTTGAGACTCCCAGTGCGATTGCATCAATGCATGGAGCTGTTTCCAACACCCATGTCATGGGTACCTTGCGAAATTTTTGGAGAGAAGCTCATCCGGATGACAGGCCGTTGCTCCTTCTTCCTCATGTTCAGATGCACCAACTAAAACGCAACTAGGTTTACCTACTTATGAGACAAACTTAATCTAGTCTACCAAGGAGACAGGGAGAGAGAAATGCCACACTACTACTAACATTGGCATACCTATAGCGATTTAAGGAGGTGATGTACCAAGGAACTGAAGATTCATGATGTTTTGCCAATAAACACAAATGCAAGGGTAAAACTGTAATTGCAGACAAGATATGCTACAGTATAGCCAGATTCATCAGTTGAATGGTAATCGGACAGACCTTGGCAAATAAACACGTAGAGGGTTGACCATTATAATCATCCAGCATGAGTGGATGAAGAAAGGACATTAATTTGCTCCAGGCGATGAGTTTGCAACACTGCGCAGGTACATGCCAAGAGGCAAGGTTGCATTACATAGATTCAAATTAGGATCTAGGTCCTTTGCTCCACAAATCCACCTGCCAGGGAAAGAAAATTTGGGAAGGAGACACACAACAAAAATGTCCAACCTTTTTCGGGATGATATAAATTGAAGGCTTCTTGCTCATCTTTCTTTCCGTGGGCAAGAAGAAGTTGAACAAGGGAAGAACTTGAGCTATATTTCAGTTTTCTTTATTCACATTTAAGCATCTATTTTGTGTTTTCCCCTCTAAGGCAGATCGGCTGGGTTGGAGAGCTCCCAAAAGTGAAATTAGAAATTAAGACAAGCTTTTAAGAGGTCAGTCTTGGGGGGAATTCTCCTCTTAAGGCTTTTAGCGCCACCACTAATATATAAAAGGGGTCGAATAGGCTCTATTTGTGCATCTTTTTGGCATATATACTTTTATCTACTTTGGTTCTAGAGTGGTGCCCTGACCCAATTCCACTAAGGTGCGACAATCCATTAGTGTGGCAAGCAAAGGAGACGAAAACCTTCCTTGTTGAAGATTGGAGGATGGAAACCCTTCCAATTTGGTGGTGTTGAAGACATTCTTTGAAGACTATCTTGTTGGTTTGCAGCTAGTGCATCAAGAAGAAGACATATCAAGGGTTTTGGCATTGGTTTGGAGCCCCTCTCCTAGGGGGCAGCTTGTATAGGAGTGTGATTGGGTGTCTTCTAGGGCACGAATGTAACATTCCAAGTTGATATTTGGACTTACTCATAGTTTATAAGGTAAATATATTGCATATTTGTTAATTGTTGGGGTTTGGAGACCCCATTTCCAGGGACACTTCTATTAGCTGTACTTCTGCTGCTCATTATCTAAATTCCAGCTGGGTTTGTGGTTGAGTTTCATGATGGAAATTTCCCTAGAATATTGCTAAAGTGGTTGTATATGTTGTAGATAGTTTCTATGGTGATTTTGGGTTGAAATACTACTTCTTTGCAAGCTGCTTGTCCATAAAAATCAGACCGATGTATATTGTTGGTTTATTTTGCAGTTTGGTGGTATAAAATGTACTAGTTTACTTCATCTTGGGGTTTGCGTGGATTCCTTGTTTGTGTAGTTCAGCCCTAGAAAGGGACATTACAAGAAGGGTCAATATCCTAATCAATCTCCATGAAAGGTTCAATACAGATTTTGATGATGTCCTACAAAAGAATGGCTTGAGTTAAAAGGGCATTACCAAACAATCATAGGATGCAAGGTATTCATCCCATGCCCTCTCGTTGCATGCATGGCCGATGACCCTCTAGATGTAAAAATAAATAAGTTATATTAATAACCATAATTTACAAAAGTAGGTCAATGGCACTCAAATTACATCTAGTTACAACAGAATAATACAACGGTAGAAAGGGATTAACCCTACTAATTGGAAGCGAAAAGGCAAATATAGCCAAAAACAGCAAAGCCCTATTTGAGATTACAAGTACAAATATAGGCTTAGCCGAGTAAGGGGGGATCCATCAAGGGAAATATGGGGAGAGGAAAATGCCAAGAGCCTGACATTTTGCCAAAATCAAGACTGAGGAAAGACACAGGAACACTCACAGTTCTATATCAATGCTCATAAGCAAAAGAAGGAGAACCACCAACATTGAAATTATCCATTATAACATCAAATAAGGCATTGATATGATCAAATAAGCTTTGAAATTGTCCATTATAACATGATTGTGTTAAAAGGGACACTACACAGAAGACTATCTTGACCAAATGCCCACTTAAAGGAAAGTCAAATTTGGAAACCATCATACATTAGGGTTTTCTTTGTTTGGAGCCTTTTTTTTTTAAAAAGTGACCATATTGTATTGGTTGATTAAGAGAGTACCATGTCAGCTGATGGACACCACCATTAACATTCCAAATTTACATTTGGACTAAAACATAAAGTGAAGCATAGATAGATTACAGCCATTTATGACTCCATAAACCCTAAAAACTAAGAAACAAAGAAATCACATTTAGCTAATACACTTGTGAAGTGCAGTTCTGCTTGGTACATAAACCATGTTATTGCATCAGACAGTCGTAATACGTCGTCTATTGGCATTATGATTGTCAAAAACGGTTTGGCTTAGCAATAGTTCCAGGTAGATTCAAAATAATTTGGTTGAAGGATTTGTAATACTTCTTTTTAGCTTGTTTGGAGGCATGTGTTTGATGCCTGATAAAGTAGCAGGATCCTTGGAGTTCACCACGGTAACTAGGTACCACCAGATACTTGTCATATATAGGACTCAACCCTCAACCAATGTAGGAGGTCGATGCCTATCACAAGGCTGCAAGATAAGAGTACGATGAGAAGCTAACCTAAAGTCCGTAGAAGAATTAGCAGCTTGATATGCTTGTCATTTTCACTGGGGGCAGGTAGTAAGCTCTTTAGAAATTCTCTTACATAATTTTCTGGCCTACATTTAACAGGGAATTGGATATTTTCCATTTAGTAAGGCAGGTCAACCTTATACTACTTTGTACACATAAATAGACATTTATTTGACATAAACTTGCATATATAGACGTGGACATTTTCCCAAAGCATAACCACATCATTCTCTTTGATTCATAATGTATTAATACCAGCATAACAGAAAGATGTCAGATCAATTATAGCATAGCTTTTGGTGTCTCTAAGCTTAGACTTTGGGATTTCTATTATCTACTCAAATCAGGTTGATCCTAGGCTTTTGGTGTCTCTAAGCTTAGACTTTGGGATTTCTATTATCTACTCAAATCAGGTTGATCCTAGGCCATTTTGATTGTCCAAGTAAGGATTTTAAGCCTTATTAAGGCTTACTCTCTGTTATTTTCTGCTGAATTCATGTCAAATCTGGTGGAGTTACATTTTTGTTGAGTCATAAAGAAGGGCAGCAAGTTTTCTGTTGAGATTAGGTAAGATCTCATACAAATTTGACAAACCATAACTAGCTTGATATTCATCTAGAGCATGGCGATTACCCATGAAAGGAAAGCTCTTGAAACATAATTTTTAGTGCAACTAACAGCACTCGATTATGAGCAGCAAATCCAATGTTACAGCCATGCAAATGGAACAGTTAGAAAGAAAGTCCAAACCGGTAATGGGGGAATAGCAGCCTGTTTTAGGCACAGATTTCTGCTGTTTATTTAGATCCATGCCTTGGGGATTCCATAATCCATAAAGAAGACAAACTTTCATATTCCTCCATAGCTGCTATCCTCACCATAAATATGTATAAGTTAGCACTATTTTTGCTGCTATATGGATGTTAAAGAGTTGTTAGAACCGTTTGTCAGTTTCTTTTCATATTCCTCCATAGCTGCTATCCTCACCAAAATATGTATAAGTTAGCACTATTTTTGCTGCTATATGGATGTTAAAGAGTTGTTAGAACCGTTTGTCAGTTTCTTTATCTGGAACCAACTGTATTAGAATTACTGTTATGGTCTCATAAATTGTCTACATGCATGAATATTGTGATTATGATGTGGACATGTGCACGCATTCATGGGAATTTTGTGTATATCAACCAAATGATAAGCTTTAGAGACCATCACAGGGCAATTAAGAGGTGATGAGAATGATGTGTATGATATACAGCAAGGTTTGATATGGATATGTGACAGGGATGACAACTTGACATAAATAGTTTCAAGCACCCTCAACAGGGGAACCCATGGTCCTGTTTGACAGTGCCAACCTTATAACCATTTTATTGTTGCTTGCCTTTTATCCAAGGTTTTGCACAAGAAATGATTGTCTCCTTTGAAGCTGCTTAGAACTAGTAACTCAACTTGTATGTATAAGAATATAAGGCTTATAGTTTATTATTAAGTCACTATTAGTTAATAAGTGCTAACTAATGTTGGGTTGTAACCACCTCGACCATTTTGTAACTATCTCTTGCATATAATAAAACTTATAGTTTATTATTAAGTCACTATTAGTTAATAAGTGCTAACTAATGTTGGGTTGTAACCACCTCGACCATTTTGTAACTATCTCTTGCATATAATAAAATGACAGACACACTCTATAATGTGTGCAATACACTTCTTTATTCCTTCTCTGTTCAAGTCTTCTAACATTGGTTTTAGAGCTTGGTGCTTGATAGGGTTTGCGAATCCCCAATAGAAGACTGCAAATCAAGAACATAAGGTTATAACTCGCAGAAAACATCAAAATCGTGAAACTAGGACACATGCAGGAGTACAATCATGAAATCTTGTTAAGGCACAAACACAAAACCGCCACCAATACTGCCACCATTTCAGGGCACATTGAAAATGCAAAAACACCATTGTCTTCTAGGGCACAAATTTTTTATTTTCAGATCAGAGGGACAAAATGTGAGTTCCTCAAGTATAAGGAAAATGCCCATCTGCATTGGTCATTAAATATGAGTTTCAAGCAGTAACGAGTTTCCAAGCTCAAGTTTTTACGAGCAAATACAGTCACAAAAGGGAAAAATCATGAATCAAGAGATCAAGTTTTTAAGAGCAAATACAGTCACAAAAGGGAATAAATCATGAATCAAGAGATCTAAAAAAGAATAAAATCCAATCCTGTCGTGTATGGGCAGGAGCATGGAAAACCAGTCGCGTGAGGGTAGAAACAGAGAAATATAAAGGATTAACAGCCGTTAGGGAAAAATCAAGCGCATTTTTTCGCAAATACCTGAAAAACAATATCAGGGCACAGGAATACATTTAATACACTGCACATGCCAATCGCCAAGTAGCGCACGAATTTCAATATCATTTGAAGTCTTTTTCCATCATGAAGATCAGAAAGCATGATGGTAAAAAGATTTATGGTAGACCTTTATTAATATTCATTTTTTAATTATGTCAATATAGTGAGATAATAGAGTTGAATAGCTTTTGGTTACTTCGAAGGCTCATTAATATTGAGATATTGAGCAGTAGTCAAGTATGCCTTGCACTTGTTGGTTTAAAGGCTCATCAAAGAAGTTGCTCCATAGACTTTGTACTTCCAGCAACCTTGTTGGTTTAAAGGCTCATCAAAGAAGTTGCTCCATAGACTTTGTACTTCCAGTAACCTTAATTTATGGATCTATAATCAAATAGTGTGTACAATGCATGACAAAGTCACAATGTCTAGCCACATAAACAATTTGAGGTCTCTCATCAAACGACTAGTAGAAATCAATGCTATGGTAGATGACGAAGATGTCACAGCTATTTTGTTAAACAGTTTGCCTTCTAAATACAACAGAAAGTTCAAAGACAAACCAAATGGGTGAAAAATTTGCTGATGAAGAACATGTATTTTAGGAAGCCCACACTTTGTAGACAAGAAGGGCTCTAGTATAGATGAAACTCAACATAGATGGTACCCAATTAGTTCGGGAGTTTGTGGATTTTGGGAATCACAATCTTATGAGGGTCATAAGACAACTTGATGGAGCACTTTGGATGTAGCTCAACATAGATGGTTGTCCAATAATTCAGCAAGTTCGTAATTCAGGAGTTTGGGGAGGTGGCAAATCTAGGAACTCGGGAATTCTGCTCAGGAACTACACATTTACAAGGGTTATGAGGCAGCTTGATGGAGTTCTACTTGGTCAAAATACTATTTTTAAAGAGAAAGCTTTTGAAGAATATGTGGTTCTATTTAGCTTTATTATTTTAATCTTCAATCAATATGTGTGTTTTTGTTTTCTATAGTGTAACCCTTAAAAGGGGGTATAAGAATGTAAGGCATATAGTTTATTATTAAGTCACTATTAGTTATGTATTAACTAATGTTTGGTTGTAACCACTTCAACCATTTGTAACCATCTCTCACACAATAAAATGATGGACACACAATGATAATGTGTGCATTCCAGTTACTCTTCATTTGTTCTTTGTACAATCTATTCATTCTCTCTCCATATATTCTAACATTGGTATCAAAGCGAGGCAAACAAGAATAAAGAGAAGGGAAGAAATTCAAACTAGTCCTATTAGGGTACGGAAGAGAAAAAGACCAGTTTGAATTCTAGACACAAGAGCAATATCGTAGGGCAGCGAGTGATAATGTAGGGCATAAAAAATGTCATCAAAAAGGGTTGAAAATAATCTATGTTCCACCAAGTTTCTGGGACGGGGACGGCAGGGGACGGGGGGACATATTTCTGGGACAGATTTTTTTTTACGCCTTTTTTTAGGGGACGGCAGGGGACGGCTATTAAAAAATAAGGGAAAATTTTAAAAATATAGGAAATTTCAAATATTTATATGATAACATTGCTAAAGCATTCATCACACAAATTAAAGAACCTTAATAAATAAAATTAGAGTTGAATTGAGATTTCACATAAGATTTAACCTTAAAAATATAGGAACTTTCAAATATTCATATGAATAATGATAAGAATAACACATTGACTAACTTAAAAAGCATTCATCACACACATCATAAAACTTTAATACATAAAACTAGAGCTGAATTGAGATTGCACATAAGATTCAAGTTTCAATTACAATGAAATGCCCAAGGGCAACAAAATGTCTGAAACATAGAAAATCAATGAGGGGATGCCTCATCCAATGGAACCCCAACTAATCCCACCTGTGCCTCCTCCTCATCAATCTGTGAAGCATCTTCGGGATCAACATCCCAACGTGTGGCTGCAGTCTGATGATACTCAGGAGTCTGTCGATCCTGAAGTCTCAAGGCACTATGCACGACTACTAACTTCTCTGCTCGTTGAGAGGTAAGGTGGTTCCTCTTAACTGTGTGGATGAGGCCATATGTGGACCAATTCCTCTCTGCAACAGAGGAACTAGCAACCTGTGAAAGGAGGCGAGTGGCAAGAATCCTCAAGTCTGGTGCATCCTTGCCATGCCATGTCCACCATCCAATAGGGTCTACTAGCTCTATTTGTCCTTGCCTCTGGCTTGCTAAATGTTGGTCCACGGAGATTGACAAAGGATAGCCATTGGCTCCGCAATAAAGTGGACTCCTCATAAGTGTACATCTTTCGAAAGGCCTTCATGAGCCCTTCTTTCACCTTTTCATCATCAGATGGAGGCACTCTCCTAGGTCGTGCTGCATACCATTTGGGATTTAGAGCATAGGCTGCCATATGAAGAGGGGTGTTCATTGTGTTCCACCGCCGTGTCACAATGGGCCTAATATGCTCCTCATAAAATCCCAAAGTAGGATCCATGCTATGAATGGCTTGCTTCATCTCTCCAAGCATGCTGTCAAATATCTCATAAATCTCTCCAAGACTAGGAGAGTTTGTATCAGCATATCTTATGACCCCCACTACAGGTGAGATGAAGGAGCAAACATATCTACAAACAATTTACAAAAAAAATTTAGAAAACATTAAGATTCAAGAATGAAAAACTAAACTAATTTACAAGTTATAAACATGGATAAAAATATTTAAAAATTAAAAACTAAACTTACATTTATAAAATCAGCACTAGCTTACCTGACTGTGGTCCACCAATCATCGTTGAGGATCTTTTGTTTCACACCTTTTCCTTCAGAAGTGTTTGCCTCTGGCCATCTACCCCACTCATGATTAACCATCATTAATTGCAAAGTCTTCTGCACCTCAAGCATCCTCTCTAACAAAATGAAATAGCTGGCATATCTAGTGTCCACGGGCTTGAGGAATTCCTTCCTCGAAAAAGACCTGAATAGAGCAAGTGAGGTGTGATGGTTGCAAATGAACATATGTATGTGTCTAGCCTCTGCCACCACTGCCTTCACCCAATCTATCTTGCCAATGTCTTTCAATGTGTTGTTCAACACATGAACACAACATGGAGTCCAAAAAATGTGCTTGTAAGCACCCTCAACCATCATGCTAGCTAACTTACATACGCGGGTTGAATCAGTCACTACTTGTACAACATTAGAGGGCCCAATCTCCTCTAATGCATCCTTCAAAATTTGAAATTGGAAGGTTGCATCCTTCCTCTTCCCAGTACAATCAATAACTCTAAGAAAACAAGGACCAACAAGACATGTGACAATGATATTGATGAGTGGCTGATGTTTAATATCGGTCCACCTATCCATGATGATAGAGCAACCCACCCGTATCCAAGTTTGCCTCATCTCCTCCATCACCACACTCACCTTAGAATATTCTCTATCAAGGAGGCTGGTTCGTAGTTTGTGTTCTCTAGGAGGGACATATGAGGAACTAGCAGCAATTACATCTTTGAACATTTGTTTGAAGAAAGGGGAACGTGACACATGAAATGGTATAGCATTGGCAAAGAAGAATTTGGCAATAGAAGATGGATACCATGAACTCAAAGGCGTTCATGAATCATTAGGAGAAATGAAGATAAAGCTTAAGGAAGGTGTGCGCCCGGTCAGGAAGAGACCCTACAGGATGAACCCCAACTTGCGTGAAAAAAGGTCAACGAAGACATTTACAAAATATTGAAGTCTAGAATCATCAAGCCCCTGGACGAGTCATAATGGGTTAGCCCAATGGTGATCAGTATCAAGAAGGATGGTCGGATTAGGATTTGTGTGGACTATAGGGAGCTGAATTTGACTTTCAACATTGGGTAGGCACTTGTGTAGTCTCCAATGGCATCCCTTTTTTCGTTGTCTCACCCTCCATGTGCAACCTAATCACCTCGGTCTTCTCCGCTAATGATATTCTTTCACAACCTCTTACCCCTTGTCTAGTTATGCCCAAAAGATGTCAATAAACCTGCGTGTAGCTGCCCCTAAATTCTTTATTGCAAATATGGCAAAACCACACTCTACTCACCCTTGAATTCTTTTTTTTTCTTTGTCAATGGTTGTTACAAATTGTGAATGCGGCTTTTTAGCATTGAATGGCCCCTTTGCATAGATTTTGAGGAGTTGTGAAAGGAAATCAAACGGATTATTTGAACCCCCTATTGGTGCAACACTCTCACTCCCTGAAGAAACCCTATTTCTGGTTCTATCTCTATGTTGCATTGCAAATTGAATCTCTTCGCCCTCACTACCCTCACTGTTGCTCATTGTTTTGTATTGGAAATGCAACAACCCTGCAACTGCAAGTGAAAACCAAAAAAAACAAAAAAAAAAACAAAAAAAAATCCCTAAGTTTGTGAAGCTTGAAACTATGATTAAAAAAAATTGAAACAATGAAGAAATAGTTTGTGCAAATTTGTAAAATGAACAAAGGATGATAAACATACCTCTAATGGAGTAGAATATTGCTCTCTTGCCTTCTTCTCACTGCTGCTCTCTATTCTTCTCTATGCTCTTTTCTTTCTTTGTCTTCTCCTTCACAAAATGAGAAATGAGTCAAATGAGCTTCCTTTTTTTGTTTTGATGTTTGTTTTAGGTTTAGGGCACTTAGAAATGCAAGTGGGGGTCCTTGTGGGCCCCCACATTGCTTTGCTTTTAAGTAAAAATATGTTTAAAAAAAATGTTTTTTAAAGGCTTTATGCACAGGGGATGGCTGGATGTCCCCGGTATGGTCGAGGGACTTCTCGAAGTCCCCTAAACGTATCGGGGATGTCCTTCTCTCCCCTGTTGCTTTTTTGACGTCCCCTGGACATTTCCAATTTTTTGCAAAGTTTGGGGACGGGATGGGGATGTTTCCTCCCTGTCCCCGAGGTTCTGAAACGTCCCCGATACGGGGACGAGCTGAAAAACGTAGGGGATGCGTCCCCATGGAACATAGAAAATAATTTATTTTCAATCGAGGACACTTACAACAAACATAACCACAAAAAACAGTTGATGCCATTGCAAAGGTGTAAAAAAAATATTCGGTTATAATTTTGGTTGTGTTTTTAGACGAATTTTAGGGCATTTCAAAGTGTTAGGGCACAAAATTTGGAATTTTCCATTTTTGAAGTTTTTTTGGGTTGTTCATGCAGTTAGGGCAAGTAAATTAGACATTTTTAGGACAAACTGTGACAGGCAAAATACAGATGAGAAAAACATGATTTAGGGCACGCTTTTGCAGAAAACAAACCCAGAATCACAAGGAAGAGGAAAAAATGCGATTTTCAAAGGTAGCTAGTGCAAAACAAAGAGAATACAATCATGCATTTCCAGATTTGCAATTTTTCAAGAGTCATTCGCTGCTAGGGCACACAGTTTGGCAATTTTCGGTCACCACCAGTCGTCTAAGGCACAAACCTACCTAGTATAGTTTCCTTTCTTTGCTTAAAAAAATAAAAAAATAGATTTTAAAATCTTGCTACATTAATTTGCGGGTCATTCTATGTTTTGGGAAAGTGTTGTTTTTGAGTTATTTTGCCTGAGAATGGAAATTCTATTAGACAAATATTTTGGCCTCAACTTTCATACTTGTAAAGTAAAAATTCAAATGAAAGACAAATCAAATGAAGTTGATGTAGCCATTGTTGAAGATCAACCGAATACGAAAGAGGTAAAGAATCTATCGATAGAGAATGCGTATTTTAAAGAAGGCCCACACTTTGAAGACAATCAGGGATCCAATGTAGGTAAAACTCGGCATAGATGGCTCTGCCCAGATAGTGAGAGTCTATGGATTTCGAGAATTTACCCTTACAAGGGTCATGAGACAACTTGACGGAGCGCTGTGGGAGTAACTCAATATGGATGGTTATCCAACAATTCAGGAAATTCTATATTTCAAGAGTTCAGAGAGGTGGAATCCAAGAATTCAAGAATTGAACTCAGGAACTACACCTTTATAAGGGTCAAGGAGGCAACTTGATGGAGTTCTACTTGGTCAAAGCACTATTTTTGAAGGGAAAAACTTTTGAAGAGCGTGTGGTCTTGTTTGATTTTGTTACTTTTATCTTATGTCAGTATGTTCTATGGTGTAAGCCTTAAGAGGGGGTATTAAAATATAAGGCTTATAATTAGCATTTAGTTAATATTAATTAAATGTAAACTAATAAACAGTTGTAACAGCTTAAACCATTTTGTAGCCATCTCTCACATAACAAAATGATGGACACAATGAATAATGTGTGCATTCCGATTTCTCTTCATTTTTTTGGTACACGTTTTCTCACACCTCTTACATCAAAAAGGAGTATTGTTGGATCTCGGTGGTTGTCATAAGATCAAATACAATTCTACAGGTGGAATCAACAAATTTAAGGCTAAGTTAATGGCTCATGAGTTTAATCAGAAATCTAGGATTAACTATATAGAAACATGTGCTCCTATTGCAAAAATGAACATTGTTTGGATTCTCCTAGCTCTCGTAGCTCAATATGGTTGGGAAATACACCAAATAGATGTTAAAAACACAGTCCTAGATGGTGATCTCAAAGAAGAAATCTGTATAAATCAACCTAAAGGTTTTGAAGAACCTGGTAAAAAGCTTTATGTTTGTAGAATAAAAAAATCTCTGTATGGTTTGAAACAAGCTCCAAGAGCTTGGTATTCTAAAATTAAAAATTTCTTTCAAAATCTAGGTTTCTCTAGTATTTGCTTGCTTGTTTTTCTGATAATGATTTATTTGTTAAAATTGATTATAATCAAATTATTTTAAATGTTTTATATGTTGATGATCTTCTTATAACCAGCAGTTAGACTAGTTTAATTTTTAAGATTAAATTCAAATTCAAATAATATTTCAAAATGATTGATCTAGGCTTGTTTCATCATTTTCTAGGCATGGTATTCCAACATCAAAACTCTACAATAGTTTCTCAATCTCAATATACTTGTATCTTGCCTAAAAAAATTAACATGATGGATTGTAAACTCGTTATCATTGCTATTAAAGTTTTGCATAAAACTTGATCACAAACCTATATGTAACAAAGCAAACCCTACCTTGTACACGCAACTTGTTGGCAGTTTAATATATCTAACTATTACTAGGTTGGATATTTTTACTGCTAGACTGTTTTGGTACAAGTACGGATACGGATATGGGTACAGGCACGGTATGCTGAAATGGAAAAATTTTAAAAACCTCTGGTACAATACATTGTGGGTACATTCGTACAATATATTTTTAAAAAGTAAACAATATAAATATATATAAAAATTTAAAGAGAACAAGCTTATAGTCTCAGCAACCTATAAAATATTAGAAGCCAAAAACAAACTTATAGTCTCAGCAACCTATAAAATATTAGAAGCCAAAAACAAGCTTATTGTGAATCAGAAGCCAAATCTAAAGCAAGATTTCTTTGATTGATTACAAGAAGACCACAAAACATTGAATTTGTGAGTCCATCTACTAATGGGCTCGCAAACATTCCACTTATTGTTAAGGCCCGGGGAAAGGTTTGGGGAGAAGGCAATCTTTTCATAGAGTTGTTTGAAGGTAGCCTCTTGGAGAAGGAGCCCTTTGAGCCACCTCATCATATCCCAAAATTCATTCTCATCCTCCATAATTAGTCCAATGGAGGGAACTGTGAAAGCATTTCTGAGCATTGTATACAATCTAAACTGAGATTGAGGAAGCTTATAGAAAGCTTTTAAGGTTTGTCCATTCCATCCACTTCCCAAATTTGTACAAGTCATGAAATATTTTAATTCCTTTCCCAAACCAAAGGAGGGCAAAGCAGCCGCTTGTTAAGGCAAGGATCTTGTCATTATATTTTAGATTCGACAAAATCGATTTGTAGACTTGGCACCTAGTGTCAAAGGAAGAGAAGATAGGCTGCCCAACCACCAAGTGCTCGACTTGTTCCCATGCCTTCCAAATTGACTGAAGAATAAAGGACCCACTCGAGCAATATAATGAAAATCTGAAATAGAATGACCAAATCTTGTGATCTGGTGTACCCAGATTTCATCCTGAAATCTGTGACTACCCTATCCGAAAAAATTTCATACTTTTAAAATAATGGGTCGTTTTGTGTTTTTATTGCCTAAAGTTCTTGTATTGCGTCAAGATATTCCCAAAGAGCCATATTAGCCTTTTTCGCCAAATACCCAAATGCCCAAAATTGTTATATTCTGTCGTCGGGATTTGTCTACGGGAAATTTGTATTTAATTATTTTGAGCCCCGTTTGAGGCAATTTGCGCTCCGTTTTAACCCTGTTGTGATCGAACATATCATTATTCCTATATACCAGAAGGATTTTAACTAGGAATAAGTTTTGGGCTTTATTTGTGACTTTTGGCAATTTTTCGTGTTTTTGTGTTTTCCCGTTTCATTTTCTGTGAAATTTCTCTAGATCAATTCCTTTGCCGGGTTAGCCCGATTCTTGGCCTGGAGTATTCGGAGATCACATACGCACATTGTGCCAGAAAGAAGTCGCCATCGGAGGTCCGGTTCACTGGGAAAAGGCGAAGTCGTGCACTAAAAAGCCCCTGCGGGGTTGGGCGCATTTTTGGAAAACAAAGGATTTAAGTGAATCATCGGAAAACTAGAAGCAGCAGGCAGGTGGG
Organism: Taxus chinensis; assembly: GCA_019776745.2. NCBI lineage: Eukaryota > Viridiplantae > Streptophyta > Pinopsida > Cupressales > Taxaceae > Taxus > Taxus chinensis. The sequence goes on along the minus strand of CM034155.1, from coordinate 74,894,999 downwards.
ATTTTATTGCCTGCCTTGCAGGGTACTTTTTCCCATGATAAAAAAGTCACTTAAGTTGCAGTGGGAAAATTAGAGGCAGCAGGCAGGCGGGAATTTATTGCCTGCCTTGCAGGATAAAAATTCCCATGGTGAAATAAAAGAAAAGTGACTTAAGTGAAATCATGGGATTTTATTGTCTGCATGCAGGGTAAATAATCTCATTGTCAAAGTCAAATCACTTAAGTGAATCATGAGATTTCCAGGCCTGCCTTGCAGGGTAAAAATTCTCATTGTCATATGCTTTTAAAAATAGAAATTCCTTATTCCAAAAAGTGCGACCCACCTTGGGTGAATAATAATGCATTAAATAAATATTTGTTAATATTTATTCACCCAATTTTGGCGCCCAGGCTTGTGGAAAAGTCAACAAAGGGAAGTGGACAAAAGGAATTTAAAAATAGAATTCCAAAATTAAATAAATTTAATTTATTTAATGCAGCCCCATTTGAGAAGAGAAATAATACTTTTTAAAGTATTAAATGATTAAATTAAATTCTATTTTCAGTGGCTAAGGTCAAAGCACACTGTGAAGCATAAGTGAAGTGAAGAGTGGATGATTAAATTGATTAAATTTAATTTATTGGATGGTTGTCCTTAATCTTGCAATTTTAGCACACCAGTTAAAGAGAAGAGCATGATTTTTAATTAATTAATTGCCAGGAATAGGAAGGGCAATTATTAATTATAGAATTATGAGGGTTATATAAGCATGGGCTGCCATAAGGGTGAATTAATTAATTCACAGGTGAAGAAGTGCAGCCCAGAGGAAAAGTGCGCCCCATTTGAAGAAGGATTTTGCTCAGAGGAAGGTGGATTTGATGCTAAAAGCTTCTAGTTTTGGCGCATGCTTTGAAGAAGGCTGATTTGTGTCTGCATAATTGTTTGTAGAAGTGATACAGGTGCTTAGGTGATGTTGGTAAAATTCATGCTTGCTTTGCATGCAAATAAAACGTCAAATTTTGGGGCAGCAGGCTTGAATTATGCAGATTTTTGTGATTAAAATTTACTGTGCATGCTCTGGTTGCCATCTTTGTCTGAATTAATTGCAGGAGTTAGATACAGGTGCTTTTATAAAGAAAAGGAACTTATATCAATGTCCAATACATTGAATATTTCCTCCGAATCTGAAGGATTATCCAAATCTGCACCAGTTTTGAAGAATTCCAGTCAAATAAGAAGAAAAAGAATTGTTCAGACAAAGATAGACAAAGCTATGGCAAAGAAAGATGAAAAAGAAAGCACAACGGAGTCATGCATCACTTCTAAATTTGCAGATATTGGAGACACGGATCTAGGCTCGGAACCTCTTGCTGAATTGATAGACAAATCCAGAGCAGGAAAGACTTCACTCATGCGTGCAGGAAAAACTTCACTCATGTGTGTAGATTAAAAGCAGTGGAATTATTCGAGCTGCAGCTTTTCCATCCACAGCCCAGTTGCCAGAGTTTGTTATGCAGGTGCAGATCCATATCCAGATGCAGATGCAAATCCATATGCATATCCAGATCCAAATCTCATAGTTGCAAAAGCTTCCGGCACAAAGGCTTCATCCTCTTGTTTCGAATGCAGCCCGTGAAGAAGTCAGTGCGTGGAAAATTCCTTCCAAGATCTTGTGCAAATGCTCCCATCTTCCAGTTGAAGCCTTCATTGAATTTTCGTTCATCCGGAGTGCTTTCCAGAATTTTTAATTGCTCATATGCAATTAAAAATAAGGATGATGAGTTATCTACGGCAAATATTGCATTGATGCATGTACTGGAGAAGAACTGCAAAAGCTTCAAGTATAAAAGAGAAGACAAAAAAATACGGAAGGCAAAATATACTTATATTATTATAAATTTATATTATTGTATACTTATATCATTATATATAGACAAATCATACAAAAAAGCATCCATCTACCAGAATCCATCATCATAATGATTCTTTCCAGATCCAGGTCGGATTTTATGAAAATAAGAAAAATATTGCCATTCGTAGATCCAGCTTGAAACGGAGCCACAGAATGAAAGTTATGGCCATGCAAGTTTTTGCTGCTACATCTTCCCGGATTTCCAAAAATGGCAAAAAAATTTCCAGCTTGCTTCCAGATCCAGCTTTTTTTTTTTTGTACTCCCAGATCTAGTTTGGTGAGAATACAAAGGCAAAACTATGCTAATCAGCTAATCATGCAGCCGCTTCCAGACATGAAAAAGGACAAGACTGCAGCTTTCCTCTTCCTTCTTCTTTCCTCCTCCTTCTTCTTTCCTCCGACAAAGTAATTGAGCGATCAATTAAATTATACAACTTAAGTGATTGGTTTAAAAGCCATTACTTGAAGAAGTCAACTACTTGGAGATAGGTGGCGGACGTGCAAAATAGAAGGTTCTATTTTCAGTTGCAAATCATACATGTCATGCAAAGAGGAATTCCAAGATGGAGATTGCCAGTTGTTTCTTTCCTCCGACTTCCACATGTGTCAGTTCAACTAAAAGCTTCCAACTTGTAATTGCCCCTCTACATTCTATAAGTAGAGGAAGAACCTTCGGGTTAATGATCAGAATTTGTAAGCAGCAACCTTGTGTTCCAGACTTTGTGCTGAAACCCTTGAGAGCCACTTGAAGCAAAGGAATATACAGGAGCAGATTTCCGGAGAACTTTGTGTCACAGTGTATTGTGTTTCTTGCTTTTTATCTTAGATCTTTTAATAAACTGTGTTATTTCAGATCTAGATCTAGAGCTACCTTTGCTTATAATTCTGTGTTTATATCTATTGGTTTCTTCTATGTGCATACAATCAACTCTGTTATCTATTGATTGGGATGCACATCTTCCCCATTTCTTCTCTGTGTTTATATAATTCCCTTCTATAAATATTTCCTTTCTTAAACAGTTGCTTACTTGCTGCAGAACTGTTCAGTTATGGTTCATGAACTGAGTAGTTAAAGTAAAACCCCATTTAGATATTAGCATACTTTAATTGACAAATCTGACACGGGAGCCTCACCGGTAAATGAGGGAGATTTATCTCATGACTGCCTAGGTTTTGTGCTATGCACAAAATCTAGCCAACAGTTTTTGGCGACTCCGCTGGGGAACAACTATCTTTGCAGATCAAAGCTTATCTTTTGAAGATCAGAGTGTTTTCCATACAAATCTCAACCTGGCTGAGCGTCCATTCACCCGATCCGTAAAGGCGCAAGGAAGGACTGATCATTTCTTCAGACTGCAGGAGCAATTCAATTTTAATCATCCTCCTCAAGTTAGAAGCCGCATATCTAGTCTCTCACCAGGAAGGAGAGTACACACCCATCCAGATCCGGATCGTCTTCAGCATAATCCGGCAGCTAGAATTATTCACCAAGTCTACACAAGGAGAAGACGTGCTCCATTCATCATGCAGAATCAGAACCAGATTGTACATGTACCCATGGGGAGCAGCTTTTGGGCCTTTGAATCTAACTCCTACCTATGCATGATCTACCTAAAGGGACGAGAAAGAATTTTCCAAAATTCTTTGGAGACGGAAAGCAGAATCTAGATGATCACTTGGCTGTGTTCTTTATATCTTGTGGCGTGCTTACAGTAGAGCATGAAGATGTCTCAGTTAGACTCTTCATTGAGACTCTACACGACTTGGCTGGAGAATGGTTCTATCGGCTAGCCCCTGACACCATAACCAACTAGGCGACTATGCAGGATGCGTTCCTGAAAAGATTCAAACCAGCTGAAGATTCCAGCACATTGATAACTTAGCTCACTCAGTTGAAGAAGGAGCCACATGAGCACATGCAGGATTTTATTACAAAATTCCAAAGATTACTTTACAAAATTCCGGCTTCTACTTCTCTGAATGACGAGAATCAAAAGGTATTCTTCATCAATGCTTTATTTCCTGAAGTAAGCTATCAACTACGAAGAGCACGTCCTGCTAACTTGTTAGCAACTCAAAAGATGGCGGTTGAAATAGAAGACGACCTCATCATGGCTGGAAAGATAAAAAGGAACACTTCTAGTGCTGAAAGTTCATCCTCTGCTACTACTTCTGATTCGCTACTGCAAAAGTTAGCAAATGAGATGATGCAGATGAAGAAACAAATGGCTCAAATGGCTCAAGGCAACAACACTGCCCCTGCTCAGAATTTCAACAACAACCGGAACTGCATTGCTGGTTCCCAAAGATTATCAATTGAAGCTGCTCCCAGAAACAACGTGGAGATGGATGAAGAAGACTAGGAAGTTGACGCTGATCAGCTTGAGGATGATGATTTTATAAGACCTACTGGTGACTCCAACATTAATTACCTGAACTACAAATTTGAACATGACGATGAGAAACTTCATGAAGATGATCACAGTCATACATATGCAGTACTTACAAGATCACAAACTCGCCAAGCTGAAGCATTAGCAGACGAGCAAAGAAGAGGCAGCACTTTGCCTTCTTCCTTAGCTCCTGGAGATAAAAATGTGAGTTCTTCATTTCAACCACAAAAAGCAGCTCAGGTATCTGAATCTATACCTTCCTTCAACATTATTGATCATACCAAGAAAACTAAAGTTCAAATGTTAGAAGCCGAATACCTGAGAGTTTTTCCTGAGCAGTTAAATAGGCTAGTCAAATATGTACAATCACCAGGACAATCCAATACATCAAAAGGCCTTTTGCCTAAGCCCAAAGATACTCCTTCACAAAACAACACTGCAGTTGTTAAACCTTCGTTATCTTTTGAAAGAGTAGAACCTTTCTATGTCTCCTTATTGCTTAATGGTTTCAAGTTAAGCAACTACATTTTAGATTCAGGTGCTTCTGACAATGTCATGCCAGCTAAAGTTGCAGATGCTCTTGGGCTTACCTTGACAAAGACCATAAAAAGGTGTTATTCCATGGAGAGACAAGTCCCTTTATTTGGACAAATCAAAGATGCACAAGTTGTTCTGGCGGATTTTCCTGACAAAAGATTAAAGATGACAATTCTAGTTGCAGATATTCCTGTATCCTACGGGATGTTGCTGAGCAGAAACTTCTGCAAATAGCTGGGAGAAGTAAAAATGGATTGGTCTTGTGCGCATATTCCTATCAAAGGGCTTAACCATAAGTTGGAGCCGGAAAAGAAGTCCAAGTACACGGTTACAAAATCTGAGGATCCTAGATCTCAAATTCTTTTTCAGGAATCTAATCGTGGGGTCTACTTCTTGGAAATGAGTAAAGGCGTTCCAGAGCAAGAACTTCGACCAAAGCCAGAGCCAGCAAAAGAAGAATTGGAAATGGATAAAGGCATTCCAAAGCAAGAACTTCAACCAGAACTAGAGCCAGCAAAAGAAGAAGAAAAAGTTTGGACTCTGGATTTTAAAGGCACATGTTGTTCTTTTGAATCAGGAGCTAGCGCTCTACTAATATCTCCAGATCATGAGGTATTTCCATACTCCCACAAGCTAATGTTTGAGAACACCAATCATACGGCGGAGTATGAAGCATTGCTTCTAGGAATGGAGCAAGCTAAAAAGAAAGGAGTAAAACTTCTCAAAGCCCAAGGAGATGCTAAACTTCTAGTAAAGCAGGTTCGAGGGCAAAGTCAAGTCAAAAGAGATAAGTTGAAGCATTACAGAGATAAAGTGCTTTCTGCCACACTAGATTTTGCAGACTTCTCTATCGATTTTATTCCAAGCAATCAAAACTCCAAGGCAGATTTTTTGGCAGTCACAGCTGCACTATTGAATCCAGATAGACCACCGTTCATATTCAGACAAGGAAACTATAAAGTAGAGATGGTCTACCGCCCCAAAGTCCTTGATAATGTTGAATAGTGGAAGACTTTCAACGATGAAAAACAAACATCTGCATGTTGAAGGGAGTAAATCACCACCACAACAAACAGTCCCAGGAAAAGTTGATCCAGGTTATGATGACAGTAGTGGAGTAGACCAACCAAAAGGTAACAAAATCCCCACGGGTTTAGTTTCCTTAGTAGAGACTTTCAACAAGCATGATCAGTACCTGAAGAAGAAGAAAAAATACGATGATAGTTCTTCATAAATGCAGCAAATAAATCTGGGAACGGAGCAAGTTGATGCAGGATTTTGTTCTGGTTTTAATGGGATGTAATGTTGAACTTTTGTAGGCTGATATGTTTTCAGATCCTGGTAAGACTAGGCAAAAACATCCATGTATTTCTCAAGAAGCTTTGTAAAAGCTTCTCTTTCTGCGTTTGAACAACACTTTCCCAGATTTACTAATTTGGGGTCATTGCTGGCTCCCAAATTTAGTAACTGTGTATCGGAGGAAGAACCTTCCCCACTCTCTTCATTCTTTTTAAGCATCTGATCATGCTCGTCGAACATTTCCTCAAGAGATACCAAGCCTTTGGGAATTTTATTTCCCTTTAGCTGGATAATCTCCTGACTTCCTGACACGTCTGCATCCATTTCTCCCACAATAGTTTGTCTCGGAGGTGAGTTGCTTCCCTCATAGTAGATCTCTTCGAAGTTGTCCTTCTGTTGGAGAAATGCAGCAATCTGCTTGTCATCATTAAAAACTTGCCATTGTTGGACGTTGTCAGGAACTTTTGGGCAGAAAACCATCTCAACTTTATAATCCCCCTGTTTGAAAATTGTGGGAGGCTAATCTGGATTTAACAAAGCTGCAGTCACTGCAAGTGAATCAGCTCTTGAAATTTGTTCTCTCGGAATGTAAGAAACCGAGAAAGTTGAAAAATCCAGGATAGCAGAATAGACTCGATCCCTTTAATGCCGAAGTTTGTCCTTTTTTACTTGATAGAGACCTCTTATCTGCTTAACAATCAGTTCAACATCTCTCTTTGCATGTAAGAGCTTGATTCCCATTGTTCTTGCATGCTCCATACCTAACAACGGTGCTTCGTATTCAGTCGTGTTGTTAGTATTTTCAAACATTAATTTGAAGGAATGTGCATGCACCTTTCCCTCAGGAGAGATAAGAACAACGCCTGCACCGGATCCAAATGAACAGTAGCTATCATCAAATTTCGGAGACCAAACCTTGTTGTCAAGTTGATGTGGTTCTTGGATCACAGGTTGAATTTTCTCTTTATCCATTTCTAGATAATAGACTCCACGATCAGATTCCTGAAACAAGATCTGAGATCTAGGATCCTCAGACTTTGATACTGTGTACTTGGATTTCTTCTCAGGTTCTAACTTCTGATTAACTCCTTTGATTGGTATGTGCGCACAAGACCAATCCATCTTAACTTCTCCGCCCATCTCTTTACAGAAATTTTTACTCAACAGCATGCCGTAAGACACTGGGATATTTGCTACAAGGATGGTCATTTTCAATCTTTTGTCTGGGAAAAAAGTCAATACTGCCTGCGCATCTTTGATTTGCCCAACAAGAGGAACTTGCCTTTCCATTGAATAGCATCTTCCGATGGTTTTTGTAAATGTGAGACCCAAGGCATCAGCTTTGGCAAGCATGACGTTGTCTAAAGCTCCAGAGTCCAAAATGCAATTGCTCAATTTGTACCCGTTGATAAGCAATGATACATAAAATGGCTTGATCCTTTTTGATGTAGTAGGAGAAGTAGAAGGAGAAGAACTTGCAGCCGCATTATTTGAGGGAATAGTCTTTGGACTTGACAAGATACCTCGTGAAGTATTATTTGGAGGGTTGGGACCATTACTTTGCACATACTTAACCAATCTATTTAGCTAATTAGGAAATGCCCTCAAATACTCAGCTTCTAACATTATGACCTTGGTCTTCTTGATATGATTGATGATGTCAAAAGCTTGACTTGCTTCAGCTGGATGTGTGTTGGCGCTTTGCTACGATTTGAAAGAATTTGAATATTTATCTTTGGGCGCTAATGAAGAAGGAAAAGGGCTGCCTCTTTTCAAGATAGTAACATTCGGCCCAGCATCTTCTCTTTCTCTTCTTTGGCCGCTTGTGGATGCTTCAGCATTTTGGCGTGTTTGGGACCTTGTGAACACCACAAATGTGTGACCATCAAAATCTTCAAAAGATTCATAATAGCAATCGTCATATTCGTAGTCCAGGTAACCAATATTGGAGACGCCAGCAGGATCTACAAAGTCTTCATCATCAAATGATTCGTCAATGCCTAGATCTTCTTCATTAGTTTCCAAGTTATTCCTTGGAGCAGCTTCAATTGCCAACCAATGTGGTGCAACAGCAAGTCTATTTCGATTTTGATTTTGACCGTTAAAGGTCTGGGTAGGAGCTATCCTTGAAGGGGTCGCATTTCCCGCTTGAGATATCTGCTTCTTGATTTGCAGCATATCATTAGCCAATCTTTGTAACAAAGGATCTGAAGTACTTGAAGAAGCTCCATCACCTTTGTGAGATGGTTGTTTGAGTTTTCCAGCCATGATCAAGTCATATTCAACTTCCACGAAAGCATTTTGTTCAAGTAGATTCACAGGTCTTGCCCTTCTCAACTGATATCCAACTTCGGGCAACAGAGCGTTTATAAAAAACGTCTTTGGATTTTCATCGCTCAATGCGGCAGAAGTGGGAATTTTATATAAAATCCTTTGGAACCTTGCAATAAAGTCCCGCATGTTCTCACTTGGTCCTTTCTTCAACTACGTCAGTTGAGTGATCAACGTGCTAGCGTCCTTTGCAAGCTTGAATCTTTTCAGAAATTGCTCTCGCATCGTCACCCAGTTGGTTATGGTGCCATGAGCTAGCCGATAGAACCATTTGCCAGCCAAGTTGTGTAGAGTCTCAATGAAGAGTCTGACCGAGACATCTTCATGCTCCACTACAAGCACACCACAAGATATGAAGAAGGCTGCCAAATGATCATCCGGGTTTTGCTTTCCATCTCCAAAGAATTTTGGAAAATTCTTTCTGGATCCTTTTGGCAGATCGTGCATAAGAGCCAAGTTCAGTGACCCAAAAACTGCTCCCCATGGGACAAGTACTATCTGGTTCTGATTCGCCATGATGAATGGGGCACGTCTTCTCCTTGTGTAGACTTGGTGAATAATTCTAGCCGCTGGATTATGTTGAAGATGATCCAAATCTGGATGAGCATGCACTCTCCTTCCTGGTGAGAGACTAGATCTGCGGCTTCTAACTTGAGGAGGATGATTGAAATTGAATTACTCCTGCAGTCTGAAGAAATGATCAGTCCTTCCTTGCGCCTTCACAAATCGGGTGAATGGACGTTCAGCCAAGTTGAGATTTGTATGGAAAACACTTTGATCTTCAGGAGATAACTTTTTATCTGCAAAGATAGAACCTTTCCCAGTGGAGTCGCCAAAAACTATTGACTAGATTTTCTGCATAGTTGAAAACCTAGGTAGTCATGAGATAAATCTCCCTCATTTACCAGTGAGGCTTCCGTGTCAAATTTGTCAATAAAAATATGCTAGTATCTATATGGGGTTTTACTTTAACTATTCAGCTCATGAACCATAGCTGTATAGCTCTGCAGCAAGTAAGCAGTTGTTTAAGAAAGGAAATATTTATAGAAGAAGAAAATAATAAAACACAAGGAAGAAAAGGGGAAGATGTGCAACCCAATCAATAGATAACAGAGTTGATTGCATGCACATAGAAGAAACCAATAGATATCAACATATAGAATTATAAGCAAAGGCAACTCCAAATCTAGATCTAGAATAACACAGTTTATTAGAAGATCTAAGATAGAAAGCTAGAAACAAAATGCACCGTGACAGAAAGTTCTCCGGAAACCTGCTCTTTTATATTCCTTTGCTTCAAGTGGCTATCAGGGGTTTCAGCACAAATTCTGGAACACAAGAATGTTGCTTACAAATTCTGATCCTTAACCCGAAAGTTCTTCTACTTATAAAATGTAGAAGGGAAAGTACAAATGGAAAACTCAACTGAACTGAAACATAAACAAGAAGTAAAGATGACATCTGGCAATCATCCTCCTCTAACTTCTCCTCAAGTGACACATCTATCACTTAACTAATAGAATCGTTCCACATAGCTTAAAGCAATGGTTTCAAAACCAATAACTTTAAAGTTTTACAATTTCATATGGGAACGTGGAAAATAGAAGAAAGAATAGAAGAAGAAAGTCCTGCAAGTTGTAACATTTATATCTTCTTTTTGTTCTGATACTGAATATACTTGTCGAACATATAATTCAACATCTTCCCATCTGTCTTAGCCAAAACTTCCTTTTCTGTCCTGAACTGCAGCAAGCCTTTGTTCAATACCCTGATACATGCTTCCACATCCTCCAAGCTCAGCCCGAACTTCACAATATCCGACTGCAGTGCCACCAATCTGCTGATACAATTCATCGTGAAAGACTTGGTAGCTCCATCAATTCTCCCTTGCACCATCAAAAGAGACTCTTCCAGGAAATTAGGCACTCTGCTAGGAATGATCCGTGTGTATGAAGTAACATTTCCGACCACTTCCTCATGAGTGAAAGCAATGATATTGTCTGGCAAAGACAATGCCATACTCTCAAGTGCCTACATCCTCTGCAGCATAATTCTGCAGATCTCCAAACGGAAAGATACTGCAAACTCCAGCTGCTTCCCCTTCTCAACTGGTCCGTCAGGCACAATCTGCTCTGCAACCAACACTTCTCCCGGCAGCTTATTGATTTCGGCCAAAGTACTCAGGTTACTCTTAGAAACTGTGTTCATATCTACTATGCTCGTCACCAGTTGTTTCAGCTGATCTGCTGCATCTTTCATAACCTCTAGGCGGGCTGGCACCTCTCCAAGTTGTATAGAAGCTTGACGAATAATCAAACTTTTCCATTCGTCGATAGCTTTCACCTGGTTGCTCGCATCTTCCATTTCCTGCATCAGATGATCACTCACCTGCTTCTGCGCTGAAATGGGTTGAGTGGAAGATTTAGCAACCTTGGCAATTATCTCGCACAACTAAGATACTTGCTTCTGAAGTTCAACTTTCTCCGCCTTTTCCCTGTCAAGCCTAAGGAATAGAGCATCTATCAATGTCTGCGTGTCCTGCTTCAATCCTTCTATGGTGGCTTAACCGATAGGTACTCTGGTTACTGTTATGTCTTCTACCGTGAGCTCATCCTCTTTATTCCCTTCCGCCGGAACCGACATCTCAGCAAACTTTTGCCCCGACTCCTCGATGATCAACCTTGAAGTTACCTTAGCAACTTTAGGTTTTCTATCTTTTCCGCCTAGACTCAGGAGCAACTGCAAGTCTTGTTCCTCCAAATTCATTTCCACTCTAGCTTCTGGAACCAACTGTGAAGTCAACCATTCTGAGAAATTACTTCTCGAAGAATGAGAAGTTGCTGAGTGTACTACTATATCCCACTCTGATTTCTCTCCATCAGAAACCGCTACAATGTTGTGGCTGCCATCCTCTAAATCATCTACAGACAAAGCTCTTTCAAACTCTGTCATCTGCAGCTTTAACGTTTCTTCAGGAACAGGTGCTGAACGGAGTGGTTGAGGAGAGATGATGAATGTTGCCGGATTCAACTGAGGATTGGCAGTGTCCTGCTGAGGTGCAACAGTGGGTGAAGTATTGGATGTTGGAGAAGCCGAAACTAACGTCATAGTCGTGGAAGTGATCTTCTCCATTGATTGAGACCTTTTGTGCACTTTCATCTTCTCAGGCCTTCTGCTGCTTTCTCCTCCGTGCTTCCTCTTGAGGGAATCTCCTGCATCGAAGTTGCCCGTGACTTGATTCATCAATGCTTCATCAAGGCAATATCCCTTCGTCAGCAACCAGTTTGAAGTATTTACCAGAACAGTGATAGACCTTTCCTCAATCGTATGGCAGCCCCCTACGTTCTCTTGAAGTACAGCTCTATCTCCTCCCATTTGATGGTATGTGTCAAGTAACACAAGCCCATCATCTTTAAGATCCGCAGGTATCCGTGCTAATCCAAAGTCCAACACTTATTGTGTTGATAGCCTGATGAAATCTTTCTTTTTAATGCCGTACTCACTTTTGCACTTCATACAGAAATCTTCTAATGAAGGCACATGTGCGTACTCCTGGGAGATCGTCTTCCTGGCTACTCCAAATGGATTGAAGTTCAGTCGTGCTAGGAAAAACTCTTGCTCGTACTCAGAGAACATTTCCACTTCTAATCCTCGAGCTCTATGAATGCTCTGGCAACTATAACGACCCACAGTGATTGGGAAGAAGCATGTAGACTTGTGCCGTTTCGACTGAAGGTCGTGCATATCCACAAGTTGTTTGCTCAGCTCCATGGTGATCAATCTATCATTTGGATATCTAGGCAGTTTAGCCGATTCTCCAAAAAAGCCGGTGACCCTGAGGTATGTGAAATCTGCAAACTGAATGAAGAGACTGTCAATTTTGAACACAACTTCCCACGCTTCCTTGCTCACCCTGTTGGCCTTTAGGTCCCTATCCAGCCTGCAAATGAATTCGTAGAAGAATCCATCATTGACCACTTTGAAATCTTTCTTGCACGCAGGTACAGTAAGTTGTGGGTAGCACTCGAAAATGTGGTCCTTGGAAAGAACACCATCTATCCAGCTTGGAAAAAATGCCTTGTGAGGCTGCTACGTATACCAAATAGCAAGTCATTTTGAAGCTGAAAGTACGCTTCACGTTCCGGAGTTGCTCACCAATGTTGTCGCTAATGATTTCCGACCAATTGATTATTGAATCCGCTTTGTTGATTTCAATGGTCTTGATGAAAGCATACATCCATGTGCGGAAGGTGTGAGCATTTGCTTCGCCATTTATCCTGCATAACAATTTGGCAATATCATCTACCTCCTGTACCAGATTAGACCGCGGAAGAGTTCTTGGGAACTTGGAAGGAGATCTGGGCTTCTTCATGTATCTGTTGTTCATTATGTTCATGCAGTCAACTCTATGCTTCTCCCACCTGCTGCCGGCATCCTGAATGCTAATAGAAGTCACCACCTTTCATGCCGGAATCTTCAAACAATAATTGATGAACTGTGCGTCCAACCGGATTATTGTTTTCCCTGTAGCATCTCGGACTGATCTGGATGATGGATGGTAAGACCTAGCACACTCCATAATGAACTCTGGCAACTGGGCTATGTATGGAAACGCTGCAACTCGAATAATTCCACTTCTTTTAACTGCACGCATGAGGGAAGTCTTTCCTACTCTGGATCTATCAATCAATTCGGAAAGAGGTTCCGGACCTAGATTTGTCTCCAATGTTTGCAGATTTAGAAGTGATGCATGACTCCGTTGTGCTCTCTTTTTCATCCCTCTTTGCCATGGTTGTGTCTATCTTTGTCTGAACAATTCTTTTTCTTCTTACTCGTCCGGAATTCTTCAAAACTAGTGCAGATCTGGATAATTCTTCAGATTCGGAGGATATATTCAATGTATTGGACATTGATTTAAACTCCCTTTCTCTTATAAAAGCACCTGTAATGAATTCCTGCAATTAATTCAGACAAAGATGGCAACCGGAACATGAACAATGGATTTTAATCATAAAAATCTACATAATTCAAGTCTGCTTCCCCAAATTTAATGTTTTATTTGCATGCAAAACAAGCATGAATTTTACCAACTTCACTTGACCACATGTATCACTTATGCAAACAATTATCCAGACATAAATCAACCTCCTTCAACCTGTGTGCCAAAATTGGAAGCTTCCAGCAATAATTACACCTTCTGAGAAAAAATCCTCTTCAAATGGGGCGCACTTTTTGTCCGGGCTGCACTTCTCTACTTTGAAATTAATTAATTCATCCTTCTGGCAGCCCCTGCTTATATAATCCTCATAATTCTATAATTAATTAATGTCTTTCTTATTCCTGACAATTAATTAATTATTAAATAAGCTTTACTCTTCAAATGGGGCACCTATTTTGTGCATGCTCATGGCTGCCATTAAATAAATTAAATTTATTTAATTTTAGACTTCTGCTTCCAGTTAACTCAATCTTCACAGTATGCTTTGACCTTAGCCACTGAAAAGAGGAATTAATTAAATCATTTAATACTTAAAAGTATTCTCTCCCACATGTGGCGCACTTTTTGACATGAAAGCGCTGCATTAAATAAATAATATTTATTTAATTTTAGAACTGCCTATTTCCAACTTTTTTTTGTCCACTTTCCTTTGTTGACTTTTCCACAAGCCTGAGTGCCAAAATTGGAGAAGAAATTAATTTAATTAATTAATTTAAGGTTGTCTTTCTTTCCCTAAAGGGGTCGCATTTTTTGGAATAAGGAATTTCTATTTTTAAAAGTCAATTGGCAATGGGATTATTTACCCTGCAAGGCAACTCTGAGAATCCCATGATTCACTTAAACTGTTTGACTTTCATAATGGGATTATTTACCCTGCCAGGCAGGCAATAAATTCCCATCAATGCCTTATGTGATTTTTCTTTTATTTCATAATGGGAAATTTTACCCTGCAAGGCAGATAAGAAATTCCCGCCTGCCTGTTGCCTCTAATTTTCCCATTGTGACTTAAGTGACGTTGCTTCCATGGAAAAAAATACCCTACCAGGCAGGAACAAAATTTCCACCTACCTGTTGCTTCCAAAAATTTCATGATTCACTTCAAACCCCCTTTTTCCAAAAATGCGGCCAACCCAGAAGAAGCTTTTTGGTGCACGACTTCGTCTTTTCTGAGAGAACAAGACCTCCGATGGCGAATTCCTTCTGGCACAACGTGCATAGGTGATCTCCAAATACTCTAGGCCAAGAATTAGGCCAAACCAGAAAAGGAATTGATCAAAAGAAATTAAAAAAAAAAATGAAACGGGAAAACACAAAATGTTGCCAGAAGTTACAAATAAAGCCCAAGATTCATTCCTGGTTAAAAACCCTACTGGTATATGGGAATAATGATATGTACGATCACAACAGAGTTATACCGGAGCAAAATTTGCCTCAAATGGGGCTCAAAATAATTAAATACAAATTTCCCGCAGGCAAATCCTGACGACATAATATAACAATTTTGGGCATCTGGGCATTTGGCGAAAATGGCTAATAGGGCTCCTTCGCAATATCTTGACACAATTCAGGAACTTTCTGGCAATAAAAACACAAAACGACCCATTATTTTAAAAGTACGAAATTTTTTAAATAGGTAGTCCCAAATTTCAAGGTGAAATCTGGGGACACCAAGAAACAATTAATTAATACTTTAAAAAGTATTATTCTTCCTCTAGGTGGGTTGCATATTTTGTCATGGCTGATTTCTATTTTTAAAAGTCACTTTTTGATGGGAATAATCTATGCACTGCAGATCCAAAAATCCCATGGTCCACTTAAGCTGTTTGACTTTAATAATGAGATTTTTTACCCTGCAAGGCAAGTAAAAAATTCCCATCAATGCCTTAAGTGTTTTTCCTTTATTTTATAATGAGAATTTTCACCCTACAAGGCAGGTAAGAAATTTCCGCCTGCCTGCTACCTCTAATTTTCCCATCATGACTTAAGTGACTTTGCTTCCATGGGAAAAAATATCCTGCCAAGCAGGTACAAAATTCCCACCTGCCTGCTGCTACCAAAAATCCCATTGCAGCTTAAAACCTTCCTTTCCCAAAAATGTGACTTGCCTAGAAGAGGCCTTTTTTGTGCTTGACTTCGTCTTTTTAGAGAGAACCAAACTTCCTGTGGCAAATTCCTTTTGGCATGATGTCCATAGATGATTTCCAGATACTCCAGGTAAGAAAACAAATTGTATTGGCGAAAGAATTGACCTAGGGGAATATCACAGAGAAAAATACGAGAAAAATAACAAAAATGCAAAACGTTGCCAGAAGTCACAGATAAAGCCCAGGATCCATTCCTGGTGAAATCCCTACAGGTATATGTGAATATTGACATGCAAAATTTCAACAGGGCTAAACTGGAGCACAATTTACTTCAAACGGGGCTCAAAATAATTAAATAAAATTTTCCTGCAGACAAAACCTGATGAAGAGATAAAACAATTTTCGGCATCTAGGTATTTGTCGAAATTGGCTCCTATGATTCATTGAGAATATCTAAGTGCAATACAGGTATCTTCGGGCAATAAAAACAGAAAACGACCCGTTATTTTAAAAGTACGAAATTTTTACATGGGGTAGTCCCAGATTTCAGAGTGAAATCTGGGGACACCAAGATTGAATTCCTAAGGGTTTTCGTCCTTGGAATTTATTTGCACAAGCTCAGAGCTCAAATGCAAGTAAAAATATCATATCAAAAATCCGGAATGCCTCTACATAGGTCGACCTCTTCTTTATATAGGAAATGAGACCCAAAATGACCTTTGGACTTCCAATGAAAGAGAAAGTGACCTTTGGACTTCCAAATCACATTTTCCCTTAGGAAGTACAATTTAATTAAGTGTTTTTATTTTAATGCACTTTCCTAAGTTCTAATTTAAAGTTAACTCTATTAATATATTATATGTGCTCTTTATAAATTTTAGCACAATATAATAAAGTTAATAAACTTAAGTCGCCCTTGAGCTCACCCTTTGGCCGTCGGGTAGAAAAAATAGGCCAAAGGTCTTCAATAAAAGTTACTCGGAAAGGAGGAACATTATAGTCCTCCCTTCCCGGAGTTTCTTGCCCCCAAGCAACTGTACAACTAGATGTTGAAGTATAGAACCACCTTCCCATGTGGCATCCTCTAATGGAAAATCTCTCCAACGAATCAGGTACTCTCGAATCACCCTATTCCGCAACCTCCTCTCTCTCCTATCCAGGATCTCCTTAGAAACTAGATCCAATCTCACCTCATCATCCAATGGTGGCAACTCTGCAGAAGAAACCACGTTCTGCCCCAAGGCTTTCTTCAAGCAAGATACATGAAAAACATTGTGTATCTTACTTTCAGAAGGTAGCTCCAGCTCATGAGCTACCTCTCCAACTCTCCTCACCACCCTGTATGGACCATAAAATCGAGGCTTAAGCTTTTCTGCTCCACTCTTCTTAAGAGTGCTTTGTCTATATGGTTGAAGTCGCAGAAATACCATGTCTCCTACCTCAAATGATCGCTCAATCCTATGCTAGTCTGCATACATCTTCTGCTGATTCTGGGCATGCTGCATATTCTCCTTAAGTGCTCTAAGGATATCCTGGTTATTCTAAATAAATTCAGGAACTAAATAAATTCTGCTCTTATAATAAATTAAATCAGATATTACCTGGCAGCGCTCATCTTGAATCTTGTCATCCATAATCTCGCATGCTAATGAATTTTTGGAATACTCAACCAATAGTTGAGATTTCCAATCTGCAGAAATCTCACTCAAGGAACATAGGACAACAAGATGTGGCTTCCTCGACAGTGCAACAGCCACTACATTCTTCTTCCCCTTGACACACTCAATGTCAAAATCATATGCCTGAATCCTGCTGACCCACTTTCATTGCCTTTCATTGAGCTACTTCTGCTCCAAAAAGTACCTCAAATTATTGTGGTCGGTCCGCACCACAAACTTTCACCTACCAAATATTGTCTAAACTTCGACAAGGCATGCATGATGGTGAGCATCTCCTTATCGTAGGTAGAGTAAAATCTCTCATTCTCCCTTAACTTCCTACTCTCGTAGGCAATAGGGTAACGGTCCTACATCAAAACTACACCAATACCTGAACCTGAAGCATCACACTCCAAAATGAAGGGTCGAGAGAAATCCAGAAGAGCAAAACTGGACAAGTGCTCATCACCACCTTGAGCCTCTCAAATATCACGTGCCTCATGTGTCCATCTAAATGCTCCCTTCCGTGTGAGATTCGTCAATGGTGTTGCACTATCAGAATAACCTTTAACAAACCCCCTATAATAACCACACAATCCTAGGAATCCCCGCAACTCTGAAATGTTCCTAGGTGGAGGCCAATCCTGCATAGTATGTATCTTCTCCTGGGGAACCTTGACCCTATTGGCCCCAATGACATGCCCAAGATACAGAATCTCTGTAAATTCAACCCACATTTGGACATCTTAGCAAATAGAGACTGGGTCTCCATGATGCTAAGTACCTCATTCAGATGCCTCAAGTGATCCTCCCATGTCCTGCTGTAAATCAAGATATCATCAAAGAAATCTAGCACGAACTTCCTCAACTGCCTGTCGAAGAGATGGTTTATGCATGATTGAAATGTGGCAGGTGCATTAGTGAGACCGAATGACATCACCAAAAACTCATAGTGCTCGTAATGACATCTAAATGTTGTCTTATGAATGTCCTCACAAACCGAATCTGATGGTATCCTGATCAAAAAATCAATCTTCGAAAAATAGATGGCTCCATGCAACTCATCCAATAGCTCATCTATGCGAGGAATGGGATACTTGTTCTTAATAGTCTTCTTGTTGAGAGCACGGTCAATGCACATCCTCATAGTCCTATCCTTTGTAATATCCCCTTCACATGGGAAGACCTTTGGCCTATTTTGTCAACCCGACGGCCAAAAGAAAAATATAAGGGTGACTTAAGTTATATTTAATTACTATAAAGTGCCATTAATAAAAGAAAAAAATTATATAGAGAGCACTTATAATAATTTATATGACTTAATAATTATTAAATCTAGGATGAAAAAGGACCAAATATAAATTGTTATCCATCCTAGGTGAAAAGGTGACTTGGCTTGGAAGGGGAAGGGGAACTGAGAAAGGATAAATGCCCATTTTACTATGTATTTCCCTTAGAAAAATGCAACTTGCATTAGGAGGGAAAAAGTTTTTGGGAAAAGCATTTAATATGGAAAAATATTAAATGTTTGCATAGTGAAAATCCTTGTGAACTAATTGGATATTGTAGAAGTTGTTTTGGGTCTCTTCCTCCTTTATAAGCAGAAGTCGACTTGAGGGGAAGGTATTCCATAACCATTTGTTATTTTCTGATTTGTGTCTTAAGCTTATAGCTTTTGCATACACACTTAGATTTTCTTTAGCTTGTGAAGTAAGATCCCACAGGGACCCTAGCTTCGGTGGTGAGAGATCCATTCCTAGCTAGTAAGGCACTTTTCGGTGGTGAAAGATCCCCCCTAGTTTGTCATTATTGAAGTTGATTCAGGGCTGATTTGTAGAGATTAATTTCAGAGAGTTTTTGGCAGATTTTTGTAGCAAGGATTTAAAGAAATATTACAATGGTTGTTCTTCTATTAATCTCTAGTGGAACGACCCACTTGTTGGCTGATTTATGTGCTTTGGAGGCACTTAAAAATCTGATTTGTATTGTTATATCTTGAGGTGAATGTTGGGAATCAAAGTAGCTTGTTTTCTTAATTTTTAGAGCTGATTTAATGCCCTAAATGTGCAGGGTGACCTAATTTTTAGGGCAAAATTAGGATTTTTTGTTTGCTAAAACTAATTTTGGAATATTATTTTTCATATTTTTGCGGCCCAAGATCCAAAGTTTCAGCTCATTTGGACTTCACTAGCAAAACATATGAATTTTTGAAGTTATGCTACCGTAAGGGTTTTTAAATAATTTATTGCAACCTTCTTTACATCTGAAATCTGCATTTTTATACATATTTGGGCTTTATAAATTAGTGGTACTAGATTTAAGTGGAATGATATAGATTTATGGGCTGATTTGTGGGGTATTTAATCGTACCCTAGTCGCAATTTCCTTTATAAATTCATATCTGCAATAGTAAATTTAATCTGTGTTATAAGTTGTGATATGAGGATTGGGGATTGCCTGAAATCCGTCTAGGGGCAAAAATATGTCGATTGGGGACATTACATCCTTCTTCTTCACCAACACCATTGAAGAAGCAAAGAGGCTAGAACTAGGGCAGATATGTCCCATATCTAGAAGTTCTCTGATGGTCCTCTCTATCTCATCCTTAAATTTCTTAAGATGATGAGGTGTAGTGATCACTGGCTTGGCACCCTCCTCCAACTCTATGATATGCTCGAATCCTCTGTCTGATGGTCTACCTGAAGGAATGTCACCAAAGAATATGTCGTGCTTATCCAATACTACCTCGATATATACATGAAATGGTTGCCCGCTATCTAAAGAAGATTTGGATGAAATGTAGCATTGGGCTACCCATGCAACCTCTCCATGCCCGATAATGGACTCCATGCTATGTGCTGAAACAATTCTAGGCCCACCATCCAAAAGAGCCCTAAGCACAATCTTCTTCCCATCTGCCATAAACTCTAACTCCATCAGTTTAAAGTCTTGCATATACCTACCAAGGGACTGTAGCAAATGAATACCCAAAACTGCATCAATCTCCCCAAGACCAACTACATAGAAATCATCTGTCAATGTATAGTGCCCTAACTGGATGCTAAGTTGCAGAATCCTCCTAGTGCAACTCATAACAAAACCATATGCAAACCGTACACTGAACCCCTTGAAATCCTCAACCTGTAATCCACGCTTCATCACAAATCCCTCATCAAGGAAGTTGTGTAGTGTCATTGTCAATCAAATAGACAACCCGCTGACACTTAAGTACTCCTTTCAGTCGAAAGGAATGATGCCTAGGGACTCCAGAAAGTGTGGCAATAGTGCTTGAACCTGGTACCTCACTCTCCCCAATCTCTATCTGGGGCTGCTCCTCATGTGCACCATGATCACCATCACTGTCCTCTGCATTTGTATCTAGTGAAGGCTCCTACATCTGAGATTACCTCAATGAGGTGCACCTTGCCTTTACCAAGGAAATTATGTCCAGGCTCCCAATGGTCCTTATAATGAAAACAGAGCTTCTTTCTCCTCAACTCATTATAAGTCTCCTGGTCCATCTTAGGAGGGGGAACACTCTTCTGCTAAATAGTAGAGCATTGAAAAGGTTTGGAGCTCGTAGAAGGCTTCTTACTAGACTGGTAAGAAGTGGGGGATGTCTCCAAATCTAATATCGTCTGAATGGCATCGTGTAATGTCCTAGACCTAAGAGCCTTGACCAATCCCCTCAACCTGTCATGAAATCCCTCAATGAACAACATCACCACTCATCTCTCAGGCATATTTGGCACCATCACCGCTATACGCTGAAATTTGTTGATGTATGCATCAACATGCCCACTTTGTCGAAGCTGTGCCAAGTCCATGTAGCAAGGCTCCACTTCCTTGCGATCAAATCTCGCAATCAACCTCTCACTAAACTCCTTGTAAGACCGCAGAAGATCATGATTCTACATGACTAGCCCATGATGCCACTCCCTCAAGGTGCAATGTGGCAAACTGGATAGCCTCCTACTCCTGCATAGGCTTAAGGGTGACGTATGTGTCAAGCTTGTGAATCCATGCTCTGACACCAATCTTTCCACTACCATCAAATGTGGAAAGGGTCACCTTGTTGGTGGCCTGCTTCAACTCCCTGTTTTGTTGTGCTCTAGGTCTCTCTACCTATCTAGCTCTCAAACTATCTCTCCTCTGAGCAAAATACTAATGAAGGGGAAAGGCATCTCGTATCTGTTGTGGTAAAGCTCTCCACTCATCATTGGGTGCCATCACATTATCCTGGAAAATTGTATCTTCAAGTGGATCCTCAACCACTGGTGGTTCATCTCTAGGTAGAAAGCTAGGCTGCACAGGTCTATCTGTAGTCTTAGTAGATCTTCTCTCCTCTGTATGTGTATGTCTCCTCTCACGGCGAGGGGAATCCTTCATGCTACCAACCTTCGTAGGTGATCAATTGTGTCTCCTGTGACTGCTGGTCATTGATATAGACCTATCCCTCCTTGTCACGTTTGTTTCTTGACCTCTCTAAGGCCATCCTCTCCATGATTTGCTGCATGGTCTGTATCATCTGCTGCTAAGTAGTAATCATAGTCCTAAAAAGGTCACGATTTGTGTCAATCTGTTCATCCTAGGGAGGGCTACATGATCCATCTCTTCTGTTCATGGTTTCAGCTGTGAGACGTGCTTATCTCCTTGTATAATGCCTGTGGGGACCAACTTCTCTTTGATGCATCAATCAAAACCCTCCAAGTGGGAGGAACATTGCTCTGATACCACTGAAGGTATCCCTTGCAAGTTCTGATATGAATTTGACTCCAAGGAATATCATCAAACACTTTTGATGTAAACTGTAAGCTTGCTGGTCTGAGATTGCACTGTCTGACGGTATGCTTGAAAAGTAATGATAAAATGCTTCCAATGCTTACGAGTCAACACTACAATGTTTAAATTATCATCTAGATGCATATATGTCTTCTTTTAATCATTTCCCGTGCACAAATATGACTTCTAAAAACAAACTAATCATCTACAACCAAGTGGCATTTCGTCATACAATTGACATGCAATCTATGAAGTGCAACTAAATAAGTACTACAATGAATATGTAGCCAGCAACTTATATCTCCATTGATTTATATTGGAAGACTCAAATACATGCCAATGTGCCAAGAGTCTTGTCAACAAATGAATACCAATTACAAGCCCAAGTCTGATTACAAAATGCTTCTACAACAGCATGCTAAGAATCAACTATGATGATGTAGCTAATGCAATGATAATAATAAAAAACCTGAGATTTTGGATGGCTGCCTGGAAAGATTAATTCGATTCTCCTCAAATAGCATCAAATACCATCTAAACCCTTCCTTGTGTGAAGCGCTGCAAGCACCAAGAGAAATCGATGCCAAAGGAAGAAGTAATATGAAGAGTCGTGGCACTAGCTTCGTTGTCACAAGTGACTGAAAATATCTCTAAAAATAATGCCAAACAATCCCAATACAAGTCGATTTGCTGGAAGAAAGATTGCTGCAATGTTTATTCACCAAAAGCCATCAAAACACTTCTGGAAATTACTGCTGGAAATGCTTAAAAATCTGATTACAACCAATGGAATTTTCTAAGTGAAAATCCCTCTCAACTCTTTAAGGTTTTCATCCACAAGAGATTAAATTCCTAAGGGTTTTCGTCCACAGGAGATTAAATTCCTAAGGGGTTTTGTCCTTGAAATTTATTTGCACAAGCTCAGAGCTCAAATGCAAGAGAAAATATCATATCAAAAATCTGGAATGTCTCTACATAGGTCGACCTCTTCTTTATATAGAAAATGGGACCCGAAGTGACATTTGGACTTCCAAATCACATTTTCCCTTCGGAAGTACAATTTAATTAAGTGCTTTTATTTTATTGCGTTTTCCTAAGTTCTAATTTAAAGTTAAGTCTATTAATTTATTATATGTGCTATTTATAATGTTATATTTTAATTTGAGCACAATATAATAAAGTTAATAAACTTAAGTCACCCTTGAGCTCACCCTTTGGCCGCTGGGTAGAAAAAATAGGCCAAAGGTCTTCAATAAAAGTTACTCAGAAAGGAGGGACATTACACCATTGTATATTTTTAATATTTATATATTATTTTAATAACCATCCCCCAGCAGTCCCCTCGCCATCCCCAAAAAATGGGAATTTTTTGCTGTCCCGGAAACCCCGTCCCTACATCCCAATGTCCCCCCGTCCCGAAGTCTTAGGTAACTATGCCTTTGACTTAGTGTTTTGGGGCGTGTTATCAAATCACATACAAATTATTAGATATTTGCTTGGGTTCTATTCCAAACAAAATGACAATCCCTATATTTCTTATTAAAGATTCGTTGATCTTTCTCCCAAATATTTCATATGAGAAGAGATTTGCTAATCCACATAATTTGACGCATATTTATCATATTGATCCTAATTTATCCGGTCCCTCCACATTTAGTCCATACTTCCAACCCTTTACCAACAAATATCCAACAAATTCGTGTGGCTATGCCAAAGATTGATTGTGATTGGACAGTCTTTAAAGAGATGATCAATAGATTCCTCACTACCCCAACACATCACACTAAAGGGAACATGAAACCCTCGCTTCAACAATCGCCCACCTGTGAGAATTTTGCGATGTAACAATAGCCATATGAAGAAGAGGACTTTGTGTCAAAGGTTTTGAGACCTTAGAGGTTTAAAGATGTCTTTTAGGGGATGAGGAGTGGTACTACAAAGAGCATCATAACCTCTAGTGACAATGTAATTCACTTGAATACCCCAACCAATACTATATTCATTTTGTAAGCAAGAGAGTGACCTTCTTTGGATTATAGAAAGATGTCCCACTTTTGAGTGTCCTCCAACTAAATGGGCCAATCATGAGGAATCCAACTTCTACCTACTTCTGCCATGTTATTCAACGATCTACTACAATGTGCCACCTTGATCTAGTTCTTGGAATGGAAATTCTCCATAATAGGTCTGCAAAGAAGAAATTGCTAGACGAGAGGAGGATGACTATCCCAAGAATCTATCCAAAAGTTAGCTCTCTGACCATTCTAAACAATCTAGTAGAGATGCTTCTTGAGCATCTCCTCACCCACCCATTTAGAGTAAAAAGGATAGGAGAACCACGATTCAAAAGATGAAGATAGATAATCTCCTCAAGGGACCTTCCTTCCGCATATTTGGCCCACAAATTATAAGCCAATAATTCTTCAAATCTGAAAATTGAGGATAACTTGCATTATTATCATTAATTTCTTCAACCAGTTTGTTGCAATAAATCAAGAATTCTAGGTGTTCTCTTTGGGGTTTGAATATTCTCCATTGGGGACATTATAGTGATATCAGAGCGGTGATCCTTGTTAGCTTGTGAGAAGAAATCGGATCTTGATGCACAAGGAAAAATCACCTCACGATTATCAAAGAAGAAATCAGACTCTAAGGAAAGGAACTATGGATGAGCAAGATCAGAGAGCTCCTCCCACAATTGAGATGAGTTTCATGCAAGATGTAATGTCCCTTTTAGGGATGAAAATGGAGAAAAGGTGTTTACCAACTCTCCTCATAAATCTGATCTAAAAACGCCTTCAAGTACACACACAACAATCTGAAAGTAGCCAAGAATAACTTAGAATGATTAACCAATTCAAAATCAGCAGTCTTCTATGGCAGCGAACTTCCAATGAGATTCGAGTCCACTTTTCACTATGCAAATCAATGAAGAATGCCACGAAATAATTTATCTAACCATAGAGATATTTATACATCAAAATATTGAAGAAATATCTGATTAGTACAGCGGAAATTAAATCTTTATAACAGCAGCAGTCCTGTCAAACCGAGGGCTAGGAAAAATAGTAAATCTCCACCAAAAATCACAAAAATATAGATTCTGGCCTTATAAAATATGGAGATTCAAAATATCAAATCAGATTTGAAATTTGTGCCCTAGAAAGCACCAAACCAACTTCCAACCCTAGTCACTTCCCTAAGGAAGAGCTCCAAAAATGATGTAAAGCCTTTGCAATCCTTCTTCTTGATGTCTACAACTCAAAATGGAGGGTTTCCTTCCTCCACCAAGCCACAAGGAAGGTTTTCGTCTTCCTTGGATGCCACACAAGAGGGTTTTCGTCCACAAGTAGAAAGGTAGTGAGAAACTAGCCCAACAAACCAATTGTATATGAAAAATGTGCCAAAAGATGATTGCAAATGAAGTCCTTAAGTCCCTTCTATATCCTTCCCTTGGCGCCAAAGGCCTATTAAAAGAGGACCGACCTCTTAAACCTCACTTATCTTTTAATTGCTTCTTTATTTGCTCCAAACCTAGCCAATCTGACTCCTAAAGGAAAAATTTGAAAGATAACATCAAATCTAATAAAAGAACTGAAATAAAATGCAATTCCTTTCCTTGTTCAATAATTATTTTTTAGCCACGAAAAGGGAATGGAAAGAAGTCTATATTTAGACCTCAATTCGAAAAAAAAGACATTATTGTCCTCCCTTCCCAAAATTGCTTGTTCCTTAGCAATTGCAAACTCATATGCCCAAGTATCATCCTATCAAAGTAAAAGAACATGTTGTAGTGCTCCCGTAATCTGGATCTCGTGCCTATTAAATGGAGCTTCAACCCAAACAAACTCATACCTCTATTGCCCCTTTCTTCATGGAAGTATTCATCATCTTTTACTTAAACAAAAACGACACGTCCTTTCTTTGCATGCTCAGTTGTACTAAATCCCTACAAAGTAATGTAGTTTCTATCATAAAGTAAGAAATGGATACATAATCAGCTTGACTAGCTATCTCTCTTATTACCAAATGCAAATCAAATTGTGGAGGAGTTGTAAACAGTTCACCATAATCATAATTCACATGGAATCTTATCCAAATTGAGGCTATAAAATTTGATCTGTTCCTTTCAGCTGAAACATTCTTCCCTCATCAACCCATGATGGAATTCCCTTCGAAAATGCAATTTTAGTGTTGTTCATGACTGCTAAGGACAGTCCCAAATCTAATTTTCACACACTCAACCCTACAACCATGGCATAACAACTACCAAACTGAAATCTTATGGAAAAAAGCAAATTCATGAGTAGCATAGGGACTGAAAATTGTCTTTTATGGGTTGGAAAATGAAAATCAGCAAGCCTATGGTTGAAATCAGCAAACATATTAGCAATTAACCCAACATTCTTGCATTCCTTCCTTGCCCCAACTTGAAGTGAAAAATGGATTTCAACAAGAAAGCTCCAACTTTCTCTTAATCCCTCAAGTGTTCCCGACATGGAGGTCCTATTATGCATGCATGGTACCAACCAAAAATTATCACCGTGAAGCTTCTTACCCTTGCTAGCCTCTATGTATTCAATGCCTTGAAGATATGCTTCGTCCATTTTTATCCTAGCCACGTTTGGAAGTATTGCCTTCTCTCCTTTATCATTGCATTTCAACCTAAGATGTAAACAACACATACCAAAATTTATGCTCACCTCTTTTGGAAGGTTATTACCTTGCTGATTTGGGTATTCAATTGTTGACTTGAAACTGCCCTGCCGAATTTTCTCCCCCATCGAGTTTGGATCGATCCATAGATGTGCGGATGAGTGGGTGTAGTGTCCAAGTACAACTCTAAACTTCTTCATAAGCAATGTCAAAGATGTGGGGATGTTGGCTTTGCTCAATCTCCATGTGTAAACCCTCTTACCCATCATATTAAGAGGAACGAGTGTGTCCAAATCTGCCTCTTTCTCGCTGCCCATGGAAGGTGTGCACAGCCCCATGCATAATTTTGAAGAGGACAGCTCATCATAGTTGTATTCTAACTCAACATTCTTGGATGTTATTGACATTGGAAGGGTGCAACAACTGTAATACTTGAAATCCCTTCCACACATCATATTAAACCCAAAAAACTTCATCAAAAATTTCGACCTACAGCTGTCCAAGGAGAAAACTATCAATCCACAATGCAAATTTAGGAAGAGCATTTTACCTTGGTTGTAGCATTATGTTGTCTCATGCAAAATTGGCATCATGGTGGTGGAAGACCATCTTGTATCCCATGCAAACACTATATATCCTCTACTGTGGATGAGAATTGCATTTTTCATATGATTACCAATTTTCTTATGGCTGCCATGAGAATATAGACATCAGTCCTCAAATTTGTATCAGCATCCTTCTAAAGGTTCCCTTGATTCCAAGCTTCTAGGTGCAAACAACCCGTAATTTGCAAGGAAGAATTTATGTGCCCCTTGTCCCGCAATATATTCTTCCTCTTATCAAATTGATCTTGTTGCCCTCCATGATACAAATATGGCAGCGACATAGGAGGAATCAACAAATGTCAAATATAATGGTCATATCTAGGGCGGCCCACAAAGAGTTCCCTTCTTCAGGCTACAGTAGCATCCTCTTCCCATTTTGTATACCCTTCATCCTCACAAAGTTGTTAGAATATTTCTTATGACGACCAAAATGTAGCAATTCCTTAAGAGGATGATGAAATTGCTTACAATATGTTGCTGTCGTGAAATTTCCAGCGAGCTGAAAGTGACTGTAGTCACCCAGAATTGTACTCTCACCATCCACATGACCCCCAAAAAGGTCACCCAAAAGTATTGGTCCATTGACCCTATGCAATTCTGATTTGTGTCCATCCTTACAATCATGAAGACTTTCCATTTCCCGTGATTCGCTTTGGAGCATCACATTTGCCCCAAGGTTATGCCATTCAACAAATTTTACATGACCATAAATCTGAAATGGCATGGTAGAAAGCAAAAAATTTGAATTAATTTCATACCTCCGGTTGTCTTCATAGTGTTCATTTTTCTTCGCCATCTGAGAATTTGTTGAAGCATTCTCATTCCATTGATACATGTAAGCGACGACATCATGAATCTTGACATGAACATCACCAATTTGTCTTTCATTGCTTGTTGTTAGGGAGGTTCTAGCGAGCTGATCATCCTCTTTGTCCTTTGGCAATTGTGCTTCAACCTTTAACTTCTCTTCACCATCTTGTAAATCAGATTTTTCTTCTTTATTTTCTTGTAACATGTCATCTTTAGAAATCAATAAATCATCATGAAATTTCAAAGGATTTATACCTTCCGACCCCTGCTTCACGATTTCCTCCGCTTCTTTAGGCTTGTGCTTCAAGATTTTATCAAACCTTTGGCCTTGTATACTGCTGTTTAGAAAATCAGTCAAGGGCTCATCTCTAGGAAGAGTGATGGGTGCTTCAATGGGCTGCTCCCTCTCAATGCCAAACAACTTCAATTGTTCTTTGTCATCCTTGATCATGATGGAGGGATTCTTTCCCTTTACGGATGGAACATTTTTCCCTTTTTCCTTGGGTATAACTCGGGGTTTGGACCTTGGTCTCATTCCCACTCTACCACTCTTCAACCCTATGAACTCAGCGAGTGTCATGGCATCACGAATCTCACCTGGAAGGGTTCTACACTCCTCATAGATGATAGCAATGTTATGGCTCCCCAAATGTCGTGTTTCAAATTTTGGCATGGCTTCTTCCTTAGGGAGGAAGGCAGGTTGGAATGGTCTAGCAGCAGCTACAAAGTTGGACCCTAAGCGCTGCCTCACGCTATCAATTCCCGAAGAACTTCCTTCTCCATTTTGATTCTGCATGGCCTAGATCAACTGTGTCATTCTATTTGCCAATTTTTCTTTCCGTAGGGAAAGCCTCTCAACCCTAACTTCATCAAAATGTATGTTTTCCATTTATCTACTCTTCTGAATGAAACCCTCTAGACTGAAAGGATAGATGCTTTGATACCACTGTAATGTCCCTTTTAGGGCTGAAAATGAAGAAAAGGGGTTTACCAACCCTCCCCAATAAATATAAGATGAAAACACCTTCAAGTACACATACAACAATCTGAAAGTAGCTAAGAATAACTTAGAATGATTAACCAATTCAAAATCAGCAATCTTCTACGGCATCGAACTGTCAATGAGATTCGAGTCCACTTTTTACTATGCAAATCAATGTAGAATGCCACGAAATAATTTATCTAGCGACAACAATATTTATATATCAAAATATTGAAGAAATATCTAATTAACATAGTGGAAATTAATTATTTATAACAACAGACTCACAAATCATTATGCAGCTGCTATCTAGAAATCATATTAGCTCTTCTCCCAACTGGCAAAATGCCAAGGAAGTTTGGAAGATTAAAATATTGCAAGAGAAATTCCAAGAAGTTAAGTTCAATCACATCCCTCGTGAAAGGAATAAAGTTGCTAATGCGTTGGCTAATTGGGCCCTGGATAATAGGGATTTTCAATGCTATGGTTTGCCTCCCTCATGGTGGTCCAACAAGAACCAAGAAGACATCAAATGTATTCTTAGTCCTGACTTTGTATACTGCTCAAGCTTGGACCAATAGTTTTTAGGCTTGGCATGACTAATATGTATTTATTGATTTATATATAATATAAAGTTCTGGTGTTTTTTTAAGAACAAAAAATTATAACAGTCCCGCCAAACCGAGGGCCAGAAAAAATAGTAAATCTCCACCAAAAATAACAAAAATATAGACTCCGGCCTTATAAAATATGGAGATTTAGAATATAAAATCAGATTTGAAATTAATGCCCTAGAAAGCAGCAAACCAGCTTCAAACCCTAGTTGCTCCACTAGGAAAGAGTTCAAAAAATAATGTAAAGTCTTGGCAATCCTTCTTCTTGATGTCTCCAACTCAAAATGGAGGGTTTCCATCCTCCACCAAGCCACAAAAAAGGTTTCTGTCTTCCTTGGATTCCACACAAGAGGGTTTTCATCCTCAAGTGGAAAGGTAGTGAGCAACTAGGCCAACAAACCAATTGTATATGAAAAATGTGCCAAAAGAAAATTGCAAATGAAGTCTTTAAGTCCCTTTTATATCCTTCCCTTGGCGTCAAAGGCCAATTAGAAGACAAACAACCTCTTAAGCCTCACTTATCTTTTAATTGCTTCTTTATTTGCTCCAAACCCAACCAACCTAACTCCTAAAGGAAAAAACTGAAAGAAAACATTAAATCTAATAAAAGAAAACTAAAATGAAATGCAATTCCTTTCCTTGTTCAATAATTCTTCTTCGCCACAAAAAGGGAATAACAAGAAGTCCATATTTAGACCTCAATTCGAAAAAGGGAACATTACAAAGTACTTACAAGGAGTCAAAGGGAGTTGCAACAAGTTATAAAAGAATCTCAAAGGGAAAGACAAAGGGAGTTGCAACATGTTTGAAGGAATCTCAAAGGGAAATGCATGATGCATTGACAAGATCCATTATGGACTTAGCTAAGGCTCTACATAAACACAATATATCAACAAACCAAGTAGCAACCAATAATGGTGAAGGAAGCTCATCCGGTCAAGCAAAGACTTCCATTAAACATCCACCTCAAATATTCACGACAAAGTTCCTTAAAAAAGAAAAACAACCAATTGAGCTAGATCCACCAAGTGACATGGAAGACATAGAGGCATGGGGTGAAGAGTATGCAACCCTCAGTTTTAGGGTGAGAGAGATGTTGTCCTTTAGAGATTACTGCCGAGTTAAGAATAGTAAGGGCACCAGAAAGAATAGATCTCAACAGGAGCAACCCATGCGAGCCCTAGAAGCCCCCATCACCATTGCCAAAGTAGATCCCTTGACTGCTTTTCCAAACAACACCATAAAGACACAAGGGTTTGATGAAATCATGGGGCACGTGTCAAGGGATGAGAAGGAAATTAAGGAGCATACAACCCAAGGTAAAAATATTTTAGTGTTTGATGATGAATTGTTGGTATCCAATGATTGCATAGAGATGAATTGTTGGTATCCAAGATTGGAATTGGCTCACCAACAAAATTGACGTGAAAATACAGAAATGGACTAATAAATGGTTATCTTCAGGAGGAAGAATGACATTGGTAAAGGCTATTCCACAAGCATTTCCAATCTATGTTTCCTCTACCTTGCATATTCCAAATAGAACCCTGAAACAATAGGATTCCTTATGCCAAAAATTCTTATGCAGTGGCTTGCATGGAAGCGAAAGTGGTCCTTTGTCAAGTGGGAAACTCTTTCTCAATCTAAGAAGAGGGTGGATAAGAATTCACATCTTCTTCCAAGTAGAAAAAGGCCCTTGCTTCTAAACTTAACTCGAGGATGTTAATTTATCCGAAGGACTTATGGGCTGTCAATATTAGAGCCAATTATTAGGAGAATAAACCTCCTGACCAAATTATGCCGTTTTCT
The DNA here is from genome assembly GCA_019776745.2 of Taxus chinensis. Lineage (NCBI taxonomy): Eukaryota > Viridiplantae > Streptophyta > Pinopsida > Cupressales > Taxaceae > Taxus > Taxus chinensis. The sequence continues at coordinate 74,863,549 of CM034155.1, read as the reverse complement.
CTTCCCCCCCAAGGATCACCTTGTCTTGTCGTCCTAAGAGTCAGAGAAGGGATCATTAAAAAAAGTTATTTTGGATAGTGAATAATGGCAAAAGAAAGCCAATTTTCCACTAATTCTTGGGATGGACAGCCCCATCTTCTCTATCAGTTCCCACAGTTAAAGCCAACTATGGAAGCAATGCAAGAAAAAGGATGGATAAAGGCAGCGGATTATTGCAAGATTCCTACGCATCCTTGGGATATTGGAAAATGTTGGATTCCTATCTGCGAATGGCCAATTCACATTGGGCAGGGGGAACAAACATTGATAAATAATATTCTAAAGATTTGTCCTCTTTCCTCGTCTCCTCAATCAAATTCCTTGGCCTGGGGAACTAATTCTACAGGGGTATACACGGTTTCTTTAGGTTATGCTTATTTAACTAAAGGTACCCGTCACCCACTTAATGACAGTTTTAGGTAAATATGACATCCTGCGATATGGCCTACGGCGTGTTTTTTTATTTGGTTGGTTTTAAAAAGGAGATTCTTAACTGAAGATAGGCTTATGAAGCAAGGAGTTAAAGGCCCATTTAGATGTGCCTTATGTTTGGCTAATGATGAGACCCTTTATCACTTGTATTTCCAATGCCAATGGGTTATATCATTATGGCAGCTCTTATCTAAATTGTTTAACCTCCCTTGGATCAGTATTAGGTAATTTGAGCAGATGATTAAATATCGGCAATGTCATATTCCTAAAGGACAAAATCTGAAGCCGTATTTTGGACTAGCATTTCCCTTCTCCTATGGAATATATGGAAAGAACAAAACGACATAATTTTCCAACAAGTGAGAAAAGACATCTTATGTTTGGGAGAAAACTAATATTAATGTTGTTGAATCTATCAAACATAAGATCTCTTTACCTCCTCTTCTTACACCCGAATGGGAGCATCTGTGTAAACAACTTTCTTGGCAACCTAGAAATTCAACTATGCCTGTTTTTTGGCAGAAAATGAAACTATAGAGCGATGATCACTGGAAAGCTCCCCCAATTGAGCATGGGAAATTGAATGCGGATGGAGCTTCAAGAGGTAATCCAGGTCAAGCAGCCATGGGAGGCATTGGAAGAATTTATGATAGATTAGTGGCCCTTTTCTTCACTGAAAAATTGGGATAAACAACCAATAATTTCGTGGAGATCATGGTAGTGTGCAAAGCAATGCAGCAGGCTTTGAAAAGCAGATGGAAAACCATAACCTTGTTTGTTATAGAATGCCGCCTCTATGGTGGTCGACCAAGATTCAAGAAGATATGAGAAACATTATAAACACTGATTTACTAGAATGAGAGTTATCTTTTTTTGTATAGTGCTCAGGTCTGGACTAATGGTTTCCAAGCTTGGCACAACAAAATTTGTACTCTCTAATATCTTTCTAATATGAATGAGGCTCTTGTTTTTAAAATAAAAAATAAAAAATATCCGTTTATACTTTTTGCATTTACGTATATCAGTCTTTCTCCTATGTCTGAGTAATTGGTTTGCGAGTATCCCAACATATGTGGGTGAATGTATGCCTACCACGCACCTACCATTGTGCTGGTGTAAGGGTTAAGGTTAGCATGTGGATAGGCGATTGACTGCCTCATAGGATGGTGTGTAGTGTAGTCCAATGGGATTATCAAACCCCCATATGACATCATTCCCATCAATTGCCCCTACATTTGTTTCTCCATTTGAGACTCCTTTATTGCATCATTATTGGTGACGATATGTTCCTCTGAGAGTGTGATATTGGTACTTGTGTCATTTTTGGGTATCCTCGTTTGTCGATCCTTTGTGTTTACTCCTTGCTCTACTATATTTGAAGTCTAGTGGGATTATCAAACCCCCATATGACATCATTCCCATCAATTGCCCCTACATTTGTTTCTCCATTTGAGACTCCTTTATTGCATCATTATTGGTGACGATATGTTCCTCTGAGAGTGTGATATTGGTACTTGTGTCATTTTTGTGTATCCTCATTTGTGGATCCTTTGTGTTTACTCCTTGCTCTATTGTATTTGAAGTGTCATTTCGCTATGACATTTTCTTTAACACCAACATTTTCATTTACACAACCATTTGAGCTTGGATTGCTTGTGTTGAACGGAATTTGGAACGAATTCGAAGAGAAAATTTGGAGAATTGCATTTGGAGTTAAGTTTTTTTTTTTTAAAGTCTTTCAAGTTTTTTCAAATTTTATGTATATTATTTATGTTTTATAGATTCATATTGTAATTCTAAATACATGTAATGCAAAATCGAATGCTTGTAGTTTTTTTATAGTCATTTGCAGCCAGAGGTAATTTTTTTTCACACAAATTCGTTCTAAACTATTTAAATTTTATGTATGCGTATTGTAATCGATTCATATTGTAATGCTAAATACATGTAATGTAAATTCGAATGCATGTAATTTTTTTATAGTTATTTGCAGCCAGAGGTATGTATTTTTTTTTTATGCAAATTCATTCTAAACTATTTAAATTTTGTGTATGCGTATTATAATCGATTCATTGAATATGTTTTGTAATTTTAAATGCGTTCAATATGATTGTGAATCATTTTCAATTTTTTGATACTCATTTGCAACTGTAGGTATATCATTTTTATTAAATTACGGTGAAATATGGTTATTCAGGCACGTTTTTTTTTAAATTTAATTAAGCTTACTTTTTTTCATTTTTTAAATGTGCATTGTGTTGCAGATTAAAGGTTAACAATGGCATCAGGCTCGGCATCTGGGTCAGCATCACTTGCAGGAACCGTTTCTGCAAATGCCCGTACCCAAACTTAGAAGTATGGTGTACATGGAACAACTGCAGGAGCAGTTACTTGCAATTTTTATGGCAGAACAATGTTTGGAGGCGTCAATCATCTAAAGTATCACCTTGCATCTATTGTTTGTTGGGACATTGTGGTTTGCCCCAATGTTACGGAAGAGGCAAAGGGAGAGATGAGAGCAGAGATGGCAGAGAAAGAGGAGAAGAAACTAGAGAAGGAAAGGGTGCAAGTAGCTATAGCACAAGCTATTAGACCTGGGGCTGTAATGACAGAGGATTCAGAGAATGATGCGGCAAAAATTGTGGGCTCTACTCATTGTCCACGCATACGAACAAGAAGAGCCAAAAGAGGCACATCTTCATCGAGTTCGAGGAATGGCATACAAAGTTTTTTGTGGCAAGGAACACACCTAAAGCACAACCTTCATTGCAAGGTACAACCTGGAACAAGGATTTGCACGAGGAAGCAGATAAAGCGTGTGCAAATTTTTGGTACTACAACAACCTTCCATTCAATGTGGCAAAGAGCCCATACAAGGAGTACTTGGTGACAACATTGACAGTTGCAGGGAAAGGGTACAAGGCACCCTCTCCAAAATATTTGAGTGGGAATTGCTACAGAGTGTTGTTGCAGATGCCACTACAATTCTTGAAGAGCAAAAGAAACAATGGAACAAATACAGATGCACCATTCTTTCAGATGGGTGGACAGATAGAAGGAACCGCACCCTCATTAATTTTTTAGCGGCTTCAAAAGGTGAGATGGTGTTTTTGAAGTCTATTGATGCCTCTAACATAGTAAAAAATGAAGAGAATTTGAGTGTTATGTTAGGAACGGTTGTCTTAGAGGTTGGTGTACAGAATGTTGCGCAAGCTGTCACAGACAATGCAGTAGCATATGTGGCGGTTAGGAGACTACTGCAGAAGAGACATCCATCACTCTATTGGACTCCTTATGGAGCTCATTGCCTTGACCTTCTTTTGGAGGACATAGGCAAAATTGATTGGGTGAGGCTGGTTGTAGAAGATGCAAGAAACATAACAAAGTACATATATAATCATCCTTGGGTTCTAAACTTGATGAGAGAACACAAAAAGGGGAAAGAGCTTGTTCGAGCCAGTGTCACAAGGTTTGAAACTAACTTCTTAACGTTGCAAAATATATCTAGTTTGTTGACATCTTTGAACCAAATGTTTGTGAGTCAAACATGGCTAGACTCACAATATTCAAAGAAAGCAAATGGAGAGAGGATTGCAAAGATACTTTTTGATGATATCTTTGTAAAGAGAGCTATAGAGATCATCAAGGTAATTTCAAACTTCGATTAATATTTCATTCTTTTATTTTAATTTATTAAATTATAAATATATTGTTTTTATTTTTTTACTTTATTTGTAAGTTTGTAACCTTACATTTTAATTTGTGTGTAGGTGTCAGAGCCGTTGGTGAGGGTTTTGCGTTTGGTTGATGGGGAGCAAAACCCCATGGGGTTTATATATGAGGCCATGGATACGGTCAAAGAGTCTATCCAAAACTATTACAGGGGGGATATCATCAGATATGGCCCCTTTTGGGAGATTATTGATCGGAGGTGGAACAATAAACTCCACCAACCTATTCATGCAGCGAGGGTACTACATCAACCCCAAGTATTTCTACTCTGACAGCTTCACAGATGTGAACGGAGAGGTTATGGAGGGCCTTTCAACATGTATTGAGAGGATGATACCATGTTGAGACGAGGGACCTCGTCATTTTAGAGCTGCAGAGTTACAAACATGCTAGGGGGAGACTCTTTTCTTCGGTGCTAGATATTCGAGGGAGAACCACACAATCACCAGGTAATAAAAATTAGAATGTTTACCAAGTTACTTATTAGTTACATATATGACTTTATTAATTAATTATAAATTTTTGATTATCTTATTTGTAAATTCATTGTTGGGAGGATTGGGGAGGGAATATCCTACAAATCTTCAAAAGCTAACCCTCAGAATTCTATGTCAACCTTATAGTGCTTTTATATGTGAACGCAACAAAAATTTGTTTGAAGTAATTCACACCGAAGAAGCACAACAAGTTGACTTAAAAAATGCCTCAATGACTTGGTTTTTGTGCAATACAATCTCTGGCTTCGCACAAAAAAAGTTGAGGCCACATCAGAGGAGCTCATTGATTTGGATGAGATAGATCCATACAGTGAGTGGACTAGGCAAGAAGAGGAAAACCCCACGTTCGCAGAGGATGAGATTGCTTCTTTCGAGAGAGAGGTTATGGAGGGAGAAGCACTAGCAGGACTAGCGAGGATATATTGGACTGGATGACATCTTTGGAGGTGATGTCGAACATGCCAACACAGCTTCCAGCACCACCATCTAGTTACCATGGTCGGGGCCAGCAATCACAGCCTTCCATGAGGGGCGTGGAGACGCATAACTAAGTGTGGGGACTAGTAGTGGCAATAGACCCTCTCAAACAATATACCCAATTTTTCTCTAGATTGGAGAAGAAGAAAATGTAAATTATTGCAAATTGTAACTTGCATAGATATGACAATTTATCATGATAATTTTCAATGACAATTATCATAAATTCATAACACTTATCAATTGGTGGTAGCATTTGCATTATGATGTAATTTTGTATTGTATTTGTATTCAAATCTAATAGAAAACACTTCTCCAACCTTTTACAAACTCATTTGATACATTTTGTAGTTGTATTTTGTATAAAATTTATGTTTTTTTAAAGAAATTCGAGTATTTTTTAACTTGTTGAATATTTACCGAGTCTCGTTGAGTCTGAAAAAATTCAGTTTATTGGCAAGTGTTCACCGAATACGAGTATCTGCGAACTCTGGTCGAGTTTTTGGATTCAAAGGCCGAGTATTTCATGCTGGGGTCAGTTGACATGTTCTAGAGGTAGCACAAGAGCACTGACTTCCAATTTTAGATTGCCCAGAATCACACTATTGCAGGAGGTTTGCTCTACCAGTGTAGTATACAGTAGTGAAAGAGGGCAACATACACATCTAGGGCAGCAAGAGACATCGTATTACTGGGCGTACCTTATAGGCATACGTCTACCGAGCACCTCTTATGTCAAGCAGTGGAACTAATGCAAGCTTAAGGACACTAGATTATATGGTCCATACAGGGTGCACAGGGGAGTTGGTGAGGTAGGATATGAGTCGGAGTTACCTTATGTAGAGTAAGATACACACATGCCTCATTAACATTGTTTCAATCCTTGCTTGAAGGAAGGAATTTCTCAAACTAATTGAGAAGCATATTTGCATCCTATTTAATTTTGTTGCAGAGTGGTGCCACCTTTGGATTGAGTTGCAAGAGCCCTTGCGAGGTTATGGTTGTGATACGAGTGGACTAGGTGGAGAGAGTCCAAGCCAAACAAGGGGAGAGAGCGATGAAGGAATAGTGTTATGTTCAGGAGAAATTTTTTGGTCAAATGTGGAAATACAGTGGTATCATTAGTATGATGCTATTTGGGATGGTGAGTCCAGATGTACAGGATCCAGCCTTGACAGTTGTTTGGAGACAAGCAATCTCGAGAAGGGAGGACTGTAGTGTCCCTCTTTCTCAAATAGTTTGTTAGAAGACCTGTTGGCCCTTTTTGTCTACCCGACGGCCAAATATGTGATCCGTTGATAGGGTGACGTACAGTTTATTACCTTGCCATTATTATTGCGATGCAAATTCAGCAAAATTGTCAACGTAAGTGGGAATAGATGAATATCCCTTTTAAAGGTGACATACCAAATTAATAAGAGAGGACTGTAAGAAGTCGTTCCTTGACTTAGGATGACCAGGACAGTGGGAATAACTTCAAGATATCCCTAGTGGGCCAAACTGCTTTCCTTTTCTCCAAGCGCTATACGACTTGGAACTATGGGTATAGATTCACTAATGAAATAAATTGTAACCCTTGGGAAACTAGTGCGACTTGACATATCGGATGAGGAGTTCTACATTGTTGCGATCAATTTTTGTTAGCCTCCTTTCACAAGTCGGGTTACTATCCTCCACTACTAAGAGCAATTGATCTGCATATATTTTTCTTCCCGACAGTTGGCTCTGAAGCTTTGCGGACAAAATCCAAGGACGAATGGCTTTGCTGAATTAAATCTTGGGCCTTTGGCACTCTACTATTTGTCATAACCAAATCAACAAAATATGGAGCATCATAACCATACAAAGCTTTGCAATGAGACATACCGATGGACATTTGAAAGGTGGTATTATAACAAAACTCAGCCATATATAATCATTTTACCCATGTTGATTGCTACCCATCAATGTAATTTCATAGGTATCCTTCCACCCATTTATTAACTATTTCTATTTTTCCATCCGTTTTAAGATGGTGGCTAGTGCTAGGAGTGAGTTTGGTACCTGTCAATTGATACAATTCTTGCCAAAACATGCTCATAAGTCTGTTGTCCCTGTCACTTGCTATATCCTTGGGCAGCCCATGAAGTCTAAACACTTCCGTAAAAAACACATCAACCACTAGAGGTGCATTGTACTTAGCCGGAAGTGGACAAAAAAGAGCGTATTTAGTGAGTATGTCGACCATCACATACAAACAATTCTTACTTTGAACCATGGAGATGAAGTTCATAGAGATACTTTCCCATTTTTGAGTGGGAATGGGAAGTGGTTGTAGGATCCCGGCTGGAAATGCATGTTTCACTTTGTTTTGTTGGCACACTAGACACTCCCGGATGTATTGGAGGACTTCCACCTTTGGGCCTTTCCAATAGAATCTTTCCCTCACCTATTTGTAGGTCTTAAAATAACCCAGATAACTAGCTGAAGGGTCATCATGAACATCCCTCAATATCTTACCCTTCACCTTGATTTGGGCACCAAATAAACCCGGTTCATGTAAAAAATAAGCCCATCCCATTACCTTGTACCTTTCATCGATCATTTCTCCTTCAAAAAAAGCATTAGGAAACTTATTCTTGACATACTCATATGTAATCAAAGATTTCCAATCTGTTGTTATCTTAGATAAAGAGCAAAAATATGATTCTCATGACAGTATTTTCTACCAAGTACTTGATTCGAGGTGTTTCCGGAAGCATACCTTGTAATGTAGCCTTCAAGGGAAATAACCATTCTGAAGGCGAGAGTAAGGCCCTATATGGGGCAAAGCATTGCCACAAGTTATGAAGAGTACATGGCACTTCCAAGAGAGATACGGGAGGTCATTACACTTGCCGAGTTCATTGGAGAGCAAAGGAAGGTTTAGGACAAAGCCAAGACAAAATACGCCACAAAAAGAGGTGCAAAATGTGTTGGGGAAGATGATCTTCTCTACTTTTCATGGATCCAACCAAGGGGACCAAGCTACGGCATCAATGAAATTAGGAGTGGCTCCTTGAAGCCATCAATCAAAACCATGACCCCTTTCCCTTTTAGGTCGCCTTTCATCTGCAATGGATGATAACTTAGGTGTGCCAGATAAGGTAGCAAGAGTGCCATCCAAACTTTTTGGATCTTTTGGTATATTATCTTTCTTTGCCTCATCAACACAATTTTTATCATCCTCACAATCTGAAAATACTTCAATATAGTGCACTTTACCCTTACCTAAACAACAATGTCCAGGAGTCCATGGATCCTCGCAAGAGAAGCATAAATTCTTCTTCCTTAGCTCATTTCTAGTCTCTCCTTCATTGCTGATTTTGGGCAGCACCTTGTGAATAATAATACGCATCCTTTGGAATGGCTTCCTTGGCTGGTCCAAGGGAGGCGTTTCTAGGCTGTCCCAAGGGTCTTTTGGGCTGTCCTTCACTCAAATTAACCTTGGGATGTCAGCTGATCACTGTTGTTTTAGGGGCACCACCTTCAAGGTCCAAAGCTTTTTTGATTGCCTCTTGAAGAGACAAAGGATCAAAGGCTCTAACCAAACCCTTGAGTGTTTCAGTCAAACCCTCAAGGATAAGAACCACAAGTCTCCTCTCTGTGACATCCGTAATCATGATGGAAAGCCTCTGAAACTCAGCCACATACTCCTCCACTTTGCCTTGTCTCAACTATGCAAGTTCCCGAAAGTGAACTTCTGGTTCAACTCTATCAAACCTATCTATGAATCTTTTACAAAACTTAACATAGGAAAGGATCTCATTGTGCCCTTGTATCACCAATCCATGAAACCACCACTCATGAGCAAACCCCTCTGGGTGAAGGATTGCAAATTTGATGGCATCATCCTCCATCATAGGCTTCAAGGACAAATATGTATCCAACTTTTGGATCCATGCCCTAGCTGTCCCCTTGGTCGATCCATCAAAAGTAGAGAAGGTCATCTTCCCCAACACATTTTGCACCTCTTTTTGTGGCATATTTTTCCTAGGATCCGTCCTCGACCTTCCTTTGCACACACCAATGAACTCGGCAAGTGTAATGGCCTCTCATATCTCTCTTGGAAGTGCCATATATTCTTTATTGTTTGTGGCAATGCTTTGTCCCATAGAGGGCCTTGCTCCAGAAACCTCCGGAATGGCTTCTTCTCTTGGAAGGAAAGGAGGCCTAGTGGTTGATCCTTGTGCTGATTTAAAGGGTCGCCGTGAAGTATTTTCTCTGGATGAGTTGTCATCTCTATTATGAACCCTAGGTTCATGAAATCTCTTAAGGGATAAGGCTAAGAGGTCCATGGTGTCTTCCAATCTCTCTTTCCCCTCAATGAATTTGTTGATCTTGGCTTCTTGAGGATCTCGGTGAGCCATACTATTGTCCTCTCTTGGCTGGTTTGATTTCCTTTCTCTCCTCTGATAGTAGAGGAAACCCTTGTTGCCCTCTTCCATGAAAACCCTTAGGATGGGAAGACTAAAGCTCTGATACCACTGTAATGTCCCTTTCTAGGGGAATGAAACTGAAAAACAAGGAAATTAGCACAAACCCCAATCTGATTTAATCTGATTTTTGGACCAGCAAACTGAAAATTAAATCCAATATGGAACAACGATCAATTTGATTTTTATAACAGCAGTACTGATGGAAAAACACAAGTTTTCACCCAAATATCACTCTATGCCAATTCATCCACAATATGTATAGACCCTTTTAGGAATCAACCTTAGAACAATTTCCACCATCAAAATCTGATGGAATAACTTAACTGGAAAATTATTTAAAAATCAAAAAGTACAAAACCAAGAGAAATAATCAAAATGAGGGTTTCCAAACCCCAACATTACCCAAATATGAGTGATTCCGGCCTTATAAATTATGATCAAATCTGAATATGAATAAATGAATCTGAGGGTCCTGTGCCCTAGAAGGCATTTAGAATGACATCTCTAAGGTAAGTCTGCTCCTACCTAGGAGAGGGCTCTAAAATGCCATGTAAAAGCTCTTGTAATCTGTCTTCTTGATGCCCTAGATCCAAATCAAGCAATAGAAATCTTTAATTCAGCAACATGGAGAGTTTTTCGTTCTCCGCCAAATCACGAGGAAGGTTTTCGTCCTCCTTGGATGCCACACAAGAGGGTTCTCGTCCTCAAGTTGAATGGTATTGAGCAACAACCCAACAACAAACCAAGTGTAAGTGTAAATGTGCTAAAAGATGATCTCCAAATGAGGTCATACAACCTCTTTTATACCCCTTGTTGGGTGCCAAAGGCCAAATGGATGAGGACCAACCTCTAAACTCACTTTATCTTTTAATTCTTTGTTGGGAAACTCATATTCTCAGCCGACCTGCCTGGGGGGAGATAAACACTAAAGAAAAACATTAGAAATAATAAAAGAAAACAGAAATGAAGCTCACTTACTTCCCTTGTTAGCTTATTCTTCTTGGCCATGGAAAGAGAATGGCAAGAAGTTATTCAATTGATGCTAGTTTGAAAAAGGGGACATTACAAAAATGCTTTTGAGTGTTTGGATCTCTTATGGTCCATGGACTTTACAAGATGTTTGAGAAATGAGTTACTATTGGGAAGTATATATATATATATGAGGCTCACCTAATCTCTTCTTTATACTCCTGTTGAGAATCATGACGTTTCCGTAACATTTCATGACCACAAGGTTTTCAGATGCCCTCAAAACCTTGACGTTTCCTGCATTGCTCGGAAACCGGACTTGGAACCCTAGTACATTGTCTTCTCTAGCAACTATTATGTCAAGGGAGGAAACTTAACAAAAGCATGGAAGTGACCTGGAGATTATTATATTAAAATTGCTAGAGAAATCTAAATGGTAAGGAGGAAACCAAAGAGGTGACTAAAATGGGAAGAGGATAAATGACACAGGAAAGCTAAACAATATATTGAAGAGATGTTAGTATAGAAGAGAAACACAACAACAATGTGCACCATCAACAAGAGTTAGGGAAGTCAAAAGATAGCAAAGTGTGTTTAGTCAAATTCCAAAAGAGTTTCACTGAATAAGAACTAAAGAGCACTCTAGTTGATTGGAGAGGCTTCAAAAAAGTGTACCAAGAATATACTATTAATGAAGGTTGTTAGATGGGAACTCTTTTGACTATTCTTTGAAAGTAACAAAGGTAATAGTAAGAGCATAGAACCAGAAGAGGCGACAAAGCTTAATGCCAAGCCAAGCCAAAGTGCAATCATATTGAAGGGATGTCGGTATGTAAGAGCAAATGCAGCAGACATGCTAGCGATCAAAACGGAAAATAGGGAAGTCGAAAGGTACAAAGTGTGTTTAGCCAGGACTCCAAAAGAAGTTCCAGTAAATAAGAACTAAAGAGCACTCTTAGTAATGTATTTTCGTATATCTTGAGGTCATTTCAGATGGCAACTCTTTTAGATCTATTATATAACTTAAAAACTAAGGTAGTGGACCTCAAGTCTGGTGTCAGGTGACAAGTGCAGGGACCTACTCAAGCATGGTAATATTGAGTATGCATGTGGCAAGTGAATTTTGATTGGGTTTGTATTTTTGTAGTTAAGTGGTGATTTTAATTAACCTTTAAGCTGAAACGTGTAAATATGCAAGCAGCGTGTGATGTGTGACGTGTGTGTAGACAGACACTAAATCAAATTCAAACCCATATAAATGCAGCGTCGTAAAATGTAGCGTGTAGGCTCATCCCAATGAATGTCATACCCAAAATGATGTGATTTGCGTGTTATATGCGATGTGACATACATGCATGTGGTTATGCACCTATGCGTGTGCGTGTGCGCGTGCAAATTTGTATGCGTATATGAATCTGGGTGTAGTTATAAATAATAGATAATGTTTTTAACAATTAGGCAACAAGCCTAAGCTCTTGAGACTGAATAGGCCTAAAACAAATTGGTGACTATCTTCGTTGAAAACCAGCAATCAATCTAGTAACTACAAGTCACATATGCGATAAGGCTCTAGTTGGACTCAACTCAGTAAATAGCAATAAGGTACGTATTGCAGAGATAAATATAAAGACATGGTCTATATTGAAATAGAGAATCAAACAAATGTTTTGAAAGGTCCAATCTGAATCACACCCGATTGTTTAGGTTACTTGTCTCAGCTACAAAACAAGTGACACATTTGATAGAACATGCCCCATTGAAATGATTGGTCTTGTTTCTTGATAGAAACAATTGATAACAAATCAAGGTTAATTCAGGGCATAACATCATCACAAACAACTTTTCTTTTATAAAAAGCATCTTGCTCATAGATCTCATCCATTCAATACTCTCTATATTTTTTTTCCTCTTCATACTCTACCATATCTTCCCTTCCAATATTATCTTCACTATAATCCTTATCTACTCTGTTGCAAATGGAATGCCAGTGTTCAGCACTACACCTCTCAGGCTAAGTACAGGGTCCACAGTGTGTATGTTAGGAAATCAGACAATGTAACTTTGTCTTCTACCCTTGAATAAAAGTAGCTCTTTTTTATTTAAAAAAAACTTGGCCTTCTTTGGTCCACAGTATTACTCCTTTTAAAAGAGCCTTTGCTATCAATGCCCTCCTACACAGTATTTTCTGTCTTATTATCTACAAGCCTTTTCTTTACTTGAAAAGGTTTGGGATTCTCAAGGTGAGGAAGCTTTTTGTTGTTTTGTTGACTTTCAAGAAGGCTTTTGACACGGTGCCCCGAAAGAAACTTTGGGATAGGATGGAGGAGCTTGGGATTCCAGATGAGTTTAGAGCAGCAGTTCATAGGCTTGTATGAGCAGGTCTGAGCTAAAAATTAGAACCAGAGAAGGTATGTCCGAATGTTTCAGTAGCAACATCGGTGTCAAGCAAGGATGTCCTCTTTCTCCCACATTATTCGGGTCTATACATTGACAAGCTTGAAGATTGGTTAAACAAAAATGAGGGAGGAGGTATTCAGTTAGCTGAAGTATCCGTGGTGAAATTACTCTCTATATGCTGACGACCTTATCTTAATTTCAAAAACAGCCCAAGGTTTGAGGGAGAGCAGTCTAAAAAGCTGCTAGAAACTCTTTTGTCAAGAAGTTGGGATGCAAGTGAACATTGAAAAAAACAAAAATCGTGATTTTTTCTCTAAAAAGGAAAGGGACGCATACTAACTTTCTTTTTGAAGGGAGGCCATTGGAAATTGTTACAGAATATAAATATCTGGGGATTGATTTTCACCACAAATTGAGCTGGGAAACATGCAGAGCAAAAAGAATTCAAGGAGGTTGGAAAGCATCATACTCGCTCCAAAATAGATGTAGGAAAGCTGAGCTTTGGGACTGGAAAACTAAGAAAAACCCTCTTTGGTCTGTTGGTCACTCCGGTGGCCCTTTATGGGTGTGAAGTCTGGGGAAGTAATATGTCAAAGCATGGGTGGAGACAGGTAGAAAGAATCCAAAAACATTTAATCACAAGCACTCTCAAGGTTAAATCAACGGTCCCTTATGAGATTTTACTGGCTGAAGCAGGTATGTTACCAATGGAAGCTTCGGCAATCACTCGGGCTAATAAGCTATTTGAAAAAAAGTGAAAGCATGGACAATCATCATTGGCCCAAAATGGTTATAGAGGATAACCTAGAGCGCAGAAAGAAAACTTGGATGAAGCATAACACCAAATGGATGGAGAGGTGGGGCATCCACTTCTAGGAGTGCCCTAACAGCAATAGGGAAATAAAAAATTATGTGGCGGAGAAGTTTAGGAACATCATGTGGACAGAAAATATTGGACGTAAGAAAGCGCACTATATCAAATATTTCAACCCCACTTGGGCTCATGATAACAAAGCTTATTTAAGGGCGGATATCAAAGGTAAGGCTAGGATTATTTTGGCTCAGCTGAGGACCGGGTCACATCATCTTCGCTGTGAAACGGGCAGATGGACTATTCCCAAAGTAGAGTGGGAAAGGAGAACTTGTCTTTTCTGCAGTACAGGGGTTGTTGAAACAGAATGGCACTTCATCATGTAATGCTCAGCATATGATGACATCCGCTTCCAGTACGAAAATGACTTACAAGTGGACAACCTAGATGAGTTATTTGAGGAAGCAAAGCTTCAAAGGATTGCTAGTTTTGTGCTCAAGATTCACAATAGACGAGAGGATTTGGAAAAGAACTTGGTTTCAGCTTAATGTTTCTGCTTTTCTTGGTCCCTTTGACTCTTCGGTCACGTGGACGTCATTAAAATCTTTCATTTCATTTCATTACCTCAACCAATCCCAATATTTTATTTTTCACCATAGTTTCCGTTCCTACTTGCTATCAATTTACACATTTCTATCTCACATGGTACCATTGTGCAATGCTTTTATTTCTTTATATTGATGCTTTGCACACTCTTTTTGTTCTTGGTGGCACATGTATTTTTCTATAGTACCATTAACCCCTTGAGTAACTAGTGGACATTAATAACATTTCAGCTTCTATTTCTATATCATAATTTCATCTCTCTATAACATTACTTCTTGATGACCCTTTTCTTTTATACTTGCTTCTGTGGGTACTTCATATTTTAAGAGTAAGATTTTTCCTTCTGTTGACAATGGTTGCACTCTGGCTTATTTGCTTCTCAATCTGACATCTTATATTTTCCGTCTATGCCTTCTTAACTACCTGCAATGTACTAACCTTGACTACTCATTAGGAAACATGGGAAAACTCTCTATTTGTTGGGGTGAAAACAAAACTAAAAGTTTTGATATATTTTATTCTATATATAGCCATTAAGATGTACTTTAGTACTATTTGAGTAAGTTATATGCATGTTTGGATACTAGTATCATTGCTATGAGCAATATCCAATTAAAACAATTGACAAATGACCTACTATGGAACTTTGGGTGCACCAATGTCTCTTCTGTAACCTTTGTTCCAACTTCCACGTACTATACCATGTAAAATATCTTGATTAAGAGTGAATCATTTTCATGATGTAGGAATGGTAAAAGCTTATCCGCTCTTTAAACCACTCCTACGAAGGTCCCACATATTAGGATTGATGAAATACAAAGTTATGAAAATTTGTACTTGGAAAGTTGAAGTAGCAGCTAATCTGATGGCTGTCAAATAATACCTATTGACATCGGACTAAATGCTTGAACCTATTCAATAATATTTAGTGATATAGCAGATATTATTCTGCAGAAACTATTACCTGGTAAGATAAGTTAAAAACCATTTACAAGGAGAAATGCAAATATATATTTAGAGCTTGTATTCAACATGAAGGTAAAAACTGCCAGACGTTTACCTTAGAGACGCCAACTGGACGAACCTCAACAGACCTACTTCCTTGAACAACATCAACAGCAGAATTTGATATAGGACCAGTCCATAAATGTTGTAGCATATGGCGTGCTTGCACTCTACCAAATTCAACGTCTGTAAGCCATAACAACCATTTTGTGATCATGTAATAAACAAAACATTCTCCATGTTTTACAAGAGACAAAAACACCATATTACATTTTGTCATGTTTAATGGGAGAAATAGAGAACAGTGTAAAATATAGAAAAATACCAGCATACTTATAGTTCCAAACTAAAGAAGTTTCTCGGACTTCAACATATGATCGAGGTGTCCTTTCTTTAAAATAATCAAAAACAAGCTGCATAAAGTAGAACCTCAGTTATGTGGAGGAGAAACTCGGTAAAGATACCATCCTTGGGCTATTAAACATTTTCCAAAAAGTAGGCTTCATTTATGAAAAGGAAATTTTCTAGTGGTCGATAAATAATTCAAACTCTATAGAGAGGTATTTTGTTTCCAACATCCTTATTTCTCTTAATTGTTTTTATATAAATACTCAAGAGAAATAAAGTGCAGTAATAAGTTGGCTCAGAAGCCTGATATTATATGTAATGACAAGAGCGTACCTTCACACTTTCCATCCAATCCGTATTAAGATATTCTGGCATTGTGGTCATCCACTCTCCCTTTGTAGGCCGCAAAAACATGCCATTTTCTGCTGCCAACCACATGTCGAATTCTCCAAAATTCTTCTAAATGAATGTATCTTGTAAGTATAAAGTAGGAATATGTTTAAGTTCTCTTAAAGGATTAAAATTTAGTTTATACCTCATCCAACACACTTCTCTCACTTCCACTAATAACAACAATTGTTGTTTTTGGGTCTTTGCACAAAAGTGAAAGAGTTTCCCCCAGATCAGGATGCAAACAAAGCTTCATTTCTTTTATTTGGTCATGACCTCTTCTACCAGGTACATCTACTTGTATAGTCAAAGTTTCATTAAGACCCTGAGTAGAAGAATAACGGAGATTTAAGATGAGAAAAATTAATTCAAGCAATTTTACATCCGACAAAACCAGTATTTAACTCTGCCTTTAATCAGCTTATTCGGGTCATTTGTTTTATTTCATAGAGTTGGAAAGACACCAATGAAGGTGAATGAACTTAGGGAGCTAACTTTAATCAATTAGCAAATCCAATTCTGTATACAATAGTAGAAAAATATTCAGTACTATTTTTTACTTAATTCGTGTGATTCTGAATAGTCAATTTTGTTCATAGAAGAAATGTTGCATTACCTCACCACTACCTGCATGAATCATGTTCAACATTATAAAATTAACTACAAGATTTGGTCTCCACCATCACAAAAAGTGATGATTCTGCATGAATGAATGTTCATAGACATTTCTCATGGAAGAAATGTTGCATTACCTCACCATTACATGCATGAATCATGTTCCACATTATAAAATTTTCTACAAGATTTGGTCTCCACCATCATAAAAAGTGATGATTCTGTATTAATGAATGTTCATATACATTTCCTTCGACCTTGTCTACAAGGATTTAATGGGTTATTACTTTCTTTTGTTCATATCAACAGAATCACAAGTACTCTTGATGGAGAATTGGCAAGGTTTGGGTGGCTCTCGATCTCGGTCATGAGGTAGAAACCCGGGAGTACCAATTATGAAATATATTTAAGGTAAATATAAAGAAATCTCCCTATGGACTTCCACAAGGAAGGTGTCACGCCAAATTAGCATCTGGCTTGGTTGTCACCTTTTATATCTTCCTTACAAATGTGATCCTTGGGATTGTTGTATTTTCAAGGGAGATATGATACCTAATTAAAGATTCTTTAGGTATGAATAAAGAAAGCAATTTACCACCTGTTATCCCTAAATCTAGTAGAAAAATTTGCAAGGGGCAGTGTGCAGGACTTGTAGTCCCTCTATTTGTATTAGAGGCTTCCCTTCATCTTTCCTACCTCTAGAAAAATGAAAAATGATAGCATTCGCAAGTTTATATACATATCTACAATGAAAACAAGTGGGTTTATGTGAAAGGATCTCACCATAAACATTGCAAATACTAAACTAAAATCTATGCAAAAATAAGATGACACCCTTAAAGGAATAATGGCCAAGTTCCTTTTTGATGTCAATTTTATGTGATTAATAGTAAGGTCCATCTAGACAAAGAACTAGAGTGAACTAGATCTTCCAAACCCTTTGACACATCATGCATGTAAAAATCGTCAACAGAAATAAGAAAAAATCTGAAGGATGAAAATCACAAAGTACTTGTGCTATGCAGCATAGAAACCCTCAAATCATACTTCTTTATTGATATTCAGTGTAGTTCTTGATGACTAGCAAAGAAGCTCAAAAGTACTTCTCAAACATTAGTGGTCCAAAAGATTATCACCTCGTGACTCTGATGCTCTAATTATTACAAGCAGAGGTAGTTGTGCGAAATTTGTTGTAATATCCTCTTCCTAGTCGAAGACCCTTAACCCAATTTTGTTTCTCGGCGGCTAAGGGGTCATTAAAAAGGGAAACCATAGTCTTAATGAATTATTATAAAGTGCATAAAAAGAAACTTTATAAAAAGCACTTATATTAACTTATTAATGACTTAATAACAATAAAAGAGAAAAGATAAAGTGAAATTAGAAAAAGAAAAGAAATCACTTTATATTTTTATTTCCCCTAGGGGAAAAATACGACCCATGTTGAGAGATAATAAATGTCAAAAAAGAATTAATGTGGGAAAAAGCATTTGATTGGTGGTTGTGGGTGGCTACTAAGCCAAGTTTTCCTATAAAAGCAAGTTGACTTGGCTTGGAGAGATATTTCTTTTATTTTATACAAATTCTGAATTTTGTTTGAGCTTGTAAGCTTTGCAAATTACTTCAAAGGACGAAAACCCATTGAAGTCGTCTCTATAGGACGAAAACCCTCTTGAGATCTAGAAGGAGAACGAAAACTCTTCTTCTATATTGTGAGGATTCTCTATTCAGGGGTTTCCGTTGAGGATCAAGATTCAAGGAGTTATCTATGTTTTCCAGTAGAGGCGAATGGTTGTTATTGATTTCGGGTACAACTAGGGTTTCATCTACACATTTCCATATTTCGGAGCCTATTTTGTGTGCCTTCCACCCATCAAAAAATTATGATTATGGTATCATTGGAAAGGTTGTGATTTTATTTTCATTTTGAGCTATCATTTGTCAAAAATTGTTGGGTATTTTCTGAGTTACACATTAATGAAGTTTCGGTTTTTTCCTGCAATAAAAAACCAATTTTTTAGTATTTTGCAAAAATATAAGTATTTTCAGGTTTGATAATTCAAGTGCTAGCTACAATTTTAATTTCATAATTTTTTAAGGTGTCTTGAGGCTATTTTACACCCATAGACAAATCTTCTAAGTTTTGGAAAGGAATTTTGGGTTGTTTGCATTGTTGTTTGCATTGTTTGCATGTTATTTGGGATTTACGGAAAATCCATCTGGGGTTGAAACATGTCCATTTGGAGACATTATAGTGGTATCAGAGTAGTGTATCCTCCTAGTCTGTGAAGGAAAGAAGATAAATTATCAGATCTAGAAGCTAGAGGTTAGAAAGATTCAATATGAAGTAGACCCAAATTCCTTTTTTGATGGTACTAATGAAATTTCTGCCAGATCTTGGTTGACGGAATTTGAAACATATTTGTGATGGAATCCCATGTGTCAAGATGATGCTCTCATGCTCATCTATAGATACTTGGATGGAATAGCCCATAAGTGGTGACATCATTTGTTAAAGACCCATGGGGTCGAATCCATTGTCTCCTTTGAAGATTTCACCCAAAGGTTCCTAGAAAGATTTGATGTGCAAGATTGCAAGAATGAGCAAGGTAAAAATGCTTCATTAATTCAAATGTTTCTTTTCCTTCTAATGATTGCATGCATGGTGGTGAAGTAACGGGAAATGAAATCATGGAGTATACCCCCAAGGATGAAGAAAATTCAAATCTACAAGTTGGAGAAGAGAGTTTTGAAGCTAAAGCCCAAATTTCGAATATGGATGTTAGTATTCAGTTGGCTGCCTTGTCAAGGACACAAATACATGAGAAGCAAGATGATGAATGAAAAGGAGATAACAAGCAACTTGCTGATCCAAACACAACAACAAATAGTGGTGAGTCATTTTGTGTTTTTAACAAGTGTTTTATGCTTCATAATATGACACTTACAGATGGGAAACATCCTAAGAAATACTTTATCAACAACAAAGAGTCCAAGGATGATAGATATGCAAGAAAAAAAGAGAAATCGGTTGTTGATCCTACTTTTAAAACTCTGAGGTACAATGTTCCACTGTTGAATTGGGTACATTCTTGGACTAATGTGTGGCAAGATAGTAGTGGAAAGAAGCAAAGATGGAAGACCTCTCATGATATAAGTGTTCATGAGCACTATAAGGTATGGGATCCAGGTAATATGTTGCATTTGTCCCAAGTTATCAATTCTGATTTTGAAAACTTTGTGACTGATCTCGTAAGGGAAAGAAGGAATTCAGAATTGTCTTTTGGGATTACAAGTGTGGGCAAGCATGCTTTTTTCGTTGGAGATTCCAGTGCAAGCAGGGAGAGTACCTCTCAAGGTACTAACGCTGATTTCCTGATTGCTAAAAAGGGTAAGAGAACATATGTTATCATCTTCAGCTTGCTGGACTGTTCATAACAGCAGTCATAAAGAGAGGTGATAGAGCTTATTTCGTGAAGGACATGACTGATTTTTATATTAGCAACATAAGGGAACCTTTGGAAGGGTTAGTGAGGAGACTTGGTCCTCAAAGTATTGAAAGAACAAGGTCCAATTTGTTGTTAATGAAGAGGAGTTAAATTCAAGGAACATTCATGACGTTGGCATCCTAAGGTATGAGAGTGGTTACCATTTTTCTAGTTTGTTGAGTCATCCTATGTTGTTGCTTTTAGAGGTATGAATTTGTAAGCTTTGCAAATTATTTCAAAGGACGAAAACCCATTGAATTCATCTCTAGAGGACGAAAACCCTCTTGAGATCTAGAAGGAGAATGAAAAAATTTCTTCTATATTGTAAAGATTCTTCATTCGGAGGTTTCTATTGAGGATCAAGATTCAAGGAGTTATTTGTGTTTTCTAGTAGTTTTCTAGCAAGGCAAATGGTTGTTGATTTGGGGTACAACTAGGGTTTCATCTACACATTTCCAGATTTCCGAGCTTGTTTTTTGTTCCTTCCACCCATCGGAAAATTCTGTTTTTGGTATCATTGGAAAGCTTGTGATGTTATCTTCAATTTGAGCTAAAAATTGTTGGGTATTTTTTGATTTGTGAATTTATGAAGTTTCGGTTATTTTTCTGCATTAAAAAATCAGATTTTTAGTATTTTGCAAAAATATAAGTATTTTCAGATTTGATAATTCAAGGGCTAGCTACAGATTTAATTTCATAATTTTTGAAGATGCTTGAGGCTATTTTACACCCATAGGCAAATCTCCTAGGGTTTTGGAAAGGAATTTTGGGTTGTTTGCATTGTTATCATAAAAACAATAATTTCCAACTTGCATTTTATTTGGGATTTGCAGAAAATCCATCTGGGGTTGAAAAATGTCCATTTGGGGACATTACATTTGTTGGTAATTTCGGCAACCAATATGCAATAAACTAAACAGAGAAAGAAAATTCAAGAAGAGATCTAGTTAACTAAATGGCACACAGAGAAAAGAGACAATATCTATCCTAGGAAAACCCTATTGGATAAAAAACTCAGCTAAAACCTTGCTTATTTTATTGACTTAAACTAGCTTACAAATACAATACAAATCCTTCAAGGATGTCATCTCCCTTTTTGGAGACTAGCAGATTTTAAGACCTTAACCCATTTTCCTCCCCATGGGTTTAAGGAAGAAGGCAAGGGGAAGACTTAGATGAGATTTTTATCTAAGCAAATATTTTTATTATTATCATGTTGTAATGTCCCTTTTTAGGGGGACTCCGGAAATGACCAAAAGCTGAGATGTAAACTCAAAAATCAAATTAGGGAGTTTTTGTAGATGGCTGATATCAATTGTGCAATCTACAAATTAGGCCCTTCCTAGGGCAGCGACTACCCTGGAGAAGTTAAATCCCTCAAAAGTGTGTTAAACCTTGCTAACACCCTTCATTTCTTATGCCAAAATTATTAAGGAACTCTCAACAAACACAATCAATTGTTGAAATTAGAATTGGGCTGGAAATTAATTAATTTTGGAAACCCTCAACCAACGATTTTCAACAAGCTTGAAAAAATAGTAAAACGCTTTCAAAATTCACGAAACTCGAGATCTTGGTTTTTTAAAATATGGAGAATAAGATAAAAAAATATCAGATTGACCAAATTATCATCAACACATACCAAATAATACTACCAAGTTGGTCGTTCCACTTCAAATAAATAGATTATTGATCCAAAGAGATAAATCACGCAAGAAAATGATAATTTATTGTTTTCCAAATCAGCTTGCATACATAAATCCTTATGGAAAGGTTTTCATCCTCCAAAATTCCTCAATCAAGGGTTTTCGTCCTTGAAAGAGGTAGGAAAGGCGCTTCACAAACAAACCTTAACCAAGATACGAAAATTCACCAAAACATGATTCATTAATGGCTAAGTGACCTCCTTTTATAATCACAAGGTGTGTTTTATAATATAAAAATGATGGCTGACACCTTAAGGTAAGTGCTTTTAAATATTAAATTAGTATTTGGGGCTTAAATGCTCATAATACCTTTATTTCCTAACTACTTAAGTCTTTTTATTGAAGTGTTAGGCTTCCCAATAGAATACATGATAATAAATAAAATTACTACCTAAACAACAATAAAAATATAATCCACATCTTCCCCTTGCTTTCTTCCTTAGACCCACATGGAGAAGAATGGGTTGAGGTATTCAAAAATCAACCTTCAAAAATGGACATGACACATGTATTCCTATTGGGAAGCCTAACGCTCCAATAGAAGAACTTCTTTAATTAGAAAATAAAGTATTTTGAACATGTAGGCTCTAAATACAAATTAGATAATTAAAAGGTACTTATTATAAGATCGGCCATAAGTTATGATATAACACCCCTTATGTTATAAAAGGAGGATGCTTGGCCATTATGTCATATGTTGAATCTTATTATTTCTTCTGGGAAAAAGTTGTACCTTTCCTTTCTCTCTCATCAAGGACGGAACCTCTTGCTTTAGACCACTTCAATGACGAAAACACTTGATAGTGGAACTTGTCTTGGGGACGAAAACCCTCAAGCAAGGATATTTGAAATTATTGAATATCTCAAGGCATTTGGAGCTGGTTTCTTTCTATCTAGTCCTAGGCGATTGGCATCATGAGCATTTTGGAGGTGCTTTGATGGATTTATGGTATGATTCTTGCGTGGATGGATTTGTACTAATTTTTGAAGGTGAAAGCAATCATTTATTTGCATGTTTGACCCACTAATTCCGCATTTCCAAGAGTGATTAATTGCTTGTAAGCTACGTTGCATGGATACGCCAAAACCCCCCTCGAATCCCCTTGGAAACGTATTGGATACAGATACATTATGGATACGATACGGATACGTTCCTGATACGTACGGGGTACGTCAACATACGACACGGATACGTACAGACGTATCCGTGATGTATCCTGACGTACCCTATACGTATCAGGAACGTATCCAACAGTATATACTTTTTTTAAAGTTCTATTTTATTTTTTTATTATTTTTGACTTTTCTACTCCCTAAAACCAAACCCTAAACACTAAATGAATAAAATAATACACCCTCTCCCCCAAAAAAAGTTATAAAAAGCACCCAACCCTCTCATTTGAAATCACACAAACAATTTCATTGTCTTTTTGCAAGTGAATGAGCAAAGAGCCAAAGAAGAGTTGTGAAGAGCTTAGTGGAGGCAAAGATTGGAAGGAGATTTTGGAAAGAGCTTAGAGGAGGCAAAGATTTGAAGGAGGGGCAGCGATTGCTTCTATTGTTTGGCGTCAACCATTGCAAGGAGGAGAAGGAGAAAAAGCCATTGTTGAGACTTGAGAGGAAGAGATTGTTTTAAAAATTTTAATTTAGTGTTCATTCAAGAATCAAAACTAGAAGAGTAGACTTGAGAGGAAGAGGTAGCATTTGTAATTTTGTTTAGAGGCAACCAGGATCTACGATTCTACACTACAGGTATACCGTATTTTGATTTTTATTTTATTTTTAATTCATCCTTTCGTTTTTTTTTTACGGTTATTTATTTATTTATTATGTTGCATTTTTTTTAAGTTTATAATTTAAACACATCCTAAATTTGTGTATGCTCTCACCTCGCGCCTTTATGGCGATCTTGGTGATCAAAAACATATTAGGATGGCATAGTTTAGGGTTACTTAATTTATTAATTGGTAAAAAATAATTTTTTGATTTTAAATGCATTGTTCAATGTTAATGTATTTGTTTTTTATTTTTTTAGCTTCCTAAATCTGTGTATGCTCTCACCTCGCGCCTTTATGGCGATCTTGGTGATCAAAAACAGATTAGGATGACATAACTAATTAGTAATTTATTTATGTTAAGGAAAATTGTGTTTTAATTTTTTAAACATCCTAAACCTGTGCATGCTCTCACCTCGCGCCTTTATGGCGATCTTGGTGATCAAAAATAGATAAGGATGACAACTAATTTCTTAATGTTAAGGCAAAATGTTTTTAATTTTTTAAACATCCTAACTCTGTGTATGCTCTCACCTTGCGCCGTTATGGTGATCTTGGTGATCAAAAACAGATTAGGATGGCATCAAGTTCTGTTTCGGTGGAGTGCAAGGCCAAGCTGAAAACACATCAATTCCTATGAAACATGATCCTAATTCCCCTCTTTGGAGACATGTGACAGTGGTAGACAACATTGTTGGTGATGGGTGTCGGGTTTGGACATGTCATGGTTGCCAAGCTTAGTACAAATCCTCATATAGCCGAGTGAAAATCCATTTGACTGGTGTTGAAGGTGTGGGGATAAAGAGGTGCCCAAAAATATCAAATGAAAAAAAGGCAAAGTACCTAAGAGAGCAAGAGGAGGCTGATAAACAAGCTGAAAGAAATAGAACTAGAACAATTCCTTCGCAAAAAAAGCCTTCATCACTACCACCCACACCTAGACCTACTTCTCGTCCTTTCATTTAAACTCCAAGTCAACCATTTGATGAAGAGAGTCTAGAGAGCTCACGAAAAAGGCCAAAAGGAGCATTGGAGAAAGCATTTAATATTGAAAAGAGGGAGGTTGCTAATGAGATTGTTGCTCGATGCATTTATGCATGTGGGCTGCCTTTAATGTATTGAGATTTCCATATTGGCATCAAATGGTGAAGGGTATCAATGAAGCTCCACAAGGGTACAAATCCCCAGGTTACGAAAAAGTTCGAACCAAGGTTTTAAAAACCGGTCAAACCGGAACCGGAACCGGCCAGTTTGACCGGTTTAATAATTTTAAACTCAAACCGCTATGCAAACCGGATCGGTTGACTGGATTGGGCTAAAACCGGTCAAACCGGTCCGGTTCCGTCCTAAACTGGCCGGTCCATTCCTATTTTGCCGTATACGGCTGCCAGCATAAAAAAACATTTTTTTAATTGTTTTCTTTTATTTTTTATTGCCTCTAAACCCTAATTTGGTGTTATAAATACACCCCCCCCTCTATCACTTCACACCTCTCTCATTGAGCATTTGTGAGCATTTGTGAGCATAAGATTAAAGAATTTATTTTTTGTAGTGAGCTTGGAAGTTGGAGGCTTGGAACTTGTTTGGCATTGCTTGTGGGCTCTTTGTGGTGATATTGGCATCCATTTGTGAGCACCTCACCTCTATTTGTGAGCACCTCTCTTATTTGCAAGGATTTGGAGGATTGGGGCAGCCTTGAATAGTGTTCATTTGGAGTTGTTTGGCATCAAGTGTGGGCTCTTTGTGGTGGCATTTACATCTACGTTTGGAGTGTGGGCTCTTTGTGGTGCCATATACAAGCTTGGAGCATTTCCTCACCTCATTTGTGTGCACATTGAAAGGTATGTTATATTTTAAACTTGCCCCTTATTTGTAAATTTTATTTAAAAAAGAAATAAAAAATTTATTTATTTTTTATTTGCATTTTCATATTTGTTTGCATTTGCAATGGCCCCCAAATCAAAAGAACCTACATGGGCCCATGCAGACACAATTGATGATCAAGCTCTTTGTAAATATTGTAAGAAACACATCAAGGGGGGGGGAGGGGGGGCGGGGGCGGATTCATAGGTTGAAACAACACTTGGCTGGTCAAAGAGGCCAAGTTACCCCATGTGAGGCACATGATATTGATGACATTAGGTTGGAAATGAAAAACATGCTTGAAAAACATAGAGAAGAGAAGGCTAGGCAAAAAGAGATGGAAACTGAAATAGGGAGGAGGGAACATGCCTCAAGTGTTGAAGGATCTTGCTCTGACCCTTCTGTGACTGTTAGAGACCCCTTTCGGTATATGCCTCCCCCATCCACTCATAGTCAAGAAAACCGGCCTCAAAAAAAAAAGAACATTCAAAGCTTTTTTCCATCTTCCACACCTGCCACTGCTAGTGCCTCCATGCCAACACAAAATTAGCCTACCTTGGATAACCATTGGAAGAAGCAATACAAAGAAGCAACTTTTAAGTACATTGCTAAATGGTGGTATGATGCAGATATCCCTTTCAATGCTGCCTGCTCACCTTATTACCAGCCGATGTTTGATTCCATTGTTACTGCTGGTAAGGGCTTCAAAGGCCCTAGTATGCATGAGAGGATCACTTTTGAAGAAAGAAGTTGCATCCATAGATGAATATTTGAAAGGTTGCAAAGTTTCATGGGCCAAAACAGGATGCACTATCATGTCAAATGGGTGGAGTGATGGCAAGAACCACACAATAATAAATTTTTTTGCCTCTTGTCCACAAGGTACAATGTTTTTGAAATCAGTAGATGCATCTGATAGGGTGAAAGATGCAAATTTATTGTTTGAGCTTTTGGATGAGATTGTTTTAGAGGTGGGGGTGGAAAATGTTGTACAAAGCATAATAGATAATGCATCTAATTATGTTCTTGCTGGTAAGATGATAGAGGCTAAACACAAAACAATATTTTGGACTCCATGTGCTGCACATTGCATAGACCTCATGCTTGAGGATACAGGGAAAAAAGATTGGATCAAGAACACTGTAGAGCATGGCAAGAGCGTCACCAAATACATCTATAATCACTCATGGGTATTGAACCTAATGAGGAAGAACACTGAGGGCAGAGAACTTGTTAGGCCAGCCATCACGAGATTTGCAACGAACTTTCTCACGTTGCAATCTCTTATTTCCCAACAACAGAACTTGAAAAGGATGTTTTCAAGTGATGAATGGAATGCATCAAAGTGGAGCTGGAAACAGGATGGGAAAGACACAAAGGAGAAACTTTTTGATAATTTATTTTGGAAAAAAATAGCAGAGATTGTGAAAGTTGCTGAGCCTCTTGTTAAGGTGTTGCAGTTGGTGGATGGGGAAAAATTAGCCATGGGCTATATTTATGAGGCTATGGATCAGGCAAAGGAGCAGATAAGGGCAACATACAAAGACAGGGTAACTAAGTATGGGCCTATATGCGAGATCATAGATAATAGATGGAACAATCAACTCCATTGACCCATACATGCAGCTAGGTATTTCTTGAACCCAAAATATCATTACAGAGCTTCGCTTGGAGAAGATCAAACAGAAGAAGTAAAAGATGGTTTGTACAAGTGCCTAGAGCGCATGGTGCCTGATGAGATGCAACAACTTGAGGTTCACCGACAGATCAGCTTCTTCAGCAAAGCCACAGGCACCTTTGGGAAAAAGCTTGCAAAGATTGCAAGGGATGTGGACCAACCAGGTAAGAAATTCTAAGTTTTTTTAAGTTCATTTGATTAAAAATTTTAATGAATAATCATGAATTTTTAGCATAAGACAATATTTTTCTAATTTGTTGAATACGCTTTAACCTTTAAGTTATAAGTTTATGTTTGACATTTAATTTTTAACTGTGTTTTTAACTATTTATCGTCATTGTTTACTAATTAAACATTTACACTTTTTTATCGCAGCACATTGGTGGGATTCGTTTGGTAGTTAGTGTCCTCAATTGCAAAAGTTTGCAATTAGGATCCTGAGCCAAACTTGCAGTGCTTCGGGGTGCGAGCACAACTGGTCTGTCTTTGAGCGGATTCACACGAAGAAGAGAAATCGTTTGGAACAACGGTTGAATGATCTTGTCTTCGTGCAGTACAACCTTCGATTAAGGCGTAACCAGTTGTTGAACCGAAGACTCGATACTGATCCCATTGTCTTGGATGGTATAGATCCAACCTCAGAATGGGTAGAGGAGAGTCAGCCAGCAGAGTTTGATCCTGATGACTTGGGGTGGATGGGTTTGGATCAAGAATTTGATGAGCCATTAACAACACCGCCGCCATCGTCACGAGACACAGCAAGCACTAGTCGCTCTCGTGCTGCCCCCCGACCACGTGCAGCTCCAGTTGTTGCAGATGTACCTGAGGATTTAGATGAGTCCGAGTCAAAGCCAGAGGTCGGTGATGATATTGATGAGGATGACCTTGAGGATCCCATTTCCAGCTGCGGTGCAGAGTTCGATGATTGATCATTGATGTCATCTAGTTTATTCTAGAGTTTTGTAACTTATAGTATTTGTAATGTATCAATGATCATATCATGTTGCTTTTTTGGAGTCTTGAACTATGGAGGCCATTTAGAGCCTCATTGTTTATGTATTTTGTTTCGAAATCTCATCTATGATATATGTATTGTGTATTGGACTTGGAGTTCATGCCATTTTGCTATAAACACCTTTCATGCATATATATAAGAGAAAACTTTGCATATTCTATGTGTAATTGTTGGAATTATGGTTTTTAACCTTTCAAATATATTATTTTCATTAAAAATATAAAATTTTATGTATTTTTTAGTAAACCGGTTCATTAAGTTTGAACCGGTCCGGTTCCGGTTCCGGTCCGGTTCGGACCTCGGCCGGTTCCGAGTCCGGTTCCGATTTTTAAAACATTAGTTCGAACCACACTCTTGGGAAAGGACGTGGAACACATTCACAAGACTTTGCAAAGAATCAGAGACTCGTGGAAGGAAACAGGGGTTTCCATCCTTTCAGATGGATGGAAAGATGCTAGAAATAGACCCCTCATAAATGTCGTTGTATTATGCGTGTTTTGAGACGGCTTGTGAAGTTGAGAGAGGCTTTAAGCAGTATGGTGATCGGCAATGTTTGGTCAGTGTGGAGGTAGTCAAATACAAAGAAAGCTACAAGGGTAAAATCATGGGTCCTTGATGAGGATTGGTGGGCCAAGGTTGAGTACTTGTTGAGTTTTACAGAACCCATTCTCTTCATGATCCGATATGTAGATACTGATGAAGCATGCTTGGGAGAGATATATGATGGCATAGATTCCATGCTTGAGCGTATCAGAGATATAATACAAAAGAAAGGACAAGATCCAGAAGGGACCTTCTACGGTGAGGTCAAGACTGTGGTCATGAAGAGGTGAAATAAAATGACCACCTCATTACATCTCCTTGCTTATGCACTGACCCCAAAGTACTATAGCTTTGATGTACTTGGGCTACCAAACAGGCAAGCACCATTTTTTGACTCCGAAGTTGGAAATGGAACCAAGGCAGCATTCAGAAGAATTTTTCCTTATCCATCTATAGCCAGTGTGGTCAGAAGTGAAATGGGCATGTTTACTAGTTCAGAAGGCAACATGGGATCGATTGAGGCTCTTTTTGACAAGAGCAGCTTGACTCCAACCACATGGTGGCGTGTACATGGCCATGATGCCAAGTACTTACATCCTATTGCTATAAAAGTTCTTTCACAAGTATAACATTTATAAATTTTAAAATTTAGAATCATTTCGAATATTTTTAATTTTATTAAGTTAGAACTTAGGATATTAACTTATCTTTGAATTTCAATTTTCTAACTTTGTTGTAATAGGTGGCTAGTAATTCTTCCACAGAGCGGAATTGGAGTACTTATAGCTTTATCCACTCAGCTAAAAGAAGCAAGTTGGCATCTAAAAAAGCTGAAGATTTGGTATATGTGCACTCCAATTTGTGCCTCTTGTCACACAAGTCTGAGGAGTATGCTAGAGGGCCTCACAAACTTTGGGATCTTATTCCAAAGACCACAGACTTGGATGCCTCCGTAGCCACACTTGCCCAACTTTCATTATTTGATGGCGAAGATGACGCTCAAGGGAGTTCGCAAGGAGTGGAGAGTGGAGTTAATGAGAGTGGAGCTAGCGCAAGTGGCACACAAGAAATCTAAATGATATATTCTAGATTTGTTTGTATCCCTATATCATATGTATGGCAGCCACATGAACAATGAAATGTAAAATCTTAAGTATATTGTATGTTTTGAAAATTTGAACATGGATCCTAATATATTTTTCAAATTTCAAGTTTTGTTCGTATTCATGTTGACATGATATTCGTAAATCATATGTATGGCAGCCACATGATCAATAAAAATGTGAAGACTTAAGTATATTAAATGTTTTGAATATTGATTCAAGTTTTGTATTACTATTTCAGTTTTTTATGGACTAAAAGATGAGTAAAATGAGTAAATCTACATATATATACATTAATTTTTTAATATATATGTACGGACGTATCCAAGACGTATCGTACCCATACCCGTACTGGTACTCGTACCCATATCCTGGCAACGTAGTTGAAGGGATCTCAAACAAGGGTTTTTCGTCCTTGAAAAGATAAAGGAAAGGTACGACTTTTACCAAGAAGAAATAATAAGATTCAACATAACATCGTAATGACCAAGCATCCTCCTTTTATAACATAAGGGGTGCTACATCATAACTTATGGCCGACCTTACAATATTAAAGTCTATGTCTAATTTGGGCATATATGCTCACCAAACAACTAATTAACTAGGTAATTTATTTCATCTATTGGAGCGTTAGGCATTCAATAGGAATACAACATAAAATAGTGCAATATTTCCTAGAATTAATCCACATATCTTCAAACAACTTTCCTCTAGCTCCAAATCCTTAGTCCCACGAGGAAGGATGGGATAAGATCTTCCATAGTGACTAGCTTGGAAAAAGGGAACATTTTGGCCTTGGCTTCTACTTGTACTCTGCACTTCCTCTTGATGGGTTTTTAGAATTGGCTGCCTCTCACAGCCTTTGTCTTCTTTCTTATTCCACCTATCAAGTGGACTGTCTGATTTCTTGGTCCACTCCCTAACCATGTTGTCTTCTTCTCCCACCTTTGTTCAAGGTCAATGTCATTAATTATGGTTCGCTGCATGGAGAAAGGTCTTTCAAGGATTGACAAATTGACAGAAGACTATCAAGCTCTTCCAATAGGGATTGAAAAATGCCCTTTGTTGTTGAGGACTTAACGTGGAATTACATGAAATAAGAGTAGTGCCTCATTTGGAATGGTTCTTTTCAACCGAAATTTGCTTCTACCTGACGTTAGCCTAACTTGACATTCACAACACTCGTCCCTAGAAGGTGCCAAAAAACCTGGTTAGCATACATGAAGTAAGCTAGTCAAAGGAATATGTGGTGGATCAGATACAAGATACATAATAGTATTCGAAGGTGCATGTGACCATCCTTCTAAGATCAAAGAAGTAAGACGATTTATCACAGGCAGTTGGTTACAAAGATGGAGCAGCCCTTGGGGAGTCCTAGAAACTCCTCAACGCTCTTGCCCAAGTGGAAATTCTTGATGGATTCTTCTAGACAACGCCATTGGTTTAGGACACAAGGGTTTGACAGAAAAATCAGATTTACAAGGTGTTGAAGAAGCTCAATTGCCTAAAGGACAAGGAGGAAAGGATACAAACAGTTTCTCATGAAAATAACCAACGGTATGAGGTGTAATTCAAATTTGTTGCTTTCTATCATGCCATTTCAGATTTACACTCATAGGCAATTTGTTGAAAAAGAGGATCTTGGGGCAATATTTGATGCTCCGTAGCAAATCAGGGCACAAATGGGTAGTCCTCATGATGCTAAGAATGGAGACAAATCAGAATTGCAAAGGGTCAATGGACCAAGACTTTTGGTTGACCTTTTTTTCAGGCCATATATATGAAGAGACTGTTACTTTACCACCTGGGTGCCTATAACCACTTTCAGTTTGCTGGAAATTTCAGGACAACACAATGGGTAAGCAATGATTCATGCAGAGCAGGAATTGTGATCCATAGCAAGACCTTTGGAACTATGCATAGACCTTCATGTTATGTCTTTTCTGCAATACTTTGATTATCATGAGGGTTATTCTAAGACCACTTTGTGAAGATGAAGGGTACCAAGCATGGGAAGTAGAAAGAGCCTTTTATTAGAATTGGGAGATGAAATTAAATAACATTCAGCTTGCTGGACTGTTTTCTAACAGATGTCAATAACAAGAAATGTAATGACATTTTCAGCTTGGGAGAGGAGCCCAAAGATGTTCCCTACAAGAGTGTTTGTACCTAACTTGGAACCTTTCTAGTTACAAGATTGTTCTCAAGCAACTACCAGGCATGTAAGTATCTCATATTCATAATACTTACCACTTTTTCATTTCAAATATGGGGGAGTGATCATAATTCTATGCTTGTTGTGTCCTATGAGACCGCTAATGGGACATCATTATTCACAACATATGTCAAGGGAAAATGAGGTAAGAAGTACCTCTTGTGGCAAAAGATTCATATGGATGATTGGATTCAATCTATAAGATTGTTTTAGCATATAGGACACATATAAGTGTTGTGTTGAACCCTCTATAAAAAGAGGGATTGCTGATTTCAAAATCAGTATGGGGAACAATTCCTATCATGGTATGTTTTGGGCATCAAGGACAAGAAGGTGATTCTGATGAAAAGATTGCTACCCTCATGGTTCCCGATGGAAGGGACTTTGAGAAAGCCTGGAGAGGAGCAATCATTATGGAACTTCGCAGTTGTACATATTTGAGACATAGGCTGGAATTTGATGGTCCTCATTTTCTTGAAGAATGCACTATGCACAAAGTAAGATATTCCAGGTTGCTTATTCTCATAGAAGGTATGACTTTCAAGCCCATTGCAAAAATTTGATTTTTGAGATCTGAACTTGTGGTTATCACACTATTTCAGTTTTCCCCTACAATATGTTTGTTGTCAGCAATAAGAGGACAGCCATGAGTTAGGGGCATAGTTTCCAAATTCTCGAAAGGAATTTTCAGTCATTGGGGATTGGTCAGCGTTCTCACCCCCATTCATCATTGCAAGGGGAAACAAGGTGTTTGATACAGGGAAGATGGTAAGCATGGAAAAAATCATTTGGTTGTTGATCATAACAATTGTTTGTCATAAGCACTTCCATCTTGCACAATGACATATTTGTAAGCAGAACAAGTGGATTCAATCATGGGAAGTGTTGGTTTTTCAACTCATAGCAATTGTTTGCAATCAAATATAGGATCATTTCCAATCCTCCTATATCGAGTTTTGCGATGGTAGCCATCATGCATCTCATACCACAAATACCTGACGAGGGTAAGAAGCACATCTTTGATTCAATTTTCAAGCTTTGTTTCTAGTATGTACGATATGGTAGTTTTTGTGGAGGCTTGCAAAAGGAGAAACTTCTAATCTCAGGATTAGTACTACTGATGATTTTATCATTATGAGTGTCGGGATGAGGGAAAGACCAAATAAATCTTATGGGGAACCCAAGTGAATATGATCATCTTCATATAGGAGGTTGTTTGCATCATTCTTATGCCATGCAATTGATGTGTTTGGTTCATCAAGGTAGGGATCCATAATTCTGATTTTTCAATCTATGGACTTCCATGAAAGAACCAAAGGGAATGTGGTAGATGATAAATACTTTGACCCCAAGGGTCAATTTGAGGGTTGTCCAACATAGGAGGCCTTGATTGTTTGGGTGCATTTTCAGTTTGTTCTTTTCAAAGCTTTGGAGCATAAAGAGACATCTTAATAGTTGAGGGTTGTATCCACAACACACTAACATACTTGTACTATTCTATGCAAGTAAAAAAGAAATTCCAACCACCTTCATTCTGATTTTTGAAGGAAAAAAGCAAGATTACATTGGTGTTTGGGGACAGCATGAGTGAAAATTGGGAAACAACCAATGTTTGGGATGGTAATTATGAGGCCTTGGCAAGCAAAGAAGAAGAGTTGGTCATCATATCCACAAAGAAAGAGTGGAGGAAGAAGGGGAAAACATGATTTTTCCTTTAATGAGTTTGCTTCATGTGTAGGTAGGCCATTATTTGTAGCAGCCCTGAGATTTATTTGGGATCTAGGTACTTGTAAATTGCTTGCAGACAAGCAATCTTGATCGAAGGGGGGACTGTCATGTCTCTTTTGAAAGATTAGCAGAATGTGAAGACATTAACTCTCACTTTCGTCCCCGTAAGCATAAGGAAGGACGGCTTAGAGGAAGTCTTGTGTGAGGACGAGACCCTTCATCCAAGTCTAGGAAATATTTTTACTTCATTACTCAAGTAGTCTCCACCACCTT
The DNA here is from genome assembly GCA_019776745.2 of Taxus chinensis. NCBI lineage: Eukaryota > Viridiplantae > Streptophyta > Pinopsida > Cupressales > Taxaceae > Taxus > Taxus chinensis. The sequence continues at coordinate 74,829,387 of CM034155.1, read as the reverse complement.
GAGGGATTTCTAACGACTACTATAGAAGAACTTTAAATTTCAGAAAATAGGCAAGTATGCCCTAAGGAGCTCTTTGGGCTTTAAATACTTTATTTTCTAATTAAAAGGTACTTATTATAAGGTCGGGTCAAAACTTATGATACAACACCCCTTATGGTTTAAAAGTAGGATGCTTGACCTGTTATGTGGAGTGATGTTGAATGTTATTATTTGGCTGTTCTAAGAAAAGGTTGTACCAGCATTGAATGGTGTTCTCTGAAGTGCATCAAGGGTGAAAACTCTTTGTGTTTGGATTACATCAACTTCATTGACGATATAACCCTTGATAAGGGGAAATCTGTGTTGGGACATTAAAACCCTCAGGAGGGTTATTCGGCATGCATTGAATCAGATCTAAAAATGTTTGGAGTTGGTATTTTTGCAACAACTAGGCTTTGAAGTGAAATTGCATCATCCAGTATTCCTGGAGGTGTTCCAAAAAATGTATGGTATGATTACTTCACCATTTGATTGTTGAGCTTGTCATAATGATTTCAGAATATGATTTGGAGTGATCTCTTGACATGGTTTGAGCCACTAATTCAGTATTTCCAAGAGGGGGGAATTGCTTGAAAAGAAAGTTTGGCATGTTTTGGTTGATGTTTGGGCAAGCTGATTTCATATTTGCATTCTTCATATTTTTAAACCCCAAGATCCCAAGTTTCATGTATTTTGGAGCTTCCTAGGTAAAATTATGAATTTTTTAAGTAATGTATAAATTTTGCAAACAAAGGGTTTATAGAAAATTCATATCTTCATCTCTGGGGCACCAAAAATCAGTTTTCCTTCATATTTAGATTGTTGGTAATTAATCAAAAAAATTGAGCTTGATTGGGCACATTTTCAGCGAGTTTAGGGCATCCAAAAGTGAGTCGGAATTCTCAAAACAGATCGCTGCCCTAGGAAAGGAAAAATTGCAGGTTTCAGTGTGCTTTTTCAGTCATATCCAGCCCTCTGAAATCTGATTACAGCCATTTAAAAATTAATTTTAGTCATCTTACTTTCAGCCCTAGCTATTTCCGAAAGTCCCCCCTAAAAGGGACATTACAAAGGCACTGTAAGACAAGACTTACATACACACTCAGCCATATTCCTGCATGCAGCCTTTTAGCACTAACCCGCATTGACTTCTCCTTACAAGATCTAGACCAATCCTGGGATTCTTCTAACCTCTCGCACATAGAGAGCATGCACTTTTATAGTTGTGCACCTCCTTAAAATAGCACTTTCTTGCACCGCAAGTGATCGAAGGATAAACACTAAAATAAGGGTTAAATTTGAACCATTGCTTTTTCCACAAGACTCATTGATGAATTGACAAGTGTTAGTCCGCAACCTCTAGGCTAAGTTAATGCATGGAAAGTATGAGACATATTCTAACAATCTCCCACTTGTTGAACACAATCCATCAAGGAGACCACAAATCCATTCTTCAACAGCCCCAGGCTACCAAGCCCATTTCTCCTCTACGCCAAGTAAACTTCTTGGCACACACTGCCTTTGTCAATGAATCCACTACATTAACATTTGTCTCCACCTTCTTGAACAATACCCTCTTCTCCTCCACCATTTCCCTTACAAAATGATATTTCTCATCAATGTCCTTTATCCTAGAGTGATATTCAGGGTTCTTTCTAGAGAAATTGGACTTTGGGAGTCACAATTTATACTTACAACCTTCTGAACGAACCCAACCGACGCACATAACCTTTGAAACCATACCGCTTCCTTGCACGCATGAGTAATTGCCATGTATTCAAATTATGTGGTGAATATAGCAACATTTGCTTAATGCTTACTCATCCAACTCAACACTCCACCGAACAAGTTGAAAATCTACCCACTAGTGGACCTTTGTAGATCAAGATCTCCACCCTATTAGAATCGACAAAACCATGTGGACTCACTTCCTTTCTTACACCAAGATTTTTCCATGGCATGACAACACCTCAGTAGCAAATAGCATGGTTAGTAGTTCCGCAAAGATATCTGAAGATTCTCTTGACCGCGCTCTAATGCTCATTTCTCGGATTGGACATATATCTGCTAATGACTCTCACTGCACATGCAATGTCAGGTCTTGTGCAGACCATTGCATACATCAAGCTTCCGACCACACTTGCATAAAAAAACCTGAGCCATGTCCTGTAACTCCTCTTGTGTTTTTGGGCACCGTTCAGCTGAGAATCTGTAATCTTCCTTTTTGGGACTTAACTGAAAAAGAGGGAAATCAAACAAACCCCAATAATATTAATCCTAGGACTTATAGTCAAGCCTTTCCCCCTTTCCTTCAAAATATGCACATATGCTTCACAGCTGAAAATTCTCAAGTGTTTCAGGAATGGTTTCTTACCATTCCAAGCTTCCTACAAAATCATGTCCTCCAATGTTAGTAATGGTGAACGATTCAGCAAATAGCAAGCATTGATCACTGCTTCAATCCAAAACGTCTGCTCCAGCTGTGCAACACTCATCATACTCCATGCATTATTCATCGGCGTCCTATTCATCAGCTCCACAACTCCATCTTGTTGAGGTGTGTATGGAGTTGTCTTTTTTATTTCAATTCTCAATTGCTTGCAGAATTCCATGAATTCCTTGGAACAAAAATCACCTTCATTGCCCGTGTGAAGGATCTTAATTTCCTATCCTTCCGATTGTCCAAAAAGGCTTTGAATTTCTTGAAAACTTCAGACATCTTCCAAAGAAAGTATATTCATGCTTTCCTAGAAAATTCGTCTATGAAAGACACATAGTAAACAGCTTTCCCAAGTGATGGGACCTTCAACGGCCCAAAAACATCACTATGTATAGCCTACAAGATCCATTTGTGTGCATAGCATTTGTGGGGAGCTTGACTTTTGTCTGCTTTCCATACACACAATGCTCAATAAAGTCAAAGTCTAAGGGACCATCAGTGATCCCTTTTGTCATTCCTTTGGATTGTAGCGAGAATAATCCCTTCTTGCCAATATTACCCAGCCTTTCATGCCAAAGCATAGTCTTCTCTACTGAAACCATGGTGGTCTTCCCATTTTTTTTCATGGTCTGCAAGAACAATAGTAACGTAGCATGCAAAAGTAACCGTATGAGCATCCAATCTGAATAAGGTTCCAGTGTGAATTCTTCTTGCCAACACCATGGCACCTCACAACATTTTATAGCCATCCTTTGCAAACGACACCGGTACACCAGCATCACATATCTTGCTGATCGAAACAAATTCTTTGCAAGACCTGGAATGTGCAGCACGCCAGCGAGAGTATTGAACCCCCCAATGCAAATCTCATAAAGCACATATTAATGTGCACAGTACTGCACACAGTAGAATGTTGAACAAGGAGTTTCTAACCACATTGTGTGAGTATCATGCAACAATGTGCTCATATACCTGTGCACATACCCCTAACCAAGCTTTCCTTGGGCAACAGTGTTGGGCAAACCTAAGCACCACTAGACACTACACAAATGCCTTGCATAGTCCTATGCAAAGTTGGGACAGTCCCTACAAGAAGATCATGAAATCCAACTGCTATGAGATTTGCCTCATCCCAACATAGGCTTCTATAGGCAGTCATTTTGGAGGAAAATGAGGTAAAGAAACAACTTCAAGGAGTCATCTGCCAAAGCACATCTGCATGGGGTTTTCCCATTCAAGTCAAGAGGGAAATAAAATATTATTTTGACCAAAGGATTAGCTCGAAACCCCCTTCTAGTTGCCTAGCCTTTCTTTTCCAATCCACAACTCGGTGAAGGGTTGCCCTAATCAAATGGAATTGCAAATTAAATCATGGTTCCTAAGATAAAGTGTATTCCGCCATTGATTCCAAATTAATTCTCATGTGCAACCTTGAAGTGCTTACTTCTCTGCAAACATCCGCTTATATTATTGTAGGATTTGTTTTCACACGAGTGTGAGCAAAACCAACAAGTTGATGAATCATCATCAGCTCTTAGGCTATCAAATTGTCTTAAATTTATTCTAAACATTGCATCATTTGTTTAAAATATATTTGAGGGGGGTTATGCACAACTTCTGGGGGTCTGACATGACAGACCAGTGCACAACGATCCAAAAGTGAAAAACCTAGCTCAAATGAAAGTCTTTGTTCTTTTTGAATCTTCAGATTTTCACTAACATCACAGAGTTGAAATTTAAGTTGTAATCACCTCGTCCAAGTCCGAAAAGTAGCTCCATTATCTATTTCATCAACGTCTAAATACACGTGTTCTTGTTTCCTTTTACTTGTTGAGACAGAAGTGCGTTGGATTCACTTTTTGCATTCATAAAGAAGAGTGAAGCTTTGACCTTTCCCAAGGTTGAGGACTTGATTCTATAGTATTTAATTTAGAATGTGCATGTCTTTGTATATTTTTTTAAGATGTGATGTATTTTGTCAGATCCAAATTGCTACTGGAATGGACAATGATATCACTATATTTATTATAACCTATCTGTGACATTAACATGATTGTTGGCCATTGGGTCTCATAGGTGAAACATTTTCCCACGCCAACACCACTATTATGTATCAGTCTCATTACCTTCTGAAACACGACAATCAATCAAACATTAAAGGCAGAATTTTTGCAGCAATATATCTACTCAATGCTCAAGCCGACGTTTAGAGTACCATCACCAAAAGTTGCATGTGAATAGTCAATAGGCATCATTTACTATTCATCATTGCCATCTTGAGGGAATCAAGCTCGCTAATCCATTGTTGAAACCAACTCAACCATACCCATCGTAGGAAATAGATCACGAACAGGTCCTCCTCTGGAGTCTGAAGTATCTGATGTATCATGACCACACTCCAAGAGTGGCAAGATGGAGCCAAGACAACCTTAATTGATATTTCCCAATGATACAAATATATGAGGCATTTTTATTCAAGGACATGCTTGTGTCTAAGACCTATGAAAATTGGTTCAATTCCCATGTCATACAATTTTTGTTTGGGTTGTATGAATGTGATGGTCATAACCTAGAGTGGGATTGCTGTTTTTTTATGATTAATTTTGGCATAGACACCAAGCAACTAGTAAAAAATCCTATCAAAAAGCACATAATAATGGGAAATATGTATCAGATTGTCCCCATATGAGATGGACAACCAAATATGTAGGTTGTCAATATTGGATTCTAATATTTAAATCATAATGCAAGCAAAGAAAACAATAGGTCTTATCCTTAGCTACCTTGAGCAAAAGGACTAAGCACGGATTAGTTGGATAAAACAAATGTGTTTTACTACATAGTCACCATCATGATGGTGAGCCCTATGTTTCAAGTAACACACTACACAAGCACATTTACTAAAACAGAAATTATATTTCTTAAATACATTGTAGACAACATGCTCATGTAGGAGTATAGTGATTAAACTTGTATTATTGTTCCCTTCTAAGGTTTATGTCACTTTGATACATAGTAATAAAGTGCATATTGTATTATTCCTCTTTAGGGTAGAGCTTGGACAGAAACAAGTTTCAAAACTCACTTCCAATACAAACCTGCCCTTTTTCCTTGAAGAAAACCAATTGTATTTTAAAAAGCAAAACCATTTCCTTGGTCATTCTCCTTTGATTTAATTCTAATTAAGAAAGATGGTTTGAAACCATTGAGAAAAGGAACAAATGCGATAGATAAATGAGCAGTACGTGAAAACCAAACATAATATGAAGTAGATAATAAGGGATGGCTCATTTAAGCAAAAGAGATGAGAGATAATAAGGCATGGAACAAAGTTACCAATATAAGTAGACGATTATTTGAATGGCCATACTTTTCAACAGATTTTTCAACTGGAAGTTGAGGCGGCATATGATGAGTCCTTAGTCGAGCCTCCACAAATGTATCATTCAATTCACTGCACATCTAGTAATAGAGTTAATTAGCGGGATCATATAATAAAACAGTGGAAAGGGAACATTAAAAAATGACACCTAAATCCATAGATTTTTTGATTGAATTAAAGAAGTGGAAATTTGTATAGGATACTTGTCAACCAAAAATCCATAATAGATTGGTGAAAATGTGTCAGCCCAAGCAGTTAGCCAATTCCCTATTATGGATTGCATTTTCAGTAACATTAATTAATGTCAATCATCTTATGGGAAACAATAAGATAATGATTAGAATGAGAAGATTGATTATTGATGACGAATTGTAAAGTAAATATAATCCTCGCTTATATTTGCTAGGATATAATAGTTTGTTTTATGTTTTTTTATTTGTAATATGTGAGAATATTCTCACTCCTAGTTCAGTTGTTAGACTCAAGTTAGCATAGATAACTATTATCAAGTTATGCTATTTGGAGCTCACATTGGTTGCATCCAACGAATTTAGATTCCATAGAATATTTTATATTTGTCATATTTTATTCCTATAAATTGTTTGTAACTTTTCAAAGACATCAATCAAGTTTAGAATTAAGTTGTGATGATTTTCTTGTCATGCTTTATGAAGACCTCTGTATCATTGTTCTTGGTTCAGCTTGGTATTTCCACATCACCAGTAACAGAGCCATCTTCTGATCCATTGGGTTTGAGTTAGTTTCTAATCAGTTTGGATTTGGATTTAAGGGGCTCTTTTACGCAACTTTCATTTAGAATTACCGTGAGCAAATTCAGACCTCAATAGCACGTTTAGAACATCTGAAAATGGTGGTTTAGAAAAGGAACACACAGAGATCAAGTTATCACAATTCCCGGTTTCTCCATTAACAATCCCTATGCAAGTCCATTAACGTTAATCAAGAAATAATTTTACTAAAAGTATTAATTATGATGACACGCCATGCGGACCTTCCAGCCCCGTGCACCCACTGTGCATTGTACTTTTGGCAGCACCCACCCTCGTTGTGCACACGTGTTGCCGCTGCCACCCAACAACCACTGACAACCTGGGACCTTGTATCTCATGCTAACGTGCAACGTCCACACGATGCTTATATGCAACCAATCGTGCACTGACTAGCGCTGCAACCATCCATCCTATCAACACTCAATTGCACGCTGCTATCGCCATCCTCTATGTCACTACCGTGGTTTCCTATCTACCATGTGCTACTTGTGTGTTGACTACTTGTTGACACACACCCACTGGACAACTACTACCACAACTGCCGCTGACCCTTTCAATGCTGCCAACAACACAGCCTCCACTGGTCTTGCCACAACTTGTCTACCCCAACACACATTGCTACGTCTTCTTCCAGTCAGTTCTCTTCTACCATCAGCAGTCCTTCCACCACTGGTGAAAACAAAACTTTATTAACTTTGTTACTGAGGTTATTAACAATGTCTTAGTAGCTTTAATATGTTTTAAAAACAAAATTTTAAACCCATTATTATTATTTTTGTTAGTAAAAAAGGAATGCTAGTTTTAGCAAACCCCATTGAATATTGGCAGGTGGGGCCGCTTTTGGCCAACATGAAAATAGGAATACCTTGCATTTGTTGGCTTATTTTTTACTTGTGAGGAAGATATGTTTGTTTTCCACTTGCCATGGCCACTAATCTTGCTGAAAATAGTTAAGCTAGCCAATGTTGTAGCCAGTTTGACTACTCAAATTGACAACGTCACTACTGCTACCACATTTCCAACCACTCATAAGGAAAAGTGTGAAGTCATGAAGACCCTCATGACCCTGGGGAACTTGTTGGATTCTTGACATGGCTTCTGGGTTTGACTACAACAGTAATGCCGAAATGGACAGGACCCGTTTGCAAAGTTGAAGATCTCATGCATCACTAATTTCTTGATTGCTGAATGACAAAGGTTCTCATAAAACTATCAACACTTGGGACCAGCTTGCCACAGTTCGTTGAGAGATGTTTTACCCATTCAATTACAACCAAGACTTGGTAAAGAAATGGCTTTGCTTGTGTCAAAGAATCCACATGTTCATATAAGATTATGTCTGCCAGTTCAATTGCATGAGAATCGCGCTCGAGGAGGTAGATGAAGCACCAGTTCTCATTCTTAAAATCAAGAGTAGTTTACATGAACACCTGTTTGGAGAGTTGAAATATATCCATATTGAGATACTTGATGTTGCATTCAATCAAGCACAACTAATAGAAAAACTTGCAGCCCAACACAATGCCTCTCATCCTTCATTTTCTTTTGGCAATTCGAGATTAAAGACTTCACAATCTCAAAATCTTCCTTCAATAGATAAACGATCTTTCTGTTCATCTGTTTCTCACAGTACTCATTCTCTTTCTAATGCCAAGAACGTTGGGAAATTTTGTGGGTATTGTAAAAAGAAGGGACATGATAAGTGTGAATAATTCAAACTCAAGATGAAGATTGTAATTGTGCACTCTCCTAAAAAGGAAACAAAGAACAATCCCATAGAGACTTCTATTAATTATAGAATTTACGATGAGGTTAAAGGTTGACTTAAAAAGCTCACCTTGATGCATTATCAAACTTCACAAGAGGGTTGTGACAGCTTGTTTGTCACTGGTGCTCACAACACACATAATTTCTAAGTTGATTGTATCATCGACAATGGCTTGCGAAAAAATATGATAGTGAGATCCATTGTTGCCAAACTACACTTGATGGACCCACAACCTCATTAACATATACTAGGATGGAAGTATAATGATTCATCCACACAAATCATGCACACATGCACTGTCTTTTTCTTTTGGTCCCAAGTTTGTTGATGAGGTCACCTGTGATGTGACCACTATGGATGTTGTGGCCTACTGCCTAGAAACCCCATATCAATATGATAGGAACACTCACTATGATGCATCTAACAACACCTACACATGCAACAAGATAAATTTTAAAAAAACTAGTCGAATGCACAACGAACACAAAAAGCAAAGTATTCGGTTTCAGGCAAGCATCTAAGGCAATCAATCAAGCAACAACACTGGCATTAATTTTCATAAGGCCACAATCTAATTCACAGAAAGAAAATATCACATTTCCACACAGCATGCAAGTATTCATCAGCTTTTGCAGTCCTATTAAGATTTGTTTCAAGAGCCTAAGACACTTCCCCCGAACAGAGAAATCAATCACACAAATGACCGTCATGTTATTCTGAATTCTAATGCCCCATTGTATTGCACATCGATAATTCATAATACAAAGTGATGAAATCAAAATGAAAATTCAAAACTTCTTGGCCAAAGGTTTCATCCAACTGAGTACATCACCTTGTGCTTCTCCAATCGTACTTTGCTCAAGAAGAGAGAACTTGGAGCCTTTGAAAGGATTTTCGGGCATTACATAAAACTAAAAAAATTGATAGCCACTTTCTGAAATTGACGACCAACCATATCAAGGTACAAAGTTCTTCTTCGGCATTGATCTAAAGAGTGGATATCATCAAGTAAGAGTTTCTGCAGAGGGAACATAGAAAACAAGTTTCAAAACTAAAATGGATCTTTCTGAGTGGGTATGATGCCTTTCATTTTCCTCTCCAACACCAAGAAGGTACATTTCCAACATTTGGAGCATGTTCTTTGCACAATCTAGAAGACTGAGTTATATGCCAATTTATTGAAGTGCTTATTTGGTCAGACATTGATCTACTATCTTTGATTTGTCATTGATGCCCATGGAATTTGAGTGGATCCTACCAAATTGGAAGTTTTCAAATGGATGACGACTCCTACTGTCACAAATTTAGGGAGTTTTCTCAGTGTTGAAAACTTCTATCATAAATTCATCCTTGGCTATTCGTATATTGCCTCGCCTTTGCACCAGTTGACAAAAACCAATGTTGTGTTTCAATGGACAGAGGCCCATTTTTGTTGCAGTAAAAAATAATTTGTGTTCTTCACGTTCTTGTATTGCCCAAACTCTCCCAGCATTTTGAGACCAAAACAAATGCTTTGCAATTTGCTCTTGGAGTCAATTTGAGGTAGAATGGCCATCCAGTGGCCTACCATTTAAAAACATTGTCTAAGAGCAAAAACAGAAACTACTTCACTAGCGATACTGCCTCGCCTTTGCACCAGTTGACAAATACCAGTGTCGTGTTTCAGTGGACAGAGGGCCAATTTTGTCCATTCAACACATTAACAAAAAAATGTGTTCTTCACTTGATTTTTTATTGCCCGAACTCTCCCAACATTTTGAGATCAAAACAAATGCTTTGCAATTTGCACTTGGAGTCATTTTGAAGCAAAATGGCCATCCAGTAGCCTATCATTCAAAAACATTCTCTGAGTGCAAACAAATGAAACTACTCCACTACTAATACAATATTTTATGCACAGGTCTGAGCTGTCAAATAATAGAGACATTACCTTCTAGGTGAAGAAACCATTGTGCATGTTGATCATTTGCCTCTCCAGTTTCTTAAATCTCGAAAGAAAATTGAAGAAGCTAGGCATGTGGAGTGGGCATCCTATTTGCAGCAGCTTCTTTTGGTCATGAAATACAAAAAGGAGACCACCAACACTATTTTGAAGAAGCTAGGCATATGAAGTGGGCATCCTATTTACACAGCAGCTTCATTTGGTCATCAAATACAAAAGAGGGACCACCAACACTGTTGCAGATTGTTTGAATCACCCTCCTACAACTCACACTTTGGTTGTTACCACTTCACATCTTGGATTTCAGACTTGGGCTTCTCAATATATAGATGATCCAAACCATGGGAAGGTCTACCAAAGTCTCTAAGATCCAACATCTTCCAATCTGGTACCCTTTCAGTATTTCCACATCAAAGAAGGGTTGTACAAATTCGATAAGTTGTGTATGTCTTATGATTGCCTGTCGTGGCCCCTTTTCAGAATTAAAATAAATCAAGAGACCCATAGTCTTTTCCTTATTTCCCATAGGCTAAGGGATAAAGTTAGGGAAATAATTTAATAATAACATGGCTTATTATTAAATAATTGCCAAAAATAGGAGAAAGCAATTATTAATAATAGCATGCAATTGACTATATAAGCATGGGATGCCATAAGGAAGAGATAACTAATTCTTTTTGATGGAGCTTGCTGTCCTGGAGGATTTCGGCGCCAAAAGGAGTGTTTTGCATTAAAGAGTATTTTCCATTGTCAGGAAGTTTCCACTTTCGGCGCCTAGGGTTGGAGAAGTTTTATTTTTGTTATTCCAAACATCTGCATGTTAGTATAAGTGCCCAGGTGAATTAATAATATTATTAGTTTGCTTAGCATGCAAGCAAGGTCTCAAATTTTAGGGCAGAAGACTTTATAAGAAGATTTTGGTGATAAAAATTGAGTATTCATGCCATGGACTCCATATTTGTCTGAATCAATTGCAGGTATTCATCATAGGTGCTCATATTGGTGAAAAGAAGTCAAAATCAATATACGACACATTGAATATATCTTCTGAATCAGAATAAATTGCAGGATCTGCACAAATTGATCCAATTACAAGGGATTCTAGCAAAAATAAAAGAAAAAGAGCTCAGACAAAAATTATTTCAGGCATGATGAAAGAAGCGGTTGTTAAAGCGGATGGAAATTTACTTGGTCACATGTTTGACAAGTATATTCAGTTTCAAAACAAAGGAAAAGCGTAGAGTATGACGGCCGGCACATTTTCCTCCTTCCCTTCTCTCTTTTATTTTTATTTTCTCGAACAAAATTGTAAAACTAAAGTAATTGGTTAAAAGCCATTATTTTTAGTTATTTGAAAGGATCCTTAATTGAGACTAGGTGGCAGACATGCAAAGCTTTGATTTAGTCTTCAAATGTGTGTCATGTAGAGAGAAATTTCAAGGGAAAGACTGTCAGTTGTTTTCTTTATAGCTTTTGCATGTGTCAGTTTAGTTATTGCTTTCCTATGTGTAATTTCCTTCTATACACTATAAATAAAAGAAGAACCTACGGCTTAAAGGATCAGAATTGGTAATCAGTATTCTTGAGTTCCAAACTTTGTGCTGAAACCCTTGATATCCTTTCTAAAAACTGAGGAATTGAACAGAGGCAGATTTCTAGAGAACTTTGTGTCAACGGTGCATTACTTCTTACTCTTGTGTGGATTTTTAGATAAACTTTGTGTTATCTAAGGTTTATATTAGAAGTTTTTCATTTCCTTTCCTTTACTTTTGTTTTGTGAGATCTATTTGTTTTGTCTGTGTGTATGAAACCAACTCCTTTCTTCTTTCCCCAAATCCTATCATTTCCCCCTTGGTTGAAAATATTTCTTTACAGCTGCTTACTTGCTGCATAATTGCTTAGCTATGGTTCATGAGCATTGCAGTTAAAATAAAACCCACAGATAGTTGCTAGGATCCATAATTGACAAAAATCTTACACGAGAGCCTCATCGGCAAATCATGGAAATTTATCTCATGACTGCCTACATTTTTAGCTATGCAGAAAATCTAGCCAACAATTTTTGGCGACTCCGCTGGGGAACAACAATCTTTTGCAGACCAAAGCTTATCTTGCTAGTTCCCATAGAACTTTCAACCTAGTTGAACGCCTATTTACCCGATCTTTCAAGGCACAAGGAAGGACTGACCATTTTTATAGATTACAGGAACAATTCAATTTCAATCATCCTTCTCAAGTTAGAAGCCGCAGATTCAGTCTTTCGCCAAGACGAAGAGTGCAAACTCCTCCAAATCCAAATCACCTTCAGCATAATCCAACAGTTGGAATTATCTATCAAGTCTACTCCCAGAGAAGACATGTTGCTCCATTTATTATGCAGAATTAGAATCACAATCAGCCGCTAGGATATTTGAGAGACTTTCCTGAGCAGTTAAATAGGATAGTCAAATATGTACAATCACTAGGACAATCCAATACATCAAAAGGCCTTTTGCCTAAGCCCAAAGATACTCCTCCCTAGAACAACACTGTAGTTGTTAAATCCTCACCATCTTTTGAAAGAGTGGAACCGTTCTATATTTCCCTATTGCTTAATGGTTTCAAGTTAAGCAACTACATTTTAGATTCAGATGCTTCTGATAATGTCATGCCAGCTAAAGTTGTAGATGCTCTTGGGCTTACCCTGACGAAGACCATAGGAAGGTGTTATTCCATGGAGAGACAAGTCCCTTTAATCGGACAAATCAAAGATGCACAAGTTGTTCTGGCAGCTTTTCCTGACCAAAGATTAAAGATGACAATCTTAGCTGGAGATATTCTTGTTTCCTATGGGATGTTGCTAAGTAGAAACTTCTGCAAAGAGCTGGGAGGAGAAGTAAATATGGATTGGTCCTGTGCTCATATTCCTATCAAAGGAATAAATCAGAAGCTGGAGCTAGAAAAGAGATCCAAGTACACGGTTACGAAATCTGAGGATCCTAAATCTCAAATTCTTTTTCAGGAATCTGGTTGTGGGGTCTATTTCTTAAAAATGGACAAAGACGTCCCAGAGCCAGAACCAGAAGGAGCTGAAATGTTTGGACTCTACAGTTTAAAGGCACCTATTGTTCTTTTGGATCAAGAACTGGTGTTCTACTAATATCTCTAGATCATGAGATATTACCATACGGCGGAATATGAAGACTTGCTGCTAGGAATGGAGCAAGCTAAAAAGAAAGGAGTAAAACTCCTCAAATCCCAAGGAGATGCTGAACTTCTAGTAAAACAAGTTCGAGGGAAAAATCAAGTCAAAGGAGATAAGATGAAGCATTATAGAGATAGAGTGCTTTATGCCACATTCAATTTTGTAGCCTTCTCTATCGAATCCATTCCAATAAATCAGAATTCCAAGGCAGAATCTTTGGCAGTCACAGCTACACTATTGAATCCAGATAGACCACCGTCCATATTCAAACAAGGAAACTATAAAGTGGAGATGGTCTACCACCCAAAAGTCCCTGATAATGTTGAACAGTGGCAGACTTTCAATGATGACAAACAAACATCTGCATATCTGGAACAAGACAACTTTGACAAGTTGTGTGTTGAATGTAGTAAATCACTAGCACGACAAATAGTCACATGCAAAACTAATCGAGGTTATGATGATAGTAGTGGAATAATCCAACCAAAAGGTAACAAAATTCCTGAGGGTTTAGTTTCCTTAGTGGAGACTTTCAACAAGCGTGATCAGTACTTGAAGAAGAACAAAGAATATGGTGATTGTTCTTCCTCAGATATGCAACAGGTAAATCTGGGAACAGAGGAAATTGATGTAGACTTCACCAAAGAGAGAAGAAAGAATGAGCCACCACCAGATGAAGTTGATAAGGACTTGCCTAAGGTATTTGACAAGAAGGCCAGGAAAAGGAAGTTCGAAATCGGACACTGGGTACTCTAGTGGGACAAGAGACATGAACCAAAGGGCATGCACAGCAAATTTGATTCACGATGGAAAGGGCCCTTCATGATCAAGAGAGCGGCTGGGATGGATACTTTCTTCCTTGCCTACCAAGATGGAATTGAGTTACCATTGCCTTTCAACAAGCAGCATCTGAAGTTGTTCAGAAATTGAGATACAGGGTAAAACTTGTTTGTATATAAATAAAACTTTTGTTGTTTTCTTTTCTTTTCTTTTTCTTTTTGTTTTGTTTTTGTGGCCTGACCCTGAACCCAATGGACAAGACACGAAACTAGAGATGTTGGGATCTCATCTTCACTCCTTTCATTTTGAAAGAGGTAAAGATATCCACAGACGAAGCCAACTGGTGTCCCCAGATTTCACCTTGAAATCTAGGACTACCCATTTAAAAAAAATCATTCTTTTAAAATAACGGGTATTTTTGTGTTTTTATTGCCAGAAGATGTCTGTATTATGTTAGGATATTCTCAATGAATCATATGAGCCAATTTTGAGAAATACCCAGATGCCCAAACTCATTTTATCCCTCCGTCAAGATTTGTCTACAGGGAATTTTTATTTAATTATTTATTGAATAAATAATGCCTCGTTTGAAGTAAATTGTGCTCCAGTTGAATCCTGTTGAAGTTTTGCATGCCAATATTCACTCATCTCATTAGGGTTTTCACCAAGAATGAATTCAGGGCATTGTCTGCAACTTTTGGCAACGTTTTTCACTTTTATTTATTTCTTTTGCATTTTTCTCTAGTTTTCTTCTCGATTTCTCTATGAAATTCCCCTAGGTCAATTCTTTCGCCAGTATAGTTTGTTTAATTGCCTAAAGCATCTGGAGATCATCTATCGACACAGCATCAGAAGGAATCAACTTCAAAATGCAAGCTTCTGACCAAAAAAGATTAAGTCATGCACAAAAAGCCTCTCCTAGGCAAGTCACACATTCTAGAATTAATGAGTGTAAGTTGCGATGGGATTTTTAGTAGTGGTAGGCAAACGGGTATTTCTTACTTGCCTTGCAGGGTACTTTTTCCCATGAAGTCAAAGTCACTTAAGCTGCGATGGGAAAATTAGAGGCGGCAAGCAGGCAAGAATTTCTTACCTGCCTTGCAAGGTAAAAATTCCCATTATAAAATAAAGAAAAATCACTTAAAGCACCGATGATAATTTTTTGCCTGCCTGACAGGCTAACTTTTCCCACCAAAGAGATTTATTCACCCATGCAAGTCGCACTTTATCAAAGGAGGCCAGTTTTAATGCAAGTCGCACTTTTTGGAAGGAAGACTTTAAGCTACCAGTGGGAATTTTGGCAGTGGCAGGCAGGCGGGAATTTCTTACCTGCCTTGCAGGGTAATTTTTCCCATGAAGTCAAAGTCACTTAAGTTGCAATGGGAATATTAGAGGTGGCAGGAAGGCGGGAATTTCTTACCTGCCTTGCAGGGTAAAAATTCTCATTATAAAAGAAAAATCACTTAAAGCACCAACAGGAATTTCTTACCTGCCTTGCAAGTAAAAATTCTCATTATGAAAGTCAAATCACTTAAGTGGAAGAGGGGATTTTTGGAGCTGCAGTGCAGGGTGGAAATTCCCATCAAAGTTGACTTCCTATTTTTGGAAATTACCCTTGCTAAAAAATGCGACCCACCTTGGGTGAATAACAATGCATTTAATAATATTTATTAATGGTTTATTCACCCAATTTTGGCGCCATAAATAGAAGGAAAGTCAATGCAAGTGGAAGAGCTAAAGAGAAGTCAAGGATGCATGCTAAAAATAAATAAAATAAATTTATTTAAAAGCAACCAGCAGCATGCATAATTGGGCGCCCAATTTGGGTGAATAAACATGATTGTTTATTAATTAAATTGCCAGAAATAGGAAGGGCAATTATTAAAAATAGTATGTTGAGGATTATATAAGCATGGGCTGCCATAATGAAGAAGCAATTAATTCTTTTTGCAAAGGATTGCAGCCCAGACAGGTTTTGGCGCCAAAGGAAGGAGGTTTTTGCATTAAAGAGTGTTTTCATTGCCATGAAGCTTCAAGGTTTGGCGCCTAGGGTTGGAATGGCTTGATTCTTGCTATGATAATTATCTGCATGTTGGTATAAGTGCTCTGGTGAATTAAATAATATTTTTGTTTTGCTTTGCATGCAAGAAAAACCTCAAATTTTAGGGCAACAGGCTTTATATGCAGATTTTGGTGATAAAAATCAAGTATTCATGCCATGGACTCCATCTTTGTTTGAATAAAATTGCAGGTATTCATCACAGGTGCTCAAATCAATGTCAGGTACATTGAATATATCTTTCGAATCTGAAGAAATTTCCAGATCTGCACAAATTGATCCAATTGCAAGGGATTCCGGTAGAATTAAAAGAAAAAGAGCTCAAACAAAGATTGTTCCAGCCATGTTGAAACATGATGAAAGAGAAAGATCAACAGAATCATGCCTAGCTTCCAGATTTGCTAAAGTCAATGATACAGACATAGGCCCTGAACTTATCACCGATTTAATTGACAGATCCAGATCTCATAATTGCAAAGGCTTCCGGAAAAAATTCATCCTCTTGTTTCTAACGCAGCCCGTGTAGAAGTCAGTGCATGGAAAATTCCTTCCAGGATCTTGTGCATGTGCTCCCAATCTTCCAGTTGAAGCCTTCATTGAATTTACTTGTATTTTCCTTCACCCAGAGTGCTTTCCAGAATTTAAAATTGCTCATATGCAATTTTAAATAAAAGATGATGAGTTTTGTCTGAATTATTTACGGCAAACATTGCACTAGTGCATGTACTGAAGAACTGCAAAAGCTTCAAGGATAGAAGGGGAAGACATGTCAGAGGTAGCACCCGCAGGAAAATCACAGTCAATTGCTTCTAGATCCAGTTTGGTGAGAATCAAAGGAAAGAATTCAACAACATATGGGAGTATCTCAGATCCACGGTAGAGATATCATTCAGATCATTCATTGCTAAAATAGATGAAGCAGAAGTACAATACAGGTTAGATCAACATGCAGAGTATGGAAGAAGAACAAGACTGGGAGGGTTGCAGCTTTTTTCTTATTTCTTTTCCTCTTTCTTTTATTTTCTCCGACAAAGTAATTGAGCAATCAATTAAATTATAAAACTTAAGTGATTGGTTTAAAAGTCGTTACTTGAAGAAGTCAATTACTTGGAAATAGGTGGCAGACATGCAAAATAGAAGGTTCTATTTTTCAGTTATAAATCATGCATGTCATGCAAAGAGGAATTCCAGGAGGAAGATTGTCAGTTGTTTCCCTTTTCATAGCTTCCACATGCGGGAATTCATTTAAAGCTTCTTATTTGTAATTGCCCTTTATACACTATAAATAGAGGAAGAACCTACGGGTTAAAGGATCGGAATTTGTAATCAACATTCTTGTGTTCCAGACTTTGAGCTGAAACCCTTGATAGCTTTCTGCAAGCAGAGGAATAGAGAGGAGTATTTCTGGAAGAACTTTGTGTCAACGGTGCATTCGTCTCTTATTTATTTCTAGATCTATTCATAAACTTTGTGTTATTCTAGATCTAGATCTGAAAGTTTCCTTTGCTTTGAATTCTGTATTTCATGATCTATTTGTTTTAATCTATGTGCATGCGATCAACTCTGTAAACTATTGATTGGGTTGCACATCTTCTCTCCTTTCTTCTCGTTTTTGCAGATTTTTCCTTTCTTTTACAGCTGCTTACTTGCTGCAAAACTGTCTAGCTATGGTTCATGAGCTACATAGTTAAAGTAATACCAACAAATAGATATTAGGAAATATAACTGACAAAATCTTACACGGGAGCCTCACCAGTAAATGAGGGAGATTTATCTCATGACTGCCTAGGTTTTCAGTTGTGCAGAAAATCTAGCCAACACATGTTGTTGATGAATCACTTGAAATAGAAGACAAACTGTTGATCTTCGCTGGCAACTCCAAGGATTGGCTACCTAGATGATGAATGGCCCAATGAAGGGTATTATCGAATCTTTTGAAGATAATGATGGTCATACATTTGCGGTTTCACAAGGTCTCAAACACGTCAAAATGAGCTTCCTCGAGTGGACAGAGGATAGAAAGGGAAGATCCTGGACCAGATGTTACCATTCTGAAAACATTCAAGGCAGCTCACTTCCTTCTTCATTAGCTCCAAGAGACAAGCAAGTAAGTTCCTCTAATAAACAGCAAAGGACAACTGGACAAACTGCTAAAGTAAGCCAACCTTTTGATATTATTTCTTCTCAAAAATGTGACTTGCATGAAAGATAGCTCTTTTCCAAAAGTGCGACTTGCATTATGACTCATGCCTTTAAAATTGCATGAAAATTGTCACTTGAGGCAACGTGGAAATTGGATGCGGAAGGCAGCCTTGAAAATTGTGACTGACATGAAGACTGCATTTCTTTCCTGTTTTGGATTTTTGGTGAAGAAAACACAAGGAGAGAATAAAATTTGCCATTTTTAGAAAGGGTCCAGGAAGATGTAGCAGCAAAAACTTGCATGTGCCATAATTTTCATTCGTTGGCTCCGTTTTAGGTGTCGTTTTCTCTAAAAGTGCATATTTTCTCGAGCTCTACACATTGATGGCAATATTTTCTTATTTTCATAAAATCCATTTTTGCACCTTTTTGGACCAAGCAACTTCTTGCAATCTTCTGAAAGAATCCTGAGCTCTGATGCCTGATTATGACAGATTAAGTAATTAAAAATACTAGATAGATTTTTCAAAACCCTAGGCTATGGGGAAAGATTATAAGAAGAAATGAATAGGCTACGGGAATAATATAAGAAAATAAATTTTGAAACACAGATTTTATAAACCAAAACAAAAGAAGTTGCAAGCAATTGCTCGAAAATTTTCCAATTTTCGGATTTTTTTGCCCTTCTTGCCCTCAATTTAATCAGATTTCCGAACCTGGTGGTAAGCTATTGAAGTATGTCAGTTTTGACTGTCTTAGTATAACTTAAGTCACTCCAATTTTGAGCTCAATCTATTTTTAACTCCAACTTTTAAATAAAGAAATTGACTATTTTGCTTCAGACAAGATGCCTTGTCTAAATGGATAGAGTGAGTTTTGCACACAGTAAAAACTTAGAAGGAATTTGGACTTTTATGACTCTCTTGTGCTGCCTTAGAAAATGCAAACTAAAGTGATGCCTGCAAAACAAACACAAAACGGCCCGTTAACTTCTAAAACAAACTCTGGATTGTCTAAAGGGGTAGCTCTTAAGTTACTAACTCAAAATCTTGGGGACCAATATACTAATAAAACCTTCCAATTTGATGTTGATGTGCCCTCATCGTCACACTAACTGAAGGATCTTGACCATCTAACGCTGTACATACTTCACCTAAGGCCTGATCAAGTAGTCTGAATCTACTAAAGGCCAACTGCTTCGACTACCCATCTTCAATCCTCTAGTCCATGCATCTAAAACCTTTAGTTGAGACCCCAAACTTGATATCTTCCTGGAGGACATTATCCTGAGATATCATAGCTGGGGAGATTCCAATGTGCAAAACAATATTTGTGAATCATCTACAATGTCAGCATCCTGGTGGGTCCATCCAGACAGATATGGCTCTGGGTCCAGGTTACTAAGGCAGTTCCTCTAACCCTTATTGCGAAAGCTGTCATCCTATAGTTTATGTATCTGGCTAATAGATTGAGATACTAAACTGAAGGTTGTACAGTGTAGATCATGTATAAGTGTAGGTTGTCACACCCAGATACATACAAGATGTAAATCTAGGCATGTCCATAATACGATCCTGTCATATCCTAAACATAATGCGAGTACACAGCCTGGTTCTAGGACGTATACAAATCGTACTATGTATACATACAGAAATTTATATATCAGCATATAACAGTCCAAATTTACATATATGGCTATGCCAAGCCTGTCTAACTATTATCCAAACCATAATGCATTATACCAAACATAAAGGCAACCAATCAAAGCATAACAAAGACATTCCAGATTCATATTTGATTGTTGATCTTGTAAGCTTTGGACCACCATGTAGGAGGGAAACCATAACACAAGAGATTCTTGCTGATTATCAATGTAGCCCAATTAGGGCTTTTTGAATCCTACAAGATTTTTATCCCAAGGATGAATTCAAGATTGCAGTTTTGCAGCATTTTCCTGCTCATTTTGCAGGTTCTTCCAACACTTCTTTGGAGGATTCACCAGATTTGACCTCTAAAGGAGATATGTCTGCTATGCTTTCAGATAGCTGTGGCTAACTTGAAAAACTGTTGCATTTGAGAGTCTAGATCTAACTTTGAATTTTCAGCCAACCATTTCACTTGAAAGCTTCTATGTACATACCTTTATAATTGGTTTCACCTTGTTAAAATTATTGGTAGTAACACCCAAATTAAGAGGCTGCACAAAAGGAATTGCACATCACCCTCAAGCAAATTTAAATGACCCCAATGCCTCCCATAGCAACTCTACCTATGTATTAAACTCTAGAGGCGGTCCATCTGAATTAAATGGTTCATATCCCAAAGGAGGGGCCAAAAAATTGACTGTGTCTCTTTGGGATTAAATATGAAACCAGGGTAAAGTGGCTTCTCTTGGATCGAAGAGAAAGTATGATTACACATATGCATCCCATTCCGGAGATAAAGTGTTGGGTAAAGATAAACTTATGCTTAAGAAGTTTCAGCTATATTGATTTATTTTTTTCCCAGATATGTGGAGACCATCTTGCAATTTGCTCTTGTACTGAAAAAATTCAGTTATTTCTTTCTTTCCAAAAATTCCATAGAAGAAGAGAGATCCCACTCCATTATTACCGGAAGAAGCCTTTGTCCTGTAGGAAGCAGACTTTGCCACTCTTTGATAACCATGTTCAAGGGAATCAAAGTTATGCCACCTCAAGGTGAAAAGAGTCGCAAATTGTTGCCAAATATGAACAACCCAGTTTCGACATAGGAAAAATAGGTGAGTAAAAGATTCCTATATCTTGTAAGCATTTAACACATCTAAAAGGTCCATAAAATCCTTTCTTAATAAGATGATCATTGTTAAAACCCTCCTTATGAACAAGAAGCCACAAAAAAAAACTCACTTTAGGCCACATCCCCAAAATACAAAATATGCTTGGCCCTGAGGAATTTTAGAGGATGAGGATTGTCGATCACCAAGGATGCATAGGATTAGAAATTGTGTAATTCCCAAGGGATCTAGTCCCCATCCCAATTTGTCTGGAAAGTGAACTGAAGGAGTCATAGGACGATTGAAACTGAACAATTGTTATGCATCATAAAAATATGATGCATCATGCTCTTTAGTTAAGTGGCCATTTAGCTTTGCACAAATCCAATCTTTTTCACTTTCCCAACGATTGGATGACAGTCTTCCATAATGGGAAACCTTCCTCCAATCCAATATTCCTGCAGTTGCTTCATTAGTGGAATGAGCTGAGGATATTGTAAAATAAGAGGTTTGTTGTCCATCCCATGAGTCAGTCCAGAAAGTTGGCAGATTGCCCATTATTCACTATCTAGAACAACTTGCAATAATGTCATGGCCCATTCTAATAACCTGTAAGATAGGAGAGCCCTTTAGGAAGGGAAGAACGCACAATTTCTTCCGGGGGATCCCCACCAATACTTGGCTCTCAAGTGTTCAGCCCAAAGGTCATTAGGGATTTAAAATTGAGCATCCTCCAATACAATTTTGCAGCTAAGGCTTGCATCTGGCTTAGGTGAAGATCTAAATCCCAAACCACCTTCATTTTTTGGCTCTACAAAGAGTTTTCCATTTGACTAATGACCATTTCCGCTGTTTTATCCTGATTCCACTCCATAAGAATTTTTAGCACAGATAGAGTCCACCTGTTTCAACGTATTATCAAGAATATGTAGCACCAATGCAATGTATATGGGCATAGCTTGGAGAACCGATTTGACCAATGTCATCCTACCTCCTGAAGAAAGCCATTTGTTAGTCCATTTTTGAAGTTTTAACTCATACCTATGGATTAACCAATGCCAGTCTTTCAACTTGTGAGACGCTCAAGGGACACCCAAGTATCTTAAGGGAAGCACTCCCTTTTTGAATTGAAGAATATTTAAAATTTGGTCCTCTTGTTGTCTAGAGCAATGAAAGAAAAAATATTGGACTTTCCTTGGTTAATCAACTGACCAGTTGCTTGTGAGAACGTATGAAGAACTTTATGGATTTGTTTCACTTCAATAGAAATAGTTTTTCCAAGCATCGTGTAGTCGTTAACAAATTGGAGATGGAAAATAAGAAGAATATTTTTGGCCACCTGAATACCATGAATTTTCTTTTCCTGACAGGCTTTCTTTGCAAGTCTTCCCAAGCCTTCCGCTAAAATGATGAATAAGAAACGTGATAAAGGGTCTCCTTGCTTTATACCTCTGGAGGCACCAAAAAATTCCGAAGCAGAGCCATTAAGTAAAACTGCAAAGGAGACAAAAGAGATACAAGCACTTATCCATTGGATCCATTCTGTAGAAAATCCAAATTGGGCTAGAACTTTGCACATGAAACCCAATCAACCCTTTCATATGCTTTCGATAAATCCAGTCCGATAAACATAGCTGGATTTTTTTGTATGTCCATAGAGTGGAGGATTTCCTGGGCTAGAACAATTTCATCATGAATATGACGACCTGGCACAAAACCTCCTTGTTCAGAGGAGATAATATTTTACAAGAGAGGTGTTAGCTGTTCCGTTACAGTCTTAGTGATTATTTTGTACAGGACATTACATAAGGCTATAGGTTGGTAACCTGGAATATCCTCCACATCATTATTTTTTGGGATTAGAGAAATGAAAGTTTTTATTTATTTGCTTGAGCAAAGTTCTGGCATTCCGTACCCTCCTCAACCACCTGTAGACGATCCCTTTTGATAATCCCCCAAAATGTCTGGAAGAACTCGATCGAGAATCCATTGGGACCAGGTGTTTTTCCTTTTTTCATTTGGAAGACAATACTATGGAGTTCTTCCTCCGTAATGGGCTTCATCAACTTGTCATTTTCTTGTTGAGATATACAAGTAGGAAGGATATTCAAAATTTGTTGTTGTGAGTTCAAGTCTAGCTGTTGAGAAGTAAACAGTTGCTGAAAGTACTGCTGAGGCACTTGCTTCATCCCCTGACTCGAGTACACTCTGGTACCATCCCCTTTGATTAGAGAGTGAATTTGATTTTGGGCTCTTCTGGCTTGAACAGATTTGTGGAAGAAAGTTGACGTTTTGTCCCCCTCCTTTAACCACTGAATCCTAGATTTTTGCTTCCACATGATTTCCTCCCTAGTTTCCCATTCTGGAAATTCTTCTTTCAAACGACATTCCTTTTTGAAAATATCTATAGAATACTGCGAATGTCGGTGAATAATATTTAGATATTGCAGCCGTTCCAAAATCTTTGTTTTTCTGTTTGTAATATCCTCAAACTTATTCCAATTCCATGCTTTTAGTTTGGATTGTAAATATGATAATCTTTTTTACAAACATGTACATTTGAGTTCCATACCTAGGCTTTCCCTCCAACCATCAATGCTGAATAAGTTTATCGATATCCTTATGACATAACCACATAAGTTGGAAGAGAAAAGGAGCTTTGCACGGTGAAGTTCTACTTATCTCCAAATAGAGCGGCCAGTGGTCTGAGCCACTATTATTAAGAATCATTCTCCGAGGGGTATAATCTTTATCCCACCAATCTTCAGATAGCAGAAATCGATCCAGTCTTTCTAAGATACAATCCTCCCCCTGGCTTTTGTTAGACCATGACATTGCTCCATTAACAATAGGCACATCCACCAGCTGATGAGAATCCATGAAATGAGTCATAAAGCTCGAACTGACATCAATATGGGGATTACTTCCCTGCTTATCTTGGTTATTTAATTTAGTATTGAAGTCCCCTCCTAATATGATTGGTAAATGAGGGAAGGAGCTAATAAGAGAAGACATAGCTTGCCATTGGTCTGCCTTTTCTTACAGATGACCGGAGCATAAACATTAAAGATTAAAAATTCTTGGTCAACTGTTGTGGAATAGACATGTAAACACAAAACACCTTTGCTTGCACATGAATTTAGTACAGTAATCACTTTGGAATCCCAACAAGATACCAACCCTCCTTAAGCTCCTTGAGAACTTATAGATTAATGTTTAGCTTGGGGCCAGAGATTGTCAACTAACACAGTCAGAAGATCAATAGAGGCGTTGGTTTCTTGGATACTAATCAACGTAGGATGCTCCTTATTAATCATTCTTCCGAGTTCTTGAATTTTTGTGGGAGAACCCTTCAAGCCCCTTCTATTCCAAGTGATCAACGTCATTGGGAAGGGCTATGAATAAATTGGGATAAGTCCCGTATTGTACATGAATGGCTCATATTGTGACCCTCCTCCTGAAGTTTAGCATGTTTTGACTTTCTACCAAGCTTTATTTTAGTATCCATTTTATATTTTATATTTTTCTCTTATTCCATGCCCAATGTATAATCCATTTGGTTTGGCATATTAGGGCCTTTGACCACAATAGCCTTATCCATACGTTCTACCTCTTTTGCTTGTTGGTGTTGGTCCTGGAATTACTCATGGTATTTAGTTTTCCATTGATAGCTTTTAACCAATTTTTCACTTGCACCCTTAGTAGGTTGGGCTTGGAAGATCACCATCTGATTCTGATCTTGTGCATCCTGTTGATGTGGAATTTGTTGTTGCTTGTCCAACTGTGTTGCCGGTACCTGAGATTCTAATTGTGCATCCACTTCCTCTTCCTCTTGTTCTTGTAGTGCTCCAAATATGTTATTGCTGCTAGTTGCTACGTTCTCCTTACCGGTCTTCCTAGCAAGTTGTTTGTTTTTTGGTGCAATAATTTCCTCTTTGGGTTTCTCTTGCTCTTGCTGTTCTGGAGGGTTATACTTACAATCTCGAATTAAATGACCATCTCATGACATAATCTGCATCTAAAAGGTATGTTCTCATACTCTACAATTTGTTCACGTCTTCTTCAACAACTAAAGAAATTTTTGCAGGCATCTTTTCTTAAATTGAGTCACCTTTCTCATCAATGTATTTTATTTCTCGTACCTGCCCTATGTATAGAAAAGTTAACTTAATGTTCTATACATAACCATTCTAGCTAAGTAAACCATTGAGATTCTTTCATATTGTTACTAAACATAGCAGTTACATTGTTTCACTTCTTGTCATGAAGGCTTAACTACTTCCTCACAAGGCTTGTCGTTCTCTTTTAATAACCTTATCATACTTCCTTGTTTTTTGCATACAATCTATGATCAATATGGGATTATATCCTTTTTATGAACATAGGCAAACTGTTCTATAGTGTTTTGTA
Source organism: Taxus chinensis (assembly GCA_019776745.2). Taxonomy (NCBI): domain Eukaryota; kingdom Viridiplantae; phylum Streptophyta; class Pinopsida; order Cupressales; family Taxaceae; genus Taxus; species Taxus chinensis. Next base: position 74,803,716 of record CM034155.1, on the reverse strand, counting down.
TTTATTTATTTATTTTTCTATTAATCCGTTATGAGAGAGAGTAACCATTCTCTCATCCTATTTCTAGGCCAGAATGCATACATACCATTTGTTACTTCTAAACCCATGCAGTCATGTTATTTCGACATAACATGATGTGAGTTGATATTAAAAATTACTCCATGAGAGTTTACATCCTTCACCTTTCACTCAAGGTGTATAAGACACAGCCATAGTATGAGAGCACTTTTGTATGTGTCTATTCTGCTCTATGCTTTTTTTAATTTATAAAATATTACTTTCCTCATGTAAAAGTAGACCGCATACTATTTTTCAAATTCATTATTACTGGATAAAGCAGTCCTATTATTCCTAAATGATAGGTAGCTTGATTAGCCTATCTAGTCCCAAACCCCAATATGAGAGTGACAGGTATTGGAGACTCCCAGGTTGGACTTTAGTTTATAGGCATTCAAAGATAATAATAGATTACAACTATTATTATATACGTACTGATAATAGCAGACTTAAATTTGAGCATTTCAAGTATACTGCTAAATTTTCATAGTTATTACAAAACACAAACTAAGAATAGACCTTCCTGATAAAGCATGTTATTCGCCAAAAAGGTATGATACTCCTTCACATTTAAACCTTACTCATTGAATTCCTTTCAAATATACAAACATAACAAACATTGCCAAATTGTTTTGAATGAGTCCCAAGCAATTACAATAGCATATACTTCACCAACAAATAAAACCTTATTCTTCCTATATTTCAGTTTATGAAAGTACAAATCAAAATGAATAAATGTAATTTCTTTTTAGATTCATAAACAATCCCCTTAATCTTATTTCACTGCAGCAAGGAGAAATTCTTCAAGGTAAAATAGCAAACATTATTTCTCCAATCTTTCTAACATATACCTGCATTAGATTGTGGGTCACTTCAAAGAACGGACATGATTATCCTCGCTATATACATGCTTAAACTCTTATGTACAAAGCATCCAACAGAGTTAGGGAGAGAGAAACAACATTATTTTTCCAATCACTTTATTTCCTTCAAGTGCCATCATGGCCAAAAAGAACCAAGCAGCAAGAGAGAGAGAAAGACAATATTCATTTCCCAAGCCATCATTCACATCAACAAACGAAAAGCTACAGATTTAAGCGTGTACGTTACATGTACGTCTATGAGTATATATATGAATACAATGTTACTTTGACAAGCGAACAAGGAACAAGGTGGAGAGAGAAATTTACCAACCCTTAAGAGACCCTTTTTCCACACAGTCCACTCCGCGTAAATATAACCATAAAATCAATCATATATTGATATACATAGATCCATACGTATAATCGTATATGTGTATATACATCTATTTCCTATTTAAACAAGAATATAAATGTATATGTACATATACCTATGAGCATCAATTATGTATTTTCAGAGATGTGAAAAATATTCATGCATACAAATAATCACATTTGCAATGCATATTTTAACCATATATCTATAAAGATAAAACCCTTACTTGTAAATTCCTATCAGCAACATTATACTTATGCCCATAAAAGACTATGCAAGAATAGACAAAGAAAAACCATGCCTGAATTAACAACAATGGCGGTCGTGCCCTAGATGAGATGAGTTCCTTTCCATGCAACTGTTTTACCCAAACAGGGGCTTTATAAATTTGAAACTTCCAGTTTACAAATGCATGTGTTCAACAATAACAGCCACCTCCATACTAAACTTCCATGCAAGTTCTCCTAAATGGCCACTTGGAATGGCTCATAACATTCCAATTCTCCACTAAATTTGTCGCCATGAGCCAGGGTTTCCACATAATCCCATGAGCTCGCCCAAGGGAAAACAATTATAGCTCCTAAAGGTCAAAAGCCCCTTTTTAAACGGATTGCAAACGTTATAAATCTCTTTCAACATTCTGGTCGAGTTTGTGACCCTCCCCTCTCTATTGGAGGCGTTTAAATCAACTAACATAATCATTCCTTTAACCAAGTCAAACGCCAATAATGCCTTTTCAATGATAATGTTACATAATTCCACCTATAAACTACGTATCCGGTACATCCCCTAGGGACGGCAGGTACCGGTTCGGTACGTCCCCCAAATGAGATTCTGGTTCGAAACACAGCGGATACGGGTATGGTTCTTCCTACAGGGCCCGGGTACGTTTGGGTATGTTTGTGGACGTACCCGGGCGTACCCAAGCCTTAAAAGAAGAACCTTGCCCCTACCCGAACGTACCCGCTGGGTAAATATGCATTTTCTAATTTTTTTTTGTTTTTTGGTCAAAAAAAAATCAAACCGATTTTTTAAACAATAAATTATTCTTTTAAACCCTAATTTTTGCCCCCAAACTCTATAACAACTCATTTACCTCACATTTACATTCTTGCCTCTTATTTGCATACTTGACTCTCACCTTCAATTTTTCCACTATTTTCAATTGCTTAGGGTTGATTTCAAGTGCCATATAGTTGAAGGAGCTTGCAATAAGTGCCAAGGAGTTCAAGGAGCTTGCATTGTTGGTGTTGGATGTATTGAAGTAAGTATTTTGTGATTTTTTTAAAGTATTTTAGTTTGTATAATTGTATTTAATATTTTGTAGTTTTTTTGTTTGTTTATTTTTATTGTGTTAAGCTTCATTTTTCTGAATTTGATTTCATTTAAATTTTAATTTTGAAGTTTCAACATTCTCTCAAGACTAAATTTATTTCATTTTTTTTAAAATGCATTGTGCAATTAAAATGGCTGCGAGTTCTACTTCTATGGGTCAAGGTAGTAAAGGTCTCCCTTACAAATGTGATCCATCCTCCCCCCTTTGGAAGCATGTCAACAACTAGAACAAATACCAGGTGGAGGGGGCATTATTTGGGTTTGCTCACATTGTAATTTGCAATTTTAGAGCTCCTACAGTCAGGTAAAAGCCCATTTGTGTGGGGCTATTGGCCATGGAATTAGAACATGTGGAGGGTTGGATAGAAAGGGGTTGTCACGTGCAAAGACACTTGCATACATCAAAAAGCAAGAGAAAGCAGATGCAACTGCATTAAAATCCAAGCATCCTATGGCAAGAAAAGGAAGATCACATAGCAAGCCACATGTTTCTCCTTTTGTTGAGGTTGTGGCCCCAAATCACCCATTTTTGTCTTCTCCTATTGCAACTAGAGGGGAAGAGGATTCACCTCTTTATCACAAAAGAACAAAAGATGTAGGCCCATTAGAAAGGGCATTCCAGAATGAAAGCAGGAACATAGCTGACCAAAGTATTGGGCGCTTTATTTATGCATGTGGTTTCCTATTTAATGTTGTTTAATCACCATACTGGCAAAAGATATGGTGAGATGTATGAATGAAACCCCTAGAGGGTACATTAGCTGGTGTCCCAAATTTCATCCTAAAATCTGTGACTACCCTATTCAAAAAAAAAATCGTACTTTTAAAGTAATGGGTCATTTTGTGTTTTTATTACAAGAAAGTTCTTGTATTGCATCAAGATATTCCCAAAGAGCCATATTACTCATTTTCGCCAAATACCCAGATGCCCAAAATTGTTATATTCTGTCATCGGGATTTGTCTGCGGGAAATTTGTATTTAATTATTTTGAGCCCCGTTTGAGGCAATTTGCGCTCCGATTTAACTCTGTTGTGATCGTACATATCATTATTCCTATATACCAGTAGGGTTTTTACTTGGAATGAGTTCTACACTTTATTTGTGACTTTTGGCAACTTTTTGTGTTTGTGTTTTCCCGTTTCGTTTTCTGTGAAATTTCTCTAGATCAATTCCTTTGCTGGTTCGACCTGATTCTTGGCTTGGAGTAACTGGAGATCATATACGCACGTTATGCCAGAAGGAATTCACCATCAAAGTTCTGGTTCACTAGGAAAAGGCGAAGTCGTGCACCAAAAAGTCTCTTCTGGGCTGGCCGCATTTTTGGAAAAAGAAGAAGGTGGGAATTTTGTACCTACCTTGTAGGGTACTTTTTTCCATAATAGAAAAGTCACTTAAGTTGCAGTGGGAAAATTAGAGGTAGCAGGCAGGCGGGAATTTCTTACCTGCCTTGCAAGGTAAAAATTCTCATTGTGGAATAAAAGAAATATCACTTAAGTGAATCATGGGATTTTATTGCCTACCTTGCAGGGTAAATAATCCCATTATGAAAGTCAAGTGACTTAAGTGAATCATGGGATTTTCAGGGCTACCTTGCAGGGTAAATAATCCCATTGTCATGTGATTCTTAAAATAGAATTCTATATGTCAAAAAGTGTGCCCCCTTTGGAGAAGTAAAGGCAGCCTTTAAATTGATTAATTTAATTAATTATTCACCCAAAATAGGCGCCCAGGCTTGTGGAAAAGTCAACAAAGGCAAAGGACAAAAGGTGGTTGAAAATAGATTGCTCTAAAATTAAATAAATTTATTTATTTAATGGCAGCCCCTTCATGTCAAAAAATGCGCCCCTTTTGGGAGAAAGATAATACTTTTTAAAGTATTAAATGATTAAATTAATTCCTATTTTTAGTGGCTAAGGTTAAAGCACACTGTGAAGCTTAAGTGAAGTGAAGAGTGGATGATTAAATTGAATAAATTTAATTTATTTGATGGTTGTCCTTAAACATGCAATTTTAGCACATCAATTAAAGAGAAAATCATGATTTTTAATTAATTAATTGCCAGGAATATGAGGGGCAATTATTAATTATAGAATTATGAGAGTTATATAAGCATGGGCTGCCATAAGGATGAATTAATTAATTCACAGGTAAAGAAGTGCAGCCCAGAGGAAAAGTGTGCCCCATTTGAAGAGGATTTTTGCTCAGAAGGTGGATTTAATGTTAAAAGCTTCCAATTTTGGCGCATTTATTAAAAGAGGTTGATTTGTGTTTGCATAATTGTTTGCATAAGTAATACAGGTGCTCAGGTGAAGTTGGAAAAATTCATGCTCACTTTGCATGCAAATAAAACATCAATTTTTGGGGCAGCATGCTTGAATAGTGCAGATTTTTATGATTTAAATTCACTGTTAATGCTCCGATTGCCATCTTTGTCTGAATTAATTGCAGGAATTCAATACAGGTGCTTTACAAAAGAAAATGAGTTTTAATCAATGTCCAATACATTGAATATATCCTCCAAATCTCAAGAATTATCCAAATCTGCACCAGTTTTGAAGAAATCCGGCCAAATAAAAAGAAAAAAGAATTGTTCAGACAAAAATAGACAAAGCCATGGCAAAGAGGGACGAAAAAGAGAGCACAACGGAGTCATGCATCACTTCCAAATTTGCAGACATAGGAGACAGATCTAGGTCCGGAACCTCTTTCCAAATTGATTGATAAATCCAAAGCAGGAAAGACTTCACTCATGCGTGCAGTTAAAAGCAGTGGAATCATTCAAGCTGCAGCATTTCCATTCACATCCCAACTGCCAGAATTCGTTATGGAGTGTGCTAAATCCAGATCCAGATTCAGATCCATAATTGCAAAGGCGTCATCCTCTTGTTTCAAATGCAGCTCGTGAAAAAGTCAGTGCGTGGAAAATTCCTTCCAGGATCTTGTGCATGTGCTCCCAATCTTCCAGTTGAAGCCTTCATTGAAGTTGCATTCACCCGGAGTGCTTTCCAGAATTTTTAATTGTTCATATGCAATTAAAAATAAAGAGTTATGGCAAACATTGCACTGATGCATGTGCTGGAGAAGAACTACAAAAGCTTCAAGGATAAAAGAGAAGACAAGGCGAAGGCAAAATCCAGCTCGCTTCTAGATCCAGCTTGTTTCCAGATCCAGTCATTTCCAATCCCAGCATGTTGTTTCCAGATCCAGTTGTTTCCAATTCCAGCTTGTTCCCAGATCCAGCTTGCTTCCAGATCCAGCTACTCCCAGATCCAGTTTGGTGAGAATCAAAGGCAAATGAATCAGCTGCATGCAAACATGAAAAAGGACAAAACTGCAACTTTCCTCTTCCTTCTTCTTTCCTCCGACAAAGTAATTGAGCGATCAATTAAATTATACAACTTAAGTGATTGGTTTAAAAGCCATTACTTGAATAAGTCAATTACTTGGAGATAGGTGGCAGACGTGCAAAATTGAAGGTTCTATTTTCAGTTGCAAATCATACATGTCATGCAAAGAGGAATTCCAGGAGGGAGATTGCTAGTTGTTTCCTTTCCCACTTCCACATGTGTCAGTTCAACTAAAAGCTTCTGACTTGTACTTTCCCTTCTACATTCTATAAGTAGAAGAAAAACCTCTGGGTTAAGGATGAGAATTTGTAAGCAGCAACCTTGTGTTCCAGACTTTGTGCCGAAACTCTTGAGAGCCACTTGAAGCAAAGGATTATACAGGAGCAGATTTCCGAAGAACTTTGTGTCATGGTGTATTGTGTTTCTTGCTTTTTATCTTAGATCTTTTAATAGACTTTGTGTTATTTCAGATCTAGATCTAGAGCTACCTTTGCTTAGAATTTTGTGTTTATATCTATTGGTTTCTTCTATGTGCATGCAATCAACTTTGCTATCTATTGATTGGGATGCACATCTTCCCCATTTCTTCTCTGTGTTTACACAATTTCCTTCTTCTATAAATATTTCCTTTCTTTAAACAGCTGCTTACTTGCTGCAGAACTGTTCAGTTATAGTTTATGAACTGGGTAGTTAAAGTAAAACCCCATTTAGATATTAGCATACTTTAATTGACAAATCTGACACGAGAGTCTCATCGGTAAATGAGGGAGATTTATCTCATGACTGCCTAGGTTTTGTGCTATGCAGAAAATCTAGCCAACATTAGCTCAGGCTATGAAAAGGTGTGCACCACCTTATTGTCAAAAGAAAGAAAAAAATTTGAAGACACATTGTTGCCCATTAAGAATCAATGGCTCGAAACAAGGGTAGCCGTCATTTCTGACGGATGGAAAGATACAACAAATAGGCCATTGATTGTGAGGGGCAATTGAAGGATGCCCAATTCATTGCCGACATCCTCATAGAATCTATTGAGGTGATGGGGCCTCAAAATGTTGTCCAAGTTGTAATGGACAATGCAAAAAATTGTAGAGCTACAGGGTTGTTGGTTGAGGCACGGTATGGACACATATTCTAAACACCTTGTGTGGTTCATTCCCTCTGCTTAATGTTACAAAAATTAGGCAAACAAATTGCTTGGATCAAACAAGTATATGAGGAGGCAAGTGAGATTCAAATGTTCGTCAGCAACCATCACATGTCCCAAGCCATCTTTCGTAGATTTTCGACATTGCAACTATTGAAGGTAACCCATAACATTCTTTTTTTTAAATAATTATTAGTTTTAAAAATTAATTTTTAAAAAATCATTAAATTAATTTTATAATCTTGTAATTTGTAGAATTTTGAATGTTTTAAATTTACTTGACTTAATTTTATTTCTTTTGATTTTTTTATTAGGTTGCTCAGACTCAATTCTCCTCGCACACACTCGTCTTCAGACAACTTGTGAAGGTGCGAGAGGCATTGAGTGGCATGGTTATCAGTGGCCTTTGGAAAGTATGGAGGCAAGCAAACAGTGAAAGGGCTAGAAATGTGAAACTGTTGATCCTGGATGACGCATGGTGGGATCATGTGGATTACTTAGTTTTACTAAGCCCATCGTGAGTATGTTGAGATTTGTTGATATGGATCATCCATGCATGGGTGAATTTATGATGGAATTGAGTCAATGATTGAGTCAATTAAGACCATCATAAATGTCAAAGAGCAAGATCCTACAGAAACCTTTAAAGAAGTGCAATCACATCTCATTGAAAGGTGGAACAAAATGACTACTCCATTGCATCTTCTTGCTTTTGCCTTGACTCCAAAATACTATAGTGCAGAGATCCTTTCTTTTCCTTGGAGGGTCCCACCATATAGGGATGTTGAAGTTAGTGAGGGGTATATGGCAGTATTTGCTAGAATCTTCCCAAATCCAGAAGGAGAAGACATAGTTAGAGGTGAGTTTGTGAATTTCATATCCTCCAAGGATCATTCCATTGGTGCTCTTCATGACAAGTACAAGATGGATACTTATTCATGGTGGTACCTCCATGGACAAGCATACACCTACCTCATGCCACTTGCAATAAAAGTTTTATCACAAGTAAGATTTTAATTTCTTAACTCTCTTTTTTACTTTTATAAATTTAAAATTTTAATTTTGCATTGACTTTGCGGCTTGCCTCAATAGGTTGTGAGTTCTTCTTCAGTTGAGAGGAATTGGGGTACATACTCATTTATCCACTCGGTTAACCGCAACAAGTTGGGACTAAAAAAGGCAAAGGATTTGGTCTTTGTGCATTCTAACCTGCGCCTTCTATCACATAAGAAGGATGAGTACAGGCAAGGGCCAACAAAGTGTTGAGACATAGACCCAGAGACTCCAAACTTGGATGCTTCCATTGCCCAACTTTCATTGCTAGACCCGGACCTAGATAGTACTTTGCGTGAGCTGCAAAGTGGGGCTAGCGGGAGTGGCATTGCTGACAGTTCTGGTTGTTCTCCTGATGTTTGTGGTTATAATGAACCACATGATAGTAGTGATGCTCTCATTGAAAACATTGGAGAAGATGCAGAGCCATTAGACTATTCGAATGTTGATGTATCTTCATTTTTGTGTTTACAATGTTACATTGTGACATTTTGATTTGAACAATGTTACATTGTGACATTTTGATTTGAACAATGAATATCATAACAAAATGCATTGAATTATCAATACATTTTAACTTTTGTGGCTATTTCACTTATGTATATTTCACTTATTCAATAATTTGTTTAATCTATGCAGGTGTAAGGCTGAAATTTTGCTTATCTTGTTACTTATAAAAATATTTTTAATATTTTATATGTATATTGTACTACCGTACCCAAGTGCCGTACCCAGGCCCCCAAAATAAATGCCATATCAGCATACTGAATCCCCGTACCCATACCCGTACCGTACCCCCGTACCGGCTACCTAGGAACCATACTAAAAATAGACTGGCAAAAAGGATTGTCAAAGTTGATACAAGCTGTATTATAACTAAAGGTAACTACCAGAATTTGAGTATTTCTTTGCTCTAGCATTGTGATATATGAAGGAATTCTTCAGAATTCATAAGATCTCAAACTAATTGCCTATTAAAAGCTTGCTAGAGGCTGTCATGAAAAAGAAGAAAGAAACAAAGCATGCATTGATTATACAACTTCCATCACATTTAGATAAGAATCCCTTTCGCAAGATAAGCCCTGTGGGTGTCTCCCATTATATGAGAGCCTATACTTTTTGAAGCATCAGCAACTCCAATATTTGTACCAATAAACCCACTATCCACTGCTAAACTAGCCAATGGGCTCATCAAAAAGCACAAACTCTTAAAACTGCAATTTACTTTACCTGACAAATGTCTCGGCCCAGACCTGGGCTGTGTGAGTAGTAACGTGATCAAAGTTATGGCAGTGCCTCTCCTCGCGTTCCTCTGCTGACATATTCAAGGCAATATCAATGGCATATGCCACCTCAGTGATATTCCAAGGATTAACAAGTATGGCTCCAGCTCCTAGAGACTGAGCCGCCCCTGCAAACTGTAAAAGAACCATACAGATTAGAACTCCAACCTTAACACAAGAACCATATCTTCAATTCAGGCTATGTGCAGTATTGGCAGTATCATATGCAAAAAATATAAGAACAATTATAAGACAAAAAGGAAATGAGTATCCTGTGACATAGGTGTTGATTACCTAGAATATTCAGAGTCTATTTGAGGCACTAATTCTTACAATCTCAAAACATTTAGAAGAGAATTTCCAAACTAAAATACAAAATATATAGATGGATCTTCCCCCCATACTTTAGACTGTTAATGCAACCACCACCACACCTCAAATCAACTCAAGACACTTTACCAAGATGTGACACTACAACATTTGTTTCTTTAGGTTGGTTATTTAACAACTGAACTGCCACTATCATAACCACTCCCAACACATTATTACATAATCCTTACATTTAACAAAGACTCGTTAAACAATTGCATGGATGGATCTTCTGTCCTACATTTAGTCGGTATTCCAGTGAATTCTCTAGGATCAACCATAACAGTTACTAGCTAATAACAATCAAGTTTAGTCAAGTTGAGATCTGCCTCCATTATTGCCACAACATTTTTTTCTTTAGGTTGGTTACTTAAAAATTGAACTGCCACTATCATAGCTACTCCCAACATATTATTAAATTATCCTAACATTTATCAAAGACTCAATAAACAATTGCATGGATGGATCTTCTATCCTGCATTTAATTAATATTCCACTGAATTATCTTGGGTCAACCATAACAGTTACTAATCAATTACAATCAAATTTAGTCAAGTTGATAACTGCCTCCATTTTTGTCATTGGCCAACGCAAATCAAATCCATATTCTTGAAAAAATATATTCAGTATGTCTAACATACCCCAACTGGCCATACACTATGTGACCTACTCGAAAAAAACAGACTCAGACTTGACAAAAACTCGTCAAGCCTATTTGTGCCTCAGATTCAAACTCGGCCAAGACTCAGCAAAAAAAGTTTAAAATCATTAAAAATAGCAAATTTTAGGGGAAATAAATTATTAAAATACATTCCATATCAAGTCCACTTCTAATACACACAAAATCAATCAAATACATCTAACATGCACATGTATACAGAAATGAGTAAAAAATACAATATTGAATGTTTTAAGTTGAACAGCTGAACTTGAAACTTGAAAGTTAATATTAAATAAGAGTTGCTTTTATATCCATTAAATGTTTCCTTGTACACAAAATATGGATTTAGAAATCCATGGTGATGGCATCTACCACGTTGGAACCTGTGACATTTTGCATACATCACGGAAGAAGCTGCAGTCATTCGACCTGCCCTTGAGGTATTGACAAGATCATTCTCCACAACATCTTTAACCTTGGATGTATGGGCCCACTCCTCCCCCAATGCCACAAGTTCTCCCTCGCAATCAGCCTAATCAGCCCATTCATGGTCCGCCTCTGTAAACTTTTCATCTTCTTTGATCCACTATGATCATGGATCATACTCCTATAGCTCAATGGGGGATAAATCTTCCTTGTCCACTACAATTTTCTTTTGGCGGAGGCGTAGATTGTAATGCAAAAATACAAGGTCATTCAACCTTTGCATTGACAACTTATTGCACTTTTTGGAGTGTGTCCTCAAACTTACTCTCACACCTTGAAGCATTGCATGGTTGGATTAGCACTCGACTAGCAATCTTCTGAAGATTCGGTACCTTAGCAGAAAAATTTTCCACCATGCATTTGTAAGTTGTAACAATAAATACAACAATGTTTTAGACTTCAATTCCAAAAATATGAAAGAAAAAAATGGAAAAGATTAATCATTAAACTAAAGTTTACCTAGCTTGATTATTTTCCTAGACACCTTGCAAATATCTCGAAAAAAGTGATTTCCTAGTGTTTGTTTGTAAATCGCAATCTCGAACATAATCTTCACCCTCGTCTGCACACTTGTCTCTGAGGCCTTCATGACTGTGTAGAGGCCGCTCGTAATCTCCTCATCAACCTTAAAGCTCTCAAGGAATTAGAGTGCTAGGTTGTAGGCACAAGCATGAAGTGGCCTACGGAGTTGTCTTATCCACCATTGGTCAATGATATCCCAAATGGGTTGGTACTTGGCCTCCACCATGCAATAGACAATTTTTATTTGCTCTTTGGCTTGGACCATGCCCTCATAGATTTGATTTTTAGTGTTTTTGTTTACCACCAGTGGGCAAGGGCTTCCACAGGTTTTTCTAATTTTCCAATAATACAGTGTTGGGAGGCCATTTTCATTAAATTTTGGAATTCTCCCATGAATTGCAAGGAGATTTTAAAGTATATAGTTTACGTTTTTTCAATGTTTTAGGCCTAGTGTGTTTCCCCTCCAAAAAAACTAAAACTATGTAAATTTTGAACCCTACATATTACATAAACAAAATACTCCACGAAAACAGAATATCCAACATGAAATCACAATATGGAATTTCAAAAGGAGGTAGAATGCATTTATTGGGGCAGGCATATATTTGCGGGAGCAGATTGAAGTATTGCCTTGTAAAATCTCTGGGGGCATGATATGAAGCGATGTCAACAAGTTCATCAAGATGCGATGCATCAAATAAATTCCCTTTTGGAAACAACTTGAAAAAGAGCAAGAGGAAAAATGAAAGTGGGATGGGATTGGGAGAAAATCATGTCACAAACTTGGGAAGAAAACAATACAAACCCCATAAATTCATCCATTCCAAGGCCACTAGTGGTTCACACTCAAACCCATGGGGCTGCTACACTAGCTAGCCATTCTACTCCCACTCTTGGTGGAATGCATAAGCATTTTGGTGAGTGCACCACTCCCAATTCACAACCATCACTGGCAAGCACCAATTGGAAGTAAGGACATGTGGGAAAAGCAAGTTGTTGGACATGTGGTATTATTTTCCCTTCAAGATTGCAAAGTCTCCATATTGGCAAGAAATGGTTGCACCATTGCTTTTATAGAGCCGAGCTCAAAGTGCTTAGTTATGAAGCTCTAAGAGGGAAAACTTTGGTTAATTTGATAGGAGATCTTCTTTCTCAGCCTCGAATAATATTGTGATGATCTTTGCGCCAACTAGTCCCCTAGGTACCCCCCTTCCAAAAGTGTAATGAATATGCTGATAGGGACAGGCTCACCTAAAAGTGGAGCCTCTTGAGCTTTGTCTCTTATCTAATCTCCCTCTTAGGGCTGAATAGGGATGAATGGGGTTTCTGCCCCCTTCCAAAAGGTAATGTCCCAATCAAGTGTCAAAACCTTTCAAGCACGTCACACTGAACATCTATCTCCTCTCAACCTCTTCTTGTTAGGTACATCCATTCTTTAGAAATCCCCTTCTCTAGTGTCAGTGCCAACTGACATGACACTTTAGGAGTCTCAAACTCCATGAGTTTCAAAACTTCTCCAATCTTCATAAAATAACTACTACATGGCATCAGAAACTCTTTTAGCTCACGTCCACGGGTTCCTCACCTCGGGCTCATGCAATAAAACTAAATTTACAACCACAAGATTTGCTGGCAATCCCAATCTAGGATCTCTCCACATGACACAGCTCGGATGAGACCTTCTAAAATTCATGGGATTCTCTAGTCTTGAATCCCTCTAGGAATCAATACACATGTCCTTGCTCACCTTGTTTGTGATGCAGGACACGTGTAGGGCTCGAACACTTCCTTCTTCTCAGGCTCTTTCTAACCTCAACTTCATGCCCAAATATGTAACCGTCATGTGTCCCCCTGAGTTGTCTTAAGGCTATGAAACCTCAATCTCCGCAAATCCACTCGAATCATAGTCTCTATGACCAAATATAGGGCTAAATCTGACTATGAACTCCACTTAACAATGTGCTCACCTTTACATATAATAGGCTCATTATCGATTCCTCCTTAAGCAACTCGTCTAGGGACTAGGAAGAACACTACAATGTCACTAGGAGTGCCATAATCAGCTCACATAAGACTGCCATTGTTGTATCCTCCACTAGAGCCCTTCAAACGGCTTTTCGTTGGTCCCTTCAGAGCTTTGTGATGACCTTAATGGACTCTGATCCAAGCTCCTTATGCTTGTCATGGTCACTTTTTGTGTCCCCTTATCCCTCTAAAATAACAAACATCTTCAAGCTTTGCTGATGACATAGTGGGCTTTGTTCAAGCTCCTTATACTTGTCATAGGCTCCCTTTTTGCTAAATCTAGAGGCTTCTAAAAGGACGGACCCTTCTTGGACAGAATGACCGCAATTGTTGCACATGCAAGACTTGAGCTCTCGCAAATGAGAAATTGGGCCAACAATGCTCAAGATGCTTCTACATCAGCACAGCCTATCACCATGCACTACATAACTTAATTGGCCACAATACTTCTTGTATATTTTTGAGGCTCTAATTTTCAATGTCCTTGAGAACCCATTGACATCACAGTACCCTAGTTCCCAATAACCACCTGCTTGTTCTCATTGCACAACATGCAAGTTTCTAGATAAAACAAAGAAATAAATTTAGATGCTAACATATATGACATAGCCTACATTTGAAGGTCCTTACTCATTATTACTCGTGCAAAATGAGGCTCCTTCGTCCCTCAAGCTAGAATGCTTGAACTTTCTAGCTATGATGATCAAGTTCTTAAATCATTGCTTGCAAAAAGCCTCATAATTGCCATCTGCACATTGGAAAGCTCCCAATTTCCTCTACACTGCTGGTCCCCCATACAACTGTAAACTTGTATTATTGATCCCTAATTTTCAATACAGATTGTTACAACACTTAAATATAACTCTTACACCTTCAGTATTGAGTTATTGATACTTGTGTGGGTAATCCAAAGTAAGATATTTTCATTCATTTACAACTTTGCACACATTTCAGATAGCCAATGGATCTTATGCGTATGTCAAGTCAGATTGTATACTTTTGAATAGTTGACATGAAGCCTTTTGTGATCTACATTATTGCAATATGCAAAAGACAAGGGAGCTACGAAAGATGGGGCATACAGCATATACAATTGCTCTTAGTACATTGTAGAGTGGGGCAGATGGGTGGGAATAACAAAGTGGAACTAATGCACAATAGACTGTGTCCTGGCCAAATGAAGTAACCAATACTATGCTTATGAAGACATATATGAGGCAAATGTATTAATTGTAGCTTGAAGACGTATTTGAACGCAATGGATATTGTGCTTGAAGACATAGATATTTTCAGTCGTGCCCACGAGGCTACCAAAGACAACCTATGGGACAACAGATCTTGCTAAAGATCTCTATGGCATTCAGTTGGTGCCCATAAGTAATCTTTAATAATCAAGTTTTCTGTTTGTTCAACCATGTACTTCTCATTGAAAATATCTTGAATAGGATTCAGTAGCTACCATGCTAGCAATTTTGTTCCTAATGTCCATTTTTCCTAGCATTACTAGTCTCAACATAATAATGTTTATCTAAGTTGCTAGGAAACCAGAAATGCAAAAGATCCAAATTATGTGGAAACACATGTCTCTTTAGGTCTTTTCCATCTTTCTGTTTGAAAATGAAGATGGCGCAGAATTAGTCCGTATAATATGAGCTATTAAAATCTATAAATGCTTTCCATTAAAAAATAGCACCTGTAATAAGTCATTTGTTGATGATCACATAAAGAGATAAATTCACTTGAAAATTAGTACCTATTCACGTAAGTCTCCCCAACGGCTTTCCCCACATAGCTTAAACTTTCACATTTGTCTATAACAAAAGTTTTTATTTCTCGACTTTTATTAGGACATGCATTCAAATGAAAGTTCCATTTTTTAAAGAAGACAAATGCAAAGCATGATGATGAAGAAACCATGCAAAGTATGAAGCTGAAGCCAATTGCCAATCGTCTAGATTCTCCTAGAAACACAATGACAAATCCATGCAATTGCGTACCATGTAACAAACTTACAAGAACTATTAAGTCAGTGTGTTTGTGCACAATGATGAAATGTTTTCAAGTCTACTCAAGATTAGACAACTTCTAGTAGCTTTTCTTTTTGTGTTTGACTATGGTTTGTTAGCAGAGGTTGAGCAAATTTACGACAAGAGGTAGAAAGAAGAGCAAACTACATTGTTGAAATGTCACAGGCAGATGTGTGTCCTTCATTTTATTATGATAGGGATGATAGTTACAAATGCAATTGGATCAGTTATAACTGACTTAACTTCCCAGAACCGAATGGTTCATTATATATTCAACACCCCCCCCTATCAATGACTAAACCTTGAAACAACACCAAGTTTATCTCTAAAATTTTACAAACAAGAGAGGACCAAGAGTTAGTCATTAGATCGGCAAGTTGCTCCTTAGAAGGACAAAAGTGGGGAAAGATATCACTAGAATCAACTACTTTTCGAATATAGTGATGACGAATCTCTGTATGCTTGGTGCAAGCATGATAGACAAGATTCTTCACCATCTTTAGATAGACCTTGATTGTCACAAAAGATGTGAAAGATGAAGTAGTGTGCAGTCTGAGGAAGCTGAAAGATCAAGGAGAATCCAGTGAAACCCCAAGCCATATTGCTTTGCAACTAGCACCAACAGCAGCCTTGTATTCCGCTTCAGTAGAAGAAATGGCAACAGTAGGTTGAAGTTTACTCTGCCAAAAAACAACTCCTGAACCAAAAGAGAAGATATATCTAGTGGTAGATCTGTCGAGTATACATACGAATCCTCCCCAATCAGAGTCGGTATAGCCAATCAATCTGAAATATACAACTCTCTGATATAGAATGCCAAAGTCAAAAGTTACCTTTGACATATCTTAGAACTCGCTGTTACTGCTCCCCAATGTGAATGAGTTTTGGTTTAGACAAAAACCGGGAGAGATAGCTGACAGCAAAACAAATGATCCGGCTCATGTAGTTGTTAGATAGATCAAGCTACCCACCAACTATATGTATAGAGTGAGTCATCTGCCGGTCGGTGAATCATCGTGAGACAATGAGAGTTTCAGCCCGACCTCCATAGGTGTAGAAGAAGAATTACAATTATACATCCTAAAAATTTTGTAACAGATTTCATGGCATACTTGACTTGAGAAATGAAAATCAAGTGATTATGTTGCCAAAAGTCCTACACCAAGTCAATAGTGAAGGAGGCCTAAATCAGTCATGTCAAAAGCAACACATAAATTTGATTTTACTCGTTGAATAACAATGGCCCCACTACACGTGATGGAAAGATCATCAACATAAACAATAAGTATCACAATGTCATCACCATCGCTTCTTCTAAATCCATAATCTTGTCGGTGTTGATCTATTTTAATATACCACGCTCGAGGAACCTGCTTAAGCCCATACAAGGACTTAATTAGCCTGAACACTAGATGTTCACGACCACATGCATGAAACCCTTCAGGTTACATCATATAGACTTCCTCCACTAAATATCCATTCAGGAAGGCACTGTTTTACATCCATGTGAAAAACCCTTCCATCCAAATTGAACGGCAATTGAAAGAATCAACCAAAAAGTGACCACCTTTGTTGTAGGAAAAAAAGTCTCCTCATAATCTATAGCCTCCTATTGCGAGAATCCTTTCGCAACAAGACATGCTTTGTACTTATCCAAAGTACCATTAACTTTGCACTTAACTTTGCATACCCATTTGCAGCCAATGGGTTGTTTCCCTAGAGGCAACTCCACCAATGTCGAGGCATTATTCTTCATCAAGGTATCATTCTTTGTTTGCATGGCAGTTTCCCATTCAGGTATGCCTTTTGCTTCAAAATATCTTTGTGGCTCAACTATTTTGTGAAGATCAGAAGAAAGAGCAAAATTAACATGCTCTAAATAAGCAATTTGCTTACCAGTCCGCCGAGGTCATGCTTCTGATTGAGGCATTTGATCCTCCTGCACATCTTGCAAAGTGGAGTAAAACCACTTGGGGCTTCATTGGACTGAAAAACATGTTTCAACTAAGGCTCTACTGGATGAGGAACCAATACAAGCTCATGTCTTCTATATACAAGTGTATCGCTTGAGGGTGTCAAAAGTTGTTGTGGTGGAGTCTGTGGAGGAGTATGTGATAAAATAGACTTTTCATTGGGTAAAGGAATCACAATATCTTCAGATGTGGTTTTCTGATCACACCCAACAACTTGCTGATTACAGGCAATTGTTTGTTGATCACATGCAACATGACTCTATTTCTTTCATATCAACATCACAGCTAACAATTACTTTGTTAGTGGAAATATCATTCAGCCTATAAGCCTTAGACTAATCACTACAACCAACAAAGAAATATCTTGTAGTTTTAGAGTCTAACTTACTCCTCTTTTTATCAGGAACCAAAGAATATGCAGCTGAACCAAAAATACAAAAATTTGATAACTCGGGTCTGATTTGGGACCAAGCTTCTTCAGGGGTGACGTCCTGTAAAGCTTTGCAAGGACTTTGATTGAAAATGTATACCGCTATGTTTATTGCTTCTCCCTAGTATTTGAACAATACACCTCTACTATGCATTATGCATTGAGCCATCTTCACGATAGTTCTATTCCACCTCTCAACCACCTCATTTTATTGTGGGTTATATGGGCTTGTCAGTTGATGATGAATTCCTTCTTTACTACAGTAATCATTGAACTGCTTGGAAGTGAATTCCCCCTCATTATCGGATATTAATGTCTTGATCCACCAACTAACATGGTTTTCCACTTATGCCTTGAATTTCTCAAAAGAAGAAAAATAGTCAAACTTCTTTTTCAAGAAGTAGACCCACATCTTTCTCAAATAATCATCCACCAACAAAAGAAAATACCTCGCACCAAGAACAGTGGCAGACTTTCATGATGGCTCACAAAGATCTACATGAACAAGATCTAAAATCCCTTCGGATGCCAAACACCTTCAGTTGGAAATGGCTTCCTTTTTTGTTTTCCAACCGAACACCTTGCACACATCTTGCTTCTCTTGAATAGTAAGCAAACCAAGAACCATGTTGGCGCTACTAAGTTTGGCAAGATATTGATGGTTGAGATGTCCATATCTCTCATGCACAAAATGTTGGTATTGCCCTCCACAATTAAGCAATGCATGTTGACCATGACAGGGTCAACCATCCTAGACAAGCCTCCTTGCCGAATGCCTAGGGAAACAACTTTGTTTAGTTTTATATTAGACACAATACATTTCTTGCCAGAGAAGTTTACAGGAATATTGGGGTTTTCCTATTTCCATTAGTTGACTTATAGATAAAATTTAAGTCACCTTGTTTTTATAAAAGGGACTTAATATTTGATAGGAATATGAACAGCCTAAAGTCAAAAATATGGCATCTAAAAATTCACCAGGAAGCTGAAGAGTTATTCCTCTTCTATAAATTGTAATGAACTCCTCATTTGAGGGTCTTCTTAGCTGTTTTTGTGAATTCGTGAGAGAGATATCCTTGTGAAAAATCAAAGAGATGGAAAATTCTTCCATTCCCCCATTGTCAAATTTCCTCTATCTCATACTAAGTACAACTTTTGTTTAAGCATCAATACAAGGAGTATCTAGCCCTCTTTTAACTGAGGGATTTATTGATACTTTGTGCTCATAAATTTTGATTGGTCTGGTTGCTATTTGCAGAGTTGTTTCTTCTTAATTTTAATGCATGTGATGAAACTTCTAACTGATTTATGCAAGACTCTGATTTTCTACTTGCAGCATTGGTCCTCTTATATAACATTCTCACTCCCTTTCCCGCTCTCCTAGCAAATTCCTCTCTTGCAGGTATCCGCAAGCTTTTTCCGCATGGTCAGTGGAGTGCCACTATTGGATCCCTGACCGCAAGGCCAACCCGGATAAAACTCACCTTACTTGTGCATGCATATACGGAAGTTGCACCATTTAAGTAGAGGGACTTAGATAACCAGAGCGTTGACAAGAAATCCACAAATTTGTCCCCCGACAAATTTTCTCACCAATAGAAATAATAATTCGAAAACCCCAAAAAAATAAATGAAGTGAGAAATCAGCCTTATAAATTATGGAGAACAAGAATATCAACTCACAATATTAAAACGCGCCCTAGAAGGCATTGAATTCCTCCACCCAGGTCGCCACCCTAAGAGAGGGTGCAAAATAAATGTAGAAACTTTCTTATCTCTTTCCCCTTCAAACCCTAGCTACCAAACCAATAAGATCACCTTCTTTCAAGCCCTTAGGAACCACCAATTGAAGAGTTTTCATTCTCCAACTTGAACAAGCAAGGGTTTCATCCTCCTTGTGTGCCACACCAAAGGATTTTCACCCTCTAGTGGAATGGAATAGAGTAATCAGCCCCAAAACCAAGTAAATATAAAATTATATTAAGATGTATACCCAAAATGAGCTCAAACGAACCCTTATAGATCTTCTTGGTGGCGCCAAAGGTCAAGTAAGGAATCTTTCCCATGATTGATCTCTGAAGGATGATTGTTTTTATCTTTTAACTTGTCTTTTCACCTCTCCAACCCAGTCAACTTGTCTTATAAGAGAAACCACGAAAGAAAAAGGTAAATGCTCACAAAAAAGACTAAAAAACATCAACAAACACTTCCCTTGTTCACCTTCTTGTCCTCAAGAAGTGGAATAGGCTAAAAGCCTTGAAAACGGACTAGTTCAAAAAAGGGGACATTACATTGTGTTTTTATAATTATCAATTTATTGCTTTCCAAGAACCCCCCCCGGTGGGCCCATCTACAACCATGGAGAATGTAGGCAAAAAGGCATTATGTCTGAGAGATTAAAACCTTAGTGGCCCCCAAGAGACTCACCCCCTCACATCAGTTCAGCTATATCTTTTTAGGTTGTTAGATCTAGTGTTAGAAGACATTGAAAAGTTGATTTTGATTTTGAGATGGTGAGATTGATGACTCAAAACTTAAGTGGGTCAAACTAGTCGTGGACAATGCAATGTTCATAACCATGTATATAAATAAGCATCAATGGGTTCTCAATATTTCTATGAACCATACTAGAAAGAATGAACTCATTCAACTTTTCATTATTTTATTTGCAATAAATTTCATTTACTTGTGAGTTGTTTGCAAGCCTAATACAATTCTATAATAATGTGTGTCAATGAAGAAAGGCTATTTTCACTCTATGCTTGGAAAACATATGGCATTGATGTTATGAAGCACATAAATTTGATGAAACATTTCAGAGAATAGATCACAATGTGATATGAGCATTAAAGCCTTTACTTCGGGTTCTTTGGTTGATGGATGGGGATAAACCCCGTGTTGCTTACATTTATAAGGTCATGGCCAAAGAACATTTTATTGGTCTATATCAAGGTAGGAATTAGAGATACCATCTTGTAAGGTATATTGTTGATAGGAGGTAGCAACAACTTCATAAAGCTTTTACATGTGTAGTGCCCACCAGTTTTTTTCTCCATTTTTATGTTGACTCATTGTATTATTTCTATGGAGACATTGGATACAATACTATTATAGTTATTGTTTTGGACATTATTATGATTTTGTCGTCATATTAGCATTTAGATGCTAACTTGTCTTGACAGGATGATGTATGTGGCATACGATGTCAATTCACTACTTTTATCATTATTACTTGATCAAAATGCCATGTTATGGATATTGTTGATTTGAGATTTATATGGATTTTATAATTGAATATATCATAGATAATTATCATAATTTCTATATATCTCATTGATGAATGAATGTTGGCGTAACTAATTGGATTAGTTAGCATATGACTGATTTGGATTATTTTGACATGAGTATTATTGTTTTACTTCGTTTTTGGAATCAAGCAGGTATGATGTGTGAATTGAGTGTGCAAGCTTCGAGTTACGCCACAAGAGAACATGGGATTCAGGGAATGCACCTCAAAGTGGCACAATAAGCCGTATAGGCCGAATCTACCCCTTTGTTGTGGCGCTTGTTTTATTATTTTGTGGATTGTGGTTGGAAATGTGAAATTTACACCTTGGCATGTGTTATTGAAGTTATTTGGTCACCTTTATATCGTTTTGCTCCACTTAAATTAATTTGGTTTGAACCCTCTTTAATTACTTATTTTGATTGTTTTTTGTAGAATAAGTACTTCCCAATTGTTTGGGATGTTTTAATTGATTTTGCTCTTGATTAAATGGGTTTAACGTCACCTAATCATGGATTAGGTAGACCAACCACCACTCTTAATTGTCATCTTTTCCCCAAAAATCGAATTTGGGGAAGAAGTGTCCGTTTGGATGAGTGAAAGGCAAGTAAAAGGCTATATTTTTCTTGAAAAGAGCCCCCAAGTACCATACATATGGGTGGGTGAGCTCTTTTCCAAGGCTTATAAAGTCTATTTTCCCCTTTGACCCCTTTTCAACCACTTTTATTTATGATTCTTGGATTTGGTGTTTGATGGGGATTTGGAGAGCTTGATTCTCCATGTGGAATTTGAATTGCTATTTTCATTTATTGATTTATTGGTCAATTTGGGGGCACTTGGATAACATGGAATTGTGGGTGGATGGGTGACACATGTCACCATCCCATTGGGTTTGTGATTTCGAGACTTTCGCCTATATTATCCCCCATTTTGGAGCGTTGAGGGGTTCTTTGAATCATTTTTGCTTGGAGCTACTTGGGAAAAGGAATTTTGGGCTTGGGAAAACTTCAATTGTGGATTGCAAAGCTTGTGCTTGGACTCTCTTTGTGAGGTAGGCCTCACACCCTTGAATTTTTTTATTGCTAAAAAAAAAAAATTTGCTTTCTTGCTCATCTTTGGTGTTGGAAATGGCTTGTTGTATTATATTGTTGTTTCTTTTCTTGTGTTTCTCCATGCACCCCCTTTGGGGAGTGGATTTTTGGAGTGTTTGGGGAAGAGGGAGGAATCTATAATGTCCCTTTTTTCAAGCAATAATTAATTAATGAAGGTTGATATCCTTTAATCCAAGGGGTGGATTAAAGGAATTTTTATTTGGGGGAAATCAACTTTTCTTGTGCATTTAATAATTAAATATTATTTAATTGGGAAAGTCAAAGTTATAGGGAGGAAATCGATTTATTTATGGGCCAATTAATTTTTATTTGGAGGTAAGTCGATTTAATTTAAAGCAAGTTGAATTTATTGGAGGCAAATTAATTTATCCCATGAGCTAATTTATTATTATTTTTGGGTGAATCGATTCCTTTTTGGGCATTAATTATTATTTTTAATTCTCCTTTGTATTTAATTTGAAATATGCTTTGGAGGGAATTAATTTTTGAAATTAGAGTTTGACTTTCAGGCCATTTTAAAATCAAATCTCTCCCATCTAGAGAAATACGCCAAAATTGGAGGAAAACATCGGAGTTCTACATTGCAAATCTATAAAAGGAGAAGAGGCAATTCCTTTGAGACATGTTAACGGTTTATCAAACTTATCTTTATGCTTAAAGAGGGATGTATGCCCACTTATGATCCAAAAATAAAAGTTCTTCAACACCACCATTGTGTGAAGTGTGTATGACCTTTCAAACTTGATTTGATACGTTCTTACATAATATTAATTATTTATATAAGGCGTCTTGCTTGGGAGTGTTTATTCATGTTTTGTGGAGAGTGAAGGATTTATGGTGATTATATGTTGTTGGTTAATTTTAGTGCAAATCGACTTGTTTTGAGAGCAAGTTTGGCATATTTTCGGGGTGTTTTGAGTGCTTGGAAGTCTGTTGTTATTTCCATTATTTTATCTTGCCTAAATCGACTTGTTGAAGGACATTTTGGTATAAATGCATGGTGATTTGATAAGGGTTTAGATCTGATTTATTTTTGCATGTTATTCCAAGTGTATTGCGCTTATTTTGATAATATTTTGGGCCATATCCACTGCTAGAATTAATTAACGTCAAATCGACTTGCCTGGGGGTTTAAAATATTATTTTGAGAGTAACTTTTGGCAAGTTTACAAGCTGTTGTGTTCAGATATTTATTGCAGATCTGTGGGTCACTTTTCAAGGGTTTTGGAAGCATCTATAAGGCTGGGAATTATTTATTTAATTTTCTTAACCCTAGGCGTCTTGTATTCATATTTTCAGGTAAGATTTGAAGGCGTCTTGGTTGTCAGAAAAATTAGTTGTATAGTTGGTTGGAAAGATAAAATTATTAGCTTTCATTTGCACTTTGTTTCATAAGAAAATATTGAGTTTGGAAGAAATTATTAATTTTCTAAGTTCAGCTGATTTTCTATACATTTATTTATTTTCCACTGCTGCAAATTAAATCTGGTTTAAGTGAATTTTGAATTCCAACTAGCTAGCCCATCTAACCCACCACCTTGGCTCACTCCAACCCCATTAGGGTTGTATTGAAGCCAACATTGGGTTATTTGAAGTGAACCTAGGAGGGTTTGCTCTTCTAAGTTCATCTGGAAGTAATTAATTTGCAATTTTATTTAATATCTCGCAAGGGGATATTACAAAATCCCTCTTACTTCCCAAAAGGCTTGATGGGCAAGCCTTGTTGGGATTCTTTACAAACTCCCTTCATTTGGTTTGAAGTGGGAAAATGCTTTCCATATGGTATGGAAAATATCTTCTATCCTTGCTAAGGAAACCCCCAAAGTTTGAAAAAACTTGGCAAGGAGGAGGCAAAGAGAAATAAGGCTTATTGGAGGAATATGGAGCTTTGGAGGCTTTAGATACTTGGAAAAATTGTGAACTCACTTAGATACTTGTTTGTTTTCAAATAAAATGGGATATTTCTTACCTCTCTTCCCCACTTGTTAGAAGCATGGAGCTTCTTGTGTGTATGTGATGTTTTTCAACTCTTATGGTTGACTGAATGAGGTGTTTTTGGTCTTTTCCCTTTATACCTCATTGTGCTTACTTGGAGGCATGTTTTTCCTCCCTCCCATGGGCTTGGAGGGAGGTTAGCATGCTCTCCTTGGTTGGAAGAGGCGTATAATGATGCCATTTGGTTGGGTGGACAACCAAGTCATCTTCTTGTGGTTTGGGTGTTTGCTATTTGGAGATTGCTTGGAGCTTATTTCTTGCATTTTAGACATGTTTTTACTCTTGTTATTGCAAATATAAGAAAGATCTTAGTGAATTCATTATCGTTTGGAAATCATTGGAAACAATGGCTAGACCTTGCATATTGAAAAACGGAAATTTGCATATTGGTTCAATATGAAAGACCTTTATTCATTATTGTTTGCAAAGGAAATATGGTTTTTGTTTGTAAAGGAAACAATGTTTTAGATGAGCCTCTCAAAGCAATATAATTATGGGTTTACAATTGATTTGATTTTTTCAATACTTGGGTGATCTTGGTCGAACTCTTTGAGCTTATTGAAGCACCTGTCTAACTATGGATTGCAATTTTAAAATTGTTTGTGGAAGTATATAGTTGTAGATTCATTTAATTTACAAGTGGCTCTAATTGTTGTTGATTGATTGAAACTTGCAAGAAAGAGGGAAACTTGAAATTAGTTTTGTTACTTTTCAATGGTTTAACATGATTTTCCACTCTTCCATAACTGACTTAATACCGAAATTGCTTTAAATATAAAAATAAAAATAATAGGCCTTCAATTTACTCTATCTTTCTAGCCCAATCACTCATTTGTTTGGTTTCAATAAATTATAGAACCTTCGTATTCTTAGATGGGGATTGAAAAATTGTATTTACACATATATATATATGGTTATTTATAAATGTATATATAATTTAATATATATATATATATTTATATAATATACGTTTTTGGAAATAAAAGGAGGATTTAAACAAGATATATACATATTTAATCTCACATTAATGAGTATGCATATATTTCCTAACATTATTTTATCCCAAAAATGCATCTAAGAAATGCATTGTCACTTAGCACGTTTTATTAGTACCCTTAACCATAGTTCCCAAACTCGGTGCTTGGTAAATACTCAGCAGACCATAAAAAATTGACTTGGCAGATACTCGGCTATACTCAACAAATACTTAGAAACTTAAAAATACCTAAATTTCTTTAATAAACATAAATTTTATGCAAAATATAGTTACAAAATGTATCAAAGGAGTTTGTAAAACGTTGAGGAAGTGATTTCTATTAGATTTGAAAAGAAATAGAGTACAAAATCGCATCATCATGCAAATACGATAGCAAGTTGATGAGACTTATAAATTTATGATGATTGTCATTGAAAATTGTCATCATAAATTGCATAACTATGCTAGTTACAATTTACAATTTCTTCTTCCATGTTTTACTAAAAAATTGGGTAGTCTAGTGCCTCTACTAGTCCCCACACTCGATTGCAACTACTCGCTCCTCCTAGAAGGTTATGACTACGACTCCACCCTAATAGTCGATGGCAGTGACTCCTATGCCACAAATGTCATGTAATCCAATCTCTCCTACTTCCGCTTCACCCTCTATAGTTTCCCTCTCAAAAATAACAATCTCGTCCTCTAGAAACATGGGAGATCTTCTCTTCTTGCACAGTCCAATCGTTGTATGGATCAATCTTATTCAAATCAAAAGTCTGCTGCAATGTGTCCACCTTTCTTGTGCGAAGCCAAAGATTGTATTGCGAAAAAACTGGGTCACTGAAGTGCCATTGAGACAACTTGTTGCGCTTTTTCATGTGAATGGCCTCAAACAAATTCCAATTGCGCTCATATCCAAAAGAGCTACAAGGTTGAGATAATATTTGAAGGCTAGCTTTTGACGATTTGGGATATTTTCACCCCTATCTTCCCACCAAGAACCAATAAACAAGATAATTACAAGTTTGTGAGTAATAATTGTAAATTTGAAACTTGTAACATATAAGTAAATACTCTTTTGTTACTTGGTGGTTGGATGGATCTCCCTCAGACAGCTAACGTCGATTAAAAGAGTCTCCCACTAACATGCTTGTAATTCTACAACTCTAAATTAATGAGGCCCCTCACCTCAACCTCTGATGTCATCCTCTCAATGCATGTTGAAAGGCCCTCTATAACCTCCCCATTAACATCTTTGAAGCCATACGAGAAAAAAAAAACTTGGGGTTGAGGTAGTACCCCACTGCATGAATGGGTTGGTGGAGTTGATTGTTCCACCTTCGATCAATTAGCTCCCAAAAGGGACCAAATCTGACTATATCCCCCTATAATAGTTTTGGATGGCCTCTTTGGCCCTATCCATGGCCTCATAACAAGTATTCCACTGGGGTTTTGCTCCCCATCAACCAAGCGTGCAAAACTTTCACCAACGGCTCTGACACCTACAAACAAATTAAACTTTAAAATTGCAAACTTACAAGTTAAAGTAAATTAGAAATGAAATAAAAAAGTAAAAGTAGAACATTTTTAAAATGAAAATAAAGGAATCGACTTTAAATTTAAATTGAAGTTTGAAGTTACCTTGATGATCTTTGTAGCTCTCTTCACAAAGACATCATCAAAAACTATCTTTGTGGTCCTCTCTCCATCAGCTTTTTTTGAATATGGTGAGTCTAGCCATGTTTGACTCACAAACATTTGCTTCAACAATGTCAACAAACTATAAATATTTTGCAAGGTTAGGAAGTTAGTTACAAAACTCCTATCACTCATTTGCACAATCTCTTTCCCCTTAGTGTGTTCTCTCATCAAGCTAAGAACCCAAGGGTGATTATATATGCAGTTATATTTCTCACATCTCTACAACCATTCTCACCCAATCAATTTTGCTTGTCCTCCAAAAAAAAAAGTCAAGGCAATGGGCCACACAATGGGTCCAAAACAGTATGGATGCCTCTTTTGAAGTAGTCTCCCAACCACCACATATGTTGTATTGTGAGTGATAATTTGTGCACAACATTCTCAATGCCCACCTCTAAGACAACCTCCTCCAACATAAAGCTCAAATATTCTATGCATTCTTTATTGTGTTAGAGGTATCAATTGACTTCCAAAATAATCATCTCACCATTTGAAGCCGTCAAAAAAATTGATGAGGGTGTGGTTTGCTTCCATCCATCCACCCATATGAAAGAATGGTGCATCCAAACTTCTGCCACTACTTTTAATCTTCCAGAAATGAATTTGCATCTAGAATCGCACTCTAGAGCAACCTCCCACTTAAGTCTCTTGGAGAGGGTGCCTTGTACATTGTCCCTGTAACTATCAATGGCATCACCGAATACTCCCAGTACGGGCTCTTTGCCACATTAAAGGGAATATTGTTGTAATACCAGAAATTGCACATGTCATATTTGCTTCTTCGTGCACCTCCTTATTCCAGCTTGTACCTTACAACAAAGGTTGTGCCATAGGTATGTTTCTCGATACAAACAAATTGTGTCTATGCCTTTACTTTGAACTCAGATGAAGCAAATGTGCCTCGTAGCCATGGACCATGACTAGAGCCCACAATCACTACCGCATCTCCCTCTATTTCCACTTTTGTTTCAGGTCTAATGGTTGCTTACACCCTTGCCCTTTCTAGTTTCTTTTCATCCAACAATGCAGGGTCTACCCTCATTTGTCGTTGTGCCTCTTTAGTAGGATTAGGACATGCCATGACATTGCAGCAAACAATGCATACAAGATGGTACTTGAGGTCATTGATTCTTCCAGAAATCTTCCCCCAGAAAACTATGTATAGGTCTTTGTTTGAATCCGATGAAGAAGATGTACCTCGTAGTCGTGGACCACGACTAGAGCCCACAATCATGGCCGCATCTCCCTCTATTTCCACATTTGTTTCGGATCTAATGGCTGCTTACACCCTTTCCCTTTCTAATTTCTTTTCATCCAACAATGCATGCTTTACCCTCATTTCTCATTGTGCCTCTTTAGTAGCATCAGGACATGCCATGACGTTGCAGCAAACAACGCATGCAAGATGGTACTTGAGGTCATTGATTCCTCCAAAAATCTTCCCCCAGAAACTACAAATCACAATCCCCCCCACCACTCCACATCAAGCATACTTCGAAGCGACAGTACAGGGATTGGCACAGAATGCTTCCTTTTGATTGATATTGAGTCTATGCTACACCTGATGCAGAGCCAAATGTCATTGTATGTTAATTCCTAAGTTCTAACTTGCAACACAATCAAATACTAAAAAAATTTAAAAAACATTAAAAACCTGTAAATTTGCAATTGTCACACTTGACCCTAAGTACAAGAAAACCCTATGGAATGGTAATTGTAAATTTGTAATTATAAACCCTACAACCAAGAATAAATATAAAAAATTAAATTAAACAACATTTTAATAATAAATTGCGATCACCTTTCGTTCGTAAATGATGATAAACTAACAGTAAATCACAATTAAAGTTGATTAGGAATTGAATGGAATGCATGCAAATTTGCAAATCATGTTTGGAAACCTGATTTTAACAATATAGGAAAAATTGCATACTTGAAAAGAAGGGGAAAAAATTAAATAAATAACTAACCTCCAAATGAAATTCTTCAAATTTGCTCTTCAAATTTGCTATAAAATCCCTTCAATTCAGTCAAAGGATGCTCAATAGATGTGTGATTATGGGGCTTATAAAAGACCAAAACTAGTGGTTTTTGCATGCCGTGTTTCTACGGTGTCTAGTGAGTTCAACAAGGAAACTCACTGTGGTTTGGCGAGTACTTGTTGCCATGAGTCGTTATTATTCGCAAAAATGTGGTCTAGGCTTAGAATGAACAATAATGCCTCTCCAAGTTGTGGTCTACTTCCATCTTCTCCATTTCTTGTATGGTGTTTTCTACTCCGTGTCTAGCCTCAACCAAGCAATGCTTCTCTATTTGAGAGTCAGAGTACTACATCTTCTTTTCCCCTTCTCGATTTGAGCAATTTGTGTCATTATGGTTTATTGGACTATTACATCTACATAGTTTTTTGGTGTTTCTTTGGTTAGACAATTCCTAATGAGATGACTCCATTTGGTGCATTTCCTAGATTTAACAATAAATCTTGCATTTGGGTCACACTGAATTCTTCTGCAACCACTATAGCTCTTGTTCTTGTGTTTGATGTTGTTTTAGTCGATCTTATTCTTGTTGTGTTAGAACAAGATTTTCCATGAGAAATCAACTAAAAGAAGAAAATATCTTACTCCTAGAATAGTTCGTGATTCCCAAGATGGTTCGCATAGACTTGCATGGGTGAGATGAAGAACCCCTTTGGCATGCCACACACTTTCAGTAGGAAATAGCACTCTTTTCTGTTTTCCGGCCAAGGGTCCTACACACATTACATGCTTCTCCTATTTAGAAGACGACCCTTAAACCATATTAGTTTGACCAAGTGCCGCTAAATACTGAAAATTTAAATGGCCATACCATTCGTGTAATAGAACACAACATTGTCCTCCACAACAAGTACTTGCAAGTCAATTTTGGTAAAGATCAACTAGCTTATACAAATTTTCTTGCCCAATTCGAAGGGAAACAATTTTGCCCTGCTTTACATTCCAAACAATGCATTTCTTACCATGGATATTCGCACCAATATTAAGATTATTTTTAAGCTAGCTAGTTGATAATCGATTCTTCTTCAGTTTTGGAACATACCTAACATCACAAACCAGAAATTTTGCAACATCATTCAAAACAATGCAATCATCACATATGAAACTCTATGTGATAGTCCATCTCCCACTGAAACTAAATCTGAAAAACTAGAACTAGGAGAATTTTACATATCAATCATTGCGGTAAGTGAAATGTCATGGTGCATTGGAATCAGGGAACCAATAATTGATAGCATCATTGTTGTTCTAGGAAGCCATGAAGACATATTTGTCCCCAAAATCATGCTCAACACTCACTTCTACCACATTTTCTTGAGTTTGTGGCTTTTTAGGATGAAAAAGATCATATTGTGTTTTATGGGAAGCCTTCTTGATATGCAAGACCTTATGACAATAAAGCATCGTTACTTGTGCTTTTGTGAGGATTTTGAGTTTTTCTTTTCTTTTCCTTTGTATTTAGCAGCAACTGCATTGTCAGCGTGTCTAGCACTGGAGTCACCAAATTGTGCCTGCCTCTGTTTCTTCTGAAGGAATATGAATTAACCTTGTCAAATGTGAGGCCAAAATATCTACTAGCAAATTCAAAGAACAAAGGACTCAAATGTATTATGAAAACCCAACACAAAACGAAACCAAGCAAAAACACAAGAGAGGTCGAAAAACAAATGCTTTTTGGATATATTAATAAGAGAGTAACCATCTCTCTATATGAAAGCAACGACATAAATGCTAATATGTCGGTGAATCAAGTCCTAAACCTAAAATGAATGAGATGAACATTAAATCATGTTACATCATTTGATAAAGCAAACTAAAGTCATAAAATGACTTTACTACTATGCCTTTCACTAAGACGAGAATGACCGTTATGACTTTATGTTATAAACTCTAACAGCCTCCCTTAATGGTCATTTTAGAAACCAATTTTATCTCTAAATTTTAGGAATTTATTTGGGTCAAGAGAATCGGTGAGAATGTCTACCATCTGGCCTTGGGTTGGAAAGTATTGAAGCTCAACTTCATCTTCTAAGAGTTGTCAAATGAGGTTACAATGTATGTCAACATGTTTTTCCCACTCATGAACGATGAAATTCCTCACCAACTTGAGAAATCCCTGGTTATCACTAAAAAAAGTACCATGAACTTAGTCTGATAAGCTTGTAGATCTGCCAATATTTTTCTAAGTCAGCCCGCTTCGCATGCCCCTTTTACTGCTGCTATGTTGTTTCTTGTTGATCCAAGAAAATGCTCCTATTCGAATATTGAACATATAACTTGATGAAGATTTCCTATCATCCATGGATCTTGCCCAATCCAAGTCTCAATATCCACACAGCCAAATCTCCTTGTTTTTACCATATATAATGCCAAAGTCTATTGTTTCATCCACATATATTAGCACCCTCTTTGCTGTGGTCTAATGTTCTGCTTTTGGAGCTGTCACAAATCAGGCGATATAGTTGACTGCATAGCTCAAGTCAGGCTTAGTGGCTGTAAGGTAGATTATGCTGTTCACTAGTTACCTGTAGACTGACTCGATGATTGCTTTTGAATCAGTCTTGGCTGAAAGTTTCAGCCCTCACACCATACCACTACATGATACTTTTCAATCTGCCATCATAAATGTGTGACAAAAGTTTTGCATATTTTGTTTGTTAAACAGTGTGTTAGGTTGCCAAACTTCTACACCTAAGCAAGATCTCATTTGAGCATGATCAAAGGTCCACGGAGCTTTTTTGAGTTGTCAGAATCTGTCAAGTCGAGGGTCTCCATCCCTCATCCATTTAGATGATGTGACACCTTCATTGGATGGTACGAATGTCATCACTTAATATAAAGCAATATTAAGCTTGTGGGCTTCAAAGCTTAAATATTAATGAAAGATGATAAAGCTTGCAGGATTATTAATGCCTAAGGTCATTAAAATTTTGACTTGGGACCATGGACACCATAAATTAAGCTTGTGGGCTTCAAATACACCTAATTCCAATTTTTATTACAGCCAAGGCCGATTTTTATCATGGCCAAGGCAGCTATAACATACAACCAAAGCTTGTGGGCAATATTCAAAGGCAATACCTTAACTAAACATGAAGCTTAAACCTGTGGGCTTGAATAATACAAGGAAAATTCTTTCAGTATACACATTCCAAACAGGTAATTTCCTTTAAAGGAAAATGCTTAGAAAATTAGGGCAGATATTCAGCCATGTTTTGCAGGTAAATGGCTTTGAGCACGAATAACGCAAAGGAAAAAGCCAAAAGAAGAGAACTATTTTTTTGTTGATGCAAGATTGCAAAACAAACTAGGAATGCTCCTGCATTTTTTTGCATAAAGTTGGTGCTGCTTGAGAGAATGTAGGCCCTAATCAGCATGGTACAGATGGTCTTCCCATGTTTTGTTGTAGACAAGAATATGATCAAAGAACACCAAGACAAACTTCCTCAAAAAATGTTGTGAATATGGAGTTCATCAAACTTTGAAATGTAGAAAGAGAATTTGTGAGACTAAAGGGCAAGGAAGAAACTCATAATGGCTTTCGTGTACTCGGAATGGAATTTTGGGAATATTCTTATTCCTAATTCTAATTTGATGATAACGTAACATGAGATCTAATTTGGTAAAGAAAACAAATCTATATAACTCATCTAGAAAATCATCAATTATAGGAATAATAAACTTATCTTTGATGGTGAGCTTATTTAGCTCTTAGTTGTTTGGGCATATGTGCCAATTGTCATCCTTCTTATGAAATATCGCCACTAGAGAAGAATATGTGCTTTGACTATGACGAATAATATCCTCTTTAGCATCACCTAGAACATTCCCTCAATCTCACTCTAGAGCATGTGCATACTTGAAAAGCCTCGTGTTGGGTGGTTGGCTACCTAGTAGAAGTTGAATGGCATGATCATGGTCTCTTTTGGGTGGAAGACCCCTCAGCATATCCCTACATACGACTGAGTTTTTGTGAAAGATTAACTTAAGATTAGATGGTTTTGATGCATGTGATTGTTGGGCCTCTACTCAAAAATAATTATGCCACAAGTTCAACAGATCCTTTTTTGAGCTTCTTTTGCATCTAATGGGAACTCATCATTTGTGGAGCTTTTTCATGCAATCCCCACAATTCAAATGTCTTTGCCTCTAAATGAAATCGCATGAAGAGCTCCTGGAAATTCATCTCTATAAAATGCCTAGAGTATTGAGCCGCTAGACTCCCAACACCACATATGCTCTGCCCATGAGGATGGCAAACATAGGGCTATCCAAGAGGTAGTCACCCATTGCAAGTTTTGACACCATGGCATTTTCCAGGCAACTATACCCCCAATAATCATGACATAAAATTTTGGAACTGGAAAGACAAAGCAATTCAGATGCGCAGCTAACTTGTTGATGAAATTGCAAGTACTTCATGAATCAATTAGCACTGTTGCCCTTTGTTTCTTTGGAAATCCTACTACATTGATGGTTTGTGGAGTGCTAATCCCTAATAGTGCATGGAATAAATATTCGGTTGTGGATCGCCAAAAGCTGCCTCTGGTTCATCCTTAGGCAAGGTACAAACCAAAAGAAAAGACCAAGACATCCATGAGTGCAAGAAGCTCAGTTGGAAAAGATTTGAAGGAGTTTTGGATTGCAAAACCTATCTGATTTTACAATGTTGCAGTTGGACCAACAAACTCCAAGACAGAAACACCATCACTCCATGAAAAGTGATGAAGAAAAGTATCCAAATTGAGTAGGTAAAATCTTATCTTTTCATTATAGAGCTTCTATGGAGCCAAAATCCTCCAAATTAGAGATGTATGATCCTCATTGGATTATGAAAAAACATCCAAATTCAATCGGTTGAGTTGATCAACAGTACTTAGTTTATGAGACTAGAGAGGAATTTATGACATGTTTTTACCTCATAAAGACAAAATCGGACAAGGCAGAGATGCAGAATCAAACACAAGAATACAGCAAAGACAAAAATACAGTTGTTGACTGAAAACACAGTGTTGTTACCAACAAGAATTAGAGAATAGTTTTTTCGGAGACACAACAGCCTGATACAGCAGGGCGGTGGTTTCATTTGTGCCAATGGTGGTTGTGTATGTGCTGTAGCAAGGCGGTTTCAAATGTGTCATGGCAGTTTATTCTAATGTATGCGTTGGTTACATCAATTACAAACAGAAAAGATGAGTAACCGCAAAAATGTTGTCTCATCAAGTTCCATGTCTTTTGGGATCTATTTGATTCAGATGCACATCCCTTGGAATAAAGCATACCACAACAGGTCATGGAAGAGGCAATTCAATTCATTCAGATGCATAGAATCACTGCCAAGAGTGATCTAAAGAACTTGTGAAGTAGAAGAAGACTGTAGAGAAAGAAGTCATTCAAGCACCTAAAAGACGAGGTAGCAAATGAATAAGAAAAGTTATCAAAGGAACAATCTGTCAAGGAGGAGCAGCCCATTGAAGAGTCCTCATCATCATTGCAAGAGAGTAATGATAAGAAGACATTCTTGGATTTATGGATAGAATATTTGCAAAGCTAGGATGTCAATTTGCAATCATATGAGTGGCACTCACATTGATTAGCACCTCCGAAATAGCTTTGAGTGTTCAAATTCTTGATAGAAGCAAGAAAGGAACTGACTCCAATTCTATGAGCAAGTAGGGAGACATTTCTCTCATCAAGGTTGACTATGGAGCAGCGAAAAAATCCCATTTCAGAAGCATAAAAACCCAAAGGCTTCAAGAGGTTGTAACATTTTCAGAATTCGCACATATTCAAGGTGATATGCATGATTTGGTTCACTACTTGTGGGAAAACAAGAAAGATAGAAGAAAGGTGCTCCAAGCAAACAGTGAAGCCAAAGTATCACAAAGGTGACAGCAAATTGGTTTCCCATTTTTCCATGCACGTTCAAAGTATATTTGGAATGACATCAATTATAGCATGTCTATATTCTCATCATTTCCGTAGCATGCATGTGCGAATTACACTCATTGTAGAATGGAGGTATAGATCTGATTATAATAAGAGAAAAATATTGTTAATCCATGAGAAGTGATGATGAAAAGGTAACCCATTTGACGAGGTGTAGAAAGTAAATCCTTACTTTTCATTATAGCACTATTTTTGGACCAATCAAATTGGGGACATATGATCTAAATTGTATCATCATAAATCATTCAAATTCATTTCGTTTAGTTGATCAGTTGTACTTCTTAATTTATGAGATTAGAGAAGAACTTAACAAATGTTTTTAACCCCGTAAAGACGAAACTGGACAACCACAGATGCAGTATCAAATGCAAGAACAGAGCAAAGAGGAAAAAACAAAGTTAATGACTGGAGACATGCTCTGTTGTTACCACCAATAATTAGGGAACAGTTTTGTCAATGACAAAACTAGCGGAAACAGCAGGGTGTATGTATCATGGCAGTTTCACATGTGTCTTGGTTGTTTCATCTAGATGTATGCGATGATTTTGCACAAAGTCTTCACTCCATGGGAAAAGCTTGACTTTCTTTGATACCATGTAAGAACTTACAAACATGCTAATGTAAGGACTGAACATATAATCTCGCACTCGAGATATGAAGATCTGGATAGGATAGCATACCGAATACCTAAATAATACTTGCTATTCACGATTAACAGGCATAGATAGGAAACCTTGGTCGGTAATTAAAATCAGAAACAAAGTTTTCCAAAATAGATATCCAGACATGGTGTCACCCAAGAATCCCAAAAGCCTGCAACCCAAGGGGCACCAAGTCGTCAAAGTTACAACCTAACTCTAACAAGGCTTTGCTACCAAATCATCCATCTCTGGATTTGGAGAAAGAGTTATAATCTTCTTGTTTTAGCTGTTGCAGAAAGCAGCTTATCCTATAGAATTTCATCTTAAGCAAGGAAGAAACAATAACCACCTAGAGTGTTCTTCTTGTATTGGGTTGTAGATACTAACTATTTCTTTAGTGGTTTTCCATAGTGTGTGTTTGTACTCGATAGGTTTTGACTTTAGTTGAATGTGTCTAGTATATTTGTGAATATTATGCCTAGAAAGCACTTCCAATGAGCAATGCTTGTAGAGATTCTTCTTCAAAAGAAGAATGTGTAATTCGATTTAGAGTCTTCTCCCATAAAACTCCCTTCATTTTGAAATAGTGTTCAGTCTCTTAAGTTTATGTATAATCTCAGATTTTAAGAAAAATAAATTTCTGTTATCTGAACAAGTTCCTGTGTTATTGGATTGTTAGT
Organism: Taxus chinensis; assembly: GCA_019776745.2. Classification (NCBI taxonomy): domain Eukaryota; kingdom Viridiplantae; phylum Streptophyta; class Pinopsida; order Cupressales; family Taxaceae; genus Taxus; species Taxus chinensis. The sequence continues at coordinate 74,767,385 of CM034155.1, read as the reverse complement.
TAGAGTTCACATTAAGATTTCCTTCACTTGATCCATCCCAATGTTAGAAGACTTGAACAGAGAAAGAGTGAAGAAAAAACAGGCTGAACACATTCTAAATTGTGTGTCCGTCATTTTATTATGCAAGAGATATTTAAAAAACGGTTGAGGTGGTTACAACTGTAAATTAGTTAATATTAGTTATTATGCAAGAGATATTTAAAAAACGGTTGAGGTGTTACCTAAGACTCTGGGACAGCGGGACGGCAGGATGCGGGGATGGAGTTTCCGGGACGACCAAAAAAATCCAAAATTTCGGGACAGCGAGGGGACGGCAGGGGGGCGGCTATTAAAATAATATATAAAATTATAAATATTAAAACAAATAGAGATTAAATTTTAAAAAATTATGAATAGTAGTTCGTATTTATATATAAGTCCACCATGTGCATACAGTCCACATTCAGACACCCATATTAAAAAATTCGGCAGCATACAAATAGCTATACTATTGTTATATGTCCATATAACTTTTAATATTAAGATGTATGATGCTAGTTTTTATAGCATGTTGTTATAGTCCATGTGCATTTGTGCTCAAAAATTTTTGTATTCATATATCACTCTTGTTTCTTAATATATCTTTGTAATACAATACAGTCGAGTTATGCTTAACGGGTAAACATTTATAAAGAGAAAACAATAAACAAATTAATTTAAAAAACTTAGAAGTCCCTAAAACGTTTCGGGAACGTCCAGATGTCCCCGACGGCCGCAAAAAAAGGGGGATGTCCCCCTTTTTCCCGCCTTTTTGGAAATGTGGGGGGGACATTTCCCCTCTATCCCACCATCCCCAAAACATCTGGGATGTCTGGTTTTCAGGGGGGGCGCATCCCCACATAACACTGGTTAATACATAACTAATAGTGACCTAAAAATAAACTATAAGCCTTATATTCCAATACATTCTTTTAAGGCTTACTCTAATACATTCTTTTAAGGCTTACACTATAGAAAGCAAAAACAAACACACTAACAAAAAATTGAAACAAAAAACAAATAGAGTCGTGCATTCTTCAAAAGCTTTTTCTTTAAAAAAAATTCTTTGACCAACAAGAACTCCATCAAGTTGCCTTGTAACCCTCGTGAAGGTGTAGTTCCTGAGTTGAATTCCTAAGTTCCCGAATTCCACCTCCCCAGACTCCTGAATTATGAACCTCCCGAATTATTGGACAACCATACATATTGAGCTACATGCACAGTGCTCCATCAAGTTGTCTCATGACCCTTATAAGGGTATAATTCCCAAGATCCACAAACTCCTGAACCAACTGCACACACATCCATGCAAAGTTTCATCTACGCTAGATCCCTTCTTGTCTTTAAAACGTGGGGCATACTTAAAATATGTATTCTTCGTCAACGAATTCTTCACCACGTTCAAGATCCGATGGATCTTCAACAATGGCTATATTAGCTTCATTTGGTTTTTCTTTGAGCTTTCTCTTCAGAACATCATTGGCTCAAATTCTACAGCTCTACACTGTGTGACCTCTTTTCTTGCAGCAATAACATTCCATCTTCCCTTTGTCTTTATCTAATCTTCTACGATAGTTTCTTGAGTATAATGCATTCTCATGTTGAGGATCACCTTCTATATCTTCTGTAGTAGTTCTCTTTTCTTCAGCTAGGAGAACTAAAATCATATCTTCTAGAGATTGAGAATGTATCTAACTGAGAGTAAAAATGACATTGTTGTATTTAGAAGGCAGACTATTTAACACAAATACCTTTGGCATCCTCGTCATCTACCATAGCCTTGACTTCTACTAGTTGTCTAATAAAAGACCACAAATTGCTTATGTGGCTAGACAATGACTCCATCATCCATCTTGAATCTAAATATCTGAAGCTTTAGATCATATTTTGCAGTGATTGCTTTTTCTCCAAACAATTTATTTAGAGTATCCTAGATTTTTTTGGATGATTTTTCTAGGCTGACATGATGTAACTGGGAATAGGAGAGAGCAAAACCAATAATTGTTTTGGCTTTATCATCTTTGCTCTGCCAATCCAGTAATTTAGTTGCATTTGTAGGTGATTTCTCTTTCCCAATTACTATCCTTTATAAAAATTTATTCATCAATTGCATTTGTATTTTAACTGTCTAGGTGTGAAAGTTGAGGTAAGAATATTTATCCAATGGAATTTCCATTCTCAAAAACAATAAAGCAACAAAAAATTGTGTTTTTACCGAAAATAATATAAAATAAATAGAATAGTAGGCAAAAGGCTTGGAATGGTATTGAAATTTGTTCCCTGCTTGGTGACTGGTATGTGCAGAGTATACTCTAAATGAAAATAACAATCTATATTAGGCACGGAAATTAAAGCAACAGAACATTTTTGTAGCCTGATTTCACTTGGAAAATAAATGTGGCAGGTAGAAAAGGAAAATACAGTTTTGGATTCTGATTTTTTACCCAACGTAAAGAATTTTTAATGTCTGAATCACAACAAACGAAAAACAGTCCTGGAAATACCTTGAAGAATTGTGACAGAGATCCCTCTAAAAATTGCAACAGTAAGTTTACTGAAGCTCGTGACAGAAATAATGCTCAAAATCATGACAGAAATAATGCTCTAAATTCTGACAGAAATCCTTTAAATAAGTCTTCCTCCTTGATCCCTCAACACTCTTTGCCCTCGAAACTGTGCCCTGGTCGCGATTTCGCATTTTTTCCTCTGTAGTGCCCTAGCAAAAGGACTGAGGACTGTATTTTAGGGCCTTTCCCCTCACATCTGCCTTGAACTTTATTGCCCACACATCTGGACGAGACTGTGCCCTAACCAGCTGTATTTGCACAGAATCACAACTGTTTTGAAGACAATATTTACGATATTTGTGTATTCTGTAAATTACATCCTTCTGATCATGATTTGTAGTCTTCTATTCATGACTTGCAAACCCTATCAAGCACCAAACTCTAATACCAATGTTAGAAGACTTGAACAGAGAAAGATGAAGAAGAAACGGATTGCACACATTGTAATTGTGTGTCCATCATTTTATTATGCAAGAGATAGTTACAAAATGGTTGAGGTGGTTCTACCATACTCTAGTTAATACACAACTAATGGTGACTAAATAATAAACTATAAGCCTGGTATTCCAATACCCAATACAACGGAGAAATCTATATAATTTGCATGCTTTGAATTAGTCATTATTCAAAAAGAATCTACATAAACTTGTCTTGGCATAGGCTAAATTCGGCAAATAGCAAAAGAAATTCTTGAATCTTTGCAAAGGTATGATTCAACATGGTAAATGATAATAATAACATTTTTTTCAAACAAATTTCAGCCAAAGATAATAACAAGTACATACTCAAAACTGTATTTTTATCGCTTAGCATGTAAACAATAATTCTGGAGACATATTTGGCACTAAAATAGGTGCATCTGGGAAGATTATAGTATTCATGAGCCTCCACAAATTTCCAATTTGTACAACAGTAAAACAAGTAAATAAACTATATCATTTATCAACATAAGCAAAGTGCACACTAAATTTGCTTTTAGATTTCTTTCTCCAATTGATATATATTGCATAAGCATATTACTGAGAAATTTGAAATTGTAAAATAAAAATGAACTGATGCAACACAGCAAAGATGCATACCATAGTGCTCGAGTGGCATAAAGTTTTACACCTCAAGAATGTGCATTGTCAACTTAAACTAAAAACGTTAACGAAAAATAATCCTTTATTGATCTCACAGCATAGACCTAACAAAATTGCAAAGATGCAAGATAAATTACTTAAGTCCAAAGATACAAATACAATTTTTATTCACCTCACTTAGGATTAGCACGCCTTTCTTAGAATTTTGACAGGCTATAAATTCATAGCTCACGAGATTCATCCCATCACGCAAAGATGTTACAAGTGCCACATCTGTAAAGTCCATAGCCTTGTTAAGGTCATTTAATCTCCAAGGAAAATGATTCTTCTTTGTTCAAAGTAGAAAAGAATTAAATACTCCAACAGTCATTATAGGTCTCACCAAATAATAGAAGATGTGCTTTATTTAAGATCAAACATATACGTTAAACATAAAAATCTACAATCCAAAACTCATGAGCATAAATGACATAGAAAATAAAACTTCCAGTTGCATTTAAAATGTAAAGATTATTATATAACTTTATGTTTAAATGCATCAACTTTATACCTCAGTTACAACAAACAACACTCCCCTGGGTTTTCAACCTGAAAGGTTTCTAACACTTGCCCAGAATCTTAAGTGGCAATGTTTCCTGAATTGGAAACACCGCGCACAATAAAACCAGCCTATGTTCCTTTGCTTCTCCCATAGAGTCAAGAGGTGGCATCCCCTTGTGGGATCAGGAGCAGCACCAACTCAATTCAAAGAAACTTTACAATATACAATTTCAGAAAACGCAACAATGATTTCAACATTGACATCAACATATTTGACCAAATGTTTCAACTGAGCACCAACTTCCGACATCAGTGCTAAGTTTCAGCATCAGTGCCAAATTGGAGTTGACTTCAAACAGATACTAGTTAGCGCCATCACCCTAAACATAGCAAGAACTTTCTTGTACCAGTCAACAGATGAAAAGTTTCATCTTCCCTATCATTCTTGTGTTTGACATCTTTCATAATAACTAAGAATATACACATGAATCAAAAGTAGTAGTGTTATGAATAATAACACTTAATATTACAATTCCTAAGTCAATGGTTGCATTACATGTTGATACTAACATTAATTGAGAGCCAATTAGGGAGTTAGGACATTTTGTTTCCTAACTTCCTTTTGAGGACGTATAAAATACTGTATAATTGATGTATTCAATCGACTCGATTATATTTTTTTTAAATGTTAGCATATGCAAAGAGAAGAAAGAATTCAAAGAAGGTTGAATGCACACTCAAACAAGTGTAACAGCGTTTATTATATAATAAGAGGTGGTTACAAATTGGTTGAACAATTACCAAGTGAATAACAACTAAATAACCATGTTGCTAGGATAATTCGGGCTACGAGTTTACCTAGTGTTTTTAAAACCGGTCGAACGGGAATCAGAACGCGGATACGGTTCTTTATTTTTTGGCAAAACCCTTGGCATTAAAACCGACATCCTTAGTGGATAGTATTATGTACAAACTCATTTTACTCATTTTTTAGCCCATAAAAAACTGAAATAGTAATACAAAACTTGAATCAATGTTCAAAACATTCAATAGTAATACACTTCAGACTTTGCATTTTCATTGATCATGTGGCGGCCATACATATGATCTAGTTACAAAAATATCATGTCAACATGAATACAAACAAAACTTGAAATTTGAAAAATATACTAGAATCAATGTTCAAATTTTCAAAACATACAATATACTTAAGATTTTACATTTCATTGATCATGTGGCTGCCATACATATGATATAGGAATATCAAGTCAACTTTTTGAGGTGATTAGGGTGTAATATTTTATTCATTTTAATATTAGGGTTCGGTTTTATGCATTGACTAAGTCAAAAAATAAAATAAAAAAGGTTTTAACGCTTTAAATGATGTTTTTGACGCAGGGTATGTGGCGGGTACGCGAGGGTTGTCCCGGGTACGTCCAAACATACCCGTGGCGTACCTTGGACATATCCTCATGTATCCAGGGAGAACCCAAACCAGTACCCTCATGTATCCGTATCGGATACGTATCAGGAAAGGTTTGGGGGGGGTCTAGGGCGAACCCTAGCAACATAGCTAAATAACCGCATTATATGCTATATAATGCTCTATATTTTAACACCCCCTCTTAATGACTAAACCAAAAACAATACTAAGTTTATCCCAAAATTTGACAAATGTCCTAAAGCCAACATCTTTAGTCATTAGATCTATAGACTGTGCCATAGGTGGTACTTTGAAATCAACGGCACATTGTGTTGCGGTTGTCAAATGGAGGACCGCAAAACAAGAATCTGGTCATGTGAACAAAAGATATGGCAAGTGGTCCATTGATTCTTCGTTTCGTGATTCATTGAGCAGTGATGAATCATCAATGGTTGAGAGTGTCAGCCCCATCTCCAGAGTGCTGAAATCAGAAACTCGGAGAGGTGGAGAGAGAAATTTGTTCTAGGCTTGTGTAGCTTGCTGGAGTCTATACAAAGATTAGTTAGCCTGCAATCAAAGTCACCTCGACTGTGTCCTTGTAACACCATATAGTGCTCACCTAACCTTTTTCAAGAAGAGAAATGTGACCATCTATGCAGCGGAAGTTAGAACCAACTTCGCAATAGTAGGAGAAACAAGCATCTTTGTCTCATCAGCGGGAGAAATAACCATCTCCGTAGTAGTAGGAGTGAGAACCAACTCCTTTGTCTCATTTGTTTGCTCGTTTATCCCCCTTTGTGGGGAAAGATCTTTCACAACACAATGAGCGAACTGTTCATGCTCTACTATCCTTCGAGCAAGTACTTCTGAGTGAGTGGCTCGGCATGCCATCTCACCATGCACTATCACTGCATCTGGAATAGCGGAGTCTCCATCCACATTAAATTGTTCTTCAAAATGAGGAAATCCATCCTCCCAAGGCATGTCAACCTCCCGTACATCCTGTATGGTGAAGATGTCCTCCACACGTGCATTCATGTTGATCTTAGCTGGATCAACAAGCCGATGTTGGCCACCTTCCCAATACCAAAGGCAATTATCCGTCTCTGTTTCATATCAAAAACAACACACTTCTTCCCACAAAAATCCACAAAAATATTGGGATTTTCAGTTAAGTGACGAATAGATAGAAGATTTTTTTGTAAAAAAGGTACATATCTAACATTCCGTACCAAGAGTTTATCGGCATTATTCAATACAATGCATATATCTCCTATCCCTTCAACTGCAAGTGATTCTCCATCAGCTAGTACTATTGATTCAAAACATATATTTGCAGTAAATGAAACATACCAGTGCTTGTGACATGAAAAGTGTGCCGATGCATCAGAGTCAATGATCCAGCTAGTACCACTATCATGCGAGCATGATAGCATCAAACAATAAAGAGCATGCATGTCATCTGAATCCCATTCTTCTGCAATTGTTGCCACATGTTCCTCATCACATGGCTTTTTGTTTTGTTGTGAAAGATCAGACTTCCGCTTCCAATAATCCCTCTTAAGGTGCCCAACCTTGTGACAGTAATAGCATGTGACCTGATACCGAGTGGACTCACCAAAATGACGTCTCCACTTTCCTTTTGACTATGTGACAAGAGCATTCTCTGATTGGTCATAACTAGATTCTACCTGAATTTGTCTCCACTCCTTTTGCAACAGGTTAGGAACTCACCTTGTCAAACGTGAGAGTTTGACTTTCACCCATTAAATGGAGTGTCTCCACAAATGACTCATATGAAAAAGGTAAGCTATTCAGAATTAGAGCCACCATATAATCGTCGTCCACCTTTTTGTTGATGGAAGATAGCTGGTCTCGGAGGTCTTTCATTCGAAGTTAGGTGCTCAGACAGCGATCCACCTTCTTGTAACTTTATGGAATAGAGCATATTCTTTAGGTATAAGACCCGACCCTTTTTTGACATTTGATATTTATCCCTGAGACTGGTCCACAACGTGCTTGCCACAGTGGCATTCTGCACTTCTGGTATCATATCATCCGAAAGCAACAATCTTGACAAGTAATAGAGCCTCCTTATGACATTTATCATAATCCGCGAAGTTCGTCATTGGTTGACCTTCACTACCCATGATTATCTTATCACAATCACGAAATTTTGCAAGCGTTAGAATTTTATGGCTCCATACATTGAAATTTGTGGCTGTGAATTTTTGCATCTACGGCATAGTGAGGTTACAGATATTCGCCATTTATCAAAACTTGTGCTTTTCTTGTTACACCCAACGCTTCTACAATCATTGTGAATCCCTCTATTGATGCTTACACCCAATAGATACAAGCTATCCAAGCTTAATTAGCTCCTTAAAACAAGGTAAGTTGTATGCTACCACAAGTTCCATTGGTTTATTAGATAACTCATTAACACTTGAAGTTCTTAATTACCCCTTACCAACAAGGTTTGTTTCACACAAGATCTCTCTATATGATGCCAAGAATGATCACAAGAAAAATCTTCAAGCCTTTTTCACTTCATGCATGGATTATGCAAGTAATGACACGTTGTTCACCAAACTCTTCTCACGTAGTCCTAAGGAGTATGCACTAGATTGGTTCTACACTCTTCCTCAAAGTTTAGCATACTCATTCTAATATTTGGCCAATAACCTCTTAACTCACTTCTCCATCAACATTGGCCAAAGAAATTCCTTAGCACAAAATGCCCATATCAAACAACAACCTAATGAGAAAGTTGAAAGTTATGACTTGTGATATAAAACTATGTTGTCTCAAGGACCCAAACACATTGATGGAACAGAGTTACACGAGGTATTTGTTGCTAGCCTAATTCCAAAATTCAAGAAAAAGCTCATGTTCAATAACTTTGCATCCTTTAAAGACCTGTGCCAAATATAATAAGTGTCAAGGAAACACGAAGTTCAAATTCACAGGGGTAAACCTGCAGGCTCTCTCGTCGGAGTATGTTGAGGTGGGTGGCAGTGATGTCACCTATATGGATCTTGATGATCTTAAGTCACGCATGTTAGCTGAATGAAAAGGGAAAATTGAAGACGAAGTGTCCACAAGTGGCATCTGCTGCAGCTCGATTCAACAAAGAGTTCAAGGGAGTTTAGATCTTTCCAGTTGCACAGGACGGAGATCAGTCAGGCAGTGAGATCAAGTCAACAGGAGTGGCTTCTTCTTCAGCATGATTCTTCCCTTCTCTTCTTTCTCTCTCTTCTCTTCCTACCCCCAACGTTCTCTCTCTCTTCAATGTTCTAATTCTTCATTGGGTTTTCACTTTTTCATGTCTTTAATATAATTAAAAAGTAACTTAAGTTTCTATTGTAATAAGTCACCTTTATGTTATAACAAGGGACTTAATATTTTCCTAGGAAGGGGAAAAGTTTCAAGTTTTGTAAAGACATATGAAGGGTCATTGGGGGGTAGATGAAGAGTCATTTCTCTTCTTATAAAATGTAAAGGCTTCCCATTCCAAAAGGGTTGCAAATTTGTTAGTTCATGAGAGAACATTTTCTTGTTTCCTTGTGAAAGAGCAAAGAGTTAGCCAATTCTTCCATTTCTCCCCTCCATGTTTCATCCATTCTCATGCTATGTACAATCTTTTTGAGATGCTAATAAAGGAAGAAGTTTCAGTTTTCCAAGGCATATGAATGTGTGCATCTTTGTATAAATGGTTTCCTCTAGCCAATAGTATTGAAGCTTTGTTGTTTTCTTCTCATAAATGTGTGTTGAAATTTCTAATTAGTGTGTGCAAGAATCTAATATTATACCCGCAACATTAATTCCCCTTCCTCTTTTTCTCATTCCCTTTCCCACTCTCCAAGTAAAGTCTTCTCTTGTAGGTAACCGCAAGCTTTTGCCACAGGATCAGTGGAGTGTCCCTGTTGGATCCCTGATCGAAAGGCCACCAGAACAACTCATTTCATCGCGCATATAAACACGGAGCTGCACCGTACAAGTAGAGGGACTCAGATTCCCAAAGCGTTGGCAAAAAGTACACAAATTTGTCCACCCAACAAATTTTCTTGCCAACACATGTGAAGGATAAAAAACAAGAACCATAAGAGATAATGTAATAGACAAATATATGTTGCATTATCCTTGTCTAATACATGATACATCAAACATAATTGATCATACCAACATGAAGGAAAGAGAAGGGTTATGGATACTTTCCTTTGTGGAGACATTGTAATGTGCCCATTGTCAAATAAAAATTAAAATAAGGGAAAATCGATTTGCACATAAATTTAAAAATCAAAATATATTTTTTATGCAAATCAAAAATAAGAGATGAATTGATTTCCTTGGGATGATAATTATTTGTTTTTGGGAAATTAATAAAGTAACCAAGCAAGTCACATTTTCTTGGGATTATTTAATAATTGATATTGGAATAAATTGATTTATTCTAAACATGGGTCTATTCATATGGGCATCATTTAATTTAATTTCCCCATGCATTTAAAATTTGTTTTGAGTGTGATTTCTAAGCACTTTTTAAAATAAGATTTTCTCCTAGATTCAGGCGCCAAAAATGGAGAAGGAACTTTGGAGATTGAGTAAGAAAAATATTTAGAAGAAGATGATGGGCACTCTTTTTTGCATGTTAACAGTTATTGTACCTTATTTTCATGCTTGAAGAGGGATGTATGCCCACTTGTGATCAAAAACAAAAGGTGTTCATCAACACCACTCATTGTGAAGTGTGTGTGCCCTTGAGATCTTGAATTGATAAGTTATTTACATTTATATTCAATTTAAGTGAAATCGCCATTATTGTGAGAGTTTGTGAAGTTATTTGGAGAGTTTTTGGGCCACCATTTGATCAATAAATTCTGGAAATTGTTGTTGGTTTTGTCATGATACAAATCGACTTGTGGAGGGAGATTTATGGTGTTTTTGAATGGTATTTAGGCAAGACTAAAATTTGAACTGTTCTTGCTCATTATTCTATTGCAAATACACTTGTTTTCATGATATTTGGAGCTGCTAACCTTGCTGGAATTTATTATTAATAAGTCGACTGGGTTATCTGAATTTCCATCATATTTTGGAAGGGTTTGAAGTGTTTTTCAATCTGTTGTTATATCTTCATTATTACAGATCTGAAACAACATTTATTGGGTTGAGAAGTGAAGGGAAAAAAGCTAGAAATACATTTAATTATTTTTCCTAACCCTACCGACTTGTTCTGTAGATTCGGGGGCTAATTTGAGTGGGTTACAGTTGGTTAAAAATTCTGATTGTGGGTTCATTTGAAAGATTCTAATTTTATCTTCTAACTACAATTTATTTCAGGCAAAAAGAGTTAATGTTGTGGAAGATATTAATTTTTTAAGTTTGCAATCATTTTCAGCATATTTAATTTTGTGGGAGATATTAATTTTTGAAGTTTGCAGTTATTTTCAGCATATTTAATTTATTTTACTACTGCTACAAGTTATTTGGTTAAAGAAGTGTTAATTCCGATTAGTAAGCCCATCTAAACCCTTACCTTGGCTCACTCCAACTCCATTTGGGTTGTATTGAAGCCGACACTGGGTTAATTGAAGTGAACCTAGAAGGGTCTCTCTTCTAAGTTTACTTTATTTGCAAGTAGTTTAATAAAATCTAATTAATATCTCACAAGGGGATATTATAGACATTGTTGGCGCATTAACCCCCCAAGGGTTAGTAGTACCCCGTGAGAAAGTTGTGATGGAGGAATCGCAAGAGCAATAGGTAGACGACCTACGTATATCAAATTTTGGGACTCCAAAGACTTAGCAGACTTCATTGGTGCAGCTCATATTCTTGTGGCTCCTAGTAACCCAATGCTCCAAAGTGGACCTCCAAGTATAAGCTCCACTAAACACTAAACCTCTTCAACCTTAAAAAGCATATTTGTGAGCAAAATTTGAGTAGACTATATAATGATGGTATAGAGAAATGAAAAGAGGAACATGACGTGAAATAATAAACTCTCATAGCTGAGGGCATAGGTCGTGGTCGATGTCGTCAGCTGGAAAAAGGTTCTACTAGGCGAATGTTGTTGGCCACAAATAGTCCGACATAAAGGTAAGGAGAGCATAAAGTATGGAAGCGGAACTAATACTTGGAGCAAGTATGAAAGTGATTTGAAAGGGATATGAAGGTGCTACAGGAAGGTGTGAAGGTGATAATGCTGAGGATATCAAGTGGTCATGAGAAGGTAGTAAGAAGGTAATAAGGAGGTAGTAAGGATGGTGGTAGGAAGGTGGTAGAAGGGCAGTAAGAAGGCATGTGAGGGAAAGCTAGGCGATGCCACACAGGACTCTTTCACCAAATATTGCTAACCAGCCCAACCCCGCTCCCGGAAACACCACTTACGGCACACACTCAAGAAGATCAATGTGTGAATAGTCTACAAGGAGAAATTATTAGTGAGAGTGAAAAATAAGGCATATGTAAAGTGTGGTCCCATTTGATTTTGCCACCCAACCCCTGTTGATGCAAAATCACAGCACCCCTGGGTGCAGATCTAGTTTCTAGGTTGATCTCTTAGGCATCCAGTGTGATTGCATAACATTGAATCCTTCCTCCAAGTGTGGGACTTGAAAAAATGAGAAGGATTCTCCAGAGAAAGGCTGGTTCCTATTCCTCTGTTCAGATGCACCAATGAAACGCAGAGGTTTACCCAAAAAAAAACTAATCTAACTACCAAGGAGACAGGGAGAGAGAAATGCATAAAAATAAACCTAAGCTAGGGAGGTGATGCACCGAGGAATGAAGAACATAAGCTTTGCAAAAATAAACACAGACTATATAGATGCAATACCACACCACGCACAGGTAACCGAAATGCAATGAGAGATCAAAATGACAACAATGAATACATGAGAGGATTTAAATTTAATCACAGACATATATATTGCTCAGAGAATCGATTCAATACATTGCAGTGGCCAAGAGGCAACAGTGGCATTACAGTCCATGTGGGAGGCTTGAAAAACTCCACGAATTCTCTTGCAAGCAGGAGAGAAGGGAGGGATTGCAAAACAAGAATGTCCAACGTTAGAAAGAAGCCCCTCCTTACAATTTATAAGAAGAATGGGAGAGAAAAGAGAGAGGAATTCGAAATCTGCCCCAACCACCTCCAGAATGCACTTAACTCATCTCATCATAGCAGAAGTGGCGGATCATGTCAAAACGGCGGGCTGCCTAACAGAAGCGGCGAACTGTCTGCTGCATTAAAGTTGTTTGTTGAAGCATTACTTCTGCTTATTATTTCGTGCCAGAGGCGTTTCTTAATTTTCCTCGCGGGCCCTTAAATGGGATACGTGGCACGATCCTATTGGTTCGGCTCGGTGCTCGAAAACTCCCCCTCTGACTTTTTGACTTTTCTCTTGTGAGGACACGTGGCAGCTTCTGGTTGGTCGACGGGTCTGTCGGCGATCCGTGTCCCGCGCGTCCCTTTGTCCCAAATGTCCCAGTTGCCTCCGGACTGTTTGTTCCCATTTCGCCCGGTTCGGCCGGTTCGCGCATTTTTGGCCCGGATGTCCCATTGTGTTTCGGACTGACTCGACCTTTTTCGCCCGGTTCGGCCGGTTCGCGCCTTCGCGGCCCAGATGTCCCAATCGCTTTTTGACTGCCTGTGCTCATTTCGGCCGATCCGGCCGGTTCGGGTCTTTTTGTCCCAAACGTCCCGAGCAACACTTAGCCAATTTTTCTTCCTCCTTCGGCCGGATCGGCCTTTCGCGCCCTCCGCGTACCTTTGTTCCAAATGTCCCGACTACCCCTAGGACTAGGACTTAGCCGATTTTCGCGATTTTTCCTGGATTGACCTATTTGCCTTTCTGCAACTTTTGATGCATGTTATCGAAATTTACCCTGGGGGGGGTGAAATTTTGACAACCCCTTCTCCTCGAAAGTGACTAGGATCATATTCTATATCCAAAGACTCCAACACTAAATGATTTTCCCTTTGTCTGTACAAGGTACCCATGTTTACCATTTTCTTAATCAAAGGGGATTGCCCCTTTTGGTCCCATTGGGCATCAATGCTATTTGTACTTTATTGGGGTTGTTGGGTTCAACGGTCCTAGTTGCCCCTCCTAGCATCCATCCCTTGTTAGAAAAGATACATACACTCAAGTCACTTGGACTTCTCTGTGGCCTCTCAACCCTGAGTTGGATTTCAACACAAAGTACACCCTGAATATTGTGGATGCAGCCATCGTAACTATACGGCTAAAGGATCCCTCTTGGCCAGCTAAGGTTGTGCTTGCGCTCCTAGCCACCATATACCGCTAAGTGACAAGATTTGTCATCTTTATTTCCTCTAGGAAGTAGAGACTTAGAACGCTTTATTCTCAGTTAAATTGCCTATTACAACGCATAGGGAAGACATTAAAGTCTCTACAAAGACACAACAGTTATTTGACTTTCTTCCACTATCTTGTTTAGAGTTGTCTAGACATTTTCAATTATCAGTTTTGGGTGTGAGTCTTTGGAAAGTACCTCAAGAGCTGCCAGGTTGATCACCTCCTTTCATCCCATAACATGAAATATCCCTTTCCCACTATTTATATACTCTGAATTTATTTATTTTGTGACTTCTTTTTGCAATATCGGGTATCGATAACATAACAAGTAGTAACATACAAGATCAGTATTATAAAGCTTGTTGATAACACCAAGGCCCCACGGATTTCTTTATTTCAATAAGCTGAAAATGTAATGCAACTAAAATCTTTTATTGTAATGAGCTAAATACTCATGAATATTGATGACAAGACAGTTGGGTATTGAAATAACATAGAAAGAAATATCTGGTTATGTAATATGCAAAATACAACCATAGTTTACTGTGGACATACAACAGAAAACACTCATTATAGATCTGCATTGAACATCTTATCATAAATACAACTAGCGGCAGGGTGCAGATCACTTTCATATTGGTACGGATCATTGTAGCAGCGGTGACGCAATCTGAAAATGGAATAAAATCTCAATTTTCAGCACAAATATGATCCCGGGATGGAATCACCACAACTGGAATTAGAGTGTTTCCGTCCTCCAATCCTACACACCAAAGGGTTTTCATCATTAGGCGAAAAGATGAAGACAAAGGCTCAAGCTCTGGAATAGGGTTTGGTTTCAAGGAGTAATGAATAATCCTCGTTCCTTTTGAGCACAACTCCTATAATAATCATTTTAATTCCAACCCTAAAAGCATTTAAAACACTTTAATAAAATATTACTTTTTGGCTCCCCTTTATAATAATAATACATAAGTGTCATTTTACCATGTTATAAAAAAAGAAGTGACTTAGGACCACTTAAGATATTATTATTAAATCATTTCCCTAACCTTATCCCTTAGCCTATGAGAAATAAAGAATATGCTAAAGGTCCTCTGATTTGATTAATTCAGAAAAGGGGACATGACATAACAAATGTTAGACGCATTAAGCACCCATTGAATATTTTTTATTAAAATATAGCAAGGAATAAGTCAATGATGGCGGTCTTCTTTGCGTGCCACCACTAAAGCACCTAGACCCCTGTTGGCTAGATTTTCTGCATAGCATCAAACCTAGGCAGTCATGAGATAAATCTCCTTCATTTAACCGGTGAGGCTCCCATGTCAGATTTGTCAATAAAAAATGTTTATTATCTATCAAGGTTTTACTTTAAACCACTTAGTTCATGAACCATAACTAAGAAGTTCTGCAGACAAGTAAGCAGTTGTTCAAGAAAGGAGGTATTTTATAGAAGAAGGAGTAAAGGAAATACAAAGAAGAAATGGGGGAAGATGTGCATTTCAATTAGTAGATAGCAGAGCTAATTGCATGCACATAGAAGGAACTTAATAGATATGAACACACAAAATGTATAAAACAAGGCAGCTCTAGATCTAGATCTAAAATAACACAAGTTTTATCAAGAGGTCTAAGATTCCAAAGCAAGAAACACAATACACCGTGACACAAAGTTCTTCGGAAACCTGCTCCTTTGTATTTCCTTTGCTCCAAGTTGCTCTCAAGGGTTCAGCACAAAGTCTAGAACACAAGATTGCTGCTTATAAATTCTGATTATTAACCCGAAGGTTCTTCCTCTACTTATAGAATGTAGAGGGGGGCAATTACAAGTTGGAAGCTTTTAGTTGAACTGGCACATGTGAAGTCGGAGGAAAGAACAACTGGCAATCTCCATCCTAGAATTCCTCTTGCATGACATGTATGATTTGCAACTGAAAATAGAACCTTCTATTTGCACGTCCGCCACCTATCTCCAAGTAGTATGAACTTCTTCAAGTGATGGCTTTTAAGCCAATCACTTAAGTTTTATAATTTAATTGATCACTCAATTAATTTGTCGGAGGAAAGAAGAAGGAAGAGGAAAGCTGCAGTCTTGTCCTTTTTCATGTCTGCATGCAGCTAATTATTTTGTCTTTGATTCTCACCAAACTGGATCTGGGAGTAGCTGGATCTGGAAACACGCTGGAATTGCAAGCAGCTGGAATTGGAAGCAAGCTGGAGGATATTTGCCTTCATTGTCTTCTCTTTTACTTTGAATCTTTTGCGTTCTCTACAGTAAATGCATCGATTTTCAATGTTTGCCGTAGATAAACGAATTCTTATTTTAAGTGAATATGCAATTAAACATTTTGGAAAGAACTCCAAATGAATGAAAAATTCAAGAAGGC
Source organism: Taxus chinensis (assembly GCA_019776745.2). Classification (NCBI taxonomy): domain Eukaryota; kingdom Viridiplantae; phylum Streptophyta; class Pinopsida; order Cupressales; family Taxaceae; genus Taxus; species Taxus chinensis. The sequence goes on along the minus strand of CM034155.1, from coordinate 74,751,038 downwards.
TGCAACTGGAAGAATTGGAGCATTTGCCAAAAGATCTTGGAAGGATTAATTCTGCTTATTATTTCGTGCCAGAGGCGTTTCTTAATTTTCCTCGCGGGCCCTTAAATGGGATACGTGGCACGATCCTATTGGTTCGGCTCGGTGCTCGAAAACTCCCCCTCTGACTTTTTGACTTTTCTCTTGTGAGGACACGTGGCAGCTTCTGGTTGGTCGACGGGTCTGTCGGCGATCCGTGTCCCGCGCGTCCCTTTGTCCCAAATGTCCCAGTTGCCTCCGGACTGTTTGTTCCCATTTCGCCCGGTTCGGCCGGTTCGCGCATTTTTGGCCCGGATGTCCCATTGTGTTTCGGACTGACTCGACCTTTTTCGCCCGGTTCGGCCGGTTCGCGCCTTCGCGGCCCAGATGTCCCAATCGCTTTTTGACTGCCTGTGCTCATTTCGGCCGATCCGGCCGGTTCGGGTCTTTTTGTCCCAAACGTCCCGAGCAACACTTAGCCAATTTTTCTTCCTCCTTCGGCCGGATCGGCCTTTCGCGCCCTCCGCGTACCTTTGTTCCAAATGTCCCGACTGCCCCTAGGACTAGGACTTAGCCGATTTTCGCGATTTTTCCTGGATTGACCTATTTGCCTTTCTGCAACTTTTGATGCATGTTATCGAAATTTACCCTGGGGGGGGTGAAATTTTGACAACCCCTTCTCCTCGAAAGTGACTAGGATCATATTCTATATCCAAAGACTCCAACACTAAATGATTTTCCCTTTGTCTGTACAAGGTACCCATGTTTACCATTTTCTTAATCAAAGGGGATTGCCCCTTTTGGTCCCATTGGGCATCAATGCTATTTGTACTTTATTGGGGTTGTTGGGTTCAACGGTCCTAGTTGCCCCTCCTAGCATCCATCCCTTGTTAGAAAAGATACATACACTCAAGTCACTTGGACTTCTCTGTGGCCTCTCAACCCTGAGTTGGATTTCAACACAAAGTACACCCTGAATATTGTGGATGCAGCCATCGTAACTATACGGCTAAAGGATCCCTCTTGGCCAGCTAAGGTTGTGCTTGCGCTCCTAGCCACCATATACCGCTAAGTGACAAGATTTGTCATCTTTATTTCCTCTAGGAAGTAGAGACTTAGAACGCTTTATTCTCAGTTAAATTGCCTATTACAACGCATAGGGAAGACATTAAAGTCTCTACAAAGACACAACAGTTATTTGACTTTCTTCCACTATCTTGTTTAGAGTTGTCTAGACATTTTCAATTATCAGTTTTGGGTGTGAGTCTTTGGAAAGTACCTCAAGAGCTGCCAGGTTGATCACCTCCTTTCATCCCATAACATGAAATATCCCTTTCCCACTATTTATATACTCTGAATTTTTTTTTTTTGTGACTTCTTTTTGCAATATCAGGTATCGATAACATAACAAGTAGTAACATACAAGATCAGTATTATAAAGCTTGTTGATAACACCAAGGCCCCACGGATTTCTTTATTTCAATAAGCTGAAAATGTAATGCAACTAAAATCTTTTATTGTAATGAGCTAAATACTCATGAATATTGATGACAAGACAGTTGGGTATTGAAATAACATAGAAAGAAATATCTGGTTATGTAATATGCAAAATACAACCATAGTTTACTGTGGACAGACAAGAAAAAACACTCATTACAGATCTGCATTGAACATCTTATCATAAATACAACTAGCGGCAGGGTGCAGATCACTTTCATATTGGTACGGATCATTGTAGCAGCGGTGACGCAATCTGAAAATGGAATAAAATCTCAATTTTCAGCACAAATATGATCCCGGGATGGAATCACCACAACTGGAATTAGAGTGTTTCCGTCCTCCAATCCTACACACCAAAGGGTTTTCATCATTAGGCGAAAAGATGAAGACAAAGGCTCAAGCTCTGGAATAGGGTTTGGTTTCAAGGAGTAATGAATAATCCTCGTTCCTTTTGAGCACAACTCCTATAATAATCATTTTAATTCCAACCCTAAAAGCGTTTAAAACACTTTAATAAAATATTACTTTTTGGCTCCCCTTTATAACTAATAATACATAAGTGTCATTTTACCATGTTATAAAAAAAGAAGTGACTTAGGACCACTTAAGATATTATTATTAAATCATTTCCCTAACCTTATCCCTTAGCCTATGAGAAATAAAGAATATGCTAAAGGTCCTCTGATTTGATTAATTCAGAAAAGGGGACATGACATAACAAATGTTAGACGCATTAAGCACCCATTGAATATTTTTTATTAAAATATAGCAAGGAATAAGTCAATGATGGCGGTCTTCTTTGCGTGCCACCACTAAAGCACCTAGACCCCTGTTGGCTAGATTTTCTGCATAGCATCAAACCTAGGCAGTCATGAGATAAATCTCCTTCATTTAACCGGTGAGGCTCCCATGTCAGATTTGTCAATAAAAATGTGTTATTATCTATCAAGGGTTTTACTTTAACCACTTAGTTCATGAACCATAACTAAGAAGTTCTGCAGCAAGTAAGCAGTTGTTCAAGAAAGGAGGTATTTTATAGAAGAAGGAAGTAAAGGAAATACAAAGAAGAAATGGGGAAGATGTGCATTTCAATTAGTAGATAGCAGAGCTAATTGCATGCACATAGAAGGAACTTAATAGATATGAACACACAAAATTATAAAACAAAGGCAGCTCTAGATCTAGATCTAAAATAACACAGTTTATCAAGAGGTCTAAGATTCAAAGCAAGAAACACAATACACCGTGACACAAAGTTCTTCGGAAACCTGCTCCTTTGTATTCCTTTGCTCCAAGTTGCTCTCAAGGGTTCAGCACAAAGTCTAGAACACAAGATTACTGCTTATAAATTCTGATTATTAACCCGAAGGTTCTTCCTCTACTTATAGAATGTAGAGGGGCAATTACAAGTTGGAAGCTTTTAGTTGAACTGGCACATGTGGAAGTCGGAGGAAAGAAACAACTGGCAATCTCCATCCTAGAATTCCTCTTTGCATGACATGTATGATTTGCAACTGAAAATAGAACCTTCTATTTTGCACGTCCGCCACCTATCTCCAAGTAGTTGACTTCTTCAAGTGATGGCTTTTAAGCCAATCACTTAAGTTTTATAATTTAATTGATCACTCAATTAATTTGTCGGAGGAAAGAAGAAGGAAGAGGAAAGCTGCAGTCTTGTCCTTTTTCATGTCTGCATGCAGCTAATTATTTTGTCTTTGATTCTCACCAAACTGGATCTGGGAGTAGCTGGATCTGGAAACACGCTGGAATTGCAAGCAGCTGGAATTGGAAGCAAGCTGGAATTTTGCCTTCGCATTGTCTTCTCTTTTATCTTTGAATCTTTTGCAGTTCTTCTCCAGTACATGCATCGATGCAATGTTTGCCGTAGATAACTCGTCATTCTTATTTTAATTGCATATGAGCAATTAAAAATTCTGGAAAGCACTCCAAATGAATGAAAATTCAATGAAGGCTTCAACTGGAAGATGGGAGCATTTGCAAAAGATCTTGGAAGGAATTTTTCACACACTGACTTCTTCACGGGCTGCATTTGAAACAAGAGGATGAAGCCTTTGTGCCGGAAGCTTTTACAACTATGAGATCTAGATCTGGATCTACATATGGATTTGGATCTGCACCTGCATAACACACTCTGGCAACTGGGCTGTGCATTGAAAAGTTGCAGCTCGAATAATTCCACTGCTTTTAATCTGCACGCATGAGTGAAGTCTTTCCTGCTCTGGATCTGTCTATCAATTCAGCAAGAGGTTCCGAGTCTATATCCGTGTCTCCAATATCTGCAAATTTAGAAGTGATGCATGACTCTGTTGTGCTTTCTTTTTCATCTTTCTTCACCATAGCTTTGTCTATCTTTGTCTAAACAATTCTTTTTCTTCTTATTTGGCCGGATTTCTTCAATACTGGTGTAGATCTGGATAATCCTTCAGATTCAGAGGAAATATTCAATGTATTGGACATTGATATAAGTTCCTTTTCTTTTGAAAAACACCTGTAATGAATTCCTTAGCACCTGTAACACTTATGCAAACAATTATACAGACAAAGATCAACCTCCTTCAAAGCATGCGCCAAATTTGGAAGCTTTTAGCCTTGTTGCCACCTTGCCTGAGCAAAATCCTTCTTCAAATGCCTTGTTTCCACCTTGCCTGAGCAAAATCCTTCTTCAAATGTCTTGTTTCCACCTTGCCTGAGCAAAATCCTTCTTCAAATGGGGGCACACTTTTCCTCTTGGCTGCAATTCTTTACCTGTGAATTAAATAATTCACCCATATGGCTGCCCATGCTTATATAACCCTCACAATTCTATAATTAATAATTGCCCTAACAATTAAAGGCAATTAATTAATTAAAAATCAAGCTCTTCTCTTTTAAATATAGCATGTTTAAGGACAGCCATCCAATCAATTAAATTAATTCAAATCATCCACACTTCACTTCACTTAAGCTTCACAGTGTGCTTTGACCATAGCCACTGAAAATAGGAATTAATATAATCATTTAATACTTTAAAAAGTATTAATTCCTTCTCAAAAGTGGCTGCATTAAATAAATTAAATTTATTTAATTTTGGAATTCTATTTTTACATTTCTTATGTCCACTTCCCTTTGTTGACTTTTCCACAAGCCTGGGTGCTTAAATTGGGTGAATAAATATTAACAAATATTTATTTAATGCATTATTATTCACTCAAGGTGGGTCGCACTTTTTTGCACATATAATTCTATTTTTAAGAATTTTTTCATAATGGGATTCTTTACCCTGCAAGGCAGGCACTAAAATCCCATGATCCACTTAAGTGATTTGACTTTGACAATGGAATTATTTACCCTGCAAGGCAGGCACTAAAATCTCATGATTTCACTTAAGTCACTTTTCTTTTATTTCACCATAGAAATTTTTACCCTGCAAAGCAGGCAATAAATTCCCGCCTGCCTGCGGCCTCTAACTTTCCCATTATAGCTTAAGTGAATTTTATATCACGGAAAAAAGTACCCTGTTAGGCAGGTACAAAATTCCCACCTGCCTGCTGCTTCTATTTTTCCCATTGCAGCTTAAATCCTTTGTTTTCCAAAAATGCGCCCAACCCCGCAGGGGCTTTTCTGTGCACGACTTCACTTTTTCCCAGTGATCCAGACCCCTCCGATGGTGACTTCCTCCGGGCATAACGTGCGTATATGTTTTTCAGCTGCTCCAAGCCAAAAATCGGGCTTACCCGAAAAAGGAATTGCTCTAGAGAAATTTCACAGAAAACGAAACGGGACAACACAAAAACACGAAAAATTGTCAAAAGTCACAAATAAAGCCCAAAACTTATTCCTTGTTAAAATCCTTCTGGTACAAGGGAATAATGATATGTTCAATCATAACAGAGTTAAAACGGAGCACAAATAGCCTCAAACGGGGCTCAAAATAATTAAATACAAATTTCTCGCAGACAAATCCCGACGACAGAATATTACAATTTTGGGCATCTAGGTATTTGGCGAAAAAGGCTAATATGGCTCTTTGGGAATATCTTGACGCAATACAAGAACTTTCAGGCAATAAAAACACAAAACGACCCATTATTTTAAAAGTACGAAAAAATTTCGGATAGGGTAGTCACAGATTTCAGGATGAAATCTAGGGGACACCAACCCCTCACTATCATTTTAGGTGTCATCTATAAGCTTTATGTCTGCACCGAAGGCCTGCTAGTACCCTTGTCTCAAAACTCGGGAGCCACGGGAGAAAACAAACACTAGTATCTTTTTCTCTACTTCGAGAGGTTCATTGGCCTTGGCTGTTAGAAGAGTTTCATCAGCCATGGGTGTTAGGATATTGTCCATTAGGCCTTGCTTCCTCAAATTCTAGTCATATTCCTAAGACACTCCCTCATTGACATTATCAAATCCAGCATTGACCCTCTCATGGTAGTGGAAGATGATGTCATTGGTTATTTTGGCACAAACCTTTGTACATTTATGTGACGACAACGTTTTCTAGTCTTGGTCTCCATCTTTATTCTTCTTGAGCCACTTCTATTTCATTAAGGGTCCTCCCATCCTACGGCTAGTTGTACTTGTATTTAGATCATATAGCTTTAATTTTTTTATGTTTAACCCCTCTAATAATGTTTTTTAGCATTTAATTACTTTGAAGAAACTAGATTCTTTTCACACTAGCACTTTCCTATAGTAACCAAATGTACTCGGGTCCCAATAATCAACTATGGTCCCTTCTAAACATTAATGTATCTTTCTTCATTCTTTCTTATTATTCTCCTTATGTAGCACAGTTATGTCACCTTGTTCATATGTTACATCCAACCTTGCATATATTCATATTTTGTACAAACAAATACATATGCATGCAATTACATTTATCATACATTTGTGCCCATATAAATATGAAAATTCTTCCAACCAGTTTACATACAAATACAATTCCAATAATTAATTAGAGGCAAACAGCAAAGAAAAGTTTGAACAGGATCAAGAAAGCCATTCTACCTGTAATAGCATAAAGCGCACAGAGTGCATGAAAATCAAGTGACCGGTCCTGTAAAATCAAATGGATTCAAATAAATAATCTAAAGCTTTGAAAGACAATTGATAGATACGACCATGTATAATAAGACTCATGAACACAAATAAAAATGAAAAAAAGGAGGAAATGCAAAAGTAATGTGCACATTTGCTTATGAATATACATGCCTACTGAACTCTCCTTTGCTTGCATGCAATGTGCAAGTTCAATAAGGGAATAAAGAACAGCCTTGTTTTAACTTTGAAACCATGTATAGGAGAAACAAATACAATTAGAAATAAAATGAGATTTCAGAAAAAAAAGATGCAGATTACGTAAATTATTTTATTCTTTGTGAACATGTATATTGTCTAGATATATTATTTTTATAGGATTTTTAAGTACATGTAGTATTTAATACTCGAGTAATTACTCAATGTTATATTTCCCATGAGTAGTCGGATTATATATGACTTCTCTCCTGCACATTGATAATAATGAGGCAAGGGGCCCTCAAAGCACACAAGCACCTCTAAATGATAAGGAGCGATTTAAGGAAACCTAATTTTTTGAAGTTTAGAAATCCAAGGAAATCTTTTTAAATATTCAGATCACAAATCAGCATTAAATTAAAAATATTCTTCCATTTCATTAACATTGTGTGTGTGCGTATGTGTGGTGAAAGATCGAAGAAAAAACATTTCTTATAGAAATGGGGGAAATCTTAGTTTTTTAATTCTTTTGAAATGGTAAATTATTTTTGGGGGAAAATGGGAAAAACAGCCCACTGACCCCTAAAACTATCCTTATAAGATGTTAATGCCAAAGACTTTTGAAAAATGTTAATGCCAAAGACTTTTGGAGATGCTAACATGTAAATCCATGGACTTTCACCCTAAAGGTTGCTTCTAGGTTGGAAAAGCTTTAGTGAATCTAAGGCTACCTTATCTAAGGTAGGCTCCCTTGCCCGAATAGTGGCCTTCATCTAACCAAGCATGTGGTCAATGCACTCACATATCTCTTCAAAGTTGGGGCTATCAAGATCCTCATATTTGATGATGCTGAAAATTGGAGACATAATCAACGTGATGTATCTTACATCTTCTTAAAATGTATCTCTCACCACCACCACTTTAACCCTCTTCCCTTGGTCTATCTTGGACTCCCTCCATCGAATCCACTCTTGCATCGTGATCATAAGTTTCAAGATGAATGATGGGCTGAATATGCTGATGGTAGAACTCTAAGGTGGGCTCCCTCGCCCTAATACCGACCTTCATTTGGCAAAGCATGTTGTCAATGCACTCATATATCTATACAAGTTGGGGCTATTACAATCCCCATAATTGACAACACTAAAAAACAGAAATATAATCAATGTGATATATCTCAGTTGTGCCCAAAATATGTCTCTCACCACCAGCTACACTCTCTTCCTCTACCATGTCTTAGACTATCCCCTTCAGTCCACTCCTGCATTATGATCAGAAGTTGCAAGCATCCTTGTAACTCAAACATTCTATTCAATAAAATATGCAAAACGGGTGTGCATTGGGTTGAGGAATTCCTTCCTCTAAATAGTGTAGGATAGAAAGCGGGTGAACATTTGCACCTCCCTAGCCTCTTCCACTTCCCTTTTGACCCAGTCAATTTTTCCAATCTCTTTCAGTGCATTATTCATGGGATGCACGAAACAGGAGTTCAAAATATATGTTGGTGGTGAGCCTCAATAAGTGTGCATGTTGCTCTATACACGTAAGTTGCATCTGTAACTACCTATACAACATTGGAAGGGCCAACCTCCTCAATGGCATGCCTCCAATATGAAAATGGAACTCTATACCCTTAACCTTACTTGGACAAAAAACTTTGTTTGCACGTGTCTTTTTATGTTTTTTGGCATGTTTTTACACAGCAAGCATTGGGGACACTAGGACGTCCCGAGGACGTCATGTTATCCCCGTCATTGATTCTTGGCAACAAGTGTCTCAAAGATGTCCCAGAAACATCCTCGAAATTCAGCGTACGTACCCTTTTTTCATGAAATATGGGTGCATGGTAGGATGTTTCACCCCCATCCCCAAGACGTCTTGGACTGTTGGGAAATGGGGAATGCGTCCCTACATAACTATGATAAAATATTATTGAAGTTTCTATATCATCATGACAAAAACTCTAGCTGAAATTTCCTTACCATTTGAAGGTGGAATACCTCACAAATGTTAAAATTCCATCCTACACAAACAACACAAACATTCATGTATAGATCACATAGAATATAGAATATGATAAATGGAATCTCCTATTCATCACATAAATATGCACATGCAATCTTCATGCCATCATAATCATTTCACAATAATGCTCATGCTAGATTGATATGAGACAAAATATCCAAGAATAATGCAATATACAATATGTATGTCTCAATGAGTCTTAAGAAGAGGGGTGCAATGGTTGAGACTAACCCAACTGCCTCCACAACAAAAAACAAAATAACACTCCAACTCTAAGCTCACATACAACATAATACAATTACTCCTTTTATCTATGCATTACAAATGCAGTTTACATCTATTCCTGAAATTAAACTAAGTCATCATCTTTTAAGACTACCTAGCATAAGATGAGACTCATATAGAGAAACAACAATTCTTGTCATGGATGGGCATGACTCTATGCTGGATGGAAACACTAGTCATGGCAGAAGTTGGATTTTTGGTAGCAATAGGGAAGGTAAGAGTTTGTGGTGCTTGAAGAGACCCTAAGAAAGGGGGAGTACTCCTTCCTCCAAGCTTCTTTAACTCTAGTTCCAATTGTAATGCTTGTGCATTGTTGTCTTTACATTGTTAATCAATCATGTATACTCCACTTCCTTTGCCTTCATCTATGTCTCGCAATTTGCCTCCTAATTCAATCATGTATAACCCTTGTTCTTGTGATTTCCATGTTTATTCCCTTGAAGTCCTCAATTCAAGTTTTGTACGATGAACTTGGTATTCATGGTCCAGAATCTTTTTTTTCCACTCAATACCCTCACTTTAGACTTTGGTTCTCTGCAATGAATTTCAAACACGTGTCCTTGATTTGCTCTTGGAAGCTATCATATTACTTCATCTTCCTTCTCTACTTTTCCACGTTGTCTACCATTATCAAGGCCCATTTGGAATTAAGGTTCAAATAAGCCAATTCTTCACATGCTTTGTAGGGTCTTATCATCTTCAGAATCACCAAATGTTGTACCCCTATGGAGCTCCTACTGGTACACATCCCTCCATATCCCTGTGTGGCTCTCCTAGAGGCACCCCATATCACATGAGTAGTCCTTAGATATGACCCTATTATTTTCTTTTGAAATATTGAACATCAAAATTCCCATACAAGATCCCCACTATTCATAGATGAAGCTTTTGAGCTCCTTTGCTATATTTTTCTACAATTGTGCCAATTGCTCACGAATTCGTGTCCATGCACTAATCTTCGGTTTCCCATTCAATAGTACAAAGGTATAGAGGCATAAAGTGGTTGTTTGGTGGTAATAGGAAATCTAAGGGCCACAACGATCTCTTACAAAGTGCTACAATCCAACCCTAACCCTTCCTTGGTGCACCCTTTAAGGCAGGGGGTAGCCTGCAAAGAGAAATAATTAATAAGTGAAAATAAAGGTGTATACACCCTCTTCCCCTGCTCTGTCTTGGACTTCCCCCATTGAGTCCAATCCTGCATCACGATAATAAGTTGCAGGGGCTCCTACAACTCGAGCATCTTATCCAACAAAATAAAGTAGGATTAAAAAATGGTGTCCACCAACTTGAGGGATTCCTTGCTCAAAAATATGCGAAAGAGTGTCCCTGATGTGTGGTGGTTGAAAATGAATATTTGCACCTCCCTAGCCTCATCTACTATCCTTTTTGACTCCATCAATTTTTCCAATGTCTTTCAGTGCATTGTGCATGGAATGCATGCAACACAAGATCCAAATATATGTTGGTGGTGTGCTTCAATAAGCTTACCCATTGCTCAACACACATTAGATGCATTTGTAAGTAATTGTACAACATGGAAGGGCAAACATGCTCAATGGAATCTCCCAAGATATGAAATTGGAAATCTGCATCCTTGCACTAGTCAGAACATCTTTTTTATATTTTAAGATTTTTTATCCTTTTTTCAAAGTGTTTTTTAAACATTTTGGGCATGTTTTTACACAGCAAGCATTGGGGACATTGGGACATTCCTCGAACATCCCGGTGATGTCACAACATCCCCCTTTCCATTTCCTTATAGCAAGCGTCTCAGGGACATCACAACATCCCCATTGTCATTTCCCTGCAGCAGGCATCTCCATGAGGTCCTACAAAGGTTCTCAAAATTCATGGGACATCCCCTTATTTTGTCTACAATTTGGGTGGGTAAGGGGAGCATTTTGACCCTGTCCCCCCATCCCCGAGACATACAATATGGCTAGAAAATGGGGAAGATGCATCCCTATGTAACTATGGAAATTTCCTTTAATCATAGAACCAAAGCCCGAATAACATTGTGAATGATTGTTAATGCAACGAAAACCTACAAGTCATGGCTACAAAAACATATTAACACACGAAAACATCTAAACAATAATGTAATGGGTTTTTTAATCATCGAATAAAAATGGATGTTTGCAAGTGTTCACTAGATGGCATTAATGTCAAAAACTAGTCGGTCTCTTTCATAGTTTCTATAAGTAGATATGTATGCTTACTCTGATCATATAGAACCAAACTGAGTGAGGGGCCTAATAACGGCAACATGGTGACTTATGCAAAAAGCTTCATGGTAGTTGAGAATAAGCATTCACTAACCACATTGCAGTCATTGACTAACCAACCAGCACAGTGACTTGTTACTATATTTGTAGCTTGCCATTTCATAATTACATGATAAGATGAACCCCTTCTATGGTCACTAATCAATGCCAATGATTAATCTCAACAAACAGACAATGAAATCCCATTCATAGTAAATAACTAGCATAGTGCAAGATCTTTGTGGCAATTCATTAGCTCGGTGAATGTTGAATCATATGTTAGCATATGGCAAAAGTAGTCGACAATTTAGGAGCCTTAAATAATTGTATCATGACTTTGCAATCATTCAACAACACTCTCCATCGACACATGGACCCACATCATTATCCAGCCATGACTAATCAATTTCAAGCCACTAGCAAACGCAAAGTCCTCCAACATCCTCATCCAGTAGATATTCATAAAATGGAAGATCCTATTCAAATCAAACACAGTACCAATTCCAAGAACAACATGCAAGTGTTCTAGGTAGCCTCCAAACTTACCGCCTATGGCCCAAGTATCATTCATATCTCCAACTTCATTCAGGCAATGTCACTTGCAAATTCTAGCCTAAATTTGGGCTTACCATTACACACATATAAATGGCAGATGACACAAGAATCAATTCAAGGTGGTAAAGTACACATTTGAGGAGAAACTATTGCAGTAGAATGACAATTTTCTTATTTTGAGAAAATAATTGGTTTTGCTAAAGAAAGGATTAGGTGCATAAATGTGTTTGCTATGCAATATGGGTGTTAAGAAAGGAATGGAGATTAAGAGTGATAAATTTGATCAAGAGATCAAAAAACTAGGAATGTGTGTAGCTCACAGAAGCAGTGGGAAAGATGTGAGAATCTTCTTGTTGAGAAGAGTGAAAAGGATAGGGGAAGGGAGAAGAGTGAAAAGTAGAGTCTTCTTGGTTATGATACTCTTACACTTGATAGGACACTATTTGTGATACTCTTTGCTTATCCATGTTATAGACATTTTATGTGGTTTAGAGATGATGATATTAATGATTATGTGATGAGATGGATGTGATTTTTATATTAGATATATCATTGATTTTTTATAGTAATTTCTATATTGATGGATAGTTAGATGTGGCGTATTTGTATTCAGCTGACACAGTTGTTTGATTATCATGATTAGTCATATTGTGATTTCATTTGATTTTAGATCAAGTAGGTATGAGGTTTTGTCTTGAGTGTGCAGGACTATAGGTTGCGCCACAAGGAAAACATGGGACTCAGTGGTAGCACTACCAAGATGCACAAGTCCGCCTAGTCGAACCCATCCTCACCTTGTTGTTATACCTTGTCATTATTTGAGTATGTTGAGTTTGGTATGTTGAGTTTGGTATGATCACCTTGATTTTATGTGTTGGTCCCATTTATTACTCTTTCACCTTTGCTCAACTTGTTAAATTAATCTTGGTGTTAACCCTCTTGTTTAGAGTTGTTTATTGCTTGATTTTCATTTGATGATGCTTTTGGTAATTGGGTGGTTTTTTAGTGTTAAGTATGTTTATTGGTGTCTTGGGATCACCTAACCTTTTTTTTGGGGGGACCACCAAGCATATTGGATACTCCACTTTCTCTCAAATCTCGGATTTGAGTAAAAAGTGGAATTTTGGAGGCTTATTTGAAATGTTTGGGGTCTCTCTTACCTTAAAAATGACCCATTTGGACCTAACCTATGGATAGAGGGAACTTTTTGTGAACCCAAAAGTGTTTTCCCTCTCATAATCCTCTCTCAAGTCACCATCCTTCCTCTCTTTTGTCTATTGTGGGTGACTTTGGGATTTGGTAACATGGCTTTTGGGGGATTGTATTTTTAACTTTGTCTTCTTTACATTTATTGTTGTGTGGGTACTTGGATGGGGACCTTGATGAGTAGGATGTGCCTAGTTGGAAGGGTGACACATGTCACCCTCCCATGGCTTGGGGATTTGGAGAACTTACTCTATTTCTATCCCCATTTTTTTTTAATTTTTGGGATGCTTTTGGAGAGGTATTTTTGGCTTTCTTAGAGCTAGATTTTGTTGTGGAGTCTAGAGGAGCATTGGGAGCTTGTGGAATTTAAATTGATTGTGAGGTAGGCCTCACCCATTTTCTTGGTTCTTATTATTATTGCAATGCATAGAAATCTTGTGAATAGATATTGTTTCCAATGTTTGTTTCGGTATGGGAGTTGAATTTTGGTTGTTTTTCCCCTTTATCTTTTGGCGTTTTGGTTTTGTCCCTCCACCCCTAATGGGGAGTGGATTTGGGAATGGTTTTGGGAAGGGGAAAGGATCATTTCTTCATCCTCATGGCATGCTTGGGAAGCCATGAAGGATCTTTTATTCTACTCCCTTCCTTGGGGGAAGTAGGAGGCATTTCCATTTGGCTTGGAAATCCCCTCCTATCCTTTCCAAGGAAGCATGCAAGGCTTGAAAATCCTTAGCAAGGAGGAGAATGTGGAGCTATAAGGATTTTGGTGGGTATTTTGGAGTTGTGGAGTTATTATATTTGGAGGATGATCTTGGCATTATATGTTACACTTTTGGTTTTGGGATCCATTCTTCCCCTCTTCCCATTTCCTTTGGTTTTGGTTCCTTTGGTGTTTGAGTCATCTTGTGTTTTGGTGGAGATTGGCTTTTTTCTTCTTGATTTTCTTGTTTGGGATAAGTTGGAGAATTGTTGTTTTGCTTGGCATCTTGGTGGCATGTTATCCCTCTTTCTCATGGGCTTAGGGGAGGCTAGCATGCCTTCTCTTGGGAGAAAGGAATGTAATTATGCCTATGGGTGGGAGGTTTTCAAGCCTTTTCTTGTGGTGTTTTGAGAACTTGAAAATTTTGGAGCTTGGAGCTATTTTTGGAGACATTCTTGGAGTTCTTGTTTGGAGGAGAGTTGGAAAAAAATCAGTTTTGAGGCATGTTGTTCCCACATAGTGGGAGGCTTGTCATCTTGCATTTTATAAGTGTTTTTGTATTATACTTGATTAGAAGCAAATCTGTATTCTATTGCTCTCTTGGAGACTTGTTGTAAGGGTTGGGAAATCTTATTTTTGGGAAGCAATCTAAAGGGAAAGTTGAGTGCTTTCGTTTAAGAAAACTTTGTTGTATTATCCTCATTGAGTTTTTCCTTTGAAATGCAAGAAAATGTGGGTTTGTGAATGGTTATCTTATTGTTTTAAACCAGTTGATATCTTTTACCATTATAAAGGTTTATTTTCCCTTTTGATTTTATGGAAACATTTGTTGTGGTGGTATTATCACTTGCATGAGTAAATGACAAAATATTAAGTAATTTATAGGATTGTGAGTTAGTTTAAAACATGTGAAAATCATATTTTGGGTGATTTAAAAGATTACTGATCTTGCTGGAATTAAATGGGTATAAAGGCAACTCATTGTTTTAGTTGTGTTTTTCCAACTTATTGAAAATTTTGTTTTACTTCTGAGATAATTTCTCCTCCCAACTTGTATTCTAAATACCTTGAAATATAATGCTAAATTGAAAATATGATAGTATTAAAAACATGGATCTTGGAAATACTTTCAATACTGATACTTTTGTTTTTTAGATATATGTGTGTGTGTATGTATGTGTGTGTGTGTGTGTGTATGTGTGTATATGTGTGTTGTGTGTATGTATGTGTGTGTATAAAATATAAATAATATATATATATATATATTACCATGGTTATATAAGCATTTGATTTCTCTTTTATAACTTTTACATTTGGCAAATCTCTGATTAACAAATTATAATAAGGAAAATAAAGTATTAAATTAATCCTTTCGAAAAATTGATTATTATATCTTATTCATAGTTGTATATATAAATACACACACACACACACACACACACACACACACACATGATTATTTAAGCACACACATCACATTATAAATTTTAGATTAAATCAATATTTATTATTTTAAATCTATGTTGATATGGTACAATGGGATATGGGATTAGGGTTTGGGGAGGGGTTATTGTGGCCATGGCTAGATATGACCCTTTTAAACCCTACCCCCATTCATATTATAAGTGTAAAGGATGGGTCGTAACCCCTGCCCAAGCCAAAGGCCCGCATTTTTTGTAATGTATAAGTGCAATGCCGCCATAGTCAGTCGACCCTTGGCCGCGAGGATCCCCAAACCCTACCCCCATATATATAAGGGACATGGGTTAGGGAGGTTAGGCCATGGGTCTGTGACCCCTACCCAAGCCCTATGGCCCCTCCTCCTTAATACTTGTGCATACCACATAGTCGGCCGACCTTCCTTTGATTAATATTCAACATGTTTAATTTATTACTATATATAAATACATACATATAGATATATGATGATTATATATATATATATATATGATCTCATATACCTTTATATAAAATGTGTGTGCTTATATATATATATATATATATATATATATATGCACACACCCAGTAATCAATGGATTTGGATCCACAAGTAAAAGAAATTTTTACCCACACATAAAATGGATACAAGAATAACAATTGGAGTTGTAAAATCCATACAAAACCAGATATTCAAACAATAAGAGAGAATTGGAGCACTTGATCCTCCACCATCCATAAGAGATACACACAACAACCTGTAAACAAAATAAACAATAAAATAAGATTAAGGGAAGAACTACCTTCCATAAGAAAAATTAGGGTTTCCTAACCCAACCCTAAGATCTAGGGTGGAGAGCCTTTCAATCCAAAGGATCTCCTTAAACCTAGAATGTGCACTTGCAAGTGGGTCCCATGGTGGGCCTTCCCACTTGCAAGTGGACATTTGAATTTGAAAGTTGGGAGAATAATCCCTTAGTGTGAAATAAAAATTAATTTAATTAAATTAAATGTGCATGGGTCTTGGGGACCCCTTTAATTAAACCTTAGGGATAAAATTACAAACCCACTAGATTTGGGGACCTAGGGATTAATTATCCTCCTTGCTTAATTAATTAAAACTAGCGAAAGGGGTAATTGAACTAAACTAATTCTGTTAATTTAATAATACCTTGGAAACTAAAATTTGGTTCCCATAGACCTAGAGTTTATCTTGGTGCGGGAATTAAAATATAACAGTTATTAATACTTGATATCGTTGGTTTGGTCGTTAACTATAATTTTGTTTATTAACGCAATGGCCCAATATAAAACATAATTATGACGTAAATTTAACCATCATAATGTCTTATTATTAAAATGTCCCTAAAACATGATTGGCGGTATGCAAAACAAACAAAAAAAAGAGTATCACCTTTATAACGGGATTTTAATGGGTAAACTTTGGTATAACTTGGGGTTGAAAATTTGGGCCATGACAGCCTGCAGGTACGTGGAAGCTCAATTCCTTGTACAGATGTTGCCTAGGCACCTATTGTGTTGGGTCAAATCTCACCCCACTTCACACACGGATCTCATGTGCTTAGCAATAAACGAAAAGCGTTTTGTGATATTTTAAAACCCATATCACAGAGTTTCTAGCCTTAAAATAAGATAAAACTATCGAAGGAAAACACATTGGCTAGGTTATAGTAAAGAAGCTTAGTGCCACTACTTTTGAACCACTCTTTAACCACCAAGATCATGCTTAGGGTGAAAATTGAGCATATAGTGAACAGTTACAGAGAGCCATAAATTGATACTATTGTTATGGAACACATCCCCAAAAAAAGCTCTAATACCAGATATGATGAACCTCCCTACACAAATTAAACCAATATTGAAATACAAAGAAAATATACTAGAAATGAAATTGAAGATAACTATATTGCATTAAAAGAATACAGTTGTACTAAAATATCGTTAGCCTCTTTAGAGGATCAACCTCTTGTGAGAAAGCTCAATACAATAGAATTCATGGATGCCTTTAAACTAGCCAATGCTCCTTATTTATACTAATTCTACTCCAGCCAGCCACTACTTCCCCTACATGTGGAATTATTCTAAATAGCTCAAGGGACGACTTACAAAGCATATGCGTTTATAGTGTTTATGGGCAACAATTAATAAAAATGACTATAAAGAAAAGGGTTAGGACAATGAGGTTCTAACAGAAGGTCAATAAGGAAAGGGAGGTCGCATTGATTAAGTCCCTCCAAACACACGACATGGTTATGGAATGGATGAATAATTGGGAATTAAACATGCACGGAAGCACCTTCGCAAGAATTTAAGCAAAGAGATGTGCAAAGCACTTTGAGCAGTTACTGGGGGCAACTCAACGATCATCAAGATCAATGCACCCTTCATACAAGTGATAGATGAGGATGATTTGTTGATTGTGATGCAAGTGATGGCACTAACACAAACATACTTTTAGTAGGGTCAAGGAAGAACTCGCGGACTGGGTGATCCACAAACAGGACTTGGAAAACATAATGCCATCATCCCATGCCCAAGTCAACCATCCAAAGTATGTTAGGATGATGGGGTTGTAACAGAAGGTCAATAAGGAAAGGGAGGTTGCATTGACTAAGTCCCTCCAAACGCACGACATGGTTATGGATTGGATGAAGAATTGGGAATTGAACATGCACGGAAGCACCTTCGCAAGGATTTAAGCAAGAGATGTGCAAAGCACTTTGAACAGTTACTAGGGGCAACTCAACGAACATCAAGATCAATGCACCCTTCATACAAGTGATAGATGAGGATGATTTGTTGATTGTGATGCAAGTGATGGCACTAACACAAACATATTTTTAGTAGGGTCAAGGAAGCACTCGCAGACTAGTTGATCCACAAACAAGACTTGGAAAACATAATGCCATCATTCTATGCCCAAGTCGACCATCCAAAGCATGTTAGGATGATGGGGTTCTAACAGAAGGTCAATAAGGAAAGGGAGGTCGCATTGACAAAGTCCCTCCAAACGCACGACATGGTTATGGACTGAATGAAGAATTGGGAATTGAACATGCACGGAAGCACCTTCGCAAGGATTTAAGCAAAGAGATGTGCAAAGCACTTTCAATAATTACTAGGGGCAACTCAACGAATATCAAGATCAATGCACCCTTCATACAAGTGATAGATGAGGATGATTTGTTGATTGTGATGCAAATGATGGCACTAACACAAACATAGTTTTAGTAGGGTCAAGGAAGCACTCGCGGACTGGGTGATCCACAAATAGGACTGAGAAAACATAATGTCGTCATTCCATGCCCAAGTCGACCATCCAAAGTACATGATCCCCAACAATTTATTGAAGAAATTGAAAGCACAAGCAGAATTGTAGGTATCGCCAACGTAAAGGGATTGCTCATCATCACAGCATAGTTCTGGTCCAACGCCTAGTCAGTCAAGTCACTTAATGCCACCGCCACCTCCTACAAAGTAAGTAAAAAGTCACCCATGCAGTTTTCTCAATTATCGGCTAGAAGATTTTTAAGAATGAAGTATCTGCGAGCAGAGCCAAGAAGATTGAAAACCCATAAAGAGTGGCCTCTTGGTTAGGCCAACATATGTAAAACCCCGAAAGGGTAGCATATTGGTATGCTACTTAGTCAAAAATCTGCAAGGGTAATGAAGTAGTATGCATGAAGTGAAAACATGAAAATGGCACTTCGTGTGAAACTACGACCTATGCTTCACATCTGGCCAGAAGAACAAGCATTAATGATGAATGGGCAACAACTAAGAGCTACTAGATGTTTCCCAACTGCAACATCTTTTTCTCGGGACGAGGCAATTGTTAAAGTTTGAGAAAGTGTTGGAGGTTCATTGGGACCTAGACATCATAAATATAATGCTTTGTAATATTATAATCTCTAGGGTTTACATAAGTTGTAAATCATTTTCTGTGTAAGAAAACATAGAGTAAGATAATGCTTCCTGATGCAAGAAAAGAAGATAAAACGATCAATTTTGAAGGTGATTCATGAACGGCTCTATAAAAATTGTAGAAGGTCGCATGCAGAAGGTTGTTGTTGATTTACTAGTAAGGTTGAATGTATCTATTCCTCTAGTCTGCATGTTTTTCTTTGAATATATATAGAGATAGTTTACAATATTGCTTTTGTGTACTGTCTTTAGAGCGAGTATATATTTCCTAGTATGGTTGTGTGTATAGTTGTATGTATCTAATCCCCTAGCCTGTATACTTTTCTTTGAAAATATATGGAGATAGTTTACATTATCAATTCTGTGTATTGTCTTTTCAGTACAATGTGTTGTGGGTGCAGAGATGGTCCCTGTCAATAAACCCAAGTTTTCTGGTGACTATCACATCCTTTTGAAATAGGGTATGAGATTATTTGAATAAGGGTACGGCTATATTATTACATTTATATATAGTCACCATTAGTTGTGGATACAGAGATAGTCCCCGTCCTGAACCCAAGTTTCATGGTGACTATCTAAACTCAATTTGTGACTCTTGCACTGTATATATGCTGAACTGAAATATCATGGAATACCATCTTTCTATAGCAGTTCATGCTTGTATATCTCCTTGTATCCGATGTTATTATTTCTGTTACATTTGCTGATATATGCTTGAACTTCTATGTTGAATATACTCCCTTGTAATAGAACACTTCAAAGTCAATGCAAGGTTAGACTGTTGGTATCTGCTAAAGCTCTACAATCACATTTATTGTTGATAAAATACTCAAAATGTTGTTAAAAGGTGTTATTGAACTCGACACTCAAACTATTGGAGCTGAAATTGAACTTGTATTAGCAGAAGTAGATGTTGCCTCCTAATAAATTGAAGAATCCATACCATCTCCAAGAATTCTCTTCACCACTTCCTTGTCCTCCCGATACAAGGTTTTTCCCCCTTCTTAAATTTGTCAATCCTTTCAAAGTTTATGTTTCTGTGCCTTAGAATGTTCATGTGCACTAGGATAGGATCAATAGTATTTATCATAAGTTCTATGGGATTTAGAGCTCATTCTTATTTCATCACTAACTACATCTTCATTGTTTCTGATGGTTCTCCTAACACTGAATAATGACAAAATGGTATACAAAGTTCTTTTAGTTTTACCAGAACAGCTGCCTTCTTTGTTTTCTTTGTGATTGTTAATCAAACAAATACTAGTCTTTCCTCTTGGTGTTGGTGCTTGTATTCAGTGAAGACTAAATAACCACTTTATTTTCAGTGAAGACTAAATAAATACTAGTCTTTCCTCTTGGAGTTGGTGCCTCTTCTCAGTGGGACTCTTTAACCACGGGTTGCTAGATTTGATCTGTAACATATGTGATCCTTTCTTTCTCAGCCACAAGGTCCAGCCACTGGTTCTTAGCTTGCATTCTTGTCGTCGCCGCATTGCGTTCATGCTTTATCCTACAAACTTTTTTTTTGGCTCAATGCTTAGGGCAATTACTTCCGTCATGGTCTCCAATTCAGAACCATCTACATATTCACAATGAACTCCCTTATAACATGTTCTCACAATCTCAGATAAATTGTCCCCATTCATTGCATGCTCGACACTGGATTCTAAGATTATCAATGTGTCAGCCTCCTCCTTGGTGTGGCTTTCTCCAGCCATCCCTCTATAGACAATTTCTATATCCACCACTCATGGCTTTCTTGGAGGTAGATGCTTCCACAACCAACACTTGTTCTTTTTTGTATGTAAGGTTGGACCGGTAATCCTTAAGTGCGCGCTCAATCATTGTACAAATCTCAAAAATCTGACTGCTTGAACAATTCACATTGTATATCCCTATAGGAAACAAGTAATGCCCCATGCCTCTTTATTTGCTTTCTTAACCTTGCCCTTTAACTCCTTGAACATCCTCATCATGTCCTTTCTTATGGCTGTTATAATTTGAGACTCGGAGAATTCCTCGTCATTCTCAAAGTCACTTGTTGCCTTGTTCCTCGTAATTCTTCTATTTTCACTCTCAAAGCTATATGTTGTAGGTGGCACAGTCTTCAACTTGGCCTAAAACTTTGGTCTCAACTCTCAACCCTCCAACAAACCATCTCTACATGAGAATATCTACAAGAGGATTCTCTCACTTGAAAAATGACTCTTTCAAACTTCAAACTCCTATTATATGTGCACACTAGATCTTTCTTCTCTTGTTTTGTTTCGTAGACATTTTCTATATTACTCTACTGCAAAATACAAATAATCCGGCATCAGCCACGTGGGCCCCAAGTAATTTGTGACCTATAGATCTTAACTAACAATGGACACGCTTGGATTAAAGTGGACCAAGATGCCCCCGGGGTGAGTGATTCATGTTACATAGACTATCTATCCAATGGATGGATGGGAGATTTAGAACAATGACCTTTAACCTCTCAAAGAAACTTCCAACTCCTCGATAGAATCTTTCCTTAGCTTGTCCCGTGTAGTCAACTCACTTTTGTTCTACTCCATGTCAAGCCATTTGCAATTCCTCTCAAGTTCAACAGAAATGATTGATACTAATATCCTTGGTCACTATGTCCATTCACCGTCCAAATTGTAATGCATGCATTATAATATACAATGCCGCATGAGGTGTTGGTTTCTCAAGTTTATAAACTTTGGCACCTTTTATCTACCCAACATAAGTGGGGGTCTCACCATGGTGATTGACTCTTAACACTGTATAATGTCCCTTTCTAGGGATAAAACCAAGAGTGAGGGTTGAGCCTAAACCCTAAAGAGCCAAATCTAAAAATACACCATCAGCCAACAAGCATCAATCTTAAAATGACTAAAATATGCTTCAACCTTATTAAACTAATCAATAAACAGTCCTTTAGGGAAGCGAACTCTCTAGGGACTTCACATCAACATTTAAACATGCGATAACAGCTGAAAATGCTTCTAAATAATTAATTCAATCATGGCAATATTTATCAATCCAAATTACATCAAAATAATGGAGAAAATAAGTGATTGCACTCAACTGCAATTAATTTTATGACTGCAGCAAAACAGCCAAAACCAAGGGCTGGAAATGATAGATAAACTCCTCCAAAAATCACCAAAATGTAGATTTCAGCCTTATAAAATATGAAGAACAATAATCTCAACTCAAATTGTCCAAAAGTGCCCTAGATGACATCAAACCCTTCACCCAAGCAAGTCGCCTAGGGTTAGAAGGGAAGAAATAAATATAAAATCCTCCTTAAAGCTCACATGTAATCTTCGGGTGAAGCCACCAAAGCACGCAAGAGGTTTTCCATCCCCAAGTGTGATCCGATTGAAGAGTTTCGTCCTCAATAGGTGTCCAAGGAAGGGTTTTCATCCTTCAATGGCACGAAGAGAAGAAGCCACCAAAGCACACAAGAGATGTTTCCTCCACCATTCCCTTCGTAGGTGTCCAAGGATCCTATTGAAAGGGTTTCGTCCTCAATAGGTGTCCAAGGAAGGATTTTCGTCCTTCAATGGCATGGCAAGAAATGAGAAGCTCCTACCACTCGAACGCCCTTTCAAGTACCACTTCTTTAGAAGCTACCTAGCTCCAAATCCAAGTAAATGTCAAAATAGATGAATGATGATGATGTCCTCCACCATTCGACCTTCGTAGGTACCCCTTCTTTGGCGCCAAGGATGAATTAGAAGCCCAATCTTAATGGCTGACCACTTAATGGGGAAATGCAATTTTTAATCTTCACTTAAGAAGACCGACCTCATAAAAGAATATTTTTTTATCTCCCTTGTAGCTCACAAGAAGACCGACCTTAGTGAAAGTGAAGATATAAGTTCCTTTTTCGCTTTGTCATTCACCTAATTGAATCACTCCAAGCCATAATTAGTAATTAAATAAAAAGGAAATTACTTGCAATAATGGCAATGTTCACCTCCCTTGCTTCCTTCCTCGAAGCCCACGGAAGGTGGAATGGGCCCAAGGCCTTTATAGTGACTAGCGTGGAAAAGGGGACATTACAGTCCTCCCTTCCCAAATTTCTTTGTCCTCAAGCAAATGCACGTACCCGGATCCCAAATGAATCTCAATTGCTCCTTCTTTGATGTTCCTACACATGAAGCAAAATCATTAAAGAAAAATGTGTTCCCTTCTTCATCCACTCATGCTTTGCGGATATGATGGCCAGCTCTTCTTCTTTGCTTGCCAAGGCCTTACAATTACCATCCAAGCATTGGTTGTCCACAATTTCCCTCATGTTGTCCCACACACCAATGTAATCTTGTTTTTCTCTTTCAAAAATCAAAATGAAGGTGACTAGAATTCCACTTTTATTTGTACAAAATATCACAAGATGGTCTATATGTAGGAAACACAACTTCCAATTGCCTAGATGTCCTTTTATGACCCAAAAAAGTGAAAAGAACAAGCTGGAAATGCACAAAGCAGCAGTCCACCCTCTGCAAACAGCCCTTAAATTGACCCTTGGCTCAAGGTGTTTGTCATCCCATATTACTTCTTTGATTATGCAGGCTGGAAACAAAGTATTACAGTCATGAATCACCTGATTTTTTACCCAATTTGGAGCTATGTTGGCTGAAGTAGTTGTCTTCTTCAACTGAAACCATCCACCACTATTTTCCAATGATTTAATGACCTCAAAATGGTCACTCTTGCAGCTGTTCAAGTCTAAAAACAACAACTTATAATCTGATTTTATCAAAATGAGCAACTTAAAAATGGAACAGCAGCTACAAAACTGAAACCTCCTTGCAAAATTAGGAAATGTGAGCATTGCAATGACTGAAAACACCTCTCTAAAGGCTGAAAATTTCCTCCCAACATTCATCAATCGAAAAATGCTCCATCCTTTGACTAAAATTACTTGCTTACCCACTTGTATGTATGCCATTGAGATCTTGTGGTGGCTGATTTGAATAATGACAGCAACACCAAGTCTGGAATTTTGAGCTATAGTTCTCCAAGGTACACTCCTCTTGTCACCACTAACCACCCACATACTTTGTTGGTGATCTCTTGCATGAATATTCAACCATGAAGTAACTTCACCATGCTTAAGTTGTGTTACTCTGACATTATACTTGGTTGGAAGTGGACATAATTGGGTATATCTTGTGAATCTATCAACCACAACATATAAACAATTCTTACCTTGAACCATGGGCAGCCCGGTGATGATGTCCATGGAGCTACCTTCCCATTTGTGAGTGGGAATAGGAAGGGGCTGCAATAGTCCAACTGGAAATCCATGCTCCGCCTTGTTTCGTTGGCAAGCCAAACATTCCCGTATGTATTGAGGCACCTCCTCTTTAAGACCTTTCCAAAAGAACCTTTCTCTCACCTTTTTGTATGTCTTGAGATAGCCTGGATGACCAGCCAATGGGGCATCATGAACAGCCCTCAATATCTTGTTCTTCACCTTCGATTCAGAAACCAAATAGACTCCATTCTTATAGAGAATGAGCCCATCCATTATTTTGTACCTTTCATCCACAATTTCTCCCTCAAAAGCAACATTAGCAAACTTATTCTTGTCATACTCAGTTGTAATTAAAGGCTTCCAATCTGTTATCTTAGATAAAGAGCAAAGATATAATTCTTTGGACAAAGCATTTTCTACCAAATACTTGATTTGAGTGGTTTCCGGAATCATACCTTGAAGTATCACCTTCTTGCCTTTATCCATGAAGCTCAACTCCATACTTTGGTAGTTGAGAGTGAGCTCTCCCAATGAATGTAACCATTGGACCCCAGGACAAGTTTGTACCAACTATGCCAATCATATAAAGATCATCACATACCTCATGCTCTCCCAATGTGAAAAGGAGTTGGGGACTCCTTGTGCATGGCATGGAATAGCCATTTGCTACTTTGACCGTGAAGCCTTTGAGGTCTTCCACCTTCGAATCCATCTTTGCAACCAAGCTTTCATCAACACAAGCTTCTTCCTCTTTCTTATGACTCAAAGGATCAACCGGAACCCAAACAATTATGTTCACATAATCTTGAGCTTGCAAGAAAAGATCTATGTGCCATATGTTACTCAACAAGTTCTTCACATTATCACCAATTATATTACAAGGCATCAAACATGACATATGATCATTCTTAACAACAAGCTGCCCATAATGACACAAGAATGGCAGCGACATAGGAGGAGATAAAATGTGATCTTTTCCATCATACCTTGGGCTGCCAACAAGAATCCCACCCTTATTTTGTTGGTACTTGTTTGGAACATCTCTGGAACTCTCTCCAAGGTTATAACCTCCCTCAATCAGCCCATCATTGACTGTTGTTTGGAAATTTCCAGTGAACTAAAGGTAATCATGAGGAACCGGAAGTGCCCTTCCTTCATGGACATACCCTTCCATAATGTCATCCTCATATACTTCATGCAAATCTGATTTTTCTCCTCCAATTTTCTGCAACATGTCATCATTAGAAATCAATGAATCGTCATTAAATATCAAAGGACCTTCCAACTCGTGCTTCATGACTTCCTTCTCTTCCCTAGGCTCGTGCTTTGAGATTTCATCAAACCCTTGTCCTCCATAGGTTGTTCTGAAAATCAGTCAAGGACTCATCCTTAGGGAAAATGATAGGTACTTTTGCCTCTTTCTTTGGAGATACTGCTGCATCAAAAACTTTTTTGGTTCTTCATTTAGCAACACCTCTCCATGTCCTTCAACATGGTCTTCTTGGGACTCCACCTCAAAGCCCTCTTGCAGATCTGATTTTTCTTTTTCTTCTTGTGTAGCTCATGACCTAGGCCTGGGCCTTGAACTTCCCTTGCTTACTCCCATGAACTCAAAAAATTACGTGGCATTACAAATCTTCTCCGGAAGAGCCCTATACTCCTCATACCATGTAGCAATGTTGTCCACTTTGGATGGCTGAGTATTATTGACTTCCTTTGAAGAGCTCCTTCCACCATTTGAATCTTGAATGGTATGGATCAGCTGAGCCATTTTATTGGCCAATCTTTCTTGCCCTAGGGCAAGCCTTTCCAATCTAGCATCACCAAAAATTCTATCCGCCATTTTATCTTTTTGCAAGAAAATCCTTAGGCTGGGAAGACCGAAGCTCTGATACCACTGTAATGTCCCTTTCTAGGGCTGAAACCAAGAGTAAGGGTTTAGCCTAAACCCTAATGAACCAAATCTGAAAATACACCATCAGCCAACAAGCATCAATCTGAAAATGACTGAAAATATGCTTCAACCTTATTAAAATAATCAATAATCAGTCCTCTAGGGCAGCGAACTCTCTAGGGACTTCACATCAACATTTAACCATGCAATAACAGTTGAAAATGCTTCTAAATAATTAATTCAACCATGGCAATATTTATCAATCCAAATTACATTGAAAGAATGGAGAAAATAAGTGATTACACCCAGCTGCAATTAATTTTATGACAGCAGCAGAACAGCCAAAACCAAGGGCTGGAAATGATATATAAACTTCTCCAAAAATCACCAAAATATAGATTTCAGCCTTATAAAATATGAAGAACAATAATCTCAACTCAAATTGTCCAAAAGTGCCCTAGATGACACGAAGGTGGGGTTGAAACCCCAAAACAGGTCACTGCCCTAGAAAAGGGCTTAATTTGCAAGTTTACAAGTTTATAACAGCAACTCTATAATCTGATTTGTGAGCTTTTGGTCATTTCCTGAGTCCCCCCAAAAAGGGACATTACATCTTCCATACTCAATCATATTGTGTGGATCTGCTCTATTTTGTTCTTATTATTGTGAGTTATTGTGTAGTGCCCACTTCCCTTTGGCACCTTTTATTACTGATCATGATACTGTGTACTATATGATGGACATTTTTATAGTTTTGATTTAGTATGATGTTAGATGTCAAATCTTGGATTACTGTTGAATCTGATTCATATATGATGCATGATGATTGTTGGAGACATTTTATATAGATGTTGACATGCTGTTGGACATGGTTATATATATATATATATGGGTGTTGTTAGGACATTTAATATTTAGATATATTGAGTAGACCAAGAAAATTGAATTTAAAATTGATGATTATATAGTTGTTGATGAAATTGTAAGTGATATCGTTGATTGTCTGGATGTTGTGATTCATATATATATTGATGATTTTGAAATTATATTATATTCATTTTGGACGTTCTAATATGGCCACGAGGCCAAAGGAGGTATTTGTGTTTTGCAGGTTCAAACATCACAACAAATATCGGGGGATTGGAGACCAACCACAATGGAATTCTAGGTGAATTCAACAAGGTCACCATGGCAACTTGTTTTATTGTGTTGTGTTTGGTTGTTAGGGATTCCCATGGGGGGAATCACCTTTATATGTGACCATGGGTTTTGTGTATTTTATCTATGTGGTCCCTTTTTATTATTATTTGTATGTATTTTATTAATGATGTGTCCCTTTCTTTTATTTAATTAAATTATGGAAAATTAATGTGAGTAATCTTATTGTTAAAAAAATAATAATAAATAAATCAAATTGGGATATGAAAAAGTAATTATAAGAGTTGTTGACTTTTGTATTAATTATGTAAGGGATGTGTAAGTTTGTGTAAGAGTTGTGTAAGTCAGATTTTGGAGTATGAAACACTCCACCTCCTTGGAAATTCGAATTTGTCCTTGGGAGCTGTTTTTGGAGGCTTGTGGGACAAGTAAAACTTGTCCCATACCTCTTAAGTTTATTAACCAACCATACCTATGGTTGGAAGGCTGATTTTAGCCCTTTTTAATGCGTTTGTATTAATCATGTTGCTTGTTTTAATTGCACTTTCTTCATGTTTTAAATTTGCAGTCCTTTGGGGTGTGGGCTTTTTGGAGTGTGCAAGTTAATTTGTCATATTTTCACCCACCTTTTTATTGTGCTTGGGAGAATGAAATTTTGTCTTTTGTGTTTGGAGTTGAGGATGTGTGATATGTCATCCTACATGTATCTACATCATCCTCTTCTCTTCCCTCTTCTATAAAATTCAAACTCTTTGCTTGTTTTGGGTTGTTGAATCATTTTGCATGCTTCTTTGGGGCGCATTTTTTGTTGTTTGGAGCTCTTGTAGATTTTGGAGGAGATTGGAGATAACTTCATACTTGGCATTGCTATTTTGGGATTGTGTTTTGGTATTGAAGTTTGTTGTTTGGAAACAAAAGCTACCATGGAGAGGTAGGAGCTAAGTTCTTCTCTTTTACTGTTATTTCTTTTTGTATTTGTGTGAATGGTGTATGTTTTGTTATTTGTTGGTTGTTTGGGTAGACTGCCATAGGGATGGTGTAGGAGAAGGCTATGGGGAATCCATGTGGGGGGGCATAAGGGAATGCCAGTGGCATCAGAATTCTTGTGGAGGGAGTTTGGGTTTGGGATCCACCATGGAAAAGAAATAGCTTGCATTTATTACTTTGTGGGGGGCATAAGGAAATTTGTGGGGTGCATAAGGAGGGATTGTGGGGGGGCATAAGGATATGTTTGGTGAATTTTATTGGCGGTTTGTTACAGGTGGATGCCCAATTCCCATTGGGAGGCATAAGTAGCTTCCCCCATAGTCCTTGCTCCTTTGGCTTGCATGATCAAACCTGAGTTTTGTTTTGAATGTTTTCAAATGCAGTTGTAAACTGCTGTCTTATGTTGAACTATGTATTAATTTAATTATGCATGTTGAAAGAATGTTGTGTGTTGTGGAAGCTTGTTGTTGCCATGGGTTGCTATCCATTTCTTATTGCATTGTGGTTGGGGCTCAGGGGCCAATGATGAAGGATAGCTTCTCCTTTCATTGGATATCTTGGTTGGGTGGAGAGCGTTGCCTTTCCCCCATTTTTGTTGTGATCAAATTGGAAGAAAAGGAAACTTGCATGTTGTTCTAAAGCAGAGGAAGACAGTTTTGTCAGTCCCTTGTGAAACAAATTCATTTATAATCCTTTCCCACTTTGATGTGGATGAAATTGTAATATATTTGTGAAGAAAAAATGTTTGTAATTGGTTATGAAAGTTGCATATTCGAACTATGAATGATGTTTATACTCTGTTTTGTTTATTGGAAAGAAAGAAATGGAAATTTACTAATTGCATTCAAGGAATGGAAGAATGTAAAGATGTATTTCTTTTAGAATTAATAAAGGATTGCAAGACCTTTCCTCATCTGCATTGTTGCTTCAAATTGGAATATCAGATTGTGATTGAAATCCCTGTTAAGAAAAATGGAAAAAGAAGAAATATGTATGAAGGAATTATATTACTGTCTCTTTTAAAAATATATTAAATTGGAAACCAGACTTTACAATTTAGCTTTTAAATGATTTGTTTATAAACAACTAATGCCTTGGACTAGAATAGAAATTAATTTCCACACTTGAATGATGAAATTGATAAAGAGATTTTCTAGAAATGGATCTCTGTTGTAAATTTAAAACTGGCAATAAATTTAATTAAAATGTACAGTTCGGGCCTGCACATAATAATCAACTTGGAAATGTTAAAATTTAGCATGCTATGACATTAATGAACTCAAATAGACAGAAACACTTAAGAAAACAATTTAAAACATTGCAAAATCGAGCCCAACCCTTTTTATAGCCATTTTTTGTCAATTGTTGGAAAAATGCATATTGGTAATCAAACAAGTAAAATTACCTTCCTAAAACATCCTAAATCCTTCCTAGAACAATCCTCCATGTCTGTTTGACATGTTGAGTGGAGGAGGACAAATTGAATAAATTTTATAAGTTAAAATTTACCAGTTGGCTGTTTAAAAGCCTGCAGACCGTTTTCGTAAATTTGACCCCTTAAACTTTATCAAAATGTAAATTTTATGATTCCTGTGCAAAGAGGGCATCGAGAGCTTTCCAAAAAGTCCTCGTTTGCCCAAAACAAAGCTTTCTAGCAAAAGTTATGACCCTTTGAAGTTTTCCTTGGCGGGAAAATTTGGGAAAAATTTCCCTGGCGGGCCCACGGCCCGAAATTTTCCCGTGGAAAAATCCTTAGAAAAAATTTTTAGAAAAATTCTTGGGGAAAATTTTTTAAAATTTCCTCCGCCGGCCCGCAGCCAATCAGAGGCTGCCACGTGTCCTCACGGGACAACGGCAGAGGCACGGCATCATATTTGTCCTTGGGCTTTTTTACAAATATTAGAAAATTTTACCTTTTTTCCCGCTGGCCCACAGCCAATCCCACGCTGCCACGTGGCAGCATGGGGTGATAGTGGAGGGGGCGGAACCCTCACGACCTTTCTATTTTTTTTGAATTTTTGTTTTGGAAAAATTTTAAAGGGACCCCTGCGGCCCCGCACTCCCACCCTCGCCTTGGTGTAATCCCCTCCACGGACGCGTGGACCCGCACGTGCCTTTTTCCGCTTGTCTCCCCCTCGGCAAATTCTCCCAAACTCTTCCGCCGCCCCGCCCTTCCCTCACCTTCTCCCCCACCTGGCTAGTTGAGCACCACGTGTCCCTGACGGACCCACGGGCGTGCGGGCGCAATTTAGATTTTCCTCCCACGCAAGAATAAAATATCAACGCCACCCCGCGACCCGCCCACCCAAAAATGGATTTTCTTCCCCGCTCGACACGTGTCCCTTTTGGGCAATTTTTCATCCCTGGGTCCACAGGCCCGCCCTTGGGGGAAAATTTTCACCCCAAGGCCCGCCGGCCCATAACTGGAGTTTTACAAGGAGTTAAGAGGACTTCTTTATACCATCAGAAAGGTGAGAAAATTTCCTATCCAATGGGAATGATTTAGGAAAATTTTGAATGCGTTAAGTGTGAGAAAAAATCAAGTTGAATCTTTGAGCCTGTTAGAGAGTGGGTATGGTAATAAATTACCCCCTAAACCTAGTTGAACCTTCTAACCCTTAAATTTGGACCTTGTGACCTCTGATAATTGTTAATAAAGGAAAAGTATGTTCTAGTGAATGTGATTTGCTCCGGAATCTGTTAGTGGCAGTTGTTGCCTTGTAACATGGTTATAGACACTCTCAACCGAGTTCTGGGAGTGGGTAGGTAAGACTTTACTCTGATGATTTGAAATATGTATTCCTTTCCCCACTATAATTAAACCCTGCTCTTGTCTTAGATCTTGTGGAATTAAATACCTTGGGTATTTAATTGTTTTAGGAACCTTAACCCTATAATTTTATTCAGGGAATATTTAACTAAAATGTCAATGTAATCAGTGATTAATTTAATCCCTAAGGAGATTTGAGCTAGGTGTGGCCTTATTACACTTGTTGCTTTATAATGTGGAATTAATAATTATTATAATGGGAAAAGTTATCAGTTGAATTTTAATTGTCCTTAAGACTTTGGTTAACACTTTAAAAAAAAAAATTACTCCATAATTTTGTAACTAAGCCTAGGTTGTTCATGGGTCTCAAGTGGGTTGTTTTAGCGGGCATCACATATTGCTAGTATTTTGCTCATGATATTTGTATTGCAATCCATTTCTGAATCTAATTAATTTCATTACAGTATTAAAGCTGCCCAACCCCTTGACAAAATAAGGTCCTCTGACCAAATCCAAGATGATTAACAATTCGCGTAGGTTTAAAAAATGTAAAGAACTTCGGAAATCATGCCAGTCTAAGAATGCAACATAAAAAAGTGTGTTGTGGCCATTAACTAACAAGGTCTATGATCTTCCAATGGACACTTAATATCCCAAAGCTAAAAAATCTAAGAATAATCCTACATCGTCCTTAAATATAATGCAGCCTACTCTTAAACTAAAAATTAAACAATAAACATCCCCTAATGGGCTACTTTCTTGAGGTCGTTTGTGCTGCAGGCAGATCCGTGGTATTCTTCTACCAAATGGTTTAGAGATGGTTAATAATCACTTTACTGATAACTCCCTCCTCTCGATTAGGGGCAGAATGGGGCTTAGTTGAGGGGCTTAGGCTTTGTTTGGGCCTTCTGCTTGACTTTTGGGCCATGGTCAGTGATCA
Source organism: Taxus chinensis (assembly GCA_019776745.2). Classification (NCBI taxonomy): domain Eukaryota; kingdom Viridiplantae; phylum Streptophyta; class Pinopsida; order Cupressales; family Taxaceae; genus Taxus; species Taxus chinensis. The sequence continues at coordinate 74,718,853 of CM034155.1, read as the reverse complement.
TAAACAGATTTCTAGTTATTGGCTGGAAGCTCATTCTAATTGGTCCCTATATCTATGGTCTGCTATCCACCTCAGGTCATTGTTCAATACTTGGATCCTTCTAATGTTTGGTGTGTCTCCTATCTCCGTGTGGGGCCAGTGTCTTCAAGACTTTCGAGCAAGCTTCTATTGGCCCCATAGGACCTCCTGTTTGGTTGGCAAGCTAACAATTGTAATCGATCCTCCTTGAAAATGTTTAAAGGGCCCCGGCTAGCCCCGCACTCCCCACCCTCGCCTTGGTGTAATCCCTCCACGGACGCGTTGACCCGCACGTGCTTTTTCCGCTTGTCTCACCCCTCGGCAAATTACTCCCCAAACTCTTCCCGCCGCCCCCGCCCTTCCCTCACCTTCTCCCCCACCTGGCTAGTTGAGCACCACGTGTCACTGACGGACCCACGGGCGTGCGGGCGCAATTTAGATTTTCCTCCCACGCAAGAATAAAATATCAACGCACCCCGCGACCCGCCCACCCAAAAATGGATTTTCTTCCCCCGCTCGACACGTGTCCCTTTTGGGCAATTTTTCATCCCTGGGTCCACAGGCCCGCCCTTGGGGGAAAATTTTCACCCCAAGGCCCGCCGGCCCATAAACTGGAGTTTTACAAGGAGTTAAGAGGACTTCTTTATACCATCAGAAAGGTGAGAAAATTTCCTATCCAATGGGAATGATTAGGAAATTTTGAATGCGTAGTGTGAGAAAAAATCAAGTTGAATCTTTGAGCCTGTTAGAGAGTGGGGTATTGGTAATAAATTACCCCCTAAACCTAGTTGAACCTTCTAACCCTTAAATTTGGACCTTGTGACCTCTGATAATGTTTAATAAAGGAAAAGTATGTTCTAGTGAATGTGATTTGCTCCGGAATCTGTTAGTGGCAGTTGTTGCCTTGTAACATGGTTATAGACACTCTCAACCGAGTTCTGGGAGTGGGTAGGTAAGACTTTACTCTGATGATTTGAAATATGTATTCCTTTCCCCACTATAATTAAACCCTGCTCTTGTCTTAGATCTTGTGGAATTAAATACCTTGGGTATTTAATTGTTTTAGGAACCTTAACCCTATAATTTTATTCAGGGAATATTTAACTAAAATGTCAATGTAATCAGTGATTAATTTAATCCCTAAGGAGATTTGAGCTAGGTGTGGCCTTATTACACTTGTTGCTTTATAATGTGGAATTAATAATTATTATAATGGGAAAAGTTATCAGTTGAATTTTAATTGTCCTTAAGACTTTGGTTAACACTTTAAAAAAAAAATTACTCCATAATTTTGTAACTAAGCCTAGGTTGTTCATGGGTCTCAAGTGGGTTGTTTTAGCGGGCATCACATATTGCTAGTATTTTGCTCATGATATTTGTATTGCAATCCATTTCTGAATCTAATTAATTTCATTACAGTATTAAAGCTGCCCAACCCCTTGACAAAATAAGGTCCTCTGACCAAATCCAAGATGATTAACAATTCGCGTAGGTTTAAAAAATGTAAAGAACTTCGGAAATCATGCCAGTCTAAGAATGCAACATAAAAAGTGTGTTGTGGCCATTAACTAACAAGGTCTATGATCTTCCAATGGACACTTAATATCCCAAAGCTAAAAAATCTAAGAATAATCCTACATCGTCCTTAAATATAATGCAGCCTACTCTTAAACTAAAAATTAAACAATAAACATCCCCTAATGGGCTACTTTCTTGAGGTCGTTTGTGCTGCAGGGCAGATCCGTGGTATTCTTCTACCAAATGGTTTAGAGATGGTTAATAATCACTTTACTGATAACTCCCTCCTCTCGATTAGGGCAGAATGGGGCTTAGTTGAGGGGCTTAGGCTTGTTTGGGGCCATTCTGCTTGACCTTTGGGGCCATGGTCAGTGATCATAAAACAGATTTCTAGTTAGTTGGCTTGGAAGCTCATTCTAATTGGATCCCTATCGTATGGTCTTCTATCCACCTCAAGGTCATTGTTCAATACTTGGGTATCCCTTCTAGTGTTGGTTTGTCTCCTATCTCCGTGTGGGGCCAGTGTCTTCAAAGACTTCAGAGCAAGCTTCATATTTGGCACCATAAGGACCTCCTGTTTGTTGGCAAGCTAACAATTGTTAATCGCATCCTTCAGGCCTCTCATGTATATTGTTGGTGCCATTTTTGAGCTTGCACCATTTTGCCCTAAATTTTTCCTTCATTCTGCGTGCTCTGAAACGTTTTTCTCTCAAATTGGTGGTCTGCAACTTTTTCCCCTCTTACTTGGATGCTTCGAAATGCTCACAAACTTGTTGTTTTGCCCCAATTTGAAAAAAATCTGCATGTGTACCTTGTTTTGTGCCCTAATTTTACCAAAATCTACGGGCTCTACCATTTTTCCTTTTTGCCCGATCGTGGAAGTTTAAAATTGATCGATTTGCACTTGTATGCCATTGAAAATCCAATTCCATGATCAAAAATGCTTTGAAAACATGTTTCAGTTGGTTCAATTTCGATAAAATTGTCGTCCTTAGCGAAAAAATCGAATTCTAGGGCATCCCTGGTATTTGCTGTGTTTTGACGGTCAGACGGGCGTCATTTGCCCATCAATTTCTTCTTCAGCATTCATCGGCAACGTGGCTTTTTCTAATTGGCCGAGGGACAGCGGAAAATTGTTTTCACTTATCACTTTTTGCTTTTTTGGCAAAAGGGCGAATTTGGTCCCATGGCTCTGCTTTACTCTGATTAGTTCTAATGTTGCTTACGTGGCGTGTTTTGATTGAAGGAGTGGCGGGTCTTTTTGTGCCTTAAGGCATTTTGGAAAAAGAGTTAAAAAGCAAAGAAAATGCCTAGGGCCCGCAGTGAATCAGTAGAGGACACGTGGCAGGATCCGGGCGGAGGGGGATGCGGATTGGCGGAAGACTTAGAGATTTTGTCTTTTTTGGCAAAAGATATGAAAATGCAGGAATGAGCTGAAACCCCGCAATGAATCACAGAGGGACACGTGGCAGAGGCGGAACTTTGGGCCTCAGGGCAAAATTGAGATTTTTTCCCATTTTTGGCATAAAGGCATAAAATTAAAAGGAGGAATGCAAGCCCACAGTGAATCAGAAGGTGACACGTGGCAAGGAAAGGTGAAGGTGCGAGAGTGCAGAGGAAATGGTGAAAATTTTCCTTTGTGGAAAATGTTGTTAAAATATAAATAAGAGCGCTGCCCCACAGCCAATCAGGTGAGGACACGTGTCTTGCGAGAGGATGGAGCCGCGGAGGAAAAACGGAAAAAAAAAAAAAAATCAAAAAGAGGCAAAATGTTTAAAATTGAGCCGCGACTCCGTATCCAATCATATTGCGCCACGTGTCAGGGACAAAATCGGAGGTGCAAGTCCGCGGAGATAATTTGGAAAAAATTCTTTTTTCCAAAAAAGGTGGAAATGTGTAGAATCAGTCCGCAATTCCAATGGGGCCCACTTTGGGACATGTGTCAAGCTCATTTTCAAAGGGCAGAGGGGCGGAGAAAAATGTCAAATTTGTACATTTTTCCGAAAGTGTTAAAATGTCAAAAAGTGATCCCATGCCCATTTCCAATCACATTGTAACATGTGGAGGTCTCAGATTAAAGGATAAAGGAAGATCAACAGTAACTGTGCATTTTTCAGTTTGGCCGCCATTTGAGCTCCAAGAAGCTTGGAGATGCGATTTTTGCATCAATTTTCACCAAATTTTTGGCAACTTCGTGTCGTTTGTGCCTACAAGAACCAATGCAATCGGTTTTGAGGATCAATTTGAAGATCAGAGCTGTTTTTTAAATGAATTTTTGCCCTAACCCGTCCAAAAACGTGAAATATCAAATCCAGAAGTTGCAGAGTCAAATTTTGGAGGGATAAGAATAAAATAATGGAAGGGGGTCTGCATGCTTTGAAGATGAAAAACGTGCCTCCATAATGGATGATGCGAACTTTGCAATGATTCATCTCTTTTGAGACAACTGGCAACTTTTTGGACGTGTTCTGTTAAACGTCCATGTCTGTGAATCATGAGGAATTTTTGTAACAAATTTGATCCTTTGGCATATTCTTTTCTTGGGAAAGAAGGCTCAAAGGAGATTGAATGCTATATATTGCATGAATTTGTCATGCAAAGGGTTGGAAGAGTTTAAAAAAGCCTAGAAAACTAAAAATTTCACGGGAAAATCTGGGAAGAAGCCCATTCTCTAAGAAACCACCTGAGAACCATTTCTAATTCCTTTTTGCATCAGATTTGTATCATGTTGAGTTGGTTTCAATTGTAAAGTCATCAACAAGCTCTGAGATTGTTCTTGAAACATTCCCCTGCTGATAAATTTGATCATTTCTAGATTATTTTGTGTTGTCTCTTGGCAAAATTTGCATACACTTATGTTTCAGAATGCATTTCAAATTTGTGTTTCTTGTTTCCTGTTGCAGTCTTGTGTTTAAAATCTCTCTTGATCATACATGGTCTCCTTTCTTGTGATAGTTTAGTGGCATTTGCAATCTCACATTCAGAAGAGCTTTCATCTGATAAAGAGATAAACAAATTTAAAATCACTTTACCTTCCTTGATTTCAGAGATTGTTTGTAAACCTTTGGGTGCGCCTTAGGTCATGATTAAATAGTGATTGCTAAATGCTTCATTGGTTCATTCTAACTCAATCTTTTGTGATAGATGATCAAAGATTGTGTGGAAAAGTGCAGATTTGGGCCTCCATTTGATGCACATATCCTGTTGAAGGGATGATTAACCATTTTGATACTTTTTGTTGTTAAGTTTCTCCATATTTTGCTGAAATCCTCAAAGAGTCTAGCGGACCTTGGTTTGTCTTATCGAAACTCCCACCCAAAAAATCATTCAAAACAACTAATCCTACCCTGTTTTACCCCTGTTTTGACCTATATACCCACAAAAGATCAAAATCCATTTGATGAAGTATGCAAAACAGATCAGGATTTCAAAATGTCTTCAGTAACCCTTGTCTTGCATTGAAAGTATCTCCATAATCTGGAAGTGACAACTTGTGAAAGTCAGATTTGGAGTGTTGATCATATTTTTCCAAGGCCCCTTTTCATACTATTTGCACAAATTGAGGGATATCTTCATCTCCTTCGCCATTTGAGGGTTACAAAATAGGTTCTCTTACCTTGGTTAAAAGGTACAACCTAAAACAGTTAGGACAAGATCAAGTCCTATTTGAGTGCTATCCATCTCTCCACAAATCTGAGTGCCAGTTAGATCATATCCCCGGCTACAAAACGACATACATCATGATCCATCTGTCTTCAAGCTTCATGCCATATCTTTGATGTTGCTCAGACTGAAAAGGAGAACAAATTTGGGTACCAACATATACTATGTCTCTTGTTGGTTTCCCACCAAGTCTCAGTTACAACATCTCGAGTAGATCATGAGGGCTTACTTGTGGTCTAAGTTCGGTGGAGATCATGGCCTTCTTATGGTCCCTTGGGATGTTTGCACCATGCCCAAGGAAGAAGGGGGTCTTGTGTTGATTGATGTTTACACTCAAGACAACATCCTCTTAGCGAAATGGGTGGTGCAAAGTCTTGAGGGTATTACATCATAGCAAATCTTGTTTCGGCATTAGATGACCACAATGCAACATACTAGCAAAGTCCAAGGAGCTTTTGGTTTATGTGATATTTTCTCATAGCCTCATTTGTTCCAGGTGTCAGGATCATAGTTACCCAGTCCGCAAATCCGGATCCGTTCGGGAGGGTAGAAGTCCGGAATTCTTTAAAAAATTCAAAAAAAAATCCGGTCCAAAATATATGAGTTGAATTTTATAAATATGAAAAATTGACAAATACAATGAAAAACTTTGATAACGTAATGTCAAATGCTATAATTTTTAATATATAAGGTTGATGGTGGCTATTTTTTCCAGAAAACTACAAAAACCTAAAAAAATAAATTCTAAATTAGGGACAACCCAGGCAGGAATTGATCTAAATTGGCTAAAAAATCCGGATCCGGCCGGATTTGGTAACTATGGTCAAAATCCATCATTTGTAGGAGCATCTCGGCAACCAAGAACTTTTTTTTGGTCTGGTTCGTTGGCATTGGGAGGTCAGTAGAGCGGGATGGGACCTTATGTGTTGTCTTATATGGAGATGGAGAGAGCAGAACTCTTGTGTTTCGAAGATGCCACGCTTTAAGGCCCATATGTTGAGCAGGAAAGGCATCTTCATTTGGGAGGCTTGTAGGACTCTACTACTTGCACTTGGTGTACTCTTGCTCGGGAGCATGGACTCCTTGCCTGCGATAATCACCCAATCATGGAACAGAGAGCTCTTATTCCTAAATTAAAATTGTTTAAAATTAATATCGGTATACCTGTTCCACTTTGGAGAGATTGGAGATGGTGCTTTGGTCGTCTGTTGCTCCAATATGACTCCCATTGTATGTATTTGATGATGCACAAGAAGCATCCTCCATCACCTATCCTTAATGCTCTTTGGCTTTCTACGGAACCGGAAGACAAGGATTCGCCTCCTTCATAGTGTTTGGTCGACTCGGCTTTCCTATAAGCTGATATTTTTTGCTTCGTTGGTTGTTTGCCACAGGATTCCATCCAAGACTAGGTTGGTCAAGAGTAGACTCTTGGATGACCATTATCCTGTTTGTCACCGTACAGAGACTATGAAGCAAATCTTTTTGGAGCGTCAGTTTTCTAGACAATGCTAGAGGTAACTTGAGAATCAGTATTCGGTGATGTTTCGAGGCAGGATTCATTGGTGAGTGGCTTTGCTTGGTGATTTCTACTCTCAGGTTTGTCTGGCGCTTGCAGGAGTTTGGCATTGCATGGGGATCTCAGCCTTATTTATTCTTTGGAAAGTTAGGTGCAATAATGTTTTTGCTCATGAGGACAGATCTTTACCCACCTTCCGTTATGTGTGGAGAGACAAGGTATGCCATCAGCTCCTTGCTAAAGGAGCATTGCTGATCAAAGATACCTATGCCTTGGACCCCACGTTGTACACTGATTTTATTTTTGCCCTGGTTCGCTCCGGATGAGGATATGATCTTCATTGTATATACCCATCCTTTTTTGTACAGTCTTCTTTATATATTTTTTGTTAATATATGAAATATATTTCAAAATAAAATGAAAAAGTTGTAATTCAACACTGTCTTTATATTCAAACAAGGCACTTAACTTCTCCATAGGCTGAACTCCTTCAATTATGAGCTCCTTGATAATTATTTCTGCTTTGTCATTACCTGATTACAGTTGATTTTCAATACCTTGATTTCTAACTTTAAATTGACCTAAAATTTTCCAATTGAGTCAAAGTTATCCTTCGAGCTTCTCTGGTCAACTAAAGGGTTAGGTTGCACGGTGTCTTACTAATTTCTTATGTTTATCCCTCGTTTTTTAATTTTGATCACTTGCTTAGGTTATGATGTAGCTTGTAACACCAGGAATTAAAAAGCATAAGTAAGAATCTTCTGCATAATGTATTTAATTGAGAGAACAAAGATGTAAGATACACTTCCAAGATATGAAGGTGCTTGCTGTACAGAAACCAACATTGTTGCTTAAATTTGCCCATGGTCTCGTGCTAAATTGGAAGAACATACCTGGTCATAATGAAATGTAATGCTATAAAGAATACAATGCATTTTCTAAATTTGATTACAAAATCATTTTCTTTCTTATGTTTAGTATTATAAAAGTAGGGTACATGGAAAAGATACCAAATGGTGTATTGGAACAGCTACCAAGCTACCAAATCGTCCATTAATACGTCCCACAATCTCATGAACTTGGCTCATAAGCTTTTGATCTGTCATATTGAGTTCCTTATTACTTCACCAGGAACAATAAATGGATAGTCACAAAATAGGAAAATAGTATATCAGCAATTTGAAAATCCATACCTCCTAAACATGATCAAAATTCTTCATGAAGTTAAATAGAAATCATAAGATACAATAAGAAAACCTCTACTCTTGTGGTAAAAAAGGGTAAAATGGGAATAAAATAAAGGGAAATACAAATGCAGGTACTATGTACCATTTAGATACAATATAACTACAGCAATGCGCACATGAGTTATGAAGTTTGCAATCAAACAAAGTTTACATTCAAGTCCTAAGAAACGCCATTTAGATAAATTCCTTCATAACACAAGTATCTTGATTTTATCCAAACAAAAGAATAAGAATTGCCTTAAGGACATCCACAAGGCATACATAAGAACAGTATTATAAAAGGCCACGAGGATAGATGGCCACAGTTTTGGATCAAAAGAGCTGTAGTACACCACAGTTAAGTCCCTAGAGGGAACACTAAGAGACTGAGAGAGGGACATACCTAAGAAACAAAGCTATTGGTGAGTTCTTATGATGAAGTTGACTGTGGAAAAAGAAATTAACTATGGTTAACAGTAATAAATTCTATATATTCACCCTCGATGTTTTTGTCATATTTGTATGACAAACAGGTTTTTGGAGAAGAAGAGTACTGTTATGTTGCTTTTGTTTATAGCTTCCGGTATCTTAGGAGGACCTAATTTCCCTAAAACAATACATTTGGTTTTGAAGGCCAGATTTTGAGGGCTCAAAACTTTAAACGAGCATTATCTTTCTTATGAATGTTTGGTTCACCGTGATGTATGTGTGTGTGTGCATGTGTATGTGTGTGTGCGCATGTGTATGTGTATGTGTGTGTATGGGTGGGAGTGTGTGGAAGTGTGTGCGTGTGTGTGAATTCCAGAAAGTGAATAGAGAGTTTAAAGTTTGGCATAAAATTTGACATGGTGGCAATAATGTTGATGTATGACGTGTAACTCCCTTTGAGACGCAGACAGACAAGTCAATTGAAAGGAGAGAGCAATTTCCTAGGATAGCTTGTAAAGGAGAGTAGAGTTAACTAATTCATCCACTTTTTTCTATTTGATCTTTAACTTTGGGACTCGTAGATTTTGAATTTATGACTCGAACCTTGGTCTCTGTTTTCATAATTAATACACTACTGGTTTTTTCCAATGGTTTCGAGCCATATCTGTTAAATGAAAATTTAACATACCCCAAGGGAAAAAAAATATATGTGTTAACTCTGGAAAAGAAATGCAGACAATTGGTGATTGCATCAGATAGTTGGATCAATTGGAGTGTATGGGCAGTTGGATATACTCTCTGAAGCTGTACTGTGATTATTTACTAGAAGCCTAAGCTTGTCAAAGGATAATAAAACAGTACCTGAAGGTGACATTGGATGAGGGTGCATGCATTTGTGCCAGTCAGTGGCTGCACACACACACACACAGTATGCATTGATTTCTAGGCTTGCTTATTCCCCTTGTGATTATAATTGGACACCACCAGATAAAACAGATCCTTGTTCCCGCTTGCAGATTCCTCCAATTTCCCTTTCTACTTCCTCGTTTTTTCAAAGTTCTCATAGCTCTTGGATCTGACTCATACAACATGCCTGTACTTTGTCGTTTGCATTATTACTAACTTGGGTAGATTTCTAGTGGGAACAGTAAGAATTCTTTATCTGTAAAAATTAAGCTACTGACAGCATGATCAAGGTGTCTAAACTTCAATGAAAAGGCCATAAATCATTTGATTAGAATGAAAATTGAATAGATGTATTATTTCCTGTTTTGACAAAAGGTAAGTTTATATTATAAAATAAAAGGAGTTACAACACAAAAAAGCACGACAGAGCTGATCTCAGACACTGGATTATCAGATTCTATTTACAATGAAGGACCAAACCAAAATAGCGAACAAGAAGATTCACTAGGTACAAGATTAAACAGTCAGCAATATAGACATCCGCAGTTCTTACTTCTAAAAAGATGTTTAGATTTTAAATGCATCCAACATGGTGTGGCCATGAAATACTCCATAAAAAGCATAGAAACCTTGGGAATTCTAATCCTAAAGATGGAATGATAAACCTCTAGGATGAAATGTACATACAATCGTGAACATCTGTCCTCGTGGGTACAGCTATCTGCACCAAAAGCACTTTATCCCGCCAAGTTGGGTTCTCTTCAAGGAACTTCTCAAATGCTAAAAGCTTTTGTGGGATGCCTTTGATCATATCCAAACGATCAACCCCTAGCATGACCTGATCATGCAACATTGAAACTACTTAACAATCAGAATGTTATAGGCTGAAGAATAGCTATTTGAGAACAAAGAACACTCAAAATACCACAAGGAAAACTCATTCTGCAACAAGTATCATATACTTGAGGTTAATTCTCTGAAAACAACTAATTTCTATGGACAACATTAAGAGCAGTTTGGTATGTTGATTCCGAAAATACCAATACAGGTTAATGGAAAGAAAAACTCATACAAAAATTAGGGAAATCATGTGTTAATGCAATAATCGATAGCTTGTAATTAGTCCATTCAGTGCCTCTGTTTCTAAGAATTGACCACAAAGACTGGTGATATTTAGAATACAGCTATGTCCAACAGACGGATCACGGCCCAAAAGATTCTCTTCTTTCAATTATTTAACTTTTAGAATTGAAGTGGACGGATTAGTTACAAATCTCAAAATTATATAAGAAGCCAGGCCAACTGAAATCCCATGATTAGCTTCATTTTTCATGATGTAAGGAAACAGTTAAGGTTACACTTATAGCCATTGGTGAAATCCGATGCCAAAATTTATCATCTCTAACTCAAGTGTCAAAAACACATAAATGTCTTAAGCAACCCCTGCCAATTGGGACGTACAGAGAGGAATGATAACCAATGGCATTATGGACAAGTTATAAAGAATGGCATGGAGGATTGTGTAAAACAAAGGAAAGAAGAGATGCAGCAACTTACTTGGATGATTGTACTCAATGTTTTCTCCAAAATAAACAAGCAATGTACCATTTTCCCCATGAACTGACGATAACTAAAAGAAGCCTCTGAGAATGGAGCTGTAAATATCATAACTTTAGGCCGCCACTCAGACTCAAATAAGAATGATCAAGAGGGAGTTTTCACAGGTATCGAATAGCACAAAAACCCGAGTGATTTTTTAGCAAAAATTTTTAAATGAGTCACACAGGGATAATAGACATTCCAGAGTATTCTGTTGTGAAATTGGATCAAGTAAAGTCACCTTTCGACCGCAAAATCTTTCTTTTAGCTCACTGATGTCTTTCTTGACTTCAGGCAACTCGAGCGCTTTTATAAACCTTTCTGAATCAATACCTATGGGAAACTATAATAACAACACAATAATGACGGATTAATCAAGGAAAAAATTTGAGCAAAAGATTAAAGAACAATGCCTAAACCCACACATCTCTCTCTCATCTACATCCATATTATAATATCTGCTTTTAGAGTATAAATAGGGATTACATGAAACAAAAAGGTATAAAATTGCATCAACAATCACCTGAAATCCATAATAGAAACTTGAAAAGAGAATAAATAAACAAAACAATCTGGAAAGATTCAGGACGAAAAAAAGCCATAAACATAATATACCGCCGCAACTCGAATCAGCTTCCCCTGGTACTCTACTCCTTCTGGAGTCCCCTCCAGTCCAAGGATTCGTGTGCACGCACTTACAAAATGCCTCGCATAGTCGTACGTATGGAAACTGGGAAAATTCAAAAAGATAAGGTCAAGTGAAGATGCCAACTTCTCATTTAAACCAAGTAATTCCTTCAAAAGGGCAAAATGCATACAGAAATACTGCTTAGATCAATAGTTTATACAATTCCTTTACATTCTTGGGGCTCATATCAATTACTAGAAATAATTAGTACTTGAATAACAAGACTTATTTCAATAAGCATCTATTAGCATTAGCTGTAGGCTGATGTGGTCTGAAGTGCATTGGTTATCAGGCATAGTCGTTGTTATAAATTTGTACTTATTTGTGTCGCAATTTAATGTGTTCGTTGTGATATCTCAGACTTGTAATATAAGGATATCATTCGTGAACATTCCTAATGACCTAACCTAGGACCTAGGGCTTTGACATTTCCAACATGACAACCAAGACATTTAAAACATTATGGACACCCTTAACTCAAATTTAATTCGAATAAGAGATAAAATTATTGGGAAGAGATAAGACTTCTTTGGGAACAAGGAAACTTCTTCAAGAAGCTAATGAAACCATAATTCAGCTAAACTCAATCACAATATCGGGAAGTGTTTAGGTTTCGATGGCCATCCATATGTGACTTGCTATTTTACATCATTACATATTGTGGGCGACAGCCATGACAGAGCCCTGCCAAATTTACCAGTCGATTTTGCATGATTACTTGCATCGATTTTGCATGTGTTTCTACATGGAAAAATTATCATTGTTCTATTTACAAGTTGTCTATCCCACGTATATACTTGGCATTTGGAATGGTGCTCATGCAGGGGTTTATGGAGTTTTTATTCTGGTAATTCTTGAATGAGCTATTCTCAGCATGTGCTTTAATACTCGATGTTTTATCAGCCATTATGGAGATAGTTTTTGGATATATAAGAGGTTGAGGGGACAGAAGAAAAACAGAGAGAGCTTAGGAAGAAGGAACGTGCTTGGAGGGTTTTGAACCTGTGAATGGAAAGTTAATCGTCTTCTTGTAAATTTGTCAGCTTACCAGGATTGGGCATTAGTCTTCTTAAACTTACTTATCTGAATCTCTGTTATTGATTATTGTGTTTGGAAAGAGACCAGGATATAATCAGATTTTTAGATAATGACTATACAGGGTGATTTGCAAATTGGTGTGTAAACACCAATATGCAAATCGACTCAGTCACAGTCGAGAACGTGCTTACAAGAATATATATTGTGTTTCGGGACTTATAGAAAATATGTTATAAAAGCTAATTCTGGGTTTGTAGAGTTTTTACTTGTTAGAATGAAGACAGTAGAGACCCCAAATGGTTTGAAATAGACTCGTACATGCAGTCATAATGTCTTGTATTTTGTTTAAACCATGACGGCCATGTATGTTTGAAAATATTGTTGATTCAGTTACTAGGTTGTAACATTGACCTCTTGTGATAATCTTAAAAATAATGTGACTGTAGTATTGTGATAAGTTCTTGTAGAACTTAGTATGGCTGTGAATGTTGTTTCTGTATTGGGTTTTTGCATCCAACTTAGACTCCTAGTCACTCAAATATGCATTATGGCTTTGTTATAATCACTGTACTGCCTTGTAAATCTATCTAGGTTGTGACGGTTATACATGATTTGGATATTGAATACATTATTGGGTTTTGGTCTATTGAACATTCAAACTTGTTATACGTATTGTTGCATTTGGGCTTAAGGAGGCAGACGTAAATTAAAACAAAGTCTTGATGGTGTCAACTGTGTTAAACAATTTGACTGTTGAAGGGAAATAAGGGTGATACACCAAAACTTGATACTTGCATGTAACTATGCACACAGAGAATTTAAAGATTCACACACCTGCACAACTCTAAGCTATTTTACAAAATTAAATTCAAAGGTTTAGGAAGAATGACAGCGGTAGAGGGATCGAATTCCACACTAAAGCAACACAATATCCTATCAAGCACGATGAACAATCTGAAAACAACGATGTAAGAGGGAAAAACAAAGCTTTATTTTATTCAGAGGCGCAAGTACAAATGCTAAAGATGCCACAGCAAATCAGCGCTCAAGTATATCTGATTTTCCAATAAAATCAACCCATATAGACTGCAACAAACAAGAATAGACTGCTGCAAACAAGAATAGACTGTTGGAATCCCCAAGTAGCTTGTCTGCATGCTTTTCTTTTATTTATTTTATTTATTTCCAACCCCTGTGGTGCATGGGTAGCAGCATGCATGATTTTATTAATTTATTTCCTCTGCCTTCTCCTTTTGGCGCCACAGTTCAAACAGACCAGCTGCTGCATGCTTTTTAATTTATTTATTTACCTTTTATCCTCACCTTTATCCTTTTGTCTTATTTGTTTCTTGTCTCTTCCTCCTTTGGCGCAGACTTCACTTTCTTTTATTTATTTTCCTTTTGTCTATTCTTGGCACATGGGACAAAAGTTACCTTTTATAACTAGTTCTTTCTTTATCCCTTTTGCTGCCACATTTAGGATAGACTGCTGCAAATTAATTTATTCTTCTCTTTTATGTTGGCGCCAAACACTTTGTAGACTATCGCATGCATTCTCTTTTAATTAAATCAATCTTTCTAATCCTTAGCGCCATAAATAAGAACAAAAACTTGCTTTGCTTTAATAAAGGCCCTTCTATCTTTGGCACATGGCTATTTTTAGCCAAACGCTTCCACTTCAATTGTTATTTTTAGCAAACTTCTATTTTAAGCCAAACACTATTTTTAGCCATACTATTTAGCCAATCTTCCAAAAATAGCCAATCCTTTGCATGAAAAAATATGGTAACATTTTGGCGACATCACGAGATTGTTTGTCTGCTAAACAAAGAGATTGGTAGCCTTCTGCATCCATTGGGCTATGGAGTCACATACCTCTGCCAACACCTTGTATCCTCTCAATCAAAACCACTGAAGTACTCTCTCCAACAAAAGGAAAACATGTGCATGCAAGCACTTCTTTGAAAAGACAGCTAACTAAGAAAACTGGAAAAACATTGTGCATGCAAGCACTTATTATGCAAGAAACAGACCTAAACTACTCCTGATCTAAACAAAGAGAAATGAAGCTAAACAAAATCACATACTGGTTAGGAAAAATAACTTCCTTCTCTCAGAAAGTGTGGCCATGAGATCAATTTTGCAACTAGATCACATGGTAAAAGTGCAGACATGGTTTGTACCATTAATTTGCTCAAACAATCAACCCAAAAAAGAATGAACATCTTTATAGGATTTGCACTCTATCTTTGTAGATGTTGGGGCTGATATTTGACAACTTAAAGCTCTTTCTTATGCTTTGAAATGAGCACAACTGATGACAACTCCTTCTATGGCTCTAAACTAGCCAAATACCTGATTGGACATGGTTTTCTCATTGCTGATAAATTGATTTTTCTGATCTGCCTCTCTTCTTTGTGTGCAACTTCAACACGTGGAGTACTTGAGGCCCTACCCTAATCATATTGGATGCTTGTAGACTGATCTGAAACATTTTCTACCTCATCTTTTGCAAACAACCTCATATTTGGCTCTTTTTCAAGCTCGAAAGAAGATTTAATAACATGAGAGTCTTTATTGAAGAAGATAGATGATGGAGGTGGAATACTTATAATTTCAATTGGCTCTTCCTCATCAACAGAATCTTCTAAGTCTGATAAAATCTCATCCTCTTTATTATTCATGCTTGAGAAAAACTCATTTTGAATTTGAATTTCTTTCTTGCTTTCCTCCTCTGTATGACTGTTTGCAAGCTGATCTGAAGGTAATATAGGCTCAAGATTGTTGATTTGATCCTTAGGATCACTCATATGTTCCTTCAAAACATTATCTTTTCTTTGTATCTCAAGAGATTTGAGAAAACTATGTCTAACCTTTGCTTATTGGTCATATTCCTCTTGCTGCTCTGTAACTTCACCACTTCCATGCACTCCTCTATAGTAGGCTTAACCAACCGTGGAATTTGTTTGTCCTCAAACTATAAGCTCCATTTTGTTAAATTTTGTTCATTCCATAATGGACTTGGGAATATGAGGGAAGGGGTGGGTTGGGTTGCTAGCTGATTTTGCAATGGTTGAGATGATTGGAGAGGTGTAAGATCTTATGGAGGAGAAGCTTTAAGAAAGCTAAGAATTTAGGGCTTAGGCTCTGGTTGAAGTGGTTGGAAAGTAGTAGGAGGGTTGCATGATGATAGTGAAGAATTACCCCATTGATAGGGTTTCTCAACACTATATTGGTAAGCTTCCATTTCTTCATTCCATTGTGATATTTGTGGTATCAATTCAGACACAGTCTATCTTCTCTTGAGGGATATACCAGTTTGGTATAGGACTGTCCCATGGGTATGGTACCCCGAATCCAAGCTTGGCTACCTTGATGACACTTATTGCCCTCATTTGTACCATTTTTATCTCCAAGTGTTGTACCTACATTTGAAAATCATCATTAGGCATGGAATTGTTTCCATAATCTGCATATTCCAGCTCCTGAAGAACACCATGATTATTAGGATAACCATACAAATTGTTTGGATCATGGGCATAGTCATTATGATAGGGCTTATAATATTGATCTAGAGGAGGATTTTGGGAAAAAAGAGGTGGAGGGGAATAATAATACTCTTGAAACTGGGAATTCGAGGAGGAATTGAAGTCATGATTGCACAACCTCATAAAAATATGAAAAGATGGAGGAAATTGTTTGTTGATTGAGAAAAAGGTATCGTTGGGCCAATGGAGTCGCCAGATGTTGAATATTTGTCTGAAACACTGATATTTGCTAGGAATAACATCAACATCTTTAGCAAATTTTGTACTGCTCCCACCAAGCGTTCCAGAAACTGTTGTCACCCAAAAGTTGCACCCTGATAGAGAATGGTGTGTGTACTCTCTCTCTTGTTGACAAAATTGGAACACCTCAACGCTGTGGGTAACATATGGCTAAGGTGAACCTCCGGAGAGGGTTGGTTCTCTTGTGAATCACCAACAAAAATGAAAACTTTAACAAGGAAAAGGGAGAAGGAATGCGGGAAAAGGGAAATAAGGGTGATACACCAAAACTTGATACTTACATGTAACTCTGCACACAAAGAATTTAAAGATTCACACACATGCACAACTCTAAGTTATTTTACAAAATTAAATTCAAAGGTTTAGGAAGAATGACAACGGTAAAGGGATAGAATTCCACACTACAACAACACAATATCCCTAAGTTACCGAAACGTTTTGAATACGAGAGCGGGAGCGGGGTATCCGATACGCGGAAACGGCAATTTTTTTGTTGACCCCGGATACGGCGTAGGATACGGCAGTACAAAAACTATATAAAAATTAAAAAATATATAAATTTCAGCCTTCTAAATAGGAATTTAATTATTAACCACATATTATGCATATGAAAGACAAGATAAAAGACAAGTTATAAGCTAAATAAGTGAATAACCACAACAAACAAGCTAGGATACCGATAAAACTTAGAAACTTAAAAGCTTAAAAGTTAAATTAAAATTTAAAATACTTAAATCGAACACAATGTGAATGTCATGAATCTCATGATATATTAAATTCAATCATAGATCAATATTCAAAGCTCAAACTATCTTTCATTGTCAATATTCATCATATTCCTCTTCATCAAGAGGATCAAAACCAGCTACATCATCATCATTATGTGGTTCATTAGAACCACATGGGCTCGAACCACTCGCACTAGGGCCACTGCCAGTTGCACCCCCTTGTGCATGTAGGTCTCGTGGTGCCACAAAACTCCTCTCATCATCATATGCTCCATGGTGGGAAATGGAAGCATCCAAGTCAACTATCTCTGGATCAATGTCCCAATGTCTTGTTGACCCTTCCTTGTACTCTGGCTGCTTGTGGGATAAAAGGCGCAAGTTGGAATGTATGTATACCAAATCTTCAGCCCTTTTAGCCCCCAACCTGTTGTGTTTCTGTGAGTGGATGAAATTATACGTACTCCAGTTGCGCTCAGAGGAAGATGAACTTGCAACCTATTAAGGCAACCCAAACTTCAAAGTCAATGCAAAGTTCAACTTCAGATTTAAACACTCAAACTTAAATTTTAAAAAACTAAAAGAAAAGAGAATAAAAAAATTAAAAACTTACCTGTGCCAAGACCTTGATTGCAAGAGGTTGCAAGTAAACCGATGAAGTACCATGGAGGTACCACCACATATGTGCATCCATCTTGTATTTGCTCCGAAGAGCGAGAAGGCTATGACCCGTTTCTGCTATGAAATTGCCAAACTCTACCATAACCTGGTCTTGGGCCTCAGGATCAGGGAAGAGCCTAGCCAATGCCGCCATATATCCCTCACTGACTTCCGCATCCCTGTATGGTGCTACCCTCCCTGGCAAGGAAAGGATCTCTGTGCTATAAAATCTAGGAGTCAATGCAAAAGCTAGTAGATGTAATGGGGTGGTCATTTTGTACCACCGCTCAATGAGGATTGACTTCACTTGTTTGAAAAATATTTCCTCGGGATCTTGTTTTTTTGCATTTATGACGGCTTTTATCTTCTCAATCATTGAGTCGATGCCGTTATATATCTCTCCTAGACATGGTTGATCCGTGTCAGTAAACCGGATCATGCTCATAATGGGCTCCGTAAAACTCAACAGATAACCCACTCTATCCCACCAAGGGTCCTCTAAGATCAGGTTCTTCACTTTTTGAGCCCCTTGAGTGTTTGATTGCCTCCATATAGACCAAAGATTGGATGTTACCATCCTCATGAGTGCCTCTTGCACCTTCACTAGTCGTCTCAAGACGATTGTGTGTGATGCAAACCGAGTCTCAGCAACCTAATAAGAACGAGGAACAAAAATTAAAAATAAAATTTAAATTATAAAATTGAAAGCTAAAAGAATACTAAAAAACTTATATTAAATTTTAAATTAAAAAGAAATAAATAAATAAAGCTTTTCCTTACCTTCAAGAGCTCCAAGTGCGAGAATGATCTAAAAATGTCCTGTGACATATGTGGTGGTTGGTGACAAACATTTAGATTTCTTCAGCTTCTGCATACACTTGCTGGATCCACTCTATTTTGTTTGCCATTTTCTTTAGCATTAAATTCAATGAATGCACAACACAAGGTGTCCAAAAAATATGCCCATACCGTGCCTCAACTAGCATCCCCGCAGCTTTGCAATTTTTGGTGTTGTCCGTTATCACTTGGACAACATTTTCAGGCCCCGCTGCCTCAATGGACTCAAAGAGAATGTTGGCTATGAATTGGGCATCCTTCACTTGCCCCTCACAATCAACCGCTTTCAAAAACATTGCCCCCTTAGGGCATACTGCAATCACATTGATTAAAGGGCGGTTTCTTGCATCTTTCCATCCATCAGAAACAATGGACACACCAGTTTTGGTCCATGAGTCCCTAATTGGTTGCAAGGAGGTTTCCACATATTTTTTTTGTCTATCCAAAAGGGTGGTGCGAATCTTCTCATATCCTGGTGGTTTACACCCTTTTGATGCCTCATTGATAGCTTTCACCATCTCATGCCAATAAGGTGATCTCACAACATTAAAAGAAAGCCCATTAGCATATACACACCTTGCAATGCATTCATCTGCAATCTCCCTGTTCTCATTCTGAAAGGCCTTTTCCAATGGCCCTTTTGTCTTACTTTTCTTTCGTGCAAGGGAAACATTCTCATCTGTGGAGATAGGAGCCACAAATGGATGTGGCATGGCCACAATTGGGGATCCACTAGGTGATGGAGCAACTGGAGGCCTTGCTGAACGAGATGAACCTCCTCTTTTGGTCAATGGATGACCCACTCTCATAGCCACTTTAGCCTCTGCATCCTCCTGCTCTTTGATATATGCCAAAACATTTGCTTTTGGCACCCCCAGCATTATTCCTCCCCCTGCATACTCTTATACCATTACCCGTTATGGCACACAAGTGGCTTTTCACCCTACTGTAAGAGCCTTTGAATAGTCCATCACACTCATTGCATTTCCATTCAAAACAACCACCACCTGCAAGTTGTCAAACTATTGTTACGTGCCTCCATAACGGTGAATTTGGGTCAAAGTCTTTGGCCAAAGATTGCCCAAAAGAAGCATAACTTGTTGCCATTGTAGAAATACCTACAAGGTTTTAAAAAAAAATTAAGCAAAGAAAACAATGGCATGCAATTGCATTGTGATTGAACAATGAAAATTTAAAAAAATAAATAGAAAGAGCAAAATAAAAATGAACATAAGCAAAAAAATGTAATGTGTGAAAGATTAAATAATAAAAAAAAAAAAATAGAGGAACAAGGCTAGAAATTAAAAAAAAACTTACCTTCACTTAGTAAACCACAAATCAAATCCTTCACAAATCCTTCACAAATCCTCCTTTGCAACTCCTCACACTCCTACAAGCTTAGCAATAGCTCCTCAAACCCTAGACAAGCGCAATGCAATTTTGGAGAGACACAATGTGAGTTTGTTTGTTTTATGTTTTGTTTGTGTGTTTTTCTTTTGTTTTATTGTTTAGAAGTAGCTTTTAGGTTTTAGATTAGAAGAATTTATAATTTTTTATTGTTGTGTGGCTTTAAAAACATAAAAAAAAAATTTAAAAACGCTTTTTTCAACGTGGGAGCGGCCAAGGAGCGGCCAGGGGCTGCGGAAACGCCCGGATACGGCACAGGCCGTACCCAGGCGTTTCCGCAGCCCTTGCCCGCTCCCTGGCCGCTCCCACCACCGCTCCCGCTCCCAAGGCCTTCTAAGGCGTTTCCGGTAACCTAGCAATATCCTATCAAACACGATGAACAATCTGAAAACAGCGATATGAGAGGGCAAAACAAAGCTTTATGTTATTCAGAGGTGCAAGTACAAAGGCTAAAGATGCCAAAGCAAATCAGCGCTCAAGTATATCTGATTTTACAATAAAATCAGCCCATATAGAGTGTTGCAAACAAGAATAGACTACTGGAATCCCAAAATAGACTGTTGCATCCCAAAGTAGCTTGTTTGCATGCTTTTCTTTTATTTATTTTATTTATTTCCAACCCCTGTGGTGCATGGGTAGCAGCATGCATGATTTTATTAATTTATTTCCTCTACCTTCTCCTTTTGGAGTCACAGTTCAAACAGACCAGCAGCTGCATGCTTTTTAATTAATTTATTTACCTTTTATCCTCACCTTTATCCTTTTGTCTTATTTGTTTCTTGTCTCTTCCTCCTTCCTTTGGCGCAGACTTCACTTTCTTTTTTTTTTTTTCCTTTTGTCTATTATTGGCACATGGGACAAAAGTTACCTTTTATAACTTGTTCTTTCTTTATCCCTTTTGCTGCCACGTTTTGGACAGACTGCTGCAAATTAATTTATTCTTTTCTTTTATACTTGCGCCAAAGACTTTGTAGACTGTTGCATGCATTCTCTTTTAATTAAATCAATCTTTCTAATCGTTAGCGCCATAAATAAGAACAGCAGCTTGCTTTGCTTTAATAAAAATCCTTCTATCTTTGACACATGGCTATTTTTAGCCAAACGCTTCCACTTCAATTGCTATTTTTAGCAAACTTCTATTTAAGGCCAAATGCTATTTTTAGCCAATTCTTTGCGTGAAAAATATGGTAACATGACCTTGAAAGATTCTCTTATTTGATCTTATTGCAAATGAGTCATCATGCTTAGCAAATAAGTCATCATGCTTATGATATTATGTCATCTTTGAAAAGCAATTGAACTTGTTGAGAATTTAAAGTTGCGATGAAAGTTGTTATTGTTTAATAAGGAAAATACCAAAGTCTGTAATGAACTTTAGGGTGTACAAATGAGCCTTGGTTATGAAAAGTGTTTGATTCTTAAGTATTGAATTGATCCAGAAACAAAGAGGATTATCCTAGTACATCTCAAAACTTAGTGAGTGTAGAGTCCTCTCAAAGCTGAAACTTAAGGAAATTAAGTGAAGACATAAATACTTGAATAAAGGGGATTGATCCCTTAAGGTGTTCACTAAATACAATAAGAACATACTAAATGAATAAAACTATTTGAATCTAGTTTAAGGCAGAAAGCACTAAGAGATGGTAACGCACTTGAAGACCTTAAAACAGACTTGGATAAGTCAAAAACATTGAAGCAAGTTAAAGAGAACTTAAGTTAGCAGCTTAGAAAATATGGATCTCGTTGAGGTTCCACGAGTGACTATTTGGTACAGATCCTAAAAGGTCATTACCACACGGACTTGGTTAAATAGAAAACTAGTAGCTACATGGTCTCACTATGTTTTGTGCAACTCTGTTATGTTTAAACAGCAAACATTAGATAGAAGGCACCAAAATTTTGTGGTTCTAAATTGGGTGCATTATATACTGATGTTAAGGAAAGAATTGCAAGAAAAATACTATCAGGATTATCCAGTTTTAAAGCGTGATCACTTGCTACATCTTTGAAAGTAGTGAAAGAGGTGTCACTCTTTATGGTGGTCTCCCCTTTTTCGTTGCGAAGATCATTGTCTGGCTGAAGTGTCGTGGATCCATGCACTCAGGTTTTTTAGGTGGGGGATATACACTATCCAAGATCTTTTCTGCAAACAATCACAATCTCGGTTGTCGTGCCACATCCTCAAAGCCAAGTTCAAACTAGTCCAAAGGGGCAAAGAGGGCATTGATGAAATTATAACAGCGGTGCTTGTGCACATGCTTCACAAGGTGTCGGTTATCTCTACCCAACCCCAGTGGAAGGATTGGAAATGGTATGTGGATACTCCTCTCTAGAACTACACAGAAAGCAAAGGCCATGGGTGGCTCTCGCCACACCTCCCCACGGTGGACAAACTCAACTCTCATTGGGGAATTCATTCCACCACCTCGACTTGGCACAGGAGATTTCACACTATCTGGTCGGCAAGTTTGGAGCCCAAAATTGCTCACTTTGTCTAGTGCATTCTGCACCAAGGACTTCCGGTTGGAAAGCATATTGTGCAACTGGGTGTGGCCAATCCGAAATGCCCCTTTTGTGCCCACATGGAATATAAATTGCACCTTTTATGATTTTGTTCCAAAGCCCAAAATGTTTGGAGCTGGATTTATTCATTCTTCCAACCGTTCCGGCCAACATGCTTTTCTTGGCATCATGTTTTTTTGGGAGATAATCTCAAGATGCTGCAAAAGTTTGCCCAAATTTGGCAGGCTTTCAGAGGGGAATTTTTTTTTGGATATGGAAAGAAAGAAATGTTTGTCTTTTGCAAATTCAATTGTGGATCAACATTTTTTTTGTATAACAAATCCGTGCTCATCTTCAATGTGTTAGCGCAAATTCAAGTTCAAGCTCACAAAGTGGCCTAGCGAAGGAGCATCTCCAAACTCTTCTGTGCCACTAGGGGGATGCTCCTTGCAATGTTGCTCATATTCCTATGTCCCCGAATTGCCGCTCCCCGCCCTTGGCCGCGGTAGTGGTCAGCAGAGAGGTAGTGGGCGCATGAGCCACTCTCAGCGACGATCCCAGAGTCACGGTCACCGCTCTCCACACCGGTCACCCGCCAGGTAGGGCGCTACACAGCCGCCATCTCCACACTTACAAGGATGGGGCTCTCCACCACCACCTAGGCCTCCTATTGCCGTTCACGATGGGTGGAGTCTGCCACTGCCACCAGATAAATTCTCGTGGCTTGCACTTGCCATCTCTCCATCGCGGACACAGACGGAGGCGAGTAAAGAAGAAGAGCTCCCTAGTGGCTCTAGTTGGGATCCTCCGGGAAAGACTTTCCAAGCTCAGGCTAGCATGATCAAAATCCGCCGCCTGCAGGGCATCAATTTGTGGCAGCTACCTAGTTTTTTTGTGCTTCGGTCTTCATTTTTGTTATGTAATAGATCACGTTTGTTAGGCATTGCCTCATTGTTTTGTTCTTAGGCCCTTAGTGGCCTAGTTTGTATTGTGGCTTGGAGGTGCTCCCATACCGCCCTCTTTTTTTGTGGATAGACTTGTATCATAATGCTTTTTGCTTTAATATAAAATTTATTTCATCAAAAAAAAAAAGTAGTGAAAGAACTAGATGCTTGAAATGAAAAGGAAGCATACATTTTCTAATTTTGGAATGATGAAATGTGGAAGTGTGCCAAACAAACAGTCATTGACAATTTGAAATATAACACTGCAAGCAACAGCAATTTATATTCTATTTTTGATATTACTCAATAACGATTAACAAGTAAAAATTGTTTGCTCTTTTGAGTAAATGACTTGCTCCGACAATGAAGGCTGCTGCCAATGTACAAGTTGCAATCAAAGAATGCAACAATGTGGCTGCAAGAAATGAATGTTTTAAGCAAATCAATGTTGTATTTAACAATGAGCCTATTAAACATGATTATGGTTACTTAGAGACTACATGGAAGTGAATCCGGTTGTGGTAAATGCACAAGGGGACGGGCTTGAAGAAAAGTACCCCGTCGCAATCCCTTTTTATTTTGATAACTGAAGTATGTTAGCATGTGCTAGAGGGAAATATGTTTGCAAAATATAAATGTTGTATATTAGCTACAATTTATAAACTAATAAACTATTGTCTTGTAGATTGGTTAATAGATAGAAATTTCAGTAAGTAGATATGTGGATTGATGGATAGAAAGATGCCTGAACAGATAAATAGATCAAAAAATGAACAATGCTGTGCAAAATAAGCCTCTAATCTTTGTCAAATCCATTTTATTTTACATATAGCTGAAATTTGGAGATTGCAATCTTAAAGTATTCAACACTGAGCGAAACTAGGCATAATCCAATAACAGGGATGTAAAATTCTCATTGTAAATGGCCTCTACAGCAGTGGATGATTTAGAGATTGGTTGCAGGCTTACCCAACTAAGTCAGCTCCTAGAACTGCTTTCAGCAGCTCATCGCGTGAAGGCAGCGTCCTGTAAATCTCTGACGAAGGAAAAGGGGTGTGCAGGAACCATCCAACCTTCATATGGCTGTCATATTCCTTCAAAAACTTTGGAAGG
Source organism: Taxus chinensis (assembly GCA_019776745.2). Lineage (NCBI taxonomy): Eukaryota > Viridiplantae > Streptophyta > Pinopsida > Cupressales > Taxaceae > Taxus > Taxus chinensis. Next base: position 74,694,273 of record CM034155.1, on the reverse strand, counting down.
AACATAAGATGATAGTCATGACACCAGACCACATCTCCCTCTTTGTAATGTGAATAAACCACATTAGCAAACATTTGATTAGCCATCTTATAGGCTTCAAATTGAGACTGCAAACTACGAGTAGCTGCAAGTCGATCCTCTTGAGGAAGCCCGAGGTAGTGCAGAAGAGGCCAAAGAACATTGTTGCAATATCCATTATAATATTGGTGAACTATTTCCTCATCTAAAAATACTGGTATGCACCGCTGAATCCAACCATATAAACAAATTTACACATAATTAGCAAAAAACAGGAATAGGGTCAAGCCCCTACATAATTGAGTTCATAAATCAATGTGTATATACATGATCAAGCTCATAAAGAAATGCGTATGTATTATTCGCTTTAACATTTAAACTAATTACTTTCAACTAAAAGCCAAACATTCCAAATACTTTTCTTCCGCACTCTCTAGAATGTTAATGGCATCACACAAAAAAAATAATGGACAGTCCCACAATTAATTAAAGCATCCAACATTGTGATACAGAGTAGATTTAATTGTCAAAATCATTCACCCAATGTGGCCTCTAGGATCAATGTCTATGAATGATTAGATTCTGTGGACTAAGGTGGTCTATTCAACTTCACACATTTCTTCTTTCAAACGCCATGATTAGCCAGCTTAGTGGGTGTTTATTACTATTCACATCCCTAAAATGCCTCATCAGGATGCCAAATTGTGTTAATTAATGTGTTCCAAACTGATTCTCCTCATTTTATATTCTTTTTCTACTTCTTGGCTATGCACAATTGTCCAAGCAATAAGTTAATGATGTGTTTAAGTCAAAATGCATTTATGAAGGCCCATTAGATTTAGGATTATTTTTAATGTAATAAATACACTTGTAATACGCCATGTGATGAAATTGTGATGGCATTTGGATGATGTGACATTATCCTTGATATTAACACCTGTGATGGGCTAGTTATGACGGCACCCACTCAAACACTCTCTCTCCTGTTTTGGTCATACAATTAGAGAATCCGTTATAGTTAGTCAAACTACATTGATGGCTTAGTCAAAGATGACCTCAAATTGGAGTTTAGTGATAACATCAATGTGACATGTCTACCTAGTGATTGAGTTTGATTAATTAGTTCAGCTATGTCAGTCATAAATTAATGTGTCAATCGAGTCAATAAAGTGATGGGTCTTCAGTTGCATGTGTCAAGTGTCTAATTTTGACTAAATTATGCATAATAATAACTCCAAAGTTGTGTGAAGCATTCATTATGATGTGAGTTCTATTTAAGCACGAGTGCTTATGTAAAATATGAACTCAATTGTTGGATGAATGGATAAAGTGCAGGTTGCTGGAATTTATTACAGAAGTCATTTGATTTGCAGTTTATGAGTATTTTGAAAACCTAAATCCAGTAATTTTGCTCTCTCTTCTTTCTCTACTACCCTTCTAAATTTTTCTGAATCAATCTTGCTACTTGCATGGTGTTTTAGAGGTGTTAATGTGTCTGCGAACTTGCTGCAATTTAAATATCAGCAAGTCTATAATTTACAGACGACAGCATTGATAGGCATTTAAGATATTGTATGTAATGTTTGCAGGCCTGTAACATTTTGCTAATAAACCTAGACCATGTTGCAAACTCATTTGCATTGTGTAGAGTGGTGAACACACACTTATACTGAGGGGGGTGCAAGGGAGGGGGTGAATCAGTATAAGATAATCTTTTACTTATTTAAAAACTTAATAAACATAATAACAGCAATCACACAAGATCTAATAATTATGAAACACAAGATTTGCGTGGAAACCCTTTCGGGAGAAAACCACGGAGAAAGGACTACTTAGATCTACTGTCCAAATCCAGTCATAAAATAATAAGTCTCTTACAAAAATTTGTAGGCACCAACCCACTGGAGACACCAATCCCCACCGTTAAGCAATTTGTAGGCACCGACCTATTGGAGACACCAATCCCCACTTCTAAGCACCGACTTAGCAAGAGACACCAATCTCTTCTCTAAGGAAGCACCAACCTCCAAAAAAAAACTTCTTCAATGGATGACGATTAAATAGATCTCCTTCACATAAATCTGCCTTGAATGATCTCTTATTTTTCTCTCCTTCAGAAATATGCTTGAGTTTGAATGATATATCTTTAATATTCTTCACATGCTTTCTTTTCAACTACATCTCCCTTTATACCTTCTCATGTCACTTCGAAGGGGTGTGATTTCTCCCAAGGGACATTCTTTATTCTCTTAGGAGTTAAACATGGGTCGGCGCATAATTTAAATATTAACACCAAAATAGAGGAGGGGTCAGCTGGCATCCTTCAATGATCATAAACTTGTCTTTAATGCCTTGGAATGGTGTGATCTGCCCTTGAATAATGGAGATTCGAAATTGATTTTGTTTGGACAGCGATTAGTGGCCTTTGGCCTTCAACGATCAAATAATGATTTCCTTTGGTAGCAAATTCCTTTGACATCAATGACAATTAATCCAACATAGAGAAAGTTGGAAGAGACAGCCACAGCACCAAAGCATGTCCAAAAGTTCATCCTGAAGGTTCATCATGAGCCAACTGCGTTGTAAGACAGAAAATACAACATGTAGTCATAAAATCTTCGTACGGTTATAATTATCAATAGCAATCAGCAAAAAAACAATTGATTGCCCAGAAGGCCGCAAAGCACTCCTAGAAACCCTCTTGGTACAGACCAACAGTGCATGAAAAATAATTTTTCCAACCATGAGTCTGAATTTATTTATTTTTATTTTCACACCATAAAACAAGAAAAATACTTTTCATTAGATTACTATAAGAATTTGGTTGTCCATAAGAACAAGTCACAGCTCTACAGCAAAAGAAGTCGACCACCACAGGAGATGCTGCAAGGATAATAACCAGGACCAGATTTCAAGTCCGCTGGTGATGCTTCTTAGAATGCCTGATCACTGAAAAACCTTAAAGGGGTGAAGACCAATCCTAAAAATGCCAGCTGCAAATAAGTGGGCCCTAGCTGTCCCATGACTGAAGTACTGGTGGATTGTCATCTCCAATGGCTGAATTTCTTCGCTTAAAAGGCAGATCTGATGCAGGAAAAGTAGAAAACATGCCCTATGCTAAACTGCAATTCTAACACAGAATAGACGTTCCCTAGTCTCATAATATACCCAAGTGTGACTCCTATGCTGAAGCCACCAGCAGAATATGAGGGTTTTCGTCACCACAACATTGCAAGGATCACAATGGAGCAGTTTTTGTCTTCGAGTGATGAATGCTAAGAGGGTTCTTCGAAACCCTCAATCAGCTGAAAGTAGAAGCTTACAAGTGCTTGACTTCATAAAATCAAGATGATAGATGCCCCATAATGAACCCCTAGCTTCCTCCTATATTACGATAACTTCTCTTTCCTCTTCTTTCAATTTTGGTGGCTGACTTACTGTTATTGTTCCCAAGTCACTTTGTATTTCCTATGTAATAAAACATAAGTTGCTTTATAATGATGGACATAAAGTTACAAATTGAACGTACTTAGTTGAAATCAGCTTAATTTTCGACTTTAAAAGTATTTAAAAATTCTTTTTTATTTTAATAATGATATTATTAAGTTGCCCAAAGATTAGAAACTGACCAAGCCCAACTTAAGCCCAGATGATGACTCAGACTTTGGATAGCCTCAGATACCCGGGGCTTCTAGTTACATAGAACCAATAAGCCACAAGAAAGGGAAATAGTTAGTCATGATATGTTCTGCTGTTGAAGAAGTCTGTCTTGTGCTTCATGTTTTTGACAGTACTGTTGGAGCCTTTCTTTGGGTTAAATAACAAGAGCAAATGTATTAAAGGTGGTCTTTGCCTTGTCTTTTTCACTGGGCTGTTGCTAATAGCTCCTTGGAGGGCAGATTTTCTTCCCAGCGTCTATGGTTTCCGAGTATGATACTACGGGTTTTTGGGTCCCCTTAAAACCAACTCATAATTTACCTAATCAAAAAAATAAGTGCATTCATTGCATTATTTTAAGAATCTAGACATGGTATCAGGGGCAATTACACTAGAGTGGCATCAACATTTGCTTCAACTACTCGTAGTAAGGCTTGAGTCTACTTATCACTTATTGAAAATATTGTAGAATTGATCTATAGAGGGAAATTGTGTGATATTACAATTATTGTGTGATGACCCCTAAATGAGTGGAGGCGCCAATTGCCTCAATTACCACATTGCACGAATATCAAGGAAAGATGCGACAATGTGCACACAAGTGTCACTTGAGGCTCAAAGAGAGATGGTTGCTTACCTTTCGAGTTATGCAAAGAAATAAAAGGAAAGCTAATGCACTTGCAGCCCTAGTCAATAGGAGGGAAGTGAGGGCTGATTATGACTTTGAGGCCATTTCTATTGTCCCAACTCCAGGGGGTCGATAATGGGATGGGGCTCATCTACTAGAGTTAATTTGGGTTCTTTTTTGTTACTCGATGTAGTCTTAGGGCATAATCTTCATAGGAAGGTACTAATTGGAACTAGGAAGTGCACAATGAAGCAAGGATAAGTTTAACGGACTTTTGGTACTATAATAGCATTGTATTCCTTGTGGCAAAAAGCCCATGTTGGTAGAATTTGGTCACTACATTGGTTGTTGCTAGGAAGGGTTCAAGGCTCTGACTGCTCATCATTGAAGTTTGTTGGAGGATTTCATCAAACATATGCAAGCTATTATAGAAGACCCAAAAATAGTATAAAAAAATTAGAGTTGCAACATGTTGTCTGTTTGGACAGATGGAAAAAACTACGCATTGATTAACTTTCTAGTGGCTTCAAGTGGGCTGTTGGTATTCTTAATGTCAATTAATGCCTCCTACTAGTTGAAAAATGCAAACACTTCGTGTGATATGTTGGATGAGGTGGTGAAAAAGTGGGTGTGGAGCATGTTGTCCCTATTTTGACAGACATTGCAACAACATATGTTGCAACATGGAGATTTCTTGAGAGGCACCCTACACTTTTTTAGACCCCTTGTGTAACCCATTGCATTGATCACCTACTTGAGGACATTGGAGATAACATGGGTGAAAAATGTGGTTGAAGAGGCAAGAAATATCATAGAGTTAATCTACAATCATTCTTGGGTGCTAAGCTTGATAAGAGAGCACACCAAAGAAAAGAAGCTTGTCTGATTGGGAGTCACGCGATTCGCCACAAGCTTCATCACATTGCAGAGCATTTCAGACTCACTAATATATCTTAACCAGATGTGGTGAGTCATTTATTGGAGTCTCCCTATGCTAGGAAGCCCAAAATGGAAGGGTCATGAAAACCATTTTTTATGGTGTTTGTGAAATGCACAAAGAAAATCCTTAAGGTAAACTTAATTATTTTTTATTTATCATTTATTTCTTGTAATTTTTTTGCTTTAATTTTTTATTTTATAATTGTGCATTATTTATTTTAGGTGCCAGAGCCTCTAGCTAGAGATTTATGGTTTGTAGAAGGGGAGAAAAACCCAATGGGCTTTTTCATGAGGCCATGTATGTGGCTAGGTAGGCCATAGGAAATTAAGATGGAAAGAATCAACTAAAGTATGAAACCATTTGGTGAGGGATTAATCGAAGATGGAATAAGCAACTCCATCGATCTTTACATTGAGTGGCCTCTTATTTGAACCCTAGTTTTCTATTCCAATTCATTTAAGGCCAACAAGGAGATTATGGATGGCCTTAATCTAAGTTGCCGCATTCGGCGAACTTCAAGGAAAAAAATCGAAATTCGCCGAATTTTAACAGTGCGTTGAAAATATCGATTTAATCCGTGTTTTCTTTCCTTTTTTGGCATTTTTTTCCATTTTTGGATTTTCAGTGAAAAAAACACAAGCACAGAAAAAGAATTGCCATTTTTGGAAAGGGTCTGGGAAGATGTAGCAGCAAAAACTTGCATGTGCCATAACTTTCATTCTGTGGCTCCGTTTCAGGTGTCATTTTCTCTAAAAGTGCGTATTTTCTCGAGCTCTACGCATTGATGGCAATATTTTTCTTATTTTCATAAAATTCATTTTTGCACCTTTTTGGAAGCAACTTCTTGCAATCTTCTAAAGAATCATGAGCTTTGATCGCCTGTAGACAGATTAGTAATTAAAAATATTGGATAGCTTTCCAAAAATCGGCGAGTATTCTCCCGTGCTCAAACTAATCGTCCCACCTGCCAGCTTGATCGCAACCTGCGAGCACATGTTTTTTGAAGTTTTTGCTTTCAATCACATTTTTGTAATAGCTACTTATGAAATCAATGAAATGTGATATTATCTCTCTTTTGAAATGTGAATTTATCTTTTGTTTTTATATATTTAATAAAAATGTATATTTCTCATAGTCGAATTTAATCACGAATTTAACCGCTGATTTTTTTACCAGCGAATTTTTCACGAATTTAATCATCGGCGAATTCGAACACGAATTCGAATGCGGCAACTTAGATTATTACTGAGCTTGGTAGGCAACGATGGCAACAGGTCAAGTACAGCTTACACAAAACAGCTAGACTGTCTGGAAATGCCTAAGGCCCCCCCGTACCAGCCTGGAAACGTACCAGGTACTAGTATGGGGTACGGTACGCTGTGGGTACGATTGGTAAACCAGGTACTTGTACGGGGTACGGTACGCTGTGGGTACGCTTGGAAATGTACCCACAGGGGACAGGGGACAGGGTACGGTCCAGGTACGGTTTTGCCGTACCCAGACCATACCCTGTCCCATGTGAGTACATTTCCAAGCATACCCGTCCAAAAAAAACTTGCCAAAGACTGTTTCTTTCCTTTTTTGGATTTTTGGTGGAAAAATCACAAGGATAGAAAAAAAATTGCAAATTTGCCATTTTTGGAAAGGGTCCGGGAAGATGTAGCAACAAAAACTTGCATGTGCCATAACTTTCATTCTGTGACTCCGTTTCAAGTGTCGTTTTCTCTAAAAGTGTATATTTTCTCGAGCTCTACGCATTGATGGCACTATTTTTCTTATTTTAATAAAATCCATTTTTGCACCTTTTTGGACCAAGCAATTTCTTGCAATCTTCTGAAAGAATCATGAGCTTTGATTCCCTGTAGACAGATTAGTAATTAAAAATACTAGATAGCTTTCCAAAACTCGGCGAGTATTCTCCCATGCTCGGACTAATCGTCCCACCTGCCAGCTTGGATCCATATTTTTCCTACTTAGTTATGATGTTTCGGGAAATATGTCAGACAATACTATCGTGCTGAGTGGATCAAGGAAGGTCACCATGAACAATCAAAACTCCTTGAATCTTATCACAGTCACTAAGATAAATAACTATGATAGAGAAATAATAAATTTCAATAAGTATGCTGCATGCAATGTATGAGAATTAAAATTTCAATAAGTAATGCAAATGCTTCTTTAAATTTATAATTTATATGCATATTTATACACTTTATATACATACATATATATATATATATATATATATATATATATTATATATAAAAACGTACCCAAAAGCGTACCGTACCCAAGATTTTTAAAAAATTTGCCGTATCGGCGTACCGTACCCGTACCCGTACCCATATCCAGACTGTCTAGGATTTTATATTTCTATGACCATTTTTTGAAATATACATAACAATGTGAGCTATATTATCAAATTCCCTTAAAGTACAATTTTATCAATATTCCGCACCTACAGTCCATTTTCATATCCCTGACTTCTGGCAACCTCAAATGTAAGCACATCTAAAGCCAACACCCAAATGATTGTAAAACAGAACAATGCAAATGTGCCCAGCTATTTGACCTGAGAAGCAAAACAAGATACCAAAACTTCGAACAAGTCTGATAACGATATAGCAGTAGCATGGCAAACTATATCTCTTTTAGAGGTTCCTCCATCATTTCCCTACAGGGTACAGATCTCAAGGTACGTGGGCTTAAACATTTAATGTGCATAAAAGTAAAAGTAAAAAAGCAAAGGTTCAATGACTTGACCTGGGCTGTCTGAAAACATGAGGCAAAATACTTGACCAAATCCAATTCTCAGCTCACTCATACGAACTGCTGCAGAGAATATCTCTGGATTGTGAAATCATATGAAGAGCATTTAAATAATATAAGGAATATGAGCGATTCTTAGAAAGTTAACTAAATCTGCCTGTGTTTCTTCTACATGTTTGATTCTTTTGTCACATTTCTAGTTTGACTGTGACTGTATAGACATTGGCAGAGCACAACCGTTTACCTCCTAATTACATTTAAAGTGCAGGTGGTTGATTCAATAGATCAGTAGACAGTGCTACTGACAAATTGAATCATTTGGGGACACTCAATGATTATATTACATAGAAATTGTACATACATAGAAATCCATTTGACTACAGATCTGAATCACTATACTTATGTGTGTCCACAATGGTTACTACATAAAGATACACATGCATGGGATGTGTATAACTGAATATCGAAATGTGAAGATCAAAATTAACATACCCATCCATCTTTGACTGGGTACACGATAGGAGCTTCGACCTGACAACCGCAAGACCTTATACTTGGAAATGGCAATACCTCGATAGAGTGTATCAATACTGGTGTTAGGTAGGGACCTGAACTGGGTCGTGAGACCTGGAACAGAGTCGAGAACTTATGTAAAAATCGTCCAAGTAAAAAATTTAATTCCAATAATAATCATTTTAAATGCACGCTGTGCATCTCATTCCAAGTCTAACTATAGATCAAACGCAATGGAACCAGGAATACTGTACCAAAGGGTTCCTTTAAAAGATAGGCAAATCATATATAGGTACTAAACAAGATAGTTATGTTCATAAGCATATTAATGATCCCTTAGTTGTAACTCTACAGTTTTTTTCAAAAAACATATCAATAGTTTTATGGAAGGAAGGTTCAAAAAAGCATTGAATGTGCATAATCTATGTTTCGAACGACTTGCAACTACCTCACAAATCTATTTAATGGAATGATGATAAGTTGGATCGTGAATAACCTGACAATTTTCTAATAGTAGACCCTTAAAAGACTATGCTGCATACTTACAAGACTGTCAATTTTGATTGACGATATTTGCATAGTGTACATGCATAGGCCAGCAGGTACCTAGTCTCTGAGGGCATTTACCCGTGAGATTCTTTGGTTATGGTGGCCCACCAAATTTCTCACTTTCAGATAGTCTTGCATCACAGAAAATATTAAATCTGTAGAAAAACAGATGTAAAAATACAGAATGCATGAAAAGGCTAAGTCGCATCCATATATAGGTAAATGCAGCACAAGCTTTTTAGTTTTTTCAATTTTATTTTACTGAAGGTAGTGAATGAACTTGTGAAACATAAATGTCTGAATTGAAATGTCCGATTGGATACATAGTCAAACTTGCGAATCTGTAAAACGCGTAGACAAAAATTGTAAATTTCATGATCATCGCATAAGCCCATACGTGATCATGCTTTGTTTATGAAAACAGGAAAAACACTATGCATGAATTAGAAAACTCTAAAATACACAGTAAATACATGGAAAAAGAACTGCAAATCTCATTTCAATGCCAACTAGAATGCATAGAAAGAGAAATCTAAAGTCCAAAACTGCAATGTATACTGTATAATGACATAAATAAAGATTCAATGTTTCTCAATTACTCTACGAGATCTACATTAAGCTTATGATGTATCCGAAGGAATGTCTGCTTCAATTCAAGTTTGCAATCACCCAGGTTTGAGATGCCTAGTTTGAAAATCAAAAAAATGTCTAGGTTTGATATTTTTAGCAAATTGCTAAGACACCTCAGAAAAGTCTGAAAATTTGTTTACTTGCTGCCTGAAAGTGAAAATCTTTGACCAAAAAGATAACCATTGAGAGGTTTATAGGTAAAAAACCCATGGAACATTTTCAATTACATGCATTTTTCACGAGGTGTTTTTCACAAAAATGATAATAAGCATTTGGGTTATATAGATAGATAGATAATCTATCCACCATGCCTCCTAGGCATATGAGACCTCCCTTATGGAAGCGGAGGACCTTCTACACGGTTTATTGAAAAACGGCCAACCTGGGTCAGAATTTTACACAGCTTACAGGGGGTACGGGTACATTTCATAGCTCATGGATACCTAGGAGGCATAGTGTATATCCCAGTTTATGGGCATGTATATACTAAGCACAAACACACACGTATACATCTGTATCTCATACCAACTGATACTCTTAGTATCTAAGGACGTCCTAAAAATATATGTTTCAGGCACGCTATGATATTACAAGCACAGATCTCTGGGATCAAGTTTAGCATTCCAAATACTCATGTCTCAGCATTCTAAGTTTAAGGAACTCTGGATGCAACAACTCACCATTCAAATTCCCAACCTAAGGAAGTAGTGATTTGGTAGCAGCAGGTGCCATAATGTATTGACTTTGTGCCCTAGGCTGATTAGCAAAATCCACTATCTATCAGCAAAATCCACTAATCTATCAGCAAAATTGGACAAAAAATAAGAATGTATTAATATTACAAAAAGGTGTAAAATGTGCTCATAGCTTTTGAAATAATACCCAAATCAAGTCAATGTTTGTCGTCAAAGATGGGTTAATCCCTTGTGATGGGCTTGGAATAGAGGAACATGTCAAGAATCTTCATGGGATCGTGCCTTCCTTGGTTTATTTTGGATGAACAATGTGATTTTGGTAATAATATTCCATTTCACGCTATGTATGGATTGGACCATTTCAACTAGAAAGTTTGGGTACACCTGTACAGGTGCATTGGAGATCGAGGTAACAGCATGCACCTGAGGATATGTGTCACAGAATTCCATGAAAATTACGCCAGGGAAATGGCTTCAGGGTATGCTTTATAATGACAATACCCAGGTACGTCTGGGGGACATCCAATGACGTACCCAGGTATTCAGTTATCTGCATATGGCCTGTTACATATCTTATTGCATACCCACAGTAGAAAAAACCTAAAAAAGTTTGTTGTTCCTATTAAGTTTTTTTGGGGTAAAAACAATAACTGAGTCAAAACGACTGTTATGGGTTCATAAAATAAAAGAACCTAGTTCCACTGATCCAATCTAGCAGCCTTTGAGCATTGTCACAACTACCCGTTCTAAAGGAGCCAGTTCAAGATAGTTTCTAGGATAGTGGCTCATGAGGCTTTAATAAGCATTGGACGAGCATTGTGAATTCATGAATAAAACCAAGACAAGTAGCCCTGATTTGTCTTGATTTTTGTGAGTATACATTGATGAACTATTTGCCATAATGTACCCCGTTCTAAGTTCAACCATATGAATATCATGACATTTTGATGCAGTTATCACATTATAAGCTATACTTCTTTGTGGTTATTTTAAAACTTATTTTTGTTTACTCTACAAATTATATGGTTACTTTTGCTTATTTGACTATATTTTTTGTATGTACGTTGTCAAAGCCTAGAAGAATAAATCGAGAGCGATTTGGCCAGGCATGGTCAGGTACATTGACATAGGCCATATCCATAACTGTACCAGCTACCTAGCGTTTCAATCATCCTTGTCTCAAATTGATGTTTCAAATTGAATGAGACCTTCCTAAGGTAGGTGGATGTCAAGACACCAGGAATGAGTACCTGGTAATTGTGGCAGACATTGGGAAGCCTATTCGCCACCACCAGGAGCCTGTGCTTATTGACATGGCTTACATTTCAAAAAACCCCCTGATTTGAGAAGTCTAGGATCAGTCTCATGCTCGAACTAATCTGTGGGTCCATACTCAACTACTGCTGCAATTCGAGTTCGAGGGGAAGAAAAGTACTTTATCACTTTCCGTAAATGACCTTGCCCCGACATTGCTAGTGCTGCTGAATTGCTCCCTGCCAAATAAAAACAGAATACTTAGTAGCGGAGTGTATCTCTGCTTTTGTCTCGTTCCAAGACAAATCATTTTCGATAGTCCGGGGACTCAATAAATTATTGCCACATATGCATTACATGTCCAAATTGAGTTTCATAGTCCACCCTTTTCTTTCTTTTTTACCCCTCTAAGTTTCTAGAATGTGAGTGGCGTTTATGGTGTATATCAAGGAAGCAAAGTATTCACACTACATTGTAGACAACTTAACGAGTTTTCACAAGAATTTTAAAGAGATCAAGTAAATATTATAAAGAAGAATTTAAAAGAGATCAAGAAAATATTGTAGACAATTTGATTTCTTGGATATTACGTGATAATTATAAAGAATTTATTGAGCATTCATTTATATTCTACAAAATTCATTATTTTATGTTAGAGTATTAATTGAGAGGAGGAAGGTTACACACCACACGAGTTTAAGGTTTGATATATGTGTATCTTGTTTTTAGTTATGTATAATTATTGTTTTTATATACATTGTTATTATCTAGGGCCTTAATAAGTAGATGGTGCTTTAAAACTCGGCTAACATGCAACATACCCCAAAACATTCATTATTTTCATTAAACTTCAAATATTATTTATAATATAGAGCAAGGAGGAAGAGAAATTAATTTGGTAAATTGGAGGTATCGCAGCACGAAAAATGAGGTGAGGTAATCAAAGTTCAAGACTAGCCAAGTGTAATTGTTGATTAATTTTCAGCTTGTTTCTCACGTGTTTGGGGCACCACCCACACCATATAACTGCCCCAGATCACTACCATAAGGTTTGTCAATTTTGAGCACACATTTCTACCATTAGAATTTGATGATTGTTGTTGATTCTTGTGATATTCAAGATACACTTCTAAACCTTGTAAAAACACATTTCTTTGCTTTTAGAATTAATCAAATATGCTTTATTTATTGTAAGGATATTACTTGTATAAATCAAAACATATACAGTAGAATAACATGAGAGAACACCAAATTATATATAAATGATGAAAATATTCTCATATAATAGCTTTGCCACTTCGAGGGGGCAACCTCCAATACCACTTCGAGGGGGTAACCTCCAAACCATACAATAAGACTCCAATACTCATTATCATGATCAACTATAACCTTCTAACCCCTATATATACCATTCTAACCTATGGCCAATACTGAGGCCGACCTCCTAAGCATAATAAATCATAAATGAATGATATAATAAGATAAGGGGATGTGTGCCACATGTCGGCATCTCCATCAACCCATATACATTATAATATTATATCCCAAGGTACATAGCATTGCCTCCCTCTTTGACATGTTTCGTCCCCGAAACATAAGAAGAAGCCATATAATGAGTGTGCTTTAAATTATTGCACACTTGTCGCCAAGCTCGATCATCCAACCACCCATATGAAATCCTATCCTGTGTAGCAGCTTCATCATCAACATCTTCTTCTTCTTCTTCTACTTCGTCTTCTTCTTCTTTTGTTGCCCATCTGTCCATGAAAACTTGTTCCGATTCCTGCAAAGACCAATTAGAATTTTCCTTTTCTAACTCAGAAAAGTAAATCTGTGTAGGGCCACTAATCCACAACTTGAATAACCAAATATCTGATGGTTTAGAGAATTTATCCCTAAATTTGTTCCACCATCTTCTAGCATCAATCATGCCATCTCCAAAAAAAGTTACCATCCCCATGATCCACAAAACTAGGGTTTTAGGAATTCTGAAAATATTTCGGTAGATGGATAAAAACACAAAGAACAAACCCTAACTAAAATTTCAATAGATTTCCGAAAATATAAATTTTGCTAAAAAATACCACAATTTGCTTCCTAAAACGTGAATTTATGAAAAAACCTAAAACACCAATAACATCCACAAAACAGATCCAATGGAGCTAAATTTTTCAGATATTCTGACTTAGAGTGTTTCCAAATTATGATGAAAAAATTGGGAAAAAAATCGATACCCTCTTCAAGATATACGTGAAACAAAAAATTAGGGTTTTTGCCCTAATTTTGGCCGAAATCGCTGCTCTGATACCACTTGATAAGAACTTTGCATATAATAAATCAATAAATTGCAGAAGATAATAAAACACTAGATATATGGGGGGCCAAGATGCCCTAATATCAATATATGCAGAATAATACCCTTAAGGTAGGGCAACACCATATAATGCTCCTTAAGGAAGGAGTAACTCCACAATCTCCCAAGATGGGAATCCACTTCGTAGGGGACACCTCCAATATACCTCTACCAAGTATAAGACTCAACTCATACATACCTCCTCATAATGATACTCACATCCTTTAAATAGGATGGGTAACACCTAATCCCAATGTAGGCCGACCCATTCCCCAATATAATTAATTCCTATGTGAGCCCATATAACTAAGGGGATGTGTGCCACATGTCGGCATCTCCATCAACCCATATATATTATATTACCATATCCCAAGGTACATAGAAAAAGTTGTCTTCTTCTAGTCTTCCTTTGCAATCTGAACTTGGTGGTACCCTGAAAATCCATCCGTAAAGGAGTGGATTTCGTGCCCAGCGATTCCTTCCAAAATTTCTTCAGTGAAGGGGGTTGGAAATGGATCAATGACACAAACTGCATTCAATTCCCTATAGTCCACACAAATCCTAATATGCCCATCCTTCTTGATGTTGATTACCATTGGACTTATCCACTCTGATTCTTCCACTGCCTTAATGATCCCAGAAGCTATCATTTTGTCTATCTCCTCCTTAACTTTCATGCGTAAATTGGGATTCATCCGGTAGGGCCTTTTTCTAACTGGGTGCACACCGTCCTTTAGTTTTATCTTCATCTCCCCCAAGGAATGGTGAACGCCTTTGAGATCATGGTACCAGCGTGGGAATAAATCCTCAAATTTGTGCAGCAGATCAATGATCTTTGATACTTCCTTCTCTGTCCAGTAATCCCCAATAATAGCTTCCTTAGGTTCTTCTTCTAAAATGATGTTAACTTTCTTTGTCTTTAAAGGCTCATGGTAGGCGCATGTGCGAGCATCTGCACTTTCCACTACCTCGTGTGTCCCTATAGAATGGCTAACATCTAAGCTTTCTGATTCCTCTCCATCAATCACATATACCAACTTTCCCTTCTCCTTTTCCAAAAACGTGCGCTCAAGCTGTAACTATTTTGTTTCCACAACTTCTTCAAAGCGCGCCCCTATACCTGGTTCACCTAATAATTCTAACAACCTATCTTCCGTTCTAGCACTATCCCCCATGGTAAGGTGCTTGATACCCTGCAAGGCCTTATTAATCGATGGCTTGGTACTTCGATACTCAAAGGTTTGAATAAGGTCATCCGCGAACTCCTGCCAATTCCTTGTCTAGTGGCATGTCTCTGGATGAATGTACCATACATGTACACAACCCTGCAGTGTAGAATATAACTTGTGCACCCAAAGGGATGGTGGAAAAGCTTCTGCACCTTCTCTCCAGACCTGTTCACACTCCTGGACATGGGAAGAGGTGGGCTCCTTCCCATGGTAGTCCTTGATGATGGTGGGTACATTACTCCTAGAAAATTTGATAAAGAGAGTAATTCTTACCTCGCGTCACTCTAAAAGGCTCTCCTGATGTGTGGCCCACCAACGAGCTGTTGTGTTAAGAAAGACATAACTTAACATCTCCCTCCATTCCTTCTCATTCTTCCACTGAGCTTCTACCTCTTGCAGAAAGATCTCAGGGAAGGCTCCTGAATACTTGGGCAGTTCTTTTCCTCCAAGGCGCCTAACAGTGTACGCCTTTGTTACCTTGGTCACCGACCCTCTCAACTACCGTCCCATTAATTCGTAAGTTCCATGTGCCCAATTTTCACAAGCCAGACTGGTGGTATCACTTACTGACTGAGCATCTTCAAACTGGATAACTTCATTAGTAGGGTGTACCATCTCAGGGTATCTGATTGAGCGCACATAAATCTTATCCAAAACTTCTTCTCCCAACAGTTCAATATAGGGCATTGACTTCCCATCAACCAGGGGTATGATGACTCATTCCTCTTTGTTCTTGAATTTGATGTACCCTTTGTTGAACCGAAGGTCCGCATTTCTTGTAACACCAAGGGCACCCAAGTAGTGCTGGGAAATTGTCCGCCTCGGCAAGCGCCAAGACTTCGAAGTCCCCAGTAAACTTAGTTCCCTAGATAGTAATAACTGCATCCTTCAAGACACCAATGGGCATTACCTTAGTTTTTTTGCCATATACAACACATTCGAAGATGGTTGTAATGCAAGTATCCCCATTTGATGCCATGCATCCAAAGTTAGAACATTAACCTCCGTGTCAGTGTCAATGAGTATATTGTTGAGGATCCATCCATCTACAACTGCATTCAATGTAATCTCCTTGTCATAGTTGAGGTTGTGATGAGGAAGGTTCACATGCAAGACCTGTCTCTCACGCTCTTCTACAGTGCATGGTACCTTCTCTCTTAACCAGGATCCTAACAAAGGAATGATGTTCTCCTACCTTAGCATTTTACACACCTCCTTGACCTCATCTAGGTCATCCTTGTGTGCCTCGACTCTCCTTCCTTGTTCCTCCTTTCTGGATTACTCCTTTAGACATTGGATCTCCCCTTGTAAGCTTCGAATAACATCCATGGTGTCCTGATATATCTCCTTCTAATGCACGGGGTCTGGATATTTTCCATGAATGACCTCCTCCCTCGTAACCAAGGTCTTCTATCTTGGTACTTCTCTTGTGCGTGTGGCTTCTGCCCTTGTTGTTACCAAGATAGGCTCCAAACCTTCATCCCATGTTACTTGAGGCATCCACTGTATGTCTACCTTCTTGATGCTGACCATCGCAGTGCCCTTATCTTTTCGGTGCTGCTGATTCATATGCTCAAATAACTCTGGTTACTCCTCATACTTATGATTCTTTCCACACCACGAGCATTGTAACAGGTCCAGGAACTCACGCTTATAATGTTATGTAGATCCACAGTTGAAACATGTTCCGCACGGGAACTCACTCCTTCCTCCGCAGTTACCTCGACCACGGAATCCTCCTCGAAAACCTCTCCCACATGCACCTCCATTTGCACGCTCCTCATAATGGCAATCATCATTTTTAGAACCACTGGCAATGGTGGTTTGGCATACCCCATGATCAATGGCCTCATGGATATGATTAATGAGCCTACAATCCTTAGTATCATGGGTTGTGGAGGTGTAAATTTTACAATAACAAGATACATTCTTCCTGATCACGTGCTATAGCAAAGGACATCTACTTACATCATGGTCCCCATGATAGATCTCATAATCTACCATCACAGTGCGTACCGTCCTCTGGGGGCAATTATCCTTAACATGCCCCTCTATCTCACAATTTGTGCACCATAAACCACTGCGAGTCTCATGGACTGAGTTCGCAGACAATTTTTCCAACTGTTTGGCCATAGTAGCAATCTGAGCCTCCAAGAACGGGCTAACGCCAGTACCAATACTACCAACAGCCTCGGTGCGCAAGGTAGCTTCCAATGCTTCACACAGATCTGTAAAAGTTTTATGAGACAAGGCCCTTCTAAAAGGGGTGATCAATCCTCCAACAAACCACTGTGCATGCTATGAAGGGTGAATATCATATGACAATTTAGATAAGAGAGTTTTAAAACGTGCATCATACTCCCACACACTCTCTGCTATTCCTTGTTGAATCTCCTTCAAAGCACTGATGCTCTTATGCTTAAACTCAGGAATGTGGAACTCTGTTAGGAATGCATTGTTTAAAGCAGTGTGGTCCACCCCCGTTTGATGAGGGTCATACTTTCTATACCAGCTATGCGTGCACCCTTGCAGTGTGGTTACAAATTGATTAGCCTTTAGTTCTGGTGTTGTGATACCCTTCACACGCCATAGTAGTTCACACTTGTGAACATGTTCTGCAGCATCCTCAGTGCCCCTATAATCTGGAAAATGCAAAGACATTTCAAAGAATACTTGAGGTGGTGGCTGGGGTCCTTGTGCTGAACTAGAGCCTTGGTTCCCTCTGGTGTTTCCTCCACCACCTGATCCACTAGGTCCACCGGGTCCTGTACCTCCAGATCCACCAGAACCACTGGGTCCAATAGGGTCTGTAGGAGCTATGCTGAGCAACCCCACGGTCCCACTGAACTATGCACCGATGGTCTGTGATAGCGCCCCACTACCACTACTTTGTCTCGTGCCACTCCCTGATGCAAGCCCGAAAGCTTGTGCACTTGCCCCTTATCCAAAAACTCCTCCGAATACTGGAATATGTGCAGCCATAGAAGAAGGAACTAAAAAATTGTACCTCCTAGGTGCGGATCTGTCTCTTCCACTTCTATCAACTAGGTCAATAACACTTCTTCCTAGATTGGGAAAACCAAGCACCAGGGCTCGGTCACTGGGTGGGTTTAGATATGCACCAACGACTCTCCTCTCTCCATGTGATGAACTCTCACCAGAAGCCGAAGGGATCTCCCTCACGCGCTTGCCAAGATGGGGTAGCATAGACTACTCAGGTTCCACGTCCTCCGCGTGAACCTCAACTCCTTCCTGTAATGTCTATCTCCATAGATCCATCACACTAGTAGCCTCACGTTGTCTAGCAATCTCCCTTTCTCACACTTCGCTATAATTGAGTCGTCTTTCTTCCCTCTCCTTCTCTGTCGTGATATTTTCCATCTTCCTCCACACAAGTTCCCTTACCCAGTGCTCAGAAAGGTTTATCCGGCCATTGGGAGCACCTCTAAACTCATGGTAGCCGTCAATATCTTCATAGCTAGAAGAATAACACGTAGAAACGTTCCTCTAGGTTCTCGCAGAAATTCAAACTCAGCAACCTTTGGACAAGAATACTAGAGATGGCGTATTCCATAGTGTAGCTAGTTAGTACTCCTCTCCACCAATGATCGACAGCACGGGTCCATGTCAGATCTACATCCTGCAACCTTTAGTAGTCTTCTTCATCCCATACATGCGATCTATAACGCCAACTTGATCTAGATGTATAGGCTGAAATCCATTCATATAACTCTACTGGGAAGTAGTAGAAGAAGGTCTCATACAAATCATGGTAGAGGTTCTCTTATATCCATCTACGTGCATTAAATTCAAGTCCAATGATGTATCTTTGAGTAAATTCATCCTCCGTGCTCTTGAACCATGATCCAACAATTTCCAATGTTAACCGCTCTATCATTACTCATTAAATAGATCACGATGTATGTTATATCCCACTACAACTTCAAAAATAGGTCCCGGCAACGGAACCAAGATGTAGTCATTTTTACTCCTATCACAAAAGGAAGAAATCACATGCATGTCGGCCTATCACCCAGCAGAAGCTGAGTGCTCACCCAAGGCACGCGCGGGTACCGAGTCTCTCTTTTATGTGAGTTTAGCGGGAAGCATCATCTATGATTAGTGTAAGAGTTTTTAGGAGAGAAGTTAAGACAAACAAGAACCATAGGGCTCAGAACGGCCTCTAGATCCTTGTAGTCACTTCAGACCAAGTGCTTTAAAAGAGTCCATAACATATATTATAACAGAAAGAATTATACAAGCATTCATACATAGCATGAAAGGAAAGAGAGCTCATATGAGAGAAGTATGCACTAAATCCATTGATATCCATGTCTATTTATAACAGGTAACCTCATTGTATTCATTGATTCATTACAGAGTGTCGGAAAGTGCAGACCGCAGTCATGCATATCACTGGACTTGTATAACTAAGCCAAAAGAAAAAGAAATTACAAATCTATGCCTAGTATATTCTCTCCTTAATGCAAATATCCACTTTCAGTAATTCTGCAGAGCTTCGCCCATGCTATCTCTCAAGCTTGTGTTGCATAACAAGCTCCTTCTCTCACAGGTTCTCCCGATGAATATCTTCTATATTACTCTCTGTGTGTCTCTCCTTTTTCCCGCGGCAGCTACTTGTATTTATAACTTTCCCGGGATGCCAACTCACCTTCCAACGCCCTCAGATCGGATGCCAAGTGTCGATTGTGGTCCTTCATGTGAGCATGTTCCTCCAGGCCTGAGCTTTCCACTTTATCTCATGATGATCTTCTAGAAGATTCCAATTGGGGCATGCTCTTTCCTGGGCCAGCCTATCGCTAGGCTAACATCTTATCCGTGCGCAACCGATCACGCTTTTCATGTGTTCTTCCTTGGGTGCTCAAATTGGCTAAGTCCCAAACCTCCTTTCGCACGTCACGCGCGCTATGTGCTTTCTTAAACCTTTCTCCTATGCACTTTTACCTTGCGCGCCATTTTATAACTGGGATCCCACGTGCCTACGCGCCTTTATACTTGGTCAATATTCCAGGGGCCCAACAT
This sequence comes from Taxus chinensis, assembly GCA_019776745.2. Taxonomy (NCBI): domain Eukaryota; kingdom Viridiplantae; phylum Streptophyta; class Pinopsida; order Cupressales; family Taxaceae; genus Taxus; species Taxus chinensis. Next base: position 74,673,995 of record CM034155.1, on the reverse strand, counting down.
GAAGCATGATGAAAGAGAAGGATCAACTGAATCATGCATAGCTTCCAAATTTGTTGAAGTCAATCATACAAACATAGGCCCTGAACCTATCACCGATTTAATTGACAAATCCAAATCTCATAATTACAAAGGCTTTTGGCAAAAAATAATCCTCTTGTTTCTAGCGCAACCCATGTGGAAGTCAGTGTATGGAAAATTCCTTCCAGGATCTTGTATATGTGCTCCCAATCTTCTAGTTGAAGCCTTCATTGAATTTACTTGTATTTACATTCACCCAGAGTGCTTTCTAGAATTTAAAATTGCTCATATGTAATTAAAAATAAATGATGACGAGTTTTGTCTAAATTGTTTATGACAAACATTGCATTGGTGCACGTACTAGAGAAGAACTACAAAAGCTTCAAGGATAAGAGGGAAAACATGTCAGAGGCAACACCCGTAAGCAAAATCACATTCAGCTACTTCCAGATCCAGTTTGGTGAGAATCAAAGGCAAAAGAGTTAACTGCATGCAAAATATGGAAGAAGAACATGGCTGGGAGTGTTAGAGATTTCTTCTAATTTCTTTTCCACTTTCTTCTTCTTTCTCTTATTTTCTTTGACAAAGTAATTGAGCAATCTTAAGTGATTGGTTTAAAATCCATTACTTGAAGAAGTCAATTACTTGGAAATAGGTGGAAGACATGTAAAATAGAAGGTTCTATTTTCAGTTATAAATCATGCATGTCATGCAAAGAGGAATTCCACGAGGGATATTTCCAGTTATTTCCTTTACAACTTCCACATGTGTCAGTTCAGTTATAGTTCCCTATTTGTAAATTGCCCTCTATACACTATAAATAGAGGAAGAACATACGGGTTAAAGGATCATAATTTGTAATCAACATTCTTGTGTTCAAGACTTTGAGTTGAAACCCTTGATAGCTTTCTGAAAGCTGAGGAATAGAGAGGAGGTAGATTTCCGGAGAACTTTGTGTCAATGGTGCATTTGTTTCTTATTTCTTTTTAGATCTTTGCATAAACTTTGTGTTATCTTAGATCTGAATCTGAAACTTTACTTTGCTTTAAATTATGCATTTCAAGATCCATTTGTTTCATCTATGTGCATGTGACCAACTATGTCAACTATTGGTTAGATTGCACACCTCCTTTCCTTCTTCTCATATTTAATTATTTCCCTTTCCTGCACATATTGCTTACAGCTGCTTACTTGCTGCAAAATCACCTAGCTATGGTTCATGAGCTATGCAGTCAAAGTAAAACCAATAGATAGATATTAGAAAATATAATTGACAAAATCTTAAATGGGAGCCTCACCGATAAATGAGGGAGATTTATCTCATGATTGCCTAGGTTTTCAGCTGTGCAAAAAATATAGCCAACACACATGTTATTGGTTATTTGTCATATAGTAAATTATTACTTACGGTTATGTTGTTATGTAGGTTAGTTAGTCATATGTAATTGTTTAGAGTTATATTGTTGTGTAACAACAATATACTACTTATAGGTTTTATATGGCTGGGAGAAATCCTTGGGATACAATAGAGATATGTATGAAGATATGAGCTCCATAAATATAGAAACACCTTTCCTATATATTTGTAATATCTCAAATAATTTTAATATAGTGTGTAATAAAGAATATAGTAAAATCTAATATTAATCTTGTGTGTTTTAATTTTCATAACTCTGTCCACATGTTTACACACCTAACATGTGATATCTAGATAGAGAAATTAGATTTATCATTTACTTTTGACCATGTTTGCTTTCACTTCACTCTTACTAACATACTTGGAGAGAGGATGTTTGAGTGCTTATGGAATATAGATATGGATGTTTTGACCTGGTTTGTACCTCCTAATGTGGGTGCTACCTTAATGAATTCGGTTATGGCAATGCGAGATTTCGGGAGCTTTGGATGTCTTTTGTAAGTGTATGAAGTGAGTGCTCTAGTGCATTGCTTTAGGAGTTCCAGGTTAACAGATGAGGTAGTGTTTACTTGCTTATATAGGGTTCCATAAATTATTTCTCTAAGAAAGGACGACTCAGATGAAATATAAGACCCATAAAAAGATATTGATTTGAAAGCAAAGTTAGAGGACATGTTGGTCTAAGACCGTACAAATTGGTAAGGACCGAAGATAAATTTCTGACCAAATTGTACGGCCCTGACTTGGAGTAGGAAATATGCTAAATGAAGTTTAGAGTTGATAAACTGATGTTTTTAAATTGATTTTGTGCATTATATTTTCAAAAAAATTCGACATCTTAGTGTGCAATGATAAACAAGCTAAACAATGGACCTCAGAAAGTACTAGGTGGGAATGAAGAAGTTGTATTTATCATAACAAGAGTATATAGTCAAATCAAGAGTTGTCAAAGCACAAATTACCAAATTTGAGTGTCTACAAGAAGATATTTTCTAAATCTATGTGTATGTTCAACATTATGGGCACTCATATATCCATTATCTACCTTACAAGGTGCATCATAAACATGAACCCTATCTTAGCTTGCTAAACAAGTCTCATGATCATAAGCACATTCACACACATTATCAACTTAAGATCCATTCAAAACATTATCATTTAAGGTAGAAGTGTTGGTATTTTATAAGGAAGAATCATTTACAATATAAATTATAGTTTTTGGTGCAAAATCATTGTCTATTTTGAGCTTAATCTAGAATTTGCCAAAACATTTTTAATAAAATAAACAATTTCACGATCAAGCCTAAAAAAATCCCTAAGTAGGTTATTATTTGTAATCAATTTTGGGGACATGAATTGAAAATCTAACATGGAACTAAAACACCATATAAATGCACTAGGATTGAATAAAGTTTCAAATACAACAAAATTAGGGTTTGTGATCAAGAAAATCAAGCAAAATCAAGCTAGGACTATTGGATTTAAGGGCATGCAATATATTAGCCCTAGAAAAATTAGAAAATTTAGATTTAACTTAATATGATACAATATCTAACCCTAGAAGACATGTAACAATTAGGGTTTTATGTGAAATCCTCAAGGAACATGCAAGATTATGTGGGTTCACTAAAATCTAATATGGATAAATGGATTACAACTAAATTGCAACACAAAAACTCAATTATTTTTAACAATGCTAAAGAAACATGTGCAATATAAATGCTATGTACCTTGGGATATAATATTATAATGTATATGGGTTGATGGAGATGCCAACATGTGGCACACATCCCCTTATCTTATTATATCATTCATTTATGATTTATTATGCTTAGGAGGTCGGCCTCAGTATTGGCCATAGGTTAGAATGGTATATATAGGGGTTAGAAGGTTATAGTTGATCATGATAATGAGTATTGGAGTCTTATTGTATGGTTTGGAGGTTACCCCCTCGAAGTGGTATTGGAGGTTGCCCCCTCGAAGTGGAAAAGCTATTAAATGAGAATATTGTCATCATTTATATATAATTTGGTGTTCTCTCATGTTATTCTACTGTATATGTTCTGATTTATACAAGTAATATCCTTATCAAGTGGTATCAGAGCAGTGATTCGGGCAAATTGTGGGATGAAACCCTAATGTTGGTGATTCGTCTATATCTGGATATCAACTTGGAATTTTTAAGATATTTTTTGTGGGGAGTGGATACATAATTCAAGTGATCTTCCCTAAAAATTTCAGATTTTTTGGAGCTGATTTGCAAAAGTTGTGTCCGTTTTAGGGTTGAAACCCTAATTCTAAGGTTTCATCTATATATTTTGAATAATGACGAATTAGGAGATAAATTTTTTTGGGTTGTTGGTAATATATTAAATGGTGATACCACTGAAATTTCAGAATTGGTGGATCTATTTTGACAGATTTATTTCAGTTTTATTGTTTTTCACTATTTCTCTCCATAGGCCGCAATTTGAGGAATTTTCCTGAATTTCTTACATTTTCGGAAATTTCTCAAAATTTTAGTAGGGGTTACTTCTTTGTGGTTTCAGATTTGAGGCTAACTAATTGACGAAATCATCAGGTAAAATATTGGTCAAAGGAGTAAGTTTGTGAAACCCTAATTTTTATGCATCATGGATATACCAATTTTCTATGGTAATGGGCAAATTAATGCAAAAAAATGGTGGATACAATTTAAAAAAATGTATTTTGAAGAATGTTTAGTATGGGTTAGTTTTTATCTTCATCTTGGTGGGAAAGCACGACATTGGTATTCTTATTTGGATATAGATCTATTGGATTGGGATTGGGAGGAAATGGAGGATATTTTCTTAGCTAGATGGGAAACAAAAAAGAAACATATTTTTTTTCAAGAAGAAGAAAAAGAAGAAGAAGAAGAAGAAGCAGCAATAGAAGAAGAAGAAGCAGCAACAATAGAAGAAGAAGAAGAAGAAGAAGTTGAAGTTGTTACGCATGATAGTGCATCTCCAAAGAAGGAAGCTTCAATATTTCAGTTTGAAGGGTGTATTCAAAGAAAAAAGGTAATTGTTTCCATAAACCCTAGCAGAAAATATAACTTCATCAATATGGATGTAGCTCAAAATCTACAGGTGCAAGCCAAGCATATCAAGGAATCTCAAATGGATGGTAAGCAGATTCAGGTTTTTGAAGATTTAAAGCTTTCTATGGATAAATATGTTTTACATTCAGATTTTTATGCTTTAGATATGGATGGTATGGATATTGTTCTTGGATATCCTTGGTTAGAGAGTTTGGGAACAATTAATCTTAACATACAAAAGAAATTCATGAAATTATGGTACAAGAGAAAGAAAATTACATTACAAGATATCACACTTAGCAAAGAAAAAAGTAATGTAAAATTGGATCATGAAGATGAAGTTGAAGATGGTGAAGAAGGGAATAAGGATGAATCAGAAGGAGAGGATGAAGAACATAAAGTCACAAATAATTTCTCTGCTCAAGAGAAAAAAGAAGTAACAAACAAGGTGGAAGAGGACAAGAAAGTTGAGGAAAAGGTTGATAAGGTTGAGTATACGAAGGTGGCACCATATCGACACCCATACCATCATGAGAGGAAAAAATCATGGAGACATGTTAGGACACATGAGGATAGAAATCCATATGGACATACAAGGAATCACAGGAATACTTTTGGCTACACATGGAATCAATGGAACAATAATTATATGACATGGAATCACAAGAATAATAATTATGGATATGCATGGATGCCGAGAAGGAACACATATGGACCAGTGTGGAACCAGATGGGCACAATGGAATATGGAATCATGTTTGGAGCAGCATCACCCAGTAGGATTTCATATGGGTGGTTGGATGATCGAGCATGGCGACAAGTGTGCAATAATTTAAAGCGCACTCATTATATGGCTTCTTCTTATGTTTTGGGGACGAAACATGTCAAAGAGGGAGGCAATGCTATGTACCTTGGGATATGGTAATATAATATATATGGGTTGATGGAGATGCCGACATGTGGTACACATCCCCTTAGTTATATGGGCTCACATAGGAATTAATTATATTGGGGAATGGGTCGGCCTACATTGGGATTAGGTGTTACCCATCCTATTTAAAGGATGTGAGTATCATTATGAGGAGGTATGTATGAGTTGAGTCTTATACTTGGTAGAGGTATATTGGAGGTGTCCCCCTCGAAGTGGATTCCCATCTTGGGAGATTGTGGAGTTACTCCTTCCTTAAGGAACATTGTATGGTGTTGCCCTACCTTAAGGGTATTATTCTACATATATTGATATTAGGGCATCTTGGCCCCCCATATATCTGGTGTTTTATTATCTTCTGCAATTTATTGATTTATTATATGCAAAGTTCTTATCAACTTTTGCCACTGAGTGGGGAAGTTTTGCATATACGGTGATGCCCTTTAGGTTGAAGAATGTGCCTGTTGTTTTTTTGCGCATTGTGGTGCAAGCATTCCAGGACTTCATCCATAAATTTCTTCAGGTCTATTTAGATGATTGGACAGTATATGGTCTGGTTAAGGACCATTGTGACAACTTGATTTTAATGTTTGAGAGGTGTAGGCAGTTGAAGATATCCCTCAACATTAAGAAGTGTGTGTTTGCTACACCCTTTGGGACATTATTGGGGCATATCATATGTAAGGAGGGCTTACTGGTAGATCCCACTAAGGTTGTAGTTATTGTGGGGTTAAGGTAGCCTACTAGCCAAAGCGCAGTGCGTGGATTCCTTGGGCATATAGGGTATTACAAAAAATTCATTAAGGGATATGCTAAGATCGCTGCACCTTTAGATTAGCTGCTTAAACACAAAAGTGCCTTCCATTGGGGAGAGGCGCAACAGAGGGCGTTTGATACATTAAAAAATAGGCATATTACTGCACCTGTTTTATGTTTTCCCTCTTGGGACAAGCCCTTTCATGTCCATGCAGATGCCTCAGGGACCACCATTGGAGTAGTACTTGCACAACCAGATGAAGGGATTATTGATCATCCTCTCAGTTTTGCAAGCAGGAAGCTGATACCAGCATAGCAGAATTATACCACAACCGAGCGCAAGGCATTTTCGATGATCTACGCACTCTTCAAGTTTAGACAGTATCTGCTGGCAGCACCCTTTGTATTCTACACCGACCACATGGCATTAAAGTATTTAGTAAACAAGCCCGTTCTTCAAGGGTGTATATGTCGATGGGTGTTGTTGTTTCAAGAGTTTGAATTCACCATTGTAGTGAAGCCCGGAAAAAGCAACTGTGGGCCTGATCATCTGTCAAGGATTGATTTAGGAGAGGACGTGCAAAGTATTGAGGAAGCAATGCCAGAATCCCAACTATTTAGATTGTGGTGGGCACCCTCAGATTTGGAGGAGATTGCAATATTCTTAAAAGGTGTGGCGCTAGATGGAATGAAGGCATTGAAGAAGAAGCAGTTGGCCATATGCGTCGTGCCCTACATGCTGATTAGTGGAGACATATACAAGTTGGGATGAGATGAAGTTTTGCACAGGTGTGTATTAGAGCATGAGCACCTAGCCATCACAGAGGAAGCACATGGAGGAAGTACGGGTGGGCATTACGCAAGTGATGCCACCACATGCAAGATATTAATGGCAAGATTATGGTGGGAAACCTTGTACAGGGATTATACAGATTATTGTAAAGCGTGTGACCACTGTCAGTGCATTGGCAAACCAGGAAGGAGAGATGAAATGCCTTTGCGCCCTATACCTAGCACAGAGCCTTTTGAAAAATGGGCAATAGATTTTGTGGGACCTATTGCACTAGCAACGCGTAGGACTGGGTCATGTTATGTCATCACTTGCACGGATTATCTCACAAGGTGGGTAGAGGCAGCCCCAACTAAAGATTGCATGGAAACGACAGTGGCAAGGTTCTTATGGGAGAACATTATCATGAGGTATGGATGCCTGTCAAGTTTGACCAATGATAGGGGTACACATTTTCTGAATGAGACCGTGAGGATCCTATTATCAGAGTTCATGGTAGCTCATCATAAGACTACGCCCTATCACCCACAAGAAAATGGTACCGTGGAAGCATTCAACAAGATACTGAGTCATACCTCAACTAAGATTTGTGATGTCGGAAGACTTAATTAGGATGACAAAGTATCGGTAGTATTATGGGCTTACAAGACTATGTATAAAAGACTAAACAAAGACACACCTTTTCAATTGGCATTTGGCACGGTTGAATTTAAGTTACCTTCTCTGCGAATAGCGCGCACAAGAGGATTAGCCGATGAACAAGCTCTGGAAGAAAGGATTGATGAGCTAATGAAACTAGATGAGAGATGATCACTTGCCCAATGGAGCCAAACAATGGAAAAGGCAAAGCAAAAGGCTTGGCATGATCGCCACATTAGAAACAAGAAGTTTGAGGTTGGGCAGATGGTGTTACTATATGATTCCAAGTTTCTGCACCATCCTGGAAAGTTGAAAGTCCATTGGTTGGGTCCTTACACAATCTCGTACATCCTCAATTCGGGCACATGCCAGTTACAAGCCCTGGATGGGACGAAGCTGCTTGGACACTTCAATGGGAGTAGGCTGAAGCCCTACTATAAATAAGTGTTCTTGGTGTTTGTAAATAAGGCATTTTTTCCAGTTAGTTTAGAAGTTTCCTTTATGCATTTTCCCTTTTTTTGTGTTTCCCTTTCGTGTTGTTGTTTTGTTTTGTGCCTTGGGCGCCAGTAACCTTATTGTTTTTGGAGAATATGTGAGTGCACAGAGGACTGCACACTGCTTTAAGTGTGGGGTGGAGAAAAGTGAAGAAGCGCATGATTTAAGTACCAAGGAAGTTGTGTTGAAAAGCCTTGTTGAGTAGCCAGGTTCAAAGAGGTATATGAAGAGAAAAGATAAAATGGTTGGTATCAGGGTAAAGCTACTTGTAGATCCCACGTGCCAAGAAGGAGAAAGCGCATTTGAAAACAACACAAGGTAGGTGAAAGCAAAGATCAAGATAGAAGAAGTGCATTCGGTGCGGGTTACATGTGCACAAGAGTCTCTTGTCAAGTTAGATTGGTTATGCACCAGAAGGTTGGAAGAGTTTTCACGCAAGGTTGGGCACGCAAGTGAAGGTGCTGAAGACGGGCTTTGCTCGATAAAGCCGGATTAAATGAGAAAGGTACGATGGTAGGTAAAGTAGCATTTAATGATCTAAAAAGGGAAAAAACTATAAATAAAGGGTCGAGCACTCTCATTTCTTACTTTGCGAAAATGAAGAGTTGGAGATATAAGTGAGTTCTATAAGCTAGGGTTTTCAGATTTGATCGAGTGGAAGAAGATTTGTGAGATTGAAGCAGCCAGCTTGAGATTGTGAACCAGAAGGAAGGGATTACACGAGCGTGGAAGGAATTGAAGAGGCACTATCTTGTGAAGAGTTTATCTAAGTTAAGGTTCGACAAACTAGGGCACGAGTTTAAAATAGTTATATCACAGATTTGAGATCGGAGGATTGAAGGAAGTAGAACAGAATAACAAGGAGAGAATTGAAGTGAGAAAAATACCCCAACCATGGCACCAAAGAAAGGAAAGGGCAAGGCCAAGCAACAAGAGCTCGAGACAAGTACAAATGAAGAGTGGTATGTAGAGATGCAGTACCCCGATGGGGTAATGATGGGTAAGGAATGGGAGTCTCACCTGAGGAACGTGCCTGTGAGTGATTACAACTATCAAACAAGCATGATCGAGAAGGATATGGCATTGGAGTAAGTGTGCCCCACAAATAAACAGACACCAGAAGGGTTGCCCATTTACAATGATGATGTAAAGGTCAAGATGGAGAAGGCGGGATTGCTGCAACTCTATGAGTTGCCCTATTTTGGAAAGCCAGAGTGCCTATATCAATGGCCGATGTCACGAGTACATGAGGATTACTTCCATTTTGTAGCACACAAGATGTGCATTACTCCTCAACTCATCTCACAGTTCACGGGCCTCAAATGCCAAGGAGTCATCCTAGATGATGACCTGAGCGACAAGGAGGCAATCCAGGAAACCATTACTGAATATGCCTTTAAAAAAGGGTCGAGATACTACGACATCTCTGACATCAAGGACCTAGTGATGAGGATGGCCACATATCTAGTGACAAAGCTAAATGGCCAGGAGAGATAGACTCAGGTCAATAAGCCTTGGTTACATGTCTGCAGGAAAATTGTAGAAGGAACCATGTATAACCTACCTACATACATTACGAAGGAAATTGTCAGTTGCGCGAAGGAGGGGGACAAAATCCTCTTCAGCAACATCTTGTTAACTATAGTGTTTTAAGAGATTGGAGTACCAGACACGTTAGACAAGTTTGTATGGGAATACCCCGTCGAGGAGCCTTCGCCCGCGAAGAGGTTTGAGAAGTATGCGTGTGACACAATGTCAGCACCCCACAAGGTGCACCTAGAGAAGTGGTACACGTGCCTGAGGAACGCATTTGGGGCAGAATGGAGGATTCCCGAGTAAATTTTGGTAGTCACTAAAGGAGAAGCTGAATTTGTGGTGTACCAACACTTCTGCCTGGGTAGGTTCAGACTAGTAGATGAGTCTTGGAGCCCATGGTGCAAGCTTCCCTTCACGTTCATAGCTCAATACTTCCAAGCGGGAGTAAATAGATTCATGGAGTCCAAAAAGATGAGGCTAGAGCTGGGTAGTCTAGACTAGGAGCACAGAGAAATGCGCAAGAAGTTAAACTACCCTGGAGGCAAACGCGCATACATAGAGAGATATGTATCGCACGAGATTCAAATGACAAGGCCGATAACGTTACCCATCACTGGAGGATCAGTGATACATATGTACTTATGCATAAGGCTGAAGTTTGAGAAGGGCATGTACCTAGAGAAGGAGGTCTCCATACCTGAAGATCCCATGGGTAGGAAGAGCCCCACACCCAAGAAGAGGGGAAGAGAAGGAGAAGCACCAAGTGTGTAGAATGCTCAAACAGTGAGTATGCCATCGACAGGCACCAAGCCCAGTACTTACGCGAGCAGAAAGAAGTCCCCGGAAAAAGAGAAGACACTAGAGGAAGAGGCACCAGAGAAACCCCTCATCAAGGAGAAGTCCCTAGAGGAAGAAGAAGAATCTGAATCCCCTGTCAAGAAGCCACCTCTCAAGAAAAAGTAGAGGATAGAAGAAGAAGTTGAATCGAAGGAGACTGATAGTTTGGAGAAACACCTGGGCGAAAGAGAGGATGAGAGTGGAGAAGGTGATATCAGGGAGGACGAAACTGAAAGGGACCAAGAGCCACATGTCCTAGAAGTATACAACTCTAGAGAAGAGAGTGGAGAGGAGAAACAAGATTTTGTTTTCGCGCGGCGAAAGAGTACACAGGGTGAGGAAGGCACCCAAGACATGGGAAAGACTGAGGATAGTGCAGAAAAGTAGGAACCCATAAGCTTCACAAAGGTGTAGATCACCAAGGTGGCAGAGAGAGAGGAAAATAAAATGCTCGAGGCCTTGGTTGATCAAGAATTAGAGAGCGGCGCTGATATAGTGCTGGAAGAAGGAAAAGAGGAAGACAGTGAGAGGAAGCAGGCCAATATGGGAGGAAGTCCTAGCCTAACTGTAAGTTTTCCAAAAGGAGCACAATTGGGGAGAAGGGCTCTTGATGCAAAGTAAAGGCCAATAATGAGCTACATTGATGACTCAAGGAAGGTGTTGCACGCATGGTTACAAAGCACTATACCCACTGAAAGGCTTATAGCCATGGGCTCATTTGAAAAGGAGGGCGCGTACCCTAGGACTACGAAGATGCTTTCTTAGGCATTCGAGTCCCACGTTGACGAGCCAGACTTTGAAGTCTGCCAGAAAGCCCTCATCATGTTGTTAGAATCTATGGGAGACAACCCCTTAGTGAATGCTCAGGAGCTTTCAGACAAGCAAGTATGCAATGCTCTTAATAAGGTCGCGGTTGAGACAGAGGCAAGGCTATTTGCACAAAATGACAACATAAGGGCTCTAGAGGGGAAGTTAGCCAAGAAAGAAGAGGAGCTGGATGAGATGGCTAGGAACTTGAAGCAAGAGGAGTTGATTAGCGTGTAGCTAAGGCGTGAGCTCAAAGATGAGAAGACAAAGGTGCAAGAAGTCTACAAGAAGGTGGAGTCGATCAAGAGCGCCATCATATTAAAGCACCCAGACCTAGCACCAATCCCTCATAGGTACGCATTAAATTTGGAATGTTTAGAAGACTTAACGTGTGTCCTCACCATAGAGAGACAATCATTAGCCCTGGAATCTGTGGAGCAAGTAGCAGCACACTTGAAGGAAGAAGACAAGCTGAAGGTGTTAGCGCTTATTGATGAGTATAACAAGGTACTCACAGATGTAAAGATTGCTTCCCAATCCGCTGAGGCTGCATATGACAAATGCACGAACAGGGATAAGGTAGCAAGCACCTTGGTCGCTACCTATGAATCAGAGCTAAAAGAATTCCAGGAGAAGAATAAAGGAAATTGGGAGGAGAGGGATAAAATCCTGGCAGAAGTAGAAAGAAGATCTGAGGAGATTGAGGCACTAAGGGGCTCAATTAAAACATGACTGAAGGAGCTATACTCTTAGATCACTAGAAGGATGGACACACTTGAAGACCTAGACAAGGAGATGGAAAAGATTGTTGACACTTTGGGCACCCAGGGGATTAGCCTAACTTTTGATGAGGTAAACATCCTGGTTAGTGACCTCTGTCAGAAGGCGCAGAATGAGGTCGATGCATGGACCAAATTGGAGGCTGACTTGCAGAGGGATTTCCCTAGCCTGCTAAGCTAAAGCCCCCCCAATTCTTTCTTCTCTCCCCATTCTTTCATTCCCTTATTCTTTTACAAAATGTAAGGCTAATGCTAAAATTCTTTAAGGTGGCATGCATCTTGGTTAAGTAGAGTATTTCCGAGGACAAAGAACAGGCATAGTGTGGGGTGATGTTGGGCCCTTGGAATATTGACCAAGTATGAATGTGCGTAGGTGTGCGGGATCCCAGTTATAGAATGGCACGCAAGGAAAAAGTGCGTAGGAGAAAGGTTTAAGAAAGCACATAACGCACGCGAAAGGAGGTTCAGGACTTAGCCAATTTGAGCACCCACGGCAGAACACGTGAAAAGTGTGATCGGTTGTGCGCAGATAAGATGCCAGCTTGACGATAGGCTGGCCTAGGAAAGAGCATGCCCCGGTTGGAATCTTCTAGAACATCATCATGAGATAAAGTGGAAATCTCAAGCCTGGAGGAGCATTCTCACATGAAGGACCACAATCGACACTTGGCATCCAATCTGAGGGCGCTGGAAGGCGAGTTGGAAGCCCGGGAAAGTTATAAATACAAGTGCCTGCCGCGGGAAAAAGGAGAGACACACAAAGATTAATATAGAGTATATTCATCAGGAGAACCCATGAGAGAAGGAGCTTGTTATACAACACAAGCTTGAGAGATAACATGGGTGAAGCTCTGTAGAATTATTGAGAGTGGATATTTGCATTAAGGAGAGAATGTACTAGGCATAGAGTTGTAATTTCTTTTTCTTTTGGCTTAGTTATATAAGTCCAGTGATATGCATGACTGCGGTCTGCACTTTGTGACACTCTGTAATGAATCACTGAATACAATGAGGTTACCTATTATAAATAAACATTGATATCAATGGATTTAGTGCATACTTCTCTCATATGAGCACTCTTTCCTTTCATGCTATGTATGAATGCTTGTATAATTATTTCTATTATAATATATGTTATGGACTTTGTTAAAGCACTCGGTCTGAAGTGAATACAAGGATCTAGAGGCCGTTATGAGCCCTATGGTTCTTGTTTGTCTTAACTTCTCTCCTAAAAACTCTTACACTAATCATAGATGATGCTTCCTGCTAAACTCACATAAAAGAGAGACTCGGTACCCACGCGTGCCTTAGATGAGCGCTCATCTTCTGCTGGGTGATAGGCCGACGTGTATGGGATTTCTTCCTTTTGTGATAGGAGTAAAAATGACTACACTTCAACATGGCTAGAACAATCTTTGTCTGAGCTCTTTTTCTTTTAATTCTGCCAAATTCCCTTGTAATTGGATCAATTTGTGTATATATGAGTATTTCTTCTGATTCAGAAGAGATATTCAATGTATCTGACATTGATTTGAACTTCCTTTCACTAATATGAGCACATGGGAACTTATACCAACATGCAAACAATCAAAATAACAAAAATCAGGCTATTCCAACTGAATGCGCCAAAACTGAAAGCTTCCCGGCAATGGAAAACACTCTTTAATGCCAAATCCTCCTTCCCTAGGTGCCAAAACCTGTCCAGGCTGCAAACTTCATAAAAAAGAATTAACTACTTCTCAATTATGGTGTCTCATGCTTATATAGTCATGTGCATGCTATTTGTAATAATTGTCTTTCCCTATTTTTGGCAATTTAATTCATTAAAAACCATGTTTCTTCATCCACTTTGGGCGCCCAAGTCTGCATGCTTCTGGTTGTTTTTTTATGAATTGATTTTATTTATTTTTAGCATGCATCCTTGACTTCTCTTTAGCTCATCCACTTGCATTGACCTTATTTCTATTTATGGTTTCAAACTTAGCTAGAAATACCATTAATAAATATTATTAAATACATGTATTAATGCCAAGGTGGGTCACACTTTTTGGCAAGGGAAACTACTAAAAATAGGAAGTCAAAGTAATGGGAATTTCCACCCTGCATTGCAGCTCCAAAAATTTCATCTTTCACTTAAGTGATTTGACTTTCATAATGAGAATTTTTACCTTGCAAGGCAAGTAATAAATTCTCGTTGATGCTTTAAGTGATTTTTCTTTTATAATGGGGATTTTTACCCTGTAAAGTAGGTAAGAAATTCCTGTCTACCTGCCACCTATAATATTCCCATTGCAGCTTAAGTGATTTTGAGTTCATGGGAAAAAGTAACCGGCTATGCAGGCAAGAAATTCCCGCTTGCCTGCCACTGCGAAAATTCCCACTGGCAGCTTAAACCCTTCCTTCCAAAAAGTGTAACTGGCATGGAAAATAACTATTTTCCAAAAGTGTGACTTGTAGTGTGACTTTTGCATTAAAAATTGCGTGAAAATTCATCACTTAAGGTAGAGTGGAAATTGGACGCGGAAGGCAGACTTCAAAATTGCGACTAGCATGAAGACAACATTTCTTTCCTTTTTTGGATTTTTGGTGAAGAAAACACAAGCACAAAATAATTTTTTCCATTTTTGGAAAGGGTCTGGGAAGATGTAGTAGCAAAAACTTACATGTGCCATAAATTTCATTATGTGGCTTCATTTTGGGTGTCGTTTTCTCTAAAAGTGCATATTTTCTCAAGCTCTAAGCATTGATGGCAATATTTTTCTTATTTTCATCAAATCCATTTTTGCACCTTTTTGGACCAAGCAACTTCTTGCAATCTTCTGAAAGAATTATGAGCTTTGATCACCTGTAGACAAATTAGTAATTAAAAATATTGGATAGTTTTTCAAAACCCTAGGCCTAGGGAAAGATTTGGCAGGAAGAATGAATAGGTTATAGAAATTTTTAGAGAAAACAAACCAAAACACATACAAAAAGAAATAAAACAAAACAAAAGAAGCTGCAGGAAATTGCTCAAAAATTTCTCCAATTAGCTGATCTGCAAAAATTCTTCCCCCTGAATGTTTAGTGGTAATAATGATGGGGTGAAGTGCTTTATATAACCTAAATCCTCCAATTTTAGCTCAATCCATTTTTAAAAGAACTTTATTTATTTAATAAATAAAATTCTCTCACACAAAACCTGGAGAAGGGATAGAGTGAGTTTTACCATGTGGGTAGTTGGGGAATTTGGTTTTTATGACTCTCTGGGGATACCTTAGAGAAATGTAAACTATTTCAGGCAAAAAAAACACAAAACAACCCGTTACTTTGAAAAGAATGAATTTTTTAAAAAGGGGTAGTCCCAAATTTTAGGGTGAAATCTCAGGGACACCAATGTGAACACTAATTTTCCTAACATTCCCCCTTAATGTTTACATGGTAGAAAAAACTTTCACACACTCAACTATTGTATGCTCACCCCTAGGGCATGCCCATCTTCATGGATCATGACCTTAATATAAATGAAAGGAGAAATGCTCAACCTTCTATGGTTTTAAACAGGTTTACCACAAACCTTGACGTGAACAGGAACCCATAGTTTTCCCACCTTGTAGTGGTTTTCTGGATCTACCACTAACCTTTTCAAGATCTATGAATTGTCTTACATTGGTGATTTTTCTCCCTACAACATTTTTACATTATGAGGTTACATAGGAGTCTGCTCACACAAAAATAGGAAAAGTATTCACGTTACATCCATAAGAAAAAAAGTTCTTAATTATAGTCACTAGAAACTTCACACTGTGACCATTTGAGGGAGTGTGTGATGTTTGGGATTTAGCCGTCATAGTTTATATGGGACTTTTGAAGCATCAACGTGGTCATCTTGGCCTCATACCTGTCAAATTTGCATGTATTCAGGTGGGAAAGAAAAAGGAATGTTTTGTTGGGGAAATATTCGGAACTCAGACTTGCAGCAGTGACACATTTGGCATGATCTAAACTCACAGCACTAAGCATTCAGATAGTTGCCAATCACCACTTATGTGTGGCCCTGTCGTTGGTGATATGACCCCAGGTTGTTGATTGACCTCTAACCTCATGAGTCTAGATTCATGCAACTGGATGTAGATCACACTCAACATGGAAGATGAGATTTGAGGCTCAATTGCATATCATGAACCGTTGAAACATGGGAAAAAGAAAAAGAAAAAGAGTATGAAATACAGTCCTCCTTTTTTAGACTTTTGACTACCTTTGATGAGACTTGTTGACAATCATCATACTTGATCTGGACTATAAGGTTTCCCTATTCCAATTTCGTCTGTTTCACATATGATAACACTAATATCAACGAGAACTTTAACTATTGACACAATAAAGAAAAGAAAAGATTGGATTTTAAAAAACAAACCTATGACACCACTTTGTTTATTGTTGCAAAGACCTAAAGTGTCACAATGACATGTAAACAAATATTATTTGACAATGTAAACTTGACTCGTGAGAGTGTTTCTTACCACACTTAACTATTTGTCAGAAATCATAAATTATTTGGAGCTTTGTGAATATGCAATAGATACTTTTCCACCATTTTTTTATTGTTCTTACTTCCCATTGACAAATCTGGACATGGGGAATGGAGATTAATGATTTTCATATTATTTGGTAGCCTGATAAGAGCTTCTCGTGGAAACTAGTAATGACAACAGATATGTTATCCTTTATATATTGTTTTCACAACACGGTGCCAACTGCAATCAACACAGGGGAAAACTATATCGCAAGAATTATAGAAAACAGTTTCACACACAAAATATATTATATATTCGATTTAAAAAGATTTTACAAACTCAGAGTTATGGCTCCCACATATCCTTATTGTAAATCTATACTATGCAAATCTAGTCATATAGCAGATCTAGAGTGGTTAAAGTTGCATGTATGTATTTGAAAACACTCCCCCTTCCATGCTCTTCTGGCTTAATAGGCACTCAAGTTTGCGGCTGTATATGAGTCCTGAAGCTATTGATGCTCTCTATGTTCATGAAGAGGCATACTATCAATTTTGGACAGGCATGGACATGTGATATTCAAGTCGCAACTGATTGATTCTGTATAAAGGCATCCCATTCTATTAATAATCGGACTCGTCATATGATGTACAAGATGCAAACCATGGCAAGGAATATGACCATGCCTTGTGAATATTTCATCATGCATCCTCTTATCTCAAAACAGTAACTTGGAATCAAACATATATTGACCATAGCCATGTATATCTTAGTATGCTTCTACTTCTGTCGAAGTCCTTATTTCTCCAAATTTAATCATGGAATTTTCCTAACCACATGTCCATTCTTTGCAGGGTTCAGATGAGATATGGTGTCTAATCATGCTATCTAAAGAGGTTTGGTAAAAATTTCAGCTAACTGCAGCTCTGACTTACAATACTTAAGTTCAATTTCTCATTTTTCAACCAATTCATGAATGAAGTGATATATGATTGCAATATTCTTTCTTCTACCATGAAAAAATGGTTTCTTTGACAATTCACTAAAATGGAAGATTAGTGAGACCACATTTTTTTCCGTCCTTTATTGTATTTTTTGATCGACCATATTTTTTCCATATTTAAAGACCATCATTTTCTGCAAATACTCTCTTCATAAAAAAATTTCTACCTTATTAGAAACTCCTCAACATTATGTCGTAAGGTGAATTGAAGGCACTAATATTAAGGCTTAATATTCTCCCAATATTTTTATTGCAAGGAAATTGTAACATTGTTGGAAACAAGGTATTACTTTCCTTTGGGATTGACCACTCAAAATCTTGATCCAAAGCCATATTTAGAGCAAGTCTCCATCGAAATGTTGGCAAAATATGGTGCCAACTGTAACCAACATAGGGGAAGACACAACTAAAACAATACAAAACACATAAAAAAATATTATATTCGATTTGAAACCTCATACAATCTCAGAGCTACTGCTCTTTTAATTTTCTTTTATTTCTCTTCTTGTGTCCTATTCTTAGATGTTTATTTTTCTTACAAATAAATTCTATGTACTGCTGCATGTATTCTCCTTACTATATATCTTCTCTCTTTTTATTTTATGCAGTTGCATATATCTATATTCTCTCTCTACTCTGTATGTTTTGCTATATATGTGACTCATATATATGCATATATGCCTCCACGTGTCACTTATATTACATGAAAAAAAACATGAAAATGTGATGATAATATAGACTGTGCCTCCTTCTAGGGATATCACCTCCACTGAATTCCATCTCCCAAATGAGATGTAGAATACTGCCACATGTCCTTACTTAGGACCGTTGATCATCACTTGTTGGATGTCCGGACCAGATGCCAATATACAATGCAGCTAAATCCACTAGCAAGACTACCTTGCATCAACTCTAGACCCAATGGGATTATTAACTGTGGATAATTATAGGACCTACATGTCTGGGTTGCTAAAATAATATGAGGAGGACTGGAATGATGCCACATGGCCTGTGCTTGGCTAGGAAATTTAACGTAATGGATGAAATATAATTAAATGTCGGTCAGCAAGGTAGATAGAAAGGAGGGAAAAAAAAACTTTAACTCATGTGAGGATCAAGATTACAGAGCCATTAATTCTAACACTCCCCCTTAATATTGATCTGAATAATAATAAATTCAAAAACTGATTTTAATTTATGGATCTAGGAAATCTTTCATCCGTAATGCCCATAGTTTTCCTCAAACGCTAAAACCTTTCTTTTAGCAGAGGTTTGGTAAAAATTTTAGCTTAGCTACAACTTTGACTTACAATACTTAAGTTCAGGATTTCTCCTTTTTCAACCAATTCATGAATGAAGTGATATTTTTATGATTTCAATATTCTTTCTTCTACCATGAAAAAATGGTTTCTTTAACAATACCATTGAAAACATACTATTAAAAAAATAACAGAACCTCCTTGTTACTCTTCATGCAAATTTGAAAGGATTATTATTAACGATATCATATAACAAACGACTGAGTTTCCTGTAATATACTCTGTCACAGTAGTATAAAATGAAACTACTGAATGTTTCTTTGAAGCCCATGAAAGGACTCCTGATCTGACATTGAACACATATCCATAAGTTATATTTCTATCATCAAGGATAAATTCCCAATCACTATCTTTATATCCATATGTTATATTTCTCTCATGTCCCACATACACCTCTTCTTCCAATACTCCATTCAGGAAAGTTGATTTAACATCCATTTGATGGAATTTCCACTTGTGATGAGGATCTATGGCAATAATTGTTCTCATAGTTTCTAGCCTTACTACTAGAGAAAATGTCTCATTATAATAATGTCTAGACCTTTGTTTATAGCCTTTGGAAACTAACCTCACCTTATGATCTTAATTTTTCCTTCGGGAGTAGTCTTAGTTTTATAAACCACTTTCCTCCAATCAATTCCTTTCCTATTAGAAGATCTACTAACTCCCATGTTCCATTCTTCTCTATTGCATGCAATTATTCATACATTGCTTCACACCATTTATGGCCCTTAATTTATTCCTCATATTAAATAGGACCAGCTTCTGAAAATAAAGCAAAATTAATCATTTCATCTTCATTTTCTTCATACCTTGACTATTTAAAAATATCTTGTACACTTCTCATTCTACCTTACTGCTTGAATGAGTCAGATGATGATTAATATGCCTAATTTAATAGTTCTTGCATGATTTATTAGCTATTCACATTTGAAGATTCACCCCCTTTTTAAATGAGTTTCCAACTTGGTGCATTGTTTATTCTACCATATGCTATTTCAACATCAATGATGGGTGATTTTTCCTTTTTTTGGCTTCTCCACTTCTTGTGCATCTCACCAAGATGCTTCCTCAATGAATTGAACATCCTGACTGATTATCAGTTCCTTTATAACTAGATTATACAATCTGTAAGATTTTAATTACTCACTATATCCAATAAAAATACACTACTCTCCTCTGTTATCCCACTTTGATATTCTTTTGTTAGGCACATGTGCAAATTCTACACACCCAAAAACTCTCAAGTGTTCAACACTTGGCTTTCTTCCACTCCATGCTTTTTGAGGTATCTTGTTCCTCATACTATTTTCTAGACATCTATCTAGCAAATATATTGTTGTTCCAATAGATTCTTCCCATAATTCATTAGACCATACTCTAGCTTTGATCACACTTCTTTCCATTTCTTGAATGGTTCTATTTTTCCACTCAACTATACCATTTTTTTGTGGTGTATATCTGGTTGTGAATTTTTTCCTGATCTCGTGGTCCTTAAAAAAGTTTAAAAACTAAGATGATATATACTCTCCCCCTCTATTTGTTCTCAATGTCTTTATATATTGACTAATGTGATTTTTAACCATAGACTTAAATTTTTTGAATAATTCAAATGTCTCTGATTTATTTTTCAAGAACTAAACCCATGTCCTTCTGCTAAAGTTATAAATGAAAGTGAGGAAATACACACTTTTAGATAAGGAGAGAGTCTTCATGGGACCACACAAATTTGAATGTATTAACTCAGGAGGTGATCTTTCTCTCTAAGATGTACTTAAGGGAAAAAAATTTCTATATTGCTTCCCAAATATGCATTAACATACTTCATACAGTTGATCAAAAGGTGGTAACCCTTTAACCATTTTATTTTTATAAAGAACATTCAATCCACCATAAATTATATGTCCATACCTGAGATGCCAAAGAGTAAATTGATTAATGACTATTTTTTAAACACTGTTGTGCCTGCACTCTGCATCCTCAAAGGAAACATTCTATTTTGTGTCATCTGCACTACTACAATCAACTTGTTGCTTCCATTTTTTTCATATAACATAGATAATATAGGAAGGATATCTTAATATAAACATAGTGGTAACCTTGTCATATTCATTCATAGTCTTACTACAAAGCATCACAGAGAGGCAAACCATAGTCATACGCCATATCTAGATCCATACATGTATGCTCACAAGATAAAATTTTCATTCCTCATTACATCCTTCCTAGCATCATGTACCCATTTTATCCCATAGTTCTCGCAGTAATTTTGCAGAGCTCCGCTACCTAACTTCTGTCTCTGTTTTTTTCCAAGGGCGCGTGTACAAATATGCATCTGAGCTCCAAAAAACTCCTCTACACCCTCAGATTTGGCCCCAAGTGTCAAGGTGTGGGTCACCCCATGTGCATGTCTCTCCACATCATGATTAGCTTTTTGGATCTTCCTATCGCAAGGTATATTCCTTCCAGAACACCCTGCCACCAGGCTAGAACCTTATCCAAACAGAACACGTTCTTCATGTGTTATGTCCAAAAGGCCAAAAACGGCTAAGTCCTGAATTGTTCTTCATGTGCATGCACGTCCTTGGTTCTCCAAGAACCCTTTTTGAATTCTACCTTGCACACCTTCACTTGTGCGCTTCCTCCGGCCGTGCACACCTACGCACCTTTAAGATTCGATAACTACATTAGTGTCCCAACATTACCCCACACTTCACCTATTCTCTGCCCTCGAGAACCTTTTCAAAGAATGCAGTACAAAAATGCAAGGCCTTGCATTGGAAAAGAATGGAGGGAAAGAAAAAAGAATGGGGTAGAGAGAATAGAGGGAAAACTGCCTAAAGAAGAAAAAGAGGAAAATTTTTCCGCAGGTCGGCCTCTAGCATATTCTAAGCGCTGACTTCATCATGTGCTCTAGTGCAGATATCACCAACCAAGGTGCTCACCTCATCGAAGGTTAACCCTTCCCCCTTCGTGTTAATGGTCTCCACCACAGTCACTAGTTCCTTAGCGTGATCCTCCAAGGCATCCATCTTCCTCGTAATGACCTTGTAGAGCTCTTTTAGCCGGGTTTTGATTGAGACTCATCGGTTCTCAATAGCTTCAGATTTCTTCTCCACTTTGGCTAGTATCTTTTCCTGCTCGGCTCTATTGCCCTTATTCTTTTCCCTGAAGTCCTTCAGCTTGGCCTCGTTGTTGGCAAGCAGCATGCCTGTCACCTTGTCTTGATCCAAAGAATGGTCGTAGGTGACCCCTGCGGTTTGTGCAGCTATTTTTATGTCAGCGAGCACCTTGTTGTATTCAGCCATGAGCGCGATGACCTTCAACTTGTCCTCCTTCTCCAAGCACGCAGCTACCTCCTCTACTGACTCCAAGGCCAAAGGTTGACTTTCCATGGCGAGGATGTTAGTTAAGTCCTCTAGGCATTCCAGGGAGGACCCATACTTTTACGCGGGAGGGCTAAGGTCTGGGTGCTTCATGATAATAGCTTAGGAGATGGGCTCCACCTTCTTGGAAACTTCGCATACCCTATCCTTTTCCTCCTGAAGCTCCCTTTGTAGTTAAGCGCTAGTTAGTTTTGAAAGGCTGAGGTCCTTCATTTGCTTCACTACTTCTTCCTTCCTCTTCTCCAACAGGTCCTCCAAAACTTTAACCCTGTCATTCCTGTAGAAGATCCTAGCCTCAATTTCCATGGAGACTTTGTTGAGTGTGTTACACACTTGCTCATCCGATAGTTGTTGCGTGTTTATAATGGGGTTATCCCCCTTTCCTTCGGACAACACTAATACCGCTCATTGGTTAACCTTGAACTCAGGCTTGTCGAGGTGGGAGTCGAACGCCCATGATAGCATCTTCCCTGTGCATGGGTACCCACCCTCAGGGTCAAAGGATTCTATGGCGGTGAGCTCCTTGGTGGGCACAATACTCTGGAAGCACATGCATAAAACTTTGTTGGGGTCATCAATGTATCCCATCATTTTTCTTCTCCCTTCCTCACATTTACTTCCCGTGCGCATGCCGTTGGGAATAGTTACTGAAAGAGTTAGGCCTTTTTTGCTACCCACACTCTTCTCCCTCTACTCTTCTTTGAATTCACCGAGTACGAGCTCTGCACTACGCTCCAAATCCTCTTCGACCAAGGTATTAATTATCTTCTCTACCTCCCTTGTCACTTTCTCATTCACTTCCTCCTAAGTGAGCTTGGGCATATATGGTCCCTTAGTACTTGCCCCTTCACTCCTTTCTTCGCTCCGTACACCTTCCTCCCATTGGGCACCCTTCCTCCTTACAAAGATGAAAGCATCATTTGTATCCTCTACTCCTTCTCCCTCCAAATCATGGATATTAATTGACTCCTGATTCACCTCCAACTCTTCCCCTTCATCATCATCCTTCTCACTTATATAGGCATTCGGGTCATCTGTATCTTCAGACTCTTGTTCCTCCGTCCCTTGTTCTTCTTCCTTTGCAAAAAACTCTGGAGTCGGGGATGTTGTCTCCTCTTCATCCGAGGGTTCTTCAGGGGATGGTTTCTTCGCAGTCTCTGGGGTCTTCTCCCTGACCACCATTCTCCTCTTCTTCCAGACATAGGTACTCATCCCCGTGGTATCTATATTTTACTTCCCCACCGACCTTTTTTCTTGCTCCTCTTCCCTCTCCTTGCACTTTGGTTTTGGCTTCTTTCTTCCCATAGGGTCATCCGGGATGGATATCTCATTCTGCATGTACGCACCCTTTTCAAATTTCGGCCTTATGCGTAGGTAGATCCTTGCGGCATTGCTCCTAGCAATAGGTAAGGGCAACATCCTTATAATATGCACATCCTATGACACGTACCTTTCAATGTACATGCACTTCTTTGGGTAGACCAACTTCTTTCTCATTTCCCTATGCTCTCTGTCAAGGGTGAACAACTCCAGGTTTAACTTCTTTGATTCCTTGTATTTGTTTACCCCTGCTTGGAAAAATTGGGAAATAAACAAAAAATGGGATTTTACACCATGGGCTCCAATTGCCATCCACCAAGATGAACCTGCCAATGTAGAAGTGTTGGTAGACCACGAGCTCTGCTTCTCCTTTGGTTGCCACGGGGAGTTGTTCAGGGATTCGCCATCCAGCCCCAAATGCGTTCCTAAGGCGCTTATACCATTTTTCTAAGCGTGCCTTGTGTACCCCTGTCATTGATTCACATATATATTTCTGAAATATCTTCGTAGGCGAGGGATCTTCAGCAGGGTACTCCCACATGAATTTTTCGGATGCATTTGGCACCCCAATTTCTGAGAACAAAATTATTAACAAAATGTTCCCAAATAGGATTTTTCCTCCGTTCTCTGTGCTGCTTATGATTTCATCTACTATGTACTGGGAGATGTTGTATACGGTGATCTCTGTAACCTTCATGCAGACATTCAACTAGGGCTTACGCACCTGGGTCCACCTTTCTTGTCCATTCAGCTTCGAGACAAGGTGCGCGGCCATCTTCATCACTGGAACACTGATATCCGAGACGTCATAGTACCTTGATACCTTCTTCAATTCCTGGGATGCTATGTTTTCCTTGATTGCCTCCTCAGCCTAGGGGTCATCTATGAGCATGTCCCCTACACATGTTAGGCCTGTGAAATGTGAAATTAACTAGGGAGTTATGCACATTTTGTGCCCTGTGAAGCAGAAGAAGTCTTCGTGTACACGCGACATCATCCATTGGTACAAACACTCGGGCTTCCTGAAATATGGCAACTCGTAAAGTTAGAGGAGCCCCACCTTCTCCATTTTTACCTTGACCACATCATTGTAGATTGGCAACCCGTCAGGGGTTCGTTTATAGTGGGGCGCACTAGCTCTAACACCATTTCCTTCGCAATTACGCTTGACCGGTGATTATAGTCGATCATGGTCATCTATCTTATGTGGGACTCCCACTCTTGCCCTAGCAAAACCCCATCCAGGTATTGCATCTCTGAATACCATTCTTCATTTGTATCCAAGGGTATTTCCTCTTGTTTCTTCTTCCCTTTTCCTTTACCCTTTCCCTTCTTGGATTGTTCTAGAGGTTTTCCTACTGGTTTTGAGGCCATCATTATACCCTTTTCTTTCATTCCCTGATTAACTTGCGAGTTTGTTTGAGGTTTTTCCTCATGCGCCCCGTGCCCTAGAACACAAACCCTAATCTCTGATTTTCCTCCTTCGATCACGGCACTCTTTCACAATGTTCCTTACACTTGTGAATCACTTCTACTCTGGTTTGTAGATCTAATGGACCGATTGTGCTTAAGTTTTTGGGATTTTTCTTTGCACGAGTCAGTTCTTGAAACCCTAGCTCTGAAAGAAAATCACTCTTCTTGTTTTCACAAAGTAAAAAAAATGAACTGCCCACTCTTGTATTTATAGCTTTTCCCACTTTTATGCATTAAAGGCTAGGCTACCTACCACCGTACGATCATGTTTAATGTGGCATTTCCAAACAAAACCTGAATTCAGTGCTTCTCCTTATGTTCCCAATCCTTGCGTGGAATGTTTTTCACCCACACCCAATCCTTGCGTGAAACTGCTTCCACCCGCACCTAATCCTTGCACAAAAACTTTTCCAACCTTCTGGCGCGTAAGTAATCCATCTTGACAGAAGACTCTTGCACTCATTTTACCAGTGCCAAAGGCACCTCTTCCATCCTCATGATTCTTGCTTTCACCTACCTCATGTTTTTGCGCTTTTTCTCCTTGTAAGTGGATTTTTAATGTAACCTTATTTTGCCATCCATCTACCTTCTTTTCTCCTAATGCATCTTTTCAACAGGGCCAATTCAAATGGTCTACCAACCTAATCCTCTGGCATAATAACTCCATGCTTCCCTTTATCACCTCATCCCATACTAAATCGATGCGCTGTCCTCTGTGCATTCATAAGTCAAAACGTAACAAGGTTACCGGTGCCTGAGGCGTAAAACCAAACAACAACGCAAAAGGGAAATACAAGAAAGGAAAAGCATAAAGGGAAATTCTAAGCTAACTGACAAAATTGATTTATTTACAAACACCAAGAAGCATTATTTATAGTAGGGCTTCAGCCTACTCCCATTGAAGTGTCCAGGTAATTTTGTTCCATCCAGCGCTTGTAATTGGCATACGCCCGAATCAAGGATGTATGAATTTACATAAGGACACAACCAATGCACCTTCAACTTTCCAAGATGGCGTAGAAATTTTGAATCATATAGCAATACCATCTGGCCAACCTTAAACTGTTTGTTCTTAATATGGCAGTCATGCCATGCCTTTTGCTTTGACTTCTCAGTTGTTTATCTCCATCTTGCTAATGAGTGCCTTTCATCCAACTTTATCAATTCATATATTCTTTCTTCCAGTGCTGTCTCATCGTCCAACCCTCCTGCGCACACTATACACAATGATGGTAGCATAAATTCGACTGGAAAAATAGCCTCTGCACCAAACACCAATTGAAATGGTGTGGCCTTGTTCAAACTTTTATATGTTTTTATGTATGCCCAAAGAACTGCTTATACCTTGTCATCCCAATCCTGCCTACCCACATCACATATCTTAGTCAATGTGTGACTAAGGATTTTGTTAAATTCCTCTGGCATCCCATTTGCCTAAGGGAGATAAGGGGTAGTCTTATGATGGGCTACCATGAATTTTGCTACTAGAATCATAACGGTTTCATTCAAAAAGTGAGTGTCACTATCACTTAAACTTAATGGGAACCCATACTTGTTTATAATGTTCTCCCACAAAAATCTAGTAGCCATGGCTGCGGTGCAATCCTTAGTAGGCGCGGCCTCTGCCCACATTTTCAGATAATCAGTATAGGTAATAATATACCGCGAGTTAGTCCTTCGCACAGTTGGTGAGATTGGTCTAAAAAAATCTATTGCCCATTTTTAAAAGGTTCCGCGTTGGCGATGTGGCACAAGGGCATCTCATCCCTTCTTTTAGGTTTTCTAAGGCATTGGCAATGGTCACAGGCCTTGTAAAACTCAATGCAATCCTGGTGAATCATCTCCCACCATAGTTCGGCGACTAGGATCTTACACGTGGTTGCGTTCCCCGCATAGTGTCCTCTAGCAATCCCACCATGGGCTTCTTCTATTATAGCTACGTGCTCATGTTCTAATACACACCGGCACAAAATCTCATTGTAGCCCATTTTATACAAATCCCCATTGATCAACATGAAGGGCATGACATGTATGGCTAACCTTTTCCTTTCTAGTGCATTCATCCCTTCGGGAGCCACACCTTCCTTGAGAAAAACAACAATGTCTTCTAACTCCGAGGGCACGTGCTATAACCTGAATAGTTGCGTGTCTGGAATGGTTTCCTCGATACTTTGCGCATCCTCTCCTAAATCAATCCTTGATAAATGATCTGGCCCACAATTGTTCTTTCCCGGTTTTACCACCACTTTGAATTCAAATTCTTGAAATAAAAGTACCCAACGACATATGCGCCATTGCAACACTGCTTTGTTTACTAGATACTTCAAGACCATATGGTCAGTGTAGAATGTGAAGGAATTCACCAACAGATATTGTCTAAATTTGTGGAGTGTGTAGATCATTGACAATGCCTCGCGCTCAGTCATTGTATAATTCTATTCTGCTGGTGTCAACTTTCTACTTGCAAAACATAAGGGATGATCGATAATCCCCTCTCCTGGTTGAGGAAGAATGAATCCCATTGTTGTACCAGAGGCATCCATGTGGACATGGAAAGATTTATCCTAGGATGGGAATCGTAGAATAGGTGTAGTGATAAGCCTTTCTTTAAGTTGTCAAATGCCCTCTGCTGCACCTCTCCCCACTGAAAGGCACTCTTATGTCTGAGCAATATTTCTAATGGCGCAGTGATCTTGGCATATCCCTTAATGAACTTTCTGTAGTACCTAGTGTGTCCAATAAATCCATGCACAACGCTTTGGCTGTTGGGCTCCCATAGTCCCACAATAACTGCAACTTTTGCGGGATCCATAGTAAGCCCTCTTCGCATATGATATGCCCCAACAATGTTCCAAAAGGGGTTGCAAAAACACATTTCTTGATGTTGAGGGAGATCCTCAACTACCGAAATCTTTCAAACATCAACCTCAAGTTATCACAATGGTCCCTGACCAATCCATACACTGTCCAATCATCCAAATACAGTTGAAGGAACTTGTGGATGAAGTCCTGAAATGCTTGTACCACTATGCGTGAAAATATAGTGGGTATATTCCTCAATCCAAAGGGCATGACCGTGTATGCAAAGCTTCCCCACTTGGTGGCAAAAGTTGTCTTATCTTGGTCTTCCTTGGAAATCCTTACTTGGAGATATCCCAAGAATCCATCTGTGAAGGAATAGACCTCACGCCCAACAACTCCTTCCAAAATCTCTTCAGTGAAGGGGGTGGGAAAAGGATCTATGATACAAACAATGTTCAATTCCCTGTAATCCACACATATCCTAATCCACCCATCCTTCTTTATGCTGATCACCATTGGACTTATCCATTCTGATTCCTCCACAGCCTCAATGATACCAGATGCTATCATTTTTTCTAGCTCTTCTTTAACCCTTATGCACATGTTGGGATTCATCCTGTAAGGCCTCTTCTTGACCGGGCGTGCACCATCTTTCAACTTTATCCTCATTTCTCCCAATGAATGGTGGATGCCTTTCAACTCATGGTATCCGCATAAGAATAAATCCTCAAATTTGCGCAAGAGATCAATGATCTTTGATACTTCCTTGTCTGACCAGTGGTCCCCAATGATAGCTTCCTTGGGCTCCTTCTCTGAGCTGATGTTAAATTTCTTCATTTTGAGTGGTTTATCATATGCACGCATGCATGTATCCACACTTTCAACTACTTTACACATTCCAATTGAATGGTCTACATTCAGGCTCTCCACCTCCTTTGCATCAACAATGTATACCATGTTTCCTTTCTCCTTTTTAGCACACACACACTCAAACTGTATGTCCTCTGGTTCCTCCTCTTCGAACCGCGCTTCCAAGCTAGGTCCACCAAGTAAGTTTACTAACCTATCTTTCACCATGGAACAATCCCCCAGAGTGAGGCATTTGATAGTCTACAATGCCTCATCAACCAGTTGCATGGTACTTTGGTACTTGAATGTGTGAACCAAGTCAATCACTAATTCCTGCCAATTTCCCGTCTGACGGCGAGTTTTAGAATGGATGTACCAAGCACGCGCAACCTTGTAGTGTTGAATACAACTTGTGCACCCAAAGGGAGGGTGGTAATGCTTCCACGCCTTCTCCCTAGACCCTCTCACATGCTTGGATGTGGGAAGAGGTGGGTTCATTGCCATTGTAATCCTTGATAGCGGTGGGTATGTTGCTATTCGAGAATCGGACAGTGAGCGCAATCCTAACTTCACGCTACTCCAACATGTTTTCGCTATGCACAGCCCACCACCTCACTACTGTGCCTGTCAAAGCATAACCCAGCATACCTCTCCGCTCGTCCTCCCTCCATTGAGCCTCCATGTCTCTTAAAAAGACCTTGGGGTATACATCCCCAAAATACTTTGTTATTGCCTTTCCTCCCAGGCACCAAACTATACACGCCATTGTTACCTTGGTAACTGATCCTTTCAGATGTCACCCAATCATTTCATAAGTCCCATGCACCCAATTATCACATGCTATACTGGTAGTATCACTAACAGACTGAGCATCATCAAACTGGATGACTCCTTCTGTAGGGTGGATGGTCTCTGGATCTCTTATGGAGCGCATGTATATTTTGTCCAGGACTTCCTCTCCAAGAGGTTCAATATAGGGTGTGGAATTTCCCTCAGTAAGTGGTATAATCAACCTCTCTTCCTTGTTTTCAAAGCTTATGTACCCCTTGTTGAACCGAAGATCTGCATTATTCTTATAGCACCACCGGGCACCCAAGTAACGCTGAGAAATTATCTACCTTGGCAAGTGCCAAGACTTCAAAATCCCCAGTGAACTAGTCCCCTAAATGGTAATGGTCACATCCTTCAAGACACCTATGGGCATTTCCTTTGTCTTATTTTCCATATACAACACATTTGAAGATGGTTGTTGTAATAACCACTTTTTGTCACTTCAATCTTAGAGATTTTTTTTTGTCTTACCTTATGTAGCTGATTCAAATACCCATATATTTAAATCCAACATAAGTCTTAATGCAACCCCCTTTAATAACTATCATGAACCATGTGCAACTGTATGAGAGAATACCAAACTTAAAAGTTCTCCCTCGATGCTCTTACGAGACAGACATACAAATGTATCCCTTTGGTTCTCCTTTAACAGGATATGATATATAAGTGATAACCCTAAGTGTGTACCTGGGTTCCACCTATGAAATCCACAGGCATCTCATAGCTTAGATAATGGTGAAATCTCGACAGTATAATCAGTAGTTACACTACCTTGCGCAAGGTTTCTGAGTCGTGTATACCATACTCAATTCCATGACGGCACACTCGTCATTAGGAAATTGTCGTTTCACCTTAATCACTTTTTCGGTTATAAGGATTTGTAGAAAGTGATGTTGTAAACAACTACAAGTCTTATACAAGGTACAAGCCCAGATTAACCTATACGAAGCTTTACCTCGAAGTCAACCTATGATGCCTATGGGAGACCAAGTGTCTTAATAATGATTCTCATCATTGCTAGACTACTTCCCTTCCCGTAGCCATCATATGTTGTCATCGGGGTACCAACCCAGTGGGGTTCCATCCACCCTTGTAACTATAAAAAGCTTGTACTTAAGCAATACCACGCTACATTTAGGATCTTGAAAAGGGAACTCAATATAGCTGTTATGTGGCAATATTTAATTAACAACAACTGTCATTAAACAAATACGTCCATGTAACAATGGTAGTGAGTCAACCTGTCAAGAGTCCTAAAATGAAACTTGGTATCTTAATAAATTAAACATGACACAATGTTCTAGTTCATGTGTCTTCATCACTTAGTGAAGAGTATCTAGAGTCCTGTCCCCTAGAATCATGATAGGTTAAATGTAGTTCCAAAACTACTTATTTCTTCCTATCAGTTCAGATATAAGATAGATCAATCTTTAGACCTAAATTCCCAATCCTACAGGTTGTTAATGATTCAATTTCCACCACATCAGAATAATACCTTACATTATCATGGAGTAATAATTACTAATGTTATTCTTACTCCCATTAGTAATCATGCAACTATGTAATTACTAATTATTGAGTACATACAGAGTCGTTCCTGTTACCCTCTTTTCAATAACACTTAAGCTATATTATTAGAATCATGTTTCTCAGTTTTACCTCGGCATTTATTCTTGCCAGGTTTGATTTATCGATAGATATAAATCTTATCCATTTTACAGTTCTTGTTTTAGTAGGATTCCCAATTCTCTTGAGAACCTCTATAACCATTTCCAAACCTCAACTTAGGTTTATTTTAATGGATACTAACACCTTGGCAGTGTATTCATTTTCCCTAGATCCATGTACCAATTTCCTTGGCATCCAAATACATTCCATTAATTCCAACTATCGGATCGTTGCTATCATTTATATGACTACACCGTCATATCCTAATCATGGTTGGTTTCAGATCACAATTTTCAAGAGCGTAGACACCAACTTCCATAGTGAGTGAGATGTCGAGTACTCATGTTGAGAACAATCTGAATGTTCCCATCAATACTCTAATCATTTTCATTGGGTAGTAAACCCATGGTTTCATGGAGGTTTAGTATTCTGGGAATTAATCATCTCCCAACAATTCTATGCCAACTGTATCCCATATCCTATGGGCCCTTTTAACATTTATGTTCAACCTGATTATAATGAATTATCTTTAATACATCTTGTTAGTTGGAGTATCTCCAACATAAACATTCATGACATCATATTTTATATGATAGCAATCTAATATATCATATACTTTATGTACCCATTTTATGGAAAGACAGTTTGTTTAAGCAACAAGGAGTGATCTATTCTCATTTATTATTTCACCTTGAGGATTTAAGTTGAACTCTCCTTCATGTTAAGGGAGTTGGGTTAGTTTTATCAATTATTTCAACTTAATTTCCTTAAAAGATTTAAGTGCTGCCCAAAAGGAACATCAACAAGTTTTTGGGACTTAATCCTTATATGAAGAATATTAACATTTCATCCATATATTTCATCATAACAATTTATTTCTAATATAGTTACTCAAACTTTATCAGAGGAATTATTCCTTCAGTATGCACACATAAGCAAACACCTCAAGATTCATAATTAGATGATTTCTCATCTACCATGCAATGAACCTTTACCGGTCTTGTGAGGAATTAAAACCTCTTGCTAACAATAATATTGATTTCCCATAAGTTAATCAATCTAGATTAAAGAATTCAACAACACTACTTCGTAGTGTATTCCATTAACCTATCCCTTATGTTACTGATTTATAACTTCACAACTCACCCATTGAACGTGCTAGGTTCACCTAGTCCATAAGATGGTTATTATATTCTAAAACAGAGAGAGTTACAACAGCCTTCCATTACAATCGTCCAATGTTCCAATTTTTATAAAAGATCATAAGTATAAAGCCATTCTTATACCGAAACTACTACAACATAATGGGATTCATTACAGAAATTACAGAGAGGTATTAACATTCTTCGATAATACGAAGCGAGTATTTATTGAACATAATATGGAATCTTTTCCATGTTATAATAGATTGTAGATGTACACAGTATATTTTCACATGAGAACCTTTACTCAAAGTCAATAAATAACTTCCTCAACATAAATAAAAATATCTCAAATCAACAATTGGCTCCAACTTTATCTTTTAAAAGTAAGCATGTGATACAATTAGATAACCAAGACATTACTTTACTTCACGCCAGTTACCTTCGCTCAATTTTTTGCAATGGTTAGGCAAGGTCAGTTCGACTGAACTGAGCAAGAAAAGTCCTTTATCCCATTTATCAATTTATGTCATTAAATGTTAGAATGAATAAATACTGCAATAATCTCAATCTAACATTTTAATCATATCATTCCACAAAATCATTCTTAAGTAACCTTCTTTGCAATCATTAAGAACAACTCCTTTACCTCTTTCAGTACTCCGCAAGGACAAGTTCTATGTACTACTTCACAAAAATAAGTTAAAGCAAAACTGGATAAAAGATATTCATACCCAAGAAATGACCATCAAATAATCAATAACACAAGTTATTAAAAATACGATTGTATCACATAAATTTATATGGAGTAATCAGACTTTTATTAACCATGATATGAATCTATGTCATCCCATTAATAAATATAAATTGCTGCAACTAATGTTGCTTCTCTAGTAATACAAACAATATAATTCTTGGACACACAAGGTAATCCAAGCTATAGAAATGAAACTAACCAGTTTCATCAACATCAACACACCCATCAAAATAGATCCAGTTAATACTCATGACATTTATATGTCATAGCTACAGGATATGACATATTCTACATTATCCATAACATCCTAAGAAGGAGATATATATATCTATACAACTCAAGTTACTTATCATAGTAACATAGAGGAATCAAGGCAATATAGACTCAGTTGCCTATTTATTCTGTATTGTACTTTCTTAAACAAAACTCATCATTTCAAATTACATCTTACCACATTCTACTGCAATAAGAATCTGAGGACACAACCATTCAAAAGCTTATTTATGCTTGCGTTTAGGGGCTAAACTCCCCGAATTTGTCTTAATGATTAGTGCATATTACTCCTCAGTTATGGAGATATGTTACCCTTGATTTAATCATCCTACATAGATTAATCAGTTTCATAACTTTACATAATATTAATATTAAAATCTTCAGTAAGGATCAATTTTTAAGAATGGAGACAACTAAGTTTCCTTTCCATTATTGCACCTTATATATGGATCAAAAAAACTTATGAAACATATCCATAGTGTAATCCACCAAGACCCCCTTGGTTTCAAGTAAGACTTTCAAGGAAACATAAATCAACCAACTCTTTTATTCATTATCCATCTAGGTCCCAACTCTAATTGAGCTTTCCTCAAGTAAGTCTGATTATAGAGATATTATAACATCAGAACCAAATAGCTTCCTAAAGAGAGAAGAATGGTTTTTCGTACTCAGTAGAAGATTAGTTAGGTTCAACCCTTCAAAAACCAATTCCCAAATTCATCTTTTGTTCTCCAGTACCAGTTCAAAACTAGCTTAGATAACTTCTAAGGAAGATAGTAAATAACGAAAATCCTTATAATGGAGTGAGCCGAAGGCTCTACAACTCAGCAATTATTTACACCAACTGAAGGTACTTCAAAAATCCTAAGAAAAGGAATATTTAAGATGATGTTGCAACCAACTCACGGCTGGATGGTGACGGATTATGATATAAATATCCTGCAACTCAGCCTCTGTTGCCACTCATCTACAACAAAACTAGGTGTAATCCCTGCTTCTTCCCATTAACCTTTCTAAGAGCTACATGGTTCAGCATATCATACTAGAATAATGTGAAGTGTTATTAGCTTACAAAACACCTATCCAACTGAGCCATGTCTTAAAAGGTTAATACCTATATTTTCTTTGGAGAAAGAAAATGTGAGGAATAAAATTTTCTTGCAGACCCAACAAGGGTAAAAGGATTACGTTGACAAACCAACAAGTCTTCAGCCTAGCGGACTCGTGGCTCATTAACAGTCAACTTGATGGAGATAAAAGTAGTCTATAACATATACTATGCGTGAGATAGAAGTACCAACAGGTTATCCCCAAATCTACCTGAGATCATGCCCAAATACACCTTCTTTTTCTACGGTGATATGTACAGGATAGAAGTGAAAGTAATATACGCCAATATCTAGAATAGGTTTAATTGCTAAATAAACATACCCTGATTTGAGTCAGGTATAAAGGAAACCCATATAACCAATTATAATTTTTGCAAAACATTATATCATTTGCATAAATACCCGTTATTATTTGGGTCAACCCAAATTAAACAATGCAAACGAAAAACAGTGGCTCTAAATCCTCTCCCGGTAGTGCCATCTACAGTCATCATTGTCGAGCATGATTCAAGTAGAATAAAGGATAAAAGGATAATAGTTTTCCAGGATTACAGTCGCACCATTTTCCACTTCTTCTCACACAAAAACATAGTATAACAAACAACAACCCCGAACTAATACATACCCAATTCTTTTCTTAAGACAAACCAAAATTGCCAATATGTATTCATTCTAACCTCTGATGATTTAAAAAGATAAAAGGGATAAAGAATGTTTCTTTCCTGGTAAAATGGCAGGCCAAATTCTTTCCTTCCATCTTCCTTCGTAGTCCCAAATCATGCATAAATTTGAATCAACTAGGTCACATTTCCAGCATTCCTTTCCTAGTGAAACATTTTATATAGCAACTAATTTAGAAATCACAAGGCTTTACAGTCTTCTACCCCAAGAAATTCGCCATGCAAAGATACCAAAACTAGAGTTTTTCCAAATTTACCAACAAAACTAAATGAAGTTGTTGCATGCAATTCACCTCATTTTGGAGCTTTACGAATTTCCATAATATTAAATGCACAATTTAATGACATTCAATGCGGAAGTGCAACACTAGTGGCTTATCCATCTACCACCACCCATCACTCTCCTCCAAAATTGGCGGGGTTATTTTAGTTTAAAACCTTATTTACCTCTTTCCCCAAAATTTGCTAAATAATAATAGCTTAATCACTTTCTATAACCTAGGTCGATTAATCTTTCAAAAACATAGGTTATAATGCAACATAAATAATAAGACCAATGCTATTGTACATGCATAGCCTTATTGTTATTATTTATATGTCCCATAACTCCCATAGGAATACATATTACAAAGTGAAATCAGCTATAATAATTTCATAATTCCAATGTAAGTACCATGGCCTAGGATTCATAAGCCGGAGTCCACTGACCACAGTGGTTGATCGTTAAAGGGTTTGTTAGACAATTCTGCAACTACGTTCCCTTGTCTAAAACATATTACCTTCTAATAATGGAACAATGAAATACACTATTTCACAGGTAGCATATTCTCCGTAGGAAACTTTTAACACGGCCCATTGGAATATCAAGACCCAGTGCCGCCGATATGACATATTAAGTCATGTCGTCAATGGCTTATTACACATATTTTAATCATAACCAATCATACATGATTACAATACTTCATATCTCAGTTACCAGTAAATTATCTTGATTGCAGGATTGTTCTTCGCAAATGCAATCTTAATATTTAAATACGAAATTGGGGTTCATAGTGAACATTATTTAAAAATACTCAATTCCTGTCACTTTAGTAGGAGAAATATAACACTTCCTACCCTTATTAAGTGCATGGCTGGCGTTATCCACACAACCTATTCAAGAAAACATGATGTGGCAAGTGAAGATGCACGTTAGAATCTAGGAGTCTCTGCATTAAATCCTTTGACTTAGTTTTATCTTTCAAAGGATGGTTTCAACTCCTTTATGATCTTGAAATAAATTTGCGGAGTGTTACAGTTGTAATGCAGGTCTTCCCATTTGATGCCAGGCATCTAGAGTGAGAACATTAACCTCCACGCCTATGTCAATGAGGATGTTGCTAAGCAACCATCCATCCACTACTGCATTCAAGGTGATCTCTTTGTCATAATGAAGGCTGTGAGGTAGGAGGTTTGCATGTAGGATTTTCCTTTCGTGCTCTTCCCCAGCATGCAACACCTTTTCTCTCAACCATGCCCCTAGTAGGGGAATAATATTCTCCTACCTCAGCAGTTTACACACCTCCTTAACCTCATCCAAGTCATCCTTTGGTGCTTCTACCGGTCTTCTTTGCTCATCTTTTCTAGTTTTCTCTTTTAAGCATTGGATCTCCCCTTGTAAGCTTCGAATTACGTCCATGGTTTCTTGGTAGAATTCTTTCTAGCGAGTCGGGTTTGGATACTTCCCATGTACTACTTCTTCCCTCGAAACTAGAGGTCTCTTCCTAGGCACTTCCCTTGCGCTTGTAGACTCCACCCTTGTTGTTACCATAATAGTGTCTAGTTCTGATTCACGTATTACTCGCAGGAGCCATTGCACATCAGCCTTTTTAATACTCACCATGGCAATGCCCTTATCCTTCTGGTACTACTGACTCATATGTTTGTATAACTCTGGGCACTCTTCGTACTTATGTTTTTTCCACACCAGGAGCATTTTAGAAGATCTGGACATTCACGCTTATAATGGTCTGTGGCTCCACAATTAAAGCATGTTCCACGCGGGAACTCACTTCTTCCTCTGCGGTTACCACAACCACAAAATCCTTTGTGAAACCCTCTTCCACGCGCACATCCATCTCTGTGCTCTTCATACCGATGTTCATCTCCTTTGGAACTACCGGCAATGCTAGTCTGGCGCACACCAAGATCAATTACCTCATGAATATGGTCAATCAATCTACAATCCTTGGTGTCATGTGTGGTTGAGGTACATATCTTACAATAAAAAGATACATTTTTGTGGATC
This sequence comes from Taxus chinensis, assembly GCA_019776745.2. Classification (NCBI taxonomy): domain Eukaryota; kingdom Viridiplantae; phylum Streptophyta; class Pinopsida; order Cupressales; family Taxaceae; genus Taxus; species Taxus chinensis. Next base: position 74,636,537 of record CM034155.1, on the reverse strand, counting down.
ACGCGCTGTAATAGGGGGCACCTACTTGCATCATGGTCCTCGTGGCATATTTTCTAGTTTACTACCACGGCGTGTACCACCTTCTGAGTACATATCCCACCATTATCCTTTGTGTGCCCTTCTACGCTACAATCCGTGCACCACATCCCACCGTGAATCTATGGAACTGTGTTGGTAGATAATTTCTCCAATTGCTTAGCCATGGCAGAAATTTGAGCTTCTAGAAATGGGCTAACACCAGTGTCAACACTACCAGCTACCTCATCACGTAACGCAGCTTCCAACACTTTGTGTGGGTCCGTGAATGTTTTATGAGACAAAGCCCTCCTAAAGGGTGTGATCAACCCTCCAACAAACCACTGAGCATGTTGTGAAGGGTGGATATCATAAGACAGTTTAGACAAAAGAATTTTAAAGTGTGCATCATATTCCCACACGCTCTCTGCCATTCCCTTTTGGATTTATTTGAGAGAGCTAATGCTCTTTTATTCAAACTCAGGTATGTATAATTCCGCCAAGAATTCATTCCTTAGCACGGTATAATCCACAACAGTCTGATGAGGGTCATACTTTCTATACCAACTATGCGCACATCCTTATAAGGTCATCACAAATTTACTAGCCTTTCGATCCTTGGTCATGATCCCCTTTGCGCGCCATAACAGCTCGCACTTATGCACATGCTCTGCGACATCTTCTATCCCATTTGTAATCTGGTAAGTGTAGAGACATATCAAAAAAGACTTGAGGAGGTGGTTGAGGCCCTTTTCCCCCCGATCCAGTCCCTTGGTTTCCTCCGGTGTTTCCTCCTCTGCCAGACCCACTAGATCCTGAGCCACCAACCCCACCACTTCCACCTCCAGATCCTCCTGTGTTAAGTACAAGGCCTGTGTTTGTCATGCCGAACACTCCCATTATCCCACTGAATTACGCACTGACAGTTTGTGAACTAGTGCCACTCCCATTCGTATTTTCTCCACCACTTCCTAACGCGCTTCCAAAACCAGTTGTATATGTGCCTTGTCCAACCATTCCACAAAATACTGGAATAGTGTGTGAAGCCATAGAAGTCCCAAATGAGAAGTTGTATCTCCTACTTGCCGATCGGTTGCTTCTACTGATATCAAATGGATCAACTGTAGTTTTCCCTCATTCAATCAAACCAAGTGCCAAGGTTTGGTCGCTAGGTGGGGTTAGATGTGGGCCAACGAGTATTCTTTCTCTACGCAACAGACTCCCATCAAAATCCACAAGGTTTTCTCTCCCACGCTTACCAAGATGGGGTATCACAGAATGTTCAGGTTCCACATCCTCCACGTGAACCTCAACTCCTTTCCACCATGTCTGGCTCCATAACCCACTTGTAATCCCGCACTGTCTATCGATCTCCCTTTCACGCGGTTTTTTATACTTGAGCCATCTCTCCTCCCTTTCCTTTTCAGTCATTATATCATCCATCTTTCCCCAACCTAACTTCTTCGCCAAGCTCTCAGAGTGGTTTAACCATCCATAGGAAATGCCTCTAAACCCATAGTTAACATCAAGATTTTGATCGCAAGGGGGATAACACGCAGAAATGACCCGTTGGGTTCCCACAAAAACTCAAACTCAGCAACTTCTGGAAAGGAATACGTAGAAATGGTGTATTCCAGAGTGTAGCTAGTTAATAATCCCTTCCACCAATGATCTATAACACGGGTCCATGTTACATCAGCATCTTACAATTTCTGATACGTTCCTAGGGTCCAAGGGTGTGACTTATAATACCACCCCGATCTAGATGTATAAGCCAAGAGCCATTCAAATAAATCTACTGGGAAACAATAGAAGAAGGTTTCATACAACTCATGATAAAGAGTGTCCTCCACCCATCTTTGTGTGTTAAACCTAGGTCCAGTAGTGAATCTCTGAGTGAATTCGTCCTCCGTGCTTTTAAACCAATCTTCAACACCTTCAAGTGTTAAGCGCTCCGCCATCATTTTTTACATAGATCATGATGTATGCCATATTCCACTACAACTTTGAAAAGAGGTCCCAACAGAACCAAGATGTAGTCATTTTTGCACCCCACCAAGAATAAGGGAACCTCATGCGCACTGACATATCACCCAGTGGGCACTATGCGCTCACCCGAGGCATGCGAGAGGGAGCCGAGTCTCTCTTTTATATGAGTTCAGTGGAAAGCATACTTCATGATCTTGACTTAGTGAATTAAAAGAAATGAGAAGCTATAGAGCTCAGAATGACTTCTATGCCCCTTCAGTCATAACAAAAGCAAAGCACACAACAGAATTAATAGAACTAAGAAGTTGTAAATCCACAAATATACTCCACATTCAAGTAAGGTTCATGATTATACAAGATCAAAAGTAGAGTAGAAACATGCAAATAATACAGGAAGGAGATCTTAATATAAACATAGTGGTAACCTTATCATATTCATTCATAGTCTTACTACAAAGCATCACAGAGAGGAAGACCATAGTCATACGCCATATCTGGATCCATACATGTATGCTCACAAGATAAAATTTCATTCCCCATTACATCCTTCCTAGCATCATGTACCCATTTTATCCCATAGTTCTCGCAGTAATTCTGTAGAGCTCCACTACCTAACTTCTGTCTCTGTTTTTTGCCAAGGGTGCACGTATAAATAGGAATCTGAGCTCCAACAAACTCCTCTGCAACCTTAGATTTGGCCCCAAGTGTCAAGGTGTGGGTCACCCTAGGCGCATGCCTCTCCATGTCATGATTAGCTTTTTGGATCTTCCTATCGCAAGGTATATTCCTTCTAGGACTCCTTGTCACCAGGCTGGATCCTTATCCAAATAGAACACGTTCTTCATGTGTTATGTCCAAAATGCCGAAAAACGGCTAAGTCCTGAATTGTTCTTCACGTGCATGTGCGTCCTTGGTTCTCCAAGAACCCCTTTTGAATTCTGCCTTACGCATCTTCACTTGCACGCTTCCTCCAGCCATGCGCGCCTACGCACCTTTAAGATTTGGTAATTACATTAGGGTCCCAACAAATATTATACTTCAATCTTGGGACATAGAAAACATTATGAATATGCTTCTTGTCTCCTTGCTTGGTGAGAATGGATACAATGCCTTTACCCATAACTATAACTTTCTCATTTGTTCCCATCTTCACTTCAGATATGATTTCTTCATCTATATAATTGAACACCTCCTTGTTTCTACATATATGGTTGTTGCATGCACTATCCAAATACCATATTTTCTTGTGTCCTTGCACAACTACATTGCAAGTTAGAAGAAAAGTTCCACTCTTTTTAGGTTTGAATTCTTTTTCATTAGAGACGTTTGCACTATGATTATGATTTCTCATATTATATTCTTTCTTTTTACATTCACTAGCATAATGTCCATACTTTTTGCAATAATAACATTGTATATTTGATTTATCACACCTTTATGAAGAACCACATTTGGAAGTGTCACTGCTCCTTCCTCTACCTCTTCCTCTTACTTGTGGCTCATATCTTCATACATATCTCTACTTTATTCCAAGGATTTATCCCAACCATATAAAACCCATAAGTGATATATTGTTATTACATAACAATAAAACTCTAAATAATTATATATGACTAACTAACCTACATAACAACATAACTATAAGTAATAATCACCATACCATAAATAACTAATAACATGTGAACACTAGTTTTCCTACAAAGGTGAAGAATGATGTGCAGTTTGAGGTCTCTTAAGAGTAGTGCTAATGTTGGCAGTGCACGAGGGTGTCCAAAACCCTTGTAATGTTTGTTTTGTAGGACTCTTTATCTATGGCTAGGGTTTGAGATGAGGAATAGTCTATTTAGATAGCATTGATGCATGTGTGATAACTAGGGTTTGACAATGATGGATAAATCTAGGAAGGCAAGCACCACATAATGCTAGAGGAGCCAATAGAGTAGGTCTAATACTGTACAATTAGGTCAACACCATATGGTATGGTCTCGGTAGTTTGGTACGACTTTACCCCTAGTGGATTTACACTCATAGTCCTAGTTGCAAAGGTTATTCAAGTTCATATCACCTATTTCTAATAATACAAAATCTTATATCTCTCCAAAGGTCATATGTAATCAACTAAGTTCCTCTACACATATATTTCATGCTTTCAATTACATGTTTGGTTGATTAGTATATGTTATATCTTTTTTATTTGGTATGAGTTGTAAATTTGAGTTATTATTTTTTTGTAACATATTTGTAAGAGTTATAATTAACTATAATATAATCTAAACCTAATTAAATTGACCTAAAAAGGGTTAAATATTTTGGTGAACTCTATGTTGATTGAATCCTTAACATAATATAGGATATATTCCTTGTGTATTAGTCTTGTTGGTCTTTAAACCCTAGTTGATTAAGGGTTTCTATTTGAATACATGATTATTTTTCTATGCTTGTGCTTTCTTTTGTTCATCATCATGCCTACTTTTTGTGCTCACTCTGTAGTTTTTTGCCTTGGTTTAAAAATATTTTGTTGAATTTTATGCATTTACAATAGCTATAACGATTCCTCCCAATTTTAACCCCAAATGTTTTGGAAATTTGTGCTTTGTGAGTTATGCCACCAAATTCAAAACAATACTTCCCCCCTCAAGCAAACCGGTGTGAATGGTCTATCAATTATACCTACTCCTCCGCATATACCTAGTGTTTCAGATTGTGATGATGTTCTTAGCACCACCCTTATTAATAAAGTCCATAACAATTTACCCCTTGATTCTCATCACGTGACACCAAATCATGTTGACTCTCTATAAAGAAATGACATAACACACATTGAAATTAATATAGTTATTATCGATTCTACTCCTATAAAATGTTCCACTCTTGATGTTTCACTTCCTCTTTCCCCCATCATTATTTTATTGATCCAACACATGATCTATTCACCGATACTTCCTTTACTATCAGTTTTTATCATGTTCAAGCCCAATGATCTAATTCTCACCCTGAACAACATGATCAAAGTCTCCCTGATGAGGATGTGCAACAATTTGATCAATTCTTGCAAGAAAACCCCTATAATATTGATCTTATGTACTCTATGCTACACGATATCAACTTACTTCGTTATCACACACCACAAAATCTCTTGTTACCATATTTGTGGTACATACCCTTTGGGTGTACCTCGTCTATCAATGCCAAATGTCTTTATGTCTATTCCTACAACCATAATTGTTATACTACGCATCCCACATATAGTTGTCATGGTTCACATGTATCCTCTTCTAATAAAAATGCCCTTGAAACCCTTATTCATACTTTACAAGAACAAATTTTACAATTACCACAAGGTGCATATACTTCTGTGGATTCCACACAATTACTTCATAATCCACTTACACCCAAAGTGGTTTCTTATCTGTTACCTATTGTTTTTGTTGCTCCAAAATATCCTATCTATGATGGCAAAGGGGATCTTGCTAAGAATCTTCATTCATTCCATGTTGCTTACTTTGATTATTCTTCTAAAGACATCTTTCTTACAAAGTTTTTCCTTTGAAGTCTTAAGGACTTCACATTATAATGGTTTTACACTCTCCCCACCCATTTTGTGCACACATTTTCTACTTTAGCTAGTTTATTTTTGGCACAACTCTCTATTAATATTGAGGACACAATTTTTTATGCACAATTGGCTCAAATATGACAAGGGCCTACTGAACCTCTTAATACCTATGTATTATGTTACAAGACCCTACTCACCAAGATGAACAATATCTTAGATGATAATGAATTGTAAGACCTATTCATATAAAGCTTATTATCCCCTTTAAAATATTTATTCATGTTCGATATGTTTAGATCTTTTGACCATATATGCCACACCTTGAAATAGTGCAAGGTAAATTGTTACAAATGAACATACTCAAGTATGTTATTACCTCTCCTCCCACATCTACTGCTAAGTTTTTAAGCAAACCCACATTTAAAAGTAGGCCTAATGATGTCAAATATATTTCTAAAGATACTTTTAATGTCATCTCGCAACATATTAAGCTATAATCGCAACATATGTGTTTTTAATTCACTCACTTGCTAAGTCCTCACATTGTCTTGAAACAATTTCTTGAGTACAATATCATATCTCTCCCTCCACCATTTGAGGTTAATACAAGTAGACCTCAAAGTAAGCAGTTCACTAAAAATTCCCATTGTGATTATCATTAGTGTGTCGAGCACCCTACAAATAGCTACCTAAAGCTTCATCGTGTTATTCAATATCTTATTTATTTTGATGTCATTGAATGGGGGGAGCCTATTGAATCTTCAAAGCCAATCAACGATAATGTCAAGCTAAAAATCTTGAATGATCCACTTCCTAAGCAATATAATATGAAATATTCCTTCGATGTACATATTGTTATCATGTGGTGTCTCCACCACCCTCTTATGATCACCCCTTGGTTGAAATGATTAACACAATTAATCATACACTATCTTTTATTATGATCATCACTTTTGATGACTATGATATCAATACTATGCTTATTTCAAATACCTTGTCCATTCCTATTTCTATTAATCACATACTCATACAAATTATTTTGGTCGATCAACACAATAAGGGTAATGTTTGTTCTCTCATGTTGCTTTAATATTTGGGAATTTCTACACACAATCTTAAACTTGATAGAAATATTCACTGTTGGCACATCACTCTACCTATAATTGTTACTTCTATTACTACATCAACTTCATTTTTGGTTGATTTTACTCTCAATTCTGGTTCCTTATAGATAGGTATTCCTTGATTTTGTACTCTTAAGGCCATTCCCTTAGTTATACATTAATCTGTTAAGTTCATCCAAAATCAACAGTTTATCACCATTAGAGGTATTACCTTTGAGGTTTCCCCTCCTAATGTGCCTAGTTATCCTTCTACAATGCCTTCTCCTAATCCTTCTAGAGATAGATATTTGGTTTTACACAATTCCTCTCATGGTCCTAACACTTTCTAGTTCCTGCCTAGTTCTTTCCTCTTGAACACTATTCCTAGTCACTCTAGTCCTCCTAGGTCTCCTGATAGGCCTTTTGTTACACACACTTCATCTCACCGCTCTAGGTCTTCTCACAGGGTTGCAATCCGATGCACTATTTCTCACCCCTTTTCCTAGAGTCCTACGTCAATCCTCTAGTACACATACTACCCACATAGCTTCTCAATACCCTCCAAGTGGTTGACACTCTAATTCCTTTAGTCCACCACATCGACACCATTCTGCACATGTTAGTTCTACATCTACTAAACCTTCTTTGAAATATATTAGTATAACAGTCCAATTAACATTTGTATCACCACTGAGGCCCGAATATCCATATTCTATATTAGATGATATATTTTGTTAAGAGATTCTCATGGGATAGATATATTGATATCTATATTTGTTACATAGCTATGCATTGAGATAATACAAAAAACATTCAAATATTTGCAAAATTTCAAAATCAGGACCTGTGCACTTGAGTTGTTAGCACTTTGCATTATACATGTTGTTTATTATTGTGAGTTGATAGATAACATGCTTTATTTATTTACACACATGAATTAACTGGGTATATTGAGATGGATATAGGACATTCAGATAAATAAATGTTTATAGAAGAGCTCATGCTTCCTTATATTCTCATCTTGGGGGTAATGCCTCCACATTCTACAGGTGTTATTTTTATACTATAGTTCCTTTGCACTTCCTCATTTAAACTCAATTATATATATTATGTGTTTACTTATTTTCATATTAACAAGACTAACACATGTGTCTTGTACAACATTGACATATCTTATTTGCTATTACTATTATTTTTTATCACATTCTAAAAATTTGACTATTATACATGCTTGATAGTTGTGTGTATTAATGGTTGTTTAATTTATTAATTATGGCCTAAGTTCCTTGATTTACTTGTGACATTGTGGGTGTCCCATGTTTATGGCTCTATGCCTCTTTTGTATGCCTTTGATTGCTTTTATTTGTCATCCTAATGGCCTTGATTTTCTTGTGAAACAGTGGGTGTCCTATTTTTGTAGGCTCTAAGAATTTTTAATGCCATTATTTACAATTGTCTTCATTATTTTTGTTCTTGTTTGCTTTTACATGCGTTGTTCATACTAATTGGTCTAATTTCTAATATTGTTGTTTGTTGTTAGTGTTGCTTTTATCACACATCATGGTTGTCACCATGCACAAACACATTTCCTTTTGTAGGTATAGGTTCTTCAAGGTGGCCACCTCTTCAACACTCTACATAGCTTCTCAGAAATCTCCTTCAGTGGTACATACCTATTTCTTTTTAGCCACATTCTAAACATGGTTTTTACACATACCTAAAAAAAGGTGGCATCTACCTTGGTTTATTCTTATTTTTTAGTAGATACAAAATAAATTTGGGGGAAAAGATAGGCATCAATAGGGTACATGCACCTAGAAACGTAGTCATAGACATAGTTTTGAAAAAACAACACAAGGTCAAAACCATACACTTTGGTAAGAACCTATGCTAGGATCTTGATTCCCCACACATTTTTGACTAGGGGAAATTTTAGTAAGTTTTTCATCATTTTCATAGTTTCACCTATATATACCATTTTTTTGCAAATTTTGACGTCCACAATATTCAATTCAAATCAATACAAGGGGCATGAAAGTGTTCATTCATTATTTGCATCAACACTTATCTTCAAGAAAGTTTTTCAAAATATTGGGTGCATGGATCTCATGTAATGAACCGTTACATGAAAACCTCAAAGAATTAGTGAATTCATTCACCACAATCATAGCATCCCACCATGCTTCCGCAGAGCCCAACCTTGGGTTGGGTTTGTGCCTGCACCCCCATACGTACGAGATCTCTTCACTAACATTCAGCTGCCCCATGGGCCTTGGCTACACGACGTAGCTAACTGAGTGGGATTTGAACATGGGTGGTCACTCTGATACCAAATGTAATGAACCATTACACCAAAACATCAAGGCGTTAGTGAATCCATTCACCATGATCATAACATCTCCTTCCTAGTTCAATGTTGTTAGTACATTTTCAACATATTTTTGCATTTATTCATCTCCTACTCAATTGTGTGGCATATAGGGGGATTTTGGGGGCACTTATCCTCTTTTATATTGTATGTTCTTATTTTCAAAATTGGGTCTAAATTTTTCTACAATAGTATGAGCCATGGGGTTATGGAAGATAGTGAAACAACTAAGGGCTTCGTGGATAAACTTTCATCTCCTATTAAAATTAAAGGGGAAGATATCAAAGTTTCTAAATAACTTTGGTACATAGTATTCTTCCTTAGCAGGGGTGAATTTTGTACCTATTTCTTCTTCTCTTTCTTTCACATCTTTGTGTTGGGTTACATACACCTAACACTCTAGTTTTTCCTCGATAAAAATTGGGGACTGATCACCCCAATCCTTTAGTGAAGTTCAAGCAATACAAATCTCCAAGAAAAAATAAAGCATGAAAAAACTAGTGTATCCTTTCCTTGTTTACATCTTTTAACTTTACATATATGCATTTGCAAATCCTTTATTTACATGTTTTTTTTGAGTTACAATCAATTATTTATTTGGGACATTTACTACACTCTATATTATAGGTTTCATTTTGGAGCATGCCAACACCAAGCACAACCACCAAGTACAACAATGTAACTATGAAACAAACATTCAAGAAAAGGAAAATTGATTACAAAATCAATACAATTTCCTTTAAGCTTGTAATTTTTCAATTCATATTTAAAGTGGGGGGAAAAAGTAGACACTCAAATTTGGTAATTGCACTTTAGAAACTCTTGATTTGACTATGCACTCTTGATATGATAAATAAAACTTCTCCATTCTCGATTAACACTTTATGAGGTCCATTTTTTAGCTTATTTATCCTTTTATACTAACATGCCAACACGTTATGAGAATACAATGCACAAAATCTATATAAAAACATCAGTTTCTCATCTCCAAACTTCAGTTGGAATATTTCTTTCTGTAAGTAAGAATTGTATAGTTTGATCATGAATTTATATTCGGTCATGACCAATCTATATAGTCTTAGACTGACATGTCCTCCAACTCTACTTTCAAATCAATATTTTTCAGTGGGTGGGTCTTAGAATTCATCTGTGTTAGCCTTTCTTCGATTAATCATTTACAAAACCATATTTAAGTAAGTAAACACTACCTCATTTACTAACCTGGAAATTCTAAGGTAATGCACTAAAGCACTCACTTTATACACTTGCAAAAGGAATCCCAATATCCCTAAATCTCACAATCACATTTGAATTCATTAGGACAACACCCACATCGGGTCTAAAGCTACAAACTAGATCAAGAAAACCATATCTATCGTCCATAAGAACTCAAACATCCTCTCTCTAATTATTTTAGCAAGAGCAAAGTCAAAACACACATGGTCAAAAGAAAATTCCAAATAGGATTGATCTATCTAGATATCACATGCTAGGTGTGGAATGACATACAGTTTGAGGCCTCTTCAAAGTAGTGCTAACGTCAATGGTGCGTAATGTACCTACAACCCTTCTAATGTCTTTTTTGTAGTTTTCCTCGTCCATGGCTAGGGTTTGAAATGATGATCATCCCATTTAGAGAGTCTCATTGTATGTGTGATAACTAGGGTTTGACAATAACAAACAAATCCAGGAAGGTGAACACCATAAAAATTCATAGGAGCCAATTCAAAGTAGGTCCAAGACTGTTAAAATTAGGCCAGGACCATACAATATGGTCTTGGAAGTTTAGTGCGACCCTGCCCCAGGTGGATTTACAGTTACGATCCTAGTTACGAAGTTCATTCAAGTTTAGGTCATATGTTTCTAGCAGTGTACAATCCCATATCTCTCCATAGGTAATTTGTAATTAGCTAAGTGACTCTATACATTTATTTCATACTTTTAATTACATATTAGGTTTATTAGTGTTATTGCATAACACCCCCTTTTTAAAGAAAGTGATTTCCTTTTCAAAAATGGGGACCCTCTTTTGGTTTGAAACATATTAGTAGTAAAAAGATATCTACCTTCTTATTCCTCAAAGTGACCTTGATTTGTCTAAGTCATTTTTAGTACTCTTATTTTGAAGTTGTTTGTTTTTTCATGTTAAATCAAATTAAGTCTTTTTACTTAATTAAAACTCATACTCGTACTTCAAAATTTGGTACTTGCACTTAGTCATTTCTTTTAGTACTCAAAATTCATTTTTTTATATTTGCACTTGGTAATTTCTCTCAAATCCTCGAACTTGCACTTCGAATTTTGGTACTCACACTTCACTAAGTCAAAGTTTCTTAACTAAATCAAGGTTTGAATTTTCCTCATAAGTTTAAAGAGTGATAACTCACACTTCCAAGTGCAATAATTTTTAAAGAAGCATCTCACACTTCTTAAGTGAGAGTATTTAAGAGATTATCCTCAAGGATGCAAGAACCCAAATCTTCAAGCTCACACCTTGCAATTCATGCTCGCATCAACTCGCACCTGCAAGTGTAATAAAAAGGTTCAAAGTCATAGAAATTTAGAGACATGTCGGTAGTCAAGAAGAGATATCCAATCTTAGTGTTATACATGCCCCCCTCCATGTCTTATACGTGGCTTCTGTGATCCAAAAATAGAAAATCTAGTTAAAACTGATGACTATAATTTAGCCTATACTATACAGGTGTAACACCCATATTCAAAAGGATAATTAATTCAAAATTCAATGTTCCTTGAGGTGAGAAAACATCAAGTCATATATTGTGCACCATTAATACTGAGCACACCACTTTATACGAAAGAATACTTAATTTATGAGGATACTACATTAATCGAGATAGTTAATATAAATTTCTAAGTTACAGATTCGCATGTAGAAGTTGAATCCCTCTAGCTCATTATCAACTAAGTTTATTTAGAATATTTACAAGTAATACTAGAAGCTAATTATCTTCAACAATGGCAAGAGAGCCAAGACCTTTAAATGTGGATGCATTCTTGTACTCTTACTTAGACACAAGGACAATGTGTTCAATTCTACAGCACTCGACCACGAGTTTTAGAATTATTCAGTTGTCTATTCAACCATTCATAGAGAAATAATTGATTTGGATAGAAAAAACAATGATGTTTGTAGACAAAGCACATAGAATTTCCTACATTAGTTCATTGAAAAGAGATGACCTCCGTCAAATTATGACCAAACCTGAGGTATTCTTATTCCGAAATCTACTCTTTTTCCTTCTCATTCATGTTAAGGCTAAAAATTGGGCATTATATTCTCAAACTAAGGAAAATAAGATATCCTTCTTTACAAGTTATTCTTATAAGGCCTATTATAAATTATCAGAGTTTGATACTATCTATAACTCGATAACCATTGAAACATGGATGGATACACATCAAATAAGGACCATTTTATAGAATTTGGCTAAGGACCCAATTGACAATATGTATGATCCAATATTAAATGACATCCTTATTCACAGATTCATACCTAAAGTGTAGATTGTTATGGCCTTAATTAAAAAATTATATGGAAATCCTTCCATCATAAAGCTAGATGTGTTGTAAATCCCCTTTCTTGCTATGATAGTGGATGAGAACAAGGTCCCTTCTTTAGGAAAAGATGTTGCATCTAATTTGGTAACCCAAAGAGCCTCTTTTGTCAACCATGAGAAATAATTTTTCATGGCCGCTTACGTATTGGATGCAATCCATGGAGTCCTAAAGGGACCTAAATTTGGTGTCCCTTAGCTATCATCATGCCCTATGAAGGTAAATGAAGTATATTTGGACCTATATGCTCATAGGTTCAGAGCTCATATTGAAGGCATACATATTTCCTTCTACCCTTCACTATACAAGAAAATGCATGAAACATCAATGGTTAGGGTCTCTACAAATGTGCTAAAATCTATCAAATAGATGTGATTTACTTTCTTCTATCCTAGATACACTTTGATAATGATTACATGATTTCTCAAACCACCATTATAGTTACCTTACTATGTTCCTGATAAATTTGGCTGAGAAAGAGGTCGCCTATCAGATCTATAATGGCATTGCTGAAAAGTACAAGGAGAATAAAATCATGACTCACCCTCCTTTTTTAGTAATGGTGGGGTGTAAGGAATTCAAAATATGGTCCGACCTTAAATTTGCACGTTCCCAACGCAACTCTTTCAACTTACCTGATCATTCCCTAAGAAAATATGATTCAAGAAAGAGAGTTGTGAAACTTTTAAAATCCTTCAAGGGGAAGATTAATTTTTCATATGCCCATAATGTTGATGTCAATGACTGGTGTTGGCAAAATAATTTTTCACAAGGAAAATGTGGGGTTTTCACCAACACTCAAGGAATAGGTCCCAAATGGGATAGATCCATTTATTGAAAATAATAAATATTTGCACTACTCTAACCATTGTGGGTGGCCTTTCAACTGGGCATCACACATTAATAATCCACTAAACCCATGTGTAAAAGGAGGTGGAGGAAAGGTGTGAGTATAGATAGAGGGGATAAAATGAGAAGGGTTTTTTACTCAATAAATAAAAATTTACCCCATTCCTAAGCAGAGGGACCTCGTCCAAGAGCGTTAGTGAAAACCCCTAATTTTCCCTTATGAAAAATTATTTCGGCAATATTTTTAACGCCAATCATGGGGAAGATTTTGTTATCTTGCACCCTATAATGATCCATAAAATACGAAAAATTAGATATATAAAAATCCCATAAAAAGTAATACATCAAAAATTTAAAAAACATGAAACTTGATGCTTGAAATCCACTACTCTTTTTAGCTGTGTCCTTTCACATTCTTGTTATGGGTTTTCTCACAAGCTAGCTGAAAAGAGATACACTAAATTGGATAGATTAAGAGGTATTTTTGATCAAAAGTTTGAAGCTCTTCAAAGACAAAAATATCATATCTGAAACAATTCATATTAATTCTCTCAAACATCATCTCCATATGGTACATCGAGTGATACAATAGGGAATCTAATTGAGACTCCTCATGAATCTCTAATTACACTGCCACTAGTTATTCTTCCCCTAGAATAAGAAGAAGAAGTTTAAGAAGAAATTGAAGGAACTCAACCACTTATCCCATGAGCAAGGAATACTGGTCCACTTTCTCTTACACCACCTCTTCATGAATTACCAAAGGGATCCCGTAAAAAAATTCCCAAATTCAAAGGTGATGGCACTCAATTTTATGAAGAATATATTAAAACTTTCATCATTGCATGTAGAGTTCTTGGAGTTGAACATGAACATGTTTTAATAAGGTTGTTCATGAATTAACTTCAAGATAAAGTAATTGAATGGTTATACTTCTTTCCCTCTCAATCCATCACAAATTGGAATGATATCAAAGCCATATTCGAAGAGATATTTAAATTAACTGAAGACTCTCAAGATCTTCTTGTTTAATTGGTCCAAATGAAGAAATAATCAAATGCACTCATGAGATATTTTGTGTCTTGATACAACATATTTTTTAAAAGAATACTTGTGGAAGCTTGAATATGATGATAACAAAAATAGGTTATTCATAAATGCATAATTTCCTGAGGTCAAATTTATCCTATGAAGAGCTCAACCTCGAATTCTTAAAAATGCCCAAGAATATGCCATCGAAGTAGAATATGATATGATTTTTTTGAGGAAAGTGAAGAATACAAATGGTAATAAAAAGGGTTAAACCTCCAAAGAAGGTGCCACTAATTATCTTGTTAAAAAATTGGCTAATGACGTGATTTCATTAAAGAAGCAACTTACACAAGACACCTTTATGAGGGGAGGTTATCCAAACCAAAATCAAAATCAGAATAGAAATAAAATAGGTGGAGGAGATGGAATATTAGTTCTTGAAGCACATCCTATTAATTCCACATGTGAAGTAAGACCCGAAGAAGAGTATGATGAAGCTCAAATTAGATATGAGAATTATGAGGGAATCTTGACCATTGATGAGACTCGATCTGCTGGAAAAATTAGTTTTTGTGAATATACCCCTTCTTTGGATGATGAAGATAATGAAATTGTTGCTAATATGTATAGTCATTCTTATGTGATGTTCACCCATTCGAAGGCTCAAGTAAGGGATAATTCTTGCAAATTGAAATATCCTCAAGTGATGACTATACAAAAAACAATAACAAAAGGAGGATCATTGCTGCCCTCTCCATCTTCCAATACGACCAAGTCTACCTATATTTGTTAAAGTTCTCCCCCCATTTCTACATTTAAATGTAATGATATTAATAAAAATAGTATCAATGAAATTCCAAGAAGTGGTCAGCCTCTCACTACTGCATCTACACCTTCACCCTCCTCTGAGTCTCATTTTGACATAATTGAACATATTAAGAATTCCAAGGTCCAAATGTCTGAATTTGAGTATTTGAGAACTCATCCCAAGAAATTTTATAAACTTGTCCAATTTATCAAAAGAAAAAATTCAAATTCATGTCCCACAGATATCGATGCAAAAGAGACACTTCCCACTCTTAGCAATGCTACATATCACAACCTTCTTTCCTCCACATCTTCCTCTTCTAGAAAAAATGAACCATTCCACCTCTCCTTCTTGGTCAATGGATACAAATTAAATAATTGTATCATTTAATCTAGAGCTTCGAATAACATCATGCCTGGAAATTTTATTCTTCAATGGATAAGAACAAATGGAGGAACTCAATGTCCCTCTTGAGACATTGGTTGATGAGTATGAATGTGAAGATGAGTCCCTCTCTTTCCCGTTTTATGAAGAAGGTTATATTCATGATGAATGGAAGGAAAATGATATGTTTGAATCTCCCATTGATTTCTTCATTCATGAGGATAGTACCTCCATCAAAGAGAGTGATATCGAGGTCAATACCAAGTCAATATGAGTGAAAGTGAAACATAAGGAGAAGATGGTGAACATAAATCAACAAGAGGTATATGATGATGTTGAACATTTCAAAATATCTACTAAGAAAAGTTATACAAAAACAAAATTAGTGAGGAACATGACAAGTAAGGAGCAATTTTTTGTTAGAGAGCGTAAGGCTAGTTGTGAACATGGTGAGTCTGGTATGATCAAGAATCAGTCTTGTGGAAATGTTAAAATGAAGAATGTGAAATCTAGAGCACAAGTGAATGTGAAAATGGATTGGAAACGTAAAATGGAATTTTGAGGCCGTGAGAAAAGTGATATATTCATATTGATCTTCAGTTGCAAGAGGAGTCATGATGAATTTCTCAAGAGGAGTCATCCTAACTTTCTCAAGAGGAGTCATGTTGAATTTATCAAGAGGAGTCATGCTAACTTTATTAAGAGGAGAAATTAAATATTATAATTTTTAGGTACCTAGAGACCTCTTTCAACACATTTATTTCTCAATATTGAGAACAGGGTCATACTTCATCGAAAAAATCAATGGGTATCACAGAACAAAGTCAAGAAGAAAAAGGAATATAGTGAAAGTGGGTTTTCCCCTGCATATACCATAGGGTATTTAGGCTGTGTTTCCCTTCCAGTTGTGTTTTTACCTATTGTGTGGTGTGTTTCCCTTTTTGTTGTGTGTTTTTCTTTTCGTCGCATGTTTTTTTTCTTATTCTTACTTGTGTGCTATGTGACTCTATTGGCCCAATGGATAAGGTATTGGTTTGCTCTCCCATGAGATAACTAAGTTTCATGCTTTCTCCTTTTTCCTTTTTCCAATCTAAAACAAGTCCCTAAGAAATATATAGTTGTTGTCATGTTAAATGTCTAGCATGTAAAATATAAAGTTTTGGTGATGACAACAAACCCAATTCCCTTTCGCGATTAATGTAAACCTTTCCTCCGACCAAAATTTCAATTGTGTCACCCTTATTTTGGTTAAGAGGAATGCACTAACATTATTTTCAAGTGTTTTTCATGTGTAGAGATGTGTCCCTAGCTTGATTATTGAAGCTATTGAGATCTATGAAAGAACAATGCTCCTTGAGGCTTCAAAATGTCTATTTTTGGTCTTTCCATCATAGGAAGACATCCTTCAGAAGCTTATAAAGAAGATTCAAAACATCAAAGAGATGTGTGGAAGATAAATGAAGTGATAGAAGGAATTTTAGGGAAATTATGTGGAGATAATTAAGGTCAGGAACAAGTTAAGCGAAACCGAGCCTTTTTGGGCAAGGCATTAGAAAATGCATGTTTCAAAGGAGCATTCACCTTGTTCGAGGGGTTTTAGGAGCCTCGTGAAGTTTCGGGAGATCATATCCCAAGAATTAGAAATATTACAGAGCCTGCTTTGTGGTGTAATAATCAATATAGAATTTTGGTAGTATAAAAAATGTGGAAAACTGTCCATCAATGCAACATAAGATTATTTCTACAAGGTGGAACTTGCTTGAAGGGTTTTAGACACCTATGGAATATTTAGGAGCCTAAAAAAATGTCAAAGTGGGTTTAATTAGACCCTCCTCATGTTCACCATGTTATATTTTATCATACTCTTTTTGGACCCTAGTGGCAACTCAGCTTAATATCGTACACACATGTGAAAAAGTGGAAAGTAGACTGAAAAATAAAATTAAAAGATGAATAAGGTCTTGAAAATGAGGGGAATGGACTCATTTGGTCCTTTAAGGTCAAAAACATATAAGGTTTTCCATCTAAATTCCATGTCTTGCTCCCAGACCTGAAAAATCACTCCTTAGTCTATTCTCATGTTGTGTTTGATGACATCAACGTTCCAAGAAGCTTGGGAGGGGTTTTGAAGGCTTAATGTCCCTTTTTCCTTTTTACCCTTGGTTCAAAGGGACATGAGGGACACAAAATTGTTCTCCCCCATCTTTGGCTCAGTTTCGTCACTCAAAACCACAACTTGGGATGTTAGAAAGATGTTTTCAACTCCCACTTTTGGATCCATCCCCATGAAGCAAGCACCCATGGAGAATTTTTGAGGGGATGATGTCACTTTTTCCCTTTCCCCCTATTTTCTATACTACAACCACACCTTTAACCTCCACTAGACTCTGGTTATCCAGTTTAAGTATAAATTGAGTTAAAGTGTGCAAATGAGAGGGAAGACAATTTTGAAAGGGAAAAAACTATTTTAATTAAACACTTAAACCAATTTAAAGCTCATATGGTAATTTTCTCTCCATTTATGCTGGTATTTTGTTATGTTCCTAAAATTTCTTTAAACATCCATCATGCCAAAACCTTCTTTTACTCATATCTCCTAAACCCCATGTTCGTTTGACATGAGATTTTAATTATAGATTCCTTGAAAATACACATTTAAGAAGAGTATTTACATGCCTACATTGATTATATACATAATTTTATACATCCATTTTAAATTTTAAGCCAAAAAATATGTTTTCTCATATCTACAAAAACCTGACAATTGAAATCCTTTGAAATTTGGAGCAAATCCTCACATTGTAAAATAAAAACTTT
Source organism: Taxus chinensis (assembly GCA_019776745.2). Taxonomy (NCBI): domain Eukaryota; kingdom Viridiplantae; phylum Streptophyta; class Pinopsida; order Cupressales; family Taxaceae; genus Taxus; species Taxus chinensis. The sequence goes on along the minus strand of CM034155.1, from coordinate 74,618,037 downwards.
TGAGACTAATTTAATTCCATTATAACACTGGGAAGATCCAATTCTAAAAATAGTAATACTTCATAAGCCTCACTGCTATAAATAGTAAGTGTTATAAACCTTTCATTCTCAGAGTTGTCATTTCCCTTTGAACATTAGGGAAACTCAAAATTGCCAAATTAAGAACTGGTAACTAGAATGGACTTCTCAAAATAAGGATTAATAAAAATAGTAAGTATCAGGATGTTAGTTAAGAAAAAATAAGTTGAGCCTCTCATGCTGAGAAAAGTGTGGCTTAGGCAAAAGGGAAGCCCTCTCGGTTCCCTAAATTTTATCTCAAATTATTTATCATCTCATCAGATGGGTGGATCAAAAGTTGGAAGCATTCTTCCATCAATATCTCTCCTTCACCTATATCCTATAAGAGGATTTGGTATTTTACTTCACTGTGTCTCACAGGTCACCATGGTCATTTGGTGACAAGATCACCCCATGTGATCAAGTTGTCTCATTGTGCATATCAGGCACATCAAATGAAAGAAAGATCAGAGAGACATGATCGTGTTTTAGAGATTGGAAGGTTGGTTCAAGTGAAAAAAAGATTTTCTCTTGGTTTCAGTGGTCCATTGCTCATGTGTTTCTTACTCCTTCTCTCAGAGTACCTGATCGGGCTATGGAAGTTGATCATTCAGAGCAGTCCTCAAAGAGGAGGTTTTTGAAATATTGAGTGCACTAGGAGGCTTCATCAAGTTTAGGAAGTAGTCAAAGGATCAAGAGTTCACTGGAATAAATCTCTACAAAGTAACTCAGAGCTTCTTCATCCTTCTTCATTCCACATCTCTTCCCTCTGTGTGATCTCTCTCTACTTTCTAATTCTCTATTGTAAATTGTACTTTATGCATCTTTTGTCCTATTCACTTAAGTGACCATTGTAATTTTTCATTGTAAAAGTCCCCTTTTAATTAATAAGAAAGGGGATTATTTTTCTTTCCTAGAGGAATGTGAAAGGTCACAAGTGGTGGGGCTATGAAAGGTCACGTGGGGGGTAGATGAAGAGATGGATTGTTAATCTATAATTTGGAATGGCTTCTCCATTCCAAGGGGTTATATTTTCTTTGTTGATAGCTCATATTGTATTACTACAAACAAGAAACTACAATTATTCTATCTCTATGTCTTATGTTTTCATCTCCATCTCAACTTTACTCCATGAGCATGGTTACTTGTGCAATATTATGCAAATGAACTTGTATTTATTTTTACTTTGTTCCTCTTTCCTTGACATGGTGTCTTCTCACTGTTAACTTGGAAATATTCTATTTTTATGTCAATAAAATCAAATTTCTATTTATTGAGTAAAATCCCATTCTCATTTTCTCCTCTCTCTCCATACTCACACCTTTACATCACCTCATTTTACACATAAGTTAAGTGGAGTATTCATGTATGATCCATGGTCAAAAATACACCCATGATGGTTAGAGTAGTGTGAATATTTCCTAATTTCAATAGGGGCACATGAAGATATTCCTTTAGTAGATTACGAATAAGGATTCTCTTTAGACCTCGATTCATTCACGTATTGTGGGGAAAAATTTTATTCCTTTGATCAAGAAATGGAGGAAGAGCCTCAAATCATGCAACTTGATCCTCATCTTGTTCTTCCATCTTCACATTCTTCATTATGTGATGAAACTCCTGGGTCTTGCATTGATCCATGGCCTATCTTCTCATCACCCAATCACTCTTTGTTTATCACAATTCCTTAGTCATCTCTTATGGGGTCAATGCCAAGTAGCCCTTCATCTTCATCTAGTTGTGGGTCACCTTCTAGTATCCCTCCCTCTGTTATTTGTGGGACATTTTGGAGAAGTCCACTATCTTCTATTTTTGGGGCACGTCTAACTAGCCCGTTGTCTTCTATGTATGGGTCACCCTCGGGTAGTCCATCATCTTGTATTCTTGGGACACATCCTAGTAGCCCATCATCTTCCAGATATGGGTTGCACCCTAACATCCCTTATCCTTCTATTCTAGGGCTACATCCTAGTAGCCCTTCATCTTCTATCTATGGCTTACCTTCCAGTAGCCCATCTTCTTCAATTTTTGGACCGTATCCTTTTCATCCATCACATTATTCTTATACCAAAGATTGTGCCAAGCCCATCATCATTTATCACATCAATTCTAAACGTCCAATTTTTTCTCCCACTTCTTAGGATTAGATAGGTCAAGCATTAGCTTATAATAAACCTAGACAATTTTTTTACCAAGCTAAGAGCAAAACATCGAAGAGCTCTAAAGCTCCCAACAACTCAAATGATTATAAAATTCAAAATCAAACATGATTTTATAATGCACACCAATGTTCCCATCAAGTATGGTACAAAGTGTAAAGACCTACGGATAGGGAACTCAAGCTCGCACATAAGAAACCAATGTTGCAAAACAAATCACAATCATTTGTTGAGTGTGAGCTCACCACGATCATCGAAATCAGGGATAATATTACACCCGATAATCAAACAAAATTAGTCTCTCTTATCAAAGAAATCACAAACATTGTTGCTGAATCATATCATGCAAAGTTACATGTTTCATTCTGATAACCATCAAAAACTAAAAAAATCATAAAAAATTTCAAAAATACAAAAAAGAGAAAACATTAAAACATTAGAATTTTTTTTTAAGGTACAAAGATCAAACATTACAATCAGGTGTTGCATACAGATGGATGTTCTTTACTCCCTTTCTTTCATATTCCTCTACAATTCATCCACCATTTTCATCCCTTTGATGTTATTGTGATTAGCCTATTTACATGCATTTTGTGACATTTATCTCTATGGTATTTTTTTGACCCTAGTCTTTTATCAACTTGGTAAATTAAAGAACGACTGACCTCCTAGAGATTCTATCACAATTCTCATGTAATAAACTTATTGTGAAGAAATTTTGGATATATTTGTTAACACTAGTCAATTTTGTCATCGTAATCACTTTTATATCCTTCCATCAAGCCATTAATGGTTCTCAAACCCTTGTCAAACAAGAGAGCTGAAATAAGTTTTTAGAAATCAAAAGAATCAAAATTAATCAATCAAAAATAAAAAGCTAAAAACAAAAGAAAATTGATACATAACTCTCTCTTGGGGTATTTCCAATAATCTCTACCGGGGCTATGGAAGCCTGACTGACAGTAGAGAAATGTTTTGATTATAATCAAATGCATCTCCTTCGGTGCTATGGATGCCTGAATGGCAGCGGAGCAATGTGCGGCTCTCCTTCCACAATCCATTCAAAAATCACCTTTCAATTTAAATCATTCCTACACATTGGATAGTTTCTTCACTTACTATGTATCAACTCTTTCCTTCATTAGGTAATTCATTTCCACGTACACACATGGGATCTCGAGGAGTAAACATGATTAGTATGTTATCAAGTGTTACCTTTTTTACCTCATTCAAACTCTTGCTTTAGCACATGTCTTGTATCATGATTTGTGCCTTGGGCTAATCACTTTTTCATTGAACACCTAAATATTTTCATAACATCCTCTATTCTTTGAATTTTTTTTAGAACATCTATGTGTATCAGATGTCCTCTTTTCCATGTTTACAGGAACTTTTTTCCCCTTTTAATAAGAAATTTTTCTACTTCTTTTCTCTCATGTGTTTATTGGATAGCTTACATTGGGGGCATCCTTGCTCCCTCATGATTGAACCTATTTCATATTGGCCTTGATCCCCCTTCATCATGTCAATAGTTTGCCTTTGAATACTCCCACCTAATTGCTAGGGCATTTTCACATCTTCACTTTCTTGTGCATACGTGTGGCATTCTTCCCTTATACATCCCATCTATCACTGGGGGAATCCACGCTTCTTTGTATTCATGTACATAGTTTCAAAAAAATTTCAAAATAAAAAAAATTCAAATATGTTTATACAAAATCTAAAACAATAAAAATCATCCTACAAAACATCGCTCTTTGGTTCTCGCCTGTTCTTGTGCGCAACTTGCAGATCATCTTGATCTACCTCTATAAATTTTTTTGTCTTGCTTACTATATCTATACTTTGGGGCACAATGAGTTGCTTGGTACTATTTCATATTGTATGATTGCTTTTCATAGGACCCAAGTGTCCTTCGTTATTCCCCTTGCATGTATCCTTTCTTAGTGCACCATCTTTTAACCCTTTTTGTTAATTCACATAGCTCAGAATCAAAGCTTGATAACAAAAACATTGCATTATCTTTCTCTATTAGGCTGGCTTGTTTACTTTCTTGTATTGTATTGCATTATGTATGTTGCAAGGAGTTAGGCATATTTTAATTTCTCGTATTGCATTGCATTTTTTATGTTGCATGGATTTTGTATTTTTAGCAATGGACAATTGTTTGTATTATGGATTTTTATGTCATTCTACTTTTGTCGTATGCTTATATTTCTGATAAGGACCGATGACGTAGATATTTCATAATATGATGACACTAAAGTTGTTTCAATACACTAGATGAAAACTTTCTCTTTTATTTCCATCTCCATTCCTCTTCTACATCATTCTCCTATCAATACTATTCTTTTGATTCACCTAGGGCATCCTACCCCTGCCCATTCTTCTATCCATTTATCTCACCTTTTTCGATCATTGATCACCTTCTTTCATCACCCCATTGACACTCTAGGGGGCACATATACACATTGTATTGACACTTGAGGGGGCCTTTCATTACAGTATTATTGATGAGGCATTGTAATGGTACACTCACCTTCACTTTGGGTTCATCAGTACTTACTATGTCATGGAGGACGCTTTCCTCCATCGGTTTATCATGAAAAATGGCCCTAAAGTTACTTATGACTGCTTACCTACTTTACATGGGGGCTCATTTGAACCTATCAAGGAATATATTTTACAGTTCAATTCTTGTATACATCAACTAATATTCTAACCTATTGATCTAGAAAAGCAATTTATTTTCTACCGTGGTCTGATTCTCGCCATTAGGCAAAGATTACAGTATGATACATGTGGGTCATTCATTCTTCTATGCTATAAAGTTATGGACTTAGAACAATTTATTATTTAAGAAAATGTCATTGACCCTCCACGTACATCTACTCCTCCTCCATTGAAAGTGGTTGAGTGTCCTACATAGTCTCCACCTTTGTTTCACAAGTAAGGCAAACAATCTCAACCTACTCCACCACCACATAGAACTTCTTCTCTTCCTCCGCAACATGATACTTCTCCTTCCTTTGCATCTATGTCACATGAGCCATTACATTTATCTTATCATGCTAGACCTTATGATGTGCTCTTTTCCTTACTTGAAAAATGCCTGTTTCACTTACCATCAAACCAACATCATCCACAACATAGGCTATAATATCAGTGTGACCAAACTTATTGTAATTATCATCACATAAATGGCCATAGGTACAATGATTGTCTTTCCCTTCATGATATATTGCAACAATTAGAATAAAAGGGCATTATCTCCTTTGGCTATCACTCACGTGAGTGATCCATCTCTCATCTACCTTGTTAGAGAGTTTCTACTACAGTTGAGTCATCTCCTCGACCTGGTGCTTAGGCCATGGTACGTTCACCACCACAGTTCGTTACTCATGTGTGATCTCCACCGCATCCATACACCATTGCATCATCACATCCATCGCATTCATGCTATCCATAGCATCATGCTACTCTTTCACATTGGATTCCATAGCCCACCGCCTTCGCACATACCACCACAACTTTATATGACATTCAGTTTGACACATATTCACATGCTGCTTCCATCTCACATGCTTCCACTACTTCACACCGCCTTGGTATTTAGTAGGTGATTACTATAACCTTACCCCCCAATGACACACTTGTGTTCTTATGGTTCTTACATGACTGTTTAGGGGTTTTCTCTAAGAACCTTTCATTAAGCGCTCCTTCATTCATCTAGTGCACTAAACCATTTCCTGATGACACACTCTTTATTTTTACAGTTCATTCTTGATTGCTGAGGGGCTAATTAAAATGAACCTCATCATCCATATGTTTAGGGGCATCACTAATTCCCCCTATTTATCACACTAACATATTATGATTACATTATATTATTGCGATACAAATTCCTCACAACACGTTATCTCAATCCTCATACATCATCTCTTTCCAAATTCATTCTACTATCATCACTATACTAACTACGCATTACAACATTCCATTTAATAAACATAAAAAATGTACAAAAATATCACATACATGCCAACACTAATCACCTAATCACACACATAGATACACCACAAAATAAGCTCATCATATATAAATCACATGTGTCCATACATATATAGTGAATACAATCATCACTGAGTGGGAAATTCCCCTACATCATATAAAATAATATTAATTACACCTCATCATCACTATCACTCTTGGGGTATTGTGAGAGCCCTATAACTAGATGCCTTGTCACTAACTCTGCACCGCTATTCATGGCCTTAATATCTCTCCACTTGCCTACACAATAAGGTGTTCTCATAAGACTTCTCTAAAAATTGATGCTGCAAGTCCATGTATCATGTAAACACGTCCTGTGCCAAAGGACCACCACCCACCACCTCTCTAGCTCATTAAGTCTCCTTACACGCCTCATCCCTCTTGCCTATAAACACCATGCATGTGGCCACTATTTTTGCCACTAGCTCAAATAAATGGGCATGCTCACCTGTTATATCAACCACTCACTCAAGTATACCTCCACGAAGTATATTAGTTGGAACATTCTGCGTCAAGGTACAAATGGCTGTGTCAAATATTAGGGATCAATAAGCATCACCTATAAAACACATAACACAACACATTAGATAATCACCACTAGACCATAGGCAAATAATAACATACATAACACAATTTTCCAAATACTCATGCTCAGCTATAACTACTACTAAATTGTTGGGGGCATGAGCTTCCCACTCTTCTCATCCTCCATGTGGTAACTGTACGCCGGAAAAGTGACAGGCGAGCGTGAGAATCTACAAATAACTCTTCCGCGTACCTGACCTCTCGAGGTCGTGCCGAGACAACTGGTGGGGGTAGAATATGTGTTGGATTCAGACAAACTCGTTAGGCAGTCTAATGTCTTCGACACGCACTAATGGAATTTGTGAATCTAAGGCAAAGAAGGCCCTTCTAACTTGGACTGGTGTGATAGATTGATCAGCAAGGATGACTACTCGAAGGCTCCAATCAATATCGAGCTCTGGCGTGATTCAATCTATGGGTTGCAGAATACGTGGAAAATGACCTGGGATAGTTTCGTGTATGTCTCCTGATAAGGTCATATAGTGGATGGTGAATATAATTGACTCTATGGGTGATTTTCTGGCCTGGTCCAGAATTCCCTAGCTTCGTTAGCTGCTATGTCTAGTAAGGACATTTGTTCGATGATGATAGGTGGAAGTGGAGTGGATTGAAATACTAGCGTGCGTAGGCTAGTGTCTATATCTAATTGACTTGTGGATTCGTTGGGCTATGGGATCTGTGGATCACAACCATAGATTCTTGGTTGTTGTGGTCCTGTTATGGTCATACGCGAGATCAAGTTCTAATCCCTAGTATCCAGTAATCGTACGCTTTCTCAGCTTCTATATTTAGAACCAACAATTGTGCAATCTTCTCAGAATACCTCACAGGCATTCTCGTAACCTAGATTCTTAAGCTGGTATCTATATCTACGAGGGTGTCTCCAGCGTCTGGCTGTGGAACTAAAGGATCGTACCCGAATGTTTGTTCTCTTTCAAACCCTTCTACAGTCATGTGGATGATTTTCTAGGGTAATCTGTAGTTTGGATGACTTGACCAAAATGCATGTGCCTGGTCGTCTTCTATGTTTAATCCTCTTAACTGAGAACTGATCAGTTGTAAATCTGTGGTTGTTCAAAATACTTGTATTCTGAGATTTTGGTCTATGTCAACTATTGTTGTGACAAGGTTTGGTTGAGGCACGATTGGCTCGAATATATGTTCCCTGGGCTCCTGAGGTCCTGTGATTGTCATACGAAACAAAATGCAAATCTAACTGTAACGAAGCAAATTCTAACTACGTGAAATAAATCTAACATATATAACTTTTATTCTTCTAAGAAATATTTTAACGATTTTAAGGAAAGCAAACTATTTTAAGCTTATCTAGAAATAATAATTGAATAACAATTTAAAACAAACAAGATAACCGAGTGTAGTTATTTTCTTGTGTGATTTGTAGAATTATTCTAAATAAGTAAAATAGTTTGTCTAATCTATCTGCAAGATTCTCGATCCTACCTCTGAAGTGGGGAGTGAATCATAGTTTCTCAGAAACTATCAATCCTCACAGCCTCCCTGGCAATATCGAGAATAGAATTTACTAAAATGAAGCAATTTATCTACTCTATTTGATAAGATTCTAAGTAGAACTTTGAAAGTTTAAACCTGGATTCCGCAGAACAGTGGCGAATCCGATGGTGTGTGTGATCTTGTCCCCTCAGTATTGTCTCCTCATTCTTTCGTGTTCACGTGGATCTAGAAAAGCATGTAATGCTAGCACCGATAGGAGTAGATTTTGGGACAAGGAAAGCTCAGAATGTAGACTGAAAATGCGAGTAGGAGAGGGATAGCGCAAGAGTACAGAGCTTGGCTTATGCGATTCCTAGCGGGATTTTACTGCGAGTCATGCAACATGAAGTGACCAGAACCTGTAACTATCCTATATGAAGAGCAAAACCTGTAACTTTAATGGATTCCTAAGCTATTCTGTTCCAATGGATTGGATAAAATAAAGACACTGCTTGCACAAGTTGGATATGTGGCTTACCAATAGCTGAATAAAGCTAACCAGGCATATAATGAATTGAACTAAGAACTCTAAGACACGATGAAAGAAAATCTACAGCAAAGAGAAATTCAAAGGAAAGCTTCTAACTGGATTTGGATGAGATAACAGCACTGCCTGCACAAGATGGGTCTGTGGCTTACCAACAGCTGAGCAATTTAACAAAAGATGCAAGTGAATTCAAGCTATGGCTTCTAAACAAGCTAACTAATTAAAACACTAAAATGAGGGAATGAGAGCAAAGATCAAACTTCAAAATCCAGCCAAGCTTCAGACCAAAAACTCCAAACCATTTGCATGTGCACAAACCATGCATTTATAGGAATTCAAACACCCAAAAACCAAAACCAAATTGAACTCCTAAACAATAAACAAAGGAAAAACACTATTCCAGGGGACCAAAAACATAAATGCATGCTCAAGTTGGCAAGGAAAAGCTAGTGAATCGTGATATTTCACACGAGTCGCGTCAAAGAACATTATGGAAAACATGCACAGGACCGCCGCTCTGAGCAGGGCGGCGGTTACAAGACCGCCGCCCTGATTAGGGTGGCGGTTTCGTCACTGAAGATCAAAAGGCCAAGGAAAGAGGAAAAAGGGGGAAAAAAAAGGGTGTGGGGGCTAAGAGGGGCATGTGGGATGTTAACGCACACTCTGAGGACTTTTTCGGATCCCGAACACCTTGCGAGGAGACCTGTATCATCATCAGGGCACTTATTACGCTGTTCCGCAGTATAGTACCTTACAATTTTGGGTACGTACAATAACCCCGTTGGACCCGTAAATAATAGGAACAATGAAACCCACCCGTGTGTCATCTACCATGCGTGGTACTCCTCTGTGTAACCTACATCATCTGAGTCTATCAAATCTATCACTATTTCTACCTCATCTAGCCTGGGAGGTACTAGGTGCTCTGTTGTGGGTTCTGGTCTAGATCTAGCCCTCCTAGGTTCTCTGATAGCTAGCTCTTAACCATATGTCTAGCTCTAGGGGAACATTCTGAGCCGTGCCAAATTGTCGTGATACTCTCTTCACCTAAAAAATTTCATCCACGCATGGAAATCGATCCTCCGACCACATACTCCTCCAAATACACCACAAATCTACAACATCCTCAAGCCATCCCCATAGTGATGGTATGGCCTCTATATAACTTCCTCAGGCCCCAACCTATCTATCAGTGCCATGTGGATATCTGTGAAACCCAAAAATATTAATCCACCTCCTTGTATGTATCTCTGGCCTAGCCCACTCTCGTTGTGGACCTCTAACCGGTCTCAACATGGCTATATACTCATACACCCATATTTGTAATAGTATAGTGGCTCCTATCCAACCACAATGCTCATCATGAGTAAATCGATATAGATCTCTATATAGGTGGGATAACACACATCGTGCCCATGCGTTTCTAGTACCCTCCTCCTCTATCTTTCGACATATATCATGCATCTTATACAAGATTCCTACACCTCCTCCCTCCACTGCTATAGATGAAGAAATCAAAACTTCTATGAACTTCCACAAGCACAGAACACCAAACCATAAGATAACATCCAAACTAATATGGGCCTCAATAGGTACTCAAGCCCATGTAAAATACCGTCTAGCAATACACATCTATCTCTCCATATCCTCAAATGACATCACCTGTACTCTCTCTCTAAAAATTGGTAATCATAATATGCGATATACATCCTCTAAAGTATCAGTCATCTCCCTCGTCGGTAACCACAAATGTGCATGTATCTACACACCACCTCTCGCATAGTGTAGTCAACATAGGAATTTTGTGAGGCACATCCCCCATCCATGCTATATACTAGAGGATGTCACGGTCCATGACATCACAATCCTCATTTGACAAGTCCAATCTAAGAAACATACTCAAATGACGATCATCGTGGAAATCCATCTAGTGAATATCCCTTTACACATCACAAAACAACAATAAACATAATAGCAGAACACTACACAAATCAAAACACACTTTCTTATCAAATTAATACACATCTAACATCAAATTTTCACCATTTTAAGCCATATACACATGTTTTGGACCAGGGCACCTAGATGCAGGACTGAGGTGCCCAAGAGCATGACACTAGCACTCGGATCTGGGTGATCCTATCCTAGGGGTCACTAGTACCCTCACCGCTCTTGTCCAGGTCTCAAACTCCGAGAAAATTAAAAATCTCCAATTTTCAAAAATTCAACAAAAATGACTACTACACCGTACATTTTAAAAAAAACAACACTTTTACCAACTCCGCAGTTGTGTGTGACGCTACGAAGGTCGCCACCATCTGAAACCAGCTAGGATGTGCTGCTCTCACCTGCAACATTTTCACTCACTTTGCACTTAATCTCACAATCACGCCAAAAATAAATGAAGTGACTAAATAATTTTTCACTTCACTACTTATAGTTACTTTTTCACCTACTTTACTATAGTCATTATTTCATGCTTATTCTCACATCTAATACACACCACACCATTTTTGTGATATCTTGAGCATTTCTACTTTGATTTACACCCTATATGTGGCATTATTTTTAGAATTCTCCCTACGACCATAACATACACATTACATGTACCTTCTCTCTCCTTGAATTTGTCTTCCTTCCAATTCATACACATTTTTTATGATTTCTATCACTTTTTATCCATTTCGTGCTTACTTTCATCTTGACAGTCATTCTTCTCATCACTTCCCCTTTCACCAAAAAGGGGTCATATCATTGGGGTCATCCTATAATCCCCCTTAAATTACCATGCGATTAATTAACACTACAAACTCATCATTTTACAACATTTGCTAATTCACCGTGCAACATCTCACTATTAATTCCCCTTAATGACCTAATCTAGGGGAAACAAATGTACAATTCTTTTATGTGACATTTCATCACTTCCTCCCTAATGACATAACCTGGGGGCAACAAGTTTTTAAATATTTCCATGCGATTATTCACTAATTTCTATTGATCCCCCCTAATGACCTAAGCGTAAAATCTCTCTACAAGTAATGAATAAAATAAAATAAAATAAAATCAATCAATCAATGTGTTCAAATTTATAACAATTGAAATCATATAATCAATAAAAATTCAACACAATCGACCTCCTAGATGACCAAACTTGGGAGTTACATGTGGCCTCCTAGATGACCTAACTTGGGAGATTACATCTACTACTTTCCTAGATGACCTAACATGGGAAGTTATTCTATCTATTTGGCATTTTCTTCTAGATGACCTAACTTGGAAGCCATCATACATTTCACATTTACTTCTAGATGACCTAATATGGAATCCATCACATTATGGTGACACCCGTGGAGTGGGGGCAAGAGTACCTTTCCTATACCACTCCTATATGGGTCAATTGTTTGATAAAAATGATTTGGATCCAAAACCCAAAGAAAATTGTTCTGATTTCATCTGTAGTGGCTAGATCTTGAGGATTTAGTTAGAGATTGGAGAATAACACACTTTTCTCCCTACACTCTTCCTTTGGCGGAGGATGCCCAAATCCTTTGATTGATTATTTGTATACACACATTCAGGTCAAGAATCGATCAATCCCTAACCCATATCATCATCATCATACAACATTTGAAATCATCAATCATCTAATATTTCTCTCATCACTCTCATTTAGTGCACTTTTACATTCTTCACTACATTGCATGGATCAACATGTTGATCCATAGTTTGACACAATATATGGCTCTTTTGGAACGATTTGACTACCACATGTGCACGTTCTACTACAACATGGGATTTTTTGAATTTCTCTTAGGTACGCATCTCTATCTACTCTATGTTACTGAGCTTTCCACTCACCACCATAAAGTGGGGGAAAATGTAATAAAAAATCACACACTTACTATTACATTTATATTGCTAAATATGTTATTTTATATATGGATCTCGCATGAGAAAAATATTCACTAATGACCTATCCCCTAGTCCTATCGTTAGTTATTTGGTCGTCATCATCATTTGTCTTGCATAGTAATAAGTTGTTTGCACATTTCTAGTCATCTCTCAGGGAGTATCGGGTGTCGTTATTTAGTCATTTTTCATCTGTAGTATTTGACTAAGGTGCCTAGGGTATAACTGGGGTGCCCATGGGATCCCTAGTCCTTATTTTAGGCACCCTTGTCATGGAAACACTTACATCTAATTTAGATTTTTGAGGTCAGTCTTTATAATTTTCTCTCTCACTCCCCTAGGTACTAGTCGGCATGTTAGGTCATTAGTGTCAAAATTTTAGTAAGAAATTCTTATATAAACATAACATACTTACTATCTTATGGGTGGAATATCTACCATCAAGGGCTAGGTATTTAGTAAGGAAAGGGACTGCATTTGGGCATCATTGCATCACACACACTACATAAGAATGGTTGTATTCATTTTATTCCATCCACCATTTATGTTTTACATCTAGATATTGCCCCTATCTCTGGATCATTGGTGCCAGGGAACCATAGGAACATAATTACACACACAAGACCATATAACTACATTGGTTCTAGAATGTCGTGTAGTGCTTAGTTGTAATTCCACCATTGTGGCATCTAAGGTTAGTCTGACCCCTTCATATGCATCTTTATTTTTTAGGAGTTTGATGCTTTGTATGTGGTTTTACAGGTAGATCTTCATTACATGTTTATGACAACATAAGTGAAGTTACTGTGACAACCACGTGAGAAGGATCGAGACATTACAAAGATCTAGTGACACTTCCAAATTCAAGTCCTAAGATGTTCTATAGAACATAGTTCTCATACTACAGATTAGGGCGCCCACAAACGCCCTGATCCTCTCCCAGGCACCCCAGTCTAGGTAAATATTCATCTGCTGTAATTTTTTGGGTTGTATCATCATACTCTACTTCATCCGCACGTCATCTTGTTTAGTCTTGAATCACAATGAGGTAAGTTATTTTTAGGTTAATACTTTATCTCTCTTATTTCAATTACTTCACTTTTTTTAAATATCAAATAAAATTAGTTAGCATCTACATTTCAGTTTACACTATTTATTTCATTCTTATAATATCTAGATTAACTCATAAAATTTACATTTTAGTTAATCAATAGTATAGTATGAGATCGAGACTAAATAATTACCCAAAGTGTATGGTTTTGTGTCTACATTTTCCCCCACTTTATGTTGGTGAAAAAAATTATCGGTAACATAAAATAGATAGAGATGTGTACTTAATATCCATGTAGAGTGATATAGAAAACATGTTGAGGGACTAGACAAAGCATGGAGTGAAAAAAGATGGAACATGGAGACTAAATATACAAAAGCGTAAAAAGTGATGAAAGTGAACCTATGGATGAAACATGTGTGTATGTATTGATGTGTGTGGTGTACTTGCATGGTTAGTATTGTGTGTGTGATGTACCCGCTATGTGTGTGACATGGACTGTTTGCTTTGCATATAGATGGTTGTGCAAAAGAGAATACGATCAAGTAGTTAAATATACATGTATACGTGTAATGCATAAAAAACACATGTATATATGTAAAAATCATGTAAATAAAGTATGAAAATGAAAAGGAACATGTGCACCTGATCTATGATGAGAAAAAGGGTGTAGAAAGGATCTTGTAAATGTCAATGAATTGCAAGTTTTTAGGTGATCTCATGCCATTGGACGAAGAAGTGTAGGGAGGAAAGTATGATTTATTCCCCAACCTATAACTACTTCATGAGAACTGAAAAGATCTCTGTACTGTCTATTTTTTTGTGTGATCCGATGTAATTGGCCGAAGGAGTATAGAGAGGAAGGTCTTGTTTATCCTATAACCTGTAACTATTCCCCAGAATGCTAAGGATAAGCTACCTTGTAAAAGCAATTGTGTATGGAGTGCTGTAGACTAGTCTGAACCCACTCATTGTGAAAACCACTTTGTTATGGTAAAAAAAGTGAACTGTATAGATACTGTGTGTAAACCCAAATGATGCCCCCTCTTTGGTGGTACATACAATGTCACAGATAGGAGAATGCGACCCAAAAGAGGATTGAACACAGATACTGTGTCCTACAATGGGAAGGAGATGAGTTTGGTAGAAACCAAGGCACATGCAAATATCTTGCTAGGAAACAAGTGTTAATATAGACAAGCATGCATTTATAAGACAAAGTGTAAGCTATGTAGACAATGTAGAAGTTGGAATGGAAGTAAACACACAAGAAGACAATGTAGGTTGCATAATGTGAGTTGCAAACATGGGACACCACTCATGGGTCATATGAAACTCAAGGCCATAGTGGCCATAAACAAACATGTGTGCACAAAAAACAAAGGGCAAAGCCCACAAATAAGAAAATGCAATAGCAGACAATGTAACAAACAAGTATGGAAGAAAATATCCCTACATGACAAATGTTGCACATAAAACACTTGTTAGCATGTTAGAAAGATAAAACATATATCAAAGCGTGCGTAAACAAAGAAAGTAGTGCACTATGAACACAAATGAAACAATAACACCTATAGTCTACTAATGTGGATGCCCCTAGGAGCCACTAGGGGACCGGTACTAGGTCAAAGCATCCATGTTGTGTGTAATAGATTTGTATAGTTTGTGATCACAACTAGAAAAGAAAGTGAAGGCACATGTGTGTATGGTAAAAGTAATGACAAACAAAATATCTATCAAACATGCATAATAAAGCATACATGTAAAATTATGAGTAAGCAAGAGTAAGTGCAACCATAAAATGTAATATGCTATGGATGGATGGAATGGAATTAAGTGTGAATGATAGGAGCCGAGTGCCCCCCAAGTGAATGGAGTTGTATGCAATGAGGTTTATTTATTATTCCCCCTTAGCAGTCAATAATGGATGGTAAATGAGAGTGTGCCATCAAGAAATGATCAAAGTATGTGTTGTGCAATGCGATGTGGTGAATGTGTAGTGAAGATATGTGACCTAAAGATGAATTGTGCATGATGCTATAACCTAAGCGTATATTATGAAAAGATAAATAGAAAGGAGTGGTGATTTATTCTAAAGCGTATACCACTAAATGATGTAAACAAAAGTGATGATTTAGCCTATCACAATGTTTCACACGGAATGTTTCGGCTCTGCAGAATAGACTTGCTTCTATCCTATCATTCCTTTGAGAAACAGATAAGGGTTAGGGCTAGGAGGAATACCTGTTGAATGTTGAGATGGTGTGCGCGTACCGTAGAGAGAGATCAGATCGACTGCAAAGAACTCCTTTTTGTCTTGGAAGGACTACCTACAAGTAAGAATACAAGACCACAAGATTTTAATAAGACAACAAATGAGGGATCTGCCTTAGGCCCAGGAAATATAAAAACTTCCTTTCGAAGGTGGTCAGTTCCCCTTTTAATACGATTTAACATAAATGATAATATAGAAAGCTATTGCAAAATCATGATTTAGGTATCTCGTTACAAAGCAATAGAAACTAAACTATCAATAATAAAGCGCCACTTTGTTTGTTCGGTTACTGGTCGTTGATACGTTCAGGTTGAGTTATAGGGATAAAACAGGATGGATTTGGGGTTGTTAGGTGGCAAATAGGCAAGCAAAAGGTTTTGGGGTATAAGTCACAGTGACCGACGGCGGTCACTGGGTAACCGACCGCGGTTAGATAACCGCTACCGGTAGAGGATAAACTATACCGGTAGGGGCAGCAATCTAAGTGCTTCTGGATAGAAGTTGGTTGCAAGGTGATTGTGGAGTTTTTAGGATTGGTGGATGGCTGAGGGGAATGATGGGAGGATAGGGAAGACTCAGAGTGTGGTAAAATGGCCTTCTAGCCAATATCAGGGTGTGTGGGTGAAAGTTCAGTGCAGTAGTGGCTGGTAGTAGATCTAGGAATAAACTTATGATTACTATTAATCAACAGGCTCAAGAAAATGGTGCTTAGAAACATATAACATACTACTTACTTGCCCCTGATGCAGATGCAAGTTTCAGGACTGTGATGATAAAGACAGGACCCAAGTTGGATGTAGTTTTCTTTTCTGATGCTCGGATGAGTGTTACTGGGCTCTGGTTATTCAGTTGCAGTCTTGGGCTTGACGTCCTTCTCTGTAAACTCTTCTTGTTTCTTCACTTGTCTCTGCTCGGCCAAGCAAAATCTGGATTCTCTCGATGGTTTCTCCTTCTCCCGATCAAATGAAAATCTGATCCTTGTTTTTGGTTGGAAGTGGTCATTTACGGGGAACCGATGGCGGTTACGCAACCGACGGCGGTCGAGTAGGAACCGGTATCGGTCCAGTCAAAGTGGGCTATTTTTGGTAAAATAGCCAGCTTTCCCTCCTTTTCTTCCGAGGGATTGGTAGCGGGCTTGGTCAAGTCATTATGAAGTTGCTTTTAGGTGCGGATGAGGAGTAATTAGTCATAGGTGTGGAATTAGACCAAGTTATAGGTCTTAATTAGGTTAGTTTAGGGTTAAGACTAGGTCACGATGAGGTGGCGACATGAGGTGGCAGGTATGGTGATGTGGATTTATTAATTATAAGGTAATTAATAAATAATTGTGTAAGGTTTAGGTGGTGAGGTTAGGTTGCGAAATGCGATGCGGGTCACAAGGGGTCGTAAGACACAAATTTGGTGTCTACATTAGCCCCTTATTGTCGTGTAGTTTGTTTTGTAAAGCTGCACGAACAATAATAAGAAGTGGTTACTCCTGTTAAGGGTATAGGTAATCCCCCTCAAATCTATCACAGATTGAGGTAGCGTGAAATCAGGGATAGGGTTGATAAAGGGTAAATGGTGTTGAGATGAGGGTGAGATGGTGGGGTAGGTCCAAAGAAGAAGACGCACGTTGAAATGCAGTAGTGCGACCAGGGTACATGATTTGACTAGCAAACCAGCAATGCATAGGCAGAGGTCGATAGTTTATCCAAACAAGGGTGATATAATCCTGGTATCCAAGGCATAGGAAGTAGCTCCAGGGTATATAACAGGTAAGGTACAGGAATGTTTAGGCATGTTCGGCAGTACCAAATGGTTGGTTTGGTTGAGATAAACGTCACGGTCTAGGTCTAGGAAAAGTTGGTTGATAGATCAAGTCAAGGACCCTAATCATGCTAAAACACGAACAGGTGCGCTAGATTGAACAAAAGGCTACTAGGTGGATAAAAGTGTATGTTGTTGATGTTGGGCAAAGTAGTTAAGTGGTACGGCCTTGGGTCGTGCTAATTGATGAGTGAGGGCCGTGGGTTGGGCCAAGTTGTTGGGTTGCGGCCATGGGTCGGGCCAAATGGTTGGGGTGAGGCCTTGGGTCAAGCCAAGTTGTTGGGTTGTAGCCTTGGGTCGGGCCAAATGGTTGGGGTGAGGCCTTGGGTCGGGCCGGATGGTTTGGTTGCGGCCTTGGGTCGGGCCAAATGGTTGGGTTGCGGCCTTGGGTCGGGCCAAATAGGTTGGTTGCGGCCTTGGGTCGGGCCAAATGGTTGGGGTGAGGCCTTGGGTCGAGCCAGATGGGTAGGTTACGGCCTTGGGTCGGGCCCGTTGGGTAGGTTACGGCCTTGGGTCGGGCCAAGTTGTTGGGTTGCGGCCTTGTGTCAGACCAAATGGTTGGGGTGAGGCCTTGGGTCGGGCCGGATGGTTTGGTTGCGGCCTTGGGTCGGGCCAAATGGTTGGGTTGCATCCTTGGGTTAGGCCAAATAGGTTGGATGCGGCCTTGGGTCGGGCCAAATGGTTGGGGTGAGGCCTTGGGTCGGGCCGGATGGGTAGGTTATGGCCTTGGGTCGGGCCGGTTGGGTAGGTTACGGCCTTGGGTCGGGCCGGATGGGTAGGTCATGGCCTTGGGTCGGGCCAAATAGGTTGGTGGCGGCCTTGGGTCGGGCCAAATGGTTAGAATGTTTGCAGCAAAAGGTTGATATAGGTGATGTGGGTGAAAAAGGGCAAATAGTAAATAAGGGTAGAAATTGGGGGAAATTTGGAATAAAACCGATGTCGATTCTATATGACCGATATCGGTTTATGGTACCGATACCGGTTCCTTAGGGTACAATAAAACCGATATCGGTTATGGGCGAAAAACCTATAAAAAGAAAAATACGGCCTGTCATTATCACTTTTGCAATTTGGAAATCAATTTGAGTTGTCTGACGTGGAGAGTTAAGATTGGAGCATTAGTTGCGTGAGGTGGCGCTATTTGAATGGAGGAGTTAGTTGTTAGTGGGCCCAAGTGAGGAGGAGGCAGCAGTTGATTGGTGGAGGACCCAGAAGAGGACATTTGGAGCCATGGCACAACCAGGAGGAGTAGGAGGGGCTGGACCAGCTGGACCACCACCACCCATCCCTCCACGATGACGTGTCGTCGTACGGGTAGGTTCGAAACCCCTCATTGTGTGTATTTTATTGCATTATGCTATATTTGGGGTTTGGGTAGGAATGTACATTTTTTAGGAAATAATTAGAAAATGGAAATGATTTGAAAAAGAGAGAGGATAGATAGGTGAAATAAGCCAAGGTGGCTGGGTGGGTTAGGTTTTTTAGGGTATTTGGGTGGGTAAATTGCTAGAAAAAATGAAAAAATGTAGGTGGGTGGGGGGGGGGCCGCGCGGGGTTCGGCTCTGGGAAGTTACAGCGACCGGCATCGGTCACAAAATTTTAGGGGCAAGGGTGTTTTGTGTTGGACCGGCGGTCAGTCATGGACCGGCATCGGTGGAAAGGGGACCCGCGGTTGGTTATGGGTGACCGGTACCGGTCCTTAGTGATTTTTAGCTATTTTTGTTGGTTTAGGTTATGTTGTTGTTTTTGAGTTTTTTGTTGGTGATTTGGGTATGGTTTGGGTTGGGGAGGGGGTGTTGTGGTATTGTTTGGGTGTTTCAGTATAGGTGCGGTCCTGACTTAGGTTTATGTCAATTTGTTGGTGTGGGTTGTGATTTTGTTTTTGAGTTTTTGGATGTGGTTTGGGTATTTGGGCATGGTGTAGGGTGTTTGAGTATGGTTTGGGTTGTGTTGTTGTTTTAAGTTTTTAGATGTGGTTAAGGTATTTGGGCATGGTTTGGGTCGTTTGAGTATGGTGTGGGTTGTTTGTTTGGGTGTGAAGAGGGAGGGGGAATAGCGTAGAAGTTTTTAGGGGAAGATAGATGGGCGTAGACGTGTGGTATGGAGTCGGGTTGTGGTCGGGGGGATAAAAAAAAAACGGGGGGGGGGGGGGGTATAGAGGGTATAAGTAGATGTTGTGATAAAGAGTAGGGCTAATACTATGGGTTGGTTTTGTAGGCACGTCAGCAGCTGACGATGCAGGATAGGATGCCCCCACTGTTGGTACGGATGTGGCCACACGTATCCGCAGCACACTGGGGTATCATGCGCGAGGTGGGACTCGGCGGAGTCCAGCGGTACAGAGCGATCGATAGGGATCATAGTTTGATGGTCGCCCTCATCGAGAGATGGGATCCGGCGACCAATGTGTTCCATCTCCCGACTAGGGAGATGACTATCACATTGGAGGATGTGTATCGTATCCTTCGACTGCCGATTGAGGGAGAGGCAGTCTTTCAGGTGGACGCAGAGACTGCCATGGATAGCATCCTACAGGTTTTCGGGGATGCAGCCGCGCTATTGACGTATCACAGCGCGAGCATCGGGTATGGGGATATGTACCGTGCGCATCGCCATGAGACATGGCTTGCCATGTTGATGATGATCGGGATCACCTGCTTTGCCCTCCCGGACTCAGAGGGAGGCCGCTTTCCACGGGCGCTGATGGGGGTTCTACACGAGATGGTGGAGGAGCACACCTGTTATGCTTGGGCACCAGTATACCTGGTACAGTTGTATCGAGAGCTGTGGGGCTATCGCCGGATGAGGCGATTCGGGATTTGTTCGACGTTTTTGCTGCATTGTTGGGCATATGAGCACATCATATGCCTTAGACCAGTAGGGCTGCCCCAGCAGCCAGGGCCACAGGTCATATATAGATACGACTTTCAGAGGTGGTTGGGGGTCGTGGGCCAGCCACGAGCAGTGCTTGCAGGGCGGGACGTCGCTTATTACAGGCATTTATTAGAGGGCCTGACAGCGGTAGATATCGTATGGAGACCTTACAGAGGTCATCACCCGCGCAGAGGAGCCCGATTACAGTTGCGCTTGATCCAGTACACTTTCTGGATAGCAGGACGGAGGCCGGGAGAGTATGAGAGGATACCCCTAGAGAGGGTACGTAGGTAGATGGGGCTGTGACAGGACGAGCCACCTCCCTTCCTTCAGTACTGGAGGGATGATGTAGAGGCCGCACTGCCTGCACCACAGCCCTTGGACCCAGATTGGGTTGCTGAGAGGCCAGCAGATGACACTGTAGATGATGCTGGTTATACGGGAGCATATATGGTTTGGTGGGCTAGTCAGAGAGTAACGAGGATAGCACAGCCTGCACAACCAGACTTGGCAGTGGTGATAGCAGAGTGAGATCAGCTCAGGGGCCAGGTATAGTTATTACAGGGGCAGCTTGTTGCTGCACAGGCACAGATAGGTGTTTTACAGGGGCAGCTAGCCCAGGCTCAGGTACAGGCACAGGCACCACCACCAGCAGCGGCACAGCCACAGCCCCAGGCACAGGTACAGGCACAGGCACCACCACCAGCAGCGGCACAGCCACAGCCCTAGGCACAGGTATAGGTACCATCATGGCCATAGGCACCACTAGTAGCACCAGCACAGGCACAAGGGGCACTGGTAGTAGGTGTCAGGGGACCAGCCCCAGTACCTACAGTGGCTCGAGATCATTACATGGAGGCTAGAGCGGAGGCCCGATACTATCAGGATATTCTTGATGATACCGGGGCTGATTATCAGCCTTATACGGCACATAGAGCAGAGACCTCTTGGAGCCAGAGGTCTCAGGGAGGTGCAGCCACAGCTGGTGGGTCCGTCACAGGCAGGAGGCCAGAGGTAGGACAAGGACTAGCAGGCAGACAGGCAGAGGGAGGTGGAGAGAGCTGAGGGGTCCCTGCACATTTTGTATATAGGACATGGGCACCGGTCTGCGAACCGGTTGTGTTGATAGAGGCCTACATGCGTATTTATTCATTTATTCATTCATTTATTGTAGATACCGGCCTGCGAGCTGAGTATAGGTTGTACAGTTGATACTGGCCTGCGAGCCGAGTATGTTTTTGATATGAGAGACTGGCCTGCGAGCCGAGTCGAGATTATTGATAGTTATTGTGGCCTGCGTGCCGGCTTTGTTGTATTATGAGATCACAAAGGCCGCGATGCAGGGCACATTGTATATTTGAAACTTTGTATATATATAGATATGATGATTTGACCCACATGCTGTGCGTAAAATGCGTTAAATGTTTTGTCGATGGTTTGTGATATGTGATGTATGATGAGTTTGATTGACATGGTGTTATATATTAATGATGTTGATGTCTTTTGTTGATGGGATGTATATAGATATAAATGATGAGTTTAATTGACATGTTATATTATGAAATGTTGTATGTTTGGTCACTGGTGTGTGAATATTAAGTGGTTGTATCTGATGAGTTGGATCCAAATGGTGTATAGATTGATAGTTTTTTGATATCCTTAGTTGATGGCTTGTTTGTTTTTGGTAATATAGATAGATGATATTGATGAAATTGTAATGAGATGTGGATTTAATGAAAAATATGGATAATGGTGTTGTTCATGTAGGAAAAAGGGACGGGCGCCACAAAAATTTGCAAAAATGAAGAGACAACTTAGGTTTAAGCAACAAGGGGTAACTTGACCGATATCGGTTATGTAACCGATGTCGGTAGATATATGACCGGTATCGGTTATGCAAGAATTGTTTTCCTAAAAATAGAACTGCTGGGTTGGCAACTTAAGTTCTTATTTTTAGCATTCTTATTTTTAGAGTCATGAAACACGTTAAATATGCGAATGCGACGCTGTTTGACAACTGCTATAGGTAATTGCATGAAAGAATTTGAGTGATAAGGAGGAAAGAGACAGGTGAAGTGAGCGTGGGCTGAGATTCAGAAGGCAGAAAGACAAGTTATATTTGAAGAGGGTGGTGAACATGGTTGAATGAGGAGAAGCATCCAGCAGGCAGGGATGAGGGGGAAGACATGTTCCGCCCCAAGCTGCTGCATCCGGAGAGGTAAATTGTTTGGGTGTAATTTGATTCTTGCATGTGTTTGTAAATAGTATGAAAGAAGTGTAAGTGGGTAAAGATTAGAAAAAAAGGTGATAGGCAAGGGTTGGGGATGGTATGAGTGCTACGGGGCAGGTAAACAGGGTGGGCCTGTATGTTTTTAGGTAAAAATAGGAGTAAACGGGCTTCATAAATATCGAAGGTGTATGTTTGAAGCAGGGTAGGTATATTTTGATAGTGACCGGTATCGTTTATAAGTAACCGGTATCGGTTAGCAAACTGGTATCGGTTATGCATAACCGCTATCGGTTACTGTAAGGGTTTCCAGATTTTGAGAAAAAACCCATAGAGATTTGTTCTTTTGAATAATTATGTGTCGTTTTGATGTATGCAGGTAGAAGCAAGGTTAAGGATGAATGATACTGTGCCAGCGTTGTTGTCACGAATCCGAGTGGATGTAACACCAGCTGAATGGGCATTGATAAATCGGTTGGGGTTAAGTGGAATCCGCTATTATTCAAGAATTGCGCGTAACCATGCTATGTTGCAGGCGTTGATTGAGAGATGGAATCCAGAAAAGAATACCTTCTATCTACCAACATGGGAGATGACAGTGACTTTGGAAGATGTGTTCCGTATTTTGAGACTCCCAATGATAGGAAAAACAGTGTATCAGGCGTTGCCCAGCGCGGGGCGGGCAGCGATAACAGTAGTATTTGGGTCAGCTGCACGAGATTTGACACAGCGAGGTTTATCATTTACGTATGGTACAATGTATGCAACACACCCTGAGGAAACAAGGTTGGCCGTGCTATTAATGATAGCGGTGGGGTATTATGCATTGCCGAGGGTGGAAGGTGGAAGATTTCCCAAAGCATTGATGAGTGTTATTTGGGAAATGATAGAAATGAGCGTGACATTCGCATGGGCACCCGCATATCTGGCAGAGTTATATAGGGGTTTATGGGCATGCAAGCGAAAACACAGGATGACACTGAATTGTTCATACTTATTACATTATTGGGCCTATGAGCATATTGTTTGTGTACGTCCAATAGGCCGACCCATTGAGTCGGGAGAGACAGGAGTGCAAAGGTTGGGATTCAGATGATGGGTCCAGACAGAACAAGAAGCGAGATCCCAGGCCGTGATAGATGACATCGAGTATTATAGATAGGTATGGGAAATGGTGACTGTTGCGGATATTTGTTGGAGGCCGTACGGGAACTATATGGTCACAGAGCACATAACTGAGGAGTTGAGGGGTGTAGAGCGATTGAGGTGGATTGCAGGGCATAGGCCGGGTGAGTACGAGAGGATTCCTCTAGATCGCGTGCGGAGACAATTTGGGTTCATTCAAGATATTCCTATGACATATAGACCATACATGAGGATCGACGCCGAGGCAGCATTCTCACCTCCCCGGCCGACACCTCCAGAAGGGCCAGAAGAGATAGCAGCCAATCATAGGGTTATGGATGCGGGAACGATGGAGGCCTATAGAGTATGGTGGGTAGCAGAGCTGCGAGGTGCACATGAGTGCCCTGACATAGCTGTGATTACAGTGGAGAGAGATCGTCTGCAGGATTTGGCTTGCCAGCTTCAAACACAGGTGAATGAGACAATGGGAATGTTAGAGGCTTCACAGCTACGAGTGGAGAGACTGGAGGCAAGATTCCTCCACGCGAGAGGACGTATTCGTATGTTACAGGAGATGTTGGCGGATCAATGGGAGGAACCAATGGCAGTGGCACCTTTGAGGATGGAGAGGCCAGCTGAGAGGCATCGATGATCACGATCACCACCTGATTCGGGAGGAGGTGCAAGAGTCTAAGTGGATTTTATAGGAATATTAGAATAAATAAGGATGCCGACCTGCGAGTCAATGATAGAGAAGATGTATTTGGTTAACATCTAAAATAAAACTAAAGATGTATGTTCTTTTGAGTGATGATAATAATAAGAATGGTTGTGTTTTGGATGTTGTTTTTGTTTGTTTTGAAAAAGGATAAAGAGGAACGTTGGCAAATAGAAATACACAAAAAATATTTATATTTACAACACATGATAGGGTATGGTAGGGGATGGTCGAGCTAACCTTGGGAGACCCCATGTCTCCTAAGTGCTGCCTACATAGCCCATTGCACAAAGCAAGGAAGGGCCTCAGACCGATGTAGTTCTCCCTTAGGAGCAGGGAGAGGTGAATTCAGGAAATTTGGTTGTGGTTAGGCAATTTTGTTGGTTAGTAAAAATTTGATGTTGGTAGGGTAATGTTGTTGGTGTTGGTAGGGTAATGTTGTTGGTGTAGGTATGGGTGAAGCGAAAGTTAGCATACCCAAGTAGTAGGGAATCGTGTCCTGATTAAGGTCAACACACAATCCTAGAGCCGAGCAAAAGAGGCAAGAGTGTCCCATAATTGAGAAGAGCTAAACAAACCACATATTAATGTAGGATGAGCTTGAATCCCTAGGTACCTTGCATAGGCGAGAAGTCGATAGGTGAAAAGAGTGGTATAATCACAATATATCGGATATACGTCACGTCCCTTGAGTTTTGGTGCTTTGACAAATGGTGAGGTGAGGTGGTTGATGTGGGCGAGGGTGCAGAGAACTTATTATAAGATGATGATTCTGACAAAAGAAAACCAAACCTAAATAGACAAGTCCATGACTCAAAAGTGCTTTGAAGTACTGCTTTTATTTTTATTTTTCTGGATATAGACTGATCGATGCGGGAAGTCTACATGGGATACGTAGTTTGTTGTTCTTGAGGTCTTCACGAAGCTGATCAATGTGAGAAGCTTCTAATAAAGGCTAACTGTGTATAGCTGTCCTTCAAGGGAGCAGTCTATTTATAGTAGCAGATGCAGTGTTTATGTATAGCTGTCCTTTGGGGGAGCAGTCTATATATAATAAGAGCAATAGTTTGGCATATAGCTGTCCTTCAAGGGAGAAGTCTATTGTATAAGTTAGAGGTCTAGATGTCCGTTGGGCATGAAGCATCTAGTTTTTTGTAAGAAGTTTGACTCAAGAAAATCCCATAAGTGTGTAATTAAGAATGTGTCATTTTGATACTTTGAAGTCATGGACTAGACTAAAAAGGGGAAGGCATCTTTTAAGGGGAGGTGATAATCAAACCATATGAGCTTGATTGGATTTTGAGATGTAAGAAACAAAGTGTATGCGGTGGTAAATGAGCTCAAGGGATGAGCGTAAGGTAGATAAGCAGTGATATAACACTAATTTCAACAGTAGAATGGTCGAAGATGCAAGGCATTAAGGGGCTCAGGCTCAGGTTTACCATTAAGCGAAGCTAAATGATAAGTCCCTGATCCATAAGTGTGAGTGATAATGTAAGGCCCAATCCAATTAGGAGCAAATTTTCCACGTTTACTCTTTTCTAGTTTGGTTACATATTGATTCTCTTTGAGGACAAGATCACCAACCTTAAAAGTATGCTCATGAAGCCGTTTATCATAAGCACGCTTGATGTGTTTTTGGTAGATTTGAAGGTGATCAAGAGCCGTAAGATGACGCTCGTCAAGAAGCTCTAATTGGGCTAACCGCTCTTGGCGGAAATCATTGTTGGTGAGAATATCCTGAAGAGATATTCTGAGGGAGGGTATTTGTACTTCGAGAGGAAAGACAGCCTCGGTACCATATAACAAAGAAAATGGTGTGGCATTAGTGGAGGTATGAATTCTAGTACAATAAGCCCAAAGGGCAAAGGGAATGTGATCATGCCAGTTTCTTCCGGACTCATTGACAACTTTCATGAGGATTTTGGTTAGGCTTTTATTAGAAGATTCAGCCTGACCATTGGCCTGCGGATAGTAAGGCGATGAGAAACTAAGTTTGATACCAAAGTTGTCACAAAGGTCTTGTAACAACTTATTTTTAAAATATTTACCATTATCTGTTATTAGGCGATGAGGAATACCAAAACGACAGATAATGTGATGGTTAACGAATTCAACAATTTTTTCTTTTTTGATTGAAATGAGTGGAATGGCCTCCACCCATTTTGTGTAATATTCAGTTGCTGTGATTATCCAACGGTGACGTTGTGAAGAGGTCGGGTGAATCTCACCAATAAGGTCTAAACCCCATTGTGAGAAAGGCCAAAGATCTCGTGTGACCTGTAGCGGATGGCTAGGAGTATGTTGAAGGTTGGCATGTTGTTGACACATAACACAACGCTTAACATATTCATAGCAGTCATTGTTAAGATTAGGCCAATAATAACCTAGGCGAAGGATTCATTTAGCCATGGCAAGGCCACTAAAATGTCCACCACAAATCCCATCATGGACTTGTTGGATGGTATAGGTGACCTCCGCGCCGGTTAGACATCGAAGGAGGATGCCATCAAAGCCACGTTTATAGAGGAGTCCCCCCATGACAACATAACGAGAAACACTTTTAAGAAAAGCACGTTTGCCGTTACTAGTAAGGTTAGGTGGGAGAACAGAGGTTGTAAGGTAGTCATGGAATTGGTGGTACCAGGTATCCTGCGAATTAGCAGACACATTATTTATCATACAAACAACCGGGGTTGAGTAGGATGGGGCAAAAAGTTGTTGGACCAAGACGAATATGTCAGAGTCAGTTGGTGAGGCAGGAATTTGTGAGGCTAAGCAAGCCATAGTATCCACAAATTTTTTAGTGGAGCGGGGAATGGTCTGGATAGAATAACGAGTAAATGAGGTCAAAAGTGAATCCACGTAATGTTTGTACTTTTGAAGTTCCTCATTCTTACATTGGTAGATGCCCATAACTTGATTGACTACCAATTGAGAGTCGCCAAAAATATTAATAGATTTGACACCTAAGTGTAACGCAACCTGGAGACCCAAAATAAGGGCCTCGTATTCCGCTGTATTATTAGTGCAGGGGAAATCAAGCCGGAATGAAAGAGGCATAGGTTCAGCGTCAAGAGGAATGAGAACAATGCCGGCTCCTCCGCCACACTGGCATTTAGATCCATCGAAGAAGAGGGTCATTTGATACGACTCTTCCCTGAGTGAAAGAGTGGCGATGAGTTCGTCGGGGAAATTAAAATTGGTGAATTGTTCCCCAGGTAAAGGGGCCTCCGCAAGTTGGTCTGCAATAGTTTGTCCTTTGATTGACTTCTGTTGTACAAACTCAAGGTCGAGGTCGGTGAGGAGCATAAGCCATCGGGTGATGCGTTGGTTTAGATGTGGTTTGGCATACATATAATGAATGGGGTCCATATTGGTGATGACAAAAGTTTTGTGATTCAGGAGGTAATGTCGGAGTTTGGTGGCTACGAATGATAGGGCTAGGCACAATTTTTCTACATGTGTATACCTAGTCTCGTAATCCACGAGAGTACGACTTATATAATAAATGGCTTGTTCTCGACGTGCCGAGTCCCGATGTGCGAGCATAGCTCCTATAGCATGGTCAGTGGTAGAAAGGTAAAGGTAGAAAGGACGATCATCCTGAGGTGGAATAAGCACAGGTGGCTGCAAGAGATAGGATTTGAGAGCTTCAAAGGCTTGGTGACACTCTTCACTCCATTGAAAGGCAATGTTCTTTTTAAGAAGGTGATGGAAAGGGTGACATCGATCCGAGAGTTGGGAGATGAAACGCCGGATGGATTGAAGTTTACCCTGCAAACTACACAATTGTTTGAGGTTTTTGGGTGGGGGCATTTCTAGGATAGCTTTGACTTTAGATGGATCAACCTCAATGCCACGCAAAGAGACGATAAAGCCAAGAAGTTTTCCTGAAAGAACACCAAAGACGCATTTCTTTGGTTGAAGCCAGACTGAATATTGTAACAGGCGATCAAAAATAATGGTTAAAACATCGAGATGTTCACTGCGATGTTTAGATTTACCAAGAAGATCATCGACATAATCCTCAAGGATAGTGTGCATAATGTCATGAAAAATGTAAGTCATAGCCCGCTGATAGGTCGCACCAGCATTCTTAAGGCCAAATGGCATGACACGATAACAGAAGGTTCCCCAAGGAGTTATGAAGGCAGTTTTATGTTGATCGGCCGGGGCTACCAAAATTTGATTGTATCCCGAAAAACCATCCATGAGAGAGAGCATTTCATGGCCCGCAGTGAGATCAACAAGTTGATCAATACTTGGGAGGGGGAAGTCATCTTTGGGGCAAGTGAGGTTAAGGTCTCGGAAATCCATGCATATCTGAAGTCCCCCCCGTTCGCTTTAGTGACAGGTACGATGTTAGAAATCCATTGAGGATAATCAATAGGCAAGATGAAGGAAACAGAAAGAAGTCGTTGAAGCTCTTCTTTGACCAAGAGGGCAATGCGTGGATGCATTTTTCTCAGTTTTTGTTTGACTGGTTTGGAATCGGGGTTTAGGGTGATGTTATGGACGGTAATGGTAGGATCAATTCCTGGCATGTCAGCGTAGGACCAAGCGAAAGCTTGGTTGCGGGTACGGAGAAAGGTAGTAAAGGTGGCTTGTTCTGATGTGTTAAGGGATTGTCCGATCTTCACAACGTGAGGATCCTCCTCTGTGTGGATGTTGATTTCTATAGTCGACTCATTCAACATGGTTTGAGTTTCAGATGGTAAGGCGCGTTGAATATAGGAGTCATCCACACCAAGGTAAGTGAGGATGGAGTCGTCATCCTGGCACTCAACAACATTAATCGAAGGCGAATCCTCTTCGATCATGTCTGGATACAGAAGGGGAAGAGAAGATGGGTCCTCATTATCACGTTGATAAGTGAGAGGACCTATGAAGATAGCATTTATGAAAAAAAAAGTTGGGAGGGATAGATTCAGGGTCTATCGACTCTGTGGGTGATGATGGCAAAGTGGGTGATGATGGTTTGGTAGGGGTGACGTCGTCTTCTTCCAGGATACAACTGACACGAGGTGTCTCCTGTGTAGGTGTTTCAGGAAAACCGAGACCACTGCGATCATTTTGTTTGCGTGTAGTCACGGGAATGAGTGTATGTCGGCCTTGCTCATAAAGACCAAAACCAAAGCCTTTCCAAGCACAGCGAGTCAAGAAGGTGAGGGCGAAACGACGATTTGTCAAGTATTGAAAATCGGATTGGAAGGGAACCACACCAAGAGGAGGTTCAGGGGTAATGGAGGATGCGTCAACACCCCCATACGTTAGGTTGGTGCGGCAATGGG
The DNA here is from genome assembly GCA_019776745.2 of Taxus chinensis. Classification (NCBI taxonomy): domain Eukaryota; kingdom Viridiplantae; phylum Streptophyta; class Pinopsida; order Cupressales; family Taxaceae; genus Taxus; species Taxus chinensis. The sequence continues at coordinate 74,587,902 of CM034155.1, read as the reverse complement.
GTGGTCCGTAAGAGATTACCTCCCCCACGCGACGGTCGTAGGTGGGATGTGCATGTAACTGTCCGTACTCCTGCGGGGTATGGAAAGAACTAACGTTATATAGGCGGTACTCCCCCAGCGTAAGGCGTTGAAAAACATCTACTAAGGGGTCAGAGGTTGGGATGTTATCTGCGGGAAAGGAAGTAATATTTGTAACGGCGGTTTCATTGGTTAAAGGCGTAGGTGCGTCGGAAGTAGATGGCTGGGTTGGATGAATGGGTGTCTTGACTGGTATAAGTACATCATTAGGGCGATACAACATATTACAAGTTTTGAAGGGGGGAGGATCAGCTTTTACGGTGTAGGACTTCCCCTCGTACTCAAATTTTATGCATCTATGTAAGGTGGAGGGAACGCATCCCATAGCCCGGATCCAAGGGCGGCCTAACAACATGTTGTATTGGAACTCTCCCTCAAGAACATAGAAGAGTTCGGGTAAAGTACGTGGTCCTACACGAATGTTAAGGATCACGGTGCCTAAAGTAGAAGTAATAGCATCATTGAATGATCGCAACATGATGGGGTTGGCACACATGCAACTAGAAGGGATATTCATTTGTTGGAAGGCTTTTGAAGAGATGATGTTTAGGCTAGCGCCCCCGTCAATCATAACACGACGTACCCGAATATCCCGAACGTACGCTGAAATGAAAAGAGCAGGGTCAGGATCTTCGGCACCAAAGTCGACAATTTCATCTTCGGAGAAACTGACAGCAGCGGCTTGCTGTACAGAGACAGAAGTGGTTGGGGAGATAGATTGTTTGGTGAGTGAAGCAACATGATTGGGTGTTAGAATAGAGGTAACAGGCAAGGTTTCATTAGGTAAAACCTCTATCCCTTGAAGGATCTCAACGAGAGCTTGTCGATGAGATTCAGAAGTCTGAATGAGATCATACAATGTCATTTTTACGGGCGATTGGTGAAGCTGTTTGATCATAGTTCGGTGGGCAATGCCATTAGAGACGGGATAGGCGGGTCCGCGAATAACCACTTTAGGTGGTGGTGCAATCGGGATGGTTGACGGAGAAAGAGATGCCGCGGGTGTGTTTTCTTTCGATTTTCCATTGTTTTTCTGCCCTCGAGTGGCAACACTAATCATATTGATCTCGTGAACACGAGAGGAGGAAGACGGTAGGGATAGGTCATGGTTTTCAAGAGGTGGGGCTGTAATAATGAAAGATCTTGGTGAGGCGGGGACAGGTGGTATAGGAGAGGGAATTGAAGCTAAAGGTCTCTCTCTTCGTAAGTTGTCTTTCTTAACTTTTCTATCTGAGAGAGGTGACGGGCGAAGTATGGTTTTCAACGCTTTACATCCCTCTACGTCATGTCCTGGTGTGCGGTGGTAAGCGCAGATTTTAGACTCATCGTAACCTATAGGTCGAGATTTAGATGGATCATAAGGTCTAAGTGGGGGTAGGGAAATAGTCGCATTCTCCACCAACATAGCAAGGATTTTGGCATAAGACCCTTTGAGTGGGTCAAAGTCAGAGGAAAATGAGGCTATTGACTGGGTCGATTCTGGTGATGACGTGGTGTGGTTGGTTTGTATGGGGGGTGGTTTAGCCAAGGAGTTTTGATAATGGGTTTTACCTAACCGTGGTTTCTTTGACGTAGAAGCTATGTTGGATGATGAGGCCACAGATGATGTGGTATCAGAAAAAAACCATGGGGAAATAGGAGTGACCGAAAACAAATCTTTTGATGATGGAATTTGTTTAGGGTTGATAGGTGGACATGATACGCGGGGTGACGGTGTTGGTATACCCTTGGATTTCTGTATGGGTGCAGAAGGCGTAGGTCACTTTAAAGAAAATGCAGGAGGTATGATATATTGATGTAAGGTAGAGGGATGGGGTCCCAATATGGAAGGTAGGTGTGACGATGATGGTTTTAGTTGTGATAGAGGCATAGGTTGAGGAGATTGAGTCTGTCTCCTAATGGGATGGATGGCTTTATTTTTAGATAAATCAAGCCGCTTAGGTGGGTGTGTTAGACTAGGTATGGGTGAGGTCCCAAGCGTAGGGGAAGATTTGGCTAAGTTAATAGAAGTGGACGAGGTATTTGGTAGAGATGAGGGGGGTGAAGATGAGGACATGGGCATTTTAAGCTTCTGTAAACACTTCGGGTATATGGTAGAGGCATCAGGATCAGTCATTTGCATTTGAGTAGAATATGGCATACTCAAACGTTCCCATAGAACCTGTCTATCTTCTGTGGAATGACAGTCCTCACGTGTGAATAGGAACTTTTGTATGGAAGAAAGGTGGGTTGTGATTCCGGTCCACTGTGGGTGTGATACAAGGGGTATATGAGGCACTGTATCAATGGGCGTTAAGAGGTCAACCGGTTGCTGAAAAGATTTAGGTGATGAAGGAATAATAGGTAGGAGGGCGTGTTTGAGAGGATCTGTCATGTTTAAAGAATGTGGTGATGTCAGTTCAAGAGGTTTCTCATCTAAGGATGACAAAAGAAGTGGCGAGCCTTCCTCTTGTACAACAAGAATGATAGAAGGAGACGTTTGGGAAATAGATAAATTAGATAACATCCACTCACAGTCTTGCAAGGACGTGGTGTAAGAAGGCTCATTTGTGAGAAGGGAACTCTGGGCAGTTAATTCCTTGATGGGTAAAGGAACAGCAAGGATTTCAGTTTGTCTTGATGGTGAGGAAGGGGGTTCGGTTTCCTGCGTTAGTGAAGAGGTTTGATTCAGAATTTGTTCGATAGAGGTCTTTGGCTGGGAATCGAAGACTGCATGGATCTCATGAACACTCTCTTCGGCTAAGATATCTTGGTTTAGATTACTGTTAGAAGAATGATTCGGGAATGGTTTGTTGAATATTTTCAAATTTCGGTTAGCAGGGGCATTAGGATTATCAAGGGCTATATCCCCTGCATCAACCATTTCCTGCACTATGTTTTTCAACATCTTGCAGTTCTCATGACTGTGTCCCTTCATGCGGTGGAAGTTACAGAAGTCATTTTCTTTGTACCAGGAAGGTATGGCGTGAGTGGAATCAAACCCGGAATGAGGTTTAACAGGAGGTAAGGTAATGGCTCCTGCTTTGAGCAATTTTTCCAATATCACGCCATATGTTTCTCCCAAGGGAGTGTAGTTGATGGGTTCTGCTTTATACTTATAGGTGGTTTTTGGTGGGGTATTAGATGGTGGTTGGGATTTTACCATCACCACGTGCATGGCCCCTTTTGATTTCGAAGTGGTCGATGGGTGAGGATTGGTGGTGTTAGGTTTGTTGGTGGAATCTTGGGTTTGGAAAGTGGGGTTTTTGTTACGCAACCGCAATTTCTCTTCCTCTAAGGCTCGAATCTCTAATTTTCGAGCCATAGTAAAGGCCTCATCAAATGTATGGAAAGTTTGAATTTGGAGGGTAGGAGAGATGTGCTTAGCGCAGGCCCGCGTAAACAGTTTGATAAGTTCAGTCTGAGGTAAGGCATACGTAAGTTGGTTGATAAGGCCCCGCCATTGTCCAACGAAATCTGCGATAGATTCGTCTTCAAATTGTCGGATGGCATAGAGGTTGGTGATAGATACTTTCTTGGCAATGTTAATGGAGAAATGATCCAAGAAAGATTGGGCTAGCTGGTTAAAAGAGAAGATTGAGTGCTGGGTTAAAGCACTGTACCACTCCAAAGCGGGTCCTGATAAGGACATGGGAAAGGTGCGGAGTAGTAAAGCGTCATTGTGAGCAATCAGATAGCAGACATGTCTAAATGATCGCAAGTGTTGTTGAGGGTCCTCCTTACTGTTAAAACGGGTAAATTTTGGTAATTCCCATTGAGGAGGATATGAAGGAAGGGGGACTGAAGGGTGGACAGGCTCCCGAAAAACTTACTTATATGTCAAGGCGCTACGACTTCCTGAAACAGAAGCCTCCAGGTTTTGCATTTTGTCCATCATTTGTTTAATTAAATCAGTAGTTGGATGAGATGATGGTTGTGGTGGTGTGGTAAATGGAGGCAAATTGGGCCAAGGGCCACTGCTAGACAATGGTGGGGTTAAATGTTGATAAGGTACGGAGGACGGCTGTGTTGAGGCAACCGAATAAGGATGTCCTATATAAGCTGTTGAGGTTACCGGATATGTGTGTGGAAATGAAAAGGTGGGCGGAGCTTGAGAAGGAAAGCTCGTGTGGATAGGTGGTAGAGAGCAAGTCATGAACGGAATAGTCTGCAAGAGAGACGAGGTAGGAGCAGTCGGTGGTAATGACATGTTGGGCCCAAGATTAACCAAAGGAAAGCCAATCTGTGCCGTATGGACCCCTGAAGCTGCTGAGGTAGACGACGAGACTAAGGATGCGGAAGGCAAAGCGGAGTTATCAGGCGGAGAAGGGGCTAAATGAGCAGCTATACTGATAGGCATGCCAACAAGGAGTTGACCGTCAGGTGTACGGTCAAGGGCATGAGACAAATAGTATTGTACAGCACTAGGATTAACTTCAAGAAATTTGGCAAATTCTTTATCTCCCACAGGAATTTTAGGAACCTCGCTGGTGTCCGTAGGATTCCCCATAGAATGTGAAGGGGGTGATTCAGGTAAAGGAACAGAGAAAGCATGTGAAACCATGGCGGTGGCTTGCTTTTGAGTGATAAAAACCATGGATAGGACTTCACAGTAGGGTTTCAATCTGTCAGGAATAGAAACAGACTCAGACTGGTGAAATTGGTAGGTTGCTGGTTTGTCAGGAACTGGAAAATACAGTAACCGATATCGGTTTGATAACCAATGTCAGTTAGACTATAGCTGACGTCGGTCAGTTAACCGATGTCGGTGTAATAAGACTGGTAATATAAGAAGCTGCTGATTTGATTGTTAACAACGCTCAGTATATTTATCAAATTGTTCTAAGGTAATCACAGAAGGCAGTGTATAACAGAGAAAATAGAACTAAAAACAAACAAGATGCACACGTAAATCCAGAGACTAACCCTAGGGTTAATTTTTAATTATTGTGGGCTTATGCCTTTAGACGTGGAATGATTTCAATCCTAAACAAAAGACTTAGGGGAAATGTCAAGTTTTTTTTTTGGCTTATAAGGTTACCTCAATCGGGCAGAGGAATACCACGAGAAAAGGGGGGATGTTTTGAGCTGTTGTGTTAATTGTGAAGTGATTCTGTATGTGTTGTGCAGTGAAGGTAAGATTAATTTCCTATCAATACCATGGAAATCACCCCCCACATGTACGACTTGTTACTTAGTCTATGTTCACTAGAATTGAAAACAGCAAGCAAGAATGTAATGCACGTGTTTTAAACCCAAATCGAAAATGATATTCGACGAAGCAAATGAGATGAATTTCACTAATGCGAAACTAGGAAAGCAAGACAAATTCTTTACTAAATAATATAACAAAAACAGCAACAGCAAGTATGCTTCCTAAAATGTAAATAAGCAAGAGAAACAAAAAACCCGAAATGGGTCCCACTGAGCGTGCCAAAATGTTTCGCACGGAATGTTTCGGCTCTGCAGAATAGACTTGCTTCTATCCTATCATTCCTTCGAGAAACAGATAAGGGTTAGGGCTAGGAGGAATACCTGTTGAATGTTGAGATGGTGTGCGCGTACCGTAGAGAGAGATCAGATCGACTGCAAAGAACTCCTTTTTGTCTTGGAAGGGACTACCTGCAAGGTAAGAATACAACACCACCAGATTTTAATCAGACAACAAATGAGGGATCTGCCTTAGGCCTAGGAAATATAAAAAACTTCCTTTCGAAGGTGTTCAGTTCCCCTTTTAATACGATTTAACACAAATGATAATATAGAAAGCTATTGCAAAAAGCACGATTTAGGTATCTCGTTACAAAGCAATAGAAAACTAAACTATCAATAATAAAGCGTCACGTTGTTTGTTTGGTTACTGGTCGTTGATATGTGCAGGTTTGAGTTATAGGGATAAAACGGGGCTGGATTTGGGGTTGTTGGGTGGCAAATAGGCAAACAAAAGGTTTTTGGGGCAATAAGTCACAGTGACCGACGGTGGTCACTGGGTAACCGACCGCGGTTAGATAACCGCTGCCGATAGAGGATAAACGATACCGGTAGGGGCAGTAATCTAAGTGCTTCTGGATAGAAGTTGGTTGTAAGGTGATTATGAGGTTATTAGGATTGGTGGATGGCTGAGGGGAATGATGGGAGGATAGGGAAGACTCAGAGTGTGGTAAAATGGCCTTCTAGGCAATATCAGGGTGTGTGGGTGAAAGTTAAGTGCAGTAGTGGCTGGTAGTAGATCTAGGAATAAACTTATGATTACTATTAATCAACAGGCTCAAGAAAATGGTGCTTAGAAACATATAACATACTACTTACTTGCCCCTGATGCAGATGCAAGTTTCAGGACTGTGATGATGAAGACAGGACCCAAGTTGGATGTAGTTTTATTTTCTGATGCTCGGATGAGTGTTACTGGGCTCTGGTTATTCAGTTGCAGTCTTGGGCTTGACGTCCTTCTCTGCAAACTCTTCTTGTTTCTTCACTTGTCTCTGCTTGGCCAAGCAAAATCTGGATTCTCTCGATGGTTTCTCCTTCTCCTGATCAAATGAAAATCCAATCCTTGTTTTTGGTTGGAAGTGGTCATTTACGGGGAACCGATGGCAGTTACGCAACCGACGGTGGTCGAGTAGGAACCGGTATCGGTCCGGTCAAAGTGGGCTATTTTTGGTAAAATAGCCAGCTTTCCCTCCTTTTCTTCCCGAGGGATTGGTAGCGGGCTTGGTCAAGTCATTATGAAGTTGCTTTTAGGTGCGGATGAGGAGTAATTAGTCATAGGTGTGGAATTGGACCAAGTTATAGGTCTTAATTAGGTTAGTTTAGGGTTAAGACTAGGTCACGATGAGGTGACGACATGAGGTGGCAGGTATGGTGATGTGGATTTATTAATTATAAGGTAATTAATAAATAATTGTGTAAGGTTTAGGTGGTGAGGTTAGGTTGCGAAATGCGATGCGGGTCACAAGGGGTCGTAAGACACAAATTTGGTGTCTACACACAAGATGGTGCTAGAATAAGTGACCCTATAGCCTAAAGCGTATATCACAAATCTAACAATGTGGCATGAGAAAGAGTGTGAATGGTTGAATGTGTTAGTGTGATGTTGTTCATTTGTGATGTATACCCTCAACAGTCTAGTGTGGATCATGATACTAGAGTGTGTCACTGGGTAGTGAGTGCAGCGCGTAGAAGTAGATGAGTAGAATGCATAATATGTGGTGTGTACATAGTGTGATATACAAGGTGTGTAATGTGTAATGTGCAAGATGTGATGTATGGTGCACGACATTTATATAGTGCGTATGATGTATATAGGATAGAGTGTAAGATGTTGGATGTAAAGTGTATGATGTATGAAGATGCACGATGTGTATAGCCTATAGTGTAGTGTGTATGGTTCATGTGTATAAGATGCCCTCAACAGTCAATTTTGAACCGAAGCATAGGAGTGTGTCATCAGGTAACGACAATTTTGGTAGCGTAGATGACTATGTGTATGCTAGAAGGTTGATGTGTGGAAATGTGAGTATGAAATGTGTGTTGATGCTAGGTTGGTGGGGATGTGTGAATGCTGTGCCCCCCCACATGTGTGAGGAAAGGAGAGGATCAAGTGATTTCATCAAGAATATGTCAATATCATGGTCAAAGTCAAATGGATAAGCATTAGATGTTGAGGTGTTAATGTCAAGTGGGGATAACCACTTAGACAATCCTTATCTTTAAGATTATTTTTAATAATCTTAGTCGGTCTTCACAACTTTGAAAAGAGTCAAATGGTATAACTGCTCACCCATCCTATATAAATAGGATGATCCCTCATGGGATTGGATGGCTTGGTAATCTAGATTTTGCTAATGTTTTTCATAGACCGATTGATCTATTCTTATATACTTATGCGGGATTTTATATAATGAGACAAAAGTTTGTCATTATTACAGTGAGACCGATGAGTGAAATGGAAGTGTTTGGTTAAATTGAGAAATTCTTAATATAAGACAATGATGTTCAGTGGAGTTTTTTCTATACGGGTTTCTCCACTTAAATTTGATGTCTCTTGTCTCATTTAAATTCAGCTATTGATATTTGTTTTCATTCATATGTTAACTGTTATATGCACTTGTAAAACATTTGGTTAAAATGTTTACATATTATAATCTATAATCCTCAACTATTAATATGTGGATATATAATTATTCAATTATATATTCCTACATTTTTTCTAACATGGTATCAAAAGTTGTGATTATGTGTGTACAGAGCTAGATTTGGATGTTTTCTAGCTTGCAAGAGTGAAGAAGCTTGAAGATTGTTTGATCTGCGAAACTCTAAAGACTCAGCTAACAACTTCAAGCTAAACTAGGTACAAAGTTCTAATTTTCATCCAAAATTACTTGGATATTGGTTGATTGATTATTTAGATCTTGTTAGAGATGTTTGTATGGTTGATAATTTCTTCTGCATCTAGTTTTTGTTGTTTACAATTTAAATCTGTCGTCTACGAGCTTATTTAAAGTTTTCGCTCCGTTTATAGCCATTCGGGTTATTTTTTGATTGTGGACCCAAAAGATTTCCTTAGATCTAGTTAGTTCGGAGTGTTTGAATCCACCCTATCTTTATAAATCTTTTTTTCACTAGATCTACTTTTGTGAAGCCTGATCCAATCTTTTTTTTCACCAGCTAGCTTCATTTTGTTGATTTTGTAAAGTTTGGACCAATAAAACTACTCAAAATAGCTTCACTGTCATTTTTTTCATGTTTGTGAAGCCATACCCACTCTTAGAGTGACAAGTGGCTTCAATCTGACATCCTTCTATCTTTGCGAAGCTTGGGCCAATCATTTTATGCCATCTGGCTTCACCCTGTCAGTTTTGTTTGACTTCTGTCATTTCTGCTATATTACTTTGAATGTGAAGCTTGAGCCAATCATATGTCTCCAAATAAATTTGCATTGTCAGATTTTACAAATCTTGAGTCAATAAGAAGACTCTATCTTGCTTTGTTGTATAAGTAATATTGTTTATATTATTATCAATCATGAAACATGAGCCAATAAGGGCTTTACACGTGTCTTCACGTAGTCAAACTTGGATTAGCTGTCCTCTGTCATCTACAAAATTTGAGCTAATAGGATTTCTCCAAGTAACTCCGTATTTCACATTTTTCAGTCTTTCATTTGTGGTAGTTGTTATCCAATTAAAATCTTCCATCTTTTCACATTTTTCAGTGTTTTTCAATCTTGCAAAAAGTGATCCATTTAAAAGGCTCCACATGTTCTCAGTTTTCTTTAGTCATTTTGGTTGCACTGCGAAGTGTGAACCAATAGTATTTGGACACTTACATATTTTTTTTAGCATTTGTCAGTCTCTGTCATTTGCGAAGTGTGAGCCATTTAAAAGGCTCCACATATCTTCTTATTTGACTTGTCTTTTTCAGATTTGCGAAGCGATAATCAATTACTTTTTAACATATATTTTAATTGTGTCATCCTTCACAAGTGTCAGGGTGTCAGTCGTTGCTTTGGCTTCGCCACTTAAATTGTGACACTTGTTTTATACCTTTTTTTAGATCCAAACTTTATTTCAAGTTTGGTTTATTTTAGGGACTTTCGATCAAAGCTATCTATTTAAAGTTTGATGAAAAGCCGCCAAGTGTCTTTTATTTAGTCATTAAAATTTCGACAAGTGGCCTCATTTGACTAAGAGTTTTATTTCACATTATGTCAGAGTGTGAAAAGTGATCCAATTAATTTACGAAACATGTATACGGTTATGTTTTTAATTAATATTCTTTCATTTTATTAGCTGCATTATGAGCTAATTAAAAACAACACATATGCTTCTTTTTTCTCTTATAATTGCAGACCCAAAAAAACATTAACTTTTTTGAAAGTTTCCCATCCTCCCGAGGATATATTTTAAAGCTGACACGTGCCCTTTCTTGATATTTTTGATCTGTGCCATGTGTCACCTCGTCAAACTTTCCTTGTCATGTGGGTTTGCTAATTTTTCTTTGTATCGTGACTTCCAAAGTTTCTTTACCTCGTGGATTCCAAATTAGACCTCGACTGAGCTCTATCAAATTGATCTTAAATTCGACCAATTCAAGCTAATTTTTGATTAATTTCGAGTTGATTGCATTTATATAGCTGATAAAAAGATGTGTAGCTAATTTTTTGTCTTTTTTTGGATTCCTTGACTCATTTTTTAGATGAATTTGTTCCCATTTCCATCTGAGCATTAAAAATGGCCAGTTCTACCATTTTTTCGTTGGATAAATCTCAGGGTTTAAATGAAATGAAGTATAGTATCTGGAGGGTAAGCTTAAAAGATTTTTTCATGGATAAAAAGATTTGGGATCTTGTGACTGGTATTGAAAAATGTCACATATAGAGACAAGTTTCCCTTGAAACCATAGCTCCTTCTCTCAGAGATCTCAGGAATCTCTGTCCATCCTATTGCAAAGCATTAGAGATGAATTATTAATGCATATAGGTCATATGGACTCACCTGTAGATGCATGGAAGAAATTAGAGACCATGCATGAAGGTAATAGGTTGTCTAAAATTATTAAATTGGTTTTAGATCTTTTTACAACACCCATGAAGGGGGATGAGAAAATTGTCAACTGTTTGGCTAAAATTAAGAACATCAAAGCTCAATTAGATGGATGCAACTATGAATTATTTCAAGATAAGATTCTGTACTTCATAATTCAAATCAATATTCATGAAACATTCAGAAACTACATCTCAATTCTCAATTCTATGTATCAAAATGAGAATGATCTGCCTTATCTAGACACTTTGTCTTCTTTATTGATTCAATAAGAGAGATTCATGGAGAACTATGATTCAAAAGAGACTGCTTCTTGTGCTTTGTTCTCATAAAGTCATAAGTCTTCTCATAATAGAAATAACAATAATCATAATAAAAAACCTAATATCAAATCTAGATTTAAATCAAATCCTAAGACTAACTCTAAGAACAATCAAAACTTTAAAGTGAAATTTAATGGTACTTGTAATAAGTGTGGAAAATTTGGGCATAAAGAGTCTGATTGTAGGGTGAATACTAACAAATTAGCTAATAATAATAAGAATATCAAGCGTAATAACCATAAGAAAAATTAGAAGAAAACCCAAGAAAATGTGGTTGAGCAGTCTATTTCTTTGTATATTGCCATTTCAGCTTCAAATGAAAATGAATGGATTCTTGACAATGGTGCCTCTAGGCACATAAATTTTACTACTGGTATCTTCTCATATGTAGTTAAATGTGAAGATAATATCTATCTAGGAGATAACTAAATCATTATATCAAAAGGTTGTGGCAATGTTAAGCTTTCAAATGGTGTAATTAGGAATGTCTTGTATGTTCCTCAATTGAAAAAGAATATTTTTTTCTTATTCTCAGCTAACTAAATAAAACTATAAAGTTGTTTTATTGGAAGATAAGTGGTTTGTCTTTTTTTTTTAAATTATTGGTAAATAGTTTTGAAGGGACTATACCGTGTTACAATAAGGGCTCAAAAAATAAATAGAGTTATAGAGAGACAACAAAAGAGGATCAAAATCCAGATAAAGCATTATGCCCAGTAGTAACCAAAACATAGTTACTAGTATAAAGCAAAACAAAACATAAACTATAACAAGACAACAAAACAATAGCAGAAAAACATCAAAAAATACTGAAATATAGCAGCATCTAAAACGAAGCCCTCCAGCTAGAGGGAGATTATTTCTTGGAAACTCTGTCGATCCTGGATTTGATTATTTGTAGCAAAGTGAACACCGCTAAAGTGGTGATGTGCGTGGGGTCACTTGCATTCAACTTCGATATGGTCCGAATTCTCTCCTTTTCAGTCCCTCAGATAGTTTTAGGGACCCCGCTAAGCATGGAAGATAAGTGGTTTGTCAAAGATATGTTTAAAAATGTTATTAGTTCTGGCATTCAGAAAAATAGCTTGTATTTATTTCATGGTTTTGTGTCTGAATCTTGTTTTTCTTCCTCTTCTAGGAATAATATTTAACTTTGACACAAAAGACTTGCTCGTGTAAATTTAAAAATCCTATATGATATGTATAGACTGAATCTTGTTGTTGGTCTTCTTATGATAAAGATAGGTCATGAAACTTGTGACATTTTCTTACGTGGTAAGCAACATGCTCAACCATTTCAAAAAAATCATGATCCAGTTTCCTCTCAGTTATTAGAACCTATTCATAGTGATGTGAGAGGTCCACTTGAGGTTCCTTCTCTTAATGGAGCCTTGTATGCTTTCTATTTTATTGATGATTACTCTAAAATGACTTGGTCTTATTTCATTAAGAAGAAGTTTGATGTCTTACTTAAGTTTCAAGAATTTAAAGCTCTAGTTGAGAATGCTTTTAATCTGAAAATTAAGAGAATTAGGAATGATAAAGGAGGTGAATATGTCAGTAAAAGTTTGACAAGTTTTGTGTGTCATGTGGAATTCAAAGAGAGTTGACTAATCCTTATTCCCCTCAGAAAAATGGCATTGTAGAAAGAAAGAATATGACTGTCTTAGAAATGGCTAGGACTATGATTCATGCTTCTAATGTGCCTAAATTCTTATGGGATAAAGATATGAACACTGTTGTCTATATTTTTAATAGAGTTCCTACTAAATATCTTTATCGAGGAATTCCTCATGAAGTTTGGAAAAAGAAAAAACCAGATATTTCTCACTTAAGAATATTTAGTAGTCCTGCTTCTATCTTCATTCCAAAATCCAAAAGGAAGAAACTTGATCCATCCTCTTTTTATTGTATTTTTATTGGCTATGACTATACAACTAAAGGATTGAGATTTTATGATCCATTCAAGCATGACATTGTTGAAAACATAAATGTTCAAGTCTTAGAAAGAAATTTCTCTGATGATCCTTATGAACCCTCCTCTACTGCTCTTGAGATAGAGCTTGATAATTCTTCTCCCATGGAAAAAAAAGTTCAAGAGGCTGATCATTCTGATCTAGATATGATGGAGATTGAGGGGGAGTCATCTCAAAATGTCTTGTAACCTAAGATTCATAAATGGGCTCAAAGTCTTATTCAAAACTCTTAACCTGATAATCTTGGAAAGCTAAATAGAAGTCAACATACTTATCATGCCTTAATGACCCTCTATGAAGCAGAACCAAAATTCTTTGAAGAATCATCTCAAGATGATAGATGGCTTCAATCTACAAAGGATTAATACAACACTTTAATAAAAAATGACACTTGGGAACTAGTCCATCCTCCTTCTAAAAGAAGCATTGTAAGATCTAGGTGGCTGTTCAAAATCAAATATAATTATCTAGGAGAGATTCAAAAGTTCAAGGAAAGAATGGTAGCTCATTGTTTCTCTTAGAAACTTGGTATAGAATATGTTGAGACCTTTTCTCCTATTGATAAGATGGGCACCATGAGAGTTATTCTTGCATTAGCTTCCTAATATGGTTGGGAGATTCACCAAATGGATGTTAAAAGTCATTTCTTAAATGGTGACTTAAAAGAAGAAATCTATATGAGTCACCCTAAAGGTTTTGAAGAACCTGGTAAAGAAATTTATGTCTGTAATCTTAAACATTATTTTTATGGTCTTAAGCAATCTCTTAGAGCTTGGTATGCTAAAATTAATAGGTTCTTTTAGGAACTTGGTTTTTCTAACTGCTGTACTGATAATGCTTTATTTGTTATGTTTGTGTTTCACACAGAATTTTGTTCCGGAATAGAGTTACTTCTATCCTTTCATTATCTTGAGAAACAGATAAGGGTTAGGGCTAGGAGGAATACCTGTTGAATGTTGGGAAGGTGTGCACGTACCGTAGAGAGATCAGATCGATTGTGAAGAACTCCTTTTTGTCTGGGAAGGACTACCTGTAAATAAGAACGCAAGACCACTAGATTTTAGTTAGATAACAAGTGAGGGAATTGCCTTAGGCCCAAGAAATATTAGACTTCCTTTCGAAGGTGGTCAGTTCCCCATTTAATATGAATTAAAGTAAAATGATAACAAAGAACTACAAGATAATACTTACTGGTTCCTGATGAAGATACAGGTCCAAGGAATGTGGTGGCAACAGTAAGGCTTAGTTGGGATGATACGGTATTGGAAAGTGAGCTGATGAAGCTATCCTCAATCTTTTCCAATGCTTGAATGAGGGTGAAAACGATCTAGTTACTCAGTTGCAGTCTTCGGCTCAATGCTTTTCTCTGCAACCTTTTCTGCTTATTTCAATTCTCTTTCCTGCCCAAATGAATTCTGGATCCTTTGTTTTTGGTTGGGGAAGGTCATTTACAGGGAACCGATGGCGGTTACGTAACCAATGGTGGTCAAGTAGAGACTGATGTCGGTTAGGTCAAAGTTGGCTATTTTTAGTAAAATAGCCAACTTTCCCTCCTTTTCTCTCGAGGGATTAGTTGTGGGCTTGGTCAAGTTATTATTAAGTTTGTTTTGATTGCGGGTGAGGGGTGATGAGTCATGGGTATGAGTCTGGACCAAGTCATAAGTCTTAATTAGGTTGGTTTAGGGTTAGGGCTAGGTCATGATGAGGTGGCAAGGGTGGAGATGTGGATTTATTAATTATAAGGTAATTAATAAATCATTAGGTGTGTAAGGTTTTAGGTGGTGAGGTAGGGTTAGGTTGCGGGATGAGATACGGGGTAAAGGGTGTCGTAAGACCCAAATTTGGTGTCTACATTTGCCCCTTGTTGTCATGTAGCTTGTATTTTAAAGCTGCATTGACAAAAATAAAAAGTGGTTGCCCCAGTTAAGGGTATAGGTAATCCTCCTCAAATCTATCACAGATTGAGGCGACGTGAAATCAGGGATAGGGTTGATAAAGGGTGAATTATGATAAGATGATGGTAAGATGGTGGGGTAAGTTCAAAGAAGCCGACGCACATTGAAATGCAGTAGTGCGACCAGGGTACACGAGTTGAAGAGCAAACAAGCAATTCATAGGCAAAGGTCGATAGTTTATCCAAACAAGGTTGATATAATCCTGGTATCCAAGGCATAGGAAGTAGCTCCAGGGGATATAACGGGTAAGGTATCAGAACATTTAGGCATGTTCGGCAGTACCAAATGGTTGGTTTGGTTGAGATAAACGACACGGTCTTGGTCTAGGCAATGCTGGTCGGCTGATCAATTCAAGTATCCTAGTTATGCTAAAACACGAACAGGTGAGCTTGATGGAACAAACAACTACATGATATAATCGTAAATTACGGGTCTTGGTTGAGGTTCTTAATTGGTGCGGCCTTGGGTCAGGTTGATTGGTTGGTTGTGGCCTTGGGTCAAGCCAATTGGTGGGTTGCGGCCTTGGGTCGGGCCGATTGGTGGGTGACGGCCTTGGGTCGGGCCGATTAGTGGGTTGTGGCCTTGGGTCGGGCTGATTGGTGGGTGGCGGCCTTAGGTCGGGCCGATTGGTTGGTTGTGGCCTTGGGTCGGGCTGATTGGTTGGGTGCGGCCTTGGGTCGGGCCGATTGGTTGGTGGTGGCCTTAGGTCGGGCTGATTGGTTGGTTGTGGCCTTGGGTCGGGCCGATTGGTGGGTGGCGGCCTTAGGTCAGGCCGATTGGTTGGTTGCGGCCTTAGGTCAGGCCGATTGGTTGGGTGTGGCCTTGGGTCGGGCCGATTGGTTGGTGGCGGCCTTAGGTCGGGCCAATTGGTTGGTTGTGGCCTTGGGTCGGGCTGATGAATTCAAAATAAGGCTATTTAGCAAAGCCGGGGGTAGGTGAGCTGGTTAAAAATGGAGATTGGTGGATAAGGGCGGGAGTTAGGTTAAGTAAGTAGGTAACCGATATCGGTTACGTGTGACCGATAGCAGTCACAAGACCGATACCGGTCATCTAGGGCGTGCCGTAACTGGCATCAGTTATATGTCAAAACCTATAAAAAGAAAAATACGGCATGTCATTTTCACATTGTCAATTTGAGTACCAACCTTTTTCTTGTCTGAGTTGTGAATTGATTTTGTTGAGTTTGTGGGCTGAGTTGGCACTAGTTGAGTGGAGGAGTGAGTGATTGGTAGGCCCCAGCGATTAGGAGGCAGAGTTTGATTGGTGGAGGACCCTGCTGAGGAGATTTGGAGCTATGACATAGCCTAGAGGAGTAGGAGGTGCTGGAGGAGCTAGACCACCGCCACCTATCCCACCACGATGACGTGTAGTCGTACCGGTAGGCTCTGAACCCCTTTTTGCATGAAGTTGAAACATTTAGCTAGGATGTGGGTTTTGGGGTAGGAATCCAAAATTTAATAAAATAATGGATAAATGAAGGTAAATTGTAAAATGGAGTTGGTAGGTATGTTAGATAGGTCAAAATGGCAGGGTGGGTAAGTTTTTATGTAATTGGGCTGGGTAGATAGGTAAAAAATTGAAAAAAAGGGGATTTGGGGGCCGTTTTTGATCCGGCCCCCAAAATCTGACAGTGACCGATGTCGGTCACTAAGCGACCGGCAGCGGTCACAACTAAAAACTAGTTGGTTCCAAGACCGGCGTCGATCATGTGTTGACCGACAGCGGCCGTGTGTGACCGGTACCGATTACTATGGGCAGGAGGTAATGTTGTGAAAGTAGGTATATTGATTTGTTGTAGGTGGGTAGGATAGAGTTTTGGGGTGAAGGGGGAGAAGGTAGAGTGGCTAGGAAAGGTGAGTGGGGTGGGGGGTAATCGGGTGGTCGAGGGCCGGTGCGGGTAGGATAGGTTATGGGTTGTGGATGAATTGGGAGGGGTTAAATGGGCTGGGATATAGTTAGAGGACGAGAATAAAGCGGGTGGAGTATGAGTGGGGTAGTTGGTAAGTTGTGGAATAGGTAAAGGGGATATTGTAGGTGTTTGTTGGGTGGGAGTGATATTGAGGTTATTGGGTGGGGGAGTGAGTATAAGGGTTAAGGTAGTTTTGTAAAGGCTAGGCCTGATGGAGTGTGTTGTTTTTGCAGGCACGCCAGCAGCTGACGATGCGGGATCGGATGCTGCCTCTACTGGGGTGGATGCGGCCACATGTGACTGCAACACAGTGGGTAGTCATGCGGGAGGTTGGACTCGGTGGAGTCTAGAGATATAGGGCTGTGGATAGGGACCACAACTTGATGGTTGCCCTCATTGAGAGATGGGATCCGGCAACCAATGTCTTCCATCTCCCTACCTGAGAAATGACGGTCACACTTGAGGATATGTATCGCATCCTGAGACTGTCGATCATTGGTGAGGCAGTGTTCCAGGTGGATGCGGAGACAACAATGGACATCATCCTGCAGGTATTTGGGGATGCAGCCCCATTGATTACATATCATAGCGCGAGCATCTGCTACGGTGATATGTATCATGCATAGACAGGAGACACGGCTTGCCATGCTGATGATGATTGGTATCACCTGCTTCACCCTTCCTGACTCAGAGGGAGGCCGCTTCCCACGGGCTTTGATGGGAGTATTACATGAGATGGTGGAGGAGCACACCTGCTATGCATGGGCACCGGTGTATCTGGTGCAGTTATACAGAGAGCTCTGGGGCTATCGCCGTATGAGGTGATTTGGTATATGTTCGACATTTTTGTTACACTGCTGGGCCTACGAGCATATCATCTATATACGACCAGTAGGGTTGCCCCAGCAGCCAGGGCCACAGGTAGTGTATAGATATGGATTCTAGAGGTGGTTGGGGGTCGTGGGCCAACCACGAGCGGTGATTACAGGGTGAGATGTGGCATACTACCGGCATATGTTAGAGGGCCTGATCGCACTCTATATTATATGGAGGCCATACAGAGGCCATCAACCCTAAGGAGGAGCCCGAGCGCAGCTACGATGGATCCAGTATATCTTCTGGATAGCTGGACGGAGACCCGGGGAGCATGAGCAGATTCCCCTAGAGAGGGTACGCCGACAGTTGGGTCTACGACAGGACGAGCCACCTCCCTTCCCATAGTATCAGAGGGAGGATGTAGAGGCACCACTGCCTCCTCTGCAGCCATTGGACCCAGTCTGGGTCACAGAGAGACTAGCGGCTGATACGGTGGATGATGTCGAGGTGACAGGTTCATTTTTGGTGTGGTGGGCAGGGCAGAGGGCAGTCATGAGAGCACAACCCGCACAACCAGATTTGGCGGCTATTATAGCGGAGAGGGATCGTCTCTTGGGCTAGGTGTAGTTATTACAGGGTAGATTGCTACTACACAGGCACATATTGGAGTGCTACAGGGACAGTTGGCCCAGGCACAGCCGCAGGCACCGGCACAGGCACAGGCACCGGCACAGGCACAGGCATCGGCACAGGCACAGGCATCGCCTCAGGCATAGGGTGTATAGGAAGGTCAGGGGCCACTTCTATTAGGAGCCATGGGACCAGCCCCACCAGCCATGGTGGCACGGGCCCGATATATGGAGGTGAGACTAGAGGCCCGATATTATCAGGATGTGCTAGATGGTACCAGTGTCGACTATCAGCCATATGCGGCTCACAGGGCGGAGACATCCCAGAGTCACAGGTCACAGGGGGCCGCAGCCATAGCCGGTGGGTCAGTGACGGGTAGGAGGCGAGATCCAGCACAGGGGCCAGCTGAGAGACGAGCCGAGGGAGGGGGAGAGAGCTGAGTCACCCCAGGAGCAGAGATGGGTATATAGAGGATTTGTTGATAGAGACACCGGTCTGCGAACCGAGTGTGTATATAGAGGCTTGCGTGCCCACATAGGATTTATTTATTCATTTTTTTTGTATATATACTGGCCTGCAAGCCGAGTACATTTTGTATAGTTGATACCAGCCTGCAAACCGAGTATATTTTTGACATGAGAGACCGGCCTGCGAGCCGAGTCAAGATTTTGACAGAGACAGCGGCCCGCGTGCCAACTTTGTATTTTTAGATCACGGAGGCCCCATGCAAGGCAATTTGTATATTTTGACATTGATTTGATGATGATATATAGATGAGTTTGCTCCACATGGTGTGTAAAATTTTTGATTTGATGCATGTATTAGAATGTTTCATGTGTTTTGTCGATGGTATTGAAATTTGATATATATATATATATATGATGATTTGATGAAGTTTTGCATGTGTTGATGGTATTCTAATGATAGATATTGATAACTATGTCGTTAT
Source organism: Taxus chinensis (assembly GCA_019776745.2). Classification (NCBI taxonomy): domain Eukaryota; kingdom Viridiplantae; phylum Streptophyta; class Pinopsida; order Cupressales; family Taxaceae; genus Taxus; species Taxus chinensis. The sequence goes on along the minus strand of CM034155.1, from coordinate 74,568,743 downwards.
GCAAGGAAAAGGGGCGGGCGCCACCAAAAATTTGCAAAAAAAAAAGAAAAGGCCTAGGATAACCAAAGGGAGAGAGGTGACTGATATCGGTTAGGTAACCGATGTCGGTAGTCATTCGACTGATACCGGTTAGGTAACCAATATCGGTTATGCTAAAACGAGCTTTTCTAAAAATAGAAAATCTTGGGAGGTAACTTAAGTTCTTATTTTTAGAGTCATGCAACAAGTTAAATACGAGAATGTGACGTTGTTGACGGCTTATACAGGTAATTGCATGGGAGAATTGAGTGATAAGGAGGAAAGAGACAGGTAAAGTAATCGTGGGCTTAGATTAAGAAGGCAGAAAGGAAAGTTATATTGAAGAGGGTGGTGAACATGGCTGAACAAGGAGAAGCATCCAGCGGGCAGAGAAGAGAGGGAAGACAGGTTCCACCTCAAGCTGCTGCATCCCAAGAGGTATAAGTTTTGGTTGGAATTCAATTCTTGCATGTTTATGAATAGGATGAGAGAAGGTAAGTGGGTAGAGATGAAAAAGAAAAGGTGATAGGCAAGGGTTTGGGATGGGGTGAGTGTTATGGGGTAGGTAATCAGGGGTTTTGGGTATGTTTGTAGGTACAGAGAGGGGTAAACGAGTGAATAATTATCGTAGGTGGTGTTTTTAAGTAGGGTGTATAGAATTGACAGTGACTGATATCGTTTAGAGATAATCGGTATCGGTTACTGTGTAAAATTCTAGAATGTGATAAAAAAAATACCTGGGGATTTTATATATTGATTTGTTGTTTGTTGATTTGATGTATATAGGCAGAGGCAGGGTTGAGGATGAATGATAGGGTGTCAGCTTTGTTGTCACGGGTCCGAGTAGATGTAACACCAGCTAAGTGGGCATTGATAAATCGTGTGGGGTTAAGTGGAATCCGCTATTATTCACGAATCGCACACAATCATGCTATGTTGCAGGCGTTGATTGAGAGATGGAATCCAGAAAAGAATACCTTCTATCTGTCAATGGGGGAGATGACAGTGACGTTAGAAGATGTGTTCCAAATTTTGAGACTCCCAATTACAGGAAGACCAGTGTATCAAGCAGGACCTAACGTGGCGCGGGGAGCGATAACAGTAGTATTTGGTCCAGCTGCACGAGATTTGACACAGTGAGGTTTGACATTCACTTATGGTATAATGTTTGCAACACACCCTGAGGCAACAAGGTTGGCAGTGGTATTAATGATAGCGGTGGGGTATTATGCATTACTGAGGGTGGATGGGGGAAGATTTCCAAAATCATTGATGTGTATTATTTGGGAAATGATAGAAAGGAGCATGACTTTCGCATGGGCACCCGCATATCTGGCGGAGCTATACAGGGGTTTATGGGCCTGCAGGTGAAATCATAGGACTACACTAGATTGTGCATACTTATTACATTGTTGGGCTTATGAGCACATTGTGTGTGTGCGACCAATAGGCCGACCAATCCAGGGAAGAGAGACATGAGTGCAGAGGTTGGGATTCAGACGATGGGTCAAGACAGAGCAAGAGGTGAGATCCGAGGCCATGACAGATAATGTTGAATATTATAGGTAGATGTGCGAGATGGTGACGATTACGGATATCCGCTGGAGGCCTTACGGGAACTATATGGTGACGGAGAACATAGCTGAGGATTTGAGGGGTGTAGAGTGATTGAGGTGGATCGCGGGACACAGGCCAGGTGAGTACGAGAGGATTCCTCTAGATCACGTGTGGTGACAATTTGGATTTGTTCAGGATATACCCATGGCTTATAGACCATACATGAGGATCGATGCTGAGGCAGCATTCTCACCTCCCCGGCCGACACCTCCAGAAGGACCAGAAGAGACAACAGCCGATCACAGGGTAATGGATGCAGGAGTGACAGAGGCTTATAGATTATGGTGGGTAGCAGAGCTGCGAGGTACACGTGAGAGGGCTGATCATCCTAACATAGCTGTGATTACAGCAGAGAGAGATCACCTGCAGGGTTTAGTTCACCAGCTTCAAACGTAGGTGAATGAGACAACGGGATTGTTAGCAGTTGCGCAGTCACGAGTGGAGAGACTAGAGGTGAGATTCCTCCACATGAGAGGGCGTATTCATATGTTACAGGAGAGATTGGTGGATCAGTGGGAGGAACCAATAGCAGTGGCACCTTTGAGGATGGAGAGGCCAGGTGAGCGGCGTCGATGATCACGATCACCACCTAGTTCGGGATGAGGCGCAAGGGTCTAAGTGAATTTCATAGGCGTAGAAGAAGAAATAAGGATGCTGACCTGCGCATCAATGATAGAGAAGATGTATTTGTTTAACATCTAAATAAAACTGAATATGTATGTTGATTTGAGTTTACGATAATAATAAGAATGTTTGTGTTTTGAATGTTTTGAATTGATAAAAGACCAAGGTGAGTGTTATCAATATAAATATGTGAAATCATTTATATTTTAACAACACATGATAGGTTATGGTAGGGGATGGTCGAGCTAACCTTGGGAGACCCCATGTCTCCTAAGTGCTACCTACATAGCCCATTGCACAAAGCAAGGAGGGGCCTCAGACCGATGTAGTTCTCCCTTAGGACCAGGGAGAGATGAATTTAGGCAATTTGGTTGTGTTTAGGAAATTTGTTGGTTGGTAAAAGTTTTGATATTGGTAGGGTAAGGTTGTTGGAGTTGGTAAGGTATAGGTGAAGAGAGGGTTAGCTTACCCAAGCATAAGGGAACCATGTCCTGATTAAGGTCAACATATAATCCTAGATTCGGGTAAAAGAGGTAAAAATGTCCCATAGTTGGAAAGAGCTAAACAAATCACGTATTATCATAGGATGAGCTTGAATCTCTAGGTACCTTGCATAGGCGAGAAGTCGATAGGTGAAAAGAGTTGTATAATCACAATATATCGGATATACGTCATGTCCCTTGAGTTTTTTTATTGTGAAGAATGGTGAGGTGAGGTAGATGGTATGGCTAGGGCGCAGAGAATTTGTTATAAGGTGATTATTCTGATAGAAGAGAACCAAACCAAAATAGACAAGTCCATGACTCAAAAGTGCTTTTGAATATTGATTTTATTTTTCTGGATATAGACTGATCGATGCGGGAAGTCTATATGGGATATGCATTTTGTTGTTCTTGAGGTCTTCACGAAGCTGATCAATGCGAGAAGCTTCTGATAGAGGATGACTTTGTATAGCTGTCCTTCAAGGGAGCATTCTATTTATAGTAGCAGATGCGGCTTTTGTACATAGCTGTCCTTCGAGGGAACAGTCTAGTTTATAATAGCAGATGTGGCTTTGCACATAGCTGTCCTTCGAGGGAGTAGTCTATGTATAACTTAGAGGTCTAGATGTCCGTTTGGCATGAAGCATCTAGTTTTGCAGGAAGTTTGACTCAAGAATATCCCATAATTGTATAATTGAGAACGTGTTATTTTGATACTTTTAAGTCATGGACCAGACTAAAAAGGGGAAGGCATCTTTAAGAGGAGGTGATGATCAAACCACGTGAGGTTGATTCTACTTTGAGATGCACAAAACAAACTGTATGAGGTGGTAAATGAGCTCAAGGGACGAGCGCAAGGTAGATAAGAAGTGATGTAACACTAAATTCAACAGTAGAATGGTCGGAGATGCAAGGCATTAAGGGGTTCAGGCTCAGGTTTACCATTAAGCGAAGCTAAACGGTAAGTGCCTGATCCGTAAGTGTGAGTGATAATGTAAGGCCCAATCCAATTAGGAGCAAATTTTCCACGTTTGCTCTTTTCTAGTTTGGTCACATGTTGATTCTCTTTGAGGACAAGATCGCCAATCTGAAAGGTACGCTCATGAATTCACTTATCATAAGCACGCTTGATGCGATTTTGATAGATTTGAAGGTGGTCAAGCGTTGTAAGACGACGCTCGTCAAGAATCTCTAATTGGGCTAACCGCTCTTGGCGGAAATCATCATTGGTGAGAATATCCTGGAGAGATATTCTTAGGGAGGGGATTTGTATTTCGAGAGGCAAGACAGCCTCGGTACCATATACCAAAGAGAATGGTGTGGCATTAGTGGAGGTACGAATGCTGGTACGATAAGCCCAAAGGGAAAAGGGGATGTGATCAGGCCAATTGTTTCCAGAATTGTTAACGACTTTCATGAGAATTTTGGTTAGGGTTTTGTTAGAAGATTTGGCTTGACCATTTGCTTGTGGATAGTAAGGTGATGAGAAGCTAAGTTTGATACCAAAGTTGTCACAAAGGTCTTGTAACAACTTATTTTTGAAAGATTTTCCATTATCTGTTATCAGGTGATGAGGAACACCAAAATGACAGATAATGTGATGGTTGATGAACTCTACGATTTTTTCTTTTTTGGTTGAAATGAGTGGAATGGCCTCCACCCATTTAGTGTAATATTTGGTTGCTGTGATTATCCAATGGTGACGTTGCGAAGAAGGCGGGTGAATCTCACCAATAAGGTCTAAACCCCATTGTGAGAAAGGCCAAAGATCTCGTGCGACCTGTAGCGGGTGGCTAGGAGTATGTTGAAGGTTGGCATGTTGTTGACACATAACACAATGCTTAACATATTCGCAGCAGTCTTTATTGAGAGTAGGCCAATAATATCCTAGGCGAAGGATCCACTTGGCCATGGCGAGGCCACTAAAGTGCCTGCCACAAAGTCCATCATGGACTTGTTGGATGGTATAGGTGACCTCCGCACCGGTTAGACATCGAAGGAGGATGCCATCAAAGCCACGTTTATAGAGGAGTCCCCCCATGACGACATAACGAGAAACACTTTTAAGAAAAGTGCGTTTGCCATTACTAGTAAGGTCAGGTGGGAGAACAGAGGTTGTAAGGTAGTCGTGAAATTGGTGATACCAGGTATCCTGTGAATTAGCAGATACATTATTTACCATACAAACATCCAGGACTGAGTAAGATGGGGCAAAGAGTTGTTGGACCAAGACAAATATGTCAGAGTCAGTTGGTGAGGCAGGAATTTGCGAGGCCAAGCAAGCCATAGTATCCACAAATTTATTAGTTGAGCGGGGAATGGTTTGGATAGAATAATGAGAAAATAAGGTCAAAAGTGAATCCACGTAATGTTTGTACTTTTGAAGTTCCTCATTTTTACATTGGTAGATGCCAGTAACTTGATTTACTACCAATTGAGAGTCACCGAAAATGTTAATAGACTTCACACCTAAGTGTAACGCAACATGGAGACCCAAAACAAGGGCCTCGTATTCCGCTGTGTTGTTAGTGCAGGGGAAATCGAGCCTGAATGAAAGAGGCATAGGTTCACCTTCAAGAGGAATGAGAACAACACCTACCCCTCCACCGCACTGGCATTTAGATCCATCGAAGAAGAGGGTCATTGGATACGACACATCACTGAGTGAAAGAGTTGCGATGAGCTCATCAGGGAAAGTAAAATTGGTAAATTGTTCCCCAGGTAAAGGGGCTTCCGCGAGTTGGTCTGCGATAGTTTGTCCTTTGACTGATTTTTGGTGTACAAACTCAAGGTCAAGGTCGGCGAGTAGCATAAGCCATCGGGCGATGCGTTGGTTTAGATGAGGTTTGGCGTACATATAATGTATGGGGTCAGCGTTGGTGATGACAAAAGTTTTGTGATTCAGGAGGTAATGTCGGAGTTTGGTGGCCACAAATGATAGGGCTAGGCACAAATTTTCTACGTGTGTATACCTGGTCTCGTAATCCACAAGAGTACAGATTATGTAATAAACTACTTGTTCTCGATGCTCAGAGTCACGATGTGTGAGCATGGCTCCTACAGCATGGTCGGTGGCAGAAAGGTAAAGGTAGAAAGGGTGATCATCCTGAGGTGGGATAAGCACGGGTGGCTGTAAGAGATAAGCTTTAAGAGCCTCAAAGGCTTGGTGGCACTCCTCGCTCCTTTGAAAGACAATGTCTTTTTTAAGGAGATGATGGAAAGGTTGACATCGATCCGAAAGTTGTGAAATGAAACACCAGATAGATTGGAGTTTTCCCTGCAAACTACGCAATTGTTTGAGGTTAGTGGGTGGGGGCATTTCTAGGATAGCTTTGAATTTTTCTGGATCAACCTCAATGCCACGCAAAGAGACGATAAAACCAAGGAGTTTTCCCGAAAGGACACCAAAGACACATTTCTTTGGTTGAAGATGAACACAGTATTGTAACAGGCGATCGAAAATAATGGTTAAAACATCGAGATGTTCACTGCGATGTTTAGATTTTCCAAGAAGATCATCGACATAATCCTCAAGGATAGTGTGCATAATGTCATGAAAAATGTAAGTCATAGCCCGCTGATAGGTCACACCAGCATTCTTAAGGCCAAACGGCATGACACGATAGCAGAAGGTTCCCCAAGGAGTAATGAAGGCGGTTTTATGTTGATCGGCCGGGGCTACCAAAATTTGATTGTATCCCGAGAAGCCATCCATGAGAGAAAGCATCTCATGGCCTGCAGTGAGATCAACAAGTTGATCAATACTAGGTAGGGGGAAGTCATCCTTTGGGCAAGCGAGGTTAAGGTCCCGGAAATCCATACATATCTGAAGTCCCCCCGTCGCTTTAGTGACAGGTACGATGTTAGAAATCCATTGAGGATAGTCAATAGGTAAGATGAAGGAAACAGAAAGGAGTCGTTGAAGCTCTTCTTTGACCAAGAGGGCAATGCGTGGATGCATTTTTCTTAGTTTCTGTTTAACTGGTTTGGAGTCGGGTTTCAGAGTAATGTTATGGACAGCAATGTCAGGATCGATTCCTGGCATGTCAGCGTAGGACCAAGCGAAAGCTTGGTTGCGGGCACGGAGGAAGGTAGTGAAGGTAGTTTGTTCTAATGCGTTAAGAGATTGTCCGATCTTCACAATGTGAGGATCGTCCTCTGTGTGGATGTTGATTTCTATAGTCGACTCATTCAACATGGTTTGAGTTTCAGATGGTAAGGCGCGTTGAATATAAGAGTCATCCGCGCCAAGGTAAGTGAGGATGGAGTCATCATCCTGGCACTCAACAACATTAATTGAAGGCGAGTCTTCTTCGATCATGTCTGGATACAGAAGGGGAAGAGAAGATGGGTCTTCATTATCGCGTTGATAAGTGAGAGGACCCAGGAAGATAGCATTTATGAAAAAAAAAAAGTTAGGAGGGATAGATTCCGGGTCTATCGACTCTGTGGGTGAAGATGGCAAAATAGGTGATGATGGTTCAGAAGAGGTAATGTCGTTGTCTTCCCAGATACAACTGACACGAGGTTTCTTTGGTGTAAGTGTTTCAGAAAATCCAAGACCACTACAATCTTTGTGTTTGCGTGTAGTCACGGGAATGATTGTATGTCGGCCTTGTTCATAAAGACCGAAACCAAAACCTTTCCAAGCACAGCGAGTCAAGAAGGTGAGGGTGAAATGACGATTTGTTAGATATTGAAAATCAGATTGGAAGGGAACCACACCAAGGGGAGGTTCAGGGGTAACGGAGGATGCGTCGACACCCCCATACGTTAGGTTGGTGCAGCAATTAGGTGGTCCGTAGGAGATCACCTCCCCCACACGACGGTCGTAGGTAGGATGCGCATGTAACTATCTGTACTCCTGTGGGGTATGGAAAGTGCTAACATTATATAGGTGATACTCCCCCAGCGTAAGGCATTGAAAAACATCTACCAAGGGATCTGAGGTTGGGATGTTGTTCGTGGGGAAGGAAGTGGTATTTGAGGCGGTGGTTTCATTGGTTGAAGGTGTAGGTGTGGCTAAGGTGGATGGTTGAGGTGTGGGTGAAGTAGATGGTTGGGTTGGATGAATGGGTGCCTTGACTGGTACAAGCACATCATTAGGGTGATATAACATATTACAGGTTTTGAAGGGGGGAGCATCAGCTTTTACGGTGTATGACTTCCCCTCATACTCGAATTTTATGCATCTATGTAAGGTGGAGGGAACACATCCCATAGCCCGGATCCAAGGGCGGCCTAACAACATGTTGTATTGGAATTCTCCCTCAAGGACATAGAAGAGTTCGGGTAAGGTACGTGGCCCTACATGAATGTTAAGGATCACAGTGCCTAAAGTATAAGTAATAGCATCATTGAATGAACGCAACATGGTGGGGTTGGCACACATGCAGCTAGAAGGGATATTCATTTGTTGGAAGGCTTTGGAAGAGATGATGTTTAGGCTAGCACCCCCATCAATCATAACACGACATACTCGGATGTCCCAGACGTAAGCTGAGATGAAAAGAGTGGGGTCAGGATCTTCTGCACCAAAGACAACAATTTTGTCTTCGGAGAAACTGACAGTAGTGGCTTGCTGTACAGGGACAGAAGTGGTTGTGGAGGTAGGTTGTTTGGTGAGAGAGGCAACGTGGTTGGGTGTTAAAATGGAAGCGACGGGAAAGGTTTCGTTAGGTAGGACCTCTATCCCTTGAAGGATCTCAATTAAAGCTTGTCGATGAGATTCAGAGGTTTGAATGAGATCATACAGTGTCATTTTTACAGGTGATTGGTGAAGCTGTTTGATCATGGTACGATGGGAAACTCCATCAGAGATGGGGTAGGTAGGTCCATGAATAACCACTTTAGGTAGTGGTGTGATCGGGATGGCGGACAGAGAAAGAGAGGCCATAGGTGTGCTTTCTTTAGCTTTCCCATTATTTTTCTACCCTCGAGTAGCAATACTAATCATGTTGATCTCGTGAACACGAGAGGAGGAAGATGGCAGGGATAAGTCATTGTCTTCGAGAGGTGGGGTTGCAATAATGATAGATCTTGGTGAGGTGGGGACAGGTGGTATAGGAGAGGGGATTGAAGCTAAAGGTTTCTCCCTTCGTAAGTTGTCTTTCTTAACCTTTCTATCTGAGATAGGTGACTGACGAAGGATGGCTTTCAAAGCTTTGCATCCCTCTACATCGTGTCCTGGTGTGCGATGGTAAGCACAGATTTTAGAGTCATCATAACCTATAGGTCAAGGTTTAGATGGATCATAGGGTCTGAGTGGGGGTAGGGAAATGGTCACATTCTCCACCAAAATATCAAGGATCTTGGCATAAGATCCTTTGAGCAGGTCAAAGTCAGAGGAAGATGAGGCTATTGATTGGGTGGGTTTTGGTAATGGTTGGGTATGGTTGGTTCGTACGGGTGGTGGTTTAGACAAGGGGTTTTGATAATTGGATTTAACTAAACGTGGCTTCTTCGGTGCAGAAGTCATGTTTAGCTGGTTAGATGATGAGGCCACAGATGACGTGGTGGCAGGAAACAACCACGGGGAAAGAGGAGTGACAACAAACAAATCCTTTGATGATGGAGTTTGTTTAGGGTTGGTAGGTGGACATGATACTTGGGGTGATGGTGTTGATACACTCGTGGATCTCTGTATGGGTGCAGAAGGTGTAGGTCGTTTTAAAGAAAACGTAGGAGGTATGATGTATTGAGGCAAGGTGGAGGGGTGAGGTCCCAATATAGAAGGTAGGTGTGACGGTGAGGGTTTTAGTTGTGACAGAGGCATAGATTGGACTTGAGGAGATTGGGTCTGTCTCCTAGGTGGATGGACGACTTTATTTTTGGATAAATCTAACCGTTTAGGTGGGTGTGTTAGGCTGGGTATTGGTGAAGTCCCAAGCGTAGGGGAAGGTTTGGTTAGGTTAATAGAGGTGGATGAGGTATTCGGTAGAGATGAGGGGGGTGAAGATGAGGACATAGGCATTTTGAGCTTTTGTAAACACCTCGGGTATATGGTAGAGGTGTCTGGATCGGTCATCTGCATTTGAGTAGAGCATGGTGTACTCAAACGCTCCCATAGGACTCATCTATCTTCTGAGGGATGACAATCTTCACATGTGAACAGGAACCTTGGTATGGAAGAGAGATGGGTTGTGATCCCGGTCCACTGTGGGTGTGATACAGGGGGTAAAGGAGGCACTGTATCAATGGGTACTAAGAGGTCAACCGGTCGCTGGAAAGATTTAGGTGATGAAGAACTAATAGGTAGGAGGGCATGTTCGAGGGGATCCATTATGATTGAGGAGTTTGGTGATGTAGGCTCAAGGGGTTTCTCCTCTAAGGGTGACAGAAAAAGTGACAAGCCTTCTTCTGTTGCAGCAAGAGTGGTGGAAGGAGATGTTTGGGAAATAGATAAGTTAGATAACATCCGCTCACAATCTTGCAGGGATGTGGTGTAAGAAGGTTCATTTGTGAGAAGAGAACTCTGGGTGGTTAATTCCTTTATGGGTAAAGGAATGGCAAGGTTATCATCTTGTCTTGATGGTGGTGTAGGGGATGCGGATCCCTGCGTTAGTGAAGAGGCCTTGATTCAGAATTTCCTCAATAGAAGCTTTTGGTTGGGAGTTGAAAACTGCATGGATTTCATGAACACTCTTCTCCTCGGCTGAGGTATCTTGATTTGTGTTACTATTAGATGCATGGTTTGGAAATGGTTTGTTGAAAATTTTTAAATTTTGATTAGCGGGGGCATTAGGATTGTCGAGAGTTATATCCCCTACATCAACCATTTCCTGCACTATGTTTTTCAACATCTTGCAGTTTTCGTGACTGTGTCCCTTCACGCGATGGAAGTTACAGAAGTCATTTTCTTTATACCAAGAAGGAATAGCATGGGTGGAATCAAACCTGGAGTGAGGTTTAACAGGAGGCAAGGTGATAGCTCCTGCTTTAAGCAATTTGTCTAAGATCACACCATAAGTTTCTCCCAAGGGAGTATAGTTGATGGGCTCGGCTTTATACTTATAGGTGGCTTTCGGCTGGGTATTAGACAGTGCTTGAGATTTGACCGTCACAGTGTGTACGACACCCTTTGATTTCGAAGCAGCCGATGTGTGAGAATTGGTGGTGTTGGGTTTGGTGGTAGAGTCTTGGGTCCGGAAATTTGAGCTTTTGTTGCGTAACCTCAATTTCTCTTCCTCTAAGGCTCGAATCTCTAGTTTCTGAGCCATAGTAAAGGCCTCATCAAAGGTGCGGAAAGTTTGAATTTGGAGGGTGGGAGAAATGTGTTTAGCACAGGCCCGCGTAAAGAGTTCGATGAGCTCGGCCTGAGGTAAGGCGTAAGTAAGTTGGTTGATGAGGCCCCGCCATCGTCCAATGAAATCTGCGATAGACTCGTCTTCAAATTGTCGGATGGCATAGAGGTCGGTAATGGATACTTTCTTGGCAATATTGATGGAGAAGTGATCCAAGAAAGATTGGGCTAACTGGTTAAAGGAGAAGATTGAATGCTGGGTTAAAGCACTGTACCACTCCAAGGCAGGTCCTGATAAGGACATGGGAAAGGTACGGAGTAGTAAGGCATCGTCATGAGCAATCAGATAGCAGGCATGTCTGAACGATCGCAAGTGTTGTTGAGGGTCCTCCTTACTATTAAAGTGAGTAAATTTCAGTAATTCCCATTGAGGAGGATATGTATGAAGGGGGACAGAAGGATGAATAGGCTCCCGACAAACTTGCTCGTATGTCAGGGTGTTACGACTTCCTGAAACAGAAGCCTCAAGATTTTGCATCTTGTCCATCATCTGTTTGATTAAATCATTGGTTGGGTTAGATGATGGTGCTGTCGTTGTAAACAGAGGAGGATTGGTCCAAGAGCCACTACTAGACAATGGTGGGATTGAATGTTGATAAGATAATGGGGATGAATGTGTTGGGGCAGCCAAATAAGGGTGTCCTATATAAGAGGTTGAGGCCACCGGATGAATTTGTGGAAATGAAAAGGTGGGCGGAACTTGTGAGGGAAAGCTCGTGTGTATAGGTGGCAGAGAGCAAGTGATGAAAGAGGCAACCTATGAGAGAGATGAGGTAGGGGCAGTGGATGGTAGTGATATGTGGGGTCCCAGATTAACCAGAGGAAAACCAATCGGTGCAGTATGAACCACCGAAGCTACTGAGCTGGGAGATGGGGCTAAGGATGAAGATGGTGAGGTGGAGTTATTAGGTGGGGAAGGGGCTAAGTGAGCGGAGATACTAATAGGCATACCAACGAGGAGCTGACCGTCGGGTGCACGGTCAGGGGTATGAGACAAATAATATTGTACGGCGCTAGGATTAGCATCCAAAAATTTGGCAAATTCCTTATCTCCTACAGGGATCTTGGGAAAATTGCTGGTATCCGTAGGATTCCCCATAGGATGCGAAGGGGGTGACTCAGGAAAAGGCACGGAACAGGCATGTGAAACCATGGCTGCTGCTTGTTTCCGGGTGATAACAACCATGGAAAAGAGGACACAACAGGGATTTAATCAATCCAGAATGAAAACAACAACAAAATGTTGGAATTGATAGGTTGCTGGTGTGTCAAGAACTGTTAAACACAGTAACCGATATCGGTCAGATAACCGATGTCGGTCAAAATGTAACCGGCATCGGTCAGTTAACTGATGTCGGTAGTATGGGACCGGTGTCGGTCACTGTGAAAGCAAAGAGAGGATGTAAGAAGCTGCTGGTTTGGGGATAACAATGCTTAATATACCTACCAAACTGTCTTGAAGTGATCACTGAAACAGTGTATGACAGAGAAACAGAACTAAAAACAAGCAAGATGCACAAGCAAACAATAGACTAACCCTAGGATTAGTTTTAATCACTTTGGGCTTATGCCTTAGACGCCAGATGATGTCAATCCTAAACGAAAGACCTAAGGGAGATGTCAAGTTTGTTGTGGCTCATAAGGCTACCTCAATCGGGCAGAGGAATACCACGGAAAGGGGGGAGGTTTGAGCTGTTGTATTGATTATGATGTGATTTGGTATGTGTTGTGTAGTGAGAGTAAGATTAATTTCTCATCAATACCGTGGATATCACCCCCACGTGTACGACCTGTTACTTAATCTACGTTCACTAGAATTAAAAACAACAAGCAAGAATGTGATGCACGTGTTTTAAACCCAAATCAAAAATGATATTCGATGAAGCAAAGAAGATGACTTTCACTAAATGCAAAGATATGAAAGCAAGACAAATTCTTTTACCAAAATGACAAAATATTTTGTGAATATTTAGCAGAAACAAACAGCAAGTATGCTCCCTATATGAAAGCAAGCAAGAAAGAAAGAAACCCGAAATGGGTCCCACCGGGCGTGCCAAAATGTTTCACACAAAATTTCGTTCTGGAATAGAGTTGCTTCTATCCTTTCATTCTCTTGAGAAATAGATAAGGGTTAGGGCTAGGAGGAATACCTGTTGAATGTTGGGAAGGTGTGCGCGTACCGTAGAGAGATCAGATTGATTGTGAAGAACTCCTTTTTGTCTGGGAAGGACTACCTGTAAATAAGAATGCAAGACCACTAGATTTTAGTTAGACAACAAGTGAGGGAATTTCCTTAGGCCCAGGAAATATTAGACTTCCTTTCGAAGGTGGTCAGTTCCCCATTTAATATGAATTAAAGAAAAATGATAACAAAGAACTACAAGATAATACTTACTGGTTCCTGATGAAGATACAGGTCCAAGGAATGTGGTGGTGACAGTAAGGCTTAGTTGGGATGATCCGGTATTAGAAAGCAAGCTGATGAAGCTATCCTTAGTCTTTTCCAATGCTTGAACAAGGGTGACAGCGATCCAGTTGCTCAGTTGTAGTCTTCGGCTCGATGCTCTTCTCTGCAACCTTTTCTGCTTGTTTCACTTCTCTTTTTCCTGCCCAAATGAATTCCGGATCCTTTCTTTTTGGCTGGGGGGAGGTCATTAACAGGGAACCAATGGTGGTTACGTAACCAATGGCGGTCGAGTAGGAACCGATGTTGGTTAGGTCAAAGTTGGCTATTTTTAGTAAAACAACCATCTTTCCCTCCTTTTCTCCCAAGGGATCAGTTGTGGGCTTGGTCAAGTCATTATTAGGCTCGTTTTGGTGCGGGTGAGGGGTAATGAGTCATGGGTGTGGGTCTGGACCAAGTCATAGGTCTTAATTAGGTTGGTTTAGGGTTAGGGCTAGGTCATGGTGAGGTGGCGAGATGAGGTGGTGGGTTTGAAGATGTGGATTTATTAATTATAAGGTAATTAATAAATCATTAGGTGTGTAAGGTTTTAGGTGGTGAGGTAGGGTTAGGTTGCGGGATGAGATATGGGGTAAAGGGCATCGTAAGACCCAAATTTGTTGTCTACAGTTTGATAACAATCATATTATCATCATTGTTCTCTATGTTGATGATATTTTGATTACTAGTAGTGATATAAATCTAATTTTTAGAATAAAAGAAAATTTAAAACAACGTTTTGAAATGAATGATTTAGGTTTATTAAATCATTTTCTTGGCATGATTATATTTCATGATCATAATTCTATTGTTGCATCTCAATCTCAGTATGCTATAAATTTTCTTAGAAGATTTAACATGATTGACTATAATCCTGTTGCCATTCCTATTGAAATTTGTGTTAAGTTAGACCCTAAACCAACTTTTGCTAAATTTGATCCTACTCTGTATAGGTAGCTAGTTGGTAGTCTAATTTATTTGACCATTACTAGACCTGATATTTCTTATGCAGTAGGAGTAGTTTCAAGATTTATGCAAGAACCTTATAAGGTTCATTGGAAAATGGAAAAGAGAATTTTGAAATATACTAAAGGAACAATCAATTATGGTCTTTTTTATTCTTCTTGTAATGATGCAAAATTATTTGGTTATTATGATTCTGATCATGTTGCAGATAGAAATTCTACTTCTGGATATCTTTTCAAGTTGGGTGTAGGTGCCATCACTTGGATTAACAAGAAGCAACCAATAATGTATATATATTCTACTGAGACAAAGTATATAAGTTCTATGGAAGTTGCAAAAGAAGTTATATGGCTGAAAGTACTGTTGGATGAGTTTCACATGGGCTTCAAAGGGAGAACTACTCTTCTATGTGACATCCAGAGTTGCATTGATCTTGTAAAGAATCTAGTTCAACATTAAAGGACCAAGAATATTGAATTTCATATGAATTTTATTTGAGAAAAATCCTAAATAGTGATATTGATCTCAAGTTTTGTTCTAGTGAAGATCAAGTTGCATATATCTTCACCAAGCCTTAGTGTGGTGTAAAGTTTTGCAAGTTTCATGACTTGTTGGGCCTATCAAAGTTGCCATTGAGGGGGAGTGTGCATGACAATGCCACTTCTTAACAAATATTGTAAACTTCCAATACTTCCTCCACTTTGTAATAAGTAAGTGTGTCACTCTATGTGAAGTTACTTGTAAATCCCAGTGAAGCTTTAGTTATGGGTATGCCTTAATTTATAAAAGGCTCCATAATTTGATGTAAGTATTCATAAGTAAAGCACTTATTCTTAAGATTTTTTGTATGGGAAGATCAGATGATCTCCCTTGTTTGCATGCTAGCCTAAAAAACTATTACTGATTCAAGGATTTTTAAATCCTTTTGTAGAAAAAGGTTAAATTGGAATGTCTTTTTTTTGTTTCCCCCACTTAAAATTAAGGGGGAGTGTTGGGGTGTTAATGTCAAGTGGGGATAACCACTTAGACAACCCCTGTCTTAAAGATTATTTTTAATAATCTTATTCAATATTCATATCTTTGAAAAGAGTGAAGTGGTATAACTGCTCACCCATCCTATATAAGTAGGATGATCCCTCACGAGAATTGACAACTTGGTAATCTAGGATTTGCTAATTTTTTTCATAGACCGAGTAATCTATACTTAGCTACTTATGCGGTATTTTATATAGTAAGACATAATTTTGTTATTATTACTGTGAGACTGAGGAGTGAATTGGAAGTGTTGGGTTAAATTGATAAATTCTGAATATAAGACATTTCTTTTCAGTGGAGTTTTTTCCCTATGGGTTTCTCCACTTAAATTTGGTGTCTCTTGTCTCATTTAATTTAATCTATTGATATTTGTTTTCATTTATATGTTAACTATTATATACATTTTTAAAACATCTGGTTAAAATGTTTGCACATTATAATATATAATCCTTAACTGTTAATCTATGGATCTACAATTATTCAATTATATCTTCAAACATTTGTTCTAACATTAGAGACTTGGTAAGCAATAGTCTCAAGTTGATCACGTAATGAGCCATTGAGGCGTAAGTTGTACATACCCATGGCATAATCCTCATCAATGAAGGGTGGTAATGGACATCCATGTGTATACCAACGAGTGAGATGCTGGGTATAGCGAAGAAAGGAACTATTGCGAATGAACATACGACTGAAAGGCACAGGAAATGAGATATTCATATGATTAGGGTCTAGAGTACCCCCAATATAATCAAGCCATGATTGTCCTAAAGTAAGTGGAAAAGAGAAATGTTCTTGTGCAAGAAAAATTGTGAGATGAAAGACACATAGGCCATAGGCAGCAGTAATGTGAATGAACCCATAATAAAGATGAGAAGCGTATGATGAAGGATAAAGATCCTCAAAATAAAATCCTAGATGAGTCAATTCATAATGTGAAAATATAGTGTCATCACAATTAGGATCAAGTGGAATATGCTTCCAATAAGAATCATTCACAAAAAATGTGCATGTGAAAGGAGATCGTACTAGTGGAGGTGGCATATGATGAGGTGAAGGAGATAGAGTGGCATTTGATGTAGGGACATGCCCTTGATAAAAAATCATAGCAGTATTAGTAGTAGGGGGAAACATAGATGTAGTTGGTACATAATCTATCATAAAAATGACACCCTCAAGTGGTGGTAAATGTGGTAGCACATTAATGGGTTGTGACTCTTCAGTAGTATCCTACCTTGGAATAGGAAGTATAGTGTTGGGATCATGGTAATAGTATTGGTATGGATGAAAGTCATGAAGAATACTATATTTGACACCCTCATGTAAAAATTTGACACAGTGATGTATGGTAGATGTGGCTTCTTGCATGGCATGAAGCCATGGCCAACCAAGTAAACAATTGTATGAAATAGGGAAGTTAATAACAAAGAAAACCATGTTAAGAGTTTTTAGGCTCAAATGTGATAGGTAAAGTAATGGAACCTAAACATGGATGAACATAGCTATCATAGGCACGAAGAGAAAGACATGATGGACTAATGTTGGCAATAGAAAGACCTAGATTTTCAAGGAATGACATAAGACATAGGTTAAGTTTAGATTCATTTTCAATTAAAGTATGTTTGATACCCACATATTATATTTGAGTCATCATATGCAAGGGTGGATCATTTTCAAAAATAGATAGGTCAGCATGAGGATTAGATGGGAAGGTAATATGTTGAGAAAATACATCAACAAATAATTGATAAACAAATTTGGGATGCATATCAGATGGAATGTGAGTAGTAGCAAGAAGATGTTTGACCCTATAGCTTAATTCAGGGTTGGAAAAAAAAAATTCATTGATTGAGATACTCATGATGAGGAAGAAAAAAATACACAAGGAGGAAATCAAATGTCAGGTTCACCAAAATGATTAAACTAAAATGGCACAGATTATCCTAATCTGATGCTATATGATCAGTAAATAAATGAAATTAAAATGTAACAAATATACCCAAAATAACTAAGTAATAAAATGTGAAACCTAATATGCAAAGAGGGTTAATAAGGCCTTAGCTGATTTGAAGATGCCTCGAGACTATGTTGCAGTGGAAACCAGATGAACAGGAGGAGAAAACCTTCACACAAGAGCTTGAGAAAGTGCATATCTAATATATTTGACTCAACTAGGGAACTTAGAGAGGGATAGGGGCACCTTTGGGTGCCCTTGTATGAATTATGGGAACCCTAGTCAGTGTAAATGCTCCAAAAACCTCCTCTAAGGTGTCACAAGATGTTCACCTATATTCACTTCTTGTCGCGTGAATGTCACTATAATTTTCTAGATGTTACCGTAAACCTACGATGAAGAATCACCTACAAAACCACAAGAGAAGCATCAAAATCATAAAAAATAAAGATGCATATGAAGGGGTCGTAATGTCTTCAACTTCCAAATGGATGGAATTATCATTGAGCATTGTACTACATCTCAGACCCAATATAGTTCTAGGTGTGTGTATGTGGAATTGTGCCTTAGGTGCTCTTGTTCCAGTCACACTTTGTGAAGGAGCGAGTAATAAATAGATGTAGACTGTGATAAATGTATGTATGGAAACAATAGAATCACCTCTATGAAGTTTTATGTAGTGAACCAACCTTTGTGCCTTGTGATGGAGCTAGATGGATGCAAATGTAACTATAGATACTTTTGATGGATGCAACCTTAGGTGGTGATAGTATATGCTTAGTGATTTTTCCCTCATTATAGTCACATAACTTTATATTTATATGGTTCTCTTTCTTTAATTTTGTAATTAACCCCAAAAATTCCAACCACAAAAAATATAAAAAGTTCAAATGACTAGAAAGTGCCCAAAAAGTGAGAGGAAAGTGCAAAGAGGACCAGGGTGCCCAGAGGGGACCAAGGTGCCTGGGGAACCCCATTCCTAGCTAATCACCCCACTCAAAAATAGGGAAAATGTAGTATGAAAGTACAGATTGGGAGAGTATGGGTGCAAGATCGAAAGTAACAATAGAAAACAATGCAATATGGCCAAAGAAATGGGTTGATCAATACTATTTTTCACTTAAGAACCATATGAATAGTATGAGACCGGGAATAAATATTTACCCAAAGTGCATGATTTTTTTTCTTCATTATCTTTATCATCAATCGATGTATTT
Source organism: Taxus chinensis (assembly GCA_019776745.2). Taxonomy (NCBI): domain Eukaryota; kingdom Viridiplantae; phylum Streptophyta; class Pinopsida; order Cupressales; family Taxaceae; genus Taxus; species Taxus chinensis. The sequence continues at coordinate 74,550,085 of CM034155.1, read as the reverse complement.
TCCACCTCACGTGGTGAGTCATCTCACTTAAAGAGATCATAAGTTTTAGGAGCTATATGACACATGGTGGATTGCATCATAGAATGTGTCATTTTCATATGCATCAATAGCATAATAGGATTTACATTCCATTTTGGAATCATAACTCCTCTTTCCCTCATGGAGGGAATGATTTCGTAAAAAAGATGGGGGATTCCTAAATCTTTGGGTGGAGGGAGGTGAGGGTCCTGTTCCTTAAGTGAAAATGTTTGATCACCCATT